>CANTUS010000004.1:52360000-54860000 GCA_947683365.1 Euphorbia pulcherrima | reverse complement strand
CATAGTGGGTTGCCACTTAAAGCCTACTTTTCTTGAGCCCCTAAATGCGGGCCTTAACCAGTATTTTTCACAGAGAACACTACTTTGGCCCCCAAGCAGATCAAGTCTGAAAAATTATCTAACAATTTTCTTACCGATCCACTTGCACCAATTTAAGCAATACCTAGTGTTCATTAATTGTGCTATTTTTGGTTCTTGATTCCCTTTATTTATTTTATCCTCAATATTTAACAGGTTCATTGGTCCAACCAATGAATATTTATCTAACCAATATTATAGTCTAACCATATTTCCTTGCCCTTCTAAATTAGACCTAGTCTAACGGTTGTTTACATAGCTCAGTCGGAACTCAAAGTGCTTGACCTTATAGGATCCCGTAATATCAAGCCATCAAAAGTTTAACCTAGCTCAATTCGTTTAAGGAATTGACTAGCTCAGAGCTCCAGACCGCTGTGGACCCCCGATTACTTTGATTGCTCATGTGGCTCTCTAGCAAAGGGCATATGACCCCTCAATATTTGAAACGTCATTTGCATTATGACTTAATCCCGGTTATGCGCTTGTACCAATAAAATTCACTCCTTCTATCAACTGCTAAGTACCAACTGGTTTCTAGAACTCGATTTAAGTGATGGTCCACTAGTAGTTATGATAGCTACCCTAGTATTTAGTCTTGCTGCCAAAGTACACTACTCAACCATTTTAATGTGTTGATCAGGATCTCATCTTATCAACTCATACTTTGATCAGAGGTTTACGAGTCTGTCACTTCTAATAAGTGGCTATGGTACATCTCCCTGATATTGCTATAATGGAGTGATAGATTCCATCTTTTCTACTCAACTTACCAATGTACATACATCAACTATGTCTGTAATCATCCGTATCACCCAGTCTATAGAACGCTTAGGTATGACCCAAAGTATATCAACATTTCAACAAGATAACTATGAGCACGGGATTTTGTAGTCCCTCTTGCAAGACAATAATGATGTGTACCCGATTTGAATGCCTCAAAATAAAAGTTCTCTTTAGAATTTTTATTACCAAAATAATATTCCTCGCAAATTTTATACTTGGTATAATCTAGTTTGGCGTGGCTGATAACGCGTCTGGTAGGAGCTTGAACCGATGATTTATGCCCAAATTAAAAAATACCGATTAAAATATCATTTAAAGTAAAAAAAGATACCTTTTCACCAACTATTAAACCACTTTTGGTGACTTTTTAGGCTCCTAGGCTCGCTGCCTGTCGGTATGCTCGAGGCTGATGCCGCATGCCTCCGGCGATATCACCATGTCTCCAATGGCATCATCCATACCACTGGTGGCATTGCCATGTCGCCGGCCGCATGACCCGAGATGGGTCCCTGCATAGACAGCCTTTCGGCCACTTTCAGTGGAATTGGTCAAAAAGGCCTCGAAAAACACCCCATTGCACCTATAAAAGCACACCTTGGGCTATAATTTAAAGAAAAGAATCATCTAATGTTAGGATCTCAATGTTGGAATGAGAAAATAGATTTTAGTGAAATAAGAATTAGATAAGGCAAAAAAAAAGGACTCCGATCCGTTTTTCCTGATTTTTCTTCTTTGAATTCGCTAATTGTGAGCTTAAAATCAGTAAATCCTGTATTTTAAATCAACTTAATTGGATTTAAACATGTAAATTTATTACAAAATCATTGTAACAAGCTCCCCGAAGGCATTTCTTTTTGGTTCACGAAGAGGTTGATTCACAGCCTCGAGGTAAAAATCCTGAGTCTTATAGCTCTTTGGCATTATTATTACTGATTTGTGTTAATTTTTGTTGACTTATTTTCATTTTTGGGTTTTCAGTCATTTTTTACTACCACCACCGCTGCTGCAGGAAATTGAAGTCACTAGAGGCATGTGATGTCGCCGACGGTATCACCCATAACGTTAGAGACATCACTGATATCGCCGGTGGCATCACATTCCCCAGAGACTTCACTTTCTTACGGGCACCTTTCCTTACAAAGGCCATGTAACCTACCTGCATACTGATGCCGCCAGTGACATTATTGATGTTGCTAATGACATCATCCATATCGCCAGCGACACCAATGATGTCGCCGGTGGGATGAGTAGCATCGTCAGCAGCATGACTTTCTAGACAGCAGTTGTCTTTTTGTTTTCGTCTATTTCCAGACTAGATTATTTTCCGAGGTTAGGATATATAGTACAATGATGGAGGTCTAAAGCATCCTGAAAATAGATCCCACCCTATAATGTGTGGCATCTTCATTTATGTTCCAGTTAAAGCAATGATTGAATCTAAAATTCAGTTAAAAATGGAATTCCCCACAAATGAAATCCAAATCACATTTTAGCCATCCAATCGGACTTTATAATATTGAAAATAGAACATGTCATACCTGTACTAACCATCTTCTGCAGGTAGACGTATATCAGACATTCAGTTATTTTGTTTATTGCATAGAGAATGTATAGGATTTGGAAGCCTAGTAATAATTTTATTTTCTGAACTTATTTTGAATGGCTGTAAATATTTTATTTATCACTTCAGTTGCTTGATAAATGCAAAAATAACAAAATAACTGAAAACACAAATAAATAGGACGGATTAAATCAATTAAGAAAGAATGAAGAATTTTAACTTGGCCTAATGAAAAATAGATAACATCATCCGAGCTCAGAATCTCTACTTAAGGTATGGTCCAACCGCCAGCTGGGAAAATCGTACCAAAAATTTCCCGGTTGAGCTGAACCGGGTGGCGACTCTGCTTTAAGTATAGGATTTCAATCTCATATCTTTTGAGCATTACAATATGCAAACCCATTCTCCAATCACATCATATGCATTTCCCATCATCTTTTAGAGGCCGGCACACCAGCCTGGCTCTGCTGCCGCCGTACGAAACGTCGTACGCTCACAATGGCGACTCTATTGGGGAATGATCTCTTGAACTTTCTTTTAATAAAGTTTAAAAGATTTTGATGATGTATTGAAATCATTAACCAAATTAAAACTTCATTCTTCTTTATAACGTTTTATCCTTACGCATGTAGATAGTTTAGTAATTTTTTAGGTGCCCCATTTTAGCCCGAGAAGCTTTCGAAGTGTCACTCATGCCCTGTTGGAATTGAGGATACCTAGTTGGTGGATCACTCGTTTTAACCAACATGTAAACTCCTACAATCACACCTATTCGGGAGTGGTTGAGTAACATGGAATCAAGGTAAACGAGAACCTTCTACATCAACAGCCCTATACTAAAGCCGCGCTAGAAAAAGCCTTAGCACATCACTCCCTTAGGGACACCAGCGCTTCTTTCGCCATTATCGATGAAGAAGTCAAAACTCCATTCTTCCAAGGAGGTGTTATGCAGGAGTCACAAGGTTGCAAGAGGGATGACTCATGTAGTATGTGCTCTGTGATCATGCACCCCCATGCATTGGCTTTAAGAGCCAAAAAATGAATCAACTTACCCTTACCTCTTCCACTTATGAAAGAAGTTTAGCAACACACATCGGACTTCTCTTGTACCTCCATTATGTCACCACATATCACTATGTATGACGTGAGATACAAATGTCCCACGTATGTTGGAGGGATAACCTATCGCATCATCTCTAAGCACATCTACGTGCAGCCATATATATCACGCATTGCTCCCAAGGAACAAAAGGCATGCCTGCCATCCATACCATTAACAAAACTATTCATGGTCTGATCTGCTGCCTACCATTTCAGCTAGGAGAAGGTATTCTGATCGTCGTACCCCGGTTTGGAAAAGGATAGAACACCGTTTGATGCATCATCCACTCACCCCGATTGTCACCATCGAAGTCGAAGGAATTCCACACATTGATTCTAGTGGGGAGTCAGATTCGGAACAAGTTCAATTGAGCTAGAGTCCTTCCCAACTAGCCATGTCTTTTTGAGAAGTGAAGGGACCCCTTCTCCCGAAGAGCCATTTGGCCCTACTTCTAGTTCAGGAATAGGATCCCAACCACCACCTAGTTTTGACTTTGCCAGTGCTATGGCACAATTCCTGAAATCGGACGCTTCCACGCTTCTATCCAAACTAGTGTTTAGGCAGTGATTAAGCGAGCTCTCAAAGATAGAAACTCCAATCAAGTATCGGCATCCGATATTCGGGCCCAGAATGGTTGGGCACAGATATTGACCAGTCTAGTAGGGACGAGACCTGTTGCACGTATGGATCAATCAACCCAACCTATGGTAAACCCATTGCAGTTTGGGCAAGCTTCAGCTTTCTTATTAACTTCGATCGTTCCATCAATTGTGCCTTTTAATCCAAGACCCTTCGCTCAAAGCTCTACTCCCCCGGTATTTACTCACCGTAGCCTAGTTTCTCAGCGACTACCTCTTTTACACCTCTATAGTTCATTGTAACTCCCAAAGGCACCATCTACCCCCAAAAATCTTTTACCAGTCAGCTGGCAATTCGCCCTCCACTACCTTTGACACTCAACGACCAGGCCATGCAACCGCCGGGCGTGACACCCCAGGTAGCCGCTTTTGTTCGATAAATGATAGCTTCTCAAACTATTAAGGACCAGGTCACGCATTCTCTGGGTGCGACTCTTGAAGAACTGGCTATCTCTCACAAACCGATCAGTGACCAGGTCATACAGCCTCCGAGTGTGATGCCCGAGAGCCAGGCTTACATCAACCACCTCATCACTGATAAGAAATTTGAAAGAGATGAAGACTGGGTCCCCAATAATTTTGCTATGCCGAATATGGCTCATTTTGATGGTTCTTGAGCACCTGCCTCTCACATTATAATGTATGAGAGAATAATGTGCGTGAAGAAGTTAAGTGATAAGGTGCTTGCTAAAATGTTTCCGTGCTCCCTTCGGGGTCCTACCCTTGCATGGTATCACACCTTGCCGCAACATATTGTCGCCGACTGGAATCTATTATCTGAGGTATTGGAAGTGCATTATGGTTTTAATACTATAATGGAAACAACCTTCCAACATCTTGAGAGGGTCTGTCAAATGCCCAATGAAACTTTTAAGTAATATTTCAATCGATGGATGTCAACTCAGGTCTTAATGAAATCCAAGCTAAGCCTTGAGGAATTGATTGTCAAACTCCTCAAAGGGTCTCTCCCCCTATTTCGAAAGGAAATGGCTACTGATTCTTTTCTTTCCTACAAGGCTGTTTTCGAGAAAGCTGAGAAAATTGAGCGTGAGGCAAAGCATGAGAAGGCCAAAAGAGCATGGAACCCGTGGTTCAGAAGGAATGAAGCTCAACCCTCAGCACTAACACCGGTTAAATCTAAATCACCGGCTGCAGTCCAAGCCATTTCTCATACCCCCGCTGCACCCCTCGCAATCACTCCAGCTCCATCAATGGTTGCCATAATCCAGCCTCCTCGCCCCCCTTTATTTTGACTAACCCTTATAAGTTACCCCTACGGGTCATCTTCCAGCATTTGAGGGAAGCAGGCTTTATATAGTCCCTTCAGAAATACAAACCACCTAGACCTGAAGAAAAAAACAACTTCTGTAACTATCATGTTCACGTAGGGCACCAAACCAACAATTACAAAGCCCTACTCTCAATAATTCAACGCTTGGTTAGCGAAGCAAAGATCACTGAACCAGATAAAGCTCCGAGCACTATGAATAATCCTTAAATCAATTTTAGGAATAAGGGTGGCATGGTCCAGTCTGGTTTATCTAAAGCCTCAATCTTTGATCTCCATGCTCAGAGGCCGAATAGTAGTAACCATATAAAGGTCATCAGTTCGGGTCTCCCATCTTACTCAGTTTTTGATCTTATCTATCAAGCCAACCTAGGAGTCATCTCTATCTAGGGGATGGAAATTGATCCAGACCAACCGAAGCAAGAGAGTCGTAGGTCTAAACCACTTGTAGCAAAAATAAGGAAAGCTAAGAAGAAAACACTATTCAGTGTAGATTCCTTTGTTATCAAGGAAAAATATTCCAAAAAAGTTAGGGAAATGGCTCAAGAGACCAAGGTTGTAAGCACCAACTTATTCAAAGTTGATCAAAATGACATTTTTAGCGTGGACAAGTATGAGTTGCAAAACCCAGATTTAGACCCTGAGGAGCAAAAGTATCTGTTTGAAACACGATCCACTAAGATTGTCTTGCTCGACGATGTCCTTAATATTACTCGGAGTGGTCCTATATATTAGCCTGAAGACTGATATCTATGCTTAAGCAAAGTCTCGATTCCTAGCAGAGTTGGAACTACTGCAAGACCCCCTTCTCTACCTCCACCGGTCCCTACCAGTCTTGAGGTTGACCCCCTCATTACCTGGTTGAAAAACACCCAAGCCCGATACAACATCTGGCAACTATTAATTGACTCTAAAGGGCATTGCAAGGGCTTGATTAAAAGGCTCCTTGATTTAGAAGCTAATTCAACCAACTCGGTCGTTGAGATGTGCACCATGATAGGAGAAGGCATTCCCCTGAAAAAGGGCCTCAGATTGTGTTTGACCATTTTGATCTTATGCTAGAGGGTTGGGATCACAACAGGGCGTTATTCATCCAAATCCAAATTCTCAATAAGGTTATCCCGTGTGTCATGGTAGATGATAGCTCTGCTCTAAATCTGTGCCCTCTAAAAATCCTTCCTCATCTAGGACTATCCGAGGACATGCTTGAAAAACACAGCACGGTTATTAGAGCTTATGATGATTCAAAGTGCAATCTCATTGGGATCTTTAAGGTAGAAGTCACTGTCGAAGGTGTGGCAAGCAAGGTGCGCTTCACTGTACTCGATATTCCGATTACCTATTCCTTATTACTAGGCTGACCATGGCTTCATGCTTTGGGTGCTGTTCCCTCCATGCTACACCAAAAAATCAAATTGATTCATGGAGATAGAATCGTGATTATAGAGGCCGACCCTACTTCCACTATGGCTGTTATGGAAGCCGAAGCTAGTTTAGAAAAGGGCCTTCAGATTGCCATGATTAACAGAGTTCAGAAGCCTCCTCCCAGTTGGCATAACTACCTTCATGCAGGTATGGGTAAACTAATGAAGAAATCTGGTTACAAGCCTGGCAAAGGTGGAGGAATACATGAACAGGGGATTATTGAGGCATTGGAGCTGAAAATCCTTACCCATCGAGCTGGAGTGGGATATAAGCCTAGAAAAGCCTATCACCGCGTCCCCTCCTGCTTCTGCCACATGGTCACTGTTTGTGAGATCCAAGGCAAGTGGCCTTATAAGTAAGAGCCTGGCCCAATTGACTGTGGCAGAAAAATGTGGCCTGGCTTTGAAATCTATAAAGATGTCTATGAGTTTGAGACCAGTCACATGATAGTTTAAGCTTAACCGAAGCCTACAGAACCTGATACACCTGTCAATGTTATTTCTAATAAGGCTAAGGGAAAAGATAAGATGCATCTCGAGGATGAGCCTGATGGAAGTAATGAAGAGTCTATTGATCCAAAAATTGAGAATGTTGTGGCAACCGTGATAAAAGATATGGCACTGCTGATGGAGAAAGGCTGGATGGGTGAGAGAACCGAGGAAGAAGACGCTATGACAGCAATAGTAGGGAAACTTACTAGGGCTCTTGCCAAAAAGGCCGACCTGTCTGAGGGGCCATCACTCACCATTGCCAAAAAAGCACTCTAGAGAGCGACCTAAGTGCCTTTCTAACAGACAATACAAAGGACGCTCCTCCTTTTGATGTTGCTACTGAAGCCCCTCCGCCTATGGAGGAGGATATTGATGATGCAATTCTTAATATTTCTAATGTGTTTGATACGAACAATGCTGCTTACGAGGCTTTTAATACAGAGAATAACTCTTGTTCTACTTAATTGTTTGATGTCTTTCCTGATGGATCCATGCATTCACATAATAATACGCATAAGGTTTTTGGCATTAGTGATACATTAGTAAGTGAAATAAACCTAAGTACAGATGACAATCCCAAAATGGTGGCCATTTCCAAAGATTTAGATCTCGAGGAAAGAAGTGAGATCATAAAAGTGCTTAAAAATTATGTTAACACTTTTGCTTTGTCGTACGAAGACATGCCTTGGGTTGACCAATAAATCGCCGAAAACAAAATACCAATTGATCCTAAATTTTAGCCTGTTAGGTAGAAACTCCGCCGATTAAGACTAGAATGGGTAGAACAGGTTAAGATAGAGGTTTCAAGGTTGATTGATGATCGATTCATTGAAGTGGTATAATACCCGACTTGGTTGTCCAACATCGTCCCAGTTCTAAAGGAGGATGGTAGGGTCCGGGTCTGTGTGGATTTCTGAGATCTCAATAATGCCTCATCAAAATATGACTTCCCACTCTCGTACATCGATGTCCTGATTGATAGCGCCGCTAGGGTGGCTATATATTCATTCATGGACGGGTTCTTGGGATATAATCAGATTTTGGTTAATATTATCGACAAAGTCAAAACAGCATTCATCACTGAATGGGGGGTGTATTGCTACAAGGTAATGCCGTTCGGATTGAAAAATGTCGAGGCCACTTATCAGCGCACTATAACCACCCTCTTACATGACACGATCCATAAAGAAGTGAAAGTGTATGCGGATGACAAGGTTATAAAGTCCGCTACTCAAGAGGAGCACACTGCTATTCTTAACAAGTTTATGACTAGTATTGAAAAGTATAACCTCCACCTAAATCCAAAGAAGTACGTGTTTGGGGTTACCTCCGGCAAGCTATAGGGACACGTGGTTAGCTAGAAAGGGATTGAAATGGATCCAGACAAAGCTAAACCCAACTAGGACATGCCTCCACCTAAGACGGAGAAGGAAGTTCAATTGTTTTTAGGGTCCTTGCAGTATGTTAGTCGGTACATTGCTTGCCTCACTACTGTTTACAAACCCATCTTTAAACTGTTAAGAAAATAGCAACCCGTGGTATGAAACGATCACTGCCAAGTAGCATTTGATAGAATCAAGGCATATCTTGTTGATCCACCCATCTTGACAACCCCCATCCCAGGGAAACCACTCATCCTTTATCTGGCAATCGAGGAAACTTCCATCGGGGCCATGCTTGTCTAGGAACATGATAATAAGAGCGAACATGCCATCTACTACTTGAGCAAGAAGTTGTTAGATTATGAAACCCGATATTTGATTGTAGAAAAGACCTACACTACCATGGTTTGGCTCACTAAGAAGTTGCAACATTATTTCCAATCTTATCGCATCCAAGTGGTGGCCAAGATTGATCTAATGAAGTTTCTTTGTCAATCGCTTACTCTAGCCGACAAATTGTCCCGATGGTTACTTCTCCTGTCTAAGTTGTAACCCAGAAGGTCATTAAGGGGCAGCCCATAGCTGAATTCTTGGCTAATCAACCCCTTAGCTCTGACTATAAGGAAAATTTGGAATTTCCTGATGAACAGCTTGCCTTTGTTACAATCCTTGATGACATTTGGATAATGTACTTTGACGGCACTATGAACCGCCAAGAAGCAGGTCTTAGGGTCATCATCGTCATGCCAGATAATGAGATAATCCCACTATCCAAATGGTTAGAATTCGCTATCACCAACAACGACGCTGAGTATTAAGCTTGTCTGTTCGGCCTTGAGGCTCTTCTTCAGATTTGGGCCCACCGCGTATCAATCATTAGAGATTCGGCTCTAGTTGTCGATCAGGTTATTGGGGATTGAGAAATTAAAGAAGAATCTCTCCGTCCTTATGTTGAGGCTGTCTGTAAATTATGTGAGAAATTTACCTTGTGCTTGTACCACCATGTCCCTCGGGACTAGAATCAAATGGTAGATGCTCTCACCACTCTCGCGTCCATATCGGAAGGACCCCAGTAGTAGCCTATCCGCCATTTGGTTTTATTGTCCACCAAGATTGCATATCTTGTGCAATCAGCTCCTCCAATCCTCGCCATTTCATCCAAACCTTGATAGTATTCTAACATCAACCTGTTCCTTCAGATCGGCCAATACCCTACAGATTCTATTGACTCAGACCGTACAACCCTACGGTGGCTCGCTAACTAGCTTTGTATTGTGGATAATGATCTATTCAAGTGCACCAGCGATGGCCTACTCCTCCGTTGCCTCACTAACTCTGAGGCTCAGAACATAATGACCTAGGTCCATGTCGGTGACTATGGCCCTTATATGAATGGGCTTGCTCTTGCGAAGAAAATCCAATGGCTTGGCTATTTTTGGCTCACTCTCACAGTCGATTGCATCACCCAGGTCAAACGATGCCACCAATCCCAGGTTTACGGGGATGTGGAACATCCGCCGCCCACCAAACTCCACCATTTATCCACCCCTTGGCCATTCTCGGCGTGGGGGAGAGACATAATTAGTGAAATCCGTCCTTATTTGACAAACGGACATAGATTCATTGTGGTAGTAGTAGATTACTTCTTGAAATAGGTAGAAGCCGAATCGTTCACCAATGTCACAGCCAAGCAGATGGCCAAATTCATGGAGAGGCACATCTTTGCCCGGTATGGACTCCCTCACCATATAGTCTCAGACAGTGGAGTACAATTTCAAGGAGTAACTGCTTCTCTAATCGAGAAATATGGGGATCAAGCACCATAGAACTTCTCCATACAGACCACAAGCCAATGGAGCTATTGACGCAACTAACAAATTAGTAACGACGATTCTTTCTAAGATGGTAGTCGGTTACAGGGATTGGGTAGATAAGCTAAATTTTTCTATTTGGGGATATTGCACTAGCATTCGCACCCGTACAGGCCAAACTCCATTCTCCCTGGTCTATGGGATGGAAGTGATCTTGCTAGTTAAAACTCAGGTGACCTCCTTAAGAGTCGCTCTGAAGGCTAAATTAAAAGAATCTGAATGGACCTAGGCAAGATTTGAATAGTTGAACATGATGGATGAGCAGAGGTTAAAGGCCCTCGACAACCTCCAGATGTACCAGCAGCATATGGCTCGGGCATATAATAGTCGGGTAAGACATCAGAAGTTCCCCCTGAAAGCTGGTGATCTGGTCCTTAAATAACTGAAAAATTCTACCACTGATGCGAGGGGTAAATTCAGGCTAAATTAGGAAGGACCATATGTAATAAAGAAGCTGCTTAGCAAAGGGGCAGTTAAGCTTATGGACATGGATGGGAACGAGTTTATGAATCCCGTGAACCAAGACAGGCTTAAGCGTTATCATATCTAATTTAAAAGAAACAAATCAAAAAAGTGGTACACCAAAAAATATATACGTAATAATTACCTGCATTTCAGTTTTTTACTGATCAGGCAAAAATTAGGGTGACATCCGACGATTGGTATCCTACAAACCAGCCGTGCCAAAATTAGGGGATAAGACAAACCCGCTAGATCAAAAACCTAAAATGGGCAATCTAGGCAAAAGTTAGGGTATGTGAGCAAGGAGCGAGTGCCTTCTAGAAAACTGATCTAGGCTAGTTGGCACCGGGAGTTAAATCAATGTGAATGTCAACCAAACATCATGTACTTTATTTTATTTCAATTAACGAAAGTATCTCTTTTGTTCAAATCTAAATGCTTATACTTATATGAATCTTGAACTCATAGGTTTGAGACAACTTCCGCAAGCTTTGGATGAAGTTCATTTTATTCCATATCAAATGCAAAAAAAAAAAAAATTCAGACAAAGTTCGATAGGTCGGTCGCCCTGACTAGCCTATACGACATATAAGAGTGATAGAAAGGTGACTCAAACCGAACTTCTCACATCATCATAGTACCTAGAGATCCGTCTCGATGTAGTAATAGAAAGGGGCTCCTCCCCCTACTCCACACGCTCACCCTCAAAGCGGGCCCATGACCGCTTCCAATGGGACAGCAACCGTCTTGTATTAGCAAGCCATCCTCTATAATGTGTGTCGGTCTCGATGGTCTCCATGTGATCATAATCCAGAATCTCAAACACAGCTTCCCTAGACCACTTCTCCCGGATGTGGTTGATCCAACTAGTTTGTAAACACTAATCTGGTTGTGAGACAGTTTGATTGGGATTCTTTATCTCTTGCCATACTGACAGCATAGCTGGTAACGGGTGTAAAACAAAGATTTCTCCAGACCTATCAATTGAATGCAGGCTCCCCAGGATTCTACAACCACATCCTGAATTCTCCACCATGGACTAACCCACTGAACCTGTGCGTCAGTATACCCCATCAAAATAGGCACCCAATCATCCTATGTCAGCTCGTCAAAATTAGTCCGCATAAGCCCTCTCTCCCTCAGATGGATGGGAAGATACTTTTTCGGATTCCCTCATGGTGCCTCCCTCAACCTCAGTTTCTCCATCAGCCATACCTATAATTCAAACTCAGGTAACGATTAGGGAAAGAAATGTGTAGAATTGGAAAGAACAAAAGGTACCTGTAATAATATGAGCTGGTCTCCAATAAGTGACAGGTCAATAGAAGCAGTGTCCACATTCAATAAAACATCGGCCAATCCCACAGCCATGGGAGAAGCTCCTGTCAACATAAGGCAGATGAGTGAAATCAGCCTTAGCAGAGCAATCGGGCTCACTCTGCACATAAACTCAACCACGAGTAACGATGCCACCATGGATGGCTAAGCAAGGAGGGTTTGGGGCGCTCCACAGCACCACTCCAGAACCGCTCCGAGCTAAAACCCAGGTTTGTTAGGCAACTGAGACAGAAATGGGTCCATGGTGTCCAAATTCCATAACCCTCTAGGAATTCCTTCTGTGCCAAAATGAAAGTCCGGTAGCGCTAGGGTCATACGTTTAGGACATGGTACCCCCAAAAATAGAGTGGAATTCTTTGAGCAAGGGGCATAGCCCGAACGACGAAAATCCAAAAATGTGGTCCATTGGATCCCAGAAAGATAGTGCTACTCGAAGGAACTTGCGGCTTACGGGCCATACCGCAACATATCGAAACCCCTAAAGCCTGAATTTTTCAAGCTTCTTCCAGTCCACATTTCCCAGGCTTTGCAGAAAACATCGTAGCTTTTGATTATGGGTTGCCATGACAAGAATTGACATAATGGTCGAAATCAAATTGCTAGAGAAGTGATATCGCCGACGATGTGAGTGATACTGCCTGTGATGTAAATGATGCCGCTGGCGATATGGATCAAATTGAGCGGTATCAGCTGATGCCGCCGGTGATATGGGCTTTCAGACAGCCGTGTATATATTACTTTTGCTGGTTGAGTTTAGGCGATATTGGTCATGCCCTTTGTGGCATGGAATTAATTTTCCGGCGACATCAAAAGCATTTTTCTCATTACGGACCTGTGGAAAATCTGTAAACAATCCTATAACCCATTTCCAATACCTGATCGAATGCAATCCATTTTATTTGAAGTAAAAAAGCTTGAAGGCACAAACCATTCAAAAATTCTAAGTATCTAGCCTACCAAGACAAGACCAAATAGCAAAACCAAATTATTCAAACCCTAATGTATCAAGGGTACGAGCTAAAACCTTAAACAAAAAGCAAAATGAAAATGAAAAACTAGGCATGCCCATCACTGCTGACCGGGTGAGATGAAATGTCTTTAGGGATCATAAGCCAATCATCAACATCATCCTCTTCTCTTCACTCGGTCATCGGGACACTGCTAGACTCCTCAGCCGCAACAAATGGGTTTCGGCCGGCGAACATCTTCACTCCCCTACGACTGGTGCTACTGGGGTGTGCGCGATCCAGATTTTGTTTGCTCCTCCATTCTTGAAAGGTAGCAGCTAGTTGACCCTCAAGGACGTTCACATGACGTCGGAGTCATTCAGTCTCCTCCTAGTACCTCCGCCTGGCTGCATCGGCATCTCACAAAGAAAGGGCCAAGAAATCCTACAAGCCAAGGAAAAACATCAATAAATGCATATCATACACAGCATCCATACGTGCATCTTATCTTATTTTAGCATAGGAATGTTCCTAAACAAGGAGCGATTGCCCTATAAGCATGTCTTAGAGAGCCAAATTGTTCTTTGCAAGCTGCTCCACGTGGCTCTGCGCCACCTGAAAATCTAAAAGGCAAGTCATTAATCGCCCACATATAAGGGTAAACAAGAAAATAATTATCAAGCCTTACGTAAGTAGTGTTTTTTGGCATAAAGATTAGAGCATGCCGGCTCGAGCCTATATTCCTTGGGGGGAACTCGCCCTAAATCATCAGCAGGAATGTGGTTTCCATCGGGTTGACCAAACGCGCCTCCATGAAGTTTATACCCTCCGGTATACTATAGTACCACATCCCACTCTGGTTATCCTGGCCTCTCTTCTTCGCAGGTTCCTGAAAAACACAAAAAATACACATTAGCAGCATTCCTGAACAATTGCAAATCATGAACATAAACATAATAATACCTCAAAAGAGCGCTCCCCCCTTGGGACATTGGCACACTCCTGTTGGCTACATCTGCACCTGCCTTATCCTTCCCCTCGGGCTCAATCCCAATATCACCTTCTAGCACCTCATCTTCCTCGTCTTCTTCCTCATCGATATCCACAATACCTTTAAGGTGCCTTTTCTCCTCCTCCAGCCTTCGCTTATTATGATACTCAATCGTATCATTCCTATGGATGCGGGGAAAAAAGGGGGGTAGACATTGCTGGTGCTGCTCGTAGAGGCCGGGGACGCTGCCTTTTCGGCCTCGGAGGTGATCACCAAATGGGGCCACCATAAGCCCCTGGGAGGATCAGCAGTCACCAGTCTATCGGCAACTGGGATGAACCTCCAACCCTGGATATGCTCACCTAGATACCATTGCTGGGACAAAGGACACTCCATGATGAACCGACGGTCATCCACCTCCCTCCTAACCCTTGCAACCTCTGTCAAGTTCTCCACCCCATTGAATGGATCCAGGACAAGCTACACCAACAATCAACCAAAACAACCGATATAAGTTCATAAACACTTTTGTTTTGTTTTAAAGTGTGAAAACAAGGACTAAATTAAAAATCGCATACCGTGCTCAACCGCACGCTCCTTGGGACCTCCCTATATTTGGTACCCGCACCAGCGGGCAAGAAAGTGGGAGTTCGATGGCACAGTCATTTTGTACTCCACCGGCGGGAGGATCTAATGCTCAAAGGCCTAAGCCTGCACAAGTAAAAATTAATCAGTCAAAAAAGCATCCATAATAAATGAAAAGTGCATAGCCTAGACAATTGCTTCCGAGAAGATGTACCAAGAGTAGCAGATGGTAGAGGTGAAGGGCTTTCACCTTCTTCCGGGCTCCCACATCCAGCTCGTGGTACAGCTGAGCCAAGATGGCCCTCGTCCAATTCTTCCTCCTAATGCCCGCCACGTCCTCCACAGTAGTTATCAGCACGTAATTGATCTTGCTCCCCAAGATTGGGAAGAACAACATGGTGAGCAAAGAAATCGTAAAAGATCGGACACAAGCCTCTCTCTCATCCTCAGGCACCATATCTAACCGGGTCCAATATTGGTGCAACTCAACATAAGGCAGCTGCCCTAAAATGGCCTTCAAACCAAACAACTCCTTCACCCGCCTTACTATGGGCCTCTTGATATGGTATTTATCCATGTAAGCATCGAAGTGAACGACCTCGTCCGTCCAGGGATGCCCGGTCATAGCTATGACATCGGAGGGTGTAATTGTTGCTTCCCCAAAAGAGAAGTGAAAAGTATGGGTGGCCACAGACCACCTCTTGGTAAGGGCTATCACGGCTAAATTAGAGAGCTCGGGTATTAGCATTAGCATAATCCGAGCCAGGTCCCCGAATCCTATCTCATTAATGGTGAGTGGAAGCTCGGGGTCCTTCTCTAAAATATGGTGCCACCACTCGCTGATGGTGGTCATCCCCACGGTATAAGTTAGTTCATACGGCTACAAAATCAGAAACAAATCGAATAAGTCCTACTTATTTTCTCATTACTGGAACTTGATAGAAAGCTACTGATGTCACTTTTGCTAGAAGCGATATCGCCGGTGGCATCACTCCATACCACTGGCGGCATGGATGATATCGCCGGTGACTTTGCTTCAAATAGAAGCGACATCATATTTCCTTAGGCATTTTTGCAAGGACTAATGTCGCCAGCGACATCACTCATATCGCCAATGACATCACTACTTGCTTCAAACAACTGCCCCTCCATTTAACATAAATAGGTAACCTAACTATGACTTGCAGTCATCCTTGTCAGAGTTAAAACTCGCATCACCTCCTCCATATACCAAGAACATTTCCTTAGTCCTTCCTAAGTACTTAAGGATATTCTTAATAGCCTTCTAGTGCTTTACACTTGGATCAGATTGAAATCTGCTTACGATGCTTAATGCGTGTAAGACATCTGGCTGTGTACATACCGTAGCATACATGATAGATCCTATTGTGGATGCATAGGGAATTCTATTCATGTGCAATCTCTCCTATGGGGTCCCCGAACACTCAGTTTTAGAAAGGTTAATTCCATGAGACATTGGAAGACAACCCTTTTTTAATTGGTCAAGGTTTAACCTAGTCAATACCTTGTCTATATATGTGTCATGTGAAATACCTAGCAGCCGCTTGGATCTATCTCCATATAACTTTATACCTAGTATAAATGCTACTTCTCTAAGGTCTTTCATGGAGAACTTTCTTGACAACTATGACTTAACCATTTGAAGAAGGGAAATGTCATTTCTTATTAGCAGTATGTTTTCATATGCACAAGGAAAATGGTTGCACTCCTACTAACCTTCTTGTACATACAAGGCTCATAAGCATTTGTTATGAAATCTAACACTTTGATCGTATCATCAAACCTTATATTCCAACTCCTGGATGCCAGCTTAAGTCCATCAATGGATCTTTATAGCTTGCATGCCTTTCAGCCATTCTAAGATGTAAAACCCTCAGGTTGTATCATATATAAATCCTCATACAAGTTTCCTTTTAGGAAAGTGCTATATGCATCCATCTGCCGGATCTCACAATCATAATGAGCAGCAATGGCCAAGAGTATTCTTATAGATTTAAGCATGGCTACCGGTGAAAAGGTTCCATCATAGTCAATAACTTCTCTTTGACTATAACCCTTTACCACCAACCTTGCTTTATAGGTAATCACATTACCATCCATGTCCGTTTTCTTCTTGAAAACCCATTTGCAACCTATAGGTCTAACCTCATCAGGTGCATCGACCAATTCACATACTTGGTTTTCATACATGGAATCCATTTCTGATTTCATGTCTTCTAACCATTTATAAGAGTACGAGCACTTCATTGCTTCCTTGTAGATCTTAGGTTCATCATGCTCTAATTAGAAAGATTTATTTATCATCCATGATGAAAAATCCATATCTTTCAGGAGCATTGGGAACCCTACCAGATCTAGGCAATGGTTGTTGTGTAATAGGTTATTCCACAATCACACTCTGTTGTGTATCAGGCATAGGAATTATCAATTGATCATCTTGTTCGCCTACTTGAACCTCAAATTAAATGTCACTACCACTAGCTTTTTCAAGGAAGTGTTCCTTCTCTAGGAACTGAGCGGTCCTAGAAACAAGCACCTTTTATTCATTAGGATCACAAAAGGTTTATCCTATTGTCTCTTAAGGATAACCTATGAACAAGAATTTTTCAGCCTTTGCTCCTAACTTGTCTGACATTGTCCTTTTAACATAGGCAAGACATCCCCAAACTCTCTAGTGAGAAAGAGAGGGTTTATTACCATGCCACCTTTCATATGGTGTTGTATCAACTGATGTCGAGTGCACACAATTTAGTATATTAACTATACTCTCAAGTGCTTATCCCCAAAAGGATTTGCTAAGATTTGCTTGGCTTATTATGGACCGAACCATGTCTAACAAAGTTCTATTCCTCCTCTCAAACACACCATTGAACTGAGGAGTATTAGTAGGGGTCCATTGGGGTAGTATTCCATTATCCCTTAGATAATCTTGGAACTCTTGGCTTAAATATTCTCCACCTGAGTCTAACCATAGTGCCTTAATATTCTTTCGAAGCTATTTCTCAACTTCATTCTTATATTCTTTGAATCTTTCAAAACTATCTGATTTGAGCCACGAAAGGTATAAATACCCATATCGTGAGTAATCAGTGATAAAAGAAATGAAGTAGATGGATCCTTCATGTGCTTGCACATGTATTGGGCCTCATACATCTGTGTGTATTATTTGTAATGTACTTGTGGCACATTGCCCTTTACCTTTAAAAAGTTTCTTTGTCATTTTGCCTAATAAACAAGGTTTACATGGCCCATAAGACTCCCAGTCTATTAGACCCAAGTCACCACCTTTATGTAACTTAGTTAAGCGAGTTTCATTAACATGGCCTAAATGACAATGCCATAAGTAAGATGACTTGTCGTTGTCTAATTTCTCTTAGCATGGTTAATATTGAGAATATTCTTCTGGAATCAAGAAATATCTTTCATTACACTTCTATCCATAATATTTTTCATAATCTTTGATAACATCTTTTATTAATTTGGAATCAACTACATCTACTGTGAAGTAGGAAACAATATTCATAGAAGTATAACAATATTTTTGTCCATATTATAAAATAGCCAAATGGAGATTTTAAGTTCCTCCATCAATAACAGTTATCCAGCTCTAATGATATCCCGTAGGTATAACTCTCCTTTTGCTAATCCTCTACTTCAGCTATGTGATTCACTCACTTGGTATCCCATACCTATGCTGAATCCCCAAGAGATGTAGACATTCACAAAATATAACACCTTAAAGTGGAAGTTTCCAAAACCTTTTCTTCTCACACTATGAGACAAAAAGCCTGTCAATCTATAATTTAAATGAAGATTGTGTTTCTAATATCCTATATTAAAAAAATTAATTTGTTTCTGAAACAAAGCTCTCAAGATCCTTTCGTTTTCTCTCAACTTCGCTCTTTCGCTTCTATATTGGACAACCCGTGTCCCTTTACATCCTTACAATACCCTTGAATCATTTTTCCTTCCATGGAAAAAATCCTTTGTAAGATGTAAAGACATAGACTTCTAAGTCTATGATTTTATGATGCTCCCGTTGCTTAAGGTAACATAGATCCTAACATCTAACTTGATGTTTGTCCTTGTTTCCTTCATTCTACTTACATAAGGCAACATGGATCTTAACTATCTGTAAGGTGTTGTATCCTTGTCTCCTTCATGTAATTCCTGTATTTCTACCTTGAGTAGAAATACTTGCATCATGTTGTTTGGTATTGCGCTCATATCATATATGGGCCAAGCCCTAGGCTTTGAGGACTATCCTCAAATTTCTAAACAAACCCTTGAAGCTAGAGCCAGTCAAATACAATTATCAATACATGCGAAATTTATGTAAAAAATAAAGATTCAACCTAGATATAATAAACAGAATAAATGCTTTAGACTTAGTTGTTGTACATGCATTTAATTTAAGGTCTTTTAATTAAATAAATATTCCTACTATTTTATTAATTTTTATTCAAAAACATAATAGCCCTTTCTATTATCTTTCAGGAAACATAGTCTAACCATTCTCCTTAGTAGGTAGCATCTACAACTCATTTAAGCTAATGCCAACTATCAAGAGTCAAGCTAACTTAAACAGCTATAGGAGGATCTAGTCCATTTGCATCTAATGCAATTAATAATCCATTTAAGTTCCAACTAGTGGACGTGCATAACCAATTATATGACTCCTCAAATGATGCCTCTAACCATTTATTATCTCCAATATTGTGGACAACTAACCCAGTTTGGTTAATACTTAACCCTAATTCAAATCATGTGAACAGACGATGTTAAAGAAGAAGGCACGCTAAGTGTGAGCAATTCATTCAATGAAAAGGCCTAGAATCACACTTCAATTTTTTAGGAAGGCTAATTTTGTCCTAATATTTTAATAGGGATTTATTGGTGCAATAAATTGTTAGATATGATGTATGCCCTTAAGGTAATTAGGGCGATATATCTTAATTATGTATTAGTGCGAATAATTTTATCTAAATTAATAAATGCATTTAATCTTTTGTTTATATCTGTATGTCCATATATATTATGACTAGTTAAAATATATTCATTGATATCTATATACAAAAGTCCTTAACATATATCATAGCATTAAGTGAGAGATCATAGTTGGACTATGCTTAGAGAGATCTGCTTCATGTGCAATTATGATTATATCTAAACTATCCCTAGTCATAGTTTCATCAAGAAAGTATATTGATGAAGCAATAAGACTAGCATGTGATCAACTTTCTTGGAATGGGTCCAAGCAGTTAATCTCCTATAACTGAAGACGGTGCCTTAAGAATGACACATGGATATATCTGGTGGATATATTGGAGACCGTAATAAGATAAACACTTGGTGTATATATCAAGGTGTTAGTCTTTATCCTTATATAGTAGCTTTGCAAATATCCTCAAACTTGAGATACTAGTTACCTTGTGTGGTACTATTGTTGTACTTTGGGTCATTCCTATACACTCATTAATTTAGGGTGTCACTGGTGATTATAGGTATAGTGATGACATCACGTTGGAAAGCTATGTAGTCGAAAACAATCCATCACTCCAAATATGTTAAGGAGTTATACCTGGCCACTTGTTGAAGTGATGATTACTGTGCTGGTCCCTGTGAGAATATTTATAAGGATAGAGGGGGGTGAATGGCCCTTTTTCATGGAATTAGTAGACTTAGAAAAGTCTTTAGTGTAGCGTGTTTGATTATGATCAGGAAGATGGATCCGGATGATGCAAATGTGTACAATTAAGTAAAAGAGAAAGAAAATCAAACACAGTTATTTTATACTGGTTTGGCCCCGCCTACGTCCAGACCTCACAGTTTCCTTTCTTTGAGCTTGTGCACTAGTGGATTCCTTTCCAATTGGCGGGAATCAAGCCTTACGAACTTGTCTCCAGATGGTAACCCCTTCCGAAAGTAGGATATACCACTAGAAGCACCAACTCCTAGCTTAGTGCTCTTATCTTTAGTAGGATATACCACTTAGCCTTCTACCTTAAATCTAAGCTGGGTCCTACAGGGAGATCTCACTCAAAGCACCTATTTCAAGCTATAATCCAATCTCACAAGTTTCCCAAGTTAGAGATCCTTACTCTTTGGTTTTTAACAAGGTGTTGGATTTTGGAGTTCCTCAAGTTTGTAGTTCACTTGCAAATCCTTACAAATAGATTTTGAATCAAGGGTTCTTGGAGGGATTATCTCAACTGATTGTCTAAGTGTTGGTTTGTTGCTTTCTTTCGTAAGTCAATCAATTAACCTTCTCATTTGGTTAAGATCTCCTTTTATAGACTTTGATCGTAAATGTAGTCATTTGTGGTTGGTGAGCCTTTTTTCAATCTACACCCTTCATCGGGTTGCGATGTGGAGCTTCCGGATCCATTGATAAATCCGTTAGACTGTATTTTGATCCATTTGAAATCCTGGGATTGAGGCTGAAAAGTTGTCAGTGATGGTTTTGCATGTCATTTCATGATGCACCAACTTTCTTACCAATTGCTTTATGAAGTGAGCTCCACGCACGCCTTTATTGGTCAAGGAGAAAAAGTAGTTAGCTTTTCTCTGTTCGATGTCAAACCCTTTTGACTTTTTTTGAAATATACAAGCTATCATTTTGTCTTTGTCTTGGGGAAAGAATCTTGGACTTCCATAGGTCGAAAAGGGTAAAGGGAAAAGTATATTTGAAAACTTTCCCTATATTTGAAATATAGGTCTTCTGGATGTCTTTTGGACCTATATGCTCCGGATTTATCTTCCAAAGATGGCTTCAATCAATTCTTTCAGATGCTGGTCTTGAGGGTCAAAAGTTTGTTTCCTTTCCAAACTCTGTCCGGATTGTGCTTGGGTTTTTTAATTTGTTCAATGGATGACTTGTTTCTTGATCTTTGTCCGGATATATCCATTTGGATTTGGTAGAGCTATATACATTGTTTTTGTTTCTTTCAAACTTGATCCGGATTTCAGATTTTTTATTCGGATCATTATTTCCGAACAATCTCCCCCATTTAATGGAAACAAAAACCTAAGTCATCTAAGCATGGGTGCATTTACTAATTGTAATTTTTGTTACTTAGTCTTTTATAATGCTCCCCTATAATTTTGGCATCCTCACTCCACTATAATTTTATAATTCCTACTTCTAAGTTTGTTTTAGTACAATTACAGATTGTACTTTAGAAGCGATTGTTTTATAGTTAAGAATTTTTCACTTCATATATACTTCTACTATTAACAATGGTTAACATCATAAAGTTCAGTATTACAAGTTACAGAAATGCATATAAAGTGAATCTAGCTATTAGATAAGTATTACAAGATTATCTTGCTAACTTAACTATCTCTTCGAATGGACCACTCTGTCGGACTTCCAGTATTTTCCCTTTCTCGCTTCCTTCTTTTTGATGACTCTGATCTTCCTCCCCATTTTTGCTTCCATCAAGGGGATCAGTAACCATATAGGTCGACTTGTCCCAAGATTGCTGCCAAGTAGAGGAGTAGATAGAGTAGTCTTTGTTACCTTTTGGGAGGAGTCAAATAATAAGGGCGAAGGGATCTCCGGAGTTGATCATAAGATTAAGAGACTTGCAGAAGTATGCGCATAATGTGCTCTTGGTCCTTGGAGTCAAAATAGGGAAACATGGCCTTGATTAGAGTACTCAACCCCTTTTGGCTCATGAACCATGATTCCCCTATAGCTTGCATAAGATTGTGTAGGACAGGAATGAGCTGACTGTCTGGAATGGCCGGAGATGAGCAAGATCTGGAGATAGATAATTTATTTATTCCGGCTTGAAGGAGAGTGATTTCTTCACTAAGGTCCTTCCGAATATTGTGGATAGACTCTGCTTGATCCTTTAGCTCTTTTGTGACAATCTTCTTCCAGTCATTCATTGTTTGCTCAATGCTAGAGTTCCGAGCTTGCATCTCATCACCTATATAATCTAAGATTTTTTGTTTTAGCTTGGGGATGGTTTTGTCTATGAAGTTAGCAAGCATTTCCTGAGTTACTAGCAGATCAATTTCCAAACTCAGTAGAGTAGGTTTCAGGTCTTTGTCCTCCATGAATTTTGTCAAGTTTTCAAACTTGGAGTCAATATAATCCTTGATCTCTATGAAGAAATCAGTGGTGGATGAGGACATTCTATTCAGGACAGTTGCGCAGTTATCAAGGGCCAAAGGATTGGCTTGATTGCCAATTCTATTTGCTGTGGAGGTACTTTCCTTTAGCTCGTTTAGAAGGGGCTAGATTATAAAAAGAGAAGCTGCCGCTAGAGCACCGGGAGTTGGGAAGTTCATGACTTTTTGCTCAATTTTGGGGAGGCACTTCAGCCTTTCTTTGATCTCTCCCAAGTCCCTTTAGACTGCATTATCAGATTTTTGCTTGAGCAACTCCTTCTCCATAGCTTTTAGATGAGTGCATATTGTCAGGAGACTCTTATTGATGAATCCCTCATCATGATGCTCAAGAGTTTCCTCTTGAAGGACTTTAAGAGCGGCACTGACTTTCGATTCTTTGGAGTTTTCATCAGGAAGAGTCACTAATTTTGTCCAAGGGGGAAAATTTTTGGTGGAGGGTTCAAATGAGTCACTATTGGATGAGCTGCATTCATCTCTGGAGCCTGAACTACTTCCAAAGGGGCTACCATCTTCCAAACTAGAGCCTTCAACTGCTCCTTTCTCTGCTTCACCCTTGTTCATTTACCTTTCCTCCAGAGTAGTCTCGTCCATATGCTCCACTTTAGAAGTGTGCCCTTTGGAACTCAAACTTTCTCCTTCCTCTAGAGTTGTTGCATCCGGTTTTGGCACTATATCCTTAACTACATTGGGAGATATTGTAGATAAGTTGTGCTCTTCATGATTAGAATTGAGATGAAGGAGATCGGGGGTTACCTTAGTGGTTAGTAGTGTCTAATCCTCATCCTTCTGTTCCTCTTCCAGCCTTGCCTCCTGATTGTTGGAACTGTCCTCAACCACCCCTATAATTGCCTTTTCAGGACTTTATTATTCTCCCTCATACATGTTGGTATTTTCCTCAACAGCCTTCTCCAGTGCCTTATCAGAACTTTTGAAATTTATGATGGCAGTGCTAGATCCAAGCAGATTCTTTAGAAGAGGTTATGTTCTTTCAGCAAATATGAATTAATCAGCTTCTACGAATTTAGACAATGCATCCATATCTTGTTGATCTACTAGAATTGGAGGGACTTGAGAGGATTCTCTGGGTCCTTCGGTTGTTCTCCCCTAATTTATTTGATTGTTTTCTTTGATTGCGGCTTGAATGACATCGTATTGCTCATCATCTCTCCCTACAATTTTTGTTGGTCTAGGAATAGTTTTCCATTTGCTAAACTTGGCTTTTTCCAAAGCAGCTTTCTCCCAGTACTACTTGGCTTCCTCATTCAAAATTATCCCAGTAAGCCTCCTACCTGCACTGGCTTTCTTTTCTAGGGCAGCAAGGGCTTCATCAAAGGTTAGCCCTTTTCTTTAGAGCTGCTTTTAAGGAGGAGCCTCATCCTCTGTCTCCTCATCATCTGCCTCCTCTTCCATTTTAAACAATGTTCTTTTGGCCTTCCTTCTTTCAGCCTCAATTACTTTTGTAGCAATTTGAGGTAGACCTGCAGCAAGCGCAAGCTGTCCCTTCTTAGCTGCAGCTTTAATTAGTTTTCCCCTGGGTCTTGGCTTTTCGGAGCTCAGGATTTGAGTGAGGGGCAGAGTGTCCTCATCAATCTCTTCCGAAAACATTCAAACTTGCTTTTGAGCCTTGGCTTTAGTTGTTCTAGGCCTTTTGGGAATAGGTGCCTCCTCTTTCAGATCCACTATCTTTCGGGATTTAATCTTACGCTCATCCCTCTTCAGTTTTGCTTTTTCTTCATCCCATTCCTCATCAAAGAGGAGATTGAGGAAATTTTTCTCCAAGATGGGCTTTCTATAAATCCCTTCAAATTCGGTTAGATTCACTTTTGCCACTTGTAGGATTCTTATGATCAAGGCGCCGTGTGAGTTTACATTAGTCTTGAGATAGTGAATAATCAAGACTGGCCAGTTTACTTCCACACTGCCAACCCAGTGCTACAGGATATAGTGCTGGAGGGAAGAAACTGTAGTCAATGACCCCTTCCTTATCAGGATGCACTTAGCAAGAGCGTGCTACAGAAATCTGGGCATTCGTGGGAAGTACATTGAGAATTTATCGCCGAAGTAGTTCTTGTGGAGCCATAGTTTTAACTCGTACTCTACTCCAGTCTCATCCCCATCTTTTCTCAACACTACCCCAAAGTTCTTCATAAGTACATTTTTCTCAAAGAATTCAGGAGTGAGAATTATCACCTTCCCCTAGACTTTAGTGCAAAAGGCATCAAAATGCTTGTGAGCACTGAGATTTGAGAAGAACTCTTTCACCAGCTTGGGGTAGGTTGGGCAATTTTACTTTAGAAGATCACCTAAATTTTGATCTTCAATTAAGGTGAAGAAAGGAGGGGTTCTGAACAGGTAATCATCACCTAAGCGAGTAGTGGGTATAATAGAGTCAGAGGTTTTAAGATTTAGGGGCTCAAAATCAGCATCCTTCAAGTCTGATACTTGAAAGAGATTTTTGCTAGGTAGGATTTTGAGGGTGTTGGAGGCGTTTGTGGCTGCTAGTATAGAGAGATTTTTGGGAGATTGAGTGCTAGGTTTGAATTTTTGCAGAGTAACAGTAGAGGAGTTACTCGAGTGAAGAATAGAAGGGATTTTAAGGGGTTTATGTTGAATTTCTGAAGTGAGGGTATATTGGTAATCCAGACTCCAGCTATTCAGGATTGATGACATGTCAGTCAGATTTTTAGGAGAGAGAAGAATTCAGTTTAACCGGAGGATGGGAACGGTTTATTTTTGAATTAATTGTTGTATTTACCGCGCCTATAACAGCCAATGGACTTTGGAAATTAAAAAAGTAACAATTACCTTTATGAGCTTTACTGCCATACATCATTATTGTCGGCTGACATGGCAATCTTTAGGAATAGATCTTCCTAATTCTTTTAATCTTCCAGATTGAGTTTCTATCTCAGGATCCAGCTTGATTTAAAACTCACTTTCGGAGTTTTTTTAAATTGCATTTGACATCCCAATTGATTCTCTTAGTTTCCCAAATTGATCTTTACTAAGTCGTTTAGTAAAGATATCAGCTCTCTGTTCATTGGTTGGACCATATACCAATGCAACATCCTTCTTCATTACATGATCCCGGATGAAATAATGCCTTAAGTCGACATGCGTCATTCTGCTATGAAGCACCAGATTCTTTGACACATCAATAGCACTTTTGTTGCAACACAATACATTCACACATCCAGATTGCACTCCATAATCTTCAAGTTATTGTTTGATCCAAAGGAGTTGAGCAACACAACTTCCAGCTACCATATACACTGCTTATGTGGTGGATAAGGCAACTAAAGTTTGTTTCTTGCTATACCATGAGACTAAGCAATCCCCAAGGAAATGGTATCCTCCGGATGTACTTTTTCTCTCAAGAGTATCTCTACCATAGTCTGTATTTGTGAACCCCTGGAGTGTTAAGTCTCCATTACTAGGATACCACAACCTAACTTCAGTGGTTCCTAGGAGATATCTAAGTATCCTTTTGACAGCCATGAGATAAGAATCCTTGGGATTGGCTTAATACTTTGCACAGTAACATACTATATAGTGTATGTCAAGTCTGCTAGCTGTTAAGTATAGGAGTGAGCCAATCGTTCCTCTATAGATCTTTTGATCAACATCTTCTCATTCATAATCCATGGGTAAGATTGTGTCTGAACCCATTAGAGTCGACATTGGTTTGCTGTTGTCCGTTTCAAATTTCTTCAGGATCTCCTTGGTGTATTTTGATTGATTGATGAAGATCCCATCAGGACTTTGCTTAATTTGTAGACCATGGAAGAAGTTGAGCTCTCCCATCATTGACATCTCAAATTCCTTCTACATTTGAGAGCTAAATTCTTTACAATCTTCTCTTCAGTGGCCCAAAAAATTATATCATCCATATAGATCTGGACTAGAATAATATTAATTTTCTTCTTTTTAATGAAGAGTGTGGTATCTGCCCTACCTCTGGTATATTCCTTGGATATAAGGAATGAGGTTAATGTTTCAAACCAGGCTGTTGGTGCTTGCTTTAATCTATAAAGGGATTTCTTCAGTCTGTAGACATGGTTTGGATGCTTTGGATCTTCAAATCGAGGTGGTTGCTTGACATATACTTCTTCTTGAATGACACCATTTAGAAATGCACTTTTGACTTCCATTTGGTATAATGCGAACCCCATGAATGATGCAAAAGCCCATAGGATCCGGATTGCTTCCAGTCCTAATACAGGGGCAAAAGTTTCTTAGAAATCAATTCCTTCTTGTTGGTTATAGCCTTGAGCGACTAGTCTTGCCTTGTTTCTTACTACTACTTCGGATTCATCAAGTTTATTTTGGAATACCCATTTAGTGCCTATAATTGATTTTCCTTTAGGGCACAAGATCCCATACATCATTTTCGGTGAATTGATCCAGCGCTTCCTGCATCGCTATCATTTCTTGAAATTTCTTTGGATCTATGAGAGAGACAAAAGCAGCATGGCTCATCATCCAGATGATCTGACCTCTGTTTCTAACTATATTCAGAACATCATCCAGAATATTTTCTATGGAATGGTCTCTGTGGGTCCTGATCTCCCTTTCCAGGACTTCATGTTGAACTTGGACTTGCTCCACTTCAGTTTTAACTACTTCTTCATTAAATTCAATCCCTTGTGGATTGAGATTTACTTGTAGTATTTCTAGATCAAAGGATATTCCTTCGTCTTCCTCTTTGTACTTCTTGATTTGAAATGAATCAAGAATTCCTGCTTCCTTCTTTTCTCTAGATTTTTTAGCTTCTGGAACTTGATCTTCTAGAATGTAGCTTTTCTTTCCTATAGTGTTAGTCTTATCGAAATCTACATGTATAGACTCTACCACAGTTTGGGTTCATGTATTGAATACTCTATAAGCCTTAGTATGTGTTGAGTAGCCGAGGAAAACTACTACATCAGACTTTGGATCAAATTTTCCTAATTGCTCTCTATCACCAAGGATATAGCATTTACACCTGCTTTGAACTACCCAATTTTGGGTTTTCTTCCCTTCCAGATTTCATATGGGGTTCTTTCCCTGGTTTTTCTAATGAGAGCTCTATTTAAGATGTAGCATGCTATGTTTACGGCCTTATTCTAGAATATTTTGGCAAACAATTTTCACTAAGCATTGTTCTAGCAATTTCTACAATGGTCCTATTCTTTCTCTCAACTACTCCATTCTGTTGAGAAGTGTGGGGGGCAGAGAAATTATGTTTAATGCCCTTGGAGTCACAAAAGTCAGCAAAATGCTTATTTTTTTAATTCTCCACAGTTATCACTCCGGATGCATGTAATGCATATGCCCTGTTCTACTTCTATCCAGATGAATGTTTTGGAGAATTGGTTAAAGGCTTCATCCTTGCTTGTTAGTAGGACAACCTAGGTATATCGAGAATAGTCATCTACAATGACTATAGTGTATTCTCTTTTACCTAAACTCAGTGGCTTAATTGGACCAAAGAGATCAATATGTAAGAGCTCAAGTACTCTTTTGGAAGGAATGTATTAGATAGAAGGGAAACTTTTCTTATGTTGTTTTCCTAGTTGACATGTAGTGCATAGATGATCCTTATCAAAAGCAATCTTAGGCAAACCACAACTAATTCCTTTTTTGCTAATTTGGATAGGAGGTTCATGCATATATGTCCCAACCTCCAGTGCTACAGCCAGGACTCTTCTTCTTTAAACACCAGACACATATTCTTCTCATCATTTTTAATGTTTACAGAATATACATTATTTACTCTATGTGCATAAAGAATAAGTTGATTAGACTTACTGTCATGTATTGAGCACCCATTGGAGTTAAATGTGACTTTTCTTTCTTTTTCACGTAATTAGGCCACACTTAACAGGTTCAACTTTAGTCCATCAACTTGTGAGACATCTTCAATCTTGAATCCATATCTAATGATTCCATGACAAATGATCTATCCCTTTTGATTGTCTCCTAAACTTACTTTGCCTCCTTTCTTCCGGGTTAGTGTGATGAAGGCCTTCTCGTCACCTGTCATGTGCCTTGAGCATCCACTATCAATGTACCAAGAGTGTTGATATACTATGCATCTAAGGCATACCAGCAAATAGATCAAGCGGGTTTGGGTACTCAATCAGATTTGGGTCCTCTCAGGTTAATAACCATTTCAAGCAAAGGATAAACATCATAATAATCATTTTTTAATCTACATGATTTAGTCATATGATTATTTTTCCCACAAAACCTGCACCCTAAAATAGGCATGTTTTGCTTTTGCTTCTTGCTGATCTTCTCCAGATCCTCCCTTCTATAGTTGCCTCTATACCTAGCTTCTTGCACAGTAATAGATAGTCTAGTATAAATCTAGAAGTTGGTTGGAGGTGCAACTTTAGCTTTGTAATTTCTTCTTTGCATGATAGGTTGTTGGTTATAAGCTATCTTGGCCTTTCCTTTCTGAGTAGCAGTATATCTTCGAGCTTGTGGCTGTCTACTTACTCTATTTATCCTTTGATTTGAGTTCCTTTAAACCTTATTCTGAGGAGGAGGAGGAGGATTATCTCTTCTTGAATTCTTTGTTTCAGGATTCTTCCTGGATGCTTCCTTTAATATATTGACTTCTTTATCCAATCCTGTTACATTTGCATGTAGAATCTGGACTTGATTTCTCAGGAAGTTTTCTTCTAATACATCAATATGCTTTACTTATCTTACCAAATAAGTGTCTTGTGCCATTACCTTAGCATCTTTAGCCAATTCTAGTATTGCTCTTTTTAGAGACTTGATGGCTTTCCAATTTTTTTCCCTCCCTTGATAACAATAGAAAGAGCTTTTGCAAGAACAAAGTTAGAGGTAGAATTAGAACCAAAATTTACCTCAGTGTTTGCTATATTTGATTCTGATTCTTTGATTGTCACTATTTCTTACTTGGATGCATCCCTTTCAGATTGCTCTATTTTCAGTTTAGTCTGAGCTATGAACGCATAGTTAGCAGTCTCTAGTCCTTCTGTTGAAGATGAGCTACTACTTTCTACACTGTTGCTCTAGGTAGCAACCCTTGCCTTCTTTTGGAACTTCTTAGTTCTTTTGAGTTTGGGGCACTTTGTGCTGAAGTGGCCTTTTTCACCACATTCAAAACGGGTAGCGTCTTTCTCTGGTTCCGTCTTTTCTTCAGGATTCCTTCTGGGCTTACTTGTTTCAGAGGTGCCTTCTCTTATCTTTCGAGATTCATACCTTTTTGATTTTCTTCTATCTTTCTTTTGTATGAATCGATTTAGCCTTCTTGTTAGTAAAGCAAGTTGATCTTTTGTGCTCATTGACTCATCAATTTGCCCTTCTTCTCCGGATGAGGCTGATCCGGTGGATTCTGCCTTAAGAGCAATGGCCTTCTTTTTCTCCTCAGGTCTTTTTTCTTGTTGGCTGTATCTCTCCAAAGATAAATCTTAAGTTAGATGATTGCCAATGAGTTCATCATAACTATAAAAATTTAAGTCATGAGCTTCCTCAATGGTAGTCTTTTTTATCATCCCATTCCTTGGTGAGGCTTCGAAGCACTATCTTGACCATTGCTACTTCTGGAATCTCCTTTCCCAAACTCTACATTTCATTCACTAGATTCATGTATCTAGTATTCATGCTACTAATTGATTCTTTAGGCTCCACCTTAAAGGATTCAAGCTTCTTTTGAAGTAGATCAAGCTTGGCCTCTCTCACTTTGGAAGTTCTTTTATAGGTTACGTCCAGCTTCTCCCATTTCTCCTTTGCAGTCTTACATTCGGATATCCTATTGAATTCAGCTACTCTAAGAGCATAATGAAGCATATTAATAGCATTTGCAGTTTCATGCAATTTTTTAAAGTCCTTGTCATCCCTCATGCTTGATGGCTTTCAGGTAGTCATACCCTCTACTTCATAAGTAGGTTCATATGGGCCATCTTGAATAACTAACCATGCTTGCATACTTTGAGACTGGATGAAGTTCTTTAACCGATTTTTCTAGAATGTGTAGTGTTCACTAGTGAAGAGTGGAGGACGGGTAATAGATGTACCCTCGGGAAGGAGTTATGAGTTTTAGAAACGCATTTTGATAAATGAATCAAAATATATGGACCTTTAGCTCAAGATTATTAGATCTCTAGTTTGAGCACTAGCTCTAATACCACTTGTTGGTCCCTGTGAGAATATTTGTAAGGGCAGAGGGGGGGTGAATGGCCCTTTTTCGTGGAATTAGCAGACTTAGAAAATTCTTTAGTGTAGCGTGTTTGGTTATGATTCGGAAGATGGATCCGGATGATGCAAATGTGTGCAATTAAGTAAAAGAGAAAGAAAATCAAACACGAGTTTTTTATATTGCTTCGACCCCGCCTACATCCAGTCCCTGGAGTTTCCATTCTTCGAGCTTGTCTACTGGTGGATTCCTTTCCAACTAGTAGGAATCAAGCCTTACAAATTTGTCTCCAAATGGTTACCCCTTCCAGAAGTAGGATATACCACTAGAAGCACTCACTCCTAGCTAAGTCCTCTTATCTTTAGTAGGATTTACCACTTAGCCTTCTACCTTGAATCTAAGTTGAGTCCTACAAGGAGATCTCACTCAACGCACCAACTTCAAGCTATATCCCAATCTCTCAACTTACCCAAGTTGGAGATTCTTACTCTTTAGTTTTTAACAAGGGGTTGGATATTGGAGTTCCTCAAGTTTATAGTTTCACTTATGAATCCTTATAAATAGATTTTGAATCGAGGGTTCTTGGAGGAATTATCTCAACTTATTGTGTAAGTGTTGCTTTGTTACTTGCTTTTGTAAATCAATCAGTTAACCTTCTCATTTAGTGAAGAGCTCCTTTTATAGGCTTTGATCATAAATGTAGCCGTTTGTGGTTGGTGAGCTTTTATTCAATCTTCACCCTTGATCGGGTTTTGATGAGCTTGCGGATCCATTGATCAATCTGTTAGACTGTATTTTGATCCGTTTAAAATCTTGGGATTCAGGCTGAAAAGTTGTCAGTGATTGTTTTGCTTGTCATTTTGTGATGCACCAACTTTCTTACAAATTACTTTATGATGTGAGCTCCATGTGCGCCTTTATTGGTCTAGGAGAAATAGTAGTTAGCTTTTCTCTGTTCGGTGTCAGACCCTTTTGACTTTTTCTAAAATATACAAGCTATCATTTTATCTTTGTCTTGGAGAAAGAATCTTTGACTTCCACAGACCGAAAAGGGTAAAGGGAAACGTATATTTGAAAACTTTCCCTGTCTTTGAAATATAGGTCTTCCAGATGTTGTTTAGACCTTTATGCTCTGGATTTATATTCTGGAGATGGCTTTGATCAGTTCTTCCGGATGTTGGTCTTGAGGGTCAGAAGTTTGTTTCCTTTCCAACCTCTGTCTGGATTATTTTCCCTAATGCTTGGGATTTTTAATTTGTTAAATGGATGACTTGTTTCTTGATCTTTGTCCAGATATTTCCATTTGGATTTGGCAAAGCTATATACATTGTTTTTGTTTCTTTTAAACTTGATCCGAATTTTTGATTTTTTCATCCGGATCATTGTTTCCCAGCATACTATAAACCTCTGATCGGATTATGTGTTTGATATAAATAGTTTCAAGTCAAACACATTATGGTAAAAAAGAAATATACTTTGGTAACAAGTAAATAACTGGGATAGCTTTGAGAAACCTTGCTATTAGGGGTTAACACTTTAACCGAACGCAAAAAACTAGATGGTACTAATATTGAAGAATGGAAGGAGTTCATTGCATTGGGTAGCTATTGCATTAACAGGGATTTAGTCATACGCACAAATGACTTTCCAAGTAATGGGGGGATGGTAGACCCTTGTTAGAGGCGTATTATAGTCATTTAAGGTAATCGAGTACTATTCATGGTCTTGAACGTCGAACCAATAGTTCCAATAGAACAAGGATTGGTTAAAGCCTTAACAGCTCAATACTTCGGGATCTTGTAAGGTCACACACGTTGGGCCTTCATCGGACCGTGTAAAGAATTAATAGATTTATTCTATTACGAGAATATAACATAAGAATAATTGGATTATTATTTAATTGGAACAAGAATTTATTTTTGACTGGTAACTAATTTTATTATGGTCCTAAATAAATTAAGACATTAGTTAAAATGATCAAATCATTTTGGATAAACCAAGAATTTATTTTGACCGATAGCTAATTTTATTAGGGTCACAAATAAATTAAAGTGTTGATTAAATTGATTAGATCATTTTTCGGTAAGCAAGAAATTTGTTATGACCAATAACTAATCTTGCTATGGTCATAAAATAAATAAAAATGTTGATTCAAATGATTAGATCATTTTTTGGTTAAATCAGGAATTTATTTTGAGCGGTAACTAATTTTATTAGGGCCATACATATATATATATATATATATATATTAAAATGGATTTTCCCTTTACCGCATTGGAAAAATGGAGAAGCATTTTGCCTTCCGAAGCCTATAAATAGGCTTCTCCTTCCTCCTTTACATACACACTTTAAGTTCACGTCTTTGTGGCATTTTTCGAGAGTCTTCAGTGATGATTCTTGACCCGTCAAAGAAGTACTTTTTGATCCCCAAGGATCATAGTTTGTGGATCCCAAACTATCTAGTGTATATTTTTGGGTGGGCTTTTGGAGTGGTCTAGCAACCACTCAAAGCTCTTTGGTTCTTCCTCTCGGGGAGGTTATGGTTGGTGGGGTTTGTGTGGACAATCAGAGAGGCTATCCTACTCTTGGAGGCTTATATAAGGAGGTTCTGCTAAAGCATGCTTCAACTGGTATGTTTCCTTTCTTTCTCTTTTATTATTAGGTATTTTTCTTTAAGTTTTTAGACTTAATAACTATGCTTGGGTTGTTTTGCATGCTTAGGTTGTTTTGCATGCTTATTTTATTTTATGCACACATTATAACTTAGAGTTATAACATGCATAGTATAAAATATAGGGAAATTGTCGCTTATAGACTCATTTGCCCAAAATAAATTCGAAAATAACCCAATAATAAAATCATATCTTTCTAATAATTTTAAGTTTCCCTTTTTACCTTTATAAGCTCAAGAACAACCCACATGATTAGGAAAGAGAGTTTTTAATTTTTTTTGGCTTATTTTGCATTTATCTCTCAAACCGTTCATTTTTTTCATATGCTGCTTTTGAGTTTTTAGTTCGTGTTATTTTTTATCTCCGAAACGCCATCCATTGTGATATACTTTTTCCAATTTTTTTTGACGTATTACAAATCTAATCTAATTATGTTATAAATCTAATATATATCTTTAACAGACTTATAACGTATTAATAATGGATATATATCAGTTCAATGGGCATTGCAAATACAAAGAGACTTATATTACACTTATAAGGGACTTATATTAGACTTATAACATACATATCATATATACAATAGATATATAACAGTTCAATGAGCATTGTAAATACAAAGAGAGTTATATTACAATTATAACAAATATATATCAAAAATATATCAGATATGTATCTGATATTTTTCTAATATTTTTCTGTTATAATTCTAATACATGTCAAATTTGTAGTAGATGTATAACAAATTTGTAGTAGATATGTAATAGATGTATAACAAAAATAAAAGAACATCCAAATCAGTGTTGAAACAAAAAAAAGTAGAAATAGATATATAGTAGATATATAATAGTTCAGTGAGCATTGAAAATACAAAGAGACTTATATTAGAATTATAACAGATATATATCAGAAATATATCAGATATTTTTTTGTTATTTTTCTGTTATAATTCTAATATATGATATATTTGTAGTAGATGTGTAACAGACCCAATTTAAAGTGAGATACATTTTAGTTATACTTCGATCAAAACGGAACACATATCCCTTTGTAGTTTGAATTTGTAGGTAACAGACTATTCTCCCAAGCACAAATCTCATTTTTGGCACCTTAAAGGCGTACCATAACTGATAATAAATAATCAGAAGCTAACACTATACATATATACAACAAGAATTTTAAAGAAAATAAGAAAAAATCTTGAAAAATGATCAATGTAGAAAGCTGCAATCCAGTATTTCACTTCATATACATCAGCTCATGCACATCAACGAAATCACCAAAAAAACTTACAAAATCAGATATGCAAGATCATTCAACATTTGCTTAATTCGTGTACGCATGTAGAAAGCATCATAAACATTTCAAAAATCACAATTTATAATAGATATATAACATTTTTATAATAGATACAAAAGAACATACAGATTATTCCAAACAATTTTACAATAGCCATATCTAATACAAAAATGTTATAAATCTGTTATATATTTCATCAAACACATGTATTAGACATTTATTAGACTTGTAGTAGATGGATAGTTGTGAAAAGTGCTCGCTTTTTCACTTGAAGCGCAAAAGCGCAGAGAAGCGCATCGTTTGCGCTTTTGTTAAGATAAAGCGCAAGGGGGAGTACAAAGCGCAAAAAAGTGCATGCTTTTGTTATGTAACAAAGATTTATAACAGATTTATATTAGATATGTAATAGTTCAACAAGCATTACAAATACAAAGAGACTTGTATTGAAGTTCTAACGAACTTATATTAGACTTATAACAGATTTATATTAGATTTGTAATGGATGTAATAGTTCAATGAGCTTTGCAAATACAAAGAGACTTGTATTAGAATTGTAACACATATATAACAGATGTATATTAGATATGTAATAGTTCAATAAGCATTACAAATACAAAGAGACTTACATTAGACTTATAGCGAACTTATTTTAAACTTATAACAGACTTATAATAGATTTATAACAGATGTATAATAGTTCAATGAGCACTGCAAATACAAAAACACTTATATTATAATTATAATAGATATATAACAGATATATAATAATTAAAAAAAATTGGAAAAAATATATTACAATGGGTGGCATTTCACAAATAAAAATGAGACGAACAAAAAACTCAAGAGCAACATGTCAAAAAAATGAACAGTTTGAGAAATAAATGCAAAATAACCAAAAAAAGTTAAAAAAAACATAAAAAAAATGCGTGAACTTGTATGAGAATATATAAAAAGTGATTAAGAGCGTATAATGGTGATATAAAAAGTAATTAAGTTTGTGATATTTTTCTTTGAGGTATTTTGGTAATTTCATAAAAGTTTACATGAAATTTTTTTTGCCAAATAGTGCATTTAAGTGTTTTTCCGAAAATATTTATGCTAGGATATAGTTTAGAATTATGGTATGCCTAGCATATGCATGCTAACCTAGGTAGAAAATATTTAGTTAAGGCTTTATTTAATATGCAACTAATACGGGTTCCTAGGGATAAGGGAAAAAATTTTGAATTTCTGCCAGGCTTGTTATGCATGTTCAAAGTGACTGTCAGTTCCCAACGCAGGTCTCGCCTGGTCTAGGACTTATACATGGACATGATTATGACACTATATCTTATTTTAGGGCTAAAAGGAACTAGTAGGTCCAACCTAGGGTCATGCTCAACTTGTAATTCATAATCATTCCATCATGACAAGATTCCATATAGCATGCAAAACAAACAAGGGGGTTCGTTGTTCAAGTTCTTGCACCAGTGTCTATAAGTTTTAATTTAACAATTTAAACCTTCATTTGTAAAACCATTTAATGAATCCAATTCATTATACTAGAAATCAACTAATTCAAAAAGTCCCTTTAGTAATTAGAATCTAGAACCGATGAAAATTCCCAGGTAGGAGAGGCCCCTTTGAAGTGAATGAGCACCTTGTCCAAACCTTGCCCTCAGTTAACCATAAACTAATTAAACTAAAGATTTCGTTCTTTTCTAATTTAAGAATAATTCCATGTACTTCAAAAATTAAAGCATTTACAATTTTAAGTAAAACATTGTTAATTCTTAAATAACTACTCTGACTAAGTTTGAGTAACACTTAATCTAGTTATCATAGCATTTTATATTGCAAGAAATAAATTCCTAGGTATGACATAGCATAATCGAAAATATTTCATAGAAAATTAGACCTAGCATATGTCTAATCGACCATACAACCACATTAGGCAGGCTCTAATACAACTATTGGTCTAGATTAAGGGTTTTAGCAAGTAAAATAGGTGCAACGGAAATTCAAAATTTAATCTAGTGTCCAAGATCTCCTAAGCATGGAATGATTGATAATAATTCTAGTCTTAAATTATTCTAGGTCATAAACACATACTAAAAGGACCTAATAATAATTTAACCGCTTACCAATTGAAGCGTGAATCCCGTAGTTGGCAGAAAGACCCCTCAGCTACATGCATAGACTCCAAAGTAGAAGCCTTCTATAAATAGTCCACATGAGCACCACTGACCAAAACTTTCTAGAAAGGGAGTATCGACAAATAAGTGGAAGATAGCTAGATCTTCCCTACTAATTTATTATATATAAAATTCCCTCGGTTTTCTATTCTAAGTAAATATGTCTTTTGACGGATTACGTTTAGGAATTAGAACAACTAAGAGAATAAGAGAGCAAGAGAAGGAGTATGAAATTAAGGATGAAAAATAATGAAGGAGAAGGCCTCTATTCATAGTGGTTAGGAATTATTCAAAGGACAATAAAGTCCCTAACCTCAACCAAATGGAATTAAAATAAAAGGGGCAATTAGGACTTTTCCAAAACTAAATAGAGTTTAAAACAAAACTCTAATGGGGTGTTTGCTTGGGAAGCAAACTCCCCATCCTATTCAAACACTCTTGGCTGAATGGCCAGTAGTGCAGGCTGAGCCTACGGAAGCGCGCGGGCCCACAGCCCAACATAACACAACGCCATACGCTATGCCTATTAGGTCATGCACTTGCATAGCCCAATAGGTTGTGCATGGTGCAAGTCGCCTACTAGGCCACGTACCAGCGTAGCCCAATAGGTTGTGCATTATGTGCAATGGGCTGCCACTTGTAGTCGACTTTTCCTAAGCCCCCAAATGCTAGCCTTGAGCAATGTTGTTAAAACACAACACTTCTTTGGCCGCATGCAGATCAAGGCCAAAAAAGTGTTCAACAATTTTCTTACCGATCCACTTGTCCAAATTTAAGCAATACCAAGTATTCTTTGACTATGTTGTTTTTGGTTCTTAATTCCCTTTATTTATTTTATCCTCCTTATTATTTAACAGGTTTATTGGTCCAACCAATGTTATGGTCTAACCATATATTATGGTCTAGCCATATTTCCTTGCTCTTCCAAATTAGACCTAGTCTAATTGTTCTTTACATAGCTCAGTCGTAACTCAAAGTGTGTGACCTTATAGGATCCTATAATATCGAGCCATCAAAAGTTTAACCTAGCTCAATTCCTTTTTGGAATTGACTGGCTCAAAGCTATAGACCATTTTGGACTCCGATTACATTGATCGGTCATAGTGGATCTCTAGCAAAGGGCATATGACCTCTCAATTTTTAGAATGTCATGTACATTGTGACTTAATCCCGATTCGGCGATAGTATCAACATAATTCACTCCTTCTATCTACTATTAAGTACCATCTAGTTTCTAGGACTTGGTTTCAGTGTTAGTCCACTATTAGCTATAATAGCTACCCTAGTATTTAGTCTTGCTGCCGAAGTATGCTACTCAACCATTTTAATTTGCTGATCAGGATCTCATCCTATCAACTCTTACTCTATTTAGAGGTTTACGAGTGTGTCACTTCTAATAAGTAGCCAAGGTACATCTCCTTTATATTGCTATAATGGAGTGTTAGATTGCATCTTGACTACTCTGCTTACAAACGTACAGACATCAACTATACCCGTAATCATCTGTATCACCCAGTCTGTAGAATGCATAGGTATGACCCAAAGTATAGCAACATCTGAACAAGGAAAATGGTATCTTGAGTTTAAGGATATTTGTACTACTATTGTAATAAGACAATTAAACACCAACACATAATATAGATTATCGAGTGTTGTCTCATAGCGGTCTCCAATGTATCTCTCTGAATACATTCATATGTTAACCCAAGGTACCACCCTCCAGCACTGGAGATGTGCTACTCTAAATCAAATTCAATAGGTATGACGACACATGCTTGTCTAGCCATATCATCAATGTCCAGTCTTGATGATACTATGACTAGGGATATTTAGACAAATCATAATTGCACAAGAACCAGTTCTTACCGATATAGTCCTATGATTATGTCATGGACTTTTCCAAAGACATCAATGAATATATTCTAAACTAGTCATTGATATATTTTCATAGTCATTGATATAACAAAAGAATGCCTTTATTAATATAACATTGTTCGTACAAATAAAACTAACTAAGATATATCGCCCTAATTGCCTCTAGGGTATACATCATATCTAACACATGTCTATTTTTTTTGGTTAGACCGTGGTTCCTTTTCCTAAGCTACACCACCATTGTTATAACAATACAAAGTAATTAGATCAACAGTCTCAAGCACCACACCGAGATCACCAATAAATTCCTTTAACCAGATAGCTTCTTTTGCTGCTTCACAGGGAACAATGTACTCAGCCTCCGTGGTCAAAATAGTAGTCTTTCTTGTTTGGAACCTTTCCAACATACTGCCCCTCCTTTGAACAAATATATAAGACATGACTAAGACTTAAAGTCATCGTTGTCAGATTGAAAACTCACATAAGTGTAACCTCTAATTCTGAGGTCACAATCCCCATATATAATGAACTCATCTTTAGTCCTTCTCAAGTACCTAAGAATTGCCTTGATAGCCATCAAGTGCTTTTCACGTGGATTCAATTGATATCTACTCGTAAATCTCAAGGCTTGAGAGACATCTAGCCTAGTACATATCATAGCATACATGATGGATCCTATCACGGTTGCATAAGGTATATCCTGTTGGGATCTGACAGTGAAATTGAACATGCATAAGAGGCATGACGGAAATTCAAAATTTTGTCCCTGTCCCAGGAACTCCTATTAATTGCATATAAATTAAATAAAGCCTTAACTAAATAATTCTCTACCTAGGTTAGCATGCTAAAAGACTAGGCATACCATAATTCCAAATTATATCCTAGTATATTTATTTTATACTAAACATGTTATAACTCTAAGTTATAACCTAAGCATAAAATAAACTAAGCATGTAAAATAACCTAAGCATAATTATTAAGTCTAAAAACGCTTAAAGAAAAAGACTTAATAATTAAAAGAAAAAAAAACTTACCAGTTGAAGCGTGCTTTAGCAGGACCTTCTTGCACAAACCTCCAATAGTAGGATAGCCTCTATCAGTATCCACACGAACCCCACCAACCAAAACCTCCCCAGGAGGAAGAACTAAGAAGCCTCGAGTAGTTGCTAGACCACTCTAGAAGCCTCACCCAAAAATATAAACTAGCGGTGCCCGAATAAATTCAGGCTCCACAAAATTAACTTGCTCAAGTACCCGAGAGATTAATTATCTCGCCTAGGATTTATGCTTTGAGCTTGGTACAATTTGAAAGGAGAAGGGATAGCCTATATATAGGCTTGGGGAGCAAAAATTTGCTCCCCAATTAACGATGTGGGATGGGAGTAAAACTCCCATCCCACACATGCCACATGCACGTGCTGCATGTGGTATTCATGGGCTGCCTTTGTGCAGCCCATGAATATGGGCCACCGAACACTGCCCAGCAATGTTCGCGCACCTTTTGGTGTATTTCGCACAACCGAATATTGTACAAAATATTTTTATACTTTTCGGTTTTAACTCGTCAATGCAAAATCCCCTTTAAATCCTTTCAAATAAATATTTATTTTTGACTCTAATAAATTAGTTATCAGTCAAAATAAATTTCTTGGTCCAACCAAAATTGATCTAATCAATTATAATTTATTTATGACTCTAATTAATTAGTTATCGGTCAAAATAAATTCCTTGGTCTATCAAAAATTGATTTAATCAATTTTAACCAATCAAATAATAATCCAATTATTATTTATGTTATATTCTTGTAATAGAATAAATCTATTAGTTCTTTACTTGGTCCGATGAAGGTCCAATGTGTGTGACCTTATAGGATCCCGAAGTATTGAGCTGTTAAGGCTTAACCAACCCTTGTTCTAATGGAACCATTGGCTCGATGCTCTAGACCGTAAATAGAACTCGATTACCTTAAACGACTGTAGTACGCCTCTAGCAAGGGTCTACCATCCCCCATTACTTGGAACGTCATTTATGCTTATGACTTAATCCCGGTTAATGCAATAGTTATCCAGTGCGATAAATTCCTTCCATTCTTTAATATTAGTACCATCTGGTTTATTGGGTTTAGTTAAAGTGTTAACCTACTAATAGCAAGGTTGCTCCAAGCTATCCCAGTTATTTACTTGTTACCGAAGTATATTGCCTTTTACCATAGTGTGTTTGACTAGAAACCATTTCTATCAAACACATACTCTGATCAGAGGTTTATGGCAATCATCACTTCAACAAGTGGCCAGGTACAACTCCTTAATATGTCCGGACCGATGGATTCTTTCCGACTACTCAGTCTACCAACGTGTTGTTATCACTATACCCGTAATCACCCGTAGCATCCTAAATTAATGAGTGCATAGCAATGACCCAAAGTATAGCAATAGTACCACACAAGGCAACTAGCATCTTAAGTATGAGGACATTCGCAAAGCTTATTGCATAAAGATAAACACTAACACATTGATATTTATACCAAGTGTTTATCTTGCTGCGGTCTCCAATATATCTCCCAGATATATCCATGTGTCAAGCTTAAGGCACCACCTTCAGTATTTAGGAGATTAACTGCTTGGACCCTTTCCAAGAAAGTTGACCACATGCTAGTCTTTCCGTTTCATCAATATCCTTTCTTGATGACACTGTGACTAGGGATAGTTTAGACATAATCATAATTGCACATGAAGTAGGTTCCACCAAATATAGTCCAACTATAATTTCTCTGACTTCATGCTATGATATGTCAAGGATTTTTGTATACATATATAAATGAATATATTTTAACCAGCTACAATATATATGTATAAAAATACATTGATATAAACAAAAGAACAAATGCCTTTATTGATTAAACAAATTATTCGTACTATTACATAATTAAGATATATCGCCCTAATTGCCTTAAGGGCATACATCATATCCAACAAACTCCCACTTGCACTAAGGCCAATTAGCCATATGTTTTAATCCATATGCTTTAACATGCTGGTCATGTTTGACTTGAGTCAATGGCTTTGTCAGACCATCCGCGAGGTTCTGATCAGTGGGTACATATTCTAATCTTATTATCTTAGCATCAACAATCTCCCTGATTATATGATACTTTCTGGATACATGTCTGTTTTTCTGATGAGACCGTGGTTCCTTTGCCTGAGCTATGGCACCATTGTTATCACAATATAAAGTAATTGGATCAATAGCCTCAGGCACCACACCGAGATCACCAATAAATCCCTTTAACTAGACAGCTTCTTTTGCTGCTTCACATGCAGCAATGTATTCAGATTTCGTGGTTGAATCAGCAGTAGTTTCCTGCTTGGAACTCTTCCAGCATACTGCCCCTCCATTTAACACATACACAAAACCTGACTGAGACTTAAAGTCATCCTTGTCAGATTGAAAGCTTGCGTCAGTGTAACCTTTGATAGTGAGATCACCTTCTCCATAAATCAAGAACTCATCCTTAGTCCTTCTCAAGTACTTAAGGATTGCCTTGACGGCCATCCAGTGTTTTTCACCTGGATCTGACTGATATCTGCTCGTAAAGCTCAAAGCCTGAGAGACATCCGGCCTAGTACATATCATAGCATACATGATGGATCCTATCGCGGATGCATAGGGTATATCCTTCATGCGCATTCTCTCTTGAGCTGTCTTCGGACACTCAGCTTTAGATAGGTTAATCCCCTTTGTCATTGGGAGATAACCTTTCTTAGAATGCTCAAGGTTGAACCTATTTAACACCTTGTCTATATATGTACTTTGAGAAAGACCTAACAGCCTCTTGGATCTATCCCTGTAGATCTTTATACCTAGTATAAATGCTGCTTCACCAAGGTCTTTCATGGAGAACTTTCTTGACAACCATACTTTAACATTTTGAAGAAGAGAAATGTCATTTCCTATTAGCAGAATGTCATCAACATACAATACTAGAAAAACGACTGCACTCCCACTAACCTTCTTGTAAACACAAGGCTCATTTGCATTTGGGCAGAAATCCAGTTCCCGGATTGTCTGATCAAACCTTATATTCCAACTCCTTGATGCCTGCTTAAGTCCATAAATGGATCTTTGTAGCTTGCATACCTTCGAGCCGTTCTGAGATGTAAAACCCTCAGGTTGTGTCATATACACATCCCGGTCTAAATCCCCATTCAGGAATGCTGTTTTTACGTCCATCTGCCAGATCTCATAATCGTAATGAGCAGCAATGGCGAGGAGTATCCTTATGGATTTGAGCATGGCTACCGGTGAGAAGGTTTCATCATAGTCAATACCTTCCTGTTGACTATAACCTTTCGCAACCAACCTTGCTTTATAGGTAATTACATTACCATCCATGTCTGTCTTCTTCTTGAAGACCCATTTGCACCCAATTGGTCTAACCTCTTGCGGTGCATCAACCAAATTCCAAACTTGGTTCTCGTACATGGAATCCATTTCTGATTTCATGGCCTTTTGCCCTTTATCAGAATCTGAGCTTTTTATTGCCTCATCATATGTCCTTGGTTCATCATCCTCCATAAGATATAGTTCCTTATCATTAGTGATAATAAACCCATATCTCTTGGGACCCTTATGAACACGACTTGATCTTCGCAATGATTGTGTTTCAACAGTTTGTTCTTGGATCACACTCTCTTGTGTATCTAGAACGGGGTCAATCAGTTGATCGTCTGTTTCTTCCTGTTGAACTTCCAGTTCAATATTGCTCCCACTGACCTTTTCAAGTAAGTGTTCCTTTTCCAAAAAGTGAGCATTCCGAGACACAAATACCTTTTGTGCTTCGGGTTGGTAAAACAGATATCCAATTGTTTCCTTTGGATATCCAATGAACAGACATTTGTTAGACTTGGCATTTAGCTTATCTGACGCTATCCTCTTCACCATAGCAGGACAACCCCATACTCTTAAGTGATTTAGAGATGGCTTTTTGTTACACCATCTTTCATAAGGTGTAAAATCAACTGATTTAGAGGGCACTCTGTTTAAGATATAAACTGCGCTCTCAAGTGCATATCCCCAAAAGGATTTACTAAGAACTGCATGGCTCATCATGGACCTGACCATATCTAATAAAGTCCGATTCCTCCTTTCTGACACTCCATTATGTTGGGGTGTATAAGGAGGGGTCCACTGGGGAACTATCCCATTTTCCTTTAGATAATCCTGAAACTCCTGACTTAAGTATTCTCCACCTCGATCCGATCGAAGTGTTTTAATACTTTTCTCAAGCTGTTTCTCTACTTCAGCTCTGAATAGTTTGAATTTTTCAAAACTTTCAGACTTGTGCTTCATCAAGTACAAATAACCGTATCGTGAGTAATCATCAATAAAGGTTATGAAGTAGGAGTATCCTCCTAGTGCCTGAACACTCATTGGACCACACACATCAGTGTGTATAAGTTCCAATGTACTCGTGGCTCGTTCACCCTTTCCTTTAAAGGGTAACTTTGTCATTTTTCCTTTTAAACAAGGTTCGCAATCACCATAAGACTCTAAGTCTATTGAGCCCAAGTCTCCACGCTTATGCAACTTGGTTAAGCGATCTTTGTTTATGTGGCCTAAACGGCAATGCCATAAGTAAAAGGAATTCTCATTATCTAATTTAACTTTCTTCACATTGTTTATATTGAAAACTTCTGTTTTAGTATCAAGAATATAAATGCCACCTTTCAACATTCCATAACCATAAAGAATATTATTCAAACGAATCTGACAATTATTATTCGAAAATAAAATTTCAAATCCCTCTGTTGCTAAACACACAACAGATACAATATTCTTAGTAACACTTGGAATGTAATAACAATTATTCAAAACTAAAACAAGTCCACTTGGCAAAACAAGACTAAAGCTCCCTACGGCTAATGCAGCAACTCTGGCTCCATTTCCCACACGTAGGTCCATCTCCCCTTTTGCAAGTTTTCTACAGTTCCTTAGTCCCTGCACAGAAGTACAGATATGAGAACCACAACCAGTATCTAATACCCAAGTGGATTCTTGCGGAAAAGTAGCAAAGTTTTCAATTACAAATATACCTGAAGTAGATGCCTCTGTAGGCTTCTTCTTCAAATGCTCAGAAGCAGGAGCTTTGCAATCCCTCTTCCAATGTCCCGGTTTCCCACATTGGAAGCAGACATACTTAGATGCCTTCTTTTCATTCTTCTTCTTACTGATTCTTTTCTTGGCACCCAGTGCCTGCTTCTTTTTCTTAGAAGCCTTGCCTTTTTCAACCAACAGTAGAGGTTTCTGATCTTTCTTGATCTGAGGTTCTACTGTTTTCAGCATGTTAATTAATTCAGGGATAGTTGAATTAATCCTGTTCATGTAATAGTTAGTTACGAAATTTGAGTAACTATCTGTCAAGGACATCAACACAAGGTCAATGCTCAAGTCATGATTCATCTCAAATCCCAATCGATTCAGCTTCTCAAGGTATCCCAAGAGTTTTAGTACATGCTTAGAGGCAGAGGTGCCAGCCTGCATCTTGGTCCCGAAAAGGAGCTTAGAGGTCTCATACCTCTCTGTCCTCTCCCTCTCCGAAAAGAGTTCTTCAAGATGGAGAACCATATCCTCCAAGGGCATGTTCTCATATTGTTTCTGAAGCTCAGAATTCATGGACCCCAACATAATACACATGGTAGTCTCACGATCTTTCCTGTGCTTTAACCAGGCATCATGTTCCACATGATCCTCAACATCAGGTTCTACAGGGAAAATTTCACTTAGGACATAGGCAATTCCCTCAGATCTGAGAACTATTCTCACTGCTCGGAACCAATCAGAAAAGTTCGAGCCATTCAATTTGGTGTCAAGTAACATACGGAGATTAAAATTGGAAGCCATTTTCAACCTCAGACATAAGAAAAGAAAAGTGTTTAGATATTAGTTTAAGTACATGTATTTAATATGAGGACTTTTAATTAAATACATTTTCCTACTATTTTCTACGAAATTTACAATAGCCCATTCTATTGAATTCATGAATTTGAGCCCAGCTAAATTTCCTAGTAGGTAGCATCTATAACTAGTCTACTACAACCCCCAATTTTATGAGTGAAGTCATAATAGTCAGTCATAGTTAGAATCCAATTCCATTTGCATCGCATGCAATTGCTAATTCATTCAAGTTCCCTAATCCCAAGGGACGTGTGCTCTTATATTAGCATCTCCTTGAATATGTCTCAGATCTGGGCCTAGCCCCCAATTTTATGGTGGACTACCCCAGCTCTGTTAAGGCAGACCCTATCTCAAACTTTACAACCAATCAATGTGGACTAGAAGGAACGCTTTGCGTAGCACTTTGATAGCCCAAAAAGACCGTATTATAAATTTGAGTAAGGAAGACTATAACTTGCCTTAATATATTTACTTTGGGATTTTATTGGTGTTAAACGTCTCACCCAATCTATGATTTTATCAGATGGACAAAATTATAATTACTTGTATTAATTCAGGGAATTTTAGAATTAATTTATAAGGTCTAACCTTAGGTGGGTTCAGCTCTTTATTATAATTATTCCATCAACCTAGATTATATGCAAAATAATTAACGCTTTAATTTGTTATATTTATATTGCATTTCCTTTAAGCTTTTATTCAATAATTTTAATTTTTTACTTTGTTATAGAAACACATATAAGCACCATCTTATATACTATAAATAAATTAGTTCATATTAATCCCCCGATTGGTCAATTCAAATTGTACCGATATAGGTTCCCAGGTAGGAGAGGTGCCCTATGAGGAGTAGACACCAAGTCCAATCCTTAGCCAGAACAAATACGGGCACAAACTTTAAGACCAATGGATTCTCTTGAACTAATAAATTTCGTTCTTCCAATTTATGTAAATTGGGAGCATCTATAACCCATGTAATTTAAATAAATTATTGACACTTGTATAATTTGAGTAAGTTGAGCAAGCTTATTCAAAATTATTCATAACTAATTTCTAACCTTGAAATGAAAGACAGAAGTTTATATATATTGTTCCAAACAATTAAATAAATAAATCATTTCATTTAGAAAATAATATTTAGTTTGCTTCTAACTTAATTATGCACTAAATAGGCAGGCTCTGATACCACTGTTGGGATCTGACAGTGAAATTGAACATGCATAAGAGGCATGACGGAAATTCAAAATTTTGTCCCTGTCCCAGGAACTCCTATTAATTGCATATAAATTAAATAAAGCCTTAACTAAATAATTCTCTACCTAGGTTAGCATGCTAAAAGACTAGGCATACCATAATTCCAAATTATATCCTAGTATATTTATTTTATACTAAACATGTTATAACTCTAAGTTATAACCTAAGCATAAAATAAACTAAGCATGTAAAATAACCTAAGCATAATTATTAAGTCTGAAAACGCTTAAAGAAAAAGACTTAATAATTAAAAGAAAAAAAAACTTACCAGTTGAAGCGTGCTTTAGCAGGACCTTCTTGCACAAACCTCCAATAGTAGGATAGCCTCTATCAGTATCCACACGAACCCCACCAACCAAAACCTCCCCAGGAGGAAGAACTAAGAAGCCTCGAGTAGTTGCTAGACCACTCTAGAAGCCTTACCCAAAAATATAAACTAGCGGTGCCCGAATAAATTCAGGCTCCACAAAATTAACTTGCTCAAGTACCCGAGAGATTAATTATCTCGCTTAGGATTTATGCTTTGAGCTTGGTACAATTTGAAAGGAGAAGGGATAGCCTATATATAGGCTTGGGGAGCAAAAATTTGCTCCCCAATTAACGATGTGGGATGGGAGTAAAACTCCCATCCCACACATGCCACATGCACGTGCTGCATGTGGTATTCATGGGCTGCCTTTGTGCAGCCCATGAATATGGGCCACCGAACACTGCCCAGCAATGTTCGCGCACCTTTTGGTGTATTTCGCACAACCGAATATTGTACAAAATATTTTTATACTTTTCGGTTTTAACTCGTCAATGCAAAATCCCCTTTAAATCCTTTCAAATAAATATTTATTTTTGACTCTAATAAATTAGTTATCAGTCAAAATAAATTTCTTGGTCCAACCAAAATTGATCTAATCAATTATAATTTATTTATGACTCTAATTAATTAGTTATCGGTCAAAATAAATTCCTTGGTCTATCAAAAATTGATTTAATCAATTTTAACCAATCAAATAATAATCCAATTATTATTTATGTTATATTCTTGTAATAGAATAAATCTATTAGTTCTTTACTTGGTCCGATGAAGGTCCAATGTGTGTGACCTTATAGGATCCCGAAGTATTGAGCTGTTAAGGCTTAACCAACCCTTGTTCTAATGGAACCATTGGCTCGATGCTCTAGACCGTAAATAGAACTCGATTACCTTAAACGACTGTAGTACGCCTCTAGCAAGGGTCTACCATCCCCCATTACTTGGAACGTCATTTATGCTTATGACTTAATCCCGGTTAATGCAATAGTTATCCAGTGCGATAAATTCCTTCCATTCTTTAATATTAGTACCATCTGGTTTATTGGGTTCAGTTAAAGTGTTAACCCACTAATAGCAAGGTTGCTCCAAGCTATCCCAGTTATTTACTTGTTACCGAAGTATATTGCCTTTTACCATAGTGTGTTTGACTAGAAACCATTTCTATCAAACACATACTCTGATCAGAGGTTTATGGCAATCATCACTTCAACAAGTGGCCAGGTACAACTCCTTAATATATCCGGAGCGATGGATTCTTTCCGACTACTCAGTCTACCAACGTGTTGTTATCACTATACCCGTAATCACCCGTAGCATCCTAAATTAATGAGTGCATAGCAATGACCCAAAGTATAGCAATAGTACCACACAAGGCAACTAGCATCTTAAGTATGAGGACATTCGCAAAGCTTATTGCATAAAGATAAACACTAACACATTGATATTTATACCAAGTGTTTATCTTGCTGCGGTCTCCAATATATCTCCCAGATATATCCATGTGTCAAGCTTAAGGCACCACCTTCAGTATTTAGGAGATTAACTGCTTGGACCCTTTCCAAGAAAGTTGACCACATGCTAGTCTTTCCATTTCATCAATATCCTTTCTTGATGACACTGTGACTAGGGATAGTTTAGACATAATCATAATTGCACATGAAGTAGGTTCCACCAAATATAGTCCAACTATAATTTCTCTGACTTCATGCTATGATATGTCAAGGATTTTTGTATACATATATCAATGAATATATTTTAACCAGCTATAATATATATGTATAAAAATACATTGATAAAAACAAAAGAACAAATGCCTTTATTGATTAAACAGATTATTCGTACTATTACATAATTAAGATATATCGCCCTAATTGCCTTAAGGGCATACATCATATCCAACATATCCTTCATGCGCATTCTTTCATGAGTTTTCTTCGAACACCCATTCTTAGATAGGTTTGCTCCCTTTGTCATCAGGAGATAACCTTTCTTTGAATGCTTAAGGCTAAACCTATTCAGTACCTCATCTATCTATGTATTCTATAGATCTTTATACCTAGTATAAATGCTGCTTCTCCAAGGTCCTTCATGGAGAACTTCCTTAACAACTATATTTTAATACTTTAAAGAAGAGGAATGTCATTTGCTATTAGTAGAATTTCATCAACATATAATACTAAGAAAATGACTACACTCCCACTATCCTTCTTGTAAACACAAGGCTCATTTATTTTTGGACAGAAATCCAGTGCACGGATTGTCTGATCAAACCTAATATTCCAACTCGTAGATGTTTGCTTAAGTCCATAAATGGACCTTTGCAGTTTGAATACCTTTAGGCCATTTTGAAATGTAAAACCCCCAAGCAATGCCATTTACACATCCTGGTCCAAATCCCCATTCAGGAATGTTGTTTTAACATCCATCTGCCAGATCTCATAATCATGATGAGCAGCAATGGTGAGGAGTATTCTGATGGATTTAAGCATGGCTACTGGTGAGAAAGTTTCACCATAGTCAATCCCTTCACATTGACTAACCAACTTTGCCTTATAGGTAATTACATTATGGTCCATGTCAGTCTTCTCCTTGAAGACCCATTTGCACCCAATGGGTTTAACCTCTTCTAGTGCATCGACCAATTGCCAAACTTCATTTTCATACATGGAATCAATTTTTGATTTTTTGGCTTCAAGCCACTTATCCAAATTTAAGCTTTCCATTACTTAATCAAAGGTTCTTGGTTCATCATCTTCCATGAGACATAGTTCCCTATCATTTGTGACGATATAACCATATCTTTCAGGACCTTTATGAACACAACCAGATCATCAAAATGATTGTGTTTCGACGGTTGTTCTTGGATCACACCTTCTTGTGTGTTTAGAATGGAGTCAATCAGTTGATTGTTTGTTTCTTCCTCTTGAACTTCTTGTTCAATATTTCTCCCACTGACTTTTGCAAGTAAGTGTTCCTTTTCAAAAAAGTGAGTACTCCTAGACACAAATACCTTCTGTCCTTCGGGTTGGTAAAATAAATATCCAACAGTTTCCTTTGGATATCTAATGAATAGAAACTTGTCAAATTTAGCATCTAGCTTATTTGATGCTATCCTCTTTACCACGGCAGGATAGCCCCATACTCTTAGGTGACTTAGAGCTGGCCTTTTACTAGACCATCTTTCGTAAGGTATAAAATTAATTGACTTGGAGGGCACTCTATTCATTACATAAACTATGCTCTATAGTACATATCCCCATAAGGATTTAAGGAGATCTACTTAGCTCATCATGGATTGAACCATATCTAATAAAGTGCAATTCATCCTTTCTGATACTCCATTATCTTGGGGTGTATAAGGAGGGGTCCATTAGGGAACTATCCTATTTTCCTTTAGATAATCCTGAACCTCTTGACTTAAGTATTCTCCACCTTGATCAGATCGAAGTGCTATAATACTTTTCTCAAGTTATTTCTCTAATTTATTTTGGAATATTTTTAACTTGTCAAAACTTTCGTACTTGTTCTTCATTAAGTACAAATAACCATATCGTGAATAATCATCAATAAAGGTTATGAAGTAGGAGTATCCTCCTAGTGCCTTAATACTCTTTGGACCATACACATTAGTATGTATAAGTTCCAATGTACTCGTGGCTCGTTCCCTCTTTCCTTTAAAGGGTAACTTTGTCTTTTTTCCTTTTGAACAAGGTTCACAATCACCATAAAACTCAAAGTTTATTGGGCCCAAGTCTCCACACTATGCAACTTGGTTAAGCGATCTTTGTTTATATGGCCTAAATGACAATGCCATAAGTAGAAAGATTTCTCATTATCTAATTTTCTCTTAGCAATGTTTATATTTGAGAATACGATTTTGTAATTACAAAATATCATTTGTCATATTACAATAAAATATCATTCATAACTTTAATAATACCTTTTTTATCAAATTGCAATAAAATTCCATCTGCTGTGAAGCAAGAAAAAATATTTTATAATGGCAATTGATTATCACTTTTTCTTATTACAAATTTAGCCAAATGGAGATTTTAAGTTCCTACATCATCAGTAGCCACCAAGCTTGAATGATTTCCATAGGTACAACTCTCCTTTTGCCAAAACTATACTTCTCATTTATATCTATACCTTCATATGGATATGTGATTCTCATTAGGTATTCTATACCAATTTAGAATTCCCTTGAGATGTAGAAATTCTCAATATTAAACATCTTGATGTAGAAGCTCCAAGCCTCCTCTTCTCATGCTATGAGACTTTAGCTATTTTGATCTTATTACCAATAACCCATATTTAAATGAAGATCCTTTTTCCAATATTTCATATTGAAAAAAATTATTTTGTCTCCTAAACAAAAATATTAGTATTCTCTTTACTTTTCTCTTCACTTTGCCCTAACTTGCTTTAAAACTAGACACTATGTGTCCCTTTACTTCTTTGAGCTACGAACAATTTAAATTTTTGACTAATTGGTCCTACCAATTTCTATCAAAATATTTTAGTTCAAATTTTCCACCATGGAAAATCTATTTTCTAAGATGTAAAGACATAGACTCTCAAGTCCATGATTTTATGATGCCCTTGTAGCTAAGGTAACATGGATCCTAACATCTGACTTGATGTTTATCCTTGTCTCCTGCCAGCTACTTGCATAATGTAACAGGGATGTTAACAACCTCTAAGGTGTTGTATCCTAGTTTCCTTCATGTATTTCATGCATATCTGTTTTAAGCATAATTGCTTGCATCATGTTGTTTAGATTTGGGCTTGTAAAATGTACATGCCATGCCCGAGGCTTTGAGGACTACTTGTATTTAATATAAGGACTTTTAATTAAATACTTTTATCCTACCATTTTTTGAAATTTACAATAGCTCATTCTATTAAATTCGGGAGGTTTAGCCTAGCTAAAATTTCCAAGTAGGTAGCATATATAACTATTCTAATACAACCCCCAATTTTATGAGTCAACCCATATTAGTAAGTTGTAGTTGGAATTTCATTCCATTTGCATCGTATGCAATTGCTAATTTATTCAAGTTCCATTCAACCAAGGGACGTGTGCTCTTATATTAGCATCTTCTTAAATATGTCTCAGTCCTACGGCTAGCCTCCAATTTTATGGTAGACTACCCATTCACGTTAAGGCATACCCTATCTCGATTTTTATAACCGGTCGATGTAGACAAAAAGGAACGCTATGCACAACACTTTTATGGCCGAAAAGGACCGTATTATAAATTTTGGTAAGGAAGACTATAACTCACTTTAATATATTTATTGTGGGATTTTATTGGTGTTAGACGTCTCACCCAATCTAGGATTTATAAGATGGACATATTTTTAATAATTTATATTTATTCAGGGAATTTTATAATTAATTTATAAAGTTCTAACCTTAGGTGGGTCCAAGCTCTTTGTTATAATTATTCCATCAACCTAGATTATATGCAAAATAATTAACTTTTTTATTTGTTATATTTATATCGCATTTTCCATAAGCTTTCATTCAATAATTTAATACTTACTTTGTTATACAAACATATATAAGAACCATCTTATATTCTAGAAATAAATTAGTCCATATTTATTCCCCTCTTTGTTAACTCAAGCTACACCGATATATATTCCCTGGTAGGAGAGGTGCCCTATGAGGAGCAGACACCTTGTCCAATCCTTGCCATAACATACACGGGCACAAGCTTTAAAAACATGGATTCTCTTGGAGTAATAAATTTCCTTCTTTTGATTCATGTAAATTGAAAGCATTTATAATCCATGTAATCTATATAATTTATTGAGTATTTGATAAGTTTTAGTAAGTTGAGCAGACTTATTTGAAATTATCTATATCCATTTTCTAATATTGGAAATAAAAGTCTAAGTTTATCTATTGTTCCAATCAATTTAATAAACTTTAAATTATTTGATATAGAAAATAAAATTCAGTTTGCTTTTAATCTAATTATGCACTAAATAGGCAGGCTTTACTATTGGGAATTGACTATCACTTTGATAATATATAACAAGTGTGAGCTAGCAACCAATTTCCCGCTTGCGAGGGCCGCGTGAGATGTGTAGCACAGGGGGCGGGAAATGAATAGCGCTATGAAGCATGCTAAGGGAGAATCCTTATTTTAGAGGCATGATAAAAAGGGTTGATAGAATGATGTTGATGTTGATTTTTTGTCCAATTTGGGTGTTAAAAGAGAGGATACTTGAAATCCCGTATTTTACGATAGAGTCGCCACCCTGTTTAGCTCTACCGGGAATTTGGGTATGATATTTCCCTCCGAGTGGTTGGACTGTACCTTAAAACGTAAGATTCCAATTTCGGATGATGTTGCCTATTTTTGATTTTATTAAATCAAATGCTCATATTTTAATAAACACAACTTTAGCTCTCGTGCGATTTAAATCTGATGATTGTTTAGTGTTTTCAGTTTATATGCCATATGTCATACAAAAGTGAGAAATAAAGAAAATAAAATAATTATTACAAGGCTTTACAAATACCTATACATTTTTGTAATGCAGAAAAAATAAATAAAGTGATAAATAAATAAATGGGCAAAACCGGGTTTTGACCGAGCTTACCAACTTGGACCCAACTCCAAATGAGGCAAAATATTCACAAATAAAGTATAAATAAATAAAAGGCAGAAAAGAAACACATAAAGATGAATTTAAAACATCGGGAAAATGAGTAATAGGGTTTTTAGGTGAGAAAACCCCGATTTAAGCCAAGTTTACACGATTTAACCGGTTAAACGAGTAACTTACGATTTTAAGATGATCAAAATGAAATTCCAGATTCAAGGAAATAATTTATAGATTAAAATCATAATGGAAAACACAAAAATTGGGCAAAAATAAAAGAAAGCTCACAACAAACAAGCTGTAACTAAGATCTAGCAATCAAGCCTGTTGTGACGGCCTTGACCGCCATCGCTATAGCGATGGCCACTACAGGTATAGCGGCCGCCACTATAGCACCGGCAGTCAAAGCTATGACTACATCCTTGACACTGGATTTTAGTTCTAAGAGAGTTCCCGGGTGTTTTTGGCTTATAAATTCAAAATAATTAGGATTTTAAGTCTTAATCAATCGATAATGGGATACATTTGAACTTAAAATGTACAAATATTGAAGAGCTTACAAGTTTGGGATGGAAAAGCACCCAAAAAACCAAGAAATGGTGAGACCTCTTTGATGATAGCTTTCACCGCTATATATATAGCCTTCACCGCTATAGGGATAACGGCCAAGGCTATAAGGATAGCGATGAAGGCTATAAGGATAGCGATGAAGGCTATCCTCATAGAGTTCATCCCCCTTTCCGAGGTTACTCAAGAACATTAAGGGGAAAACAACCAAAAACAAGAACAATAGTACATAAAACACGGTAAAAGTAAGGAAATAGATAAGGGAACTTAGTTTTGTTACCTCTAGGCCGTGAATTTATATTTGGAGACTCGAATCAACCTTTGGGAGGTGTCTTCAATGATTCTCAGACAAAGAGTGACGGAAATCGACAGAAATAGTGACAAAATTTAGGTAGTATTAGGAAAACAAGTCTCTAAACCTATTTCATCCATTTTCCCTAAGATTTCTAAACAATTTTCGTGTTTTAACTAAGAAATCAAGCCCAAGAACAACTAAAAATCCCTGTTTCTAGGCTCCTAGTTTCTAGGCTTTTTTGATTTGAAATTTTTGAATTTTAGCCCAAAAGTCCCTTAAACCTCTCTCATCTAGGATTTAAATACTCTCACACTCAAAAATCACTGACCTTGGGTGAGAAAATCCGGTGAAAATACGTGGCCCAATCTAGAGAAGAGGGAGAAAATGAGTGGTACGGCCTGGGTTTGGCCGTGCCACAGCCACAACCATAGCCATAGCAGTGGCTGCCACTGCTACGTCCGTCACCGGCATAACCATGGTGGTGACAGCCATCATGGCGGCGAAGATCACTGCTATGATGATGGGGTGGCCACCCCGTGCAACGATCATCGCCCTTACAACAGCGTTCATTGCCACACGGATAGAGGTAGTCGCCATAAGGACGGCAGTCACCGCCGTTGCTAGAGCGGTTCACCACCGCGGACAAAACAAAAAGCCTTAGGCTTCTTATTAGGGTTTAGACTAGGGTTTTTTATTAGGGTTTTGGAATAATTAGGGCAATTTAGGGTGCCAACTTCTGATGCCTAAAACTTTTACTACAATTATCCGATTAACATGATTTTAGGCCTTCCGAAAAGCTCGCAGAGTCTAAAATCACACGACATAAATGAAAGTTGCTAAAAATTCTTGGATAATATAGAGAATTGTGAAACAAATTATTGCGTGCAAGCGAATGAAAATGGCTAATCCTAAACTCATAGAAATGATATCTAAGTGCGAGTAAAGGTCTGAATATCATAAAAGATGACTTGCCAAATGTGATTTGACCTTCAAAGAATAGAACAACTAGACCATACAAGGTCAGATCAATAAGTCATCATCGTTCCAATGGTCAACAAAAAGTCCGTGCTCACAGGCTACCCCTTGGAGAGCCAAGTGTGATCTCACGAAAGAGCAAGGGATAGAGTGTCATACCTGAGGGGTTAGCAGAATTCACCTACGACACACAGCTAACTTGCCTTTTTACTAACGTCTTATCATTTTCATGGTCACCTACTACTCTCTAAAAATGATAATTCGAGATTCTTGAGGCCACCATTCTTGAGGCCATCCAGGACGCTCTGAGAATAAAATTGAGATAATCTCCCTAGCCTTCTAAGATGTTTTGGGAAGGAGCTTTAAATAAACTCTTGTCTACCTACAATGCTTCGAGATAGATAAAAACTCTTCTAAAAAGTCATCACTTGGGTCTCTTAGGACACTATTGAAATGGACTTGAGATTTTAACGGTCACCTCGGACCTTTTGGACACCTTTGTAGTCACCTCGAACACTTCAAAAATCGACTTGAGATTTTTGCGGTCACCACGAACACTTCAAAAATGGACTTGAGTTTTTAGCGGTCACCTTGGACCTTCGAACATCTTTGTGATCACCTCAGACACTTCAAAAATGAACTTGGGGTTTCAGTAGTCACCTCGAACCTTTTGGACATCTTTGCGGTCACCTCGGACGCTTCAAAATGGACTTGAGATTTCAGCAGTCACCTCAGACCTTTTAGAGGTAGAGCTTGAATCGGTTGTCTACGGGAGGTCTAGGAGTGCACCATCAAAGGACCTATGAAGAATAGAAACTTAAGAAGTTAGCAGTTGTCAGCAATTGCATTTTTAATTGCTTAATTGATTTTGTGGACAAAAATTTTTGCTCCTTCAATTAGGCAATAAAAATGGAATATCGAGAAAAAGAGTTTAACGATGTTCGGGTAGTCCAGGAATTCCATCACTAGTTTGATTTTGCAACAATTGTATTAGGATGCTCCTAGAGGACTGAATCCGCATCGTAGTTCCCTTGCAGGGTTGAAACCTGCATGAAGGTTCCTTGAAAGGAGTCTCTGAATTTTAGATTATGGATCTTTGATCGATTGTCTATGGCGTACTATCGAGGTATCCATTGGGTTGGTTGTCCATTTGGAAATGCCACATGGTGTACCTGTGAACGGATGACATTTTGCGTGATGGCTGTGAAGCCAGGCCGGTGGGCCGACCTCTAAAATATAATAGGGGAGATGCGAGTGATGCGATTGGAAAATGGTTTTGCACAATTTGATACTCAAAAGATACTAGATCGAAATCCCATAATTAAAATAGAGTCGCCACCTGGTTCAGCTCAATCGGGAAATTTTGGTACGATTTTCCCACTGGGTGGCTGGACCATACCTTAAGTAGAGATTCCGAGTTCGGATGATGTTATCTATTTTTAATTAGGCCAAGTTAAGATACTTCATTTTTTCATTAATCGGTTTAATCCATCCTATTTATTTTTGTTTTCGGTTATTTTGTTATTTTCTCATTTATCAAGCAATTGAAGCGATGAATAAAATATTTACAACCGTTTAAAAATAAGTGCAGAAAATAAAATAATTATAAGGCTTCCAAGTCCTATACATTTTTCTATGCAATAAATAAAATACGTGAAGGCCTAACGTGGATCCGGCACATCGTATGAGATAGCATACGAATCGCGTATAGTTAGCAAACCGAACAAGACCTGAGTTAGCATGGGTATCATGTATTTTATTTATGATATTACAAAGTTGAGTTGGATGGCTAAAATGAGATTTGAATGGCATTTGCGGGAAGTTTCCATTTTTAACCAAATTTTAGACTCAGTCATTATTTTAACCAGATTATTAGTGAAAATGCCACATGTTATGGGGCGGGGTCTATTTTCAGGAGGTTTTGGACCTCCGTCATTGCACTATATGTCCTAGCTTCAGAAAATAAGCAAGTTCGAGAGCAAATGAAAATAAAACTGATGTCCAAAAGCTCATACCGCTGAAGACATGGCTGATGCCGCTGGCAACATAGTTTATGTCACTGGTGATATGGCTGATGCCGCTAGCGACAACATTGATGTTGCTAGTGACATGGCTGATGATATCGCTGGTGACATGGTTGATAATGCCGATGACATCATTGATATTGCTAGTGACATCAATATGTAGGTAGGCTACATGGCTTTCTGGGTACCATAAAGAAAGGGGCCCACAAGAAAGTGCGGTCTCTGGGGAATGTGATGCCACCAGTGGTATCAGCAATGTCTCTAGCAATATGGGTGATACCGCCGGTGACATTACATGTCTCCAGTGGCCTTAGTTTCTTAGGCGTCAGAAGTTGGCACCCTAATTCGCCCTAATTAATCCATAACCCTAATAAAAAACCCTAGCCTAAACCCTAATAAGAAGCCCAAGGCTTTTTGCTTTGTCCTCCCCTACCGACCAGCATTGCCATCCATGGTGGTGAACCGCTCTAGCAATGGCGGTGACTGCCATCCTTATGGCAACCACCGCTATCCGTGTGGCAATGAACGCCGTTGTAAGGGCGATGATCGCCACACGGGGTGGCCACCCCCATCATCATAGCAGCGATCTTCGCCGCCATGATGGCTGTCACCACCATGGTTATGCCGGTGACCGCCGTGGCAGTGGCAGCCACTGCTATGGCTATGGTTGTGGCTGTGGCTGTGGCACGGCCGAACCCAGGCCGAACCACTCATTTTCTCCCTCTTCTCTAGATTGGGCCACATATTTTCACCGGATTTTCTCACCCAAGGTCAGTGATTTTTCAGTGTGAGACTACTTAAATCCTAGATGAGAGAGGTTTAAGGGACTTTTGGGCTAAAATACAAAAATTTCAAATAAAAAAAGCCTAGAAACTAGGAGCTTAGAGAGAGAAAGCTTAAGAAAGGCAAAAATATGGGTTTAATGACCCCTAATCTGGGATTTGTAGTTGTTCTTGGGCTTGATTTCTTAGTTAGAACACAAAAATTGTTTAGAAATCTTAGGGAAAATGGATGAAATAGGTTTAGAGACTTGTTTTCCAAATACTGCCAAAATTTTGTCACTATTTTTGTCGATTTCCGTCACTCTTTGTCTGAAAATCATTGAAGACACCTCCCAAAGGTTGATTCGAGTCTCCAAATATAAATTCACAGCCTAGAGGTAACAAAACTAAGTTCCCTTATCTATTTCCTTACTTTTACCGTGTTTTAGCTACTATTGTTCTTGTTTTTGGTTATTTTCCCCCTAGTGTTCTTGAGTAACCTCGGAAAAGGGGATGAACTCTACGAGGATAGCCTTCATCGCTATCCCTATAGCCTTGGCCGCTATCCCTATAGCGGTGAAGGCTATATATATAGCGGTGAAAGCTATCCTCATGGAGGTCTCACCATTTCTTGGTTTTTTGGGCGCTTTCCATCCCAAACTTGTAAGCTCTTCAATATTTGTACATTTTAAGTTCAAATCTATCCCATTAGCGATTGATTAAGACTTAAAATCCTAATTATTTTGAATTTATAAGCCAAAAACACCCAGGAACTCTCTTAGAACTAAAATCCGGTGTCAAGGATGTAGTCACAACTTTGACCGCCGGTGCCATAGCGGCAGCTGCTATACCTATAGTGGCCACCGCTATAGCGACGGCGGTCAAGGCCGACACTACAGGATTGATTGCTATATCTTAGTTACAGCTTGTTTGTTGTCAGTTTTCTTTTATTTTTGCCCAATTTTTGTGTTTTCCATTATTATTTTAATCTATAAATTATTTGCTTGAATCTGGAATTTGATTTTGATCATCTTAAAATCGTAAATTACTCGTTTAACCGGTTAAATCGTGTAAACTTGGCTTAAATCGGGGTTTTCTCACCTAAAAACCCCATTACTCATTTTCCTAATGTTTTAAATCCATCTTTATGTGTTTCTTTTCTGCCCTTTATTTATTTATACTTTATTTGTGAATATTTTACCTCATTTGAAGTTGGGTCCAAGTTGGTAAGCTCGGTCAAAACCTAGTTTTGCCCATTTATTTATTTATCGCTTTATTTATTTTTTCTTCATTACAAAAATGTATAGGTATTTGTAAAGCCTTGAAATAATTATTTTATTTGCTTTATTTCTCACTTTTGTATGACATGTGGCATATAAACAAAAAACACTAAACAATCATCAGATTTAAATCGCATAAGAGCTAAAGTTGTGTTTATTAAAATATGAGCATTTGATTTAATAAAATCAAAAATAGGCAACATCATCCGAAATTGGAACCCAAAAATGAACATAAATCAATAAGAATCAACACAAATCAGTAATACTAATGCTAAAGAGCTATGAGACTCAGATTTTTTACCTCAGGGTCGTGAATCCACCTCTTCGTGGACCGAAAAGGAACACCTCCGGAGAGCTTGTAATTAGAGAGTTCAAGGAAGAAAAACCAAGAAAAATGGATTAGAATCCTTTTTCCTACCTTATCTAATTCTTATCTCACTAAAATCTATTCTCTCTCTCAATTTCAACCTTCTTTCTTCTAGTTGCAGCCTCCCCGCTCAACATACAAGCCTAAGGTGTGCTTTTATAGGCAAATTAGGGTGTTTTTTGAGACCTTTTTGACTAATTTAGCCGAAAGTGGCTGAAAGGCTGTCTGTGCAAGGACCCACTTCAGGGTCATACCACCGGTTACATGGGTGATGCCGTCGGTGGCATGGCTGATCCAGCCATTGGCATCAACTTTTGGCAACTGATAGCTAGCAGGCCCATGAGCCTAAAAAGTCGCAAGAGTGGGTTAAAAGACATCTTTTTGAATTTTAATGATATTTTAATGGTATTTTTTATTTAAGTGTAAATCATCGGTTGAAGTTCCTACCAGACGCGTTATCTGTTATGCCGAACTAGATTCTACCAAGTATAAAATTCGCAAGGAATATTATATTGGTAATAAAAATTCTAAAGAGAACTTTCATTATGAGACATTAAAATTGGGTACACGTCATCATCGTCTCGTGAGCGGGACTACAAAATCCCATGCTCAAAGGCTACTCCACGGGGGTTCACTACTACCACAAGTCAGTTTGATCGAATGAAAGGGCAAGGGATAGGAATGATACCTGATAGGTGGCTTGTTTTCCCTTGGTATGACTTGTGCCTTGTAGAGTGGTTGCCCCTTGGTTAGACTTGTGCTTCATGGAGAGATTGCCCCTTGGTCGGACTTATGCTTTGTGGAGTGGTTGTCCCTTCGTCAGACTTGTGCTTTGTGGAGTGGTTGTCCCTTGGTCGGACTTATGCTTTTCGGAGAGATTGTCCTTTGGTCGGACTTATGCTTTATGGATTGGTTGGTCCTTGGTTTGGTTTATGCTTTGCGGAGAGATTTTCCTTTGGTCGGACTTATGCTTTGCGGTGGGATTGTCCTTTGGTCAAACTTATGTTTTGTGGAGATTCTATCCTTTGATCGGACATGTGCTTCGTAGAGAGTTTGTCCTTTAGTCGAACTTGTGCTTTGTGGAGAGTTTGTCCAATAGCCGGACTCGCGCTTTGTGGAGAGATGGTCCTTTAGTCGGACTTATGCTTTATAGAGAGGTTGTCCCTTGGTCTGACTTATGCTTTGTGAAGAGGTTGCCCCTTGGTCGGGCTTATGCTTTATGGAGTGTTTATCCCTTGGTCAGACTTGTGTTTTGTGGAGTGGTTATGCTTTGGTCGGACTTGCACTTTACGGAGAGATTGCCCCTCGATCGGGCTTGTGCTTTGTGGGTAGATTATCCCTTAGTCAAACTTTAGCTTTGTGGAGAGGTTGTCCTTTTGTTGGACTTTTGCTTTGTGGGGTGGTTCTCCTTTGGTCAGACTTACGCTTCATGAAGAGATTGCCCCTTGGTGTGGCTTATGCTTTACAGGTAGACTGTCCCTTAGTCAAACTTGAGCTTTGTAGAGAGGTTGTCCTTTTGTCGGACTTATGCTTTGTGGGGTGGTTGTCCTTTGGTCGGACTTAACCTTTGTAGATTGGTTGCCCTTTAATCGGACTTGTGCTTTGTGGAGAGATTGTCCTTTGGTCGGACTTGTGCTTTGTGGAGTGGTTGTCCTTTAGTCGGACTTATGCTTTGTAGAGAGATTGTCCTTTGGTCTAACTTGTGCTTTGTTGAGTGGTTGTCCTTTGTTCGCACTCATGCTTTATGGAGCGGTTGTCCTTTGGTTGGACTTGTGCTTTGAGGAGTGGTTGCCCTTTGGTCGGGGCACCCCAATACAATTGTTGCAAAATCAAACTAGTGATGGAATTCCTGGACTGCCCGAACGTCACTAAACTCTTTTTCTCGATATTCAATTTTTATTGCCTAATTGAAGGGGCAAAAATTTTTGTCCCCAAAATCAATTAAGCAATTAAAAATGCAATTGCTGACAACTGCTAACTTCTCAAGTTTCTATTCTTCTTAGGTCCTTTGATGGTGCATTCCTAGACCTCCCGTAGACAACCGATTCAAGCTCTACCTCTAAAAGGTCTAAGGTGACTGCTGAAATCTCAAGTCCATTTTGAAGCATCCGAGGTGACCGTAAAGAAGTCCAAAAGGTTCAAGGTTACTACTGAAATCCCAAGTTCATTTTTGAAGTGTCTGAGGTGATCACAAAGATGTTCGAAGGTCCAAGGTGACCGCTAAAATCTCAAGTCCATTTTTGAAGTGTTCATGGTGACCGCAAAAATCTCAAGTCAATTTTTGAAGTGTTCGAGGTGACTACAAAGGTGTCCAAAAGGTCCGAGGTGACCGTTAGAATCTCAAGTCCATTTCAATAGTGTCCAAAGAGACCCAAGTGAAGACTTTTTAGAAGAGTTTTTATCTATCCTCGAAGCATTGTAGGTAGACAAGAGTTTATTTAAAGCTCCTTCCCAAAACATCTTAGAAGGCCAGGGAGATTATCTCAATTTTATTCTCAGAGCGTCGTGGATGGCCTCAAGAAGGGTGGCCTCAAGAATCTCGAATTATCATTTTTAGAGAGTAGTAGGTGACCATGAAAAAGATAAGATGTTAGCAAAAAGGCAAGTTAGCTGTGTGTCGTAGGTGAATTCTGCTAACCCCTCAGGTATGACACTCTATCCCTTGCTCTTTCGTGAGATCACACTTGGCTCTCCAAGGGGTAGCCTGTGAGCACGAACTTTTTGCTGACCATTGGAACGATGATGACTTGTTGATCTGACCTTGTATGGTCTAGTTGTTCTATTCTTTGAAGGTCAAATCACGTTTGGCAAGTCATCTTTGATGATATTCAGACCTTTACTCGCGCTTAGATATCATTTCTACGAGTTTAGGATTAGCCATTTTCATTCGCTTGCACGCAATAATTTGTTTCACAATTCTCTATATTATCCAAGAATTTTTTGCAACTTTCGTTTATGTCGTGCGATTTTAGACTCTGCGAGCTTTTTGGAAGGCCTAAAATCATGTTAATCGGATAATCGTAGTAAAAGTTTTAGGCGTCAAAAGTTGGCACCCTAATTTGCCCTAATTAATCCAAAACCCTAATAAAAAACCCTAGCCTAAACCCTAATAAGAAGCCCAAGGCTTTTTGCTTTGTCCTCCCCTACCGACCAGCATTGCCGTCCGCGGTGGAGAACCGCTCTAGCAACGGCGGTGACTGCCATCCTTATGGCGACCACCGCTATCCGTGTGGCAATGAACGCCGTTGTAAGGGCGATAATCGCCGCATGGGGTGGCCACCCCCGTCATCATAGTAGCGATCTTAACCGCCATGATGGCTGTCACCACCATGGTTATGCCGGTGACCGCCGTGGTAGTGGCAGCCACTACTATGGCTATGGCTGTGGCTGCGGCACGGCCAAACCCAGGCCGTACCACTCATTTTCTCCCACTTCCCTAGATTGGGCCACATATTTTCACCGGACTTTCTCACCCAAGGTCAGTGATTTTTGAGTGTGAGACTATTTAAATCCTAGATGAGAGAGGTTTAAGGGACTTTTGGGCTAAAATACAAAAATTTCAAATCAAAAAAGCCTAGAAACTAGGAGCTTAGAGAGAGAAAGCTTAAGAAAGGCAAAAATATGGGTTTAATCACCCCTAATCTGGGATTTTTAGTTGTTCTTGGGCTTGATTTCTTAGTTAAAACATGAAAATTGTTTAGAAATCTTAGGGAAAATGGATGAAATAGGTTTAGAGACTTGTTTTCCAAATACTACCTAAATTTTGTCACTATTTCTATCGATTTCCATCACTCTTTGTCTGAAAATCATTGAAGACACCTCCCAAAGGTTGATTCGAGTCTCCAAATATAAATTCATAGCCTAGAGGTAACAAAACTAAGTTCCCTTATCTATTTCCTTACTTTTACCATGTTTTAGCTGCTATTGTTCTTGTTTTTGGTTGTTTTCCACTTAGTGTTCTTGAGTAACCTCGGAAAAGGGGATGAACTCTACGAGGATAGCCTTCATCGCTATCCCTATAGCCTTGGCCGCTATCCCTATAGCGGTGAAGGCTATATATATAGCGGTGAAAGCTATCCTCATAGAGGTCTCACCATTTCTTGGTTTTTTGGGTGCTTTCCATCCCAAACTTGTAAGCTCTTCAATATTTGTACATTTTAAGTTCAAATCTATCCCATTAGCGATTGATTAAGACTTAAAATTCTAATTATTTTGAATTTATAAGCCAAAAACACCCGGGAACTCTCTTAGAACTAAAATTCAGTGTCAAGGATGTAGTCACAACTTTGACCGCCGGTGCCATAGCGGCTGCCGCTATACCTATAGTGGCCCCCGCTATAGCGACGGCGGTCAAGGCCGTCACTACAGGCTTGATTGCTAGATCTTAGTTACAGCTTGTTTATTGTCAGTTTTCTTTTATTTTTGCCTAATTTTTGTGTTTTCCATTACGATTTTAATCTATAAATTATTTCCTTGAATCTGGAATTTGATTTTGATCATCTTAAAATCGTAAATAACTCGTTTAAACCGATTAAATCGTGTAAACTTGGCTTAAATCGGGGTTTTCTCACCTAAAAACCCCATTACTCATTTTCCCAATGTTTTAAATCCATCTTTATGTGTTTCTTTTCTGCCCTTTATTTATTTATACTTTATTTGTGAATATTTTGCCTCATTTGGAGTTGCGTCCAAGTTGGTAAGCTCGGTCAAAACCCGGTTTTGCCCATTTATTTATTTATCACTTTGTTTAATTTTTTTGCATTACAAAAATGTATAGGTATTTGTAAAGCATTGTAATAATTATTTTATTTGCTTTATTTCTCACTTTTGTATGACATATGGCATATAAACCGAAAACACTAAACAATCATCAGATTTAAATCGCATAAGAGCTAAAGTTGTGTTTATTAAAATATGAGCATTTGATTTAATAAAATCAAAAATAGGCAACATCATCCGAAATTGGAACCCAAAAATGAACATAAATCAATAAGAATCAACACAAATCAGTAATACTAATGCCAAAGAGCTATGAGACTCAGAATTTTTACCTCGGGGTCGTGAATCCACCTCTTCGTGGACCGAAAAGGAACACCTTCGGAGAGCTTGTAATGATGATTTAGTAGTAAATTTTTAAAGTTCTAAGTCTCTAAATCCTATTGAGTTGATTTTAACAAAAATACCTACTGATTTTAAGCTCACAATTAGAGAGTTCAAGGAAGAAAAACCAGGAAAAATGGATTAGAATCCTTTTTCCTGCCTTATCTAATTCTTATCTCACTAAAATCTATTCTCTCTCTCAATTTCAGCCTTCTTTCTTCTAATTGCAGCCTCCCTGCTCAACATACAAGCCTAAGGTGTGCTTTTATAGGCAAATTGGGGTGGTTTTTTGAGACCTTTTCGACCAATTTAGCCGAAAGTGGCTAAATGGCTGTATGTGCAGGGACCCACTTCGGGGTCATGCCACCGATTACCTGGGTGATGCTGTCGGTGGCATGGTTGATCCTGCCAATGGCATTAACTTTTGGCAACCGATAGCCAGCGGGTCCATGAGCCTAAAAAGTCGCAAAAGTGGGTCAAAAGACATCTTTTTAAATTTTAATGATATTTTAATGGTATTTTTTATTTGAGTGTAAATCATCGGTTCAAGTTCGTACCAGACGCGTTATCGGCCATGCCGAACTAGACTCTACCAAGTATAAAATTCGCAAGGAATATTATATTGGTAATAAAAATTCTAAAGAGAACTTTTGTTATGAGACATTAAAATTGGGTATACGTCATCATCGTCTCACGAGAGGGACTACAAAATCCCATGCTCACAGGCTACTCCTCGGGGGTTCACTACTACCACAGGTCAGTTTGATCGCATGAAAGAGCAAGGGATAGGAATGATACCTGATAGGTGACTTGTTTGCCCTTGGTATGACTTGTGCCTTGTAGAGTGGTTGTCCCTTGGTTAGACTTGTGCTTCGCAGAGAGATTGCCCCTTGGTCGGACTTGTGCTTTTTGGAGTGGTTGTCCCTTCGTCAGACTTGTGCTTTGTGGACTGGTTGTCCCTTGGTCAGACTTATGCTTTCCAGAGAGATTGTCCTTTGGTCGAACTAATGCTTTATGGATTGGTTGGCCCTTGGTTTGGTTTATGCTTTGCAGAGAGATTGTCCTTTGGTCAGACTTATGCTTTGCGGTGAGATTGTCCTTTGGTCGGACTTATGTTTTGTGGAGATTTTATCCTTTGATCAGACTTGTGCTTTATGGAGAGTTTGTCCTTTAGTCGGACTTGTGCTTTGTGGAGAGTTTGTCCAATGGTCAGACTCGCGCTTTGTGGATAGATAATCCTTTAGTCGGACTTATGCTTTGTGGAGAGGTTGTCCCTTGGTCAGACTTATGCTTTGTGGAGAGGTTGCCCCTTGGTCGGGCTTATGCTTTATGGAGTGTTTGTCCCTTGGTCGGACTTGTGTTTTATGGAGTGGTTATGCTTTGGTCGGACTTGCACTTTGCGGAGAGATTGCCCCTCAGTCGGGCTTATGCTTTGTGGGTAGATTGTCCCTTAGTCGAACTTTAGCTTTATGGAGAGTTTGTCCTTTTGTTGGACTTATGCTTTGTGGGGTGGTTCTCCTTTGGTCAGACGTACGCTTCATGAAGAGATTGCCCCTCGGTCCGACTTATGCTTTATGGGTAGATTGTCCCTTAGTCAAACCTGGGCTTTATGGAGAGGTTGTCCTTTTATCGGACTTATGCTTTGTGGGGTGGTTGTCCTTTGGTCGGACTTAACCTTTGTAGATTGGTTGCCCTTTAATTGGACTTGTGCTTTGTGCAGAGATTGTCCTTTGGATGGACTTGTGCTTTGTGGAGTGGTTGTCCTTTAGTCGGACTTATGCTTTGTAGAGAGATTGTCCTTTGGTCTAACTTGTGCTTTGTTGATTGGTTGTCCTTTGTTCGCACTCATGCTTTATGGAGCGGTTGTCCTTTGGTCAGACTTGTGCTTTGTGGAGTGGTTGCCCCCTGGTCAGGCTCATGCTTTGTGGAGTGGTTGCCCCCTGGTTGGACTTGTGCTTTGTGGAGAGTTTGTCCTTTGGTCGGACTTGTGCTTTGTGGAGAATTCGTCCTTTAGTCAAACTTGTGCTTTGTGGAGTGATCGTCATTTGGTCGAACTCGTACTTTGTGGAGTGATCGTCCTTTGGGCGGACTTGTGCTTTATGGATTGGTTGCCCCTTAGTCGGGCTCATGCTTTATGGATTGGTTGCCCCTCGGTCGGGCTTATGCTTTGTGGAGAGATTGCCCCTTGGTCGGACTTGAGCTTTGTGGAGAGATTACCCATTGGTTAGACTTGAGCTTTGTAGAGACATTGCCCCTCAATCGGGCTTATGCTTTATGGAGAGTTTGTCCTTTGATTGGGCTTATGCTTTGTGGAGAGATTGCCCTTTGGTCAGACTTAAGCTTTGTGGAGTACTTGTCCCTTTGTCAGACTTATGCTTTTGTGGAGTGGTTATCCCTTGGTTAGACTTGTGCTTTATGGAGTGGTTGTCCCTTGGTCGGACTTACACTTTATGTAGTGATTGTCCTTTGGTCAAACTTGCATTTTGTGGTGGGATTATCCCTTGGTCGGACTTGTGCTTTATAGAGTGGTTGCCCCTCGGTCGGGCTTGGTGCTTCGGGGAGAGATTATCCCTTGGTCAAAGTTGTGCTTTGTGGAGATGTTGGAATTTGGTCATGTTACAATTTTGGAGGGGTGAACCCAAAGGAGACATGTACAGGATCATGCCAGGACCTTCAGTTGGGTTTCTGAGGGTGAACTCGAAGGGTGATACGTGCAAAGACTATATCAGGGACCTTAAGTCGGCATTCAGGAGTGAACTCAAAGGGTGATACGTATAGAGACTATATCAGGGACCTTTAGTTGGTCATTCTAGGATGAACCAAAAAGGGTGACTTATATCGAGTCATACCATAATCTCTGTGTAGTGTACAGAATGAGCATATTGAGTTTGTGATTATGGCTTTGTACAAGTTCTAGAATGTCAAGGCTAGAGTTGGGATTTCGCCGAGGATGGCTAAAAAATGCATGGAGAGATCTAATGTCACCGGCGGTGTGATATGATTCCGCCGATGGCATGAGTGCCACATGGTAGCTTTGACTGGTCAAACAAATTCAAAATTCAATTTGAAGGAGGTGATGTCGACGGCGACATGTCTGATGTCACTGGTGGTATGAGTGCCACATGGCAACTTTGACTGGTCAAATAAATTCAAAATTCAAATTAAAGGGGGGTGATGTCACCGGCGACATGACTGATGTCGCTGGCGGTATGGAGTGATGCCGCCGGCGGCATGAGTTGGCAGTTTCAGATAAATTAAAGCTCCTCAAAATCCGTGCGATAGTTTAAAAGGAAGTAAAACTCATTTCTCTTCCATATTCTGCACATGCAGAAACTATACCTTCTTTGTCCCATTCTTCTCCAAATCGTTTTCTTTCTTCCCTATTTCAATCATGAAGAGAATTGCGAAGACTTTTAAGGGAAAATCTACTAAGGCTAGGGAGAATCTGTCTGATTCCTCCATCAAGAGGCTAAAAATTCTCTCAGTTCCTGTTGGTTATGGCCTGAAGGAGACGACCAAGATGTATCGGTATAGGATCAATTCCCCCACCACCAGTCTAACTCCGGAGAAGGAAAAGAACCTCTGCTATGTCCAGGTAATTCTACAAAACATGAGTTTTTTTCTTTTTGGGTGGAGTTTCGATTCAGCCTTAGGTTCAAAATCATGCTATAATAGGAGTTTGTAAGTGTGAAATAGATTGATTATAAACTGATATTGCATGCTTTAGGTTCAATTTTCACTTTTTTTAGGCTTATTGTTTGATTGATTGTGATTTTTGTGGTTTTGGCACGATGGGTACTATTTTTGAGAATAGGTTCTGCCCGCAGGTAGTGATGTCGCCCGCAGCATCAGGCCTTGCAAAAAGGCCTTAGAAAGTGTGATGTCACTTTTATTTATAGTGATGTCGCTAACAGTATAGAGTGATGCCGCCGGCGACATTGCTTTTAGCGGAGGCGGCATCAGCAGCCTTCATCAGGTTCTAGTGACGAGAAAATAAACAGGGACTTATCTATTTTACCTCTGATTTTTGTAGCGGGATGGACTAACTTATACCGGCGGTATAGGCACCATTGGCGAGTGGTGGCACCATATTTCAGAGAAGGACCCTAAGCTTGCACTCGCCATTAATGAGACGGGATTCGGGGACCTGGCCCGAATCATGCCAATGCTAATGCCCAAGCTCTCCTATCCGGCCGTGATATCCCTTACAGAGCGGTGGTCTAAAACTACCCACACCTTTCACTTCACTTTTGGGAAAAGGACAATTACGGCCTCTGATGTCGTAGCTATGATCGGCCTTCCCTGAACGGATAAGTCATTCACTTTGATGCTTATATGGATAAATACCATATCGAGAGGCCCGTGGTGAGGCGGGTGAAGGAGCTATTTGGTTTAAATGCGGTGCCCGAGGATGAGAGAGACACTTGTATCCGCTCCTTCGTGATTTCTTTGCTCTCTATGTTGTTTTTTCTAATCTCAGGGAGCAATATCAACTATAGGTTGATATCTCCTGTGGACGATGTGGCGGGCATTAGGAAGAAAATTTTTGCTGCACGCCATCCTGGCTTAGATGTACCATGGGGTAGATGTGGGTGCCTATAAGAAGGTGAAGGCCCTTCACCTCTACCATCTGCTACTCCAGTTATATCTTCTTAGGAGCATTTTTCTTGCTTGTACACATCTCATTTGTTATGGATGCCTTTTTGAATTGATTAATTATTACTTATGTAAGCTTGGGCTTTTGAGCACCAGATTCTCCCACCGATTCATTTCAAGAAGACCATGCTGCCAGGCTCCCATTTTCTTGCCCGCTGGTGTGAGGGTATTGGCGGGAAGGCCAAGTATCCTACCAAGTACATGGAGGTTCTGAGGAGTGTACGACTGAGCTCGATATGTGATCTTTTGATTTAGTCCTTGTTTCACATTTAGGACAAAACATTATTAAACAAAATGAATTTACAAATTCGCATTATGCTTACAGGGGTTGTTTTGGTTGGTTATCGGTGCAGCTTGTCCTGGACCCATTTGATAGGGTGTAGAACCTGCCAGAAGTCGTGAGGGTAAGGAGGGAGGTACACAATCGCCGGTTTGTTATGGAGTGCCCCTTGTCTCAGTAGTGGTACATGGAGGATCGCGTCCGGGGCCAGAGGTTTGTCCCGATCGCCGATAGAGCAGTGCCTGCCGATCCTTCTAGGGGCTTATGGTTGCCCCATTTGGTGATTACATCCACAGCTGACAAAGCCGAATATATCAAGAAGGATGGCGGGGTTATTTGAGTATTTCGGGCTGCTACGAGCATCACCAGCAGCGCCTTTTAACCGTTTGCCCTCGAATTAATGATAATGATACTATCAAGTTTCAAAACAAGAAGAGGATGGATGAGGAGAAAAGGAAGCTCAAAGGGATAGTGGACATCAAGGAGGAAGAAGAGGAGGAAGAGGAGGAGATTGAAGGCAATGTTGGGATCGAGCCTGAAGGGGAGGATGAGGTTGACGAGGATGTAGCTGGCGGGAGTGTGCCGATGTCCCAAGGGAGTAGGCTATTTTGATGTATGATTGCGTTTGTGTGCATGATTTGCAATCGTTTGGGTTTAGGAATGTTAATGTTGTGTGTCTTTCATGTTTTTTAGGAACCTGCAAGGAAGAGAGGCCGGGATAGCCAGTGTGGGATGCAGTATTATGGTGTACCCGAGGGGATAAATTTCATAGAAGGGCGGCTGGTCAACCCAATGGAGACACGGTTCCTACTGATGAACTCTCGAAGTGAGTTCCAACCCAGGAACATTGGCTCGAGCCAGCATGCTCCGATCTTTATGCCAGAAAACACCACTTATGTAAGGCCTGATAATTGCTTTCTTGTCTACCCTTGGGTGCTTAATGATTTGCCTTTCGGATTTTTCAAGTGCCACGGAGCCATGTGGAATAACTCACAGAGAACAATTTTGCTCTCCCGGACATATTTATCGGGCAATCACTACTTGTTCAGGTACATCCCCTGTCTTTGTCATGTCAAAATAAGATAAGATGCATGTATGGATGCTATAAATGAAGTGCATTATTGACGTTTTCCTGGGTTGGCAGGATTTCTTGGCCCTTTCCTGGTTAGATGCTGATACAGCCCAGCTGAGATATAAGGAGGAGACTGCAGAGCTCTGACATTGTGTGAGCGACCTTGAGGGTCAACTTGAGGCTACTACACAGGAGCTGAGGAGCAAGCAAACCTTGGATCGTGTGCACCCCGATAGCACCAGTCACAGAGGAGTAAAGATGTCAGCCCATCGGCGCCTACCCATAATGACTGAGGAGTCAAGCAGTGTGCCAATGACAGAAGGCAGGGAGGAAGATGAGGATGAGATTGGTGATTGGATAGTAAGCCCCGAGGATGTTTCATCTCGTCCGCCCGATGGTGGAGGGCATGCCTAGATTTATACTTTCATTTTGCTTTTCGGCTTTCGGGTTGTGCCCTCAATACATTGGGGTTGGAATAATTTGAAATTGTTGTTTTGTTTTGGTTTGGTAGGCTTGGTGTTTGGGATATTTGAGTGGTTTGCGCCTTCGGGCTTTTTACTTTGAATAAAAATGGATTGTAGTTTGAAAAGGCATTGGAAATGGAGTACATGATTGTTTACATGTTTTGTACAGGTCTGAAGTGATGAGATTGCTTCTGATGCCACCCAAAAAATTAACCCCATACCGCTGGTGGCATCATTCATATCGCCAGGTGCATCACCTCAATACTACCTATTCCCATGTTGCTAGCAGCATCAACTGATATTGCCCAAAACAATCCATGTCGCCGGCAGCATCGCCCATATCGCCGGCGGCATCAACTTCACAGAAACACAGATTCCGCCATTTCTTCAAATTCTGCAGTGGCAAGCCACACTTAATAGCTATGGGGCTTCCTGTGGAGCTAGGGGAACTTAGATTGGAGGGAGCTGGAGAAATTCAGGCTCCATCATGACTCTAACGTTTGCATAGACTGCCCTTTCCGGTTTTCAACCTAGCAGACTTATTCCGACTTTTACATAGACCTAGATTTTTTAGTCTATATGGTTTTTTTACACTGATGAGCTTGGAGTGTCTTCGATTAAGCTTACATATGATGTTTCTATCACTCGATCGCCAGACATTCATACAATCACAAAGACAGAGGTTTCAATACAAAAGACACTTTTATCGAGTGAACCTAATTTGAATACAAGAGGTTGGCAATCATTTCCATTAATGGAACCCCTGGTGTTAACCAGCCTTTATAGGTTTTTAAGTTAACATCTCACTATTTTTCTACACTTTTAACGAGTTAATCTAATTTGAATACAAGAGGTTGGCAATCATTTCCATTAATGGAACCCCGGGTGTTAACCAGCCTTTACAGGTTTTCAAGTTAACATCTCATTATTTTTCTCTCATGCCTTAATTTTTGTTTGAATCACCCTTTTTGAGTTTTCAGTTCAGCAGGCGATATTAACTTATCCACTAAATTTTGTACGGCCAGTTTGTAGGATACCGACCATGGAGTGTCACCCTAATTTTTGTCTGATCAGCAGAAGATCGAAAGGCGGGCGATTATTATGTATATTTTTTGGTGTGCCACTTTTCCGATTTATTTCTTTTGTTTAGACCTGATAATGCTTAAGCCTGTCCTGATTGACTAGACCGATGAACTTGCTCTTATCTATGCTCTTGCTCATTTAGTACCATCTTCGGTCACATGACAGCCTTCTCAACTTGATCTGAACTTCTTATTAACATCGGTATCGGAAGGTCTCAGATGCTTTAGTGCCGGGTCCATGACTCTTGGCGAAGGCGTTGGGTATTTGATTTGTTGTTGTGTGCTTGGTTGTGCTTTTGCAGATTCTCCAAGGTCCTTAGTGTATGTTCTATTTTTTCCTAGATCACCCGATTCATTCTAACCTTCAAAGTTACATCTGGTAACCTTGTTTTGATTCTAATTGTCCACATTGCAAGGCATTTATTCCGTGGGAGTTTTAGCACTTACAGAGAGCTTCCTTGATTGGTTCAATTGTGTTTCTGATTGCTATTCTAATTGCTTTTTTAGCCTACGATTTGTACAACCCTTCCTGTTTAGGCCTAAATTTGCCCCTTGTACCAGTGGTGAAGGGTTTTGACTAAGTGATAATTAGTTTGGGGGCCTTTTACTTGGTGCCTTTGAAAGGTAAAGCGGTAGTTTATTTTGCTGATTTATTTAGCAAGCTGATCGCAACATTGATTATGCGCTCATCTTTGTGGCTTGTGGGATGAAGGTGCTTGCCCTCATACTAGATGCTCTAGGAGGTGGTTGCCCCGTGATCTTTGTTGGTCGAGCGGTTTGAAGTAGCTTAATTTGTGCTGGGTGAAGATGTGTTTTTCTGCAAATTTGCTCATTTCCTTCACAATGACATTTGTCAGAGATTCGGCTACGATGTTTATTTGATGGAGGTTGGGCTCCATTAGTTGTCAGTGGGTGTATGCCTTCATTTTCCATTTCAAAGGACCAGTTGATACTTCTTTGATAGCTTGAAGGTGTACCGTTGCTGGGTCGCTGAGTTAATTCTGGAAGAGATGCGTGGTATTCAACAATCCGACTATTGATCTAGGGACCAAGCAAAAGCATTAACATTGTCTTTAAGCACTTTATTATCTCACATGTGTTTGATAGGGGTTAAATTATCGGGTTTGATTACCGCATAAGAGCCTTCATTTGTACTCCAATTAATTTCATATAGTAAAATATCTTGAATACTGGAAGCATCGTGTGTATGCTCGTATGAATGCATGGATCAAATGATAGACACATGACATGAGTAAGAAAAATGGAAGTTGCTTATGGAGCTTAAAGTTTGGTACCTAAAAAGTCTAAACTCTAAGGATTGCAAATCAAGACTCTTCGTGCTTGCTGTCGGAGCGAGACTTTCCCTTACCATTGGAGTAGATGGCTTTGATGAGATCTTGCGGTACATTCCCTTGTTTAGGAAAGCTAGCATTAATTGTGCGTTTCTGGTTGCCAAACTCTAGTATGGGGCTGGATGCTCTTTCAGGGTCGATAATCTTCTTGTCCTTCACCAGACATTGGATGGTGCAAAACAAAGTTTTACATTGATTGGTGTGGTGACCTGACAGCATGTGGTATCCATAAAAGCCTTTTCCTTCTTCTATTATGGGAGGATTGTATTCGCGATGAGGTTTAAGAAGGTCAGCTACCCTTAATTCGACGAAGATTACATTAAGTGGCAGTTTCCATGGATTTGTGCTACACTTAAGACCATTGTTTGGCTGAATAGTGGCAACTGGTGCCAATTTTTGAGAGGTCTCTTGGTGCACCATGATTTGAGGTGGGGTATGGGTGATTTAGTGTTTTAAAAGACCGGGTTCCCCTTTGATTGGACGCTTCCCTCTTCCTAATTACAGCCTGATATCATTAATTGACGCGAGAAGGCTTTAACTTTATGTTGCATGACTGGGTTGTACTGAGGAGGCATCGGGGTAGCGGGGATCTTCAACTGTGATGGGGTGACCAACGTCAGAGGAAAGCTGTTAAAGAATGATGGAAGAATTGGACTCTGAGCTCCTTCCCTTTATCTGGGGTAAGCGGTTGGCGGTGATTGCCAGAGTATATTACTATCGGTGTCATGCCAAGAGACCGCATGACCTTGTCAAAGTTCTAAATTCCTAGGGCTTTCTTGATGGATATGCATACTAGTTCCTGAATGATGATTCAAAACTGATCCGAGTTTAGAAACTGGATGATAGCGGTGGTGATCTCTAACCCAAGAGACGGAGGGTGAAGTGCTACTCCTGAGGTGGGGGGAAGACTAGTCTATTCTCTTGGTGAGGCAGAGTTATCATTATGAGGAAGAGACATGGCTGGTTGTGAAGGTCTCGGTTCAGGAGGAAGACTGTTTAGGATCATGAACCGTAGGTCAGACCACGAATGGGTTGTAAGTGGTATGGATAGTATGTATATTTTTTTCATTTGTTTTTGAATGCGGGGCGTGATACGTATAGCTACACGTAGGTATAGTTAGAGATGACGCAATGGCTTATCCCTCCAACTTAATTGGGACGCTTGTATCTCATGCCACCATAGTGATATGTGGTGACGCAACAGAGGCAGAAGAGAAATCCTACATATGTTGCTAAACTTCTTCCATGGGCGAAAGTAGTAAGAGTAACTTGATTCATTTTTGGCTCTTGAAGCCGATGCATGGGGGTGCATGATTACGGAGTATTTAGCCCGCAAATCATCCCTCTTCCAACCTTATGACTCCCGTGTAATGCCTCTTTAGAAGGATGGAGTTTTAGGTTCTTCACCGGTAATGGCAAAAGAAGCGTATCTCAATTATTTTATTTATTCTGGTGATCCTAAAGGAATGTTGTGCTCAGGTTATTTCTAGCGCGGCTTTGGTATAGGGTTGTTGATGGAGAAGGTTCCCGTTTACCTTGATTCTACGTTACTCAACCACTTCCTAAATAGAGGTGATCATAGGAGTTTCCGTGTTGGTTAAAATAAGTGATCCACCCACTAGGCATCCTCAATTCCTACAGGGCATGAATGATACTTTCGTGAGCTTCTCGGGGCACCTAAAAATTATCGAACTATCTACACGCGTAAGGATAAAATGTTATAAAAAAGAATGAAGTTTTGATCTGGCTAATGATTTCAATACATCATCAAAATCTTTTAAACTTAATGAAAAGATAAGTTCAAGAGATCAATCCCCAGCAGAGTCGCCACTGAGAGCGGATGACGTTTTGTGCGACGGCTGTGAAGCCAGGCCGGTGGGCTGGCCTCTAAAAAATAATGGGGGAGATGCGAGTGATGTGATTGGAAAATGGTTTTGCATATTTTAATGATTAAAAGATATGAGATCAAAATCCCATACTTAAAATAGAGCTGCCACCCGGTTCAGCTCAACTGGGAAATTTTGGTATGATTTTCCCACCGGGTGGTTGGACCATACCTTAAGTAGAGATTCCGAGTTCGAATGATGTTGTCTATTTTTCATTAGGCCAAGTTGCGATATTTCATTTTCTATTAATCGGTTTAATCCATCCTATTTATTTGTGTTTTCGTTATTGTGTTGTTTTCGCGTTTATCAAGCAATTGAAGCGATGAATAAAATATTTTCAGCCGTTCAAAAATTAGTGGGAAAAAAAAATTATTAAAAGGCTTCCAAGTCATGTACATTTTTCTATGCAATAAATAAAATACCCGAAGGCCTAACGTGGATCTGGCAAGTCGTGCGAGATACCTCACGAATCGTGTATAATTAGCAAACCAAACAAGACCTGACTTAGTGTGGGTATGGCATATTTTATTTACGATATTATAAAGCCCGGTTGGATGGCTAAAATGAGATTCGACCGGTGTATGCGGGAAGTTTCCATTTTAACCAAATTTTAGACTCAGTCATTTTTTTAACCGAATTATTAGTGAAAATGCCACATGTTTTCAGGAGGGTTTGGACCTCCATCGTTGCACTATATGTTCTAGCTTTTAAAAATTAGCTAGTCCGGGAATAAACAAAAATAAAATTGATGTCTAGAAGCTCATGCCACCGAAGACATGGCTGATGCCGCCCGCGACATGGTTTATGTCGCTGGTGACATGGCTGATGCCGCCGGCGACATCAGTGATGTCACTGATGACATCAATATGTAGGTAGGCTACATGGCTTTCTGGGTACCATAAGGAAAGGGGCCCACAAGAAAGTGAGGTCTCTGGGGAATGTGATGCCACTAGCAGTATCAGCGATGTCTCTAGCGATATAGGTGATACTGCCGATGACATCACATGTCTTCGGCAATCTCAGTTTCTTACAACAGTAGCAGGCAGCAAGAAAAAATGACCAAAAACCTAAAAATGAACACAAATCAACAAGAATCAACACAAATTTGTCATAATAGTGCCAAAGAGCTATGAGACTTAGAATTTTTACCTCGGGGTCGTGAATCGACCTCTTCGTGGACCGAAAAGGAACACCTCTGGAGAGCTTGAAACAATTATTTAGTAGTAAATTTTAAGAGTTCTAAGTCTCTAAATCCTATTAAGTTGATTTTAACGAAAATACCTACTGATTTTAAGCTCACAATCATAGAGTTCAAAGAAGAAAAACCAGGAAAAATGGATGACAATCCTTTTTCCTGCCTTATCTAATTCTTATCTCACTAAAATCTATTCACTCTCTCAATTTCAGCCTTCTTTCTTCTAATTGAAGCCTCCCCTCTCAACATACAAGCCTAAGGTGTGCTTTTATAGGCAAATTGGCGTGGTTTTTCGAGACCTTTTTGACTAATTCCGCCAAAAGTGGCCGAAAGGCTGCCTGTGTAGGGACCTGCTTCGGGACATGCTGCCGACAATATGGGTGCTACTACAGGTGGCAAGACTGATGCCATCGACAGTATGACTGATGCTACCGGCGGTATGGCTGGTGCCGCCAGTGGCATCAGCTTTTCGCAGCCGACAGCCAGCGGGCCCGGGAGCCTAAAAAGTTGCAAAGGGTGGTCAAAAGTGGGTCAAAAGACATATTTTTAAATCTTAATGATATTTTTTAATGGGTAGTTTTTATTTGAGTGTAAATCATTGGTTCAAGCTCCTACCGGACGCTTTATCGGCCACGCCGAACTGGATTCTACTAAGTACAAAATTCGCAAGCAATATCAAATTTGTAATAAAAATTCTAAAGAGAACTTTTATTATACGGCATTAAAATCGAACATAGGTCATCATCCTCTCATGAGAGGGACTATAAAATCCGGTGCTCACAGTACCTGTCAAGGTAGTTTTGAAGCATTAGTAGAGGATATAAGTGGCATTTTTACTACTTAATTGATTTTATGGAACAAAAAATTTTTGCCCCTTCAATTAAGCAATAAAAATGGAAGAATGACATGTAAGAACTGAATTTAGATTTCTAGGAGTCCAGAGAAGCTACCAAGGTTGATCATTGAGATAGGTTGGTGTGCCCCTTGGATACTCAATCTTTGAATGTAGGATAGGAAACCATTCTGAGATGCCCCTTGATATGGGTGCTTGCTTAGAGGTCGAGTGTATAGCTCGAGGATACTTTTTTGTGCTTTGTTTCCTATAGAATTTAACATGGAATAATAGATATGACATTTATGAACATTATGCATGAATGTCTGAATGCATAAGATGCTCGAGCTGATTATCTTCAAGATGACTGATTGAGTTGCTTGGTCTATTTTTGCTCATTTCGGTTGCTTCCTCTTAGAGAGGATATATGGAATTGCTTTGTGGCAAGGACAAGATAAGGATGCCCCTGGCAGAGGATTGGGGATGTCGTACAGATGTAGTGGAAATGCCCCTGGTGGAGAACTAGGGAGGCTGCGGTGAGCTGACTGCAAATTGATTGCTCGATTGAGCATGTCAAAGACAAGGGGGGTGCATAAAGCAAAGTTCAAGATTTTGGATAACAAACGATTGGATGCTATCACAACCAATGAAATCTACTAAGGATGGTCTTAGGAGATTGTGGATTCGAGAAGCTCGGTCACGGTCAATATTTGAGTGGACATGTGCAGAGGACGGATTTAAGCCTTTTGAGTCCACCAAGTTACAAAAGATACCTGAGATTGTGATTCTAATGATAACAGTGCGGATACCTCAATGTGATGAGGGCAGTTATTAATCTTTGTTTAAAATGTGTCCTAACCTTTGCATAGACCCACACATTATGTTTGGCCCATCAAACTTGTCCTAATTTTTGCCTAGACTACCCTTTTTGGGTTTTTAATCCAGCAGACTTTCCGGCTTTTGCATAGACCTCATTGTTTTTAGTCTATCGGGATTTTTGCCTCATGTTATTTTTATTAGGGAATCGGGCTAACTACATAGAACCATACATTTGACTTAATTGCAACATTTTGCCTTTGGGGCCCAATATACTCATTAAAGCACAAACATAAGAGTTCAGTAAAAGTATCATTTTCATCAAATGAATTAAGTTTGAGTACATAATGAAGATAACCATTTCTATTGACCCAAACTATGGTGTTAACTAGCCTATACTGGTTTTCTAGCCAACACGCTCTTGTTGCACACGTTACCCTAAATTTTGCCCAAACCACCCTTTCTGGGTTTTCAGTCTGGTAGGTTATATCGCAGCCTAACTTTTGCCTGATCGATTTGCAGAATACTGATCAACGAGATACACCATAATTTTTGCCTAAGCAATAGAGGACCACTCGCTGGATGATCAATGTTATAATTTTTCATGTGCCACTTTTCTGGATTTGATTCTTTTGGTTTGATATGATAATGATTCGACCTATTTTAGGGTTTACGAATACGCAACAGTCTATAATCTCTATGCCACTCGTGTTGAGCATCTTTCTGAATACGCAAAGTCCTTCCTAACCTAGTTGGAACTTCCCCCTTGGATTGGGGTTAGAAGGCTCCACTTATTTCAAAATCAAATCATCGGCCTTTGACGGAAGCTTTTGATGCTTAACTCGGTCATTGTATGCTTTTACTATGCACTGCTGGTACCCTTGAAGACTATTTAAGCTATTCAAACCGCGCTTTGGTCCTTAGAGGTCCCTTTGACTTGGATTCAGATCCGACACCTGAGGATTTTATCTTGGCATTGAATGGTAACTTGGCTTCCATTTCATAGGCAAAGGAGAAAGGTGTTTTATTTGGGAGAATTCTAACATCTACTTGACTTCTTCGAAGGGTGAATCATAGCTCATCAACTCAATATTTGATCCTTGTGGTAGTCTTGGAGAGAACCTTATTGATAAGCTGGCTTGCGGCTCGGTTTCCCAATTCACTTATGGTCAGTTGGGTGAAGTTCTACGGTACTTAGTTCCATTTTTCTTTATCAATCAAGTGGTTGGCCCTCAGAACTGAAATCCATTATCCAAAATGATGCAAAGAGGTAGGCTATACCAAGCTAAGATGTGTTTCTTGATGAACTTGGCCATCTTCTCGGGTGTGAGGATGGTGAAAGGCCTAGCTTCCCCCTATTTTGAGAAGTAACATGCCCCAACAATGATCAAGTAGTGCTCATTTATTGATGAGGGTCGAATCTCACCGATTATACTTGTTCCCCTCACCGAGAATGGTCACTGAGAGGCGAAATGTAAGATGATTTTGAGGATTTAAGGGGATATTGGGAATAGGAAATGTTGTATTGGGTGTGGGAATTTTGAGAATGGGTGGGCGAAGAAGACATAAGCCATAATTCTATCGAAAGTGGTCTGGCGATGCTCTTTCTCCATAATAGGCCGACGTTTCCTCGGTAGCTTGAAAATAGGTCTGTACATAGTTGATAGGCCGGCGATGAACCCGTTGACACATTGGATCTATCCAAGAAAGAGCTAAGCTTCGTTTGCTATTTTAGGTGTGAAGATGCGATGTTCGGCAATCTAATGATGAACCCTAGCTAAGTCTAGGTATGACTAGGCGAAAGCGTTATCATGACCTTTAAGCATATGTTATCTCTCATTTTCTTTCAGAGGTTGGGTCATTAGAAACTGGTTACCATTTTAGGTTATCATATGTACTCAAGTTTATTTCAGTTAAAGAAACGTCATGAATACTGAACACATTATGCTTATAATAAAATGAATGCATGGACCCATCGGGCGAAATGTCAAGCGAGTAAACACAATGAGAGTCTTTCATTAAATTAAAGTCCCTTAAAGGCATAATTGTTCACATCTAAATACCAGAAAAATGAAAATTTCATAAATAGATGGTCTTCGTCCACCTGCAGAGGGTCTTGAATTGTAAATTAAGCAGCCTCGGTAGCTTTCTTTAGTGCGTCGTTCAGGATGAGATCCAGAATATTTGCTTGCTTTACAAATGACTTATGTCCTTCATTTACGAGACTCTTGCTAGCTTTGGTGATTGGAATGGCTTCATTAACAGTGTCGGATGAACTAGAGGAGACCATGGCCTATACAATATCTTTAGGGAGACTGAAATTGATCACACCTACTTCATCGTTTGAGCTTAGTGATGGTTTTTCCTCAGCATTGGTGTTCCTAGCAGGCTCATCTATCTTCCCCTCCCTTACTAGATGAGTGATGGCAATAGCAAAAGATCCATATTTGTTGGTTTGATACCCTTGTTGCACATGGTATTTGCAGAAGTTCATCTTTTCTTCAAGGGTCGGGGGTCTAAACTCTTACAAGTAATTAAGCTTGCCATTTCGCGCATTTTAGCAAATATCCCAATGCCAACTTCTAAGGGGAAACAGGGGGATTTTGATTAGGTGCTTGATAAGGAGTTTTCACTTGAACTATGGGTGTGGCTCGAATAATAGATGTGTTTGGTTGAGTTGCAAGACTTTTGTCATTGGAATAGATGGCCCTAATGAGATCCTGCGAACCCCTACCTTTGTTTGGTGAGCCAGAAAGTGGGGGGGAATCCTGATGGTTAAATGATTTTTTAGGCTCAACTATCTTTTCTCCTCTTACTAAACGATCGATGGCCTGAATCAAAGTCTGGCATTCATCAGTGTGATGGCCTGGTGGGATATGATACTCACAAAACCCATCCCTTTCATCGGCTGTGGGAGGTCTCGATGGGCTTAATGGTTTAATCTTACCATTTTTCCTAAACTTTACGTATATGCTTCTAAAAGGTGCTTTCCAAAGGTATGTGTCATACTATACTTTGGTTGCCTATCGTACGGGTGCCCGATTAATAGCCCAAACTGTATTGGGGTGAACACGATCTAACTTTTTCTCTAATGTAAGTCACTCTATCATTTGGGTCCAAGATAGGACAATAGGTGGTCCTGCACTCACTTTGAGGTTTTCTTCTTGACTTCCTTCGAAACTAAAGAGTAGGAACTTATGTAGTAGAGCCTCAATTTTGGGTGTTATGCCTAAAGAATGCATGACCTGGTTGCATGATTGAGAGGCTGAACCAAATTTGAATGGTGAACCAAGTGATGAGGTTTTGACACGAGAGCCAAACTGTAGGTTAGAATCAAAGGGGTTTTGCCAGTAAGCAGCCCCTCTCGGAGCAACAAAAAATCGAGTAGGGGTAGGAGAAAAGGAATTCAGAGGCATTTGAGGTTGAACTAAATTCTGATCCTATTGGAATAGCCCGGATCGAGACTAGACGGGGTGAAATTTACCGAGCAGGCTGAAACTGATTTGGGGTTAATAGGGTCACCAGAAGCTGGCTCATACTAGTGAGAAAGTTAGGCTTGAAGGTATAGCTTAGAGACCAGGTTGGATAAGCAAACATGGGGGACTGAGATTGCACGATATCCTAACCAAACTGAAATGAGAAATGTGAAGGTTGAATGGTCTGTTGCACATAAGAAATTGGCTAAATTGGCTTAACAGTGGACTGAAACTGAAATGACAGAACCTGAACTGACCCATCCTGAGCGATCTCTAGTTGTCCCTGAGATTGAATACCAATCATTGGAATCCTCTGAAAACTTCTTTTCTCTTCCAAAATTTTGTGAACTGAATCTTGGATCTGCCCCTACATTGTATCTCGGAACTGATCAGATCAGAGAAACACTGTTATAGCATTGGCAATTTCAAAACTTAGTGGAGGCTAACCCTACAAGCGCCAGTGCAATGACTCTTGCAAATATGATAAGCACAAAACTGATCACGCTCTTCGAGCTTGGGTGGAACATAAGGCTTGACACTTTGGAGAAGGACTAGTGCTCTTAACTTACTAAAGATGGAAGGCAAAGATGCCTTCCAAGGAGAAATACTATCCTCAATGGTATGGACTTCAGCCACTTGTTCCTATATAGTTGCAGTTTTAGGAGCTAAGCTAAACCTTGACTTAGAGTTTGAAGCTGGGGCTGGGGATGATGAGTCATTTTTCTTGAACCAAGGTTTGCCTGGCGGACTTGCATTCTTTAATTCCTTAATCATTTCCCATTTCTCACCCTTCTCAAAGACCTTAACATAGGTAGAGAAACTATCTATACTAAGAACCTTGCAATATGTGGGCAAAGCACCGTCCATTAAGTTCACAAATATCTCGGGGAGAGTAAGACGATCCTTTAACAAAATTTGGGTGGCCATCCACCTCTCAAAATAGGGCTTGAACCTTTCATTAGGGGCCTTCTTGATAGCCTCCAAGTTCTGCATAGTGGTCTATATAATGGCATGAAAACCATAATTTTCAATTAAAGCCTCGGGTAATGCCATCCAATTTCCCATCGCTTCATCGAACAAAGTGTTGTACTATTCGATAGAAGGACTCCAAGGTGTAAGGGAACATCTCGGCAAGGATTTTGTCACTTAGCTTCCTTATCCTCATTACCCTATAATAGGTATGATGTGCGATTGAAGTAGACTAGTTACCTTATACTTCACTATTCTAGGCATACTAAAGTTTTCACGGACAAAATCCTCCACCTTAGTAGCTTGAACAGACAGCAATGGTGGTTGAACGCCTGAGTTAGTAGCAAGTAATTTTTGTAATAGATCACATAAATCCATAGATAAGGACGATACATCTAACTAAGCAATCCCACCTGAGGATAAACCTAGTGATGGAGGAAAGGTTGTTCCCTTTGGAATGACCAAGAAATTAGGGACTGGGGAAGAAGCCCTAAACAAAAATGTTGGTGGTGTGAACCGTTGGCTAGGTTAAGCAAACTGACTAACGACTTGCAGAACTATAATACTCATAGACTGAAATGGTTGACTGACTGAACCCACTGAACCTAATTTACAAAACTGACCAAAAGACCCCCTTTGAACTTGAAGAGGTGGTAACTGACACTAAGTGAATGGATTATGAACCACCCTCGAAATGGGAGGTTGTTCGCTAACCACTGCTCATACTACTAGAGCTCTGATAGGTGTTCCCTAAGAGACATTGGTCATCCTCTCCTCATCCAAGATTTCCCTAACTTCCTCTTTCTAGTGCTTTTAACTTCTTTAGTTACATCTTACGTATTTGAACTTCTTCTTCCTACATGGTTAGTCTCATCAAAATCTACATGTATTGACTCTACCACAGTTTGGTTTTGTTTGTTGTAGACTATGTAAGCTTTGCTATGTGTTGAGTAGCCAAGGAAAATTGCTTCATCATATTTAGGATCAAATTTTCCTAATTGCTCTCTATCATTCAGGATGTAGCATTTACATCCAAAGGCTTCGAAGTACCCAATTTTGGTTTTCCTCCCCTTCCAAATTTCATACTAGGTCTTTTCTAAAGTCTTTCTAATAGGAGCTCTATTCAAAATATAGCATGCTGTGTTTAGCCCCACCCTAGAATTATTTTGGCAAATAGTTCTCACTTAGCATTGTTCTAGCCATTTGAACTAAGGTTCTATTTTTCCTCTCAATAACCCCATTTTGTGGAGGTGTATGAGGGGTAGAGAAGTTATGCTCAATGCCCTTGGATTCACAAAATTTAGTAAAGTGCTTATTTTTGAACTCACCACCATTATCACTCTGGATGCATGTAATGCTTATGCCCTATTCTACTTCTATCCGGATTAATATTTTTATGAATTGGTGAAAGGCTTCATCTTTGGTAGCTAGCAAAGCAAACCAGCTATAGCGAGAATAATCATCCACAATGACCATGGTGTATTCTCTTCCTAAACTCAATGGCTTGATTGGACCAAAGAGATCAATATGCAAGAGTTCAAGAACTCTCTTGGAAGGTATGTGTGAGATGGAAGGGAAGCTCTTCTTATGCTGTTTACCTAATTGACATGCAGTGCATATGTGATCCTTATCAAAAGCTACCTTAGGCAAACCCACAACAGATTCCTTTTTGGCTAATTTGGACAGGCGGTTCATGCTTACGTGTCCCAATCTCTGGTGCCAGATCCATGATTCATCTTCTTTAGACACCAAGCATATATTCTTTTTCTAATTTTTAATGCTAACGCAATAAACATTATTAACTCTAGGTGCATAAAGAATGAGTTAATTTGACTTACTATCATAGATTAAGCATCCTCCAGAGTCAAAGGTGACTTTTCTTCCTTTATCATGGAGTTATACTACACTAAGAAAGTTGAACTTCAGTCCATCAACTAGAGAGACATATTCTATCTTTATTTTAGATCCAATGGTTCCATGGCAATGATCTGTCCTTTTTTATTGTCTCCAAAGCTTACTTTTGCACCATTCTTCCAGATTAAAGTGATGACGGCTTTCTCACTGCCAGTCATGTGCCTTAAGCATCCACTATCAATGTACTATGTATGTTGATCTACTGTGGATCTAAGGCATACCTGCGAAATAGATCAAGTGGGTTTGGGTACCCAATCAGATTTGGGTCATCTCGGGTTATCAACCATTTTAGACCAAGGATAAACATCATAATAACCATTTTTTAATCTACATAATTTTGTAATATGATTGTTTTTCACACAAAACCTACACCCTGAGATGGGTCTGCTTTGCTCCTGCTTCTTTTGGATCTTCTTGAGATCCTCCTTTCCCTAATTTTCAACATATCTAGCTTCTTGTATACTTGTTTATCTACAGTGTATCCAGAAGCTGGTTGGAGGTGTAACTTCTGCTTTGTAATTCTTTCTTTGCTTGGCAGGTTGCTCATTTGATATAGCCTTAGCTTTTCCTTTTTTAGCAGCTGTAAATCTTTGTGCTTGAGGTTGCCCGTGATATTTTCTATCTCTTTGATTTGATGGTCCTGGATTCTTTCTTTGTTAAGAAGGACCTAGTTTTCTTCTAGCTGCTTCCTTCATCAGCGCTAGCTCCCTATCTAACCCCATCAAGTTAGCACTTAAGATATGCACTTGATTTCTAAGGAAGTTTTCTTCAACCACATCAATATGCTTTGTGGGTCTTATTAGATTGACATCTTGTGCCAATGGTTCACCATCCTCAGCAAGCTCCATCACTTGTCTTTATAGGGATTTGATTGGTCTTGTGTTCTTTCTCACAATCCCTAAAGCTCTAGCAAGTTCAAAGTTAGAAATAGAACTAGAGTGAGAGTTTACCTCAGTACTAGATGTTTTTGGTTTTGATTCTTCAATTTGCATAGTATCTTGCTTAAATGGATTGCTTCTGGATTGTTCTACTTCCGGATCAATCAGTGCCATGAATGCACAATCAACAGTTTCTTGTTCTTCAATTTAAGATAAGCTACTACTTTCCTCACAGTTGCTCCAAGTGGCAATCAATGCCTTCTTCTTATGTTTCTTATCTCTTTTAAGCTTGGGGCATTTGATTCTAAAGTGGCCTTTCTCTCCACATTCAAAGCAGGCAGCTTCTTTTTTAGGATCCTACTTTTCTTCCAGAGCTTTTCCTGGCCTATATCTTCTAGAGGTGCCTTCCTTTGACCTCTTGGAGTCATATCTTCTGGATCTTCTCGTGTCTTTCTTCTTTAGGAATCTATCAAATTATCTAGCCAGCATAGCCATAACTTATTTACTATAGCTAGATTCCTTTAGTAGCTTCTCTAATCCGAAAGAGACTGATCCGACATAGTCTTCCTTAAGTGCAATGGCCTTCTTCTTTTCTTCTGGCTTTCTCTCTTGTTGGATTTATCTTTCCAAGGATAACTCTTGAGTTAAGAGATTGCCAATGAGCTCATCATAACTATAGAATTTTAAGTCATGAGCTTTTTCAGTGGCAGTCTTCTTGTTGTTCTATTCCTTAGTGAGACTCTGGAGCACCTTCTTTACCATCTGTATTTCGGAGATTTCCTTTTTGAGCCTCTTCATTTCATTCACTAGATTTGGGTATCTAGTGTTCATGCTACTGATTGACTCTTTTGGCTCCATTTTTAAGGTATCAAGCTTTTACTGGATTAGATCAAGTTTGGCTTCTCTGACCTTGTTGGTTCCTTCATGGGTTACTTCCAATTTCTGCCAAATCTCTTATGCAGTCTCACACTCGGATATCCATTTAAATTCTACTGCACTAAGAGCATAATGAATCATGTTAACAGCATTTGCATTTTCACACAATTTTTTATAATCATTCTCATCCCATAAACTTGAAGGCTTTCATGTAGTTAGACCCTCTACTTTGTGAGTAGGCTCATATGGGCCATCTTTAATGGCCAACCATGCTTGTATGCTTTGTACTTAAATGAAGTTCTTCATCCGGTTCTACCAGAATGTGTAGTGTTCATTGGTGAAGAATGGAGGATGGGTAATAGATATACCCTCTAGAAGGATTTGTGAGTTTGGAAACTCATTTTGATGCTTGGATCAAAATTTGGACATTTAGCTCGAGATTGTTAGATCTTTAGTTTTGAGCACTTACTTTGATACCACTTGTTGGTCCTTATAAGGGTCTAAATAAGGTCAGCGGGGGTGAATGACCCTTTTTCACGAAATTAACAAACTTTGAAAAGTCTTTATGTATCGTGTTTGATTATGTTTCAGATGTAATGGATCCGAATAATGTAGATATAAAATATAATGCAACTAAGTAAAGAGTTAGAAAATCAAACACAAGGATTTTCACCTAGTTCAGCCCCACTTATTCCAGTCCCTAGAGTTTCCTTCCTTCGAGCTTTTCACTAGTTAATTCCTTTCCAACTAGCAGGAATCAAGCATTACAATTTGTCTCCGGCTGGTAACCCCTTCCGGATGCAGGATATACCACTAGAAGCACTAACTCCTAGCTAAGTCCTCTTGTCTTTTGCAGGATATACAACTTAGATTTCTACCCAAACATAAGCTGAGTCCTATAGGCAGATCCCACTCAAAGCACCAACTTCAAGCTATATCCCAATCTCACCACTCACCCAAGTGTGAGATTTTTATAGTTTGTTTTCTCAAAGGTTGTGGTTTTGGACTTCCTCAAGTTTATAACTTCACTTGGGAATCCTTACAAATAGATTTGGAATGGTTTGGTTCTTGGAGGGATTGTATTTCTAATTAGTTATATCAAATGTTCTTGGGACTGCTTTCTCAAAAGCAAATAGCACCTTCTCAACTTGTAAAGCTTCCCTTTTATAGGCTTCTATCATAAATGTAGCCATTGTGATTATTGAACTTGAATTAAGTCTTCACCATTTATAAGGTAATATGTGGTGCTTTCAGAGCCGTTGATCAATCTAGTAAACATTGATTTTGACCCATTTGAATCCTTAGGATTGAGGCTGAAAATTTGTTAGTGATCGTTTTCCTAGTATCTTAGTGATTCACCAACTTTTGCACAACTAGTCTGGAATGTGTGCGTCTTGCGCCTTTCTTATTGGTCTATGCAAAAAAGGTTGTCCCCTTTTTCTCTTTCCTATATCAGTCCTTCTGTCCTTTTCTGAAAAGTATGCTAGTTGCCTTTTTTCTTGCATATGGGGAAAGGATCTCTGACTTGTAGACCAAAAAGATGGAGGGAAAAGTGCTTTTCAAAAATTTTTTCCTTTGTCTTTATAATAGTGTCTTATGGATGACATTTTCACTTAATATCCAATTGCTATTCAATTAGTCTTCCTCCAAATGCTATTGCATAAGGAGTTAGCAGTTTGTTTCCTTTCCAAACTCTAAACGGATGTTTCCATTCTGCTTAGGTAATTTTCTTCACTTTAATAATTGACTTGGACTTTGCATGTTCTAGTTATTTGTCCGGATACAATTATTTTGGACTTAAGTGTCTTTGTTTACTTGTCCGGATATAGTGGCTTAGGTCTTTTTGTACTTAAGTGTTTTTTTTACTTCAAACCTGATCCGGATTGTTTGTTGTTCCAGATCATTGTTTCCAATATCTATACCTATAGAAACTGCTAGAATTTTGTCTATAATCTATGATGTATATGTGTTGTCTCTCTATCATGTCCGAAAAGAGGTGAGAAAAGGCCCCTATTTATAGGGGAAATTAGGTCTGAATGTAATAAAACGCATTCAAGGCCTGCCTTCTCCTGAAATAGGAAAAGATCACCGAACGTAAAACCTGATCAAGCAACAATAGGACCCGTGTAGGTCCCCTCCAGGAGTACAGAAGGAAATGACTCGGACTAGGTAGCACCCGTACGGGTCCTTAAAGGCACACTAGGTCTCTAAACTCTGGCCAAAGTCAACTCTCTACCAGTAGGAACACCTTTGATGGATAACACCTATAAGAGATTGCATTATCTAGCTCTCATCTTCGTTTTGTGAGAAGGACCGCTAAAATCCAGTGCTTACAAAATGCCCCTTATGGGATCATTGCAGATACGAATCTATATGATCTTACGATGTAAGTGAGGGTTTAGAAATCATACCTGAAGTGATGACATCGGTGAGTTCCTCTCTTGAGACAAACTTCTTTTCTGGATGTCCCTTTCCTTAGTTGCCGACTTTCATTCCTAATGCGTATCCTTTCTTGAGGCGGATAACTTTCCTTACTAATGTGTACCCCTTTCTTGAGGAGGATTACTTTCCTTTGATGGTTCTTATGCCTAGTGACTTTACTAGGGGAAGGTTTCTGCATCCCTTTCTTAAGGCGGATTGACTTTCAGGGCTAATGGTACATCCCTTTCTTAAGGTGGATTGACTTTCATGGCTAATGTGTCCCTTTCCTAAGGTGGATCGACTTTCCTGCTTGGTGGTGTATCCCTTTCCTAAGGTAGATGACTTTCCTGACTGATGATGTATCCCTTTCTTAAGGCAGATGACTCTCCTATTAGGGATTTCGAACTAAGCACTGAGTTAGTCATTGTCTAACTAAACACATCTTTATTCTTGATTGACTTGATGATGAATAAAAAAAATTTCCCCTTTAATTAAGAATAAAGATGTGTGGAAGGGGGTTAGCCCCTAAATAAACTGTAAAATAAGTGTGATAAATATCAGGTTTGGCTTGGTTCCTTTGGAATGGAATGCCCCTTGGAAGGGTTCCTCTCAAAAAATGCCTCTTAGAAGGCTCAATAATGGGGATATACCACCAGATTGGCTGATTCCACTGTTGGGGAATGGCGGGATGCCCTCTGGTTGACTCCACTACTGGGGAGTAGCGTAATGTCCTTGGGTGAACTCTTTTCTGCTGGGGGATTTCTTCCTTGCAAGACTCACTTATTGGGGAGAATTTCCTATACCTGAGTGGACCTGTATACAAAAATTATCCCTATTAGTGATCAATTCAAAATTGGCTTACCTTCATTCTAGATTGACTTTTGTGTAAACAAAAATTTGTTCCCCTTCAATCAAGGATCAAGGTGAGCTAGGGGGTTTACCCCTAATGTAACTAAAATATGGAGTTTAAGAGAAGCTAGGTTGGCCCTGAGTTTGGACTGGATGCATCTCTAGAGCTTTCATGAAATGTTGATTCAAAATCTGGCCCTAGATTATGAAACAGGACCCGTACAGGTGGGCTAGGACCAATATAGGTGGCAAGCTTAAAGAATGGACCCGTACGGGTGGGGTGGAACCTGTACAGGTCCTAATCAGGGGGTTTAAAAACTGATCAGACCCCTCATATCCCACCTTACACAAAATTTTCCCACATTTCAAACTCTGACTATTTTCTCCCTAAATTTGATAAAAATATATAAAAGGGTCCCAAAGACTGGCTGTTTCTCCATTAGGCTAGAGGATTTGCCCCAGGTGGGCGATTTGGAGCTTCAGGAATGCACAGTTTTGGTCGGGAATGCTTTTCACTAGGGGGACTCTTTTCTGGGACTCATTCCCACTTCTGAGGTGCCTTTGATCCCTTCCCTTGACACTCATGCCTCTAATTTTCAGTTATTTTATGCGATTCTCCATTTTTTCCTTTTTTGACTTTTGGGGAATTTCCCAATTTTTGGCATGATTTAGCGTGTTTTAAACCTTGGAATAGAGCCTGATGCATGTAACTTTGCCCTAAGATGCTTTTAGGATAGTCTTGGATGAGATTTGGTTGAATTTGGATGATTTTGGATTTTTGGGAAGTTTTTTTTGCAATGCTAGTGTTTGTAGGGACTCGTACAGGGTGTGGGGGGACCTATGCGGGGTCCCATTTTTGGTATGGGAGCCTTATAGGGACCCCTACGGGTAAGGCAGACCCATATGGGTCCTGTCCTTTGGGACATGATTCTGAATTCTCTGCTTTCTACAATTTCCTTCTGATTTCTTATTTATTCACTATATTCTTGCTATGTTGAGCTATAATTTTTTCTTTGTAGTTTTAGTACAAGATTGTGAGGTCCCTGAGGTTCTGCAGGAAATCGTATGAGGAGATCCGTACTGCAGGGGATACTGAGCTACTGGGTCGGATTGATTCTTTTGGGTTCAACGACATCACTAGAGCCATCCGATAGTCTCCGAAGGCTTTAGCCCTATGTGCCATTTTAGTTTTAGCAGAGAGGTGGTTAGAGATGACCCATACTTTCCATCTACAGATCACTGAGGTCACCATCACTCTTTCAAATATGTGCACCTTGATGGGGCTGAACCGGAGTGGGGATATCGTCCATTTTAATGTCTACACCAATAGATGGCATTCTCGGCTTGAGGTGAAGGCCTACATAGAGAGATTACTTATGCTCCATCCTGGAGGGGCAGATAAGCTCAAGTACAGGGACCTACATGACTATTGGATCGGGTAGCCATGCCCCATTGTTATAGAGAGGAGGGATTAAATGCACTATCATTCCTACTAACATTCCTTACCACTGTCTTCTTACCAGTCTACTCGAGCAACCAAAACTATGGTTTGCTCTCTGCTATTGAGGATCTTGCCACTATGCTAGCCAATAATTGGTGTCGGGCCATCCTGGTATAGTTACACTATGGGCTAGATGTTGGGGTTTGAGGCCAACAGTCTAAGCTTAAGATCTGCCATCTTATCCTACTTGTAATTCTTGAACTGATCTATTGTGCTTTAACCTTTTATTAAAATCACGGTGCAACTATTCTTTGCTTTGTCTTGCTGATTTGGGTCTTTGAGCACTGGTTTATCCCCAAGCAAGGTTTGCCCATGTAGCCTGATACAACGCACATTATATCCAGGTGAATAGGGCCTTGGTAGGGCCAGGCCTTGACTATAGCATAGCATAGGGAGTTCCTTTGCCAACTGCTTTGATCGAGTAAACTTCCTTCATGCTCAACTTGTATCTTACATTTCAACAAACCATTAGTAAAAACTATAATTACAAGGTTGTGATACTTATAGTGCATTTATTTTTTGTAGGTTATCTGAGACTCGTGGGATATGTTTGATACCTATGGGGATATTGAGAGGACACGGGCTGGCGTGGATGACCGCTGCTTTATCCTAGAGTCGCCACTCTCCCTTGACTGGTATTTCGATTAGCAGGTCTAGGGATGTAGAGAGACCAATTCCTCCCTCAATCCCAGTGGGCATCTTCTAGCCACATCTGATGCTACGGAAAGACCATGGGCTATAGTTGCTAGGCAGGGGAGGTCTAGTGCTATCAGTAGAGGGCTCCTCTGCTGAGTTTATTGATTCCTCTCTCCTTCCTCCTTGCAAGAGGATCCACTACACTGATATCCCCTATGAGCTCTAGTAGACCAATAGTGTCGGTGATGATGATGATGATGATGATGATGATGACGAGGGTGGACTAAGGGGCGACCGCGAGGGTCCCTCTATAATTTGAGGAGCTGAGGGCTCTACTAGGTCCGCTACCCCTTCTTCTCATTTATATTTCTAACTTAGCCTTTGTGAATACCTTTTTATTCCTTGAAACTGATCGTGATCCAAAGTGTAATCTTTTATTTTTACAGCCTTCCACTTCCATATGGAAGAGGCCTGCCACTGCTGCTGCTATTAGGCTGCCGACAAAGCGGTCCTACGCTTTGGGGGCCATGAGAGAGGGAGTCCTCTAAGTAGAGTTAGATAATTTCTTCTAGGTTCTCGATCATTCAGGGAAGTGAGCTGTCAAGGAGCTAAAGGAGTCAGTCCAGCCCATCGGTTTTGCACCTTCCAACTCCACCCATGTAAGGAATTTTCCGCTATAATCTTATCCTTTATAGTGACTACTTAGAATGTCCTATCATTTCACTTTCTCTTTTAGGTGACCATTTATGAGGAACAGACGATTGCTAGGGGTTATTTCTCTATTTGAGATCTATTATTAGCCCAGGATGTGCTAGCCTCGGCAAGTTTCTTTTACCTATAAAATTTAATAAACTATGCATGATACATGCCATGACATTTATGTATGTATACTAATCTTATGATTTCTATTATAGACTCTGTTGGCCATGGAGCACAATAAGTCTACTCGGGACTTGGAGGCTTTTGAGCAGAGAGTCAGGTTCTTGATGGAGTGGCTGTAGCTAGCCACTATGAGGCTGATTAGGCTAGGGCGGAGACTGCCCAGGTGAGGGCTGAGATAGAGATGTTGCAGGGCCAACTGGTGAGGATGATCGAGGATAGATAGACACTAGATCTATCTAATTCTTAGTCCAAGAATGCTCTTTCTGTCTATCAAGTGGTGCCAACCATGACACAGAGGGGCAGGGCTGAGTAGGAGGGGGTTCAGCATGCTACGGGAGCCGATGCTTCCTGGTGTGTCACAAGGGCTGAGGACCATGTTATGCTCAACATGTATGACCTGCTGGCAAATACACAGGACCAAACTCCAAAGGGCCACTAGGTACAGGATCCCCTAGTGACTTAGATTGATATTTACTTTTATTTCTAGAACATTTAACACTTTTGGGCCCTGCGTGGCTTTCTTTAGTGTAAACTTGGATTGGTACTTTTGACATTTAACTTTTTTGCAAGCTGATTTTTATTTTCCTAAACTGAGATCATTGAACCTTACTGCTTGTAGACCTATATTACTTCTTAGCATAGCTAACCATGAGACCAAGTTTGGCTTGTTCAAAATTAACACTCTTAGGGATATGTACCATTAAGTGATTTCGTAGTGAGGAGATAAAGTGATGATCTAACTTTTTCATAAGCCATTCAATGTGAGATGACCTATCAAATAGTTATTTTTATTTATTTTCATCGTAATTTTTTCATGGCTTGTTCTTGAGTGCTCAGTTCAGCGAACTTTTTCTTTTTTATCTTTAACTTTTGCCTAGACCGCCGTTTCGGGTTTTCAATCTAGCAAGAGTTTTCTTTATTTTTCTTTTTGTCTTAACTTTTCCCTACGCCACCCTTTCGAGTTTTCAATCTAGCAGATTATTTTAATTTTTCTTTGCCTTAATTTTTGCCTGGATTGCTCTTTCAGTTTTCAATCCAACAGGCTATCTTAAAGTTTGCCTGAATTTTCCTTGCCGACTCAATCTAGCAGACTTTTTCCTTCTTTTTCTTTTGTCTTAACTTTTGCATGGATTGCTCTTTCGGGTTTTCAATCCAGCAGACGATTCCCAAAATTTGCATAGGCCTGATTTCTTTTGTGACCTATCAGTAATTTTATCTTTTCTTGGATAATATATGTGCAGAGAAGAGAATAACAATGATATGGGACACATAGGGAAAAAATTGATGTTCACACACCTACGATTATTTCACCTAATGACATGCATGCATTCATAAGACCAAGATTCTTACCAAAATCATAACAGGTTCATTGATGAGATTAATTTGAATACATAGGCAATGGTAACAATTTTCAATGGTTAACTCCTACTGCATACTGGTCTCTAATAGATTTTCTAGAAAGTAACTGACATTTTTCTCTCAATGCCCTAACTTTTGCCTAAGCCGCCCTTTTGGGGTTTTCAACTTAGCGGGCTCTTTTTACGTTGGAGTACCCTAAATTTTGCAGTGCCCATTTGTGGAATACCGATTAGTGGGTTGCACCCTAATTTTTGCCCGAGCGGTAGAGGACTACTCCTTAGGTGATTTATTCTTTATTTCATTTTATTTTTTATTTCATTTTATTTTAATTCTTTCGACCTAGACATGATAACACTTAAGCATAATTTGATTCACTAGATTCACAAAGTCAATTTCATCCATATCCATAAGCTTGCTTCCTCCTTTGCCAAGGATTTTTTTAACTACAAATGGTCCTTCCTAATTAGGCCTAAATTTTCCCCTAGCGTCAGTGTTGACCTGGCGTAGCTATTTGAGAACCAGATCACCCACTTTGAGAGGTTGTTTCGGGTATTTGACTTTGTTACTGTAAACTTGAGTCGTACGTTGTTGGTACATATGTAGGTGGTCAAGTGCTTTGAGCCACTTTTCACCTACTGCATTCAACTGCTCATACCTAGTTCTTGCCTAAACTGACTCTTTTAATCGGGCTTTGAGTGCCACTCTTAGAGATCTTACTTCTATTTTAATCGGTAACACAGCTTCCATTCTATATACCAAGTCAAAAGGTGTCTGATCAGTGAGGGTTCTTATACCAATTCTATACCCCCAAACTGCAAATGGAAGTTTATCAGCCCAATCCCTATAGGTAGCCACTGCCTTGCATAAGATCTTTTTGATTGACTTATTGGAATTAATAATCAGCTTCCCTTTAGAGCTCCTGAGGGATTTGAGTATAGACTTGTAACCTAGGGTGTACTTTCCATTTTTCATAACCAGAGTTAGCCTGATGTTGGTGCTCTCATGTATCTGAAGGTGTACTTTCACAATAAGAGCCAATCTTGCTATTGATGCTCTCATAAGTCTTTTGGTCTTCTTTCTTGACAATGTATACACAGGTATCTTTTTTCCCCTCTCGTGAAGAAAGATTGACTGAGACTTATTATTATCATGATTGCTAAGCACTTTTATAATCTCTCTTTTATTTAGTGATAAGTTTTAACCATTGGATATTTATACCATTGCGATATATTCAAAGTCAACTTCATTAATAAATATGTTGATATTTTTAAGAATGTTGTTGTTATGAGAGCATGATGTCATTAGAATGAAATATTCGAGCAAAATGTGAATGAGAGATGCATCAACTTATTCATGAAATGTTTTAAAAGGTATTGATGTTACAACTTATCCATGATATGCCTTATAAGCAGCATCGTTAGCATAAAATTTTTTTTGCAACATTAAAAATTACAACATTTAAATCATCCTACATAGGCGGAGGGCCTTGTTGATCAACTTTGGCAATACCGACAGTCAAACTGGTAGCTCCGACGTGCAGGTTTGCATGAGTTTCTTCGGCCACTGCTCTTGCTAAGTTTTTTCTAGCCTTGTACATGGGATTTCCTTTCTCACTTCCCTTCCAATTCTTTCTCATAAGTACCGCTAAGGCCATGATGATTGACTTAATTACTTCATTCATTTCATCTTCTTCAGCATTCCTACATAATTCAACAGAAACTGAGGTTTCAATCATGCATCCTTTCTTGAAGTCATGTACATCAGTGAAGATCTCAAAATAAGGGACCGTCTTGCCCCTCACTTCGACAGGTTCTTCCCCACCTGTGACATCTTTTGTTTGACTTCGGCCCCTATCATAAGGCAGGATTAGGGTTTAGACTTCTTAGCACCTGGGCGATTCCCCAAACCAAGTCTAAATGGCTATGGAATAGGCAAAATGGGTTCCAACATTCCCTAAAGATTCTTTCCAAGTCTCTTTCCTTTCACATAACCTTGCTTCATCATAATCTTTTTGATTTTAAGAGATATGTATCCCTTAACCAAAAACTTTATTCCCTAGTGAGCTAAAGCCACCCTAGATTCCTATTCCTTGCTTCCATAGTTGCTATAACAGATGGTTTATCACCTTCAGTGATCGAACGAATGAGGGCTGGTGTGGATGAGCATCATTTTGTGTAGGAGTCTCCACTCTCCCTAGAGTGGTATTTCAGCAAGAGGGTCTGAGGTTGGAGGAGCAGTGATGTTATGGAGAGACTAATCACTCCCCCTATCCTAGTGGGAGTCTTCTGGCCACACTTAATGCCTGAGATAGAGTAAGGGTTGTATTTATTAGGCAAGGGGGCCCGAGTGATGTCTATGGAAGGCTCCTACACTTCATTCACTGATTCCTCCCGCCTTCCTCCCTGCAAGAGGATCCATTTCAAAGATATCCCCCTCGAGTTCCACTTAAGCAATAGCAACGATGACGACGACGATGATAATGATGATGATGATGATAAGGACGGACCGAGTGGCAATCGTGAGGGTCCTTCTGTGGTTCAAAGTACTAAGGGTCTAGCTAGGCCCGCTACACCTTCTGCTCAAGTATTCCTTTCGTTATACCTGTGTGAATACATTATTGCTTCTTCAAATTGATCGTGAACCTGAGCATAATTTATTCATTGTTAAAGCCTCGTACCTTCAAAGGGAAGAGGTCTGCTGCTGCTGCCCCTGCTGATCCTGAGCCATCAATGAAGCGATCTCACACTTCAGGGAGTGTGAGAGAGAGGGTCCTCCGAGAAGAGTTGGATACTTTCTTCTGGCTCCTCGATCATTCTGGGAAGCAAGTTGTCAAGGAGCTCAAGGAGTCAGTCCACCCCATTGGCGTTACTCCATCTACTCCACTCATGTAAGGTATTCCCTACTTTGCTCTTGCCCCTATAAGAACTACTTAGAATATCCCATTCTGAAATGGTTTTCTATTTCAAGTGACTGTATCTAAGGTTGAGAGGAATGCTCGGGGGTGGCTTCTCCATTCTAGACCTACTGCTAGCTCAGGATGCACTAGGCTCGATAAGTCTCTTTTACCCGCAAAATTTAACAAACGATGCATGATGCATGCCATGATATTTATATATTGTTAGATATGATGTATGCACTGGAGGCAATTAAGGCAATATATCTTAGTTAGTTTTATTTGAACGAACAAAATTATATTAATAAAGGCATTCTTTTGTTTTATCAATGCCTGTGAAAATATATTATGACTAGTTTAAAATATATTCATTGATGTGTTTGCAAAATTCCATTACATAATCATAGCATATATTGCAAGGGCATAGTGGGACTATGTTGGTGACAACTGGTTCAAGTGTAATTATGATTTTTCTAAATATCCCAAGTCATAGTATCATCAAGACTGGACATTAATGATACAGATAGACTAGCATGTGTGGTCATACCTCTTGAATTTGATTTAAAGTAGCATATATCCAGTGCTAGAGGGTGGTACCTTGGGTTAACACATGAATGTATTCTAAGAGATACATTGGAGACTAGTATGAGACAACACTCGGTAATCTATATTATGTATTGGTGTTTAATCGTCTCATTACAATAGCAATACGAATATCCTTAGACCTGAGATACTAGTTACCTTGTTCAGCTGTTGATATACATTGGGTTATACCCAAGCATTCTATAGACTGGGTGATGTGGATAATTTTAGGTATAGTTGATGTCTGTATGTTGGTAAGCTGAGTAGTCAAGATGGAATCTATCACTCCATTATAGCAATATAAGAGAGATGTACCTTGGCCACTTGTTAGAAGTGGCACACTCATAAACCTCTATTTAGAGTATGACTTGAATGGATGAGATCCTGATCAATACTTTAGAATGGTTGAGTAGTGTACTTTGGCAGCAAGACTAAATATTGGGGTAGCTATTATAGCTACTAGTGGACTAACACTTAAACCGAGTCTTAGAAACTAGATGGTACTTAACAGTTGATAGAAGGAGTGAATTGTATTGATACTATTATGGAACTGGGATTAAGTCAAAATGCACGTGACATTTCGAAGATTGAGGGGTTATATGCCCCTTGCTAGAGAGCCCTAAACCAGTCAGTTCCTAAAAGGAATTGAGCTAGGTTAAACTTTTGATGGCTTTATATTATGGGATCCTATAAGGTCACATACTTTGAGTTACGACCAAGCTACGTAAAGAACCATTAGACTAGGTCTAATCTAGAAATGCAAGTAAATATGGTTAGACGGTAATATATGATTAGACCATAATATTGGTTAGACCAATATTCATTGGTTAGACCAATGAACCAATTAGATAATAAGGAGGATAAAATAAATAAAGGGAAAATTGGAACTGGAACTTAGCGAGATTTATTAATATTAGATGTTGAATAAATCAGAACGAGTAGGCCTATAAATGTACTGTGGGATAATACAAATATAGGCCCTACACGCTAACCACATGACAACACCGTTTGGAATGGTGCTGTGCATGGCCCATAGGGCACGCAAAAGCATGCTGCAAGATGTAGCAAGCTTGTGTGCTTGGCAAGCCCATTATGGGCTACACTACATGCTCCTACGCAAGCCCACAAGGGACTGCTTGCCGAATGGCCAGCAGTCTCCCAGTCCAACTGGGAGCTTGCTCCCTATGCAAGCTCCTAGTAGTAGAGTTGTTCTCCAATTCTTTCAAGGTTATTAAATAACCTATTTGCCATTTGTATTTTATTTGTGATTTGTTAAGGTTAGGAACTTTGTTGTCCTTCGAATAATTCCGAACCACTATAAATAGAGGCCTCCTCCATAATTAATTTTCATCTTTATTTCATACTCCTTATCTTGCTCTTTTATCCTCTTAGTTATTCTAGTTGCTAAAAGTAATCCGTCGAAAGACGTATTTACTTAGGATAGAAAACTAAGGGAATTTCTTCTAGATAAATTAGTAGGGAAGATCTAGCTATCTTCCACTTATTTATCGATACTCCCTTTCTAGAAGGTTTTGGTCGGTGTTGCTCGAATGGACTCTTTACAGAGTGCTTCTACTTTGGAGTCTATGCACATAGTTGAATGGTCTTTCTACCGACTACGGGATTCACGCTTCAACTGGTAAGTGGTTAAATTATTATTAGGTCCTTTTAATAAGTGTTTATGACCTAGAATAATTTAAGACTAGCACTACTATCAATCATGCCATGCTTAGGAGATCATGGGCACTAGATTAAATTTTGAATTTTCACTGCACCTATTTTACTTACTAAAACCCTGAATCTAGACCAACAGTGGTATCAGAGCCTGCCTAATGTCATTGCATGATTGACTAGAAATATGCTAGGTCTGATTTTCTATAAAATATTTTTGAGTATGCTATGCAAAGCGTAGGAATTTATTTCTTGCAATAGAAAATGCTGTGATAACCTGATTAAGTGTTCTCAAACTTAGTCAGGGTAGTTATCTAAGAATTAACAATGTTTTACTTGAAATTAGAAAATGCTTTAATTTTTGAATTATATGGAATAATTCTTAAATTAGAAAAGAATGAAATCTTTAATTTAATTAGTCTATGGTTAACTGAGTTAGAAGGGCCCGTGTTTATTCTGGCAAGGATTGGATAAGGCTGCTCATTCACTACAAAGGGTCCTCTCATACCTTTGAATTTTCATCAGTTTTAGATTCTAATTACCAAAGGGACTTTTTGAATTAGTTGATTTCTAGTATAATGTTATATGGTTTTACAAATGAAAATTTAAATTGTTAAATTAAAACTTATGAACATAGGTGCAAGAACTTGAACAATGAATCCACTTGTTTGTTTTGCATGCTATGTGGAGTCTTGGCATGATGGAACGATTATGAATTATGAGTTGAGCGTGACCCTAGGTTGGACCTACTAATTCCTTTTAGCCCAAAAATTAGTTATAGTTTCATATTCAAGCCCATGCATAAGTCCTAGATTAGGCGAGACCTGTTGCACCAATAATTCCCATTAAACTATTAAGAGAAAATTAGCCTTCCTAAAAATCGAAGTGTGATTCTAGGCCTTTTCATTGAATGAATTGCTCATGCACATCGTGCCTTCTTCTTTAACATTATCTGTTCACATGATTCTAATTAGGGTTAAGTCTTAACCAGACTGGGTTAGTTGTCTGTGTTATCGGAGCTAATTTTGGGCTGGTGGCATCATTCGAGGACTCATATAATTGGTTATACACATCCATTGGTTGGAACTTAATTGGATTAGCAATTAAATTAGATGCAAATCGACTACATCCTCCTATAGCTGTTTAAGTTAGCTTGCCTCGTGATAGCAGGGATTAGCTTAAATGAGTTATATATGCTACCTACTAAGCAGAATGGTTAGATCATGTTTCTAGAAAGGCAATAGAGGGGCTATTAAACTTTCAAATTAACCTTAATGAAATAGTAGGAATATGACCTTAAATTAAATGCACGTACAATAACTAAGTCTAAAGTAATAATTATTTCTTATATCTAGGTTGAATATGACTACAAATATAAACCTTCACCCTATTGTTGACAAGAAATTAAATGGATGTAATTTTGACACATGGTTTGAGGCTCTCAAAGCATAATTAAAGATAAATGATCTAGACTACGTTCTGGATCATCCCAAACCAATTAAGCTGAATGTTGATGCATCCAATGAACAAAATGAAGCATATGAAAAGCACAGGAAGGACGTGTATGTAGTATCTTTAGTGATGCTTGAAACCATGTCTTCCAAACTTAGAAAGAAACATTTGGACATGTTCTTAGAGTCTATGTTGATTCATCTCAAAGCATACAAAGAAAGCATTAAGCTTGAGATAGCTCGGATTACAAAATTCTTTGGAATTACCAATGGATCAAATGATGACATCTTGGAATTTGAATATTGTGTAAAATACTTGGAGTATTCTAGACATATGGTTCAGATAGGAGTCAACCAGGACTCTGCATTGGAAATCGATTTTAAGATAGATCAACTATCAGAGAAGTATTCACCTCTTGTGAATGACTATCGAATGTCCAGAAAATCTCTTAAAACTTCAGAGTTTATAAATAAACTTAGAAATTTTTAAAGAGAGCATCTAGCCAAGAATTCCGAAAGCCCCAAAGAAAGGATGAAAGGGAATTTAAAAGTCAACAAGAAAAGTGTCAAAAGAAAAATCACAAAAGAGAAAACAATTGATGAGAATATCTCTTTTCAATGTGGTGGGACTGGCCATTGGAAGAAAGACTATGTGGCTGCATTTTCTGAGTATGAGAAGACAAAGCTGAAAGGTGCTTATACTTCAGGTATGTTCTTGATTGAAAATTTCACTATAGTTCCTTATAAGTCTACATGGGTATTAGATAGTGGATGTGGTACTCATATATGTACTTCTGTGCAGGGGTCGCGGAATCGTAGAAGGGTGGCTAAAGGAGAGTTGGACCTACGAATTGGAAATGGAGCACGGGCTACTGCTTCAGTTGTAGGGACATATAGTCTCAAGTTTTTATTTAATAATAAAGATTATCAAATTCGTAAAAATTGTGTTCCTTATGGCAATGGAATTTTGATTGATGGCATGTATGTTTTAAATACTAAACCTGAAATTTTTAATATTAGTGATGCTAAGAGATTGAAATTAGATAAAGACAAATCATCCTACTTATGGCATTGTTGTTTAGGCTATATAAATGAAACTTGCTTAACTAAGTTACATAAAGTTGCTGACTTGGGCCCAATAGACTCGGAGTCTTATGTGGCATGCGAACCTTGTTTATTAGACAAAATGACAAAGATACCCTTTAAAGGTAAAGGGCAATGTGCCACAAGTACATTGGAAATAATACACACAAATGTATGTGCTCCAATAAATGTGCAAGCTCATGGAGGATTCATCTACTTCATATCTTTTATTGATGATTACTCACGATATAGGTATTTGTACCTTAGGAGGCACAAATTTGATAGTTTTGAAAGATTCAAAGACTGTAAGGATGAAGTTGAGAAACAGCTTAGAAAGAATATTAAGGCACTACAGTCAGACCGAGGTGGAGAATATTTAAGCCAAGAGCTTCAAGACTATCTAAAGGAAAATGGAATATTACCCCAATGGACCCCTCCTTATGCTCCTCAGCACAATGGTGTGTCTGAGAGGAGGAATAGAACTTTGTTAGACATGGTTCGGTACATGACGAACAAAGCAGGTCTCAACAAATCCTTTTGGGGATACACACTTGAGAGCGTAGTTTATATACTAAACTATGTGCCTTCAAAATTAGTTGATACAACACTATATGAAAGGTGGTATGGTAATAAACCTCTCTTTCTCACTTGAGAGTTTGGGATGTCCTGCCTATGTTAAAAAGGACCATGTCAGACAAGCTAGGAGCTAGGACTGACAAATGCTTCCTAAAGAGACAGTAAGATATACCTTTTATGATCCTAATGAACAAAAGGTGTTTGTTTTTTGGACCGCTCAGTTCCTTGAGAAGGAACACTTGCTTACAAAAGCTAGTAAGAGAGACCTTGAACTTGAGGTTCAAGTAGGCGAACAAGATGATCAACTGATAATTCCTACGCCTGATTCACAGCAAAGTGCAATCGAGGAACAACCTATTACGCAATAACCATTGCATAGATCTGGTAGTTCCCAACGCTCCTAAAAGATATGATTTTTTCATTACGAATGTTAAACAAATCTTTCTAATGAAGGATGATGAACCTAAGACCTACAAGGAAGCAATGGAGTGCTCAGACTCTGATAAATGGTTAAAAGCCATGAAATTAGAAATGGATTCCATGTGTGAAAACCAAGTATGGGAATTGGTCGATGCACCGATTGAGGTTAGACCCATAGGTTGCAAGTGGGTTTTCAAGAAAAAAACGAACATGGATGGTAATGTGATTACCTATAAGGCAATGTTGGAGGTGAAGGGTTATAGTCAAAGAGAAGTTATTGACTATGATGAAACCTTTTCACTGGTAGCCATTCCTAAATCCATAAGGATACTCGTAGCGATTGTTGCTCATTATAATTATGAGATATGGCAGATGAATGTGAAAACCACTTTTCTAAATGGAAACTTGGATCGGGGTGTATAAATGATACAACCTAGGGGTTTCGCATCTCGAAATGGCTAGAAGGTATGCAAGCTACAAAGATCCATTTATGGACTTATGTAGGCATCCATGAGTTGGAATATAAGGTTTGATGATACGATCAAAGAGTTAGATTTTATATCAAACGCTTGTGAGCCTTGTGTGTAGAAGAAAGATAGTAGGAGTGCAGTCCTTTTTCTTGTGCTATATATGTTAGGACAGGTCCGTTTCGGCCCGTTGATGAATTATGCCTATTTCGTTTAGTGATCAGACAAAAGAGACAGAAAGGACCGAATTGTCATCCAAAATTCGAAATTAAAAAATCCACATTCCAGCTGGCTAATTACCCATCTACAGTTAAAAAATCAAATCTTATTAAGAACAGGCTAGGATTTATAGGATTTAAAGTTAAATCTTGTTAGATAGGTAATCAGCCCGCTGGCTAACTACCTAGCTTCTATAAATAAAAGCTCACCCCCTAATTTCAACAGATGGTGAAATCCTTCAAAGGGGAAGTGTCCCAAAGTTGTTTCGGGAGTCCCAAGAGCCCCAAAACTCTGTCAAAACTCTCCCAAATCCAAGCTTTAACACCGACATTTGGTATAAACTCATTTTCTCGTCTTTTTAGATCAAGATCTCGTAGTGATCTTCGGTCTAAAAATGACTCATCCTTTAGAAAATCCTGCATGTTCTATAGGAATAATCCAAAATTATAGCCATAACATGGGTTAAACCTATTTTCCAACCAAATCACAATCCTTGGCAACTTCGGTCCCACACCGGCTCTCAATTCATCCTGGACATACGAAAAGGTACACTGATGATTTTTATTTCTTGAATTTATTTCTTAAATAAAGCCATTGTAATGAAGAAATTACCACACATTCCAAAATTCCAAAATTAATCTAAACAATTCGAACAATATGAGTAACTATTATGTCTGAACTGAAAATCTCATTCCCTTTTCGGTATAAAAATCCCATTTTTGATCAATATACCACAATTACCGGTCGAGCTGAACTAGGTGGCGACTCTATTTTATTTTTTAAATAAAGTAAAATGCTTTATTTTAAAAAATATCTTTTCTCAATAAAATGTGCAAATATATTTCTCAATATAATCGCATTTTTTGCTTATAAAAAGCCAAGTTTTTTTATACTCAATAAGTTTATGTGAAAAACAATAAATTAATTTTCTCTTCAATAAGACCAAAACGTTTTATTAAAAGAACAACATCGTGGTTTCCTAAAATTGCACCAAACCGAATTGCGCCCAGCGCACTGAACCCCGCGTGCTCCTGTCCGCTACGGAAAAATTATTTTTGTAAAAACCTTATTTTTATAAAAATTATTTTTTTACACAATAATTAAAATATTGTTCAAATTAAATTTTGGAACAATAGAATATGTGGTAATTTCAACACTACACAATTTTTAGGAATGCATAGCATCTAGATTCTTTACCCAATAACCAATTTAGGTGTCTTTTGGTGATGTATCTCCAAGTTTGCTTAGGGCTTGAGGGATATGGATCCAATCACACCCTTGCATAACGTACGAGGGCCTTGCTCTCTTAAGGGCAAGACTACCTGAGTATATTATATATGGAAAAGTTTCCTCTAGTTCACTAAGGGCCACTAGGACTCAGTACACAATGGTGCAGGATACATAATCGCACCCAATCCTGTGACCGAAACCCATATATAGATGAACCATAGACACTACCTCATAAGTTTATTTGAAAACCAAGAGCGCACGCGAGCATACTTTGCTAAGTCCCCTGTTGGCTCTAAAGCGAAGTAACCCATTGGAACTAAAAGGGCGGTAGGCGTGATCTAACCATTGGCTACATGTACAAGTTTATTGAATATAAATAAACTAAAAACAGACATCATAAGCATCATGATTGCATGAAAACTAACCCCATCTTTATGCAGCCATGACATTAATGTGTGCTATGCCATTTTATTTTCTTAGTTATAAGAACCTAGAAACAAATTGAGACCAGTGAGTCCACGTAGGCTCAACCCATGAACCAAAATAGCCTGAGACTAGTGAATCCATCTAGGCTCAACCCATGATCCGAAACAAACCAAGACCAGTGAGTCCACCTAGGCTTAACCCATGAGCCAAAATAACTGAGACCAGTGAATCTATCTAGGCTCAACCCATCAGCCGAAACAAACCAAGACCAATGAGTCCACCTAGGTTCAGCCTGTGAGCCGAAACCAACCAAGACCAGCGAGTCCACCTAGGCACAACACATAAGCCACAACAAACCAAGACTAGTGACTCCACCTAGGCTCAGCTCGTGAGCTGAAACCAACCAAGACTAGCTAGTCCACCTACGCTCAGTCCATAAGCCAAAATAAACCAAGACTAGTTGGCCTATCTAGGCTTAACCCTTGACCATAGAGTCAACCCTTGAGTGACCAAAGAGTCAGCTCACCCTTGACCATAGAGTTAACCATCGAATGTCCAGCAAGTCAGCTCACCCTTGACCATAGAGTCAACCCTCAAGTGACCAGCGAGTCAGCACACCCTTAACCATAGTGTCAACCCCCGACTGACTAGTGAGATAGCTCTCCTTTGACCCCATAGTCAGTCCCCGAGTGACCAGTGAGTCAGCTCACCTTGGACCATACAGTCAACCCCTGAGTGACCAGCAAGTCAGCTCACCTTGGACCATAGAGTCAATCCTTGAGTGACTAGTGAGTCGGCTCACCTAGGACCATAAAGTCAATCCCTGAGTGATCGGTGAGTGAGCTCACCTTGGACAACAAATTCAATCCCAAAGTGCCTAGCTATTCAGCTCACCTTGGACCACAGAGTCAACCCCCGAGTGATCAAGAAGTCATCTTACCTTGGACCATAGAGTCAATCCCTAAGTGACTAGTGAGTCAGCTAACCTTGGACCATAGAGTCGACCTTCGAGTGACCAACGAGTCAGCTCACTTTGGACCATAGAGTCAGCTCACCTTGGACCATAGAGTCGACCCTCGAGTGACCAGTGAGTTAGCTCACCTTGGGCCATAAAGTCAACCCTCGAGTGACTAGCGAGTCAACTCACCTTTGACTCTCAAGTTGAATCAGATTTAGATTCAATCCATGGCCTATAAACCTCATGTTTACGGTGCTCCATGAATACCACAGACTACCTATGCCGATTGCTCCACAAACAATTGGCGTACACCTAACCCCCTATTCCATCTATTCATTCATTCATTGGCTTATGCATCGGATAAGCCAAGGTAAATAGGGCTCAGAGCTACACACGATACACTTACTAACACTTGAACTCTCATATTTTCAGGTTAGAGGCGAGAGAAAAAGAGGTTTAAGACATATTACGGGAAGCCCAAAAGTCACACCCCACCACCTGTTGAATCCCTAGCCAGATTTTTCTCCGATCTAGAACCTGAAACTGCAATGGCAGATAATGATGTAGTTGAATAGTCCCTCAGGAGGATTCTTGACACTCCGGAATTTCGTGATATTGGGGAAAGGCTGAGCGCTTTTAATGCTCAGAGAGCCCAAGAGTAAGAGGCCGAGATAGCGTCGTTAAAGGCATAGATGGCAGATATGGAAAAGTTGTCTCCTACAAAAGACAATTTGTTGCTTCCTCCATCGAGAAGTATGTAGACATTGACTAATTCTTGCCAAAGGCATCAGAAGCCCTTTCGGCTAACTTTGTGATGCCTTCTATAGCCTTATATACTAGTACTGGGCCTCCTTATATGTATGTGGAAAGTTATCTTTGGATTATGGCTAGCATGAACATCCCGAAGGTTTATACAATTAATCTATTTCAAGCTACTCTACCAGGACCCACTTCTGAGTGGTACATGAGGATGCCAATGGACGTGAAATCTGATTGAAGGAAGCTATGCTCTGCATTTCTGGAAAATTATGCCTTCAATCTAAAGGTCAAAACTACTTTTCAAGACCTTCAAAGGATCAAGCAATGACCAAATGAGTCCTTTGAAGAATTTTACCTGAGGTCGATGGCTGTCCGTGTGCTTGTAATTGGGACACCCGACCAAGATGCCCTAATAATGAAGCTTGTTAAAGGATCTAGCTTGAAATACCGGGATAAAATGAAAATGAAAAGATTCAACACCTTTAACGATGTGGTGGACTATGCCAAGAGACTAGAAAATTATATGGAAGAAGTTCGGGCGAAGAAGTAAGAGAAGCAAGCTTATACTAAACCTAGATAATGGGAAAAGGGTGAATCCTTCAAACAAGCCAGTTCGGAGCCCTCAAAAGCTCCGGCCAATGTAATCGCAGCCACTCAAGTATAGACTCATCAGTCTATCTCCCCGTAGGTAGAATCACTTTCCCCGATATTCACCAAACTGAGGAAGTTTGACCAAATCTAGAGCATCAAACCATATGTTCCACCTGATGCGGCTGACAGAGACAATTTTATGCCTATCACATAACCAAGGGGCATCGTACTAATGAATGCACCAGACTACTAAAGGATTTGTAGTAGATGATAGCCAACGGGAAAAGGAAAGAGCCTGAGATGAAACCGAGCACACAGACTAATCCCATAACAAACTTTTAAGCTATAGTAAATGCCATCGGTATCCATGTGGAGGCTGGCAAGTATGGTATTGACGTGATGGATAACTTCCAACATGACCCAGGATGGGAGAACAATATGATTTTTGAAAACATGGACATCATCTGCATGGTCGACCAATATGTCTAAAGGATGAGGAGAGAAGGGTTGGATTAATACCAAGTGCCACTACACCTTATATTCAGGGGAGACTCTTACCTGAATGAACATGTGGAAAAATTTCTCCAGTTTATGCATGAATAAGGAAGAGCCATGATGGGTTTTGCACCTCAGTTCTCTAGATTCTTAGAAGGTCAGCCATGGACTGGTACTACATAAAGCTAATGGAAGGTCAATGGAATTAGTAATTTATGGAGAGGTCCTTCTTTTATTACTTCAGGGCTTCCCAACCATACCCGGATGCACCCTAGTGATGGTTGGAACCACAAGTAGACAAATACAATACTGGCTGGTAGGATATTCCTCCGCCTCAACGTCCTATGTATACTCCTGCATATTACATGAGCCCGAACTACGTTGGAACAATTTTGTTTAATTTTGGAAGCTCCTCTAGGACGGCATGCCCCTAAAATCAAGAGTTGTATGATCCCGAACAATCCTAGAGCAATCATGAGGACCACGAAAAGTATCTTAACCTGAACCTAGTTGAGGGAATGGGAGACCCGTTTGAAGGAATTTGTGCTGACATTACAGTATATAGTGCCCATGTAGAGGAAATATTTGCCAGCATATGAGGCATGGTCTCTGACTTTCACATAGCTATCATAGGGGTCGAGGCTAGAATGAATACAAAAGAAGATCCCAAAGAAGATCTCGAGGAAGATCTTGAAGAAGATCTTAGGGAAGATCTCAAGGAAGATCCCAAGGTATATCCCGAGGAGGATCGAGAAGAAGATTCTGATGATGATATCCCAATTCAATATGCACCAAATTAGGTCTTTGAACCATAGGATGAGAAATAGCCTTTCGAAGATTTAGATAAGGAAGTAGAAGAATTTGAGGACTCCCCCAAATCGGATCACGATGATGAAAGTGAGGTTGATAACTTAGGGTACGAATTAAAGGTCTTTACAAACGACAAGCTAAACAACTTGCCGAGAGATTTCAAGTGAGAGGCTCCCTTACTCGATGGCATGATGGTTGATTACGATGGTGCTATAAGCTATGCCTTGTCTTTAGAGCATGACTCCTAGGGTGCCCTACGGTCTGCAGCAAGTGATGATTCTAAGATTTCACGAACTTTGACTCAGGTAGCAAGCACATCATTAATAGAGGGACAAGAACCATCTCGAGAATACATCATAGAGAGAATCTATGCCAAAAATGAATTAGCCAGGGCCAGTTACCAAATCCAAAGTCCAGATATGACAGAGTTCTATCCTATATTCTATAATGGAAACACAAGGCCATGACCCCACATTCGTGAGTTTGTGCAAATGATGAACGATGGGTACATTCACTACGCCCATTGGCCCAAAAGGTTCTGCTTAACCCTTTGAGAGAAGGCAATAGTTTGTTATGAAGGGCTAATATTTTAACAAAAGTTATTCTGGAACACCCTAGCTAAGCAATTCATTAATTACTTCTCATGGGTTGATCCACCAGAAGACTCAACACCAGAGTTGGATAAACACGGGAACCCTTTGTTGTTTTGGGAATGGGAAGAAACTAGTGCTATCTGCCAAACGTCGATGGAATCGGCCAAGGAATATCGATGGTACATGAATAAATATACGATGAGCCAATCGCTTATGACAATGCTCCCGACGTACTTAATGAAGTCGAACCAACTGATGGAGCTTCCTCATCCATTCACCTGATTAGGGAAGACTCCATCCCCATTCTATGCGGGATCCTACAAGAGAACCCCGTTGTTCCAGAAAGATAGCCTGAAAAGGTTCCCTTTATGCAATGGCCCTTCACCACCAAAGCACCATTATTAGCAAACAAGCCAATAGACTTGGGAGGGATACCACTTAATAAAGACTGTGACGAATTTAAAGTCTTTAAAACAATAAACTCGCCAACGTCGGTTGTTAATCCTATCATTGGAGGAGTGAAAGTCACTAGGTCAATAGCCCCGACTGTGCTAAGAGCGGAACCTCTAGCACCTCCTTCTTTTGTTAAATCCTTAGAATGGATAAAAAGCCCGATTGCGGACCAATTAAAGGCCACCACTACTAAGATGAGCATCTGGGACCTCCTCCTTGGCACTCAAGACCATACGCTTGCTATTGTTAAAAACTTGATGGAAATCAAAACGTCTCCCTTAGCATCGCCCGAATAGGTCTGTGAGCTGCTTTACAATGAGACTAGCACCATTATCCCTGACATTGTCTTCTCGTGCTTGGACCTACCCGATGAAGGCATTCACCATAATAAGGCTCTCTGCTAGAAGGCTAGTGTTTTCTGGCACATCATGCCTTGTGTAATGGTCGACGATGGTTCATTACTGAATGTCTGCCCTCTACCAATCCTAGGACTAGCCGAGAGGGACTTAAAGGGATCCACAACGATCATTAAGGCCTATAACAACTCAAAGAGGAGCATCATTTGAACATTTAAGGACAAAGTTACCATTGGTGAAATCTCATCTATAGTACTTTTCACGGTCATAGACATCCTGGTCACCTTCTCCATGCTACTCGGGCGGCCATGGTTCCATACTCTGGGAGGAGTTCCATCCACTCTTCATTGGAAAATCAAAATCGGGTTCCACGGAAAGATTGTTACTCTAGAGACTGATGAAGCATCAATAGTGGTAGTGTAGAAAATGGAACAAAGCCATATGAAAGGGTTTACCATAGCCACGATTGGTGGAGAATCAAACAACCAGCTAGAGGTGCACTGGGACCTTTGGATACATGCAGAAACACAACACTCCTAAGAAAGGACTGGGCGCTCATGAATAGGGAATGCTAACATTAAATATAGAGGCAGGAGAATTGAAGCCCATAGGACTCGTTTATACAGGATCCAAGAGAATCACCCATAAGATAGTCTCTCAAAATAAGTCACAGCAACTCTACAATGGAACCCTTGAACCCATCACTCACCAGGGAAGGATAGTTCCGAGATTTGAGATTTTCTTGGATATAGATAACTATGGCAAGCATGGTAAAAGCTCTAGACCTGCATAATAAGGATAGTAGGCCATCAGCTAGATGTTGGGGCAATTCTAGATCAGACTAAGCTCGATGAATAGGTACACACAAAGAAGACCAAGAAGCAAAGTAAGGAAGTGAAATTCCTCAACACTCTAATCGAACACCTTCAAGAATAGCTCGAGATAGTAGAAGAGGCAAGGAGCAAGGGAGATAGCTTAAGCTAGGCCATCATGGACATGGTCAAGATCATGAAGGGCATAGCCTTAGGTAAAATTAATTCGGAACCTTAGGCGACAATGGGAATTTCTTGGGAATAAATACCATTTGTCCTTCCTATTTAAATGATATCTTTTATAGTAACATGTTCATGTTAAATATACTAAATCAGTGCATTAAATGGAAAATGCAAATTCTTTAAATAAAACACGCATTCAAATAACATCATTTCATCCTTATTACACATAAAAAAGCATCATAAACAGGAAATGGAAATGACAGAGGCAAACAACAAGCCCTGAAGCCTTTATTTTCCAATGGGAACAAAAGAGACATGATGATAAGCTCAATGACCCCTAATGAAATTATAGAGTCTCTATATCTTGATGAGCCTCTCTCCAGGGGTAGGAAGCCCACAAGTACTCGCAACCAAAACATGATAGGCCTCAGAGGGGTGGACGTCAAAAGGCATGGAATAGTTCATCTCCACCCTAGAGTGGTCGATCAACCTCACGTCATGACGGTAAACCTAAGTATAAGAAAGCTCAAAGCTGATCTAAGTACACAAGGATGTTGGGAACCACTAAGGACGACCATACTACCTGCATAAGGAACTAGTAGAGTAGGTGATGATCTTAGAAAGACCAATGAGGACTACACCCTCTCTAGCAACATCAAGAGTCACATCCATGATTCCCCACCAAGGGCAAACCCAACAAATACCTTGGCAGCTTGACTCCCTATAAACTCAACCCATTCCTTGACGGTCAAATTTCAATGAGGATGATTGGCAATGCAAACAACAGAACCCCGTGTCCGGTAAGCCTTCAGATAATAATCCATGCTCGTAGGGATAGACAACATAGAAAGCTTGTCCCAAAACCAAAGCTACAAAGGCAACACAAAAACAACACAAAAGCTCAAAAAATAAGAAAAAAAGAAAAAGAAAAGAAAAAGAAAAGAAAAACGATAGCCTGCTGGATTAAAAACCTGAAAAGGCAGTCTAGGCAAAAATTCAGGCAAGCCTAATGAATCAAAAACTTGAAAAGGTGGTTTGCACAAAAAAAAGAAAGGCTCAAATAGAAGCTACTTGAAGGGGAAGTCTGCTACCCCTGATAGTAGCTTTAGTCCCATACCTGGAAGAACGTACAAAGATCACTGTCTCAACCATACTCACTACAACGAGAGATTGCCCATCTAACATCTAATCAACAATAGTCAAGAAGGCAAAGCTACAAACCATAGTGGGAACCTTACAAAGGAAGACTCCCAGCAAGAGTAAACAAATGAGTGGAAGCCAGCTCGCATCATTGGGAGAAAGAATCCTAACTATGTCAAATGCCACGTCCAACCTCAAGCCCTCACAAATCAATCGGTGCCTGTCAAATCATTATAATTGAAAACAGTTCATCAATGGATCAGAAAAATCAGGACAATGTGTCAAAATGGCTGGGGGCATGTCAGCCGAAGATCTCAGTAGCCCACCAAATTCCTTATATAAGGGGCATAACTTATGATCTCATAATTGAAACACATTGTCGACAGGATCCCAGAATCTGATAGCAGCTTGGTTGACATTATCCTTAATAAAGATGCGATAGTATCCCTTCATGTGCGCAAGACCGCAGACCCTGAGATGGTCCCAACCATTGGAGTTCTTCAGATAAACATCCAAATCTGCACAAAAAAAGATATACTTCTCCTTGGCAAAATCTCAAAGAGTAGTAGTTCGCTATACATAGTTTATAAGGCATTATGCCAATATTTGGCAGATTTACCCTGATAAACTCAATCAATGACAAAAGAAAGCACAAAGTGAAGGAATAATGAAAAATTCTTTTACATATACAAATGAATACATATAAAAAAGAGGCACTCAAAATAGCCTAATGAAAAGAAAAAAGCAAATAAAGAAATCCTATTTACTGCCCGCTAGAACTCGGGTGACTAGGATCAAAAGATGACGGAGGAGGAGGGCAACTGCCCTGAGGAAAGAATCTAGAAGGATCACCCGGTCCCTAATGTGGCTGTTGCTATAGGGCATCCACTTGGAGCATCCCCAACCAAGCTCGAAGCTGTCAAATCTCTAGCTGCAACATTTTAACATAGATCATTCATATGCATTTCATGACATGCCATGCATCATTATGAAAATAATGAAATGATGAACGTATTGCCATATCAGAATTTTGGTTCATCATAAACCGCTGTTGTCCTTGGATGTATCCCTAATCGGAGATGCTATCAGCAATAGGCACCTGCAAGAATACGATATCAAAATGAGTCAAAATAATAAAATTCTAAGATCCTAGAGAAAAAAGGGAAAAAAAGCAGAGAAGACTGGCATGAGTGGTATCAGCCGGATGGAAGGCCACTGGATGCACAGGATCTAGATAAGGTTGAATCACAGGTGTATAAGTACTCAAGTCAGGTTGATACATCAGGAACATGGGCAGCTAATACTGAAACCCTTGATGTACCTCCCCCAATGCCGAACTCTGAGGTTAGATGATGCCGAAGAACTACCCATATGGGTTGAAGTAGATGCAGGCCTTTTCCTACATTGGGGATCCGACAAAGACAACAAAGTAAGGGCAAATAAGTCCAATTAAGCGCGACACTGAAAAGATAAGGAAAAAACTTGAGCGCATGAAAAAGAAGTCGAAGGGGCATCACCCTCAGAAGGGTTTTGAATGTTTGGCTCAGGCTCAACAAGAACGGGGTTCGTCTTCGGCCATCCAAGCAGCTGTGAGTGGCAAAACACCTCATACCCCCAATCTGCTCCAAGAAGGCACTAGGCAAACCATCAGAGACCAATCTTGCAAAGCCGAGCGAGCTATGAGGCTAGAAAATCCACTGAGGCACCTTAGGAGGGATAGAACGCGACCAAGGAGGAAGATGCCAATTCTTTATGCACTGTCCAAGGTACCACTCCAAGGAGAAGTGAGTCTCTATAATCAGCCGGGTGTTCACAAATTCCCTAGCTAATCTCATAACCTTTGGCTAGTGAAGATCATACCCCCAAGGTTGCGTCTTCATCTAAGAAAAGAAAGAGGAACCAGGCATTAATACAACAATTGTAGCAGATATAGTTACTAATATGAATCAAGGAAGCTATAGGGTATACCTACTCCAAAGACATAGTACGGAGGCGAATAAAAAGTGCAAAATAGGACTCCATCTCCCAACTACGCCAGTAATGTGGTAGATGAGTACAAAATGGATAGCTATTGTCTCGCATGAGCTTGGTCCTTGGAAGAATCCCATCTCAAAAAGCCAGATCTACAAGTAGTCAAAGACATCAGAAAGCCAAAAGACAGATAAAAATGCTCGTAAGGAAGAAAAGGAGTTAAACCCTTACATAGGCAATCTGAAGACAAGATTTGAACTTGCCCATCATATTCCTCGCGCATTGATAAAGGGCCCAAAATAGGTGACCCAACGCTAGTCGACCCTAGGCAAACTCATCAAAGCAAGTCGGATCGATCAGAGTGGGCAGAATGTGGAGATTCACAATTAAACCCCCAGTAGGAAAACACAGCCATGACAAGTAGTAGTGGCTATGAAAGCTCTAGCCTCGCAGGAAGAAGTCAAGCGCTTTCTATCCCCGGTGGTCCAAAAGGTCATAAGTTTCTCACAAGAAACTCGCCCGACCTTATCCCCAGAGTAGCCAATCAAAGCCTCAATGGTCTCCACATTGAAGTTTTCACAAGTAAAGCAAGCGTTGAAATGGATCACACTACCATGGAAGGGAAGACCTATGATGGCATAGTAATCCAGTAGAGTGATGGTATACTCCCCATACTGGAAGTGGAAAGTGTCGATAGTGTCGAATCATCTGCTCAAGATATAGGTAGAAGTAATGGCTGGGATGTATGGATACCGGTGAGACATCACGTACTTGCAGTCCCTCGCCATCCTCCCCAAGGATGTCCTATTGGCAATGGTTTTGGCTCTAGAAGATAGCACCTTGTACCACTTGTGAAAATACGAAATACTACTGCCCTCGTGACCAGTTACAAAAGTAATCCATGTACATTAATCACACACTAATCTTTGATAAATTGCACGATTATCGAAGGTCATTGCATTCATGCCATAAATAAAGAGCATGAAAAACATATATATATATATATATATATATATATATATATATATATATATATATATATATATATATATATATATATATATATATATATATATATATATATATATATATATATATATAACACATAAATAATAGCATCATAAAAAATTATAATAATAACGTGGTAACAAATGCGCTAAAGGCAGTAAAGCTTAATAGAATCCGAGAAAGGTGGTCGGAAGGCTTCAAAGCAGGTGGAATAAAATCCCCAGGATTGATCCCACAGTACATCCAATTTGACAGATGCCCGTATAAAGCCTTGACAGGAACCTCAGATAATTCCACTTGTTGACCTTCAATGACCATGCTCTGAGTACTCACTTGGACGGATGGAAAATCAAGGCGGATAACCGAAAGCTTGAACCACGTAGAGATCTCACAAAATCTAAATAGGAGGGGTAGAAAAGGAAGAAAGATGAAAGAAATCATTGTTCGAAATAGCTATAAGGCAAAAATCTTCGAAGAAAAGGAGCCGAACCCGCAAGAGAGAAGAAGAGAAATTTTTTGGTGTGGAGAAAATGGGAGCCAAGCTGCTGTATTTATAGCCCCCAAGTAATTAGCCCACTGGCTAATTACATAGGTAATTCGCTCGCCAGCTAATTACCTATCCAGCTATCACACATTTATGCATTTACGGGCTACACTCGTAAACGTGTAACAGCTACAAAAGTTACCGTTACATAGGTAGTTAGCCCACCGACTAATTACGTATGTTTTGAAAATTTTTGCAATTTTGCATATTTCATCCATTTTCTGGATTGTTTATAAAAGGAGCGGACCAAAAAGCTGTTTTTACAGAGTCATTCATGCATTAAGCACCCAAAAATATTTATTTTGACCCCAGGTCAATTTTAACCTCATGCAACTCATTAATAAATTTTTTAATTGAAGGGGCAAAATATATTTTGTTTCAAAATTTGTCGATTAAAAATATTTTAACTCATTGCATCCCCACACACACTTATTTGTATGTTTCGCATACAATAAAATTTCTAGCACGAAATTTATGTATGCGAGGGGCAAATTGTTAGCACGGGACTATTTTAGCCTGATGAGCAATTACGTCTATTGCATTCAGTGATCACACAAAAAGAGCCAGAAACGACCGAATTATCATCAAAAATCCGAAATTCAAAAATCCATATTTTAGGGAAGTTTCGTTTAAGCATTTCCTCCTGAAAAATCAAAAAGTCAGAGTTTGATCAAACATAGGTAATTAGCCCGCTGGCTAATTACCTATCTATAGTAAAAAAATCAAATCGTACCGAGATTTGGCAAGGATTTATGGGATTTGAAGTAAAATCTTGTCAGATAGGTAACTAGCCCACCGGCTAATTACCTACCTTTTATAAATAAGGGCTCACCCCCCTTATTTCAATAAACTGTGAAATCCTTCAAAACGCACACATCCCCAAGTTATTCAAGGAGTCCCAAATGCCCCAAAACTCTATCAAAAGACTCCCAAATCCGAGCTTTATCACCAGCATTTGGTATAAACTCATTTTCTTATCTTCTTAGAACAATATCTCACGGTGATATTTGGTCTAAAAATGACTCATCCTCTAGAAAATCCCGGATTTTCTATAGGAATAATCCAAGATTATAGCCAGAACTTGGGTTAAACCCATTTTCCAACCAAATCACTATCCTTGACAAATTTGGTTTTGCACCGGCTCTCAAGAAAGTCGTGGTTGTCAAGAAAGTTCTCCATGAAAGAACTTGGAGAAGTAGCATTTATATTAGGTGTAAAGATCTATAGAGATAGATCCAGGAGGCTGCTAGGTCTTCCATAAGATGCATACCTAGACAAGGTATTGACTAGGTTGAACCTTGAGCAATGAAGAAAGGGTTGTCTTCCAATATGTTATGGAATTAACCTTTCTAAATCTAAGTGTTTGAGGACAAAAGAGTAGAGATTGCACATGAATGGAATTTCCTATGCATCGGCAGTAGAATCTTTCATGAATGCTATTGTATCTACACAGCCAGATGTCTCACACGAGTTAAGCATCATGAGTAGATTTCAATCTAATCGAGGTAAGAAGCAATGGAAGGCTATTAAGAATATCCTTAAGTACTTGAGAAGGACTAAGGAAATGTTCTTAGTATATGGAGGAGGTGATCTCCTAGTAAAGGGATTCACTGATGCAAGTTTTCACTCTGACAAAGATGACTGTAATTCATAGTCGAGTTACCTGTTTATGTTAAATGAGGGGCAGTTGTTTGGAAAAGTTCCAAATAGGATACAACTCTCGATTTAACCACTAAATCTGAGTACATTTCTCCTTTAGAAGTTCCAAAACAAGCTGTCTAGAGAAAGAGATTTATGGGTGATCTCCGTGTGGTATCTAATAGTGAGGCTCTAATAGTATTATATTGTGATAACACTGGGGCTATTGCTTAGGCAAAAGAACTACGTTCTCATTAGAGAAATGGATATGTACATAGAAAATATCATATAGTCCAAGATATGACAAGGGATAAGGATATACGGATGGAATATATACCCATAGATCAGAACCTGGTGGATGGTCTGACCAAGCCATTGATACAGATTAAGCATGACTAGCATGTTAATAGTTATGGCTTATGGCACGTGGCTAATTAGCTCTTGTGCAAGTTGGAGATTGTTAGATATGATGTGTGCCCAAGAGGTAATTAGGGCGATATATCTTTGTTATTTTTAATTTTATTAATAAAGGCATTCTTTTTTTATATCAATGACTGTGAAAAATGTATTATGACTGGTTTAGAATATATTCATTGATGTGTTTGCAAAAGTCCATGATATAATCATAGCATGTATTACAAGGGCATAGTGGGACTATGTTGGTAAGAACTGGTTCGTGTGCAATTATTATTTGTCTAAATATCCCTAGTCATAGTATTATCAAGACTGGACATTAATGATATAGATAGACTAGCATGTGTCGTCATACCTCTTGAATTTGATTAAGAGTAGCATATCTCCAGTGCTAGAGGGTGATACCTTGGGTTAATACATGAATGTATTCAAAGAGATACATTAGAGACCGCTATGAGACAACACTCGGTAATCTATATTATGTGTTGGGGTTTAATCATCTCATTACAATAGCAATACGAATATCCTTAGACTTGAGATACTAATTAGCTTGTTGAGATGTTGCTATACTTTAGGTCATATCTAAGTATTCTATTGACTGGGTGATTCGGATGATTATGAGTATAGTTAATGTTTGTACGTTCGTAAGTTGAGTAATCAAGATGGAATCTATCACTCCACTATAGCAATATAAGGGAGATGTACCTTGGCCACTTGCAAGAAGTGACACACTCGTAAACCTCTTATCGGAGTATGAGTTAATATGATGAGATCCTGATTAACGTATTAAAATGGTTGAGTAGTGTACTTTGGTACCAAGACTAAATACTGGGATAAATATTATAGCTAGTAGTGGACTAACACTTAAACCAAGTCCTAGAAACTAGATGGTACATAATAGCTGATAGAAGGAGTGAATTGTAATGATATTATTGCAGAATCGGGATTAAGTCATAATGCATGTGACGTTGTGAATATTGAGGGCTCATATGCCCTTTGCTAGAGAGCCACTATAACCGATCAAAGTAATCGGAGTCCACAATGGTCTGGAGCTCCAAGCCAGTTAGTTCCTAAAAGGAATTGAGATAGGTTAAACTTTTGATAGCTCGATGTTATGGGATCCTATAAAGTCACACACTTTGACTAGGTCCTAAAAGAACCATTAGACTAGGTCTAATCTAGAAGAGCAAGGAAACATAGTTAGACCGTAATATTTGTTAGACTAATATTATTTCGTTAGACCAACGAACATGTTAAATAATAAGGAGGATAAAATAAATGAAGGAAAAATTGGAACAAGAACTTAGAGAGATTTATTAATATTAGAAGTTGAACAAATCTACTTGAGGACACGTGAAAGCGGTGTTGTGCATGGCCCATAGGGCATGCGAAAGCTGGCTACAAGATGCAGCTCATTGCGCGCTGTGCAAGCCAAGAAGGGACTGTTGGCCAAATGGCCAACAGTCTCCCAGTCCAAATAGGAGCTTGCTCCCTAAGCAAGCTCCGAGTAGTAGAGTTGTTCTCCAACTCTTTTAAGGTTATTAAATAACCTATTTGCCCTTTTTATTGTATTTCTAATTATTTGAGGTTAGGGACTTTATTGTCCTTTTAATAATTCCTAACCACTATAAATAGAGGCCTCCTTCATTATTTTTCATCCTTCTCTTGCTCTCTTGTTCTCTTAGTTGCTCTAGTTCCTAAAAGTAATCCGTCGAAAGACGTTTTCACTTAGAATAGCAAACTAAGGGAATTTATTCTAGAAAAAATTAGTAGGGAAGATCTAGCTATCTTCCACTTATTTATCAGTACTCCCTTTCTGGAAGGTTTTGCTCAGTGGTGCTTGTGTGGACTACTTATAGAGGGCTTCTACTTTGGAGTTTGTGCAAGTAGATGAGGGGCTTTTCTACCGACTGCAAGATTCATGCTTCAATTGGTAAGTGGTTAAATTATTATTAGATCCTTTTAATAAGTATTTATGACCTAGAATAATTTAATACTAGCACTTTTATCAATCACGCCTTGCTTAGGAGATCTTGAACACTAGATTAAATTTTTAATTTTCGTTGTGCCTGTTTTACTTGCTAAAACCCTTAATCTAGACTACCATATATGTGTACTGATCATGTGATTTCCATTGCCGACTCTATTGGCTACGGAATGTGGTAGGTCCGCTCAAAGCTAGGTTCCTGGAGGAGTAGTTGTGAGCAGCCACTATTGAGGCTGTCCGACCTAGAGTGGAGGCCGCTCAAGTAAGGGCCAAGGTTGAGGTATTGTAGGACCAGCTAGCCCAGATGACCAAGGTTAGTCAGACACCTGAGCCATCTAATTCTACGTCCAAGGATGACCTCTTTGCCTATTAGATGGTAGCGACAGAGACCTAGAGGGGAGGGGTTGAACAGGAGGTGGATCAACATTTTGAGGTGGTTGGTGCTACCGGGGATGTTGTTGGGGCTTTGGAGGCCAGGTGTGAGCACATGATGTTGTAGTCCTTATCGCGAGACGATGATGACGTATTCTTGATTTTATTCCTCATAATAAAAATTCTTTGGAGTTTTTATTACTGATATAAAATTCCTTGCTAATTTTATTTCTCGTAAGAATTCAGTTTGGCGTGTCCGATAATGCGTCTAGTAGGAGCTTAAACCAATGATTCGCGCCCAAAATTAAATTAATCTCTAAATACCCAATACAATATCATTAAAATTCATAAAGATGCCCTTTGACCCGCTTTTGACTCCTTTTGGTAGCTTTTTGGGCTCATGGGCTCGCTGGCTGCCAGCTTGCAGGAAGCTGATGCCGCTAGCGGCATCGCCCATACCGCTGGTAGTATCACTATATCGCCGGCGGCATGGCCAACTCTTTTTTGCCAATTCAGTGAAACTGGCCAAAAGGTCTCGAAGGCCCCCCATTTTTTCCTATATAAGCATTCATTAGTGTTCAAAAAGGAAGATCAACTCATCTGAATTTTATTTAAGAGGCTTTAGAGTGAGAAAATCAATTTTAGTGAGATAAGAAGTAGAAAAGGTAAGAAAAGGGATTCCAATCCATTTTTCTTGGTTTTTCTTCTTTGAATTCTCTTATTTATAGCTCAAAATTAGTAGAATTTAGGTTAAACTCAATTTAATAGGAGTTTAGAGACATAAATCCTTAAATGTACTATCCAAATCCTCTTTGCAAGCTCCCCGGAGGAGTTCCTTGGATCACGAAGAGGTGGATTCACGGCCTCGAGGTAAAATTCTGAGTCTCATAGCTCTTTGGCTTCATTCTTACTTGTTTGTGCTATTCTATTTTGTTTTGTGCTTATTTTCAGGTTTCAGTTGTTTTTGACCATTACCTACTGCTACACAAGAAACTGAAGCAGCTGGAGGCAAGTGGAGCCATAGGCGGTATCAACCATGCTGCCAACGGCATCGTTGATACCGCCAACGACATCACTTACCCCTAGAGGCTTCATTTTCTTGTAGGACCCTTTCTTTGTGGTATCCAAAAAGCCATGTAGCCTACCTATGTGACTGATACCGCTAGCGACATCACTGATGCCGCCGACGGTATCAACCAGGCTATCGGCTACATGACTTTCTAGACAGCTGTTTTGTTTTGTTTATTTCCGACCAAGTTAATTTCTGAAGCTAGGGTGTACCATGCAAACATGAGGGTCCAGAACCTACTAAAAATAGACCCCACGTCATACCATGTGGCATTTTTACTAATAATCCGGTTAAAATAACAATCGAGTCTAAAATTTAGTCAAAACGGAATTTTCCCATAAACATCGTTCAAATCTCATTTTTAGCCATCAACCGGGCTTCATAACATTGTAAATGAATATGCCATGTTCATGCTAACTCGAGTCTTTTTTTGTCCACTGACTATACATGCTAAGTGATACACCTCGCATGATGGGTCGTATCTGTGGTAACCTTTTTCTGCAAGTAGATTTAGGTTACATGAATGTTAGGCCTTCGGGTATTTTATTTATCGCATTGAAAATGTATAGGATTTGAAAGCCTTGTAATAATTTTAATTTCTGCATTTATTTATGGATGACTATAATAATTTATTTATTACTTTATTTGCTTGTTAAACGTGAGAACAACATATAAACCGAAAACACAATAAATAGGGTGGATTAAAACTGATTATGAAAGAATGGAATATTTTAAGTTGGCCTAATGAAAAATAGATAACATCATCCGAAATCAGAATCTCTACTTAAGGTATAGTCTACCACCTGGTGGGAAAATTGTACCAAAATTTCTCGGTTGAGCTGAACTGGGTGGCGACTCTAATTTAGGTACGGTATTTCGATCTCATATCCTTTAACACCTCAATTGGACTTAAATTAAACATCAACTTCAATGTTCCTATCACGCTAAAATGAGGATTAATCCCTTGGCACGCTTCATAGTGCCTGTTACATTTTTTGCCCCCCGTGCTATGGATCTCCCGTGTTCCTTATGGGTGGGAAGAAGGTCATCCGCTCACAGTGGTGACTCTGCTGGGGATTGGTCTCTTTAAACTTGAACTTATCTTTTCACAAATTTGAATGGATTTTAATGATGTATTGAAATCATTGCCCAAATTAAAACTTCCTTCTTTTTTATAACATTTTATCCTTAAACACTGTATAGATAGTTCGGTAATTTTTAGGTGCCCCATTTTACCCAAGAAGCTCACGAAAGTACCACTCATGCCATGTTTTGAACAGATGTTGCCGAGCGGGTGAATCACTGGTTTTAACCACCTCATAAACTCCTGCAATCGCACCTATTGGAGGAGTGGTTGAGTTACGTGGAATCAAGGTAAACAAGAACCTTCTACATCAACAACCCCACACCAAAGCCGCGCTAGGAAAAGCCTTAGCACTTCATTCCTTTAGGACTACCGGAACTATAAAGATAATTGGGACTCACTTTTTTCGCCATTACCGGTGAAGAAGCCAAACTCCATCCTTTTAAAAAGACGTTATGTAGGAGTCATAAGGTTGGAAAACGGACGCATTGTGTGCTATGTGCTATGTGCTCATGCATCACCTATACATCGGCTTTAAGAGCAAAAATAAACTAACTTTCCCTTACTACTTCCACTCATGGAAGCAGTTTAACAACATGCATAGGACTTCTCTTGTACCTTTGTTGCATCACCACATATTGCTATGTGTGGCATGAGGCACAAACGTCCCTCATATATTGGAAGGATAAGCCGTCACATCATCATTAACCATATCTATGTGCAGCCATACATGCCACACATCAGTTATTGCATAATACCATTTACCTATCCATGGCATCACACAACCCATGCATGGTCTGATCTGCTACTTACAGTTTTAGCTGGGAGGAGGCAGAATTGTCATCACACCCTGGTTTGTAAAAGGCCAAAGCATAGTCTGATTCATCGTTCTCTCACCCTAATTGTCACCATGAAAGACGAGGGGGTTCCGTATACCTATTCCAGAGGGGAGTTAGATTCAGAACAAGTTCAGTTGGGTCAAATTCCTCTCAGCCAGCCATGCCTTTTCCAAGCAACAAAGGGACCCCTCCTCCTAAGGAACTAGTCGGGCCTACTCCCACATTGGGAGCAGGATCCCAGCCACCTCCCGGCTTTAACTTTGCTAGTACTATGGCATAATTCTTGAACTTGGATGCTTTTCAGGCTTCTATCTAGACCAATGTTCAGGTAGCTATTAAGGAAGCTCTCGAGGATAGAAATTCCAATAGAGTATCAGAGTCCGATATGCAAGCCCATAACTATTCAACACAGATGTTAGCTGGTCTAGTAGGGACAAGATCCGTGGCACCTGTCTTTCAGTCAACCCAGCCTATGGCAAGCCCGTTCCAGACCTTTTGCTCAAAGTTTGGTTCCTCCGATATTAGCTCATCAATACCCAGCTTCTCAGCCACTGCCATCTTTTACTCCTCCACAGTTCATTCTAACTCCCAAGGGCACTACCTACCCTTAGAATCTCGTTGCTCCCAGTTGACCGTTCATCCTCCACCATCTCCACCAGTCAATGACTAGGTCACGTAACCTCCAAGGGTGACACTCGAAGTAGCTACTTTTGTCGAACAGATGATGGCTTCTTAGACTATCAATGACTTGGTCACACATTCTCTAATTGCGACACTTGAAGCCCTAGCTCTTTCTCGCAAGTTGATCAATGACTAGGTCATGCAGACTTCGGGGCGTGATACTCAAGATCCAAGCCCATATAAACTGCCTCATCGCTGCTAAAGAACCCGAAAGAGATGAAGAATGGGTCCCTGACAATTTCACCATGCCCAATATGGCTCATTATGATGGTTCTGGAGCACCTACCTCTCACATTATATTGTATGAAAGAATTATGTGCGTAAAGAAATTAAGTGATAAAGTGCTTGCTGAAATGTTTCCTTGCTCCCTTCAGACCCTGCTCTTGAATGATATCACACTTTGCCATAGCATATTGTCACTACGTGGGAAACTTCTCTCTGAGATGATTAAAGTGCATTATGGTTTTAATACTATGATTGAGACAACCCTCCAATATCTTGAGGTAGTCCGCCAAATGCCCCATGAAACCTTCAAGCAGTACTTTAATTGGTGGATGTCAACCCAAGTCTTGATGAAATCCAAGCTAAGCCTCGAGGAGATGATTGTCAAACTCCGCGATGGATCTCTTCCCGTTTTCCATAAAGATATGGCTACTAATTTGTTCCTCTCCTACAAGGTTGTATTTGAGAAAGCTGAGAAAATGGAGTGAGAGGTAGAGCGCAAAAAAGCTGAAAAAGTGGGAAAGCCGTGGTTCAGGAAGAATAATGATGCTCAACCCTTGGGTTTGGCACCTGCTAAACCTAATGCCCCGACCATAGTTCAAGCCGTTTATCAGGCCCTTATTACACCCCTACCAATCGTTCTGGCTCCACCGGTAGTTGCTATAGTCCAACCTCCTCGGCCTCCTTTCATTTTGGCTAATCCTTCCAAGTTGCCTCTATGGGTCATGTTTAAGCATTTAAGGGAAGCAGGTTCTAACTAGTCTCTTTAAAAATACAAATTGCCTAGACCCGAGGATAAGAACAACTTCTGTAACTACCATGTTCATGTAGGACACCAAACCAACAATTGTAAAGCCCTACTCTCGGCTATTCAGCATCTAGTTAGTGATGGAAAGATTGCTAAACCTGATAAAATTCTGAGTACTATAAGTAATCCTTTGCTGAATTTTGGGAATAAGGTGGGCATGATCTAGTCTGGCTTATCTGAAGCCATAATCTTTGATCTCCTTGCATGGGGGCAAGAAAATAGTAACTTTGTTGTAATCATCGGTTCAGGTCTCCGGTCTAACTCGGTTTTTTATCTAATCAATCAAGCTAACCCAGGAGTCAATTCAGTCCAAGGGATGGAAGTTGATCTGAATCCACCAAATAAATAAAGGCACAGGTCTCAGCCATTCATGGAAAAGAGAATAAAAGTTGAAAAGAAGCTGTTGTTCAGCATAGATTACTTAGTTTCGAAGGATGACTACTCTGATGATGATGAAGGAGTAGCCAAAGAGGCCAAGGCTGCAAGCACTAAGTTATTCAGGGTTGATTCACCTACCAATGAGAAACCAAGTGAATTGTTCAAGGTTGATTAGAACGAACTTTTAAAAAAATATGGGTATGAGTTGCAGAACATAGATTCAGACTCTGAGGAACAACAACATCTATTTGAAACATGAGCCACTAAGAGTGTCTTGCTTGATAATGTTCTCAACATTACTTGAAGTGGCCGTATGTATTAGCCTGAAGATCGGTATCTCTGCTTGAATAAAGACCCAGTCCCTAACAGGGTAGGAACTACCGTGAGACCCCCTTCTTCACCTCCGACTACTTCGACTAGTCTCGAGGTTCACCCTCTCATTACTGAGCTAAAAAACACCTATGCTCGATACAGTGTCTGGCAGCTGGTAATTTACTCTAAAGGGAATCATAAGGGGTTAATCAAGCAACTCCTTGATTTAGAAGCTAATCCAACCACTTTAGTTGTTGAGATGTGCACTATGGTCGGAGAAGGCATTCCCCCGAGGAAGGAGCCTCAAATTATGTTTGACTATTTTGATCTTCGGCACAAACATAAGGATCACAACAGAGCCTTATTCATCCGTATCTAGATCCTCGATAACGTTATCCCCTGTGTCATGGTAGATGTTGGCTCCACCCTAAATCTTTACCCTCTAAAAGTCCTTCCCCACCTAGGACTGTCGGAGGAAATGCTTGAGAGATCCAGTACTATCATTAAGGGTTATGATGATTCAAAGCGCAGTGTAATTGGGACCTTTGAGGTAGAAGTCACTATAAAAGGTGTACGAGCAATATATTCTACACTGTACTTGACATTCCAGTTACTTATTCTCTATTACTCGGTCAACCTTGGCTCCACGCCTTGGGCGAAGTTCCCGCCACTCTACACTAGAAAATCAAGCTCATTCACGAAGACAAACTGGTGACTATCGAGGCCGACCCTGCTTTCGTCGTGGCCATTATAGAAGCCAAAGCTAGATTGAAAGGAGGTCTTCAGATTGCCATGCTTAGTAAGGCTAAGAAATCTTCTCCCGTTTTGCACAGTTATCTCCATGTCGATATGCGAAAATTAATGAAGAAATCTGGCTATAAACTCGAGAGAGGTGGCGGGATATTCAAGCAACGAATTATTGAACCCTTATAGCTGAAAGAGCTGGCCCACTGAGCTGGATTGGGGTATAAGCCTTGAAAAGCCTATCATTGTGTTCCCTCCTGCTACTATCCCATGGTCACTATTTGTGAAATCCAATGCAAATGGCCTTATAAGGGAGAGCCCAAACCGGTCAAGCATGATGAAAAATGTGGCCCGGCTTTGAGATTTTAAAACATGACTATGATTTTGAGGCTGGCTGTGTGATGGTTTCTGCTAAACCTAAACCCACTGAGCCTGTTGCACCTATCAAAGTTATTTCTAATAAGGCTAATGGAAAGGGTAAGATGTATCCCAAGGATGAGTCTGGGGAAGTAATGAAGAATATGTCGATTCAGAGATTGAAGATGTTGTGGCAACTATGGCCAAAGCCATGGCACTCCTGATGAGGAAATGGTAGAAGGGTGAGAGAACCGGGGAAGAGGATGCTATAACAGAGATAGTAAGGAAGCTCACCAAGGCCCTCGCTAATAAAGCCAACCTGTCCGAGGAACCATCGCTCACCGCTGCCTAGAAAGCTACTCTAGAGCATAACCTAGACCCCATTCTGATGGACACTATAGAGGATGCTCCTTATATTGCTGTTCCTACTGAAGCCCCTTCGCCTATGGAGGAGGATATGGATGATGTAATTTTTAACATTTTTGATGTATTTGATGCGAATAATGTTGCCTACAAGGCTTTTAATGCGATGAATGACTCTCGTTTTGCTTACTTGTTTAATGTCTTTCCTGATGGATCCATGCATTCACACAACAATACGCATAACGTTTTTTAGGATTAGCATGATACATCCTTAAGTGAAATAAACCTAAGTACATATGATAATCCTAAAATGGTAACCATTTCCAAAGATTTAACTCCCAAGGAAAAATATGAGATCATAAAAGTGCTTAAAGATCATGTTAACACTTTTGCTTGGTCGTATGAAGACATGCCTGGGATTGGTCGACAAATTTCCAAGCACAGAGTACCCACCAATCCTAAATTCAGGCATGTCAAATAGAGGCTCCCCCATTTGAGACTAGAATGGGTAGATTAGGTTAAGGCAGAGGTTTCGAGGTTGATTGAAGCTTGATTCGTCGAAGTTGTGTAATATCCGACTTGGTTGTCCAACATAGTTCCGGCTCCAAAAAAAGATGTAGGGTCCGGGTTTGTGTTGACTTCCGAGATCTCAATAAAGCTTTGCCAAAAGATGATTTCTCACTTCCGTACATCGATGTCCTGATTGATAGTGCTGCAAGGGTATTTATGTATTCGTTCATGGATGGATTCTCGGGTTATAATCAGGTGCTGGTAGATATCACTGATAAAGTCAAAACGACATTCATTGTGAATGGGGGTTGTATTGCTACAAGGTAATGTCATTCAGGTTAAAGAATGCCAGGCCACTTATCAATGCATTGTAACCGTCCTATTGTACAACATAATCCATAAAAGTAGTGGAGGTGTACATGGATAATATGATTGTTAAGTTTGTTACTTGAGAAGAACACCCTACTATTCTTAACAGATTCATGACTCGCATTCAAAAGTACAATCTCCTCCTGAATCTAAAGAAGTGTGTGTTTGGGGTTACTTCAGGGAAATTGTTAGGGCATATGGTTAGTTAAAAAGGAATTGAGATGGATCTAGACAAGGCTAAAGCCATCAGGGGCATGCCTCCACCGAAGACAGAAAAGGATGACCAATCATTTCCGGTGTCCTTACAGTATGTTAGCCGGTTCATTGCCCGTCTCACTACCATGTACAAATGCATCTTTAAGCTGTTAAGAAAGCAACAACTTGTGGTATGTAATGATCAGTGCTAAGAAGCTTTTGACAGAATCGAGGCTTATCTTATTGACCCGCTTATTTTGAAACCTCCCATCCCAAGAAAACCACTAATCCTTTACCTGGCCATCGTGGAGTCTTCTGTAGGAGCAATGCTTGTCTAGGAACATGATGATAAATGAGAACACACTATCTATTACTTGATTAAGAAGTTCTTGGATTATGAAACCCAATATTCGATTTTGGAAAAGACCCGCACCACCATGGTTTGGCTCACTAAGAAGTTGCGATAATATTTCTAATCTTATCGAGTCCAAGTTATGGCCAAGATTTACCCAATGAAGTATCTTTGTCAACCCCTCACTCTCGCCGATAAATTATCCCGATGGTGGCTTCTCCTATCCAAGTTTGACATTGAGTATATGACCCAAAAGGTCATCAAGGGGCGGGCAGCAGCTAAATTCCAGGCTAATTAATCCCTTAACTCTAATTATGTAGAAAACTTGGAGTTTCCTGATGAACATCTCACCTCCGTTACAATCCTTGAGCATGCTTGGACTATGTACTTCGATGCTGTTGTGAACTGACAGGGAGCAGGCCTCAGAGTTATCATAGTCATAGTGGATAATGAAATAATCTCATTGTCCAAACGCTTAGACTTCACTGTCACCAACAATGGCGCGGAGTATAAAGCTTGTCTATTTAGGAAATTAAAGAAGATTCTCTCCATCCTTATGTCGACGTTGTCCGCAAATTATCTGAAAAGTTCGCCTTATGCCTATACTGCTATGTCCCTCAGGACGAGAACCAAATGGCTGACGCTTTCCCCACTCTTGCATCCTTATAGGAAGGGCCTTAGCAGTAGCCTATCCATCCTTTGGCTCTGTGGTACACCAAGACCCCCTACCACATCCAATCAATTCACTCGATTCTCACCCTCTGTATCACGCCGACTAATATCTTATGAATTCTTTTGACTCAGGCCGTACCACCCTAAAGTGGCTGCTGTCCAGTTCCATATTATGGATAATGATCTGTTCAAGTAAATTAGTGATGGTCTACTTCTCTATCGCTTAAGTGCATCCAAGGCTCAGAAAGTAATGGACCAAGTCCATGCCAGTGATTGTGGTCCACATATGAATGGTATTGCTCTTACAAAGAAAATTTAGTGACTCAGATATTTTTGGCTCACCCGCACGGCCGATTGCATTGCCCAGGTTAAACAGTGCAACCAATGTCAGGTTTATAGCAATATGCAACATCTACTGCCAACCAAACTCCATCATTTATCTACTCCTTGGCCATTCCCAGCGTGGGGGATGGACATAATTGGTGTAATTCACCCTTCTTCAATAAATAGGCATAGATTCATTATGGTAGCAGTAGATTACTTCTTGAAATGGGTAGGGGCCGAATCCTACACCAATATCACTACCAAAAAGATGGCCAAGTTCATAGAGAAGCATATTTTTACTCGGTATGGACTTCCGCACCCTATAGCCTCAGACAATAGGGAACAGTTTCAGGGAGCAACCGCCGATCTAATCGGGAAGTATGAGATTGAGCACCAAAGATCTTCTCCGTACAGACCACAAGCTAATGGAGCAGTAGAGGCAGCTAATAAATTAGTGAAGAAGATTCTTTCTAAGATGATAGCTAGTTATAGGGGTTAGGTGGATAAGCAACCTTTTAGTATTTGGGGATATCGCACTAGTATTGGTACCCCAACTAGTCAAACTTCGTTCTCCCTAGTCTACGGAATGGAAGCGGTTTTGCCAGTTGAAACTCAGGTGACCTCTCTAAAATTCATCTTAGAGGCTAAGTTAAAACAATTTGAATGGACTCAGGCAAAGTTTGAATAGTTAAACATGATGGAAGAATAGAGGTTAAGGGCTCTTGACAACCTCCAGATGTATAAGCAACATATGGCTCGAAGATTCTTTCTAAGATGATAGCCGGTATCATGGATTGGGTGGATAAACTACCTTTTGCTATTTGGGTATATCGGACCAGCATTTGTACCCCAACCGGTCAAACTCTATTCTCCCTAGTCTATAGAATGGAAATAGTTTTGCTAGTTGAAACTTAGGTGACCTCTCTAAGAGTCGCCTTGGAGGATCAGTTAAAAGAATCTGAATTGACTCAAGCGAGGTTTGAACTGCTGAACATGATGGATTAACAGAGGTTAAGGGCTCTTGACAACCTTTAAATGTACTAGCAACATATGGCTTGAGCATATAACAGTCAGGTACGACACCAGAATTTCCCCCTGAAAGCTGGTGATCTGGTCCTCAAACAGTTGAAACCTTCAACCAGTTATGTGAGGGGTAAATTCAGGCCAAACTAGGAAGGACCCTATGTAATAAAGAAGATGCTTAGTAAAGCAGCGATCAAGCTTATAGACATGGATGGGAATGTGTTTGTGAACCCCATAAACCAAGACAGGCTTAAGCATTATCATATCTAATCTAAAAGAAATAAATCAATAAAAGTAGCATGCGAAAAATATATAAAATAAATCACCCTCCTTTCGGTGTTTTACTGATCAGCCAAAAATTAGGGTGACACCCGACGATCAGTATTCTACAAACTGGCCGTGCAAAAATTAGGGGATGAGTCAAACCCGCTAGATCGAAAACCCGAAAAGGGCGATCTAGGCAAAAATTAGGGTATGTGAGCAAAGAGACACCTTCTAGAAAAATCAATCTAGGCTAGTTGGAACCAGAGTTCAATCAATGAGAATGTTAACCAAACATCATGTACTTTGTTTTACTTCTATTAATGACAATATCTCTTTTGCTCAATCATGAATGCTTATGCTTATGTGATTGTGTATCCATATGGCCTAGATAACTCAAGCAAGCCTAATGCAGAGTTTATGTTATTCCAAATCAAATGCGCAAGAAATAAAATAATTTTGATAGACTGAAATGAGCAAGGTCTATGCAAAAGTCAGAATAAGTCTGTTGGATTGAAAACCTGAAAAGGCCAGTCCAGGCAAAAATTACGACAAGGTTCGATAGATTAAAAACCCCATTGGGTAGTCTTTGCAAAAGTTCGATAGGTTTATCACCTTGACTAGCCTATGCAAAAGATAGAACTAAAAGAAAGCACATCTCAAGCCGAACTCCCCGCATCACCATCATAATATCGAGAAATCCTCCTCAAGGTCATAGTGGAAGAGGGCTCGTGCCCCTGCTCTGCTTGCTCTCCCTCAAAGTGAGCCTATGATCGCTCGGATTGAGTCGTCATACTTCTAATCTCGGCAAGCCATCCATTGTAGTGTATATCTATCTCAAGGGTATCCACGTGGTCATAATCTAGAGTCACAAATATGGCCCCCCTGGCCCACTTCTCCCAAATATGGTTCAACCACTTGGCCTTATAGACTCCAATTTTGTTATAAGGTAGCTTGATCAAATCTCTCTGTCGCTTGCTGTACTAACGGCGCAACCGATATGGGTTATAGAATGAAGATCTCTCCAAACATATAACTAAACACAAGATCCCCAGGACTCTACAACCACCTCACGGATCCTCTACCATGGGCTGACCCACTAAATTTATGCATCCATAGACCCTCTCAGAATGGATACCCAGCTATCAAATGTCAACTGATCAAAATCAGCCCGCATAAGCCCTCTCTCCCTCAGATGAACGGGTAAGTACTTCTTCGGGTTCCCTCATGATGCCTCTCTCACCATCAGCTTCTTCATCAGCCATACCTATAAACCAATTTCAGATGAGGGCAGAAAGATAAGTATAAGGTTTAGATCTGTGGGATAATGAATACCTACAGTAGTATGAGGTGGTCACTGATAAGGGTCAGGTAAGAAGAAGTAGCATCTGTATTTAGTAGGACCTTGGCTAAGCCCATAGCTATGGGGGAAGCCCCTATCGATATGGGCCTGATAAGTGAAATCAGCCTAAGCAGAGCAACTAGGCCCACTCCGTACATAAACTCCACCATGAGTATTAGTGCTACCATGAACGGCCAAGCAAGATGGGCTCTAGGCACCCCTCGGCACTACTCCATAACTTTGTTAAGCTGAAAGCTGGGTTTGTTAGGTAGTCGGGACAAAAATGGATCTACAGAATCTAAATGCCACAGTCCTCAGGGAATGCCATCCACGCCGAAATGGAACTCTGGGAGTGCCAAGGGCACGCATTTAGGACATGGTACCCCTAATATAGCATGGAATTCTTTGAGCAAGGGACATAGCTCGAATAATGAGAATCAGAACATGTGGTCCATCTTATCCTAAAAAGATAATGTCGCTCGAAGAAACTGAGGGCTTACATGCCATGCCGTGACATACTAAAACCCCCAAAGATCAAATTTTTCCAGCTTCATCTAGTCTGTGTTTCCCAGGCTTTGTATAAAACCCTATAGTTGTCGGTTATGGCTTGCCATGACAGAATTCGGCAAAATGGCTGAAATTGGATTTCTGGGCAAGTGATGCTACCGGCAATGTTGTCAATGCTGCCGGTGATATGGGTTAAAATGGGGCGATATCACTTGGTGCCACCCAGTAGTATGGATTGTGGATGACTTTGTCTATAGCATTTAGCAGGGTAAAGTGGGGCGATATCAGTGATGTCGCCGATGATATAGGATTATTTCCCGATGGCATCAGAACCTTTTTCATTAGTTCGACCTATGCAAAAACCTGTAAATAAGCCCCGTAATCTATTCCCAAAACCTGTTCGATCACAAATCCACACTTCATTCAAAATAAAAGCCCGAAGGCATAACCATCTAAATTTTCACAAGCTAAGCTTATATAAAACCAAAATCACATCCAAAATCCAAGATTATTCAAACCCAATGTGTCGAGGGTGTACAAACCAAAGCAAAGATTCACAAAAAGGTAAAAAACTATCTAAAACATTCCGTCACCAACGGAAGGATGAGAGGAGACATTTGGGTCATCCACGTGCCAACGGTTAGCCATATCTTTATCTTCTTCCCTATCATCCGTCATCGAATGCTACTTCACTCACCGATACGGCAGGTATACATTGGTCGGCTGCCATCTTCACTCCCCTTTAGCTTGTATTAACGGGGTGTGCACGATCCATATTTTTCTTGCTCCTCCTCTCATGAATAGTACCACCCAATTGGTTCTCTAGATCACTCATGCACCACCGAAGTAATGCATTGTCTTCCTTATACTTCAGTCGGGCCGATCGGCATCCAATAGGGAAAGGGATTGGAAATCCTGCAGACAAGGAAAACAACAATAATGCATATCATTCATAGCATCCATACATGTATCTTATCATATTTTAACATGCCATAGCAGGGAATATACCTAAACAAGCAAGGATTGACCAATGAGAGTGAAGGCATTCCTGGCTAACTACTTAACCTCGCTTTGAGTAACCTGAAAAATCAAAAGGGGCAATCAAAAGAAGTCCATAAAAGGGTTATCGAGGGAATATGTTCAGAATTGTGCAGAGCTTACATAGGTAGTGTTCTCTAGTATGAAGTTCAGCGACTGGCAGCTTGGGCCTATATCTCGTGGCCAAAAATCACCCCTTGAATTTATCCGCAGGAATTAGGGTTCTAGACGGTTTGACAGGCGCCCCTCCATGAACATGACGCCCTCAGGAACGTCGTAGTACCGTGTCCCATTATTTTCATTGTGGCCTCTCTTCCAAAGCAGTTCCTGAAAAGCATAAAAACAAATATAACCAACCATTTTCAACCCATATAATTGCCATACATGTACAAAAACACAATCATACCTCAAAAGACCGGTACTCCCCATAAGACAACGGTGCACTCCCGGTGGCCACTCCTCCACCTACGCCACCCTCTCCCTTGGGTTTGCCCTCGTCTTCTTCATCTTCTTCCTTATGTTCCTCCTCCACATTGCCCACTATGCCCTTGAACAGCGTGCTCTCCTCCTCCCTTAGCTTCTTATTATGATACTCTATCGTGTCATCCCTCTTGATACGAGGCACATGTGAAGTGGGCACTACTAGTTTTGCTCGTATAAACCCGGAATACTTGGAATGACCCGACCATTCCTCTCCAAGTAGTCGGCCTTATCCACCATAGAAGTGATCACTAAGTGGGGCCACCATAAGCCCATAGTAGGGTCTGCAGGAATTGGTCTCACAGAGGTAGCAACAAACCTCTAACCCCAAATGCGCTCCCCTAGGTACCACTCCAGGAATAGGGGGATTCCATCATGAACTGACAATTGTCCACCTCCTTGCGGACTCTAGCCACCTCAACCAGGTTCCTTACCCCATCAAAAGGGTCATAACTAATTTGGACAAAAAACCAAGTAAATAATCAATGTAAGTGCAATGTAGATTCATAAATGCATTTTGTTTACTAATGTTTCATTTAAGTGTGAAATAGGATTCAAGGTTAAAAGATTGCTTACCGAGCTCAATCGCATGCTCCTCAAAGACTCTCTATAACTCATGGAATGCTTGCTCTTTCCCTCGATGCCACCATACCATTGCGCAAGCAAGTGAGAACCCGGTGGCATAATGGCTATGAACTGGATTGGCAAGAGGATCTGGTGTTCAAAAGCCCAGGCCTCCATAAATAAGCAACGAATCAGTCCTAAGCATCCAAAATAAGGAAAGTGTACAAATCAAGCAAGGAAAATCAACCAAATATTTTTGAGAAGGGTGTACCTATTGGTGCAAATGGCTGAGTCGGAGGGCTTTCCCTTTCTTCCCAGCACCCGCATCCAATCCACGGTAAAGTTGTGCTATAATGGTCTTGGGCTAGTACCTCTTGTAAATGTTGGCCGCATCCTCAACAGCAGATATAAGCCCATAATTGATTTTGCTGCTCGAATCCGAAAAAAACAACATGGTGAGCAGAGAAACCATAAAATAGTGGACTCAAGAATTTCGATCCTCCTTGGGAACCACTCCTACTTTAACCCAATACTTATGCAGCTCTATGTACGATAATAGCCCTGACATGGGCTTCAAACCGAATAACTCCTTCACCCGCCTCACCACAGACTTCTCAGTCTGATACTTATCCATATATACTTGGAAATGGATGACCTCCTTCTTCAATAGGGGCCTGGTCATAGCCACCATGTCAAAAGGCATGATAGTCACCTCCCCAAATAGGAAGTGAAAGGTGTGAGTGGTTTCGGACCTCTTTTCCATCAAAGCCATCACCGCCGAATGGGAGAGCTTCGGCATCAAAAGGGCATAATACGGTCTAGATCCCTAAAACCTATCACGTTAATGGCAATTACAAGCTCAGGATCCTTCTCCGAGATGTGGTACCACCACTCGCCAATCATACCCATACCCCAAATATAGGACAGTCCATGCGGCTGCGAAAATCAAAAGCAAAATAGATAAGTCTCGATTTGTTTTCTCATCTCTGTTACTTGCTGGAAGGCTTTTGATGTCGCTTCTGCTAGAAGCGATGTCACCGGTGATATCATCCATAGCGCTGGTGGTATGGATGACATTGCTGGCGGTATTGCCATAAGCAAAAACAACATCACATCTACCTAGGCCTTTTTGTAAGGCCTAATGCCACTGGCGGCATCACTCATATCACCGATGACATCATAACCTACTGGCAAAACTCAGTTTTGCCCCCAAAAATCAAACCCATCATGTCAAAATCACAATTAATCGAATACAAAGCCTAAAAACAGTGAAAATCAAGCCAAAAGCATGCAATATCAGTTTATAATCAATCAATTTCATGTTTATAACCCCTATCATGGCAAAATTTTGAGCCTAAGGCCAAAATCAAAACTTAAGCTAAACAAAGAAATCCGAGTTTTATAGGTTTACTTGGACTTAGCAGAGATGTTTTTCCTTATCCAAGGTCAAGTTGATGATAGGACAATTGATTCTATAGCCATACATCTTGTCCTTCGCCTTCAAGCCATACCCGGTGGGGACTGAGCAAAGTTTTAGCCCTTTGACAGAGGAATCAGGCAAGCCTTCCCTTGCGGCCGATTTCCTCTTTAGAGCCCTTGAAATCCTCTTCATGGTTGGAATTGAAGAAAGGGTGAAAGATTTGGCTAACTTGAGAGAAAGTAGAGAGAAGGGGGTTGTTTTTGATTTCTGTATGCGAAAGAAGAAGAGTTTTACTCTTTTAAAACCCCGTACAGAATTTGAGTCGTTTTAATTCATCTGAAACTACCCATCCATGCCGCAGGCAGCATCAATTCATACCGCTAGAAACATCAATCATGCCGCCTATGACATCACCTTCCCCAGTTTGAATTTCAAATTCTTTTGACCAGTCAAAGATGCCACATGGCATCCATACCGCTCGCAATCTCGATTCATATCACCAGCAGCATCAGCCAAGCCACCAGCGACATCAAGGCATCGTTCAGCAAATCTAGTGGAATACTGACTCTAGCCCCGACATCCCAAGACTTCTGAAACCCTTGTACTTTTTATTATTATGTTTTAAATTGTTGATCGAAGGGGTAAAAATATTTTTTGTTTCACAAAATTGATCAAGCAGTAAAAACATCATTTAAGAATCAATCTAATCTTTTACTCATCGGTTGTTGCAGGAACTACACTCCACCAAATCCACATAGAACAAGTCCGACCAAAGGGCAACCAATCCATAAAGTATAAGTCCGACCAAGGGGCAACCAATCCATAAAGCATAATTTCGACTAAGGGGCATCTAATCCACAAAGCACAAGTCCGGCCAGGGGGCAACCTCTCCGTGAAGCTCAAGTTCAACCAAGGGGTAACCAATCGACAAAGTATAAGTCCGACCAAGGGGCAACCAATCCATAAAGCATAATTTCGACTAAGGGGCATCTAATCCACAAAGCACAAGTCCGACGAGGGGGCAACCTCTCCGTAAAGCTCAAGTTTGACCAAGGTGCAACCAATCCACAAAGTGTAAGTCTGACTAATGGACAACCTATCGACAAAGTATAAGTTTGACCAAGGGGAAACCAATCCCTGAAGCATAAGTCCGACCAAGGGGCAACCTCTCCATAAAGCTTAAGTCCGACCAAGGGGCATCTAATCCACAAAGCACAAGTCCGACCAAGGGGCAACCAATCTACAAAGCTCAAGCCTGATCAAGGCGCAAACCAGTAATCCATCAAGTATCATTCCTATCCCTTGCTCTTTCATTCGATCATACTGACATGTGGCAGCAATGATCCCCCAAGGGGAAGCCTATGTGAATGGGATGTTGTTGTCCCTCTCGCGAGACAATGATGATGTATTCCCAATTTTATTCCTCATAATAAAAATTCTTTACAATTTTTATTACTGATATAAATTTCCCCGTGAATTTTATTTCTTATAAGAATTCAGTTCGGCATTTCCGATAATGCATCTGGTAGGAGCTTGAACCAATGATTTGCACCTAAAATTAAATTAATCTCTAAATATCGATTAAAATATCATTAAAATTCAAAAAGATCTCCTTTGACCCGCTTTTGTCCCCTTTTGGTACCTTTTTGGGCTTATAGGCCCGCTGGCTATCAGCTTGTAGGAAGCTGATGCCGCTAGCGGCATCGTCCATACCACCGATAGTATCACCATGTCGCCGGTGGCATGGTCCAAAATGGGCTTCTGCACAGATAGCTTCTTCTTCTTCCTTTGACAAGCTCTTTTTTGCCATTTCGGTGAAACTCCCTAAAAGGTCTCCAAGACCCCTCATTCTTACCTATATAAGGGTGCATTACGATACAACACATCTGAATTTTACTTAAGAGGCTTTAAAGTGAGAAAATCAGTTTTAGTGAGATAAGAAGTAGAAAACGCAAGGAAAGGGATTCGAATCCATTTTTCTTGGTTTTTCTTCTTTGAATTCTCTTAGTTGAAGCTTAAAATCAATAGAATTTAGGTTAAAATTAGTTTAATAGGAGTTTAGAGACATAAATCCTTAAATTTACTACCCAAATCATCTTTGCAAGCTCCCTAGAGGTAATCCTTGGATCACAAAGAGGTGGATTCATGGCCCCAAGGTAAAATTCTGAGTCTCATAGCTCTTTGGCTTCATTCTTACTTGTTTGTACTATTGTGTGCTGTTTTCTACTTGTTTTGGATTTTCTATCATTTTTTACTATTACCAGCTGCTGTTGCAAGAAGCTAAAGCTGTCAGAGGCTAGTGAAGCCACCGGTAGTATCAACCATGCCGCCAGCAGCATCGTTGAAACTGCCAGCGACATCACTTGCCCCCAGAGGCTTCATTTTCTCATAGGACCCTTTCTTTACGGTATCCAGAAAGCCATGCAGCTTGCTTTTATGACTGATACAACCAGCCAAATTAAACACTACAGTAGTAGGAACATCTGTAATGGATAAAACATATAAAGAATTGCATTATCTAGCTCTCATCATTGTTCTATGAGAAGGATCATTAAAATCCAGTGCTCAGAGAATACCCCTTATGGGATGACTGCAGGTATGGATTTGTATCATCTCATGATATGAGAGAGGGTTTAGAAATTATAGCTGAGGAGGTGACATGGATGGGTTCCTTTCTTGAGGCGAACTCCGTTCTTGGGTGTCCCTTTCTTGAGGCAGACACTTGCCTTTGCTGATGTGTATCCCTTTCTTGATGTAGTTGACTTTCTTTTGCCAATGTGTATCCCTTTCTTGAGGTAGATGACTTTTCTTTACCAATCCGTATCCCTTTCTTGAGGTGGTTGACTTTCCTTTGCCAATGCATATCCCTTTTTTTAGGCAGATGACTTTCCTTTGCCAATGCATATCTCTGTGGTGACTTCATTGGGGATTGTATGTGTATCTATTTCTTAAAGCAGATCGACTTCCTGATCGATGACGGTGTATCGCTTTTTTAAGGCGGATGACTCTCCTACTGGTGTATCCCTTTCTTAAGGAGGATCAACTTTCCTAGCTGATGATGATGTATCCCTTACCTAATGTTGATTACTCTCCCGCTGGTGTATCCCTTTCCTAAGGTGGATGACTCTCTTGCTGGTGTATCCCTTTCCTAAGGCTGATGACTTTCCTCATATCCCTTTCCTAAGGCCGATGACTTACTTACTAGAGACTTTGAATAACCTATTTAATATACAATAAAAATACCGAGTTAGATACTGCCTAAGATGACATGTATTGATTCTTGATTGACTTTTTGCCCCTGCAATTAAGAATGGAGATGTGTGGGTAGGGATTGGTCCCTGAATGAACTATAAACTAAGTTTAAGAAATTTTGAGTTTGGCCCAATTGCTTAGGGATGGAATGCACCATGGGAGGTGTCCCTTGGAGGCATACTCTGGGGGATGCCCCTAAGGTGAGTGCCCTTAGGGTGCTTAAAGATAGGGGGAACGCCCCTGGACTGATTCTATTGCTCATCAATGGGGGGAATGCCCCTCGATTGACTTGTTTGATGGAGAGGCGAATCCCTTGCTGGTAAGGTGTCTTCCTAGATGATTTGCCTACTGGGGACTTCTTCGAGGTTAACACTTCCTTGTTTAAGGGATTGTTGCCCCTTGATATTTTGATGACTTGGGAATCCTTCCCTCGAATGGACCTGTAGATGAAAAATGGTTTACATCAATAATGGACCTAAAATAGCCTACCTTTATGCTTGATTGACTTTATGGTGAACAAAAAAATTTTCCCCTTCGATCAAGGATTAAGGTGAGCTAAGGGTTTACCCCTGAATTAATTGAAATATAGGGTTTGAGAGAAGTGGGGTTGGCCCCAAGTTTTGATTTGATGTGTCCCTGCTACCAGAGGAACTGATTCCTTTAAAAAGCTAGTTTGTCCCTAAAAGTTGGGACCCATAACCTTGAAAGTTGGGACCCGTACGGGTAGGAAAGATTCATACGGGTTTGAGGTAAGGCTTGGGGGACCCGTACGGGTGCATCGGGGGAGTTTTAAAAAGATGAATAGTCCCCCAATCCCCCCTTTCACCAAAACTTCCAAATTCTCTAACTTCCGGCAAATTTTCTCCAAAATCAATAAATCATGTATAAACAGATCCCTGATGCAGGTCGCTTTAACCTAAAGCTTGAGGAGTTGCCTCGGATTGGTAATTTGGACCTCCGAAGGTGCTCAGTAGCTACGGGATATGCGTTTTGCAAAGTGGATGATTTCTTAGGTGCCACACTAATTCTGAACTCCCCTTGGTGCCTTCTTCTACCACTCATCCCTCTGAACTCCAAGCAAGTGGATTCAAATTCTCAATTTGTGACTTTTCCCTGTTTTCGTAATTCTTTGACTTGGTATGCTTTTAGGGTGTTTTAGGGATCAAAATAGAGCCTAATGCATGTAACTTTAGTGTAGGGAACTTTTGGAAATGGTTAGATTAAAATTTTGTTGAATTCGGATGAAAATGGCTTCTCTGGGAAATTTTCCATTGAGGAACTATTTGCAGGGGACCCATACAGGTGGGGAGGACCTATACAGGTAACATTTTTGGTACGGGTAGAGTAATAGGACCCATATAGGTCCCATTTTTTTGGATAGAAAGCTGGCATCTCCCTTTTTTGCAACTTTTTTTCTAATTTTTGACTTGTTCACTATATTCTAACCCTATTGTACTACTATTTTGTCTCTTTAGTTCCCTTTCAAGACTATTGGAGCTCTAAGCTTCTATTCAAATTGGTATGATAAGATACGTTTTGCAGTAGATACTGAGTTTTTGGCCCATACCGATGCTTTGGGCTTCACTATTACTGTTTAGCCCTTTCTCGAGGGCCTAAAGATGCTTGTCCCAGCTACCATTTCTGCTCTGGCAGAGTGATGGTCAGAGAATACGTATACATCCCACTTAGCCATTTGGGAGGTTACCATTACCCCCTTAAATATGTGTGCACTGAAGGGACTAGCTTGGGATGGAGAGATCATTCACTTAAATGTGTGTGCCGATCATTGGCATTCATAGGATAAGGTGAAGGACTACATAAAGTGACTCCTTTGGGCTTTGTCCTGGCAGGAAGGACAAGCTCAAGTACGGGGATCTACATGCTTACTAGCGGGCATAGCCGAGCCCGATTGCAGCGAGCAGGAGAGATCAGTATGCCATGTCTTTCCTCTTGACCCTATTATCGACCATCTTCTTCCCGACCTACTCGAGTAGTGTCAACAATGGGATGTTATTTAGTGTAGAGGTTGTTGCTACGGTGCCTGGCAAGAACTAGAGTCGGGCCATTGTAGCCCAGCTACGGCCTAGACATCGGCATTCGGGGTCAGCACTCTGAGCTGAAGATCAGCCATTTGCTCACGTTGAACCAAGCACAAGTTTAGACTGACTCAGTGGATAACTAAATGATGCTTAAGTTTTGATCATAACAATTAAGTTTAGTTTGATTGAATTAAATGAACAATGATGCTAAAATAAACAATCTATGGTTTTATGTGAGTTATTGAATTCAAGTGTAGAATGCCAATTCTCCGCTGACCTAGTTATTTAGTTTAACTCTGAGCTATTCTGGGCTGAATATGAACTTTAGCTGCTGACTAAATACTATTCACTTAGCTCTTGATATCTAGATTTTGTTTCAACTGTATGTATCAATTTATTATTTCACTGAGTTACTTTAAGTCTATCAAAGGTACTGACTTTGCCATTTAAGAAAAAATAGGAACTTTGCTTTTAGTATTGCTTTTTGCAGGATATTAATGAGACAAAGACAAAAAGAATTAATGCCTTTATAAGACTCCGATTAATGAAGAAAATGACAAAGTCTTCCTTATTTAAGCTACAAAAAGTCATTTGCCAAATTGGAAATTTTGCATAATAACAACTTTGTATCGCGTACTCTACAAAATGTCAGATTACCAGAAGGAATGTGAAAGCGATACGTAGCAAGTCAGTACGAGTTCTCCTAATGAAAGACTGGCATCAAACAACATAGAATTCCAATTGAAGCTTTAATTTCAATCTAATGTATTGATTTATATATCACAATGGTGTGATTCTATCTCTTAACGGATTGATTTGAAGAAGCAAAGGGTGGATAGATGAGCTATCAATTTCAGAAGACGTCAAGGCAAGTTCAACGGCTACTTTCTTAATCCTACTATAAAATCAGCAAGAGTGCAATCATTAGAACTTGGTGATTACACATAAATTTCTAAGACGCAAAAACTCTATCAAATTACAAGCTTTAGAGAAGTTTGTCCAAGTAAAGCACTACTTAGCGAAGAATTTGCCTTGGACAAGAGAGAATAGATTAGATCATTTGAATTGTAATATCAGATCAATTGTAATGGGATCAATGTTTCTTTCAGTTGATTACATCGCTTGTTTAGAAATAGTTGAGTTGCTAGTAGAAAAGGGTATTCTACTCAGCGGGTGAGCGATTACTATTTGGAGGGTTCTTTTTGTAATTGGGAAAATTTGTGAAAGGCTTCTTTGCCTAGGGTATAGGAGCTGAGATTAGTGGATTAAAGCCAAGACACTCTTTTAGGACTAGATGTAAGCATAGGTTGCTGAACTAATATCAATCTCCGTGTTCTTTACTTTAAAGTTTTAACAGATCTTACTTAGCCAGCTGACCTACTAAGCAGAGCTCATAATATCATGAAAATGTCTACTAAGTTAGTTGATCAAGTCATTCACCCCCCCCCTCTGACTCATTGTGTATACGCATATGGACCAACAAGTGGTATCAAAGAAGTTCTCATTTGTGAAGATTTCACAATCTTGAGATGACGACCATGGCGTGTAAGGGAGAAGAATCAAGCGGAAGGGGCCAAGCCTATATTCTGCCTGATGGCATGTCAGTCACCATGCCTCTAATGTTTAATAGGGAGCATTATACTTATTGGAAGAATAGGATGAAGAATTTCATCCAGTCTCAGAGCATGCATGCCAGGATGGCTATTGTTGAAGTGCCATTTTTTCCTACTATCATGAAGAATGGAGTATGTATTGGTAAGTACTCTAATGAGTGGGACAATCATGACTTAGCCAGATTTAAGGAAAATGTAGCTGCTATCAACTATCTCTATTTCGCTCTTGATGCTACCGAGTTTAATCACATTTTAGGATATGACACTTCCAAAGAGATATGGAAGAAGTTGGAAGTAACTTATGAAAGAACTGACAAGGTCAAGTAGTCCAAGATCAACATTCTCATGAAGAATTATGAAATATTTTAGATGTAACCAAAGGACGACATTTCAAACATGAACATTAGATTCATGAATATTGTCAATGAGTTGAAAAGACTTGGCAAGAGTTTCTATAAGAAGGAAACTGTGAAGAAGATCCTTAGAAGCTTGACACAAGAATGGGAAGCACAGAAGAGTGATATCGAAGAGGCTCATGATTTAAAGACTTACAAGTTTGATGAGCTGATGGGAACCTTGCTGACTTATGAGATGTCTTGGAAGCAATTTAAAGATGAGTCTAAGAACATAAGGATAAGGAGAGAGAGAGCTCTAGCAGAGCTGTTGTCCTTAAAGCTGATGATGATGAAGTATCCTCTGAGGAAGATTATCCAGAGGACAGAAAAGAAGAGATAGCGCTGATGGCCAAGAACTTCAAAAGGTTCTTAAAGAAAGATAAAAACTTCCAGAGATTTAGAATATCTGAAAAGTATAAGTAAGGAGTAGATGGTAGACCATGAAAGGAGTTCAACAAAGAGCACAACAAATATATCAAATGCTTTGAATGTGGTATGAAAGGGCATATCTAGTCTACCTGTCCTAAAGCTAAGAAGGACAGGTTCAAGAAGAGAAAGGATAGCAAGGCTCTTGTTGCTACCCGAAGTGACTCTAAATAAGAGTCATCATCCTCAGATGCAGAACCATAAGATTATGCAAATGTCTATCTCATGGCTAAGGATGATCAAGTCAACTTAGAGTCAGCTGACCATCCGACAACTTCTGCTGCTAATCAATCAGCTGACCAGAGTAGAGATAATGGAAAGCAAACTAAGGTAAATTTTGAACCCCCTTTGTCTTCATATAAACTTGCTAAAGTACTTAATGATGTCATTATTGTGACTAAAAAGTCAGCAAAATACATCAAAGTACTCCAAAGGAGGTGTGATGATCTAGAAGATGTCAACTCTTCTACCTCACTTTGCATCTTATACCTTATGGAAAAAGCTGAGTACCATAATGAATGTAACAACAAACTCACTAAGAAATTAGATGAGCTAGCTAATGAATTAATAGCTTTGAAAAAGGTCCGGGTCTCTCCTTAACCTAGTAGGAATACTCAGAGTAGCTGCACTTACCCCTCTTAGAAGGTTTCTCAAAAGAGTAAAGTGAGCAGGCACAATCCTAAGGCCGTTTGTGATTTTTGTGGAAAGTCAGGACATGCAATAGTCATGTGTGGACACAAAAATGGTTACTATAATGAGTATGACTGTTTAAGGATAACCACCACTAACAAGGGAAGAACCAGCCAGAAAAAGCATGGGTACCTAAGAAAAGTTGATTGTTTTGTAGGTGAGCTTGAGATCCACTAAAGATAGAAGAATTTATGTATTTGGATAGTGGATGCTTGAGGCATATGCTAGGTGGTGAAAAGCAATTCATCACAATTGAGCGAAGAAGAAATGGAAGTGTCAGTTTTGGACACAATAAGAAGGGAAAATTGTTTGCAATGGCACAATGGGAGTCAAGCCTTCAATCGATAATGTGTCTCTTGTGAAAGGCCTGAAGTTCAACTTGCTAAGCATTGCTCAGCTATATGACAAAGGCAGGAAAGTGATATTTGACTTAGCGGCCTACTTAGTCATTGATGGTAACTCTATCCAAACAATTTTTATGCTCCTAGAATTAATAATGTTTATATGATTTATTTATCCCCTGACTCCAATGATATATGCTTAGTTTCTAACGAGGAAAACTCATGGATATGGCATAGAAGGTCATGACATATCAATAGGACCAATCTGTCCAAATTAGATAGAAATGAACTTATTGAAGGATTACCCAATCTAGCGTTTGAAAAATATAAACTCTGCTGAACATGCCAACTTGGGAAACAAAATAGGAAGACCTTTAAATCCTTTGCATGTTTGGGCCTATTGTGCCAACAAGTCTAGGTGGAGTGAAATACACCCTTGTGGTTGTAGATGATTTGACCAGGTTCACTTGGATTGTCTTACTTGGGAGCAAAGATGAAACATTTGAATCATTCTCTAGGTTTGCCCCCCGGATCATGAATGAAAAAGACCTTAAAATTAGTAGAATTTGTAGTGACCATGGAAGAGAGTTTGAAAACAAGCAATTTGAGGAATTATATTCTAAGCATGGTATTGACCATAATTTTTCTACCCCACATACACCTCAACAGAATAGGGTTGTTTAGAGAAAGAATCACACTATTGCGGAGATGGGTCAATCTATGCTGAGTGATAACAATCTACCAAAGTATTTCTGGAGAGAAGTTATTAACGCGATTTGTTACATTCTAAACAAGGTTTTAATTCTCCCAGTTTTGAATAAAACTCCTTATGAACTTTGGAAGGGGCACAATCCCAAGGTTGGTCATCTCAAGGCCTTTGGTTATGAATGCTTTATAATAAACACAAAAGACCAATTGGCTAAATTTTACCCCCAAGGCTAATGAAGGAATCTTTCTAGGTTACTCAACACATACTAGGGCATACAGAGTGTATGTCAAGAGGACTGGCATCTTACAGGAGTCCATGCATGTAGGTTTCGATAAAACTAACAATACAGGTAGAGAAGCTAGTCATGATGAAAGGGAAAAGGGTCAAGTTAGTGGATCAGTTAGTCCGCCCACTGTTATTCCTTATCCAACACCAGAAAAAGAAGATTATAAAGTTGACTTGGACCAATGCATCAACTTTGGTGATGATGTTGATACTTAACCAACGATAGTAGCTTAGCGAGTTGATCCTAATCTACCAAGAGAAGTCAGAGCAAGGAGAGATCACCCTAGTTGAGAACATTCTTGATAGCGTGCAAAATCTAGTGCTAACTAGAGGTGAACAGAATGATGAGCCATTCAACAATTGTCTCATTGATCGAACCAAAGAAGTTTAAAGATGTTGCGTTTGATGACAATTGGATGATTACAATGCAAGAGGAGCTAGACCAAATCAAAAGAAATGAAGCTTGGGATTTGGTGGAGAAACCAAGAGGTTTGTCAATCATTGGCACCGAATGGGTTTTCAAGAACAAGCTAGACAAAGTTGGTAATGTTGTAAAAAACAAGGCCAGACTAGTTGTTCAAGGCTACCATAAAAAAGAAGGCACTGACTATGGAGAAACCTTTTCACCAGTAGCAAGACTTGAAGCCATAAGATTTCTTTATGCTTTTGCATCTCATATGAAATTCAACTTGTTTTAGATGGATGTTAACAGTGCATTTCTTAATGGTTATATTCAAGAAGAAGCCTATGTTAGACAGCCCCTAGGCTTTGAAGATCCAAAGTATCCAGATGATGTCTTCAAGCTGAAGGAGGATCTATATAGATAGAAATAGGCTCCAAGAGCTTGGTATAAGAGACTAACTGAATTTTTACTCATCAAAGGTTATGTTAGAGGAAAGCAGATACAACTCTGTTTATCAAGAAGAAGAATCAAGATGTGTTGCTACTCCAAATCTATGTTAATGATATAATTTTTAGAGCAACTAATGAAAAGCTATCCAACGAGTTCAGCTGGTAGATTAAGAAAGAGTTTGAAATGTCAATAATGGGAGAGGTTAATTTGTTTCTTGGTTTGCAAATCAAGCAAGGTGATGACGGGATCTTCATCAACCAAGCTAAGTATCCCAATGAAGTACTCGAGAAGCTTCACATGGATAAAGGCAGGCCAATGTCAACACCCATGGTCACTAACATAATTCTAAGTAAAGATGAGGAAGGTAAACATATAGAGAGTAACCTCTACAGAGGTATTATTGGTTCTCTACTTTACTTAAATGCTAGTAGGACTGACAATCAATATGTTATATTTTATTGTGCAAGATATCAAGCTGACCCCAAAGAATCTCACTTAGCTTCTATGACGAGAATTCTCAGGTACTTGCTAGGCTATATTGATGCAGGTTTATGGTATTCAAGTAATGCAGACTTCACTCTGAGCGGATACACAGATGCTGACTATGGAAGGGAAAAACTTGAAAGGAAAAGCACCAGGGAGGATGTCATTTCCTTTGTGATTTTTTAGTAACATGGTATAGAAAAAAGAACACATTTGTGGCTCTCAGTACAGCTATGGCTGAGCACATGGCTGCAAGAAGTTGTATAGCACAACTGCTATGGATCAAGCAGTAATTGGAGGATTACAGTATACAGTCTGAGTGTCTTGAAGTCATGAATGATAACTAGAGCACGATTGACCTATCCAAGAATCCAATTCAACATAGCAGGATGAAGCATGTCAATATTAGACATCGCTTCGTAAGGGATCATGTGCTAAAAGGAGAAGTCAAGCTCACATACATTCCCACTAGAGAACAGCAAGCTGACATATTCATAAAGCCTATTGGAAAGGATCTATTCAACCCTCTGATAGAGTTAATCGGGATGTCCAATCCGATTTGAAGAAACTCATTTCCCGCTGACCTTTTCTGGAGCTGACCTAGGGCACACTCTGAGCTTCATTAAATTAGGTTAAGTGTTTCTTCTTCACACTTAAATTTTACACACGTCATTAAATTATCACCGGTTTCTTCTCAAATTCAAAACTATTAGAAATGGTACTAAGTTATAAATGTTCCATATTCAGCTGCAGTTATCCCATGTATTTCGCTATCATTAATCCTAAAGTAAACTCTACTTAATCTCATAATTAATTTATGGCCATGGATTATGAGTCATACATGTAGGCTTTGTAGGTCCTAGCAAAGAGATTTTGGCTATTTAAGGAGAAATTCCAAAAGAAGAAAAGTTACTTTACCAAATTTCTTTTTCTGCAATCCTCTTCTCAAAATCCCCAAAATTCTCTATCTCTTTCAAAGCTATTTTAACGGTGAGTACATCTGGAAGATCGTCTAAACCCAGCGTTTAGGAATCCCTATTTATGAGGGATGAAAAAAAAACATGCTGGATTACTACAAGAGATTATACTACTTAAGTGGTGATTGGTATTAACAAAAGGGAGGATCTATTCATACCAGTAAGAACTAGATACACTCCAACTGGATGGTGTTTTAGAGAAGGAGCAATAGTTGAGGAGCCTATGATAGTAGATATGCTCAGTTTTCCAGTGATGAGCACTTTGGGAGATGGATGTTCCAACACCACCTGAGAGGGTTCTTTGAGATACCCAGTGGATGTTACGAGCAGGTAGTGAGAAAATTCTTCTATGGAATTCACATGGAAGAAGGTATGAAGGATATTTTTTTCACTAGAATGATAGGGAGGAAGGTGTATATGTAACCCCCAAGTTGATTGCTGGCTTGCTGGGTATGCAAGAGAGAGGGCTGAGGATGCGAATTAAAAGGGATGAAGAACATGTAGACATCCCCCATTGACTATGTAGTTCTTGTTGACTATAAGGCTGGTGAACTTATAGACTCGATGTTCACAAAGGAGGGAAAGTAGGCCCATGAGCTTGTTACAAAGGTATTGCAACCTAAAAATGCTTCTATAGGAAGTTGCTAAAAATTTGAGAGAGTATTTATCTATGCTCTGACTCAAGGGATGTGTATTAATTGGCTAATGGGAACTGTTCTTAAGTTTCTAATGGTATTTAGACATATGGTGTATGGCCATCTTGTTATGGAAATTTGTAGGGCATATGAGCTAGACTTCGAAGGATGGGCACAAAAGAGCGGAATCACTTTTGAAGGTGATTGATTCAAGGATTCTTAGTAATGCACAGTTTCATGGGTTGAAGTGTGATGAGAAGCCTACTAACATCAGTTATATCAAGTTGAAGAGAAGAGATGTCAGAGTGAAGGACCCAAAAGCCATTATGCCACTAAGACCTATGAGACATGAAGAGGAGGATCAGACTCTAGATGCAAGCTTAAGAGGATTACCAAGCTTAGAGCAGAGAGAGGAGAAGAGAAGGTAGAGAAAAAGGGAAGCAAGAAGGAGGTCGGGAGAGACTCCAAAAAGGAATCCAATAAGGTGATCTTAACTAGCCATAATCCTATAGCTACCCATATTCCTAAAAAGAATAGATCTTCTAAGGGAACTAAGGAAGAGAATCCTGAAGAGCTAACTCCCAAGGAGATTGAAGAAGAAAACAAAGCCGAAGAAGAGATGAGGGAGGAGATGCCTCTAATCAGAAGAAGAAAAGAAAGAGTGAGGAAGCTCGGCTGGACGGTGAAAAGGCTGAAGGATAGGAAGCTATATCAATTCTCGTGCCTCAAGTTAGTTAGCATAAGAAGAAGTTAATGGTGAAGAAGCAAACTGGAGTAGTTTAGAATGTGAAGGAAGCTGAGAAATTGAAGGCCGCTGAGAAAGAAAGGATTAAGAAAAGGCAGGAAGATTTTGAAGCTAAGATAAGGAGGAGAGTTAAAGAAGCCGGAGCTAAGGCTAAGTCTGATGCTGAGAAAGCCACTGAATCTGTAGTAGCCAATCTAACTGATAAAGCTTGTTCAGAAGTAGTGGAGGAAATGATAGGAGCCATGGGAGGAATTCAGAACTAGGAGGAGCCGAGGATGATGAAGTAATTGATGTTCAGGTAGTTGAGTGTGATGTTTTTGAAGAAGACCAGCAGGTCAGTTTGATTGCTGAGTAAGTGAATGAGGAGAAGAAGAAGAAGAAGAAGATAAGCTTGTTTAAGAAGATGAAAGTTGTCATTGATGAGGATGCAGGAGATCTGGAGGATATGGATGAGGATGAAGTTGTAATAGTTGAGCAGGGAGCTCAGCTGACTGAGCAATCTTTAGCTTATGTCAGTGAGCAAACTATTAAAGGTATTGAAGAAGAGAAGGAAGAAAACAAAGAAGAGCCATTCATTTTCACCAATGTTTCCATCAAAACACCCTTATCACCTACATCCATATCTTCTCAACCATTAACGGAAGCTTAAATACCATCAACATCAAATTCTGACCACCCAAGTTCTTTAAACTCTAACCAAACAACAACAATAACAACCACCATCATTCCCCTACTTTCACCCATTGGGTCTCCTGTGCGTAAACCATTGCTATTGGAAGGACCAGTTATCATAGGTCCTCCAATTATTGAGTAGATTCCTGAACCACAACAACCACAACACTAACCACCTCAACAACCTTGATCCCAATTAAACCCCCAGGCTGAGTAATTGGAGAAATAAGGAGAACGGGAAGAGCTAGATATCCAAGACTTAGGACTGATGCTGAAATAGATGTAAAAATTGCAAGATCATTGTTGTCTGATGAGGTCCTAAGGAGGGTTCCAAAGGTTGTTGCGCTAGTGTAATGATTTTTGGCTGTAGTTGATGAGATGAAGGGTAACTTCAAGTCTGTACCTGCCCAATATTCTCTTGTAAAGGCTATAGTATCTAATACTTCACCTATTCTGAATTTTACAGGTACGCAGGCTAAACTTTTGAAGTTGGAGGTTGCGGAGCTTAAGAAACTAATGCAAAAGAGCTATGAAAGCAATTACTAAGTTTTGAATGAAGAAAGGGACTTCAGAAACTCAATGATAGATAAATTTAACCCCTTGCTAGAAGTAATTCTAGCAATTCTGAATGTATAGTATTCTTAGGAAAGAGAATGATGAGAACACATCACTTACATGCTATTATAGATGTTATTAACTCGCTGATCACTGCATTTAAGATGAGTCAAGGAAACTCCAGTGAGCTGTGGAATGTGAAGGAGCAAGTTTTGAAGGGAGTTAATGACTCTGAGGGAGAGTTGTTGAAGGCCTTAAAGAGATTGGACAAGAACCATTGCTTCATTAGAAACTTGGTCACATCCGTGATCAAATCAAGAATGTTCATGCTGATATCTTTAACAATGGTCAAGCAATTGATTAGATTCATGAGTAGGTATCTACACACATTAGGAGCACTCCTATGCCAGAGCGGATCTTAAGAGAAAATACCTTTGGTGGTCTCTTTGCTTTTCACATAGAACAAGACGCAATTTCTCAAGAAATCTATGAGTTGCTAGTGTAGAATTTTTCTCCCACCATCTATGTCTACCTCAAGAACTTTGAGGATTCTTTGAACTCTATTAATCATCAAGCCTAAGTCATTTTAGATTCAATGGAAATGGGGGAGAAGGATTGTGAGAAGCATGAACGAGAGGAGAAAGAGAGAGATCAGAGGGTAGCTGAATTTTCTTATGAATTATTGAAGGATCTGAAGCGCATTCAAAGACAATATACTGAGACGCCCAAGAGAAAAGGAAAGGAGACTACGCTAACCAAGAAAAAGAAGTCAAATGGGATCAGCAAGCATTTGTGGAAAGAATAGCAAACCTTGGAGGACCACATACGCCCAAGTAGAATAGAAGTTGTTGTAATCGTTAGCGCTAAATGAAAACTTAGTATAGATTAACTTTCATCATCTATACTCAAGTTATTTTTTATAGGGAAAGATTACTCATTCTATTCTAAATTGAGATCTTCTTTACTTCTTGTATTTCCTGCTACATATATATGTGATGATTATCTTGCAGAAATATGAGAAGTATTAAGGAAAGCTAACCTCAAAAGAATCAAAGATTATGGGGAAGTTAGGATTCACTATAAGCAAAATGACGATGCTGAACAAAGACATATCAAGCATAGGTATAAGGTAACTCTTATCTAAATATCTTATTGATTTAATTCTCGCTCAGTTAACTGCCAATGATCAAAATGGGGGAGATTGTTATACTAAGCACAAGTTTGGACTGACTCAGTGGATGACTCAGTGGTGCTTAAGTTTTGATCATAACAATTAAGTTCAGTTTGAGTTAATTAAATCAATAATGATGTTAAAATAAATAATCTATGGTTATATGTGAGTTATTAAATTCAAGGGTACAATGTCAATTCTCCACTGACCTAGTCATTTAGTTTAACTCTAAGTTATTCTAGGCTGAATGTGTAGTTTAGTCGCTGATGAAAAACTATTCACTCAGCGCATTATATTTAGATTTTGTTTCAGCTGTGTGTATCGATTTATTATTTCGCTGAGTTACTTTATATCTGTCAAAGATACTAACTTTACCATTTTAGAAGAAATGGGATCTTTTCTTTTAGTATTGCTTTTCGCAGGACATTAATGAGACAAAGATAAAAAGAATTAATATATTGATAAGACTCCAATTAATGAAGAAAATGAAAAAGTCTTCCAGATTCAAGCTACGAAAAGTCATTTGCCAAACTGGGAAATTCTGCAGATTAATAACTTTGTATCGCACACTTTGTAAAATGTTAGATTACAAGAAGTAATGGGAAAGTGACAGGTAGCAAGTCAGCGCGAGTTCTCTCTAACGGAAGACTGGCATGAAACAACAAAGGATTCAAATTGAAGTTCGAATTTCAATCTAACTGATTGATATCTATCTCACAACGGTGTGATTCTATCTCTTAATGAATTGATTTGCAGAAGCAATGGGTGGATAGATGAGCTATCAATTTCAGAAGATGCTAAGGCAAGTTCAACGGCTACTTTCTTAATCCCTCTATAAAAGGAGAAAAAAGGCAAGCCTTAGAACTTGGTGATTACACTTGAATTTATAAGAAGAAAAAACTCTATCAAATTACAAGCTTTAGAGAAGTTCATCCAAGAAAAGAATTACTCAGCGAAGAATCTGCTTTGGATAAGAGACAATAGATTAGATCATTTGAATTGTAATATCAGATCAATTGTAACTAGATAAACATTTCTATAAGTTAATTCCGGCTCTTGTAAAGAAATAGCTAAGTAGAGTTGAGATTAGGGTATTATACTCAGCGGGTGAGCGATTACAGTTTGAATGGTACTTTCTGTAATTGGGAAAATTTGTGAATGGCTTCTCCGCCTAGGGTAAAGGAGTTAAGATTAATAGATTAAAGCCAAGACACTCTCTTAGGACTGGATGTAAGCACATGTTGTTGAACCAGTATAAATTCCCCATCTTCTTTACTTTGAAATTTTTTCAGATTTCACTCAGCCAGCTGACCTACTTATCGGACCTCATAATATCTCGAAAAAGTTTACTAAGTTCATCACGCGAGACATTCACCCCCCTTCTGACTCATTGAGTAAATCCATAGGGACCAATAACTCCTTCTAATAAACTTTGAACCTATCCCCATGGTTTCTAACATGACTTTACTACTTGTTCATTGCCTTTTGGTTTCCTTTTACAGATGTGGGCATTTGTGCACCGGTTCATCCCCAGGTGTGGACTCTCTAGGAAGCCTAAGATGCCTCATATCATTTTGAGGTGGATGGGTCCCTGGTAGCAGAAAGTTAGGACCGTATTTGACTACCGCGAGTACATCCGCTAGCTGCACTCCGACCGAGTAAACTTTCATAGCCCTATTCTTTTCAACTTATATTCAGTCCAGTCTAGTTTAGTTTTGTTTAGTTCAGTACTGCATACATATAAATTTACACTAAAATAAGTTCACTTCAGTTCAGTTCAGTTTAGTACTACTACTTAAAAGTTGAAAAGAACAGGGCCTTACAATTCAACAAATCGTTAATAGCAAATCGTATGAACAAAGTGAGGGTTCTTATAGCGTATTTTTGCACATACAGGTTGTTCGCGATTCCTAGACTTATCTAGTCATCCATGATAAGATTGAGGAGATGCGATAGGGCATGGATGACCATCGGCTTGTGCTGGAGTAACCGCTCTCATTGGAGTGGTACTTTGGTGAGCGGATTCGTGGCTAGCACACTAGCTCAGTAGTTTAGAGGCCTATACCTCCACCTGTGCCTGAGGGGGTGTACTAGCCTCACCTGATACCTGATATGGACTCGGGGCAGTATTTTCTGGGTGAGGGGGCTCACGTGATGTCGATTTAGGGGTCCTACCTAGATTTTATTTGAGATTCACTCATACAGTCGAGCCCCGAGATTCATCCATTTTACTGGGTTTTCTAGTTCCATTATAGAGAGGATGACGATGATGATGATGACGAGGATGGCAATGGACTTGGTAGTGATCGCGGGGCCCCTTCATTTGTTGGACTAAGTGTCTTCCCAGACTTGTAGCTTCTTCCACCCAGGTAAACCTTTTAACTCAACCTTGTAAATTTCTCCATTTTTTCATTTACTTGAACAAACTGAGGACCTAATAATCTGTGAATGATGATTTAGTCTTCCACCACCAAGTGGAAGAAGGACGCTATTGCCACCACTTTTGCTGGGCTAGCTACCCCTAATCCTGTTGGTCCATCTAATCTTAAGCCATCGGTAAAGTAGGCCAAGGCTATCGAGGATTTTAGGGAGGGTGTCCTCTAGAGCAATCTAGGCTTCAATTTTTGCCTCCTCGACCATTCAGGAAAGTGTGCTGCACACGGGCTTGAGGTGTCAATACATCCTATCCGCTTCACTCTTCCTAATGCAACCCATGTAAGCCTTCTTACACTTGACTTTCAACTTATACCTTTGTCAGACACATGAATTACGTTTTGAACTAACTTGATTGGCTCCTCACAGGTGTTTGTGATTGAGGCGGAGAGGATTGGTTGGACATGCCTATCGACCCATGATCTGATATTGGAATAGGATGCCCTTGCTATGGTAAGCTTCATTTTTCCTGCAAAGATTTAACAAACTATGAATGCATGCTATGATATTTACATGTGTACTGATCTCCTAATTTTCATTCAGACTGTACTGGCTATGAAGTGTGATAGTTTTGCTCGAGATATGGATACTGCTAATAATCAGGCTAGCTTCGTGAAGGAGCAGCTGTGGGCTACCACTATAGATCAGGATAGGATCCCACAGCTAGAGGCAGTCCTAGAGAGGGCTACGTAGGAGACACCTCAAGCAAGAGCAGAGATGGAGACATTGCGAGCGCAGGTGGCCAAGATGACCAAGGTAGGCAAACACCTGAGCCATCTAACACATCTACGGAGGACAATTGCTTCGCATAATGGGTGGCATTGGTAGTGATCCAGGGAGGTAGAGCTGAGCAAGAGGTGGAGCAGCCGGTAGAGGTGGCTGGTATAGTGGCTGGAGGTGGCATGGGGTTCAATACGATGATCGACATGGTAGACCTGCTCGTTGATAACACCCAAGATGTACCATAAGGACAGGATCCCCCTGCAGCTTAGATTAGGATCGTTCATTTTATTTGGATGCTTGACATTTTTAGCCTTGTGTGGCTTGTTTTGATGTGAACCTGGATGTCATTTACTTTGATACTTTTGCTATTTAACTTTATGCGTGATGAACTTTTGCGTCTTTCTAAATTGAATCTGTTAAATATTATTGTCTGTAAACTAGTACTTACCATTGACATAACTAACAATGAACCCCGTTTATAGTGTACCATGAGCAAGTGAGTTAACTGTCAATCACTAGAAGTTCCTGATCACAATGAACTTACCCAATCTAGACTGACAAGTATTATCGAGGCTGGTTAATATCAGCACTTTAGGGGATACATGTTATCATGTGATTTCATAGTGGGAGAACCGAGTTCAAGAGATCCCAGCTGTGAGATGTTGTAATTACAAATGATGTTTTGACCCATAAAAGCAAGTGTAAAAACAAAACGGGCGCTTTTGAATTGTGTTCTATTTTTTGCACTGATCATTTGGTGTGAGATGACCGATCGATCATTTATTTTCATTTCTTTTTGTCCTAATTTTTCCTTGAATCATCCTTGGAGGCTCAACTCAGTGGACATTTCCTTTTCTTTCTTCGCCTTAACTTTTGCCTGGACCGCCCTTTCAAGTTTTCGATCCAGTAGGCTTTTTCTTTCTTTTCTTCTTTCATTTTGACTTAACTTTTCCCCGGACTACCCTCTCGGGTTTTCAATCCAGCAGACATTCTCGAGTTTTGCATAAACCTTATCTCTTTTCTAGCTTATTGGGATTTTTTTCTTTTGTTGAGTGATATACGCATAGTAGAGATGACGACAAAGAGCACAAAACGTAGAGAAAAACTGATGTTCACTTACTTGCGATTATTTCACCTAAAGACATGCATGCATTCATAAGACTAGAATTCTTAGAAAAATCATAACATGTTCATTGATAAGATTCATATGAGTACATAGGCAAAGGTAATAATTTCCAATTGCTAACCCCTACTTCCTATTGGTCTTGTTACAGATTTTCCAGAAAATAACTAACATTTTTCTCTCGATGCCCTAACTTTTGCCTAAGCCGCCCTTTTTCGGGTTTTCAACTTAGCGGGCTTTATTTGCGTTGGAGTACCCTAACTTTTTCTTGGCTATTTTTTGGAATACCGATCAACGGATTGCACCGTAATTTTTTTCCCACTCAGTAGAATACCACTCGTTGGGTGATTTATTCTTTATTTCTTTTATTCTTCGTGCTGCTTTTCTATGATTTAGTTCTTTTGATCAAGAAATGAGAACACTTAAGCCTATCTTGATTCAGTAGATTCATGAACTCATTTCCATCCATATTCATGAGTTTGATTCCTCCCTTGCCAAGAACTTTCTTAACAATAGATTGTGCTTCCCAACTAGGCCAAAACTTGCCCCTATTATCAATGTTAACTTGGCGTAGCTATTTACAAACTAGATCTCCCTCCTTGAGAGGTTTCTTCAGGTATCTAACTATGTTGTTATAGGCTCGAGTCATGCACTGCTGATACATCTATAGGTGGTCAAGTGCCTTGAGTCGCTTCCCTTAATGTTGATATTGAAAGAGAGTGGTTCTTCCCTTTTGTGAAAGATGAATTTTTGGTGAGCTTTTGCTTCTTATGAAAGAAGGAGATCATGTTGTTATAGGGAAGTTTTTAGAATATTATGCACAGTCGAGGGTCTTCTTCCTTCGGAACAAACGAAGAAAGCATTTTTAGAGGGATATTCTAGGGGACATGTAGGATTTGAAGGTACCTATATTGATAAGAAATGTCCATTCATTGGAAGTTAAATGTTTCCTTTTTAAGGTTTTGGAAGAGCATTGGGTCTTTTTCGTATTTAAAGGTTTTGGAAGATCATTTCATTGGGCTTTTAGGCTTGTATTTAACTTTAGATTGGTGTGGGTCCTAATGGTGTTGTAGGACATGTTTGGGTTTCTTGGTCCTCTTTCTTATTGATATATCCTCCTTTCCTCCCTCATGAAGAAATACGAGCAAAGACCTATGGTTATCAAGTTTGCTAAACACTTTTTATCTCTCTTTCTTTAGGTGATAAGTTTTAACCATTGGATTTTTATGCCAATGAGATTTTCTCAAACTTTATCTATTTAACAAACATGATAAACTCTTAAGAATGTTGTTGTTGTGAATGCATTATGCCTTTAAAATGAAATACTCAAAAAAATTGTGAATAGAAAATGCATCAATTTATCTGTGATATGCCTCATAAGCAGCATTGTTTGTATAAAAAAAGTTTACAACATTAAAAATTACATCATTTGAATCATCCTTTGAAAGGGGAGGCTACTAACTAACCACTACATGGACTATAGGAGCTTTGATAAGTGAACCTTGAGAGACATTGGCCATCCTCTTCTCGACCAAGATTGCCCTAATAGAAGCCAACATCTTATCATTCACACGGTTGAGGAACTGATCACTTCCTAGATACTGCGAGATGACATTTGCAATCTCTGACCTAATATCGACCCTTGACACATTTGCCTCCTTACCGAGATAAACATCCTCAAGCTCAACTTCTATCTCGCTGTCATGAGCCAAAATGCTAGACATTTCTTAACACTGGCAATTAGGTTTGGGATCAAAATGACCAGACTTACTGCTTAAACAATTACCCGGAGAAGGAGATAGAGGTGTATTCTCAACCCTTAACTGAACTCGAGGCGGCAAATGTAAGATTGGGATGCAAAACAAACGGACTTGAGGTCATTACCAAGCTTTGACTCTTAATGAGTTAGCAACCAAAAGATCAGTACGTACATGGGATGGGGTATGCATGCTCAATTTACAACAATGCATGGAGAGGTTAAGTACAAGGGAATATACAGCACAACACATGCAAAGCGTGTCCTCCAACCTTATTCCTCCCACCAATTCTAAAGGTATTTTCCTTTGATTACCACAATGATAATAAAGGGCAACCTAGTCTAATCTCACTAGAAAAAGGTGCCTAGAGGGTAAAATTCGATGGCTTTCAATAAGAATGGTGTACGGACGTAAGGGAAGTTGATATAGTAGCTTTCCATCTCATCAAGCCTCTTTTGGAGGGAGATGACAATGAGTGCTCCACCCAGTGGAGTGTCCCTAATTCCTAGCAGGCATGGGTGAAACTTTTGTGAGTTTTTCGGAAAAATAGGGCACCCTAACCTAGTGCTAGAATAAGAGTGCATTTAATTCTAGAGAGATGGAGGTGAGAAGATAAGAGTATAATAATTTTCCCAAATTATAAAAATGCAAACAGGTTGAGTTAAGTGAATGATTTTCGGTGCTCATCTTAATCTTTTAAGCTTTCAAAACAATCCAAAATTTTGCAAGATAAAAGATTATGTCCCAAGCAGAGTTACCACTGTGATGTGTGGGTATGATATGTGGATCTCCCTTAGCTCCTTGCGGTAGGGTCCACTGGGGGTTGGTTGATTAAGGCTTGATGGAACCATTTAGTTTGAGTTTGCACATTTAAACCAATTTTAATGAATAAAAGAATAAAGACCAAAATCTCCATACAAATGATAGAGTCGCCACCCAAGTTTTGTACTTGGGAAAGAGTTCTGGTACAGTTCCCATTCGGTGGGAGACTCATAACCTTTGGATCAGATATTCAAGTATCGGATGTGTAACTTATTTGTCATTTAGTTAATTCAAAATTACATTCACCACATAAAACCGTTTTCTTTTCATCATTTAGGGAATTATTACGGAAATCCTATTTTTATACACTATTTCACACTCGATTCATGTGTTTACAATTTACAATAAAGCACAAGTAAAAAATGAGGAATAAAAATTACAACCGGGGGAAAATGGGGGAATTGTAAGAGAACCTATACATTTTTTCTAAGTAATAAAATAAAAAAAAATTCATCTGCATCCATAAAGATAAGCACAATTTATGGCACATCATAAGTCAACATCTTGTGAGGAAGAATGTGATTATGTTTGCGTGCCAATTTAGTCGGGTGGCTTCTAGAATTGAGAAGAAATAATGGGTCTTTAACGTATTTTGTTATGAAAACACATTTTTACTTTTTGTGGGTTGATTTACTAGATTATTAGTGAAACTGATCGTATGGCAAATGGTGATGTTCAATGATTTTACAAGTTAAAAGGAAAATAGGGATTCTGCATGGGACCTAGTACTTGTGCGGGTGAGGGGCACCCATACGGCTATTGGTGTGACCGGTACGGGCGTGGGGCACTCGTATGGGTCCTGTTTGGACCCAAATAGAATCCCATTTCTGTTTGGACTAAAGAAGAATTACAGAAAAGTAGAAATGAATGACAAAGCTAATAAGATGTGAGTCTCTTTGAAACTCAGCATACCTTAAAGTCGTGAATCCACATTGAAATGTTCCATACGCTAAGAGAGAGTCTAGCCAAAGTAGATGATGAAATGGTGGTTTTAGGACTATTTAGGCAATTGTTTAAGTTGACAAAATCTCCCTCAAATCCTAATAAACGAAGTTAGGAATGAATAAAATGTGGACAAAACCTCAAGGAATTGGTTTTCACCCTATTTTATACCTCTTATACCTCAACTATAGCCCTGTTATTACCTCAAATATTGCTGGAATTTTATAAACTATATGATCTAATTTATTTTCTAATTTGCTCCTTTCTTGAAATGATGTAAAAAGCCCCTATTTATAGGAGAAAATCGGGTCTTAATGCAATAAATTGCAGCCATGACTGATTTCTCCCAATTAAGGTATGATTTACCTACCATTCTGCCTGTTCGGGCAAGAACGGCACCTATATAGGTGAGGAGGACCCATACCAGTCCTGACAGGACCCATATGAGTCCCTCCCACCCATATGGGGCTGTGGGGCCATACGGGACAACCCATGGACCTGTACCCTAAGGTATGACCTGTACCGGTCCCTTACGGCAGTTTATGTCTCCAAAACTTGGCTAAACTCAACTTTGCAGCAGTAGGAACACCTTTAATGGATAACACCTATAAAGAATGGCATTATTTAGATCTCATCATCGTTTCATGAGAAGGACTATTAAAATCTAGTTCTCACAATGGCATCCCAATTCATATAAATAATATAGGCGATACTCTCAATAGTGGACCCTAAGTCCCGTGAAGAATCATATGCTTAGCTTCGTTAAAGTAATAAGGTCAATAAACAATGTTGGGTTAATTTGGATAAATAAATTTTTCAGTATTCATCAAATCTTTGAAATGATTTTTACGAAAAAGATCCCTAGCAGAGTCACCATTGTGAGTGGACAATGTTTTTGGGAGTGAGCGAGTCGCGTTTACTTTTTGGATCAGGTAGGGTCAACCGAGGCAACTTTTCCTTTCAGCACAATTGAGTCACTAATAATAGGCAACCGATGAAACTTGGTAACTCGGCCTTGGGTTTTAATAAATAGAATTGGTAGGAAAGAATATAAAACAATTTATGAAATTATGTCAAAAAGATTCATGGACCTAAATCCATAATTTAAAATATAGAGTCTCCACCTGGATTAGCTCTTCTAGGAAATTCTAGTACAGCACTGTCCCAAGAAAAAAATTATGCCTTAATTTAGAGATTCAGGTCTAGATGAATTACTTATTTAATTATTTATTAGATGTCAAACATATTACCTAGATTCATTTTAAGAAGGGAGATGAGAAAAAGAGCTATTCTAGTCAAATCACACCGACTCCATGTGGTCATGGCATCATGTTATGTCAATTACCACATGCTTATAACTCGTAATATGAAACAAATCGATTCCAGGCATTTATCCTACAGAAAAGGGATTAAAACAAAAATAGTGCATTTGGCCTGTAATAATAGCAACGTCAGTGTCAAATATCACGGTGTCATTCTTCCAGCATAACGGCGTCGTGACAAATTTAGCAAATCACAAAATGGGGAAGATGGTAGAATTACAAATATGGCAGGAAATTTCACAAATCAAGAGAGAAATGGAAATAGTGGGTGTTCAGAAAAGTGTACCGGGGGGTTGCATACTAATCCCTCAAACAAAATCACCACAAAGAGCTCTTATCGGCTCAAATATAATTAAATGAAGTTGACAAATAATGGAAATGACAACAGAGAAAAATGACACGTAATTAAGAAATAAAAATAAAGCATGAAAGAAATAGAAAAATAAGAATTAATTATGATATAAATTTAAAATAAAGCATGAATCAATTACATAATTAAAAAATGGAAATGGGATATAACTGACAAATGAAATGCGAAATAAAATATGCTATAATCATAATTGGAAATGAAATATGGATTATTTACATTTTAGGATGTGGATCAATTATATTATAGAAAAGGAATACAAACCATTTATATTGTGGAAATAAAATAAAAATGATTTATATTATAGAGATATAAATGATTTATACTATAGAAATGGAATATAAATCATTTATATTATAATAATGAAATATGAATAAATTATATTATGGAATATAAAAATTTATATTTCGAGCCAAATAGATTATTGTTGGAATTGGAGCATGAAATGAAGATGAGACATAAATAAAGTGGATTGATTTATATTCAAGTTCAATTGTAACAAGTTCAATTCAATTAATATAACATAAATTGAAACTTAGTGAATTGAAACAAGAAATAAATTGAAATGATCTTAGTCACATATTGTATACCTTTCATTGTGAATCTGTTGTTAGATTCGAGATGAAATGAAAATGACCTCACAAAGAGTGACTGGATTGGGAAAGATGAGTTAAAATCGGTAAAGAATAACTGGGCGAAAATAAACTCCCTTCTTTATTCTAAACTTGCTAAAACCTCAGATATAATTTAGACAAAACTTTGATAAGAACTTTCCTAGAGCTAATTTCGCAGAATAGGTTTGATAGATATCCAATTGAATATGAAAAAACAATTTTTGGCCTCTATTTATAGTGAAAAATGAGGCTTCAAATCGGGTAGAATAATTAATTTCCCAACTGAACGGGAAAATTGAATTAATTCTGAATTATATTCTGCCAAAAATCCGATATCGGTACTGCTTTTAGGTACAACGGTACCGTTATTGGCTGATTTTAAACAGGAAATTTGAACCAAGTCGGTCAAAATTAATTGGGAAATAATAGATACCGGTACCGTTTAGGGGATAATAGTACCGTTATCTACCAATGACACTACCCCTATTGATGATAGGGGTACCCCTTTTGACTATTTTCAGCTTTTTTCACTGGGGTATGAGGGACTAGATTCAATTTTTTTAGGCCAATTCCCATAAATCAATCTCAAGTCTAACATATTAGGATATATTAAAGTATGAAGCCAATCTTTCATCATTGACTAAGGGCATGAGAAAATTCCATGCTCACAATGGCCACCATAGGGACGTACGAGTGCCAGCAAGCCCCATATGGATCAAGACTAGACCTAAAATAGTTTAAGAATTAGATCAAATAGAATATATTAAAATGGCAGTAAAATAAATAGAAGATGAGTCTCTTTAAAACTCAGCAGCGTACTTCTACATTGTGAATCCACTTTGAACCAATCCCAATGCGGAGAGAGAGCCTAGTCAAAGTGGTAGAATAGGATGAAGGTGATTTAAGGACTATTTTGGTGAGTGTTTATGTGGACAAAACCTCCCCCCAATCCTAACATGAAGCTAGAATGATATAAAATGTGGACAAAACCTATGCAGAAAGGTTTTCTACCCATTTTATCCATTCTAAACCTATACCCTGCCTATAACTTCTAAAACCAGCTGAAAATGAAATAACTATAGTACAGCTTGTGGTATGAATTGTTCTCCTATTGAAATGTGAGGTAAATGCCTCCTTCGATAGGTAAAAATCTCGTATGAATGCTTTAAAGGCCATTTATGGCTAATTGATACCAAATGTGGTATGATTGCAATCAATCAGGCCTCATTGGCCATGATTGCCATCGGTACAAGCCAACCTATTGACCTGTACCTCCTGGTGTCATCTGTACTGGTCCCTAACGGCAGCCTAGATCTCCAAACTTTGGCTAAACTTATCCAGAACACCTCTTGTGGATAACACCTATAAAAGATTACATTATCTAGCTACATTGTTCTCATAAAACACACCATTATAAGCTACAGTATTATTATAAAAACACTAAAAACATTAAAAGTTACATCATCATAGATAGAATCATCCTCCACATGCGGAGGGCCTTGAGTAGCGGCATTAGCAGAGTTATCACCCTCGGTAGGTTTCATAAGTACATCATCTAGGTCGAGACCCAGAGCTTTCTCTTGTTCAACAATTAGCTTGTCTCCTTCCATCGCTAGAGACCTCACGATCTTCTTCATTGCTTCGACCAGAGCATTGGCTTCATCATTATTCTTCCACTTCTTCCTTAACAGAATAGACATGGCCCTGGACATAGCGGCCACAACATCTTAAACTTCCTAATCAGTAGGCCTCTCTTCATCTTCCTCAGACTCGAGATACAACTTATCCTTACCCTTTCCATTGGATTCAACAATAGATACGAGCTTGATAGGGCTCTCCTCCTCCTCAATAAGGTAGCCTTTCTCGAAATCATACACATCATTGAACACTTTGAAACCTGGCCACATCTTACCATCATGCTCGGCAAGCTCTGGCTCTCCTTTTTATGCTCTCTTTCCTTGGATTTTACATACATTTATCACTCCATAGTATATGGGGTGAAGATGCTTATAAACCTTCTTTGGGGTATACCCAAAACCAGCTCGTAATAGGAACTTCTTGATTTTAATAGGATCAATCATTCCTCCATAGGCTTTCCATAATCCCTGACCTGTCATATAGCCGCTCTTCTTTACCATTTTCCTAGCTGCAGACAAGTAGCACCTATAGTAAGGGACCTTAGGTTTTTCATTATGAACAATAGCCACTCGGAACCCAGACTTCTCCTCAGCTTCCATAACGGCCATCATGGATGTCTGATCGACTTCTATAACATAAAGCCTTCCATCATTCTTCCTTCATAAGCTTGCTGTTTTGGTGGAGCACTGAAGAAATTGCTCCTAAAGAGTTGATCTAAGGGCGACCCAAAAGCAAAGAGTAAGAAATAGGAATATCCAGGACAGTGGACAGCACTTTGTTAGTAACTTCCTTTGCCGTTAGCTCGGCTCCAAACACATCGATCACATGACTCCTCGAATCATCAAGAGCATGAATGATGGTGTTGGAATTTTTAAGCTTCATCTCGGGCAAACCCAAGTGAGGAAGGATCTTGACATATAGAGGTTAAAAGTAGATCCATCATCGACCATGAAATAGGGGATGGTTAAACCTAGAATTTGAACACAAATGAGTAGAGCACGATTGTGATCCATGCTGTTAGGCAGGAGAGCTCTGTAAGAGAAAAAAACCCCATCTTCCATTCTCGAAGCTGGAAGCCCTTCACCTACCATTCCCCAGATCTCAACCACTAAAGTCATGGGCATTGCTTCAATCCCCAAAAGCCTTTTTATAAGAGCTCTATGGTAGGCATCAGAGCGAAGGATAAGCTGCCATATGCTAAAGCGGCCTTGCATATTTTTTAGCTGAGTGATAAGAGGGTTGATCTTGAGACTTATCTTAACCTGAGGAGGTTGAGATGTTAGCTTAGCAATGGTTCTAATAGATATCCTAATGGGGTCATCATCAAGATGAAGATGGTTATCCTTAGGCTGGTATACTCAACCGCTTTGAGTGACATTCAGAATTCCATCAGTCTTAGCACTCTTAGTGTTTGGGGTTTTGAACACGTAGGCCAGCTATTCACAAGCTAATGCTATATCCAAAACCTCAAATTCAGCAACATTAAAAGCCTCAAGCTCTTCATTAGAATATTCCCCTTTTAGCACATAATCATCAACATTGAATGGCACTTTCTTAATCATCTACACATCTTTGGTCTTAGCCTTGTTTTCTTGTTCCATTTCCTCGATCTCTATGGAGCCTACCATGAGCTTAGAATGCAAAATCATATCACAAACAAAGTTTGATAGAAGACCAGAGCCAAAAACCATTATAGACTCATCAGAGACCATCATTAGAACCGATTCTTCACTAAGACCCTCGTTGATCATAGCATCCTTACCATCGAGCTTAGGCAGAGGGTTTTCCATAGTACTCGACTTTCTAGCTAACTCCTCGACTTTCCCTTCCCTAACCAAACAAGAGATGGTGAAAGCCAAAGTTCTGCACTGATCGGTCTGGTGCCCTTTCTGAACATGGAACATGCAAAAATTCCCTATCTCTTCTGGCTTGGGAGCCCTATAGTCATGTAGAGGCTTTATCTTACCTACTTCAAACATCTTGGCAAAGATGACACCAAGAGGTAGGCTTCCATGGAGATACAAATGCCAGTGGGGGAGGAGCTACTTGGACAACAGACACCTCTTCTTGTACTACAACCTGAACTACAGGTGACTTACCCTTAGTTGGAGCATGGGTAATCTCATTAGAGTCATTCTTGTTATGCCACGGCCGATTCCCACTTGGCTTATTCACCCTCTCTTTCTCTTCACGGTGCTCAATCTTCTCAGCCTTTTTAAACACCTTAGTATAGGACTCATAAGAATGAGTTTCCATTTCTTTGCAGAAGATCGGGAGAGATCAATCAAGAAGCTTCGGGATCATCTCCTTTAGACTAAGCTTTTGCTTCAATAGGACTTGGGTGGCAATCCACCGATTGAAATAAGACTTAAAGGCAGCTCCTGGATTTTGCTTAACTACCTCAAAATATATGTGTGAGTGGGCAAACCTTTTCGAGTCGAGGAGTACGCGGTGAAGCACGCTAAAGGAGAGATCCTCATTTTAGGCACGATGAAAATATTGGTGAAAAGGATGTTGAAGTTGGTATTTAGGTCCAATTTATATTTTAAAAAAATATGAGATCAGAATCCTGTATTTTAAGATAGAGTCACTACTCAGTTCTACTCTACTGGGAACTTGGGTATGATATTCCTACCGGGTGGTTAGACCGCACCTTAAAACAAAGATTCTGAGCTCGGATGATGTTGCCTATTCTTCATTTAAGAAACCATATCCTTTATGCGATTTAAATCCTCCTAATTAGAGTTTTCGGTTAATATATCCATTCTTCACACAGCGCAACAAACAAGAAAGCGATAAAATGAAGCAAAATAATTATTACATGGCTTGGGCAATTCGTATACATTTTTCTAATGCTGGAAAATAAATAATGAGAGACCAAAACTAGGCCCCAACCAAACTTACCAATACCAAAGCAGCTCCAAATACGATAAAATACTCACAAATAATCGCAAATAATGCATAAATAAATGAAGGTAGAAACTCAGATCTTTACATGGCATAAAAAATTTAATATGATTTTTTAGGCGATAAAACTCCATTTTAAGCCAAGTTGGGTCATTTAATGAGTTAATTAATTTACCACACTAAAAAAAAATTCCAGATCAATAAGAGACCTTCACAAATCATAAACATGGAGAAAACAACGAAATAGGGCAAAAAATGACTGAAAAAAGAACTAAAAGGGAGCTAAAGACCAGTTAAATCACCATTGCTTGAGGGGTGGCTATCTCGGCCACTACTCCGGTGGTGGTCGCCGCCGGTTGGGCAATGACCACCGCCGGAGCGGCAGCAGGGGCGATTCCTCCTCTAGCAATGCTGATTTAAACCAATCTTTAACCCAAATCTAGGTATTTTTACACCCATATACTCAAAATCATCGATATTCTAAGTTGAAACAAACATTATTTCACTATATCTAGACTTCAAACACTCAAAATGATATTTAATTTATGGATTTGGAGGAAAAGAACCCAAAAAACTCAAAAATCACTAGGACCTCTACAAGGGTAGAGGTCACTACCGCTACTCTAGCCTTCACCATCGTAGGTACGGCGGTGAGGGCTACCCTTGTAGCGGTTCCAGTGACTTTTATGGTTTTGTTAAAGTACCGAACAACCAAAGAGGAAAAGACCCCAAAAAACCCCCAAATCAGCAGCATACGCATAAGAAAAGTAAGTAAAAAGGTAAGGGAATTTAGATTTATTACCTATAGGCCGTGAATCTATCTTTGGAGACTTGAATCAACCCTTGGCGAGATCCCTATGATGATTTTGTGATGAAATAGCGGCGAAAATATAACAGAAATAGTGATAGAATTAAGGTAATATTTGGAAACAAGTCTCTAAGCCTATTTAATCCATTTTTACCTTTGATTTCTAATTGATTTTGGTGTTTAAGCTATGAGATTAAGCAAAAGAACCACTAAAAATAGAGATTAGAGAAGATTAAACTCAATTTTATGCCTTTCTAAAGCTTTTCTTTCTCTAGTTCTTTTGTTCTTCCTTTCCTCTCTAAAATCAGATTTTTCAATTCGAATTTTTGAGAAAACGCCCCCTATTCTCTCTCTCAAGAAGGTTTAAATACGTGTTCACTTAAAAATACACCAACCTTGGGCAAATTTTTGGGGAAATTACCTCAACCAATCGTGAGGAGAGAGAGGGGAAAGGTGGCGTGAACTGAAATAGCCCACGCCAAGGTGACCGCCACCGCATTGGCAGTCACTACAACTGCTATAGAGGTGGACGCTACCCGGGTGGCGAGGAGTACTACCCGGGGTGGCGGGGGTGGCCGCAATGAGGGTGGCCACCCTGATGGCATCTACCACCTCAACGGTGGCGGTCACCGGCGGCGGCGACTCAGATCGATAGCACGGACCACTCAAACATGACAAAATGCAGAGATTTTGGATATTTTAAAATTTTAAAGGAATTTTTATTTAAATTTAAGAATGATTAAGTCCAAAAATCATCACATGGGAATATTTCCAAGCGTGCTTCAAACCAGAAAAATAGACACAACCGACCCATAAAAGGTCAAAGCAAAAAGTCATCATCATTCCAAGGTGACCAAAAAGCCCCTGGTCACATGCTACCCCTTTAGGGATTATCATTTAGCAAGCTTGATGTGATCTCATGAAAGAGTAAGGGATAGAAGTCAATACCTGAGGGGTTTGACGTGGCCACTTCGGATGCGCCGTCAACCCTTCTTCTTGAGGCATAACTTGATATCACAATCGCTTTTGATGCTTCAACATTTTTGCGGTCACTTTTGACGCTCTAAGAATAAATCCTAAATATCTTACAGCCACCTTTGACGGTCTAAGAATGAGTTCCAAACTTCTTGCGGTCACCTTCGGTGCTCCAAGAATGAGTTCCAAACTTCTTGCGGTCACCTTCGACGCTCCAAGAATACTGATTGAGATTACGTAGAATGTTTACATTTTTATTGCTTAATTGTTTTTGTTGGGACAAAAAAATTTCCCTTCAATTAAGCAATAAGAACAAAAGGATTAAAATAAATGAGTTTAGAAAAAAAATCTGGGAGTATAGGAAAATTGTTGCTCGATTGATTTTGCCCGTTTGATTGGAGAATATTTTGGAAAGTGTGCTAAGGTTTTAATTAAAACCCATCCCTTTCTCTTCGCTTTTATTTTTTTCTACAACCTCTTCTTTCCTTTCTTTTTCTTCTTTCTTTCCTCTCATTACCTAACAAAACCCTAACTTGATTTAATTTGGTTTTATGCTTCAAGATGATTAACAAAATGCGAGAGAAAGGAACCCAGGGGGTCAATCACGCCTCTCTACCCATAGGAAACAATGGCTTGCGCATTCTTTTGGTGCCCCAAGCATATGGACTCCATCATGAAGACACATATTTGGGGTGCAATCCTTACTCCCAACCTAAAATGTACACCGATTTGAATCATCATGCCTCTAAAACCTAGGTAAATTGACTCAAACCCCGATTAAAATTTTGAATTTTGAACCTTTTGCCCATGACCTAATTTTGAATTTAAGGGTGATTAGCTTTGAGTTTTGGAGAAATTGGTTGATGGATTATGTTTAGATTGTGTTCATGATCATTTAGAAACTGGCTTAAGTGAATTTTGATCAGATTTGGGGGTAAAAATTTGGATTTTTTGGAGAAACAGCGTGAAGGGCAAAGGGCAGCCCTTCCCATCGCCATCTCTACGTAGGTAGCGGTAGCCGCTACCGCTAGGGCGGTCACTGCTACAGGTGTAGCGGAGACTGGCGCCAACGGCGATGGCTGCTACACCGTCATCGAGGACCCAGAAATTTTTTTTCAAATATACGACTTTGACCAATTGTTTGCCTTTAGCCCTATTTTGATGTTGAAATTCAATTCCGGGGTCATTTTGCTACTAAAAATTAGGCTTTTCTCCAATTTTTCATACTTTAAGTTCTAGCTTTGCTTTCTCATAACTAATCTCTTGCGTTTGATAATATTGCAAACCCAACATGCAAATCCATGGGTTCTTTGAGGCGATGTGCCCAATGGTGGGCGAAGATAAAGGTGAAGGCCAATTCGAGCCAAGATTTCTCGCTTGTCAATACAATTACTGCTATGTGGCTTGTATTGTTGATAGAAGCCATGCCGATAGGGTCCAGACCAATGATCCAGATGGTCATGGCATGTCTTGTAGAGCGGTGGAGTGAGACAACCCACACCATACATTTTACTAGTTGGGGAGATGACCATTGCACCTTCGAATATAGTGGTGATGACGGGCTTTCGGTGGGAGGGTCGACTGATCCATTTTGATTTATATCTTGACTAATTTTATGATATGTAAGCTTCTCACATTTGGACAGAGGCGCTTCTTGGTGTTCCTCCAACATCAAGAGACAAACTCAAGTACACCGCCCTTGTAGATTATTGGACTCAAGAGATCAATGTTAGGGGAGTCAGGCTGACCTAGTACCTTTGATCCTTTATTATCATGTTGCTCATCACCCACTTCTTTCCTTCCCCCTATAGAATAGTTAGCTTGGGGATGCTTAGCACCTGGCCTCATGCCATCCTCGGGCATATTTACTGTGTCGTTGATTGCTCGGCTAGTAAAGAGATCAGCAAATTCAAGACTAGGCCTTTATGGATTTAGGTGAGCGATTTAACCCCCTGAAAAGCTCTCGGATTATTGATGCCTAGTAGATACTGACTTTGCCATTTCTTTTTCACATGTATGAGCTTACGTACACTGGGTTGTTCCTCCACCCGGGTTAGATGGTCGGCCATAGGATGGTACCCATTACATCGCTTGGTGGATGGTAGGATTGAAGGATAAGGACAATCAAAAACCTGTCTGGTACAGAGAATATTTTAGGCAACTTCGCCACCATTGGGTAATAACAATTTTTTGTGCATTTATTTCACACTTGTTAGTTTAAACCTGTATGTACCAAAGGATAAATACTTACATCGGTTCCATTTTTTTCTTTTCATTTGATTGCAGAGCCTTGGAGAGGACTACCATACAACGATCACATCAAAGATGTCCAGAGAAAGGTAGATGGTCACGTTTTTATTCTTGAGTGCACTTGGATCCAGGAGTGGTATTTTGGGGAGTGCATTAAGTGATGGAGGACCATTATTACAATCTAGAGGAGAATTCCACCTAATGTGCTGGTTGACACTTTTTGGCCTCACCTCATGCCTGAGAGAAACCAGCTATGATATATGGATAATGATTAGGTTAGGGTGTCATCCATCGGAAGAGATTATGCTGCCCACCTGGACCGTCTTATTCGCGTCTGCCTGAGGTTGAGACATCTTGATGCAGTCGATGATTTTGAAGCCGATGGCATGGTGACTGAGGGTAGTGATGTGCATGATGGTGGTGACAATGATGAGGATGACCTTCCTTCGGATGTTGATGACGGTGGTATGGCCATGGATCAAGACGGCATGTCCTTGGGCACTAAGGACCCTATTGGTGATGCCGGTTCTAGATCATTCCTACCTCAATTGAGGAAGGTATGCTTTTTGATTGCTTACGAACCCATTCCTTTTTTTATTATTACTTATTCAACCGACTTGAGTAATGCTTTACTTTGCCAACTCTTTTTTTAGACTACATGCAAGAAGAAGATGCAAGTTGTTAGCACTAGCTATAGTGGGCCAGCGGAGTCATCACAAGGGCCACGAGTCATGCTTGAGACTACTTCCACTGAGGTTCCTCATACTCGAGGGATCTCACATCAAAGAGTGATCGAGGGAATCATGGGGAATGCCATAGAGAGAGAGCTTCAAGTATTGAGTTAGCTAGGGAATATGTGAGGTTAAGCGCATTTAGGAGACCACCGTTCCCATCTTCTTCACCCTACACGATACCACTCATGTGAGTGCTCTACAGATTATCCATTCTGATTGTTTATTTCCAATTTATGTTGTTGATTGGCCGTGGTGATTGGTTCGATATTGCTTTTGATACATAGGTACTTTCCTCTGAGGCCGAGCGTATAGCTCGGGGGTATTTCTTAATGAGAGACATGGTTTTGTCACAAGATTCCGCATCTCGAGTAATTTCTCGTTCCTTTATTTCTTTCAATAGTTAGTATGAATAGATAACATTTGTGTATATATTATGAATGTGTTCATGAATGCGTGATTTGGCCGGGTTAATCATTTTTCGATAGTCATTGGTATTTATAGGTTTTCATCATGCTAGAGTAAGATTGAGCTAGGATAAGCTAGGAGGGTTAGCTTCGTGCTGAGAGAGAGCTACAGGATTTTCAGAGTCAAATGGCGTTAGAGAGAGTTTGATATACAGATGAGAGAGACGCTCATGCTCGGGAGATGGTGTAGCTTAACAATCATGCTCGGAGGCTACAGATACAAAGGGATGATTTTGAGGCTCGGTTTAGGGGGAAAGGCTGAGGCCAAGGTAGAGATGTTGGCGGTGGCGAGGAGAGCATGGCTATAAATATGAGAGAGCTTAGAGCCTTCGGTCCTACCCATGGCGTGACAGGAGCCAGGAGGGTGTCATTCATGAGATCTATCATTCCCCCTAAACAGTCATTCGGATAGTCATCCGTCCCTACTTCTGTAGATGAGGACTCGGAGGAGAGAGATAAGGATTAGAGGCACTAACTTAAAGATGGGGACAAAAGCGAGGTGGAGACTTGATGACCATGACCATTACGCTGCTATTGATGGATTTACTCACTGCACTTTCTTATTATCTATTTATCACATGGATGACTTGATACTCTTGTTTGCTTTATTGTGATGTGACTGATATGACTGCTTGCTTGACTATACATTTGATTACATTGTTTCCTCGCTAGATGCATGATAAGCGCTCTAGATGTTTGATAGGGAACAGATTGACAGATTTGGCGAATGTATTCAAAATTCTGGCATTTAATAATCTCATGAATTTACTTAACAGGTGATTAGCAAGCAGGGACAATACATGGTGGCACACAACGCTCAATTGAGGCATTTTCTAGGGACCTTAGGACACTCAAATTGGAAGAAGTAGGGACCTTAGGACACTCAAATTGGAAGAAGCTAAAGGATTTCAGATTATGGAGGCTTTGGTACATTGCTAGTAGGGCGGTCAATATGGTTTTCCTTAATGCAGTGTTCGATTACAGGGATCTAACGGACCTCAAGGTTCAATTCTCAGATTTTAAGATGTGCCATATGGTTAAGGAGTTCCATGTTATCCTCGGGGTACTCTATCCTTATTGGATATGGTTTGCTATGCTAGAGGTGATCTATGGAGCTGAGGATCAATTGACTCGGTTATAGAACCTAGATTCTGTGATGCCATTCCTATCTTAGATCCCTGGATCACTAGGGTTTGATCTTAGTAGAATACTTAATTGGTGCATAGTTACCCCTAGATCGCACGTTTCTTACCCTTTCATGGTGGCTCTGCTATTGATGGCCGAGTTTGTTTGTGGAGTTGGCTCAATTGCCCCTTTTCAACTGGTTTCTATTATTGAGCATTATTTTTATGGCGCTTCCCCTTTGTTCATTAGGTTCTTACACCCTAATCCACTTGGACATTACTACTGCTGACCTAGACCTCATTAAAGGATCATTTTTCCATACTATAGCTAACTTCTTTTACCGAATTTGAACCTGATTTTGAAACCCAAACTAAATCTAAAGGTGAAACCCAAACTGAATGTGAATTTGAAACCCAAATTGAATCTGAATTTGAATGAACTCATTTGTATCATTAGTGGGAAGATCAACAGAGGGTCCCAATCCACTTAAAAGGGTTCACAAGTCAAAAGTTTAGAGCCAGCTTCATCAAGAACGCTAGAGAGGTGAGGGGACGAGAGACGAGATATAGGTTTTTAGATTACGATCGACAGGATGCTATCACTATTGATGGTACCTACCAAGGATGGATTCATGATATTCAAAGATTATGGACTCAGGAGGAGTAATAGAGATCATGGCATGCATGGAGACGCGAGTAAGAGGGGCTCAAACCTTTTCCATCCACAATAGTAGAGAGGGTCCCTTAGTTCTATGACTTTTACCATGATGATGAGGTGGGTGTAGGCCCCTCAGCGTGACTAATGATGATCACACTATCTTTATGTTAATTTTCCTAAACTTTTGCAAGGACCCAAACATTGTGTTAGGCCCATTAGACTTTTATTCATTCCGTTGCATGTCCTAACTTTTGCCTTCACCGCCCTATTCGTGTTTTCAATCTAGTAGGCACATCCGGCTTTTGCATAGACCTTGATGTTTTCAATCTATCGGATTTTATGCTTTTTATCATTATTAATTTTGATATTGCCAGCTACTGAATGGATTGTAAGGAACCATGAATTCAACTTAATTGCAACATTTCGCCTTTAGGGCCTAGTATATTCATTTGCACATAAACATAAGAACTCGGTTAAAGAGACATTTCCATTAATTGAATTAAGATTGAGTACATAATGATGATAACTATTTCTATTGACCCAAATCCTAGTGTTAATTGGCATGAAAAGGTTTTCTAGCCAACACACACTCTTAACTCACTTTTACCGTAAATTTTGCCTAGACTGCCTTTTCAAATTTTTAGTCTAGCGGGTATATTACACCCTAACTTTTGCCTGACTTGTTTGTAGAATACCAATCAGCAGGATACATCCAAATTTTTACCCGAGCATTTGAGGACCACTCGCCAGGTGATTGACTTTATTTATTTTTTGTGTACTGCTTTTCCGATTTGATTCTTTTAATTTAGATATGATAATGCTTAAATCGATCTTGGTTGATAGGGTTTGTGAACTCGTTACCATCCATGTCCACGTTCTTCATGCCACCCTTTTTGAGGACTTTCTTAATCATGTAGGGTCCTTCCAAATTTAGTCAGAACTTCCCCATAGATCAGTGTTGGTAGGCTTGACTTGTTTTAGAACTAAATCCCCGGCCTTCAACGGATACTTATGATGCTTGACCTGGTTATTATAAGCTCTAACCATGCACTATTGGTACATTTGAAGGTTTTCCAAAGCTTTCGAGTGTTGCTCGTCAATGGTATTGAGTTGCTCGAATCTCGCTCTTGTCCATTCGGTCTCTTCTAACTTGGATTTGAGTGTCACTTATAGAGATTTCATCTCAATTTCCATAGGTAAGATGGCTTCTATTCTGTATACCAAAGAAAATGGTGTTTGGCTCATTAGAGCTCTGATTCTTGTTTGGTATCCCTAGAGTGCAAAAGGTAACTTGTCAGCCCAATCACAATAACCAGCGATAGTCTTGAACAAGATCTTTTTGATAGACTTGTTCATAGCTTCAACTACACCATTGGCTTGAGGACGGTAAGGCGAGGATATATGGTGCTCAATCCCATTGTGATCAGGCACACATTTTTGGGTCTGGTCTTACACACGGAGTGCGGTGCATGGGCGCATTTTGGTCCAGTATGAGGAAATCTGGTTTGCTTAATTGCTGAGACTTTATCGAAGCCAAAAATGTGATTATACATTTTATTGAGAAAATATACTTTTAAAATAAAGCCTTTTTACTTTATTTAAAAATAAAATAGAGTCGCCACCCAGTTCAGCTCCACTGGGAATTGTGGTATACTTTTCCAAAGTGGGATTTTTATATCGAAAAGAAAATGGGATTCTGAGTTCGGACATAATAGGTACTCATATTGTTCAAATGTTTCGTGTTAATTTTGGAATTTTTGAATTTGTGGTGATTTTGCATTATAACGGCTTTATTTAAGAAATAAAACGAGCATTATAATGGCATAATAAATTGATATTTTCTACCGAATTTCCGGCAGAGTAACGACATCATTTGGGTCTTGGCTCGAAAACTCGGATGGAGTTTCCTCACATTCTAGATGTTTTATTCATACATGCAAGCTTATTTACACATATTATAGTTTAAATGGCTCTAGTGGCTCAGTTGACTGGAGAAATGAAAATGCACTATGCAATAATTGAATAATAAAAATAAATTTTATGGATTTTAAAGTTGGGCTTAGAGCCAATTAACCTCAGTTTACCTTTTCTATCTAGGATGACTTGAGAGCTGATGTAGGATCGAAATTGTCGGAGGTTGTGATTTAGTGGAAAATAAATTTAACCCAAGTTATGGCTATAATCTTTGATTATTTCTAAAGGAAATATAAGGTTTAAGACATTTTTTAGACCGAAGATCACTGCAGGATCTTGATCTAAAAAAGACAGGAAATTGAGTTTATACCGAGTGTCGGTGATAAAGCTCGAATTTAGAAGTGTTTTGACAAAGTTTCAGGGCTTTTGGGACTCTCAGAACTGAAAAAGGACACAAAGGGAATTTTTGGATTTTAGTAAATTTTTCGTCTATTGAAAAGGAGGGGGCAAGTCCTCTATTTATAATGGAAAGGTAATTAGCCAGCGGGCTAATTACGTAGGTAATTAGCCGGAGGGCTAATTACCTATCTGACCAGATTTTACATCAGATTTCGTTAAATCTTTCCAAATCACGATAAGATTTGATTTTTTTTTACTGTAGATATGTAAATAACTGGTGGGCTAATTACCTATATTTGACCAAATTTTGACTTTTTCATTTTTCAGTAGAAAATGCTTAATCGAGGCTTCCCAGGATTGTGGATTTTTGAATTTGGATTTTGCATGACAATTTGGTCCTGTTTAGCTCCTTTGTCTGATCACTAAATGAAATAAGCATTATTCCTGATCGGGCCAGAACGGACCTATGCTAACAGTTTGCCCCTTGCATACATGAATTTCACCCTAGAAATTTTAGCATATTCTAAACAAACAAAATAGTGTGTGTGGAATGCAACGAATTAAAATAGTTTTAATCAACAAATTTTGTAATAAAATATGTTTTGCCCCTTCGATTAAAAATTATTAATGAGTTGCACGAGGTTACGATCGATCGGGGGTAAAAAAAAATATTTTTTGTTGCTTAACGCATGAGTGACGGTGTAAAATCGACTTTTGGGTCCGCTCGTTTTACAAACAATGTAGAAAATGGATGAAATACGCAAAATTGCAAAAATTTTCAAAATATACGTAATTAGCCGGCTGGCTAATTACCTATGTATCAGTAACTTTTATAGTCATTACGTGTAAACACGTGTGATGCGCTAATGCGTGACAGCTGGATAGGTAATTAGCCGACGGGCTAATTACTTGCGGTCTATAAAAGCAGCAGCTTGGCTCCCATTTTCACCACACCAAAACTTCTCTCTTCTTTTCCTTTCATTTTCTACTCTTCTTTTGAAAAATCTAGCTTCCAAGCTATTTTTTATAATGATTTCTTTTATTTTCTTCCCATTTCTACCCCTTCTTTTCCGATTTTGCGGGGTTCTTATATGGTTCAAGCTTTATAATATCCATTTGGATCTACCAGCCTTTCAAGTGACTAACTGGAACGTCCTCATTGATGGTCAACAAGTGGATTTATCTGAGGTTCCTGCCGATGCTTTGTACGAGCTCCTGTCGAATTGGATGTACCATAGGATTTATTCTGGGATTTTATTCCATCTTCTTTGAAGCCTTTCGACCATCTTTCTGGAATTTTGGTAAGCCTTACCGCCTTTTTCATAGGTGGTATAAGGTGCTATCTCCTGGCGCTAAGGCCATTTGTTGACGGGATGTCCTTGGGGAGCTTGGTGAGGAATTGCAGGTACTTGAGATCTCGTAAGTATCTGTACGTCCCAGTCGGCACTTCTACCCACATCTTGAGCAGGTGCTCTAACACTACTCATACTTTCCACCTCTATTGTGGGGAATATACCATCACTCTATAGGATTACTGCTCCATCACAGGTCTTCCTTTTCACGGTAATGTGATCCACCTCAATGCTTGCTTTACTTATCGTAACTTAAATGTGGCGACCATTGAGGCTTTGATTAGCTCTTCTATAGATAAGCCAGGGCAAGTTTCTTGTGAGAAACTTATGACCTTCTAGACTTACGGGGATAGGAGGCACTTGACTTCTGCCTGTTACGCTAGGGCTTTCATAGCCAGTACTTTGTCGTGGTTATGCTTTCCTACTGGGGGTTCGATTGTGAATCTCCATATCCTGCAGACTTTGATTAATTCATCCCGCTCTGATGAATTTACCTAGGGTCGCATCGTATTGGGCCATTTGCATTGGGCCCCCGATCAGTGTGTGAGGAACATGATTGGCAAGTTCAAACCTTGCCTTCAGATTGTCTATATAAGGACTTAACTCCCTTTCTTCTTTATGAGCATTTTTATTTGTCTTTTGGAGTTCTAATTTTTTTGACTTTTCGCAGATCTGGCTTTTTAAGATGGGGATTCTCCTAGGGACCCAGCTTGTATAAGATGGTAGCTATCCATTTCGCCCTCAACTGCCGCATTACTGGCACGGTTAGGAGATGGAGTCTCACTCTGTGGTTTCCGCTCATCTCTGTAATCTGTCTTTGGAGAAGGTATACTCTATAGCTCCCATGATTTGCTTTAATTGAAAGGTTGTGGCTCAAAGACCCAATTTAGAGCGTGCTGAGCCGGGATATCATTATCAAAATCTTCTTCCGAGTCTTCCTCGGGATCTTCCTTGGGTTCTTCCTTAGGATCTTAGGGTTCTTCCACGGGATCATCCTTAGGTTCTTCCTCGGGATCCTCCTTAGGATCTTCCTCGGGTCCTTCCTTTTGGTTCGTTCCAGCCTCAACTCCTATAGTGGCTACACAAAGTCGGACACCATGGCCTGTATGCTGGTGAATATTTTCTCTACAAGGGCACCATATACTGTAATGTTGGCACGGATACCTCCAAATGGGTCTTGCACTTCCTCTTCTAGTTGCAGGCCAAGATACCTTTTTTGATCCTTATGATTGCTATAGGCTTCTTCAGGATTATACAGCTCTTGACTTTCTAGGTGTGCCACCCTAGAGGAGCTCCCAAAATTGAACAAACTTGTTCTAACATAGTTCAGACTTATGTAACCTGGGGGAGTATACATGGGAGGTTATGAAGGAGGAATGTCCAGCCAGCTAGTATTATGTTAGTCTACTTGTGGTGCCAACCACCAGTAGAGTGTATCTGGGTACGGTTGAGATGCCCTAAAGTAGTGGAGGAAAGATATCTCTATAAAGTACCAGTTCTAACGTCCTTTGAGTGGCATCGTGTCATACCAGTCTATGGCTAGACGTTCTAAGAACCTGGGGAATTGAGGTGCAAAACCCACCATGGTTATTCCTTGTTCATGTATAAATTGGAGAAATTCTTTTACATGTTCATTTGGGTCAGAGTCTCCTCAATATATGAGGTGTGGTGGCACTTGGTATTGATCCATCCCTTCTCTCCTCATTCTTAAGACATATTGATCAACCATGTAGATAATGTCCTTGTTGTCAAACAACATCAGGATTATAACACTTGGATGTCCTCCTCAATCAGATGGACTCGATGGGCACGAATTTTTCCTCTATCATGTCCACTCTAATCTTGACCGTGACCGAGCATCTCGAGTCCACAGGTTTGAATCTTCTGAAGCCATCCATGGTAGAATCCATTGGTAGTGATAGCATCCAGTTATTTGTTATCCAGAATCTTGAACTTCTCTTCACTCACCCATTTGTCTTCGATATACTGGACCCAACGATAAGGCAAGTAACCTTTATCAACCTCAATATCTGGACACACGACCCAATATGTACGTCGTAAATTCCCTTATTCTCCGCTAAGGACATACCCACCTGGTCTGTGCGATAATGCAGTTTTGTATAGACTCTCTCCTAGCATGAAATCAAATCAAGCAAGTCAATCAAGCAACCAATCAAGCCACTCAAACGCAGAAGATGATTAGCCTAAGAAGCTCATGCATTCATGCATACATGCATAGTATTCTATCTATTCTTCTATGTTAATTTTCACAGGAAATAAATCAAAGATCTTTGTCCTTGCGTCAAAATCTTGAAACATTACTAGATCCCTCACGGGAAAATACCTTTGAGCTATTGCTCAACCTTAGTAGTTTCTCCGGAATCCCGAAAATCTAAACTCAATTTATATTTCATGCTTCCATTTTCATTGCTTAATTAAAGCAGCAAAAAGATTTTTCTCCAAAAAATCTATTAAGCAATAAAAGCATAACTCATGTCACTTACTGATGTCTTAAAACTTCCTTGATAGGTACACCATACGACAATCCTGATGGACAACCAAACTGAAGATCGGAAATTCAAAACTTAGAAGTTTTTCATAGGGGGGCGTCTCGATACAATTTTTGATTCCTAACATATATTCTGAGTTATACTCAAGGATAAAACATCTGAGGGGCATACCAGTTGGGCCCAATGGACACCTCAACAAACTTCTTTAGACTCCCAAAAATCTCAACTTGATTATTATCAGTCATCCTCTTCTTTTTACTTAATTGAAGGGGCAAAAATATTTTTGTCTTTGAAAAAATCAATTAAGCAATAAGAACGCAATTTGCAACCATTACTAACTTCACAAATTTTATTCATGATAGGTCTGTTGATGGTGCGTCCCCAAACCACTAGTAGACAACTATCTCAGAAATTCCCAAGTCAAATTTCTTTGTTGATAGGTCTATTCATTGCAACCCCAGTAAACAATCAATACAAGAATTCCGTTTTATATTGAAGTTTCTATATTGGAGAATGCCATTCAATTGGACGTTTAATCCACAGTTAGGTTATGGTGATGTAAGGCAACTAGTAGTTTATATTAGAGTTTCTGTAACGTAGCAGTTCAATGCCATTTGACTGGGCATTTAATCCTCAGTTATCTTATGGTAACATAAGGAAACCAGCAGTTTACATTGAAGTTTCTATAATAGAGCAGCGTAATGCCATTCGATTGGATGTTTAATCCTCAGTTATGTTATGGTGATGTAAGGCAACCAGTAGTTTATATTGAAGTTTTTGTAATCGAGTGGCAAAATGCCATTTGACTGGGCGTTTAATCCTCAGTTATGTTATGGTCATGTAAGGCAACCAATAGTTTATATTGAAGTTTTTGTAACGGAGCGGCATAATGCCATTCGATTGGGCATTTAATTCTCTGTTATGTTATGGTGATGTAAGGCAACCAACAGCTTATGTAAAAGTGTCTATAGCGGAGCGACATAATGCCATTCAGCTGGGTGTTTATTCCTAAAAAATGTTATGGTTACGTAAGTCAACTAGCAGTCTACCTCAAATCCATAGGGAAGTCCAAGGTGTTACCGAGTCAAAATCTCCAATTCAATTTTGTTCTACTTAAGTCTGTTGATGGCAACCCTAGTAGACAACTGGTTTAAGAATCTGCACTACAGGTATAACCTTCAAACCCTTGCTCTTTCATGAGATCACACTCGGCCTGCCAAGTGATAATCTCATGAGGGGCAGCCTGTGAGTATGGGCTTTTTGGTCGCCTTGGAACGATGATGACGTTTTGCTCTAACCTTTTATGGACTAGTTGTTATATTCTTTAAGGGTTGAATCACGCTTGGGAAGTACCTTTTTGATGGTTTTGGACATTTGACCGCGCTTAAAAATCATTAAAAATGCATTTAAAAATGGACCGTAATCTTTCTCTCGCATGCAATAAATTGTTTTGCAATTTTCTCTTGAACTCGATCTTCTTCAACAAGTCTCATTATTTTTACTAGATTTTAGACTCTCCGAGGTTTTGAAAATGTCATGAATCGCTTGAGTCCGGTAACCGTGGTGATAGTTATGTTTTTTTTTAAGTTTTCACCCCTTTTTCGGCCTCACTAGAACCGCCGGAGGCGGTGATGCTTTTTCCGGCAACGAATGGCATCTCCACTACCGAGGTGGATTGATAGGCCATAGGTGCAGTAACTGCGACTTAAGCATGGTCACCGAGTGGTCGATGCAGTCTCACAAAGTGAGGGCTACGTGGCTATCGTACCCGCGGCAGCGGTTAAAATTTGACCGCTGCATGGGTCTCTGATCTCATCTCGCCTATATTTTTCTCTCTCTAAGTTTGGTTTAATCTGATTTTTTCTTAGAATTTCAAGGATTTCAGGAACTAATTGGGTTATTTTGACTGATAGAGCTCTATATAAGGCCATTAAGTCATTTGTTTCTTGACTTTTTCCCAATTTGAATTCAGATTAATTTTTTAGAGTTCTAGCTTTCCTGAGAGAGGAACCTCAAGAATGAAGTACAAACTCGGATTAATACATATTAATCCGGGTTCTTAATCATTCTTAGGCTCAATCTTTTAGTTAATTAACTAAAATAGGTTAAAAATCCCAGGTTTGAAACGAATTAAATAGGTTTTTAGTGACTTTGTATCAAATACTACCTAAATTCATCGCTATTTTCGTTGCGACTTTCATCGTTGTTTAATCATGAATCATCAAAAAGGAACTCGCTAAGGGTTAATTCGAGTCTCAAAGAGTGGATTCACGACCTAAAGGTATAATTTGTAAGTTTTAATCTATTACCATTAATTATTTTCATCATTTTGCTGATGTTTTGGTTGTTTTTTGGGGTATTTTACCCGTCTGTTTCGGTATTTTTGCAAAACACTGACAAAAGTTCAAAGATCTCAATGGCGACACTCTGACCGTACTCGTCGGTGCGGTGACTACTGTAATAGCAGCGGTCACCGTAGCGCCCTTATGGTGAGACTGTCATCGGTGACGTTAAATGAGTTTTCAAGTGTTTTTGGTCTTTACTCCTCTGATTTGAAAAATCAAAGTTATTTTGATATTTTAAGTGCAAATCCACTGAAATAATGTGGGAAATGATTTAAAATGTCAATAATCTTGAGTATTTGGGTGCAAAAATGTGGATTTGGCCCCTTTAGCATTTTTTTGGTTTGGCCTAACCGGTGGACATTTGACCTCACTAGTTGTAGTCTAACCGCTGCAATGGCAGCAGTCACCACTACAAGTGGTGCGGTCAAATGCCTTTCCATGTGGCCTACTGGTAAAAAATGCCAGAAGATCCCGTTTCATTTTATTTTGTGTTTTTGGCTGTGTTTTATCTTTTTGTTGCCTTTTTAAGTCCGTTTTATTACCCAAAAAATGTTCTAAATTATTTTAATAATCTGAAAATAATACTTATTAATTTTTGATCTGGTCTTTTAATTTATTAATTATTTAATTTGTTAAATAAACATTTAAACGCCTTAAAAGTGTGTTTTTCACTAGAAAAATTCATATTAAATTCGTTTTCCGCCAAATAAAATCTCACCTCAATCCAAAAACATTTTAAACAATCTGAAAATATTTTTAATATGTTTTCTTAATTAATTAATTTGTTATATAATTAATTTGGCTTCTAAATGGCTTTTATCACGTAAAAATTCACTTTAAATCATTTCATGCTTAATAAAAATTTGTTGTTTTAAACAAATATTATTTGTGCCTAATTTATGATTATTTGCGGATGATTTATTGCGTTTCGAGCCGAGTTCGACGTGGTATGTTCAGTTGAGACCTGATTTTGGTCTCTCGGTATTTAATTTCTCACATTACAAAAATGTATTGGAATTTCTAAAGCCTGTAATAATTAAGTTATCTCATTCTTTTATTTATTTACCGGTTTCTGCATGTCGCGCTATGTGATGAATAATTATCAACCAAAAATTTTAAATTATGGGATTTAAATCGCATAGGAATATAGAGGTAGTTTTATTGAAATATAAACGATTTAATTCGATTGTAATGAAGAGTAAGTAATGTTATCCGAACTCGGAATCTCTATCTTAAGTTTCAACCACCTGGTGGGAATATCACACCCAAATTCCCGATAGAGCTAAACCGGGTGGCGACTCTATCTTAAAATATGAGATTCCGATCTCGTATCTTTTTAACAATTAAATTAGACTTAAATTCAACATCAACATCACTTTAATTATTTAATTTTTGTCACGCCCTCTAAAATGAGGATCTCTCCCTCAACTCACTTCGCCTCGCATATTTTTTTGTGTTACGAAAAAAGTCGCCCACTCACAATGATAAGATCAAAATTTCTTTCATTATTAGGTGGGGCAGTTATTGTTATAAAGTAATGCCTTTTGGTTTGAAGAACATCTAGGCAACTTATCAATAACCAGCCTTCGTTCTGTTACATGACATAATTCACAAAGAAGCAAAGGTCTACGTCTACGACATGCTTGTAAAGTCAACAACACCTGAAGAGAAACCAATAATTCTTAATAGACTCCTCACGAGGTTTGAGAAACACAATCTTCTCAATTCGAAGAAGTGTAAATTTGGAATAACGTCTAGAAAATTGTTGGGACACATAATTAGCCAACGAGGTATCGAAATAGATCTCGGGGAAGGTCAAAGCTATTAAGAGCATGCTAGTACCACAAACTGAGTAGGAAGTAAGAAGTTTTCTTGGATCCTTGCAATATGTTAGTCGATTTATTGCATGATTAACCACGTTATGCCAACCAATCATTAAGCTACTAAGGAAGCAACAACTGGTAGTATGGAACGAGCAATGTTCAGAAGCCTTCGACAAAATCAAAGCGTATATCACTAATCCATCAGTGCTAAGGCCACCAGTACTAGGGAAACCCTTGATCCTGTACTTGATAATTGAAGAAGCGTATGTATGGGGCAATGCTTTTCCAAGAGCATGAAGATAAGAAAGAACATGCAATCTACTATCTCAGTAAGAAGTTGCTAGATTATGAGACTCATTACACATTAGTATAAAATACATGTGCAGCAATGGTCTAGCTGACCAAGAAATTCCGATATTATTTTCAGTCTTACCACGTCCAAGCTATAAAAAAAGTTGACCCGATGAAGTACCTATGTTCAACTCTTTCACTTATAGGATAGTTATCTAGATGGCTACTATTACTCTCTAAATTTGACATCGAATATGTCACCAAGAAGGTCATCAAGGGATGAGCAATGGCTGAATTTCTGGCAAACCAACGGCTAGACACTGATCATGTGGAAAGCATAGAATTTCCTAATGAACAACTCGCAGCAGTACCTGAAAGCCCCAAGGAGTGGAAAAAGTTCTTCCATGGAGAAAGGAACAAGAAAGGAGCATGACTTTGAGTCAGTATCATCACACCAGATGGTGAACTCATTCCATTATCCAAGCGATTAGAATTTGACACAACCAACAATGGAGCTAAGTACAAAGCTTTTTTGTTTGGAATGTGAGCCCTTTCGACGATGAAAGCCGATCGAGTCAAAATCATCGGTTATTCTACTTTAGTCATTAAGCAAGTCGTAGGTGACAAGGAGGGGGAAGAGGAATCTTTAAGACCTTACTTGGAAGTAGTATGGAAGGCAGTGACGTTATTCGATCAACGTGAATTTCACCATATGCCACAGGATGAGAACCAAATGGTAGAACCTTTAGCTACTCTGGCATCCATATGGGAGAGACCTGACAATCAACCCATCAAGCCTTATATCATGGAAGCCTCAAAGAATCCATACTACTTCTCTATAGCATAAATTTTTAAAGAAGACAAAGAAAAACCTGGGTATTCAGATATCTGCATATACCTAGAGGAACGGGGCATATCCTATAGAAGCTACTGACTTTGATAAAAACAAATTAAGAAGATTGGCAATGCAATCCTTTGTTGGATGGGCAGTTGTTCAAAAGAACCTCAGACGGTCTGTTACCATGATGTTTGTCACAATTAGAAGAGCGAAGCATAATGAAGCAAGTGCATTCTACAGAATGTGGTCCCCATATGAATGGTGCCATGCTAGCTAAGAAGATTCAATGAATGGAAGACTTTTGGCCCACATGGTCATGGGTTGTATCCAAGAAGCCAAAACTTGTCATGAATGTCAAATACATGGCAACATCAGTCATCTTCCACCAATAGAACTACAAGCCTTGACTACGCCTTGCCTTTTTCAGCCTGGGGCATTGACATCATTGGTGAAATACGACCGGCATCTATAAATGGGCATCTATTCATAATAGTTGCAGTGGACCACTTTTCTAAGTGGGTAGAAGTTGAATCCTACACTAGCATCAATTCTAAGAAGATGGAAAAGTTCATAAAGAATCCAACCCTAGCCAGACTTAGGATCCCTTACCATGTCATCTTAAACAATGGGGTTCAATTCAAAGGGAAAACTATAGATCTACTTACATAGTATAACATCGAGCATCATCGCTCTTCTCCATATAGACCACAAGCTAAAGGGGATTTTCAAGAGGATTTTGCCCCAAATGGTTACCACATACATAGACTGGGTAGACCACTTACCCTATACTCTATGGGGATACAAAACAAGCATCAGAACCCCAACGTGACAAACTTGATTTTCTCTTGTATATGGGATAGAAGTAGTGCTACCCGCAGAAGTAAAGATCAAGTCCTTGTGAGTGGTAATAGAACCAAAGCTATTAAAAAGTGAATTGGTATGATTGAAATATGAAGAATTGAATCTCATTGATGAGAAGCATTTAACAGCTCTCGCCAATCCTCAAGCCTACCAGCAATGAATGGCTAGAGCCCACGGCAGGAAGGTGAAATGGCAAAATCAGTCGATCAAAGTAGGAGACATAGTGCTGAACAATCTTGGAAAATGCAAATAGATGTTCGAGGAAAATTCCAGCCTATTAGGGAAGGTCCATAAGTGGGGCAACAAACTCTCCGCAAAGGTACAGTGAAGATAATGGATGTGGATGGCAACGAGTTCATAAATCCTATCAATCAGAATAAGCTGAAACGTTACTTCATCTAAAAAAGACATAACAAAAAAATAATAAATAAGTCTGCTAAGAGCTGGTGAGGGATTTTAGGCAAAAATTAGGACAAAAATAGCGAGTGTAGCCTTTGGTAAAATCCATTTCAGAACCCTAGACGATGATGGACAATGATCCAAAAACTCATACAATTTACTTTTTTGTTTAATGAATTTTCTTTTTTTGATAGCATCATAGTAAAGAAAATATGACATGTATGTGTTAAATGGACATAAATTGTTAAAGGAAATTTATGCATAAGCTAGGGGCGTTCATCGGTAGGTTCGGTTGAAAAACAAACCGAACCAAATATATCGATAACCGGATAGATAAAAAAATTAAAACTGAAATGAAACTGAAGTAAATAAGTAACTGAACCGAACCAAATCATTCGGTTTGGTTGGTTTGATTCATTTAACCGAATTATTTCTCTTGTTTACTTTTAATTTTTTTTTAGAATATTTTTATGTTCTTCACTAACCACTTTCATCTTTTACATAAGTTGACATATTACATTTTTATTTTCCAATAAATTGTAATGGTATCATTCTAACATTTAAGTTTAAATAATTGAATACGTGACTTTTTTTTGTGAATAAGAGGAAAATAGAACACAATTCCAGCAAGACGAAAACAATAAAAAAAACTGCACAAAAAAGAAGCAGTGTAAGAACTAGAGCAAGCTCTTATTCTACCCAGAAAGAAAAACTGGGTGGGAGCACCATACAATCCATTTCTAAAGTCAAAAATTCTATTATATATTATCATTTTTTATAGATATTTGAAATAGCCAGTCGGTTCGGTTACATCAATTTTTTATTAGTTCAAACAGAACCGATCGAATTAACCGAAAATCTATAAAACTTATAATCCAAAACCGAACTAAATAAACTGAATTTCAGCGGTTCGGTCGGTTATTTTGGTTAGGTTCGGTTTCTGAATACCCCTAGCATAAACATATCACATTTATTATATATCTTACATTACATGAAATAGAGGCAAAGAAGAAAAGAAAAATAGATGAAGGCATGCCTTTTATTCAAACTAGATGACTGAATGACCTAATGGCTAGTACTGGCTGGACGAGAACGAAGGCCCCTGGTCGTCTCTCTCCTCTCCTTAGCAATGGCTAATTCCCTTATAGAACTAAGCCAACACTTATAAGCAGCATCCAGGAGGATATCAAAAGAAGTAGTGTAGTTCATGGGAACTTGCACTCGATTGTTCCACCTCTCCAGATACTAGAACTACAATGTATGGGTGAAATCAAGACATTTGATAGAGCACAATGACTGTAGATACTTTTGTGGTCAGCTGTACTGCCTGCACAAATGTCCAAGCAAGTAAAAAGTGTTGTCATTTAAGGCCAAAAGCACCATGCCTCCAAAAGCAACAAATGTAGTAACATGAGAAATCGCCCACCAGGGGCAGGTCCATTGAATCCCCATAAAAGTGTGGTATTGCATCCTATCCACCCACTCATTCATCATGTATTTGGTATAGTCCTTATCATTGTCCACATCTTTGACCAGTGAGAATCGTGCCTAGAAGCCACTAGTGTGAAACCTTGTCTTAGGAATAGTAAGAATACCCTACTTTCCAAGGATCCATAATTGCAAGAGAAGTCTACTCCCTTTGAGAGCATTACCTTCTTCATAGTGGACAGACCCATGTAAATTAAAGTCTCATCCAAGACCACATTATTTAGAGAAGAACCTTCCAACATTTGCTCAACCACGTGAATGAGTGCTAAACTACAGATCCTAGTGCTAGTCTCATATAGATACTAGTCCAATAATAGTGGATACATGAATGGCAGGCAACTCACATTAGAAGGAATCAAGCCTCTGCATATATTCAGAGCCTCCAAAAGACTTAATCCAAAACCTTAAATCAACCTCTACCTGCAGCATCGCAAAAGTTTGAAGTAGTTCAGTAATCTGCTAGAGTAAGAAACATTTTAAGTAGGAACTACAATCTTCTGGTCAGAAGGAATTTTCATAATAGTACAAAACTCCTCATGCATAGGCTAAAGTTTCTAAAGAGAAAGAAATTATCAATCGAATCCTTGAAGCTAATCGCGACATCCAATAGAGATTGACAGATGAATATTTGGTGATAAATTCTCATATGATGCAAGCCACATGGCATAAACAAATCCCACTCGCTCTTGCTGAGAGAATTGAAATATCTCCTCAAATAAGTTGGAAATCATTATCGTCATTCATGGTGATGTCTAAAAAAGATCAAGAAATCCTAAAATGTGAAAGTTTGCTATACGTAGTTTACGGGGAAATCGGCCAAAATCTGGCAGATTACCCCATAAGCTCGAAATCATGCAGAAAAGATTATGCTAAATGTTGGATAATTACTCAAAATTGTTCTAGTTGTTCAAGCATCACAAGAAAAAAGAGAAAAGCAAATTGTATCAATGTGCTCAAAAGAAAGCCCCAAATTTGGCCAAAAATCATATACCTAGTAGCTAAAAGAAAAGATCTACATCTACTACCCCTGATCACTATGAGGAAAAGGTGGATGAGGATATTCGAATGGATCAAAAGGGATGACTACTCTAGCATGACTCCTGTTGTGAGCGGACGACCTCTTTCTTTACCCCTATTGAAAGTCAGAGAGAGGGAAAAATAAAGCGCGGCAAAGTGAGATGAGGGAGAGCCCTCGATTTTAGAGGCATGTGTGAGCACATGCATTTCTGTCGCCTCCGTAGAAGGATGATAGATTTGCTCTAACCTTCCACGGACCAAACGTCCTATTTTTCTAGTTCAAAACACTCATGGAGACATTCCTATCTGATTATTTTGTACCTAATCGTGCTTAAATAAATGTTAAAAAATACCGAAAAAATGTTAAATCTCGCTAAAAATCCAAAGTTTCCATTTTCTCTCTCGCCCCCGCCTTGCCGGAGCCGCTGCCACCATCGGCAGCGGCTAGGCCGCTCTGAGTGCGGCTGTATTGGCCTAGCGATCGTCGCTACTGCGACTGCCACCGCTGATGACTATAGCAGAACCGCCACCTTTTTGGGGACGGTCGCTATAGCGACGGTGGCACCGCTACATCAAGTAGCAGCGCTGCTGGCACAGCCTCCCCCGGCATGTGCTTTATTTCTTTTTCTCTCTCTTTGCCCATTGGTTGAGATTTTTCCCCAAATTTTCACCCCAAGTCAGTGTATTTTTGAGAATGGACTATTTAAAACAAATTAAGAGAGAAAATTATGGACTTTGGGCTTAATTTTCAGTAGAGAAATTCAAATTTGAGAAAAAATAAAGAACAAGAGAGGGAAAGCTCAAGAAAAGCTTAAATCTGATCCTAATCCTGATTCTATGTTGTTCATAGGCTTAATCTCTTAGCTTAATCATAAAATCAAGTAGAAATCTTAGGTAAAAAATGGATTAAATAAGTTTAGAGACTATTTATTTCAAATACTACCTAAATTCGTCACTGAATCTGTCACTAAAATTTTTCGTGGTTTCATCACAAATCATAGAAAAGGAGCTTGCCTTAGGTTGATTCGAGTTACAAGAGTGGATTCACAGCCTAAAGGTAACATATCTGAGTTCTTTTGATTATTTTCTCGCTTTCCCTTGCTGTTTGCTGCTGTTTTTGAAGTGTTTTGCTCATTTTCTTTTTTGTATTTTCGCGAAAATTGAACAAAATCGCCTAAGCCTCTATAAACACTACTACCACCGCTACTAACCGACCACCACCGCTACATCTGTAGCGGCACTGCTACACTCGTAGTGGTGGCTCCACGGTTAGTAGAGGTGGCGCCACGATTAGTAGAGGTTTGGGTTAATTTTCTAATTTTTGGGTTTTTACTCCCCCCAATCCTTAAAATCAATGTTATTTTGGTTTTTAAGTCCAGATATACTAAAATATTGTTGAAATCGACTTAAAATCTTCATGATTTTGATTTTTTAGTTGCAAAATGCCATTTCTTCCTCAATTTAAAAATATTCTCGGCACCTCTATAGGTGGGTGTTACCACCTCCACAGGCTATGGTGCCACCACTACAACCAGTAGCGCCGTCGCCATAGTAGTAGCGGTGGTGCCACCTCCCTATAGTGGTTCCGGGTAAAATTTCAAAATAGGTCCCTTTTTGCGTTTTTAGACTTGTTTTATCGTCTTTCTAGTATTTTCAGTTTCTCTAACCACCTAAAGAATTCCCTAAATAAAATAAACAATCTTTTATTATTTTTAATTTGGTAAATTAACTAATTATTTGATTAAACAACCCAATTTGGCTTTAAAATGAAGTTTTCTCACCTAAAAATTCATAGATAATCATTTTCTTCCAAATAAAAATTCAATAATTAACCGGTAATTACCTATGCCTTTATTATGCATGTTGATGGGTGTTTTGCCATGTTATGTGTTGCATCTGTGCTAACCGATATTTGGATGTAGGTAGAATAGGTTAGATGTATGTTAGGCCTTTGGCTATTTTATTTTTCTCGCATAGAAAAATGTATAGGATTTTTTAAAGCCATGTAATAATTTTCATTTGTTGTTCTTTTATTTACTGCTTTTTCTTGATACACCGCATGATGAATGTGTATATAAACCAAAAATTCTATATTAGGAGGATTCAAATCATATATGAACGAAAGAAACTTTTATTGAAAAATAAATGAATTGATTTGTAATATGAAGAATAGACAACATCATCCCAGGTTAGAAACTCGAATTGAGGTATGGTCTACCACCTAGTGGGAAAATCGTACCCAAAAATTCCTAGTCGAGCTAAAGTGGATGGCAACTCTATCTAAAGGACGAGATTCTAATCTTGTCTCTTTTAACACACAAATTAGACTAAAATCTCAACTTTAACATCACTTTAATCATTTTTTTCATGCCCTCTCAATCGAGGAGGACTTTCCTATAGCGAGCTTTACCGCATACACATCCTTGTTTAAAAATGTTTGCTCGCTCATAGTGGCGACTCTGCTGCGAATTGTCCTTCTTAACTTAAAATTGAAAGCTCTTTTCTTTTTTCATTGTTTGTTAAAGGATTTGATGATGTGTCAAAATCGTTTTTAAATCAAAACTTCTTTATTTCTTATGCCTTTTTTATCCATCGAGTAGCTAGAACACTAGGTTAGGTAAAATGCCCTTTTTCCACCCCGTGAAGCTCACTTGTATCACCCATGCCCACCAGGAATTGGGGATACTTCGTGAGTTGATCACTCATTTCAACCAACAAGTAAACTCCCTTGATAGCACTCATTTGAGGAATGGTTGAGTAACATGGAATCAAGGTAAAAGAGAGCCTTCTACATCACTACCAGCTTGAGAACAAGACCGCATTAGATAAGCCATAGCAACTTCCCCTTAGGAATCACTAAAATACACATGTTTCAGATTTAGGTTGCATACTCTCTTATTGTTCATTTGCATTTGAGTTAGCCCTAGATTTTTGAATGGCGTTGCATGGGAGTCATAAGGTGGGAAGTGGTTTCCTTATCGTATGTTATTTGTGTTGTGCTCATTCATGCAAACACCATGCATAGGCCGTATGTGTTATTTTATTTTTTCAGTTACCTATACCCTCCCTTCGCTTGAGGGGGAATTTTAACAATATTCCTAAGACCGTTTGGGTCCCGATGAACTGTATCTGATTCGCTAGGAAGGGTGAAGGATTCACGCATCTCATGTATATTGGGGATAAGCTTTGCATCATAATCCTTTATGCTCTCTCCCCCTCTAAATCACCATATGTATACAACATTCATGATTTAAACAATTGTGCCAACCATTCATTTCATTCATGGTTTAATTTAGGCTGATCAGCTAGCTCGAGACATCCTCGCCATTGTAGTCTAGTCTTACCCAGGCTTGATCACCATTTGGTTCGTTGCTCCATGACTTCAAGCTCAGTTTTAGAATCTGCTTTTTCAGTCATGTCTAATCTACTTCGAATTGATGGTGTTCCATTTGATGGTACTCCTCATCCTCTTCCTCCACCAGATTAGGTTTAGTCTCAGTTGCATAATGATATCACCGGTGCTATGGCCTTGTTCTATTAATTTGACTTATTCCGCACTTTTATTCAAGAACAAGTCCGTTCTATTTTAAGGGAGGAAAGGAATGATCAGAGGCCATCAGGGTCAGTGATTCAAGCTTAAGGATAGCTAGACTTCACTTAGAATAGGTCAAGTTAGGTTCTACCAGTTTTGACTGAAGGTTTAGTTCCCTCAGTTTAACCTATTCAACCTATTAAGCCAAGTCAGTTTCATGTTGGGCAAACTTCAGTTCAGCCATCCACATCCTTAACTCCCCCAGCCTTTGGTTGTCCTCCTCTGAGCTCGAGGCTTGTAACTTAAGCTCCTATTTTCCCCACTTCCTTAGGGGGTTTTACTCCTCAAATGATTGCACCTTCTAGTGGTTTTATCCTTCCTCCGACACCACTGATGACTTTTGCACCATCTCCTCCTACCTTTATAGTTACCCCGAGAGGAACCACTTACCCTTTGAATCCCTTTGCCTATCCTCAGGTTGAGATTCTAGTACCTCTTCCACCAATTCATTTTAGAGCAACTTCTATTCCTAATGACCAGGTCACACAATCTCTGGGTGTGACACTCCTTGACTAGGTCACACAATCTCCCAGTGTGACACCAGAATTGGAAGCGCTGTTGAGTCAGTTGGTTGCCATGAATGATAAGAAGGAAGACGAGAACAATGAGAACTAGGTTCCGAAGAACTTTTCTATGCCACAAATGGAACCTTATGCTGGTGAGGGGGCCCCTAAATCTCATATTGTCATCTACAAAAGGATCATGCGAGTCTAGAAAATTTGTTATAGGTTTTTAATCAAGTTGTTCCCTTACACTTTGGGTGGTTCGGCTCTCAAATGGTACAATACTCTTCCCCCCAATGTGGTCCTCAATTTAAAGCTTCTCTCTAAGGCTCTAATTTGTCATTAGGATTTCAATGTGACCATGGGGACTACTATCCAGCATCTTGTGGTAGTAAAGCAGAAGCCAAGCGAGGCCTTTAAGTCCTACTTCAATTGGTGGATGGCCACCTAAGTTCTTTTGAAGCAAAAGCACAGTCTAAAGGAGATGATCTCGAAGCTTCTTGATAGATCTCTCCTAATCTTCCATAAGGAAATGGAAACTGATTCTTATGAGTCCTACATGACTGTTTTTGAGAAAGCCAAAAAGATTGAGCACCGAGAAGAAAAAGAGAAGGTAAATAAGCCGAGTGGGAATTGACTGTGGTTTATGAAGAATGACTTTAATGAGATTGCCTCTACTCCTACTAAGGGTAAGATGCCTATAGTTTAAGTTGAAGTACAAGAGGAGGTGTCTGCAGTCCAAGTATCCACTTCCTCTCAAGCATTTTTATCTCTATAGAAACTTCCCCTTAGCATCATCCTTGCTAGAATGTTTGAAGTGGGTAAGATGAAGCCCCTGCACGACTATAGGGCTCCTAGACCTCAAGAGAAAGGGAATTTTTGCAAGTTTCATGTTCAGAAATGGCATCAAACTTATCAATGTAGAATCTTGGCTTCCACAATCGCTCGTATGGTAAGGGAAGGGAAATTTGGGGAGCCAGCTAGAAAACCAAGTACCATGGAAAACCCTCTGCCTAAGTCTGATGGCAAGGTCATTATGATCAACTCCGATCTTAGTGAAGAATCTATTATGACATGATCTTTGTCTTTGACATGATCTCACAATCTCACTCCATGGTAATCTCTATGGAGATTGAGAAAATGGAGCAAGAAAGCGAGACTAAGGCTGAAGGCATGGAGATGGTTAAGGAAGCGCATTTCAATGTTAATGATTATGTGCTAAAAGGGGAATATTTTGATGAGGAGCTTGAGGCTTTTAATCCGGATGAGTATGAGCATCAAGATATGGCGTTGGCTTATAAAGAGCTAGCTTACTTGTTTGAAAATCTAACCACCAAAAGTTCAAAGATTGATGGGATCCTGAATGTCACTCAAAGCGAACGACTACATTAGCCTAAGCATAATCATCTTCATCTTAAGGATAATCCCGTGCAAAAATTTGTTAGGACCACCGCTAAGCTGACATCTCCACCACCTCAGGTTAAGACAAGTCTCAAGATCGACCCTCTTATCACTCAGCTAAAGAATAAGCAAGCCCATCACAGCATCTGGATACTTGTCCTTAGTTTTGAAGCCCACCGTAGAGCTCTTATGAAAAGGCTTTTGGAAATTAAAGTAAAGCCTACAACTTTAGTGCTTAAAATGTGTGGTATGGTAGGTGAAGGGCTTTAGCTTCAAGAAGGGAAGATGGGGTCATATTTACTTTCAGGGATTACCAACCCGAGGTGATCAACCACCATCGTGCTCCGTTCATGTGTGTCCAAATTCTAGATCAAACTATCCCCTGTGTTATGGTTGATGCTGGGTCTTCTTTGAACCTCTGCCCGCTCAAGATCATTCATCAATTAGGTATGTCCGAGTCAATGCTCGAAAAGTTTAATACCATCATCCGTGCATATGATGATTTAAAATGCGAAGTGATTGGGTGGTTTGAAGCCAAAGTGACAGCGAGAGAAGCCACTAGCAAAGTGTAATTCACCATCCTTGATATTCCCATTGCCTACTCTTTGCTCTTGGATTGCCCTTAGATCTATGCTTTGGTAGCAGTTTGTTAGCGCTCCATCAGAAGATCAAGCTCAAGGGGAAGGATGGAAGGCTTTGTGTTATTGAGGCGGACCAAGCATTTGTGGTGCCTATTATGGAAGCCATGGAAAAATTTGGATTTTACATAGCTGTTATTCATAATGAGAATTCTAAGGTCCTTTGCTATGAGCACTACTCATCTGCAGCTAGAAAAATGATGAAGAAAAGCGGCCATGTGCCAACACAAAGGTTATGCAAAGGCTATAAAGGCATTACTGATCCTATCAAAATCAAGAAGTTCTCCTGGCGTGCTGGCTTTGGGTGAACCCCGATGAAAGTTTAGAGGCATCTTCACCCCTATACTGTGGAGTGATCAATGTTTACAAAATCCAAGGAAAGAGAGCCTACAAAGGGGAGCTAGAGCCTGTCAAGCATGATGGTCAGATGTGGCCAGGTTTTGAGATTTTCAAAGATGTGTATGATTTTGAGAAAGGTTACCTTATTAAGAAGGAGAAGGACATTATGAAGCCTATGTCTATTATTGAATCCAATGGATAGGGTAAGGAGAAGCTGTTTCCTGATTCAGATGAAGAGAAGCATGCTGATCAGGAAGTTGAAGATATTATGGTTGGGGCCATGTCTAAGGCCATGTCTGTTCTATTATTGAAAAAATGGAATAATAATGATGAGGCCAATCCTCAGGCCAAAGCTATGAAAAAGATCGCGAGGGCTCTAGCGAGGGAAGGAGATAAGATAAGTGCTGAACAAGAGAAAGCTCTAGGTCTTGACTTGGACGACTTGTTCATAAAACCTACCAAGGGTGTGAACTCTATTGATGCCTCTGCTTAAGGCTCTGCGAATGTGGAGGATGACTCTATCTATGATGATGTAACCTTTAATATTTCAATTGTTTTTGATGGGAACAATATAGCTTTCAATGCTTTTACTTTAATGAAAGACTCTACTTTCGCTTATTTGCCTGATGTCTTACCCAATGGGGCCATGCATTCATTTAATCATAAGGATAACATGTTCAATATTCATGATGTTTCTTTAACTGAAATAAATTTAAGGACAGGTGATAACCTAGAAATGGTAACCATTTCTAATGACTTAACCCTAAAAATAAAAAGAGAGATAATCAAAGTGTGAAAAGATCATGTTAATGCTTCGCTTAGTCGTATATGGACATTCGTGGTGTTGATCATCATATCTCTGAGCATTGTATTCCAACCAATCCTAAGTTTTGTCTTGTCAAATAGAAATTCCATCGGTTGAGACCAAAATGAGCTGACAAAGTTAGGGCAGAGGTTGCTAATATGATTGAAGCCAAGCACATTGAAGTTATTGGGTATCCGACCTGCTTATCCATTGTTATCCCAGTTGTCAACAAAGAAGCAAGGGTAAGGGTTTGTGTAGATTATCGAGATCTAAACAAAACTTTGCCAAAAGATGACTTTCCTCTGCCATATATCGATGTGCTAATTGACAGGGCTGCCAAAGTCGCAACGTACTCCTTTATTGATGAGTTCTTACGAAACAATCAAATTCTATTGGATATAATTGACATGGTCAAGATAGCTTTCATCACTGAATGGGGAGTGTTCTATTATCAACTTATGCCCTTCAGTCTAAAGAATGCTAGGGCAACCTATCACAGACCCGTCACCACTCTCTTTCATGACATGATTCATAAGGGAGTGGAAGTCTATATGGATGACATGTTGGTTAAGTCTGCTACCAAGGAAGAACACCCTGTAGTTTTGGATAAGTTTATGACTCACTTTGGGAAGTACAACTGATGCCTTAACCTAAAGAAGTGTATTTTTGGGGTTACATCGAGAAAGCTCTTGGGTCATGTGGTCAGTCAAAGAGGTATTGAGATGGAACCCGACAAGATTAAAGCAATTAGGGACATGCCTACTACAAAGATAGAGAAAGAAGTTTGATCCATCTGTGGGTCTATTCAATGTGTCAGTCGGTTCATTGCATTCCTTACTACCGTTTGAGAGTTGTTCTTCAAACTGATAAGAAAGCATCAATCGATTGCGTGGGATGAGCGTTGTTAAATCCCCTTCAACAAAATTAAGGCCTGCCTTCTTTTCCCAACCATTCTTTGACATCCCAACCCAGTAAGCCATTGATTCTGTACTTGGCAAAATATTAATCTCCCATAGGGGCAATGTTAGTTCAAGAAGACAAAAGCAAGTGTGAGCATGCATTGTACTATTTAATTTAGAAACTGATGGACTATGAAACCCATTATTCAATAGTCGAAAAAACATGTGCTATCATGGTATGGTTAGCAAAAAAGTTGTGCCACTACTTTCAGTCATATAAAATTCAAGCCATCGCTAAGGTCGATCTGATGAAATATCTCTATCAGTCACCGTCCTTGGTCAACAATTTTTGAAAAACCAAGCTCACAAATCTAACTATGTCGAGAAGTTGGACTTTTCAGAAGAGCAATTAGCTATGATTAACGTTGTTAAATTGGTATGGACTATGTACTTTGACGGTGCCATGAACAAATGTGGAGCGGGCATCAGAGTTATAATTTTCACACCCCACAGTGAAGTCATTCCTCTATCTAAGCGGTTAGAGTTTGCAACAACCAACAATGGTGTGGTGTATGAAGCTTGTCTATTTAGTTTGGAAGCCCTATTACTTGTAGGGGCAATGCACGTTTCAATAGTTGGAGATTCAGCTTTGGTTATCCATCTGGTTTTTAGGGATTGAGAAATCAAAGAAGAATCACTATGACCTTATGTAAACGCAGTTTGGGTTCTATCAGTGAAATTCGAGGCCAGTTTGCACCAGCATGTACCACGAGATGAGAATCAGATGACCGATCAACGCACCTATCTTGCATTGATACTTGGGAATTTCTTGAGTTAGTTGTCTACTAGTGTTGGGATCAATGGATCTATCCAGAGAGAGTCGGGGATTGGGAGTTCCCTAAGTCAGCTATTTACTGGGGATGCCATTAACGGACCTATCAAGAATTTTTTGACACATTAGCAATTGAGATGAATTGCATTTTTATTGCTTAATTGATTTTGTTGAGACAAAAATATTTTTGCCCCATCAATTAAGTAATAAAAATGGAAGATCGATAAAAATTCGAGTTTAGAAATATTTGGGAGGCTAGGAAATTGTTGCTTGGTTGGATTTGCCCCTTTAACACTTAGACATTTTTGTTGTCACCATGGACTCTTCAAAAACTAACTAGAGTTTTTACGGTCACTTAGGACTCTAAAACATTTTTGCTGTCACCTTGGACTCTTAAAAAGTGGATATAAATTTTATGGTTCCCTCGGACCCTTCGGCATTTTTGTAGTCACCTCGGACTCTTCAAAAATTGATTCAAATATTTATGGTGACCTCGGACCCTTAAAACATTCTTGCGGTCACCTCAGACTCTCAAAAAATGGATTGAAATTTTTGTGGTCTCCTCGGACCCTTCAAACGTCCCTGCAGTCACCTCGGACTCTCCAAAAATGGATTAAAATTTTTATGGTTGCCTCGGACCGTTCAAACATTCATGCGGTCTTCTTGGACTCTTCAAAAGAGATGGTTTGGGATTTTTGTAGTGTATTGGGGTCGCCTTTAACACTCTTGTCAAAAATGAATTCAAACATTAGTAGTTATTATAAATTGTGTTTGGATTGCTTAATTTATTTTGTTGAGACAAAACAATTTTCCCCTTCAATTAAGCAATAAAAACAGAAGTATAAAATATAAGCCTAGTTACGATTTCTGGGAGTTCAGAGGAGCTACTGCAGTGGGATCGCATTTTTCCCCTTCAATCGGGAAACGGCAAAAGGTGTCCTTGGAATATTGCATTAAGGTGCCCCTGCGAAATTGGATCGAGGTGCCATTGGAGAGTTGGAGGATTGCATCAAGGTGGCCTGGAGAGTTGGATAGTTGCATTGAGATGCCCCTGAAGAAGTGGAAGGTTGCATCGAGGTGCCCCTAGAGAGTTTGAGATTTGAATTTTAGATTCCCTTATCAGATGACCACCTGGATTGCCGTATGGTGTACATGTAAAGAAAATTTTGAGATGTTAGTAACTAACATGAGCTGTGTTTTTATTTCTTAATTGATTTTGTTGAAAAAAAATTTTTTCCCCTTCCATTAAACAATAAAAATGGAAGTTTGAAACATAAGTTGAGTTGAGATTTCCGGGTGTCCGGAGAAACTACTGAGGTGTCCATTGGGTCGAGCCGATACATCCCTTGGGTGCTTTATCCTCGAATGTCGCTTAGGCAATATGTTAGGAAGTCCCTTGACATGTAGTTGTTTGTTTCTAAAGTTGAGCGTTTGGCTCGAGAATATTTTACTGTGCTTTGTTTCTTGCATAATTCAATATACAATAATAGACGGGATATGTCTGAATATTATGCATTTATGCATGAATGCATGAGTTGTTTTGTTGATCTTCTTTTAGATGACTTGATTGCTTGCTTGACTGGCTTATCTAACTCGATTTCTTACTAACAGAGAGATTATATAGAGTTGTATTGCCGTATAAATTTGTTGGTGGAGGATTAGAGATGTCATGGTTCTTACATAGGGTTCATGTGAATTGATATTGAGGATGAGGATGTTCACTTTCTGCATACCCTATCACTCGCTTCCCAAGGAGGCAAACTAGCTGTATAATGACCATTGGATTGAGGGAATCAAAGACCTATGGGAGCACGAAGCAAAGTTTGAGATTCTGGATTATGAGTGGTTGGATGCTATCACTAACAATGAAGTCTACCAAGGACGGCTTTGGGAGATTCGGTCCTCGTGGACTTGAGATGCTCGGTCATGGTCGAGCTTAGAGTTGACACAAGTAGAAGACAGATTTGGGCCCCTTTTGAGTCCACCAAGCTATAGAGGATATTCAGGTACTATGATGACAATGATGTGGACACGTGTACCTAGATGCGATTAGTAGCAGTCATTTACCTTTATTTTCATTTGTCTTAACTTTTGTATAGACCCAAACATTGAGGTTGGCCTCTCAGACCTATTTATTATTTTACCTTTTATTTTTGCCTAAATCACCCTTTTTAGGTTTTCAATCTAGTAGATCTGTTCCTGGCTTTTGCATAGACCTCGCTCTTTTCAATCTATCTAGATTTATGCCACTGGATTGACTATAGGAGACCCTATGTTCAACTTATCTGCAACATTTTGCCTTTTTGGACCAACATATTCATTCAACCATAAACATAGGAGTTCAGTTAAAGTGACATTTCCATTAAAGAAATTAAGTTTAAGTACATAATGATGGTAACCATTTCTATTGACACAAACACTGGTGTGAACTAGCCTATACAAGTTTTTAAGCCAACATCTCTCTTATTGCTCATTTTAACCCCAACTTTTGCCGAGACCACCGTTTTCGGGTTTTTAGTCTACCAAGCTATTTTGCACCCTAACTTTTGCCTAACTGGTTTGTAGAATACTAATCGGCAGGTTACACCCTAATTTTTGCCCGAGTAGTAGAAGACCACTCGACGGGTGATTAATTTTATTTATTTTCTTATATGCTGCTTTTTCTGATTTGATTCTTTTGGTTAGATATGATAACTCTTCAACCTGTCTTGGTTGACAGGATTTATGAACTTATTACCGTCTATGATTTTCATGCCTTTTTTATGATATGATTACGCTATTTACATGTCTAGAGGTTATTTAAGGCTTTCAAATGTTGTTTGTCCATGGTGTTGAGCCATTCGGATCTCACTATTGTCCTTTCATATTCTTCCAATCTTAGATTCTAGAGCAACCCTCACATTTGATTCCAGAGTGACTCTTAATGACTTCATCTTAGCTTTGATTGGCAACATTATTTTCATTCCATAGACCAAGGAGAAAGGCATTTCATTTGTTGGATTTTTTATACTTGTATGGTACTCCATAGAGCAAACAATAGCTTATCAGCCCAAACTCTATATGCAGTAATAGCCCTTGAGAGAATCTTCTTGATAAACTGATTTGTGCTTTCGATTGCCCCATTAACTTATGGCTTGTAAGGTGAAGATCTATGATGCTTGAACCCATACTTTTCGATTGAGTCGGTTGTTGTCTCTTGAAACTGAACCCCATTGTCTGTGATGATGTGATGAGGAAAACCATACTGGGCAAAGACTTGTTTCTCTATGAGCCTGGCCATTTTCTTGGCGCTAAAATTTGTGTAGGATTCGGCTTCCCGCCATTTTGAGAGATAGCCCACCATTACGATGATGAGATAGTGACCATTAGTTGATGAAGGTTGAATCTCGCCAATTATGTCCTCCACATCAAGAATGGCCAAGGAGTAGGCAAATTTTGAAGATTGGTAGGTGGAGGATGTTGGATATCGTCAAGGATCAATGGTTCATCAAGTTTGGGGAAGTTGAGAATGGGTTGGTGAAGCGGGTGAGGTTTGATTTTGTCAAATATGGCAAGGCAGTGTTCATTCCACGCAATAGGCAGACGCTTCTTAAGTAACTTGAAGATAGATTTGCACATATTTGTGAGGTGAGTATTGAATCGGCTAACATTCTAAATCGATCTACAAAAAGACCAAACTTCTTTCTCTACTTTACGCACCGAAATGTGATGTTTGTAAATCTGACAATCAACCTAGGCATGTCTAGGTTTGACCAGGTGAAAGTTTAACATGATCTTTAAGAACTTTTATTATCTCTCTCTTTTTTTATTAGGGGTTTGGTCATTAGGAATGGTTACCATTTTAGGTTATCATCCGTACTCAAATTTATTTTAGTTAAAGAAATGTCATGAATACTGAACACATTATTGTTATGATAAAATGAAAGCATGGACCCATCGGGCGGAACATCAAGAAAATAAGTAAAATCAAAGTCTTTGATTAAATTCAAAGCCTTATAAGCTGAATTGTTTACACAAAAATACAAGAAAAACAGAATTACATCTTAAGATAGTCATCCCCCATAGACGGAGGTTCTTGACTGGTGTTGTAGGTTGAGTTGGCATCCTTAGTAGCTTTCATTGGTGTGTCGCCTGGGTCGAGACCCAGAACTTTCCCTTGTTCAGTAGATATCTTATCTCCTTCATTCGCTAGAGACCTTGGGAGTTCCTTGACATTCCATAGCACTTGGCTTTCTAGCCGGCTACTCCATCTTTTCTTCTCTTACCAAGTTCCAAACAACCGTGCCCAAAGGCTTGCACTGATTTATCTTGTTCCATAATTTAACATGATAGTGACAAAATTTCCCTTTTTCCTCGAGTGTAGGAAAACGGTTTTCACAAGGAGAATTAAGTTCACTGGTCTCCTTTAACTTGGCAAAGATAATAATGAGAGGCAACTTCCATGGGCTCACAAAAGCGTTATGGTGAGGGGTAGTAGCTTGAATAGCTGAAACATTATCTTAAGAGACAACTTTAAATGCAGCCATCTTTTCCTTGGTCGGTACATGAGCAACTTCAAAAGATTCAGGACTGTTGTTCTTATGAAACCATGGCCTATTGTTGTTTGGCTTATTGGCCTTTTCCTTTTCTTCTTGACATTCAATTTTTTTGGCATTCTCAAACACTTGAGTATATGAGTCATAGGTATCGGTTTCCATATCCTTGTAATAGATTGGGAGAGATCCATCAAGAAGCTCCAGAATCATCTCCTTCAAGCTCAATTTCTACTTCAGAAGCACTTGGTTGGCCATCCACAATTTATAGTAAGACTTAAAAGTCTCACCTTATTTCTGGTACACGGCCTCGAGGTGCTGAATGGTGGTTTCCATGGTCGAGTTAAAACCTCAGTGACCAATTAAAGCTTCAGAGAGAAGCTTTCAATCTAGAACCGTTGTAGTGGGGAGAGTATTGTACCATTTGAGAGCTGGCCATTCCAAAGTGCACGGAAACAACTTGGCCAGAAACTTGTCACCAATCTTCTGAACTCACATAATCCTTTCATACATAACGATGTGAGACTTAGGGGGACCTTCACCAGTATAAATGTGAGCATGAGCTTTTCGGTGACCCTTGGAACGATGATGACTTATTGCTCTGACCTTTTATGGTCTAGTTGTTCCATTATTTTAGAATTGAATAACGTTTGACAAGATCTTTGATCCCGAATAAAAATAATTGAATCTTGTTTAAAATGTTAACCACTTCCTTTACCATCGCGCGTAGTAATTTGTTTCATATTTTTTTCCTTGAAATTTGGACATTTCCAATGAGTCTCGTTTTCCTCTCTGAGCTTTCCAGAATATCAAGAATCACCCTGATCGGATGCCTGTAGTATTGATTTGTTCGTATTTCGGGGCCAGCGACCTTGCCCTTCCCTCTGGTGCCCCAGATCGGGGCAACGTGGTCCACAAGGCCCTCTAGGCCGTATTATATGACGCGGCCTAGATAGGGCCATGATAGGTGATGTGGCCTGGGCTGGGCCACATCACGTGACATGGCCTAGATTGCGCCATGTCAGGTGATGAAGCTTGAGCTAGGCCACGTCACGTGACGCGGCCAACTGTGTCTTGCGACGCGGCCTCGGTCCTGCCATGCCACTAACACGGCCCTCGTGCGGGGTTTCCTCAATCGACACTTTTTTGGGTTTTGGGATTTTTTCCGTCAAATTTTGACATTTGGCGGATTAATTCTTAGATTTTGCACTTGGAAAGTCTATAAAAACCCATCAAAAATCTAATTAAAGGACTTTTTGGGGGCTAGTTTTCAACAAAAATTAAAACTCTTAAAATTTTGAAAGTTTTAGGGGAGAAAGAGCTTAATAATATGGTGAAATCTAAATCAACACAATTGGTTCTTGATTTCTAAATCTTATTAGGATTAATCTCCTAGGTTAAATCACTAAAATCTATTAGAAATCTTAGGTAAAAATTTGTTTAAATAGGATATAGGGACTTTTTCCTTACAAAATCACTAAATCCCTTGCTAAATCGGTTGTTTCATTGGATTTTCATCTCAAATCCGTCACAAAGCTTGCCAAGCGTCCGGTTCGAGTCTCAAGAGTGGATTCACGGCCTTTAGGTAACTTTCTAAGTTCCAATCTATTTCTTTTTGATATTTTTTTCTACTGCTATATTTTTGGTTGTTTTTCCAGGCGTTTGGCCCTTTTCTTCGTCCTTTTTGTGATTTTCTGCCAAAACTCCTACTGATCATTCTGGCGAATGTCAGTCCAACTGAACGTCACCTAGGCCACCTCGCTGAGTCGGCCTACGGGTCGCTCATGCGGCCAATCATTATTTTGTTAGATTTTATGGGTTCTTTTCCCCCAAACTAAAAAACCAAGGTTATTCAAACATTTTAAGCCCGAGTCTACTGTAACAATGAAGGAAATAGCCTCAAATTTTAATAATCTTGGGGTTTTCAGGCACAAAAATGTCGATTCCGGCATGTTTCGACACTTTTTCCGGCATGCCACTTCAGTGGCATGAAGGTCTACTGAGTGTCATCTAGGCCACCTCATTGAGTCGGCCTACCACCTCGCTGAGTGGACCTTCTGGTAAAAATGTCCAAATGGTCCATGTTTGCTTTGTTCTATTGTTTTTTGTCTTGTTTCTATCATTTTTGACCCGGTTTTTTTCATTTTAATATGTTTTTAGTCCCGATTTTTACCCAAAAAATCTCTAAAAATCATAAATAATTTCAAATTAATTAAACTAATTTTTATAGCTACTGGAAATTATTTTATCTATTGCTTAATGGGTTAAATGGCTATTTAACGGCTTAAAAATAGTGTTTTTACCAAATAAATCGTTTTCCACCAATTAAACATCCCAAAAAAATATTTTGGAAATGCTAAATCTGATTTTAGGATGTTTAATTGATTTCTTTCATCTTTTTTAGGTTGTTAGATAATTAATTAACACCCGAAGATTATGTTTTTGTCCCGAAAAAACCAAAAATATGTTTTCTTCTTGCTATGTGTTTATTTTCCACATTTATTTATTCATGCTTTATTTATGATTATTCACGTATATCTCTTGCCTCATTTGGAGCCGGGTCTGAGTCGGTAAGCTTTCTTAAAACCCGGTTTTGCTCGTTTATTTATTTATCGCTTTATTTATTTTCATGCATTAGAAAAATGTATAGGTATTCGTAAAGCGTTATAATAATTTTATTTCCTTGCTTTGCTTATTTATTGTTTTTTGTGTGATGTATGGCATACTAAACTGAAAACACCAAACAATAATTGGATTAAATCGCATAAGAACTAAGGTCACGTTTATTAAAATATAATCGACTTGAATTAAAAATTGAAAAGTAAGCAACATCATCCGGACCTAGAATCTCTATTTTACGGTACAGCCCAACCACCCAGTTGGAATATCGTACCCAAATTCCTGGTGGAGCTTCACCGGGTGGAGACTCTATCTTAAAATATGGGATTCTAAGTCTCATATAACATAAATTGGACTAAATTCCAACTTTAACATGGCTTCCATTATCCATTTTCATTATTCTAAAATAAGGAAATCTCTCAGCACGCTTCATAGTGCTCGTTGTTTCTCCGCCCCACGCCGAAGAGCATTAAAGCTTACCTTATAGGCAGGGGATTCAGGTTGTCAGCTCACTGTAGAGACTCCACTGGGGAGAAAATCCTTTTAACTTAAAATTTGGAAAGTTGCTTTCATTTTAAAAACATTGGCTAACGGATTTTGATGATGTTCCTGAATCGTTTTTAAATTAACGCTTTATTTCTTATGTCTTTTAACTCCACCGTTTAGTTAGATTTTAAGTTTTAAGGTGCCACTTTATCACCCCCATGAAGCTCACTTGTATACCCCATGCCCGCCAGGTATTAGGGAAATTTGTGGGTGGAACACTCGTTTTAACCAATGTGTAATTCCCGCAGTCGCACTCATTTGAGGAGTGGTTGAGTTACACAGAACCAAGGTAAATGAGACCCTTCTACAGTTTTGTTCCACGACACCAGCAGTTAGAGACTATGAACTGCGATAGATCTAGCCATAGAAACTTCCTCGTAGGTTCACCAAAATAATCTAGATCTAGGTCACATACTCTCTTGTAGTTTCCTAGCACTAGAGTTAACCCCAGACTACAAATTAGCATTACACGGGAGTCATAAGGTTGGAAAAGGTTTATTTGCTTTCATGTGCAACTTGTGTTATGCATATTCATTCAAAGCTCATGCATAGGCCACCTGTGGCTGATCTTTATTTTAAATTTTCGCTTACCTCTGCTCTCCCCTTGCTTAAAGGGGGAATTTCATAAAATGCCAAAGATCGTTTGAGTCCCGACGTCCTGTACCTAGTTTGTTAGGCGTAACAAGGAATTTGTACATCTCACATATTTTGGGGTTAATCTTTGCATCATAAGCTCTTCTGCTCTCTACCTCTCTAAACCACCCATATGTGTAGCATTCATCACTCGAATATTTATTTTCTCATCCATCTCATTCATGGTTTGATTCGGGCTTATCATCTTTTGGTTTAATGACTTAGATCATGACGTCCCTACTACCGAAGCCCGCTATGGTTACGATTAGATCGCCGCTTAGTTTGTTGTTCAGTGTTAGACTTGGTTATTCCTACCATGTCTGATATTCCTCCATCTAGCGGGTTTTCGATCGAGGGCACTCCTCTGCTTGTCTCTTCTCTACCGGTCAATCAGTGGCAATCTCTATTAGGTTTAGAGCTAGCTAATGCTATGGCTATGTTCCTCCAGTTAGATATGCTTTGAGCAATAGTTTAAGAGCAAGTTAGATCCACTCTAAGGGAGAAAAGAGAGGCCAGTAGGGCCTATTTTTCAAGCTTTGGGAGAGATAGTTCAGTCTTTACTAGTCTAAAATTAGTTTTTAGTAACACCGCTCTGCCCTGTTTATCCTATCCAGCAAAGCCAATTTCTATTTGGTCAGAGCTCTTCTCAGCCATTCTTATCATCTAATCCACCAACCTTTGGTTTTTCTCCCCCTATGCACTCGAGGCTTATTCTCTAGTCTCTTATTCTCCCCGCTTTCTCAAAAGGATTTACTCCTCAGATGACGGTTCCTCCAAGTGGGTTTGTTATTCCTCTGGTGCAGCCGACTGTATTGACATCCTCTCCTCCTAGCTTTGTGGTCACTCCTTGCGAGGCCACTCACCCTCAGAATCCTTTCTCTTACCCTGAGGTAGAAACCCCGACTCCTATGCCTTTCCAATTCGGCTCATCTCCGTGTGAATAGGTCACGCAGCCATCGGGCATGACGCCCACAATGTCGACTTTCTTTAGGCAACTTCTACATAGGGGCGAGGATAAGGAAGAAGTAAGAGATGATGATTGGGTGCCTAAAAGTTTCTCAATGCCCCAAATGGAGGCTTATTCAAGCGAAGGGCCCCCTAAGTCCCATATGGTGATGTATGAGAAGATCATGCATGTCCAAAAGTTTGGGGATAAGGTGCTGGCTAAGTTATTCCCGTATACCCTTTTAGGACTTGCTATCGAGTGGTACAATACTCTTTCAAAGTCCACAATCCTAGATTGGAAACACCTATCTGAAGCTTTGATAGCCCATTATAGATTTAATCCCACAATGGAGATTACAATTCAGCATCTGGAGGCAGTCAAGTAAAAGCCAATTGAATCCTTCAAGTCGTATTTCAACAGATGGATGGCCACTTAGGTTCTCTTGAAGCAAAAGCTCAGCCTTAAAGAAATGATCCCAAAGTTGCTTGATGGGGCTATCCTAATGCTCTGTAAAGAGATGAAGACCGACTCTTTGGAGTCCTATCAAAAAGTTTTTGAAAAAGCTAGAAGATTGAGCACCAAGAAGAGAAGGAGAGGGCTAGCAAGCCAAGTGGCAAACCCTGGTTCAATAAGAATAGCAATTCTCAATCTTTTGAGGTTGCTCCAGCCCCAACTGTGGAGAAGACACACGTAGTTCAAGTGATCAATCAAGAGAGTGTTTCCACAATTCAAGCCACACCCGCTTGGGCTCCTGGTCAGAAGGCATTCGTGTCTTCATGGAAGCTCCCTCTTCATATCCTATTTTCCAAATCGCAAGAGAAAGGCATGCTTAGCCCTCTTCGTGAATACCATTCTCCTATGCCCCAAGAGAAAGGTAATTTTTGTTGCTATCATGTTCAAAAGGGACATACAGTAGATCCATGCAAACCTTTAGGCATGGCTATTTGGCGCTTGGTAAAAGAAGGAAAAATTGATGAACCAGCTAGGAAGACCGACATTGAGGAGAAATCATCACCGAGCTCTAATGATAGAGTGAGCGCCATCAATTCCGGTATCCCTGAAGATGTTGTGTTGGCAATGGTCATCTCTGATTCAGCTAACTCCATTATAGAAGCCAAGTTTATCACTAGCTCCAGCAAGAATCTCGCAGGGTCTCTGGTGAATGAAGGAGACAAATCATCAGCCAAACAAGGGAAAGTTCTGGTTCTCGTCCTGGACAACATGCTAATGGAAGCTACCGAGGATGGTTAATCTACTAGCTCTACCATTCAAGACCCTCCACGTGTGGAGGATGACTATCTATCTATCTATTATGTAATTTCCTTTTTCTAGTATTTTGATGCAAACAATTCTGTCTTGAAGGTGTTTTTAATTCAATCAAAGATTTTGCTTTTTGCTTATCTGCTTAATGTTTCGCCCGCTAGGTTCTTGCATCCATTTTATTATAAACATGATGTATTCAGTATTCATGATGTTTCTTTCATTGAAGTAATTTAAGTACAGATGATAGTCTAAAATGGTAACCATTTTCTAATGACTTAGCCATTGAAAGAAAAAAGAGAGATAAATCAAGTGCCTAAGAATCATGATAATGCTTTTGCCTGGTCATACTACGACATGACCTGGATTCATCATTAGATTGCCAAACATCCCATCTTCACACCTAAAACCGAAAAAGGAGCTCAGTTCTTCCTTCCAATATGTCAGTCGATTCATCATAGGTCACTATATGCAAACCGACTTTTAAACCACCGAAGAAGCATCAGCCAATTATGGAGAAAGAGCATTGCCAAATCATCTTTGAAAGAGTTGTGGCTTATCTTTTCTTTGCCCACCCATTCTCAAAATTCCGACCCCAATACAACATTGCCTTTTCCAAATATCCATTCCCTTACACCCTCCAACCTTCCCTTTTTCTCTCCGCTTTGGCCATTCTTGACGAGGGGGACACATATGATCAGCAAGATTTAACCCTGGTCAATACATGAAAATTGCTTCATCAAGAGAGGGGCATGTTACTTCTCAAAATAGGGGAAGCCGAGTCTTTTGCCAACATCACCACAGAGAAGATGGCCAAGTTCATCAAGGAGCATATCTTCGCTCAATGTGATCTACCTCTTCACATCATTTCAAATAATGGATCTCAATCCCAAGGGGAAACCCCTGATTTGGTCAAGAAATAAGAAACCTAATGTCACAAATTTTTTCCTCACTGACCACAAGCTAATAGACCAACCAAAGCCATAAACCAGCTCATCAAGAAGTTCATTTCAAAGACCACTGCATGGATGAAAGATTAACACGATGAGCTCCTATTCACCCGTCGTAGTTGTCAAACAAATGTCAAAATTCTCCTAAGCCAAACAACTTTCTCCTTTGCCTATGGAATGGAAGTTGTGCTACCAACCAATGTCGAGATGAAATCCTTACCTTTCTCCTTTGCCTATGGAATGGAAGTTGTTCTACCAACTAATGTCGAGATGAAATCCTTGAAATTTGCACTGAAACCAAGTCGAAGGGACCCCCTTAGACCAAGGCATAATTTGAATAACTTATTTAGATGTACCAGCAGTCAATAGCAAAAGCGTACAATGACCAAGTCAAGCATCAGAAGTACCAACCAAAGGCCATTGATCGGATTTTAAAACAAGTAAAGCCTACCAACATTGACTCAAGGGGGAAATTCTAACTGAATTGGGAAAGACCTTATGTAATCAAAAAGACACCCAGTTCTAGAGGAATGAAGATTTTGGATGGTACCGAGTTTGTAAACCCTATCAATCAAAATGGGTCGAAGCATTATCATATCTAACCAAAAGAATCAAATCCAGAAAAGTGACACATAAAAAAATAAATGAAATCAATCACCCGATGAGTTGTCCTCTATTGCTTGGGCAAAAATTTGGGTGTATCCTGCTGATCGGTGTTCTACAAACTGGTCAGGCAAAAGTTAGGGTGCAAAATAACCCGCTAGACTGGAAAACCGAAACGGGAAAGGTCTAGGCAAAAGTTAGGGTAAAGTGAGCTACGAGAGTGTGTTGGCTAGAAAACCTTTATAGGCTAGTTAACATCAGAGTTTGGGTCAATAGAAATGGTTATCATCATCGTGTACTCAAACTTACTTCATTTAATGGAAATGTCATTTTACCAAATCCTTTATGTTTGTGCTTGAATGAATTTATTGAGCCCAAAAGGTGAAATGCAATAGATGAATCAAACGAAGGGTTCTGTGCATTCAACCCAATACATCAAATGAAAATATAAGCAATGATAAAAGGCAAAAATCTTGATACACTTAAAATAGCGGGTCTATGCAAAACCAGGAAAAGTTCGCTGGATTGAAAACCCGAAAAGGGTAGTCCAGGAAAAAATTAGAACATAGGAGCAAAATGGTAAACAAAGTCTGATAGGCCCTTCTCAATGTTCGGGTCTATGAAAAATTAAGACAATCAAAACAAAGATAAATGACTTCCATCGATCACATCGAAGTACTCGCATTATCGTCTTCGTAAAAGTGCCTGAATACATTCTCCGGTCTAGTAGATTCGAAGGACTCAAATTCAACCTCTACTCATGTCTACTCTGATTCCGACAATGACCGGGCATGTGTAGTTTACTAGGTTTGAATCCTCCAAAACGGTCCTTGGTAGATTCATTGTAGCGATAGCGTCCAACCGTTCGTCATCTAGAATCTCAAACTTTGCTTCTTACTCCCACTTGTCTTCGATACGCTCAATCCAACAATCATTTATGCAAGCAAGAGCGTATGTAGAAAATGACAATCCTCAGCCTCAATGTCCTACCACACAAGCCTAGTGTGTGCATCGCAACTTCCCTAATTATTCGCCAGTGGCATCCCCACCTAATCTGTGTGACATCCTAAATCCTCCGTCAGGGGCATTCTTGCCTTGTCCGTGCTGTAATGCAATTCAATATATCCTCTCTCTTAGCAAGAGGCTGGATAGGATAAGTCGATCGTGCAAGCAACTAAATTGAGCAAAATCAATCAGGCCAGCGGTCATTTAACTCAAGTGTGGAGGATGATCAATCCGAGTAGCTCATGCAGTCATAAATTCATGCATAATATTCATAAATGTCATGTCTAGTATTCTATGCCAAATTCTACAGGAACCAAAGTATAGAAAAGTATCCTCAAGCTATATGCTCGACCTTCAAGTAAGCACCCATATCAAGGGGCATCTTCGAATTGCTTTCAATCCTATATCCGAGGTCATTCCCAACGGGCATACCAGCCAAACACGTCGCTCGGTCTCAGCAGTTTCTCCAGATCCCTAGAAATCTCATCTCTATTTATATTTCATTCTTTCGTTTTTATTTCTTAATTAAAGGGGTAAAAATATTTTTATTCCACAAAATCAATTAAGCAATAAAAACATAGTTTATATCATTTTCTAATGCTTCAAAATTTCCTCGACAGGTATGGCAATCCAGATGGACAGCCAATTAGATGGATTCTAAAATCAGAACTCAGATTTTCTCCCAGGGGCACCTTGATGCAATTACCCAGGAGCACCTTGATATAATCATCAGGGGCATCCCAACACCTGTTCTAAACTGCTTTCGAAGATAGAAAATACAAGGGGCATATCAGCAAGTCCCGATAGGCACCCCAGTTTCTCTGGACTCCCAGAAACCCTAACTCAGTTTATATTTCATTCTTCCAATTTTATTGCTTAATTCAAGGGGCAAAAATTTTTGTTCCACAAATCAATTAAGTAATAAAAATGCAATTTATATGGCTTACTAATGCTTCAACATTACCTTGATAGGTACGCTGTACGGAGATTCTGATGGACGATCGGTTCGAAGATCCAGAATCTGGAATTCATAAAATCCTTTTAGGGCACCTCTCCATACCCCCCCAAATCTTTAAGGCCACCTCGATGCAACCTACCAGTCCAAGAATCCAAACCCTTAAAAGCCTAAGCACATGCTTGGCAAAACCTCAGAAGCCCAAGCCCATGCTTGGCAAACCCTCGGAAGCCTAAGCCCATGCTTGGCAAACCCTCAAAAGTGCAAGCCCATGCTTGGAAAAACCTTAGTAGCCTAAGCCCATGCTTAGTAAACCCTCAAAAGCCCAAGCCCATGCTTGGCAAACCTCAAGCTCATGCTTGGCAAACCTCAAAAGCCCAAGCCTGTGCTAAGCAAACCTCGAAAGCCCAAGCTTGTGGTTGGCAAACCTCAAAAGCCTAAGCCCGTGGTTGGCAAACCTCGAAAGCCCAAGCCCATGCTTGGCAAACCTTAAAAGCCTAAGCCTATTCTTAGCAAACCTCAAAAGCCTAAGCCCATGCTTGGCAAACCTCAAAAGCCCAAGCCCGTGCTTGGCAAACCTTAAAAGCCCAAGTCTGTGCTTAGTAAACCTAAAAAGCCCAAGCCCTTGCTTGGCAAACCTAAAAAGCCCAAGCCATGCTTGGTAAAACCTAAAAAGCCTAAGCTTATGCTTGGCAAAACTCTCGAAAGCCCATGCCCATACTCGGAAGACCTCAAGTCTCCCTTAACAGGTATATTGAATCAATCTCTAGGTCAATTTCATTCTTGATAGGTCTATTATGGCAATCCTAAAAGACAACCAGTTCATAAATATGTGTGTCAGGTATATCCTCCTGTCCCTCGCTCTATCGAGAGATCACATTTGACCCATCAAGTGATAATCTCATGAGGGGCAGCCTATGAGCACGAGCTTTTCAGTGACCCTCGGAACGATGATGACATATTGCTCTAACCTTTTACGGTCTAGTTGTTCCATTATTTAAGAATCGAATCATGTTTGGTAAGTTCTTTGTTGATGATTTTAAGATCTTCGACCCTGATTAAAAATAATTCAATCGCATTTAAAATGTTAACCACTTCCTTTCCCCTTGCTTGTAGTAATTTGTTTCGTGATTTTTTCCTTAAAATTCAGACATTTTCAGGGAGTCTCATTTTTCTCGTTGGATTCTTTGCTCTCTGAGCTTTCCAGAATGTCAAGAATCACCCCGAACGGATGCCCGTAGTATAGAGTTGTTTGTGTTTTGGGCCAGACCCTCACTGGGCCCCTTGGCCTTCCCTCTAGTGCCCTCAATCCGGCGGCGGTGGTCAGCGCCGCCACTAGAAAGTTGGGCTACATGGACCACTCGATGGGCCACGTGATAGCATCATATAATGATGCCTAGATTGGGCCGCGTCATGTGATGCGGCCTAGGCTAGGCCGCATCACATGATGCGGCCAACCGCGTCATGTGACGGGACCTCGCCTTGGCTTTGTCACTGACCCGGGTCTTTGCAGGGGTTTCTTCAATCGGCATTTTTCCAAGTTTTCTTGGCCACCAAGTCGAGTTTTGGGATTTTTTTCTGTCAAATTTTGACATTTAGGGATTAATTTTGAGATTTTGCAATTTGTAAGTCTATAAAATCCGCACAAAAAATCTGATTAAATGACTTTTTGGGGGCTGGTTTTCAACAAAAAATTAAAACTATTAGAATTTTGAAAGTTTTAGGGGAGAAAGAGCTTAATAATATGGCGAAATCTAAATCAACACACTTGGTTCTTGATTTCTAAATCTTATTAGGCTTGACCTCCTAGTTTAAATCACTAAAATCTATTAGAAATCTTAGGTAAAAATTGGTTTAAATAGGATTTAGGGACTTTTTCCTCACAAAAGCACTAAATCCCTTGCTAAATCGGTTGTTTCGTCGGATTTTTGTCTCAAATCTGTCACAAAGCTTGCAAAGCATCCAGTTTGTTTCTCGAGAGTGGATTCATGGCCTTTAGGTAACTTTCTGAGTTCCAATCTATTTCTTTTTGATATTTTTTTCTACTATTATGCTTTTGGTTGTTTTTCCGGGCGTTTGGTCCTTTTCTTCGCCCTTTTTATGATTTTCTTCCAAAACTCTTGCTAACCATTCTGGCAAATGTCAGGCTAATTAAACATCACCTAGGCCACCTCGCTGAGTTGGCCTACCACTTCGTTCAATCGGCTTATGGGTCGCTCAAGCAGCCAATCGTTGTTTTGTCCGATTTTCTAGGTTCTTATCCCCCAAATTGAAAAACCAAAGTTATTCAAACATTTTAAGATTGAGTCTACTATAACAATGTAGGAAATAACTTGAAATTTTAATAATATTGGGTTTTCAGGCACAAAAATGTCGATTCCGGCTTGTTTAGACACTTTTTCTTGACAGGCAACTTTAGTGGGACAAAGGCCGACTGAGTGCCATTTAGGCTACCTCATTGAGTCGGCCTACCATGCCACTGAGTTGGCCTACCACCTCGCTGAGTCGGCCTACTGGTACAAATGTCTAAATGGTCCATGTTTGCTTTGTTTTGTTGTTTTTGGTCATATTTTTGTCCTTTTTTGCCCGATTTTTGTCATTTAATGTGTTTTCAGTCCCGATTTTTACCCAAAAAATCTCTAAAAATCACAAATAATCTAAAATTAATTAAACTAATTTTATAGCTACTGGAAATTATTTTATCTATTACTTAATGGGTTAAATGACTATTTAATGGCTTAAAAAAAGTGTTTTTAATAAATAAATCTAAATAAATTGTTTTCCATCGACTACAAATCCCAAAAAATATTCTCGAAATGCTAAATCTGATTTTAGGATGTTTAGTTGATTTGTTTCACCTTTTTTAGGTTGTTAGATAATTAATTAACACCCGAACATCATGTTTTTGTCCCGAAAAATCCAAAAATATATTTTCTTCATCCTATGTGTTTATTTTCTGCATATATTTATTCATGCTTTATTTATGATTATTCCCGTATATCTCTTGCCTCGTTTGGCGCCGGGTCTGAGTCGGTAAGCTCGGTTAAAACCCAGTTTCGCCTATTTATTTATTTTCTTGCATTAGAAAAATGTATAGGTATTCGTAAAGCCTTGTAATAATTTTATTTCCTTGCTTTGCTTATTTATTGCGTTTCGTGTGATGTATGACATATTAAACTGAAAACACTAAAACAATAGTTGGATTAAATCGCATAAGAACTAAGGTTACGTTTATTAAAATATAATCGGCTTGAATTAAAAATTGAAAAGTAAGCAACATCATCCGAACCTAGAATCTTTATTTTAAGGTACGGTTCAACCACCCGGTGGGAATATCGTACCGAAATTCCTGGTGGAGCTTAATCGGGAGGTGACTCTATCTTAAAATATGGGATTGTAAGTCTTGTATCCCTTAACACATAAATCAGACTAAATTTTAACTTCAACATCGCTTCCGTTATCCATTTTCATCAGGCTAAAATGAGGACTATCCCTTAGCACGCTTCACAGCGCTCGCTGTTTCTCCGCCCCATGCCGAAGAGCATTAAACCTTACCTTATGGGTGGGGGATTCGGGTCGTTGGTTCATAATAAGGTTCCATTCACGACATGGCAAAATTCTTAGGGACCCAATCCTTATCCCTTTTTTCCTCTTTCTTTTCATTAGTGACTAAGAGTTGCCTTAAAAGTGCCTCCACTTTAGGTGTCACACTTGGAGATTGTATGACCTATTCGAGGAGTGCCACACCCAAAGATTGTGTGAACAAAATTGGCTCCAAATTGAAAAGGTGGAGGCAATGACGGAGACCAGACATAAGGACATGCTTTGAAGTCAGGATTAAAAGGGTTTGGAGGATATTAGGGGTGTCGTAGGAAGTGCAAAACCCCTAGATGGTATGATCATTTGAGAGGTGAAACCTCCTAAGAAAGCGGGGAAAACAAAATTTTAAGCAATGGGACTTAGGCTCGGTGGAGGAAAAGCAAAGGCTGGCTGAGGAAAGGATGAAGGTGGTTGAGTTGAAGTCTGCCCAAAATGTAATTGGTTGAATAGGTTGTTTTTGTGTTATCAACTAAAAAGTGGATGGAATCTGAACTTACCCATTCTGTACAACAAAGGACTATCCCTAAGCTTGAACAATAGACCCTGCTGGTCCTTGATTATCTATCTCCTCTCTCAAAATCGAATGAATTTGCTCCTAAATAGAGTTCCTAAACATATCTGATTGAAGAAACTAAGCCATGGTACTAGCTATCCCAACACCTAATGGCGACAAACCGGAATTAGGCGAGGAGGAGGAGGAGGAGGAGACCCCTCAGATGGAGCATCATTAGGAGGCAATGTATTAGACATTACCGAAAATCCGGATTAAAAAACTAAGCTTATAATTGAACTACAATGATAAAGATGCCTCGGCCGAGTTTAGAAATCGGAAGCCGATCAGCTCATACTCAAACTATGAATGAAATGAAAGTTTTGTACATTTATTCAACTTGATGAATGTTTACACATACCTAGGGTGGTTTAGTGGGTGAGAGAGAAAGGTTTTATGATGCAAAGCTTATCCCCAATATACATGAGACGCATGAATCCCTCTTTATTCCTATAGAACTAGATACAGTTCCTCGGGAATTAATAGATCTTCAACATATTATTAAATTCTTCCCTCAATTGAAGGGAGAGTAGAGTGAAGTGAAAGAATAAAAAGGTAAGCCACAAATGGCCTATGCATGAATGTTGCTTGAATGAGCACAACAAAAATAGCATACGATAAATGATACCATTTCTAACCACATGACTCCCACGCAACGCGTTTGAAAATCGGGAGCAAACTCTAATGCCAACAAATGGCAAGAGAGTATGCAACCTAAATCTAAAACATGTATGTTTTGGCAACATCTAATGGGAAGTTTCTATGGTTAATCTAACGTAGCAATGGTCTCAACCTGGTCGTTGATGTAGAAGACTCTCGTTTACCTTGGTCACGTTTTACTCAATCGCTCCTCAAATGAGTTCGACCAAGGGAGTTACGTGTTGGTGGCAATGAGTGATCCACCCACAAGGTATCCCCACTTCCATGTAGGGCATGAGTGATACGTTGTGAGATTCATGGCTGAATAATGGGCACCTTAACCTCCTATTCTAATACACGCGATGGATGAAAAGGCATAAGAATAAAGAGAAGTTTTGATTCAGTAAAAAATTTGGCACATCTATGCATCCCTTAACAAAGTATTTTCCAACTTCCAAGGTTGCTAAAATAAGGAATGAAATCTCTAGGCTTACTAAATCTAAGAATGAATCACTCCAACAAGCTTGGGAGAGATTTAGAGATCTATTAAGAAGGGTACCAAACCGCGGTTTACCCATGTGGGTATAAATATTTTACAATGGGTTGACCAATGAGCACAAAGTTCAACTAGAAACCCTTTCAAATGGTGACCTAGAAGAAATGGAGCCCAAAGCAATCTTTCCCCTTATTTAGAAGGTGGGGAGCACAAGCCTCCTATGGCATTCTGAGAACTTAAATTTTCCAGAATTGAAGGTTGTGCAAAAACTTTCAGAAAAATTTGAGGAGTTAGTTGAGCAAGAAAACACACTCTCGGGGAAACCATAATTTTATCCCAGCAACCACAGATTGCAGCCCAAAAACTTCAAATGCCAATCTAGCAACCACAGTCTCTTTACCAACAACCTCAGTTTGGTTGGCCCCAACCTCAAAGTGTTATTCATAAATATCAACAACCACAAATTTTGTCCCACCAACCGCATCAACCATTTCAACAACCTCAACATTAGTTCCAACAAGTAGTGATATCATTTGATCTTGAGAAACCTAGCTTGGAAGTGATGATGATGGAGTTTATGAATCAAACTCGAGAATCACCAAGAATTCAGAGATCCAATTCCAATAACTAGCAAATATGGTTATTTCAAAAGATTAGGTAGCCATTCCAAGCAATATAACTCCATGGAGGAATATGAAGAAAACATAATGGAGTGCGGCAAGATTGTTGATTATTCTAACATGCTTGTTGTTGATGATGTTTATAATTTAGGGGAGCAAGCACAGGAATAGACTGTGCAACCATAGCATCATTGGGAGCTACCAAAATATCACCATGAGTAACATGTACACAAAAGAGAGCAACCTGAAGTTCAATTTCAAACTATTCCAGTTCAAGAAAGGATGCTTGCTTAAGAGGAAGCTGTTTTAAGGGAGCAACCACTACGAATCTGCCAATAAAAGATACCATTTCCTAAAATACCAATGCAACATTTAAGATATGAGGAGCTGAGAAAGAACTTCTTGGTGGATAATCAAGAGATCTTTAAAGAGGAGGAAAAAATTGTTGAGGTGGATTTCAAAGGAAAAATTCAGTGCACCCTAACTATTGAAGATAAGCAATCTACTCACAACCCTCATAAATTGAAAGAGATTTATGTCTTCATGCAAACTTTTGTTGAAGATCAATTCAAAAGTGAATCATGGAGAAATGTGGACATGCTATAACAAATGTGGACATACATACAACGCTCACAAATTGAAAGAGATTTATGTTTTTGCTTAATTACTCATAAATCTGATCAACTTATGCTTAGTGTAACAAGAAGAACTAGGATAGAGAATTATAATATGGAATTATCGTACCAAACCGAGAGGTGCCTGGATAGTGCTAGGGTTTTCTATTTTAATACAATGCTTGTCTATTCTTAATGCTTAAAGGGTGCACTTGCGAAGGGAAACCTATAAGTTAACCTTTAAAGAAACAAAACACGAAGTGAGAGCTATGTTTGGTACATGTATAACAAGAAGCCTAGATCAAAGTGCTCAAAATATGTTAAGATAAAAGAAAGGAGTCATTAACCATGCTTACTATTTGTTGGCTATGCTTGCCCCATTCTAATATTGTTAGGAGTAACCATTTCCAATAATTTAACTCCTATTAGAAAACATGAGATAATAAAAGTGCTTAAAGGTTGTGATAATGCTTATTCTTGGTCATACGAAGATACATTCAGAATAGGCCACCGAATTTCTAAGCATTCCATTCCCGATGATACCATGTGCAAGTCAGTCAAATGGAAGCTTCACCATTTGCGACTGTCATATGAACTATACCTTGTAAAAGCCAAATTGCAATTACATTGCCAAGATAAAAAGGCGCTATTAATATTAGTGTGAGCGAACAACATTTCGAAGGGCCTGCAAAGCCGGGCCGGAGAATCGATCTCCTAAAAAATAATGGTGTGATGGTAGGAAATGGTTTAGCATATTTTAATATCCAAAATATACGAGATTGAAATCCCATACTAAAATTTGAGTCACCACCTGGTTCAGCTTAACTGGGAAATTTTGGTACGATTTTCCTATCGGGTGGTAAACCATGCCTTAAGTAGAGTTTCCAAGTTCGGATGAAGTTATCTATTCTACATTGGCCAAGTTAAAAGATTTCATTTTTTCTTAATCGGTTTTAATCCGCCCTATTTATTATGTTTTCGGTTTATATATTGTTATTGCTTTATTAAGCATTTAAAGCGATAAATAAATTATAACAGTCATCCAAAAATAGATACAGAAATTAAAATTATTATAAGGCTTTCCAAATCCTATACATTTGCCTACAAAATAAATAAAATACCCGAAGTTCTAGCATACATCTATCCTAAATCTACCTGCACAAAAATGGTTAGCACAAATACGACACGTTATACGAGGTATAACACATAATATGCATAGTTAGTAAACCAAACAAGACCTAACTTAGCATGAACATGGCTTATTCATTTTTACAATTTATGAAGCCCGATTGGATGGCCAGAAATGGGGTTTGAACGTCGTTTGTGGGAAAATTACATTTTATCCATATTTTAGACTCGATTATTAATTTAACCATATTATTAGTGAAAATATAAAATGTTATGGGGTAAGGTATGTTTTCAGGAGATCTTGGAACCCCTTCATTACATTGTACATCCTAGGTTCAGAAATTAAACTAGGTCAGAAATAAAATAAAAACTAATCTGATGTCCAGAACCCCATACCACCGGTAGTATGAATGAGGTCGCTGGCGGCATCAATGATGCCGCTAGCGATTTCATTTACATAGGCAGGCTGCATCACATTCTGATGGAGGTGTAGTTGTTCTAGAAATTCAAGATACTCTTTATATGGGCCTTTCCACACTTTTAGAAGATGAAGATGATGATTTTGATCCTAATGAAGATCCATGCTTTGAATCCATACATAACCTGAAGATCCAACTACTTTTGAAGCCTTTTGGACTATTCCAAGCCATCATATTTTAAGACCAACTTTAGGCCCAACAAAATATGCCCAAATTGTGACTTATGCTTAAAAATTGAATACACAAGAGGGACGTTTGGAGGAGTTTATTTGCTATTTTTTAAGATTTATTACCAATAAATGGGTGTTTTCATTGTTAGTTTAAAATAGGATTGATGAATGGAGTTTTTTCGTCTTTAATATGCTTGTAACCTCTTAGTTGTTTCCTTATTTAAAGGGACAACGAATTTGCAAGTAATCAATTAAAATTTTTAGTGAAATTGTGTGTTTAACAACATTTAGGTTTTATTAGTTTCCAAACACTAATGGGGTTTTGTGCATTATCCAAAAATAGTCAACTTCCAACATTTTCCTTTATTTTACAATCAGCCATTTTCTCTTCTGAAATTCCACCTTTTAACACATACAAAGAAACTTAAACACATTTATTTTCTCACAAAATCAGCCATTTCACCTTAACTTATTCATAATTTTCGTGCATTACCTAAACCAGCCATAAAGTAACATATTTCTTCCCTTTTTCCCTTACAAACAGCCATCCAAACAGCACTATGCCATCATTTGGTACCAGAGCCAAGTGTTGCCTCATTCCTAACCTATATGCCAAGTCTATTGCCGTAAACAAAGACAAGTACATGGTGACTGACCCTTAAGAATTAGTGGGTGAAGTTGAAAGAATGAAGTTGGAGATTAAGAAGCTTAAAACCAAGAATGATGCTGTTGAAAAGATTGTTCAAAATTTGCCATTGAATTTTCGAAATCCAAATAAGGGTGAGCAATTTAATGAAGAATCTGAGAATGATGAACAACCATCTGTGTTTGACCAAGGTAGATTTAGAAGAAGAGCTTTTCATAGAGCTGTAAGAAAATTTCCCCTTTCCCATGGTGGTGGAAGGCAAGAGGAATTTCTCAATTACAAGATTGAATTACTTGAATTTCATGAAAAAATTGATGGAGATGCCTATTTAGAATGGATATATTCCATTAAGAAAGCTTTTGATTTAAAGGAAGTGTCGGAGGAAAGTAAGATGAAGCTTGCTGCCATGAGGTTGAAAGGTTGTCCTGCCCTTTGGTGGGAGAATTTGCAGAAGCAAAGGGCTAGAGAAGGAAGACCTCGAATCACTCAATGGGACCGAATGAAGGAGAAGATGGATGTTATGTTATTACCATCCCATTATAGGCAAAAGATGATTGACAAGATGTTGAGTCTCAAACAAGCACCAAATCCGTGGAACAGTAGAGAACAGAATCCGATGAATTTTTTATGAAATGTGAAGTGGAGGAGACTGAGGAGCTGCTCATGGGGCATTTTCTCCAAGGACTACATCTTGATATTCAAGACAGGGTGACTTTTCACCCTTATGATTCCCTTATTAAATTCAAGGAATTGGCTCTAAGAAGCGAGACTAGCTTATCTCATGCTCAACTTTCTCGAAACTTTTCCAAACCATCAAACTTTTCTTCACCTTACAAATCAAGTTCAAGCACTTCACAATCAGCCCCTGCAAATGCTACCTTCACACTACCATCGAAAAGCCCATCAAACACCCAAAACACATCCACCCCAAACTGCCCCAGCAACCAAAAGTGCCTTTAAAAATGCCTTGAAATGTTTGAAATGCCAAGGTTATGGTCATTTTGCTTATGAATTCCCCACCAAAAAGATAATGAGGGAAATAGAAGAGATTGAGGAAGGTTTATTGCTTGCTAATTTTAATGAGGTAGATTCGAGTTTATATGATGATGAGGAAGGGGTTCTTAAATGTGAAGCTATGGAGGATGAGGAATGTTTAGTTATGATGAGGGTTTTGAACTTAGAAAGAAGTGAGGAGGATTGGATGAGTAAATCTTTGTTCCACACTAGATGCTTAACAATAAGGTATATGAAGTTGTTATTGATAGTGGAGATTGCGAGAATATTGTTTCTAATGAGATGCAGAATAAGTTGGGTCTCAACACTCCTTACAAGTTAACTTATCTAGATTCTTTGCATGAGATAAGAGTGACTACAAAATGACTTGTTCTTTTTTCTATAGGGAAATATATTGATGAGGTGAGCTACCATGTTATTCATATGACTGCTCATCATTTGTTACTTGGAAGGGCATGGTTGTATGATAAAGATGTTCATCACCAAGGGACAGCCAATACTTATACCTTGTTCTATAATGGGCAAAAGATATTGGTGAAGCCTATGTCGCCAGAAAAGAGAAAGAAGCAGAAAAGGTTGGAGTTTTTAGGTTACTGTCTAATGATGCGAAGAGTGAGATCATGAAGGGGCTGCCTAGTTTTGTCCCAATGGATGTGGAAAATGAGCCCAAACAGAATCGTACCATTTCAAATGAGGTACAATCTTTGATTAGTGATTTTGAGGGAGTATTTCTAAGCACATTACCCTCATGTTTACCCCCTCTTAGAAGCATACAACACGAAATAAGTTTTGTTCTGGGAGCACAAATTCCTAACAAATAGTCCTATAGAATGAGCCCAAAGGAGAGTAGTAAGTTACAAAAGCAAGTTGATGAGTTGTTAAAAAGGGGATTTATTAGGGAGAGTGTGTCTCCTTATGTTGTTCCGGCATTTGTAGTACTGAATAATAATGCAAAATGGAGAATTGTTATTGATTCTAGAGCTGTTAATAAAATCACAATCAAGTATCGATTTCCAATTCCGAGGCTTGATGACATACTTGACCAATTATATGGAGCTTCAGTGTTCTCAAGCATTGATCTCATAGATGGTTTCTATCAAATTCGTGTTAAGGAAGGAGATGAGTGGGAAACAGCATTCAAAACCGATGTTGGGCTGTACGAATGGTTCATTATGCCAATGGGACTTTCCAATTCACCTTCCACTTTCATGTGACTTATGAATGAGGTACTCAAACCCTTTCTCAACAAATTTATGGTTGCTCATTTTGATGATATTCTAATCTTTAGTCGTAGTATACATAAGCATTATGTTCATTTGAGGCTTGTCTTTGAGGTTTTGAACCGTGAATCATTATATGCTAAGTAGAGAAGTGTAATTTTTGTGATAGCACCATTAGTTTTTTTGGGTATGTTATGTCTAGAGATGGGATTAGTATGGATTCGGAAAAGATTAAGGCTATTACTGAATGGCCAATTCCTAGTAATCTATTTCAAGTTAGAAGTGCGAGGAAGAAGCGCAAGGTCCTTTGGCTTTGACATTTGCTCCTACAGGTCTTTCCCAAAAGCATTTGATTATCCTCTTTTTGGCCTTATTCAATTTTTCTTCCTTTGTTCTCTTGGATGTTTTGGACTGCTAAATTCTTACTTGTGTAGGTTTGGGCTTTCGAGCATCAAATTCTCCCGCCGGTCAAATTCAAGACCATTATGGTGGCTGGTTCTCACTTTCTTGCTCATTGGTACGGGGTTATTGGGGGACTTGGCAACTTCCCCACAGCAATAATGAGTCACTAAGGGGCCTACAATTGAGCTCGGTATGAGATCTTTTTGATTATTGCCCCTATTTCACACCTAAAAAAACATTAGTAGACAAAATGCATTTATGAATTTACATCGTGCTTAAATTGATTGTTTGTCTGGTTGTTTAGTCAAGTCATCCGCGATCCATTTGATGAGGTGTCTAACCATATGGATGTAGTTGCGGTCTAGGAGCATGTGGATAACCGGAGGTTTGTGATGGAGTGCCCTCTGTCCCTTGAGTGGTACCCAAGAGAGCAAGTAAGGAGTTAGAGAGATGTCCCCCCTCCTCTGCTATGCCAATGCCTCTGACACCTCTCACTGGTCTATGGTAGCCTCACCTGCTTATCACTGCTAAGACTGACAAAGTTGCTTATTTAGAGGTGAACGACTGAGTTACGAAGAGCGTCCGTGGCTCTTATGACTAGCACTATCAGCATCTATATCCTATATGCCCGTGTATCCACTGTAATGACACAATTAAGTACCATCTAGAGAAGAAGATGAAGGAGGAGAAATGATGACTTAAGGGTCTTATAAGTAGCAGCAAGAAAGAGGAGGAAGAACGTGCCGGTGAGGGTTATCCCGAGGGAGAGGATGAGGACGGCGATGGGTTAGTGAGTTGGAGCAGCAGTTGGATGCTACCATGTATAAGAGGAGAAGCAAGCATAATATGGACTGTGCAACTTCAGCTAAGCGCAGTCGTAGTGGGAGGAAGGTGATAGCTAGCCGGTGTCCTACTATTATGCCCGCTGAATCCATTATTGGTCCAAGAATGTTTGCTAACATATGCCTTTGCTTTTTTTGTTTTGCAGCCACCTCCAAGGAAGAGAAACAAGCCAAAGAGTGGCTAAGTATGAGATTGGGATAGGCCAGAGGATGCTGATATAGTGCCGGGGTAGTTCTCGACTGCTTTAGAGGAGTCCTTCCTCCTTGTGGGCCCGAATGGCTAGTTCAACATAACACCGAGTGCTCATTCTATGGATTTTATACCTAAGGACACTACACATGTAGGCTTAGCTAAAATTTGATTATTATCCTTTATGTGATTTCTCCTTTAGGCCTGACCTTTGATTGTCCCTTCTTTTTTGTTTTTTTGGGTTTCTCATAGAGAGACGGAGAGGATAGCCGAGAATGCCTTTGAGCTTTGGGATACTTTGGTTTCCCAGGCCCTTCTTGCCAAGGTAAATGCTTGTTCAAATAATGTAATACATCTTAAAAATGCATGGATGGATGTTATGAATGATGTGTATGGGTTTTGTGGTTTTGTAGGATTTCATGGCCATGACACTCTGCAATGCCCAATAGATTGAGGCCTCAAACCAGGAGCTTAGGTGTCGGGTTAAAACCAAGAGCATGGGTGTTGGGTTAGTGAGATGGAGCAGCAGTTGGATGCTACCATGCATGAGAGCAGAAGCAAGCATAACATGGACCGTGAAACTTCAGCTAAGCATAGTCGTACAAGGAGGAAGGTGATAGCTGGTCGGTGTCCTGCTATTATACCCATTGAATCCAGCATTATCACAATGATGGAGCATATATAAGAGGATGAGCAATTTTTCAACGGCTTCCTTGTGGATGAGCCAGAGTATTCATCACACCCGACGGATGGTGGTGGGATATTTTAGCCCTACTTTATTTTGCCTTTTTATTTTTCTGTTTGTACCTCTGTTACATTGGGTTTTAAATAATTTTGTTTTGGCTTTAGATTTTGGATGTTGAATGTTTGGATGATTTTGGGTTTCGATTTTGATGTTTCGAATTTTGGCGCCCTCAAGCCTTTGGTTTTTGAATAAAATTTGGATTTTGTGCTTGAAATATGTTTGGTAACAGAATACAGGTTTTTTATAGGCTTGGACATGTTTGGCTTAGCTTAAAATAGGCCTAAAATTTGCTAGAAACAGTTCTATACCGCCGACGGCATGGCTGATACCGCCGTCATGTGAAAATTCAATCTGTTAAATAATACAGAAAAAGCCGCCTACAACTCATACCCCCAGTGGCTTCACTCCATACCGCCCTACACCCATTTCATACCTTCGGTGGCATCGCCAATATCGCCGCGACATCACAAACTAAGAAACTCAGATTCGGCCATTTACTTAAATTCAACCATGGCAACCCACAATCAGTAGCCACAGGGTTTCCTAGAAAGTATGGAGAATGCAGACTGGAAGAAGTTCGAGAAATTTGGGCTATGGAGTTTTCACTACATTGCATTGCGGCCCATTAGTCCTGAGCTCCTTCACGTGGCATTGACTTTCAAGGATCGGATGGATCATCTATTCTGATTGTACCTGAAGGATAAAAAGATTCTGACTTCACCATTACTTTCATTCGATGATTGGTTTGCCCCGTGGTCAGGCTTAGGCTTTTAGGTTTGCCAAGTGGAGCTTGGGCTTTTAGTATCACCAAGCGGGGCTTAAGCTTTCAGACTTACCAAGCGGGGCTTGGGCTTTTAGGTTTGCAAAGCTGGGCTTGGGCTTTCAGGTTTGCCAAGCGGGGCTTGGGCTTTCAGGTTTGCCAAGTACGGCTCGGGATTTCAAGTTTGCCAAGCGGTGCTTGGGCTTTCATGTTTACCGAGCGGGGCTTCGGCTTTCAGGCTTGCCAAGCGGGGCTTAGGCTTTTAGGTTTACCAAGCGGGGCTTTGGCTTTCAAGTTTGCCAAGTGGGGATTAACAAATGAGGTTATATCTGCCAAGAGTGATAAGTAAAAGAAGTTCAGACAGACTTTTAGATAAGATTTTAACTGTTTGATCAATTTTGTGAAGCAAAAAAATATTTTTGCCCCTTTGATCAATAGTAAAAATGTGATAATCAAAAAAATAAGGGTTTCAAAAATCCTAGAATGTCGAGGGCTTGAGTCGGAATCCCGTTAAACTATTGAAAAGGCAATTAAAATGCCCTCGGAGAAGTTGATGTCACTGACGGCTAGGGGTGATGCTGCTGGCAATTTGATTCATGCCACTGGTTGTATGAGGTGCTATGTGGCATCCTTGACAGATCAAAGAAATTAAAAAATTGACCCTTATGAGAATGAGACCGCTGGCAGTCTAACTGATATCGTCGGAGGTATGAATCGGCAATTTCTAACTCGAATTTTGCACTTCTATTTAATACAAATTAAAACACCCTAACTTCTTATTTCCACGGCAGTACATTTCAAAATAGTCTCCCCTTTCTTTCTAGCTATTTAAACTATTATATCTTCTCCCTTTTACTCTCAATCATGTTGAAGAAAGTATTTGGAAGAAAATCAGTAAGTATGAGGCCCAAAAATCTACCTGATTCTTCTATCAACGGGCTGAAAATTTGCCGCTTACGGTTTGAAGAAAACTAATGAGATATATGGCTACAAGATTAATTCACCTATAACAAATTTGACTCCAGAGAAGAAGAACCACCTTTGGTACATCCAGGTGATCCTACAAAACCCAAATTTCTCTATTTTTGTTAAGTATTGATTCCACCCTTAGGCTCAAAATTTTGCCATCATATGGAATTTAATCATGAAACTGAAAGTGTAGAAACTAATATTGCATGCCATAGGTTTGCTTTTTACTAAATTTGTGCTTTGGGTTCAATTAATTGCACTTTTTGTTTTTTTGGTGCGATTTTCGTTTGATTTTAGGCCAAATTGGATTCTGCCCACAGAAATTGAAGCCGTCGGCATCTTCACTCATGCCATCAGTAGCTTTAGGACATAAAGAAAGGCCTAAAAGCCTGCAATATCATTGCTGCTTACAACAATATTAGCCAGTTCCAATAGCAGTAGGACTGCAAATAAAAACTGAAAACTTATCTGGTTTGTTTTTTTCTAATTTTTGCAGTCGCACGGTCTAACTTGCACTACGGGCATGGAGACCATTGGCAAGTGGTGGCAACACATCGAGAATAAAGACCATGACCTTGCAGCCACCATTCGTGATGCAGGTTTTAGAGACTTAGCCCATGTTATGCCCTTGCTTATGCCTAAACTTTCCCATTTGGCCATGACTATTTTGACCGAGAAATGATTTGAAACCACCCACACCTTCCATCTAACCTTTGGCGAGGTCACCATCACTCCTTCTGACGTTGTGGCTAGGACTAGGCTCCCTTAGATGGAATACTTCATCCATTTTGATGTGTATATGGAGAAGTATTATTTGAAAAAGCTCATGGCAAAGGAGGTGACAGAGCTATTTGGTTTTGAACCCCATCTCGAGGCAGTTGTCATACGGGGAGCTCCAAAAGCATTGGATAGAGGTTGGTGTGGTCCCCGTGATGGAATAGGATGCCTGTGTCCACTCTTTCATTATTTCTCTATTGACCATGCTATTTTTTACAGTCTCCAATAGCATGATAAACTATAGGTTGAACTTTGCAAATGAATAGGTTAAGACCATGAAGGAGAAGAACTGGCCTCAGGCCATTTTGGCATAGATTTACCATGGGATGGATGCAGGTGCGAGCAACAAGGGCTAGGTCCTTCAGCTTAGTCATTTACTCCTACAAGTATACCTTTCCCAAAAGTATTTGATTATCCTCTTTTGTGTCTTATTCGATTTGTCTGCTTTTCTTCTTTTGGATGTTTTGGACTGATTAGTACTTATGTAGGTTTGGGCCTTCGTGCATCAGATTCATTCGCTAGCCAAATTCAAGACCATTGTGCCCACTAGTTCTCACTTTCTTGCTTACTAGTGTGGGGGTATTGGGGGACTTGGCAAGTACCCTACTAGCTACAGTGAGTCACTGAGGGGCCTGTAATTGAGCTCGATATTTGATCTTTTTGATTCTTGCCCCTGTTTCACACTTAAAAAAACATTAGTAGACAAAAGGTGTTTATGAATTTACATTGTGCTTACATTGATTATTTATCTAGTCATTTGGTCAGGTCATCTGTTATCTATTTGATGAGGTGTCTAACCTCATGGATGTAGCTACAGTTCAGGAAAATGTGAATAATTGGCAATTTGTGATGGAGTGCCCTTTATCCCATGAGTTATACCTAGAAGAGCGGGTACAGAGCTAGAGTGATGTCCCCCCTATACTAGGTCGGTGCCTCTGGCACCTCCCACCGGTCTATAGCAACCTCACCTAGTTATCACTGCCTAGACTGATAAAGCTGCCTATTTAGAGGGGAACGGTCAAGTTACGGAGAGCGTCCCTGGCTCCTATAACAACCACCAGTAGCACCTACTTCCTATATGTCCATGCATCCACCTAAATGACACCACTGAGTATCATCTCGAGAAGAAGAGGAAGGAGGAGAAACAATGACTTAAGGGTGTTATGAGCAGCATCAAGGAAGAGAGGAGGAAGAGGGCACCAGAGAGGGTGATCTTGGGGGAGAGGATGAGGTCGGCGAGGACGCGTTGGTGGCCCATGAGGAGCACTATTCTTCTAATGTAAGACCATGTTTGATTACATATATGTCCATTATTGGTCCAAATATGTTTGCTAACATAAGCCTTTGCACTGTTTTTGTCTTGCAACCACCTTCGAGGAAGAAGAACAAGCCGCAAAGTAGCAGAGTATGAGACTCGGATAGGCTAGAGGATGCCAATACGGTGTCGGGGCACTTCTCGACTGCTTTGGAGGAGTCCTTCCTCCTTATGCATCCAGATGGCCAATTCAATTAGTGGTACATAATCCCGAGTGCTCATTCCAGGGATTTTATACCTCTGGACATTACTCTTGTAGGCTTAGTGAAATTCAATTATGATCCTTTGTGTGATTTCTCCTTTGGGCCGGACCTTTTATTGTCCTTTCTTTTTGGATTTTTTAGGTTACTCGCAGGGAGGTGGAGAGGATAGTTAGGAATGCCTTCGTGATTTGGGATACTTTGGTTTCGCAGGCCCTCCTTGCCAAGGTAAATGCATGTTCAAACAATGTTATAATTCTTAAAAATGCATGGATGGATGTTATGAATGATGTATATGGGTTTTGTGGTTTTGTAGGATTTCATGGCCACAACACTCTCAAATGCCCAACAGATTGAGGCCTCAAAGCAGGAGCTTAGGCGACGGGTTAGTGAGCTAGAGCAGCATTTGGATGCCACTATCCATGAGAGGAGAAGCAAGCATAACGTGGACCATGCAACTTCAGTTAAGCTTAGTCTTAGAGGGAGTAAGGTGACAGGTGGTCGGCATCATGCTAATGTGCCTGCTAAATCAAAAGTGTCTTGATGATAGAGGATAGAGAAGATGACAAGGATTTTGTCAACCGCTTCCTTGTGGACGATTTGAAGTATTCATTGAACCTGAGGGATGGTGGTGGGATGTTTTAGCCTTACTTGATTTTTCGTTTTTATTTTTCTACTTGTACCTCTATTGCATTGGGGTTTTAATAATTTGGTTTTGGGTTTAGATTTTGGATGTTGAATGTTTGGATGATTTCAGGTTTTGATTTGGATGTTTGGAATATTTGATCCGTAAGGCCTTTGGTTTTAGAATAAAATTTGGATTTTGTACTTGAAATATGTTTGGAAATAGAATACAGGTTTTTTTATAGGCTTCGACAGGTTTGGCTTGGCTTAAAATAGGCCTAAAATTTGCTAGAAACAGCTCCACACCGCCAGCGGCATGGCTAATACCGCCATCTATGTGAAAATTCAATCTACTAAATAATATAGAGAAAGTCATATGCAACTCATACTGCCCAGCACCCATTTCATATTGCCGGCGGCATCGCAATATCGCCGGCGACATCACAAACCTAGAAACTAAGATTCGACCATTTTGTCAAATTCAACTATGGCAGACTACAATCAGACGCTATGTGGTTTACTGGAAAGTCTGGGCAATGCAGAATGGAAGAAGCTATAAATATTTTGGCTATGGGGGTTTTGATACATCGCGGCATAGCCCATTAGTCTTGAATTCCATCGTGTAGCATTAACTATTCTGGGATCAGATGGATCATGTCTTCTGATTTTCTTCATTTGTGCAACATTGCGGGGGGCATGAGACCCCCTATTCAAAGAGTTCCATGCCATATTGGGGGTCCCATGCCCTAAGCGAATGCCCTTGGCACTCCCAGAGTTTTACTTTGGCATGGTTGGCGTGCCCCAAGGGTTGTGGAATTTGGACTCTGTGAACTCATTTTATCCAGACTACTTGACTGGCCTGGATTTCAGCTTAGTGCCATGTTGGAGTGCTGCCGAGGGGCCCCTAGTTCTTGTCTCGCATAGCCTTCCATGATCGCACTGTTACTTATGGCAGAGTTCATGTGTGGAGTTGGCCCAATCCCCCCATTGAAGCTGATTTTGCTCATTGGACCTATGTCGGCAGGGACTTCTCCGATGGCCATGGGGTTATTAGAGGTCCTGCTAAAGATAGATGTTGCTTCTGTCGACCCGACTCTCATCGGTGACAATCTTACATTACTGCAGGTATTCATTCTCCCCCATCTTCTAAATTGGTCACTTCTTTCTTCCCTCATCTGAAATCAGTATACATGTATGGTTGATAGAGAACCTAAAGCTGAAGGAGGCACCGCGAGGAAACTTGAAGAAGTACCTACTTTTCAATCTGAGGGAAATGGGGCTTATGCGAGTAGATTTTGATTGGTTGTCATTTCACAATTGGATGTGTATTCTTATGGGGTATACTGATTCATAGATATAGTCGGTTAGCCCATGGTGGAGGATCCGATACATTGGGTTTTGTGCCACTATTCTAATTTATTTCTTTTATTTTGATATGATAACACTTAAGCCTTTCTTGGTTGACTATGTCGACGGACTCATTCTTGCCCACACAGGAACTTTCCCGATTTGATCTGAACTTCTCCTTGACGGTGGTGTTGGAAAGTTTCAGCCGTCTCAATTTTGGTTCTATTAATTTTAGGGAGGATGATAGGTATGTTGTTTTGCACTTGATCGCACCTTTGTAAATTGCCTAAGGCCCCAGTGGACCATTCAATTTTCGCATTGAATTGCGCGATCCACTTTGACCTTTGAAGTAACATCAAGCGATCTCTCCTTGATTTCAACTTGCGATACCATAAGAGTTTAGTTCGTGGGAGTCTTGGAACTCGAAAAGCACTTTCTTGATCGGCGCTATGACTGCTTCTTTAGTCGGTGGTTTGTATGAAGAAGGTTGTGTTCAATTACACATCTCCCGATTAATTTGGAAGCTTCCTTTTCTTATATAATTTAGTTTTCTAAGACGATGTGGGGAGGCCTGTTGCACCCTAGCCAAGAGATGTTTCTCTTGACCAATCTTGGAAGCTGCCCCTTGACATTAAACTTTGTCATCTAAGGCAAAGGGGTAGGGTGTGTCGTGCCGAGCCAAGACATGCTTCCTTTATGAATTCGTCAGTCTTCTTGATGCTTCGACTGGTGTAGTATTCGACCATTGGATGTTTTGAGAATTGTTCCACTACCATTTCAGTGAACTTGTGTCCAAAAATAGATGTTGGTTGGGCCATATCGATCATATTTATCCTTTACAACCAAAATGGGCAAGGATCTAGAGGAATTGTGAAGTTTGGTATGAGAAAGGCATTACACCTTCTCATGGATCTGACACTGATGGCGCCTTCTTATTTGTCAATTTGAGTTTTGTAAGGCACATACCACCTGTCAAATCTTCTTTCTAAGATCATCAGTATGGTGGTCGCAAATGGTGAAGCTTCTACTCAATTGGTTTGCACTTGGTACCTTTGGGAATGGGATTCTTGGAAATTTGGTGGCCTATTGTGAGTGCATCTTCATATGACCAGGCGTAAGCGTTATCACAATATTTAAGCACTTTTGTTATCTTACATTTGTTTTTAACAGGAGCTAAATTATTGGAAATGGTCACCACTTAAGAAATTCCATTTGTTCTCGAATTAATTTCATGCAATAAAGTATTTAGAATACTGAAAACCTCATGCGTATGCTCGAATGCGTGGATCAATTGGGTAAAACATGAAACGAGAAAACAAAATGAAGGTTGCTCATGGAGTTGAAGGTTTCAAACACGAAATTGCTTAAAACAAAAGCATATAACAGATTACACATCGAAGTTTGTCATCCTCTATAGGTAGAGGTGTTTGTTATTGATGTCAATTAAATAATATCCACAATGTTTGGCTTTCTTGGAGGCTCTTCAATCTTCTTTTCTGCTACTAAGCACTCGATGGCTCAAACCAAGATCTTACAATTCTTGGTGTGGTGACCTTTCATCATGTGATACTTATAAAAATCATCCTTCTCTTCAGTAGTGGGTAATCTCCATGGGCTTAATGGTTCAATTTTTCCAGCCTCTCTTAATTGGGCGTACATGATACCCAGTGGTGTCTTCCACAGAGATATGTTATACCTCGCATTGGTTGCATCTCTCATTGGTACTTGACTGACCATCTGAATGGCAGTGATTGAATTGTCTAGGGATGGTGTAGAGGAGGTAGCCTGGTATCACTGTTCTTTCCAAACCAAGGTTGTCAGGTCTTCTCAGGTCAATTGCATTCGAAGTAACGATCGATCTTCTCAGCTTTTTGAAAAACCACCTTGTATTAGAGGAAGGAATTAGTAGCCATCTCATTTTGAAATAAAGGAAGGGAGCCATCAATGAGCTTAATGATCATTTCTTCTAAACTTAACTTGGATTTAATTGATACTTGAGTTGCCATCCAAGGGTGGAAGTATTGTTTAAAAGTCACGCCGAGTAACTGGCAGACAGCCTCAATATGCTAAATGGCTATTTCCTTCATGGTGTTAAAAATATAGTGATAAATCTAATCTTCTGAGAGGAGCGTCCAGTTAGTGACCACATAGTGGGGCAGAGTATGGTACCATTCAAGTACGGGGCCTCAAAGGAGCATGGGAACATTTCAGCGAGGATTTTATTGCTCATCTTCTTCACTCGCATCACTCACTCATACATAATGATATGAGAGGTAGGGAGACCCGACCAATTGAAATGCTCCATGTTGGGCTTAGTGAAGTATTCGAGGACCCAATCCTAATCCTTCTCGGGTTCTTTGTCTTGGTTTGAGTTAGCAGTCATTAATTGATGGATATAGACTTAGATCTCGGCTATCACACTCGGAGGTTGCATGACCTGGTCGTTGATCGGCTGGATTACAAGTGCATCGACTTTGGGTGTCATGCTAGGAGACTGTATGACCTGGTCATTGATTTGAGAGCTCATCATTTGATGCATAAAAGCTGTTACTTCAGTTGTCACGCCTGGAGGCTGCGTGACCTGCTCACGGTTTGGGATTGGTGTAGATGATGGGGGATTGTCCAAGCAAGGATGAGCAATTAGCTGGCTACTGAAAGGATTTTGGGGGTAGGTGTTGCCCTTGGGAATGATAAAAAAACTAAGGCAGAGTGAAAGATGGCGGAGGCTGGATCAGTCCACTAGAACAACCAAGATACTTATAGGTAAACACAGGCAGAACTGAGTTGTGAGGCAAGGGCCTCAAATTTTGAGAAAGATAAGGGATGATTGACAGGGTCGTTGAGGTTTGCAGAAAAGAAAAGGTTTCCCAAACTAAGATGGCCTTGCCATGGGCGGAGTTGACGGTGTTGAGTGAAAACAAGGTGAACCGGTCTTGCCCCTACTAGGCCAGATAAGTTCTTAGCTGAACCATTGGGAGTTTAAGCTTGTATATTGGATTCGAAAACCCGATCTAAGTTCTTATCTTTAAAGTCCTGCCTGTTGGCTACCTGAACAGTCGCTTGCATAGAGGCCTAAAATGCATCTGAATTCAGAAACTGAGCCATAGCACTAGAAAAGTTAAAACTAGGAGGTGGCTAATATCCTGCTCCAGAGGTGGGACTAGGGCCTAACTAATCCTCATATGGAGGGAGTTTTCCTTCATTATTCAGGAAAGAATTGACTGGTTGAGAGGAATTCTGACCTAACTGAATCTGCTCTGCATCCGATTACCCACTAGAATTAGTATACAAAACCCCTTCAACTTCCATTGTGACTACCAATGAATCAAATAGTGCTCGGCCTTCTCCAAACCAGTGTGCAACGATAACTTCACCTCCTCTTAGCCGAACTGGTGGGTAGCAGATTAGATTATGCATGGATTGTGTAATGCCTTGGATGGTATGAATGACTTTTGTCTTTGGTAAGTGATGCATGCCATGTTTATTCGTATGGCTGCACGTAGACGTGGTTCGTGGGATGTTCATACCCATTGTCATGTATAGTGATATGTCACGATTCAACAATGTTTGTTTAAAACCCGAGCCTCTTGGAGTGTTTTGCTTGATAATGTTCTCAACATTACTCGAAGTGGTCGTGTGTATCAACCCAAGGACCATCGTCTCCATCTGGATAAGGACCTGGTCCCTAAAAGAATAGGCTCCTCCATGAGGCCTGCTTCTCCACCCTTGCCTATTTTGATGAGCCTCAAGGTCGATCCTCTCATTACTCAGCTAAAAAACACCCAAGCCCATTACAGTATCTGGAAGTTAGTTTTTAACTCTGATGGGCATTATAGGAGATTGATTAAGTGACTCCTCGATTTGGAAGCTACTCTAACCACTTTGGTTATTGGGATGTGTGCCAGAGTCAGAGAAGGCATTCCTCTAAGGATGGGACTGTAGATTGTGTTTGACCATTTCGATCTCCCACTTGAAGGTAGGGAGAACAACAAGGCCTTGTTCATCCACATTCTAATCCTCGATAAGGTTATCCCCTGCATCATGGTGGATGATGGCTCTGCCTTGAATTAGTGCCCTCTGAAAGTCCTTCCTTACCTCAGACAGTCAAAGGTAGTGCTTGAAAAATCCAGTACTCATATCTGAGCTTATTGTGATTCAAAACACGGCGTGATTGGTGCCTTTGAGGCGGAAGTCATTGTTGAAGGTGTTATGAGTAATATGCAATTTACTATACTCGATATTCCAGTTACTTACTCTTTATTGCTCGGCCGACCCTGGCTCCATGCCTTGGACACAATTCCCTACACTCTCCTTCAGAAAATCAAGCTCATTCACGAGAACAAATTGGTAACTATCGAGGCCGACCCCGCTTCCGTCATGGTTGTTATAGAAGCAGAAGCTAAATTGGGGGAAGGTGTTCACATTGTCATTAGTAAGACCGAAAAACTGCCTCCCATTTGGCACAGTTATCTCTACGTCAAAATAGGAAAATTGATTAAGAAATCTGGGTATAAGCCTGGTAGAGGTTGTGAAATGTACAAGCACAGAATTATTGAGGCCTTAGAGCAGAAGGTTTTCGTCTGCTAGGCTAGATTGGGGTATAAGCCTAGAAAAGCCTATCACCGTGTTCCTTCATGCTACTATCATATGGTCACTGTATATGAGATTCAAGACAAGAGGCCTTATAAGGGAGAGCCCGAACCTTTTGACCATGATGGAAAAATGTGGCCAAGCTTTGAGATCTTTAAGGATGTCTATGATTTTTAGGCTGGCTGCATGATATTTTCGGCTGAACCTGAACCCATTGAGCCTGTTGCACCTGCCATCATTGTTTTTGATCAAGCTAAAGGAAGGGGTAAGATGTATCCTGAGGATGAGTCTGGGGGAAGTAATGAAGAGTCTATTGATCTAAAGATTGAAGATGTTGTGGCTACCATGACTAAAGCTATGACATTTCAGATGAAGAAATTTTGGAGGGTGAGAGAGTCATGGAGGAGGATTCCGTGATGGAGATAGTAAAGAAGGTCGCCAGGGCCCTAACCGAGAAAGCCAGCCTGTCCGAGGAACCACTACTCACCACTGCCCCGAAAGCTACTCTAGAACATGACTTGGACGCCATTCTGATAGAGGCTATAGAGGATGCTCCTCCTATTGCTACTACCACTACTAAAGCCCCTCTATGTGTGGAGGAAGATGATATGGATGATGTAATTTTCAATACTTTTGATGTAATAGACGCAAAAAATGTCGTCTATAAGGCTTTTAATGTAATGAATGACTCCCATTTTACTTACTTGTTTGATGTTTTTCTTGATGGATCCTTGCATTCACATAACAATATGCATAATGTATTTAGCATTAGCGATACATCTTTAAGTGAAATAAACCTAAGTACTGAGGACAACCCTAAAATGGTAACCATTTCCAACGATTTAACTCCAAACGAAAAAAGTGAGACAATAAACTTGCTTAAAGATCATGTTAACGCTTTTGCCTGGTCGTACAAAGATATACCTGGGGTCGATCGTCAAATTCCTAAGGAAAGAATTCCAACCGATCCTAAGTTTAGACTTATCAAGCAGAAACTCCATCGATTAAGATCAGATTGGGCAGTTCAGGTTAAGGCAGAGGTTTCAATGTTGATTGAGGCTCGATTTATCAAAGTTGTGGAATATCCGACTTGGTTGTCCAACATAGTTCCGGTTCCAAAGAAAAATGGTAGGGTCCGGGTTTGTGTCAACTTTTGCGATCTCAATAAAGCTTTGCTTGAGGATGATTTCTCGCTTCCTCACATAGATGTCTTGATTGATAGTGCCTCCAAGGCAGCTATGTACTCGTTCATGGATGGATTCTCATGTTCCAATTAGATTCTAGTGGATATCATCGATAAGGTCAAAACAGTGTTCATTACTGAATGGGGGGTTTATTGCTACAAAGTAATGCTGTTTAGATTAAAGAATGTCGGGGCCACTTATTAGTGCTTTATAACCGCCCTCTTACCCGACATGATCCATAAAGAAGTGGAGTTGAGATGGATCCCTGATAAGGCCAAAGCCATCAAGGATATGCCCTTACCTAAGACAGAGAAAGAAGTCCGATTATTTCTGGGATCCTTGCAGTATGTTCGTCGGTTCATTGCCTGCCTCACTATCATGTACAAACCCATCTTTGAACTTTTCAGAAAGCAAAAACTAGTGGTATGGAATGATTAGTGCCAAGTGGCATTTGATAGAATAAAAGCGTATCTTGTTGACCCACCTGTTCTAAAACCCCTCATCGCCAGGAAACCTTTAATCCTATACTTGGCTATCAAAGAGTCTTCCGTGTGGGCAATGCTTGTCAAGGACCATGATGATAAACGGGAGTACACAATCTACTACTTAAGTAAGAAGTTGTTAGATTGTGAAACCCTGTATTTAATTCTGGAGAAGGCTTGCACCACCATGGTTTGTCTCACTAAGAAGTTGCGCCATTATTTCCAATCCTACCGAGTCCAAGTCATGGCTAAGATTGACCCCATGAAGTATCTTTGTCAATCCCCCACTCTAGCCGGTAAACTGTCTTGATGGTTTCTACTTCTATTTGAGTTCGACATTGAGTACGTGATGAAGAAGGTTATTAAGGGGCGGGCAGTAGCTGAATTCCTGGCTATTCAACCCCTTGACTCCTATTATGTTGAGAACCTGGAGTTTCCTGATGAGCAGCTCACCTCCATTAAAATCCTCGAGCATGTGTGTACTATATACTTTGATGGTGTTGTGAATAGAAGGGAAGCAGGACTTGGAGTTATTATAGTCACACCGGATAATGAAATCATCCCGTTGTCCAAATGCTTGGAATTCACTGTCACCAACAATGGAGCTGAATATGAAGCTTGTCTATTCGATCTTAAGGATCTTCTCTAGGTTAGGGCTCACATTGGGTTTATCATCGGGGATTCCATTGTTGGGATCCGTCAGGTTGTCAGGGATTGAGAAATCAAAGAGGAATCTCTCCATCCTTATGTTGAGGCAGTCTGGAGCTTATCTAAGAGGCTCACCTTGTGCTTGTACTACTACATCCCTCGGGACAAGAATCAAATAGTTAACTCTCTCACGACCCTTGCCTCCTTATGGGAAGGACCCCAACAACAACATATCTGACCTTTGGTCCTGCTGTCCACTAAGCTCCGCTACCATGCTCAGTTGGTTTAGCAGGTCCTCACCATCTCAACTGAATGCTATTGGTATTCTGGCATCGTCCTGTTCCTCTAAATCGGACAATATCCTCTGGAATCCTTTGAATCAGACTGTACCACTCTAAGGCGGCTTGCTGTCCAGTTCAAGATTATCAATAATGATCTATTCAAGTGCACCAATGACGGTTTACTACTTCGTTGCTTAACTGAATTAGACGCTTAGTAAGTAATTGACCAAGTCCATGCCTGTGCTTTTGGCCCTCATATGAATGATCTCGCTTTCACAAAAAAAATTCAGCGATTGGGATATTTTTGGCTTACCCTAAGGGCTGATTGCATCACCTAAGTCAAATTGTGCCACTAGTGCTAGATTTTTGGGGATATGCAACATCTACCACCCATCGAACTCCATCACTTATCTACTCCTTGGCCATTCTCATTGTGGGGGATAGACATAATTGGTGAAATTCATCCTTCACCAACAAATGAGCATAGATTCATTGTGGTAGCAGTGGACAATTTCTCAAAATGGGTAGAAGCCAAATCCTACACAAATGTCATCGGTAAGAAGGTGGTAAGGTTCATAGAAAAGCATATCTTCGCTCGATATGGACTTCTACATCAAATAGTCTCAGATAATGGGGTACAGTTTTAAGGGGAACACAACCGATCTAATTGAGAAATATGGGATTGAGCACCATAGATCTTCTCCGTACAGACTGCAAGCCAATGGAGCTAATGAATCATGTAATAAATCGGTGAAGAAGATTCTTTCTAAGATGATAGCCGGTTACAGGGATTGGGCAGACAAGCTACATTTCGCTATTTTGGGATATCACACAAGCATCCGTACCCCGATCAGTCAAACCCCATTCTCCCTGGTCTACGAAATGGAAGTGATCTTGCCAACTGAGATTCATGTAACTTCACTGAGGGACACATTAGAGGCTATGCTGAAGGTATCTGAATGGACTCAGGCAAGGTTTAAACAACTAAACATGATGGATGACTAGAGATTAAGAGCCTTACATAATCTCCAGATGTACTAGCAGATCATGGCTCGAGCCTATAACAGTTGGGCAAGACACCATAAGTTTCCCCTAAAAGCTGGAGATCCAGTCCTTAAGCAGCTAAAACCTTCATCCACTAATGCAAGGGGCAAGTTCAGGCTTAACTGGGAAGGACCGTATGCAATAAAGAAGATGCTTAGTAAAGGGGCAGTTAAGCTTATGGATATGGACGGGAATGAGTTTGTGAACCCCGTAAACCAGGATAGGCTTAAGTGTTATCACATCTAATTCAAAAGAAATAAATCAAAAAAAGCAGCACACAAAAACTAGATAGAATAAATCACTCACCTTTTTGTCTTTCACTGATCGGGCAAAAATTAGGGTCACACCCAAAGGTCGGTATTCTGTAAACTGGCCGTGCAAAAATTAGGGTATGAGTCAAAAATTAGGGGATGAGTCAGACTTGCTAGAGCAAAAACTCAAAAAGGGCAATCTAGGAAAAATTAGGGTAAGTGAGCAAAGGAGAGAGTGCCTTCTAGAAAACCGATCTAGGCTAGTTCGCATCGCGAGTTAAATCGATGGTTATATTAAGCAAACATCATGTACTTTGTTTTACTTCACTTAATGAAAGTATCTCTTTTGTTGAAATCTGAATGCTTATGCTTATGTGAATTTTGTATCCATACAGTCAAAATAGCTCAATTAAACCGAATACAGGGTTCACATTATTCTAAATCAAATGCACAATAAATAAAGGTAATCCTGATAGACTGAAAAGAGCGAGGTCTATGCAAAAGTTAAAATAAGTCTGCTGGATTGAAAACTTGAAAAGGGCGGTCTAGGCAAAAATTAAGATAAGGTTCGATAGATTGAAAACCCCATGGGGCAGTCTATGCAAAAATCAGAACAAAATAAAAGACATATAATAAAATAAAGTTCGATAGGTTTGTCACCCTAACTAGCCTATGCAAAAGATATAACTTAAAGAAAGTGCATCTCAAGCCGAGCTCCCTGTATAATCATCATAATACCTATAATCATCATAAAGAAAGTGCATCTCATTCCTTGCTTTGCTCGCTCTCCCTTAAAATGGGCCTATGATGGCTTGGATCGGGTCGTCGGACATCTAATCTCAATGAGCCATCCTCTATAATGTATGTCGGTCTCAATGGTCTCCACATGAGCATAATCCAGAGTCTCGAATATGGCCTCCTAGGCCCACTTCTCCTAAATATGGTTCACCCATCTACTTTATAGACTCTAATTTGGTTCCTAGGTAGCTTGATTGGGACTCTCTATCGCTTGCCGTACGGACGGCGCAACTGGTAAGGGGTATGGAATGAAGATCTCTCCAGACCTATCAGCTGGACACAGGATCCCCAAGACTCCACAACCACATTTTGGATCCTCTACCATGGGCTGACCCACTGTATCTGTTAATTTGTGTACCCTTTCAAAATAGGCATCCAATTGTCAAATGTTAGCTGATCAAAATCAGCTCGCATAAGCCCTTTGTCCCTCAAATGGATGGGTAAGAACTTCTTTTGGTTCCCCCGTGGTGCTTCCTTCAGCTTTGGTTTCTCCATCAGCCATACTTGTAAGCCAATTTTAGATAAGGGTAGAAAGAGGCGAATAATTTGTAAAGTGGAAAATGAATACCCCATAGAAGTATAAGGTGGTCACCGATAAGAAACGGATTGGTAGAAGCAGCATCTGCATTCAGCAGGATCTCGGCTAGTCCCACAGATATGGGAGAAGCCCCTGTCGATATTGGACTAGTAAGTGAAATTATCCTGAATGGGGCAAAAGGGCTAACTCCACAAATGAACTCCGCCATAAGAAATAAAGCGACCATAGAGTGCTAGGCGAGGTGAGACCAAAGAGCCCCTCGACCCACTCCAACACTATGCTAAGGTAAAATCCGGGTTTGTCATACAGTCAGGATAGAAATGGGTCCACAGCCCTCGGGGAATGCCGTCTATACGAAAATGAAACTACAAGAGTGCCAAGGGCATGCGCTTGGGGCACGGAACCCCTGATATATCATGGAACTCTTTGGGCAAGGGGCATAGCTCAAATGAAGAAAATTGGAATACATTGTCCATCCGATCACAAAAACTCAATGCCACGCGAAGGAATTTGGGACTAGCAGGGCACGCCGTGATGTAATGGAAGGCCTATAGCATAAATCATTCCAGCTTCTTCCAATCTACATTTCGCAGGCTCTCCAGGAAGCCCCGTAGCTGATGACTATGGTTTGCTATAGTTAAAATTGAGAAACTGACCCAATTTTGATTTCTGGCAAAGTGATACCACCGGAGGTATGAGTCAGGTCACCGACAGTGTAGACAAGCTCACCGGTGGTATGGATTCATGGACAATTTTGTCTGTATTCTTTAGCAAGTCAGAATTTCATGCAGGTGGCGATGTCAATGATGCTGCCGACAACATGGCCATATTTTTTGTGAATTTCAGACCTATTTTCATCAGTTAAAGCCTATAAATGACCTGTTAAAAACCTTATAATCTATTTCTAGAAGATATGCAGGTGACGATCTATCTTCTGTTTGCTCCTCGTCTCATGCAAGGTAGCATCCAACTAGCTCTCTAGCTCACTCACTCAGTGTCGGAGCACCCTTGTCTCTTCCTCGCACCTCCGCCGGGCCTCGCTGACATCCGATAATGTGAGACCCATAAAGTCCTGCAGCCAAAGAAACAATAATAATAATCCATATCATTCATATCATCCATTCAGGCATTTTATCTCGATATCATATCATAACATGGAGTATACCTGAGCAAGCAGAGTCTGTTAAACAAGTGTGTCTCTAAGAGCAAAAGCATTTCCCGCTAACTGCTCTTCCTTGGCACAAGGAACCTAAAAAATCCAAAAATAATCAAAAGGATTTCATACAGGGCTTGTCACATGGATTTGTTTGCACAATGCTTACATAAGTGGTGTTTTCTAGAATGAAGTTCAGCGAGTGGCTGTAAGAGGGTATCTCCCAAGTCCGAAAGTCACCTCTTAAGTTCATCAGTAAGAATCAAGTCTCCAAGGCAGTTGAGAGGTGCCCCTCGACAAAGTCAACACCCTCGGGTATGCCATGATATCATATCCCTCTATCCTTAGCCCGACCTCTCTTTATGAAGGGTACCTCAAAAACACAAAAGGGGAGTATAAGCAACAATTCTGACCAAAGCATATATATAAGCATATAAAGGAAAGGGTACGATCTTACATCGGAAGAATGGTGCCCCTCATGGGCCATCGCTATGTCCTAACTGACCTTGCCCTGCCCCTCAGGATGGCTCTCACCGCCGTCGCTCCATTCTTCATTATCATCCTCAGCGATAATACCGTGCCTCTGCCACTTCAGCTCCTCCTCCCTTTTCTTCCTATGGAAGGAAATAGAGTCATTGTGATGAATTTGGGGCAACAGGAAGCAAGAGTGACATATGACTATTAAAAGGGCCGGGGAAACTCCTGACCACCTGACAGTCTCCCTCTAATTAATCTGCCTTATCGGCCTCCCTTGTGATAGTCAAATAAGGCCACTAGATGCCTATAAGGGGATCCGTGGGCACTGGCCTAGCATCAGGCATAAACTCTCACCAACCTCAGACTCTCTCCCCTAAGTACCAGGGCAAGGCTATAGGGCACTTGATAATAAACCGCCGGTCATCCACCTCCCGCTGGACTGTTAGGACATCAACTCGGTTGGACACCTCCTCAAAGGGTCCCAAACAACCTGGCTAATCAATCAAGCAGAAAACCAATGTAAGAAATTTGAACTTACAAATATGCTTTATAACTAATTATTTGTTAAATGTAAGATAGGGCGAAAGTCAAAATAGCATACCAAGCCGATCTATAGGATCCGCAGCACCTCCCTATAGGCAGTGGGGTACTTGCAATGCCCTCTCACACTCCCGCACCACCGTGCAAGGAAATGAGAACCCGACAATACTGTAGTACCAAATTGGACAAGAGGGAGAATCTGATGTTCAAAAGCCCACACCTGTACAATTAACAACCAATCAGCCTTATAGATCAACATGCCAAAAAAAAGGAAAGCAGCTAGTCATGATAATAAAACACAATTTTAAAGGTTCTACTTAGAGTAGAAAGTGACTCAAGCGAAGGACCTTCTCCTTCTTTCGGGCTCCTACATCTAGCCCGTAATACATATGTGCCACAATGGCCCTAGAACAATCCTTCTCTTTGATGGTCTTAACATCCCCAACTGTTGAAATCAACCTGTAGTTGACCTTGCTGCCTGAGACCGGAAAGAACAACACGGTTAATAAAAAATAAGGAAGGACCAGACACAAGCGTATGGATCGTCTGAGGGACCACTTCGGCCTCCTTTCGATACTCATATAACTCCCTACAACACAACCACCCCAGTTTAGGCTTCAACCCGAACAACTTGGTCACTCTCTGCACCACCGGCCCCCAAGGGTGGTTCCTCTCCATACACATATCAAAGTGAATCACTTTCTTCAGTCATGGTAGCCCTATCATTACCACCATATCAGAGGGAGTAATAGTAACCTCCCCAATCTGAAAGTGAAATGTGTGAGTGGTCTTGGAGCACTTCTCGACCAAGGCAGTCATGGCCATATGAGAGAGCTTAGGAATCAATAGGGACATAGTTTGGGCTCGATCCCAAAATCCCATGTCGTCAATCGCAGCTGCAAGCTTTGAGTCCTTAAAATCAACATAAATTAAGGAAAAATAGGCTTATAACATGCATTCTAACACATATCTATTATTTTTAACCATTAATCTACAAGTTTTTTAGTCTAGAACCGAAAATAGAAAAGTTTGAGTCTTGTAGGTTTACCTGGATGTTAGAGATGTGATTTATCTTGTCCAGCACAAGGTTATCGATTGGAACCGCAATCCTATACCCAAAAATGATATTGGACTCCTTTAATCCATATCCCATGTATCTCGGGCAAAGCTTCAACCCCTCAATGGAAGATGCAGGCCGTTCCTCAGATTTAGAACTACTAGATTTGCTAGATTCGGTTTTTTTAAGAGTAGAGAGAAAAGTGAGTCTTTCAGCTTTAGAAAACAGTGAAATAGGAAAATAAAGTTTAATCCTGTATTAAACACCCATTTATAATTTGAGGAGTTTGATTTTATCTGAACTGCTGGTCCATACCGCCGGCGGCATTAGTCAAATCGGTAGTGGTATCACCCATCCCGCCAGTGGCCTCAACTTTCCCAGTTTGAATTTTGAATTTCTTTGACAAGTCAGAGATACCACATGGCACCCATATCGCCGATCGTATCGTTCTAGATTGCCTATAGCATCAGCTAGGCCGCCGGTGACATCAAAATTTTCCCTTGCATTTTTAGCAAATTCGATGGAATCTCGGCTCTAGTCCCGACATCGCAGGAATTCTAAAACCCTTATACTTTTAATTATTATCTTTTAACTATTGATCGAAGGGGCATTTTTATTTTTGTTTCATAAAATTGATCAAGCAGTTAAAATGTCATCTAAAAATCCGTCTAATCTTGTTTACTTGTCACTTGTTCCAAGAAAGACAAACCATATCTCAAAAACTCAAAGCCCAAGTCTGCTTGGCAAATCTCAAAGCTCAAACCCGACTAAAGGGCAAATCAATCTCAAAGCCTAAGTCCGCTTAGTAAATCTCAAAGCTCAAGCCCGACTAAGGGGAAAATCAACCTCAAAGCCCAAGTCTGCTTGGCAAATCTCAAAGCTCAAGCCCGACCAAGGGAAAAATCAATCTCAAAGCCCAAGTCTGCTTGGCAAATCTCAAAGTTCAAGCCTAACCAAGGGGCAAATCAATCTCAATGCCCAAGCCCGACAAAGGGGCAAATCAACTAACAAGGCTCAAGCCCGACCAAGGGGCAACTAAATCTCAAAGCTCAAGCCTGACGAATGGACAACTCAATCTCAAAGCTCAAGCCCGACCAAGGAGCAAACCAGTCCTCAAAGCTCAAGCCCAACCATTGCATAATCCTTGTCATCAGTCAGGTAAAATTTCTAAACCTTGCTCTTTCATACAATCACACTGACATATGGCAGCAGCAATCCCCTAAGAGGCAGCATGTAAGCACTAGTTTTTACAGTCTCTCTTGCGAGACAATGATGACTTATTGCTGATTTTATTCCTTATGGGAAATTTTTTTTTTGGAATTTTGACTATCGATATAAAATTCTATATGAATTTTATTTTTGGAAAAATTCAATTCGATGTGTCCGAGAATGCATCCGGTGGTAGCTCAGACAGATGATTTGCACTCGAAAAATATTTTACAACAAAATACCCATAGAAAGTCAAAAATAAAGCCTAATATTTTAGTTTTTCCATCAAAATCAGCTTTTGCCAGATTTCCTCTCCCTTTCCCCGATTTTGGGCACAAATCGTGCTAGCTTTTTAGACCTGTCAGAAGAGTGAGGCCGCCGGCGGCATGGCTTACAACAACAGAACAGCTCTGTGCCTTTTTGCATGAAATCCAACGGATATTGATCCAAGGCAATTTCTAATGCATTTTAGCCTATACAAGCCACATTTTCTCAGCCATTTGAGGCTTCAACACTTCCACCGCTCAAAGTCTTCAGGAGATTTTGAGCATTTTAGCTAGTTCTAGTGGGATAAAGTTTAGAAAAGGTAAGGAAAGAGGATTTAATTCCTCTTTCTTGCTTTTTCTTGATTGAACTCTCTAATATTTAGGTGCAATCTGGGTTTAAAAATCACCAAATTAGGATTTAGATCCTTAAATTACCCCTTACTTCCTAAAATCATCATTTAAGCTCCCCAGAGGTGTCATAGAAATCACGAAGAGGTGGATTCACGGCCTTGAGGTAAAAATTCTGAGTCTCATAGCTCTTTAGCTTTCATTTTACTTGTTTGTTGTGGTTTAGTTGTTGTTTCTCCTTAGTTTTGGGTTTTTGGTCGCTTTCTGACCAAAAACAACTGATGCAAGAAACGGAAGCCGCTAGAGGCATTTAAAGCCACCGGCGGTATCAGCCATGCCACCAGTGTCATCATTGATACCACTAGTGGCCCCATTTTCTTGCAACCCCCTTTATTTATGGTATCTTTAAAGTCATTTATCCTGCCTATGTAACTAAGATTTCCAGCGGCATTAGCGATGCCGCCGGTGGCCTTAGTCATATCGTCGGCGGTATGGACTTCTGGACAACAGTTTAATTTTCATTTATTTTCTGAGCTAGTTCAAATTCCTGAAGCTATGATGTAAAGCTAGCCTCACCATACGATGTGGCATTTTCACTAATAATCCGGTTAAAATAACAATCAAGTCTAAGATTTGGATAAAAATGGAAATTTCCCGCAAACACCATTTAAACCCTAATTTCAGCCATCCAACCGGGATCCATAAATTGTAAATAAGATATACCATGTTCATGCTAACTCGGGTCTTATTTTGTTTACTAACTATGAATATTTCGTGATATACCTCATACAACGTGTTATACTTGTGCTAACCATTTTGTGCAAGTAGATTTAGGTTAGATGAATTTTAGGTCTTCGGGTATTTTATTTATTTCATAGAAAAAATGTATAGGATTTGGAAAGCCATGTAATCATTATTTTACTTTCCGCATTTATTTTTGGATAATTGTAGTAATTTATTTATCGCTTTGAATGCTTGCTTGATAACGCGATAATAATATATAAACCGAAAACACAATAAATAGGGTGGAATAAAACTGATTAAGAAAGAATGAAATCTTTCAACTTGGCCTAATTTAAAATAGATAACATCATCCAAACTTGGAATCTCTACTTAAGGTATAGTCTACCACATGGAGGGAAAATCATACCAAAATTTCCCGGCTGAGCTGGACGAGGTGGCTACACTATTTTAAGTACAAGATTCTAATCTCATATCTTTTAGACATTAAAACATGATAAACCATTTTTACAATCACACATCCTTCTTGAGGGATCGGTCCTCCTTGAGGCCCGTAAAATGTCATCTGCACTCACTGAGCATGCAAATCAACCTATGCTTCATAATTATTAAGTCTAAAAATGCTTAAAGAGAAAGACCTAATAATTAAAAGAGAATTAAAGGAAACTTACCAGTTGAAGCGTGCTTTAGCAGAACTTCCTTACACAAGCCTCCAAGTGTAGGATAGCCTCTATGAGTATCCATATGAACCCCACCAACTAAAACCACACTGAGAGGAAGAACTAAGGAGCCTTGAGCAGCTGCTATACCACTCCAAAAGCCCCACCTAAAAATATAAACTAGTGGTGGTCGAATAAAATCAAGCTCCTCAAAAATAACTTGTTCAAGTTAACCTTTATCATAGGAATTATTCTTGAACTTGGTACATTTTCAAAGGGAGCATGGAGAAGCTCATTTATAGGCTTGGGGGAGCAAAAATGCTCCCCCATTTCTGATGTGGAATGTACAAAATGGACATCCCATAAATGGGTTTGACCCTTGGAGCATGCAGCCCCGCAGGTCTGACCTGTGTGCAGCCTGCAAAGCATGCTGCGTATGGCCTACGCAAGGTAGGCTTTGCAAGCCTACCTTGCATGCGAGTTGCGCCTCATGGCCCATGCCACAAGCGCTGCTCACAACACGCCATTGGGTTGTGCCTTGGGCAGCCCATTTCCATTGGCTGCCGGGAGCAATGCCTAGCATTGCTCCCGAGCTTGTACAAAATATATTTTATACTGCCAATCCAATTTAACTCGCCAAGGTGAAATTCCCTTTTAATCCCTTTCAAATAAATATTTATTTTATGACCCTAATAAATTAGTCACTAGTCAAAATAAATATCTTGGCTCCTCTAAAATGATCTAATCATTTTTAACCAATTAAATAATAATCCAATTATTATTATGTTATATTTTCGTAATAGAATAAATCTATTAATTCTTTACTTATCCGATGAATGTTCAATGTGTGTGACCTTATAGAATCCCGAAGTATTGAGCTGTTATGGCTTACCCAACCCTTGTTCTAATGGAACCATTGGTTGAGGTTCTAGACTGTGAATAGAACTCGATAACCTTAAATGACTGTAGTAAGTCTCTCTCAAGGGTTTACAACCCCCCATTACTCGGAACATCATTTGTGCTTATCACTTAATCTCGATTGATGCAATAGTTATCCAATGTGATGAACTCCTTTCATTCTTTAATATTAGTACCATCTGGTTTAAAGGTTTTGGTTAAAGTGTTAACCCACTAATAGCAAGGTTGCTCCAAGCTATCCTAGTGATTAACTTGTTACCGAAGTATACTGCCTTTTACCATAGTGTGTTTGACTAGAAACTATTTCCATCAAATACATACTCTTATCAGAGGTTTATAGTAAGCATCACTTCAATAAGTAGCCAGATACAACACCTCAATATATCTGGAGAGATGGATTATTTTTGACTGCATAGCTTACCAATGTGTTGTCATCACCATATCCGTAACCACCCGTGACACCCTTAGTTAATGAGTGCATAGGAATGACCCAAAGTGTACCTATGGTGTCTCACAAGAGAACTATCATCTCAAGTATGAGGATATTCGTAAAGCTTATTGCAAGAAGGTAAACACTAACACATTGATATATACACCAAGTTTTTACCTTACTGAAGTCTCTAATGTATCTCCTAGATATATCCACGTGTGAAACTTAAGGCCACCACCTTCAGTCCTTAGGAGATTGCCTGCTTGGACCCTTTCCAAGAAAGTTGACCACATGCTAGCCTATCAGCTTCATCAATATCCTTTCTTAATGAAACTATAACTAGGGATAGTTTAGACATAATCATAATTGCATATGAAGCAGGTCGCACTAAATGTAGTCCAACTACAATTTCTCTAACTTCATGCTATGATACGTCAAGGACTTTTGTATACATACATCAATGAATATATTTCAACCAGCCATAATATATTTTCAAGCACATTGATATAAAGAAAAGATTAAGCTCCTTTATTGATTAAACAAATTATTCGTACCATTACATATTTAAGATATATTGCACTAATTTCCTTAAGGGCATACAACATATGTAACAAACTTCCACTTGCAATAAGGCCAATTAGCCATATGTCTTAATCCATATGCTTTAACATGCTAGTCATGTTCGACTTGAGTTAATGGCTTCGCTAGACCGTCCACGAGGTTCTAATCAGTGGGTACATATTCTAGTCTTATTATCTTAGCATCAATAATCTCCCTGATTATATAATACTTTCAAGATACATGTCTATTTTTCTGGTGAGATCGTGGTTCCTTTGCTTGAGCTATAGCGCCATTATTATCACAATAAAAAGTAATTGGATCAATAGTCTCAGGCACCACACTGAGATCACCAATAAATCCCATTAACCAGATAACTTCTTTTGCTGCTCCGCATGTAGCAATCTATTCAGATTCCATGGTTGAATCAGCAGTAGTTTCTTGCTTTAAACTGTTCTAGCATACCTCCCCTCCATTTAACACATACACAAAACCCGACTGAGACTTAAAGTCATCCTTGTCAGATTAAAAACTCACATCAGTGTAACCTCTAATTTTGAGGTCACCATCTCCATATATCAATAACTCATCTTTAGTCCTTCACAAGTACTTAAGAATTGCCTTGATGGCCATCCAGTGCTTTTCACCTCAATTTGATTGATATCTACTCATAAAGCTCAAAACCTAAGATGTAAAACCCTCAGGCTATATCATATACACATCCTAGTTTAAATGCCCATTTAGGAATTGTATTTTAACTTCCATCTGCCAGATCTCATAATTGTAATGAGTAGCAATGGCTAGAAGTATCCTTATGGATTTAAGTATGGCCACCGGTGAGAAAGTTACATCATAGTCAATATGTTCGCGTTGACTATAATCTTTCGCAACTAACCTTGCCTTATAAGTAATCACATTAACATTCATGTTAGTCTTTTTCTTGAAGACCCATTTGCACCTGATCGGTCTAACCTCTTGTGGTGCATCAACCAAATTCCAAACTTGATTCTCATACTTGGAATCCATTTCTGACTTCATGGCTTTAAGCCATTTATCAGAATCTAAGCTTTTCATTCCTTCATCATAGATTCTTGGTTCATCATCCTCCATGAGATATAGTTCCTTATCATTAGTGATTATAAAACCATATCTATCGGGACCTTTATGAGCACGACCTGATCTTTGCAATGCTTTTGTTTCGATAGGTTGTTCTTTGATCACACTTTCTAGTGTATCTAGAATGGAGTCAATCAGCTGATTGTCTATTTCTTCCTCTTGAACCTCCAATTCAATACTGCTCCCACTATCTTTTGCAAGTAAGTTTTCTTTTTCCAAAATGTGAGCACTCTGAGACATGAATACCTTTTGTGGTTTGGATTGGTAAAACAAAAATCTAATAGTTTCCTTTGGATATCCAATGAATAGACACTTATAAAATTTGGCACTTAGCTTATCTAATTTTATCCTCATTATCATGGTAGCAAAGCCCCATACTCTAAGGTGACTTAGAGATGGCCTTTTATTGCACCATTTTATAAGGTGTAAAATCAATTGATTTAGAGTGCACTCTATTTAATACATAAACTCCGCTCTCTAGTGCATATCCCTAAAAGGATTTATTCAGATCTGCTTGGCTCATCATGGACCGGTCCATATATAATAAACTCCAATTCCTACTTTCAGACACTCGATTGTGTTGGGGTGTATAAGGAGGGGTCCACTGGGGAAATATCATGTATTCCTGTAGATAATCTTGAGACTCCTAACTAAAGTACTCTCCACCTCAATCAGATCGAAGTGCTTTAATATTTTTCTCAAGCTGTTTCTTTACTTTAGTTCTAAATATTTTGAACTTTTCAAAACTTTCAGATTTATACTTCATTAAGTACAGATAACTATATCATGAATAATCATCAATGAAGGTTATGAAGTAGGAGTATCCTCCTAGTGCCTGCACACTCATTGGACCATACACATCAGTATGTATGAGTTCCAATGTACTCGTGGCTCGTTCACCATTTCCTTTAAAGGGAAACTTTGTCATTTTTCCTTTTAAACAGGGTTTGCAATCACCATAAGACTCCAAGTCTACTGGGCCCAAGTCACCACACTTATGCAGCTTGGTTAAGCAATCTTTGTTTATGTGTCCTAAACAACAATTCCATAAGTAAAAGGAATTCTCATTATTTAGTTTAACTTTCTTTACATTGTTTATGTTAAAAAAATTTTCTTCAGTATCAAGAACATAAATGCCACCATTAAACATCCCACAACCATAAAGAACATTATTCAAGCGAATCTGACAATTATTATTCGAAAATAAAATTTCGAACCTTATGCTGTTAAACACGCAATAGATACAATACTCTTAGTAACCCTTGGAATGTGGTAACAACTATTCAAAGCTAAAACAAGTCCACTTGGAAAAATATGATTAAAGCATCCTACGACTAATGTAGCAACTCGGGGCTCCATTTCCCACACGCAGATCTATATCCCATTTTGCAAGTTTTCTATTATTCCTTAGTCCCTACACAAAATTACATATATGAGAACCGCAACCAGTATCTAATACCCAAGTGGATTCATGTAGAAAAGTAGCATACTTTTCAATTACAAACATATATGAAGTAGATGCCTCTACAGGCTTCTTCTATAATTGTTTAGAAGCAGGAGCTTTGCATTCCCTCTTCCAATGTCCCGGTTTTCCGCACTTGAAGTAGACATACTCGGATGTCTTCTTTCCTTTCTTCTTACTGATTCTTTTCTTAGCACCAGTGTCTGCTTCTTTTTCAGAGCAGCCTTGCCTTTCTAGCCCAACAATAGTGGTTTCTAATCTTTCTTGATATGAGGTTCTACTATCTTTAGCAAGTGGAATTAATCTTGTTCATGTAATAGTTAGTCACGAAGCCTTAATAACTATTTGTTAAGGACATCAACACAAGGTTAATGCATAAGTCATGATTCATCTTGAAGCCCAATCAATTCAGCTTCTCAAGGTATCCCAAGAGTTTTTGTACATGCTGAGAGGCAGAGGTGTTATCCTACATCTTGGTTCCAAAAAGGAGTTTGGAGGTCACATACCTCTCTATCCTTTCCCGCTTAGCAAGGAGCTTCTAAAGATGGAGAACCATGTCCTCTAAGGTCATGTTCTCATATTTTTTATAAAGCTCAGGATTTATGGACCCCAACATTATGCATATTGCAGTCTCATGATATGTCCTATGCCTCAACCAAGCATCATGTTCCACAGGATTCTCAACATTACGTTCAATAGGGAAATTTTCATTCAGAATAGGGGAGATTCCCTCTGAGCTGAGAAATATTTTCATAGCTCATAACCAATCAAAAAAGTTAGAGCCATTCAGTTTTGTGCCATGTAATAGACGTATATTAACGTTGAAAATCATTTTCAACCTAAGATATAAGAAAAGAAAATTGTTCAGATGTTAGTTTAAGTACATGCATTTAATAAAAGGTCTTTAAATTAAATACATTTGTCCACCTAACTTCTTTGAAATTTACAATAGTCCATTCTATTGAATTCGAGAATTTTAGCCCAGCTAAATTTCCTAGTAGGTAACATCTATAACTAGTCTACTATGACCCCCAATTTTGTGAGTGAAGTCATATATAGTAAGTCATAGTTGGAATCCCATTCCATTTGCATCGCATGCAATTGCTAATACATTTAGGTTCCCTAATTCCAAGGGACGTGTGCTCTTATTCTAACATCTCTTATAATATGTCTGAGTTCTGCTGCTAGCCCCCAATTTTATGGTGGACTACCCAGTCCTGTTAAGGCAGACCCTTTCACAATTTTTTATAACCGATCAATGCGGACTAAAAGGAACACTTTGCACAGCACTTTGATAACCCAAAGAGACCGTATTATAAATTTAAGTAAGGAAGACTATAACTTGCCTTAATGTATTTGCTTTGGGATTTTATTGGAGTTAAACATCTCACCCAATCAAGGATTTTTTCAAATAGACATATTTATAATAATTTATATTAATTCAGGAAATTTTAGAATTAATTTATAAGGTCCAACCTTTGGTGGGTTCAAGCTCTTCATTATAATTATTCCATCAACCTAGATTATATGCAAAATAATTAACATTTTATTTGTTATATTTATATTGCATTTCCTTTAGGCTTTTATTCAATAAATTTAATTTTTACTTTGTTATAGAAACATATATAACCACCATCTTATATACTAGAAATAAATTAGTCCATTTTAATCTCCCAAGTCAATTCAAGTTTCACCGATATAGGTTCCCAAGTGGGAGAGGTGCCCTTAAAGTGAGTAGACACCAAGTCCAATCCTTAGCCAGAACAAATACGGGCACAAACTCGAAGACCAATGGATCCTCTTGAACTAATAAATTTTGTTATTTCAAATCATGTAAATTGGAAGCATCTATAACCCATGTAACTTATATAATTTATTGAGTCTCATATAATTTGAGTAAGTTGAGTAGGCTTATTCAAAATTATTCATAACTATTTTCTAACCTTGAAATGAAAACTCAAGTTTATATATATTGTTCCAAACAATTAAATAAATAACAAATCATTTCATATAGAAAATAAAATTCAGTTTTCTTCGAACCTAATTATGCACTATATAGGCAGGCTCTGATACAACTATTAGGAACTGACAGTCAATTTAAACATGCATAACAGGCACGATAGAAATTTAAAATTTTATCCCTGTCCCCAGGAACTCCTATTAGATGCATATAAATTAAATAAAGACTTAACTAAGTAATTTTCTACCTAGGTTAGCATGCATAGGCTAGGCACACCATAATTCTAAATTTTATCCTAGCATAAATATTTTATACTAAGCATGTTATAACTCTAATATATAACCTAAGCATGTTATAACTCTAAGCTTTAACCTAAGCATAAAATAGACTAAGCATGCAAAACAACCTACGCATCATAATTATTAAATCTAAAAATGCTTAAAGAAAAAGACCTAATAATTCAAATAGAAAGAAAGGAAACTTACCAGTTGAAGTGTGCTTTAGCAGAACCTCCTAGCACAAGCCTCCAAGTGTAGTATAGTCTTTATAAATATCCACACGAACCCCACCAACAAAAACCTCCCCGAAAGGAAGAACTAAGGAGCCTCGTGTAGCTGCTAGACCACCCCAAAAGCCCCACCCGTGAATATAAACTAGAGGTGCTACAATAAAATCAAGCTCCTAAAAAATAACTTGTTCAAGTTAACCTTTATCATAGGAATTATTCTTTAACTTGGAACATTTTGAAAGGGGACATGGAGAAGCCTATTTTTAGGCTTGGGGGAGCAAAAATTCTCCCCCATTTCTGATGTGGGATGTTCAAAATAAACATCCCGCAAAATGGGTTTGACCCATGGAGCACCAGCCCCGTGGGTCTTACTGTGCATAGCTTGTAAAGCACAATGCATGTAGCCTACGTAAGGCAGGTTCTTGCGAGCTTGACTTTCACGTGAGCTGGTCCTTGTGGTCCATGCCACAAGCCCAACTTACACCGGGCCATTGGGTTGCACCTGAGCAATGCCCAACATTGATCGTGAATCTTTTGGTGCACTTTCGAGCACCCGAGCCTATACAAAATATATTTTGTACTCTTGGTCCAATTTAAATTGCCAAGGCAAACTTCCCTTTTAATCCCTTTCAAATAAATATTTATTTTACAACCCTAATAAATTAGTCACAGGTCAAAATAAATATGTTGGCTCATGTAAAATGATCTAATCATTTTTAACCAATAAAATAATAATCCAATTATTATTATGTTATGTTTTTGTAATAAAATAAATCTATTAATTCTTTACTTAGTCCGATGATGGTTCAATATGTGTGACCTTATAATATCCCAAAGTTTTAAGTTGTTAAGGCTTAGCCAGCCCTTGTTCTAATGGAACCATTGGCTCGAGGTTCTAGATCGTGAATAGAATTCCATTACCTTAAATGATTGTAGCTTGCCACTAGGAAGGGTCTACCATCCCCCATCGCTCGGAACATCGTTTGTGCTTATCATTTAATCCCTGTTGATGCAATAGTTATCCAATTTGATGAACTCCTTACATTCTTTTATATTAGTACCATCTGGTTTATAGGGGGTTAAAGTGTTAACCCACTAATAGCAAGGTTGCTCCAAGCTATCCTAGTTATTAACTTGTTACCGAAGTATATTGCCTTTTACCATAGTGTGTTTGACTAGAAACTATTTCTATCAAACACATACTCTTATCAGAGGTTTATTGCAATCATCACTTCAACAAGCGGCCAGGTAAAACTCCTCAATATATCTAGAGTGATAGATTCTTTCTGAATACATCGCTTACCAATGCGCTATCATCAGCATACTCACAACCACCCGTGAAACCTTAAGTTATTGAGTGTATAAGAATGACCCAAAGTATAGTGATGGTACCACAGAGAATAATTAGTATCTCAAGTATCCGGATATTCGCAAAGCTTATTGTATGAAGGTAAACACTAACATATTGATATATACACCAAGTGTTTACCTTACTGCGGTCTCCAATATATCTCCCAGATATATCCATGTGTCAAACTTAAGGCACCACCTTCAGTCCTTAGGAAATTGACTTCTTGGACCCTTTCCATGAAAGTTGACCACATGCTAGCCTATCCACTTCATCAATGTCCTTTCTTGATGAAACTTTGAGTAGGGATAGTTTAGACATAATCATAATTACACATGAAGCAGGTCTCACTAAATGTAGTCCAACTATAATTTTTTTGAGTTCATGCTATGATACATCAAGGGCTTTTGGACACATACATCAATGAATATATTTTAACCAGCCATAATGTATTTACAAGCACATCGATAGAAACAAAACATTAAGAGCCTTGATTGACTAAATAAATTATTCATACCATTACATAATTAAGGTATATCACCTTAATTGCCTTAAGGGCATACATAATATCTAACAGATCGGTGCTATGACTGCTTCTTTAGTCGGTGGTTTGTATGGAGTAGATTGTGTTCAATTGCACATCTCCCGATTAATTTGGAAGCTGCCTTTTGTTATGTAATTTTGTTTTCTAAGGCGATGTGGTGAGGTATATCATGCTAGTGCCAAGAGATGTGCCTCTTGACCAATATTGGGAGCTGCCCCTTGAAATTAAACTTTGTCATCTAAGGCAAAATGGAAGGGTGTGTCATGCCGAGCCGAGACATGCTTCCTTCATGAATTCGTCCATCTTCTTGATGCTTAGACTGGTGTATTGTTTGACCATTGGATGTTTTGAGTACTGTTCCATGATCGTTTCGGTAAACTTGTGCCCGAGAATTCATGATGGTCGGGCCTTATCGATCATATTTATCCTTTACGACCAAAATGGGCGAGGAGCTAGAGGAATTGTGAAGTTCTATATGAGAAAGGCGTTACACCTTCTCATGAATCTGAGACTGATGGCACCTTTTTGTTTGTCAATTTGATTTTTGTAAGGCACATACGGCCTTTTACATCTTCTATCTAAGACTATCTGTGTGGTCGTCACAAATGGTGAAGCTTCTTCTTGATTAGTTTGCACTTGGTACCTTTGGGGATGGGATTTTTGGATATTTGGTGGCCTATTCTGAGCCTATCTTTATATGAGCAGGCATAAGCGTTATCACTTGAGAAATTCCATTTGTACCCAAATTAATTTCATGCAATAAAGTATTTTGAATACTAAAAATGTCATGCATATGCTCATATGAATGCGTGGATCAATTGGGTAAAACATGAAACAAGAAAAGAAAATGAAGGTTGATCGGGGAGCTGAAGGTTTCAAACACAAAATTGCCCAAAATAAGAGCATATAAAAGATTACACATCAAAGTTTGTCATCCTCTACAGGCAAAGGGTCTTTGTTATTGATGTCGATTAAGTATTATCCATGACATTTAGCTTTCTTGGAGGCTCTTCAATCTGCTTTTCTGCTACTAAGCGCTCGATGGCTTGGACCAAGATCTTTTAATTTGCGTCATGTGATACTTACAAAAATTATCCTTCTCTTCGGTAGTGGGTAATCTCCATGGGCTTAAGGGTTCAATTTTATTGGCCTCTTTTAACTGGGCATGTATGATGCCCAGTGGCATCTTCCACAGACATATGTCATACCTCGCATTAGTTGCTTCTTGCATAGGTACTTGACTGACCATCTGAATGGCAGTGACTGAATTGTCATGGGATTGTATGGAGGCGGTAGCTGGGGTATCACTATTCTTTCCAACCAAGGTTGTCTTGTCTTCTCAGCTCGTTCGCGTTCGAATTCATGCTCGATCTTTTTAGCTTTCTCAAAAATTTCCTTGAATGAGAGGAAGGAATCAATAGCACTCTCTTTTTAAAACAAAGGAAGGGACCCATCAATGAGCCAAATGATCATTTCTTCTAGACTTAACTTGGATTCATCAATACTTGAATGGCCATCAAAGAGTGGAAGTACCGGGTAACTGGCAGACAGCCTTAAGACGCTGAATGGATGTTTCTGTTATGGTGTTAAAACTATGGCGATCAATCAAAGTTTTAGGAGGAGCTTCCAATTAATGACCACATGGTAGGGGAGAGTATGGTACCTTTCAAGTACGAGGCCTTAAAGGGAGCATGGGAACATTTCAATGAGGATTTTATCACTCAACTCCTTTACTTACATCACTCGCTTATACATAATGATGTGAGAGGCAGGGCACCTGACCCATCATATTGCGCCTTGTTGGGCATGGTGAAGTTGTCGGGGACCCAATCCTCATCCGACTCTGGTTCTTTGACTTGGTTCAAGTTGGAAGTCATCAATTGATGGATATAGGCTTGGATCTAGGGTGTCACGCTTGGAGGCTGCATGACCTAGTCATTGATCAACTAGCTTACGAGCGCGTCGACTTTAGGTGTCATGCCCGGAGACTACATGGCATGGTCATTGATTCGAGAGCTCATCATCTAACGCACTAAAACTACTACTTTAGGTGTCACGCCCGGAGGCTGCATGACCTGTTGGCTATTTTGGATCGGCGGAGATCGTGGGGGAATGTCCAAGCAAGGACAACCAATTAGCTGGTTACTGAAAGGATTCTGGTGGTTGGTTATGCACCTAGGAGTGACATCGAATTAAGGAGGAGTGAAAGATGGTGGAGGCTTGATTAGTCTTTTGGAACAAGCCAGATACTAGTGGGTAAACACAGGTGGAACCAAGCTTTGAGGCAAGGGCCTCAGATTATGAGAAACATAAGGGATGATTGACGGGGTATCAAGGTTTATAGAAAAGTAGAAGCTTTCCAGAACTAAAATGGGCTTGCCATGAGCTGAGTTGACGGTGTTGGGTGAAAAGCAGGTAGAACCAGTCTTGCCCCTGCTAAACCAGATAAATTATGAGCTGAACCGTTCTAAGTCTGAGCTTGTATATCGGATTCGGAAACCTGCTCTGATTTCTTATCTTCCAAGGCCTACCTGATGGCTACCTAAATAGTAGGTACATAGAGGCCTGAAATGCATCTAAATTTAGAAACTGAGCCATAGAACCGGTAAAGTCAAAATGAGGGGGTGGCTGAGATCCAGATCATAAGGTGGGAGTAGGGCCTAACTGATCCTTATATAGAGGGAGGTTTCCTTCATTGTTTGGGAAAGAAATGACTGGTTGAGAAGAATTCTAACCTGACTAAATTTGCTATGAATCTGACTCCCCACTAGAATCAGTATACAGAACCCCTCCAACTTTCGTGGTGACTACCAACGAATCAAATAGTGCCCAAGCTTTCTCCAAACCGGGGTGCAACGATAACTTCACCTCCTCTTAGCTGAGATGGCATGTAGTGGATCAGATCATGCATTGATTGTGTAATCCCATGGATGGTATGAATGACTTTTGTCTTTGGGAAGCGATGCATGACCTGTTTGTTCGTATAGCTACTCGTAGACGTGGTTAGCAATGATGTGAAGGCTTATCCCTCCAACATATGTGGGATGTTCATACCCATTGTCACGTATAGTGATATTTTGTGACTCAACGGGGGTACAAAAGAAGTCCTATGGATGTTGCTAAACCTCTTCCATGAGTGGAGATTGGTAAGGGTAAGTTCGTTGTGTTTTGGCCCTTAAAGCCGACGTATGGGTAACGCATGAGCATGCGGCACATAGTACACGAAATGTCCCTCTTCTGGCCTTATGACTCCCATGTAAATCCCTTTAAAAAGGATGGAGGTTAACTTCAACACTAACAAAACTACAGAGAAGTGGATCCCATTTATTTTTATTGTTTTGGTAGTCCTAAGGGAATGAAATGTTAAGGCTTTTTCTTGCGCAGCTTTGATATTGGGTTGCCGATGTAGAAGATTCTCAATTATCTTGATTCCACGTTACTCAACCACTCCCCAAATATGTACTATTGCAGGAGTTTACATATTGGTTTAAACAAATGATCCACCCACTAAGCATCCTCAATTTCGAACAGGGCATGAGTGATACTTTCGTTAGCTTCTCGGGTGAAATAGGGCACATAATCTTAGAAAACTATCTACACACGTAAGGATAACATGTTTTAAAAAAGAATGAAATTTTAATTTGTCCAATGATTTCAATACATCATCTAAATTTTTTAAACTTATTGAAAATTTTATGTTCAAGTTTAAAGAGATCAAAGCCCAACAGAGTCATTGCTATGAGCGGACAACATTTCGGACGGGCTGCGTAGTTGGGTCAGAGAACTGGTCTCCTAAAAATAATGGTGTGATGGTAGAAAATTGTTTTGCATATTTTAATATCCAAAAGATGCAAGATCAAAATCCGTACTTAAAATAGAGTCACCTCCCGGTTCATCTCAATCAGGAAATTTTTGTACGATTTTCCCACCGGGTGGTAGACCATACCATAAGTAGAGATTCCAAGTTCGGATGATGTTATCTATTCTACATTGGCCAAGTTAAAAGATTTCATTCTTTCTTAATCGGTTAAATCCACCCTATTTATTGTGTTTTCAGTTTATATATTGTTATCGCATTATGAAGCATTCAAAGAGGTAAATAAATTATAACAGTCATCCAAAAATAAATGGGAAAATTAAAATTATTACAAGGTATTCCAAATCCAATACATTTGTCTACACAATAAATAAAATACCCGAAGGCCTGGCATACATCTATCCTAAATCTACCTCCACAAAAAAGGTTAGCACAAATATGGCATGTTATACGAGGTATATCACGTAACATGCATAGTTGTTAAACCAAACAAGACCCGAGTTAGCGCGAACATGGCATTTTACAATTTACAAAGCCCTGTTTAACGGCTAAAAATGGGGTTTGAATGGCATTTGCAGGAAAATTCAATTTTATCCATATTTTAGACTTGATTGTTATTTTAACCAGATTATTAGTGAAAATGCCGCATGTTATAGGGTGAGGTTTGTTTTCAGGAGGTCCTGAACCCCCGCCGTTACACTATACAACCTAGCTTTGGAAATTAAACTAGATTGGAAATAGAACAAAAACTAATCTGCTGTCAAGAACACTATACTTTCGGTGGTATGAATGTGGCCGCCGGTGGCATCACTGATGGCGCTAGTGATTTCATTTATACAGGCAGGCTGCATGATATTCTAGATACTATAAAGAAAGGGTCCTGCAAGAAAATAAGGCTCCTGGCAGCATCACCGATGCCACTAGTGGCCTGAGTGATACCGCCGGCAACCTCAACTGTCTCCGGCGGCTTTAGTTTCTTATAGCAGCAGCAGTTAACGACTAGAAAGCAACCAAAAACCCAAAATTAAGCACAAAACATCAAGTAAACACAACAAACAATTAAAAATGAAAGCCAAAGAGCTATAAGACTCAGTATTTTTACCTCGGGGTCATGAAATCAACCTCTTCGTGATCCAATGATAGCTCTGGGAAGTTTGACTGATGATTAGGGAAGTAAAAGGGTGATTTAAGTCTCTAAATCCTAGTGTAGTGATTTAAAAACCTAGAGTCTACCTAAATATCAGAAAGTTTAGTAAAGAAAAACTGAGAAAAGATGGATTAAATCCTCTTTTCTCACTTTTTCTTTACTTTATCCCACTATAATTAGCTAAAATTACTCAAAATCTCCTTAATATTTCAAGTGGTGAATGTGAAACCCTTATTTCAGCTAAAATGGTTCCTTATATAGGATAAAGTTCGGCGGTAAATTGACTTTGATCAATTATCCAGCGAATATCGAGCATTTTTTTGCAAAAAGCTTCTTGCTTGCAGAAATAAGGTCGCCGACGGCATGGATGATACTGCCAGCGATATCGCTGATGCCGCTGGCAGCATTAACCTCTGCCAATTCTGAAAAGTAAGCATGGCTTAGCCTAAAAAGGTGAAAAGATGGGTCGGATCTGCCTAAAAAGGTGTTTTAGCGGGATTAATTTGAATATTTCGGTGTATTTGACTATTTATGGGTATTTAGGACTAAATTAACTTTTTGGGTGCAAATCATCGGTTCGAGCTACCACCGGACGTGTTATCGAGCACGCTAAAATGAATTTTTTTTAAAATAAAATTCTTAAAGAAATTTTTATCGATAATAAAATTCTAAAAAAGAAATTTTATCATCAGGAATAAAATTGGGTATACATTATCATCATCTCACGAGAGGGACTGTAAAATCTCGTACTCACAATCAGATTCACGAGAATGTGTAACACCTTCCTCCTATTGGGCTTCACAGTTTCCCTACTCTTTGGTCGTTCCCATCATGAAGGATGAATATGATCAACTAGATTTGACCCTCATCAATTCTTCGACACAAGTTTACCGAAATGGTCATGGGATACTTTTGAAAATAGCAGGGAGTCCAATCCAACACCAGTCTAGCCAATAAGAAGACGACCGAATTCACAAGGGAGCATCTCCTTGGATCGGTACGACCCATCTCATCACATTGCCTCGAACAACAAATTTCTACTTTAAGGGGCAGTTTCGAAATTGACCAAGGGATGTGTAATAGAATGCTACAAATCCTCTCCACACAAACCACAGACTAAAGGAGCAGTCAAAGTGGAAAACAAGCCAATAAAAAAAACACTTCCTAAGATGATGAAAGCAGCACAACAAAAAATATATATGTAATAAATCACCCACCTTTCAATCTTCTACCAATCGGGAAAACAATTAAGGCGACAGCGGATGGTTGGTATTCTGCAAACCAGTTGAGCAAAAATTAGGGTATATCTTCAGAAAAGTGCCCACTGAACTGAAAACCCGAAAAGGGCAGCTCACGCAAAAATTAGGGCACGAGAGAAGAACAATGAGATGTTAACTTGAAAATCTACAAAGACTAGTTTACACCGGGAGTTCAATATATGGAAATTATTACAAACATCTTCTACTCTTATTAAATTCATCTAATGAAAGTATCTTTTATACTGAAATCTGTATGCTTGGGATTATATGAATGTCTGGCAGCCAAATGGCGGAAACATCGCAGGTAACTTTATTGGAGGGTGCTCAAAGCTTATTTGTGTGAGTGCACAATAATTCAACATGTAAAAGACAAACAAATCTGGATAGATTGAAAACATACATATCTATGCAAAAGTCGGAAACATGCTTGCTGGATTGAAAACCCAAAAAGGGCTGTCTAGCCAAGAATGAAGGAAAAAAATAAATAATTAAAATACAAAAAAGAGATAGGCTGAAAATCCAAAAAGGATGGTCTATACAAGAAACATGTCTGCTGGATTGAAAACCTTAAAGGGCATTCCAAGAAAGAGTTAAGACAAGGTTCGATAGCCCATCACACCGATAAGGTTGAAGCAAAAACTAGAACCAGTAAATATAAGAAAGTCAAACGCACATGTCACACCGAATATAGTCGCTATCATGCAAATGCGCATCAAGAAAATTTTAAGACCCTCCTCATCGGATTACCACTCCAGCCTTGCTTGTGAATGCTTCTCACAAGCATACGAAGACCTTACTTCTACCGATCATCCTTGGTAGGATCCATGAGTAGTGATAGGGTCCTCTATGTCATAATCTAAGGCTGCAAACGAAGTACCCTATCCTCATATCTCTTTTACTTGGTTTGGCTAGCAAATGTCGAGCATTAGAAATCAACGACTCAATCCACTCAAAGCCGGATACCTACCTTGAGCTGTATCTTGATCGAAACTCAAATTTGAACTCAGACTCAAACCCAACTCCTTAATATCAATTGTCTTTAAGGAGTTATGCTTCCATCACATGAGCTTACCTTGTCACTATAGAAGCATCATTTACCCATCCAAAGTGATTCAACCAAAAAGCGCATAATCACGCATCTTTAATACATGCATTTTATGCACACACTCTTGAAATTTCTATTTCCCAAATATCCGAAGGAAAATTATCAAGGCATGAAAGCCAGGGGCATTGTCCCAAGTACGTGGAACATGCTCGACATCCCAATAATCCAATAAATACTGATCAACAAGAGGCACTTGGGAAGGGCATAGTTCTCTCCAACCACTTGGTATCATCTACTAATCAAAAATAAACCTCAAGGGGCATGCTTAAAATGGTTTAGATGACTCACCAAACTGCCACAATAACTCCTTTGGATTCCTTAGGAAAATATAACTCAATTTACAATTCATACTTCCATTTTTATCGTTGATTGAAGGGGCAAAATTTTTTTTTCTCTCCGCATACTCAATTAAGCTACAAAAATGCAATTCATGCGATGGACTAACTTCTCTACTTCATCTTAATATAGGTTGAGGATAGTTACAGGCTTTTCCCCGACCGCAACTTAAGTCAAACGGCATCATTTATTGATTAACAAGATGGCCAATGACAAATACCCAAACACAAGGATTGACCAGCCGACCAAATGTCAATCATCCTTGGTCAACCAATTATCAAATGATTACTAGTAGTAGTCACCCTTAATAAATGCAAAAGGCATCAAGGGGCATCCCCCACCTTCTCTTGAGGCTTCGCTTCCCACCTTTGCTCAGAACATCACTCCTACCTTCTCTTTGGACATCACTCCCACCTTTGCAAGGGGCATCGTTCTAACTTTCACTAGGGACATCGCTACCATCTTTGCTAGAGGAATTGGTCCCACCTTCGATCGGGACATCATTCCAACATTCACCTAGGATATCGCTTCCCACTTTTGCTAGGGACATCATTCCCTTGTGCTCTTTGAATATGGCTTCCCACCCTTGATTGGGACATCACTCCCACCTTCTCCTGGGACATCGCTCCCACATTTGCAAGGGCCACCGTTCCCACCTTTGGTTGGGGCATTGATCCCACCTTAGGTAGGACCATAGCTCTTACTTTTGCTCAGAACATCGTTCCCTTGTGCTCTCAGGATATTGCTTCCCAACTTCACTCGAGACATCACTCCTACCTTCTCTTTGGACATCACTCCCACCTTTATAAAGGGCATCGTTACCACTTTTAGCAAGGATATCGGTCCCATCTTCGCTAGAGGCATTGGTCCCACCTTCTCTTGGAACATCATTCCCATATTCACCTAGGATAATGCTTCCCACTTTCGCTTGGGATATCATTCCCTCATACTCTTGGGATATCGCTTCCCACCTTTGCTCGAGACATCACTACCATCTTCTCTTGGGACATCACTCCCACCTTTGCAAGGGGCACCGTTCTCACCTTCTCTCAGGGCATTAATCCAACCTTCGCTAGGACCATAGCTCACTTTTGCTCATGACATCATTCCTTCATGCTCTCAGGATATCACTTACTACCTTCGCTCGGGACATCACTCTCACCATCTCTTGGGACATCACTCCCACCTTTGTAAGGGGCAACATTCCCACCTTGCTAGGGACATTGCTTCCATCTTTGCTAGGGGCATTGTTCCTACCTTTGCTCGGGATATCATTCCCACATTCGCTTGGGATAATGCTTCCCAACTTTGCTCAGGACATTGTTCCCTCGTGCTCTCAGGATGTCGCTTCCTACCTTCACTCGGGGCATTGATCCCACCTTGGCTAGCTAGATAGATCCCTCTTTCACTCGGGACATCATTCCCTCATGCTCTCAGGATATCGTTTCCCACATTCACTCGAGGCGTTGATCCCACATTCACTAGGAGTATATCTCCCACCTTCGCTCGAGACAACATTAACACCCTTGCTTAGGGCATTGATCCCACCTTTGTTATGGGCATTGATGCCACCTTTGTTCAAGGCATTGCTTCTAACCTTCTCTCAAGATATTGCTTCCCACCTTTGCTAGGGGAGTTGATCCCACCTTCGCTTATGGCATCGCTCCCACCCTCGCTCGGGCCATCCCTCCCATCTTCACTTAGGACATTATCCCTAACTTCACAAGGGGCATTGATCCCACCTTTGCTCATGGCGTCATTCCCTACATTCGATTGGGACATAACTCCTACCTTTGCCAAGGGGCATTGCTCCCACCTTCACTAAGGGGCATCATTCCCACCATCAGCCACATCATCATCAGCCTTAGCTCTACCAGACACATATATCTCAACTCGATCAACTAGTCAAAGGGACCATATGGCATCCCTTGCTGGCGATGGCATGACCATATCATCAAAGGCATCAAACTACCAACAACAACTTTAAATTCCTTCACAACATTTTCCAGATTCAACAAATTTTTGCAATGATTCCTCGGTGACCCGCGATTCCTAAACCTTTTGTATTTTCAACAATATATAAAACCATAAAAGATCGACCTAGCTCCGTAGGACCCTTCTCGGCCAAAGTCAAACCTGGATCTTTGGACCCTTCTTGGCAAAGTGCACCAAGATGTCTAACCTCAACAATCCAATAGAATCTCAACACAAGCCATCAACACTCTAGGACTTATAAAACCCTTGCATTTTTAATTATCGTGTTTTTATTGTTGATTGAAGCGGAAAAATATTTTTTTTTCACAAAATTGATCAAAGCAGTAAAAACATTATCTACAAACTTATCTAATCTCGTTTTACTCGCAGCTCATTATAGGTATTAATGCAAGGGGCATGTAGAATATCTTCATTCTATGGGCCATCGCTCATCAAAGAGCATCAAGGGTAGCTCTTGATGTAGTCTTTGTACATGTAATCCTTTGGATTCTCCCCCAGCAAACATTAACTGAAGGTCATGACGTAGTTAGTGTACGCATATCCTTTGGGTTCTCCCACATGGAACGTCAACTAAAGCTCATGATATAGTCAGTGTAAATCTCATCCTTTGGGTTCTCCCCATCGAACGTCAATTCAAGGTCGTGATACAGTTAGTTTACCTGTCATCCTTTGGGTTCTCCCCCACCAAATGTTAATTGAAGGTCGTGATACAGTAAGTGTATGCATCATGCTTTGGGATCTCCCACATGGAACGTCAACTAGAAGTCGTGATATAGTCATTGTACATGTCATCCTTTGGGTTCTCCCCCACTGAACTTTAACTAATGGTCGTGATATAGTCAGTGTACATGTCATCCTTTAGGTTCTCCCCCGCTGAACGTCAAATAAAGGTCATGATGCAGTGAGTCTATGCATCATCCTATAGGTTTTCCTGCATGGAACGACATTCAAAGGTTGTAATATAGTCATTGTACATATCATCCTTTGGTTTCTCCCCCACTAAATGTCAACTGAAGGTCATGAAGCAGTCAGTGTATGTGTCATCCTTTGGGTTCTCCTGCATGGAACGTCAACTAAAGGTTGTGATATAGTTAGTGTACATGTCATCCTTTAGGTTCTCCCCCATCGTACGTCAATTAAAGGTCATGATATAGTTAGTATACATGTCATCCTTAGGGTTCTCCCCCACCGAATATCAATTGAAGGTCATGATAGAGTCAATGTACATGTCATCCTTCGGGTTCTTTCTCACTAAACATCAACTGAAGGTCATGATATAACTAAGGTACATGTCATCCTTTTGGTTCTCCCTTACTGAATGCCAACTGAAGGTCATGATACAGTCAGTGTACGCGTCATCCTTTGGGTTCACCTGCATGGAATGTCAACTGAAGGCTGTGGTGTAGTTAGTGTACACATCATGCTTTAGGTTTTCCCCTATAGAACGCCAACTAAAGGTCATGATGTAGTCAATGTATGCACCATCCTTTTGGTTCTCCCCAATAGAACATCAATTGAAGGTCATGGTGTAGTTAGTGTACACATCATCCTTTTGGTTCTTTACCCCACAAAATGGCAACTGAAGATCAGGATGGGGTTAGTGTACCAATCATCCTTTGGGTTCTCGCCTACCAAACATCGATCAAGGGTCATAATGTAGTCAATGTACACGTCATCCTTTAATTCAACACCCATTTAGAATCAACAGAAGGTTATGATGTAGTCAGCGTACCCATCATCCTTTGAGCCTAGTGTACAATCTATCAGGTACAATTTCTAAACCCTTGCTCTTTTTGTGAGATCATATTGACCTATGGTAGCCGTGATCTCTCGAGGGGAGCCTGTGAGCGAAAGATTTTGCAGTCCCTCTCGCAAGACATTGATCTGATTGAGGTGGACAATACTTAAGTCAGGAGTTTTAGAATTATCGAAAAGAAAATGGGATAGTTCCGTAGTGGACCCCTTCTTATACACCCAATATAATGGAGTATCTGGAAGGAGGAATCAAACTTTATTAAAATTAGTTCGATCCATAATGAGCCACGTAGATCTCAGTTTATGTATTAAATAGAGTGCCCTCTAAATCAGTGGACTTTATGCCTTACTAAAGATGGTATGATAAAAGGCCATCTTTAAGTCACCTAAGAGTATGGGGCTCTCCTGCTATGTTAAAGAGGAGAGTATCAGATAAGTCAGATGCTAAATATGACAAGTGTATGTTCATTAGATATCCAAAGGAAACTATTGGATATTTATTTTACCAACCCAAAACACAAAAGGTAATTTTGTCTTGGAGTGCTAATTTTGTTTAAAAGGAACACTTACTTGCAAAAGTCAGTGGGAGAAAACTTGAACTTGAAGTTTAAGAGGAAGAAACATACAATTAGTTGATTGACCCCTGCTCTAGACACACAAGGTATGATCCAAGAACAACTTATCGAAACACAATCATGGTGAAGATCAAATCATGTTTGTAAAAGTACCAAAAGATATGGTTTTTATCATCATTGATGATAGGGAACTATATCTTATGGAGGATGATGAACGAAGAACTTATTATAGAGCAATGAAAAGCTCAGATTCTAATAAATGGCTTAAAACCATGAAATTAGAAATGGATTTCATGTATGAAAACAAAGTTTGGAATTTGGTTGATGCACCAGAAGAGGTTAGACCCATTGAGTTCAAATGGGTCTTCAAGAAGAAGAATGACAAGGATGGTAATGTAATTACCTATTAGGAAAGGTTGTTGCAAAAGGTTATAGTCAACGCGAAGGTATTGGCTGTGATGAAACTTTCTTACCAGTAGCTATGCATAAATCCATAAGAATACTCCATGCCATTACTGCTCATTATGATTATGAGATCTGGTAGATAGATGTTAAAACAACATTCCTGAATGGGGATTTGTACTGGGATGCATATATGACATAACTTGAGGGTTTTACATCTTAGAATGGCTCAAAGGTATGAAAACTTCAAAGGTCCATTTATGGACTTAAGCAAGCATATCAGAGTTAGAATATTAGGTTTGATCAGACAATCTGTGAATTAGATTTCTATCTAACCATTGAAGAGCTTTTTGTTTACAGGAAGGTTAGTGGGAGTGCAGTCATTTTCTTAGTATTATATGTCGATGATATTCTACTAATAGGAAATGAAATTTATCTTTTTCAAAGTATTAAAATATGGTTGTCAAGAAAGTTCTCCATGAAAGACCTTGGAGGAGCAACATTTATACTAGGTATAAAAATCTATAGAGATAGATCCAAAAGGTTGTTAGGTCTTTCTCAAAGTACATATATAGATAAGGTACTGAATTAGTTCAACATTGAGCATTCAAAGAAAGGTAATCTCCCGATGACAAAGGGGATTGACCTATCTAAGGATGAGTGTTCGATGACAACTCAAGAAAGAATGCGCATGAAGGATGTACCCAATACATCTATGATAGGATCCATCATGTATGCTATGATATGTATTAGGCCAGATGTCTCTCAAGCTTTGAGCTTTACATCAATCGAATCTAGGTGAAAAGCATTGGATGGTCGTCAAGGCAATTCTTAAGTACTTAAGAAGGACTAAAGATGAGTTCTTGATATATGGAGATGATGACCTCATAATCAGAGGTTACACGGATGCAAGTTTCCAATCAGATAAGAACACTTTAAGTCTCAGTTAGATTGTTTACATGTATTAAATGGAGGGGCAGTATGCTAGAAGAGTTCCAAGTGAGAAACTACTACTGATTCAACCTTGGAATCCGAGTACATTATTCCCTATGAAGCAGTAAAAGAAGTTGTCTAGTTAAAGGGATTTATTGGTGATCTTAATGTGGTACTTGAGATTGTTATTAAATTACTTTGTATTGTGATAACAATGGTGCTATAGCTCATGCAAAAGAACCCTAGTCTCACCAGAAATATAGACATCTTCCTAAAAAGTATCATATAATCAGTGAGATTATTGATACTAAGATGATAAGATTAGAATATGTCCCCAGTGATCATAACCTCACGGATGGTTTGACGAAGCCATTGACGCAAGTCAAACATGACTAGCATGTGAAAGCATATAGATTAAGACATATGGCTAATTAGCCTTAGTGAAAGTGGGAGTTTGTTAGATATGATGTATGCCCTTAAAGTAATTAGGGCAATGTATCTTAATTATGTATTAGTATGAATAATTTCTATAATTAATAAATGTATTTAATCTTTTGTTTATATCAATGTATATATATATATTATGAATGGTTTAAATATATTCATTGATATCTGTGTATAAAAGTCCTTGACATATTATAGCATGAAGTGAGAGAAATTATAGTTGGTCTATACTTAGTGAGACCTACTTCATGTGCAATTACGATTATGTTTAAAATGTCCCTAGTCATAGCTTCATCAAGAGAGGATATTAATGAAGCAGTAAAGTAGAATATGGTCAACTTTCTTAGAATGGGGCCAAGTAATTAATCACCTATAACTGAAGGTGGGGCCTTAAGATTAACACATGGATATAGTTGGTGGATATATTGGAGACCACAATAAGATAAACACTTGGTATACATATCAAGGTGTTAGTGTTTATCTTTATGCAGTAGGTTTGTGAATATCCTCATACATGAGGTACTAGTTACCTTGTGTGGTACTATCGTTGTACTTTAGGTCATCCTACTCACTCATTAATTTAGGGTCCCACAAATGATTACGGCTATAGTGCTGACATCACATTGGTAAGGTATGTAGTCAAAAAGAATCCATCACTCTGGATATATTATGGAGTTATACCTGGCCACTTGTTGAAGTGATGATTGTTATAAACCCCTGATCAGAGTATGTGATTGAAAGAAATAGTTTCTACTCAAATACATTATGGAAAAGAGCAATATACTTTAGTAACAATTAAATAACTATGATATCTTAGAGCAACCTTGGTATTAGTGGGTTAACACTTTAACCAAGCCCAAGAAAGGAGATGGTACTAATATTAAAGAAAGGATGGAGTTCATCACATTGGGCAACAATTGCATTAACCAAGATTAAGTCATAAGTACAAATGACGTTCCAAGTAATGGGGGATGGTGGACCCTTGTTAGTAGAGTACTACAGTCATTTAAGGTAATCGAGTTCTATTCATGGTCTAGATCCTCGAGCCTATAGTACCTATAGAATAAGGATTTGTTAAGCCTTAACAGCTCAATACTTTGGGATTCTGTAAGGTCACACATATTAGACCTTCATCGGACTGTGTAAAGAATTAATAGATTTATTATATTACGAAGATATAACATAATAATTCGATTATTATTTGGTTAAACCATAAATTTATTTTGACCAATAAATTAATTTATTAGTGTCATAAATAAATTAAAGTGTGGATTAAAATGATTAGATCATTTTTGGGTTAAGCTAGATTTTATTTTGACAGGTAACTAATTTATTAGGGTTTTAAATAAAATAAATTATTTGAAACGGATTGAAAGAGAATTTTTCCAAATAGGTTGGACCTAGTTGAAAATTACTAGGACAATTATTCGGGGACTTGATAGTAGGACTACGGGCTAGTGGTACGTTGCTGGACCGCGTGCGCAAAAGCCTTGAGTATGGGCTCGGAAGAGCTCGCTCTGGGGAGCCCAGTGCGAGCTCCACCACAAGCTGGGCTTGTGAGGCCCTCGAACCCAGCGCGAGCTCCACCGCAAGCTGGGCTTGTGAGGCCCTCAAGCCTAGCACACTGTGTGTAGTGGGACAGTCCACTGATCTTATTAGAATCGCATGGGTAACCCGTGTGTGGGATGAGGTTTTCCCCATCCCACATTGGAAAATGGGGAGCAATATTTTGCTCCACAAGCCTATATATACACTTCTCCTTCCTCCTTTTCAATTGCACCACAAGCTCCTTCTAAGTCTTTACTTAAGATTCCAACGTGCTATCTCTCGAGTTGACTTAAGAGCTAATTTTTGAGCAACCTCAAATATTTTAAGGTACCTCTAGTTAATATTTTTGGTGGGCTTCTGGAGTGGTCTAGTAGCTACTCAAGGCTCTACAGTTCTTCCTCATTGGGAGGTTTTGGTTTGTAGGGTTCATGTGGATACTCATAGAGGCTATCCTATATTTAGAGTCTTGTGCAAGAGTGTTCAGCGAAAGCACTCTTCAACTGGTAAGTTTCCTTTCATTCTCTTTTAATTATTAGATCATGTTCTTTAAGTGTTTTTTGACTTAATAATTATTATGCTTATGCTGTCTTCCATGCTTAGTTTATTTTATGCTTAGGTTATAGCTTATAGTTATAACATGCTTTGCATAGAATACTTTTATGCTAGGATATAATTTAGAATTAAGGTATGCCTAGCGTATAGATGCTAACCTAGGTAGAGAATTTATTTAGTTGAGGCTTTAATTAATTTATATGCAACTAATAGGAGTTCCTAGGGAATAAGGACAAAATTTTGAAATTCCACCATGTTGGCTATGCATCTTCAAAGTGATTGTTAGTTCCCAACACCCCAGGCATAGGAGTCAAAATTATCCAAATAAATCGGACTTGTTGAAAGATTGAGATTCACGGTTGCTCCACCAATAGGAAAAAGTATGAAGATAAAACCACAGCAAGAAAAGCCCTTGCTTCTTGCCTCTTAAGGTCGTGCATTACCTATCCAATAAGTATTCAGCCTGGTCAAAAGAACTTTGCCTTGTCCCAAACGATCGGCAAAACCAATGAGTCTCTCCACGAAAGCACCATAAAAAATCAAGACCAAAAGTGAACAATTGAAATGGATGATAGTCCCATCAAAAGGAAGACTGGTGATAACACATAAATCCACTGGGGTATATAAACTTCCTATACTAGAAATGGAAAGTGTGAGTAGTATCCGACCATCTACTCAACAAAGGTGAGACAATCTCATTCTCTAGATGTGGATAGCCGTAATTCTTGTGATACGAAATGTTCTACATCAACCGACCGATGCAAGTCTGATTAATAATCGCTTTTACGCTTGGCGAAAGTTTAGAATACCACTAGAGAGGAAACCGAACGGGACCTCCACCATGTGTGTGCACCTATAAGAAGAAAAAAATCAAAAGAAAGAAAGACAAATCAATCCAGATATAAAAAAGAAACAAAAAACCACATTCTGTGGAAACTGGCCGAACGGGTAGTTCTCGTGGGAAACTGGCCAAATGGGTAGTTTCCACGAAAACTATTTTACAGTTTTTCCCAGCAAGTTAAAATCCCCATAGAAAATTTTTTCCAGAAATTGTAGAATTCTATAGCAATGTGCGACAAAATACAACATTCATGAAGGCCTAAGTCAATCCATGTTTTTGAAGTTTTGCAAGATTCATCAAGAAAATTGAAATTCATCGGGTTTGGTTTGAATCCTAAAGTTTCGATTCCTATCCCCAAAGCATGTGAATTTGAATTGAAGTTCAATCTCTAAAGTCCTAACATGACATTGTAATTCAAATTTCAACAAAATTGAAATCGAGAAGATGAAAGAACTTACCAAGATAAAAGAAAGGTGGTTGTTCGGATCTAGAGCCAAAGGAATCGCTTGGCCCTCTCTTATTTTGTAATATTTCTTATTTGTCAGAAGCCGATAATGAGTTTCAACCCAAATGATGTGGACATATTTGTTCTTCCTATCGATTTGCTATACAATAAGCACTTGATCAACCGAGAGCACCAACCGGGTGTTGTATAACTCACAATACATCAAAACTCTGAAAAATCGTAGTAGGAGTGGTGTAAGAGATAACAAAGTGAAAGAAAATATGGTTGATTGTGGTTTAGAGGCTGAAAAATTGCAGAAAATCCGGAAGAAAAGAAGGAGAATAGGGTTGTGAATGTCTCACTCCCACAACACAAGTATTTATAACCTGTGGAAAATATCTGGTCGACTATTTCCAAGCAAAACTACCGACTGGGTAATTTCCTCTTAATGCTCATTGGCTAGTTCATCCGACAGTTAACACATGATACTTATCTCATTTAATTTCAAATCTATCTAGAAATTATCCGATCGGGTATTTTCCCCTGCATTTTGATTTTTTATTTATTTCTTTTTCAGTATTTAAAATCGTTTTTAAAATGGATGGACCACAGAATATTTTCGCACGCACTTGCATGCATTTTACTGGCTTAATTTCACTTCAAAGATAATATCAGAAATATTATTTTTGATATCCTAGACATGATATATTTAATTTCGAAATTTCACAAAATGAATTTTCTCGTTGAATATTTTAATCAGAGGGGCAAAATATATTGTTTCAAAATTTATCGATTAAAAAATATCAACTCATGCATTTCATATAGAAATGTTTTGATATGTTTCTCATATGACCAAATTTTACATATGAAATTCATGTATGCGAGGGGTAAACTGTTAGCACAGTCCGCTCCAGCCTGGTGATGATATAAACCTTTTTTGTCATAGCGATCAGATAAGAGTCAAAAACGGAACCAAAGTTGTAAATTTGTTTTCCCGAAGTTCTAAAAATCTCTCATAATCCCTGAATATGATGTTATAGATTATAAGAATCTTGTTGTTGGTCCATGTGCAAGTATAATATAGGTCAAAGGGGGGGGTGAATGACCCTTTCCGCTGAATTTATAAACTTTTAAAAAGTCTGTGTAGCGTGTTTGAAATGGTCAAAATTATTGAATTCGGATGATGCAAGTATGAAATGAAATGCACTAAAACTAAAAGCTGTAAGTAAAGAGATTCAAGCACAATGATTTTATACTGGTTCGGCCCTACCTACTCTAGTCTGATATCTTTCACTAGTAGAAATCAAGCCTTTATAGTTATCTTTGGAGATTTCTTCTCCTCCAAATGTAGGATATACCAGCTAGCTAACTCCAAGCTTGGCTGAGTCCTTTGCGTATTATCTCCAGAAGATACCCTCTCTTCTGAATGTAGGACATACCACCAAACCACCGAGCTTGGCTGAGTCCTCTACTTTAGTAGGATATGCCACTCAAACTCTAATCAAGTTTAAGCTATGTCCCATAGGGATATACCACTTAAACTTTCCTAGTTTAAGCTATGTCCCAATTTCAATACTAACCTAAGTATGAGAATTTATAGTTTATCTTTTTCAAAGATGGGTTTTCGAATTCTTCAAGGTTATGAATTGACTTGAGAATTCTTACAACAAATTTGAGTGTAAGGTTCTTTGAGGGATTTAATCTCTGATTGAATAGCAGTTTTCTTAATGTAATGATTTCTTGAATCAACCCACATCTTCTCAACTTGTGAAGCTTCCCTTTTATAGGCTTGGATAATAAATGCACCCATTGCTGGATCTTGAATCTTCACAATTGATCAGATATGAGTTGGTGTAGCCATTGATCTTTCCATTAGACCTAGTGAAAGTCTTGTTTGAATTTGTTGGGATTGGTGTGGCAAAGATGTCAGTTGGCGTTTATTTGCCTTTTGTGGTTTGCAAAATTCCATGCAAAATTTGCCTTTTTTTAGGCTCCGCATGCCTTGCTATTAGTCTAGGTTAAAAGGGTTGTTACCTTTTTCTCTTTCCTTTGTTAGCCTTTTTGTCCTTTGTTGAAACCATGAAAGTTGTCATTTTTTCAATCTCCAACTCAAGAAGCAAATTTGACTTCAGACCAATATTCGAGGGAAATTGAATATTTGAATATTCCCTTTGTCTTGAGACTTAAGTCTTCCGGATGTCTTCAGACTTAATCTAGCCAGATGTTATTCCTGATGTGATCTTCTCCGGATGCTGTCTTTTTGGGCTTAGTAGTTTGTTTCCTTCCAAACTCTAACCATATGCTTCTTTATTGATTGTTTTCTTCTACCCTGAATCGGATGAGGTCTTCTTAGACTTGTGGTGTTTGTTTTCTTCGAAACCATGATCTGGATTCATATCTTTGAGGTTTTTGCTAACTCTTCTGGATGAATGATTTCTAACAATCTCCCCCATTATGATGGAAACAAAAACCTAAGTACAGCAGCATCTATATTTTGGAATATGATCTAAGTATGATTTTTTATACTTAGTCAATTACAAATTTTCTCCCCCATAATCTAGCATCCTAACTCCCCCAAGTTTTTTGAATATTAGATTCTAAGTTTTTCTCGTACAGTTGACGGTTGTACTTAGAAGCATATTTTTTTGATAATTTGTTTTCACTATATAACTTCTATTGTTAACAAGTGTTAACATCAATAAAGCACATGACTCCGGATACACAGAATTATAAGTGAAAAACAATTACATAACTAGCTATTACATATGATTTACAAAGTAATTTTTAGCTAAGCTAAGTTATGCTCCTTCTAACTACTTCAGCTTCTTACCCTTTTCTACTGCTCTTTCTCCCCCTTTTTGTTTGCATCAGTGGGGCGTCTATAACCATATAAGTCCTTTGATCCCACTTCTCCTGCCAGGATTCCAATAGGATAGTGTAATCTTTATTCCCTGCAAATCGCTACTCAATTATCTTGTCTATAGTAGTAGGAATGAGATGAACTGGCTTTATAAGCTTCTAGAGCTGAGCATATGATTTTATCAGATTAGGGTGCATGGAGAGGGCATAGTTTCTATATTCTTCTCCAAAGAAGGGAAACATTCCCTAGAGAAAATTTAGCATGCACTAGTGGCAATTGAATTTGGTGTCATCGATGTGTTGGATCAATTATTGGAATAATGGAAGTAGTTAGCTCTCCGGAATAGCTACTAAAGAAGTCGAAGTAGAGGTTGAAGGAGTAGTGAGACTAAGATTTTTCGTGCCTATGTTGAGTCACTTTATTTCTATGAATACAATTTAGCACTGTTATGTATGCTCCGAATTAGGTGCCGGAGCTCAATTATGAAAACATCCTGCCAATTTTCCTGAGTTTTATTCACTGTATGAAGGCATGTTTGGAAGTCTGCACCCAAATCTTTTGTAGATATGCATAAAAGCTCTGGCAATTCATCATTTAGGAAGTTAGTCAATTGTTCCTTTATTTCTTCCTAGGCATTTGAGAGATTAGTTATTCTGGAGGTGATTGGTTCTATGCTTTGAGTGACAGTAGTAGGAATGGATTTTACTAACTCTCCAAGTATTCCTTGAGCTCAGTTTTGAACTCAGTGGAGGATGAAGTCACATGTCCCAAAATAGTTGCACAATTATTATCAACCCTGGTGGCAGTTTTAATATCAGAACATTTTGCCTTTCTTATTCTGAAGTAAGCTTTTCTAGAATAGGACTGATCTTGGAAATGAGGTTTCAGCAACTTGTTCAGTAGTACGATTCATAGAAGCATGTGGACATCACATATCCCCACACATGGTATGATATTGTCGACTTTGGGCCTAAGCCCTCATGGTTTTGCTCTTGAGCTTTAACCTTAGAAGGCCTCAATATGAGTTAACTTGGTTTTGATCCCTTCCAATTCAGTTTTTAGATCTGGAAAGACGGACCTATTCTTGACAAGGGTTTTAACTACTCTTAATCTTTGGCAGATTTCCCTAAGAAGTGGTTTGAGAGTATTATCTTCCTTTTTCCCTTCTGAAGCAGCTTCTTCTAATAGTTTTAGTGCCATTTAATCTTTCTTTAGAACAAGTGGAAGGGTTTGATAGACCTTTTGCTTCTGTTCATTGTTCACTAGCACTATCAGTTTCATACTCAAATTCGGACCCACTTTCGGTTTGACTTCTGGATTCTTTTAAACTGGAAGAGTCTTTACCCCATGCCTTATCTGTTACGTTCTTGTCATTATTAGTCTTAGTAGCACCCTTGTCCCTAGTTTCATTCTTCTCTCCCTTCCTCCCTTTTTCCTGATCATTTTCTTCTTCCTGCTGGGCATCCTTAGCAGCATTATTCTCATTTTCCTCCCCATTTCCTTCTTAGTTCTCCTTCTCCATCATCGGATCCTATGGAATGACCTCGCCCATTGAGGTAGCCAATGTGGCATCCTCATTGGAACCAAGATCAATTCCCTCCTTTGGTACTCTTTGCACCAAGATAGGCTCATCTACCTTAGATATAATTCGGGGTTAAGTTGCATCCAAGTTGCCTTCATTTTTATCCGACTCAGCCTTTAAATTAATATGTACCTTCGATTATTGTTATTCTGGATGATCTACTTCATTATTGCTTGCCTTTTTAAGAGTTTTAACTTCCACCAGTTCAGTATCTACATCCTCTATTGAAGTAGCATTTGCATGGCTTTCAATGTTGATTATCTCAATTTCTTCCTCAACCGTTTCTAGTATAATGAGTGACTCTAGAATAGGCGTTATAATTTAGACTTCTTAATTCCTCATCATTATATTCTTCTCTAAAATTTTGTAGATCTAATGAAGGCCCAAATATTGGTGGAGTAGGAGCTACAAAGGGCCTGGATGGTTCGGATGAGCCTCCTGGTCCTTCGATTTATTAGATAGGCTCATTTATTTTTCAATTTTTTGCAATTGCGGCCATTATTTCATTGTACTCAAGATCCTCTAAATGTAGAGTATTGGTAGTTAGCTCCACATGTTTCCCTTTACTCTTCTTGGCATTAGCCATTATTTCTACCTTACAGGGCTTAGGATTAGGCTCCTTTATAGTTATTCCGGCAGCAGGCTTTTGAGGAGTAGTCTTGGCTCTCTTTACTTTTAGAGTTTAGGTAAAAGTTGACCCCTTCTTTATCAATTTCCTCTTTGGGATAGGCTCATCTTCCTCCATAGCTCTACTAGATGCACTTTCCTCCTCAATCATCTCTTCAAGGGATTTATCTGCCCCTCTCTTCCTTCCTTCCTTCTCTTATTGGAGTAGCAACAATTGCAATTTTTTGAGTTGCTTTCAAATCATCAACTTGTCTCCCCTTCTTAGCTACAACCTTTATTAGCCTCCTTTTAAGTTTAGGTGGAGTCTGCTTAAGGATCTAGAGAAGAGTGAGTGTATTCTCATTGTCTTCCTTAACATTCTCCTCAATTGGATCCAAATCTATCTTCTTCCGGGCTCTAGGCTTGGAGGTCCTAGCCCTCTTGTCTACCAAAGCCTTCTCCACAGTTCCTCTGGCTTTCCTTACCCTACTATTCTCATGTTACAACCTCTCCTACTCTAAGGCTTAGCCTCATCCCGCTTCTCATCATGAGTCAACTTAAGGAGATTCTTTTCTAGGATTGACTTCCCTTCAACTTGATCTGCTTCAGTCAAATTTACTCCATTGATTGAGAGGATATTGGTGATTGGGGCTCCATGAGAGTATTTGTGCTACTTGATGTAGTGGATGAGCAGGGCATGCATATTGAGTTCTCTACTATCCACCCAATGATGGAGTATGCAATGTTGGAAAGCTGAAGTGGTGGTAAGGGAGCCCTTCTGAATTAGTACAAACTTTGCTATAACAAATTAATATACTATAGGTGTCTCTAGCTAGTGGGTTGAGAACTTGTACCCAAAGTATCTCTCTAAAAGCCACATTTTAGGATCATACTTTACTATCAGGTAATTCCCATCATTCCTCAGCATTACTCAACTATTCATATATTGAATTGAGTCACGAAGAACTCTGGAGTGATAGAGATTGCTTTTGCTTACACCTTTGTCCAGAGTGCATCGAAGTAATAGTGGATTTTGAGATTATCGTAGAACTCTTTTACAAGTACTAGGTAAGTGGGATTTTCATCTAGAGGAAGACCTCTAGATATTGGTCCTTTAGAAGTTGGGAGTAGGATTTAATGGTAAATAAGAATTCATCACCTAAATGATCAGAGGGGATAATGGTGTTTGAGCTTTTGCGTTTTATAAGAATGAAATCCTTATCCTGGAGTTTTGCTTCCTGGAATATATTCTTTCGAGGAGGAGGAGGAGTAGTTTGATTCTTGGTGTTGGACATTTGAGAGTTTGAGAAAAGAGTTTGAAAGATTTAGGGTTTCTAAAAATATTTTTGAAAAGTAACTATAGTTAGTTGCTCGTGTGAAGAAGAAGGTGGATATTGGGGGATTTTTACAGAGTTTTGAAGGTAAGGGTAGTTCGATAATCTGGATGTAGTTAATTTTAACTCAATCAATAAGGTGGAAGTTAAATTTTATGAGAGAGGTTAATGGCGTGTAAATCAGAGAATGGGAACTGTTTATTTCTTTTATAACTGTTGTAAATTTATCGCCCGTGGGGTACACGATAAAATTTTGAAATTCAAAATAGTACAGTTACTTTTTGTGTAGTTATTGCCATTTGCCAGCTTTGTCTGCTTAGCTGGCAATATCTTTTTCCGAATTTAGAACTAATTCACTTTTTATTCCACCTTGATGCCTTAACTGTTTGAAACTTGTAGCAGCATATTTGTCTTCCGAAACCTTCAACAAAATGGTATTGCCTCCCAGAGCTTGTTGAATTGATCTTTACTTAGACGTTTAGTAAGGATATCATCCCTTTGCTCATTTGTTGGAATGTAGACCAGGATTACATCCTTCTTCATCACATGTTCCGTGCTGAAATGATGTCTTATGTTGACATGTTTCATCCTGCTATGTGGCACTAGAGTTTTAGACACATCAATTCCACTCTTGTTGTCACACATCACATCAACACATTATTCTTGAACTCCACAATCCTCTAATTATTGTTTATTCCATCGGAGTTGAGCAACAGAGCTTCCAGTAGCCATATACTCTACTTTAGTGGTTATTAGTGCCACTAATGTTTTCTTCTTGCTATACCAAGATACTAGGCAATCTCCAAGCAAGTGGCAGCCCCTGGATGTGCTTTTTCTCCCAAGCAAATCTCTACCATAATCAGCATTAGTGTACCCCTTGCAAAGTGAAATTCCCATTACTAGGATACCATAATCCAACTTTAGTTGTTCCTAGCAAGTATCTTAACACCCTCTTGATTGCTCTAAGATGTGATTCCTTTGGATTGGTTTGATATCTTGCATAATAGCAAACAACATAATATATGTCTTATCTACTAGAAGTAAGAAATAGAAGTGATCCAATCATCCCATTATATAGTTTCTAATCTACCTCTTCACCATCACATTCCTTTGAAAGTACTGTATCTAATCCCATAGGAGTGGACATTGACTTGCTCTTGTCCATATCAAACTTCTTTAGAATCTCCTTAGTATACTTGGATTGGTTGACGAAGATCCCATCCAGACTCTGCTTGATATGAAGGCCAAGGAAGAAACTGAGTTCTCGCATCATTGACATTTCAAATTCCATCTTTGTTTGATTGCTCAATTCTTCGCACATCTTTTCATCAGTAGCTCCAAAGATGATATCCTCAATATAGATTTGAACAAGAATGACTTCACCCTTTTTCTACTTTATGAAGAGTTGTATCCGCTTTTCCCCAGATGTATCCCATCAATATGAGAAATGAGGTAAGCCTCTCATACTAACCTCTTGGTGCTTGCTTCAATCTATAGAGGGCTTTCTTTAGCTTGTACACATGCTCCAGATGCTTTGAATCTTCAAATCCTTGCGGCTGCTTTACATAGACTTCTTCTTGAATGACTCAATTTAGGAAAGCACTCTTGACATCCATTTGGAATAGGGTGAATCCCATAAAGGATGCAAATGCACAGAGGATCCTTATTACTTCCAGTCTTTCCACCGGAGCAAAGGTTTCCTCAAATCTATGCCTTCTTGCTGTTTGTATACCTGAGCAACCAACCTTGCCTTATTTCTCATAACAACTCTGGATTCATCCAGTTTGTTCCAGAAACCCATTTATAGCCAATGATTGATTTTCCTTTAGGAAGTAGTACTAGATCCCAAACATCATTTCTTGTGAACTGATCTAGCTCCTCTTGCATAGCCATAACCAGCTTTCATCTCCTTCTGCATCCTAAAATTTTTTTTGCTAAATGAGTGAGACAAATGCTGTATAGCTCATCATTATGTTGAGTTATCCTCTGGTTATAACTAGATTTTAGACAATGTCCCAAATGGCTTCTACAGGATGATTCCTATTGATCATGTTCTCTCTTGGAATTTCTTCCTGTTGTACTGAAGCTTGTCCTACATCAACTTTAACTCGTTGATCATTATTGAAGTCGATTTCAGCATTACAAAGATTTTTTAGTGGCTGACCATCATTAAAATTGATTCCTTCATCTTCCTCTTTGTACCTCATTATTTGGAAGGTTTCCAGAATTTCCTCTAGTTCTACTTCATTCAGAACTATGCCATTCGGATCTTGGCTTTTCTTTCCTACAAGGTTAGTCTCATCAAAATCTTCATGTATCGACTCTACCACTATTTGGTTCTTTTGTCATATACTTTGTAAGCTTTGCTATGCATTGAGTAGCTAAGAAAAATTGTTTCATCAGATTTAGGGTCAAATTTTTCTAGTTGCTCTCTATTATTTAGGATGTAGCATTTACATCCAATGGCTCTAAATTACCCAATTTTGGGTTTCTTTCCCTTCTAGATTTCATATGGGCTCTTGTCTATACTTTTTCTAATGAGAGCTCTATTTAGAATATAACATGTAGTGTTTACGGCCTCTCTCTAAAAATACTTGGGTAGTCTATTCTCATTTGGCATTGTTCGAGCCATTTTAACTATGGTTCTGTTTTTCCTTTCCACAACCCCATTTTGTTGAGATGTATGAGGATCAGAGTAGTTGTGCTTAATGCCTTTGGATTCATAAAATTCAGCAAAATGCTTATTTTTTAATTCTCCGACATTATCACTCGGGATGCATGTAATGCGTATGCCTTGATCTACTTATATTCTAACGAATATTCTAGTGAAATTTTCAAAGGCTTCATCCTTGTTAGCTAGCAAAGAAACCCGAGTATAGCGAGAATAATCATCCACTGTAGCCATAGTGTATTTTCTTCTACCTAAACTAATTGGCTAGATTAGACCAAAGAGATCAATATGCAAAAGTTCTAGAACTTTTTTTGAAGGTATATAAGAGATGGAAGGGAAACTTTTTCTTGTTTGTTTACCTAGTTGACATGCAACACATATATGATCCTTGTCAAAAGAAACCTTAGGAAAACCCACAACCATTCATTTTTTGCTAGTTTGGATAGGAGGTTCATGCTAACATGTCCCAACCTCCGGTGCAATAGCCATGATTCTTCTTCTTTATACACCAAGCATATATTCTTTTTCTCATTTTTAATGTTAATAGAATAGACATTATTTACCCTATGTGCATAAAAATGAGTTGATTGGACTTACTATCAATTGTTGAAAAGCCTTTGGAGTTAAAGATGACTTTTCTTGCTTTGTCACAGAGTTGAGCAACACTAAGTAAGTTGAACTTTAGTCCATCAACAAGAGAGACATCTTCTATCTTGAATTCATATCTAATGGTTCTTGGCCAATGATCTATCCCTTTTGATTGTCTCCAAAGCTTAGTTTTCCTCCCTTCTTCTGGGTTAATGTGATGAAGGCTCTTTCATCACCAGTCATGTGCCTTGAACATCCACTATCAATGTACAAAGTTTGTTGAGCTTTTGTGGACTTCAGGCATACCTACAAAACAAGTGAAGTTGGTTTGGTTACTCGATCAGATTTGGGTCCTCTCGGGTTAGTAACCATTTCCGGCCATGGATTGACATTATAATAACAATTTTAAATCTGCACATTTTAGTTATATGGTTATTTCTATAATAAAACCTGCATTCGGAGATAGGTTTGCTTTGTCTAAGCTGCTTTTCAAACTTTTAGAGATCTTTTTGTTCATAATCTCTGGAATATCCTACTTTGGATAAATCCAAATCTGATTGTCTTGATTGTATCTAGTAGTTAACTGATGGAGCTATTTCTAATTTGTGATTCTTTCTTTTCTTGAGTGGTTGTTTGTCTTAGATCACTATAGCTTCCCCTTTTTGAGTAGTTGTATATCTTTGTGCTTAGGGTTTTCCATTTTGAGGAGCTACATACTTCTGTGCTTTGGAGTGTATGCTAACTTTCTTTGACTTTGGAGCATCTGGATTCCTTCTTTAGCTTGAAGGTCCTGGTTTTCTTTCAAGGAGCTGGCTTTGGATATCTTACGGCAGCTTCCTTCATTAGGGCTAGTTCTCTATCCAGCCAAAACAGATTTGCATTGAGTATTTGGACTTGGGACCTTATGGATTTTTCTTCAACATTCTCACAGTGCTTTGTAGCCCTTATGAGATCGATGTCTTGTCCCATTGCTTCAGTATCCTTTGTTAGCTCCATTACATGTCTTTAAAGAAGCTTGATGGCTTTGGTGTTCTTCCTTAGATTGTTGATCATAATCCCTAGAGCTCTAGCAAGATCATTATTAGAAATAAGATTAGAGTGAGAGTTTACCGCTTTAGTGGGTGACTCAGACTCTAATTCATCAGTTTGCCTAGTGATCTGCTAAGTTTTTCCTTTTCTAGAATGTTCCACTTTCGAATTAGTCAGTGCCATGAATGCACAATTGGCAGTCACCTCTTCATCTGATGATGATGAGCTATTGCTTTCCTCACTATTGATCTAAGTACCTACCATTGCCTTCTTCTTGTGCTTCTTTTCTTTCTTGAGGTTAGGACATTTTGATTTGAAGTGTCATTTCTCACCACACTCAAAGTAAGCCATTTCCTTTTCTTGATCCTTCTTATCTTCCGTATCTTTTCTATACTTGTCTCTTTAGGAGATTCCTTCATTTCGTCTTTTAGAGTGATACCTTCTTGAATTCCTCCTTGATCCTTCTCCTCCTTTCCTCAGGAATCTATTGAATTGTCTAGCTAGCATAGCCATCTCTTCTTTGTTATAAGGAGATTCTCTTGGATGCTTTTCTGTTCCGAAAGAAGTTGATCAGGAGGAATCCACTTTAAGAGAAATTCCTTTCTTCTTCACTTCTAGCTTATTTTCTTGTTGGCTATTGTTGGAAACTTTTGTAGTTATTTCAAAATAAAAATTGTTTATACTTTATTGACTCGGTATTTTATAGATACCAGGTGGAAGACCTGCTAAGTACCACGTAACCAGCTAGCTTCATAGTCGGATCACCATTCGGCTAGTCACATGAAGAACCAAGGCCACACTAGCCTAAATAGGAGATGCAGTCCCTCCATAACTCCTCTTCCTAAACAGATAAATAGGAAGAATATCCTTTCCTAAATGGATAAATGAGAAGGAACCCCTTGTAGAGGGAATCATGCTTAAATAGGATCCTTACTTGATAAGGACTCCTCACCGCCTAGAGAGGAAACACACTCCTGCCACGGCAAAGGTACCGCATACTATAAATATGGGCCTACCACTATATCTCAGGTATTACATTCTAAACCCTAGAACTCACTTACTTGCTTGCCTCCTCTTTATTACCGTCACTGCCTTAAGCATCGGAGAGGCTACGCCGTTCACATGGCCAATGACTTTGATGCGCTTTTCTGTCTTGGAGCCACTAACTTCGGCGAAGGCAGACCCTCTCTCTTCCTATGAAGGATAGCTCTAGGAGCCCTTACTTTGACTAATCTTTTGGTGGTGCGGTGAGCGTGGACAAATTTACTTACTTCGGCAAGAATTTTATCTTCCGACGAACACAAAAAATCCAACGCGATGGACAATAGACAAAATCATGATCAACCAGCCAACAACAACGCCAATGACTCAGGGATGGCAATGAACTCCCAATCAACCGCAGCGGCGCCCCTCTCTTCTACTATTCTAGCCATGGACTCCCCATGACACCACTGGCAAACTCCACAACTAGAATGGCATTTTCGAAAGCTTCGCTTAACGCTATCAGGTTTCCCCGAGGACTGCAAAGGAATCTATTCAGAGTGATGAAAGAAGGAATGGCTGGGTGTGAACCGACTACCCCCGATCCCTCCGCCCTCACTGTAAGCTTTAATGCTCTTCGGCATGGGGTGGAGAAACAACGAGCGCTGTGAAGCGTGCTAAGGGATATTCTTTATTTTAGCGTGATGAAAATGATAATGGAAAATGATGTTGAAGTTGAAGTTAAGTCCAATTTATGTGTTAAGGGATCCGAGACTTACAATCCCGTATTTTAAGATAGAGTCACCACCCGATTAAGCTCCACCGGGAATTTGGGTACGATATTCCCACCGGATGGTTGGACTGTACCTTAAAACAGAGATTCTACGTTCGGATGATGTTGCTTACTTTTCAATTTTTAAATCAAGCCGATTATATTTTAAAAAACGTGACCTAAGTTCTTATGCGATTTAATCCAATTATTTTTTGGTGTTTTCGGTTTATATGCCATACGTCACACGAAAAGCGATGAACAAAGCAAAGCGAGAAAATAAAATTATTACAAGGCTTTACAAATACCTATACATTGTTCTAATGCAAGAAATTAAATAAAGCGATAAATAAATAAAAGGGCGAAACCGGGTTTTAACCGAGCTTACCGACTCGGAGCCGGCTCCAAACGAGGCAAAATATCCAAAAACACAAATAGACGAGATATAAATATTAATCACACCAAAAGCGAGATAATATGCCAAAAAGAGTTTAAAACACTCAGAAGGTTACCCATATATCGTGAATCCACCTCTTCAAAATTCAAATGACGCCTCTAGGAAGCTTATTTTAATGACTCAAGCAATATAGGATAACGACAATAGTAAAAGTAGCAATAATAATACTACTAATAATAATACTAGCTAGATTAGGGATATGCATATAGATACTTACTAATATGAGTAAGAATAATGATGGTAATAATACTAGAAACAATGAAAATAATAATAATAATGGTGATATACTAACATATGTAATTATAATCATAAAAATGAGGAAAACAGATACAGTACAATAACATCAAAAGAGTGAGGGTAACGAAAAAAATGCAAGAAAGTGTTTGTAATAATAATAATAATAATAATAATAATAATAATAATAATAATAATAATAATAATAATAATAATAGTAATAATAATAATAATAATAACAATAATAATAGGCACATACGGCTAATAATAATAATAATAATAATAATAATAATAATAATAACAATAATAATAATAATAATAATAATAATAATAATAATAATAATAATAATAATAAAAGAACGATAACAATAGGATTGAAAATAACGAAAATATTATCCATAACATTACTTATATTAACCATAATGCAACTTTTAACAACACAACAATATTATCCCAACTATACTAATAACACATCAAAGTAAATAGACTACATACAAAACAGAGAGATTTAAAATAGCTATCAAAGTTAAAGGATTTGATACCTCTCAGAGATTACCTCTGATTTTTGTAGTTGAATTTAGGTGAATTTTTTAGGACCGAACCTTGAAGCCTTCGTTGAATTTTACTAAGCCGAATCTACCCGAAATAACCTTCGAAACCCCATATGACTGTATTAGATGTAGGATTTGGAATGATTTTTGTTTTGTGTTTTTTTGTTTGTTTGGTTGAACGAGATTTGGTTGAGTGAGATTTAGTTGAGTGGTTTTTGTTGAATGGTTTGACGAAAAGAAATGAGATAAGAGTTGATGTAAATGTATTGATTCTAATAAAAATCCCTTCCTTTCTTAACTGTGTGTGCCGCCAATTAGAGCCCCTTTACTTTTCCTCTTATTTCTATCCACACCTACTCTTGAACTCCCTTCAATCCAAACTTGTGTTTGTGCTACCCTGTAACTCAAGATGAGACCTTCCCATCTCAATTTTGGTGCCGCCCCTTTACCAAATCAGTCGCCCCCTCGTTTGGTTCTTATGAAGGGTCCCTTTTATAAACTAAAGAAAACCCTAACCTCCTTGCCCGTAGTGACTAAAAAGACCTCATTTTTATTCTAACTTCTTTTTTTTTGTGCAAGACTTTTTTTTGACCTTTTTAACTTTCACTCTTTTTACTTTAATCTTTCCAAGATAGAAATGCATGTTATCTTCTTTTTGTTTATTATTTTTTTTTCAATTGGTTTTACTAATTATCAACTTAATATAATTGGGGTATTAGGCATTAGTGATAATCAAGTCATTTAGGGATGAGTAACACGGGGTCCAAAAGCACGGTCTCGTAGTAATTTTGGTTGACTCGAGGCCCGTTAAAATCCAATTAGGCTTTTAGTACTAGTACCAGTGGAAACTCAAATAAAGGATAACTATATATATCTCATTATCGAGGCCGAGCAAAATCTCATGCTCGCAGGCTGCCCCTCGTGGGATCACTACTTACACAAGTTAGTATGATCTCACAAAAAGAGCAAGGGATAGAAGGTCATACCTGAGGTTTGGATTCTTGAACCGGTTTTTTATTAGGGATGTCATCAACAGAACTGAGTTTTGGATCCTTGAATCGGTTGTCTATTGGGGCTGCCAACAACAAACCTATCAAGAACAAATTTGACATATTAGTAATAAAGAAGAACTGCATTTTTTTATTATTTAATTGATTTTGCTGAGACAAAAAATTTTTGTCCCTTCAATTAAGCAATAAAGAAATGGAGGGTGAATAAAAAGTTTGAGTTAGAAATTTTCGGTTGTACGGAGAAGCTTGTTGTTTGGTTCACTTCACCCCATTGATTGTAGAGAATTTGCACAAGTTGGTTGCTTTGCACGGCGGACCTTAGCTTGAGATTTGCAGTTGGATAGACGACTCAGTGTGCTGATCCCTATCTTAGGATTTGCCTGTTGTCGAAAATGGTCTTGGGCTTAAACGTTTGCAAAGCGAGGGCTTAGGCTAGGGCTTTGGTGGTTTTCCAAGCGAGGGCTTGGGCTTACAGGTTTTCCAAGGAAGGGCTTTGGCTTAGAGGTTTGCCAAGCAAGGGATTGGTCTTATAGGTTTGCCAAGCAAGGGCTTGGGCTTTGGAGGTTTGCCAAGTAAGGGCTTAGGCTTAGAGGTTTGCTAATCTAGGGCTTGGCTTTGGTGGTTTTCCAAGCGAGGGCTTGGGCTTAGAGGTTTGCGAAGCGAGGCTTTGGGCTTTGGAGGTATGGCAAGCGAGGGCTTGGGCTTAGAGGTTTGCCAAGTGAGGGCTCGGGTTAGAGCTTCGCCAAGTGAGGGCTCGGGCTTACAAGTTTGCCAAGCGAGGGCTCGGGCTTAGAGGTTTGCCAAGCAAGGGCTTGGGCTTTACAGGCTTGCCAAGCGAGGGCTTGGGCTTTGAAGGTTTGCCAAGCGAAGGCTTGGGCTTAGAGGTTTGCCAAGAGAGGGCTTGGGCTTCGTAGGTTTGCCAAGGGAGGGCTTGGGCTTAGAGGTTTGCCAAGCAAGGGCTTGGGGTCTGAGGTTTGCAAAGCAAGGGCTTGGGCTTTGGAGGTTTGCCAAGCGAGGGCTTGGGCTTTGAGGTTTGCTAAGCGAGGGCTTGGGATTAGAGGTTTACCAAGTGAGGGCTTGGGCTTAGTGGTTTGCCAAGAATAGGCTTGGGCTTTTGAGGTTTGCCAAGCATAGGCTTGGGCTTTTGTGGTTTGCCAAGCATGGGCTTCGGCTTTTATGGTTTGCCAAGCATGGGCTTGGGCTTTTGAATTTTGGATTCTCGGATCGGTAGGTTGCATCAAGGTGCCCTTGGAGATTCAAAAGGTTGCAGTGAAGTGCCATGAAAGGATCGAGAGCTGCATGGAGGTGCCCCTAAAAGATTGAAAGCTGCATGGAGGTGCCCCTGAAGGATGGAAAGCTGCATTGAGGTGCCCCTAAAGGACTGAAGTCTGCATGGAGGTGCTCTAGAAGGATTGAGAGCTGTATCGAGGTGCCCCTGAAGGATTGAAAGCTACATCGAGGTGCCCCTGAAGGATTTTTGAGTTTTGAATTTATCCATCGGGATTACCATATGGTGAACCTGTCAAGGAAATTTCAAGATATTAGTAAGAACACGAGTTGCACTTTTGTTGCTTAATTGATTTTATCGAGACAAAAAATTTTGCACCTTCAATTGATCAATAAAAGCAGAAGTATGAAATATAAACTAAGTTAGGAATTTCATGAGCCCGAAGTTGAGGCCGAGCATATAGCTCGAAGGCTTTCCATGTCAGAGATCTAACAAGATTCCCTTCTTGGAATAACAACCTTTGATTTGCTTCCTGAAGAAATAAATATAACATAGTAGACAAAACATTATGCATGTATGCGTGAATGTATGAGATGTTAGACTGATGATCTTTAGAGATTGATTGCTTAATCGGAGAGAGATCGACTTGCTCGAAGAGAAAATGCGGAGCTGCACTGCCGAACAAAGTAGGATAGGCATGCCCCTAACAGAGAGGAGAGAGACACAGATGAGTGTACAGGAGATTAAGGATTATGGAAGTCATTGAGACTTAGGATGATCATTTCTACACACCTTGATGCTTACGATGCACTGACGGTAAGTGATAGAGGGCTCCTTGTGAGCTAATTAAAGCAGAGAGCCAATTGCATGATAATCACAGGATTGAGTGTGCAGCACAAAATGAAGTTTGAAGTTCGGGATAACGAACAACTGGATGCTTTCACTACCAACGAATTCTACCAAGGATGGTTTCGGAGGATACGGATTTTGTAGACTCAAGATGATCGATCACGGTCAATTTAGAGTGGCATGTGTAGAGGACGGATTTGAACTCCTCGAGTCCACCAATTTGTGGAAGATGCCTGAGTATTATGATTCTGACAATAAAAATATGGAGACCTCGATGTGATGAGGGCAGTCATTAATCTTTGTTTTGATTGTCTTAATTTTTGCATAAGCCCGAACGTCGAGATGGGCCTATCAAACTTTGTTTATCATTTGCTTTTATGTCCTAACTTTTTCCTGGACCGCCCTTTTTGGGTTTTCAATCTAGCCGACTTTCCCTGCTTTTGCATAGACCTCCCTTCTTTTCAGTCTATCAGTATTTTTGCCTTTTGTTACCTTTTCTTCTGAGGAATTGGGTTGACTGAGCGGAACCCTATATTTGACTTATTTGCAACATTTCGCCTTTTGGGTCCAATATACTCATTCAAGCACAAACATATAGGATTCAGTAAAGTGACATTTCCATTAAATTAATTAAGTTTGAGTACATAATGATGATAACCATTTCTATTGACCCAAACTGTGGTGTTAACTAGCCTATAATTGTAGCGGCTAAGGCTATAGGGGGTAGAGGTGAAGGGTAACCCTATAGAGGTCGGATTATTTTCCGACGGTTTTCCAAGAACGCCAAGGAAAAACCAAGAAACAACACCAAAAGCAGCAAAAACAGCAACAAAAGACAATAAATGAAGTAAAAGATCAAGGGAACTCAGTTTTGTTACCTCTAGGCCGTGAATCTAACTCAGGAGACTCGAATCTGACGTTTGGCAAGCTTTTGATAATTTTCTGACAAAAACAGCGACGAAAATAGCAACAGAAATAGTGACAGATTGTTTGGGTGGTATTTGGGGAAAAGTCTCTAAAATCGTATTTAATCCATTTTAACCTGTGATTTCTAACTGATTTTGGTGTTTAAGCTACAAGATCAAGCCTAAGAACAACTAAGAATCAAGATAAGAGAGGATTAAACCCGGATTCTAGCTTTTCTTAAGCTTTCTCTCTCTAGTTCTTCCTTTTCTCTCTCTTGTTCTTCCTTTTCTCTCTCTTGTTCTTCCTATTTTATCTCTAAAATGATTTTAAAACATAAAATCTGTAGAAAAGCCCTCCTCTCTCTCTCTTGTATAGGTTGAAATACTCTCACACATAAAAATCCACCAACTTAGGCAAATTTTGGGAAAAATACGTGGCCAAATTGCAAGAGGAGAGAGAAATGAAGTGGCATGGCCTGAAATAGGTCGTACCATTCCCACCGCCATGTCGGCGGTCACCGCTGTGATAGTAGCCTCCACCGCCATAATAGTGGCGGTGGTTGCTACCAAAATGGCGGGGGTGGCCACAATAGGGGTGGCCACCCCGGTGGTGTTCACCGCCATAAATGGTGGTGGTGAACACCACCACGACGGCGGTCGCTGCTATAAGAGTGGCGGCCATCGTAGCCGTAGGGTAGGCTACCGCCACCCCCGCCGTCGCCACCGCCAGCGGTGGTGGCAGCAAAAGGGGGCTGCTAGGTTTAGATATACTAGGGTTAGGGTTTTGTTGATTAGGGTTTAGGTTGATTATGTTTTAGGCAGGGTTACGGTTTTAGGTACGATTTTGTGTAGTTAGGGCAGATTTACGGTTTTGGCTTCCAACGCCTATGTCTTTCACTATGGTCATCTGATTAAGGCAATTTTTAACATTCTGGAAAGCTCGGAGAGCCAAAAATCCAACAGTATAAATGAGACTTGCTGAAAATGTTTGGATCTTATAGAAAATCGCAAAACAAATTACTGCGCGTGAGTGAAAGGAAACGGCTAATCCAAAATGCATGCGTGTGATATTTAAGCCCCGTCAAAGGTCTAAAATCATCACAAATATACTTGCCAAACGTGATACGACCTTCCAAGAATAGAAAAACTCGACCATACAAGGTTAGAGAAACAATTCATCATCATTCCAAGGGTCACCGAAAAGCCTGTGCTCACACTAGGCACACAACAAGCAAACCGCTACACAACGCAGAAGCTCTCATCCATCCTAACGCCCACTGGGTCTGGCCATACAACACTCAGCTAGGAGGATCCTTGAACACCAATTTGGGTGAGCCATGCAATGGTCTCTCCAAAGGGCCACACAACGCCCATCAGTATGGGTCTCCCAACACTCACTCGGTGGGGGCACACAATGCTCACCCGAGTCCTAACATTGCACGAGGTGGCTCCCAACCAGCTCAACACAATGCCAAGCTTGATGTGTCATTTACAGATAGAAGCATAGAAGTCCCTTCATGAAGGGATTTGATTGGTATGTCAAAAGTACGGCAAGCAGAATGGACAGCGGTGAATGAACTTGCATACGGCGCGCACGACCCACGAGGGCCTACTCCATCAGGCTTCTTCCACCTAGGCAGTCCATATCAAGGTCGAACCTACTCCACTCATCTTCTTCCCCACCGCCTAGGGTTCACAGTCAAAGCCCAAGAAATTCAGATATTGGGATGACTTGGAGTTCTAGAAGATGTTCAAAGAAGGCCTCAATGGCTATGTTGTTTCTCTACAAGAGCCCCTGCTGGAAACTTCCGACTCCCCATTTAGCAAGGAGATCCTTGTGGAACAACTTAACCCCCGGGTCAAGCTACCATTCATTGACAACTACAGCTAAGACATAGACCCTCAGACCTACGTCTGAACTTACAAGAATAAGATGGACTTAGCATATGCCTCTTAAGCACACACCTGCAGGAACTTTCGGAACACACTAATCGGTCCACCAGCTTACTTGTTCGACTCATTACCATCCGAGTCCATAGATTTATTGGCCTACTTGACACAGAAGTTTGGTATGCAGTTCATTAGTTCCATTCCAGCAGGAACCACCACCCGTACCCTCAACGAGATCATCTAAAGGATGGATGAATCACTTCGCTCTTACTTAGAGCAGTTCAGTAAATCCTGCTTACAAATACGAGACCTAGATTATAGCACCACCAGGGAAGCTATGATTAGAGGCATGAGGTATGAAAGACTCTGTGCAGAGCCCATTCAGAGGCAACCTAAGAAGCTGGATCAAATTATCACGATTGCAAAGAACTTGATTGAAGTAGATGAGGTCGATAGGCCATACAGGATGTCTGAAAGAACTCAACTAAAGACTGGAGAACTAAGAAGAAGGGGGGGAACTATCGCGAGTAGTCCTCCATCCTAAGCAGATATATACTAGAGTTAAACGCTCCTTTGCAAGAAATCTTGTTGGCTATACAAAAAAGTGATGACAGGAAATCTATCAAATATCCAAGGGTGACGCCTGAACAGTTCATTGGAAAGGACACGAACAAGTACTGCGAATTCCACAAGTCTATAAGCCATGACACGGACGAATGCCGCATCCTAGAAGATGAAATCCATGCCTTAATCAAACAGGGGAAGCTTTAACAATTTGTGAGAGGAATCACTAAAGAGAGCATATCTGGATCAAAGAAAGATGATGAAGACAAGTCCATACAGAAATCAAAGGGGCTGGTGATGGTAATCACAGGCGGACCATGCTTTGAAGGGTCCCCTTCAAAAGGGAAGAGCTCCAAGCATAAGAGATTGAATACTAAAGACAACTCAAAGCTAAGCAGACCTTTCTGAAAGCAGAGTTTAGTGAAAAGCCCTAATGCGGAACTTTGTGCTAGAAGCCTTCGTAGAAGGATACATGGTAAGATGGATCATTATTGACACTGGCAGCTGCATTAATTTGATCAGGAAAGAAGTAGTTGACAAACTAGAAGTTCATCACAGCCGCATACTGCCAGTCCATTCCCCACTCATTGGCCTTGGTGGCCATTCAGTTCTAGCACCCAGCTAGACCACCTTGGAAGTTGAGCTTGGTGATCAAAAGACCAAGTGGACAGTGAAACTGGACTTCATAATCATTGATGTGCTAATCAGCTACAACATCATCCTAAGCAGACCATTCCTAGCGGAGTGAGATGAACAGATCTCAATCCAGCACCTGGTCATGCAGATTCCTACCACAAAGGGAGTCGTGATAGTTGTAGGCAACCCTCTAGTGGCGCAAGAAACCTACTTAGCATATCTAAAGATGGATGAAGCAGCCATGGAGCTGGAAGAGACAGAGAATGCCAAGCCAGTCGGACTCATAGAGAAATTGATGGTAGGGCCAAATCTATAGGTACGCCTAGCTGCTGACCTCCTAGAACCTATGAAAGTAGGCATTAGCCAAGTATTAGTAGAAGAACAACGCACCTTCTACTGAATAAATATAGATATGACCGGGGTACCACCTGAGATAATTCAACACAGCTTCACCCTCGACCTAAAGATGTCTGCAGTGAAATAAAAGAAGCACAATCATGCCCCAGACAGACATTAGGCAATTGAAGCTGAAATCCTAAAGCTCCATAATTCCAATCAGATCCGAGTGGTGCGCTACCCCAAGTGGCTTGCCAACATGGTATTAGTAAAGAAGGCAAATGAAGCTTGGCAAATGTGTGTAGACTTCACCAATCTTAATAAAGTAACACCAACGGATAGCTATCCACTCCCGAGCATCAATCAGCTAGTGGACTCAATGGCTGGCTATGTTGTATACTCCTTACTAGATGTGAATGCAGGGTATCACCGGATTCCTACGGATCCAACTACTGAAGAGAAGACATCCTTCATAATGCATGAAGGGATGTACTGTTACAGGGTTATGCAATTTGGCCTAAAGAATGCTGGAGCTACCTATCAATGCCTACTGAATGATATGTTCAAAGGCCAAATACGAGAAACAATGGAAGTCTATATTGATGATATGATCATCGAGAGTAGAAGCTTCGAGGAACATACGAAAGAAATTAGAGTTATGTTCAAAACCTTACAACAATATCAACTCAAATTAAATCTGAAGAAGTGCACTTTTGGAGCTGGAGGTGGGAAATTCCTCAGTTTTCTAATATCCCAGAGAGGAATTAAGGTAAACCCAAAGAATATAGAGGCTATCATGAAGATGGAGCCACCCAAGAAGCTGAATGAAGTTCAATAGCTGAATGGAAGGGTGAATGTGCTTGGTCACTTCATATCATTTTCAGCCAAAAGATGTTTCCCATTTTACAGAGCCATCAAGAGGGACAAAGCATTCAGTTGGGACAAGTACTGCCAGGAGACCTTTGAGAACATCAATGAGTTTTTGAGTGCGCCACCCCTATTGAGCCGATTAGAGAAGAATGAAGAACTAATCATGTATGTAGGGGCTACATATGAAGTTGTAGGATCAGTGATGGTTAGAAAATCAGACGGGAACTAGCACCCAGTCTATTACACAAGCAAAGTACTCAAGAATGTTGAGCTTAGATATCCGAAGATTGAGAAGTTAGCATTAGCCTTAGTCTCAGCAACAGAAAGGCTTTGACCCTACTTCCAAGCTCACACGATCGTTGTCTGGCCCAATTTCCCTTTGGAGAAAGTACTACATAAACCAGAGAGCTCTGGATGGCTAGTCGGATGGACTATATGACTAGGAGAGTTTGACATATGGTTTGATGGAAGAAAAGCATTAAAAGTGCAAGTCTTGGCAGATTTTATTACTGAATTCACAGGTCTTAACCCCTCACCCGATTTCAAGACTGAGTCATGGCACATATTCGATGATGGGGCATCTTCCCATGGAGGAGCCAGAATTGAAGTTTGAATAGAAGGACCTAAGAGGATACAGATGAGCTATGGAGCAAAGCTAGCCTTTCTAGTCACCAATAATGCCGTTGAGTATGAAGTAATGATCAAAGGCTTGGAGGTAGCCAAAGAAATTGCGCCAGACAGAGTAAACATCAAAAGATACTTAACGTTGGTTTTCAACAAAATCAATAAGAATTACGCAACAAAGGAGGATAGAATGGTGAAGTACTTGGCCAAAGTAGAAGAGCCGCTCAAGGAGCTCGAGTTAAAAGCCACCATATGGGCACTTGAACACATCCTAGGGAGGAAAACGAGAAGGCAAATGAGCTGCCAAAGAATGCAGCAAGCATAAATCGATGGGAGAAGCTTAACTGCCCATTAGAGGTGATCCTGGCCCCAATGATAGATGAACAGAACCTAATGTCGATAGAACAAAAAAAACCAAAATGGATGCAGCCATTGATTGACTATTTAGCCAACGATGTCCTTCCAGAAGATAAGGTTGAGGCATCTAGAATTATGAAGAAGTCATCAAGGTACCTAGTCATTAATGGGTCACTGTTCAAACGCTCCTACTTGGATGCTTTGCTAAAGTGGATTACTCTAGAAGATGGAAAGTATGTGATCTAGGAGATACATAAAGGGAATTACGGCTCCTACCAAGCGACCTTCACCATTACTTGAAGAGCCAAGCTCCTAGGATACTACTGGCCAACTATAGAAGCTAACTCAACTGATTACGCGCAGTCCTATCATTAATCCCAAATCCATGTAGAAAATTCACACGTCCCACATGCAATGCAAAAGCCTCTACTAACCGGGTGGCCATTCACCACTTATGGAATCGACATTGCTGGACCAATGCCTGAAGCCATTAAACAAAAGAAATTCATCATCGTGGCAATTGATCACTTCTGAATATGGGTAGAAGCAGTGACTGTTACTACCATCACTCTTGAGAAAGTGATTGATTTCATTTGGGATCACATCATCATCCATTTTGGAGTGCCAAATGAAACTGTCTCAAATAATATATTATAGTTCATTTTAGAGAAATTGAGCAAATTTTACGAAGGTCTGAAGATTCAAAATTGATTTGCATCCATAGCACACCCGTAGATGAATGGATAGACAGAGAAGACCAATAAGACGATTGGATAAGGATTGAGGAAGTGGCTAGAAGGAAAGAAAGGTGCATGGCTAGAAAAGTTAAATATTGTCCTTTGTCGGACAGAACAACTCCATGCCGACCACCTGGAGATACTCCTTCTTCCTTAGTCCACGGAGTAGAAGCAGTCGTGCTTTTCGTGATTGTTGCCCCCTCATACCGAGTGGTCTATTACACTAAAATAGAAAATGACATCAATCTGAGGCATCACTTGGGTAGTTTAGAAGAACACCGAGATAGAGCTTACATCTTGACCGCCGCTTACAAGTCTAGAATCACCAAATACCATGACAAGATGGTTAAAGAGGTAATACTCAAAGAAGGTGATCTAGTGCTCAGGGACGCAACAGCATCATAGAACAAAGAAGGCAAAGGCCAGGTAGGAGCTAATTGGGAAGGCCCGTACAAAGTAACTCATGTTGTCGGACCCGCTATCTACCGACTCAGCAGAATGGATGGAAGAGAACTCCCCAGGACTTAGAACATAGCTAGCCCTAGTAAGTATTATGTAGCAACAAACCCTTAGGTGCCAATTGTCTGCACTCTTTTTCCCTTGCCATAGACTTTTTCCCACCGGGTTTTTTCTATGGCAAGGTTTTTAACGAGGCAACACTCCTTAAGTGGACTTTTATCCGACATCGCACTATAAGCTCGGACATTGTAATCTTCCTATTTTTGCTAGCAAATAAAGATTCGACTTCTCTTACACATCAGTACATCTTATAATTTCTGATCAAACTCTCTTAGCACTTCATCCGACCAAAGAGTAGGCGTAAGACTGGCTACGCTCACCCGGCTCTACAAAAAGTCCTAGGCCACTTAAGCCCTCAGGCATAAGAAAAAGTCCTAGACCACACTTGAGCTCTCAAGCATAATAAAAGTCCTAGGCCAAACTTATAAGACCGCATGCATAGCAAAAAGTCCTAGCCCCCAGAAGCCATCAGGCAAATCAAAATACCTAAGCAATAATTAAGACTTACGGCACTAGACAAAACTATTTAAAGATATTTTATTCATCAGGAAAGCCGAATGAAAGAACGACATAGTATACACAAGGAAAAATATTAAGTCAAGCCATTCATCCCCGAGACCGAATGCAGTATACTTAAGAGAATCCTACAACAACAATCCTTATGACTAAATGTAAACATTCATTCATCCTAACGGATTGGGGAGGCAAACAATCATAGAAACATTCAAAGAAAACTGCAAGTGAAATCATTCGGTAAGTATGTAGATAAAAAAGAAAAGAGATATATAAAAACACCATAAAGGGAAATTGTACAAATATTACAAATTAGGACCTGAACGCCTAAACAAAATAAAAAGTAAGAGAAATTTCATTCAGCCGGAGGAGGGGCATCCTTGGATCCAGCATCAAGATCCTCACAAGCAACTTTCTCGTTAGGTTCATTAACATCTTCTGCATCATCGGTTCTCGAGCCTTCTTGTCCACCTCTACTTGGGCAGCCTTGTGAGCTGTTAGGTCATCGTATGATGGGAAGTCCATATCATCTATATCCAACCAAGAAAGGTTCGGGTGGATGCGTTGGCACGCCTGGAAGATTAGGTCACCATAAAGATAGCCATAATCACTGAGCTTATCGGTAATCATCTCAGCCATCCCCTTATCCTTGACTGTCTCCTCCCTAGCAGCCCCTAGCGCATTCTTCAAAGTGGCCACCTTGGCCTCTGCCTCCTTTCTTAGTCATGCGCTCTCTGCTTGAAGCTTCTTGGCCTTATCCCTCTCATGCTCAAGCTTAAGAGCACTTTTCCGAGCCAAGGTAAGCTTCCGCTTGACTTTGGTAAGCTCTTTTTCCTTCAGCTTTAGGTTCATCTCGCTCTTATCTTGGGCCCTTTGGATGTGCTCTAAGCCTCGGGACATAGTTGAAGAACAAATTACAAACATTTAGCATAAATCTGAAAGTTAAAAAGTCAACAAAGGGCATTAAGAAGCACCCGTGTGATACCTTGGAAGAAGAGAGAAGAGAGAAAGGCCATAGGCTCCTCCTTCTAGCCCTCCGCATCGGCACGAAGAGGAAAGGCTCCTTCAAATCACCTTTCATGGTCACTTTCATGCAAGGGAGGTTAGGAAAGGATTGGTCCATGAACTCAGCAAGCGCCGGTTGAGGAGAAGGGTGAGGGGAGATAGAGCCTCCATCCTTCCTACTATTGGGTGGGGTAACCTGTAAAAAGAAACCATTAAAATTTATGTCATAGGAAGAAGTCTAAAAAACAACGTAGAAGAATACATAAAACATACCTCAGGATGAGGGACTTCCACATCCGGCGTAGAAGATGTGTCTAGGAGCATCACAGTAGCCCGCTTACTGGACCCTGCAAACTCGGAGGGCTTCCTCTTAACCCCGCTCGCAACAACCGCCTGGATACGGTTGTTCTTTCTCTACGACTTCTTGGCCGCTAATAGAGCATTGGCAGATTCAATGTCAGACATGATCACCTGAAATACAAAAAAGGGAAATATGAGTAAAAGAAGTATACCAGTCGCAGCAATCAGCCCTAAAAAATAGATGATTCCAGACGGACCCCAGGCTAGAATATGGTATCCAAAGATTGAAGCCCAAGCGGTTGAGTTAAAACTCCATTTCTCCTGCTCCAAGGAGCGAAATACTTGCAGCCGTGGGTCTAGATCATTTGCCTTAACCCTTTTCTTGGGTGGAGTCGCGATCGACCAGATGGTTGGAAAGGAAGGATATTCCTAGTTCACTCAGATTTAAACCACAACTCCTTATAGTGATGCATTGACGAAGTCCTATTGGAGAAGCAATACTTCCCATTCTTCCTTACAAATTGATAATGATCATCATCCTTATTCCGCTTGATAGAATGGATCTTGTGAAGAAAGGAAGCATCAAAATCAATGCCCAAGTCAATGCACATTTGATGGCGACCCATCATCATGACCCACTCTTTAAGATGTAGCTCAGCCGGACACATGCCCTAAACTTCTAGAAGGCCGGCGATAAAATATGGAAGCGGAAACCTGAAACCGCCTTTAATGATATCCAGATATATGCTAAAGTACCTGGTTGGATGAGGACTCACACGCTCGTCCACACTCAACTGAAGAACATGGCAATCCTTAAGCTATGGATACATCATAGCCTCCTTCTGTATATGATCCTCATGGATACACGAGACCATGTCATCCACCCAAGGAGTCATATTCCTCTCCTCCTCTCCCCGTTCTCTTCCAAGAGAACCCTCATCCACTCAGCCACTAGTGCTAACCTCCTCTATTGGGCGAACTGCCTCCTCATCCCTATAGTTCTAAACATCCCCCATCACCTTGGAAGAATCTGCTTCAAGGCTTACATCGCTCATATGCTCGATACTTTCATCATCTGCCAAACGGACACGGTTGGATGCATCCGAATTACTCATTCTCCTTCTAGCGGTATGCTTAACCCTAGTGGCGGGACAATAATTAGGCTTATCAACAGTTGAGGGGGGCGCGACATAATTTACGGGATTCTTCACTATCATAACTACTACCGAATGACTATGTCATACACCACTTTCTCATTTTTAGCAAAAATAAATATCTAAGGGCATTAAAATGAAGAACAATGGATAAACAAACGTGCAAAATTCCCAAAAATCTAATAGGTGCAAATCAAAGGAGAATCCAGAATCGAAGCGAGATGCAACATTGCGAAACTAAAAGCACAATGAAGTAGAAGCATAAATCAAGCGCAAGACTCGAAAAACAACATACATGGTAGAGATGAAATCTAAAGCACAAGAGCATTCCAGAGATTCTAAAGCATATGAAGCCAACTAAAACAAACCCATAGCAAGCAAAATGTCCAAAAATCGAAGGGAAAAATTAGAGCACATTTTACGAAATACGAAGCATATTTCGAAAGGAAAAGGAAGAAATCAGAGAATCACCGAAGTTATAAAGAAGGCAACGGTGAGAAGGACTTGTTTAAAATTCCACCGGAAGTCACTGAGCAGATGAGAGAGAAGAAATATTGAAGAAGAAGATGGAAGTGTAAAACTTGTGAAATGAGCGAAAACGTACAATTTAAAGCAATTGCAAAAAGACAACTCTTCAAATTTAGCCGTTGATCACATCCACGTGTCACTCAATCCACGGTTTGCACATTCCTCGAGGAAAAGTAAATGATGAGTTAGCAGTCATGAGCTCACTATAGGCGAACATGAAGAGTTGGAGCTGAATGCTCACTCGGTATGTAAATCCATGACAGAAGATGAAGAGTCTGACCGATCGCTTACGCGGTCATAACAAATCCTAAAGCATTTGGCGAAGCACTTTGGGGGAGACTTTTGTTGACTCGGTATTTTATAGATATCAGGTGGAAGACCTGCCAAGAACCGCATAATCAGCCGTCTTCGCAGCCGAATCACCACGAGGTTAGCTGCATGAAGAACCAAGGCCACACCGACCTAAATAGGAGATAGAGTCCCGCCATAACTCCTCTTCCAAAACAAATAAATAGGATGAATGTCCTTTCCTAAATAGATAAAGGAGAAGAAACCCTTATGGAGGAAATCACGCCTAAATAGGATCCTTACTAGATAAGGACTCCTCACCGCCTATAGAGGAAACACACTCCTGCCACGGCCAATGAACTGCATGCTATACATATGGGGCTACCCCCATATCCCAGGTATCACATTCTAAACCCTAAAACTCACTTACTTACTTGCTTCCTCTATATTACTATCGCTGTCTTAAGCATCGGAGAGGCTACGCCGTTCATACGGCTAGTCACTTTAACACTCTTTTCTGTCTTACAGCCACCATCTCCGGCAAAGACAGACCCTCTCTCTTTTTGTAAAGGTTAGCTCAAGGAGCCTTTACTTTGACTAATCTTTCATACTTTACTGTACTATGTTTTTAAATTAATAATATTATAAATTACAAATATTTGTTTCATAGGCGTTTTCGTCAACCATATATCTACTATTCATTATAATAATTTAATTAGTTTATAATTTATTAACTAATTGGTTATATTCAACCGAATGGAAACCAGTTTGTAAACTCATTCAAATGGTATTATTATATACGTTTTTTATATTGAATGAGTTTTATTCTAATTGATGGGCAATGCGTTTTTTGTTTAACAACAAACTTCTATTATTTCTATATAAAGGGACGTTGCTTCTGTGTTTTATACACAGCTCATATTTCATAATGTTTTTGCATTTTTTTCCTGATCCAATCATTCGGTTACAGAAGTTTTTTAATCCTGGGAGGAACTACGAGTATCCTTTAAGGGTAGTGTCTTGGATACGACTCAGCTTATCGGTGTTTACGTTTCTTTAACTTGTTTATAAGTTTCTACAATATTTTTTACATTATATCTATTGATTATATTTATTTGTTTGGTTGAAGGTGAAGACTGGAAACTCTATAAGGTGATCATATCAATTAAATGGAGGTGGAATAACTCTATAAGGCGGACACTTTCGACTAGATTGGCACTCTCACATCCGAGAGAGGAAAAAAAGGATCAAATATATATTTATATTTATTTAATTTTGTAATTGTTTTCCAATAATCTTAAAGCATATTTATTGTTTTTTGTTATAATGAATTTATTCTTTGTAGGACAGATTTTATAGTGGCGATGGGTTTAGGGACAATAGTTTTGTTCCAATTGATGAGCAGTGATCCTGCTAATGAAGTGAGAGTAGAACACACTCTACTACATGTAACCGATATATCTGAAAATGTGGGGGTATTCTAATGAAGTTCAAAAACCTTAGCTTGTATGTTCATAGTTTGAGAGTAACATATATAAAGTTGTATATATATCACATGTTTAATGTGATTTTGGGAATCAGAATCATAAGGATGAATGATGATATCTTGGAACACAAACATTGGAAAAACTTCTTTAAGAAGTTTGTGTATATCCCTTATGATTACAATATTTATTGAAAGAGAACTGGTGATCATTGACCAATCATGATAAAGCTAGTAAATACTTGAGAGATACCATGAATACTTGAGAGATACCATGAATATTTAACACTCTTGGTGGTGGAATAATATGAATGTCAATTACGCAAAGTTTGTTGCTTGAGATTGGACGTATATTTGAGGCTAAGTTTTTAAAGAAATTTCTTAGCACATATTCCTTTAGGAATAATATCATCATCATTGATGATAATGGTTTGTGATTGCTTAACAACAATGTCTATCTCTAAAATAAGATAGACAATCTTGTTGGAGATACTATAGTTTGAAGTTGCAGCTTAAAGATGGAAATTATATCCATTAACTAATGTGAGTCAAGAGTGATTTTGGCCAAATCATCTGACTAAATTTTGAGATAATATCTGAAACATCAGAGAGGATTAGACATAAGCCATTTGAAGTTAGCAAAGGTGGGAACCCAGCCTACTGTTGGGGATTTCCGGTAGAATGAAGCCTAGATAATTTTGAAGTCATGACTTGCACTTTCAGATTGAATCTTATTTGGCGGTACTACCAAGTAGATCAATCGGATAAAATCAGAAATGACAAGAACTTAGAATGAATTTTTGTTGTGAAGAAAGTGAACAAGATTGCAACCAAAAATTACAGAAAATGTTACCATTGCCAGGTTTTTATAAGCCTCAAACGAGCAGTTGCAACACTTCAAATACAAAGCATTGCTAAAAGTCGTATCCATTCGAGTAGTTGCATTTGTTCAGAAAAGAAGTGTTGCGAATAGACGTGTCCATTCGATCAGCTACAGCAGTTCACAATAGAAGTGTTGCGAAAGGTAGCTCCCAGACCCTTGTAAGCTAAGTATCGTAATAGAACTTGAACAAGCGTGCACTCCGCACTCTCCTGATTTGTTCGATGAAATATTACGACCGCATTGGTCAACTAGTTGATCCAATTACACTAAAATACCAACAATCCTCCCCAATTTTAGTGTAATCCATGATTAACTAAGCAATATCAGAACAAATGACAAACTTATGCATAAATGAAATATCATGACGATTGAATTTCATCTTAGTATATTACATATTTCAAATATTCGAATAACTAAAGGTGTCACAATGGATTGAACCTTTGTTATCCATCTGGAATACTCGAAGGTAATATACACATGAGTCAACACTCTAACATGTTCTTACTTGACACTATCTTTTACTAGCCTTGTGTCCCTATCCTTCATAAGCATATTAAAGTCAAGTCCTAACTTCTTGAAGCGGCTAAACTTCATGCTTATATAGGTAGCTCTTTTACTCTTGCACCTGCATATGCAATTTTTCATAAGAACTATTAAGAAGTTAAACTTCAACCTCCTTATCTTACAGTTATGAAAACCCACATTGGGATGTTGTTATTAGTGGGTTCCAATCTCTAGATGCTATGCTTTCCTCATTGAATTCAACACCTAATGTCATATTAGGTAGGAATTGGGTATCTTAACATGAGAGATTTCAAATGGACTTTAATTTCATCCCCATAGCCGACTTCCGCACAAGATCTCTTCTTAACCCATTGGTTAAATGATCGGCTAAATTATGCTAAATTTTTACAACCTCAGATTCCATTATCGAATCAATCATAAAAGTTTGTTTCTTAGACACCCAAGAAGTAGTACCTCCCCCAAGAAGAAATACTCGTTCACTTGTGGAAGAACTATCCTCCTCAAAAGAAATATAACTTGTATCTGACTTACCTTCAAAATACCGAAGGAATCCATTAGAATGCTAACTGGAGAACAATCTATGAAGTTAACTTTATTCAAAAATCTTCTCAATATAATGAGATTGAGAAATTGAAATAACATTGTTCTTCCGCTTGATTCTTATACCAAGAATCACTACAGCATCCCCCAAATCCTTCATCTCAAAACTACATGTCATTTACATAAAACAAATTATAAATCCTTTACCAGGAATATCAAACTTGCTATACATACATTTGTCCACTTGGTTTCTAACAAAATGATTAGACAAAACCACATCATCAAGCTTTTGATGCTAAGCTTTTGGTGCTTGTTTTAGTCCATATAGCAATTCTTTAACTTGCATATCTTATTTTCATAACCTGACATACCCTTCCGGTTGTTTCATATACTTTTCCTCATTCAATTCACCATTCAGGAATGTAGAGTTTACTTCCATTTGATGAATTACAAGGTTTTTCACATTAATGAACAAACGAAAAATTTTGTAAAAATAATTTCTAACATATTAGAAATTTTTATAAAATTCATAAACTATGTTCTATAATTTTTATGAATTTATTTACACAAAATAAATTAAATACTCACTTTTTCGAACTTCAAAATATTCTGAAAAAATAACCATTAAATCAGAAAACTGTGAAAAAGGTGGGGTACACATATTGTTGGAGTAAAACGACATTATATAGGGCCTTAAATCACAAAAAAATCCAAATGGATCATTAGGAACGCGCCATGTGCCATTCTGTTGATCAGTCAACTTTGACTTTTGAATGATACGTGGCAGTCAACTATGGACCAGTCAACCCCAAAAGTAATATCACATGGATGACGGTTAAAATTGGATATAAACAAGTATCTGGCGATGATTATTTTCACTAAATCTTTGCCAAAACTACTTCAGTTAACCTATAGTTACATTCTTTCTTGCGACACCAAAAATTATTCTGGCAACGCTCTGAAAATCGTATCCATATCAACTAGTTGCCTTGTTTATGGCAACACTTCAAAAAGGGTCTTAATAGATCAATAAAGTGTTACCACAACTGCTACAAGAAGCATTACCGCAAATCATGAGCCATTAGAAACGACAGTCACAAAACTAACCGTCGTAACTTTTCACTTTGCAACGAAATTTCTGACGGAAGCAGAATCCCTCACAAACTATCACAGTAAACCAAGAACTGCCATGAAAAACAGTTGTTGCCAATAAACCATCACAACTTTTCATTCTGCAATGGATTTTGCAACAAATTCAGAATCCCTTACAAACTGTAGAAAAACGAATACAGATTCTAAATCATTTCAAAATCTATTCTAGCCTCTAACTAGACCTTATCTGAGGTTTTTCAACGTCACGAGTCCAATGGTTTTGTTAATTTTACCAAAAAACGAATAGAAACTTGCCATCTACCCAAAATAATGTGAAAAAAGCATTTTTTTCCGTGAAAACAAAGTGAAAATACCCAAAATCGAACGTAATCGATTCAAATGTGACTTTGAAAATTAAAGTACAAGCTTTCTTTCAGTTGTTGAACAGAACACAAAATCATGACCAAAACGCTCCAAAAACACTATTTTTCTCTATTTTACATACTTTGACCATAAATTCAACAAAAACTTCCCTAGAAATTGTTCCCAAACGCAAATAATTCAGAATTTCCAGAATTTGAAGAACGAGAAATCACATACAAATCATAGAAAAACATTGCAAAAACCTTTGCTCTAAAATCAATGAAGAAAATCGAATAGGAACGGATTGAATTGTGTACTTTTTCAGTGCCCAGGATCGTAGAGTGCCGCTACGACACCATTTTTATGCTAAAACGAGATTTTCCTTTGCAATTTTTTCGTTCGTCATTTCCACCAAATTAGTTTCAATCTTTATTGGGTCTTATGAATAACTCAGGCTTCAAGCGAAAATAAGATTCAATCTTTGTTGGGGAATGCCGATAGAATGAAGCCTGGATAATTCTGAAGTCGTGACATGCACTTTCTGATTGAATCTTATTTAGCGGTTCTACGAAATAGATCAATCGGATAAAATCAGAAATGTCAAGAACTTAGATTGAATTTTTGTTCTGAAGAAAGTGAACCAGATTGCAACAAAAAATTACAAAAAATGTTGCCAATGACAGGTTCTTATAAGCCTCAAATGAGCAGTTGCAACGCTTCAAATACAAAGCATTGCTAAAAGTCTTATCCATTTGAGCAGTTGCATCTTTTTAGAACCGAAGTGTTGCAAATAGACATGTCCATTTCGAGTAGCTGCAATAGTTCATAATAGAAGTGATGTGAAAGGTAGCTCCCGAACTGTCGTAAGCTAAGTATCGTAATAGAACTCGAACAAACATGCTTTTCGCACTCTCCTGACATGTTTGATGAAATATTACGACTGCATTGGTCAACTAGTTGATCCAATAACACTAAAATACCAACACCTACATGAGTGGAGATTCCACGGAATAGGTTTATATGGGTAATAACAAGCCTTTGTTAGTTTTGCTAGCACTAAAAATAGTGTCTTAATCCTAGATGTGAGGAAGTGCTATGTGCATACTTTGAGAGGTTGACTGAAAAAACTCTTAATGAATTTCATTAAGAGTAAAGTGTAAGTGTAAAGTGGTACCGCTTCCATGAGATATTGGCATTATCTCTAGAGCACTTATGAAAGAACAGGTACGCGCATGGCCTAATGTGGAGCACCACGGCGTTGTTCATAAATGTACTCGGTATAATGCCATATGTAAAATCTCTATCTAACAGTAGCGCTAGCGCTTATTTGGTTCATAGAAACTATATATTTCACCAAATATTTCGTAAGTTAAATTTTACCTATCAAGTATTGGTTCATAGTCCACAGGATACCAACACCATGCATTATATATCAAACTTGAGATATCCAGAAAAATTCTATTTTTAAAATTTCTTTTGAAAGTGGGGGATTGTTAGAAATTTTGGGTGTTATTTCAAAACAAAATTATTTATACTTTACTATACTTTGTTTTTAAATTAATAATATTATACAATTACAAATATTTGTTTCATATGTGTTTTCGTCGACCATATATCTATTATTCATTATAATAATTTAATTAGTTTTTAATTTATTAACAGTTACATATTTAAGTATAAATATAAAGTTATGTTTTTGATGGGTAATATTGAACGGAATGAAACCAGTTTGTAAACTCATTAAAATGGTATTATTATATACATTTTATATATTGAATGAGTTTTATTGTTATTGATGGGCGATGCGTTTTTTGTTTAACAACAAACTTCTATTATTTCTATATAAAGGGACGTTGGTTTTGTGTTTTTAACACAGCTCATATTTGATAACGTTTTTTTTCTCCACTTATCTTATTTATTTTATAGTTTTTGATATAATATCGCATTTGTGTTCCTGATCCAACCAATCGGTTGAAGAAGCTGTTTAATATTGGAAGGAACTACAAGTATGCTTTGAAGACAGTGTCTTAGACATGACTCAACTTATTAGTGTTTACATTTCTTTAACTTGTTTATAAGTTTCTACAATATTGTTTTTACATTACATCTATTGATTATATTTATTTATTTGATTGAAAGTGAAGACTGGAAACTCTATAAGGTGATCATATCAATTATAAATGGAGGTGGAATAACTCTATAAGGTAGACACTTTCAACTAACTTGGCACTCCAACATCCGAGAGAGGAAAACAAGGATCAAATATATATTTACATTGATTTAATGTTGTAATTGTTTTCCAACACCTATATCTTTCCAGAAATAGCTCTTGAGTTAGCAGATTACCAAAGAGCTCATCATAACTATATAATTTTAAGTCATGGGCTTCCTCAATGGCAGTCTTCTTGCTGTCCCATTCTTTGGTGAGACTCCGGAGTATCTTTTTCACCATATCCTCCTCTGTAACCTCCTTTCCCAGCCTCTTCATTTCACTCAGTAGATTTGTGTATCTAGAGTTCATGCTATTGAGTGACTCTTTAGGCTCCATCTTGAAATTTTCTAGTTTTTTGTGGAGGAGGTAAATTTTAGCTTCTCGGACCTTACTTGTTCCTTCATAGGTTACCTCAAGTTTTTGCCAGATTTCTTGAGCAGTTTCGTAGCCTGAGATCCTATTAAATTCTGCTGCACTCAAAGCACAATGAAGCATATTAATAGCATTTTTGTTTTCACGCATCTTTTTATAATCATTATCATGCCATTCATTTGATGGTTTTATGGTGGTGACACCTTCAACCTCGATGGTTGGAATATAAGGGCCATCCTTTATGTCCATCCATGCTTTCATGCTTTGAGCCCAAATGAAGTTCTTCATTCGGTTTTACCAAAATGTGCAGTGTTCACTGGTGAAAAATGGGGGACGGGTAATAGACATATACTCTAGGAGAAGCTGTGAGTTATTGTAACTTATTTTGCTTTTTAGACCTTTAGCTCGAAATTGTTAGATCTCTAATTGCGGGCACTCTCTATGTTACCACTTGTTGGTCCATATGCGATTACAATATCGGTTAGAGGGGGTGAATGACCCTTTTTGCAGAATTTATAGACTTTTCAAAGTATTTGTAGCGTGTTTGAAATGATCCGGAATTATTGAATCCGAATGATGCAAGGATGAAATGATATGCACTAAAAGTAAAAGCTATGAGTAAAGGGATTCAAACACAGTGATTATATATTGGTTCGGCCCTGCCTACTCTAGGCCCTAAAGTTTCCTCCTCTGAGCTTTTTTATCCACTAGTGTGATTTCTTTCACGGGCAGAAATCAAGCCTTTACAGTTATCTCCGGAGAATTCTTCTCCTCCGGATGTAGGATATACCACCTAGCTAACTCCAAGCTTCGCTGAGTCCTTTGTGTTGGATATGATGTATGCCCTTAAGGCAATTAGGGCGATATATCTTAATTATGCAATAGTACGAATAATTTGTTTAATAAATAAAGGCATTCAATCTTTTGTTTACGTCGATGTGCTTATAAATATATTATGACTGTTAAAATATATTCATTAATGTATGTATACAAAAGTCCTTGACGTATCATAGCATGAAGTCAGAGAAATCATAGTTGGACTATATTTAGTGAGACCTTCTTCATGTGCAATTATGATTATGTCTAAACTATCCCTAGTCATAGTTTCATCAAGAAAGGCTATTGATAAAGGGATAAGACTAGCAAGTGGTCAACTCTCTTGGAAAGGGTCCAACCAGTCAATCTCCTAAGGACTGAAGGTGGTGCCTTAAGTTTGGCAAATGGAAACATCTGAGAAATATATTGGAGACCGCAGTAAGGTAAACACTTAGTGTGTATATCAATGTGTTAGTATTTATCTTCATGTAATAAGCTCTCTGAATATCCTCATACTTAAGATATTAGTTACCTTGTGTGGTACCATCGCTATACTTTGGGTCATTCCAATACAATCATTAATTTAGGGTGTCATGGGTGGTTACGGGTATAGTGATGACAACACATTGGTAAGCTATGAAGTCAGAAAGAATCCATCGATCTGGATATAATAAGGAGTTGTACCTGGCCGCTTATGAAGTGATGATTGCTATAAACCTCTGATTAGAGTATGTGTTTGATATAAATAGTTTCTAGCTAAACACATTATAGAAAAAGGCAATATGCTTCGGTAACAAGTTAATAATTGGGATTGCTTGGAGCAACCGTCCTACTAGTGGGTTAACACCTTAACCGAACCCTATAAACTAGATGGTACTAATATTAAAGAATACAAGGAGTTCATCGCATTGGTCAACTATTGCATTAACCAGGATTAAGTCGTAAGCTCAAATGACGTTCCGAGTAATGGGGGATGGAAGACCCTTGCTAGAGGCGTACTATAGTCGTTTAAGGTAATCGTGTTCTATTCACAGTCTAGAACCTCGAGCCAATGGTTTCAATAGAACAGGGGTTGGTTAAGCCTCAACAGCTCAATACTTCGGGATCCTACAAGGTCACACACATTAGACCTTCATCGGACTGAGTAAAGAATTAATAGATTTATTCTATTACAAAAATATAACATAATAATAATTGGATTATTATTTAATTTGTTAAAAATGATTAGATGATTTTGGATAAGCCAATGAATTTATTTTGACCGGTAACTAATTTATTAGAGTCATAAAATAAATTAAAATGTCGATTAAAATGATTACATCATTTTGGTTAAGCTAGGAATTTATTTCGACCGGTAACTAATTTTATTAGCGTCATGAATAAATTAAAAGAAACAAGAATTAAAAGGATATATATATATTAAAATGGATTTTTCCTATCCCACATTGCCAAATGGAGAGCAATTTTGCTCTCCACCTATAAAAGGAGGCATTCTCCTCCTCTTCTCAACACACTTCAAGTTCACATCTTTGTGGCATTTTTTGAGAGTCTTCAGTGAGGATTATCGAGCTGACATAGAAGAACTTATTGATCCTCATTGATCATAGTTTGATCCTAAATTATATTTTAATTTGGGGACCTCTAGTTTATATTTTCGGGTTGGCTTTTGGACTAGTCTAACAACTACTCAAGGCTCTATAGTTGTTCCTCAGTGGGAGGTTTTGGTTGGCGGGGTTCATGTGGATACTCAGAGAGGCTATCATAGGCTTGGAGGCTTGTGCAAGGAGGTTCTGCTAAAGCACGCTTCATTTGGTAAGTTTCCTTCCTTTCTCTTTTAATTATTAGGTCTTCTTTAAGCGTTTTTAGACTTAATAATTATGCTTAGGTTGTTTTGCATGGTTAGTTTATTTTATTCTTGGGTTATAGCTTAGATTTATAACAAGCTTAGTATAAAATATTTATGCTAGGATATAATTTAGAATTATGGTATGCCTAGCCTATGCATGCTAACCTAGGTAGAGAATTGTTTAGTTAAGACTTTATTTAATTTATATTCATCTTATAGGAGTTCTTGGGGACAGGGAAAAAATTTTCAATTTCTGCTATGTCTGTTATGCAAGTTCAAATGTACTATTGGTTCCCAACAGTGGTATCAGAGTTTTCCTATTTAGTGCATAATTAAGTTAGAAGTGAAATAAATTTTATTTTCTATATGAAATTTTAAAGTTTATTAAATTGTTTGGAACAATAGATGAACTTGAGTTTTCATTTCAGGTTTAGAAAATGGTTGTAGATTCTTTTGAATAAGCATACTCAACTTACTGAAATTTATCAAAGACTCAATAACTTATATAAGTTACATGGGTTATAGATGCTTCCAATCTACATTAATTGAAAGAATGAAAATTATTAGTTTAAGAGGATCCATGGTCTTCGAGTTTGTGCCCGTAGTTCTGGCTAAGGATTGGACTTGGTGTCTACTACTCTTAGGGCACCTCTCCTACCTGGGAACCTATATCGGTTTGAGTTGACCAATGAGGGGATTAAAAATGGACTAATTTACTTCTAGTGTATAAGATGGTTCTTATATATGTTTCTATAACAAAGTAAAATCTAAATTTATTGAATAAAACCTTAAAGGAAATGCAATATAAATGGAACAAATAAAAGTGTTAATTATTTTGCATATAATCTGGGTTGATGGAATATTTATAAGTGCTTGAACCCACCTAAGGTTGGACCTTATATGTTAATTCTAAAATTCCCTGAATTAATATACATTGTTATAAATATGTCCATCTGACAAAATCCTAGATTGGGCGAGACGTTTAACACCAATAAAATCCCAAAGTAAATATATTAAGGCAAATTATAGTCTTCCTTACCCAAATTTATAATACAGTCTCTTTGGGCTACAAAAGTGTTGTGTAAAGCGTTCCTTTTCGTCCATATTGATCGGTTATAAAAAATTGAGATGGGTCTTCCTTAACATGATGGGTAGTCCACCATAAAATTAGGGGCTAGCCATAGGACTAAGACATATTCAAGGAGATGCTAAAATAAGAGCACACGTCCCTTAGGATTAGGGAACTTGAATGAATTAGCAATTGCATGTGATGAAATTGGAATGGGATTCCAACTTTAACTTACAAGTGTGACTTGACTCATAAAATTGGGGGTCATATTAGACTAGTTATAGATGCTACCTACATGGAAATTTAGCTTGGCTGAACTTCCCGAATTCAATAGAATGGGCTATTGTAAATTTCGAAGAACATAGTAGGATAAATGTATTTAATTAGAAGTCCTTGTGTTAAATACATGTACTAAATACTAATATCTAAACACTATTTCTTTTCTTACATCTTGATTGAAATTTTTATTTAAATACAAACATTCGCACTGATGACTCATTTTGATTGGCTCTAGCTTTAAAGGTTTGTTTAGAAATATGAGGATAGTCCTCAAAGTCTCAGGCTTGGCATGTACATTGTATAAGCCCAAATCTAAACAACATGATGCAAGCAATTTTGCTTAAAATAGATATGCATGAAACCCGTAAAGGAAAGTAGGATACAACACCTTGGAGGTTGTTAACATCTCTGTTACCTTATGTATGTAGCTACCAGGAAACAAGGATAAACATCAAGTCAGATGTTACAATCCATGTTACCTTAGCTACTAGGGCATCGTAAATTCATGGACTTGAAAGTCTATATCTTTACATCTTAGAGAAAGGATTTCCTATGGTGGAAGATTTGAACCAAAATATTTTTGATGGAAAATTGGTGGACCAATTAGACAAGAATTTAAATGGTTCATATGTTAAAGAAGTAAAGGGGACACATCGTGTCTAATCTTGAAGCAGGATTAGAGCAGAGTGAAGAGAAAAGTAAAAACAATACTAAGAATTTTGTCTAGGAGACAAAATTATTATTTTCAATATGAAATAGTGGAAACAAGATCTTCATTAATATGGGATATTGGAAATGAGATCAAGATGGCTGAAGTCTCATAGCATGAGAAGAGGAGGCCTGAAGCTTCCACTTCAAGGTGTTTGATATTGAGATTTTTTCATCTCAAGGGAATACTAAATTTGTATGGAATACCTAACGAGAATCACATATCCATATGAAGGTATAGATATTAATGAGAAGTAGAGGTTTGGAAAAAGGAGAGTTGTACCTACAGAAAATCAATAAAGCTTCCTAGCTATTTTTTATGTAGGAACTTAAAATTTTGATTTTACTAAATTTTGTAAAAGGGCTAAATTCCATTGTCATTATGAAATATTATTTCCTGCTTTATAGTAGATGGAATTTTATTCCAATATGGTAAAAGGTATTATTAGAGTTATGAATGATATTTTATTGTAATATGACAAATGATATTTTGTTTTTACAAAAATTATATTCTCAATTTAAATGATGCTAAGAGAAAATTAGATAATGAGAAATCTTTCTACTTAAGGCATTGTCGTTTAGGCCATATGAACAAAGATCACTTAACCAAGTTGGATAAGCGTGGAGACTTGGGTCCAATAGACTTGGAGTCTTATGGTGATTGCAAACCTTGTTTAAAAGGAAAAATGACAAAGTTACCCTTTAAGGGAAAGGGTGAACGAGCCACAAGTACATTGGAACTAATACATATAGATGTATGTGGTCCAATGAGTGTTAAAGCACTCGGAGGATACTCCTACTTCATAACCTTCATTGATGATTATTCATGATATGGTTATCTATACTTAATGAAGCACAAGTCTAAAAGTTTTGGGAACTTCAAAATATTCAAAAATGAAGTAGAGAAACAACTCGAGAAAAGTATTATAGCACTTTGATCGGATCAAGGTGGAGAATACTTAAGTCACGAGTTTCAGGATTATCTGAAGGGAAACGGGATAGTTCCCTAGTGGACCCCTCCATATATGCCGCAACACAATGAAGTGTCAGAAAGGAGGAATCAGACTTTATTAGATATTGTTCAGTCCATGATGAGCTGAGTAAATCTCAGTAAATCCTTTTGCGCATATGCACTAGAGAGTGTGGTTTACGTATTAAATAGAGTGCCCTCTAAATCAGTTGATTTTACACCTCATAAAAGATGGTGTAGTAAAATGCCATCTCTAAGTCACCTTAGAGTATGGGGTGTTGGATATGATGTACGCCCTTAAGGCAAATAGGGTGATATATTTTAATTACGTAATAGTATGAATATTTTGTTTAATTAATAAAGGCATTTAATCTTTTGTTTGTATCAAAGTATTTATAAATGTATTATGACTAGTTAAATATATTCATTGATTTATGTCTACAAAAGTCCCTGATGTATCATAGCATGAAGTCAGAGAAATTATTGTTGTACTATATTTGGTGGAACCTGCTTCATGTGCAATTATGATTTTGTCTAAACTATCCCTAGTCATAGTTTTATCAAGAAAGGATATTGATGAAGCGGAAAGACTAGCATGTGGTCAAATTTCTTGGAAAGGGTCCAAGTAGTTAATCTCCTAAGGACTAAAGGTGGTGCCTTAAGTTTGACACATGGATATATCTGGGAGATATGTTAGAGATCACAGTAAGATAAATACTTGGTATATATATCAATGTGTTAGTGTTTATCTTCATGCAATAAGCTTTGTGATTATCCTCATACATGAGATTCTAGTTACCTTGTGTGGTACTATTGCTATACCTTGTGTCATTCCTATACACATTAATTTAGGGTGTTACGGGTGATTATCGGTATAGTGATGATAACACTTTGGTAACCTGAGTAGTCAGAAAGAATCCATCGCTCTAGATATATTAAGAAGTTGTACCCGGCCACTTGTTGAAGTGATGATTGCTATAAACCTCTGATTAGAGTATGTGTTTGATAGAAATGGTTTCCAGTCAAGCACACTATGGTAAAAGGCAATATACTTCCGTAACAAGTTAACAACTGGGATAGCTTGGAGCAACCTTGCTATTAGAGGGTTAATACTTTAACCGAACCCTATAATGCAGATGGTACTAATATTAAAGAATGGAAGGAGTTCATCGCATTGGATAATTATTGCATTAATCGGGATTAAGTCATAAGCATAAATGACGTTCCGAGTAATGGGGGATGGTAGACCCTTGCTAGAGGCATACTAAAGTCGTTTAAGGTAATCGAGTTCTAATCACAGTCTAAAATATCAAGCCAATGGTTCCATTAGAACAAGGGTATGTTAAGCCTTAATAGCTCAATACTTTAGGATCCTATAAGGTCACACACATTGAACCATCATCAGACTGAGTAAACAACTAATAGATTTATTCTATTACGAAAATATAACATGATAATAACTAGATTATTATTTGGTGGGACAAAGGATTTATTTTTGATAGGTGACTAATTAATTAGGATCATAAATAAATTGGCTAAATTGATTATATCAATTTTATAAGCCAAGGAATTTATCTTTGATTGGTAACTAATTTATTAGGGTCAAAAAATAAATATTTATTTGAAAAGGATTAAAAGGGGAATTTTGCTAGGGCGAGTTAAATTGGACCAAGAGTACAAAAGTTTTTTTGTACTGGCTCAGGTGAGAGGGAGTGCACTGAAAGGTGCACTAGCAATGCTGGGCATTGCTCGCGGCAGCCCATAAGGGTGCGCTGCGAGCTAGGCTCGCAGCATGGACTGCGAGGCCCAGTTCGCGTGCAAGAAAATCCCGCAAGGGCTTGCCTTGCGGAACACACAGTGTGGTATACACGCTGTATGGGTGGGTTATGCCTGCGAGTCATGGTGACCCATAGGCATAACCCACGTGGGATGTGCAAAGTGGGGGAGCAATTTTGCTCCCCCAAGCCTATAAATAGGATCCTATGCTCCCCCTTTCAAATGCACCAAGTTCAAAAGTAATTCTTACAAAAAAAGGTTATGTGAACAAGTTATATTTTGAGGAGCTTGATTTTATTCGAGCACCTCTAGTTTATATTTTCAGGTGAGGCTTCTGGAGTGGTCTAGCAACTACTCGAGGCTTCTTAGTTCTTCCTCTTAGGGAGGTTTTGGTTGGTGGGGTTCGTATGGATACTTATAGAGGCTATTCTATGCTAGGAGGCTTGTGCAAGAAGGTTCTGCTAAAGCACGCTTCAACTGGTAAGTTTTCTTTCTTTTTGTTTTAGTTATTAGGTCTTTTTCTTTAAGCATTTTTAGACTTAATAATTATGCTTAGGTTGTTTTGGATGCTTAGTTTATTTTATGCTTAGGTTATAGCTTAGAGTTATAACATGCTTAGGTTATAGCTTAGAGTTATAACATGCTTAGTATAAAATATATGTAGTAGGATATAATTTAGAACTATGGTATGCCAAGCCTATGCATGCTAACCTGGGTAGAGAACTATTTATTTAAGGCTTTATTTAATTTATATGCATCTATTAGGAGTTCCAGGGGATAGGGAAAAAATTTTGAATTTCTGCCATGCCTATTATGCATGTTCAATTTAACTGTCAGTTCCCAACACGGGGTTGTCCTGCTATGGTAAAGAGGATAGCATTAGATAAGCTAAGCATTAAATCTTACAAGTGTCTGTTCGTTGGATATCCAAGGGAAACTATTGGATATTTAATTTACCAACCTGAGATGGAAAAGATTTTTGCATATCGGAGCGCTCATTTACTTGAAAAGGAACACTTAATTGCAAACGTCAATGGGAGCAATTTTGAGCTGGAAGTTCAAGAGGAAGAAACAAACAATCAGCTGATTAACCTCATTCTAGACACACAAGAATGTGTGATCCAAGAACAACCTCTCGAAACACAAGCATTGTGAAGACCAGGTCGTGTTCATGAAGGTCCTGATAGATATGGTTTTATCATTACTAATGATAAGGAACTATACATTATGGAGGTTGATGAACCAAGGGCCTACGATGAAATAATCAAAAGTTCCGTTCTGATTAATGGCTTAAAGCCATGAAATCAGAAATGGATTCCATATATGAGCACCAAGTTTAGAATTTGGCTGATGCACCACAAGAGGTTAGACCGATCGGGTGCAAATGGGTCTTCAAGAAGAAGACATACAGGGATGGTAATGTAATTACCTATAAGGCAAGGTTAGTTGCAAAAAGTCATAGTCAACATGAAGGCATTGGCTATGATGAAACTTTCTCACCTGTGGCCATGCTTAAATCCATAAGGATACTCCTCGCTATTGCTTCTTATTAAGATTATGAGATCTAGCAGATGGATGTGAAAATAGGATTCTTGAACGGGGATTTAGACTAGGATGTGTATATAACATGGCTTGAGGATTTTACATCTCAGAATGGCTCGAAGGTATGCAAGCTAAAAAGTTCAATTTATGGACTTAAGTAGGCATCCAAGAGTTGGAATATAAGATTTGATTAGAAAATCCATGAACTAGATTTCTGTCCAAACATAAATGAGCCTTGTGTTTACTAGAAGGTTAATGGGAGTGCAGTCATTTTCTAAGTATTATACGTCAAGGACATTCTACTAATAGGAGACCTTATGTCTCTTCTTCAAATTATTAAAGTTTGGTAATCAAGAAAGTTCTTCCTGAAAGACCTTGGTGAAGTAGCATTTATACTAGGTATAAAGATCTATAGGGATAGATCTAAGAGGCTATTAGGCCTTTCTCAAAGTACATATGTGGAAAAGGTATTGAATAGGTTCAACCTTGCGCATTTAAAGAAAAGTTATCTCCCGCTGACAGAAGGGATTATCCAATCTAAGGCTTAGTGTTCGAAGATAGCTCAAGAAAGAATGTGCATGGAGGATATTCCCTATGCATCCGCGATAGGATCCCTCATGTATGTTATGATATGTAATAGGCCAAATGTCTCTCAGGCATTGAGCTTTACGAGTAGATATCAATCGGATCCAAGTGAAAAACATTGGATGGCCTTTAAGGCAATTCTTGAGTACATGAGAAGGACTAAAGATAAGTTCTTGATATATGGAGATAATGACCTTACAATTATAGGTTACACTAACACGAGTTTTCAATCTAACATGGATGACTTTAAGTCTTGGTCTGGTTTTGTGTATGTGTTAAATGGAGGGGTGGTATGTTGGAAGAGTTCCAAGCAAGAAACTACTGCTGATTCAATCATGGAATTTGAATATATTGCTGCATGCAACGTAGCAAAATAAGTTGTCTAGTTAAAGGTATTTATTGGTGATATCAGTGTGGTGCTTGAGACTGCTGATCCAATTACTTTGTATTGTGATAACAGTAGTGCAAGTGGATGGTCTCACCAAAAAAAAAGCATGTGTCCAGAAATTATCATATAATTAGGGAGATTGTTGATTCTAAGATAATAAGACTAGAATATGTACCCACTGACCAGAACCTCGTGGATGGTCTGACAAAGCCATTGACTCAAGTCAAACAAGACTAGCATGCTAAAGCATATGGATTAAGACATATGGCTAATTGTCTTTAGTGCAAGTGGGAGTTTGTTGGATATGATGTATGCTCTTAAGGCAATTAGGCCGATATATCTTAATTTTGTAATAGTACGAATAATTTGTTTAATTAATAAAGGCATTTAATCTTTTGTTTATGTCAATGTGCTTATTAATTTATTATGACTGGTTAAAATATATTCGTTGATGTATATATACAAAAGTCCTTGACGTATCATAGCATGAAGTCAGAAAAATCATAGTTGGGCTATATTTAGTGAGACCTACTTCATGTACAAGTATGAATGTCTAAACTATCCATAGTCATAGTTTCATCAAGAAAGGATATTGATGAAGCTGTAAGACTAGCATGTGGTCAAGTGTCTTGGAAAGGGTCCAAGCAGTCAATCTCCTAAGGACTGAAGGTGGTGCCTTAAGTTTGACACAAGGATATATTTGAGAGATATATTGGAGATCGCAGTAAGGTAAATACTTCGTGTATATATCAATGTGTTAGTGCTTATCTTCATGCAATAAGATTTGCGAATATCCTCATACTTGAGATACTAGCTACCTTTTGTGGTACCGTCGCTATACTTTGAGTCATTCCCATACACTCATTAATTTAGGGTGTCACGGTTATAGTGATGACTGCATGTTGTTAAGCTATGTAGTCAGAAAGAATCCATCGCTCCAGATATATTCTGGAGTTATTCGTGGCCACATGTTGAAGTGATGATTTCTATAAACCTCTTATCAGAATATGTGTTTGATAGAAATAGTTTCTAGTTAAACGCACTATGGTAAAATGCAATATACTTCGGTAACAAGTTCATAACTGGGATAGTATGGAAAAACCTTGCTATTAGTGGGTTAACACTTTAACTGAACCCTATAAACTAGATGGTACTAATATTAAAGAATGGAAGGAGTTCATCTCATTAGGCAACTATAGCATTAACCGGGATTAAGACATAAGCAAAAATGATGTTCCGAGTAATGGGGGATGGTAGACCCTCGCTACAGGCATACTATAGTCATTTAAGGTAATCGAGTTCTATTCATGGTCTATAAGCACGAGCAAATTGTTCCAATAGAATAGGGGTTGATTAAGCCTTAACAACTCAATACTTCGGGAACCTATAAGGTCACACACATTGGACCTTCATCGGATTGAGTAAAGAATTATTTAATTTATTCTATTACGAAAATATAACATAATAATAATTGGATTATTATTTAATTAGTTAAAAATGATTAGATCATTTTGGATAAGTTAAGGAACTTATTTTGACTGGTAACTAATTTATTAGTGTCATAAAATAAATTAAAATGTTGATTAAAAGGATTAGATCATTTTCGTTAAGCCAGGAATTCATTTTGACTGATAGCTAATCTTAGACTGAATAATTATGCTTAGGTTGTTTTGCATGCTTAGTTTATTTTATGCTTAGGTTGTAGCTTAGAGTTATAACATGCTTAGTATAAAATATTTATGCTAGGATATAATTTAGAATTATGGTATGCCTAGCCTATACATGCTAACCTAGGTAGAGAATTGTTTAGTTAAGGCTTTATTTAATTTATATACATCTAATAGGAGTTCCTGGGGACAAGGACAAAATTTGAATTTCCATCGTGCTTGTTATGAATATGCAAATTGACTGTCAGTTCCCAACACTTTGCGCATTGTCTCCAGAAGATACCCTCTCTTACGGATGTAGGATATACCACCAAACTACTTAGCTTGGCTGAGTCCTCTTCTTTAGTAGGATATTCCACTCAAACTCTACCTAAGTTTAAGCTAAGTCCTATAGGGATATACCAGTTAAACTTTCCTTGTTTAAGCTAAGTGCCAATCTCAATACTCACCCAAGTATGAGATTTTACAGTTTATCTTTTTCAAAGATGGGTTTTTGAATTCTTCAAGTTTATAATTTGACTTAAGAATTCTTACTACAAATTTGAATTCTTGGAGGGATTTAATCTCTAATTAAGTAGCAGTTTTCTTAATGTATTGCTTTCTTGAATCAATCCGTATTTTCTCAACTTGTGAAGCACCCCTCTTATAGGCTTGAATAACAAATGTTGCCATTGTAGATCTTGAATCTTCACCATTGAACAGATATGAATTTGTGTATCCGAAGCCATTGATCCATCCGTTAGACCCTATAAAATTCCCATTTGAATTTGTTGGGATTGGTGCAGTAAAGATGTTAGTTGGCGTTTACTTGGTTTTTTGTGCTTTGCGAAATTCCATCCAAAACTTGTCCTTGTTTGGGCTCCACATGCCTTGCTATTTGTCTAGGTCAAGAAGGTTGTTACCTTTTTCTCTTTCCGTTGTCAGCCTTTTGTCCTTTGCTGAAACTGTGGAATCTATCACTTTTTGATTCTCCAAGTTAAAAAGCAAATTTGACTTTAGACCAATATTGGAGGGAATTGAATATTTGAATATTCCCTTTATCTTAAGAATTATGTCTTCCGGACGTCTTTAGACCTAATAAAGCCCGATGTTATTCGTGATGTGATTTTCTCTTGATGCTGTCTTTCTGGGCTTAGTAGTTTGTTTCCTTCCAATCTCTAAAGGGATCCTTCTTTATTGATTGTTTTCTTTTGTCCTTAATCGGATGAGGTCTTCTTGGACATGGGGTTTTTGTTTTCTTCAAAACCTTGATCTGGTTGCATATCTTTGAGGTTTTTGCTAAGTCTTCGTTATGATTGATTTCCGATGTGGAAATTCCATAAATTTCAAAGTATTGAGAATCCTCGAGATGTCTTAAAAAGCTCAAGGCACTTGCAAATTCAGCAAAGCTAAATTCAAAAAGCTTCCATCTTTGACTTTAGGGCTTTCAATACCCTAAAAATGTCAACTGTGGAAACTACCCGATCGGGTAGTTTCACTCTACTAGTAGTTAACCATTCAGGTAATTTACAAGCACTATTTTGGATTAGGCAGGAAATTATCCGACCGGTTATTTTCCCCTAGAAATTACCCGATCAAGTATTTTCTCAAGTTTACTGTTTTAGATAAACAAATTAGGCAAGGAAATAGCCGATTAGGTACTTTACCATGAAAATTACTCGATCCGGTACTTTCCACAATACTACAAATAGGCATCTTTGCTTCCTCATTTACAACAACAATAATTCTTTTTTTTACTTATGCTATAGAGAGAAATCCTAGAGCAGAAATTCAAGCTTAGAGAGAGAAAGAAGGCCTTTAAGCCCTTCACCCCAATTTTGTCTAATCCTTGTCCATACTCGATATAGAAATCCCCAGAAAATTCTGAAACTTTGTTGAAATCACTCAATCCATTTGAGGTTTTCCCTAGAAATCCCTAAAGTGCTTCACAAATCTTAGAAATCATGCATAGGTACCTAACTGTTTGATTTCCAAACTAGGTTCTCTTATAGATCTCTATAGAAATTTCGATAAAATTTCCAGAATACCTCTAAACTCTACCCAAATTACTCAAGCCACATGAGATTTTCCTAAAAAATCGATACTTCGGTTCCCTAAATTAAAGTGCTCTTCTAAACTATGCATGGAGACTGATACTTCGATTTTCAAACTAGGTGCCCCCTTAGATCTCTACAGATTTTTCGACTCTTTAGTCCTTTGAATTAAGTGCCTTTTTGGTACACTACTAAAATTCTAATTTCACCAAGATTTAGAATCCCCCCAAATATTGATCTTATCGACAACTACAGTTCCTAACTTGCTCTCACATCATCCTGGATAAATAAAAACATAAATTGAGGGTAATATCGCTTCAAAGCCAACTTTCTCTCATTTTATGTTATTCTCTCATCCATGTTATTTTTACTTTCATTTCATTCTACTATTTTCATTTTAGTACATATATTTGCATAATTTCCATTAAATTGCACTAACACAAAGATTGTGCTTGCAGGAAAGTAAGCAAGGTCATGCCGGTATTATTAAAGCTTAGAAACCCGCTGAATATTTTTGTCTCTTCTATTTATTTTATTTCAATTAAACCCTATGATGCATTTATCAAATTTAATTTAGTCTTCAAATAAAAGTGTGATTAGTAACTATTTTTTCTCAAACCCTAAATCTCATCTTTGGTTATTAAATCCCATTTTGGATCAGTATACCACTGTGAGCAGATGACTTTTTTTGACGCCCTATTGAATTGAGGAGGAAAAATAAGCGCAGAAAAGTGAGCTGAAGATTAAGCCCTCTTAAGGGGCTTCAAGAAGGTGTGATAAATTTTTTTATTAAAGTGATTGTTGGTCCCTATGCATACACTCAATGAGTCAGGGGGGTGAGTGACTGGCTCTAATTACTTAGGTAACTTTTTCGTGAATAATTAAACTATGCTGAGTAGGTCAGTAGAATGAGTAAAATCTGGAAAAACTTCAATGTAAAGAAGACGTAAATTTTACAGTGGTTCAACAACCTATGGTTATATCAAGTCCCAAGAGAGTATCTTGGCTTTAATCCATTAATCTCAACTCCTTTACCCTAGATGGAGGAGCCTTTCACAGAATTTCCCAACTACAAAAAGTACCCTCCAAACTATAATTGTTCATCCGTTGAGTAGAATACCCTCTTCTACAACCAACTCAACTAAGTCTAAACAAGAGCTAGATTCAACTTATAAAATTGTTGATCTAGTTATAGATAATTAGATAGTAGAAATTTATTGATCTATTCTAGTGTATCTTGTTGCAAAGCAGATTCTCACTGAGTGGTTGCTTTCTTGATTGAACTTCTTTAAAGCATGTAAATAGATAGAGTTTTGGTTCTTAGAAATTCAGGTGTAATCACCAAGTACTAAAACTTGCCTTCTTGATCCTTTTATAGTTAGAATCAAGAATGTAGTCATTGAACTTGTCTTAGCATCTTCTGCAAATTGCCAGCTCAACTATCCACCCATTTCTTCTTCAAATAAATTGGTTAAGAGTATAATCACACTGTTGTGAGATAGTGATCAATCCGTTAGATTGAGATCTGAGCTTCAGTTTGAATCTTTTGTCATTTGATCCTAGTCTCCCTTTAGGGAGATCTTGTGCTGATTTGCTACATGTCATCTTCTCAATCCTCTTACAATCTGACAGCTTTCCCAAGTTGCGATATACAAGGTTGGTAAATTTGCAACATTTCTAAATCTGGTAATTGCTTTTTACAGCTAGAACTATGAAGAACATTGACATTTTCTTCATAAAGCAGATGTCTTGTCAAGGCATTAATTCCTTTTGTCTTTCTTTCACTAATGTCAGTGAAAGTGAAACTGAAAAGGAAGATTCCATTTTTCTCTAAAAGGAAAAGTTAGTGCCTTTGACTAATAGAAAGTAACTGAGCAAAATGATAAAACAATAAACACAACTAAACCAGAATCTAAATATCAAGCGATGAGTGAATAATATTTAGTCAGCGACTAAATTACACGCTCAGCCCAGAACAACTTAAAGTTAATCTAAATAGCTGGGTCAACGGAGACATGAAATTCTACCCTTGAATTTAGTAACAAGCATATAACCATACACTATTTATTTTAACATCATTATTGGTTTATCTAATTCAAACTTAACTTAATTGTTATGATTAAAACTTAAGCACTACTGAGTCATCCACTTTGTCAGTCCAAACATGTGCTGGGTCCAACAATCTCCCTCATTTTGATAAATGGCAATTAATTGAGTGAGAATCAAATCAATAAGATATCTAGATCAAGGTTACCTCCAAAGAATGATTGATATCTCTTTGTTCTGCATCTTTATTTTGCTCAAAGTGAATGCTAACTCCTCCATAATCCTTGATTCCAATAAAGTAAGCATTCCTCTACACTTCTCATATTTTTCACAGGGTCCGTAACAAATATATAGCAAAAAAATACAAGAAGTTAAGAAGTTCTTAACTTAGAATAGAACAAGTATCCTTTACATATTAATAACTTAAGTACAAGTAATAGATAGTTATCTATACTAGGTTTTACAATGAAGCTCTAAGGATTACAAAGAATTCCATTATATTTTTGAAATATTGGTCCTTGCAAATTGTCAGCCTTCTTCTGATATTCCTGCTCATCCCATCTGGACTTCTTCTTCTTTGATGGCATTGAATCCTTGCCTTTCCTCTTTCTTAACTCATGAAATTCTTGTTCAACGTGCGTCTAACTCTAAGAAAGTTCAAAATTGAATTCATCTAACCTAGCTTCACTCTGTTTCTCTTCCTGCTTACTCTTGTCATTATCCTTCTCCCCCATTGCCTTTGAATCTAAAATGGCTTGAGTTTGAATATCAAACGAGTTGAGCACCTTCTCAAATTTCGTTAGCTTTCCAAAGATGTCAGCTTCAAAACTCTTTACTAGGGATTCATACACTTTTTGAGGAATGAAGTGTCATTCCCTTAAGTGTAAGAAGAGTGCCACAAGGGCACAAGCCTGAGATTGATTCACTCTGAATTGTGCATAAAGTCCTTTTCTTGAGATTTGATTTAGGCTTGCTAGAGCTTTGGCTTGGCTATTTTCTCGCAACACCTTCTCAAGAACTGGTGCGCTTCTAATGTGAGAGGAAATCTACTTCTGTACTTGATGAATTGCTTGACCATCATTGTAGACATCGACATGAATAGCATTAATTTGATCACAAATGTGACCAAGTTTTTGATGAAGAGTAGGTTCTTGTTCAGCCTCTAACATTACAATGTCACTGTTTAGAGCATAAAAAATGTTAAGCCATTTTTGCACCATCAAAATTCCTTCCTCAGAGGCCTTAACTCCCTCTAATATCTAATCCTTCACATGCCTTAGCTCATTGGAGTTGCCTTGATTTTTCTTGAAAGTAGTTATCAGCGCATTCACAACATCTATTATTACATCTGGCTTGGATGAATTGACATCCTTTTCCTTGCTTAGAATGTTGTATCAAGTCAGCACAACTTGTATACTCTGGATGATTCGATTAAACCTATCAATCAAAGAGTTTTTAAAGTCTCTCTCTTCATTCATAACTCTGTTGTTAGTTTCATAGATCTTCTCCATCTTCTTCTTCAGCTCAGAAACCTCCATCTTTAAGTAGTAAGCTTTCCTACCTGCAATATTTAGAATGGGCAAAGTATGTGATACTATTGCCTTGATCAGCAAGAATATAGTATGGGAAGACTTAAAATAGGCCTTCAACTCCGTAATACCCTCTAGAAAACCTTGCACTGGCTCAACAACCTATCCAGTTCTACTTAGTACTTCCTCAAACAGCAATGATTTAGCAATTTCAGCATCAATCTCTTCATCCATCCTCAGTGCCGGATATCTCTCTCTTCCTATCCTCCTTATGTCTTCCAATAGTTCATCTTGAGGGTTGAATTTGGGTTAAGGCTGTTGTTGTTGTGGTCGTTGTTGATCATTTGGAATCTCCTCAAAAATTGGAGGACCTCTATTAATTGGTCCTTCTATCATAAGCGGTTGATGAGATAGAGATCTTATAGGTGAGAGTAGTGGAATAGTGGATGTTCAGGTGTTTGTTTAGTGGTTTGTTCTGAGTTGGAAGAATTTGGTTGGGAAAAATTGGATGTGGATGGTGTTTGGTTTTCTGATATGATTAAAGGTTGCATAGAAAGGGGTGTTGGTGAGAGAGGTGTTTCAATGGATAGGTTAGGGGATAAGAGTGTTTCTTCTTACTGATCCTCTGCCATCTCTCGTTCAATACCTTCAATAAATTAGTCACTGACCTGAGCTAAAGTTAACTGCTTGGTTAGTTGAGCTTGTTGCCTAACAACAATCTCTCCTTCCTCCTTGTCCTCTAGATCCCCTTCTTATTCATCAACTACTACCTTCATCTTGTTAAATAGTCTCCTTTTGCACTCCTTCTTAGCTTCATCAGTAGTAAGATTATCCTACTAGTTTTCCTTTTCCTTCTCCACAACATCAAACTCTACTGCATTTACTTCAACATCCTCCTGCTCCTTCTCACTTTGAATGCCATCAAGTGCTCCTATCATCTCTTTAACCGCAAATAGAACAAATGTTTCACTCAGACTTGCACTTGACTTCTCATAAGCCTTTTCAACTCTAGCCTAAGTCTGAGCAGCTGTTTCCTCAGCTCTTCTTCTATTTTCTTCCTCTAGATCTTCCTACTTCTTCCTTATTTTTTCATCTCAAATGCCTTGATTCTCTTTGCTTCTTGAACATTCTAGACTATACTAGTATGTTTCTTTACCGTAAACTTCTTACTAGAGTGACCAACTTCAGTTATAGATAGTAATGTAGTTGTTTATCCTTTAGTTTTCTCAACATCTAGCCCTACATCATCACTGTTCCTCTTCTTCAATCTTTTCAGAGGCATATCCTCTTTCAGCTCATCTTTAGCCTTCTTCTCTTCTTCTTTCTCTTTGGCAGTCAGCTCTCTAGGCTTTACATCAGTAGTTCCCTTGGAAAATCTGGACTTCCTAGGGATGGGGGAAACCAAAGGATTAGAGCTAGCTAAGCTTGCCTTCTTCACTTCCTTCTTTGAGTCTCCTGACCTTCTTCTTGGCTTCCTTCTTCTCACCACTCTCTCCTCCTTCCTCCATCCTTTACTTGGTTATCCTCTCAAGCTCCTTTGTAGCTAATGCCTTAAGAGTCTGATATTCATCCTCTGGCCTGGTTGGTTTCAAAGTCATTATAGCTCTAGGGTCTTTCACTCTGACCTCTCCCTTCTTTAGCTTAATGTACTTTATGTTCTTGGGCTTCTCCTCCTTCTCAAACCATGGAAATGAGCATTACTAAGTACTTTGGACTCAATAACCTTGTAGACAATTCCACTTCTCTGTGCCCATCCTTTAAGATTAGGCTTATAGGCCCTATAAATTTCCATAACAAGATGCCCATAAACCATAACAAGATGCCAATAGATGCAGGCTTTGGCAAAAGCACCTTTATAACCAACTCGTGGGCCTGCTTCCCTTTCTTGGTTAACATAAAGGCTATTAGTTCACCATCTTTAAAGTCAGCGGAAAGTTTATAGTCCACGGAAATGTCCACATCCTCTTCATCTTTTACTACTCTCATCCTTAGTCCTCTTTCCTTCATTCCAAGAAGGTTTGCTATCAGTTTAAGGCTCATATACAGTTTCCTCCCCATCATTATGGTGACGAACATATCCTTAAATCGTTCAACAATGTGGATACTATGGAAGAATGTTTTCACTGCCTACTCATAGCAGCCACTAGGTAGCTCAAGGAACCCTCTCAACTGGTGTTGGTGCATCCACTTTCCAAAGTGATCATCACTTTAAAAGCTTAAAATATCAACTATAACAGGTTCCTCTACTTCTGATCCATCCTTCATACCCCACTCATTAGATGTGTAAAAAGTTCCTGCTTGAATGTGCAACTCTTCCCTCTTACTAATTCTAATAGCCACTTGCACTAAGTGATCTATTGTTGTAACCCAACATAAGTCTTGCTCATCTCCAACAAATAGATTTTTCCTTTTAGGTGAACTAGTTGATGGATTTGAAGAACTTGCCATTGAAAATGCTTTTGAAGAATTGGAGAATTTGGGGATTTAAGAAGAAGATTGCAGAAAGAAATTTGGTAAAGTAAAACCTTCTTTCTTCTATATCCCTCCTTAAATAGCAAAAGCCATTCAAGTTAACCTGCAAAGCTATGTGTATAAGTCACAAGCAATGGTCATATTTGAACGGTGAGATTGAACAATGGTTACCATGGAATAAGTGATTATGAAATACATGGAGTTAAAGCGTCTGAATGTGGATCATTGTTAAACTTGCTACCGTTTCTATCAGTTTTGAATTTGAAAAGAAACTAGTGACAGTTTTAATGACATGTCCAAAATTCAAGCGCAAAAAAGAAGTACTTAATCTAATTCACAGAAGCTCAGGGTGTAAGATAGGTCAGCTCTAGAATAGGTTAGTAAGGAAAATATTTCTTCACATTGGATTTTACATTCCAAGTAATTCTCTCAAGATGTTGAATTGGTCCTTTCCAGTGGGCTTTGTGAATATGTCAGCTCGTTGTTCTTAAGTAGGAATATATGTGAGCTTGAATTCTCCTTTAAGCAAATGATCCCTTATGAAGTGATGTCTAATATTGATAGGCTTCATCTGCTATATTGAATTGGATTCTTTGATAGGTCAGTTGCACTCTTGCTGTCACACATGACTTCAAGGCACTTAGACTTTAAACCATAATCCTCCAGTTGCTACTTAATCCATAGCAGTTGTGCTACACAACTTCTTGTAACCATATATTCAGCTTCAGCTTTGCTCAGTGCCACAAAACTTTGTTTCTTGCTATACCATGTTACTAGACAATCACCAAGGAAATGACATCCTCTAGTGTTGCTTTTCCTTTGAAGTTTGTCTCTTCCAAAGTAGTCATATTTGTATCCTCTCAGAGTGAAATTAGCATTACTTGTATACCATAAACCTGCATCAATAGAGCCTAGTAAATACTTGAGAATTCTCTTTACAACAACTAACTGAGATTCTCTGGGGTCAGCTTGATATCATGCACAATAACATACAACATATTGAATGTCAGGCATACTAGCAGTTAAGTAAAGTAGAGAACAAATAACACCTCTATAGAGCTTACTCTCTACGGGTTTACCTTCCTCATCTTCACTTAGAATTGTATTAGTGGCCATGTGTGTTGACATTGGCTTAGCTTTATCCATGTCAAACTTCTTGAGTACTTCCGTGGCATACTTGGCTTGGCTGATGAATTTACCATCATCACCTTACTTGGTTTGCAAACCAAGAAAGAAATTACACTCTTCCATCATTGACATTTCAAACTCTTTCTTCATCTGCTTGCTAAACTCTTTGCAAAGCTTCTCATCAGTTGCTCCAAATATGATATCGTCAACATAGATTTAGACAAGCAACACATCTTGATGCTTTATTTTGATAAAAAGGGTTGTATCTCCCTTTCCTATGGCATAACCTTTGCTGAGTAAAACATTAGTCAGTCTTTCATACCAAGCTCTTGGAAATCGCTTCAATCCACAGAGATCCTTCTTCAACTTGAAGACATATCTGGATACTTTAGATCTTTAAAGCCTAGGGGTTGTTTGACATAGACTCCCTCTTAAATATAACCTTTAAGAAATGCACTCTTAACATCCATTTGAAATAACTTGAAGTTCATACGAGATGCAAAAGCACATAGAATTTTTATGGATTGAAGTCTTGCTTCTAGTGCAAAGGTTTCTCCATAGTCAATGCCTTATTGTTGATTGTAGCCTTGAGCAACTACTCTAACCTTGTTTTTGGCAACATTGCCAGCTTTGTGTAGCTTGCTCTTGAAAACCATTTGGTGCCAATGATTGGCTTGCCTCTGGGTTAATCCACAAAATCCCGAACTTCATTTCTTCTGAATTGGTCTAGCGCCTCTTGGATTGTAATCATCCAGTTACCATCGAACTTAGCATCTTCAAACTTTTTGCATTTAATAATTAATACAAATGCTGAATGACTCATCATCTATTCAACTAAGCTCTGGTCAGTACTGGATTTTGCACACTATCAAGGATCTTCTCAAATGGTGGATCTCTCCTTCCTCTGACTTTTTTTAGTAGATCAGGATCAGCTCGATGAGCTACTATCATTGGTTGAGCATCATTATCATCACCAAAGTTAATGGATTGGTCCAAGTCAACTTCTAAATCTTCTTGTTCTAGAATTGGATCAGGAATGATAGTGGGCTGACTGACTGATCCACTAACTTGTTCCTTTATTTTTCATCATCACTGTCTTCTCTAGCTACATTGTTAGTTTCATTAAAATCTGCATGAATAGACTCCTCTAATGTGTCAGTCCTCTTGACATACACTCTGTATGCCCTACTATGTGTTAATTAACCCAGAAAGATTCCTTCATCAGCCTTGGTGTCAAATTTAGCTAGTTGGTCTTTGGTGTTTAATATGAAGCATTTACAACCAAAGGCCTTGAGATGACCAACCTTGGGCTTGGGCCCATTCCAAAGTTCATAAGGAGTTTTTTTCAAAACAGGGTGAATTAAAACCCTATTTAGAATTGCACAAGCTGTGTTAACAACTTCTCCCCAGAAATACTTTGGCAGATTATTATCACTCAGCATAGAACAATCCCTCTCCATAATAGTGCAGGTCTTTCTCTCAACAACACCATTCTATTGAGGTGTATAATGGGCAGAAAAATTGTGGTTAATACCTTGCTTAGAATAGAATTCCTCAAACTGCCTATTTTCAAATTCTCTTCCATGGTCACTGTGGATCCTATTAATTTCAAGGTCCTTTTCATTCATGAACCGAGTAGCCAACCTAGAGACTGATTCAAATATTTCATGTTTACTTGCAAGCAAGACAATCTAAGTGAACCTAGTCCGATCATCTACAACCACATTGGTGTATTTCATTCCACCTAGACTTGTTAGGAATGCTAGGATAAACAAATCCATATATAGAAGATCAAGGGGATGAGAACAAGAAATATCCGCTAAGGATTTAAAGGTATTCCTAAATTGTTTCCCAAGTTGGCATGCTGAGTAGAGTCTATCTTTTTCATAGGCTAGATTGGGTAAATGCTCAACAAGTTCATTTCTTGCTAATTTGGATAGATTGGTCATATTGATATGTCGTAACCTTCTATGCTATAGCCATGAATTTTCCCCCTTGGAAAGTAAGCATATATCATTGGAGCTAGGGGATAAATCAATCATACAAACATTATTAATTCTGGGAGCATAAAGAATAGTTTGGTCAGAATTACTATAAATGACTGAGCAACCCGTTGAGTCAAATAATACTTTCCCACCTTTGTCACACAGCTAAGCAACGCTTAGCAAACTTTAGGCCTTTCACAAGAGACACATTTTCAATTAAGGGCTTGACTCCTATAGTGCCATTGCCAACAATCTTTCCCTTTAGGTTGTCTCCAAAACTGACACTTCCATTCCTATTTCACTCTATTGTGACGCATTGCTTTTCATCACCTGCCATATTCCTCGAGCATCCGCTATCCAAATAATGCATTCTTATTTCATCAGTGGATGTTAGGCTCACCTGCAAAAAAATTAAGTTTTCTTAAGTACCCATGCCGTTTTCTGGCTAGGTCCTCCCTTGTTAGTGGCGGTCATCCTTGGCCTATCATACTGATCATAGCAACCATTTTTGTGTCTACACATGACCGTGGCATGTCCTGACTTTCCACAAAATTGCATACGATGTTAGGATTAGGCCTTCTCACTTTACTCTTTTGAGAAAACTTCTCAAAGTGGTGAGTATGGTTACATTGAGAATTCCTACTTGGTTAAGGAGGGACCCGTACCTTTTTCAAAGCTGTTAATTCAGCAGCTAGCTCATCCATTTTCTTAGATAGCTTGATCGAAGGAACACCTCCGGGGAGCTTGCAAAGATGATTTGGGTAGTAAATTTAAGGATTATGTCTCTAAACTCCTATTAAATTGATTTTAATCTAAATTCTACGGATTTCAAGCTTAAACTAAGAGAATTGAAAGGAGAAAAACCAAGAAAAATGGATTGGAATCCCTTTTCTTACCTTTTCTACTTCTTATCTAACTATAATAGATTTTCTCACTCTAAAGCCTCTCAAGTGAAATTCAAATGTGTTCTTTTCTCTTTTCGAACCCTAATGCATGTTTATATAGGCAAAATTGGGGGGGTCTTCGAGACCTTTTTGCTAGTTTCACCGAAATGGCAAAATAGAGTCGGTCAAAGGTAGAAGAAGAAGTTGTCTCTGCAAAAGCCCATTTTAGGCCATGTCATCGGCAACATGGTGATATCGCCAGCGGTATAGTGATGCCACCAGCAGCGCCAGCTCCCTGCAAGCTGACAGCCAGTGGGCACACAAGCCCAAAAAGCTGCCAAAAGGGGTCAAAAGCGGGTGAAAGGGCATCTTTTTGAATTTTAGTGACATTTTAATGGGTATTTTGAGATTAATTTTATTTTGGGTGCAAATCATCAGTTTAAGCTCCTACAGGTTGCGTTATCGGGCACGTCAAACTGATTTCTTATGAGAAATAAATTTTGTAGGGAATTTTATATCGATAATAAAAACTCCAAAGAATTTTTCTTATGAGGAATATAATTGTAAACACGTCATCATCGTCTCTCGAGAGGGACTGCAAAATCCCGAGCTCATCGGCTTTCCCACAGGGGATCAGTGCTGCCATATGTCAGTTTGATCGCATGAAAGAGCAAGGGATAGGAATGATACCTGATGGATGACTGGTTTACCCCTTGATCGGGCTTGAGCTTTGCAGATTGGTTGCCCTTTGGTCGGACTTGTGCTTTGTGGAATGGATGCCCCTTGGTCGGACTTGTGCTTTACGGGGAGGTTGCCCCATGGTCGAACTTATGCTTTGGAGATTTATTGCACCTTGGTCGGACATGAGCTTCCCGGAGAGGTTGCCCCTTGGTCAGACTTGTGCTTTGTGGATTGGATGCCCCTTGGTCAGACTTGAGCTTTGCGAAGAGGTTGCCCCTTGGCCAAACTTGTGCTTTATGGATTAGATGCCACCTTGGTCGGACTTGTGCTTCGTGGAGAGGTTGCCCCTTAGTCGAACTTATAGTTTGTGGACTAGTAGCCCCTTGGTCGGACTTATGCTTTGTGGAGAGGTTGCCCTTTGGTCTTACTTATGCTTTGTAGCTTTGGTGGAGTGTAGTTCAGGGTCATGCTACGATCTCGGAGGGATGGACCCAAAGGAGCCATGTACGGGGTCATGTTGGGACCTTAAATTGGTGTTCCAGGGTTGAATTTGAAGATCAAAACCTACAGGGTCATTCTGTAATCTCCGGTTGGCACAGTGAAAGAATATGTTAGGTTTGTGACTGTGGTTGTACCTGCAAGGTGTAGTATGAGAACAAGATTAGATAGATGACATTTTTACTGCTTGATCGACTTTGTCAAACAAAAATATTTTTGCCCCTTCGATCAACAGTAAAAACGTAACAATAAAAAGTAAAAGGGTTTCAGAAGTCCTGGGATGTCGGGACTAGAGTTAGGATTCCACTAGATTTGCTGAGGGATGCCTTGCTGTCACTGGAGGCTTGGCTGATGTCACCGATGGTATGAAACAAGATCACTGGCAGTATGGATGCCATGTGGCATCTTTGACCGGTCTAAAGAATTTAAAATTCAAACTAGGGAAGGTGATGTCACTAGTGACATGACTGATGTCGCTGGTGGTATGAGTTCATGCTAGCAGTGGCACAGACGGGGCAGTTTCAGATAAATTAAAACTCCTCGAATTCCGCAGGAGGTTTTAAAAGAGTATAACTATTCCTCTTTCATTCACAAAAACTGAAAACAGTTCCCCTTCTCTCTACTTTCTCTTTAACAAGCCAAATCTTTCACCCTTCCTTTTAATCCCAACCATGAAGAGGATTTCAAGGGCTCTCAAGGGAAAATCTGCCGCTAGGGAAGGCTTGCCTGAATCCTCCATCAAAGCGCTAAAACTTTGCTCAATTCCCATCGGGTATGGCTTCAAGGTGAAGGACAAGATGTATGGCTATAGAATCAATTCTGATTTCACCGACTTGACACCGGATAAGGAGAAACATCTCTACTACATGCAGATAAACCTACAAAACTCGGATTTCTTTAATTTAGGTTAAGTTTTAATTTTGGCCTTAGGCTAAAAATTTTGCCATGATGGGGGTTATAAATATGAAATTGATTGATTAGAAACTGATATTGCATGCTTTAGGCTTAATTTTTATTGTTTTTAGGCTTTGGATTCTATTAATTACAATTTTTATGGTTTTGGTGTGATGGGTCCAATTTTTAGGGGTAAAACTGAGTTCTACCCACAGGCTACGATGTCGCCGGTCTCATGAGTGCCGCCAGTGGCAACAAGCCTTTCAAAAAGCCCTAGCAAGATGTGATATCATTTCTGCTTATGGCGATGTCGCCAACGATATTATCCAAACCGCCAGCGATATGGACGATATCGTCGGTGACATGGCTTTTAGCAGAAGTGACATCAACAGCCTTCTAGCAGATAATAGAGATGAGAAAATATACTGGGACTTATCTATTTTCTTTTGATTTTTGCAGCCGCATGGACTGACCTATATCGAGGGTATGGGTATGATTGGCGAGTGGTGGTACCATATCTCAGAGAAGGATCCTGAGCTTGCGGTGGCCATTAACTAGACGGGTTTCGATGATCTAGCCCATATTATGCCCCTTCTGATGCCGAAGCTCTCCCATTTGGTGGTGATGGCTTTGATGGAAAAGTTGTCTAAAACCAGTCACACCTTTCACTTCCTATTTGGGGAGGTGACTATCACGCCTTCTAACGTGGTCACTATGACTGGGCTCCCGTGGAAGAACTAGGCCATCCATTTTGATGCATATAAGGATAAGTATCACACTAAGAAGCCCGTAATGAAGTGGGTGACTGAGTTATTCGGCTTGAAGCCCGTGTTGGGCCGGTTATCATACAGAGAGCTGCATAAGTATTGGGTTGAAGTGGCAGTGGTTCGCGAGGAGGATCAGGATGCTTGCATCAGCTCTATTATGATTTCTCCGCTCATTATGCTGTTTTTTTCGGTTTCGAGCAGCAAAATCAATTATAGGCTTATATTTGCTATTGAGGATGTGGCCAACATCAGCAAGAAGAACTGGCCTAGGTCCATCTTGGCACAGCTTTACTATGGACTGGATGAGGGTGCGACTAAGAAGGGGAAAGCCCTTCGGCTTAGTCATTTGCTCTTATAGGCATACCTTACTCAAAAGCATTTGGTTGATTTCCCTTGCTTGATCTATACACTTTCCTTATTTTGGATGCTTAGGACTAATTAGTTGCTTATTCGTGCAGGCCTGGGCTTTTGAACACTTGATTCTCCCGCCAATCCAATTCATAGCCATTATACCACCGGGTTCTCTCTTCCTTGCCCGATGGCGTGGTGGCATCGGGGAAAGATCAAGTATTCCACGAGTTATAAAGGGTCTTTGAGAAGTGTTCGATTAAGCTCAGTAAGCGATCTTTTGGCCTTAATTGCTATTTCACACTTAAACGAAACAATTATGGACAAAATGCATTGATGAATTCACATTGCGCTTACATTGATTTGTTACTTGGTTGTTTGTTCAAATTAATCGTGACCCTTTTGATGGTGCGGAGAACCTGGTAGAGGTGGCAAGAATCCGCAAGGAGGTGGACGATTGTCGGTTTATAATGGAATGCCCTTTATCCCTGGAGTCGTACCTAGGGGAGCGTGTATGGACCCTCCTACGGGCTTATGGTGGCCTCACTTAGTGATCACTTCTGCGCCGGATAAGGCTGACTACTTTGAGGGGAATGGTTAGGTCATTCCAAGCATTTCATATTTGTACGAGTAGCACCAGTAGCGGTTACTTCCCATGTGCCCTCGTATCAAGAGGGATGACTCGATAGAGTATCATAATGAGAACCTGAAGGAGGAGGAGAGAAAACGGCTTAAGGGCATAGTGGAAGATAATGAGGTGGAAGAGGAGAAGGAGGTGGAGGGAGATGAAGAAGACAAGGGCGAACCCGAGGGAGAGGGTGAGGTAGGTGGAGGAGCGGTCGACTGGAGCGTATTAGTGTCTCACGGGGAGTACTACTCTTTTGAGGTATGATTATGTATTTGTACATGTATGGCAATTGTATGGGTTGAAAATAGTTGGTTATATTTGCCTTTTATGCTTTTTAGGAACCCCCTAGGAAGAGAGCCCGTGATGACAATAGCGGGACACTATACTATAGCATGCCTGAGGGTGTTGAGTTCGTGGAGGGGCACCTATCAAACCCTCTAAAGACCCAATTCCTGTTGATGAATTCAAGGGATGATTTTCGGACAAGAGATATAGGCCCAAGCCGCCACCCACTGAACATCATACCAAAGAACACTACCTATATAAGCTCTACACAATTCTAAACATATTCCTGCGATAACCCTTTTATGGACTTCTTTTGATTGCCCCTATGGATTTTTCAGGTTGCTCGGAGCAAGGCAGAGAGGCTGGCTTGGAATGCCTTCGCTCTCGGGGACACTCTCATTGGTCAATCCTCGCTTGTTCAGGTATATTCCCTGCCATTACATGTTAAAATAAAGATAAGATGCATGCATGGATGCTATGAATGATATGCATTATTGTTGTTTTCCTTGTCTGCAGGATTTCCTAGCCCTTTCCCTATCAGATGCCGATGCAGAACGGCAGAAGTATGAGGAAGAGAATGCATTGCTTCAGCGTTGAGTAAGTGATCTGGAGAACCAATTGGATGCTACTGTTCACGAGAGGAGGAGCAAGAAAAATATGGATCGTGCACACCCCAGTAATACAAGCCGAAGGGGAGTGAAGATGGCAGCCAACCGATGTTTACCTACTGCGCCAGCGGAGTCAAGCAACATTCTAATGACAGATGATAGGGAAGAAGATGAAGATATGGCTAACCGATGGCTCGTGGATGACCCGGATGTCTCTTCTCATCCTTCCGGTGGTGATAGAATGTTTTAGATAGTTTTTTACCTTTTTATGAATCTTTGCTTTGGTTTATATGCCCTCGATACATTGGGTTTGAATAATCTTAGATTTTAGATGTGAATTTGGTTTTATTTCGGATTAGCCTTTGAAAAATTTGGATCGTTGTGCCTTCGGGCTTTTATTTTGAATAAAGTATGGATTTGTGATCGAACAGGCTTTGGAAATAGATTATGGGGCTTGTTTACAGGTTTTTGCACAGGTCAATCAGATGAAGATAGTTTGGATGCCGCCGAGAAATAATCCTATTCCGCCGGCGACGTCACTGATATCGCCCTACTTCACCCTGCTAAATGGTATAGACAAAGTCGCCCATAATTCATATCGCCGGCGACATCAAGTGATATCACCCCATTTTAACCCATATCACCGGCGGCATCAACAAGATGACATCAGTTGCCCAGAAATCCAATTTTAGCCATTTTGCCAAATTCTATCATGGCAAGCCACAACCAGCAAGTATAGGGTTTTTTGCAAAGCCTGGGAAATATGGACTGGAAGAAGCTGGAAAACTTCAGTCTTTGGAGGTTTTGGTATGTCGCAGTATGGCCCGTAAGCCTTGAGTTCCTTCGCATGGCATTAACTTTTTGGGATCAGATGGACCAAGTGTTTTGATTCTCATTATTCGAGATATGTCCCTTCCTCGAAAAATTCCATGCTATATTAGGGGTACCATGTCCTAAGCGTGTGTCCTTGGCACTCTTAGAGTTCTATTTCGGCATGGATGGCATTCCCCGAAGACTGTGCAATTTGAATTTTGTAGGTCCATTTCTGCCCTAACTACCTGGCTAACCTGGCTTTCAGCTTAGCGCAGTTTTGGAGTGGTGCTGAGGGGCTCCTAGATCCCATCTGACTTGGCCATCCATGGTGGCTCTGTTGCTCGTGGCAGAGTTTATGTTCGGCTTGGGTCTTATTGCCTTGCTCAAGCGAATTTCACTTATCAGGCCCATGTCAATAGGAGCTTCCCCCATAGCTGTGGGATTAGCTGAGGTCCTACTAAAAATAGATGATGCTTCTACTGACCCGATCCTTATTGGTGACCACCTTGTACTACAATATGTATTCATTATCCCACAGATCTACAACTTATACATTTCTTTATGCCCTCATCTAAAATTGGTTTACAGGTATGGCTGATGGAGAAGTTGAAGCTGAGAGAGGCACCATGAGGGAACCTGAAGAAGTACTTACCCATCCATCTGAGAGAGCGGGGGCTTATATGAGTTGATTTTGACAAGCTGACCTTTGATAACTGGATGCCCATTCTGTGGGGATACACAGATGCATAGATTCAATAGGTTAGCCTATGGTTGAGGATCCAAGATATGGTTGTGGAGTCCTAGGGATCCTATGTTCAGCTGATAGGTCTGGAGAGATCTTCATTCTATACCCCCTATCGGTTGCACCATTAGTATAACAAGCGACAGAGATTTCCGATCAAGATACCTCATAACCAAATTGGAGTCTACAAAGCTAGATGGGTGAACCATATCCGGGGAGAAGTTGGCCAGTGAGGCCATATTTGAGACTCTGGACTATGACCATGTGGAGACCCTTGAGGCAGATATACACTACAGAGGATGGCTCGCCGAGATTAGATGCATGATGACTCGATCCGAGTGATCATGGGCCCACTTTGAGGGAGAGCAAGCGGAGCAGGGGCACGAGCCTTCTTCCACTACCACGTTGAGGAGGATTTCTCAATATTATGACGGTGATGCGGGTAGTTCGGCTTGAGATGCGCTTTCTTTTAGTTTTATCTTTCGAATCTGCTAGTCAGGGTGACAGACCTATCAAACTTTATTTTATTTTATGTTCTTTTATTTGGTTCTAACTTTTGCATAGACTGCCCCATAGGGTTTTCAATCTATCGAACCTTGTCTTAATTTTTACCTGGACCGCCTTTTTTGGGTTTTCAATTCAGCAAACTTATTCTAACTTTTGCATAAACCTCACTCTTTTCAGTTTATCAGAATTATTCTATTTATTGCGCATTTGATTTGGAATAACATGAACTATGCATTAGGCTTGCTTGAGTTGCCTTGACCATATGGATACAAAATTCAGATAAACATAAGCATTTAGGATTCAGCAAAAGAGATATTTTCTTTAATTGAAGTAAAACAAAGTACATAATGTATGGTTAACCTTCCCATTGATTTAACTCCCGGTGCCAACCAACCTAGATCACTTTTCTAGAAGGCACTCTCTCTATGCTCACATACCCTAATTTTTTCCTAGATCACCCTTTCTGGGTTTTTGATCTACCGGGTTTTGCTCAACCGCTAGTTTTTGCATGGTTAGTTTGTAGGATACTGACCGTCGGGTGTCACCTTAATTTTTGCCCGATCAGTAAAAGACTGAAAGGCGGGTGATTTATTTTATCTATTTTTTGCATGCTGCTTTTCTTGATTTATTTCTTTGGATTAGATATGATAACACTTAAGCCTGTCTTGGTTTATGGGGTTCACAAACTCATTCCCATCCCTGTCCATGAGCTGAACTACCCCATTACTAAGCATCTTCTTTATTACATAGGGTCCTTCCTAGTTTGGCCTAAATTTGGCCCTCGCATCAGTCGTAGAAGGTTTCAACTATTTAAGGACCAGATCACCAACTTTAAGGGGGAACTTTTGGTGTCTTACCCAACTATTATATGCTCGAGCCATACATTGCTGGTACATCTGGAGGTTGTCAAGAGCCCTTAACCTCTATTCATCCATCATGCTTAGCTGTTCAAACCTTGGTCGAGTCCATTCATATTCTTTTAGCTTAGCCTCTAGGGCGACTATTAGAGAGGTTACCTAAGTTTCAACTGGCAAAACTGCTTCCATTCCATAGACTAGGGAGAACAGAGTTTGACTGGTTAGGGTATGAATGCTGGTGTGATATCCCTAAATAGAAAAAGGTAGCTCATCCACCCAATCCCTGTAATCGACTATCATCTTAGAAAGAATCTTCTTCATCGATTTATTAGCTGCCTCAATAGCTCCATTAGCTTGCGGTCTATACGAAGAAGATCTAGGGTGCTCAATCCCAGACTTCTCGATTAGATTGGTGGTTGCTCCCTAAAATTGTACCCCATTGTCTGAGACTATATGGTGCGAAAGTCCATATCGAGAGAATATATGCTTCTCTATGAACTTGGCCATCTTCTTTGCGGTGACATTGACGTAGGATTCGGCCTCTACCTATTTCGAGAAGTAATCTACTGCTACCACAATGAATCTATGCCCATTTGTTGAAGTAGGGAGAATTTCACCAATTATTTCTATCTCCCATGCCGAGAATGGCTAAAGAGTAGATAAATGATGAAGTTCGGTAGGCGATAGATGTTGCATATCGCCGTAAACCTGGCATTGGTGTAACCGTTTAACCTGGGCAATGCAATCGGCTATGAGAGTGAGCCAAAAATATCCTAACTACTGAATTTTATTTGCAAGAGCAAGACCATTCATATGAGGCCCATAATCACCGACATGGACTTGGTCCATTACTTGTTGAGCCTTGGATTCAGTTAAGCAATGGGGGAGTAGACCGTCACTAGTTCGATTGAATAGATCATTATCCATAATACTGAACTAGACAGTGAGCTGCCTTAGGGTGGTAAGGTCCAAGTTAGAAGAATCCGTAGGATATTGGCCTGTTTGGAGAAATAGGACAATGTCAGAATACCAACAAGGTTCGGATGAGAGGGTGAGGATCGGGTGAATCGACTAGACATGGTAGGGGGTCTTGGTGGACAATAGAACTAAAGGATGGATAGGCTATTGTTGAGGCCCTTCCCATTTGGTTCTTGTCTAGAGGGACATGGCGGTATAGGCACAGGTGAACTTTTCGGATAAGTCGTGAACTGCCTCGACATAAGGATGAAGAGATTCTTCTTTAATTTCCTAATCTCCGACAACCTGACGGATGACAAGAACTGAATCCTCGATGATAGATACTCAGCGAGCCCGAACCTGGAGAAGAGCCCCAAGACCAAAAAGACAAGCTTCATACTCAGAGCCGTTGTTGTTGACAGTGAATTCCAAGCGTTTGGACAATAGGATTATTTTGTTACCCGGTGTGACTATAAGAACTCTAAGGCCTGCTCCCTATCAGTTCATAGCACCATCAAAGTACATAGTCTAGACATGCTCAAGGATTGTAACCAAGGTGAGCTGCTCTACAAGAAACTCCAAGTCTTCTACATAATTAGTGTCAATGGGTTGATTAGCCAGGAATTCAGCTACTGCCCGCCCCTTGATGACCTTTTAGGTCACATACTCAATGTTGAACTCAGATAGGAGAAGAAACCATTGGCACAATTTACCAGTGAGAGGGCAGATTGACAAAGATAATTCACTGGGTCAATCTTGGCCACGGCTTGGACTCGATAAGATTGGAAATAATGCCGCAACTTCTTAGTGAGCCAAACCATGGTGGTGTAGGTCTTTTCCACAATTGAATAATGGGTTTCATAATCCAACAACTTCTTACTCAAGTAGTAGATAGCATGTTCCCATTTATCATCATGTTCCTAGACAAGCATAGCTCCTACAGAAGATTCCTCGATGGCCAGGTAAAGGATTATTGGTTTTCATGGGATGGGAGGTTTCAAAATGGGGGGTCGACAAAATAAGCCTTGATTCTATCAAAAGCTACTTGGCACTGATCATTCCATACCACGGGTTATTGCTTCCTCAATAGCTAAAAGATAGGTTCGCATACGATAGTGAGACGGTCAATGACCCAGATAAAATGCAGTAAGGACCCCAGAAACAGTCGGACTTCCTTCTGTCTTTGATGAAGGCATATCCCTGATTGCTTTGGCTTTGTCTGAATCCCTTTCGATTCCTTTCTAACTAACCACGTGCCCTAACAATTTGTTTGAAGTAACCCCAAACATGCACTTCTTCAAATTCAGGCGGAGGTTATACTTTTCAATGCGAGTCATGAATATGTCGAGAATAGGAGGGTATTCTTCTCGAGTGGCAGACTTTACAATCATATCGTCCACATACACCTCCACTTCTTTATGGATCATGTCATGCAACATGTATGTTACGGCGCACTATAAGTAGTCCGAGCATTCTTTAACTCGAACGGCATTCCCTTGTAGCAATATACTCCCAATTCAGTGTTGAACGCCCTCTTGACTTTGTCAATGATATCTAATAGAATCTGATTATAACCCGAGAATCCATCCATGAACAGATACATAGGTGCCCTGGTGGTACTATCAATCAGGACATCAATGTATAGAAGCGTGAAATCATCTTTTGGCAAAGCTTTATTGAGATCTTGGAAGTCAACACAAACCCAAACCCTACCATCTTTTTTCGAAACCGAAACTATGTTGGACAACCAAGTTGCATATTCCTCAACTTTGATGAATCGAGCTTCAATCAACCTCAAATCCTCTGCCTTAACCTGATCTGCCCATTTTGGTCTCAAACAACGGAGCTTCTATTTGATAGGCCTAAATTTAGGATCGGTGGGTATTCTATGCTCAACAATTTATCGATCAACCCCAGGCATGTCTTCGTACGACTAGGAAAAAGTGTTAACATGATCTTTAAGCACTTTTATGATCTCAAATAACGTTATGTGTATTGTTATGTGAATGCATGGATCCATCAAGAAAGACATCAAACAAGTAAGTAAAATAAGAGTCATTCATTGCATTAAAAGCCTTGTAGGCAATATGGTTTGCATCAAATACATCATAAATGTTAAAAATTATATCATCCAGATCCTCCTCCACAGGCAGAGGGGCTTTAATAGCAACAACAATAGAAGGAGCATCCTCTATAGCGTCTGCCAGAATGGCATTCCAGAGCAGCTTTCTGGGCAGGGTGAGCAATGGTTCCCTGGACAGGTTGGCTTTCTCGGTGTGGGCCCTGACGAGCTTCCTTACTATCTCTGTCATAGCATCCTCTTCCCCGGTTCTCTCACCCTTCCACCCTTTCTTCATTAGGAGTGCCATGGCTTTGGTTACAGTTGCCATAGCATCTTCAATCGCTGGATCGACAGATTCTTCATTACTTCCCCCAAACTCATCCTCAGGATACATCTTACACTTTCCCTTAGCCTTATCGAAAACAACATTGGCAGGTGCAACCGGCTCAGTGGGTTTAGGTTTAGCAAAAACCACCATGTAGCTGGCCTTGAAGTCATAGACATCCTTAAAGACCTCAAAGTTGGGCCGCATTTTTCCATTATGCTCGATTAACTCAGGTTCTCCCTTGTAGGGCCTCTTACCTTGGATTTCACAAACAGTGACCATGTAGTAGTAGTAGGAGGGAACACGATGATAGGATTTTTAGGCTTATACCCCAATCCAGCTCAGTGGGCTAGCACTTTTGGCTCTAAGGCTTTAATAACTCCCTGTTCATATATCCCACTGCCTCTGCCAAGCTTGTAACCCAATTTCTTCATTAATTTACCCATACTGGCATGGAGATAACTATGCTAAAGGGGAGGATATTTCTCAGCCTTACTAACCACGACAATCTGAAGACCTCCTTCCAATCTAGCTTTGGCTTCCATAACGGCCATGATAGAAGCAGGGTTGGCCTCTATAGTCACCAGTTTATCTTCATGAATGAGCTTGATTTTCTAGTGTAGAGTTGCAGTAAAGGCATGGAGGCATGGTCGGTCGAGCAATAAAGAATAAGTAAGAGGAATGTCAAGTACAGTGAAGCGCACAATGCTCGTAATGCCTTTAACAGTGACTTCAGCCTCAAAGGACCTAATTACACTGCGCTTCAAATCATCATAAGATCTAATAATAGTACTAATTCTCTCAAGTATTCCCTCCGATAGTCCTAGGTGAGGATGGAATTTTAGAGTGCACAGATTTAGGGCGGAGCCATCATCTACCATGACATAGGGGATATCCTTATCATGGATCTGGATACGGATGAACAAGGCCAAGCTGTGAACCTTACCTTCAAGTGGAAGATCAAAACAGTCAGACATAATCTGAGGCCCCTTCCTAGGGGGAATGCCTTTTCCAACCATAGCGCATATCTCAATAACCAAAGTGGTTGGATTAGCTTCTAAATAGAGGAGTTGCTTACTTAACCCCTTGCGATGCCCTTTGGAGTCAATTACTAGCTGGAAGATCTTGTATCGGGCTTGGGTGTTTTTCCGCTGAGTAATGAGAGGGTCAACCTTGAGATTGGTCGGAGCATCCGGGGTAGAGAAAGGGGTCTCACATTAGTTCCTACCCTATTAGGGACTGGGTCTTTGTTCAAGCAGAGATACCGGTGTTCAAGCTGATTTACACGGCCACTCCCAGTAATGTTGAGAACATTATTGAGCCAGACACTCTTATTGGCTCGTGTTTCAAACAGATATTATTGTTCCTCAGTTTTTGAATCTGGGTTCTACAAATCATACCCATCTATGTTGAAAAGTTCATTCTAATCAACCTTGAACAATTAACTTGGTTTCTCATTGGCAGGTGAATCGACCTTGAATAACTCAGGTGCTTACAGCCTTGGCCTATTGGGCTACTCCCTCATCATCATCGGAGTAGTCATCCTTCGAAACAAAGGAATCTACGCTAAACAGTGGCTCTTTATTAACTTTTATTCTTTTTTCCGCGAATGCCTGAGACCTGCGGCTTTCTATCTTTAGTGGATTCAGATCAACTTCCATCCCTTGGACCGAATTGACTCCCAGGTTGGCTTGATTAATTAGATTTAAAATTGAGTTAGACGGGAGACCCGAACCGATGACTAGAATAAAGTTTACGATTTCAGATAAGCCAGACTAGATCATGCCTACCTTGTTCCTGAATTCAACAAAGGATTACTTATAGTGCTTGGAATTTTATCAGGTTGAGTAATCTTTGCTTCACTAACCAGATGCTGAATCACCGAGAGCAGGGTTTTGCAATTATTGGTTTGGTGTCCTAGCTAAGCATGGTAGTTGTAGAAGTTGTTCTTATCCTCGGGTCTAGGCGGTTTGTAATCCTAAAGGGACTGTATGAAACCTACTTCCCTCAAATGCTTAGAGATAACTCGTAGAGGCAACTTGTAAGGATTAGCCACATTAAAAGGAGGGAAGGGAGGTTAGATTCCGGCAACTACTAATGGAGCTTGAGTGATTGCTATGGGTGCAATAGGGGCTTGAGAAATGGGTTAAACTACGGCTGGGGCTTTAGGCTTAGTAGGTGCCAAAGCCGGGGGCTGAGCTTCAATATTCTTTCTAAACCATGGCTTTCCCGCTTTTCTCAGGCTTTTTGCACTCTACCTCATGCTCAATTTTCTCGGCTTTCTCGAATACAGCCTTGGAGGAGAGGAACAAATCAGTAGCCATCTCTTTACGAAAAAGGGGAAGAGATCCTTTGTGGAGTTTAACAATCATCTCCTCGAGGCTTAGCTTGGATTTCATCAAGACTTGGGTCAACATCCACCGGTTAAAGTACTACTTGAAGGTTTCATTGGCCATTTGGCGGACTCCATTAAAATGTTAGAGGGTTGTCTCCATCGTAGTAATAAAATCATAATGCACTTTCAGTGCCTCAGAGAGAAGTTTCTAATTAGTGATAATGTGTTGCGGCAAAGTGTGATACCATTCAAGAGCAGGGTCCTGAAGGGAGCAAGGAAACATTTCAGCAACCACTTTATCACTTAATTTCTTTACGCGCATAATTCTTTCATACATTATAATGTGAGACGTAGGTGCTCCAAAACCAGCATAATGAGCCATATTTAGCATGGTGAAATTGTCAGGGACCCAGTCTTCATCTCTTTTGGGTTCTTTAGTGGTAACAAGGTGGTTGATGTAGGCTTGGATCTCGGGTATCACGCCCGAAGGCTGCATGACCTAGTCATTGATCAGCTTATAAGAAAGAGCTAGGGCTTTGGGTGTCATGCCCGGAGAATGCATGACCTAGCCATTGATATTCTGAGAAGCCATCATCTATCAGACAAAAGCAGCCACTTCGGGTCTCACGCCTGACAATTGCATGACCTAGTCATTGACTGGTGGAGAGGGGGGAGGATGAATGGTCAGCTAGCTAGCAAAAGGATTCTGGGGGTAAATGGTGTCCTTGGGAGTTACAATGAACTATGGAGGAGTAAAAGAAGGTAGTGGCTGAGAAGCTGGGTATTGATGAGTAAATACCAGAGGAACCGAGCTTTGAGCAAAAGGTCTCAGATTGAAAGACACAATAGATGGAGTAGTTAAAGTTGACAGAAAAGCCAAAGTTTGCCCAAACTGGAACGGGATTGCCATAGGCTGGGTTGATTGAAAGACAGGTGCAACAAGTCTTGTCCCTATCAGACCAGCCAACATCTGTACTGAACCATTCTAGGCTTACATATTAGACTCTGATACTCGGTCAAAATTTTTATCATCGAGAGCTTGCTTAATAGCTGCCTAAATAATGGTTTGGATAGAAGCCTAAAAAGCATCTGAGTTCAAGAATTATGCCATAGCACTGGCAAAGTCAAAGCCAGAAGGTGGCCGAGATCATGCCCCCGAGGCGGGAGTAGGGCCGACTGGTTCCTTAGGAGGAGGGGTCCCTTCATTGCTTGGAAAAGACATGGTTAGCTAAGAGGAATTCTGACCCAACTGTGCTTGTTCTAAATCTGACTCCCCACTAGAATATGTATATGGAATCCCCTCGACTTCTATGGTGACAACCGGGGTGAGAGAATGATGAATCAAATAGTGCTCTAGCCTTTTCCAAACCGGGGTGTAACGATAATTCCGCCTCCTCCTAGCTAAAACGGTAGGTAACGGATCAGATCATATATGGGTTGTATGATGCCATGGATCGGTAAATGGTATTATATAATAACCGACGTGTGGCGTGCATGGTTGCACGTAGATGTGGTTAATGATGATGTGATGGCTTATCGCTCCAACATACCTGGGATGTTTGTGCCTCGTGCCATACATAGTGATATATGGTGATGCAATAGAGGTACAATAGAAGTCCTATGCATGTTGTTAAACTGCTTCCATGAGTGGAAGTAGTAAGGGTAAGTTGGTTTATTTTGGCTCTTGAAGTAGATGCATGGGTGATGCATGAGCACATAGCACATAGGACACAATGCATCCCTTTTCCAACCTTATGACTCCTACATGATGTCTTTTCGAAAGGATGGAGTTTGGCTTCTTCACCGGTAATGGCGAAAGAAGTGCGTCCCAATTATTTTCATTGTTCTGGTAGTCCTAAAGGAATGAAGTGCTAAGGCTTTTTCTAGCACGGCTTTGGTATAGGGTTGTTGATGTAGAAGGTTCTTGTTTTCCTTGATTCTACGTTACTTAACCACTCCCCAAATAGGTGCGATCGTAGGAGTTTATGTGTTGGTTAAAATGAGTGATCCACCCACTAGGCATCCTCAATTCCAAACAGGGTAGGAGTGATACTTTTGCGAGCTTCTTGGGTAAAATAGGGCCCTTAAAAATTACCAAACTATCTACACGCGTGTTTAAGGATAAAACATTATAAAAAAGAATGAAGTTTTATTTTGGCTAATGACTTCAATACATCATCAAAATCCTTTAAACTCATTGAAAACTTTGAGTTCAAGTTTAAAGAGATCATTCCCCAGCAGAGTCGCCACTGTGAGCGGACGACATTTTTCTCGCCCGCAAGGACTGCGTGAGATACATAGCATGGGGAACGGAAATGTAACAGGCGCTATGAAGTGTGCCAAGGGACTCACTCGCATTTTAGCGTGATAAAAGCACTGATTTTGATGTTGAATTTTAAGTCCAATTTACATGTTAAAGGACACGAGATCACGATCGTGTACTTAAAATAGAGTCGCCACCCCATTCAGCTCAACTGGGAAATTTTGGAATGATTTTCCCACTGGGTGGTAGAGCATACCTTAAGTGGAGATTCCGAGTTTAGATGATGTTATCTATTTTACATTAGGCCAAGTTCAACTATTTCATTCTTTCTTAATCGGTTTTAGTCCACCCTATTTGTTGTGTTTTCAGTTTTATATTTTTTTTGTGTTTATCAAATAATCAAAGCGATAAATAAATTATTATAGTGATCAAAAAAATAAGTGCAGAAATTAAAATTATTACAAGGCTTTTCAAATCCTAAACATTTTACGTGCGATAAATAAAATACCCGAAGGTGTAACATTCATCTAACCTATATATACCTGCCGAAAATGGTTAGAACAGATACGGCACATCGTACGAGGCATATCACTTAGCATGCATAGTTAGTGGACAAAACAAGACTCGAGTTAGCGTGAACATGGTATATTCTTTTACAATGTTATGAAGCCCGATTGAATGGCTAAAAATTTGATTTGAACGGCGTTTGCGGGAAAATTCTGCTTTGACAAAATTTTAGACTCGATTGTTGTTTTAACTAGATTATTAGTAAAAATGCCACATGGTATGGGGTGGGGTCTATTTTTAGAAGGTTCTGGACCCTCATCATTGCACTGTACACCCTAGGTTAGAAAATTTAAGTAGGTAAAAAATAAACGAAATAAAACAGCTGTCTAGAAGGTCATGTCATTGGAAACATGGTTGCTACCGCCGGTGGTATTAGTGATGTCGCTAGTAGTATGAGTCATACAGGAAGGCTACATGGCTTTTCGAATACCATAAATAAAGGGTCCTATAAGAAAATGAAGCCTCTAGGGGCAAGTGATGTCGCTTGCAGTATCAACGATGCCGGTGGCGGCATGGTTGATACCGTCGGCAGCTTCACTTGCCTCCGGCGGCTTCAGCTTCTTACGGCAGTAGAAGGTAATGGTAAAAAATGACCGAAAAGCTCAAAAACAAGCACAAAATAACACATAATAGCACATACAAGTAAGAATGAAGCCAAAGAGCTATGAGACTCAGAATTTTACCTCAAGGCCGTGAATCCACCTCTTCATGATCCAAAGAACACCTCCACGGAGCTGGTAAAGATGATTTGAGTAGAAAATTTGAGGATTTATGTCTCTAAACTCCTATTAAATTGATTTTAACCTAAAGTCTACTGTTTTTAAGCTTTAACTAAGAGAATTCAAAGGAGAAAAACCAAGCAAAATGGATTGGAATCCCTTTTCTTACCTTTTCTACTTATTATCTCACTAGAATTGATTTTCTCACTCTAAAGCCTCTCAAGTAAAATTCAGATGTGTTCTTTTCTCTTTCGGAATAATGCATGTTCAAATAGGGATAAATGGGGGGTCTTCACAACATTTTGGGTAGTTTCACCGAAATGGAAAAAACGAGCTGGTCAAAGGAAGTAGAAGAAGCTATCTGTGTAGAAGCCCGCTTTTAGCCATGCCGCTGGCGATATGGTGATACCGCTGGCGGCATGGGTGATGCCCCCAGCAGCATCAACTTCCTGTAAGTTGACAGCCAGCGGGTGCACCAGCCTAAAAAGCTACCATAAGGGGTCAAAAGCGGGCAAAGGGCATCTTTTTGAATTTTAATGATATTTTAATGGGTATTCAGAGATTAATCTAATTTTGGCTGCAAATCATTTGTTCAAGTTCCTACCGGACGCGTTATCGAACATGCCAAACTGAATTCTTATGCGAAATAAAATTCACGGGGAATTTTATTTCGATAATAAAAACTGCAAAGAATTTTTATTATGAAGAATAAAATCGGGAACACATCATCATCGTCTTGTGAAAGGGACTGCAAAATCCCGTGATCACAGTCGCCACCTAGTTAAGCTATACCAGGAGTTTTGGATACCTAAAAGCAGAGATTCTAAGCTCAGTTGATGTTATCCGCTCTTCGTTAATTAAATCAAATCATTTATGTTTTAATAAAAGTATTTATTCTTTCTTATGCTACTTAAATCCTCCTAATTCAAATTTTCTATTTATATTTAAACCATTCATCATTCAACGGTTCATGCAAAAGCAATAAATGAATAAAAATATTACAGTCATCCGAATAAATAAGTGTGAGAAATTGAAATAATTATTACAAGGCTTTATAAAATCCTATACATTTTTCTAAGAGAGGAAAATAAAATATCGAAGACCAAATCTAGCCTCAACCGAACATACCACCACCAACACTACATAAAACAAGATATATCACTTATAAACAGGGATAATTAAAGTACAAATAATTTCTGGTTGAGAATTAGATTTTTATTTGGAAGAAAAATATTTAATATGAATTTTCTAATGAATAACCCATTTTTAAAGTGTAAATCGGTTATTTGATCAATTAATTAATTAATAAACCATCTTAAAAACATTTGAGATTAATTTCAGAACATTTTGAACATTTTCGAGTTGGTAAAAGCCTAAAAAAGAGAAAAACCGACAAACTAGAGCCAAAGATGCAAAATAAAATGAAATAGGGACCTATTTGGCTTTTTTTTACTTACAGGCCACTGTGGTTGTCCTTGAGGCTGTTGTAGTGGCAGCGGTGGCCACTGCAGGTGTAGTGGCCACCGTTGCAATCACAATGGCCCCGATGGCAGCCACTGAGGCCTCAGGAAAAAAGTGATAAAAAAAAGGGGACATTTTCATTTTTGCACCTAAAAACTCAAGATTACTTCAATTTTAAGTTGATTCCAACATTATTTCAATGATTTCGACTTAAAATATCAAAACAACTTTTATTTTTTGAATTGGGGAACAAAATACTTGAAAAAGCCCAAAAATCATCAGCCCTCTGTGGCTGACCTTAAAGTCGCTATAGTGAAAGAGGTGGTCGCTGTGGGTGCAGCAGCAACTGCTGCGACCGTAGCGGCCTGGAGGTCGCTCAAAGAGGCCACAATGTTTCATCAGCATTTTGCAAAAATACCGAAAGAATAGGGGCAAGCCACCCCAAAACATGTCAAAACAACAAACTAACAACACAAAAAAAAGGATGAGAACTTAGAAAGTATACCTTTAGGTCGTGAAACCACTCTTTGAGACTCGAATCCACCATTGGCAAGTTTATTTTTGATGATTTTTGAAGATTTTCGGAAGTGTTTTGAGGAAAAGTCACTAAAACCTATTTAATTAATTTTTATCCTAAGATTTCTAACCAATTTTAGTGTTTTAACTAAAAGATTAAGCCTAAGAACAACTAAGAACCTTGGATTAATGTGTATTAACCCGAATTCTATGTGTTTCTTAAGCTTTCTCTGTGTGAGCACTGGATTTTAGTGATCCTTCTCATGAAACTATGATGATAGCCATATGATGCAACGCCTTTCAGGTATTGTCCATTAAGGGTGTTCCTATTACTACAGAGTAGAGTATGGCCAAAGTTTGGAGATCTAGTCTGTCCTTAAGGACCTATACGGGTACTCTCTGGTGGTGCAGATCCACTGGTAGACTCGTATAGGTCATCCTTTACATACGCTTAGGAGGGACTCATACGGGTCCTCTAGTACCGGTACGGGTGGGGCCCCACCCATAAGGGTCCTCTTGTTGCTTAAATAGGCTCTTTTGGAAGGGAATCCTTTCTTATTTCGGGAAAAGGCAGGTCATAAATGTGATTTATTGTGTTCAGACCTCCTCTCCCCTATAAATAGGGCCTTCTCACTTCATTTCATAACACACACTTCTCATATAAAAATTTTTCTAAAACTCTAGCAATTTCTATGGGAATATAAAAGGTATAGCAGGGGTATAGGAGGCATAAAATAGGGAGAAAACCCATTCATTGAGGTTTTGTCCACATTTTATTCATTCCTAACTTCTTTTATTAGGATATAGGGGAGGTTTTGTACACACAAATACTCACCTAAATAATCCTATTTCACCATATACTTTGGACGAGGTTTCTCAACAGCAAAGAGATCATCTCAAAGTGGATTCACGCCGTAAAGGTAACACTCCTGAGACTCACATCTCAGTTATTTCATTATTATTATTTTCTGTTTCTCTTATTATATCTTTTCTTCTCATTCCTAGTTTTGGGCCTCGTCTTTAATCGTATGATCCTTGTTGGCACCATATATCCTCAAAGATATCAAATCGGTGCGCCATATTCATATGGAAGGAAATCCCTGTTTATTTTATTTTTCTACCACCAATCTGTTAATCTATTAATCTATAAATCAGACTAAACAAAGTTTCTGGTTGGACCAGAGAGGACTCGTAAGGGTAGGCCATGCCCGTACCAGTCCTCCCTAGTAATTGTACGGGTCCCATACACCCATACTGGTACCAGTCCTAGGCAGATTCCAGAACTCACTTTTAACTGGTTAAAAATCAATCCAACTCACCATTTGCCATGCAATTATTTTCACTAATAATCCAGCAAATCAACTCATAAAAGTTAAAATGTGTTTTCACGACAAGATACGCTGAAATGCAAATTTATATTATGCTATAAACTATGCTAACATATGAGCATGTAGGAGAATTAATTCTCATTTTTTATTTATAACTTAGAACAAATGTATAGGTTCTCTTTGCAATTCCCCCATTTCCCCTGGTTGTAATTTTTATTCTCCCCCATTTGTTGCTTGTGATTTAATGTAATATGTAAACGCATGTAACAAGTGTGAAAGAGTGTAGAAATAGGATATATATGATAATTCCCTAAATGATGAAAACTAAAATGGTTTTATGCGGTGAATGTAATTTTGAATAAATTAAATGAGAAATAAGTGACTCATCCTATACCCGAATCTCTGATCCAATAGGTATGAGTCTCCTGCCTAGAGGGAACTGCACCACAACTCTTTCCCAAGTAGAAAATTGGGTGGCAACTCTATCAAATGTATTGAGATTTGGGTCTCGATTCTTTTATTCAATAAAATTTGCTTATTGTGCAAACTTTAACTAAAAATGTTTTGTCATGCCTAAATCTAACCAAAACCCCAGTGGGCCTCTCCTCTCAGATAGGCGCCAAGGTAGACCCACACGTCATCGACACCTCATAGTGGCAACTCTACTAGGGATGATCTTTTAACTTACAAAATGTTGGTTTGTTTTAAAAACTTAAAAGATTAAGATGAGCAAAAAAAATCATTCAATTGATTCAACTAGCTTTTGTTTTAATCATGTGGGAAGATTTTCACACTCTACCTTCTCATCTCCTTCTCTCTTTAGTTAGATGCACTCTTCTTCTAGCGCTAGGTTGGGGTGCCATATTATTTCTATGACACTTGCAATGGTGATACCCATGACCGCCATGGATATTGGGGACACCTTAGTGGGTGGAGCACTCATTGCCATCTCCCTCCAAAAGAGGCTTGTTGCGATGGGAACCTTCTGCATCAACTTTTGACATGTCCCTAAACCGTTCTTACCGAAATCCATAGAATTTTACCCATTGGGTACCCAGATTTCTATATGAGATTAGATTAAGGAAGAATACCCTCAAACTAAGCGGGAGAAATAAGGATGGAATTGATCAATTCGCATGTGTTGTGATTAACCCCTCCATGCATCATTGAAATTTATGCATGCATACCGCATCCCACGCATATACTAACCTCTTAGTTATCACCTTAGCCAAAACTAAACCTCAAAGGAAAAAAGCTTAGCGATGATCTCAAGTCTATTTGACTCGAATTATGGCTCCTCAAATTCTATTAAGGGTTGCCCCGTCTCTGTCTACGAGTATTCTGTCCGATAGTTAGTTTAGTCTGGTTGATCTTTCTACTTATCATCCCAAGGAAATCTCTCGTATCCTGACTTCAGATGGCTAAATTGATGTTGAGGTTGAAGATGTTGCTACTGGTGAGGAGGCAAATGCATTGAGGGCTACGGTTAGGTCAGAGATTGCAAATGCGGCCTTATAGTACTTAGGAAGTGATCAGTTCTTAGATCAAATTAATAATAAGATGTTGGCTTCCATTAGGGCAATCACGGCATAAGAGAGAATAGCCAATGATCCTCACAGCATGCTTGTTAGTGCTCCAGTGATGAATGCAGTGTTTAGTGAGCAAGTATTAGGGGTTACTCATAATCCATTAGCTCAGTTTGGATTATCGCTAGTGCAGACTCATGGGGATTCTTCCAGTCAGATTGGTCAGTTAGGTTCTTTGCGCCCAGTTAGCTTGCCATTTTGGTCAGTGGGTATAGTGGCTCCTATAGTCGTCAGTCAGTTTGCTCAGCCTAGTCAGGGGTTTGTACCACCGTAATTTTAGTTTGGGGCAACTAGTCTAATCCCGAATTTGGTCGTCACACCTAAGGGGACGAACTTTCCTCAATCAACTGGTTTACCCTTGGATGCAATTACAAAGCTAGAAGGATCATCTTTATCCTCAAAATTGCATGACCGACTTCAATAATTGGTTGATACTAATCTCGGCTCCCAACCATTGTCACTTATCATCCAAGCAGTTAGAAAGGAGGATTGGGTCCCTGAAAACTTTAGTATGCCCGGCATAGTGAAGTACAAGGGAATCGGTCTGCCTTAATCTCATATTACCACCGATCAAAGGGTTGTGAGAATCATAAAGTTAACTGATAAGGTCCCAGCCAAAATGTTCCCTTGCACCTTGGAGGGTCCTACTATTGAATGGTACGACACTCTATCAGATGAAGTGACTGGAAACTAGAAAGCTTTATCGGTGGCTTTTATCGAGTAGTATGGTTTCAATGCCCCCATTAAAACTACCATGTAGAATTTGATGCTATCAAGCAGGCCCCCAACGAGAAGTTCAACCCCTACTTTGAAAGATGGATGGCCACTCAAGTTCTATTGAAGGATAGGCTAAGTCTCCCTGAGATGATCATAAAATCAATGGTTGGTGCACTACCAGCTCATCAAAAGGTTCTTTGTATGGATAAGTTCTCTAGCTATGTTGAGGTCTTTGAAAATGCTGAGAAGTGGGAAAGAAACGAGGAGTTAGAAAAGGCAAGCGTAACGACCAAACCTTGGTACAGAAAGAATGACCCTTTATCCCTAGCCCAGGCTTCTAAGTCAAAATCTGGTTTTGATCTTAAAACTGCGGTGGTAAAGGAAGAAGTGGCTGCTGTCCGTACCATCAAAGACAATATTTCCCCCTAGTCCTATGGTTACTAGGTAGTGGCCTTTCCAAACAAGCCAATCCCCAATGACATCAATGCATTTGAGTTAGAAGGAGTACATGATGAGGAAGCTATGTTAGTTCAACCTATGCTAATTGATATCAATGCTTATGTATTAATAAATGATGAGCTAGAAGGACCAGCCTTATTTGTAGAAACTTCCTAAGGGAGAAGTTATATGAAAGATGGAGTGTTGCAAGTCACCTAAAGTGGAAGGATACCTCCTGATCCTCTCCCAAAAAGAAGAAGGGGTAGGGATAAAGACATCTTGGTCATTCCAAGTATCAATTAGGGTCTCATCTTCACACCTACAATTGAAACCCAAACTTCAGCCGGCAATGACAAGAAAGATTCAAAAGTGACCCCTCTCATCTAGCAATTGCAAGTTACCCTTACTAAGTACAGCATCTGGCAGCTTCTCATTAACTCTGAGCCTCATCGCAAGGGTCTGATAGAAAAGTTGTTGAGTATAGAAGCTACGTCGTCTACTACTCTAGTTAAGGTATTCTCAGTTATTAGGGGATCTCCTCCTCATCAGATTTAACCCATTAAGTTCTATCCATCAGACCTCCTAGCCGAAGGAAACAAGCATAACAAGGCGTTCTTCATTAGGGTGCAAATCTTTGATCGTTCTATTCCTTGTGTTATAGTGGATGACAGTTCTGCCCTTAACCTCTGTCCAGCCAAGATCCTTCCTCATTTAGGGTTGGATGAGTCCATGTTGGAAAAATCCAATACTGTTATATGGGCATATGATGATATGAAGAGAAGTATCATTAGGGTCTTTGAAGTAGAAGTTATAGTTATGGGGGTGAAGTCCAAGGTTTTATTCACTATTCTCGATATCCTCGTCACCTACTCATTACTATTATGTCGACCTTGGCTCCATGCATTAGGAGTCGTCTGTTCCATCGTTCATCAGAAAGTTAAGCTCATCCACAATGGCAAGCTGGTAACCATTGATACAGATGAACTGTCAAGCATAGCAGCTATGGAAGCTGAGGAAAAAGAATCTGGGGTGGCTATAGCTCATCAAGGCACGAAGTTTTTAGTTAAGGGGTACATATCACTTAAAATCGAGAAGATAATGATGAAGTAGGGTTACGTAAAGGGTAAAGGGCTCAGGAAGAATCTGTAGGGAATGCTAGAATCGCTCTTACCTCTTCTATGGCCATTCAGACTTGGTCCTGGGAATCACCCAGGTGCCAAAAAGTCTAAGCACCAGTCCTGCCTCATGATAGGAGCTAAAGTCAAACTAGGGGAATTCAAGGGTGAAGAAGAGCGTATCGAAGCAAGTGGCAAGAATGTCCCTGGTTTTGAGATGTTCAAAGATGTATATGGTTTTAGGGAAAGGATGCTTGATTGAGTCCTCAGTTTCTGTGGAAGTATGTGGGAATACCGAAGAAGATGAAGTGAATGAGGCAATCGAATCCATTACTAAAGCACTAGCATTTTGTTATGAGGAAGAATTGGAAAAGAAACGAGAAAGACAATTCCATCAGTAAGGCTATAAAGAACTAAGCAGAAGGAGTGGCCAAAGAAACATAAGCAAGTTTACATACCAGGGCTACCAGTTCAGCTGTCAATCAACAAGGCCCTCCGCCTGTGGAGGATGATTCAAATGATGTAATTCTTAATGTTGCAAACATTTTTTATGCAAACAATGCCGCTTATAAGGCATCTCACGAATAAGTTGTAAGCATCAACATCTTTATTTTTAATCTGTCATGAATAAATTGATGCATCTTTCATTCACATTTTCCTCAAGTATTTCATCCTAATGACGTTCTATACTCATAAAAACAACATTCTTAAAATATCATCATATTCATTAATAAAGTTGACTTTGAGTATAATGCAATGGTATAAATGTTAATTGGTTAAAACCTATCATCGAAAGAGAGATAATGAATAGTTCTTAGCAAACATGATAACAATTAGCCTAGGTCCTTCTTTGTTTACAAAGGGGAAAGAGTACAAAAACACGCATCATCAAAAAAGAAGACCAAGAAGACCGACAACAGACTAGCTCTGGTTATGAAAAGATAAAAAGTACATATTAGGTCACAAAATGCCTAAATCCTCAGTAGCTCTAATGGAAGCTGGTCATAAGTCAATCAAGAAGATTTTGTCAAAAACTGTAGCTACTTATAGAGATTGGGCTGATAAACTTCCAGTGTGAGGACTCCCTCTGATCAAACACCTTTCTCCTTGGTATATAGAATGGAAGCCGTGTTATCGGTTAGAACCAAAGTAAGATATCTAAGAGTGGCACTTGAATCATAGTGAAAAGAACCAAATTGGGCAAGGGCGATGTATGAATAGTTAAATACGATAGACAAAAAGCGGCTCAAGGCACATGACCATCTCCAGATGTACCAACAGTACATGGCTCGAGCTTATAACAATAGAATCAGATACCCGAAACAACCTCTCAAAATGGGTGATCTAGTCCTTAAGCAGCTATGCCAGGTCAACACTGACACTAGGGGCAAGTTCTGGCCTAGTTGGGAAGGACCATTTATCGTGTAGAAGGTTCTTGGTAAAGGAGGAATCTAGCATATAGACATGGATGGAAACGAATTCGTGAATCTAGTAAATCAAGATAGGCTTAAGCGTTATTATTTCTAGGTCAAAAGAATTACAAAAAAGCAACACAAAGAAAAAAAATAAAGAACAAAACACCCGGCGAGCGCTCATATACTACTCGAGAAAAAATTAGGGAGCAACCTGATGATTGGTATCGCGGAAATTGGTCAAGCAAAAATTAGGGAACTCAAAACAACCGCTAAGTTGGAAATTTTTACCATTGCCTATGTACTCAAATTAATCTCATCAATGAACATGTTATGATTTTTCTACGAATCTTGTCTTATGAATATATGCATGTCTTTAGGTAAAATAATCGCTGGTATGTGAACATCAAATTTTCTCTATGTGTTATGCATCATTGTATTCATTTTTATCACACATTTGCAATATTTAGAAAAGCATGCTGATTAAAAACCCGAAAGGGCAGTCTAGGAAAAAGTTAAGGCAAAAAGAAAAGTTTGCTGGATTGAGCCATCAAGGACAATTCAGGCAAAAATTAAGACAGCCTATAGGATTTAAAACTTGAAAAGGCGGTCTCGACAAAAAATTAAGGCAAAAGCTTGCTGGGTTGAAAATCCGAAAGGGTGGTCTAGGCAAAAGTTAAAGCTAAAAAAAGGAAAAGGTCTACTGGGCTAAGCTATCAATGATAGCTCAAGCAAAAATTAGGATGAAAAGAGAAAAAAATTATAAAATGTTTGATAGGTCCCGTCACATAGAATGGCCTTTGCAAAAGTTAGAACTTAATTCAGTCTCCTCGGTACAAAATCACTAGTTACGGGTTTGCAAAGCAGCAATACTCAATGGTCTCAGTTCGAGAAAAATCCACATGTATATAAGTCAAATATAAAAAGTACCAATTCAGAAGTTCACAATCGAAAATAAGCCACACTGGGCCTAAAAGTACCAACAAGTTCAGAAGAAATAATCATAACCTAAGTTGTCGGGCGATCCTATCCCTGGTGGCCCTCTTGAGTCTGATCCTGAGTATCCAGTAGCAGATAATCTATGTCTATAGTCATATGGTCATCGGCGTCCCCAGTACCAGTAGCCAGCTGGGCGGGGGCCCTACTCTCTGAGGTCCCTGCAGTAGCCCCAACAGGTTCAGATCCCTCAACATACTGATCTCCGCCCCTATAAGTCACTCGATATGTAGAACAATCATCCTCAAACTCATCATCAAAAGCAACCAGCATCTGCTTATCCTCAGTCATCCTCGCTAGCTGACCCCTCAGCGTCTCAATCTCGGCCCTCGCTTGAGCAGTCTCAGCCCTGGCCTGATCTACCTCAGTAATGGCTACCTGCAGCTACTCCTCTAAAAGTCTGGCTCTCTCCTCAGAAGTGTCCAAATCCTTGGTGGACTAGCTGCACTCCATGGCCATAAAATCTGCAATAGAAACCATGAGATCAGTACACATATATAAATGTCATGGCATGTATCATGCATAGTTTGTTGAAATTTTGCAGGTCAAAGAAGCATACCGAAGCTAGGGCATCCTAGGTCATCAGCAGATCCTAGATAGAAAAATAACCCCTGGCTATCCCCTCAGCTTAAAAAATGGCCACTTGAAAGGAAAGGGTCATATTAGGATAAAACACTACCAACAATTACAGTAATAATCAGAGTAAAAGGTAAAGGATTCCTTACATGGGTGGAGGTAGAAGGAGTGAAACTAATAGGCCGTACCAACTCCTTGAGCTTCTTGATAGCTCGAGTCTCCTAATGGTCAAGGAGTAAGAAGAAGTGTCTAGCTCAGCTTGAAGGATGCCCTCCCTCATAGATCCAGAAGCTCGCGACCTCTTCGTTAGCGGCCCACGGGCAATGGTAGTAGCATTGGAAGATCTCTTTCGCGTGGAAGTGGGAGGCTATAACAATAAAGAATCAAGACTCGAGATCACAGTCAATTTTAGAAAGCAATAAAGTATTCGCAAAGGCCAAGTTAGATGAATACATGAGAAGGAGTACCTGACCTAGCCGAACCTCTGGTAACCCGAACTATGAATGGACCCCCGCGATCACCCCTTGGTCCACCCTTCTCGTCATCATCATCCTAACTATCACTCCAGTGAATCTCAAGGGGCTTGTCCTCTTGGTGAATTCTCTTGTAGGTAGGAAGAAGTGAGGAGTCAATAAACTTAGAATAGGAGCCCCCTACAGATAGTATGCGAGACCCCTTTCTCAACAAATAAAGCCCCTGATGGGTCCCCGCCATAAGATGAGGCCAGAAAATGCCCACCGAGGTCAGGGGAGGGATTGTTCTCTCCACCATGGCACTAGTCCTCTACCCTCGGATGCGCTCACCAAAATGCCACTCATAAGAGAGTGGTGACTCAAAGACAAAGCGGCGGTCATCAATGCTGATCTACATCTATTCGATGGCTCTATATGTGACCAATCTCTCCCACGGGTCTTGAATAACCTATGTGAGACAAATGCGCTATAAGTATCATAACCTAGTTAATATAGATTCAACTAATGGTATGTCAAAATATAATGTGCATGTTCAGTAGAGAAGAAGTTTACTCGATTATAGCGTAACTAGAGTAAGAACTCTCGATACTATGCCAAAGTCAAAGGCTGATTCTGCCAAAGCCCCATCCATCTCAATATGTTATGCGGTGTCTCAGGCTGTAAGGGCAAACCTGGTCTAGGTATCAACCGGTGCTCAAAGGCCCAAATCTGCAAGATAAATTAAGGATTAGTTGCAATACTATTTAGACAAAGGGTTAAAGCATAAGAGATTAGTCCAGGATTTAGTAGTGGTATTAGGTGGTAGATCTTGAGCTCAAACTGCTCACCCCAGACGCCTACGTCCAATCCATCATACAGCTATGCCCGGATGGTCCGACACCAGTTCTTATAGGGCACAGTTGTAAGATCCAAAATAGCGGAGAGCAAACAATAGTTAAGGTTGCTCGAGTATACTAGGAAGAAGATAATAGTAAGGAACATTAATAGGAAAGATCAGGCTTACTGGTCCCTCCTACAACAGCTATAAGACTCGGCTGGCTGATCGAGTAAGCATGCAGATCCCCGTACTTGAGCTTATTTGTCCCGCTAGATGAAGACTAAGTAATCAATCAATGTAGGCCTTCACCTCAAGCCAAGAATGGCACAGGTCCTCATAAACATCAAAGTGGACCACATCCCTGCTCCACTCCAAGCCCGTCATGGCGTACACATCCGAGGTCGTAATGGTGACCTCCCCAATAGGCAAGTGGAAAGTATGGGTCTTCTCCAACCATCGCTCCATCAAAGCTGAAACTGCACCAGGGGTTAATGTCTTGGAGGTCTAAGGAATGGCCCTGATATATCGCTGAAGGCAAAGGAGTCAATATGGGTTAGCAGGTCTATATACCCCACGGCACGAATCTCCTAGTACCATTTCCTATAGAAGCTCAGGGCTCCCACCATCTTATATTGGAAATGTAGAAATAGAATTACAGATTAACAAGGTTAGAATATAATAGACAAGTCAGAAATTAGAAAAGGATTACAGAAATTAGAGAAAGCAATGTTCTGTCCTTGAGGACAAGACTCGTATGGGTAGTCCCCACTCGTACGGGTCCCCTGCAAGCATTCCTTATACGCAAATCTCCCCAAAAATCTAAAATAGACCAATTCTAACCAAATTTCATCCAAAACTATCCTAAAGGCATCCTAGGCTAAAGTTAGATACATCAGGCTGTATTCCAAGGTCTAAAACACCATAATTCATGTCGAAATTCGAGAAATTGCCGAAAGTTCTAAATTGGAAAATGGAGATCAAACAAAATTACCTAGAATTTTGAAGTGTGGGTATTGGGAGAAGGTATTAATGGCACTTTGGAGGCAGGAGTAAGCCCCAAAAATGAGTCTGCCCCATAAAACACATACCCAACAGAAACCGGGCATTCTCAAAGCCGCAAATCATCCACCGGGGACAAGTCCTTTGGGATCTTTTTGTACATATTTGGTTGATTTTAGGAGAATAATCACCGAAAAATGCAAAATGGGATGTTTTTGCGTGAGGCAAGATGTGAAGGGACTAACCTGCCTTTTGAAACCCCTGTTGGTGATTCGTACGGGTCCCACCCTACTCATACGGGTCCCCACTTTTAAGAACCCTACCCATACGGGTTTTGCCCACCCATACAAGCCCTCTCTAGCCATCTAGGGGCAGATTTTTACATCGGTATTTCAACAAACACTAGGAATACGTCAAGTTCCAGTTTAGGGCCAACCCCACTCCCTCTCAACCTTATATGGCCATTATATTTGGGGACAACTCCCTAGGCTCACCTTGATCCTTGAATAAAGGGGAAAAATATTTTTGTTTCCACAAAGGTCAATCAAGAATTAAGGTAAGCCATTCTTGAATTGATCACTAACAAGGTTGGTTTTTGCATATAGGTCCATCCCAGCACGAGAATTTTTCCCCAGCAAACAAATCTTAACAAGAAAGACTTCCTCGGTGGAAGAGGTTTTACTAAAGGATATTAGTTCACTCCTCTGCAGCAGAGTAAGTCAAGGGACATATCCCCATCATCAAGAACTCTAGGGCCACCCCGCTATAGGGTCATTCCCCAGCAGAAGAATCAGGTCCTAGGGGCATTCCCCCATAAGATCTAGGGGCATCTCCCCATTTCCCTATAATGGAATCATCTAGTCTTAGGGGCATCCCCCTATCGACCCAGAGGCATCCCCCTACTTCCTAGTAGCGAATTTATTAGACCCAAGGGGCACTCACCCTAAGAGCATTCCCCAGCAGCAAAATAAGCATTGATTGGGCTAAACCCGACATTTCCTACACATAATCTTTAGTTTATCCCATCCACACTTCTTTATTCTTAATTGAAGGGGCAAAAATTTTTTTTTTCAAAAAAGTCAATTAAGAATAAAGAGGTGTCTACTTAGACCATGAATTACTCATTGTTTGATTGTTGTCCCTTTTTAGGGTATTCAAAATACCCCAACAGGAAAGTAGCCCACCTTAAGAAAGGGATACAGTAGCCACGAGAGTCATCTGCCTTCGGGAATGGATACACATGTCTTCCCCAGAGAAATAATCATCAGTCAAGAAAGTCGATCCACCATAAGAAAGGGATGCAACATCATCAACCAGGAAAGTTGATCCACCTTAAGAAAGGGATACAATAATCAGGAAAGTCGATCCACCTTAGGAAAGGGATATAATGGCCAGGAAAGTCAATCTGCCTTAGGAAAGGGATACAGTATCATCGATCAGGAAAGTCGATCTGCTTTAAGAAAGGGATATAATAGTCAAGAACATCGATCCACCTTAAGAAAGGGATACAGCAGTCAGGACAATAGATCCACCTTAAGAAAGGGATACGGTGGCCAGGAAAGTCGATCCGCCTTAGGAAAGAGATACACCATCACTAGTTAGGAAAGGCATCCGCCTCAGGAAAAGGATACATTAGTCAAGAAAGTTAATCCACCTTAAGAAAAGGTATACACATACCTTCCCCAGTAGAGTTACGAGGGATATGCATCAGTAAAGGAAAGAAGTTAGCCTCAAGAAAAGAACTCGCCCATGTCATCACCTCAGGTATAATTTCTAAACCCTCGCTCACATTGCAAGATCATACAAACCCGTTTCTGTAATGATCCTACCAGGGGCAGTCTGTGAGCGTTGGTTTTGTTGGATATGATGTATGCCTTTAAGGCAATTATGGTGATATATCTTAATTATGTAATAGTATGAATATTTTGTTTAATCAATAAAGGCATTTAATCTTCTGTTTATATCAATGTGTCTATATATATATTATAGCTGGTTAAAATATATTCATTGATGTATGTATTTAAAAGTCCTTAATGTATCATAGCATGAAGTCAGAGAAATTATAGTTGGACTATATTTGGTGGAACCTGCTTCATGTACAATTATGATTGTGCCTAAACTATCCCTAGTTATAGTTTCATCAAGAAAGGATACTGATAAAGTGAAAAGACTAGCGTGTGGTCAACTTTCTTTAAAAGGGACCAAGCAGTCAATCTCCTAAGGACTGAAGCTAGTGCCTTAAGTTTGACACATGGATATATCTAGGAGATATATTGGAGATTGCAGCAAGATAAACACATGGTGTATATATCAATGTGTTAGTATTTATCTTCATGAGATAAGCTTTGCGAATACACTCATACTTGAGTCATTCGTACATACTCATTAATTTAAGGTGTTATGGCTGATTACAGGTATAGTGATGACAACACATTGGTAAGCTGAGTATTCAGAAAGAATCTATCACTCCATATGCATTAAGAAGTTATACCTGGCCACTTATTGAAGTGGTGATTGCCATGAACCTCTGATCAAAGTATATGTTGGTTAGAAATGGGTTCTAGTCAAACACACTACGGGTTCTAGTTAATAATTGGGATAGCTAGGAGCAACCTTGTTATTAGTGGGTTAACACTTTAACCAAACCCTATAAACCAGATGGTACTAATATTGAAGAATGGAAGGAGTTCATTGCATTGGACAACTATTGCATTAACTGAGAGTAAGTTATAAGCATAAATGACACTCCGAGTAATGAGGGTTGGTAGACCCTTGGTAGAGGCGTACTACAGTTGTTTAAGGTAATTGAGTTCTATTCGTATTCTAGAACCTTGAGCCAATGCTTCCATTAGAACAAGTGTTGGTTAAGCCTTAATAGCTCAATACTTCATGATCCTATAAGGTCACACACATTGGACTTTCATCGGACTAAGTAAAGAACTAATAGATTTATTCTATTACGAAAATATAATATAAACAATAATCGGATTATTATTTAATTGGTTAGAAACGATTAGATCATTTTGGATAAACCAAGGAATTTATTTTGACCGGTAACTAATTTATTAGGGTTATAAAATAAATATTTATTTGAAAGGGATTAAAAGAGAAATTTTCTAAATGGGTTGGACCAGGTATAAAATTGTTGGACAATTTTGAACTGTAAATGGGCTGCGGGATTCCCGACACATTTGATGCGTGAATTCCGGCACCGTGGGATTGTAATTGCTACAATGCGGCACTTGTGAGAGCCCACGAGGTTAGGCTTACCGGCACTACCTTTGGTAGGGCTGGGCAAAGCCCAGTGCAAGATATCCCATAAGCTGGGCTTGCGAGAAATCTTGCAAGCCCAGCTTGAGAAAAGCACAGTGTGCTCCACACATTGTTCATGCGGGCAGAACCCATGGAGCTCCAAGCCCCATAGGTTAAACCCGCGAGTGGGAAGCATATCCCACATCAGAAAAGGGGGAGTAATTTTCTTCCCCAAGCCTATAAATGGACACTTGTGTTCCCCCTTTCAACTTGCATCATTAGCTCAAAGCTAAATCCTATGTTGAGATTCATAAAGATTAATCTCTCGGGTAATTGAGCAAAGTTCTTTTTGAGGAGCTTGAATTTATTTGAGCACCTCTTGTCCATATTTTTGGGTGGGGCTTCTGGAGTTGTCTAGCAACTACTCGAGGCTTCTTAGTTCTTCCTCTCGGGAGGTTTTGGTTGTTGGGGTTTGTGTAGATACTCATAGAGGCTATCCTGTACTTAGAGGCTTGTGCAAGGAGGTTCTGTTAAACCACGATTCAACTGGTAAGTTTTCTTTCTTTCTCTTTTAGTTATTAGGTCTTTTTCTCTAAGCATTTTTAGACCTAATAATTATGCTTAGGTTATTTTGCATGCTTAGTTTATTTTATGCTTAGGTTATAGCTTAGAGTTATAACATGCTTACATTATAGCTTAGACTTATAACATGCTTAGGTTATAGCTTAGAGTTATAACATGCTTAGTATAAATTATTTATGCCGGGATGTAATTTAGAATTATGGTATGTCTAGCCCTTTGCATGCTAACCTACGTAGAGAATTATTTAGTTAAGGCTTTATTTAATTTATATGTATGTATTAGGACTACCTGGGGATAGGGACAAAATTTTGAATTTTCGCCATGCCTGTTATGCATGTTCAATTTCGTTGTCAGTTACCAATAGTAGTATCAGAGCTTGCCTATTTAGTGCATAATTAAGTTAGAAGAAAACTGAATATTACTTTCTATTTGAAATAATTATTGTTTATTTAATAGTTTGGAATAATATATATGAACTTGTGCTTTTCATTTCATGATTAGAAAATAGTTATGAATAATTTTGAATAAGCATGCTTAACATACTCAAATTATACAAGTTTCAATAATTTATTTAAATTACGTGGGTTATAGATGCTTTCAATTTACATGAATTGAAAGAACTGAATTTATTAGTTCAAGAGAATCTATTGGTCTTCGAGTTTGTGCCTGCATTTGTTCTGGCTAACGATTGGACTTGGTGTCTACTCACTTCAACGGCACCTCTCCTACCTGGGAACCTATATCGGTGTAACTTGAATTGACCAACCAGGGATTAAATACGGACTAATTTATTTCTAGTATATAAGATGGTGCTTATATATGTTTCTATAACAAAGTAAAAATTAAATTTGTTGAATAAAAGCTTAAAGGAAATGCAATATAAATATAACAAATAAAAGTGTTAATTATTTTGCATATAATCTAGGTTGATGGAATAATTATAATAAAGAGCTTGAACCCACCTAAGGTTGGACCTTTTAAATTAATTCTAAAATTCCTTGAATTAATATAAGTTATTATATATATGTCCATCTGTTAAAATCCTAGATAGGGTGAGACGTTTAACACCAATAAAATCCCAAAGTAAATATTTTAAGGTAAGTTATAGTCTTCCTTACTCAAATTTATAACACGGTCTCTTTGGGCTATCAAAGTGCTACGCAAAGCGATACTTTTCCTCCACATTGATTGGTTGTAAAGTTTAGGATAGGATCTGCCTTAATGGAGCTGGGGTAGTCCATCATAAAATTGGGGGCTAGGCCCAGATTTGAGACATATTCAAGCAAATGCTAATATAAGAGCACATGTCCCTTGGGATTAGGGAACTTGAATGAATTAGCAATTGCATACGATGCAAATGGAATGGGATTCTAACTATAACTTACTATTGTGACTTGAGTCATAAAATTGGGAGTTACAATAGACTAGTTAAAGATGCTACCTACTAGGAAATTTGATGGGCTAAAATTTGGAATTCAGTAGAATGGGCTATTGTAAATTTTGAAGAAAATAATAGGAAAAATGTATTTAAATAAAAGTCCTTATATTAAATGCATGTACTTAAACTAATATCTAAACTCTTTTTCTTTCGTTATATCTTAGGTTGAAAATGACTTCCAATGTTAATCTTGGTATGTTACTGGACACCAAACTGAATGGCACAAACTTTTCTGATTGATTCCGAGCTATAAGAATAGTTCTTAGATCCGAGGGAATTACCTATGTTCTAAGTGAAATTTTCCCTGTTGAACCTGCTGTTGAGGATCATGTGGAATATGATGCCTAGTTAAAGTACAGGAAAGATCATGAGACTGCCATGTGTATCATGTTGGCGTCCATGAATCCTGAGGTTTAGAAACAACATGAGAACATGGCCTTGGAGGACATAGTTCTCCATCTTGAAGAGCTCCTTTTGGAGCTGGAAAGGACAGAGGGGCATGAGACCTCCAAGCTCCTTTTCGAAACCAAGATGCAGGCTGACACCCCTACCTCTTAGCATGTACTGAAACTCTTGGGATACCTTGAGAACCTAAATCAATTGGGATTTGAGATGAATTATGACTTGAGCATTGACCTTGTGTTGATGTCCTTGACAGGTAGTTATTCAGGCTCCGTGACTAACTATTACATGAATAAGATTGTATCTTTTATCCCCGAATTAATCAACATGCTAAAAATAGTAGAACCTCAGATCAAGATAGATTAGAAACCTCTACTGTTGGTTGAGAAAGGCAAGGCTTCTAAGAAGAAGAAGCAGGCTCTAGGTGCCAAGAAAAAAATTAGTAAAAATAGGAAAGAAAAGAAGACATCTAAGTATGTCTACTTCCAATTTAGGATATTGGGACATTGGAAGGGGGATTGCAAAGCTCTTGCTTGTAAGCATTTGAAGATGAAGCCTTTAAAGGCATCTACTTCAGGTATGCTTGTAATTGAAAACTTTGCTACTTTTCCTCGTGAATCCACTTGGGTATTAGATACTGCTTGTGGTTCTCATATCTATACTTCTGTGTAGGGACTAAGGAACTGTAGAAGAGTTGCAAAAGGGGAGATGGACCTATATGTGGGAAATGGAGCTAGAGTTATTGCATTAGCCATAGGAAGCTTTAATCTTATTTTGCCAATTGAACTTGTTTTAGTTTTTATTAATTGTTATTACATTCCGAGTGTTACTAAGAATATTATATCTATTGCGTGTTTAGTAGTAGAAGTATTTGAAATTTTATTTTCGAGTAATAATTGTCAGAATCATTTGAATAATTTTGTTTGTGGTTATGGGATGTTGAATGGTGGCATTTATGCTCTTAATACTAAAACAGAAGTTTTTAATATAAATAATGTGAAGAAAGTTAAATTAGATAAAGAGAATTCCTTCTACTTATGGCATTGTCGTTTAGGCCACATAAATAAAGATCGCTTAACCAAGTTGCACAAGCATGGAGACTTAGGCCCAATAGACTTGGAGTCTTATGGTGATATCGAAACTAATTTAAGAGGAAAAATGATAAAGTTACCCTTTCAAGGGGTGAACGGGCTACAAGTACGTTGGAACTTATACATACTAATGTGTGTGGTCCAATGATTGTTCAGGCACTAGGAGGATACTCCTACTTCATAACCTTTATTGATGATTATTCACAATACAATTACTTGTACTTAATGAAGCACAAGTCTGAAAGTTTTGAAACGTTCAAACTATTTAAAACTAAAGTTGAGAAACAACTTGAGAAAAGTATTAGGGCACTTCGATTAGATCTAGGTGGAGAATACTTAAGTCAGGACTTTCGGGATTATCTAAAGGAAAATGAGATAATTCCCCAGTAGACCCCTCCTTATATGCCCCAACTCAATGGAGTGTCAGATTGGAGGAATCAGACTTTATTAGATATGGTTTAGTCCATGATGAGTGTAGATCTCAGTAAATCCTTTAGTGGATATACACTAAAGAGTGTAGTTTATGTATTAAATAGAGCACCCTCTAAATTAGTTGATTTTATGCCTTACAAAAGATGGTGTAATAAAAACCATCTCTAAGTCACTTAAGAGTATGAGGTTGTCCTGCTATGGTAAAGAGGATAGCGTCAGATAAGCTGAATGCCAAATCTGACAAATGTCTGTTCATTCGATATCCAAATGAAACTATTGGATATCTCTTTTACCAGCCCTAAGCACATAAGGTATTTGTGTCTCAGAATGCTCACTTTTTGGAAAAGGAACACTTACTTGCAAAAGTCAGTGGGAGCAATATTGAACCGGAAGTTCAAGAGGCAGAAATAGACAATCTGCTGATTGACCCCGTTCTAGATACGCAAGATAGTATGATCCAATAACAGCCTATTGAAACACAATCATTGCGAAGATCGGATCTTGTTTATAAATGTCCCCGATAGACTTGGTTTTATCACCACTTATGATAAGGAACTATATCTAATGGAGGATGATGAACCAAGGACATATGATGAGGTAATGAAAAGCTCAGATTCCAATAAATGGCTGAAAGCCATGAAATCAGAAATGTATTCCAAGTATGAGAACCATGTTTGGAATTTGGTTGATGCACCACAAGAGGTTAGACCGATTGGGTGCAAGTGGGTCTTCAAGAAAAAGACTGACATGGACGGTAATGTAATTACCTATAAAGCAAGGTTAGTTATGAAAGGTTATAGTTAATGTGAAGGCATCGACTATGACAAAACTTTCTCACTGATAGCCATGCTTAAATACATACGGATACTCCTTCCCATTGCTGCTCATTATCATTATGTGATCTGGCAGATGGATGTTAAAATAGCATTCCTGAATGGGGATTTAGACATGGATGTGTATATGACATAAAACCTGAGGGTTTTACGTCTCAGAATGGCTTCAAGTTATGCAAGCTACAAAGTTCCATTTATGGACTTGAGCAAGCATCAAAGAGTTAGAATATAAGGGTTGATCACATATTCCATGAACTGGATTTCTGTCTAAACATTAATGAGCCTTATGTTTACAAGAAGGTTAGTGGGAGTGCAGTTGTTTTCTTAGTTTTGTATGTCGATGACATTCTGCTAATCGGAAATGATATGTCTCTTCTTCAAAATGTTAAAGTATGGTTGTCAAGAAAGTTCTCCATAAAAGACCTTGGTGAAGCATCATTTATACTAGGTATAAAGATCTATAGGGATAGATCCAAGAGGCTATTAGGTCTTTCTTAAATTACATATATAGACAAGGTGTTGAATAAGTTCAACCATGAGTATTTAAAGAAAGGTTATCTCCCAATGACAAAGGGGATTAACCTATCTGAGGCTGAGTGTCCGGAGATAGCTCAGGAGAGAATGTGCATGACAGATATACCCTATGGATCCACGATAGGATCCATCATATATGCTATGATATGTACTAGGCTAAATGACTCTCAGGCTTTGAGCTTCATAAGGAAATATTAGTCAGATCCAGGTAAAAAGTACTTGATTGACTTCAAGGCAATTCTTAAGTACTTAAGAAGGACTAAAGATGAGTTCATGATTTATGGGGAAGGTAACCTCATAATCAGAGGTTATACTGACTTGAGTTTTCAATCTGACAATGATGACTTTAAGTCTCAGTTGGGTTTTATGTATGTGTTAAATGGAGGAGCGGTATGCAATAAGAAACTGCTGCTGATTCAACCATGGAATCTGAATACATTGCTGCTTGCGAAGCATCAAAAGAAGCTTTCTGGTTAAAGGGATTTATTGGTGATCGCGGTGCGCTGCCTTAGTTTGTTGATCCAATTACTTTGTATTGTGATCAAAATGGTTTTATAGCTCAGGCAAAGGAACCATGGCCTCGTCAAATAAATAGACATGTATCCAGAAAGTATCATATAACGAGGGAGATTGTTGATGCTAAGATAATAAGACTAGAATATGTTTCCACTTATTAGAACCTCGCGGATGGTCTGATGAAGCCATTGACTCAAGTCAAACTTGACCAACATGTTAAAGCATATGGATTAAGACATATGGGTAATTAACCTTAGTGCAAGTGGGAGTTTGTTGGATATGAGGTATGCCCTTAAGGCAATTAGGGTGATATATCTTAATTATGTAATAGTACGAACATTTTGTTTAATCCGTAAAGGCATTTAATATTTTGTTGATATGAATGTGTTTGTATATACTTTATAGCTGGTTAAAATATATTCATTGATGTATATATATACAAAAGTCCTTGACATATCATAACATGAAGTCGTAGAAATTATAGTTGGACTATATTGGGTAGAACCTACTTCATGTGAAATTATGATTATGTCTAAACTATCCCTAGTCATAGTTTTATCAAGAAAGGATACTGATGAAGTGGAAAGACTAGCATATGGTCAACTTTCTTGGAAAGGGTCCAAGTAGTCAATCTCCAAAGGACCAAAGCTGGTTCCTTAAGTTTGACACATGGATATATCTAGGAGATGTATTAGACACCGCAACAAAATAAACACTTGGTGTATATATCAATGTGTTAGTGTTTATCTTCATGCAATAAGATTTGCGAATATCCTCAGAATTGAGATACTAGTTACCTTGTGTGGTACTATTGCTATACTTTAGGTCATTTCTACACACTAATTAATTTAGGATGTTACGGGTGATTACGGGTATAGTGATGACAACACGTTGGTAAGCTGAGTAGTCAGAAAGAATCCATCGCTCCGGATATTAGAGTATGTGTTTGATAGAAATGGTTTTTAGTCAAACACACTATGGTAAAAGGCAATATACTTCGATAGTAAGTTAATAACTGGATACCTTAGGGCAACCTCGCTGTTAGTGGGTTAACACTTTAACCGAACCCTATAAACTAGATGGTACTAATATTACAGAATGGAAGGAGTTCATTGCATTGGACAACTATTGTATTGACCAGGATTATGTCATAAGCATAAATGACATTCTGAGTAATGGAGGATGGTAGACCCTTCCTAGAGGCATACTACGGTCGTTTTAGGTAATTGAGTTCTACTCAAGCTCTAGAACCTCGAGCCAATGGTTCCATTAGAACAAGGGTTGGTTAAGCCTTAACAACTCAATACTTTGGGATCCTATAAGGTCACACACATTGGACTTTCATCAGACTAAGTAAAGATATAATAGATTTATTCTATTATAAAAATTTAATATAAATAATAATGAGCTTATTATTTAACTTGTTAGAAATGATTAGATCATTTTGGATAAACCAAGGAATTTATTTTGACCGGTTAATAATTTATTAGGGTCATAAAATAAATATTTATTTAAAAGGGATTAAAAGAGAATTTTTTCGAATGGGTTGGACTCGGTAGAAAATTGTAGGACAATTTTGAACTGCAAATGGGCTGCAGGATTTGTGACATGTTTGGTGCGCAAAATCCCTCATCATGGGCTTGCAAGTCCGCAATGTGGCACTTGCAAAAGCCCACGAGGCTGGGCTTACCAGCACGAAATATCTCGCTTGTAGGGCTTGCAAGATGCACAACGTACTCCGCATGCTTTGCATGCAGGCGGAACCTGCGGGGCTCTAAGCCCTACGAGTGGGATGTGCTTTTTGCATATCCCACATCAAAAAAGTAGGAGCAATTTTGCTCCCCTAAGCCTATAAATAGCCACTTGTGTTCCCCCTTTCAACTTGCACCATTAGATCAAAGTTAAATTCTAAGTTGAGATTCGCAAAGATTAATCTCTCGGGTAATTCAGCAAGGTTCTTTTTGAGGAGCTTCAACTTATTCGAGCACCTCTAGTCTATAATTTTGTGTGGGGCTTCTAGAGTGGTCTAGCAACTACTCGAGGCTCCTTAGTTCTCCCTCTCGGGAGGTTTTGGTTTGTGCAGTCTGTGTGGATACTCATAGAGGCTATCCTATGCTTGGAGGATTGTGCAAGGAGGTTCTGCTAAAGCACGCTTCAACTGGTAAGTTTTCTTTCTTTCTCTTTTAATTATTAGGTCTTTTTCTTTAAGCATTTTAGACTTAGTAATCATGCTTAGGTTGTATACTTAGGTTATAGGTTAGAGTTATAACATGTTTAGGTTATAGCTTAGAGTTATAACATGCTTAGTATAAAATATATGTGCTAGCATGTAAGTTAGAATTATTATATGTCTATCCTTTTGCACGCTAACCTAGGTTGAGAATTATTCAGTTAAGGCTTTATTTAATTCATATGCATCTATTAGGAGTTCCTGGGGACATGGATAAAATTTTGAATTTCCGCCATGCCTATTATGCATGTTCAATTTGACTGTCAGTTCCCAACAGATTTTAGCAATCCTTCTCACGAAACTACGATGAGAGCTATATGATGCAATGTCTTTTAGGTATCATCCATCAGGGGTATTATGCATGTTCAGTTTGACCGTCAGCTCCTAACAGATTTTAGCGATCCTTCTCACGAAACTATGATGAGAGCTATATGATGCAATGTCTTTTAGGTATTGTCCATCAAAGGTGTTCCTACTACTGTAGAGTTGAGTTTGGCCAAAGTTTGGAGAGCTAGTCTTTCCTTAGGGACCCGTATGGGTGTTGTCTGGTGGTACGGATCCACTGGCAGACCTGTACGGGTCATACCTTCCATACACGGGGGGGGGGGGGGGGGTTACCCGTATGGGTCCCCTAGTACTCGTAAGGGTGGGGCCCTACTAGTACGGGTCCTCTTATTGCCTAAATACGCTCTTTCGGAAGGGAATCCTTTCCTATTTTGGGAAAAGGTAGGTTACAAACATGATTTATTGCGTTCAGACATCCTCTCCCTTATAAATAGGGCATTGTCCATTCATTTCGTAACACACACTTCTCATATAAAAAATATACTTAAACTTTAGCAATTTCTATAGGTATAGAAAAGGCATAGCGGGGGGATAAGAGGTATAAAATAGGAGAAAACCCATTCTTTTAGGTTTTGTCCACATTTTACTCATTTCTAGCTTTTTTTATTACGATTTAGGGGAGGTTCTATCCACCGAAATTCTCACATAAATAATCCTATTTCACCATCTACTTTCGTCGGGCTCTCTCAACAGTAAAGGGATCATTTAAAAGTGGATGCATGTCTCAAAGGTAATGCTCCTGGGTTTCAAAGAGACTCACATGTTAGTTATTTCATTATTATTAATTTCTATTTCTCTTATTTTATTTGTTCTTCTCATTCCCTATTTCGAGTCTGGTCCTAACTCGGATGAGCCTTTTTGCACCATATATCCCCAAAGATATCATATCTGTGCCCCATACTCATACTGAAGGAAATCCCTTTTTATTTTACTTTTGTGCCACCAATCTTTTAATCTATTAATCTATAAATCAGACTAGACAAAGTTTCTACCTGGACCATAAAGGACCCATCCAGGTAAGCCATACCCGTACCAGTCCTTCCTGGTATCCGTACGGGTCCCACCGACCCGTATGGGTACTAGCCGCAGGTAGATTCCAGAACTCACTTTTAACTAGTTAAAAATCAATCCAACTCACCACTTGCCATGCAATCATTTCCACTAATAATTCAATAAATCAACCTATAAAAGTTAAAATGTGTTTTCACAACAAGATGCACTGAAATGCTGATTTATGGTGTGCTATAAACTGTGCTAACATCTGTGGATGCAGGGGAATTTATTCTCGTTTTTGTTTTATAAATTAGAACAAATGTATAAGTTCTATTTTTATTCCCCCAGTTTTAATTTTTATTCCCCCCATTTATTGCTTGTGCTATATTATAATATATAAATGCAAGTAACGAGTGGAAAGAGTGTATAAATAGGATTTCTCTGATAATTCCATAAATGATGAAAAGTAAAACAATTTTATGTAGTGAATGTAATTTTGAATCAATTAAATGAGAAATATGTGACTCATCCGATACCCAAATCTCTGATCCAATAGGAATGAGTCTCCTGCCTAGAGGGAACCATACCATAACTCTTTCCCAAGTAGACAATTTGGGTGGCAACTCTATCAATTGTATCGAGATTGGGGTCTAGATTCTTTTATTCATTAAAATTTGCTTTTTGTGCAAACTTTAACTAAAAATGTTTTATCACACCTAAATCCGACAAAACCCCCAGTCGACCCCCGCCTCCCACACTGGCGCCAAAGGAGACCCGCACGTCATCGACACCTAACACTCTCACTAAGAATCAAGCTTTTAGCTCTGCAATTGATTTCATAGGTTAATGAAAATGAGCCAAAAGTCTTCAACAATTGGTGATTTCTGTTCTTTTATAGACCCCTCTCACTCTAAATAATCAATTTAGTCCCTTAATTTTGTGGAAACAATGGAAAAATTGGATTAGATCAAGTTAGTGAAAGAAAAAGACAAAAAAAAACACAGTGGCTAAGAACTCACACTGCGATGGCCACTATCGTCGCAGCAGCCACCACTATGCCGCTGGGAAGATAGCGGCCTCCACTATAAGAGCAGTAGCCCATGCTGCTCTGATAGTGGCCATGCCAGATCCGATAGCTGGTAGCCACCGCTGCCTAGCGGCAGCAGTGGTGAACGACGCCGCCTCCTCCCGCACCACCACCGGCGGTGGCTCCGGCTAGGTCAGGGAGCCAAAAAAACAAAAATTTTTACATTTTTAAATTTAACTTTTTATATATTTTTCAGTAATCTTTTAAGCGCGATTTACATCCAAAAATCACGAAAAATGGAATTTTCAACCGTGTTTCAAACTAAAAAAATAGAATAACTAGCCGAGATTAGGTCATTGCAATTTCCATCATCGTTCTATGGGAGTGACTGAAAGCCCGTGCTCAAAGGCTACCCTTGGGAGATTATCACTTGATAGGCCAAATGTTATCTCACGAAAGAGCAAGGGTTAGGAGTCAATACCTGAGGGGTCTATTACGGTCACCGTCAATGTTCTGTCAACTCGTCTACTAAGGGAAAGACTTGAGGCTTCTCGAGTCGAGGTTACCTTTGATACTTTGACATTTTTACGGTCACCATACAGTCTTAATATATGAACTGGAATTTTTGCAGTCATCTCAGACTCTTCAAAAATGAATTGGGATTTTTGGGATCACCTCGAACTCTTCAAAAATGATTTAGGATTTTTGTGGTCACCTCGAACTCTTAAAAAATGTCTTTAGATTTTTACGGTCACCTCGGACTCTTAAAAAATGAGTTGGGATTTTTGCTGTCACCTCGAACTCTTTGAAAATGAATTGGGATTTTTACGGTCACCTCGGACTCTTCGAAAATGAATTGGGATATTAATGGTCACCTCGGACTCTTAAAAAACGAATTCTATTATCAAGAGGAAAATTTTAGATATGAGTAATTGTTGTAAATTGCTTTTTATTGCCTAATTGATTTTGTCAAGACAAAAGTTTTTACCCTTTCAATTGACAATAAAAATGGAGTATTGATAAAAATTTAAGATTAGAAACATTCGGGAGTCCGGAAAAGTTTTTGAGGTTTGATCGGATTGTTCCCTTTTGATTGGAGCATATTTTGAAAAGCATGACATAGGAATTTAAAATATATCAGGGCCACCTATAACCGCCAAACAACTTGATATAAACTGGGGTCGCCTTCGACCGCTGAATAATATGCCTTAAAAAGAATGATTCAGAGATCTCTGGGGTCACCTTTGACTCACCGTTAATTCACTAAAACTTGAGTTTAAGATTTCTAGGATTCCGGAGAGGTTGTTGAGGTATCTGCTGGGTCTAGTTGGTACGCCCCTTGAATGTTTTATCGTCAACTGTAGCTTTTGTGTTAGGATGTTCTAAAAAGTTGCATTAGGGTGACAGTAAAAATTGCATCGATGTTCCCCTAGAAGATCGCATAGAGGTTCCCTTGAAAACAAATCAGAGTTCTGAATTTTGGATTCTCAGACTAGTCGCCAATCGGGATTGTCGTATAGTGTACCTATCAAGAGAGGATTGAACTATTAGTAATCGTTGCGAATTACATTTTTATTGCTTAATTAATTTTGTTGAAACAAAAATATTTTTCACCTTTAATTAACAATAAAAATAGAAGAATGAGATATAAATTGAGTTAAGATTTCCGGGGGTTCAGAGAAGCTGCTGAGGTCGAGCATATAGTTTGAAGACATTTTTTCATGATAGGTCTGAGGAAGTCATAGGTGTAAGGTTTCGATGATGTGTGGGTCTCCCTTGGCGCCTTGTGGTAGGGCCTACTAGGGTGATTGGTTGCTTGATTTAGGTGTGATTAAACCATTTAGTTCAAGTTTGCACATTTTAACCAATTTTATGAAAAAAAAGAATCGAGACTCAAATCTCGATACAAATGATAGAGTCACTACACAAGTTGTCTACATGGAAAGAGTTTTTGTATGGTTCCCATTGGGCAGGAGACTCATACCATTTGGGTCAGAGATTCGGGAATCGGATGAGTCACTTATTTCTCATTTAGTTTATTAAAAATTACATTCACCACATAAAACTATTTTATTTTCATCATTCAAGGAATTATTACAGAAATCCTATTGTTCTACTTTTTCACACTCAATTCGTACATTTACAATTTACAATAAAGTACAAGCAATAACTGGGGGAATAAAAATTAAAACTGGGGGAAAATTGGGGAATTGAAAGGGATCCGATACATTTATTCTAAATTATAAAAAAAATAAAATAAATTCGCCTACATCCACAAAAATTAGCATAGTTTACCACACTTCATAAGTCAACATTTTGTTAATAAAAAATGTGATTATGTTAGCGTGATGATTTTTTGATCGATAGTGCCCAGATGGCTTCTAGGATCAGAAAGAAATAACAGGTCTTCAACTTATTTTGTTATGAAAACACATTTATAGCTTTTGTCGATTGATTTACCGAACTATTAGTGACAATGATCGAATGGAAATGGTGATATTAGATTGATTTTATAGGTTAAAAATGGAACTTTGGGTTCTGCCTAGGGGCCAGTACCCGTATAGGTAGGTGGGACCTATACGGACCTTTTTTAGTCCCAGACAGAACCTCAGTTCTACCAAAGGCAGAAACTTTATGTAGATGGAGCAGAATATGAGAAATAACAATAAAATAAAAGAGATGTGAGTCTCTTTGAAACTTAGGAGCGTAGTGAATTGACTTTGAAGCGATCCATGTATTGAGAGAGAGTCTAGCGAAAGTAGATGATGAAATGGTGATTTTAGGATTGTTTAGGTGAGTATTTTTGTGGACAGAACCACCCCTAAATCCTAATAAAGGAAGCTAGAAATGAATAAAATATAGACAAAACCTTAAGGAATGGGTTTTCTCCCTATTTTTTACCTTGTATACCTCAACTATACCCTTTCTATATAGTATGAAAACTACTAGAATTTCATAAAATATATCCTATAATTTGTTTTCTAATTGACTCTTTCTTGTATATGTTGTCTTCCCCTTGAAATGAGGCAAAAAGCCTCGATTTATAGGGGGAAATAGATTCTGAACGTAATAAATTGCATTCATGACTGATTTCTCCCAAAAATATTATGGATCACCTACCATAAAATATGTTTAGGCAGATACAGGACCCGTATAGGTCTGATGGGACCCATACGGGTCCCTCGCAGGCGTGTGGGGGATTTGAACTATACGGGTCCACCTGTGGATCTGTACCACCAAGTATGACCTGTACGGGTCTCTAAGGGCAATTTAGGTCTCAAAACTTGGCCAAACTAAGCTCTGCAGTAGAAGGAACACCGCTAATGGATAACACCTGTGAAAGATTGCAATACGTAGCTCTCATCATCGTTTAATATGAAGGACTTTTAAAATCCAAAGCTCATAGTAGGACTCTGTTGCTGAGATAATGATCTTTGATTTATTTCTTGTAGAAGCTGGTATAGAAGAATAGATGAGAATTCTATCAATATTAAGCATGAATACATTAGCTGATAGGTTGGTTATATTTCCATATCTAGTTGAGTTCATTGCTTGCTTGATTGACTTATTTGACTAGATAGCTTGCTATGAGAGTGATGATATTGATTCTTATTGCTACATAGGTCAGGTGGGTATGCCCCTGATGGAGGATTAGAAATATGGTGATGTACTTGTGGGTTTACGTGTCCCGATATCGGTGCTTAGGATGGCCACTTGTGCTACAACTATGGCAAAAAAGAGAGAGCTCCTCACGAGTTGTCTAAGGCGGCGAGTGAGTTGTATAACGATTGATGGATTGATCATATAAAGAAAAAGCGGGAGCTTGCAGCAAAGTTCGAGACTCTGAATTATGATTTGTTGGATGCTATCACTACCGATGAATTCTACCAAGGATGGCTTCAGGAGATTCAGACCTTATGGACTCGAGATGTTTGATCGTGGTCTCTTGTAGAGGATGGATTTGAGCCTTTCGAGTCCACTAGGCTGGAGAAAATATTCAGGTACTATGATGATGATAATAATCTGGGTATCTTGATGTGATCAATGGCCGTCGTTACCTTTACTTTTATTTGTCATAATTTTTGCATAGACCCAAACATTGTGATGGGCCTATCAGACTTATTTATTATTTTGACTTTATTTTTGCCTGGACCACCTTTTTGGGTTTTTAATCCAACAGACTCATTCTTGACTTTTTCATAGACATATCTCTTTTCAGTCTATTAGGATTTATGTCTTTTGTTATTCTTTTTTTTATTTTGAGGCATTGGGTTCACTGCATGGATCCCCACATTAAACTCAACTGCAACATTTTTCCTTTTAGTCCCACAAGTCTAGTTTCAGCTTCTAGTTCTTACTCTCTTTATTTTCAAACACTTTAGATTTCTAAGTTTTGATTATGGATTCAGTTCAATAAGCAAATTTTATTTCCAGTTTAATCACGTTTAAGTTTCATTTCAAATTCAATCTTTATATTTTTAGCATTATTTATCTTAAATCTCTTTAAATTTTAGTACATTCAAGTTCAGTCATGTCTAGCTAAATTCTTTATGACTTGACCAAGTAAAAGTCAGGGCTTGAATTAAATTGTGTGAGGACAACAATTGAATACAAAAATCCGCATGGCGACCTATTTGCCAATCTAGGTGCTTGAAAAGGTTTTTATGGTAAGAGTATCACTTAGTCTCGTTGTTTGGCCTGATCAACCATTTGGTAAGTCTTTATGATTATTGTCAATTCAAATTCTTGGATCCGTAATTGTGCCTGCAAAGGGATAAAGTGACAACAATCTCCATCGAGACTGGAGAACAGTACTCTTACGCCTGTTGGGAGTGCTTCACTACCTGTCAGTAAGGATTGAGGCTTTTCTAATATTTATTGCTATTCATTGGCAAGCTCTTTAGCAAGAAGTTGAGAGATAAAGTGAACAAGAAGTAGGTCATGGTGTGAAGTCTGGTCTCCATATAGTTCAATGAAGAGTTGCTAGTACTGTACGGTGCATGAGTGTTATTATAACTAAATCTAGGTCTCGATGCAACTAATTCCTCGTCCCATGTTCATCATAATGTTCAATCTCGCTCTACTTTGGTTGAGTCATTATTTCTCTTTATTTTATTACTAGCTTTATTTAGTTGTAATCTACAGATTCCCATCGAGAGTACTTTTGTTAGATATGATGTATGCCCTTAAGGCAATTACGGTGATATATCTTAATTATGTATTGGTACAAACGATTTGTTTAAGTAATAAAGGCATTTAAACTTTTGTTTATATCGATGTATTCATATATATTGTGACTACTTAAAATATTTTCATTGATATCTTTGTACAAAGGTCCTTAACATAATATATAACATGAAGTGAGAGATATTATAGTGGGACTATGTGTAGTGAGACCTACTTCATGTGCAATTATGATTATATCTAAACTATCCGCAGTCATAGTTTCATCAAGAAAGGATATTGATGGAGCAGTAAGACTAGCATGTGGTCAACTCTCTTAGAAAGGGTCTATGCAATCATCCTCCTAAGACTGAAGGTGGTCCCTTGAGTTTGACACATGGATATATTTGGAAGATATATTAGAGACCGTAGTAAGATAAACACTTGGTATGTATATCAATGAGTTAGTGTTTATCTTCATGCAGTAGCTTTATGAATATCCTCATACTTGAGATATTAGTTACCTTGTGTGGTACTATTGCTATACTTTGGGTCATACCTATTCACTCATTAATTTAGGGTGCCACTGATGATTACGGGTATAGTTATGACGAACACGTTGGTAAGCTATAAAGTCAGAAAGAATCCATCGCTCCAGATATATTAAAGTGTGTTTACCTGGCCGCTTGTTAAAGTGTTGATTACTGTAAACCTCTGATCAGAGTATGGGATTGATAAAAATAGTTTCTTGTCAAATACATTATGTTAAAAATTGTTATACTTCGGTAACAAGCAAATAACTGGAATAGCTTGGAGCAACCTCGCTATTGGTTGGTTAACACATTAATTAAGCCTAAGAAACTAGATGGTACTAAGATTAAAGAATGGAAGGAGTAATGGGGAATTAAGGACCCTTGCTAGAGCCGTACTACAGTCTTTTAATCTAGACCCTCAAGCTAATAGTTCCAATCGAATAAGGATTTGTCAAATCTTAACAGCTCAATACTTCGGGATCCTATAAGGTCACACACATTCGACTTTCATCGGACTGAGTAAAGAATTAATAGACTTGGTCTATTACAAAAATATTAAAGGGATGGTTGAATTATTACCTGGTTAGAACAGATATTTTATTTATTGACCAGTAACTAATTTTAATAGAGTTATAAATAAATTAAAGTGTTTTTTGAAATTATTAGATCATTTTTCGGTTAAGCTAGGAATTTATTTTGACCAGTAACTACTTTTATTAGGGTCGTAAATAAATGAAAGTGTTGATTAAAATGATTAAATCATTTTATGGTTAAGCCAAGAATTTATTTTTGTCGGTAACTAATTTTATTAGGGTCATAAAATAAATTAAATGAAAGGAGGATTAAATTTAATCTCGTATTAAATTTGCATTTAATCCGCATTCAATCGCTCATTTAATCTCACATTAAATCCACATTTAATCCTGCATTAGAACTGCATTTAATCCCGCATTAAATCTGCATTTATTATGGGGAGCCTTTGCTCCCCCTATATAAAGAGCTCTCATTCCCCTTTCTCAAATTTACCACAAGATCATTCAAGTCTTTATTTGAGATTCCAATGCGATATCTCTCAAGTCAACTCAAGAGCAAATTCCTCTTTATTTTGGGTGAATTTTGGAGTGGTCTAGCAGCTACTCAATGCTCTATGGTTCTTCCTTGTTGCAAGGTTTTGGTTGGTAGGGTTCGTGCGGATACTCATAGAGGCGATCCTATACTTGGAGGCTTGTGTAAGAAGATTCTACTAAAGCACGCTTCAACTGGTGAGTCTTTTAATTCTCTTTTAATTATTAAGTTCTTATATTAAGCATTTTAAGACTTAATAATTATTATGCTTAGGATATTTTACATAGTTAGTATATTTTATACCTTGACTATAACTTAGAGTTATAACATGTTTAAAATAATATATTTTTATGCTAGGATATAATTTAAAATTATGGTACGCCTAGCCTATGCATGCTAACTTAGGTGGAGAATTAATTTAGTTAAGGCTTCAATTAATTTATATGCTACTAATAGGAGTTCCTAGGGATAAGGGACAAATTTTGAATTTTCATCGTGCCTGTTATCCATGTTTAAAGTGACTGTCAGTTCCCAATAGTGGTATTAGAGCCTTCCTATTTAGTGCATAATTAAGTTAAAAGCAAACTGAATTTTATTTTCTATATGAAATAATTTAAGGTTTGTTAAATTGTTTGGAACAATATATGAACTTATACTTTTCTTTCAAAGGTTAAAAAATGGATATAGATAATTTTGAAAACTTACTTTAACTTATTAAAGATACAATAAATTGTATAAATTACATGGGTTATAGATGCTTTTAATTTACATGAATTAAAAGAACAAAATTTATTAGACCAAGAGAATCCATGTTTTTTCAAGCTTGTGCCCGTATATGTTCTGCCAAGGATTGGACAAGGTGTCTACTCCTTATAGGGCACCTCTCATGCCTGGGAATATATATCGGTGGAACTTGAGTTAGTAAATAGGAGATTAAATACGTACTAATTTATTTATAGTATATAAGATGGTTCTTAAATATGTTTCTATAACAAAGTAAATGTTAAATTATTGAATAAAAGCTTATATGAAATGCGATTTAAATGTAACAAATAAAAATGTTAATTATTTTGCATATAATCTTAGTTGATGGAATAATTATAATAAAGAGCTTGAACCCACCTAAGGTTAGACCATACAAATTAATTCTAAAATTTTCTGAATTAGCATAAGTTATTATAAATATGTCCATCTAAAAAGTCCTAGATTGGGTGAGATGTTTAACACTAATAAAATCCCAAAGTAAATATATTAAGGCAAGTTATAAGTCTTCCTCACTCAAATTTACGATACGATCTCTTTTTAGCTATAAAGTGTTGTCCAAAGCGTTCCTTTCATTTACATTTACAGGTTATAAAAGTTAAGATAGGGTTTGCCTTAACAGGAATGGATAGTCTACCATAAAATTGGGGGCTTGCCGTAGGACTCAGACACGTTCAAGGAATTGTTAATATAAGAGCACACATCTCTTGGAATTAAGGAACTTGAATAAATTAGCAATTGCATATGCTGCAAATAGAATGGAATTCCAACTACAACTTACTAATATGGCATGACTCATACAATTGTAGGTCATCTTAGACTAGTTATAGATGCTACCTACTTGGAAATTTAGCTAGGATAAACCAATCGAATTCAATAGAATGAGCTATTGTAAATTTGGAAAAATGGTAGGGTAAAAGTATTTAATTAAAAGTCCTTATATAAAATACATATACTATATACTAAAGTCTAAACAATATTTTTCTTTCTTACATCTTGGTTGAAATTTTTTTTATTTAAATACAAATGTTCGTCTTGATGACTAATTTTGATTGGGTCAGGCTTCAAGGGTTTGATTAGAAATGTGAGGACAATCCTCATAGCCTTTGGCTCAGCATTTATATTGTATAAGCCCGAATCTAAACAACATGATGCAATTAATTCTTCTTAAAACATATATACATGAAATAATAAAGGAAACTATGATACAACACCTTAGAGGTTGTCATCCCTGTTACCTTATGTAAGCAGCTGACAGGTGACAAGGATAAACATCAAATTAGATGTTATGATCCACGTTACCTAAGCTCAAAGGGCATCATAAAATCATGGGCTTGGAAGTCTATATCTTTACATCTTAGAGAGAGGATTTCCTATCATAGAAGATTTGAACCAAAATATTTTTGATGGAAAATTGGTGAACCAATTAGTCAGAAATTTAGATGGTTCATAGCACAAAGAAGTAAAGGGATACATAGTGTTTAGTATTGAAGTAGTGTAGAGCAAAGTGATGAGAAAAAGCAAAAGGAATACTGAACATTTTGTCTTGGTGACAAAAATGATTGTTTTCTATATGAAATATTGGAAACAAGATCAAAATGACTCAAGTCTCATAGTATGAGAAGAGGAGGCTTGGAAACTTCCACTTCAAGATGTTTGATATTGAGAACTTCTACATCTCAAGGGAATTCTAAATTATTATGGAATTGTGAGCACGGGATTTTGCAGTCCCTCTCGCGAGACGATGATGACGTGTACCCGATTTTAATACCTCAAAATAAAAGTTCTCTTTAGAATTTTTATTACCAAAATAATATTCCTTGTGAATTTTATAATTGGTAGAATCCAGTTCGGCGTGGCCGATAACGCGTCCGGTAGGAGCTTGAACCGATGATTTACACCCAAATAATAAATACCCTCTAAAATATTATTAAAAGTCATAAAGATGCCTTTTTTCCACTAATAAACCACTTTTCCCGACTTTTTAGGCTTTTTGACCCGTTGGTTGTCGGTATGCTGGAGGATGATGTCGCCACCGACATCATCCATGCCGCCGGTGGCATAATAATACCGCCGGCGGCCTCATCCAAATCGCCGGCGATATCATCATGTCGCCGGCGGCATGGCCTGAAATGGGTCCTCCACAGACTGCCTTTCGGCCACTTTCGGCGGAATAAGTCAAAAAGGTCTCGAAAAACACCCCAATTTGCCTATAAAAGGCACCCAAAAACTGCAATTGAGAGGGGGGACTGAAATTATAGAGAGAAGGAGCTAAATTGGGCAATTAAGAGCTGAAATCGAGAGTAGATTTTAGTGAGATAAGAACTAGAAAAGGCAGGAAAAAGGATTCTAATCCACTTTTCCCGTTTTTTCTTCTTCGAACTCTCTGATTGTGAGCTTAAATCAGTGGGTCTTTGGGTTAAATCAACCGGATAGAATTTAGAGACCTAAAACCTTTAAATTAATAATCAAATTATCGTTCCAAGCTCCCCGGAGGCGTTATTGTTCAGTTCACGAAGAGTTGGATTCACTACCCCGAGGTGAAAATCCTGAGTCTCATAGCTCTTCGGCTTTATTATTATTGTTTTGCACTTTTTTTTTGTTGATTTGTATTTGCTTTAAGTTTTCGGTTATTTTAACTGCAAACCGCTGCTGCTGCGAGAAATTGAAGTCGCCGGAGACATGTGATGTTCCTGGCTGTATCACCCATGTCGCGAGAGGCATCGTTGGTACCGCCGTTAGCATCACATTCCCCGGAGACCTCGCTTTCTCGCAGAACCCTTTCTTTACGGTACTCAGAAAGCCCTGTGCCCATCTGCATGCTGATGTTGCCTGTGACAAAGTTGATGTCGCCGGCGGCATCATCCATGCCGCCAGCGACATCAACTTTGTCGTCGGCGGCATCAGATGCCATCGGCCGTATGGTTTTCTGGATAGCAGTATTGTTTTTGTTTATTTCGAAACTAATTTATTTTCTAAAGCTAGGACCTATAGTGTAACGATGGAGGTTCGAAACCTCCTGAAAATAGACCCGCCCCACAACAAGTGGTATATTCATTTGTAATCCGATTAAAGCAATAGTCGAATCTGAAATTTGGACAAAAATGGAATTTCCCCTCAAACGCCATTCGAACCTCATTTTAGCCATTCAATCGGGCTTTATGATATTATAAATAAGATATGCCATATTCGTGTCAACCATTATCTGCAGGTGGGTATATATCGGATGTTCGGGTGTTTTATTTGTTAAGTAGAAAATGTATAGGACTTGAAAACCTTGTAATAATTCTACTTTCCGCACTTACTTTTCTTTTACGATTGTAAATATTTTACTTACCGCTTCAATTGCTTGATAAATGCGAAAACCACAAAATAACTGAAAATACAAATAAATAGGGTGGATTAAACCGATTAAGAAAGAATGAAATATCCTAATTTGGCCTAATGAAAAGTAGATAACATCATCCGAACTCGGAATCTCTATGTAAGGTATGGTCCAACCACCCGGTGGGAAAATCGTACCGAAAATTTCCCGGTTGAGCTGAACCGGGTGGCGACTCTATTCTAAATACGGGATTTCGATCTCGTATCTTTTAAGCATTAAAATATGCAAAATCATTTTCTTTTCAACCGCATCACACTCGTCTCCCCGACACACCAAAAAACGGGCCGGCCCGACAGGGTCCGGCCCCCGCGCTCGCAGCCGCGCAAACAGCCGTCCGCTCACAGTGGCGACTCTGTTGGGGAACATTCTTTAAACTTGAATCTTCCTTCATAGTTTAAAAGATTTTGATGATGTATTGAAATCATTGGCCAAATTAAAACTTCATTCTTTTCTTATGACGTCTTATCCTCGTGCGTGTAGATAGTTCGGTAATTTTAGGTACCCTATTTAACCTGAGAAGCTCACAAAGTATCACTCATGCCCTGTTGGAATTGAGGATGCCTAGTGGGTGGATCACTCGTTTTAACCAACACGGAAACTCCTATGACCGCGCCCATTCAGGGAGTGGTTGAGTAACGTGGAATCAAGGTAAACGGGAACCTTCTACGTCAACAACCCTATACCAAAGCCGCGTTAGACAAAGCCTTAGCATACCATTCCCCTTAGGATTACCCAAAACGAATAAAATAATTGGGACGCGCTTCTTTCGCCATTACCGGTGAAGTAGCCAAACTCCATCCTACCAAAGAGGTGTTACGCAGGAGCCATAAGGTTGGAACAGGGCCGATTTGCATGCTATGTGCTTTATAATCATACACCCCCATGCATCGGCTATTAAGAGCCGAAAATAAATCAACTTACCCTTATCACTTCCACCCTTGGAAGAGGTTTAGCAACATGTGTGGGACTTCTCTTGTACCTCCGTTGCGTCACCACATATCGCTATGTATGACGTGAAGTATACACGTCTCATATATGTTGGAGGGATAAGCCATCACATCATCTCTAACCACATCTACGTGCAGCCATGCGCACTACACGTCACCCCCAGGGCATAAAAAGACATACATACATACCATCCATACCATTTACAACCCATTCATGGTCTAATCTGCGACTCGTGATCCTAAGCAGCCCTCCTCTTGAACCAAGACTTTCACAGCCAACCATGTCTATTCCCCATGATGACAACCGTACCTCATCCAGAGGACAAGCTAGCCTTCCCTCCACCGTAGGGGCAACAGCTCACCCGCCGTCTCTTGGATCAGAGATCACCGCTGCTATCATTCAGTTCCTGAACTCCGATCAGTTTAGAAACATCATTCAGGAGGTAGTGTATGTATCCGTCAAGAAGGTCCTAGAAAGACAGGACTTCGACCAGGTCATGCGATCTCCGGGCATGACACCTGATGGCGATACACTCTGGCAGTCACCGCCAACCGCTTACCCTGGACAAAGAGAAGGAGCCCAGAATCCGATTCTTCCACCATTCTCTAACACCTTACCACCAACTTTGGTCACCCCATCACAATTTAAAATCCCCGCTGCCCCGATGCTTCCTCAATACGACCAAGTCATGCAACACATCGTTGAAGACTTCTCGCGTCAGTTGATGACAGCAGACTGCTATCAGGGAAGGGTCCAATCAGAGAAAGACCAGTTCTTTCAATACACTGAATCACCCACACCCCCACCTCAAATCATAGTGGACCAAGAGACCTATCAGGAGTCGGCACCAGTTGCCATTATTCGGCCAAACAACGGTCCTAAGTGTAGAACCAATCCGTGGAAGCTGCCACTTAATGTACTCTTCACCGGGTTAAAGGAAGCTGGGAATCTTAAACCTCTTCACGAGTTCAATCCCCCCATGAGAGAAGAAGGAAAAGGCTTTTGCAGATATCACATGTTGTCGGGTCACAACACCAACCAGTGCAAAGCTTTGGTCCGTACCATCCAACGACTGGTGGATGAAAAGAAGATTACCGACCCTGAAAGGGTATCCTGCCCCTTACCAGAGTCTGGCAACCAGACACGGACGATTAATCCCGGCTTTTCCAAACAGTCGAAAGCTCCTCAAGATCTCATCAAGGCCATCTACTCAAATGGTGGGGGAAAATCACGCTCTGACAGTGAGGACGAAGAATCCCGATTTGCAATCCTCAGAGTTCAGGCCTTTTAGCTCCATAAGCCACTTCCATTCTTCTTACTTACGTTGTGTTCGTATCCTTTGATCAGCGTCTTCACATGAGCACTTGTACGACGCTTTCAGTATTCAAGATATTTTTATTGAATGAAATTAAATTGAGTACATTATGTGGTAATCAAATCCAATAATTTAAACCCTGTCAAACACATGAGAGATAATAAAGAGCTTAAAGACCATGATAATGCTTTTGCTCAATGCAATAATCGGATTGTTGAAACACCATGGGTCTCTTCTAGAATTAACTCAATGGCCTTACAATGGTGCACCTTCAAGCCACCAAAGAAACATCAATCGGTCTAGAGAATCAAGGTTTACACCCAACGGAGCATAACCTCCATCAAACACACGTCGTAGCCAAATCCCAGACCAACATCACCACCAAGAACGCGACCAAATCTGAAGAGAAACACATCTTCACCCAGTACAAATCAACCTCATCAAACCCTTCAGCTAACAAGGTCAGGGGGCAACCACTTCCTAGAACGCCAAGTCTAAAGGCAAGCACGTCCATCCCACAAGCCACAAAGACGATCGCGCAACCAATGTCGCAATCAGCTTACCAAATGAACCAACAAGGCAAGCAACCACTATAAAGGCACCAAACAAAAGGTCCTTAAGCCGAACATCACTTGTTCACAACCCATCACTAATACAGGATACGATTTCAGGCCTAAACAAGAAGGGCTCTGCAGACCACGAATTGAAGGAGCAGTCAAAATAGCGATCAGGACAACAATCAAACCGATTGATGAAGCTTTGGAGTAAGCACATAAAACTCCCGCAAACTAAACAGCTTGCAATAAGGTCAGCCAAAAACTCCCGACGTAACTTTGAAGGTCAGAATAAACTGGGTGATCTTGGTGAAAATCAAACGGACACCAAGGAACTTGGAGAATCTGCAAAAGCACAACTATGGAAACAATAGCAAATCAGATACCCAATGCCCTTTCCAAGAGTCATAGACCCAGCACTGAGAAGTTTGAGACCTTCCGATACTAAGGTTAAGTTCAAATCAGATTGAAGAGGCCTTCGCACGATCGGAAATGACACCAAATAAGCGAGGCTGTTAAAGTCATGAGCTTAGGCAAGAAGCGAGTTCATCGATCTAGTCGGCCAAGACAAGCTTAAGCATTATCAGGTCTAAACAAAAGAAATAAATCAGAAAAAGCGGCACACTAAAAATATATATATACAATAATCACCCGCTAGTCAGCCTTCTACTGACTGGGCAAAAATTAGGGTTACACCCGACGGTCGGTACCTTGCAAACCGGCTGTACAAAAATTAGGGGATAAGTCAATAACGCCTGTTGAACTGAAAACCCAAAAAGGGCGGTTCAGACAAAAAGGAGGGCACGAGAGAAAAACAATAAGATGTTAACTTGAAAACCTGTAAAGGCTGGTTAACACCAGGGGTCCCATTAATGGAAATGATTGCCAACATCTTGTACTCAAATTAGATTCACTCGATAAAAGTGTCTTTCATATTGAAACATCTGTGTTTGTGATTACGTGAATGCTTGGCGGTCGAAGAATGGAAACATCACAAGTAAGCTTAATCGAAGACACTATGCGCTCAATGGTCGGAATAAATCTGTTAGGGCGAAAACCCGAAAGGATAAGTCCATGCAAACCATGGGGTCAAATTGGAGCCTAAAATCTGTGTTCCCCAGGCTCTGCAGAAAACCCCACAGCTTTTGGTTATGGGTTGCAATGGCAGAAACGGACGGAATGGCCGAAAACAAGTTGCTAGAAGATTGAAGCCGCCGGCGATGAGAGCGATACCGCCGGCGATATCGCTCATACCGCCGACGATGTATTTGATGACGCCGGCGATATGGGTTCAACTTGGGCGATATGGATGATGCCGCCAGCGGCATGAATTTAATTTTCTGGGCGGCATCAGAAGCATTTCTGCCATTTCGGAACTGTACAAAACCTGTAAAACAATCGTATGCTACATTTCCAATGACTTATCAAACGGCAATTCATCGTTGTATTCAAAATAAAAGCCCGAAGGCGCAAATTGCTCAAATTGTACCAAATTGTCTACAAAATCAAATTGTCAAAACCCCAATGTATCAGAGGTACAATCCAAGAACTCAAAGGCAAAACAAAAACGAAAGGTAAAACTAAGCATGCCCGCCACTACCGGCTGGACGGGATGAAACGTCATCAGGACTTGCGAACCAATCGTCAACATCGTCTGCCTCTCTTCCCTCCGTCATGGGAACGCTACTGGACTCCTCGGCCGCGGTAAACGCACGTCGGCCAGCAGACTTCTTGACCCCCCTGCGACTGGTACCCCCAGGGTGCGTACAGTCCAGATTCTGTTTGCTTCTCTGTTCTTGAGCGGTGGCCGCCAGCTGTCCCTCGAGATCGCTCACGCGGCGCTGTAAAGCTGCAGTCTCCTCCTCATACCGTCGCCGAGCTGCGTCAGCATCAGACAGAGAAAGGGCTAGAAAATCCTGCAAACCGGAGAAAATATCAGCCTTGCATATCATGCATAACATCCATACATATATCCCATCTTAACATGTGCATAAAATACCTGTACAAGAAGCGATTGCCCAATAAGGGTATCCCGGAGAACGAAATTGTTCTCCGCAAGTTGCTCCACATGACTTCGCGCCACCTAGCAAATCCAAAAAGCAAAATCTTAGACACCTACATCTATGGCTCAATAAGAAAATGATTATTAGATCTTACGTAGGTAGCATTTTCAGGCACGAAAATCGGGGCTTGCCGGCTCGAGCCAACATTCCTATGAGAGAATTCGCCTCGAGAGTTCATCAACAGGAAGGTGGTTTCCAACGGATTAACCAATCTCCCCTCCACGAAGTTTACGCCCTCCGGGACGCCATACTGTCGGGTCCCGCTTTGGTTATCACGGCCCCTCTTTCTCGCGGGTTCCTGCAGAACGTAAAAGTCACACGTCAACAACGTCCCTAAACGACTTCAAAATTATACACACAAACACAATCATACCTCGAAAGAACGTTGCTCCCCTTGGGACATCGGCACGCTCCCGCCAGCTACCCCCGCGCCTACCTCGTCCTCCCCCTCAGGATCGACCGCAATGTCACCTTCCAGCGCTTCATCTTCATCATCATCCTCAACGTCCACAACGCCTTTTAGGCGCCTCTTTTCGTCCTCCAATCGTTGCTCATTATGATACTCAATTGTATCGTTGCCGTGGATGCGAGGACACACAGGGAGAAGACGCTGAAAAAGCTGCTCGTAGAGGCCAGGAACGCTAGGGATCACTCGGCCGTTCCCCTCGATATAATCGGCTTTGTCGGCCTCGGCAGAAATCACTAAATGAGGCCACCACAAACCCCGCGGAGGATCGGCAGGCACGGGCCTAGCAGCAACCGGAAGGGACCTCCAACCCCGGACGCGCTCGCCCAGATACCACTGCTGAGACAGGGGGCACTCGATCACAAACCGGCGGTCATCCACCTCCCGCCGGACCCGGACAACCTCAGCCAAGTTCTCTACCCCATCGAACGGGTCCAAGACGAGCTACATCAAAACAACCAACATAAGTCCATAGACCATAAATAATAATAAAAAAATAAAAAAAAATAAAATAAATAATAATAATAATAATAATAAAATCGCGTACCGAACTCAATCGCGCGCTTCTGAGGACCTCCCTATACAGCGTAGGGTACTTGGCCTTCCCACCGATACACCCGCACCAGCGGGCAAGGAAATGAGAGTCCGGTGGCACAACCTTCTTAAACTCCAACGGCGGAAGGATCTGATGCTCGAATGCCCAAGCCTGCACAAATAACGACCGATCAATTCAAAGGACGTCATGCAATAAATAAGAACACATGTTTTCAAAAAATAAAAAAATAAAAAAAAAATAAAAAAATAAAAAAAATCTATACCTGGAGTAGCAGATGGCAAAGGCGAAGGGCTTTTTCATTCTTCCGAGCTCCCACGTCCAGCCCGTGGTACAATTGGGCCAAGATGGCCCTCGGCCAATTCTTCCTCCTGATTCCCGGCACATCTTCCACCGCGGTTATAAGTATGTAGTTGATCTTACTCCCCGAGATTGGGAAGAACAGCACGGTGAGTAGCGAGATCACAAAGGAACGGACACATGCCTCCCTTTCCTCCTCAGGCACCACATCCACCTGGGTCCAATAACAGTACAACTCACCATAGGACAGCCGCCCAGAAACGGGCTTCAGTCCGAACAACTCCTCAACCCGCCTCACCACGGGCCTCTCAACATGGTACTTGTCCATGTAGACGTCAAAATGGATAACCTCGTCCGTCCAAGGAAGGCCGGTCATGGCTACCACATCAGAAGGGGTGATTGTAACTTCTCCAAAGGCGAGATGGAAGGTATGGTTAGTCTCGGACCACCTTTCAGTCAAGGCCGTTACTGAAGAATGAGGTAGCTTGGGCATCAACATAGGCATGATTCGAGCCAAATCCCCAAACCCCGTCTCGTTAATCGCGAACGCAAGCTCGGGATCATTCTCTGAAATATGGTGCCACCACTCACCAATGGTGCCAATCCCCCCTGTGTACGTCAATTCGTATGGCTGCAAAATCGAAAGCAAAATGGATCAATTCTGTGCATTTCTGTCAAAAAGGCTGCTGATGTCGCCTCTGTTAGAAGCGATATCGCCGGCGGCATCAGCCCATACCGCCAGCGGCATGGCTGATGTCGCCGGCGACCTCACCTTGAACAGAGCGACATCAGACTCTCATAAAGGGACTGATGCCGCCAGTAACAACACTGATGTCGCCAGCGACATCAATCAGGCCGCCAGCGGCATCACTCAGCACGGGCAGAACCTGTTTTCTCCCTAAGTCGCACCCGTAGTGCCAAAAATCACAAAAATCCCAAATCAATCGAACCACAAGGCAAAAATCGATCCTAAAAGCATACAATATGACTGATATATTCCGCTCTAAGCCCAAATCAATCGAACAACAAAGCAAAAATCGAACCTATAATAGCATGTTTTCAAATCTAAAGCAAAATCAAATCGAATTCAAAAAGAAGTAATTCAGGTTTTTGTGGGATTACCTGGATATAACAGAGATGTTTCTCCTTCTCCGGAGTCAGGTTGGTGATAGGAGAGTTAATACCATAGCCATACATTTTTGCCGTCTCCTTGAGGCCGTATGCAGTGGGAACAGAAAGGATTTTCAATCCCTCAACGAAAGAATCGGGCAGGCTCTCCCTAGCCTTGGATTTAAAAACCTTGCTAATCCTCTTCATGATTTGAAAAAGCAAAAATAGAAATCAAAGGGCTTTAGGAGAGAAGAGAAGGGATACGGTTTTGAGAGAGAATGGGGAAGAAAAGAGTTCCAATCTCTTTTTAAACTGCCGCGCGGAATTCGAGGAGTTTTAATTAATCTGAAACTGACCCTCCATGCCGCCGGCGACATCATCCTATGTCGCCGGCGACATCATCTCATGCCGCCGGCGATATCAGTCAGGCCGCCGGCGACATCGCCTCGTTTAGTTCAAATTTTGAAATTAACTGACAGTCAAAGCTGCCACGTGGCATCCATGCCGCCGGCGACATAAGCTCATGCTGCCGGCGATATCACTCAAACCGCCAGAAACATCAACTCATGCCGCCGGCAATGTTGCCCCTCCAAATTAGATTTTCAAAATGAGCCCGACCAATGGGCGATCACTTCAGAAACGAAAGCCCAACCGAAGGGCAATCACTTCAGAGCAAAAGCCCCATCGAAGGGCGATCTCTCGAAACGAGCCCAACCGAAGGGCGATCTCTTCAAACGAGCCCGACCAAAGGGCGATCTCTCGAAACGAGCCCGACCAAAGGGCAATCTCTTCAATTGAGCCCGACCGAAGGGCGATTTCACCAAAATGAGCCCGACCGAAGGGCGATCTCATCAAAGCGAGCCCAACCGAAGGGCAACCTCTTCAAAAATGAGCCCGACCGAAGGGCGATCTCTCGAAACAAGCCCGACCGAAGGGCGATTTCACCAAAACGAGCCCGACCGAAGGGCGATCTCATCAAAGCGAGCCCAACCGAAGGGCAACCTCTTCAAAAACGAGCCCGACCGAAGGGCGATCTCTCGAAACGAGCCCGACCGAAGGGCGATTTCACCAAAACGAGCCCGACCGAAGGGCGATCTCATCAGAACAAGCCCAACCGTAGGGCAATCTCTGCAGAGAGAAAACCCAACCGAAGGGCAATCTCTTCAAAACGAAAGCCCAACCGAAGGGCAATCTCTTCAGAACGAAAGCCCAACCGAAGGGCAATCTCTTCAAAACGAAAGCCCAACCGAAGGGCATTTCAAGACAAAAGCCCACTAAAGGGCATTTCAAGACAAAAGCCCACTGAATGGCAATCACTTCAAGACGAAAGCCGACCAAAGGGCGATCTCTCGAAACGAGCCCGACCGAAGGGCGATCTCTTCAATTGAGCCCGACCGAAGGGCGATCTCATCAAAGCGAGCCCAACCGAAGGGCAACCTCTTCAAAAACGAGCCCGACCGAAGGGCGATCTCTCGAAACAAGCCCGACCTAAGGGCGATTTCACCAAAATGAGCCCGACCGAAGGGCGATCTCATCAAAGCGAGCCCAACCGAAGGGCAACCTCTTCAAAAACGAGCCCGACCGAAGGGCGATCTCTCGAAACAAGCCCGACCGAAGGGCGATTTCACCAAAACGAGCCCGACCGAAGGGCGATCTCATCAAAGCGAGCCCAACCGAAGGGCAACCTCTTCAAAAACGAGCCCGACCGAAGGGCGATCTCTCGAAACGAGCCCGACCGAAGGGCGATTTCACCAAAACGAGCCCGACCGAAGGGCGATCTCATCAGAACAAGCCCAACCGTAGGGCAATCTCTGCAGAGAGAAAACCCAACCGAAGGGCAATCTCTTCAAAACGAAAGCCCAACCGAAGGGCAACCTCTTCTAAAACGAGCCCGACCGAAGGGCGATCTCTCGAAACAAGCCCGACCGAAGGGCGATTTCACCAAAACGAGCCCGACCGAAGGGCGATCTCATCAAAGCGAGCCCAACCGAAGGGCAACCTCTTCAAAAACGAGCCCGACCGAAGGGCGATCTCTCGAAACGAGCCCGACCGAAGGGCGATTTCACCAAAACGAGCCCGACCGAAGGGCGATCTCATCAGAACAAGCCAAACCGTAGGGCAATCTCTGCAGAGAGAAAACCCAACCGAAGGGCAATCTCTTCAAAACGAAAGCCCAACCGAAGGGCAATCTCTTCAGAACGAAAGCCCAACCGAAGGGCAATCTCTTCAAAACGAAAGCCCAACCGAAGGGCATTTCAAGACAAAAGCCCACTGAAGGGCATTTCAAGACAAAAGCCCACTGAAGGGCAATCACTTCAAGACGAAAGCCCACCAAAGGGCAATCTCTTCAAAAATCTCTTCAGAACAAGCCCAACCGTAGGGCAATCTCTGCAAAGAGAAAACCCAACCGAAGGGCAATCTCTTCAAAATGAAAGCCCAACCGAAGGGCAATCTCTTCAGACCGAAAGCCCAACCGAAGGGCAATCTCTTCAAAATGAAAGCCCAACCGAAGGGCATTTCAAGACAAAAGCCCACTGAAGGGCAATCACTTCAAGACGAAAGCCCACCGAAGGGCGACCTCTTCAGAACAAGCCCAACCGAAGGGCAATCTCTTCAGAACGAAAGCCCAACCGAAGGGCAATCTCTTCAAAACGAAAGCCCACCGAAGGGCAATCTCTTCAAAACGAAAGCCCAACCGAAGGGCATTTTAAGACAAAAGCCCACTGAAGGGCATTTCAAGACAAAAGCCCACTGAAGGGCAATCACTTCAAGACGAAAGCCCACCAAAGGGCAATCTCTTCAAAAATCTCTTCAGAACAAGCCCAACCGTAGGGCAATCTCTGCAAAGAGAAAACCCAACCGAAGGGCAATCTCTTCAAAATGAAAGCCCAACCAAAGGGCGAGCTCTTTAAAGTGAAAAGTCCGACCAAAGGACAATCACTATATGAAGTGACAAGCCCGACCAAGGGGCAAACCTCCCTACTCAAAGCGAAAGTCCAATCGAAGGACAATCACTATACCAAACACGAGCCCGACCAAAGGCGAATTCTCCACAAAGCACGAGCCCGACCAAAGGCGAATTCTCCACAAAGCACGAGCCCGACCAAGGGACAAATTCTCTACGAGGCACAAGTCCGACCAAGGGACAAATTCTCTACGAGGCACAAGTCCGACCAAGGGACAAATTCTCTACGAGGCACAAGTCCGACCAAGGGACAAATTCTCTACGAGGCACAAGTCCGACCAAGGGACAAATTCTCTACGAGGCACAAGTCCGACCAAGGGACAAATTCTCTACGAGGCACAAGTCCGACCAAGGGACAAATTCTCTACGAGGCACAAGTCCGACCAAGGGACAAATTCTCTACGAGGCACAAGTCCGACCAAGGGACAACAAATTCTCTACGAGGCACAAGTCCGACCAAGGGACAAATTCTCTACGAGGCACAAGTCCGACCAAGGGACAAATTCTCTACGAGGCACAAGTCCGACCAAGGGACAAATTCTCTACGAGGCACAAGTCCGACCAAGGGACAAATTCTCTACGAGGCACAAGTCCGACCAAGGGACAAATTCTCTACGAGGCACAAGTCCGACCAAGGGACAAATTCTCTACGAGGCACAAGTCCGACCAAGGGACAAATTCTCTACGAGGCACAAGTCCGACCAAGGGACAAATTCTCTACGAGGCACAAGTCCGACCAAGGGACAAATTCTCTACGAGGCACAAGTCCGACCAAGGGACAAATTCTCTACGAGGCACAAGTCCGACCAAGGGACAACAAATTCTCTACGAGGCACAAGTCCGACCAAGGGACAAATTCTCTACGAGGCACAAGTCCGACCAAGGGACAAATTCTCTACGAGGCACAAGTCCGACCAAGGGACAAATTCTCTACGAGGCACAAGTCCGACCAAGGGACAAATTCTCTACGAGGCACAAGTCCGACCAAGGGACAAATTCTCTACGAGGCACAAGTCCGACCAAGGGACAAATTCTCTACGAGGCACAAGTCCGACCAAGGGACAACAAATTCTCTACGAGGCACAAGTCCAACCAAGGGACAAATTCTCTACGAGGCACAAGTCCGACCAAGGGACGAAAGATCGACAAAGCACAAGTCCGACCAAGGGACAAATTCTCTACGAGGCACAAGTCCGACCAAGGGACAAATTCTCTACGAGGCACAAGTCCGACCAAGGGACAACAAATTCTCTACGAGGCACAAGTCCGACCAAGGGACAAATTCTCTACGAGGCACAAGTCCGACCAAGGGACAAATTCTCTACGAGGCACAAGTCCGACCAAGGGACAAATTCTCTACGAGGCACAAGTCCGACCAAGGGACAAATTCTCTACGAGGCACAAGTCCGACCAAGGGACAAATTCTCTACGAGGCACAAGTCCGACCAAGGGACAAATTCTCTACGAGGCACAAGTCCGACCAAGGGACTCTACGAGGCACAAGTCCGTCCAAGGGACAAATTCTCTACGAGGCACAAGTCCGACCAAGGGACAACAAATTCTCTACGAGGCACAAGTCCGACCAAGGGACAAATTCTCTACGAGGCACAAGTCCGACCAAGGGACAAATTCTCTACGAACCACAAGTCCGACCAAGGGACAAATTCTCTACGAGGCACAAGTCCGACCAAGGGACAAATTCTCTACGAGGCACAAGTCCGACCAAGGGACAAATTCTCTACGAGGCACAAGTCCGACCAAGGGACAACAAATTCTCTACGAGGCACAAGTCCAACCAAGGGACAAATTCTCTACGAGGCACAAGTCCGACCAAGGGACGAAAGATCGACAAAGCACAAGTCCGACCAAGGGACGAACGATCGACAAAGTGTAAGTCCGACCAAGGGACAAACGATCGACAAAGTGTGAGTCCGACCAAGGGACAAACGATCGACAGAGCGTGAGTCCGACCAAGGGACAAACGATCGACAGAGCGTGAGTCCAACCAAAGGGCGAACAGTCGACAAAGCGTGAGTCCGACCAAAGGGCGAACACTCGATAAAGCATAAGTCCGACCAAGGGACAAACAATCGACAAAGCGTAAGTCCGACCAAGGGACAAACAATCGACAAAGCGTAAGTCCGACCAAGGGACAAACAATCGACAAAGCGTAAGTCCGACCAAGGGACAAACAATCGACAAAACGTAAGTCCGACCAAAGGACAAACAATCGACAAAGCGTAAGTCCGACCAAAGGACAAACCGGTCATCCCTCAGGTATCATTCCTATCCCTTGCTCTTTCGTGTGATCATACTGACCTATGGCAGCAGTGATCCCCCGAGGGGCAGCCTGTGAGCACGGGATTTTGCAGTCCCTCTCGCGAGACGATGATGACGTGTACCCGATTTTAATACCTCAAAATAAAAGTTCTCTTTAGAATTTTTATTACCAAAATAATATTCCTTGTGAATTTTATAATTGGTAGAATCCAGTTCGGCGTGGCCGATAACGCGTCCGGTAGGAGCTTGAACCGATGATTTACACCCAAATAATAAATACCCTCTAAAATATTATTAAAAGTCATAAAGATGCCTTTTTTCCACTAATAAACCACTTTTCCCGACTTTTTAGGCTTTTTGACCCGTTGGTTGTCGGTATGCTGGAGGATGATGTCGCCACCGACATCATCCATGCCGCCGGCGGCATAATAATACCGCCGGCGGCCTCATCCAAATCGCCGGCGATATCATCATGTCGCCGGCGGCATGGCCTGAAATGGGTCCTCCACAGACTGCCTTTCGGCCACTTTCGGCGGAATAAGTCAAAAAGGTCTCGAAAAACACCCCAATTTGCCTATAAAAGGCACCCAAAAACTGCAATTGAGAGGGGGGACTGAAATTATAGAGAGAAGGAGCTAAATTGGGCAATTAAGAGCTGAAATCGAGAGTAGATTTTGGTGAGATAAGAACTAGAAAAGGCAGGAAAATGGATTCTAATCCACTTTTCCCATTTTTTCTTCTTCGAACTCTCTGATTGTGAGCTTAAATCAGTGGGTCTTTGGGTTAAATCAACCGGATAGAATTTAGAGACCTAAAACCTTTAAATTAATAATCAAATTATCGTTCCAAGCTCCCCGGAGGCGTTATTGTTCAGTTCACGAAGAGTTGGATTCACTACCCCGAGGTGAAAATCCTGAGTCTCATAGCTCTTCGGCTTTATTATTATTGTTTTGCACTTTTTTTTTGTTGATTTGTATTTGCTTTAAGTTTTCAGTTATTTTAACTGCAAACCGCTGCTGCTGCGAGAAATTGAAGTCGCCGGAGACATGTGATGTTCCTGGCTGTATCACCCATATCGCGAGAGGCATCGTTGGTACCGCCGTTAGCATCACATTCCCCGGAGACCTCGCTTTCTCGCAGAACCCTTTCTTTACGGTACTCAGAAAGCCCTGTGCCCATCTGCATGCTGATGTCGCCTGTGACAAAGTTGATGTCGCCGGCGGCATCATCCATGCCGCCAGCGACATCAACTTTGTCGTCGGCGGCATCAGATGCCATCGGCCGTATGGTTTTCTGGATAGCAGTATTGTTTTTGTTTATTTCCAAACTAATTTATTTTCTAAAGCTAGGACCTATAGTGTAACGATGGAGGTTCGAAACCTCCTGAAAACAGACCCGCCCCACAACAAGTGGTATATTCATTTGTAATCCGATTAAAGCAATAGTCGAATCTGAAATTTGGACAAAAATGGAATTTCCCCTCAAACGCCATTCGAACCTCATTTTAGCCATTCAATCGGGCTTTATGATATTATAAATAAGATATGCCATATTCGTGTCAACCATTATCTGCAGGTGGGTATATATCGGATGTTCGGGTGTTTTATTTGTTAAGTAGAAAATGTATAGGACTTGAAAACCTTGTAATAATTCTACTTTCCGCACTTACTTTTCTTTTACGATTGTAAATATTTTACTTACCGCTTCAATTGCTTGATAAATGCGAAAACCACAAAATAACTGAAAATACAAATAAATAGGGTGGATTAAACCGATTAAGAAAGAATGAAATATCCTAATTTGGCCTAATGAAAAGTAGATAACATCATCCGAACTCGGAATCTCTATGTAAGGTATGGTCCAACCACCCGGTGGGAAAATCGTACCGAAAATTTCCCGGTTGAGCTGAACCGGGTGGCGACTCTATTCTAAATACGGGATTTCGATCTCGTATCTTTTAAGCATTAAAATATGCAAAATCATTTTCTTTTCAACCGCATCACACTCGTCTCCCCGACACACCAAAAAACGGGCCGGCCCGACAGGGTCCGGCCCCCGCGCTCGCAGCCGCGCAAACAGCCGTCCGCTCACAGGAATACCTAATGAGAATCACATATCTACACAAAAGTATAGATATAAATGAGAAGTAAAGGTTTAACAAAAGGAGAGTTGTACCTACGGAAAATCATTCGGGCTTGGTGGCTACTAATGATGTAGGAACTTAAAATCTCCATTTTGCTAAATTTGTAATAAGACAAAGTGATAATCAATTGTCATTATAAAATATTATTTACTGTAGATGGAATTTTATTCCAGTTTGATAAAAGGTATTATTAAAGCTGTGAATGCTATTTTACTGTAATATGATAAATGATATTTTGTAATAGCAAAAAAATCACATTCTCAATATAAATGATGCTAAGAGAAAATTAGACAATGAGAAATCTTTATACTTATGGCACTATCATTTAGGCCATATAAACAAAGATCGCTTAACTAAGTTATACAAGGATGGAGACTTAGGCCAAATAGACTTGGACTCTTATGGTGATTGTGAACCTTGTTTAAAAGGAAAAATGACAAAGTTACCTTTTAAGGGAAATGGTGAATAAGCCACTAGTACATTGGAAATTATACATAACGATATGTGTGGTCCAATGAGTGTTGAGACACTAGAAGGATACTCCTACTTCATAACTTTTATTGCTGATTACTCACAATATAGTTATTTGTACTTAATGAAGCACAAGTCTAAAAGTTTTGATAAATTCAAAATATTCAAAATTGAAGTAGGGAAACACGTTGGGAAAAGTTTGAAAGCACTTTAATCTGATCAAGATGGAGATTACATAAGTAAAGAGGTTCTGGATTATCTAAAGTAAAATGGGATCATTCCCCCAGTGGACCCTTCCTTATACACCCCAACACAATGGAGTGTCTGAAAGGAGGAATCAAACCTTATATATATGGTTTGGTCCATGATGAGCCAAGTAGCTCTCAGTAAATCCTTTTGGGAATATGAACTAGAGAACATAGTTTTTGTATTAAATAGAGTGCCCTCTAAATCAGTTGACTTTACACCTTATGAAAGATGGTGTAACAAAAGACCATCTCTAAATCACCTAGGAGTATGGGGTTGTCCTACTATGTTAAAGAGGATATCATTAGATAAGCTAGATGCGAAGTCTGACAAGTGTATGTTCATTGGATATCCAAAGGAAACTATTAGATATTTATTTTACCAACTCTAAGCACAGAAGGTATTTATATCTCAAAGTGAACACTTTTTGGAAAAGGAACACTTACATGCAAAAGTCAGTGGGAGCAATATTGAATTGGAGGTTCAAGAGGAAGAAATGGACAATCAACTAATTGACCCCATTTTAGATATACAAGAAGGTGTGATCTAAGAACAACCTGTCAAAACACAATCAATGCGAAGATCAAGTCATGTTCATAAAGGTCCTAAAAGATATAATTTTGTCATCACGGATGATAGGGAACTATATCTCATAGAGGATGATGAACCATGAACTTTTGATGAAGCAATGAAAAGCTCAGATTCTGATTAATGGCTTGAAGCCATGAAATCAGAAATAGATTCCACGTATGAAATCCAAGTTTTGAAATTTATAGATGCACAAGAAGAGGTTAGACCTATCGGGTGCAAATGGGTCTTAAAGAAGAAGACTGACATGGACGGTAATGTAATTACCTATAAGGCAAGGTTAGTTAAGAAAGGTTATAGTCAATGTGAAGGTGTCGTCTATGATGAAACTTTCTCACCGGTAGCCATGCTTAAATCCATCAGAATACTCATTGACATTGTTGCTCTTCATGATAATGAGATCTTGTAGATGGATGTTAAAACAACATTCCTGAATGGGGATTTGGACCGGGATGTGTATATGAGACAGCTTGAGGGTTTTACATCCCAGATTGGCTCAAAGGTGTGCAAACTGCAAAGGTCCATTTATGGACTTAGGCAAGCATCCAAGAGTTGGAATATTAGGTTTGATCAAATAATCCGTGAACTAAATTTCTATCTAATCATTAATGAGCCTAGTGTTTAAAAGAAGGTTATTGGGAGTGCAGTCATTTTCTTAGCATTATATGTTGAGGACATTCTGCTAATAGGAAAAAACATTTCACTTCTTCAAAGTATTAAAATATGGTTGTTAAGAAAGTTCTCCATGAAATACCTTGGAGAAGCAGCATTTATACTAGGTATAAAAATCTATAGAGATAGATTCAAGAGGATATTAGTTCTTTCTCAAAGTACATATAGAGACAAGGCACTAAATAGGTTCAACCTTAAGCATTCAAAGGAAGGTTATCTCCCGATGATAAAGGGAATAAACCTATCTAAGACTGAGTGTCCGAAGACAGCCCAAGAAAGAATGGCCATGTAGGATAAATCCTATGCATTTGAGATAGGATCCATTATGTATGCTATGATATGTACTAGGCCAATTATCTCTCAAGCCTAGAGCTTTACGAGTAGATAACAATTGGATCCACGTGAAAATCAGTGGGTGGCCGTTAAGGAAATTCTTAAGTACTTGAGAAGGACTAAAGATGAGTTCTTGATATATGGAGATGGTGACCTCACAATTAGAGGTTACACTGATGCAAGTTTTCAATCTGATAAGGACGATTTTAAATCTCAGTCGGGTTTTATATATGTGTATAATGGAGGGGTAGTATACTGGAAAAGTTCCAAGAAGGAAAATACTATTGATTCAACCATGCAGTATAAGAACATTGCTTCTTGTAAAGCAGCAAAAGAAGCCATCTAGTGTAAGGAATTTAGTGGTGATCTTGGTGTGGTGCCAGAGATTGTTGATCCAATTACTTTGTATTATGATAACAATTGTGCTATAGCTCAGGCAAAGGAATCACGGTCTGATTAGAAAAATAGACAAGCGCTTAGAAAGTATCATATAATGTGGGAGATTATTGATGCTAAGGTAATAAGATGAGAATATGTCCCCACTGATCAGAACCTTGCAGATGGTCTGACAAAGCCATTAACGTGAGTCATACATGACCAGCATGTGAAAGCATATGGAGTAAGACATATGGCTAATTAGCCTTAGTGCAAGGGGGAGTTTGTTATATATGATGTATGCCCTTAAGGAAATTAGGGCGTTATATCTTAATTATGTATTGGTATGAACGATTTGTTTAATTAATAAAGGCATTTAATCTTTCATTTATATTGATGTGTTCATATATATTGTGACTAGTTAAAATATATTCATTGATATCTTTGTACAAAGGTCCTTGACATAATACATAGCATGAAGTGAGAGATATTACAGCGGGACTATCTGTAGTGAGACCTGCTTTATGTGCAATTATGATTATGTCTAAACTATCCCTAGTCATAGTTTGATCAAGAAAGGATATTGATGGAGCAGTAAGACTAGCATGTGGTTAACTCTCTTGGAAAGGGTCCAAGCATTTAACCTCCTAAGACTGAAGTGAGGATAAACACTTGGTATATACATCAATGTGTTAGTGTTTATCTTCATGCAGTAGCTTTGCGAATATCCTCATACTTGAGATATTAGTTACCTTGTGTGGTACTGTTGCTATACTTTGGGCCATACATATTCACTCATTATTTTATGGTGCCATGGGTGATAATGGGTATAGTGATGACAACAAGTTGGCAAGCTATGTAGTCGGAAAGAATCCATCGCTCTGAATATATTAAGGAGTTTTTACTTGCCGCTTGTTGAAGTGATGATTAGTATAAACCTCTGATCACAATATGTGATTGATAGAAATAATTTCTAGCTAAACACATTATTGTAAAAAGTAATATACTTCGGTAACAAGCAAATAACTGGGATAGCTTCGAGCAACCTCGCTATTGGTGGGTCAACACTTCAATCAAGCCCAACAAACCAAATGGTATTAAGATTAAAGAATGAAAGGAGTTCATTGCATTGGACAACTACTGCATAAATAAGAATTAAGTCATAACCACAAATGACGTTCCAAGTAATGGGGAATGGTGGAGCCCTATTAGAGGTCTACTACAGTCATTTAAGGTAATCGAGTTCTATTCAGGGTCTGCAGCCTCCAGATAATCGTTCCAGCAGAACAAGGATTGCTCAAACCGTAGCAGGTCAATACTTCGGGATCCTATAAGGTCACCCACATTGGAATTTCATCAGACTAAGTAAAGAATTAATAGACTTTGTCTATTACGAAAATATTTGAGGGATTGTTGAATTATTACAAGGTTAGACCAGAGATTTTGGTTATTAACCAGAAACTAATTTTATTAGGGTCATAAATAAATTAAAGTGTTGATTAGAATGATTAAGTCATTTTATGGTTAATCCAAAAATTTATTTTGACCAGTAACTAATTTTATTAGGTCATAAATAAATTAAAGTATTTATTAAAATGATTAAATAATTTTATGGTTAAGCGACTAATTTATTTTGACCGGTGACTAATTTTATTGGGGTCATAAAATAAATTAAAAGAGAGGAGGATTAAATTTAATCTCGTATCAAATTCACATTTAATTCACATTTAATTCCGCATTTAACCTCGCATTAAATCCGCATTTAATCCCACATTGGTAATGCTTTTCTTGGGGTCATAAAAGAAAGGAGGATTACCGCTTGAAATGCTAGAGTGATTTCCTTTTAGAGAAATTTTGGGAGCGTCGATTGACACATTGGCAGTGTTGATCAATACAATAGATATCAGAATAGCTTCGCTAATTCATCAAGTCTAGATTACCCTATGAGCGTTGATTGATGCAATAGGGAAGCATCGATGGACGCAATTCAGGTGGTGATAGCTTTGCTGAGTCATGGTTGTAGGCTTGATGAGTCATCAGAGAAATTGATATGTGTCACCATCGATCATCACTATAGAATAGCATCGATCGATGCAATGTGGGGTGTATTTAGGGTTGATCAACACTCAGGCTTAGGATGTCAAAATCCTATTTCCTCGGAGGTGTTTGTAGTTTGGATGAAACATGGCCCTTTGTTAGTACTGGCTTGCCACCTTATGAAAAGGTCTTGGAAATCATTAGGCCTCAGACGGATCATGCTCACAACACCCATCAAATTTTGGCGCCATTGCTGGGGAATGGTTCCTTTTGACTAGTTATTTGATGTGGATGACAAGAGCGATAGGTCATGGCAATGAACTCTTCAATCCAGAAATCAAAAAATCCAATAAAGCTATGTTAAGCAAGCTCGGGAGCGTGGAGAGTATAAACATCAAGCAGAACCAATGACGACCCAATCAATATACAAGAACTGTCAGACGATCCAAACAACTCAAATTCAGAACCTGAAATAACTATCATGACCATGGCTAACACAGAATGGTCAATCCAATACCTTACAGGGGTCCTGGTGGATCAACAACTACTTTGTATCACTTATCTGGCCGAGACTAATAATAACAACTTTGAGATGAGATCTGGGTTTGTTCAAAGCTTACCCAAATTCCCTAGAAGGGCCACTGATGACCCATATAAACATTTGTAGAAGTTCTATTTGATTGTTAGTTCCATGAAGCCACCGAGGGTCGACCTAGACCTTGAAAAATTAAAGTCCTTCACTTTTTCTCTTGACTACTCAACCAACGACCGGTTTTGTCATTTGAAACCATGATCTATTACATCATGGGACCAAATGTCAAGGGTCTTTCTTGACATGTATTTTATAGCATTAAGAGTTACCACTTTGAAGATGAAGATCTATTCGGCCAAAATGAAAGACACGAAAAGTCTCCATGAGTATTGTGAGCGGTTCTAGCACCTTTTGGCAGCTTTCCCACAACATGGATTCACTGATCAAGCATTAGTCTAGACTTTCCATGAGGGGCTCCAATTCTCCCAGTGATCTATCATGGATGCCACTAGTGGGGGTTATCTCATCAACAAGACCCCAACTCAGGCTTGAAAACTCATCAGGACTATGGCAGAAACTGCTCAACAGTTTGGTGATCATGAAGGGAAGTCTACTTCAAGAGCAGTCAATGGGATCAGCGCCTGTTATCTCGATGACAAAGTATAGGGACTTCCTAAACTCATGCACAAGATAGCTTTCCAGACTGAGGTTAAAAAGGAGTGTGAGCTTTGCAAGAAGACCACCCATGCTACCAAAGAGTGCCCTCGCATTGGAGACCCTAAATTTGTGCAAATCAACACCATGGGAAACTATGGTAACTATAGGAGCTACAGTAACTATAGTAACTATGGTAACCATGGGAATAAACAGCCGTACATTCCACCATAATAGAGAAATCAAATCGGGTGGAGAGATCATCCAACACTCACTTGGGGAAACAACGACAAACAACAATCACAGGGATCACAGAATCAGCTAGTTTTGAGAAAGCATCATAATGCGATAATACCAAGTCCTCCTCAATAAGTCCAGGTCCAACCCAACCCACCTCTGCAGCTACAACACAATCCTCATGAACATCTCACTACTCTCGCTGGGGGTTCCAATAAGTGGTTTAAATTGGTAGACAATCATATACAAGTACTGCAAGGAAACTTCTCCAAATTAGAATAGGAAATGGCCTAGATGGCTAGCACTCTCCCTAAGATCGAGAACATGGGGAGACTTATTTCTCAAACCAAGGGAAAATGTTAGTTCGATCATGCTCAGGGATCAGAACCAGTGATCTACATAGAGCTAAATTGTAAGATGGAATGATTTAGATCCCCGATAATGAGGATGAACTAGTGGTCTCTACTGAGACCAGACCCCCTTTCCTAGACAGATTGGCTAAGTCCGAGAAGATGAAAGAGGAAAAGGAAATCTTCAAGACCTTGAGGAAAGTCGAGATTAACTTCCCATTACTCGATGTGGTCAGACAGATACCCAAAAATGCAAAATTCCTTTAGGAGTTGTGCTCCAACAAGTAAAAGCAGCATGACCTGGACAAAGTCATGATGAGGGAGAATGTATCTGCCATGATCCAACACAAATTACCCCTTAAGCTAAAGGATGAGGGAATGTTCACGATTAATTGCACCATAGGCCATGTCGGGATCCAAAGTGCTATATGTGAACTAGGTGCATCTATAAACATCATTCCTTCCTCTATATGCTAGCATATATCAACCAACCATAATATGCCCCTCCAGGAGACTAGGACAGACATGCAGCTCAGAAATCGCTCTTTCATCTACCCAGAGGGAATTTTGTAGGATGTATTGGTTAAGGTAAATGATTTTGTTGATCCTGCTGACTTTTATGTTCTTGATATGTGTGATGGAGATAAGAAGGGGAACTCACATTTGCTACTAGGTAGACCATTTTTTACCACTGCCAAGACCAAGATCGATGTACACAATAGTTCTCTCACTATGGAGTTCAACGCGGAAGTAGCCACTTTCAATGCTTATGATGCCATGAAGATCCCAGAAGAAGATTCGAGCCTATGCAACATTGATAGTCTTGATCCTGTCATTCAACAAAATTTTGAGCCCAATCTCTCAGATGAGTATTTGGTCCTACTAAATAAGGTACTGGATACCAATAGTCTCGATGATACTAATTTTGACAAGAAGGTGAAAGAGGTTATCCACATTCTTGATACACCTCAACCTACACCAAGACTAGGAGCAAAACTCGCTCTACCACCTTTCCAAAATCTCACTCCTTCCATTATCCAACCACTAGAGCTTGAACTCAAGAGTCTGCCAAGTAACCTTAAATATGCTTTATTGGGGGATAATGATACACTCCCAATGATCATTTCCAGTAAATTGAGTCCCAATGAAGAAGGGGGACTGATCTCCTTACTTTAGCAACACAAAGAGGCAATTGGGTGGACTATAGCTAATATTAAGGGTATTAGCCCTACCACTTGCATGCACAAAATCAAGATGGTGGAGAATGCCAAGACCTATCGACAACAATAAAGGAGACCCAATCATCCTATAATGGAAGTTATGAAGAAGGAAGTGATCAAGCTCATGGAGGCCAACCTAATTTACCCTATCTCTAACAGTTAGTGGGTTAGCCTAGTTCAAGTTGTTCCTAAGAAGGCAAGAATCATGATGATAACAAACAAAGTAGGAGAATCGGTCCCGATGAGAATACAGAATTGGTGGAGAGTTTGCATTGACTACCACAAGCTCAATGCTGCAACTAAGAAGGACCATTTCCCACTACCATTCATCAATCAAATGTTGGAGAGACTAGCAGGAAAATCTCATTTCTACTGCCTCGATGGAATGTCAGGTTTCTATCAGATCCCGGTGGCACCAAAAGATCAAGAGAAGACAACATTTACGTGTCTCTTTTGCACCTTTGCTTATAGACGGATGACTTTTGCTCTCTGCAAGCTACATTATAGATGTGTATGGTGAGTATCGTTTTTGGTTACGTGGAGAGCATCATTAAAGTTTTCATGGATGCTTTTATAGTGTATAGTGACTCTTTCGATGCATGTCTTGATAATCTTGGTAAGATCCTTAAATGTTGTATTGAGTCTGACTTAGTTTAGCTATGAGAAGTGCCACTTAATGGTAGATAAAGGTATGGTATTGGGTCATGTTGTATCTAATAAGGGTATTGAGGTAGATAAAGCGGAAATTGATGTTATTCAATTCTTACCTTACCCTACTTCTGTAAAGGAAGTTAGGTCTATTCTTGGGCATGTAGTTTTCTATTGCAGGTTCATCAAGAACTTTTCAAAGATCACCGAGCCCCTATGTAGACTACTTCTGAGAGACGCTAACTTTGAGTTTGGAGATCCTTGCAAAGAATCCTTTGAAACTGTTAAGAAAAAGCTGGTCTTTGCGCCTATTATCCAAGCACCCAACTGGGAGTAGCCTTTCAAGATCATGTACGATGCAAGCAAAAAAGCAGTAGGAGCACTCTTGGGACAATGGGTTGGCCGAGAACCTCATGTTATTTTTTATGCTTCTCGGACTCTTGATATAGCTTAGTATAACTGCGCCATGACTAAGAAAGAGCTCCTTGCTATCATTTTTGCATTGGAGAAATTTTGTTCCTATCATCTCTATTCCAAGCCCATTGTGTACTCAAACCATGCTGCCTTGAGGTACCTTATCACCAAGAAGGATGCTAAACCAGGTCTGATTTAGTGGATCCTTTAACTTTAAGAGTTTGACATCGAGATCAGAGACAAGAAGGGGATAGACAACCTAGTGGCTGATCATCTCAGTAGGCTGACCAATTTAGAAGAGCCAAGGGAAGTCTAGGACGAATATCTAGGGGAAAGTCTCTTTGCTTTCACCGAGACTCCATGGTACACAAATCTTGTCAACTTTTTTACCCCTGGGGAGTTCCTAGAGGAAGAGGGAAGCCGGTAAGTACTTTTGGGATAATCCTTACTTATGGAGACAAGGGAATGATCTTTTTTTAAGGAGATGTGTTTACGGGGAGGAGGTATCGAGACTCTTACAAGCATGTCATTTGGGGGTTTGTGGAGGTCAAAGTAGGCCAAGTAGAAGAGCGCAATACATCCTTGAGTGCAGATTTTATTGGCCCCACATCTTTCATGACTCCTATATATGACAATTGTCAATGGGTTGGTAATCTTGAATGTCAAGATCAGCTCCCAATGACTCCCATTTGGGTTGTCGAGATCTTTGATGTCTGCGGTATCAATTTCATGGGCCCTTTTCCTCCTTCTTATAGGTTCAAGTACATCCTCCTAGTAGTTGATTACATCTTAAACTGGATAAAAGCCAAGGCGACCAGGAATGATGATGGAAAGACTATAGCCGACTTCATCAAGGACAACATTATTTGTAGTTATGGGACAATGACACTGTTTATCAATGATCGTAGTACACATTTTTGCAACAACATGATCTCGACGTTACTAGCAAAACATGGAGTGAAGCACATGACTTCCACAGCATACCACCTGTAGAAAAATGGGCAGGCTGAATTGAGCAATGAAGAGGTTAAGCTCAACTTGGAGAAAATAGTCAATCCCAATAGGAAAGACTGGAGCCTCCATCTCTTTGAAGCTCTCTAGGCAGTCTGTACAGCACGAAAGGCCCCCATAAGGATGTCACCTTATAGAGTTGTCTGTGGGAAAGAATGTCACTTACTCATCAAGATTGAACACATGGCGTATTGGGCCATCATAGAGACCAATTTCAGGCTCGATGCGGGCTAAGGAGCACAGGAGGTTGCAACTATATGAACTCGAGGAGATCCGCTAGGACGTCTATGAAATGAATAAGGCCTGCATGGAGACCACTAAGTGTCACCATGACATCTTTGCTTCTAGGAAAGCCTTTGATGTGGGATAGAGAGTCCTTTTATTCCAGTCTCATCTCAACTTATTCCCTAGAAAGTTGAGGTCTTTGTGGGCTGGACCATATGTTGTGACCATGGTGTTTCCATATGGAGCAGTCGTTATACAAACCAACGCTACTAGAAAAGTTCTAAAAGTCTACTACAAAGGATTCCATGCTTATATTGAGGAGAGCAGTCTCACAAAGACTCCTGACACCACACTGTGATCTCTGTGTGGTGCATTGAGTTCAATGACGTTAAACAAAGCGCTCTTGGGAGGCGACCCAAGCGTTTCTGACTCTTTATCTCTCTTGTATAGTTTCATTAATTTTTTATTATTAGTTGTATCTAGACTAGGAATGATATCACTCTCTAACATTTATTGCAGATACAAGTCTCTATGCATAGTTTAGGAGATGAAGCGTCACATGCCAAAAGGAAAAATTAAAGGGATAATGGATGGGATTTGGCTCACTCACCTTGGTGTATGTATAGTGGGTGACATGGTATTCAGGCGAAGATCATGGTGATTTATAACAGTTTTTGTGCTCAATCAAGGCCATGATTGCTACAATTCCCATTATTACCCTAGAAGCCGCCTCTTTGCATGTCTATCCACTGATTTAAACCACACCCTTCACCATATCCAATCACACTTTCATTCAAACTCTCAAGCTCCCTCTTAAAGAAAACTTCTTCTTCTCCAACGAACATTTCCTTCCACCACCACTCAGTCCCCGCAATAGCTTCCAACCAATAAGACACCACCACCCAAACCTTAGTGGCCACTGACATCCTCATCGGCACTAATGCCATTGATGCTACTGCTTTCACCACTACCACCACTTCTGCCACCCTAATTCCCGCCCCACTATCTCGGCGGTGGCTACTTTCTCCCCCATTGCAACCACCATCGCAAGCACGATGGACTCCTCTCCCACTACAGTCACCACCACTACTTCCACCATCACTACCACCACCACTGTCTCTACAGTACGTACTACCATCTCCACTCTTGTTGCCATGGTCACTCACCAAAAGACCATAGCAAAGCAAAGACATGGCTTTACCACTCCCGCCACCTCTTACAACGCCACCACTACCTCCGACGAGCTTCTACACACCGTTGACCCAATCTCCATCGTGTTTACCACCACTAATGATTACAAGGAGTCTGATGAGACTCCCATCAAAAAGGAAACAATACCTCGAGGGGAGGCTAAATCCCATGGTAACCTTGTCGTGATCGATTCCAACAAGGGAAGTGATTACACACCTCCTCCCCCCTGCTAAGAGGAATATGCTCACCAGGAGACCGCTAAAAGCGGTCAGAGTTGGAAAAGGGCCAAAGTTTCCAAGGAAGAGAAAGCCCCTGCTCCCACTGTGAAGAGCAAGATCCACGTCTCCTTTGATCATCCTACTTCACTCACGACCTTCGCTTGTTTTAAGGGCAAGCCCTCAAAGCGCTGCAAGTCTACCTACAAGGAGACCATGACTACTCTCAGCATCAATTAGGCCATCATTGATGCCTTTATCGTGATATCATGGTTGCCCTTACTCTTCCTCTGTTTTACCTCCTACCAAGACCTTATCTTGGATTTTTATAAGAATTTCCAATTTAAGCAGGACTACACAAGTTACCAAGAGGAGGGGTGATCAAGTTCCTTCTCCATGGGAGGAATGTTAGTTAGAGTCTCGATGACTTCAACAAGGCCTTAAGGGTAACTGACCCCTCTGATGATATGTATGATGCCCCTTCCTCGAATTTCAACACCTCCAAGACCAATTTCACCCTCTAAAATGATGATCCTTATGTCACCATCTGGAAGTCTAGTGACTCACGTGACTTCTACAACCATGAGCCACACCTCAGGTATGCCCACAAAATTCATGCATTTAATTTTTCTGCTCACCATAGATGCTCTAGGACCCTGAAAGAAAAGGAAGTGCACATTCTATGGTGCATGAAAAATAAAAAGAAGCTCTACCTGGGAGCCTAGCTAGCCAAGTAGTTCTAGTACATCATCACTCACCCTAAGAGCCCTCCAATCCTAGGCTTCGTGATCTTGATGATTGCGTATGGCATGGAATATTTTAAAATTGGTCCTTACACTAGAACACCCGAGACCCCACTCTTAGCCCTAGAGACTCATCGGAACATGCTACTTACAGAAATGATCGATGGGATCGAGGTTATGTACCCTCCTTGTCCCCTTAAAGACAAGCTTTCTCTACCTTCTCCCATCGATCCACAGCCAGACTAGCCAGATTGTAATGACCCCACTCCTTTTGTAGCCTACATCGAGCTCCTCTAGAAGTACAACATGTTAGAAATAAATAATGGAAAATGTAAATATATTATATTTACCCGGATCACATATTGTTAGATTATCAAAGATTTCAAAACAATTATACCTGGGTCCATATTTGATTGCTACGAATGCGGAATCACAATCTTGAAGTGAGTTGGACGTACAGGAATCGATGGATTTGAGGCCTTCCTCAACTACATCTCCCAATGTCCCCAAAGAGACCCAAATACTTTATCTCTTGATGGGTAGAGAAAAAATTTTATGTGATTTAGTGTCTTGGGGACCTTAACCATATGAATATACCTCCTTTTATACAAAAAAAATGGAAACCCAATAAGTCTCCATTTTAATGTCATTTTAATGTATTACTGTAGGTTACTTGTAGGTTATTATCTCATTGAAAACCAATTTATTTGGTTCATAAAGTAATGAAATAATGTAATCCTTCAATACCTAATAAAAGCTATGTGTTATATGTTGTCCTTTTAATTGAAAATTAATAATTTCATAACTTAAAATTATAATTTTCTTACAATCTCCCACTTGGTCAACATATAAACATGTAACAATTACATTACAAAATTCTTTAAGTGCCCTTCCGTATGCTATTTGTCATTGGATTTCCTAAAACAATCTTGTCCATTTCATATAAAAATAGTGGAACCATCGCAGCTTAAATCATTAAAATAAAATGATTGAACCACCATGACCACCATATAAATATATGTAATGACATAGATAAAATATGGTTGAAAATGACATGCAACAAAACTTTATGCATGTCTCTTTCACTTAGTCCTTCTTAAATCTTTATGTGATCAACTTTTTTTGAGTTCAAGAATAAATTCAAAATATCATCACTGAATTATGTAGAAAATCAAACAATTTCAGTCTGACATATAGCATAGAATATATACATGATTCCCACTAAAATCAAGGTATTATCAATAACAACACCCATACGAGCAACATGCTCTTTAAAGATAGTGGGTATTAATCCCTTGGTTAATGGGTCTGCTAGCATAAATTTTATTCCTATATGTTCTGGGGAAATTTATTTATTTTGAACTCTCTCTTTAACAACCATGAACTTGATGTTGATAAATTTTGACTTTGTCGAACTTCTGTTGCTATTTACGTAAAGTACTACTGAGTTATTGTCATATTGAATCTTCAGTGGTCTTTCAATACCATCTATGACTCAAAGACACGTGATAAAATTTTGAAGCCATATACCATGATTGGAAGCTTCATAATAAGCAATAAACTCTACAGCCATGGTTGCAGGGGCTATCTTCATAACAAGCAAGAAATTTTGTTCCGTGATATAGCCCCCCTCGCCATTATAAAAATGTAACCAGATGTAGAATGCTTACTATCTTGGCATCCAGCAAAATCAGAGTCAGAATAACCAACAATCTCTAGATGATCCGATCTCCAATATGTGAGCATGTAATCCTTTGTTCCCTTTAAATAACTCATAATACATTTGGTGGCCTTCCAGTGTTGTATGCCAGGATTACTCAAATATCTGCCCAAAACTCCCACTATAAATGCTAAATCGGGACGAATACAAACTTGAACATACATCAGACTTCGTACAACAAATGTATAAGGAATCTTTTTTTATTTCTTTACTTTCAAAATCATTCTTGGGGCATTGATCGAGACTAAATTTGTCTCCTTTAGACATGGGTGTATCTGCTGGTTTACTATCTTTCATGCCAAATATACTTAATACCTTATCAATGTAGTTCTTTTGTAATCTCTAAGTATCTCAATACCTAATACAAAAGATGCATCACCAAGATCTTTCATTTCAATCTTATTTGTCAGAAACTTCTTATTTTCAAATAAAAGTCCTTTGTCGCCAACAAGTAGAATATCATTGACATATAATACCAAGAATATGTATTTAATCCCACTAAACTTTTGATATACACAATTATCAACAACATTAGCTTTAAAATCGTATGAACAAATGACTTGGTGAAACTTGTGATACCATTGACGACATGCTTGTTTAAGACCATAGATGGGTTTCTTCAATTTACATACCATAGACTTTGGATCTCCCGATAAAAAGTTTTCTGGTTGAATCATGTAAATTGTTTCATCAAGTTCTCCATTTAGAAATGTTGTTTTGATATCCATCTGATGTAACTCTAAGTTGAAATGAGCAACTACTGCCAGTATTGTTCTAAAAGAGTCTTTCAAAGATACCAAAGAGAAAGTCTCTTTAAAGTCTATGCCTTCCTTTTGAGTAAAGCCTTCCGCAATGAGATGAGCTTTATATCTCTCAACATTGCCCTTTGAATCCCGTTTGGTTTTAAAAATGCATTTACAACCAACGGGTTTCACACCTTCAGGCAACTTGACAAGATCCCAAACGACATTATCTTTCATTGATTTTATCTGATCATGCATGGCATCTATCCAATTTTGAGACTTAGAACTTTGTGTGACTTGATGTAAGTTGATTGGGTCATCTTCTATCAAACCATTGCCATCCTCATATTCTTGAAGAAATATGATGTAATCATCTGAAATTGCATTTCTTTTCTCTCTAATGGATCTCCTTAATGGCACTTCTTGAGTTTGTTGAATTTGCTCACCTTGGGGAAGAATTTCATTGTTGTTTTACTCTGAAATAATTTCGGGAACCATCTCATGAACAATAATAGGAATAAAAACCTGATCATTATCTTTATTAGGTTCTTCTTCAAAAACAACATTCTTTATTTTTTCTTCTCCCTCAAATTCAATATCCTGAAGAAATTTTGCATTTCCCATTTCGAAAAAGGTTCTTGATGTGGGATTGTAAAAATTGTGAGCTCGTGAGTGTTTAGAATAGCCAACAAAATAACAGCTTACGATTCTTGATTCTAGTTTCATTTCATGTGGCTTATATTATTCAGCCTTAGCTGGACAACCCCAAATATGTAAATGCCTTATACTAGGCTTTTTGCCTATCCATAACTCGTAAGGGGTTTTGGTAACTGCCTTGCTCGGCACTCGATCAAGGATGTAAATAGCTGTATTTAAGGTTTCTCCCCAAAGTGACTCTGGTAAGGATGAATTACTTATCATACTCCTTACCATATCCTTAAGAGTTTAATTGCGTCACTCTGCTACACCATTCATGCTAGGTTTTCCTGGTATAGTGTGTTGCAGAACGATGCTACATTCTTTGAGGAAAATAGCGAAAGACCCTGGACATTATTCTCCCAATCCATCATATCTATCGTAGTATTCACCACCACGGTCAGATTTGATAGCCTTTATTTTCTTCCAGAGTTGAAGTTCAACTTTAGCTTCAAAAGATTTGAACAAATCCAAAGATTGAGATTTCTCATGTATCAAATATAGATAGCCATATCTAGAGTAATCGTCTATGAACGTAGTAAAGTATTGTTGCCCATTCCAAGAAGCCGTAGGGAATGGGCCACAAATATTAGTATGTATAAGTTCTAAGACATCTGTAGCTCTATTGGCACCTAATTTTTTAGTGTTTGTCATTTTCCCTTTGGTGCACTCAACACAAACTTTAAAGTTTAATAAATTCAAAGGTTCAAGAATTCCATCTGAAATGAGTATTTGAATTCTTTGTTTAGAAATATGACCCAATAGCTTATGCAATAAGATGGTTGAATTCTCAATTAATTTTCTCTTTGTAGCACGTGAGTTGGTTTGCAGTATTTCATTATACGAACTAACAACATCAAGCATATATAATTTTTCAATTAAAGAACCAGAACCAACAAAATTGGAATTTTGGTAAAGACTAACTTTATTATTTCCAAAGGAACAAGAAAAACCAACTTTGTCCAAAGTAGAAATAGAAATTAAATTCCATCGAAAAGACGGTACAATAAAAGTCTCAAATAAATCCAAATAGTTTCCCGTCTTTAATGTTAGTCTAAAAGTCCTTAAAGCTTCCACCGTAACTTTTTTACCGTTGCCCAGATAGATGAATTCCTCATCTTTACTTGGTGGCCAGCTCCACATGGATCCCTGCATAGACATACTTATGTGAGTAGTAGCACCTGAATCTACTCACCATATATCTTTAGGTACAATATCTAAATTAACTTCATAACAAACAAAATTTAGAAGCATACCCTTCTTTTCACGCCATATGACATATTTGGGACACTCTTTCTTCATCTGTCACTTCTTAAAAAAGTAACAATTAGGAACAAACACCTCATCTTGCTTCTTTTATTTCTTTTATTGAGAAGAATTGCCACCAACTGCCTTAGCTCCTTTCTGATCCCATTTCTGAGAAATAGCCAAATGATCACTTTTAGTCTTATCTCACAATTGCCTCTCTTCTTCTTGCACATAGTGAGATATAAGCACATTGAGAGACCATTTGTCTTTCTGAGTATTATAGCTCATTTTAAATTCCCTGAAGTGTGAAGGAAGAAAAATCAAAACTAAGTGCACGAGTAAACCTCAGACAACTCTAACTTTAGTGACTTGAGCTTTGAGGCGAGATGAGACATCTCCGTAATATACTCCCTTATGTTCCCTTTGCCTTTATACTTTAGGGAAATGAGCTTAGCCAAAAGGTTGCTCGCCTTTGATTTTTCATTCTTGGCAAAATATTTTTCAATTTCCTCAAGGTACTTTTTAGCATTATCAGTCTTAGAAATAGAGCCCCAAAATGCTTCCGGAATGGAGCGCTTCATTATCATAAAACACATTCGATTGGAACAATCCCACTTCTCAATTTTGGTCTCATTGAGATCCTCCTCAGTGGAAATGGGTTGTTCTACACGATGTGCAAGATCCAAATCAATACAACCGAGAACATGTTCCACGGTGTCTTTCTAGATTTTGCAATTTGTCTCGCTCAGGATGGGAATGTTGTTAACTTGAGCTGAAACATTTGGAGCAGTTGTAATAGAAACTGTATTCACAACAACAAGAAAAGCACATTAAATTAAAAAAAAATATGAATAAAATAATCCATACCTTTTTTTATAAATACCCATCACAATACCTAATAAACCATTAATTCTTAGTCTTTGGACATAGAAATAATTGTTAGTGATACTTGTCAAAAACATGATAAAATATTATTATTAATTCTGTCAAACAATAGCCTTTCTTTGGACCGACTTTTGTTCACACAAAAAAAAATTTCAAATCTTATGTATATATCATTTTAGTAATTCTTTATTTGTTCACTTGTTATTGGCCTAAAAAATACATTCCTTTGGGGAAATACAATTGCATAAATAACAAATAAACACATCCAATATCCTACAATAAATTAATTTCCACACTAGAGGTCACTTTGGAACATATTGCGTGGACTAATTTATCATAAAATATTAGAAAATAAAATTCCAAATTTTAAATTTAGATATGACAAAATTATTATGATTAAAACCAAATATCACAATATTTTTCTTTATAGTCATAAAACATTTATGTAACAACAAATTGAAAACTTATGAGATTCACCTTTAAGATTCTCTATTTTGTTACATATTTATCTGAATGTATGAACCAATTTTACATAAACATAACCTTGAGTATAAAATTCAAAACCTTATGATTCAAACACAAAAAATTTTAATTTCAATCCTAATAACCTGACAAATATGTTGGATCGGATACCACTTGTTAGAAATAAATGATCGATAATGTGAATATATTATATTTACCCGGATCACATATTATTAGATTATCAAAGATTTCAAAACAATTATACTTGGGTCCATATGTGATTGCTACGGATGCGGAATCACAATCTTGAAGTGAGCTGGACGAACAGGAATCGATGGATTTGAGGCCTTCCTCAACTAAATCTCCTAATGTCTCCAATGAGACCCAAATACTTTATCTCTTTATGGGTAGAGAAAAAAATATATGTGATTTAGTGTCCTAGGGACCTTAACCATATGAATATACCTCCTTTTATACAAAAAAAAAGGAAACCCCATAAGTCTCTATTTTCATATCATTTTAATGTATTTCTTTAGGTTACTTATAGGTTATTATCTCATTGAAAATTAATTTATTTGGTTAATAAAGTAATGAAATAATGTAATCCTTTAATAGCTAATAAAAGTTATATGTTATATGTTGTCCATTTAATTGAAAATTTATAATTTCATAACTTAAAATTATAATTTTCTTACACAACCGCTTTGAGAACATGTAAAAGAGCCTCTACACAAGCATAATTGAGCTCGGTGGTGATGATCAGGACCTTCAGATCTGTTGCAATGCCCTTGAACTCAATGTGAACTTCCTAATCTAGCATATCAGTGTCGAGAGTCAAGATCGCTGAGCACTGAATCTATTTGCCTCTCTCCTTCTCCATTAGGACAGTAACATTCCTTTTGCCCTCTTTTCTTTTTTTTCTTCATTCTCTTTCTTATTTTTGTTTTTCTTTTGCATTGAGGGCAATGTATAGTTTAAGTGTGGGGAGGGGATTTATCCTTTTGGCATCTTTTTTTTTCTCTATTTTGATCTTTTTCTTCTTATTTAGTTTTAATTTTTAGTCTTTTTCTTTTTATTTTTCCTTATTATTATATATGTTTCATCTTTCCTCGTGTTTTATCTTTTCATTCGTGTAATGACCTAGTTTTGCTTTCTAACCTATCATTGAGACGTGATGATGATTAGGATAAGAAATAATGTGTAAGTAACTAATTAGATACCTAACAGGATGTATCAATTAAATGTAACTTATCATCAAGACCTGAATTGAGTATTGATATTCCAATCTTAGATTTCTAAAACTCAATTTGTAAAATTATTAGTCCCGTTCAGTACAGAAAAGTGTAACATTATTCAATTTTTTGCATGATTTAATCTGGACTTGGTTTGCTTTTAGTTAGTCCATGTGTTTCATAAGATCCTCCATCAAGACCTTACGTTCTTGGTATCAATCTTAGTGGTTACTTTCTGCTGTAAGTTCCACAATTAGTCAAAATACTACTTACTTGGCTCGCAACCTTGTTTGTTTCTTTCATAGGATCATTAGAGGAAGAGCTATCCATTGCTAAAAACCCAGAGAAGACTCTTTCATATGGAGAGACAGAGTGGGTGGAATTGATGGTTGAAAAGTGCAGTGGAACTGGAGTAAAATGGTAAAGTACATAAGGAGATCAAATGGGTTAGCAAAGTTAGTAAAAAGGGCTAGCAAAGCTTGCTACATTCTTAAATTCACAAAGCAAAACCCAAATAATGGCTATATATGTCTTAGGGACCCCACTAAGTAAAAATGTGCCTCAAATAAATGAAAGGTTCAGAAGGCATCATCTTATGATCACCAGGACGCGCAAAATTTTAAAACAAGGTAATTATGAATAATAACAATATTTTGTGTGCTCGCGCTTTTAATTTGGTAAATATTCTCGGGCAAAGTTCTGAACAAGGTCTTTCTTATGATATCTCACATTGGAATTATAATAGTTAGTGAAGAGCCTTAATATAAGTCTCGGTGAAAGAATATGGTTTCTGTGAAATTATTTAGGGTTATTTGCTCAGTTTAAATTTCTCTTCAACCTGATTTTTATTGCATGCTTGAGGGCAAGCATGGTGTAAGTGTAGGGAGATTTGATGGGTTGTATTTCCAACATGTTTTAAAGCTTATTTCCATATCATTGAGGCCATTCTTTTAGTCTTTTTGGTTGTTATTACTTCTTTTTTTTATCTTTTCAGGTTTTGAAGGCGTTTTGGAGAAAACATGCAATAACAGGACAAAAAGAGCATGTCACCAATACCTAATACAGATAGCGGAAGCAATAGCTAATCTTGGTGATTCTAGAACACTTCAAAGTGATCGAAAAGATATCAATACCGCATCACATAGAGTTGTAGATCTGGAAGGTCACCTAATTTGGGCAAATCCTATTTAGGAAGAGTCTAATTCAAGAAAGAAGTTTAATCTCTATCCTAATTCTATAAAGATAGGGATTTTACTACCATTTGAAGAAGGAGACTAAAAGGAAATTAGTCCTAAAGGATAAATACAAAGAGTCCTATTCAATCACAAAAGAGGAAGGAAAAGGAGAGGCTTTAGCTAAAATACCATGGGCAGCGCACTTCAAAGGATCATCCTACTTTTTACAACAGTCTTCATCATTTCATTTCTAGTCTAGTTTTAGCTTTGAGTTCTTAGTCTCTCTACTTTCAAGCACTTCAGATTTCTAGGTTTTGATTTCGAATTCTGTTTAATTAGCAAGTTTCATTTCTAGTTTAATCTCTTTTAAGTTTCATTTCAAATTCTATCTTTATATTTTCAGTATGATTTATTTTAAGTCTCTTTATATTTTAGTACATTTAAATTAAGTCATGTCTAGCTAAATTCTTTATGACTTGACCAAGTAAGGGAGGCTGAATTTAAATGGCGTGAGGACCGCAATTGAACACAAAAATCCACAAGGTGATCTTTTTACCAATCTCAATGCTTCAAAGGGTTTTTATGGTAAGAGTATCATGTAGTCTCGCTATTTGGCATGATCAACTATTTGGTAAGTCTTTGTGGCAACAGTCTCCATTGAGACTAGAGAAATGTAATCCTACACCTGTTGGGAGTGCTTCACTACATGTCGGAAGGATTCAGGCTTTTGTAATATTTATTATTATTCATTCGTGAGCTCTTTGGCGCGACATCAAGAGACATAGTGAGTAAGAAGGAGGTCGTGGTGTGAAGCCCGGTCTCCATATACTTTAAGGAAGAGTTGCTAGTGTTGTATGGTGCATGAGTGCTAGTATAACTAAATCTAGGTCCCGATGTGATTAATTCCTCGTCCCGTGATCGCCATGATATTCAGTCTCGCTCTACTTTGGTTGAGTCATTATTTCTCAATATTTTATTACATGCTTTATTTAGTTTTAATCTACTAATTTCTAGCAAGAGTACTTTTAGGTTACGTTTTGTGTTATCTTGTAAGAATAACGTTATCAAATACCATTCCTTATGGGATCGACCATTATTTGCTACTAACTTCCAATTTATTTTTTGTAGGGATTTATTTTTGGTGGACTTGACACCCATTAGAGTAAAAAGTCGTCATCGTCCCAAGGCGACCGAAAATCCCGTGCTTATAGTAGGGGTTGTAGAACCATAGGAGGCTGGCTAAAGGAGAGTTGGACCTACCAATTTGAAATGGATCATGTGTTATTGCATTAGTTTTAGGAACATATAGTCTCAAGTGACCAAGTGGCCTAGTTTTAGATTTAAATAAATGCTATCATATTCCAGTTATGACTAAGAATATTATTTCTATTACATGTGTAGCAGCAGAAGGTTTTGAGATTTTATTAAATAATAAAGATTGTCAAATTTGCAAATATAGTGTTGTTTTTGACAATGAAGTTTTGATTGATGGAATACTAAAGCTGAAATTTTTTACGTGCATGATTCTAAGAGATTGAAATTTAATAAGTACAAATCATCTTACTTATGCCATTGTCATTTAGGCCATAGAAACAAAACTTTCTTAACTAAGTTACACAAAGGTGGTGACTTGGGCCTAATAGACTCGGAGTCTTATGGGGCATGCAAACCTTGTTTAGTAGGAAAAATGATAAAGAAACATTTTAAAGGAAAAGGGGAATGTGCCATAAGTGTATTGGAAATGTTAGCACGGTTCGCTCTAGCCCGATGATTATGTAAACCTTATTCGTCACAGCGATCAAACAAATAGTTTGGAACGAAACCAAAGTTGTAAATTCTTTTTCCCTAGCTCTAAATATCCCGCATATTGCAAGGACTCTCAAATAATTCGACAAAGCTAAGTTCAAAAGATTCCATATTTGACCTTAGGGTTTTCATTGCTCAAAAAATTTCAACTGATGAAACTACTCGATCGGGTAGTTTCCTTCTACTGGTAATAACTAGGATAGCTTAGAGCAACCTTGCTACCAGTTGGTTAACACTTTGACCAAAACCCATAAACAAGATGGTACCGATATTAAAGAATGGAAGGAGTTCATCTCATTGGATGACTATTGCATTAACTGGAATCAATTCATAAGCATAACTGATTTTCTGAGTAATGGGGAATGGTAAACCCTTGCTAGAGGTGTTCTATAGTCGTTTAACATAATTGAGTTCTATTCACAGTCTAGTTCCTTGAGCCAATGATTCCAATAGAACAAGGGTTGGTTATGCCTTAGTAGCTCAATACTTCGGGGTCCCATAATGTCACACACATTGGACATTCATCAGACTAAGTAAGGAAGTAATAGATTTATTCTATTACAAAAATATAATATATTAATAATTGGATTATTATTTAATTGGTTAAAAATGATTAGATCATTTACGGATAAACAAAGGAATTTATTTTGACCGGTAATTAATTTATGAGGGTCAAAAATTAAATATTTATTTAGAAGGGATCAAAAGGGAATTTTGCCTTGGCGAGTTAAATTGGACTGAGAGTACAAAATACATTTTGTACAGGCTCTGGTGTGTGGAAGTGCACCAAAAGGAGCGGGAGCAATGTTAGGTATTGCTCGCGGCAGCCCATTGCGTAACCCATAGGGCACATCACGAGCTGGGCTCTCGGCTTGGGCCACAAGGCCTAGTTCAAGCCAAGGCGGGCTTGCAAGAGCCTGCCTTGCAGTAGAATGTACCATGCCTTGCGCGCTACATGTGGGCACAACCCGCGGATCCTAGTGGATCTACGGGTCAAACTTGCATGGGATGTGCAACTCCCCTAAGCCTATATATAGGCTTCACTACTCCCCCTTTCAAATTGCACCAACCTCAAGTATAAATCCCAAGTTGAGATTCGCAAAGATTAATCTCTCGAGTAATCGAGCAAGTTCTTTTTAAGGAGCCTAAATTTATTCGGGCACCTCTAGTTTATATTTTCGGGTGGGGCTTCTAGAGTGGTCTAGCAACTACTCAAGGCTCCTTAGTTCTTCCTCTCAAGGAGGTTTTGGTTGGTGGGGTTCATGTGGATACTCACAGAGGCTATCCTATGCTTTGAGGCTTGTACAAGGAGGTTCTACTAAAGCACGCTTAAACTGGTAAGTTTTCTTTCTTTCTCTTTTAATTATTAGATCTTTTTCTTTAAGCGTTTTTAGACTTAATAATTATGCTTAGGTTGTTTTGCATACTTAGTTTATTTTATGATTAGGTTATAGCTTGGAGTTATAACATGCTTAGGATATAGCTTAGAGTTATAACATGCTTAGTATAAAATATATATGCTAGAATATAATTTAGAATTATGGTATGTCTAGCCTTTGCATCCTAACCTAGGTAGAGAATTATTTAGTTAAGGCTTTATTTAATTTATATGTGTCTAAAAGGAGTTCCTAGGGATAGGGACAAAATTTTGAATTTCTGTCGTGCCTGTTATGCATGTTCAATTTGACTGTCAATTCCCAACAGTGGTATCGAGCCTGCCTATTTAGTGCATAATTAAGTTAGTAGTGAACTGAATATTATTTTCTATATGCAATGATTTATTGTTTATTTAATTGTTTTGAACAATAGATATGAACTTGTGTTTTTCATTTCAAGGTTAGAAAATGTTTGTGAATTATTTTGAATAAGCCTGCTCAACTTACTCAAATTACACAAGTTTCAATAATTTATTTAAATTACAAAGGTTATAGATGCGTCCAATTTGCATGAATTGAAAGAATGAAATTTATTAGTTCAAGAGAATCCATTGGTCTTCAAGTTTGTGCCCGTATTTGTTCTGCTAAGGGATTGGACTTGGTGTCTACTCACTTCAACGCCAACTCTCCTACCTGCGAACCTATATTGGTGCAGTTTGAATTGACCAACCGGGGGATTAAATAGGGACTAAATTATTTCTAGTATATAAGATGGTGCTTATATATGTTTCTATAACAAAGTAAAAATTAAATTTATTGAATAAAAGCTTAAAGGAAATGCATTATAAAGATAACAAACAAAAGTGTTAATTATTTTGCATATAATCTAGGTTGATGGAATACTTATAATTAAGCGCTTGAACCCACCTAAGGTTGGACCTTATAAATTAATTCTAAAACTTTCTAAATTAATATAAATGGTTATAAATATGTTCATCTAATAAAATTGTAGATTGGGTGAGACGTTTAACACTAATAAAATCCCAAAGTAAATATATTAAGGCAAGTTAGTCTTCCTTACTGAAATTTACAATACGATCTCTTTAGGCTATCAAAGTGCTACACAAAGTGTTCCTTCTAGTGCACATTGATTGGTTGTAAAGTTTGGAATAGGGTCTGCCTTAACGGAACTGGGCTAGTCCACTATAAAATTAGGGGCTTGGCCAAGATTTGAGACCTATTCAAGGAGATGCCAATATAAGAGCACACGTCTATTGGGATTTAGGAACTTGAATGTGTTAGCAATTGCATACGATGCAAATGGAATGGGATTCCAACTATAACTTACTATTGTGACTTGGCTCCTAAAATTAGGGGTCATAATATACTAGTTATAGATGCTACCTACAAGGAAAGTTAGCTGGGCTAAAATTTCTGAATTTAATATAATGGGCTATTGTAAATTTCGAAGAAAATAGTAGGACAAATGTATTTAATTAAAAGTCCTTATATTAAAAGCGTGCACTTAAACTAATATCTAAACTCTTTTTCTTTTCTTATATCTTAGGTTGAAAATTACTTCCAATGTTAATCTCCGTATGTTACTTGACACCAAACTGAATGGCTCGAACTTTTCTAACTGGTTCCGAGCAGTGAGACTTATTATCAAACTCGAGGGTATTGCCTATGTTCTAAATGAAATTTTACCTGTTGAACATGATGTTAAGGATCATGTGGAACATGATGCCTCGTTGAAGCACGTGAAAGAACGTGAGACTACCATGTGTATCATGTTGGGGTCCATGAATCCTAAGCTTCAAAAACAACATGAGAACGTGCCATTGGAGGACATGGTTCTCCATCTTGAAGACCTCTTTTCATAACGGGAAAGGACAGAGAGGTATGAGACCTCCAAGCTCCTTTTTGGAACCAAGATGCAGGCTGGCACCTTTACCTCTCAGCATGTACTGAAACTCTTTGGATACCTTGATAAGCTAAATTGATTGGGATTCGAGATGAATCATGACTTGAGCTTTGACCTTGTGTTGTTGTCCTTTACAGATAGTTACTCAGGCTTCGTGACTAACTATTATATAAACAAGATTAATTCTACTATCCCTGAATTAAGCAACATGCTGAAAATAGTAGAACCTCAAATCAAGAAAGATCAGAAACCTCTATTGTCGGTTGACAAAGGCAAGGCTTCTAAGAAAAAGAAGCAGGCATAGGGTGCAAAGAAAAGAATTAGTAAGAAGAAGAAAGAAAAGAAGACATCTAAGTATGTCTGCTTCCAGTGTGGGAAACTAGGACATTGGAAGAGGGATTGCAAAGCTCCTACTTCTGAACATTTGAAGAGGAAGCCTACAAAGGCATCTACTTCAGGTATGTTTGTAATTGAAAACTATGCTACTTTTCCTCGTGAATCCACTTGGGTATTAGATACTGGTTTTGGTTCTCATATTTGTACTTCTGTGGAGGGACTGAGGAATAGTAGAAGACTTGCAAAAGGGGATATGCACCTGCTTATGGTGAATGGAGCCAGAGTTGCTACATTAGTTGTAGGAAGCTTTATTCTTATTTTGCCAAGTGGACTTGTTTTAGTTTTGAATAATTGTTACTAGATTCCGAGTATTACTAAGAATATTGTATCTATTGCATGTTTAGCAGCAAAAGGATTTGAAATTTTATTTTCAAATAATAATTGTCACATTCATTTGAATAATGTTCTTTATGGTTATAGGATGTTGAATGATAGCATTTATGTTCTTGATACTAAAATAGAAGTTTTTAATATAAACAATGCCAAGAAAGTTAAATTATATAATGAGAATTCCTTCTACTTATGGCAATGTTGTTTAGGCCACATAAACAAAGATTGCTTAACGAAGTTGCATAAGCGTCGAGACTTGGGCCCACTAGACTTTGAGTCTTATGGTGATTGCGAACCTTGTTTAAGATGAAAAATGACAAAGTTACCCTTTCAAGGAAAAGAGTGAATGGGCCACAAGTACATTGGAACTTATACATACTGATGTATGTGGTCCAATGAGTGTTCAGGCACTAGAAGGATACTCCTACTTCATAACCTTTAGCAATAATTATTCACGATACGTTATTTGTACTTAATGAAGCACAAGTCTGAAAGTTTTGAAAAGTTCAAACTATTCAGACCTGAAGTAGAGAAATAGCTTGAGAAAAGTATTAAAACACTTCAATCAAATTGAGGTGGAGAATACTTAAGTCAGGAATTTTAGGATTATCTAAGGAAAATGAGATAGTTCCCTAGTGGACCCCTCCTTATACGCCCTAATACAATGGAGTGTCAGAAAGGAGGAATCAAACTTTATTAGATATGGTTCGATCCATGATGAGCCATGCAGATCTTAGTAAATCTTTTAGGGATATGCACTAGAGAGTGCGGTTTATGTATTAAACAGAGTGCCCTCTAAATAAGTTAATTTTACACCTTATGAAAGATGTTGTAATAAAAAGCCATCTCTAAGTCACTTAAGAGTATGGGGCTATCCTGCTATGGTAAAGAGGATAGCATCAGATAAGCTGAATGCCAAAATCTGACAAATGTCTATTCATTACATGTCCAAAGGAAACTATTGGACATCTAAAGCATAGAAGGCATTTGTGTCTTAGGATGCTCACTTTTTGGAAAAGGAACACTTACTTGCAAAAGTTAGTGGGAGCAATATTGAACTAGAAGTTCAAGAGAAAGAAATAGACAATCAGCTGATTGACCCCATTCTAGATACACAAGAAAGTGTGATCCAAGAATAACCTGTCAAAACACAATCAATGTGAAGATCAGGTCATGTTCATAAAGGTCCCGATAGATATGGTTTTATTATCACTGATGATAAGAAACTATATCTCACAGAGGATGATGAACCAAGGACATGTGATGAGGCAATGAAAAGCTCATATTCTTATAAATGGCTAAATATAATGAAATCAGAAATAGATTCCATGTATGAGTATCAAGTTTGGAATTTGGTTGATGCACCGCAAGAGGTTAGACCGATCAGATACAAATGGGTCCTCAAGAAGAAGACTATCATGGACGGTAATGTAATTACATAAAAAGCAAGGTTGGTTGCAAAAGGTTATAGTCAATGTGAAGGTATCGACTATGATGAAACTTTCTCACCGGTAGCCATGCTTAAATCCATAAGGATACTCCTTGCCATTACTGGTCATTATGATTATGAGATCTGGCAGATGGATGTTAAAACAACATTTCTGAATGGGGATTTAGTCCAAGATGTGCATGTGGCACAACTTGAGGGTTTTACATCTCAGAATGGCTCAAAGGTATGTAAGCTACAAAAGTCCATTTATGGACTTAAGCAGGCTTCCAAGAGTTGCAATATAAGGTTTGATCAAACAATCCATGAACTGGATTTCTGTCCAAACATTAATGAGCCTTGTGTTTACAAGAAGGTTTGTAGGAGTTCAATCGTTTTCTTTGTATTGTATGTCAGTGACATTCTACTAATATGAAACCATATTTCTCTTCTTCAAAATGTTAAAGTATGGTTGTCAAGAAAATTCTCCATGAAAGACCTTGGTGAAGCAACATTTACACTAGGTGTAAAGATCTATAGGGATAGATCCAAGAGGCTGTTAGGTCTTTCTCAAAGTACATATATAGATAAGGTATTGAATAGGTTCAACCTTGAGCATTCGAAGAATGGTTATCTCCCGATGACAAAGGGAATTAACCTATCTAAGGCTGAGTGTCTGAAGATAGCTCAGGAGAGAATACACATGAAGGATATACCCTATGCATCCACAATAGGATCCAACATGTATGCTATGATATGTACTAGGCCAGATGTCTCTTAGGGTTTGAGCTTTACGAGCAAATATCATTCAAATCCAGGTGAAAAGCACTAGATGGCCGTCAAGACAATTCTTAAGTACTTGAAAAGCGCTAAGGATGAGTTCTTGATATACGGAGAAGGTGACCTCGCAATTAGAGGTTACACTGATGCGAGTTTTTAATCCGACAAGGATAACTTTAAGTCTCAGTTAGGTTTTATGTATCCGTTAAATGGAAGGGCGGCGTGCTGGAGGAGTTCCAAGCAAGAAACTACTGCTGATTCAACATCGAAATCTAAATACATTGCTACATGTGAAGCAACAAAAGAAGTTGTCTATTTAATGGGATTTATTGGTGATCTCGGTGTGGTGCCTGAGTTTGTTGATCTAATTACTTTGTATTATGATAACAATGGTGCTATAGCTTAGGCAAAGGAACCATTGTCTCATCGAAAAAATAGACATGTATCCAGAAAGTATCATGTAATTAGGGAGACTGTTGATGCTAAGATAATAAGACTAGAATATGTACCCGCTGATCAGAACCTCATAGATGGTCTGACAAAGCCATTAACTCAAGTCAAACATGACAAGCATGTTAAAGCATATGGATTAAGACATATGGCTAACTGGCCTTAGTGCGAGTGGGAGTTTGTTGGATATGATGTATGCCCTTAAGACAATTAGGGTGATATATCTTAATTATGTAATAGTATGAATATTTTGTTTAATAAATAAAGGCATTTAATCTTTTGTTTATATCAATGTGCTTGTATATATATTATAGCTGGTTAAAATATATTCCTTGATGTATGTATAAAAAAGTACTTGGCGTATCATAGCATAAAGTAAGAGAAATTATAGTTGGACCATATTTAGTGAGACCTACTTCATGTGCAATTATGATTATATCTAAACTATCCCTAGTCATAGTTGCATCAAGAAAGGATATTGATGAAGCAGAAAGACTAGCATGTGGTTAGCCTTCTTCGAAAGGGTCCAAGCAGTCAAATCTCCTGAGGAGTGAAGGTGGTGCCTTAAGTTTGACACATGGATATATCTGGGAGGTATATTGGAGACCGTAGTAAGACAAACACTTGATTTATATATCAATGTGTTAGTATTTATCTTCGTGCAATAAGCTTTGCGAATATCCTCATGCTTGAGATACTAGTTACCTCCTATAGTACTATTGCTATACTTTGGGTCATTCCCACACACTCATTAATTTAGGGTGTTACGGGTTATTACGGGTATAGTGATGAGAGTACGTTTGTAAGTTGAGTAGTTGGAAAGAATCCATCACTCCGGATATATTAAGGAGTTGTACCTGGCTGCTTGTTGAACTGATGATTACTATAAACCTCTTATCAGAGTATGTGTTTAATAAAAATGGTTTCTAGTCAAACACACTATGGTAAAAGGCTATATACTTCGGTAGCAAGTTAATAAATGGGATAGCTTGGAGCAGCCTTGTTATTAGTAGGTTAACACTTTGATCGAACCCTATAAACTAGATGGTACTGATATTAAGGAACGGAAGGAGTTTATCGCATTGGGTAACTATTGCATGAACCGGGATTAAGTCATAAGCATAAATGACGTTCCGAGTAATGGGGGATGGTAGACCCTTGCTAGAGGCATACTATGGTCGATTAAGGTAATCGAATTCTATTCATGGTCTAGAACATCAAGCCAATGGTTCCAATAGAACAAAGGCTGGCTACACGTTAATAGCTCAATACTTCGGGATCCTATAAGGTCACACACATTGGACCTTCACCAGACTAAGTCAAGAACTAATAGATTTATTCTATCACAAAAATATAACATATTAATAATTAGATTATTATTTAATTGGTTAAAAATGATTAAATCATTTTTGGATAAACCAAGGAATTTATTTTGACTGGTAACTAATTTATTAGGGTTGAAGAATAAATATTTACTTGAAAGGGATCAAAAGGGAATTTTGCATTGGCAAGTTAAACTAGACAAAGTGTTCAAAATACATTTTGTACAAGCTTGGGTGCGCGAAAATGCACCGAAAGGTGCGCGAACAATGCTAAGCAATGCTTGAGGTGCCTAGCACGCTGCATGCGTGCGAAACCAGCGGATCCAAGTGGATCCGCGGGTTAAACCCATGTGGGATGTACAAGTATGCACATCCCACGTTTGTTTTGGGGGACCATTTTTGCTCCCCCAAGCCTATATAAAGGCTTCACTACTCCCCCTTTAAAATTGTACTAAGCGGAAGTATAAGTCCCAAGTTAAGATTCATAAATATTAATCTCTGGGGTAATCGAGCAAGTTCTTTTTGAGGCGCCTGAATTTACTCGGGCAACTCTAGTTTATATTTTTGGGCGGGGCTTCTAGAGTGGTCTAGCAACTACACGAGCTTCCTTAGTTCTTGCTCTCGGGGAGGTTTTTTTTGGTGGGGTTTGTATGGGTACTCAAAGAGGCTATCCTATGCTTGGAGGCTTGTGCAAGGAGGTTCGGCTATAGCACACTTCAAGTGCTAAGTTTTCTTTCATTCTCTTTTAATAATTAGGTCTTTTTCTTTAAGTGTTTTTAGACTTAATAATTATGCTTAGGTTGTTTTGCATGCTTAGTTTATTTTATAGCTTAGAGTTATAACATGCTTAGGTTATAGCTTAGAGTTATAACATGCTTAGCATAAAATATATGTGCTAGAATATAATTTAGAATTATGGTATGTCTAGCCATTGCATGCTAACCTAGGTAGGGAAATATTTAGTTAAGGCTTTATTTAATTTATATGCGTCTAATAGGAGTTCCCGGGGACTGGAACAAAATTTGGAATTTCTGTTGTGCCTATTAAGCATGATCAATTTGACTGTCAGTTCCCAACAATATGCCCTTAAAGTAATTAGGGATATGCATCTTAATTATGTATTAGTGCGAATAATTTCTTTAATTAATAAAGGCATTTAATATTTTGTTTATATCGATGTGTTCATCTATATTATGATTGGTAAAAATATATTCATTGATATACATGTACAAAAGTCCTTGACATATTATAGCATGAAGTGAGAGAAATTATATTTCGACTACACTTCGTGAGACCTACTTCTTGTGCAATTATGATTATGTATAAACTATCCCTAGTCATAGTTTTATCAAGAAAGGACATTGATGAAGCAGAAGACTCGCATGTGGTCAACTTTCTTAGAATGGGTCCAAGCAGTTAATCTCCTATAACTGAATGTGGTGTCTTAAGATTGATACATGGATATATTTGGTGGATACATTGTTGGATACCGCAATAAGGTAAACACTTGGTATATGTATCAAGGTGTTAGTGTTTATCTTTATGCAGTAGCTTTACGAATATCCTCATACTTGCGTTACTAGTTACCTTGCGTGGTACTATTGCTAAACTTTGGGTCATTCCTATTCACTCATTAATTTAGGGTGTCATAGATGATTATGGGTATAGTGATGACAACACATTGGTAAGCTATGTTGTTGTAAAGAATCCATCGCTCCGGATATATTAAGGAGTTGTACTTAGGCACTTATTGAAGTGATGATAGCTATAAACCTTTGGTCAGAGTATATGGTTGATAGAAATAGTTTCTTGTTAAACACATTATGGTAAAAAGAAATATACTTTGGTAACAAGTAAATAATTAGGATAGCTTGGAGCAACATCGCTATTTATGGGTTAACACTTTAACCGAACCCAACAAACCAGATGGTACTAACATAAAAATGGAAGGAGTTCATCGTATTGGGCAACTATTGCATTAACCAGGATTAAGTCATAAGAACAAATGATATTCTGAGTAATGGGGGTGTCAGGTGTCGAGAGGCGGGGCCCACTGGGGGTTTGGTTGGATTGAGGCGTGACAAAACCTTTTTTTAGTTAAAGTTTGCACAATAAGCTAATTTTAATGAATAGAATAATCAAGCCTTAAGTCTCGATACAAATGGTAGAGTCACCACCCAAGTTATGCATTGGGGAAAGAGTTTTGGTACAGTTCCATCTAGGCAGGGGACGCATACCTATTAAATTAGAGATTCGGGTATCAGATGAGTCACTTATTTCTCATTTAGTTAATTCAAATTACATTCACCACGAAAAATCATTTTGTTTTCAACATTTGGGGAATTATCACAGAAATCCTATTTATACACTCTTTTACACTCGTTACATGCATTTACATATTACAATATAGCACAAACAATATATTGGGAAATAAAAATTACAACCGAGGGAAAAATGGGGGAAATTGCTTAGAGAACCTATACATTTGTTCTTGTTATAAAAAAGTGAAAATAAATTCCCCTGCATCCACAGATGTTAGCACAGTTTATAGCACACCATAAATCAGCACTTCAGCTTTTGTTGTTAAAACACATTTCATCAGTTTTTGGGTTGAATTACCAGATTATTAGTGAAACTGATTGCTTGTCAAATGGTGAGTTGGGTTTATTTTTAATTAATTAGTTATGAGTTCGGGAATCTTGCCTTTGCGACCTGAATCCAGTTTAATAGGATCCCTTTACTATTAAAAGAGTCCGACCGAAGTAGATGGTGAAATAGGACTATTTAGGTGAGTATTTGTGTTGACAGAGCCTCCCCTACATCCTAGTGAGTGAAGTTAGGAATGAATAATATGTGGAAAAAACCTCAAAGGATGAGTTTTCTCCCTATTTTATACCTCCTATACCCCTACTACACCTTTTCTATACCTATAGAAACTGCTAGAACTTTAGTATAATTTTTGTATGAGATCTATATGTTGAAAATGCATAGAGAAGGGCCCTATTTATAGGGGAAAGGAGGTCTGAACGTAATAAATGGCATTTATGACCTGCCTTTTCCTGAATTAGGAAAGGATTCCCTTCCAAAAGAGCTTGTTTAGGCAACAAGAGTACTCATATGGGTGAGGCCCCACCCGTACGGGTACTAGGAGTCCCCGTATGGGTCCCCTCCCAAGGGTATGGAAGGGATGGCTCGTACGGGTCTGCTAGTGGATCTGTACCACCAATATAGGTCCCTAAGGGCAGACTAGGTCTCCTAACTTTGGCCAAACTCAACTCTACAGTAGTAAGAATAACTATGATGGATAACACCTGAAAGACATTGCATCATATAGTTCTCATCACCGTTTTGTGAGAAGGATCGTCAAAATCCAGTGCTCATAGACTACCCCTCGTGGGATCACTGTGGATACATATCGGTATGATATAATGATGTGAGCAAGGGTTTAGAAATTATACTTGAGGTGATAGCCTGGGTGAGTTCCTTTCTTCAAGTGAGCTCCTTTCCCGGGGGTCCCTTTCTTGAGGCAGATGACTTTCCTCTGCGGATGCATATCCCTTTCTTGAGGCGGATGACTTTCCTTACCAATGCGTATCGCTTCCTTGAGGCAGATGACTTCCCTTTCCTTATGTGTATCCCTTTACTAAGGCAGATGACTTTTCATTTGCTACTGTACATATCCCTAGTCACTCTGCTTGGGGAAAGTGTATATCCCTTTCTTAAGGCAGATTGACTTTCCTGTGATGATGCGTATCCCCATCTTGAGGCTAATGACTTTTCTTTGATGATGTGAATCCCTAGTGATTCTACTGGGAAGACAAGGATCTACTTTCCTAGTTGATGTTGGTGTAACCCTTTCTTAAGGCGGATGACTCTCCTGACCGATGGTGTATCCCTTTCCTGAGGTGAATGACTTTCCTTGCTAATGCATATCCTTAGTGACTTCGCTAGGGAAGATATGTGTATCTTTTTCTTGAGGCGGATTACTCTCCTGGCTGATGTATCCCTTTCTTGAGGCGGATGACTCTCCTAGTTGATGATTTTGAATAACCTGTAAAAAGACAACAATCGAATGCTGAGTTAGTCATTGTCTAAGCTAACACATCTTTATTCTTGATTGACTTTGTGATAAAGAAAAATTTTGCCCCTTTAATTAAGAATAAAGATAATTTGAAGAGATAAACTGAAAATTATGTGCGGGAAATGTCGGGTTTGGCCAGATCACTCTGCAATGAAGTGTCCCTTAGAAGGGTGCCTCTCAAAGAATGCCCCTAGGAGGGCTAGACGATGGGGGATGCCCCTGGATTAGCTGGATCTATTGTGACGGTTTGGGGGGATGCCCCTAGATCTAATTCCATAGTTGGGAAATGGGGGGTGCCCCTAGATTGACTCCGTGGCTGGGGAGTATAGTAATGCTGTTTTGGTGACTTCTTTTCTGCTGGGGAAATCTCTTTTTGTAAGATTCACTTGTTGGAGAAGATTCCTATACTCGGGTGAATCTACACAAAAATTATCTCTGTTAGTAAACATTTGGAAACAAATTACCTGATTCTTGATTGATTTTATTGAAAACAAAAATATTTTTTCCCCTTCAATCAAGGACCAAGGTGAGTTAGAGGTTTTTCCCCTAGTTTAACTGAAAGAATGGGGTTTGCCCTAATCTATATCTAATAATGGTGTCCCTTCCTTGAGGTGGATGACCTTCCTTTGGACTCTTTTCTTAAGGTGAGTATCCTTCCTTTGCATTCCTATACCTAGGTGAACCGCTTTCATTTGCTACGCGAATCCCTTTCTTAAGGTGGATGGCTTTTCTCTGCTTTGCATATCTCTGATGACTTCTCTAGGGAAGATTCATGTATCCCTTTCTTAAGGCAGACGACTTCTCCTCGTATCCCTTTCTTAAGGTCGATTGACTTTCCTGACTAATGATATATCCCTTTCCTAAGGAGAATGACTTCTCCTTGTATCCTTTTCTTAAGGCAGATTAACTTTCCTGACTGCTGATATATCCCTTTCCTAAGGCGGTTGACTTCTCCTTGTATCCCTTTCTTAAGGCATATTGACTTTCCTGATTGATGATGATGTATCCCTTTCTTAAGGTGGATGACTTTCCTACTGGGAATTCGAATAACTTGTTAAGAGATAGTAAAATATTTGGGTTAGTTACTGTCTGAAATGGAGATGTGTGGATGGGGGTTAGCCCCCAAATAAATTGTAAATTGTGTTTAGTAATGTGGGGTTTGGCCCAACTATTTTGAGCTGGAATGTTCTGTGGGGAGTGCCCCTGGTAAAGCTGACTACTAAGGAGATAGCCTTTGAATGGCTAGTCCATTTGGATTGCTGGGGAGAAACTGCTCGGGGGCAATTTCAATTGTTTAGAGGAAGGTGTTCCTGGGACATCCTAACTACTGGAGAGTGTCCTTCGAACCCATCTCGAGAAAGGTTGACTAGTTAGAGGGTGCCCCTTGGATACTACTCTGACTATGGGAATGGTTCCTTTAACCATCCAGTCATCGGGGATAGAGATTGGCTTCTGGTAGGGATATGGGTGATGCCCCTTGAATTTTCCCTCTACCGGGGAACGAACTATCCTGACATGGATGCTCTATTGGAGAAAACGTGCCCCTTTAGTTGGCATTCAGGTTTTGTCTTATCTGGCCTATAAGGAAAAACATGTATTAACAGAATATGTCCTAAGACATACCGGGGCTCTACCCCTAATTAATCATAAAGATTGAGTGAAGAGATGTTGGCTTGGTCCCAATTTTAGTATGCCCCTGGAGTGGCCTGACTACTGGGGGAAAAATAGCTTGTGAGTGGCTTAGCTGCTAAGGAACTAGTCCCCGAGATGACTTGAGCTCATCGACTCTTCCCTTCTCCCTCCCTATGAGAGGATCCATTTTGAGGACGTCTCCCTCAAGTTCCATTAGAGCGATAGCTGAGGCAGAGAGGATCGCTAGAGGCTTCTTCTTCGTCAAGGACCTGCTACTAGCTCAGGACGTACTAGCCTCGGTAAGTTTCTTTTACCTGTAAAATATAACAAACTATGCATGCCATGACATTTATATACGTGTTTATGATTTCCATTGCAGAATATGTTGGCCATGGAGCGTGGTAGTTCTGCTCGAGACCTGAATGCTATTGTACAGAGGGCTAGATTCTTGAAGGAGCAGCTGCGGGCTGCGACTGCTAAGGCTGATCAGGCTAGGGCTTAGACTACTCGAGTGAGGGTAGAGATTGAGATGTTATGGGGTCAGTTGGCACGGTTGACTGAGGACAGACAAACACTGGAGCAGCCTGATCTTGTATCTGAGGAGGACCTTTCTGTATATTGAGTGGCATTGGCCTTGACCTAGAGGTGTGGAGCAGAGTAGGAGGTGGATCAGCATGCTGGGGAAGCTGATGATGGGGCTGAAGGTGCCATGGGTACTGATGACCATGTGATGATCAACATGGATAACCTACTAGCGGACTCGCATGACCATAATTTAGAGGGGTGCTCGAGACAGGATCCCCTAGTAACTTAGACCATGATATACTTTCATTTTCCAGATGTTTGATACTTTTTGATCTTGTGTTGCATACTTTGTTGTGAACTTGGATTGATGCATGTTGAACCTTCATTACTTTGAATGATGTGCTAATTTTTGCGTAGGCCATTCAGTGTGAGATGACCTATTGAACTTTTATTGGTCCTAATTTTTGCCTAAACAAACCTTGATGACTCAGCTCAGCTTACTTTTCTTTTCTTTGCTTTAACTTTTGCCTGGACTACCCTTTTAGGTGTTCAATCTAGCAAACTTTTTCTTATTTATCTGAGCCTTTGATTGATCCTTTGCCTTCACGATATTGTTGTCTTGTCCTTCTTTGATAAAGGCTAAATTTGCCTGTGAATTCGACTAGGAACCAAACTTTTGAAGCTTTAGATTATTGATAGAATGGATGATTGAGACCAATGAGTATTACCAAGATTTTGGATGAGATTCGTATGCCTATTGTAGACTCATACAGGCTTTTATGGATTCCTATACTTCTTCGTACTGGCGACTTGATTGGATGAGATTCATTCTTCGCACATTAGAGGAATGTGCCTTCAAGGTGTCCAAAATGTAACATGGTGCAAGCTAGATGAAGCTAGCAGAAACACTTAGCACTTCAGATGATGTGTGCTATCGAGTACCCTTATAGTAGGAAAGCTAAACTTAAGGGTTCCCAACTATGAAACATTGCTATTACAAATGATGCTTGAAGAACAAAAGTAAGTACAAACTACCGGCATTTTGAATTGAGTTCTAACTTTTTCATAGAACGTTTGATGCGATGCGATCTATTGAACTGATTTTGTATTTTTCTTTTGTCTTAACTTTTACCTGAACTATCCTTGGCGGCTCAAATCAGCAGACTTTTTTCAACTTTTGCATAAGCCCTATTTTTTTTCTTCTTTTTTTCTTTTTGTGGCTTATAAATATTTTGTCTTTTGTTGAATGATACACGTAACATAGATAATAACAAAGAGTACAAAATGTAGAGAAGAAAGTGATGTTCATATACTTGTGATCATTTCACCTTAAAGACATGCATGCATTCATAAGACCCATATTCTTATCAAATCATATCATGTTTATCGATGAAATTAAATTTGAGCACATGGGCAATGGCATTAGTTTCCAATGGTTAACCCTTACCCACTTTCTAGTCCTTTTACAGATTTTCTAGAAAGCTACTGATGTTTTTATCTTGATGCCCTAACTTTTTCCTAAGCCACCCTTTTTGGGTTTTCAACTTAGCGAAATTTGTTTGGAGTACCCTAACTTTTTCTAGACCGGTTTGTAGAGTACCGATCAGTGGGTTGCACCCTAATTTTTGCCCAACCAGTAGAGAACCACTTGTCAGGTGATTTATTCTTTATTTCTTTTATTCTTTGTGCTGTTTTTTGTGATTTATTTCTTTTAACCTAAACATGATAGCGCTTAAGCCTATCTTGGTTCACTGGATTCACGAACTCTTTTTCATCCATGTCCGTAAGCTTGATTCCTCCTTTGCGAAGCACTTTTACAATCTTGGATGATCCTTCTGAATTAGGCTTCAATTTGCCCCTAGTATTAGTGTTGATGGAGTATGGCAGTTTGAGAACCAGATCACCTACCTTGAGGGGTTGCTTTGGGTAAGCTTAGGCTATTTAATGTTGGAATGAACATGTTCTTTTCTTTTGTAAAAGGAAGTCATGTTCTTATGGGGAAGGTTTTGGATCATTATGTAGGGTGAGGGGTCTTCTTTCTTTTAACCAAATGGAGAAAGCATTTTTTAGGGATATTTTGATGGGAATAGAGGCCCAAGGGGGGTACCTACATTGATAAGAAATGCCCATTTGTTGGATGTGACGGTTTACCCTTTTGAAGGTTTTGGAAGAGCATTAGATTTAAGCATGCATTGATTTTTACCTTAAATGGTGCTTTTTATGTGTAGTCTGTCCTCCTCCCTTTTTTTGTGTATCTTCTCCCCTTTATGGAAAAGATGAGCTATGACCCAAGGCCATCATGTTTGCTAAGCACTTTTTATTATCCTTCTTTTTTAGTGGTAAGTTTTAACCATTGGAACCCTATGCCATTGCGATATACTCAAATTCAATTTCTTTAATTAACATGATGCAATTTTTAGGAATGTTGATTTTATGAGTGTACAATATCTTTAAGAGTCAATTCTCAAACATAATGTGAATGCATCAATTTATCTATGACATGCTTTATAAGTGGCATCGTTTAGCATCAAAACACTAGCAACGTTAAAAGGATACCTCATCCTTGAAGTCATCACCCAGATGTGGAGGGTCTTTATTTTTTATCTTGTTAGGATCCATCGGTGAATTGGTAGTCTCCCAATTCTAAGCTTCTACTTGTCTTAGCGCTAATCTTCTTCGTGGTTTAGAATGAAGGAGAAAATTGTTGAGCACTTGTAGTCATACCAAAGGGTAGACCTGTTGGATGATGAAAGGTTGTCCCCTTAGGCATGGCTACACTATTGGGATCCTGGCTAGATCCCCCAAATTGAAACATTAACACCACAAATACTTTGCTAGGCTGAATAGACCGACTGACGGCTATCAAAATTGTCATATCCCCTGAATCACATGGACCAACTAAATCCCACTATCCAAACTAAGTGGATGATGGATCGCTAAGAGACAGAGGTGGATATTCATCCCTTACCTAAACTAAATTTGGTCGAATCGAAATTGGAATGCGGACTAAATGAACTTGCGATTGTTACCAAACTTTGATTCTTTGTCAGGTGACAACCAAATAATCAATACATGCATGGGTTTGATTTGTGCATGCAAAAATTACAATGATGTATGGCTAGGCTAATTACAAGGATACTATAACACAACACATGCAAATCAATTGATTCTATGCTTACTTCTCCCTCCGGTTCTGTGGATACTCTTCCTTAGTCTAATCTCACAAAGAAATGAGTACCTAGAAGGTAAAATACTATGGCTTTCAATAAGAATGGTGTAGGGACATATCAGAAGTTAATGTAGAAGGTTCCCATCGCATTAAGCCTCTTTTATAGGGAGATGGCAATGAGTGCTCCACCCACTAAGGTGTACACAATATCCCTAGCGGTCATAGGTATCACCATTGTGAGTGTCCCAGAAATAATAGGGCACCCTATCCTAGCGCTATAAGAAGAGCACATCTAACTAAAGGGAGAAGGAGATGAGAAGATAGAGTGTGATAATTTTCCAAATGATGAAAAAAAATTGTTTAAATCAAGTAAATGATTTTCGGTTCTCATCTTAATCTTTTAAGCTTTTAAAATAGACCAACATTTTGCAAGTTAAAAGATTATATCCCCAATAGAGTCGCCACTGTGAGGTGTTGATGAAGTATGGGTCTCCCTTGGCGCCTATGTGAGAGGCGGGGCCCATTGGGGGTTTGGTTGGACTTAGGCGTGACAAAACCTTTTTTTAGTTAAAGTTTGCACAATAAGCCAGTTTTAATGAATAAAAGAATCGAGACCCAAATCTCAATACAAATGATAGAGTCACCCCCTAAGTTGTCTACTTGGGAAAGATTTTTTGTATGGTTCCCTCTGGGCGGGAGACTTATACCTATTAGATCAAAGATTCGGGTATCGAATGAGTCTCTTATTTCTCATTTAGTTAATTCAAATACATTCATCGCAAAAAACTCTTTTGGTTTCATCATTTGGGGAATTATGACAGAAATCCTATTTCTACACTCTTTCACACTCGTTACATGCATTTATATATTACAATAAAGCACAAGCAATAAATGGGGGAATAAAATTACAACCAAAGGAAAAATGGGGGAAACTGCAAAGAGAACCTATACATTTGTTCTAGGTTATAAAACAAAATGAAAATAAATTCCCCTACATCACAGATGTTAGCACAATTTATAGCACACCATAAATCAGCACTTCAGCGTATTTTGTTGTTAAACACGTGTTATCTTTTTGTGGGTTGATTTACCATATTATTAGTGAAAAGGATCATAGAGCAAATGGTGAGTTTGGCTGATTTTCAATTAGTTAATTATAGGTTTAGGAATCTGCCTGGCGCTAGAACCCGTAGGGTGGGTGGGACCCTTACGGGTATCAAGGGGAACCCCTACGGGTATGGTGTACCCATATGGGTCCTGTCTGCTCCAGATGAAAGCTCTGTTCAGTTTAGTTTACAGATTAACAGATTAATGGATCAATGGCAGAAAATTAAAATAAAAAGGGATTTCCTTCCATATGAGTATGGCGCATTAATATGATATCTTTAGGGATATATGGTGCTAACAAGGCTCATACGAGTTAGGACCTGACCCAAAACAAGAAATGAAAGGACTAGATATAATAAAAGGAACATGCAATAATAGGAAGGAAATAATTGAGACGTGAGTCTCTTTGAAATGATCCCTTTACTATTAATAGAGTCCGGCCAAAGTAGACGGTGAAATAACACTAGTTGGGTGAGTATTTCTATGGACAGAACCTCCCCTAAATCCTAGTGAATAAAGTTAAGAACGAATAAAATGTGGACAAAACCACAAAGGATGAGTTTTCTCCCCATTTTATACCTCCTATACCCCTACTAGACCTTTTCTATACCTATAGAAACTGCTACAACTTTAGTACAATTTTAGCATGAATTCTGTATGTTGAAAATGTGATGAGAAGGGCCCTATTTATAGGGGAAAGGAGGACTGAAGATAATAAATTGTGTTCATGACCTGCCTTTTCTCGAAATAGGAAAGGATTCCCTTCCAGAAGAGCCTGTTTAAGCAACAAGAGTACCTATATCAAGGGGGCCCCACCCATACAGAGACTAGGGGACCCGTATAGGTCCCCCCCAGGCATATGGAAGGGATGACCCATACGGGTCTGCTAGTGCATCCGTACCACCAAGCTGCACCCATACAGGTCCCTAAGGGCGGACTAGGTCTCCTAATTTCAGCCAAACTCAATCTGTAGTAGTAGGAACACCTTTGATGGACAACACCTGAAAGACATTGTACCATATAGCTCTCATCATCATTTCGTGAGAAGGATCGTTAAAATCCAGTGCTCACGAGGGGATGGTAGACCCTTGCTAGAGGCATACTACAATCATTTAAGGTAATCGAGTTATGTCCACGGTCTATAACCTCGAGCCAGTAGTTCCTATAGAACTAGGATTGGTTAAGCCTTAAAAGCACAATACTTCGGGAAACTATAGGGTCACACACATTGAACCTTCATCGGATTGAGTAAAGAAGTAATAGATTTATTTCATTACAATAATATAACATAATAATAATAGTTGGATTATAATTTAGTTAGACCATGAATTTGTTTTGACGAATAAATTAATTTATTTGGGTCATAATTAAATTGTAGTGGGATTAAAATGATTAGATCATAATGTAGTTATGTCAGATTTTATTTTGACCGATAACTAATTTATTAGAGTCCTAAATAAAATATAATTAAATTGAAATGGATCTAAACAAAATTTTCTGAATGGGTTCAACCTAAAAAAATGTTAGACATTTTTCACTAGCAAAGGGTTGCAGGACTCCCGGCACGTTACATCGCGACAAACGTGAGGGCCCACACCAAGGGCTCGTAAGTGCCTTAATGCGCACTTGCAGAGGCCTGTGAGAGTGGGCTTGCCAATACTACAATATCAGCATTGGTAGCCCAGCATGGGATTCCTTACATGCTGGGCTTGTAAGAAATCTAACAACCCCAACTTGCGAGATGCACAGCATGTATTGCATGCTGTGCCCGTGGGGCTAACCCGCATATGGGATGTGCGTTTCGCATATCACACATCAGAAATGGGGAAGCCATTTGGCTTTCCCAAGCCTATAGATAGGCTTCAACTCTCCCCTTTAAAAAACACACCATAAGCTCCTTCTGAGTCTTGACTTGAGATTCAACGTGCTATATCTCGAGTTAACTTAAGAGCTAATTTTGAGAAGCCTCGAATATTTTGAGGCTCCTCTATATTTTTCGAATGGGCTTTTGGAGTGGTCTAGCAACTACTCAAAGCTCTATAGTTCTTCCTCATTTGGAGGTTTCAGTTGGTGGGGTTCATGTGGATACTCATAGAGGCTATCCTACATTTGGAGACTTCTGCAAGAGGGTTCTACTAAAGCCACTTCAACTTGTAAGTTTCCTTTCTTTGTCATTTAATTATTAGGTCCTTTTCCTTAAGAGTTTATAGACTTAATAATTACTATGTTTTGGTTGTCTTTGCATGCTTAGTTTATTTTAAGCTTAGGTTATAGCTTAGAGTTATAACATGTTTAGTACAAAATACTTTTATGCTACGATATAATTTAGAATTATGGTATGCCTAGCATATGCATGTTAACCTGGTAGTGAATTTATTTAGTTAACGCTTTAATTAATTTATATGCAAATAATAGGAGTTCTTAGGGACAAGGGACAAAATTTTGAAATTCCATCATGCCTATTATGCATGTCCAAAGTCACTGTTGGTTCCTAACAGTGGTATCAAAGTTAGGTTATTTAGTGCACAATTAAGTTAGAAGTGAACTGAATTTTATTTTCAATATGAAATGATTTAAGTTTTATTAATTGTTTGGAATAATAGATGAACTTAGGCTTTCATTTCAAGGTTAGAAAATGGATGTAGATAGTTTCGAATAAGCCTGTTCAACTTACTCAAAATTATCAAAGACTCAATAAATTATATAAGTTACATGGGTTATAGATGCTTTCAATTTACATGAATTGAAAGAACAAAATTTATTGGTCCAAGAGAATCCATGGTTTTTCAAGTTTGTGCCCGTGTTTATTCTGTCAAGGATTGGAAATGGTGTGTAATCCTCATAGGGCACCTCTCCTACTTGGGAACCTATATCGGTGCAGATTGAATTTACCAAAAGGGGATTGAATATGGATGTATTTATTTCTAATATGTAAGATGGTTCTTATATGTGTTTCTATAATAAAGTTAATATTAAATTATTGAATAAAAGCTTACAAGAAATGCAATATATATTAAGAAATAAAAAATTGTTAATATTTTGCATATAATCAAGGTTGATGGAATAATTATAATAAAGAGCTTCAGCCCCCCAATGATTAGACCTTATAAATTAATTCTAAAAGTCCCTTAATTAATATAAATTATAAATATGTCCATCTATTGAATCCTAGACTGGGCGAGACGTCTAACACTAATAAAATCCCAAAGTAAATATATTAAGGTAAGTTAAAAATCTTCCTTAGTGAAATTTATAATATGATCTTTTTCGGCTTTAAAGTGTTGCGCAAAGCGTTCCTTTCATATACATCTATCAGTTATAAAAATTGAGATAGGGTCTAACTTAATAGGACTCAGTAGTCCACCATAAAATTGGGGGCTAGCCGCAGGACTGAGACACATTCAAGGAGATGCTAATATAAGAGGACATGTCCCTTGATATTAGGGAACTTGAACAAATTAGCAATTGCATACGATGCAAATGGAATGGGATTCCAACTACACCTTACTAATATGGCTTGAATCAAAAGATTGGGGGTCGTATTAGACTACTTATACATGCTACCTACTTGGAAATTTAGCTAGGCTAAACTTCTTGAATTCAATAGAATGGGCTATTGTAAATTTTAAAAAATGGAAGAACAAATGTATTTATGTTGAAGTCCTTATATTAAATACCTGTACTATATACTAAAGCCTAAACAATTTTTTTTCTTTTTTTCTTACATCTTAGGTTGAATATGAACTCTAATATTAAACTCCGTCTTAATCACAACCAAATTCAAAATGCAATTAACTACCATGAATGGTTCAAGGAAATAAGGGATACCCTTATGGATTATGAATTAAAATATGTTCTTGAAAAACCATTCACAGAATGTCCTAACACTGATGCTCCGGTTGAACTTCAGCGAGCATGTTTGAAATATCTAAAGGATTCAATCCATGTGTCACACTTATTGTTAGATACTATAAACCCAGTGATACGTTCACAGTCTGATCACATGAATCTTGAAACCATGTTGATACATCTTAAGGGTTTGTTCGAAAAGGCAAAGTATGAAAGTTCATCTTAACTAATGAACTTTTCAACTCTAAGATGAAGGAAGGGACAAGTGTTGTAGCACACATAAATAAGATTAGGGATTTCATGGTGAAATTAGAATCATTGGGATCTACAATGGATGGATCCAAAGGAATTGATATCATCTTGGATTTCTTACCCATGAGCTATGCTGATTTCATAAAAGAACATTGCTCTAAAGGATATGATTGTACTTTCCCAGACTTGTTTGATGCGTTAAAGAAATTCAATGTCAAGGACAAAAGAATTTCAGATAAGTCTACAAACTAACATTCTCTAAAAATTGACCCGGCGAATGTTGTCGTCGAAGAGGCAGTAAATGGGTTAAGAGAAAGAAACAAAAGAAGAAAAAGAAGATATCTAAATATGTTTACTTCTAGTGCGGGAAACTAAGACACTAGAAGAGGGATTGCAAAGCTTCTAAATCTGGACATTTTAAGAAAAAGCCTGTAGAGGCATCTACTTTAGGTATGTTTGTAATTGAAAACAATGCTAGTTTTGCTCATAAATCAACTTGGGTACTAGATACTAGTCGTGATTCTTACATTTGTACCTTTATGTAGGGATTAAGGAATAGTAGGAGGCTTGCAAAAGGGGAGAATGACTTGCATGTGGGAATGGAGCATGAGTTGCTGCATTAGCTGTAGGAAGCTTTAATCTTATTTTGCTAAGTGGCCTACTTTTAGTTTTCATTAATTGTTAATATATTCCAAATGTTAGTAAGAATATTATCTCTGTTGCGCATTTAGCATTAGTAGGATTTGAAGTTACATTTTTGAATAATAAATGTCAGATTTGTTTAAATAATGTTTTTAATGGCTATGGGATGTTGAATGGTGGCATTTATGATCTTGATACTAAAATAGAAATTTTTAATATAAACAATGTGAAGAAATTTGAATTAGATATTGATAAATCTTTCTACTTGTAGAATTGTCATTTAGGCCATATAAACAACGATCGCATAACCAAGTTGCATAAGCGTGGAGACTTGGGGCCCAATAGACTTAGACTCTTATGGTGATTGCGCCTTGTTTGAAAGGAAAAATGACAAAGTTAACCATTAAAGGAAAGGGTGAACAAGCCACGAGTACATTGGAACTTATACATACAGATGTACATGCTCCCATGAGTGTTAAGGAGTGTTAAGGCACTAGGAGAATACTACTACTTCATAACTTTATTGATGATTATTCAAAATACGGTTACCTATACTTGATAAAGCACAAATCTAAAAGCTTTAAAATGTTCAAAATATTCTGAAATGAAGTAGAGAAACAACTTGAGAAAAGTATTAAAACACTTTGATTTGATTGAGGTGGAGAATACTTAAGTTAGTAGTTTCAAGATTATCTAAAAGAAAACAAGATAGTTCCGCACTGGACCCCTCCTTATACACCCCAATACAATGGAGTGTCTGAAAGTACAAATCATACTTTATTAGATATGGTTTAGTCCATGATAAGCCTAGCAGGTCTCAATAAATCCTTTTATGGATGCCCACTAGAGAGCCTAGTTTATGTATTAAATAGAGTGCCCTCTAAATCAATTGATTTTATGCCTTACGAAAGATGGTGTAATCAAAGGCCATCTCGAAGTCACCTAAGAGTATGGGGCTGTCCTACTATAGTAAATAGGGCAGCATCAGATAAGCTATGCGCTAAATTTGTGAAGTGTCTATTCATTGGATATCCAAAGGAAACTATTGGATATTTATTTTGCCAACCTAAAGCACATAAGGTATTTGTGTCTCGAAGTGCTCACTTTTTAGAAAAGGAACAATTACTTGCAAAATTTAGTGGGAGCAACCTTGAACTGGAAGTTCAAGTGGAAGAAATAGACAATCAGCTGATTGACCATGTTCTAGATACATAAGAATTTGTGATCGAAGAACAACCTGTCGAAACAAAATCATTGCAAAGATCAGGTCATGTTCATAAAGGTCTTCAAAGATATGGTTTTGTCATCACTAATGATAGGTAACCACATCTCATGGAGGATGATGAACCAAGAACCCATGATGAAGTAATAAAGAGCTCAGATTCTGATAATTAAAGCCATGAAATTAGAAATGGATTCCATGTACGAAACCAAGTTTGGAATTTCGTTGATGCACCGGAAGAGGTTAGACCTATCGAGTGTAAATGGGTCTTCAAGAAAAAGACTAACATGGATGGTAATGTAATCACCTATAAGTCAAGGTTGGTTGCAAAAGATTATAGTCAACACGAAGGTATTGGCTATAATGAAACTTTCTCACCAGTAGCCATGCCTAAATCCATAAGAATACTCCTCACCATTGTTGCTTATTATAGTTATGATATCTGGTAGATGGATGTTAAGACATCATTCCGGAATAGGGATTTGGACCAGGATGTGTATATGGCACAAACTAAGGGTTTTACATCTTAGAATGGCTCAAAGGTATGCAAACTACAAAAGTCTATTTATGGACTTAAGCAAGCATCCAAGAGTTGGAATATTAGGCTCAGACAATTTGTGAACTAGATCTCTGTCTAAACATTAATGACCCTTTAATATACAAGAAGGTTAGTTAGAGTGCAGTCGTTTTCTTTGTATTATATGTCGATGACATTTTACTAATAGGAAATGACATTTATCTTCTTCTAAGTATTAAAATATGGTTGTCAAGAAAGTTCTCCATGAAAGACCTTGGAGAAGTATCATTTATACTAGGTGTAAAGATCTCAAAAGATAGATCGAAGAGCCTATTAGTTCTTTCTCAAAGTACATATATAGACCAGGTACTGAATAGGTTTAACCTTGAGAATTCTAAGACAAGTTATCTCCCGATGGTAAAGGAAATTAACCGATCTAAGGCTAAGTGTCCGAAGAGAGCTCAGGAAAGAATGCGCATGAAGGATGTACTATATGCATCCGCAATAGGATCCATCATGTATACTATGATATGTACTATGCCATATGTCTCTTGAGCTTTAAGCTTTATGAGTAGATATCAATCGAATCCAAGTGTAAAGTACTTGATGGCCTCCAAGGAATTTCGTAAGTACTTGAGAAGGACTACAGATGAGTTCTTGATATATGGAGATGGTGACATCCCAATCAGAGGTTACACTGATGCGAGTTTCCATTCTGACATGGATGACTCTAAGTCTTGGTCAAGTTTTGTGTATGTACTAAATGGAGGGGCAATATGCTGGAAGAGTTCTAAGCAAGAAACTACTAATGATTCAACCACGGAATCTGAGTACATTGCTACTTGTGAAGCAACTAAACAAGCTGTCTGGTTAAAGGGATTTATTTCTGATCGCGGTGTGGTGCTTGAGATTGTTGATCCAATTACTTTGTATTATGATAACAATGGTGCTATAGCTCAGGAAAAAGAACCTCGATCTCACCAGAAAATAGAAATGTATCCAAAAAGTGTCATATAATCAAGGAGATTGTTGATACTAGGATGAAAAGATTAGAATATGTTCCCACTAATCTGAACCTCGTGGATGGTCTAACAAAGCCATTGATGCAAGTCAAAAATGACCAGCATGTGAAAGCATATGGATTAAGACATATGGCTTATTGGCCTTAGTGCAAGTGGAAGTTTATTAGATATGATGTATGCCCTTAAGGAAATTTGGGTGATGTATCTTAATTATGTATTAGTACTAATAATTTCTTTAATTAATAATGGCATGCAATCTTTTGTTTATATTGATGTGTTCATATATACTATGACTGGTTAAAATATTTTCATTGATATCTATGTACAAAAGTCCTTGACATATCATAGCAAGAAGTGAGAGAAATTATAGTTGTACTATACTTAGTGAGACCTGCTTCATGTGCAATTATGAATATGTCTGAACTATCCCTAGTCATAGTTTCATCACGAAAGGATATTGATGATGCAGTAAGACTAGCAATTGGTCAACTTTCTTGGAATGGGTCCAATTAGTTAATCTCCTATAGCTGAAGGCTATGCCTTAAGATTGATACATGGATATATCTAGTGGATATATTAGAGACTGCAATAAAATAAACACTTGGTATATATATCAAGGTGTTAGTGTTTATCTTTATGCAGTAGCTTTGCAAATATCCTTATACTTGAGACACTGGTTACCTTGTGCGGTACTATCGCTATACTCTATGCCATTCCTATTAACTCATTAATTTATGGTGTCGTAGATGATTACAGGCATAGTGATGGCAACACATTGGTAAGCTATGTAGTCGGAAAGAATTCATCGCTCTAGATACATTAAGGAGTTGTACCTGGCCACTTGTCGAAGGAATGATTGCCATAAACCTCTGATCAGAGTATGTGATTGATAGAAAAAGTTTCTAGTCAAACACACTATGGTAAAACACAATATACTTTGTAACAAGTAAATAACTGGCATAGCATGAACCAAATACGCTATTGGTGGATTAACACTTTAACCGAACCCAACAAACCAGATGGTTCTAATATTAAAGAATGGAAGAAGTTCATCGCATTGGGCAACTATTGCATTAACCAGGATTAAGTGATAAGCACAAGTGATGTTGCGAGCAATGGGGGATGGTGGAACCTTGCTAGAAGCGTAATACAGTCGTTTAAGTTAATCGAGTTCTATTCGTGGTCTAGTACCTTGAGCTAATAGTTCCTATATAACAAGGATTAGTTAAGCCTTAATAGCTCAATACTTTGGGATCCTATAAGGTCACACATATTGGACCCTCATTGCACTGAGTAAAGAATTAATAGATTTATTCTATTATGAAAATATAACATAATAATATTTAGATTATTATTTGCTTAGACCATGAACTTAATTTGACCAATAAATTAATTTATTAGGGTAATAGTTAAACTTAAGTATGCACTAAAATGATAAGATCATTTTTTGGTTAAGCTAGATCATAATTAATTTATTTTGGTAACTAATTTAATAGGGTCATAAATAAAATATGATCTAATTGAAAAGGATTTGAAGGAAATTTTCCAAATAGGTTGGACCAAGAAAAATGTTAGACACTTTTTGCGATGCAATGTGCCTCGAGTCCCACACCATGGGCTTGCAAGTGCGGCAATGCGGCACTTGCGGAGGTCCGCGAGACTGGGCTTGCCAGCACTGCCATAGTAGTCGAGAAAGCCCAGTGCTGGATTCCTCGTAAGCTGGGCCTGTGAGATGATAAGCGTGGTATGCAGGCTATGCGCTTGGGCTAACCCTGCGTGTCGGATATGCATTTTGCACATCCCACATCAGAAATGGGGAAGCCATTTGGCTTCCCCAAGCCTTTAAATAGGCTTCACCTCTCCCTTTTCAAAACACACCATAAGCTCATTCTAAGTCTTGACTCGAGATTCCAATGTGTTATCTCTCAAGTTGACTTATGAGCTTATTTTGAGGAACCTCAAATATTTTAAGGCTCCTCTAGTTAGTAGTTTGGGGTGTGCTTTCGGAGTGGTGTAACAGCTACTCAAAGTGTTGTATTTCTTCCTCATTGGGAGGTTTTGGTTGGTGGGGTTCATGTGGATACTCATAGATGCTATCCTACATTTGGAGGCTTGCGCAAGAGGGTTCAGCTAAAGCACGCTTCAAATTGTAAGTTTCCTTTCTTTCTCTTTTAATCATTAGGTCTTTTTCTTTAAGCATTTTTAAACTTAATAATTATTATGCTTAGGTTGTCTTTGCATGCTTAGTTTATTTTATGATTAGGTTATAGCTCAGAGTTATAACATACTTAGTGTGAAATATTTTTATGCTAGGATATAATTTAGAATAATGGTATGCCTAGCCTTTGTATGTTAACCTAAGTAGAGAATTTATTTAGTTAAGGCTTTAATTAATTTATATAAACTAATGGGAGTTCCTAGGGAAAAGGGACAAAATTTTGAAATTCCATCATGCCTGTTATGCATGTTCAAAGTGGCTGTCAGTTCCTAATAGAGCTAAGAAAGTCTCAACAAATCCTTTTGGTGATACGCACTTGAGAGTGTAGTTTATATACTAAACAATGTGCCCTCAAAATTAGTTGATACAACACTATACAAAAGGTGGTATGGTATGAAATGATTTCTTTCTCACCTATGAGTTAAGGGACGTCCTGCCTATGTTAAAAGGACAATGACAAATAAACTTGGAGCTAGATCTGACAAGTGCTTGTTCATTGGTTATCCTAAAGAGACAATAGTATATATCTTTTATGAGCCTGAGGAACAAAAGGTGTTTGTATCTAGGATAGCTCAGTACCTTGAGACGGAACACATGCTTGCAAAAGCTATTGGGAGCGACCTTTGACTTAGAGTTGAAGTAGGCGAACAAGACAATAAACTAATTATTCCTATGCTTGATACATGAGAAGTGTGATCGAGGAACAACCTATTATACAATAGCCATTGCATGGATCTGGTAAGGTTCCAAATGCTCCTAAAAGATATGAGTTTTTAATCATGGATGATAAACAAATATTTCTGATGGAGGATGATGAACCTAAGACCTATAAGGTGGCAATGGAGAAGTGGTTAGAAGCCATGAAATCAGAAATGGATTCCATGTACGAAAAGCCATGAAATTAGAAATGGATTCCATGTATGAAACAAAGTTTGGGATTTGGTCGATGCACCTAATGTGGTTAGACCCATAGGCTCGAAGTGGGTTTTCAAGAAGGAAACCAACATGGATGGTAATTAATTACCTATAAGGCAAGGTTAGTTGCAAAAGGTTATAGTCAACTAGAAGGAATAGACTATGATGAAACCTTTCCACTAGTAGCCATGCTTAAATCCATCAGGATAATCCTAGCCATTGTTGCACTTTATTACTACGAGATTTGATAGGTGGAAGTAAATACCACTTTCCTAAATTGAAAATTAGATCGAGATGTATAGATGGTACAACCAGAGGGTTTTACATATTAGAATGGCTCAAAGGTATGCAAATTGCAAAGATCTATTTTTAGACTTTAGCATGCATCCAGGAGTTGGAATATAAGGTTTGATGATACAATCAAGGAGTTAGATTTTATATCAAATGCTTATGAGCCCTGTGTATACAAGAAGGTCAGTGGGAGTGCAGTCATTTTCCTTGTGTTGTATGTTGATGACATACTACTAATAGGAAATGACATTTATCTTCTTCAAATGATTAATTGTGGTTGTCAAGAAAGTTCTCCATGAAGGACCTTGGAGAAGTAACATTTACATTAGGTATAAAGATCTATAAGGATATATCCTAGTGGCTATTAGGTCTTTCGCAAGTGATAAGTGTTAAGATTACACTTATCATGTCGCTAAAAATTCTCAATTATATGCATTCCTTGAGTGTTATTATTTTATTTATAAGAACTCGCCTAGTTTGTTGTTGTTTTCAATGTATTTTCTGGAACTAGGTGAATCTTATAAGGAATATGCTCAAAAATGGAATGCGGTGTAAAAGTACGAGAAGTCAACAGTAATTGACTTATTACATAACAAATTGGCTAGCTATTGGATGCTTGGAAGGAAGTCAAAGTGAACATAAAGACCCTTACAAATTAGTTGTTCGCGAACTCGACACACAGGGCCACAATCGTGACTTTACAAATTTGAAGGTAATAGGTTTTCGATTTTTAAGCCACGAGCACGACATCTAGTAACGATCGCGACATGCCAAATCAAAGGCTACACAGATTTTCCTCCAAAAGGATTTTCAACCGCCATTAATAACCATTTGGATAAGGCACCTATGAGGTGTCGATGATATGTGGGTCTCCTTTGGTGCCTATGGGCCCACTGAGGGATTGGTTAGGTTTAGGCAAGATAAAACATTTTCAGTTTAAGTTTGCACAATAAGCCAATTTCAATGAATAAAAGAATCTAGACTCAAATCTTGATATAATTGATAGAGTTGCCACCCAAGTTGTCTACTTGGGAAAGAGTTTTGGTACGGTTCCCTCTAGGTGGGAGACTCATACCTTTTGGATCAAAGATTCGGGTATCAGATGAGTCACTTATTTCTCATTTAGTTGATTCAAAATTACATTCACCACATAAAACCATTTTAGTTTTCATTATTTAGGGAATTATCACATAAATCCTATTTCTACTCTCTTTCACACTCGTTACATGCGTTTACATATTACAATAAAGCACAAACCAATAAATGAGGGAATAAAAACCGGGGAAAATGGGGGAAATTGCGAAGAGAACCTATACATTTGTTCTAAGTTATAAAACAAAATGAAAATAAATTCCACTGCAGCCACAGATGTTAGCACAATTTATAGCACATCATAAATCAGCACTTCGACATATTTTGTTGTTAAAACACATTTTATCTTTTTGTGGGTTGATTTACCGGATTATTAGTGAAAATGATCGCATGGCAAATGGTGAGTTCAATTTTTAATCAGTTAATTATGGGTTCAGGAATCCACCTAGGCTAGGTACCCGTACCGGTGGGTGGGACCCATACGGGTACCAGGGAGGACCCGTATAGGTCCATTCTGGTGTAGATAGAAACTCCCTTTAGTTCAATTTGCAAATTAACAGATTAGTGGATTGATGGCAGAAAAATAAAATAAAAAGGGATTTCCTCTCATATGAATATGGAGCATCGATTTGTTATCTTTGGGGATATATGGTGCCAACAAGGCTCATACGGGTTTAGGAACAGACCTGAAATAGGAAATGAAAAGAGCAGATCAAACTGGAGAAATAGAGAATAATAACAATGAAATAATTAAGATGTGAGTCTCTTTGAAACTCAGGAGCGTTACCTTTACGACGTGAATCCACTTTGAGATGATCCCTTTACTATTGAGAAAGTCGAGCCAATGTAGATGGTGAAATAGGACTATTTAGGTGAGTATTTGTGTGGACAGAACCTCCCCTAAATCCTAATGAATAAAGTTAGGAATGAATAAAGTATGAAAAAAAAATCAAAGAATGGGTTTTCTACCTATTTTATACCTCCTATACCCCTACTATACCTTTTCTATACCTCTAGAAACTGCAAGACTTTTTGTATAATTTTTGCATGAGATATGTGTGTGCTGAAAATGTGAAGAGAAGGGCCCTATTTATAGGGGAAAGGAGGTCTGAATGCAATAAATCGCGTTCATGACATGCCTTTTCCTAAAATAGGAAAGATTCTTAGGCAACAAGAGTACCCGTACAGGGTCTGCCAATGGCTCCATACCACTAAGCAGCACCCATACGGGTCCATAAGGGTAGACTAGGTCTTCTAACTTTGGCCAAACTCATCGCTACAGTAGTAGGAACACCTCTGATGGATAATACGTTAAAGACATTGCATTATATAGCTCGCATCATCGTTTCATTAGAAGGATAGTTAAAATGTACTGCTCACAGACTACCCCTCGTAGGATCATCACAGATACAAATCTGTATGATCTTATGATGTCAGTGAGGGTTTAAAAATTATACCAGAGGTGTTGACATGGCTGAGTTCTTTCCTTTGCTAATGCATGCCCTTTGGAATACGTATCCCTTTCCATAGATGGATGACTTTCCTTTGCTACTGCGTATCCTTTTCTTAAGGCAGATGATTTTCCTTTTGTAACCGTGCATATTTATTTATTGAGGTGGATCACTTTCCTTCTGCTACCATGCATATCCCTTTCCTAAGGTGGATGACCTTCCTTGTCAATGTGTATCCCTTTTCTGAGGTGGATGACTTTCCTTTTATTGACGACCTCTCTAGGGAAGACGTGTGTATCCCTTTCTTAAGGGATATCAACTTTCCTGATTGGTGTATCCCTTTCCTAAGGCGGATCAATTTACTAAGTGGTGATGTATCCCTTTCCTAAGGCAGATTGACTTTCCTGACTGGTGATGTATCCCTTTCCTAAGGCGGATCGACTTTTCTGACTAATGTATCCCTTTCTTGAGGCGGATTGACTTTCCTGACCGGTAATGTATCCCTTTCCTAAGGTGGATCAACTTTCCTGACTGATGTATCCCTTTCTTGAGGCTATCGACTTTCCTGACTGCTAATGTATCCCTTTACTAAGGCAGATGACTCTCCTACTGGGGGATTTGAATAATCCTAAAAAGAGATAACAATCAAACATCGAGTTAGTCAATGTCTAAGTAGACACCTCTTTATTCTTAATTGAGTTTTGTGAAAAAAAATAAAAATTTTTTGCCCCTTCAATTAAGAATCAAGAAGTGTGGATGAGATACTAAAAATTATGTGTGGGAAATGTTGGGTTTGGCCTAATCGCTCTGCAATGAAATGCCCCTGGAGGGGTGCCTCTCAAACAATGCCCCTAAGGGAGTTGAACAATGGGGGGATGCCCCTAGATTGACTATTTCTATTGAACGAAGGGTGAATTCCCCTGTGATGGTAGAGGGATGCCCCTAGGTATGCCAGGGAATGCGCCTAGGACTTGATTCTCCTACTGCTGGGAAGTGGGGGGATGCCTCTAAGACCTAATGATTTTGGTACTAGGAAGTGGGAGGATGCCCATAGGTCTGTAGGGGGTGCCCCTGGGACTTGATTCTCCTGCTGGGGAATGAACCTAGGGTGAGGTGCACCTAGGATTCTTGATAATAGAGTATGCCCCTTGAGTAATTCAGCCACTAGAGGACCCGGGGAATGCTCCTTGACTGATTCTACTAGTGGGTGAATAGGGAATATACCCTTTGACTGGCCCACTCCGCTGCTGGGGAGTAGAGTGACATCCTTTTGTAAAACTTCATTTTGCTAGGGAGGCTCCCCTTTTCTTGTAAAACTGGTTAGTTGAGAAAGAACTCCTGTGCTACGATGGACCCGTTACACAAAAATTTTCTTGATTCGTTTTCAATTGAAATATGTCTTACCTTGATTCTTGATTGACTTTTGTGGAAACAAAAATATTTTTGCCCCCTCAATCAATGACCAAGGTGAGCAAATATAACTGAAATGTGGGTGTTAAGAAGAGCGGGGTTGGCCCCAAGCTTGGACTGGATGAATTTCTAGTGCTTGCTGAAATACCGACGCAAATATCTATCCCTGGATGGTAAAAGAAGGCCCGTATAGGTGGGTTGGACCCGTACAGGCAGGGTCCATGGAAGGTGGGACCCGTACAGGTGGGGTGGGACCCATACGGGTCCTTAATGGGGGTTTCAAAAGGTAAACGAGCCCCCTCATATCACGCCTCATACCAAAATTTCCCATTTTGCATTTTTCAGTGATTTTTCTACTAAAATCAACCAAACTTGTACAAAAATATCCCAAAGACTGGCCGCTTCTCCCTTTGACTTGAGGACCTACCCTGGGGGTTGATTCGGGGCTTCAAGAATGCCCAATTTCAGTCAGGTATATGTTTCACGAGGGAGACTCTTTTCTGGGACTTACTCCCACTTCTAGAGTGCCTCCGATCCCTTCTTCTAAGACCCATGCCTCAAAACTCTAGGTAATTTCACTCAATTATTAATTTTCCAATTTTGAACTTTTGACAATTTCTCAAATTTTGGCATAGATTAGGGTATTTTAGACTTTGGAATAGAGCTTGATGCATGTAACTTTAGTCTAGGATGCTTTTAGAATAGTTTTGGATGAACTTTGGTTGGAACACGACAATTTTGGATTGGGGAGATTTGCATAGAGGGACTCCTTACACGGGACCCGTACGGGTGAGGGGAGACCCATACGGGTCGCATTTTTTATACAGGTTTTACTTATGGACCTGTATGAGTGGGTCCTACCCATACGAGTCTTGTCCTTAGGGATAGTACATTGTTTTCTCTAATTTCTGCAATGCTTTTCTGATTTCTAACTTTGCTACTATATTCTAACCCTGTTATTCTATAATTCATTCTCTACAGTTTTAATATAAGACTATAGCAGCCTTGAGGTTCTTCAGGAAATGGTATGTGGCCATTCATTCCACAGGGGATACGGAGCTGCTGACCTACATTGACTCCTTCGGCTTCAATGATATTATCGGGGCCATCCCTCAAGCCCCTAAGGCATTGGCCCCTGGTGCCATTTTAACTTTGACTGAGAGGTGGCCGAAGATGACCTACACTTTCTACCTACCTATCGGGGAGGTCACCATTACTCCCTCGGATGTGTACCCCACGATGGGCCTAGAGCGGAGTGGGGATGTGGTCCACCTTGACGTTTATGCCGACTGGTGGCATTCTCAGCCTAAGTTGAAGGCCTACATTACTAGATTACTTGGGCTTCATTTGCGTGAGACAAACAAGCTGAAGTATGGGGATTTGCATGGTCAGTAGATCGGGCACCCAAAACCTATTGAAGCTAATAAGAGGGACCAGTACGCTCGGTCTTTCTTGCTGACATTCCTTACCACCATCTTCTTCCAAGTATACTCGAGCAACCTGAACTATAGTTTGCTCTCTACTACGGAGGATCTTGCAACTGTGCCCTGCAAGAACTAGTGCAGGGCCATCCTAGTATAGTTGTATTATAGATTGGACATAGGGGTCTAGGGTGAGCAGTTTAAGCTCAAGATCTGCAATCTAATACAATTGGTAAATCCCAACCCGATCTCTTGTGCTTTAACCTTTTCTCTGAACTTTTGTTGCAACTAACTCTTGCTCTGTCTTATAGATTTGGGCTTTTGAGCACCGTTTGATTCCTAGGCCAAGCTTTCCCCTATAGCCTGAGGCACCGTATATCTTATCTAGCTAGATGGGGCCTTGGCAGAACCAGTCCCTGACCACAGCACAATTCCGAGAGTTCTTACGCCAGCTACACTTATATTACGTAAACTTCTTCTACTGAACCTGCATTTTACATTTCGACAAACCATTAGTAGAAACTGTATTCAGTAGGTTATAATGCTTACAGTGCATTTGTTTCATGCAGATCATTCGAGATCCGTGGGCAAGATTGTCCACATATAGAGCCATTGAGTAGATACGGGCTGGCGTGGATGACCACCGCTTTGTCCTAGTGTCACCTCTCTCCTGAGAGTGGTATTTTGATGAGAAAGTCCGAGGGTGGTAGACTAGTGCCATGGTGGTGAGACAGATCCCCTCCCTGATCTTGGTGGGCATCTTCTGGCCTCATCTCATGCCGGGGAGCGATTAGGGGCTGTACTTATTGGGCAAGGGAGCTCGCATGCTATCTGCTGAGGGCCTTGATGCTTAGTTTATTGATTCCTCCCTCTTGCCACCCTGCGATAGGATCCATCATGAGGATGAGCTCCTAGTGTTTCACTGAAGTGATAGTGAGGATGATGATGATGAGGAGGAGGACGGAGGGGTGACCGCGGGGGTCCATCTATAGTTCAGAGCACCAGGGGTTTGGCTAAGTCTTCTACCCCTTCTTCTTAGTTATACCTCTCACTTGGCCTTTATGAATACTTGGTCACTTTTTCAAATTGATTTTGAATTTTAGTCTAATTCTTTATTACCACAGCCTCCTGCTTCTATGCAAAAGTGGTCTACTGCTATCGCTGCTACTGCTACCCCTGAGCCTCCAAAGAAGTGGTCTTGAGCCTCTGGATCTATGAAGGAGGGCATCCTATGGGCAGAGTTGCATACTTTCTTCCAGCTCCTTGACAATTTAGGGAATTGAGCTGTCAAGAAGCTCGAGGAGTTGGTCTAGCCCATTGGTTTCACTCCTTCTAGCTCCACCCATGTGAGGAATCCTTTACCTTTGCCTTTGTCCATTACTGCTTAAGTCGTCTTATTATGATGTGACGATTTCTTTTAAGGTTACCATTGCCAAGGGTGAGAGGATAGCCTTGGGTTATTTTTTAGTGCGGGATCTGCTGTTGGCCTAGGATGCTTTAGCTTTAATAAGCTCCTTTTACTAGCAAAATTTCAACAAACTATGCATGCATGCCTTGACATTTATGTATGTGTACTGATCTTATGATTTCCATTACAGACTCTATTGGCCATGGAGCGAAGCAGGTCCACCCATGATTTGGATGCTTCAGAGGACAGAGCCTAGTTCTTTGAGGAGCAGCTGTAGGCTGCCACTACTAAGGCTGATCAGGCTAGGGCCAAGACTGCACGGGCGAGGGCCGAGATTGAGACGCTGAGAGGTTAGCTAACAAGGAATACTGAGGATAGGTAGACGTTGGTCCCTTTTGATGATGAGTCTAAGGATGATCTTTCTGCATATTTAGTAGCTCAGAGGGCCACAGATCGGCGTGTTAAGGGGAGTGATACTACTGAGGTTGCTGTAGAGACCTCGGAGACTAGGGCCCTCACCTAGCTAGCTGTAGATACTGGTGATGACCATATGTCCATAGATGTGGACTATCTACTGGCAAATACTCAGGATCAGCCTTAGGAGGGTCACTAGGGACAGAATCCCCCGTCCTCTTAGATTATGATTATGACCTAAACTATTTGATACTTTTGGGTCCTGTGTGGCTTGCTTTGATTAAGATCTTTGGACTAGTACTTTTGATACTTCTTTTATCCTTATGGATTTTCTTGAACTGAGACTATTGAATATAGTTGCCTTGTGAACCTGTATTTTGTCCAGTGATGTCATAGTGAGGGGATCAAGTGATGTTCTAACTTTTGGAAAGACCACTTGATGTGAGATGACCTATCGAACATTTATTTATTTTTTTCTTATTTTTGTCCTAATTTTTGCCTGAGTTATCCATGATAGTTCAGTCCAGCGGACTTTTCTTTTAAGCTTTAACTTTTGCGTAGACCGCCCTTTCAGGTTTTCAACCTAGCAAGCTTTTCTTTTTCTTTTTATAATTTTTACCGCGACCGTTCTTTCAAGTTTTCAATCCCGCAGGATGTCTTAATTTTTGCCTGAGTTGTCCTTGACGGCTCAATCTAGCAGACTTTTTTTTTCCTTAACTTTTGCTTGGACCATCCTCTCGGGTTTTCAATCCAACAGGCTTTTCTAAATATTGCAAATGTGTGATAAAGATGAATACAATGATGCATAACACGTGGAGAAAAATTGATGTTCACATACCAATGATTATTTCACCTAAAGACATGCACGCATTCATAAGACCAAGATTCTTAGCAAAATCATAAGATGTTCATCGATGAGATAAATTTGAGTACATAGGCAATGGTAATAATTTACAATGGTTAATCCCTACTGCCTATTGGTCTTTTACAGATTTTCCAGAAAGCAACTGACATTTTTCTCTCTATGCCCTAAGTTTTGCCTAAGCCACCCATTTTCGGGTTTTCAGCTTAGAGGGCTTTATTTATGTTTGAGTGCCCTAATTTTTGCCTGACCAATTTACGAAATATGGATCAGCGGGCTGCACCCAAATTTTGGCCCGAGCAATAGAGGACCGCTTGCCTGGTGATTTATTCTTTATTTATTTTATTCTTTGTGCTGCTTTTTTATGATTTAATTCTTTTGACCTAGACATGGTAACACTTGAGCCTATCATTATTCCCTGGATTCACAAGCTCATTACCATCCATATCGATAAGCTTGATTCCCCCTTTACCAAGGACTTTTTTCACAATGAATGGTCCTTCCCAATTAGGCCTGAACTTGCCCCTACCATCTGTGTTGACTTGGCATAGCTGCTTAAGGACCAGATAACCCTCTTCAAGAGGTTGTTTCGGGTATCTGATTCTATTGTTGCAAGCTCGAGCCATGCACTATTTATACATTTGGAGACGGTCAAGTGCCCTAAGCCGCTTTTCATCTATTGCATTCAACTGTTCATACCTAGCTCTTGCCCAATCTAATTCTTTTAACTGCAGCTCAAGTGCCACTCTTAGAGATCTTACTTATTTTTTGACCTGTAATATGGCTTCCATTCCATATATGAAGGAGAAAGGTGTTAGATTGGTGGGAGTTCTTACACTAGTTTATACCCCTCAAACTGCGAATGGAAGCTTATCAGCCCAAACTCTATAGGTAGCCACTGTCTTTGAAAAATCCTTTTGATTGACTTATTGGCAGCCTCAACTACCCCGTTAGCTTGTGGCCTATATGGAGAAGATCTATGATGCTTAATGTTGAATTTCTCAAATAATTCAGTCGTGGCCCCTTGAAATTGAACTCCGTTGTCAGAAACTACATGATTCAAAATTTCATATCTTGCAAAAATATGCCTCTCTATGAACTTGGCCATTTTTTGGCAGTTATGTTGGTGTAAGATTCAGCCTCTACCCATTTTGAAAAATAATCAACTGCGACTATGATGAATTGGTGACCGTTGGTTGATGATGGCCAAACTTTGCCAATTATATCTATCCCCCATGCCGAGAAAGGCTAAGGAGTAGACAAATTGTGAAGTACGGAATAAGGGAGATGTTGTATGTCCCTGTCAATCTGACATTTATGACATTTCCTAACTTTGTTGATGTAGTCGGCATTCATTATGGTCCAGTAGTACTCCATTCTGTAATTCTTTCTGGCTAGAGCTGTCTCATTCATATGCGGGGTGTAATCCCCCTAATGTACCTGAGTCATTACCCTTTCTACTTCTTCTTCTATCAAACATCTCAACAATAAACCCTCGATTGTTCTTTTGAAGAGATCTTCATCGACTAGTGTGAACTGGGTCGCCAATCTCTTGAGAGTTAGATGGTCTGACCTTGATGACCCCTCGGGACACTTCTCTCTATTAAGAATCCTCAAAATGTCATCATACCAGCAGGTCTTTTGCTCCTCTACAACCAGAACCTCAACCTTCTCATGAATTGGTGAACGAGCTATTTTTTCTATAAGTGGATGGATAGGTTGAGCCTCTTCTCATCCCCTCATAGAGGTTAGGGTAGCCAGGGAATCTGCCATCTGATTCTCATCCCTTGGTATATACTAGAAGAGGCATTGGCTGAACCGCACTGATAAACCCCAAACCGCTTCCACATATGGCCGAAGCTACTCTTCCCTGAATTCCTACTCTCCCATAACATGATTTATTACTAACACGCATCGCCCTAACTTCCCTTGCCCGTATCTTTAAGAGAGCATCAAGACCAAAGAGACAAGCTTCATATTCGGCCCCATTATTGGTGACAGAAAACTCCAACCATTTGCTTTCAAGAATAGCCTCACCTTTTGGTGTAATAATGATAACCCTAAGGCTTGCCCCCTTTTCGTCCATAGCCCCATCAAAATACATGGTCCATTCGACCTTTTCAGCCTTCACCGCTACTAACTGCATATCAAGGAAATCTAGATTTTCAACATAATCAGACTCTACAGGTTAACTTGCCAAGAATTTAGCCACTACTCTCCCCTTAATGACCTTCTTTGTGACATACTCAATATCAAACTCAGACAGTAATAAGAGCCAATGAGAGATTTTCCCTGCCAATGTCGGGGATTGACAAAGACACTTCATCAGATCCACCTTTGCAACTGCTTGGATTCTGTAGGACTGGAAGTAGTGCCTCAACTTCTTAGTCAACCACACCATCATTGTACATGTCTTTTCTACTACTATATATTTTGCCTCATATTCCAACAACTTCTTGCTTAAATAGTAGATGGCATACTCTCTCTTATCCTCTGATTCCTGAACCAACATTGCCCCTATAGATGACTCTTCTATGGCCAAATACAGAATTAGTGGCTTGTCGTGCATCAGAGGCTATAAAACTAGGGGGCTGATAAGATAAGCCTTTATCTTGTCAAATGCATTCTGGCATTGCTCATTCCACTCTATCGATTACTTCCTTCTCAATAACTTAAAGATTGGCTCGCATACGTTGTTAACTTGGCAATGAAATGACTCTCGTATTGGAGTGATCCAAGGAATGACCTGACTTCCCTTTAAGTTATAGGAATAGGCATTACTTCAATAGCTCTAACCTTATCAGGGTCAACCTCGATTCCCCTCTGACTGACGATGTGTCCCAAGACTTTTCTAGATGTGACTCCAAACACACACTTTTTTAGGTTCAAGTACAGATTGTACTCCTCGATTCTAGTCAATTTTCAAAATCTAAGGGTGCTCCTCCCTTGTATTAGACTTAACTAGCATGTCGTCTACATAAACCTCAACCTCTTTAAGAATCATGTTGTGCAGTAAGGCTGTTACTTCTCTTTGATAAGTTGCCCCTGCATTCTTCAGCATAAAAGGCATTACCTTGTAACAGTACACTCCTCATTCTATGATGAAGGCCATATTGACCCTATCAATGATGTCCATTAAGATATGATTGTACTCAGAGAACCCATCTAAGAATGAGTACAATGCGGCCCTGGCGGCGCTATCTAATAACACGTCAATGTGTGGTAATGGGAAGTCGTCCTTAGGGGATGCCTTGTTTAAATCACAAAAATCAACACACATTCTGACCTTTACATCTTTCTTAGGGACCGAGACAACATTTGCTAACCATGTTGAGTACTCGATTACTTCAATGAACTTTGCTTCCAATAATCTAGTAAGTTCAGCTTTGATCTTATTGGTCCATTTTGGGTGTAACCTTCTTAAGTTTTGCTTTACTGGTTTGAACTAGGGATCAGTCGGGATTCGATGCTTGGCAATCTGGCAATCTACCCCGTGCATGTCCTCATAGGACCAATGTGTTTTCTAAGCACTTTTTATCATCTCTCTTTTTTCAATAGGGGTCAGATCATTGGATATTGTCACCATATTTGGATTTTCCTTAGTACCCAAATTAATGTCATGCAATGAAGTGTCATTAATTCTAAAAAATTTATGCTTATGGTCAGATGAATGCATGGTGCCATTAGGCAAGACATCAAACAAGTAAGCAAAATCACTATTATTATCATTAGGATGCCCGTAGGCTACATCATTTTCATTACGTATAATTGCATTGCCATCCTCCACAGGCAGAGGGCCTTCTTGGACACTAATCAGAATGTGAGTCAGGTCGTAGTATAGGTCTTGTAACTATTTCTCGATCAACACATCTTTGACAGCTTCCATCATGGCTTGAACTAGGTTTCTTAAGGCATCCTGAATCGGTGCCTTCTTCTTATCCCCCAAACATAAGATGGTGTAAGTTAAAGTGGTAAGTGCATAAATGGCTTTGTCTACTTCAATCTCTGATGGGTCACTATCTTCCATTTGTTTGGCACATTTTTTCGCTTCTATAGCTATTTCATAGCTCTAAGGGATAGTGTTGTATGCACTTATAAATGCTATCTGGCAGAGGTGAGGAGATAACCAAAAGATGAACTGGTTAGCTAATTCCTTCTGCTGAGGTTTCCTTTCAGGGGATACTACGATGGTTAACCACCTCTGAAAGTAGTCATGGACAAGTTCCCTACTCCATTGTCTGAAAGTTATAAGGTCAAGCATGGATGGCTCTTTTCTTGCTTTCTTGGTTTCTATGATGCGCTTCCATACCTCACTTTTTTCTAATCCCAAGTTGATCATGGCTACTTTATCCCCTCTCCTTTAGGGCTCCTAGACTTTTCTTTTGTTGATTAGTGCTATGATGGCTTTGAGGAGGTCCTCACATGTCCTAGTTGGATGATCAGGACTGACGTGATATGTGCAGACGTTGCCCCCCTCCTAAGGTTTTGGTGGAATATACGATCATAGATGATCAATCAGTTGGTATTTCTTTAGCTTCTTGAAAAGGCTCAACAGAGGAGTAGCCCAAAGTGTGATATCATCAAGAGTCATAGGATAAGCCACTTGGTCATGGGTCATGCCATAGGGTAAACCCATTAAATGAAGGAGGATATTCCCCTTTGCATAATCATGAAGTTTGGTAGCCAACTCAAATCCTCACTACGGTGAGACAATAGAATAGCCTCTTGATGGAGTGAATGGGTCCCACCATTAACTGTGCAGAGTGCTGGGTTTACTATTTGAATTGATGGACCCAGCTGAGCCATGATAGGACCAGGATGAGTGCTGGATGGGATTGTCAATTATTGGTCTTGCACTGAGGTAACAACCAAGAGATCAGTAAATGCATGGGATGTGGTATGCATGCAAAAATTACAACGATGCATGGTGGGGTTAATCACAGTGGTATGTGACACAACACATGCGAATTGATTAGTTTCATCCTTATTTCTCCCATCGAGTTTGAGGGTATTCTTCCTTAGTCTAATCTCATACAGAAACCAGGGTAACTAGAAGGTAAAATTCTAAGATTCGATAAGAATGGTGTAGGGACATATTGGAAGTTGATGTAGAAGGTTCCCATCGCATCAAGCCTCTTTTAGAGGGAGATGGCAATGAGTGCTCCACCCACTAAGGTGTTCCCAATATCCTTGGCAGTCATAGTAATCACCGTTGTGAGTGTTGCAGAAATAATAGGGCACCCTAACCTAGCGCTATAAGAAGAGGGCATTTAACTAAAGAGAGAAGGAGATGAGAAGATAGAGTGTGATAATTTTCCCAAATGATGAAAAAGAAAATGGGTTGAATCAAGTATATCATTTTCAGTGCGCATCTTAATCTATTAAGCTTTTAAAACAAACCAACATTTTGCAAGTTAAAAGATTATATCCCTAGGAGAGTCACCACTGTTAGGTGTCAATGACGTATAGCTCTCCCTTGGCGCTTGTGTTAGAGGGGGGCCCAGTGGGGGATTGGTTGGATTTAGGCGTACAAAACATTATTAGTTGAAGTTTGCACAATAAGCCAATTTTAATGAATAGAAGAATCGAGACCTAAATCTCGATACAATTGATAGAGTCGCCACCCAAGTTGTCTACTTAGAAAAGTGTTTTGGTGCAGTTCCCTCTGGGTAGGAGACTCATACCTATTGGATCAGAGATTCGGGTATCGGATGAGTCATATATTTCTCATTTAGCTGATTCAAAATTACATTCCTCGCGTAAAACTGTTTTAGTTTTCATCATTTGGAGAATTATCACAAAAATCCTATTTCTACACTCTTTCACACTCGTTACATGCCTTTACATATTACAATAAAGCACAAGCAATAAATGGGGGAATAAAAATTAAAACTAGGGAAAATGGAGGAAATTGCTAAGAGTACCTATATAATTGTTCTAAGTTATAAAAGGAAATGAAAATAAATTCCTCTACATCCACAAATGTTAGCACAATTTATAGCACATCATAAATCAGCACTTCAACATATTTTGCTTTTAAAACACGTATTATCTTTTTGGGGGTTGATTTACCGAATTATTAGTGAAAATGATTGCATGGCAAATGGTGAGTTGGATTGATTTTTAATCAGTTAATTATGGTTCGAGAATATACTTGGGGCTGGTACAATTACGGGTGGGTGGGACCTGTACGGGTACCAGCGAAGACCCCTATCGATATGGTGTACCCGTACGGGTCCTGTCTAGTCCAGAGAGAAACTCTGTTTAGTTAAGTTTACAGCTTAACAGATTTAATGGATTGATGACAAAAAAATAAAATAAAAAGGGATTTCCTTCTGAATGAGTATAGCGCACCGATTTGATATCTTTGGTGATATATGGTGCCAACAAGGCTCATAAGGGTTAGGATCAGACCCGACATAAGAAATGAAGAGAATAGAAAAAACTGGAGAAACGGAGAATATTGATATTGAAATAATTGAGATACGAGTCTCTTCGAAAGTCAAGAGGTTACCTTTATGGCTTGAATCCACTTTGAGATGATCCATTTACTATCGACTGAGTCCGTCCAAAGTAGATGGTGAAATAGGACTATTTAGGTAAGCATTTGTCCTAATGAATGAAGTTAGGAATGAATAAAATATGGAAAAAACCTCAAAGAATACCCCTACTATAACTTTTCTATACCTATAGAAACTACTAGAATTTTAGTATATTTTTTGTATGAGATGTGTGTGTGTTGAAAATGTGAAGAGAAGGGCCCTATTTATAGGGGAAAGGCAATAAATTGCATTCATGACCTGCCTTTTCCCGAAATAGGAAAGGATTCCCTTCCAAAAGAGCTTGTTTAGGCAATAAGAGTACCTATACAGGTAAGGCCCCACCCGTCTGGGTACTACATGACCCGAAAAGGTCCCCCCAATTGTATGAAAGGGAAGACCCATATGGGTATGCCAGTGGATCCGTACCAACAAGCAGCACACGTACGAGTCCCTAAGGGGAGACTAGGTCTCCTAACTTCGGCAAAACTCAACTCTGTAGTAGTAGGAAAACCTCTGATGGACAGCACCCAAAAGACATTGCATCATATAGCTCTCACCATTGTTTTGTGAGAAGGATCATTAAAATCCAGTGCTCACAGTACCTTTTCATCAACCAATTACATAAAGAGATACAGTTTTTTACCTTCCATATATTGAGTAATTTTGGCCAAAAGAGAGAGGGGATGATATGAATTTCAATTGTCAAACATTAGCCATAGATAGTGATAAAAATGAGAGAGAGAAATCTACATAGTTCATAGGTTTCTTAGTTATTCTTGAGAGTGTTGTCTTATAGTGTACTTGAAAAACACTTACGAATAAAATTCATTATTTTTCATCAAATATTTTGTTCTATTACTAATAATTTGTTCTACCCGAAAGATTAGTGCATTTGAAGATTTAAGTAGAAGAAGGGTTGTAATTGAGGATTGACAACCCATAATAAAAGGCGGTTTGATCTAACTTAATTCTTAATTCTTTAATTTAATTTCATTTATTGCATCATTTTTAATTCTATTTCGTTCATGTCACCTTTCCTCTCTACTTTTGCTTAATAAGTTTTATGATCGAATGTATGATATGTAGTGCTTGTTTTATTGAGTTCACTTTGTTGTTATTTGTGTGAGTTTTAATAGAATTAGTGGTATTGGTCTTGCATCAAAAGCGGGGACATTCTATTCACATTCAAATAACTTCAAATCAGTGTTCAGTTATAATTTTGTTAGTGGAGTTCTGTATAGTCCTACCTTGATATATTTGTCTTTACTTGCATGATTATAGTTTATGTGAGAGCCATCCTTACTAAGCACAATATAATTGGTATATTGGTTTGCATGCATGATAAACAATTCAACTCTAGATCATAAGATAGAACATTTATGATATATTTTTACACGTTAATAAAATATAATATTTGTATTGAACCGGAATAACTTTATGCCTAATTGCTTTGTGATTCTCTTCTCTTTGGTCTTTCATCTCACGTCTATCCGCACTTCACCTGCCCATCACTTTATCTATTTTATTTGAATTTTGGTTGAATTAAGTTCATTTCTTTCCTTGTGGTATCAATAATCTTTTAGAACTACATCGCAATCGTATACATGCACTTTCCTCTTTTCTACTTTTGCACTAACGGCACTGACAACACCTGTTTATTCAAATAACTCATTTCTAGTCTGTGGAAAAGTAGTGAACAAGTTTTTGGGGCCGTTGCCGGGGAAAGAAAACTTGATTTTTTTGCCAAAATTCTTTATCTATCAAAAATATAAAAAATCTTCAAAAAATATTTTGGGATAAGTTTTGTGAGGAGTATATGTTAGATTATTTCGTTGAATCTAGTATTAATGATGTTAGTAGAATTTAGTCACTAGATGAACCTTTAGAAGAAAGGCACGATGAATTAGGAGAATCATCCGAAAGCCTTGAAGACTTAGGTAGGATAGTTGAACCTATTCCACCCTCAATAAAAAAAACAACATTCGGTAGAACTTAAGCAGTTGCCTAATCATCTTAGATATGCATTCTTGGGAGAAAATAGTACTTTGCATATTATCATTTCTAATAAGTTGATTAAGGATCAAGCAGAATTTTTGAAGATTGTAGTTAGAAGGAGAATTAGAAGTATTGGTTGGCAAATTTTGGATATTAGAGGAATTAGCCCTAATATTGTTATGCATTCTATTCATTAGGAAGATGATAGTAAGCCTAGGATAGGAAGATAAAGGAGATTTAACCCTCATATGAAAGAAGTAGTTAAGAAGTAGGTTATCAAGCTTTTAGATGCATGAATTATATACCCTATTTTTGATAGTGAATGGGTTAGCCTTGTTTAGTGTGTGCCTAGAAAGGGAGGTATCACAGTGACTCAGAATGAGAAAGGAAATTTGATACCTTCTAGAATAACTACAGGATGGAGAGTTTATATCGATTATAGGAAACTGAATTCTGCTACTAGAAAAGACTATTTTCGTTCTCCTTTTACTGATCAAATGTTATAAAGAATAACCAGTCATGCTATCTATTGTTTTCTTATAAGTTTCTCTGGTTATTTTCATATTTATATAAGGCCAAATGCTACATAAGACTACTTTTACTTATCCTTTTGGCACATTTGCTTATAGAAGAATGCCCTTCGATTTTTGTAATGCACCTGCAACTTTTCAAAGATGTGTTTCTGCTATTTTTAATGATTATATTGAGGATATTATGGAAGTCTTTATGGATGATTTTTCTGTGTTCGATGATTCATTTGAAGCATGTTTGCATAACATAGACAAGATTTTGTCTAGATGTGAAGAGACTAATTTGGTTTTGAATTAGGAGAAATGTCATTTCATGGTTCATGAAGATATAGCTTAAGGATATAAGATCAATATAGATGGAATTCATGTTGATATTGCCAAAACAGAATTGATCAAAAAAATGCCTCCTCCTATTAATATTAAAGGAGTGAGATCATTTTTTGGCCACTTCGGTTTTTATAGACGATTTATCAAAAAGAATTCAGTCATTGCAAAACATTTGACTAATTTATTGGTCAAGGAAGTGAAGTTTCATTTTTCAGAAGATTGTCTCAAAGCTTTTGATGCTTATAAAAAATGATTAATGACAACCCCCATTATTATTAAAGCAAACTACGATTTACCTTTTGATTTTATATGTGATGCTAGTGATTATGCTATCTATTATGTGAGTCATACCTTGTCTAGTACATATCTAAATTGCACAACAACAGAAAAAGAAATGCTAGTTGTAGTTTATGCATGTGATAAATCGGTCATACTTGGTAGGTTCGAAAGTGATTGTCTATATTGATCATGCTACCTTGAGATATTTATTTACAAAGAAAGATGCTAAACCTAGATTGATCAGATGGATTCTTCTGTTACAAGAATTTGATCTTGAAATTAGAGATAAAAAGGGTACCGAAAATATTATTGTTGACCATCTATCTAGATTTGGAGATGCTAATGGACCTTTAGGAGAGACTAGTACCATTAATGAATTATTTCCTTATGAGAATTTAATGTTATTGAAGCATGTTGAACCCTCATTGTATGCTGATATTGATATATATTTAGGTACTCAAACATTACCATATGACTTAGATTTTTATGCTGGGAAGAGATTCATGCATAATAATAAATCATTTATATGGGATGATCCATACTTGTTTAAATTATATGCTGATGGAATTATTTGAAGATGTGTTGAAGACATTAACTTTCAATCAATTTTGAGTCATTACCGTGCCATTGAATATGGAGGACATCATAGAGCAACGAGAATGGCTACAAAAGTTTGGAATAGTGGATTCTATTAGCCTACTATGAGAACTAGATTTTAATGGTCCTTCTAATGAAACGATGATAAGAGCTACATAACACAATCTTCTACATGTGTTAACCACAAGAGGTGTTCCTACTACAATAGAGATGAGTTTAGCTAGAGTTTAGAGACCTAGACTGCCTTTAGAGACCCCTACGGGTCACACCAGGGGGTATGGGTCCAGAGAGAGACTCATACAGCCCTACCACCACCATATGATCGAGAGGGACCGGTATAGGTCGACTCCTCCCCACCCGTACGGGTGCCAATCACAGGTAATCGGGCTAGGTTAATTGGAATCATTGCCTACTTGGTTTGAACAGGCCATAAATGGCATTCACTATGTTCAAACATGCGGTTTTGCCTATAAAAGGAGGCATTTGGCCTGATTTTGAATGGGGGGACAATTAGCGTACCATATCATAGTCATTTCCAGCTATTTTCTTAAGTAATAGATAGGGTATAGATGGGGTATAAAAGTTATAAAATAGACCACATAGGTTTTATCCACATTTTATCTCATTCTAACTTTTTATTAGGATCACCAGGGGTGGGGGTGGTTCTGTCCACAGAAACACCCACCAAAATAGTCCTAAAATCACCTTGTCCTAATCTACCACTTTGGCTAAGTTCTCTCTCCATATTAGGATGGTTTCAAAGTGGATTCATGGCATAGGGGTATGCTCCTAAGTTTCAAAGATACTCACCTTCTATTTATTTCATTGTCATTTTCTTGTATTTAGCATTATTTATCTATTAAACTGCTTTTGGTCTGGTCCTGACCCACACGGCCCTTGCTAGCACCCGCATGCCCTATGGTGGTCGTACGGGGTGTGCCATACCCGTATGGATGGAAATCCCATTTTGTTTTGTTCTTTTTTTATTGATGTAATCTAACTGATTGGAAAAGAGGTTCTCTTTGGGTCCAAATAGGACCCATACGGGTGTTCTATACTCGTACATGTCCTCCCTAGTAGCCATACGGGCCCCCATTACCCGTAAAAGTGCTGGCACCCTAGGCGGAATCTTATTTTCATAATAATGTGTAAAATGAACCTAACATCACCATTTGTCATGCGATCATTTTCACTAATAATCCGATAAATCAACCCATGAAAAGTTAAAATGTGTTTTCATAACAAAATACGTCGAAGTCCTGTTATTTCATTTTGATTGAAGAAGCCGCCTAGGCACTATCGATCGCAAAACACCACGCTAACATAATCATGCTTTCTCTAATAAAATGCTAACTTTTTGATGTGCTATAATGTGCTAACCTTTGTGGATAAAGGCGAATTTATTTATTTTTTTTATAACTTAGAATAGATGTATAGGTTCCCTGGCAATTCCATATTTTCTCCCAGTTGTAATTTTATTCCTCGTTATTATTCATACTTTATTATAAACTATTTATCGCATGAATCATGTGTGAAAGAGCATAGAAAATAGGCCTTCCATAATAATACCCCAAATAATGAAAATAAAATAGTTTTACGCAGCGAATGTAATTTTGAATTAAATAAATGATAAATAACTGACTCATCCGATACCCGAATCTTTGATACAAAACTTATGAGTCTCCCGCCTATAGGGAACCATACCAAACTATTTCTCAAGCAGACAACTTGGGTGGTGACTCTATCATTTGTATCGAGATTTGGGTCTCAATTCTCTTATTCATAAAATTTGGACAAACACATAAACTGAGATTGATTTTCATCATGTTTAATTAAGAATCAACTCTGAGCAAACCCCGCCACAAGGCGCTAAGGGAAATACACATAAATCTTTGCCCATTCAAAGTGGCGACTCTGCTAGGGAATATAATCTTTTAACTTGCAAAATTTGGTTTCTTTTTTAAAAGCTTATAAGATTAAGATGAGACCCAAAAACCATTTAGTTAATTCAAACCCGTTTCTTTTCATTATTTGGGAAAATTATTACACTCTATCTTCTCACCTCCTTCTCTTTAGCTAGAGTGCTTATCTTCTAAAGCTTTAGGTTAAGGTGCCTTATTTTTCTACAAACCACACGAAGGTGTCACTCATGCCCTCCTTGGAATTAAGGACACCCTAGTGGGAGGTGCACTCATTAACTCCTCCTTCTTTGAGGCTTGGTGTGATGGGAACCTGCTACATCAACTTCTATTAAGTCCTTACCCTTCTTATCGAAAGACAAGAATTTTACCCTCTAGGTACCTTTCATGTGAGATTAGATTAGGTCACCCTTTGTTATCCTCGTGGTACTCAACAGAAAATACCTTCTGAATCAGCGAGAGGAATAAGGTTCAAAGAAAACACTCTGCATGTATTGTATTTCCTTGTGTATTAACCTAACCATGTACTGTTGTACATGACTTATGCATAATCAAACCCATGCATGTACTGATCTTTTGCTTACTATATAAGTTTAAGTCAAGACTTGGCAACCTCACCCGATCGGTATACTAGTTCTCACTCCAGTTCACCCCATGGCTCAGTTAGTTCAGCCAGCGAACCCAACGCTCCTTACAGCCAGTGTTACACTCCATTCACTCAGTGAAGAGGCCACTCCTCAAGTTCACTATAGTAAAGGTCTAAGTTATTTTCTGACTTTGTGGTCATGCCAAAGGGGACAACCTCCCCTACACTACTGGTTATGGTGTGACTCATGACCAAAAGATTCACCCTATGACTCTCTATGACATCTGACCTTGGGAAACTACTCTTGTGAAGCTCTTGAAGAAGCTAAAGAAGTATGGGTTGATTGAGCACCTTCAACCGTTTATTCCACCAAAGCCCGATAAAAGGGGACACTTTTGTGTATACAATGTTATTCCCAACCATCCAACAAGGGCAGTTGAAGATCTCCTCAAAGCCATCACCTTTTTGATCGGTGAAAAGAAGATATACGAGCTAACGCTGATAAGGGCAAAGGTAGCCATGATTAACTCGGGTCTAGAAGAAGATGAGGTGTAGAAATGCATATTAGAAATCAAGAGGGTTAGTGAAGAGCCTTCGATGGTGGATTTGATGGCTATCAAACACTAGAATGGGAAGCTTGTTTATGATTATTTCCAAAGATGGTTGATAGTCCTAGTGCCTCTCAAGCGGAAGTTGCATGAGAAAGAGCAAGCTGACATGTTTGTTTATGGGTTAAGTCCACATCTTCGCAAGGTAGCATTCATGAAGTCATATAAAACCATTCCCGAGTGTTATGAAGTAGCTGTAGAAGTAGAAAGACATTTTGAGTTGGTGAAAACTAAGAAACCATTGAAGATTGAGGTAGACAAAGCCATTGATACTCTCACCACTTCAATGTACACTATCCTAAACTTGGGAGATAATAGGAAGACGCCTATTCTTAAAGCATTGAAGAACTCGGCCCAAATCCCAAGAGTCACCATGGATGATGTGTTGACCGAAGAACAATTGCAAGTTCTGGATCGTGATCTGACCTATCTCTTGATAAGTACCGATGAAGACCCTCTGCTTGTGGAGGATGACAATGTAGTTATATGTAATGAAAATGATGTAGCATTCGGGCATCCTAAGGATAAGAAAGATAATGGTTTTTTTTACTTGTTTGATGTTTCACCTGATGGCACCATGCATTCATTGGATCATACGCATATTATTTTTAGCATTCATGATATTTCATTGCTAGAAATTAACTTTGGCACTACGAAAAGTCCAAAAATGGCAACAATAGCCAATGACTTAACCCCGATAAAAAAAGTGAGATGTTAGAAAACATGTAAATGCTTTCATCTGGTCCTATAAAGAACTGCCTAGGGTAGATTGTCAAATCACTAAGCATCATATCCCTGTCGATCCTAAGTTCAAACCAATTAAGCTGAAGAGGCTACATCCAAAATGGGCGGACAAGGTTAAGGCTAAATTGCCAAGCTACTCGAGGCTAAGTTCATTGAAGTACTCGAGTACCCAGCATGGTTGGCGAACGTGGTCCAAGTTTTGAAGAAGGATGGAAAGGTCAGTGTATGCATCAATTTCCATAATTTAAACAAGGCCTCACTGAAATGTGATTTCCCGTTGCCTCATATTGATGTGTTAATAGATAGTGACGCGAGAGCTGTAATGTATTCATTTATGGATGGTTTCTCTGGGTATAATCGATTCTTTATGGACATCATCGATAAGGTAAAGACAGCTTTCAACATAGAGGGGGTAGTGTATTATTACAAGGTAATGCCTTTTAGGTTGAAGAATGCGGGAGCAACTTATCAAAAGGCTTTGATGGCCCTACTACATGACATGATCCATAAAGAAGTTGAGGTTTATATGGATGACATGGTAGTAAAATCCAACACAAGGTAGGAACACCCCAAGATTTTGGACATGTTCCTAATAAGATTCAAGAAGTACAACCTCCATTTGAACATGAAGAAGTGTGTGTTTAGGGTTACATCTAGAAAGCTCTTAGGTCACATAGTTAGCTAGAGATGAATTGAAGTCGACCCTGACATGGTCAAATCTATTCAAGAAATTCCTATTCCCAAAATTGAGAGGGAAGTTGGGTCATTTCTTGGGTCACTTTAGTACGTGAGCTAATTCATTGCAAAGTTAATGATAGTTTGCGAGCCGATCTTTATGTTGTTAAGAAAGAAACAATTGATAGAGTTGAATGAATAATGTTAGACAGCTTTTGAAAGGATTAAGGCTACCTCATAAGCCCCTCATTATGTGAGAAGACATGCACCGCGATGGTATAGTTGACCAAGAAGCTATGACATTACTTCCAATCTTACATGATGCAAGTAGTCGCTAAGGTAGACCCAATGAAGTACCTTTGCCAATCTCCCATGTTAGCAGGAAAACTATCATGGTGGGTTCTCTTGTTATGCGAGTTTGATATTGAATATGTCATAAGAAAAGTTATTAAGGGGAGAGCAGTGGATGAGTTCCTAGCAAACCAACCAGTGGAGCCCAATTATATGGAAAATATAGACTTTCCCAATGAAAAATTAGAGATGGTGGAAGTAGAGGAGGTGGAATGGATACTGTACTTCGATGGGGCTGTGAATAGAATGGGTGCCGATCTTAGGGTAATCATCATTACGCCTCAAGGTGAGGTAATCCCATTACGCAAGCGCTTAAAGTTCCTAGTCGCCAATAATAGAGCTAAGTACGAAGCCTATCTCTTTGATCTTGACCCAGTGTTAAAGGTAGGAGTGAAGGAAGCAAATGTAATTGGTGATTCCATTCTGGTGATAAATTGTGTCGTGGGGGAATGGGAAATCAAAAAGGAGTAACTCAGACCATATGTGGAAGCAGTTTCGGGACTTGGCAGTACAATTTAGTCAATGTTTATTTCAGCTTGTGTCAAGTGATGAAAACCAGATGGCCGATTATTTGGCAACCTTAGCATCTATGTGGGAAGGGTAGGAGGCCCAACCCATACGTCCTTTGGTGATGGAAACATCTCATTCCCCATTTCACGAGAATGTTCGAGTCATAACCATGGAGGAACACAAAGCTTATTGGTATGACAACATTAAGGAATTCTTCAAAGGAGGGTAATCTGAGGGACTTTCAAGTTTAGATCGTATGACTTTCAAAAAGTTGGCAGTGCAGTTCAGGCTAGTGGATGGAGATCTCTTCAAGAGGATGGTAGAAGGGTTGTTGTTAAGGTGTCTGGCAGAAGAAGAGGCTGAGAAGGTAATAAAACAAGTATAGGTCGGGGATTGTGGTCCACACATGAATGGAATGGCTTTGGCTAAGAAGATTCAGAGAATGGGGTATTATTGGGCCACAAAGAATGCCGACTCCATCAAAAAGGTCAGGAAGTATCACGAGTGTCAGATCCATGGAGAGATAAAGCATCTACCCCCTATATAACTTCATAATTTTTCTACTCTTTGGCCCTTCTCGGCATAGGGGATAGATATAATTGGGGAAATTCAACCGTCATCAACCAATGGACACCGGTTTATCATAGTTGTAGTTGATTATTTTCAAAATGGGTAAAAGTTGAATCCTATGCCAGCATCACCGCCAAGAAGATGGCCAAGTTCATAGGGAAGCACATTTTTGCTCGGTTATGGATGGACGACCTCTTCCATGCGGCCTGTGTGAGAGGCAAATACGCAGGATAATGAGGCGCAATGAAGCGTGCTAAGGGAGAATCCTCATTTTAGAGGCGTGATGAAAAATAGACTGATAAAAGCGATGTTAAAGTTGAATTTTAGTCCAATTTAAATGTTAAGAGATACAAAAGCAGAAATCCCGTATTTTAAGACAGAGTCACCACCTGGTTTAGCTTTACCAAGAATTTGGGTGCAATATTCCCACTAGGTGGTTAGACCATACTTTAAAACAGAGATTCTGAGTTCGGATGATGTTGCTTACTCTTAATTTATTAAATCAAACCATTTACATGTTAATAAAGGTGACTTTAGTTCTTCTGCAATTTAAATCCTCCTAATTAGAGTTTTTGGTTAAAATAATCCATACATCGTTCGGTGAATCATGCAATAAAGCAGTAAATAAAGCAAATAAATTAATTATTAAATAGCTTTACAAATTCCTATACATTTTTCCGATGCGGGAAAGTAAAATGAATAAATAACGAAACGCCAAAATCGGGCCTCAACCAAACTTACCAACACCAAAGCAGCTCCAAAAAAGATAAATCACACACAAATATGCACAATTATCACACATATAACTTAAGGCATAAAATTAAATTAAAACAAGGGAGAAAAGCCTTTTTTAGGATTTTTCGGGGCTAAAAACATATCTTTATGGGCATTTAATAATTATTTTAGCAACCTAATAATTAATTAAATAAACTAAACAACCCTAAAAATTAGATAAAATATTTACATAATATTTTTGGATTTTTATTTAAGGTAAAAAGATTTATTAAGCATTTATTTGGTGAAAAAGTCATTTTTAAGCCATTAAATAGACACTTAACAAATAAAATGACTAAAAAAATAATTACAGTAGATTAAAAATTATTTTAGTTAACTCCAGATTATTTATGATTTTTCGGAAATTTTGTGGGTGAAAATCGGGGTAAAAACACAAGAAAATAATAAAACAGCGTAAAAAACACAAAGCATGGACCTTTTGGCATTTTTACCAGTCCAACCGCTGAAGTGGGCATCTGACTGCTGCCGTTGCAGCGGTGACCACTGCCATGGCAGCGGTGACCACATCGCCGGAGTGGTTAGGCCAAAAAAATGCCAAACAGACAAAAATCAGTGTTTTAACACCCGAAAACTCAAGGTTAACGAAATTTTAAGCCGATTCCAACGATATTACAATAGTTTTGGATTTAAGATGACGAAATAATTTTAATTTTTTGACTTTAGGATGAAAAGGGACCGAAAAACACCGGAAAAGATGTTTGTAAAAAAACCGAAAGAAAAGGGGATAACCACCCCGAAAACAACCAACATAGCAGCAAAATGATTAAATCAAATAATAAAAAGAGTTTGGAACTAAGTTTTGTTACCTCTAGGCCGTGAATCCATGTTTTGAGACTGAAACCAAAAGTTTGGCAAGCTTTGTGATGAAAATTCGATGAAACAGTGATGAACTTAGGGACGAACCCAGTTACAAATTTTAGTGATTTTGTGAGAAAAAGTCCATAAATCCTATTTAAGTTTGTTTTAACCTATGATTTCTACTTGATTTTAGAGTTTAGACTAAAAGATTAAGCCTATTAATGCTTTGGAATCCAAATTAATTAGATTTTCATGGTTTTATGAAGCTTTATCTCTCTAAAAGACTAAGAGCTCTAGAATATGAAATTCAAACTTCAAATTGGAAAAAAGTTCTAAACTAGGTGAGTTAATCGATTTATATAGACTATTCTCACTCCAAATAATCCAATTAGTACTTAGAAATGCTAAGATTCCTAGAAAAATCAAGATTATCCATTCTAGAGAGAGAAAGATGAACTATGGCGGTGAACCACCCAGAGACTCGTGCAGCAGTTGAATCTCAACCGCTGCCATAGGCGCAGTTCAGTGACGTGGCCACATTGTGGCCACGCGCAACAAACTGCATGAAGGGGTGCAGTTAACCGCGTCGCTGGGGTGATTCATCGTGTTACTGGCATGGCCAACCTCTCCGGTGGTGGCTCCGGCAAGGAGAGGGAAACATAACATATTTTAATATTTATTTTGTTTTATGAACTTATTAATTTTTATTAATTATCCGGTGATGGGAAATGACGCAATTAAAGTCTCAAATTGTCAAGAGAGATACTTGCCAAACGTGATTCGACTCTGAAAGAATAGAACAACTAGCCCATTAAAAGGTTAGAGCAGAATGTCATCATCGCTCTATGGGAAACCGAAAAGCCCATGCTCATAGGCTACCCCTCAGGAGATTACCACTTGACTTAGTCAAATGTGATCTCACCAAAGAGCAAGGAATAGAAGGTCATACCTGAAGTTTAGATTCTTGAGCTGGTCGTCTAATGGCGGTTTTAGGGATGCACCATCAACGGAGCTATCAAGAACAAAGTTCTTGCTTGGAATTTCTAAATTGGTCGTCTACAAGCTATTCGGGGACACACCATCAATGAATCTAATGGAATTGGTAATTCTAAACCGGTTATCTACTGGCGGTCTAGGGACACGCTATCAACTAACCTATCCGACTCTAGGATTCTAAATCAGTTGCCTAATGGTGGTTTGAAGATGCACCATCAATAGACCTATCAAGAAGGTAAATGTAAATCGGTTATCTACTAGCAGTTTGAGGATGTACGATCAATAGACCTATCGAGAAGGGAAATCAAATTCGGTTGTCTACTGGTGGTTTAAGGATGCACTATCAATGGACCTATCGAGAAGGCAAATCTGAATTAGTTGTCTACTGGTGGTTGGATGATGCACCATCAATGAACCTATCGAGAAGGAAAATCTGAATCGGTTGTCTACTGGTGGTTTGAGGATGCACCATCAACGGACCTATCGAGAAGGTCAATTTGAATCGATTGTCTACTAGCTATTTGAGGATGCTTCATCAATGGACCTATCGAGAAGGAAAATCTGAATCGGTTGTCTACTGGCGGTTTGAGGACGCACCATTAATAGACCTATCGAGAAGGAAAATCTGAATCGGTTATCTACAGGCGGTTTGAGGATGCACCATCAACGGACCTATCGAGAAGGCAAATATGAATCGATAGTCTACTAACGGTTTGAGGACGCACCATCAACAGACCTATCGAGAAGACAAATCTAAATTGGTTATCTACTGGTGGTTTGAGGATGCATCATCAACGGACCTAACGTGAATAGAATTTGAATAGTTAGCAATCTTTGTAGATTGCATTTTTAATTTCTTAATTGACTTTGTTGAGACAAAAAATATCTTTGTCCCTTCTCTTAAGTAATAAAAAATGAAATATTAAGAAAAATGAGTTTAGAAGTATCTAGGAGTTCGGGAAATTCATTGTTCAGTTGATTCTATAATATTTGTATTGAGGCACCCGTTGACGATCAAAAGCTGCATTGCGGTGCCCTTGAAGGGTTGAAGGCTGCAAGGAGTTGCCCCTAAATTATTGAGAGCTGCATGGCGGTTGTGAGCGGACGACGATTCGGGCCGGCTGTGGCGCGGGGCTGGTTTTGGTCGGGCCGGCCCGTTGGAGTGTCAGGGGGATGAGTGTGATGTGGCTGAAAAAATGATTTTGCATATTTTAATGCTTAAAAGATACGAGATCGAAATCCCGTACTTAGAATAGAGTCGCCACCCGGTTCAGCTCAATCGGGAAGTTTTCGGAACGATTTTCCCACCGGGTGGTTGGACCATACCTTAAGTAGAGATTCCGAGTTCGGATGATGTTATCTACTTTTCATTAGGCAAAGTTAGGATACTTCATTCTTTCTTAATCGGTTTAATCCATCCTATTTTTTTGTATTTTTAGTTATTTTGTTGTTTTCACATTTATCAAGCAATTGAAGCGATAAATAAAATATTTACAATTGTGAAAGAAAAGTAAGCGCGGAAAGTAAAATTATTACAAGGTTTTCAAGTCCTATACATTTTCTACGTAATAAATGAAATACCCGAATGTCCGATATACATCTACCTGTAGAGGATGGTTGACACGAATATGGCATATTTTATTTATAACATCATAAAGCCCGATTGGATGGCTAAATGGGGTTTGAATGGCGTTTGCGGGGAAATTCCATTTTTATCCAAATTTCATATTCGATCGTTGCTTTAATTGGATTACAGGTGAATATACCACTCGTCGTGGGGCGGGTCTATTTTTAGGAGGTTTCGAACCTCCATCGTTACACTATAGGTCCTAGCTTTCAGAAAACAAATTAGTTTGGAAACAAACAAAAATAATACTGCTGTCTAGAAAGTCATGCCGCCATGAGGCACCTGATGCCGCTGACGACATAGTTGATGTCGCTGGCGGCATGGATGATGCCGCCGGCGACATTGATTATGTCACGGGCGACATCAGCATGCAGACAGGCACAAGGCTTTCTGAGTACCGTAAAGAAAGGGTCCTGCAAGAAAGCGAGGTCTCTGGGGAATGCAATGCTAACGGCAGTATCAATAATGTCTCTCGCGACATGGGTGATACAGCCGGTAAAACCGCATGTCTCCGACGACTTCAATTTCTTGTAGCAGTAGAGGTTTGCAGTCAAAGTGACCGAAAACTCAAAAAATGAACACAAATCAATGAAAATTAGTGCAAACCAATAATAATAATAATGGCAAAGAGCTATGAGACTCAGGATTTTCACCTCGGGGTAGTGAATCCAACTCTTCGTGAACTGAACAATAACACCTCTGGGGAGCTTGCAACGATAATTTGATTGTTAATTTAAAGGTTTTAGGTCTCTAAATTCTATCAAGTTGATTTAACCCAAAGGCCCATTGATTTAAGCTCACAATCAGAGAGTTCGAAGAAGAAAAATCGGAAAAAATGGATTAGAATCCTCTTTCCTGCCTTTTCTAGTTCTTATCTCACTAAAATCTATTCTCTCGATTTTAGCCTCTCAATTGCCCAATTTTAGCCCCTTCCTCCTATAATTTCAGTCCCCCCCCTCTTCTTTTACAGTTTTAGGTGCCTTTTATGGGAAAATTGGGGTGTTTTTCGAGACCTTTTTGACTTATTCTACCGAAAGTGGCCGAAAGGCTGTCTGTGGAGGGACCGATTTTGTGCCATACCACCGGCGGTATGGTGATGTCACCGGCGGCATGGATGATGTCGGTGGCGACATCATTCTCCAGCATATCGACAACCAACGGGTCAAAAAGCCTGAAAAGTAGCGAAAAGTGGTTTGATAGTGGGTGGAAAGGTTTGTTTTTGAATATTAATTATATTTTGATGGGTATTATTTAATTTGGGTGTAAATCATTGGTTCAAGCTCCTACCGAACGCATTATTTGCCACGCCGAACTGGATTCTGCCAATTATAAAATTCACAAGGAATAATATTTTGGTAATAAAAATTCTAAAGAGAACTTTTATTTTAAGGTATTAAAATCGGGTACACGTCATCATCGTCTCGCGAGAGGGACTGAAAAATCCTGTGCTCACAGGCTGCCCTAAGGGGAGCAACGTTCTTTCGAGGTGTGATTGTGTTTGTGTGTATGATTTTGAAGTTGTTTAGGGACGTTATTGACCTGTGACTTTCATGTTTTGCAGGAACCTGTGAGAAAGAGGGGTCGGGATAACCAAAGTGGGACCCGGTACTATGGTGTGCCGGAAGACATAAACTTTATGGAGGGGCGTTTAGTCAATCCATTGCAAACCACCTTTTTGTTGATGAACTCCCAAGGCGAATTCTCCCATAGGAATGTTGGCTCGAGTCGGCAAGCTCCAATTTTCTTGCCTGAAAATACTACCTGTGTAAGGCCTAATAATTATTTTCTTTTTCAAGCCCTGGATGCAGTCGTCTGAGGATTTGCCTTTTGGATTTTCCAGGTGGTGCAGAGTCACGTGGAGCAAGTTGCAGAGAACAATTTTGTTCTTCGGGATACCCTTATTGGGCAGTCCCTCCTCGTTCAGGTATTTTATGCACATGTTAAGATGGGATGTATGTATGGATGTTATGCATTACATGCAAGGCTGATATTTTCTCCGGTTTGCAGGATTTCTTGGCCCTTTCTTTGTCTGATGCTGACGTAGCCCGGCGGCGGTATGAGGAGGAGGCTGCAGTCCTACAGCGTCACGTGAGTTATCTCGAGGGTCAGCTGGCAGCCACCACCCAGGAAAGGAGGAGTAAGCAAAACTTGGATCGCACGCACCCCGGAGGCACCAGTCGTAGGGGGATCAAGATGTCTGCTGGCCGACGTGCATTTACTATAGCTGAGGAGTCCAGTAGTGTCCCTATGACAGAGGGAAGGGAGGAAGACGAGGATGATGTTGACAATTGGTTTGCAGGTCCTGATGGCATTTCATCTCGCCCAGCTGGTAGTGGCGGGCATGCTTAGTTTTATTTTGCTTTTGAGCTCTTAGTTTGTACCCTCGATACATTGGGGTTTGATTTTGGGATATTTTGGGTGATTTTTCACCTTCGGGCTTTTATTTTGAATGAAAAATGAATTGCTAGTTGGTAAGGCATTGAAAACATAGTATAGGATTGTTTACAGGTTTAGTACAGGTCTGGAATGGCAGAAATGCTTCTGATGCCGCCCAGAAAATTAACTCAATGCCGCTGGCGGCATCACCCATATCGTCCAAATTGATCCTATGTCACCGGCGGCATCAATTACATTGCAGGCGGTATCACTATATCGCCGGCAGTATCACTCACATCGTCGGCGGCTTCAATCTTCCAGCAACCTGATTTCGACCATTCCGTCCGTTTCTGTAATGGTAACCCATAATCAAAAGCTGCGGGGTTTTCTGTAGAGCCTGGGGAACATAGAATTTGACCCTATCGTTTGCATAGACTGTCCTTTTGGGTTTTTGCCATAACAGACTTATTCTGACCTTTGAGTGCGTAGCGTCTTCGATTAAGCTTACTCATGATGTTTCCATCCTTCGATCGCTAGACATTCATACAATCACAAACACAGATGTTTCAGCATGAAAGACACTTTTATCGAGGGAATCTAATTTGAGTACAAGATGTTGGCAATCATTTCCATTAATGGAACCCCTGGTGTTAACCAGCCTTTACAGGTTTTTGAGTTAACATCTCACCATTTTTTTCTCTTGTGCCCTAATTTTTGTCTGAACCGCCCTTTTTGGGTTTTCAGTTCAACAGGCGTTATTGACTTATCCCCTAATTTTTGTACAGCCAGTTTGCAGGATACCGACCGTCGGGTGTAACCCTAACTTTTGCCCAGTCAGTAGAAGACCGATAGGTGGGCGATTATTGTATATATATATATATACTTATTTTTAGTGTGCCACTTTTTTTTGATTTATTTCTTTTGTTTAGACATGATAATGCTTAAGCCTTTTCTGGTCGACTAGATCAATAGACTCACCCTTGACTATGCTTATGACTTCGGAACCATCCTTAGCCATATGACAACCTTCTCAATCTAGTCTTAACTTTTCACTGGTATCGGAGGTCTTCGGATGCTCCAGTGTCGGGCTTGACTCTTGGCAAGGGCGTTGAGTATCTGATTCACTATTGTGCGCCTGGTTATGACTTTATAGATATTCTTGGTGTCCACTTAATTTTCACCTGGATCATCCAATTCATTCCTGTTTTGATTTTGGTTAACCTTATTGCGAGCTGTTAAGGTTGCGGGAGTTTTCGGCGCTTACCCATAGCTTCATCGATTGGTTTGATTGTTGTCCTGATCGCTATTTTGATTGCTCCTTCAGTCTGTGGTCCATAGAGCCTCTCTTGTGTAGTCCTGAATTTGCATTCTGTATCGGTGGTGATGGGTTTTGAACAAGTGATATTTAGTTTGAGGACCTCTTATTTGGTGCTTTTGAAGTGGATGTTTGGTTTGTTGGTTTATTTGGCAAGCCGACTACGACCTTGGTTGCGCGATCGTCTTTGTGGCTTGTGGGATGAAGGTGCTTCCCTTTAGACTTAGTGTTTTTAGAAGTGGTTGCCCCCTGACCTTTGTTAGTTGAAGGGTTTGATGGGGTTGATTTGTACCGGGTGAAGATGTGTTTCTCTACAAATTTGGTCATGTTCTTGGTGGTGACATTGGTCTGAGACTTGGCTACGAGGCTTATTTGATGTAGGTTAGGCACTGTTGGGTGTAAGCCTTGATTCTCTATTTCAGGGGACCGATTGATATTTCTTTGGTGGCTTAAAGGTGCACCGTTGTGAGGCCGTTGCGTTAATTCTAGAAGAGACCTATGGCATTTCAACAATCTGATTACTGCACTAAGCAAAAGCATTATCATGGTCTTTAAGCACTTTATTATCTCACATGTGTTTGACAGGGTTTAAATTATTGGAATTGATTACCACATAATGTACTCAATTTAATTTCATTCAATAAAAATAATTGAAATCGTCATACGTGTGCTTATATGAAGAGGTTGATCAAAGGATACAAACATGACATAAGTAAGAAAAATGGAAGTTGCTCATGGAGCTAAAAAGTTTGAACTCTAAGGATTGCAAATCGGGATTCTTCGTCCTCACCGCCAGAGTGTGATTTTCCCCCACCATTTGAGTAGATGGCCTCGATGAGATCTTGAGGAGCTTTCTGTTGTTTGGAAAAGCCGGGATTAATTGTCCGTGTCTGGTTGCCAGACTCTGGCAAGGGACAGGATACCCTTTCAGGGTCGGTAATCTTCTTATCATCCACCAGATGTTGAATGGTTCGGACCAAAGCTTTGCAATGATTGGTGTTGTGACCCGACAACATGTGATATCTACAAAAGCCTTTTCCTTCTTCTCTCATGGGGGGATTGAATTCATTAAGAGGTTTAAGAATCCCAGCTTCCTTTAACCCGGTGAAGACTACATTAAGTGGCAGTTTGCACGGATTGGTTCTATACTTAAGACCGTCGTTTGGCTGAATAATGGCAGCTAGTGCCGATTTCTAATAGGTGTCTTGGTCCACCATGATTTGAGGTGGGGGTGTAGGAGAGTCGGTGTTTTGAAAGATCTGGTCTTCCTCTAATTGAACCCTTCCATCTTTTTGATAGTAGCCTACTGTCATCAATTGACGCGAGAAGTCTTCAACTTTGTATTGCATGACTTGGTCATATTGAGGAAGCATCGGGGCAGCGGGGATCTTAAATTGTGATGGGGTGACCAAAGTTGGTGGTAAGGTGTTAAAGAATGGTGGAAGATTTGGACTCTGGGCTCCTTCTCTTTGTCCAGGGTAAGCGGTTGGCGGTGATTGCCAGAGTGTATCGCCATTAGGTGTCATGCCCGGAGATCGCATGACCTGGTCGTAGTCTTGACTTCCTAGGGCCTTCTTGACGGACACACACACTAGCTCCTGAATGATGTTTCAGAATTGATCAGAGTTTAGAAACTGAATGATAGCCATGGTAATCTCTGATCCAAGAGTTGTTAGGTGAGCTGTTGCCCCTACGGTTGGGGGAAGACTAGCATGTCCTTTGGATGAGGTACGGTTGTCATTGTGAGGAAGAGACATGGCCGGTTATAAAGGTCTTGGTTCAAGAGGAAGGTAGTTTAGGATCATAAGTCGTGGGTGAGACCATGAATGGGTTGTAAATGGTATGGATGGTATGTATGCATGCCTTTTTTTGTTTTTTTTGAAGCGGTGTGTGATATGTATGGCTGCACGTAGACGTGGTTAGAGATAATGTGTTAGCTTATCCCTTCAACATACGTGGGACGTTTGTATCTCACGTCTTACATAGCGATATGTGGTGACGCAATAGAGGTACAAGAGAAGTCCTATGTATGTTGCTAAACCTCTTCCATGGGTGGAAGTGATAAGGGTAAGTTGATTTATTTTCGGCTCTTAAAGCCGATGCATGGGGGTGTATGATCATAAAGCACATAGCATGCGAATCAGCCCTGTTCCAACCTTATGACTCCCGCATAACGCCTCTTTGGTAGGATGGAGTTTGTCTGCTTCACCGGTAATGGCGAAAGAAGCGCGTCCTAATTATTTTATTTGTTTTGGGTAATCCTCAGTGGAATGATGTGATAAGGCTTTTTTCTAACGCGGCTTTGGTATGGGGTTGTTGATGTAGAAGGTTCTCATTTACCTTGATTCCGCAATACTTAACCACTACCCAAGTGGGCACGATCATAGGAGTTTACGTGTTGGTTAAAACGAGTGATCGACCCACTAGGCATCCTCAATTCCAACAAGGCACGAGTGATACTTCATGAGCTTCTCGGGTGAAATAGGGTACCTAAAATTACAAAACTATCTACACGCGTGAGGACAAGACGTCATAAGGAAAGAATGAAGTTTTAATTTGGCCAATGATTTCAATACATCATCAAAATCTTTTAAACTATGAAAGAAGATTCAAGTTTAAAGAAAGTCCCCAGCATAGTCGCCACTGTGAGTGGACGACAATTCGCTCCGGCTGTAGCGCGGGGCCAGTTTTGGTCGGGCCGGCCCGTTGGAGTGTCAGGGGGATGAGTGTGATGTGGTTGAAAAAATGATTTTGCATATTTTAATGCTTAAAAGATACGAGATCAAAATCCCGAACTTAGAATAGAGTCACCACCCGGTTCAGCTCAACCGGGAAATTTTCGGTACAATTTTCCCACCGGGTGGTTGGACCATACCTTAAGTAGAGATTCCGTGTTCGAATGATGTTATCTACTTTTCATTAGGCCAAGTTAGGATACTTCATTCTTTCTTAATCGGTGATAAAGCTCGGATTTGGAAGTGTTTCAATAGAGTTTCGGGGCCTTTGGGACTTCCAAAAAAAATGGCTTGAATGGATTAGGATTTTCAAATTTCAGATTTTGGATGATAATTCGGTCCTTTTTGGCTCTTTTGTCTGATCACTGAACAAAATAGGCATAACTCCTCATCGGGCCAGAACGGATTGTGCTAACACTTGATTATGATTAACTCAACCACTCCTCAAATCAGTGCTATCACCAGAATTACACGTTGGTTAAAACAAGTGATCCACCCACAATTCTCCCCAATTCCTAGCGGGCATGAGGTATATAAGTGAGCTTCGTGGGGTGAGATAATGGTACCTTAACTTAGTATCTAACTACGCGACAGATTCCAAAGGCTTAAAAATTAAAGCTTTGATTTAAAAACTATTTCAACACATCATCAAAATCCTTTAACCAATTTCGAAAATGAAGCTGATGTGTTTTTTGCCACTGTGAGTAGACGACCTCTTCCGTGTGGCCCACATGAGAGGCAGGTATGTCGGATAATGAGGCGCTGTGAAGTGTGCTAAGGGAGAATCCTCATTTTAAAGGCATGATGAAAAATAGAGTCATAAAGCGATAATGAAGTTGAATTTTAGTCAAATTTAAATGTTAAGAGATACGAGACCCAAAATCCCGTATTTTAAGACATAGTTGCCACTCGGTTTAGCTCTACATGTAATTTGGGTATGATATTCCCACCGGGTGGGTAGACCGTACCTTAAAACATCGATCCCAAGTTTGGATGATGTTTCTTACTTTTCATTTGTTAAATCAAACCATTTACATTTTAATAAAGGTGACTTTAGTTCTCATGCGATTTAAATCCTCCTAATTAGAGTTTTCGGTTGAAATAATCCATACATCATGCGGCGAATCATGCGATAAAGAAAATAAATTAATTATTACAGGGCTTTACAAATTTCTATACATTTTTCTAACGCGGGAAAGTAAAACGAATAAATAACGAAAGGCTAAAAACGGGGCTTCAGCTGAACTTACCAACAACAAGGCGGCTCCAAAAAAAGATAAATCACACACAAATATGCACAAATATCACACAAATAATTTAAGACAGAAAATTAAATTAAAACAAGGGAGAAAAGAATATTTTAGGATTTTTTTTGTGCTAAAAACAAATCTTTTTGGGCATTTAATAATTATTTAAGCAACCTCATAACTAATTAAATAAACTACACAACCCTAAAAATTAGATAAATTATTTACAAAATATTTTTGGATTTTTATTTAAGGTAAAAAGATTTATTAAGCATTTATTTGGTGAAAAAAGTAATTCTTAAGCCATTTAATAGATATTTAACTAATAAAATAACTAAAAAATAATTACAGCAGATTAAAAATTATTTAAATTAACTCCAGATATGCAAGGAAATGATAAAATAGTGCAAAAAACACAAAATAGGGACCTTTTAGCATTTTTGCTAGTCTAACCGCTGGAGTGGGCATCTAACCACTGCCAAGGCAGCGGTGACTGCGTCACCGGAGCGATTTTGATAGGAAAAATGACAACCGGATAAAAATGGTGTTTTTACACCCGAAAACTCAAGGTTACTGAAATTTTAAGCCGATTCCCACGATATTACAGTACACTTGAACTTAAAATGACGAAATAATTTTGATTTTCAACTTTGGGACAAAAAGGGACCCAAAAACAACGGAAAAGATGTTTGCAAAAAAACTGAAAGAAAATGGGATAACCACTCCAAAAACAACCAAGATAGCAGCAAAATAATTAAATAAATTAATTAAAAAAGATTGGAACTCAGTTTTGTTACCTCTAGGACGTGAATCCACATTTTGAGACTCAAACCGAACGTTTAGCAAGCTTTGTGATGAATTTGTGACAAAAATCCTACGAAATAGTGACACAATCGGCGACGAACTTAATTACGGATTTTAGTGATTTTGTGAGAAAAAGTCCGTAAATCCTATTTAAGTTCATTTTAACCTACGATTTCTACTTGATTTTAGTGTTTAGACCAAAAGTAAGCCTAATAAAGCTTAGGAATCCAAATTAATCAAATTTTCATAGCTTTATGAAGCTTTCTCTCTCTAAAATACTAAGAGCTCTAAAATATGAAATTCAAACTTCAAACTGGCAAAAAGTCCTGAACTAGGTCATTTAATCTGTTTATATAGACTATTCTCACTTTAAATAACCCAATTAGTCCTTATAAATGCTAAGATTCCCGAAAAAATCAAGATTATATATTCTAGAGAGAGAAAGATGAACTGTGGCAATGAACCTGACGACCTATGCACCGATTGAATCTCAACTGGTGCCATGCACACGGTGAACCTTGTAAGGGGATGCGTTTCAGCGACGTAGCCACTTTGTGGCCATGCGCGACGAACCGAATAAAGGGGCGTGGTTAACTGCGCTGTCAGGGCGGCGAACAGCACCACCACTGGCGGCAGCTCTGACGAGGAGAGGGAAACCTAGCATATTTTAGTATTTGTTTTATTTTATGTACTTATTAACTTTTATTAATTAACCAATGATGGGAAATGACGTGACTAAAGTCCCAAATCATCAAGAGAGATACATACCAAACGCGAATCGACTGCAAAAGAACAAAACAATTGGCCCATAAAGAGGTTAGAGCAAAATGTCATAATCGCTCTGCCGGACACCAAAAAGCCCATGCTCACATCGGTTTGGAATCCCACACCATGTGGTTTCTAATAATGGAGTACAGTTTCATGGAGCTATGGCTGAATTAATGGAAAAGTTCAACATCGAGCATCATTTATCCTCTCTATACAGGCCGCAAGCTAATAGGGCAGTTGAAGCAGCTAATAAGTCAATCAAGAAGATCTTATCCAATGCAGTAGCTACTAATAGGGATTGGGCCAATAAACTTCCATTTGTAGTTTGGGGATATAGAACCAGCATGAGGACTTCTACCGATCAGACACCCTTCTCATTAGTATATTTCATGGAAGCCATGTTAGCTGTCGAAATTGAAGTGAGATCTCTATGAGTGGCACGTGAATCTCAGTTTCAATAGTCAAATTAGGCAAAAGCTAGATTTCAACAGTTGAATGCAATAGACGAGAAGTGACTCAAGTCACTTAACCACCTACAGATGTATCAACAACACATGGTCCAAGGTTATAACAACAAAGTTAGATACTCGAAGCAGCCTTTCAAGGCGGGTGATCTAGTTCTCAAGTAGCTACGATAAGTCAATACTGATGCTAGGGGCAAGTTCATACCTAATTGGGAAGGATCGTTCATGATTAATAAAGTCCTTGGTAAAGGAGGAATCAACCTCATGGACATGGATGGAAATGAGTTCGTGAATCGAGTGAATCAGGATAGGCTTAAGCACTATCATGTCTAGGTTAAAGAAATAAATCACAGAAAAGCATCACACCACAAAAAAATAATAAAATTTCCCCATCAGTTGGCAACCATTACATCAGCCAGGAAAAACTTAGGGTACCCCAACGCAAAAATAAACCCCGCTAAGTCAAAAACCCAAAAAAGGAGGCATAGGCAAAAGTTAGGGCATTGAGAGAAAAATGTAAGTTGCTTTCTAGAAAATTTGTAAAAGGACCAGAAAGCAGGTAGGGGTTTACCATTGGAAATTTGTACCATTGCCAACGTACTCAAGTTTAATTTCGTTAATAAAAATGTTATGATTTTATTAAGAATAATGGTCTTATGAATGCATTCATGTCTTTAGGTGAGATAATCACAAGTATGTGAACATAAGTTTTTTCTCTACATTTTGTACCCTTTGTTGCTATTATTACAACACATGTATCATTCAACAAAAGACAAAAATGTTAGATATGATGTATGCCCTTAAGGCAACTTGGGTGATATATCTTAGTTATGTATTAGTGCGAATAATTTGTTTAATTAATAAAGACATTTAATCTTTTGTTTATACATATATATATATATTATTACTGGTTAAAATATATTCATTGATATCTCTATACAAAAGTCCTTGACATATCATAGCATGAAGAGAGATATTATAGTTGGACTATGTTTAGTGAGATCTACTTCATGTGCAATTATGATTATGTCTAAACTATCCCTAGTCATAGTTTCATCAAGAAAGGATATTGATGAAACAATAAGATTAGCATGTGGTCAACATTCTTAGAATGGTTCCAAGTAGTTAATCTCCTAAGACTAAAGGTTGTGCCTTAAGTTGGAGACATGGATATATCTGGTAGATATATTGGAGACAGCAATAAGATAAACACTTGGTAAATATATCATAGTGTTAGTGTTTGTCTTTATGTAGTAGCTTTGCGAATATCCTCATACTTGAGATACTAGTTGCCTTTTGTGGTACTGTTGCTATACTTTGGGTCATGCCTATTCTATCACTAATTTAGGGTGCCATGGGTGATTATGGGTATAGTGATGACAACACGTTGGTAAGCTAAGTAGTAAAAAAGAATTCATCTCTCCGGATATATTAAGGAGTTATACATGGCCACTTGTTGAAGTGATGATTGCTATAAACCTCTTATCAGAGCATGTGTTTGATAAAAGTAGTTTCTAGTCAAACTCATAATGGTAAAAATCAATATACTTCGGTAACAAGTAAATAACTATGATAGCTTGGAGCAACCTTGCTATTAATGGGTTAACACTTTAACCGAACCCAATAAACCATATGGTATGAATATTAAAGAATGGAAGGAGTTCATCGCATTGGACAACTATGGCATTAACCAGGATTAAGTCATAAGCATAAATGACATTCTGAGTCATAGGGGACGGTGGACCCTTGCTACATGCGCACTACAGTCGCTTACTATAATCAAGTTCAAATTACGGACTAGAACCCTGGGCCAATTTTTCCTATAGAAAAAGGATTGGTTAAACCTTAACAGCACAATACTCCGGGAACCTATAAGGTCACACACTTTCATCGGACTGAGTAAAGAATTAATAAACCGAGTCTATTACAAGAATATTAAATGTAGAATGGTTAGTCTATTACCTGGTTAGACCAGCGATTTTTTTTGATCGTAACTAATTTATTAGCGTCATAAATAAATTATAAATATTTGAAAAGGATAAATAGGGCATTTTCCTGAATGGGTTTGACCTAGAAAATGTTGGACATTTTGGACTGTGAAATGTGATGGGGGACTCATGACACATTGCTTTCTAAAGTTAGTGAAAGCCCGCACTGCGAGCTCACACGTGCCACAATGGGGCACTTGCAAAGGCCTGCAAGACTAGGCTCACCAGCACTACCATGCAGCGTTGGAAGCCCAATGCGGGATTCCTCGCAAGCCCATCTTGTGAGACACACAACGTGTGTAAGTGGATGACCTTCTTCGCGACCCCTGTGAGAGAGGTCAGGGAGAGCGTAAGGGAAAGAACGCGGTGAAGCGTGCTAGTGGGAGAGCCTTATTTTAGGCGTGAGGAAAAAATACTTATTGTAACGATGTTGAAGTTGATATTTAGGTCCAATTTATGTGTTAAAAAAGATTAGATCATAATCTCATCCTTAAGATAGAGTTGCGAGACAGTTAAGTTCGACTGGGAATTTTTGGGTACAATTTCCCACTGGGTGGTAGAGCTGTACCTCAATTAGAGATTCTGAGCTCAGATGATGTTGTCTATTCTTCATTTTGTAAATCAAATCATTTATTTTTCAATAAAATTTTCTTTCATTCTTATGCGATTTAAATCCTCCTAATTTAGTATTTTCGGTTTATATATCTATTGATCACGCGACGTATCGTGCAAAAGCAATAAAAAAGAGCAAGAAATTAAAATTATTAAATGGCTTTAATAAATCCTATACATTTTTCTATTCTGGAAAAGTAAGACACCCGAAGGCCCTACGTACATCTAACCTGATCTACCTGCTTCCAAATACCGGTTAGCACATATACGACACATAGCATGGCAAATTACCCATTGTCATGTATAACGAGGCATAAATAAATATTGCTTAATTATTGGATTTTTATTTGGAGTGAATTAATTTAATAAGAATTTTTAGGTGACAAAACTCCATTTTTGAGCTGAGTTGAGTTATTTAATCCACTAATTAATTAACTAATCGAGCTAAAATTAATTACAGATTAATTATTTAATTTAGGAAATTTTTTAGGTGATTAAATGGACTAAAAATGCAAGAACAACAGCAAAATAGGACTAAAATCGTAAGAAAACACAAAACATGGACCTGCTTTAAAATTTTGACCGGCGCCACTACAAGGGGGTGGTGCTGCCGCTACTAATATGGCGGATGCTGCTACTGGTTATAGCGGCAGCTACACCCACTTCTAGAGGCCCCAAGAAAATTTCAAAAAAGGGCAGAAATTGCATTTTTGCATCAAAAAAATCAAAACAATTAAGATTTTAAGTCGATTTCAACAATATCTTAGTAGATATGGACTTAAAACACCAAAATAATGTTGATTTAATGGATTGGAGGGAACGAAAACCCAAAAATTTTGAAAAATAACTTAGGCCTCTGCAAGGGTAGAGCAGTAGCTAAATTCCTAGCAAATCAACCACTTAAAGGAGGAGAACCAAAAAAACCTAGAGTTCCCTATTGAATGTTTTGCACCAACTACGGAGAACCCGGGGAAATGGATCATGTTCTTTGATGGTGTTGACAAATGAGGGGCTAGTTTTGGAGTTAGCATCATTATGCCAGACAGAGCACTCATGCCTCTCTCAAAAGTATTAGAATTCCACACCACGAATAATGGGGTTGAGTATAAGGCCTATTTTATTTAGAATGTTCCCTCTAGTTACTCTTTGAGTAGATAAATTCAAGATTATTAGCGATTCAATTCTAGTCATCGAGCACGTCACTGGTGAGTGGGAGTTGAAAGAAGAATCTCTTAGACTTTACTTGTCGTCCATATGGAGGAAAGCTGCAATGTTCAATGAATGTGAGTTTTGTCACATGCCTCAAGAAGAGAATCAGATGGAGAAGGACGTCAAAATAGCCAATCAAGCCCCTTATTATGGAAACAACCAGTTTTCTGTATTACATCCATGTGATAGATAGCTTAGTTGGTGAAGAAGAACCCTGGTACTCTGACATTATTAAGTTCCTTGAAAATTGTGAATTCCCAGTCAAAGCTACAAATTCTGATAGGAACACACTACAAAAGCTTGCTGTATAGTTTTGCCAGATCAAGAGAGATCTATTCAAAAGGTCATCTGATGGTTTACTACTAAAATGTCTAACTTAGCAAGACGTGAGGAAAGTAATGAAAGAAGTACATTTGGGAGACTGTAGTCCATATATGAATGGTGTCATGTTGGCAAAGAAGATTTAAAGAGTGGGATACTTTTGTCTAACTATGTTGGCCGGTTGTATTCAAGAAGCAAAGACTTGCCATGCCTGTCAAATATACAGGGATGTGAGCCACTTACCTCCTATGATGTTACATAATTTAACGACGCCTTGGTCGTTCACAGTTTGGTGCATCGACATCACCGGTGCAATAAGGCCATCCTCGACTAATGGGCATGGCTTCATTATAGTGGCCATTGATTACTTCTCCAAAAAGGTTGAAGCAGAATCATACACAAGCATCACGGCTAATAAAATGGCTCAATTTATTGAGCGACATATCTTTGCCATATACGGTATCCCTCACAATATAGTACGTGACAATGGTGTGTAGTTCTAAGGAGAAACGATTGATCTTTTTGAGAAGTATAGAATTGAGCATCATCACTCTTCACTATGTTGATCAGAAGCTAACAGAGCCGTAGAAGCAGCTAACAAGGCAATTAATAAAATCCTCTCTAAAATGGTTGCCAATTACCGAGATTATGCCAATCATTTGCCATATGACTTATGGGGATACAAAACTAGTGTCAAGACCCCTACATGACAAACCCCTTTCTCTCTTGTTTATGGGATGGAGGCGGTGTTACCTATGGCGGTGGGGATCAAATCTTTATGTGTAGCCCTTGAAGCAAAACTTCCTAAAGATGAATGGGTAAGGGTGGGACAATAGGAGTTGACCTTGATCGATAAGAAAAGATTGGACTCATTGGAGAATCTACAATTATACCGATAGTGTATGGCTAAGGCTTACAGTCACAAAGTCAAGTGGCAAGATCAACCCCTAAGAGCAGGTGATATGGTCTCAACGCAATCTCGTAAGATGTACATGGATTCTCGAGGAAAATTCTAGCCAAACTGGGAAGGGCCCTATGTGGTGAAGAAGACTTTCAATAAAGGGGCAGCCAAAATTTTAGATCTCGATGGCAATGAATTTGTGAATCCAGTGAACTGCAACAAGCTAAAGCCCTATCTCGTGTAAAAAAATGTATAAAATAATAATGAAGGTCTATCAAGAGCTAGTGTGGGCTCTTGAGCAAAAATAATGACTCCAAAAACAAAAGAGTGAAGACTTAGGTAAAATCCATTCGGAACCTTAGGCGACAATGGACATTTCTTGGAAATAAATACCATTTATCCCCGCGATTAAATAATGTCTTTTGTAATAACATGTTCATGTTGAAAGTACTCCATGAGTGCATCAAATATAAATTGTAAATCGTTTAATGAAACACGCATAATAATAGCATTTCTATCTTTATTTCACATCAAGTACATTGCAAACAGGAAATGGAAATAAAAGACAAGCAATGAGGCTTTAAGCCTTTATTCTTCCATAGAAACGAAAGGTGCACCATGACGAGCTTAGTGGCCTCTGAGAAAATTGTGAAGCCTGTTAATCTCACTAAGCCTTTCTTTAAGACTAGCGAGCCCATGAGTGCTAACAACCCAGATATGTTAAGCGTCACTAAAGTTAATGTCAAAAGGCTCAGAACTGTTCACCTCCATTTGAGTGCAGTTACTCTACCTCATGCCATGGCGATGGACCCGAGTGTAAGAATGCTTAGAGCCGAGAAGGATACACAAAGATGTCGGAAACCTCTAAGAATGGCCATATTGCCTACACAAATAACCAGGAGAATAGGTAATGTTCTCAAAAAGACCAATGAGAACCAGACCTCCTCTAGCTACGCCTATAGTAACATGAGTGATCCCCTACCAGTGGTAAATCCAGTGGCTATCCTCAGTAGTATGACTCCCAATAAACTTAATCCACTCCTCAATAGTGAAGTCTCTATGAGAGCGATTGCCAATATAAACCAAGAAGATCCGCGCCTAATAAGCCTTCGGTTGATAATCCTTATTCATAGGGTCAGAAAGTACATAAAGCTTATCCCAGAGCCAAAGCTGCAATAAATGTAAAAAATTATTTAAAAAAAGAAATATATATAATAAATAGCATGCTGGATTGAAAACCTAAAAAGGTGATCTAGGCAAAAATTGAAGCAAGCCTGATAAATTGAAAACCCAAAAGGGTGGTTTATAAAAAAGAAAGGCTAGAATAAGATTTATCTAGAGAAGAAGTCTGCTACCCATGGAAGTAACTTCGATACCGTTTCGTGTAGAGTGCATGAAAATCAGTTTTTCGGCCAAACTCACAGCAATAGGAGATTTCCCCTCTATCATTTGGTCAACAATGGTCAAATAGGCAAAACTACAAACCATGGTCAGAGCTTCACAGAGAAATACTACCAACCAAAGTGGACACATGAGCGGAAGCCAGCTCGCATCACTAGGCAAAATATTCTTGACTACACCAAAAGCTACATCCAGTTTCAAGCCTTCATTCCCAAGGACATTACAAATTAGTCGATGTCTGTCATGCCATTACAATCATAATCAATCCATCAGAATGTTCAAAAATTTAGGACTATATGTCGGGATAACAAGGCGCATATTGATCAAAGATCTCTGAAGCCCGCAGAATTCCTTCTACAAGGGGCATAGCTCGTGATCTCTACAATGAAAAACTTTGTCAATGGGATCCCAGAATCTAACAGCAACCTAAATCACATTCTCCTTAACAAAGATACGATAATACTCCTTCATGTCTGACAAATCACAAATCCTAAGGAGGTCCCAACCATTGGAATTCTTGAGATAAATGTTCAGATCTATATGGAATCGGTTGTAGTCCTACATGATGATAGGTTCTAGAAAAGAGAAAGTAGTTGTTCACTATATGTAGTTTTTGGGGCAATCTGACAATCTAGCAGATTACCCCGATAAACTCGACTAAAATAAAAAGAAGAAAAGGGAGTGCAAAACATTGGCAATGATGTGAAAATTCTTTCATAAATAAAAAGAAAAATTTTTGTACAAGAAAGGCCCCATAAATGGTATAAAAAGAAAAAGAAAAAAGCCTATATACTGGCCGTCGCTCAAACCCGCTTGATCCAGATTGAAGAATGGTGGAGAAAGAGAAGGATCAATACCCTGCAAGAAGAATCCAGGAAGGTCACCTTGTCCTTGCTAAGGCTGCTACTGCTGGTCGTCCACTTGAACCATTCCCAAGTGGGCACGAAGCCGTCGAATCTTCTTCTAAAACATTTTAACAAATTTAATTCATATTCATTTCATAACATACCATGCACCATCACATAATAAAAAAACATAATGCCATCTCAGAATTTTGGTTCATCATGAACCGTTGTTGTCCGAGCATATATCCCCAGTTAGCAACACTATCAGCTATGGGTACTTGAGGAATTGAGATTAAAATATGCCAGGTTCTTAATGACTTGAAAAGAGAGCAAGAGAGTCAAGGAACTCACATGAGTGGTACCGGCTGGATGAAAGGTCATTGGGCACTCAGGATCCACATATGGATGTATCACCGGTGTATAAGTAGTCAGGTCCCAACGATACATCATGAATATAGTATGATCATATTAAAATCCCTGATGACCATCTATCATCACCGGACCCTGAGAAGGAGTTGAGGAGGCAAAAGAACTCCTGATATGCCTTGTTTCCTTCGTACAGTAATGATCCTGTACAAAGACAAAAAAATAAGAGAACTTCAAATCGATGTCAAACAAGCGCAACAAGAAAGTAATCTACGGGTATGTAAGTAACTCGGTCTATACCCTATGAATAAGAGCTAGCCTGTGTGCTAGAGGAATTAGTCGATGGGGAGGGGTCATCCCCGATAGGAGGATTGTGGACATCTGCAATAGGAGCGACAAGAATAGGATCTACATTGGACAATAGAAGCTCCCTCCGAAAGCACTCCTCATAACCTCTAAGGCGCTCGGGAAAGGAAGCATGTTCTCCAACACTACCTAAACAAGCAACACTAGTCGAGCTCTCGGGCATGAAGACCCATCGAAATACAGGTGGTGGATGTTAGATATGATGTATGCCCTTAAGGCAGAGATATCTTAATTATGTATTGGTACGAATAATTTATTTAATTAATAAAGGCATTTATTCTTTTGTTTATATCGTTGTGTTCATATATATTAAGACTGGTTAACATATATTCATTGATATCTTTGTACAAAAGTCCTTCACTTAAACATAGCATGAAGTGAGATATATCATAGTGGGATTATGTTTGGTGAGACCTACTTTATGTGCAATTATGATTATATCTAAGCTATCCATAGTCCTAGTTTTATCACGAAAGGATATTGATAGAACAACAAGACTAGCATGTGGTCAACTCTCTTGCAAAGGGACCAAGTAGTTAACCTCCTGATACTGAAGGTGGTGCCTTGAGTTTGACACATGGATATATCTGGAAGATAAATTGGAGACCACAATAAGACAAACCCTTTGTATATATATGAATGTGTTAGTGTTTATCTTCAGGAAGTAGCTTCGCGAATGTCCTCATACTTGAGATATTAGTTACCTTCTGTGGTACTATCACTATACTTTACGTCATACCTATTCACTCCTTAATTTAGGGCGGTACTAGTGATTATAGGTATAATGATGACAACACGTTGGTAAGCTATGTAGTCGGAAAGAACCCATCACTTTGGACATATTAAGAAGTTGTACTTAGCTGCTTATTAAAGTTATGATTATTATAAACCTCTGATTAGAGTATGTGATTGATAGAAATAGTTTCTAGTCAAACACATTATGGTAAATAGTAATATACTTCAGTAACAACAAAATAACTAGGATAGCTTGGAGCAACCTTGCTATTGGTGGGTTAACACTTTGACCAAACCCAATAAACTAGATGGTACTAATATTAAACAATGGAAGGAGTTTATCGCATTAGACAACTATTGCATTAACCCGGATTAAGTCATAAGCACAAATGACATTCTGAGTAATGGGGAATGGTGTACCCTTACTACAGGTGTACTACAGTCGTTTAAGGTAATCGAGTTGTATTCATGGTCTAGAACCTCGAGCCAATAGTTCCTATAAAACAAGGATTAGTATAACCTTAATATTTCAAACTTTGGAATCCTATAAGGTCACACAAATAGAACTTTCATCGGACTGAGTAAAGAATTAATAGACTTGATCCATTACGAGATTATTAAATGTGGATGGATAAACTATTACTTGGTTAGACCAGAGATTTTATCTATCGGCCGGTAACTAATTTATTAGGGTGGACATAAAAAAATTAAAGTGTTAGTTAAATGATTAAATCATTTTGGGTTAACCCAGGAATTTATTTTGACTGGTAACTAATTTTATTAAACTCATAAATAAATGAAAATGTTGATTAAAATGATTAGATCATATTTTGGTTAAGCAACGAATTTATTTTCACTAGTAACTAATTCTATTAGGATCATAAAATGAATAAAAAGAGAGGAGGATGAGAAGGGAATTTTTCCATGGACCTATGAATTTATTCATAAGGTCCATATATGTAAAAAGGGACAGCCAGCAGGGCTTGCCGCAAGCTGGGCTTGCGGAATGAGCCACAAGCCCAAGCTTGAGTCCGAAGCAAGCCCATAGGGCTTGCGTTATGCCGAATTAGGCGGCAAGCCTAGCTTGTGCTTGCTTCCGAAGCTTAAGTGTGGGATGGGTATTTTACCCATCCCACATTAATGAGTGGAGCTCTCCCCTCTCCATATAAAACGAGCTCTGCCCCTCCTCATTTCCATGCACCACTTCTTCCTAGGAATTGTAACTTGAGATTCTATCGCGTTTTCTCAAGTCAACTTAGAAGAATAAAATTAAGGAGTCCCTTAGAAGAATAAAATTAAGGAGTCCCTTTGGTTAATATTTTTGGTGGGTTTTGGAGTGGTCTAGCAGATACTCAAAACTTTGCGGTTCTTCCTTGTGGGATGTTTCGGTTGGTAGGGTTTGTATGGATACTCATGGAGGTTATCATATACTTAGAGGCTTGTGTAAGAAGGCTAAAGCACTCTTCAACTGGTAAGTCTTCTACTTCTCTTTTAATTATTAAGTCATGTTCTTTAAGCATTTTTAGACTTATAATTATTATACCCAGGTTATTCTGCATGCTTAGTTTATTTTGTGCTTAGACTATCACTTAAAGTTTAAACATGCTTAGGATATAATAAATTTATGCTAGTATGTAATTTAGAATTATGGTATGCCTAGCCTATGCATGCTAACCTAAGTAGAGAATTAATTTAGTTAAGGCTTTAATTAATTTATATGCAACTGATAGGAGTTCCTAGGGACAAGGGACAAAAATTTAAACTTCTGTCATGCCTTTTATGCTTGTTCAAAGTGACTGTCAGTTCCCAATAGTGGTATCATGAGCCTTCCTATTTAGAACATAATTAAGTTAAAAGCAAACTTAATTTTATTTTCTATATGAAATGATTTAAAGTTTATTAAATTGTTTGGAACAATAGATGAACTTAGGTTTTTAGCTCAAGGCAATAAAATGGATATAGATAATTTCGAATAAGCCTGCTCAACTTACTCAAACTTATCAAAGACTCAATAAATTATATAACTTACATGGGTTATATATGCTTTCAATTTACATGAACTAAAAGAACAAAATTTATCAGTCCAAGAGAATCCATGTTTCTTCAAGCTTGTGCCTATATATGTTCTAGCAAGGATTTGACATTGTGTGTACTCTTCATAGGACAACTCTCCTACCTGGGAATATATATGGGTGTCACTTCAGTTAACAAAGAGGGGATTAAATATGGATTGATTTATTTCTAGTATATAAAGTCGTTCTTATATATGTTTGTATAACAAACTAAATATTAAATGGTTGAATAAAAGCTTAAAGGAAATGCAATATATATATAACAAATAAAAGGGTTAATATTTTGCATGTAAGCTAGGTTGATGGAATAATTATAATGAAGAGCTTGAACCCACCTAAGGTTAGACCTTATAAATTAATTCTAAAATTCCTTGAATTAATATAAATTATTGTAAATATGTCTATCTAATAAATCATAGATTGGGCAAGACGTTTAACACCGATAAAATCCCAAAGTAAATATATTAAGGCAAGTTATAAGTCTTTCTTACTCAAATTTATGATATGATCTTTTTCGGCTACAAAGTTTTGTGCCAAGCATTCCTTTTGTCTCGATCGACAGGTTATAAAAATTGAGATAGGGTCTGCCCTAACAGGAATGGATAGTCTACCATAAAATTGTGGGCTAGCTGCAGGACTAAGACACGTTCAAGAAGACGCTAATATAAGAGCACACGCTTCTTGGAATTAGGGAGCTTGAATAAATTAGCAATTGCATACGATGTAAATGGAATGGAGTTCCGACTACAACTTACTAATATGGCTTGACTCACAAATATGGGGTAGTATTATACTATTTGTAGATGCTACGTACTTGGAAATTTAGCTAGGCTAAACTTCACAAATTCAATAGAATGGGCTATTGTAAATTTTGTAAAATGGTTCAATAACTGTATTTAATTAAAAGTCTTTATATTAAATACATGTACGATATACTAAAGTCTAAAAAATATTTGTCTTTTCTCATATCTTTCATTGAAAAAGACTTCCAACATTAGTCTCCACCCATTACTTGACACCAAACTTAATTGCTCGAACTTTTATGATTGGTTCCGAGCTGTAAGAATAGTTCGCAAATCCAAGGGAATTGTCTATACTCTATATGAGATTTTCCCCATAAAACCTGATGTTGGGGATCCAGTGGAACATGATGTCGGGTTTAAGCATAAGAAAGATCATGAGACTACAACATGCATAATGTTGGGTTCCATGAATCCTTAGCCTAAAAAACAACATGAGAACATGGACTTAGAGACCATGGTTCTCCATCTTATGGTGCTTGTTGCTGAGCGAGAAAGGACAAAGATGTACGAGACCTCAAGACTCCTTTTTGGAACCAAGATGCAAGATGGCACCTCTACGTCTCAGCATGTACTAAAACTCTTGGGATACCTTAAGAAGATTAATCAATTGGATTTTAAATGAATCATGTGTTAAGTAAGACCTCGTGTTGATGTCCTTAATAGATAGTTACTCACATTTTGTGACTAACTATTACATGAACAAGATTGATTCTACGATTCCAGAATTAATCAACATGCTGAAGACAGTTGAACCATAGATCAAGAAAGATTAGAAGACACTATTGTTGCTCGAGAAGGGCAAAACTTCAGAAAGCAAATATGCATTGGCGGCCAAGAAAGGAATTAGTAAGAAGAAGAAAGAAAGGAAGACATCTAAATACGTCTGCTTCTAGTGCGGGAAACCAGGACATTAGAAGAGGGATTTGAAAGCTCCTAGTTCTGAACATTTAGAGAAGAAGCTTATAGAGGCATCTAGTTTAGGTACGTTTGTAATTGAAAACTATGCTACTTTCCCTCATGAATCAATTTGGCTATTGAATACTTGTTGTGGTTCTCATATATGTACTTCTGTGTAGGGACTAAGGAACATTAGGAGGCTTACAAAAGCAGAGATGGACCTGGATGTGGGAAATGGAGCACGATTTGCTAAATTAGCTGTAGAAAGCTTTAATCATATTTTACCAGTGGACTAGTTTTAGTTTTGAATAATTGTTACTATATTTTGAATGTTACTAAGAATATTATCTTTGTTGCTTGTTTAGTAGCAGAGGGATTTGAAGTTTTATTTTCGAATAATAACTGTCAAATTCATTTAATAATGTACTTTATGGCTATGGGATGTTGAATGGTGGCATTTATGTTGTTGATACTGCAAGAGAAGTTTTTACTATACACAATGTGGAGAAATTTAAATTAGATAATGAGAAATCTTTCGACTTATGGTATTGTCGTTTAGGCCATATAAACAAAGATCGCTTAACTAGTTTATACAAATGTGGAGATTTAGGCCCAATAGACGGGGAGTCTTATGGTGATTGCGAGCTTTATTTAAAAGGAAAAATGACAAATTTACCCTTTAAAGGAAAGGGTGAATGAGCCACGAGTACATTAGAACTTATACATACAAATGTATGTGGTCCAATGAATGTTAAGGCACTAGGAGGATACTCCTACTTCATAACCTTTATTGATGATTATTCACAAAATGGTTATCTGTACTTAATGAAGCACAAGTCTGGAAGTTTTTATAAGTTCAAAATATTAAGAAATTAATTAGAAAAATAGCTTGAGAAAAGATTAAACCACCTCGATCTGATTAAGGTGGAGAATACTTAAGTCAAGAGTTTCCGGATTATCTAAAGGAAAATGGGATAGTTCCCCAGTGGACCCCTCCTTATACACCTCAATACAATGAAGTATCTGAAAGGAGGAATCAAGCTTTATTAGAAATGGTTCAGTCCATGATGAGCTAAGCAGATCTCAGGAAATACTCTTGGGGATATGCACTAGAGAGCATAGTTTATGAATTAAATAGAGTGCCCTCTAAATTAGTTGATTTTATGCCTTATGAAAGATGGCGTAATAAACGGCCATCTCTAAGTCACCTAATAGTATGGGGGTATCCTGCTATGGTAAAGAGGATAGAATCGGATAAGCTACACACTAAATCTAACAAGTGTCTGTTCATTGGATATCCAGAGGAAACTATTGGTATTTATTTTACAAATCCAAAGCATAAAAGGTATTTGTTTCTTAGAGTGCTAACTTTTTGGAAAGGGAAATTACTTGCAAAAGTCATTGGGAGCAATCTTGAGCTAGAAGTTCAAGGGTAAGAAATAGACATTCAACTGATTGACCCCATTTTAGGTACACAAGAAGGTGTGATTGAAGAACATCCTATCAAAACACAATCATTGCGAAGATTAGGTCGTGTTCATTAATGCCCCAAAAGTTATGGTTTTATCATCATGGATGATAGGGAACTATATCTCATGGAGGATGATGTACCAAGAACCTATGATGAAGCACTGAAAAGCTTAGATTCTTATAAATGGCTTAAACCCATGAGATCAGAAATGGATTCCATGTAAGAAAACCAATTTAGAATTTTGTTGATGCACCAAAAGAGGTTAGACCTATCGACTGTAAATGGGTCTTCAAGAAAAAGACTAACATGGATGGTAATATAATTACATATAAGGCAAGGTTGCTTGTGAAAGGTGATAATCAACATGAAGGAATTGAATATGATGAAACTTTCTCACCAGTAGCCATTCTTAAATCCATCAGAATACTTCCTACCATTGCATCTCAATATGATTACGAGATCTGGCATATGGATATTAAAATAGCATTCCTGAATGGGGATTTGTATCAAGATGTGTGTATGACACAACCTGATGGTTTTACATCTTAGAATGGCTCAAAGGTATGCAAACTAAAAAGGTCCATTTATGGACTTAAGGAAGCCTCCAGGAGTTTGAATATTAGGATTGATCAGACAAATAGTGAAATGGATTTCTCTGCAAACATTAACGAGCCTTATGTTTACAAGAAGGTTAGTGGGAGTGCAGTCGTTTTCTTAGTATTGTACGTTGATGACATTCTGCTAGTAGGAAACGACATTTCTCTTCTTCAAAGTATTAAAATATGGTTGTCAAGAAATTTCTTCATGAAAGACCTTGGAGAAGCATCATTTATACTAGGTATAAAGATCTATAGAGATAGATCCAAGAAGCTATTAGGTCTTTCTCAAAGCACATATATAGATAAGGTACTGAATAGGTTCAGCTTTGAGCATTCGAAGAAAGGCTATCTCCCGATGATAAAGGACATAAACCTATGTAAGACTAAGTGTCTGAAGAAAATTTAGGAAAGAATGTGCATGAAGAATATACTCTATGCATCTACGATAGGATCAATCATGTATGCTATGATATGTACTAGCCCAAATGTCCCTTAAACTTTAAGCTTTACGCGTAGATATCAATCGAATCTAGGTGAAAAGCATTGGATGCCTGTTAAGGCAATTCTTAAGTACTTAAGAAGGACTAAAGATGATTTCTTGATATATGGAGATGGTGACCTCACAATTAGTGGTCACAATGTTGTACGTTTCCAATCTAACATGAATGAATTTAAGTATTAGTCAGGTTTTATGTATGTTTTTAATGGAGGACCAATATGCTAGAAACATTCCAAGCAAGAAACTACTGTTGATTCAACCATAGAGTCTGAGTCCATTATTGCCTATGATGTAGTAAAAGAAGTTGTCTTTGTATTGTTATAACAATGGTGCTATAGCTCAGGCAAAGGAACCATCATCTCACAAGAAAAATAGACATGTACTTAGAAAGTATCATACAATAAGAGAGATTGTTGATACTAAGATGATAAGATTAGAATGTCCCCATTGATCAAAACCTCATAGATGGTCTGACAAAGCCATGGGCATAAGTCAAACATGGCCAGCATGTGAAAGCATATGGATTAAGACATATGGCTAATTGGCCTTAGTCCAAGTTAGAGTTTGTTAGATATGATGTATACCATTAAGGCATTTAGGGTGATGTATCTTAATTATGTATGGGTTTGAATAATTTATTTAATTAACAAAGGCATTTATTCTTTTGCTTATATCGATGTGTTCATATATATTATGACTGGTTAAAATATATTCATTGATGTCTTTGTACAAAATTCCTTGACATAAACATAGCATGAAGTGAGAGATATCACAGTGGGATTATGTTTGGTGAGACCTGCTTCATGTGCAATTATGATTATGTCTAAACTATCCCTGGTATTAATTTCATCAAGAAAGGATATTGATGGAACAAAAAGACTAGCATGTGGTCAACTCTCTTAGAAAGGGTCCAAGCAGTTAAACTCCTAAGACTGAAGGTGGTGCCTTCAGTTTGACGCATGGATATATCTGGAAGATGTATAGGAGACAGCAGTGAGATAAACACTTGGTATATATATCAATGTGTTAGAGTTTATCTTCAAGTAGTAGCTTTGCAAATATCCTCATACTTGAGATTTTAGTTACCTTGTGTGGTACTATTTCAATACTTTGGGTCATACCTATTCACTCATTAATTTAGGGTGCAACAGGTGATTACGGGTATAGTGATGACAACATGTTGGTAAGCTATGTAGTCGGAAAGAATCCATTGCTCTCCATATATTAAGGAGTTGTACCTGGCCGCTTGTTGAAGTGATGATTACTATAAAACTCCGATCAGATTATGTGATTGATAGAAATAGTTTCTAGTCAAACACATTATGGTAAGAAGTAATATACTTTCATAATAAGCAAATAAATGGAATAGCTTGGAGCAACCGTACTATTAGTAGGTTAAAACTTTAACCGAACCCAATAAACTAGATGGTACTAATATTAAAGAATGGAAGGAGTTCATCACATTGGATAACTATTGAATTAACAAGGATTAAGTCATAAGCACAAATGATATTTTGAGTAACGGGGGATGGGAGACCCTTGCTAGAGGCAACTACAATCATTTAAGGTAATTGAGTTCTATTCCCGGTCTAGAACCTCAAGCCAATAGTTCCTATTGAACAAGGATTGGTCAAACCTTAATAGCTCAACACTTTGGGATCCTATAAAGTCACACACATAGAACTTTCATCGAACAGAGTAAAGAATTAATAGACTTGATCTACTATGAGAATTTTAAATGTGGATGGATAAACTATTACCTAGTTAGACCAGAGATTCTATTTATTGACCGATATCTAACTTATTAGGGTCATAAATAAATTAAAATGTTGATTGAATGATTAAATAATTTTTCGGTGAGCCAAAAATTTATTTTAACCAGTAACTAATTTTACTAGAGTCGTAAATAAATTAAAACGTTGATTAAAATGATTAGATCATTTTTTGGTTAACTCAGGAATTTATTTTGACCAGTAACTAATTTTATTAGGGTCATAAAATAAATTAAAATAGAGGAGGATGAGAACAGAATTTTGCCATAGACCGATGAATTTATTCAAATGATCTATATATGCAAAAAAGGCCAGCCTATGGGGCTTGACAGAAGTTGGGCTTGCGGGCAAGGCAAGCCCAAGGGCTCGCCTTCTGCCTACCTGGGCATTGCCGCCCAAGTATAAGGGTGGGATTGGTATTTTACCCATCTCACATTTATGAGGGGAGCTCTCCCATCTCCTTATAAAAGGAGCTCTCCTCCATCTCATTTCAATGCACCACTTCTTCTTATGGGCTCTGACTTGAGATTCTAACGTATTTTCTGAAGTCAACTTAGAACAATAAAGTTAAGGAGTCCCTTTGGTTAATATTTTGGGTGGGTTTTGGAGTGTTCGAGCAGCTACTCAAAACTCTGTGGTTCTTCCTCGTCGGAGGTTTCGGTTGATGGAGTTCGTGTGGATACACATAGAGGCTATCCCGTACTTGGAGGCTTCTTTAAGAAGGTTCTGCTAAAGCACGGTTTAACTGGTATGTCTTCAACTTCTCTTTTAATTATTAAGTCAATTTCTTTAAGTGTTTTTAGATTTAATAATTATTATTCTTGGGTTGTTCTGCATGCTAACTTTATTTTATGCTTAGACTATAACTGTTAGATATGATGTATGCTCTTAAGGCAATTAGGGCGATATATGTTAGATATGATGTATGATCTTTTGTTTATATCGATGTGTTTATATATATTGTGACTAGTTAAAATATATTCATTGATATTTTTGTACAAATGTCCTTGACATAATACATAGCATGAAGTGAGAGATATTATAATGGGACTTTATGCAGTGAGACCTGCTTCATGTGCAATTATGATTTTGTCTAAATTATCCCTAGTCATTGTTTCATCAAGAAAGGATATTGATGGAGCAGTAAGACTATCATGTGGTCAACTTGCTTGGAAAGGGTCTAAGCAGTTAACCTCCTAAGACTGAAGGTGGTGCCTTGAGTTTGACACATGGATATATCAAGAAGATATATTGGAGACTGTAGCAAGATTAACATTTGGTATATATACAAATGTCTTAGTGTTTATCTTCATGCAGTAGCTTTGCGAATATCCTCATACTTGAGATATTGGTTACCTTGTGTGGTACTATTTCAATACTTTGGGTCATACCTATTCACTCATTAATTTAGGGTGCAATAGGTGATTATAGGTATAGTGATAATAGCACGTTGGTAAGCTATGTAGTCGAAAAGAATCCATCGCTCTGGATATATTAAGGAGTTTGTACATGGCCGCGTGTTGAAGTGACGATTACTATAAACCTCTGATCAAAATATGTAATCAATAGAAATAGTTTATAGTCAAACACATTATAGTAAAAAGAGTAATGTACTTCGGTAACAAGCACACAACTGGGATAGCTTGGAGCAACCTCGCCATTGTTGGGTTAACACTTTAATCAAGCCCAACAAACCAGATGGTACTAAGATTAAACAATGGAAGGAGTTCATCACATTGGACAACTATTGCACAAACCTGGATTAAGTCATAAACACAAATGACATTCCGAGTAATGGGGCATGGCGGACCCTTGCTAGAGGCGTACCACAATCATTGAAGGTAATAGAGTTCTATTCACGGTCTACAACCTCGAGCCAATAGTTCTAATAGAACAAGGGTTGGTCAAACCTTAACAGCTCAATACTTCGGGATCCTAGAAGGTCACACACATTGGACTTTCATGGGACTGAGTAAAGAATCAATAGACTCGATCTATTACGAAAATATTAAAGGGATGGTTGAACTATTGCTCGGTTAGACCATAGATTTTATTTAATGACCAGTTATTAATTTTTTTAGGGTCAAAAATAAATTAAGTTGTTGAATAAAATGATTAGATCATTTTATGGTTAAGCCGGGAATTTATTTTGACTAGTAACTAATTTTATTAGGGTCATAAAGAAATTAAAGTGTTGAAAGAAATGATTAAATCATTTTACGGCTAGGCCAAGAATTTATTTTGACCGATAACTAATTTTATTAAGGTCATAAAACGAATTAAAAGAAAGGAGGATTAAATTTAATCTCACATCAAATTCGCATTTAATCAACATTTAATCCCGCATTAAATCCTCATTCAATCCACATTTATTACAAGGAGCCTTTGCTTCCCCTATATAAAGTGCTCCCATTCCCCTTTCACAAATGCACCACAAGCTCATTCATGCCTTAATTTGAGATTCCAACGCGACATCTCTCAAGTCAACTCAAGAGCAAATTCTTTTTATTTCAGGTAGATTTTGGAGTGGTTTAGTGGCCATTCAAAGCTCTATAGTTCTTCCTAGTTGGGAGGTTTTAGTTGGTGGGGTTCGTGTGGATACTCATAGAGGCTATCCTACACTTGGAGGCTTGTGTAAGAAGGTTCTGCTAAACCACGCTTCAACTGGTAAGTCCTCTAATTCTCTTTTAATTATTAAGTATTTTTATTAAGTGTTTTAAGACTTAATAATTATTATGCTTAGGTTATGTTGCATGCCCAGTTTATTTTATACCTTGAATATAACTTAGAGTTATAACATGTTTAAAATAAAATATTTTTACGCTAGGATATAATTTGGAATTATGGTACGCCTAGCCTATGCATGGTAACCTAAGTAGGGAATTAATTTAGTTAAGGCTTTAATTAATGTATTTACAACTAATAGAAGCTCCTAAGGATAAAGGACAAGGTTTTGAATTTCTGGCGTGCCTATTATATATGTGTAAAGTGACTATCAATTCCAAATAGTGGTATCATGAGCCTGCATATATAGTGCATAATTAAGTTAAAAGCAAACTGAATTTTATTTTCTATATGAAACAATTTAAAGTTTATTAAATTGTTTGGAAAAATAGATGAACTTAGACTTTTATTTCAAAGTTAGAAAATGGATACAGATAATTTTGAATAAGCTTGCTCAACTTACTGAAATATATCAAAGACTCAATAAATTATATAAATTACATGGGTTATATATGCTTTCAATTTACATTAATTTAAAGAACGAAATTTATTAGTCCAAGAGAATCAAGGTTTTTTCAAGCTTGTGCCCATATAAATTCTGACAAGGATTGGACAAGGTGTCTACTCCTTATAGGGCACCTCTTGTACCTGGGAATATGTATCGGTGCAGCTTGAATTAACAAAAAGGGGATTAAATATGGACTAATTTATTTCTAGTATATAAGATGGTTCTTATATGTGTTTCTATAATAAAGTAAATATTAAATTATTGAATGAAAGCTTAAAAGAAATGCAATATAAATATAACAGATAAAAATGTTAATTATTTTGCATATAATCTAGGTTGATGGAATAATTATAATAAAGAGCTTGATCCCACCTAAGGTTAAACCTTATAAATTAATTCTAAAATTCCCTGAATTAATATTAATTACTATAAATATGTCCATCTAATAAATCCTAGATTGGGTGAGACGTTTAACACAAATAAAATCCCAAAGTAAATATATTACGGCAAGTTATAAGTCTTCCTTACTCAAATTTATGATACGATCTTTTTCAGCTATAAAGTGTTGCGCAAAGCGTTCATGTCGTCTACATCAACCGGTTATTAAAAATGAGATAGGGTCTGCCTTAACAGGAATGGGTAATCTACCATAAAATTGGGAGCTAGCCGCAGGACTGAGCCGCATTCAAGGAGATGCTAATATAAGAGCACACGTCCCTTGGATTTAGGGAACTCGAACAAATTAGCAATTGCATACGATGCAAATGGGATGGAATTCCAAGTACAACTTACTAATATGGCTTGACTTATAAAATTGTGGATCATATTAGACTAGTTATAGATGCTACCTACTTCAAAATTTAGCCAGGCTAAACCTCCCGAATTGAATAGAATGGGCTATTGTGAATTTTTAAAAACGGTAGGATAAAAGTATTTAATTAGAAGTCCTTATATTAAATACATATACTATATACTAAAGTCTAAACAATATGTTTATTTCTTACATCTTGGTTGAAACTTTTTATTTAAATACAAATGTTCATCTTGATGACTAATTTTGATTGGCTCAAGCTTCAAGGGTTTGTTTAGAAATGTGAGGACAATCCTCAAAGCCTTTGGTTTGGCATGTATATTGTATAAGCCTGAATCTAAACAACATGATGCAAGCAATTCGACTTAAAATAGATATACATGAAATACATAAAGGAAACTAGGATACAACAACTTCGAGGTTATTAACATCCATGTTACCTTATGTAAGTAGCTGGCAGCAGATAAGGATAAACGTCAAACCAGATGTTAGGATCCATGTTACCTTAGCTATAAGGGCATTATAAAATCATGGACTTGAAAGTCTATGTCTTTACATCTTAGAGAAAGGATTTTCATGGTGGAAGATTCGAACCAAAATATTTTTGATGCAAAATTGGTGGACCAATTAGTCAAAAATTTAAATGGGTCATGTCTTAAAGAAGTAAAGGGATATGTGGTGTCTAGTTTTGAAGCAGGATAGAGCAGAGTGAAGAGAAAGGTAAAAAGTATACTGAGAATTTTGTCTAGGAGATAAAATGATTGTTTTCAATATGAAATATTGGAAACAGGATCTTAATTTTGATATGGGATATTGTAAATAAGGTCACAATGGCTAAACTCTCATAGCATGAGAAGAGGAGGCTGAAGCTTCCACTTTAAGATGTTTATTGAGAAATTCTACATATCAAGGGAATTCTAAATTGGTATGGAATACCTAATGAGAATCACATATCCATACGAAGGTATAGATGTTAATGAGAAGTAGAGGTTTGGCAAAAGGAGAGTTGTACCTACGGAAAATCATTAAAGCTTGTTGGGTGCTATTGATATAGGAACTTAAAATCTCCTTTTCACTAAATTTGTAATCTAAAAAAATGGTATTCAATAGTCATCATAAAATATTATTTCTTGCTTCACAGTAAATGGAATTTTATTCCAATTTTTTAAAAGGTGTTATCAAAGTTATGAATGATATTTTATTGTAATATGACAAATGATATTTTATGATTATAAAAATCATATTCTCAATATAAATGATGCTAAGAGAAAATTAGATAATGAGAAATTATTCTACTTATAGCACTATCATTTAGGCCATACAAACAAAGATCGATTAACTAAGTTATACAAGCATGGAGACTTAGGCCCAATAGACGTGGAGTCTTATGGTGATTGCAAACCTTCTTTAAAAGATAAATGATGAAGTTACCCTTTATAGGTAAGGGTGAACGAGCCATAAGTATATTGGAGCTTATACATATTAATGTATATGGTCGAATGAGTGTTCATGCACTAGGAGGATACTCCTACTTTATAACCTTTATTGATGATTATTCACGATATGGTTATCTGTACTTAATGAAGTATAAGTCTGAAAGTTTTGAGAAGTTTAAAATATTCACAAATGAAGTAGAGACATAGCTTGAGAAAAGTATTAAACAACTTAGATCTGATCATGGTGGGGAATACTTAAGTCAAGAGTTTCAGGATTATCTAAAGAAAAAGGGATAGTTCCCCATTGGAGTTTTTAAAAGGAGGAATCAAACTTTATTAGATATATTTTAGTCCATGATAAGCAAGCAGATCTCAATAAATCCCTTTGGGGATATGCACTAGAGAGCATAATTTATGTATTAAATAGAGTGCCCTCTAAATAAGTTGACTTTACACCTTACAAGACCATCTCTGAGTCACCTAAGAGTGTGGGTCTATCCTGCTATGGTAAAGAGGAAAGCATTAGATAAGCTGGATGCTAAGTCTGACAAGGGTTTATTCATTGGATATCCAAAGGAAGCTGTTGGATATTTATTTTACCAACCCGAAGCTTAGAAGGTATTTGTGTCTTATAGTGCTCACTATTCCGAAAACGAACACTTACTTGCAAAAGTCAGTAGGAGCAATATTGAATTGGAGGTTCAAGAGGAAGAAATAAATAATCAGCTGATTGACCCCGTTCTATATACACAAGAAGGTGTGATCCCATAACAACCTATCAAAACACAATCATTGTGAATATCAGGTCTTTTTCATAAAGGTCCTGAAAGATATGGTTTTATCATCACGAATGACAGGGAACTATATCTTATGGCGGATGATGAACTAAGAAATTTTGATGAAGCAATGAAAAGCTCAGATTCTTACAAATGTCTTGAAGTCATGAAATCAGAAATGGATTCCAAGCATGAAAACCAAGTTTGGAAATTGGTCGATGCACCAGAAGATGTTAGACCTATCGGGTGCAAACGGGTCTTCAAGAAGAAAACTGACATGGACGGTAATGTAATTACCTATAAGGTTAGGTTGGTTATGAAAGGTTATAGTCAATGTGAAGGTATTGACTATGATGAAACTTTCTCATAGGTAGCCATGCTTAAATCCATCAGAATACTCCTCACCATTGTTGCCCATCATGATTATGAGATCTGGTAGATGGATGTTAAAACAACATTCCTAAATGGGGATGTGGACTAGGATGTATATATGACACAGCTTGAGGGTTTTACATCTCAGAATGGCTCAAAGGTATGCAAACTACAAAGGTTCATTTATGTACTTAAGCAAGAATCTAGGTGCCTTGTGTTTGATCAAACAATCCATGAACTGGATTTCTGTCCAAACATTTATGAGCCTTGTGTTTACAAGAAGGTCAGTGGAAGTGCAGTCGTTTTCTTAGTATTATACGTTGATGACATTTTGGTAATAGGAAACATCATTTCTATTCTTCAAAGTATTAATATATGATTGTCAAAAAAGTTCTCCATGAAAGACCTTGGAGAAGCAAAATTTGTACTAGGTATAAAAATCTATACAAATAGATCCAAGAGGTTGTTAGGTCTTTCTCAAAGTACATATATATACAAGGTACTAAATAGGTTCAACCTTGAGCATTCAAAGAAAGGATATCTCTTGATAACAAAGGGAATAAACCTATCAGAGATTGAGTTTCCAAAGACAGCTCAGGAAAGAATGCACATGAAGGATATACCCTATGCATCCATGATAGGATCAATCATGTATGCTATGATATATATTAGGCTAGATATCTCTCAAGCCTTGAGCTTTATGAGTAGATATCAATTGGATCAAGGAGAGAAATGTTGGATGCTATCAAGGCAATTATTATGTACTTGAGAAGGACTAAGGTGATTTCTTGATATTTGGAGATGGTGACCTCACAATTAGAGGGTACACTGATGCGAGTTTTCAATCTGATAAGGATGACTTTAAATTTCAGTTAAATTTTACATATGTGGCTAATGGAGGGACAGTATGCTGGAAAAGTTCCAAGTAGGAAACTACTGCTAATTCAACCATGGAGTTTGAGTACATTACTGCCTACGAAGTAGCAAAAGAAGTTGTCTGGTTAAAGGGATTTATTGGTGATCTCGGTGTGGTGGCTGAGATTGTTGATCTAATTACTTTGTATTGTGATAACAATGGTTCTATAGCTTAGGCAAAGGAACCATGGCCTCACCAAAAAAACAAACATGTACTTAGGAAGTATAATATAATCAGGGAGATTGTTGATGCAAAGATAATAAGATAGGAACATGTCTGCACTGATCAAAACCTCTCGGCTGGTCTGACAAAGTCATTGATGCAGTCAAACATGATTAGCATGTGAAAGCATATGGAGTAAGATATATGGCTAATTGGTCTTAGTGCAAGTGCGGGTTTGTTAGAAATGATGTATACCCTTAGGGAAATTAGGGCAATATATCTTAACTATGTATTTGTACGAACAATTTGTTTAATTAGTAAAGGCATTTAATCTTTTATTTATATCGGTGTGTTCATACATATTGTGACTGCTTAAAATATATTCATTGATATCTTTGTGCAAAGGTCCTTCACATAACACATAACATGAAGTGACAGATATTATAGTTGGATAATGTGTAGTGAGACCTGCTTCATGTGCATTTATGATTATGTCTAAACTATGCCTAGTCATAGTTTCAATAAGAAAGAATATTGATGGAGTAGTAAGACTAGCATGTTGTCAACTCTCTTGGAAAGGGTCCAACTAGTTAACCAACTACGATTGAAGGTGGTGCCTTGTGTTTGAGAAATGGATATATCTAGAAGATATATTGGAGACTGCAATAAGATAGACACTTGGTATATATATCTATGTGTTAATGTTTGTCTTCATGCAGTAGCTTTGCGAATGTCCTCATACTTGAGGTATTAGTTATCTTGGGTTGTATATACTTTGGGTCCAATAGAACAAGGATTGGTCAAACCTTAACAGTTCAATACATCGGGATCCTATAAGGTCACACACATTGGACTTTTATCGAACTGAGTAAAGAATTAATAGACTTTATCTATTATGAAAGTATTAAAGGGATGGTTGAACCATTACCTTGTTAGACCAGAGATTTTATTTATTGAGCAGTAACTAATTTTATTAGGGTTGTAAATAAATTAAGGTGTTGATTAAAATGATTAGATCATTTTATGGTTAAGCGATGAATTTATTTTGACTAGTATCTAATTTTATTACGGTCATAAATAAATTAAAGTATTAATTAAAATGATTAAATCATTTTATGGTTAAGCTAAGATTTTGTTTTGGTCGGCAACTAATTTTGTTAGGGTTATAAAAAAATTAAAAGAAAGGAAGGAAGACTAAATTTAATCTCGTATTAAATTCGCATTTAATCTGAATTTAATCCCGCATTTAATTTTATATTAAATCCTGCATTTAATCCCTCATTTAATCCCGCATTTAATCCTTCATTTAATCCCTCATTTAATTCCACATTTAATCCTCATTGAATACGCATTTAATCCTCATTGAATCCGCATTTATTACAGGGAGAGTTTGCTTCCCCTATATAAAGAGCTTTCATTCCCCTTTCTCAAATGCACCACAAGCTCAACCTTGATTTGAGGTTCTAAAGCGATATCTCTCAAGCCAACTCAAGAGAAAATTCTTTTTATTTCAAGTGGCTTTTAGAGTGGTCTAGCAGCTACTCAAAGCTCTATAGTTCTTCTTCGCTGGGAGGTTTCAGTTGGTGGGGTTTGTGTGGATACTAGTTGGGAGGTGTCGATGACATGTGGGTCTCCCTTGGCTCCTTGGTGAGAGACAGGGCCCACTTGGGTGGTTGATTTATTTAGGTGTGATGAAACCATTTAGTTTAAGTTTGCACATTTAGTTAATTCAAAATTACATTCGCAGCGTGAAACTGTTTTATTTTCATCATTTGGGGAATTATCACAGAAAGTCTATTTTCTACACTCTTCCATACATGATACATGTTTTTGGCAGTTTATAATAAAAGACAAGCATTAAAAAAGGGAATAAAATTACAACCAAGGGAAAATGGTGGATTGCCACTGAAACTATACATTTGTTCTAAGTTATAAACAAAATAAATAAATTCGGTTACATCCACAAAGATTAGCATAGTTTATAGCACATCATAAGTCATCATTTTATTGGGAAAATGTGATTATGTTAGCGTGGCAGTTTTGCAATCGATAGTGACTGGGCGGCTTCTAGGATCGAAATGAAATAACAAGTCTTCAACGTATTTTGTTATGAAAACACATTTTAACTTTTCGTGAGTTGATTTACCAGATTATTAATGAAATTGATCACATGGCAAATGGTGATGGTGGTTCATTTTATAGGTTGAAAAGGAAAACAAGGATTTACTTTGGGGGCCAGTGCCAGTACGGGGTATGGTGGGACCTATATGACTACATAAGGGACCCGTACGGGTATGGGGGACCAGTATGGGTCCTATCGGGTCCTAGGAAAAATCTCATTTCAATTTAGAATGGAGAAGATTTATAGAATAATGAATAGAACAAAATGGGATTTCCCTCCATATGGGTATGGCGTACGAGTTTAATATCCTTTGGGACATAAAAGGTACCAACAAGGCACATATGGGTTAAGACCAGACCCAAAACATGAATAAAAGAACAGATGGAATTGAATAGATATGGAAAATAACAATAAAATAAATGAGAGGTGAGTCTCTCTGAAACTCAGGAGAGTATCTTTACGTGGTGAATCCACTTTAGAGCAATTCCAATGCTGAATGAAAACTTTGTCAAAGTAGATGATGAAATGATGGATTTAGGACTATTTAGGTGAGTTTGTGTGGATAGAACCTCTCCTAATCCTAAGTACGAAGATAGAAAGGAATACAAAGTGGGCAAAACTAATATGGAATGGTTTTCCCCCTATTTTATAACTTCTATACCTCTTCTATACCTTTTCTAAACCTATAGAAAACTTGCTAGAACTATATTCTTATATTGGTTGATTCTCATATATTTCTCACATGTTCTCCCATTGAAATGAAGCAAAATGCTCCTTTATATAGGTAAAAATGGTGTGTGAACACGTTAAATGGAATTTAATATTGATTTTATACCTTTATGTCTGATTTAATGTTGATTTTATGCATTTATGGCTAATTTCATGCACCTAAATAGGCTGTTTGGGTGTCGGGAAAACCGGTACAGGTGGACTAGACCTGTACGTGTGCCAGAGGAACCGAAATAGACAATTTTGGAAGTTTTAGACCGGTACAGATTGGTTGGACCCGTATGGTTCAGGGTACCCGTACGGGTCTGACCGAGTTGACCGAGGTCGACCCATATGGATCGGTATAGACCCATATAGATCTCGTTGACCTGTATAGACTGATCCAACCAGTTTTTTCTGAAACTGCCTGAAACTGCCTAAGATCGATTGATTTTGACTGGTTTGGATCAGTTTTGATCAAAATAGACCTTTTAGGGACTTAGGCACTAGTTTTCTGAGGTTTAGGTTTGACAAAGCTTGAATAATAAACATTGAAACCATGCCTAGCAGACAACACCTATAGAAGAATGGATTATGTAGCTCTCATCATCTTTTCGTCAGAAGGATCATTAAAATCCAGTGCTCACACTCATAGAGGCTATCCTATACTTGGAGGCTTGTGTAAATAGGTTTTGCTAAAGCACGCTTCAACTAGTAAGTCCTCTAATTCTCTCTAATTATTAAGTCCTCTTATTAAGCATTTTAAGACTTAGTAATTATTATGCGTAGGTTATATCGCATGCTTAGTTTATTTTATACCTTGAGTATAACTTAGAGTTATAACATATTTAAAATAAAATATTTTTATGCTTGGATATAATTTAGAATTATGGTACGCCTAGCATATGCATGCTAACTTAAGTAGGGAATTAATTTAGTTAAGGCTTTAATTAATTTATATGCTACTAAGAGGAGTTCCTAGGGACAAGGGATAGAATTTTTAATTTCCGTCGTGCCTATTATGCATGTCCAAAGTGACTTTCAGTTCCTAATAATAACTTGGAGTTATAACATGCTTAGTATAAAATATATTTATGCTACGATATAATTTAGAATTATGGTAGGCTAGCCTATGCATGCTAACCTAAGCAGAGATTTAACTTTGTAACGGCTTTAATTAATTTACATGTAACTGATAGGAATTCCTAGGGACAAGGGACAAAATTATGAATTTCTTCCATGCTTGTTATGCATGTTCAAAGTGACTGTCAGTTCCTAATACTAGAATCGAGCGAGTCCTAGGTGTAAGATGACAACCCTGAATCCGATCTCCAAGGTACCACTTAAGGGAAAAGGGAGTCTCCAAAATTAGGTGAGAACTCAAGAACTCCTTAGCGAAAAGTAGGAAATCAGGCCATTGAGCCTAAATGCCCCAAGGAGATGTCCTAATCTGAAAATTCCAAAAGCAGAAATAAGGAACCAAGCAACATAATGGAATGCGAAAGTAGCTAAAGCCATGTGACTTACCGACTCAGAGGTCAATCATCTGAGTTGGGCGGCAATGACCCCAGGGGCATCAATCTCCATTTTGCGCCAATAAAGAGGCAATCTTGGAAAGCATGGGAGATTTCTGTTCCTCAGGACCAGCGGACTCCTTAAGATCTTAGTCTCAAAGAACCAAAACTGTAAAGATGTAAAAGAGAAACATAAGCATTCAAGAAGAAAAATAATAATAAAAAAGCCATAAGGATCTTAGATTCTTACAAAAATAACTTGGAGGTAAGACTTGAACTTCCCGATCCGATTCCTTGCACACTGATTGAGAGCCTAATACATATGGCCAAGAGTAGCTCATCCCTAAGCATACGGGTCAAACTGAAGGATATTAATCAGGCTTGGAAGAATGTTGAGGTTGACCACAGAAACCCCTGTGTCAAAACATAACCAAGAAAGAGTTGTAGCTATAAAGGCCCCAGCCTTGAACTCCACAGGCAAACCAGCACCCTTGCTAGAAGTCTAGAAGTTCATAAGCTTATCACAAGAAATCCCCCTATGATCTCTGGAGTATTCGATCAAAGTCTCGATAAGCTGATCATCAAAATCGTAGTGAGAGAAACACGCATTAAAGTGAAGGACCTCCCCCTCGAATGACAAGTTAGTGATGGTGCAATGATCCACATGAGTGATAGTGTACTCACAATAATCAAAATGGAAAGTACGAGTAGTGTCTAACCACCTGCCCAAAAGGTATGTCGAGACGACTTTAGGGAGGTAAGGATATCTTCTCAATTTCTCATAGTTGAGATTGGCAATCATCCTATCGAAAGAACCCCGCTCCATCACAGCCTTGGCACTTGGAGAAAGAGCCTTTTACCAAGTCCCAAACTGAGTAATGCTAGCCCCGTCAATATGGGTAACCTAATGACAATAAAATATGCATTGCATTAACTTTCAAAATTCGCCCAAAAATAAGAAAAACACATGTCCGTGAATCTTGCATCATATTTTGCATAAACGTTGATTTATTTTTGCACCGATCCTAGTTTTGTAAACGCATATTTTCAGAATGAATTTTCTCTAGGAGGAGGATATATAATAAATCCAAGATATAAAAGAATTTTTAAGAGGCATCAACTTTATCATGCATATTTTAATATAAAACAACAACAATTTAATTATACATCAATGAACATTGAAATAATAAACACAAAAATGCATAAAGATAAAAAGAGAAGAAAAGAGAACTAACTAAATTCTGAGAAAGGTGGGATGTTCGGTTTAAGGTGATGGGAATTTCTTGCTAGACTCGACCCCGTGAAATCCCCAATTAGGTGGTAACTCGTACATGGCTTCGACGGGTGTTAGCACATATCCGTTCCGGCCTGATGAGGAATTATGCCTATTTCGTTCAGTGATTAGACAAAAGAGTCAAAAAGTACAGAATTATCATCCAGAATATGAAATTAAAAAATCCACGTTCCAGGGAAGCTTTGATTTAGCATTTTCTACTGAAAAATTAAAAAGTCAAAATTTGGTCAAACATGGGTAATCATCCCACCGGCTAATTGCCTGTGTATAGTAAAAAAATAAAATCTTACCGAGATCTGCCAAGAATTTACGGGACCCAAAGCGAGATCTTAACAAATAGGTAATTAGCCCTGCGGCTAATTACCATTCCACTATAAATAGAGGACTTCCCCTATCATTTTTCAACAGACGGCAAAACACCAAAAAATCCATTCATGCTATTTTGTTTTGAGAGTCCTAAAAGCACCGAAACTCTTTCAAATCCGAGCTTTATACTGACATTTGGTATAAACTCATTTCCCTATCTTTTTAGGTCAGGATCTCACGGTGAGTTTGGTCTAAAAATGACTTAATCACTCAAAAAACCTACATTTTCTTTAGGAATAATCAAAGATTATAGCAATAACTTGGGTTAAACCAATTTTCCACCCAAATCGCAATCTCTGGCAACTTCGGTCCTACACCAGCTCTCAAGTCATCTTGGACAGACGAAAAGGTAAATTGTGGGTAGTTGGCTCGAAGCCCAAATTTAGAAATCATTAAAATTCATTTTTATTATTTTATTATTGCACATCCAATTTTATTTGACTTTATCCCCTATCATAAGACAGGACTGAGGCTTGGACTTTTTAGCACCTGGTTGATTCCCCAAATACGTCTGAATAGCCATGGAAGAGGCAAGATAGGTTCCAACATGCACTGAAGGTTCTTCTCAAACCCCTTTCCTTTCATATAGCCTTGCTTCATCTTAATCTTTTTGATTTTAAGAGATATGTATCCCCTAATTGAAAACTTTGTACCCTGGTGAGCTACAGCCACCCTAGATTCCTTTTCCTCGGCTTCCATAGCTACTATAACAGATGGTTCATTGGCTTCAATGGTTACCTATCTTGCCATTATGGATGAGCTTGATGTTCTAGCGGACTGTCGAAGGGACGAGCCCTAATGCATGGAGCTAAGGATGGCCCAACAATAACGAGTAAAGATGTCTGATCGGCCTCAATGACAAAGAGCCTTCCATCATTCTTCATCAGCTTAATCTTTTTGTGGAACATTGAAAAAACCGTTCCCAAAGCATGGATCCAAGGGCAACCGAAGAGTAAAGAGTAGGAAACTGGAATATCGTGGACATTGAACTACACTTTTCTATTGAATTCCACCGTAGTCACCTTGGCTTCAAACACACCAATCGCACCTCTCTTCGAATTATCAAAAGCATGGATGATGGTGTTGGACTTTTCAAGCATCGCCTTAGACATACACAAGTGAGGGAGGATCTTGAGCTGAGAGAGGATCAAAGTGGACCCATCATCGACCACAACATAGGGTATAGTTCGATCTAGAATTTGGACACGGAAGAATAGAGCACAATTGTGGTTGATCCCCTCAGGCAGAAGATCTCTACAAGAAAACACGACACCATCTTCCCTTCTCAGAGTCGGGAGTCGTTCACCTACCATGCCACACAGTTCTATTACTAAAGTCGTAGACGTTGCTTCAATTTCTGAAAGCCTTTTGATAAGAGTTCTGTGGTGGGCCTCAGAACCAACGATTAGCCATATGCTAAAGGGGGCTGGTGTATTATTTAGCTGAGTGATAAGAGGCTCAATCTTTAAACTTTTCTCAACCTAAGGAGGTGGAGATGTTAGCTTAGTAGTTGTTCTAACATATTTCTTGATGGGATCATCCTCAAGATAAAGACGATTATCCTTAGGCTAGTATACTCAACCGCTTTGAGTGACATTCAGAATCCCATCAATCTTTGCACTCTTAGTGGTCAGGGTTTCAAACAACTAAGCTGGTTATTCACAATCCAATGCTATATCCTGAAGCTCATATTCATCAATATTAAAAGCCACGACCTCCTCATTGGAATACTCCCCTTTTAGCACATAATCATTAACATTGAATGGCACTTCCTTAACCATCTCCACATCTTCAGCCTTAGCATTTCCTCTATCTCAACAAAGCTTACCAAGGGGTTAGATTGCAAAATCATATCAAAGGCAAAGTTTGACAGGAGACTAGAGCCAATAACCATTACAAACTCTTCAGAGACCATCTTTAGAATAGATTCTTCACTAAGACCAGAGTTGATCAGAGTAACCTTGCCATCAAACTTAGGCAGAGGGTTTTCCATAGTACTCAATTTTCTAGCTGCCTCCTCGACTTTACCTTCCCTAACCATACGAGAGATGGTGGAAGGCAATGTTCTAAAATGCTCAGTTTGATGCCCTTTCTGAACGTGGAACTTGCAAAAATTCCCTTTCTCTTCTAGCTTAGGAGTCCTGTAGTCGCACAGGGGCTTTATCTTACCTACTTTGAACATTTTAACAAAGATGATACTAAGAGGTAGCTTCCATGGAGATATGAATGCCTCAGAGGAAGGGGCTACTTGGACAACACACACCACTTCTTGAGCTACAACCTGAATTGTAGGCATCTTACCCTTAGCTAGAGTAGGGGCAATCTCATTAGAGTCATTCTTCTTATACCACGACCAATTTCAACTCGACTTATTCGCCCGTGCTTTCTCTTCTCGGCACTCAATCTTCTCGGCCTTTTTGAATACTTTAGTGTAGGACTCATAAGAATCGGTTTCAATTTCCTTAGGGAAGATCGGGAGAGATCCACCAAGAAGGTTTAGAATCAGCTCTTTGGACTGAGCTTTTTCTTCAATAGGACTTGGGTGCCCATCCACTAATTGAAGTAAGACACAAAGGCCTCACTTGGCTTTTACTTAACTACCTCAAGATGTTGGATAGTGGTCTCTATGGTCGAGTTGAATCCATAATGACCGATTAGAGCCTAAGAGAGAAGCTTCCAATGGAGGACCACATTCAGGGGAAGAGTATTGTACCATTCGAGAGTCGGACCACCCAAATTACAAGGGAATAACTTGGCTAAAATCCTATCACCGATTTTCTAGACTCGCATAATTCACTCGTACATGATGATGTGAGATTTAGAGGGCCCTTCCCCAGTATAAGGCTCCATTTCAAGCATAGAAAAGTTCTTCGAAACCCAATCCTTGTCTTTCTCATCTTCTTTCTTATCATTCACGGCCATCAACTACCTCAATAGTGCCTCCACTTCTGGTGTCACACCCTGAGATCTTATGACCTGGTCAAGGAGTGTCACACCTAGAGATTGTGTGACCTGGTCATTGGGAACTAAAGTGGCTTTAAATTGAAAAGGCAGAGGAGGTGCCAGAATCTCAATCTAAGGACAGGAGAAAGGATTTTGAGGGCAAGTGGTTCCTCTCGGGGTGACCACAATATTAGAGAGAGATGGTACAAAAGACATCAATGTGTTAGAGGAAGGATAAAATTGCTAGAAGGTGCAGTCATTTAAGGATTAAAAACCCTTGAGAAACCAGGGAAAATAGGAGCTTGAGTTCTGGGGCCTTGGGTTCGGAGAAGGAAAACCAAATGTAAGTGGAGTAAAGGATGAAGATGGTTGAACTGAAGTCTGCCCCAAGTAAAACATACTTGGCTGACCAAGCTGGATAGGCTAAACTAAGGGAACTAAAGTCTGAGTCAAAATTGATAGAACCTGCCCTTACCTATTATGAGCGAACTCTGGTTGTCCCCGAGCTTGAACCACTGACACTGATGGCCTTTGATCATTCCTTTCCTCAATAAAAATAGAATGAACTAGCTCTTGGATGGTAGTGCAGAACAAATTAGACTTAAGGAACATAGCCATAGCACTAACAATCTCTCTACCCAATTGAGACTGACCTAGACTAGGCAGTGGAAAAGAAGGTGGAGGAGTACCCTCAGACGGAACCCCATCAACTGGCAGCAAACTAGACATGGCTGAAAAAGTAGATTCTAAAATTAGGCTTGAAGTCATGGAGCGACAAACCAAATGAGGATCGAGCTTGGACCAAACATGACTAAGACGGCATAGATGTCTCAACATAGGTGAGAAATTAGAAGCTGATCAGCCCAAATCAAACCATGACTAAAATGAATGACTGATACATTTATTTGAATAATGAATGTTATAGAGCAGAAAGACTTTATAATATGAAGCTTATCCCCAATATACATGAGACACGTGATTCTTTCACCATTCCTAGCGAATTAGGTACGGTTCATAGGGACCCAAATGATCTTAGGAATATTGTTAAATTCCCCCTCCAAGTGAGGGGAGAGTAGAGGTAATCGAAAGAATAAAATAAAGATCGGCCACAGGTGGCCCATGCATTGTTTTTTTCTTGAATAAGCACAACACGAGTAGTATACAATAAGCAAAAGCTTCTTCCAACGTTATGACTCCCATGCAATGCCATTCAAAAATCTGGGGCTAACTCAAATGCCAATGAACGGTAAGAGAGTATGCAACCTAATTTTAAAACATTTGTGTTTGGGTGATTTCTAAATGGGAAGTTGTTATGGCTTATCTAACACGATCATGGTCTCAAACTAGTTATTAATGTAGAAGGCTCTCATTTGTCTTCATTCCACATAGCTTAACCACTCCTCAAGTGAGTGCTATTGCAGGAGTTTATATATTGGTTAAAATGAGTGATCCACCAATAAAGTATCCCTAATTCCTGGCGGGTATGAGTGATACATGTGAGCTTCACGGGGTGAAAAAATGGTGACCTTAACCTAACCTAGTATTCTAGCTATGTGATGGATATAAAAGACATAAGAAATAAAGAAGCTTTGATTTAAAAAAATGATTTCAACATATCATCAAATCCTTTGACAAATTTTGAAGAAGAAAAGAGTTTTCAAATTTCAAGTTAAATGGACAATCCCCAACAGAGTCGCCACTGTGAGTGGATGACCTCCTTTGTGACCCCTTTAAGATATGTCAGGGAGAGTGTGTGGGAAAGAATGTGGTGAAGCGCGCTAGTGGGAGAGCCTTATTTAGGCGTTAGGAACAAATACTTATTATAACGATCTTGAAGTTGATATTTAGGTCCAATATATGTGTTAAAAGAGACAGGATCATAATTTCGTCCTTAAGATAGAGTCACCACCCAGTTCAGCTCGACTATGAATTTTTAGGCATGATTTTCCCACTGGGTGGTAGACCATACCTCAATTAGACATTCTAAGCTCGGATGATGTTGTCTATTCTTCATTTTACAAATTAAATCATTTATTTTTCAATAAAAGTTTCTTTTTTGTTCTTATGTGATTTAAATCCTCCTATTTTAGAATTTTCTGTTTATATATCTATTCATCACGCAGCGTATCATGCAAAAGCAATAAATAAAAGAGCAAGAAATCAAAATTATTAAATCCTATACATTTTTCTATGCACGAAAAGTAAAATACAGGAAGGCCTAACATACATCTAACCTAATCTACCTGCATCCAAAAACCGATTAGCACAGATACGGCACATAGCATGGCAAAGTACCTATTAACATGCATAACGAGGCATAAATAAATACCGGTTAATTATTGGATTTTTGTTTGGAGCGACATAATTTAATATGAATTTTTAGGTGAGAGTACTCCATTTTTAAGCCAAGTTGAGTTATTTATTCCATTAATTAATTAACTAATCGAATTAAAATTAATCACAGATTAATTATTTAATTTAGGAAATTTTTTGGGTGATTAAATGGACTGAAAATGCAAGAAAAACCACAAAACGGGATGGAAGACGCAAGAAAACACAAAACAAGGACCTCTTTTGAAATTTTGCCTAGCGCCACTATAAGGTGTGGCGCCGCCTTACAGGTTGCAGTGACAACCCTATAGGTTGTAGTGGCAGCTACACCCACTTGTAGAGTCCCAAAAAGAAGTTCAAAAACATGGCAGAAATGGCATTTTTGCACAAAAAAAATCAAACCATTAAGATTTTAAGTCAATTTCAATAATATCTTAGTAGATGTAGACTTAAAACACTAAAATAATGTTGATTTTATGGATTGGGGGGAAGGAAAAACAACAAATTGGAAAAAATATCTTAGGCCTCTACAAACGTGGCGCAACCGCTACTACTTGTAGTGGCACCGCTACTAGGAGTAACGACACCGCTACAATGTGTAGCAGCGATGGCCAATTAATAGCGGTGGACACGTCAGTCATACAGACTTAAGCAATTTTTTCCGATTTCCTGAAAATAACAATGGAAAATGAGAAAAAGGCTCCAAAAACACCACAAAACACCAAAGCGAGAAAATAATAAGGAAATAATTAATAGAACTCAGATAAGTTATCTTTAGGCCTTGAATCCACTCTTTGTGTCCGAATCAACCCAAGGTGAGCTCCTTTTTGATGATTTGTGATGAAATAGTGTCGAAATCCATTGATGGAATCAGTGACAAATTTTGGGTCATATTTGGAAAATACGTCTCTAAACCTATTTAATCTGGACTTAACCTACGATTTCTAATCAATTTTAGTGTTGAAGCTATAAGATTAAGCCTAAGAACGACTAAGAATTTGGATTAGAGAAGAATAAACTCAGATTCTATGCTTTTCTTAAGCTTTCTCTCTCTAGTGCTAGCTTTCTCTCTCATGCTCTTTATTTACTCTTGAATTCAAAATTCTCTACCAAAAAGTGAGACAAAATTCCTCTATTCTCTCTCTTATCCACCCTCAAAAAGACACTGACATAGGGTGAAAATTGGGAAAAAATTCAAACCAATGAGAAAAAGAGAGAAAGAAGAAACTAACTCAGGCAGGGAAAGCCCACGCTAGTGCTGCCGCTACCTGATGTAGTAGTGGCGCTACCGCTATAGCGGCCGCAGCTACAATAGTAGCAGCGACGCCACACTAGTAGTGGTGGCCGCCGCTGCGGCTGCCGTCACCCAAGTGGCAGCACCGCTATACAATGTAGCGGCGGCTACCACCCGCAAAGCTGCCTTTCCGCCGTCGATGGCGGCGGCGGTGGCTCAGGCCATGCCCGGGGGAATGGGAAAATACAATTATTTGGATTTTAGGGAGACTTAATATTTTTTAGGCATTTTTTAATTATTTTTTATTATTTTTTTCCTTTTTATTTAAGCACAATTAGGTCCAAAAAAAAAAAAAGGAATGGCTCCATACATGTATCAAACCAGAAAAATATGACGATCAATCCACAAAAGGTTAGAGAAAATCCATCATCATTTTATGGAGGCGACTGAAAAGCCCGTGCTCATAGCGTGCCAAGCATGCTGTGCGCGAGGGCCAACCCTTGGGGCTCCAAGCCCCATAGGTCAAACCCACGCGTGGCATGCACATCCCACATAAGGAATGAGGGATCCTTTTGCCTCCACCAAGCCTATAAATAGGCTTCACGGGTCCCCTTTTCATAACACACCAAGTTCTCTTCTGAGTCTTGGGTTGACTTAGAGGAATACTTTTGAGGAGCCTCGAATATTTTGAGGCACCTCTAGTTAATATTTTCGGTTAGGTTTTGGAGTGGTCTAGCACCTTCTCAAAGCTCTACAATTCTTCCGCATTGGGAGATTTTGGTTGGTGGGGTTCGTGTAGTTACTCATAGAGACTATCCTACACTTAAGGCTTGTGCAAAGGTCTGCCAAAGCGCTCTTCAACTGGTAAGTTTTCTATTTAATTATTAGGTCTTTTTGTTTAAGCTTTTTTAGACTTAATAATTATGCTTAGTTTATTTTATGCTTCATTTATAGCTTAGAGTTATAACATGCTATGTGTAGCATATTTATGCTAGGCTATAACTTAGAGTTATGGTATGCCCAGCCTATGCATGCTAACCTAGGTAGAGAATTTATTTAGTTAAGGCTTTAATTAATTTTGTGCAACTAATAGGAGTTCGTAGGGATAAGGGACAAAATTTTGAATTTCCGCCATGCTTGTTATGTATGTTCAAAGTATCTGTTAGTTCCCAACAATGGTAGCAGAGCCTGCCTATTTAGTGCATAATTAAGTTAGAAGCAAACTGAATTTTACTTTCTATATGAAATGATATAAGTTTAACTAATTTTTTGGAACAATAGATGAATTTAGTTTTTCATTTCAAGGTTTGAAAATGGATACAGATAATTGGAATAAGCATGCTCAACTTACTCAAGATATTATCAAAAACTCAATAAATATATAAGTTACATGAGTTATGGATGCTTTCAATTTACATGAATTGAAAGAACAAAATTTTTTGGGACAAGAGGATCCATGGTCTTTGAGTTTGTGCATGTGTTTGTTCTGGCAAGGGTTGGACATGGTGTCTACATCTTATAGGACACCTCTCCTACTTGGGAACCCATATCGGTGCAGCTTGAATTGACCAAGACGGATTAAATATGGACTGATTTATTTTTAGTATATAAGATAATTCTTATATATGTTTCTGTAACAAAGTAAGTATTAAGTTATTGAATAAAAGCTTAATGGAAATGTGAAATATATAACAAGGAACGAATGTTAATAATTTTGCATATAATCTAGGTTGATGGAATAATTATAATAAATAGCTTGAACCCATTGAAGGTTAAAACTTTTAATTAATTCTAAAATCCCCTGAATTAATATAAATTATTGTAAATATGTTCATCTAATAAATCTTAGATTGGGTGAGACGTTTAACACTAATACAAAATCTCAAAGTAAATACATTAAGGGAAGTTATAGTCTTCCTTAAATTTATAATACGGTATTTTTCGGCCATAAAGTATTGTGCAAAGCGCTCCTTTCATCTACATCGACGGGTTATAAAAATTGAAATAGGGTCTGCCTTAACAGGACTGGTGTAGTCCACCTAAAAATTGGGGGCTAGCTGCAGGACTAAGACATATTCAATGAGATGATATGCATGCGATGCAAATGGAATGGAATTCAAACTACAACTTACAAATATGGTTTAGCTCATAAAATTGGGGGTCATATTAGATTAGTTGCAGATGCTACCTACTTGCAAATTTAGCTAGGCTAAATCTCCCAAATTAAAAGAATGGGCTAATGTAAATTTTGAAAAATGGTAAGACAAATGTATTTATTTAAAAGTCCTTATATCAAATACATGTACTATATACTAAAGTCTAAACAATTTTTCTTTTTCTAAATCTTAGGTTGAGAATGACTTCCAATATTAATCTTCGTCCCTTACTTGACATCAAATTGAATGGCTCAAACTTTTCTGATTGGTTTCGAGCTGTGAGAATAGTTCTCAGATTTGAGTGAATCATCTATGTGCTAGATGAGATATTCCTAACTGAGCCTAGTGTTGAGGATCACGTAGCACATGTTGCCTGGTTGAAGCATAAGAAAGATTGTGAGGCTGCAACATGTATAATGTTGGGGTCCATGAATCCTGAGTTTTAGAAAAAACGTGAGAATATAGACTTTGATAACATGGTTCTCCATCTTGAGGAGCTCTATGCTGAGCAAGAAAGAATATAGAGGTATGAGACCTCGAAACTCCTTTTTGGAACTAAGATGCAAGATGACACCTCTACTTCTTAGCATGCACTAAAACTCTATGGATACCTTAAGAACCTGAATTGATTGGTATTCAAAATGAATCATGATTTAAGTATCGACCTTGTGTTGATGTCTTTAATAGATAGTTAATCAAATGTTGTGACTAAGTATTACATGAACAAGATTGATTCTATAATTTCAGAATTGATCAACATGTTGAAGATAGTAAAACCTCAGATCAAGAAAGATGAAAAGACACTAATGCTGCTCGAGAAGGTCAAAGCTTCTAATAGAAAGAAGAAGGCATTGGCAGTCAAGAAAATAATTAGTAAGAAGAAGAAAGAAAAGAAGGCATCTAAGTATGTCTACTTCTAGTGTGGGAAACCGGAACACTGGAAGAGAGATTGAAAAGCTCCCACATCTGAAAATTCCAAGATAAATCTTTAAAGGGCTTATACTTCAGGTATGTTTGTAATTGAAAATTACACTTCTTTTCCTTGTGAGTTAACTTGGGTATTGGAAACCGGTTGTGATTCACACATCTATACTTCTGTCCAAGGGAATAGCAGGCAGCTGGCAAAAGGGGAGATTGACATATTGGGAATTGACAGTCACTTTGAACATGCATAATAGGCACGGCAGAAATTCAAAATTTTGTCCCTTATCCATAGGTACTCCTATTAGTTGCATATAAATTAATTAAAGCCTTAACTAAACTAATTCTCTACTTAGGTTAACATGCATAGGCTACAGGTACCATAATTCTAAATTATATCCTAGCATAAAATTATTTTATTTTAAACATGTTATAACTCTAAGTTATAGTCAAGGTATAAAATAAACTAAGCATGCAATATAACCTAAGCATAATTATTATTAAGTCTTACAACGCTTAATAAAAGGACTTAATAATTAAAAGAGAATTAAAAGACTTACCAGTTCAAGAGTGCTTCAGCAGAACCTTCTTACAGAAGCCTCCAAGTATAGGATAGCCTCTGTGAGTATACACACGAACCCCACCAACTGAAACCTCCCAACAAGGAAGAACCGCAGAGCTTTGAGTAGCTGCTAGACCACTCCAAAACCCACTTGAAAATAAAAGGTATTTGCTCTTGAGTTGACTTGAGAGATATCGCGTTGGAATATCAAGTCAAGACTCGAATGAGCTTGTGGTGCATTTGAGAAAGGGGAATGAGAGCTCTTTATAAAGGGGGAGCAAAGGCCCCCCGTAATAAATGCAGATTTAAATAATGATTAAATGCGGGATTAAGTGCGAGATTAAATGCAGATTTAATGCGAGATTAAATGTGGGGTTGAATGCGGATTAAATGCAAATTTAATACGAGATTAAATTTAATTCTCCTTTCTTTTAATTTATTTTTATGACCCTAATAAAATTAGTTACCGGTCAAAATAAATTCTTGGCTTAACCATAAAATGATTTAATCATTTTAATCAACACTTTAATTTATTTATTACCATAGTAAAATTAGTTACTGGTCAAAATAAATTACTGGCTTAACAATAAAATGATCTGATCATTTTAATCAACACTTTAATTTATTTATGACCATAATAAAATTAGTTACTGATCAATAAATAAAATCACTGGTCTAACCAGGTAATAGTTCAACCATCCCTTTAATATATTTGTGGTATATCATGTCTATTAATTCTTTACTCAGTCCGATGAAAGTCCAATGTGTGTGACCTTATAGAATTATGAAGTATTGAGCTATTACGGTTTGACAAATCCTTGCTCTTTTTAAACTATTGGCTCGAGGTTCTAGACCATGAATAGAACTCGATTACCTTAAATGACTGTAGTACACCTCTAGCAAGAGTCCACCATTCCCCATTACTCGGAACGTCATTTGTGCTTATGACTTAATCATGGTTTATGCAATAGTTGTCCAATGCGAAGAACTCCATCCATTCTTTTATCTTAGAACCATCTGGTTTGTTCGGTTGATTAAAGTGTTAACCCACCAAGAGCGAGGTTGCTCCAATCTATAGTAGTTATTATCTTGTTACCGAAGTATATTACTTTTTACCATAATGTGTTTGATTAGAAACTGTTTCTATTAATCACATACTCTGATCAGAGGTTTATAGTAATCATCACTTCAACATGTTTGACTACATGGCTTAGCAACATGTTGTTATCACTATACCCGTAATCACCCATGGCACCCTAAATTAATGAGTGAATAGGTATGATCCAAAGTATAGTAATAGTACCACACAAGGTAACTAATAACTCAAGTATGAGGATACTCGCAAAGCTACCGCATGAAGATAAACACTAACACATTGATATATATTCCAATGGTTTATCTTACTGCGGTCTCCAATATATCTTTTAGATATATCCATGTGTCAAACTCAAGGCACCACCTTCAGTCTTAGGAGGTTAATTGCTTGGACCCTTTCCAAGATAGTTGACCCCATGCTAGACTTACTGCTCCATTAATATACTTTCTAGTTGAAATTATGACTAGGGATAGTTTAGACATAATCGTAATTGTACATGAAGCAGGTCTCACTACACATAGTATGACTATAATATCTCTCACTTCGTGCTATGTATTATGTCAAGGACGTTTATACAAAGATATCAATGAACATAGTTTAACCAGTCACAATATATATGAACACATTGATATAAACAAAAGAATAAATGCCTTTATTAATTAAATAAATGATTCGTATCAATACATAATTAAGATATATTGCCCTAATTACCTTATGGGCATACATCATACCTAACATGACCTACATGTGGGAAATGGAGCCTGAGTTGCTGAATTAGCTGTAGGAAGCTTTAATCTTGTTTTGCCGAGTGACCTACTTTTAGTTTTGAATAATTGCTGCTATATTCTGAATGTTGCTAAGAATATTATCTTTGTTGCACGTTTAACAGCAGAGGGATTTGAAATTTTATTTTCGAATAATAATTGTCAGATTTGCTTGAATAATGTTATTTATGGCTATGGAATGTTGAATGGTGGCATATATGTTCTTGATACTAAAATAGAAGTTTTTAATATGAACAATGTGAAGAAAGTTAAATTAAATAATGAGAAATCCTTCTACTTATGGCATTGTCATTTAGGCCATACAAAACAAAGATCGCTAAACCAAGTTACATAAGCGTGGAGACTTGGGCCCAATAGACATGGAGTCTTATGGTGATTGCGAACCCTGTTTAAAAGGAAAGTGTGAGCACAAAATTTTCCTATGCCTTTAGTCGATGATGAAAGATTGGCTCTATATTTTACCATATCCTAATATGTTAGGTTTGAAATTGATTTACAGGAATTGGCCTCAAAAAATAGCATCCATTCCCTCACACCCCTGACTAAAACCCTGAAAAAGAGATCAAAAGTTGTATCCCTATCATAAACGGCGGTACCGTCATTGGTAGACAATGGTACCATTATCTATTATAATGGTACCGATGTCTATTATTTCCCGAATAATTTTGACCGACTCAAGTTCAAATTTCCAGTTTAAAATTAGCCAATAATGGTACCGTTAGCCACAAAATGGTACTATTATCAATTTTTTTGGCATAATATAAATCTTAATTAATTCAATTTTCCATTTCAGTTTGAGAATTAATTATTCTACCCGATTTGAAGCCTCATTTTTCACTATAAATAGAGGCCAAAAATCAGTTTTTCATATACAATTAATATCTATCAAACCTATTCTACAAAATTTGCTCTAGGAAAGTTCTTATCAAAGTTCAGTCCAAATCATTTCTGAGTTTTTACAAGTTTAGAATAAAGAGGGGAATTCATTTTCGACTAGTTATTCTTCACTGATTCTAACTCATCTCTTCCAAATTCAACCATTCTCCACGAGGCTATTTCCATTTCATTCCAAATCTAACAACTGATTCACAACAAAAAGGTATACAATCTGAGACTAATATAATCATTTTAATTTATTTTGTAATTTGATTCATTAAATTTCAATTCACATTAAGTTAGTTGAATCAATCTTGTTATAATTAAATTTCATATATATCAATCCTCTCCATTTACATTTCATTTTAACTTTCATTTCTTGCTCCAATTCCAACAATAATCCATTTGGCTCGAAATATAAATTATTTATATTCAACAATATACATTAATAATATTTCATTGTTATAATGTAAATGGTTTATATTTCATTTCCATAATATAAATCATTTATGTTTCAATAACATAAATGGTTTATATTTCATTTCCATAATATAAATGGTTTATACTTCTTTTCCATAATATAATTGATCCACATCCTAAAATCTAGATAATTCATATTTCATTTCCAATTCTAATTGTTCCATATTTTGTTTCCCATTTAATCTGTTAGTTATATTCCATTACTTTTAATTATGTAACTGATTCATGCTTCATTTTCAATTTATATCATGATTAATTCATATTCCATTTTTTTCATGTTTTATTTTTCATTTCTTAATTACATGTCATTTTCTTTTCTCGTCATCTTCATTATTTGTCAATTTCATTTAATTATATTTGAGTGGGTAAGAGCTATTTGTGGTGATTTTGTTCGAGGGCTTAGCTTGCAACCCCCGATACATTTTCCTAAACCCCCTCTATTTCCATTTCTTTATTGATTTACGAAATTGCCTGCCATATTTGTAATTCTATCAGCTCCTCCATTTTGTGATTTGCTAAATTTGTCACGGCGCCATTGTGCTGGACGAATGGCACCGTGATCTTTAACACCGACGTTGCTATTATTTCGGGCCAAATGCAATATTTCTTTTTTAATCCCTTTTCTACAGTCTAATTATTCAGAATCAATTTGTTTCATATTATGTGTTATAAGCATGTGATAATTCATATAACATGATGCCATGACCACATTAAGGTGGTGTGTTTTGATTAGAATGGCTTCTTTTTCTCGTCTTATTTCAAAAAATTAATCTAGGTGATATGTTTGATATTTAATAAACAAATTTGGTATTTCAATTTAAATTGGCTAAAGAAATTGAATAGGTAATTCATTCGGACCCAAATCTCTAAATTAAGGTATAGTTTTGTTTTTAGGACAGTGTTATACCAGAATTTACTCGAAGAGCTGATCCAGCTGGCGACTCTATATTTTAAATTATGGATTTAGATCCATGAATCTTTTGATATTATTTTGTAAATTCGTTTTATAAATTGTTTTATATTATCTCCTGCCAATTCTATTTATTTTAAACCCCTGGTCGAGTTACCAAGTTGCCTTAGTTGAGTATAATTAGTGCCTCGATTGTCCCAAAAGGAAAAGTTTCCTCGGTTATCCCTAATTAACCCGAAAAGTAAAAGCGGCCCGCCTTCATCCAAAAACATCATCCGCTCATAGTGGTGACTTTTTTAGGGATCTTTTTCTAGGAATCATTTAAAAGATTTGATGAATACCGAAAAATTTGTTTACCCAAATTAACCCAACATTATTTATTTTATGCATCATATTCATTGCAGTAGCTTGATTCTTTTGCATTTTACAACAGGATCACCATTGTTATTTACCCTGTTACTTTAGCTAAGCTTCACGTATCATTCTTCATGGGACATAGGGTCACTTAACGGGTAACCACTCATGGCCGTATCGCCAATATTCTTCATGGGAATTGGATGTTGTAATGTCATGCAACTTGACTATAAGCTTGCATGTAGTAGCCTAGAAACTTTCCTCTTAGGACTACCCTATCATATTTAATAGATTTATGTTGCACTTTGTTCTCTCATATGGATTTTAAAGTTTCTAGAGCCAAAACTAGATTTAGAAGCTTTACCCTATGCGTGGAGTAATAAGGAGATGGGAGGTACAAGGTTGGACAAATAATTGTCACCCATTTGTTAACTAACCCTCATAGTTGTTGGGAACTCATAGTCACTTGCATAACAGGCATGGCAGTAATTCAAAATTTTGTCCCTTGTCCCTAGGAACTCCTATTAGTTCCACATAATTAATTGAAGCCCTAACTAGAAAAATTCTCTACCTGGGTTAGCATGCATATGCTAGGCATACCATAACTCTAAGTTATATCCTAGCATAAATATTCTACACCTAGCATGTTATAACTCTAAGCTAGAAACTAAGAATAAAATAAACTAAGCATGTAAAATAACCCAAGCATAATTATTAACTCTAAAAACTCTTAAAGAAAAAGACCTAATAATGAAAGAGAAAACTTACTAGTTGAAGCGTGCTTTGGCAGAAACCTTTTGCATAAGCCTTCCAATGGGGAAGAATTGTAGAGCTTTGAGAAGGTGCTAGACCACTCCAAAACCTACCCAAACGTAATAACTATAGGTCCATCAAAATATTCGAGGCTCCTCAAAAGTATACCTCTAAGTCATCTTAAGAAAGCTCAAGTCAACACTCAGAAGAGAACTTGGTGTGTTAGGAAAAGGGGAAGAGTGAAGCCTATTTACAGGCTTGGGGGAGCCAAATAGCTCCCCTATTTTTTATGTGGGATGTGCATTTGCCCATCCCACACACGGGTTTCACCTATGGGCTAGGAGCCCCATGGGTTAGCCTGCGCGCACAGCCTGCTCCCAACTTGTGAGGAATCCCACACTGGGCTTCCAGTGGTGGCGAGCCTAGTCTCACGGGCCTTTGTAAGTGTAGTATTGTGGCACTTGTGAGCCTGCAGTGCAGGCTTTCAAGCACATTATGATGTAACGTGTCATAAGTCCCATAGCCCATTTAGCAGTCTAAAATGTCCAACATTTTTTGGGTCTAACCCGTTTGGAAAAATTCCCTTTTTATCCTTTCCAAATATTTGTATTTTATTAATGACCCTAATAAATTAGTTACCAGTCAATATAAAATCTCAAGTCTAACCAGGTAATGGTCTAACCATTCTACATTTAATATTCTCATAATAGACTAGGTCTATTAATTCATTACTCAACCCGATGAAAGTTCTATGTGTGTGACCTTATAGGATCCCAAAGTATTGAGCTATTAAGGCTTAACCAATCCTTTTTCTATAGGAATAATTTGCTCGAGGTTGTAGACTGTTAGTAGAACTCGATTACCTCAAGCGACTATAGTATGCCTTTAGTAAGGGTCCACCAACCCCCATTACTTGGAATGTCATTTCTGCTTATGACTTAATCCTGGTTAATTCAATAGTTGTCCAATGCGATAAACTATTCCCATTCTTTAATATTCATACAATCTAGTTTATTGGGTTCGGTTCAAGTGTTAACCCACTAATAGCAAGGTTGCTCCAAGCTATCTCAGTTATTTACTTATTACCCAAGTATATTGCTTTTCACCATAATGTGTTTGACTAGGAACTATTTCTATCAAACATATACTCTGATCAGAGGTTTATAGTAATCATCACTTCAATAAGTGGCCAGGTATAACTCCTTAATATATGTAGAGCGATGGGTTCTTTCTAACTACTTAGCTTACGAATGTGTAGTCATCACTATACCCGTAATCACCTGTGGTACCCTAAATTAATGAGTGGATAGGTATGACCTAAAGTATAGCAATAGTACCATATAAGGCAACTAGTATCTTAAGTATGAGGATATTCGTAAAGTTATTGCATAAAGACAAATAGTAACACTATGGTATATTTACCAAGTGTTTATCTTATTGCGGTCACCAATATTTTTACTAGATACATCCATGTGTCAAAATTAATGTACCACCTTCAGTCTTAGGGGATCAACTTCTTGGAACCATTCCAAGAAAGTCTACCACATGCTAGTATTATTGTTTAATCAATATCGTTTCTTGGTGAAACTATGACTAGGGATAGTTTAGACATAATCATAATTTCACATGAAGCAGATCTCACTAAACGTAGTCCAACTATGATATCTCTCTTCATGCTATATTATTTCAAGGACTTATGTGCACAGATATCAATGAATATATTTTAACAAGTCATAATATATATGAGCACATGGATATAAACAAAAAGATTAAATGCCTTTATTAATTAAAGAAATTATTCGTCCTAATACATAATTAAGATATATCGCCTTAACTGCCTTAAGGGCATACATTATCTCTAACAATCTCCCACTTGAACTAAGGCCATTTAGTCATATGTCTTTATCCATATACTTTAACATGGTAGTCATGTTCAACTTGAGTCAATGGCTTCGTCAAACCATCCAAGAGGTTCTGATCAGTGGGAACACACTCTAGTCTTATCATCTTAGCATCAATAATCTCCTTGATTATATGATACTTTCTAAGAACGTGGCTATTTTTCTAGTGGCACCGTGGTTCTTTTGCTTGAGCAATAGCACCATTGTTATCATGATACAAAGTAATTGGATAAATAATCTCACGCACCACACAGAGATCACCAATAAATCCTTTTAACCAGACAGCTTCTTTTGCCGCTTCACAAGCAGTAATGTACTCAAATTCCATGGTTGAATCAGTAGTAGTTTCTGTCTTGGAACTTTTCTAGCATACTGCCCCTTCATTAAATACATACACAAAACCTGTCTGAGACTTGAAGTCATCCTTGTCAGATTGGAAACTCACATCCATGTAACCTCTAATTATAAGGTCACCTTCTCTATATATCAAGAACTCATCTTTAGTCCTTCTCAAGTACTTTAGAATTGCCTTAACGGCTATCTAGTGCTTTTCACTTGGATCTGATTGACATCTACTCATAAAGCTCAAAGCTTAAGAGACATCTAATGGATCCTAATAGCCTAATACATATCATAGCATACATGATGGATTCTATCCTGGATGCATAGGGTATATCCTTCATGTGCATTCTTTCTTAAGCTATCTTCGGACACTCAATCTTAGATAGGGTAATCCCCTTTATCATCAAGAGATACCCCTTTTTCGAATGCTCAAGGCTGAACCTATTTAGAACCTTATTTATATATCTACTTTGAGAAAGACCTAACAGCCTCTTGGAGCTATCTCTATAGATATTTATACTTAGTATAAATGCTGCTTCTCTATGGTCTTTTATGCAGAATTTTCTCGACAATTATACTTTAATATTTTGAAGAAGAAAAATTTCATTTCCTATCAATAATATGTCATTAGCATGTAAACTCAGAAAACAATTACACTCCCACTAACCTTCTTGTAAACACAAGGCTCATTAGCGTTTGGAGAGTAATCCAATTCATGGATTATCTGATCAAACCTAATATTAAAACCCCTGGATGCTTGCATAAGTCCATAAATGGACTTTTACAACTTACATACCTTTGAGCGATTTTGAGATATAAACCCTCCAGGTTGTGCTATATACACATCTTGGTCCAAATCCCCATTTAGGAATGCTGTTTTAACATCCATATGCTAGATTTCATAATCATACTGAGTAGCAATGGCAAGGAGTACTCTTGCGGATTTAAGCATGGTTACAGATGAGAAAGTTTCATCATAGTCAATACGTTCGCGTTGATTATAACCTTTCACAACCAACCTTGCCTTATAGGTAATTACATTACTGTCCATATTGGTCTTCTTCTTGAAGACCCACTTGCACCCTATAGGTCTAGCCTCTTCTGGTGCATTGACCAAATTTCAAACTTGGTTTTTGTACGTGGAATCGATTTCTGATTTCATGGCTTTGAGCCATTTATCAGGATCGAAGCCTTTCACTAATTCATCAAAGGTTCTTGGTTCATCATCCTTCATGAGATATAGTTCCCTATCATCAGTGATGATGAAAACATATCTCTTAGGACCTTTATGAATATGACCTAATCTTCGCAATGATTGTGTTTCAATAGGTTATTCTTGAACTACACCTTCTTGTGTATCTAAAACAAGGTCAACCAGTTGATTATCTGTTTCTTCCTGCTTGAATCTCTAATTCAAGATTGCTCCTATTAACTTTTGTAAATAAGTGTTCCCTTTCAAAAAAAATGAGCACTCCGAGATATAAATAACTTTTGTGCCTCAGGTTGGTAAAATAAATATCCGCTTGTTTCATTCAGATATCCAATGTACAAAAATTTGTCAGATTTAGTGTCAACCTTATCTGATGCTATCCTCTTTTACCACAATAGGACATCCCCACACTCTTAGGTGACTCAGAGATGGCTTTTTATTACACCATATTTCATAAGGTGTAAAATCAAATGATTTACAGGGCACTCAATTTAGTACATAAACTAAATTGTCTAATGCATATCCCCAAAAGGAATTACTGAGATCTTCTTGGCTCATTATGGACCGAACCATATCCAATAAAGTCTAATTCCTCCTTTCAAACACTCCATTGTGTAGGGGCATGTAAGGAGGGGTCCACTGGGGAACTATCATGTTTTCTTTAGATAATCCTAAAACTCTTGAGTGAGGTATTTACCACCTCGATCAGATCGAAGTGATTTAATACTTTTCTTAAGTTATTTCTCTACTTCATTTTTGAATATCTTGAATTTATCAAAACTTTCAGACTTGTGCTCCATTAAGTGTAGAACCGTATATCGCGAGTAATCATCGAAAAAGGTTATGAAGTAGGAGTATCCTCCTAGTGCCTGAACACTCATTGGACCACATACATCTGTATGTATAAGCCATAATATACTCGTGGCTCTTCCACCCTTTCCTTTAAAGGGTAACTTCATCATCTTTTAGTGAGCGGATGACATTTTCAGGCACGGGCGAGTCACTTTTACTTTTTGGGTCAATTAGGGTCAACCAAGGCAACTTTTTCTTTTGGGACAATCGAGGCACTAATTATAGGCAACCGATACAACTTGGTAACTCGGTTGGGGGTTTTAAATAAATAAAATTTGAAGGAGAGAATATAAAATAATTTACAAAATTAATTCTTAAAATAATGTCAAAAAGATTCATGGATCTCAATCCATAATTTAAAATCCGGGAATTTTGGGGGATGCAAGCTAATCCCTCCAACAAAATTACCACGAAGAGCTCTTATCCGCTCAAATATTGTTAAATGAAATTGACAAATATGGAACATATGAGAAAAGAAAATGTACATGTAATTAAAATGAATAATATAGCACGAAAGAAATAAAAATGGAAAATGAATTAATTATGACATAAATTGAAAATGAAGCATGAATCAATTACATAATTAAAAGTGGAAATGAAATATAATTGACAGATGAAATGAGAAATTAAATGTGGCATAATTATAATTGAAAATGAAATATGGATTATATACATTTTAGGACGTGGATTAATTATGTTATGTAAAAGAAGTATAAACCATTTATATAATGGAAATGAAATATAAACGATTTATGTTATGGAAATATAAATGATTTACATTATGGAAATGAAATATAAACCATTTATATTATAACAATGAAATATGATTAATTTATATGATGGAATATAAATAATTTATATTTCAAGCCAAATGGATTATTGTTGGAATTGGAGCATGAAATAAAAGTGAAAATGAAATATAACTTGAGCGGATTGATCTATAATCAAATTTAATTATAAAAAGATTTATTCAATTAATTTAACATGAATTGAAATTTAATGAATCAAAAGAGAAAATAAATTAAAATGATTATATTAGTCTCAGATTGTATACCTTTTTTGTTGTGATTCCATTGTTAGATTTGGAATGAAATGAAAATAGCCTTATGGCGAATGGTTGGATTCGGAAGAGATGAGTTAGAATCAGTAAACAATAAATAGCCGAAAAAGAATTCCCCTCTTTATTCCAAACTTGCTAAAAACTCGAAAATGATTGGATAGATCTTTGATAAGAACTTTTCTAGAGCTAATTTCGCAGAATAGGTTTGATAGATATGAATTGTATATGGAAAAACTGATTTTGGCCTCTAATTATAGTGAAAATAAGGCTTCAAATTGGGTAGAATAATTAATTCTCCAACTGAATGGGAAAATTGTATTAATTCAGATATATATTCTAATAACAAAATTGATATCGGTACCATTTTTAGGGATAACAGTACCGTTATTGGCTACTTTTGGAAAGGAAATTTGAACTTGAGTCGGTCAAAATTATTCGGGAAATAATAGACACCAGTATCGTTATAAGAGATAACGGTATTGTTGTCTACCAATTACGGTACCATAGTTGATGATAGGGGTACACCTTTTGAGGGCTTTTTAGGGTTTTTCATAGGGGTGTGAGGGACTGGATGCAATTTTTTTAGGCCAATTCCCGTAAATCAATTCAAACCTAACACATTAGGATATAATAAAGTATAGAGCCAATCATTCAGCATCAACTAAGGGCATAGGAAAATTTTGGTGCTCATAGACTGCCTCTTCTTCACTCATCTAATCTCCTTCAGCGTTCCCACATACTTCCATAGAAACCTAGGTCTCAGTCATGTAACAATTCTTGAAGTCGTACACATCATTAAAGATCTCAAAACCAGGGACCTTCTTTCACCCTATCTCGATAGGTTCCTCCTCTCTTGTGAACACCTTCTTCTTAACCATAGCCCCTATCATAAGACACGAATGGGGTTTTGATTTTCTTGCACTTGGGAAATTTCCCAAACCAAGTTAGAATGGCCATGGAGCATGTATGATGGGTTCTAACACGCCCTGAAGGTTTTTCCCAAGTTCCTTTCCTTTCATATAACCCTGCTTCGTCATGATTTTCTCAATCTTAATGGATATGTATCCCCTAACTATCCACTTTTCATCCTCATGAGCAACATCGACCCCGGATTCCTTTTCTTTAGCTTCCATGGCCGCTATAACTGATGGTTCATCGGCCTCAATGGTCACCAGCTTGCCACTGTTGATGATCTTGACTTTCTAGTTGACCGTGGAAGGGACAAATCCTAATGCATGAAGCTAAGGGTGGTATAACAACAATGAGTAAGTGATAGGAATGTTAAGGACAGTGAATAAGACTTTGGATTTCTCTTTCCCAGTTGCAACCTCAGTCTCAAAAACTCTAATAACACTTCTCTTCATATCATTATATGCCCTTATAATAGTATTGTATTTCTCCAACATGATCTCATCTAGTCCCAAGTGAGTAAGGATATTGGAAGGGCAAAGGTTGAGGGCGGAACCATCATCCACTATAACACACGGGATAAAACAATCAAACATTTGCACTTTGATGAAAATTGCCTTATTAAGCTTGTTCCCTTTTGTTGGAAGATCTGATGGATGAAACATAATGGGTCAACATGACTGGGAGAAGGTCCCCCAATAACTGAAAATACCTAAACCAAGGAAGCGGACGGTGTGGCATCCATGCTCATTAACCTTTCTATCAAACCCCTACGATGATCCTCGGAGTCAATGAGAAGTTGCCAAATGTTGTGCTTGGCCTGGGTAACTTCCAACTGCTGGATAAGGGGGTTGACCTTTGGATCCACCTTATCACTACTAGGCTTTACCCGAGTTTTAACAATATATGTAATGGCTTGATGGAATAACTTGGATGTCGACATCTTTACCCCTTCTTCTAATTGGGAGGGCTTTACGAGCCACACTCCCACTTTGGGTAACATGCAACACCCAATTCTTTATATAGCTCCTCCCCTTTGAGGTTTTAACTAACAAACCTTGCCCTTTGATGTCATTATTTTCCAACACATAAGCATCAATGTCATTTGGTTTAGGTTAGACCAACATGTCTTTCTCATCATAAGCACCCTCTAACTCGTACACATCAATATTAATAGGGCGGGCTCATCGGGTAGAGCCACCACCGAGTGAACCACAAGATTGGCTTACATGATCACATTGAAATCATGATTGGAGGGTAGTCCTAACTCAACAGCTGCAACTTGCTTCTCTAAATTTGGCAAGTGATTATTCATGGTGGTTGGCTTGAGCTCGGGTTCATGGATCTTCTTCTCACTAATTAGGCCACAGATGGCTTCAAGTAAGTCTCTACAAGCGCTAGTGCAATGACCCTTGCTTACATGATAATCATAAAACTGATCTTTATCTTCAGGCTTGGGCAGAACATAAGGCTTGACACTTTAACAAGGCTAAGTGCCCTCAACTTGCTAAATATGGCAGGCAAAGGTGCCTTCCATAGAGAAATACCATCTTCAATGGTACGGAATGTAGCAACCTCTTCTTGTACCATTGCGGTTTTGGGATCTGAACAAGACCTTGGTTTAGAGGTCAGGATCAGGGCTGATGAGTCATTCTTTTAGAACCAAGATTTACCCGACACACTCACCTTCTCCAATTCCTCGATCCTCTACCATTTTTGGCCTTCTCAAAGACCTAAACATAGCTAGAGAAATTATCTGTACCCAAAACATTATATGCGGGCAAAGCACAATCCATCAACTTCAGGATCATCTCAAGGAGACTAAGATGATCCTTCAATAGAATTTGGGTGGCCATCCACCTTTTGAAATAATGCTTGAACTTCTCATTGGGGGCTTGCTTGATAACCTCCAAGTTCTACATAGTAGTCTTGATAGTGGTGTTAAAACCATATTGTTCAATGAAAGCCTTGAATAAGGCCTTCCAACCTCTAGTCACCTCATCGGACAGAGTCTTGTACCACCCGATAGTAAGACCTTCCAAAGTGCAAGGGAACATATTGGCAAGGACTTTGTCACCTAGCTTCCTTATCCTCATAACCCTCTGATAGGTAGTGATACGAGATCGAGGTAGATCAGTTCCCTTATACTTTGCTATGCTAGGCACACTAAACTTTTCAAGCACCCAATCCTCCTCCTTAGTGACCTGAATGGACTGTACTGATGGTTGAATACTAGGATTGGTAGCAAGTAACTTATGTAATAGACCATGTAATTCCATAGAAAAAGTTGATCCATCCGATTAAGCAATCGCACCTAAGGGTAAACCTATTGAATGAGGAAAGGTTGCCCCTATAGGCATGATCATAAAATTAGGGGCTAGACCAGATGCCCCAAACTGAAATGTTGGTGGTATAAACCCCTAGGTAGGTTGAGCGAACTGACTGACGGTGGCAGAACTATCGTGCCCACAAACTAAAATGGCTAACTAGCTGAACCAAATGGCCCCACTAGACCCAACTGACCAAACTGACTAGAAGACTCTCCTTGAACTTATAGAGGTTACGATTGAGTGAATAGATTGTAAGCAACCCTTGAAAGGGGAGGCCGCTCACTAATCACTACGTGGACTGCTTGAGCTCTGATTGGTGTGCCTTGAGAGACATTAGCCATCAACTCCTTAGCCAAGATTTCCTTAATGGAAACTAGCATCTCATCATTCAAACGGTCGAGGACCTAATAACTCTGTAAATACTATGATATGCCATTTACAATCTCCAGCCTAATGTCGGCCCTCAACACATTTGCCTCCTTACCAAGACCAACATCCTCAAACTCAACATCTATCTGGCCATCATGAGTCAAAAAGCTAGATATTTCTTCAAACTGGTGATTAGCTTCGAGATCAAAAGTACCAACTAACTACTTGATGAACTACCCTAAAAAGGAGGCGGAGGTGGATTCTTAACCCTTAACTGAACCGAAGGCGGTGAAGGAGGTAGAAATGGAATGTGAACCAATTGAACTTCAGATCATTGCCAATCTCTTGACTCTGGCTAAGGTGTTAACCAAAAGATTAGTACATGCATGGGTTTGGTTGTGCATGTGCAATTTACAATAATGCATGGTTAGGTTAATTACAAGGGAAAACATAACATACGCGAAGCATGTCTTCTAAACTTTCCCTCCTTCCGATTCTAAAGGTATTTTCCTTTGATTACCATAAGGACAACAAAGGGCAACCTAATCTAATCTCACTAGAAAAAGATACATATAGGGTAAAATTTTATGGCTTTCGATATGAAGGGTGTAGGAACTTAATGGAAGTTGATGTAGTAGGTTCCCATCGCGTCAAGCCTCTTTTGGCGGAAGATGGCAATGAGTACTCACCCACTAAGATGCCTTAATTTGTTGCAAGCATTGGTAACACCTTTGTAAGTTTTGCAGAAAAATATGGGCACCCTAACCTAGCGCTAGAAGAGGAGCGCATTAATTTTAGAGAGAAGGAGGTGAGAAGATAGAGTGTAATAATTTTCCCAAATGATAAAAAAGAAAGCGGGTTGAATTAAGTAAATGATTTTCGGTGCTCATCATAATCTATTAAGCTTTAAAAAAAATAATTTTAAGAGTTAAAATATTGTGTCCCTAGCAGAGTCGCCACTTTGAACTCTTGGTGGTCGGAGATATATGAATCTCCCTTGGTGCCTTGCGGCGGGGTCCACTGGGGCTTGTTTGGTTTTAGTGTGATGGAACCATTTAGTTCAAGTTTGCACATTTTAATTAATTTTAGAGAATAAAAGAATCGAGACCCAAATCACGATACAAATGATAGAGTTGCCACCCAAGTTGTCTACTTAGGAAAGAGTTTTGGTATGGTTCCCATTGGGCTGGAGACTCAAACATTTTGCATCAGAGATTTGGGTATCGGATGAGTCACTTATTTCTCATTTAGTTAATTCAAAATTATATTCGTCGCATAAAATCTTTTTCTTTTCATCATTTGGGGAATTATTATGGAAATCCTATTTTTCTGCACTCTTTCACACTCGCTTCATGCTTTTACAATTTACAATGAAGTACAAACAATAAAAGGTGAATAAAAATTACATTCGGGGAAAATAGGGGAGTTGCGAGGGAACCTATACATTATTCAAAGTTATAAAACAAAATCAATAAATTCGCCTGCATCCACAAAGATTCACACATTTATGGCACATTAAAAGTCATCATTTTGTTAGGAAAAATATGATTATGTTAGCGTGGCATTATTGTAATCGATAGCGCTCGGGCGGCTTCTAGGATCGAGCTTCTAGGATCGAATAAAAATAACGGGTCTTCAATGTATTTTGTTTTAAAAACTCATTTTAGCTTTTTGTGGGCTGATTTACTAGGTTATTAGTGAAAATGATAGCATAGCAATTGGTGATGTTTGTGGATTTTATAGATTAAAAGGGGAAATAACAGTCTACCTTAGGGGCCAGTACCTGTACGGGTGGGTCAGACCCATACGCTATTAGGAGGACTGGTACGGGTATGGGGGACCTATATAGGTCCTGTCTGGACCCAAGCAAAATCTCATTTCAGATTGGAACAAAGAAGATTTATAGAAAAATAAATAGGATAAAGTTAGATTTCCTTCCTTATAGGTATGGCGCACCAGTTTTACCACCAAAGAGGTATGAAGGTGCTAATAAGGACAACATAGGTCAGGACCGGACCCAGAATAGATCAAAGGATAGAACAAATAAGATAAATTGAAATCACAATAAAATTAATAATGTTTGAGTCTCTATGAAACTCAAGAGCATACCTTTACGCCGTGAATCCACTTTAAAGCGATCCCTATACTGAGAGACTCTAGCAAAAGTAGATGATGAAATGCTGGATTTTGGTTTTGTCTAGGTGAGTGTTTGTGTTGATAGAACCTCCTCCGATCCTAATGAACGAAGTTAGGAATAAATAAAATCTAGATAGTACCTCAAGGAATGGGTTTTCTCCCTATTTTATACCTCTGATACCTCAACTATACCCTTGCTAAACCTATGAAAACTTCTAGAAATGATAAGTACAGTATATGTGATTTTCTCAATTTTTCCTCCTCATTGAAATGAGGCAAAAAGCCTCTATTTATAGCATTTCTATGCATCTGAACATAATAAATCAGATTAATTGTAGAACACAAACATTTATGGCATGATTTACTATCCATTCTGCCCATTTGGGCAAAAATGGCACCCCGTATGGGTGGGGGGGACTCGAGGAACCATACGGGTCCCTTAGAGGTGTGTGAAGGATCAAGGTAGTATAGGTCTAGCCATGAACTCGTACGCCTAGGTGTGACCCGTACGGGTCCCTAAAGGCAGTCTAGGTCTCTAAAGTTTGGCTAAACTCAACTCTACCATAGTAGGAACACCTCTAATGGATACACTTGTAAAAGATTGCATTACCTAGCTCTCATTATCATTTCATGAGAAGAATGGTTAAAATCTAGCCCTTACAGCGGTGATGACAGGATTGCCATTTTGAGGTGACATAGTCCACTTGGATGTCTACACTGATAGGTTCAACCTATAGGAGCCAGTTTTGGATTGTGTAGAGGGGATATTAGGTGTAAGTCCCACTTCTGGTCGCTTGGAGTATATAAAGCTACATGATCACTTGTTGGTATAGTGAGAGTTGACTGTTTATTTGAGGAGGCAGTACATCAGAGCTTTCCTCATTATCTTGCTTACCACCGTCCTCTTTCCATGGGGATCGAGCCACATACATTATGGGCTCCTTTTAGCTTTTGCGGATCTAACTCTAGTCCCCAAGCAAAACTGGTGTTGAGCGGCACTTGGTCAACTCTGCTTAGGACTCTATGCTAGCGCTAGGGGAACCTATAGGAGCTGAAGTGTGGTTATCTCTTCCTTCTTGTATTTTCTAGGCTTGATCTTTGTCCTTTATGTCTTTTAGCGATGCTTGTGGTACTGAAATGCTTTGACTTTTACAGATTAGGGCCATTGAGTATAAGGTCCTTCCTTCACCTAAGCTAGCGGGCAATGTTTCCCCAAGGGTGACTATTCTTCTCTCCTAGACTCGGTCTTAGAAGAGGGTGCCGAGGGATATAGCTGCTCTTTGGGGCTATTTGAGGGGTCTTACCCTTGACCAGGTATCTATAAAATTAATTTTTAAGATTAGTAGAAATTGTATTGACCCAAGGAATTTTAGAATTGTGTACCCTAACTTTTGATATTTTTATAGCTTCGCCGAGAGCCATGAGAGGGCTCTAGCCATATGGATCTGGTCATATCTACTAGCGAGCTGTATGATGACTTGCGTTTCATCCTGCAGTGCCCTATTGCGTGGAGTGGTATTTGGGCGAGATAGTGATGGGCTTTAGGACTGTGGCCTCTATTGCTGAGAGGATGGTTACTACTGATCTGCTAGTTGATCTATTCTACCCACATCTAGTGGGGGAGGAGAATCAGGCTACTTTGTGGGATGGCCCAATATATCGGGCTGATATTGCCGAGGGAGCTTATACCGATTTTATGGCAAGGTTGATTCCCTTTCCTGCCACTCTTCTTGTTCCTCTGGTATAAATTTAAGATTTTTAATTGAAGTTTATTCTAATTTTTGCTTGATCTGACATTACATTTTGACAGGTTCCCTCTCATAAGAGAGGTAGGACTAAAAGTAGTGGTAGGACTGTCCCTGCAACTTAGGTGGCTCCCGATGTTGATTAGGTGCTAGTGGCTCTACCTACGGGCCTGGAATAGATTGTTAAGGGTCACATCCAGACAACTCTAGATATTGCTTTCATCATCATGATGGGATTCGTTAGACAGAGGACTCAAGGACTCCCTCTATTGGCTCATCAGCTGGAGTTTGTGCTAGCTGATAATACTCGTGCGAGATTCTGATCTTTTTGAAATATTTTTGCTTTGATTTTGAGATTTTGCTGGCTTTTGATCTTGGTTTTGATTTATAGGTGCCTCAGGCTATAGTGGAGCAGTTGGCTAGGGGTTATCAGTCCCTTAGTGATCTCCTTTCTGCTCAACAACACTTTATGGAGCCAAAATACCTAACCTGTTGAAATAGTATTATACATGATGTATGATCAATTATATGATGAATGATTCATGAGTGATTTGGATTTGTAGTCGGCTTTGGAGGAGATGGCCGAGGATTGGCCAAAGCTAAGAAGCAGGCTAGGAGTGCCATCGCTAAAGCCAAGGCTACTGAGGCAGAGGCTGAGCGCCTGTGGAACCTTTGCTTGAAGTGGTTGAGCGATCTAGCTGCACAGGGAGCAGCAAGAGAGCTTGAGGGATCATATTCTAGTGATTCTTTTTCTGTAGATAATTCAGAGTAGATCCAGAAATTTTCTATAGTTACACTTCTTTTTGGGACATGTGACACATTATTGCTGTATAAAATTTTGTCTTGGTGTATAGAAATCACCTTTGCAAATACTTTATCAATTTCCTTCATTTTTACATCGAAATAAACTGATCTGCTCTATAATACTGCCACCCCTATTGTAAAAGCCCATGACTGAATAGTATAGATCATGGTAGTGGAAAAAAGATAACAATACTGTTGTCGATAATATCGGTACCGATATTGGCTTCAACATTCTACAGTTTTCTTCATTTCTTTAAATTCAATCAAATGATGGCTTTCCATACTATAGAACTCAGGCAATTCCTGAAACATCTGGGTGAAAGGGACTGGAAGAAACTAAAATCATTCGGATTACGGAATATCCGGAATAGTATTGATGATTCTTTGAATTCTAGACTTCCTTGAGAAATTTGTGCATTGTGGGATCTAATAGACCTAGTTTTTCGCTCAGGTAGTATAGAACTATGCCCAATGTTTGAAGAATTTAGTGCTATTCTGAACATCCCTATTCATCGGGGGGCAAAGATAGAAATTCTTCAGCTTGTCTTTGGTTAAGAGAGAGATTTGGATCATACTTCGAGGCTTGAATCTCCTAAGGATTTCTTATCTCATGCCCCTGACTTATCTGGATTCAAGATACACTCGGTATTCGAATGTTGTCAAAATACTTCTATAGCTCATTCGGATTGGCCTTCTATGGTTGTTATACTGATACTGAGTGAGTACATATGCGGGTCAGTCTAGACTTTAGCACCTTTTCTGGTTATTTCTTTGATATCACAGATGGCTAATGGGTCTTCTCTAGCTGCTTTTACTTTAACCGAGACTCTTATTCATTTAGACGCTTCTTCTAGGGACCAAAATATGATAGGGGATCACTTCACATTATTACAGGTACCCTATCATAGAAAATTTACTAGTGTCTAGATTTGGAAATGCTAACAAATGTTTCCTTATAGGTATGGATTTTGGATAAATGAGCTTTGGAGGACCCACCGCAAAGTGAGTATTTAGATGTATAGCCCATCCAATTTCTCAAAACATGCTTTTACGACATCAGGCCACCAAGTGTTATCATTGGCCAAGTGGACCCCCATTCTATAGGCTTATCCTGATAGCCAGATTTGTTGGGTTTGCCCTTGGTGAAAGATTTCAAATGTCTTATTGGAAATATCACCAGACGGAGTACAATTGCTTGGGTTACATATGGTGACATCATATTCTCCATCCAAGTTGTGCATACAATATGGACAAGTTCAGAAGATTCCTACTGAGTACGACAAGATTGTAATGGTTGAGCATCTTTCTAATTGGCCAGAACTCTTTGTTGAGAGATGGGCAAGATGCATAAAAGATGCCTTAATTAAAATATGAAACAGAGAGGATTGTAGTGACTGATGAGCTATACAATTGTTGGATAGTTGAGATTTAGACCCTGCCCACTCAAGAGGACCAACTGACAGCTAGTATTGATTGGTATGATCGTTCTAGAGGCTTTGGACCTGTTCTTACTGAGATGAAGAAGAGACGCGTAGTCTGACATTTGATGTGATCATGCTAGTTCTAATTTCCATTTGATATTTCCATTTGTAGTTCTAATTTTTGCATAGGGAGTTATATTGTGTTCTTGACCTTTCAAACTGCATATGTCCTAATTTTTTTCTGGACCACCCTTTCATGTTTTTAATCCAGTGGACTTATTTTTCAACTTTTGCATAGACCTTGCTCTTTTCATTCCATCGGATATTTTGCGTTTTTGGAAATATTTAATTCATTTACATTTTTCTCTTATTTACATTTTCTAAGTGTGGACCAAAAGGTAAGGTGTGAATAGAAAAAATTAAACACATGCTAACTTGCGAATCGATCACTCTCACGTCAACATAAATTTACTAATGCATTCATATGAGAATTTTAGAAAGAATGACACTTTTATTGAATGAGCTCAAATTAGTTACAAAGTTGGTAACAATTTCAAATAACATGTCTCCCATTACTAACTATCCAGTTACGGTTTTATAGATAGCGATTCTCAACTGTTTAGTCCTAATTTTTGTTTGAACCCATCACATAAGTCCAACAGATTTTATTAACCCTAATTTTTGCATAACCCACCTTTTTCGGGTTTTCGAATCATCAGGCTGCCCTAATTTTTGCCCAATCCTCACCCTTTTCGAGTTTTCAAATTGGCGAGCTTATTCTTTATTTTTTATTTACACGTGATAGCTTTTGAGTTTATCTTGGTTGATAGGATTCACGAACTCATTGCCATCCATATCCATTATCTTAAATGCACCTTTACCAAGGACCTTTTTGAAAACATACGGACCTTCCCAATTAGGATGAAATTCGCCATTAGCATCGGTGTTGACTTTCCTTAACTGTTTGAGGACTAGGTCACCTACTTTGAACGGTTCTTTTGGTTGCCTAACTCGACTATTGTAAGCTCTAGCCATATGCTATTAGTACTTCTGTAGGTGATACAAAGCATCAATCATGTCTCATCTATTATATTTAGCTATTCGAATATGGCTTGGATCCAGTCTATTTATTTCAGCTGAGGTTTTAAGCCGACCCTGAGTAACTTGACCTCGATTTCTTTTGGTAGAACGACTTCCACCCCATATACTAAAGAGAATGGAGTTTGATTCATTGGAATATGCACACTTGTTCTATGTCCCTAGACTATAAAAGGAAGCTTGTCCGCCAAAACGCAGTACGCGACAACCATCTTGGAAAAGACTTTCTTAATCACTTTATTAGCTGCTTCAACCACTCCATTAGCCTGTGGTCGATAAGGAGATGTTCTATGATGCTCTATCCCATACTTTTCAATCAAATCTGTTGTTTCTGCTTGGAATTAAAACCCATTATTGAACGCTGTATTGTGGCGGATCCCATATCGAGAAAAAATTTGGCGCTCAGTGAACTTGCCCATGTTCTTAGCGGCAATATTGGTGTAGGACTCGACCTCAATCCACTGTGTGAAGTAATCAATCGCCACTACTATGTATCAGTGAACATTTGTAGAGGATGGTCAAATCTGGCCAATGATATCTACCACTCACGCTAAGAATTGCCAAGGAGTAGACAAATTTTAGAGTTCAGTAGGAGGTAGATTCGAAACTTCCCCATGAATCAGACATTCGTAACACTTCTTTACTTAAGATCTGCAATCAGCCATCATCATAGTACAATAATAACAATGTCATTTTATCTTTTTTGCTAAGGCTATACCGTTCATATGCGGTCCACAATCACCCAAATGCACATTCCTCATGACATGAGTAGCTTCTTTACTCATCAAGCACTTAAGAAGTAACTTGTCACTGGTTCTTTTGAATAGAACACCATCAACAATGCTAAATTGAACATCCAACTTTCTCAACGCTTTATGATCCAATTGAGACGCACCATTGGGGTATCGGCCATCTCTCAATAATGGAATTATGTTAGAATACCAGGGGTCCTCTTCAGTCTACCCTACTACCATTATTGATCGACCAAAGAATGGCGCTATGAATGGTGGTGGTCAAAGATATGTGGACTTCCCTAAGAGCCTTGTGGTGGGGTCCATTGGGGGTTTGTTTGGTTTAAGCATGATGGAACCATTCAGTTCAAGTTTGCTCAATTTAACCAATTTTAATGAATAAAAGAATTGAGACCCAAATCTTGATACAAATGATAGAGTCGCCAGCCAAGTTGTCTACTTGGAAAAGAGTTTTGGTATGGTTCCCATTGGAAGACAAACTCATACCTTTTGGATTAGAGATTCAGATATCGGATGAGTCACTTATTTCTCATTTAGTTAAATCAAAATTACTATTGGCACAGGTCTGTTTTGGCCCTATTAGGAATTATGCCTATTTTGTTCAGTGATCAGACAAAAGAGCTAAAAAGGACCGAATTGTCATCCAAAATCTAAAATTCAAAAATCCACATTCTAGGCAAGCTTCGATTTAGCACTTTCTACAGAATAATCAAAAAGTAAAAATTTGGTCAAACATAGGTAATCATCCCACCGGGGAACTACATATCTACAGTCAAAAAATCATATCTTACTGAGATCTAGCAAGGATTTATGAGATTAAAAGTAAGATCTTGTTAGGTAGGTAATTAGCCCGCCCGCTAATTACCACCCCTCTATAAATAGAGGACTTTGCCTCTCATTTTTCAGCAGACAGAAAAAGGGAAGAAAAATCTATTTCATCCCTTTTTGCTCTGAGAGTCCTAAAAGATATGAAACTCTATCAAAGCACTTCCAAATCTGAGGTTAATCACTCACATTCAGTACAAACTCATTTTCCCATCTTTTTAGATCAATATCTCACAGTGAGCTTTGGTCTAAAAATGACTCAATTTGTAAAAAATCCCCGAATTTCCTTTAGGAATAATCCAAGATTATAGCCATAACTTGGGTTAAACCTATTTTCCAAGCAGACTCTGATAACTTTAGTCCTACACCGGCTCTCAAGTCATCCAGGATAGATGAAAAGGTAAACTGAGGGTAATTGGCTCTAAACCCAACTTTAAAATTCATATTTTTACCTTTATTAATGTATATTGCATTCCATTTCTCTAGTTAGGTGAGCCACTGGTGCCACTTAAACTATAATTTGTGTAAATAAGCTAATGTGAGGAAACTCCATCCGAGTTTCCGGGCCAAAACACAAACGATGCTATTACTCTGCCAAAATTTCGATAGCAAATATGTATTTATTATGCCATTCTAATGACTAGTTTATTTCTTGAATTTACTTCTAAAATAAAGCCGTTTTAATGCAAAAATTATCACAAATTACAAAATTTCGAAATTAATCTAAATAATTTGAACAATATGAGTACCTACCATGTTTGAATTCAGAATCTCACTCTCTTTTCGGTATAAAAATCCCATTTTGGATCGGTATACCACAATTCTCGGTGAAACTGAACCGTGTGGCGACTCTATTTTATTTTTAAATAAAGTAAAAATGCTTTATTTTGAAAATATGTTTTCTTGGCAAAATGTGCAAATGTATTTCTAAATATAATTAGATTCTTGGCTTAAAAAAGTCATTGCATCTAACCAAAACGGATTTTCTCAAACTGAACCAAGAGAAACCCCGCGCGCCGCACCCCTCGCATCATACCCCGGGTGCTCCCCCATTTAAAACCCCACCCACTTACAGTGGCGATGGGTTGAAATTATTTTTATAAAAACCCAATCTTTTTTAAAAAAATTTTGCATGATAATTAAAATATTGTTCAAATTAAATTTTGGAATTACAGAATTTGTGGTAATTTCAGCATGACATAAATTTTAGGATTGCATAGCATCTGCATTCTTTAGCCAATAACCAATTTAGGTGTCTTTCGGTGAATTATCTCCAAATTTGCTTAGGGCATGAGCGGTATGAATCCAATCACACCCCTTGCGTAACATATGTAGGCCTTGCTCGATTAAGGGAAAGACTACCCGAGCATATTGTTTGTAGAAAAGTTTCCTATGGTTCGGTTAGGGCCACTGGGACTTGGTATACAAAGGCACAGGGTACCCAATCGCACCCAATCCTGAGATGAAACCCACATATAGATTAACTATAGACACTACCCCATAGGTTTAGCTAAAAACCTTGAGTGCACATGAGCAGACTTCGCTAAGTCCCCCGTCAGCTCTAAAGCAAATTGACCTGTTAGAGTTAAAAGGGTGGTAGGCACGATCTAGTAGTTTGCTACCTGTGCAGGTTTATTAAATATGAAAAAACTGAAAACGAACATCATAAGCATTATGGTTGTGTGAAAAACTAACATCTTTATACAGCCACGACATTAATATGTGTCATGCCATTTCATTTCCTTGGTTCTACGAACCGAAAAATAAACCAAGACCAGTGAGCCCACCTAGGCTCAGCCCATGAGCCAAAATAAAAAAAGACCAGTGAGTCCACCTAGGCTCTGCTCATGAGCTAAAATAAACCAAAAATAGTGAGTCCACCTAGGCTCAGCCCATGAGCTGAAATAAGCCAAGACCAGTGAGTCCACCTAGGATTAACCCATGAGCCAAAATAAACCAAGACTAGTGAGTCCACCTAGGCTCACCCCATGAGCTAAAATAAACAAAGACCTATGAGTCCACCTAGGCTCAGTAGATGATCCGAAATAAACCAAGACTAGTGAGTCCACCTAGGCTCAGCCTATGAGCCAAAATAAACCAAGACCAGTGAGTGCACCTATGCTTAGCCCATGAGCTAGAACAAACCAACACCAATCAGCTGCTTTAGGCTCAATATAACCCTTGAGTGACCAGCAAGTCAACTTACCTTTGACCATAGAGTCAACCCCCAAGTGTCCAGCGAGTTAACTCCCTTTAGACCTTAGAGTCAACTATCGAGTGACCAGTGAGTCAACTTACCTTTGACCATTGAGTCAACCCCTGCGTGGCCAGCAAGTTAACTCACCTTCGACCATAGAGTAAACCTGCGAGTGACTAGCTAGTCAACCCACCTTGGACCATAGAGTTAACCCTCGAGTGACCAATGAGTTAACTCACCTTGGACCATATAGTGGACCTCCGAGTGACGAGTGAGTCAACTTACCTTGGACCATAGAGTCAACCCTCGAGTGACTAGCAAGTCAACTCACTTTTGACCATAGAGTTAATCCCTAAGTCACCAGCGAGTTAGCTTACCTTGGATCGCAGAGTCGATCATTGAGTGACTAGGGAGTCAACTCAACCTTGACCATCGAGTCAAATAAGATTTGGTTTAAAACCCTTGTCTTCAAGCCCTGTATCTATAGTATTCAACAAAAAATAAAGGGTGCCCTTGCTGATTGTTCCATGAACAGTTGGCATACACCCAACTCTCTACTATTTGTATATGTCCATTTATTCATTCATTAATTCACCCATTCATTCACCCATTCATTTTGATTAGCAAGGCAAGTAAGGCTTAGAGCCACACATAATACACTTACTAACACTTGATCTCTTGCATTTTCAGGCTGGAAGCGTGAGAGAATGAGGTTAAGACCTATTATAGATAGCTCAAAGGTCAGACCCCCGCCACCAATTGAATCTCCAGCTAGATTGTTCTTCGATCCAAATTTTAAAACTACAATTGCAGACAATGACAAGGTTTGCAGTCCCTTAGAAGGATTCTGGATGCTCTGGAATTCCGTGATATTTGGGAACGGCTGAGCACTTCTAATGCTCAAAAAGCACAAGAATAAGAGGCAGAGATAGCGGTATTAAAGGTAAAGATGACAGCCATGGAAAAGCTATCCCCAATGAAAGACAAGTCTGTTGGTCCCTCTATTGAGCAATATGTGGATATTGATCGATTTCTCGTCGAAGGAAGCAGAAGCCCTCCCGGCTAACTTTGTGATGCCTTATATAGCTCCATACACTGGCACTGAGCCTCCTCATGTGCAAGTTGAGAGTTATCTTCGGATCATAACTAGCATAAAAATCCCTAAAGTTCATATAGTCAGCCTATTTCAAGCTGCTATACATGGACCGGCTTCTAAATGGTACATGAGAATGCAACGGACGTGAAATCTGACTAGAAGAAGCTATGTTCTGCATTTCTCGAGAACTACGCTTTTAATCTAAAGGTCAAAGCTTCTTTGCAATATCTCAAAAGGGTCAAGCAACGCCTGAATGAGTCCTTTGTGGAATATTATTAAAGATGGATGGCTATTTGCGTACTTATGACTAGGGCACCCAACCGAGAGGCATTGATAGTAAAGCTCGTCGAAGGATCCAGCAAAAGTTACTGAGATGACATGAAAATGAAAAGGTTCAATACCTTTAATGACGATGTGAACTATACCAAAAGGCTAGAAAAGTATGAGGAAGAAGATCAGATTAAGAAGCAAGAATAGCAGGTCCATACTAAACCTGGATATTAGGAAAAGGGTGGGTCTTCCAAACGAGTCAGCATCAAGACCTCAAAAGCTCCATCTAAAGTTATAGCAGCCACTCAGGTGCTAACTCATCAATCTATCTCCCCCTAGGTAGAGTCACTATCACAGATATTTACCAAACTGAGGAAGTCTAACCATCTTCAGAGCATCAAACCGTGGTAGACAGGGATAACTTTTATGCCTACCACGTGACCAAGGGGCATCATACTAATGAATGCACCCGGTACTGAAGGATTTATAGTAGATGATAGCGGATGAGAGAATGAAAGAGCCTAAGAGGAATCCAAGTACATAGACTAATCCTCTGTTAAACTTTGAAGCTACGGTAAATGCCATCAATGTCCAGATAGAGGTTGACAAGTGCGGTATTGACATGATGGAAAACTTTCGACATGACCCAAGATGGGGGGATAATATGATTTTTGACAATATGGACATCACCTACATGGTTGATCAATATGTCTTAAGAATGAGGAGAGAAGGGATAGACCAGTATTAAGTGCCACCGCACCTCATACTCCGGGGAGATTCCAACCTAAATGAGCTTGTAGAAGAATTCCTTTAGTTTATACATGAACACGAGATTACTATGATGGGATTTGCACCTCAATTCCCTAGTTTCTTGGAAGGTCCTACTACGGACTACTACACTGTAATGCCAATGGAAGGCCGTTGCAACTAGTACTATATGGAGAGTTCCTTCCTCCATTACTTCATGGCTTATCAGTCACACCTTGATGTGATTTTTTGGTGGTTGGTGCCTCAAGTAGATCAATGCACCACTGGTTGGCAAGATGTTCCTCCTTCTCAGCCACCCATGTATACTCCCTCAGATTACATGAGCCCCAAATATGTTAGGATGAATCTATTCGAATTAGGAAGTTTTTCTGGGATGATGCGCCTAGGAGATCAAGAGATATATGATCCTAAGTAATCACGAGGACTGTCAAAGATATCATGGAATTAACCTAGATGAGGTAGCGCAAGACCCATTCATCAAACTCCATATAGATGTGGCATCAGAAATGAATCGAAGGAGCTAAGTGAGCATCAAGCTATGCTACCCATTTGAAGGGATTCGTGCAAATATTGCATCATATGGTGCCCACGTAGAGGAGATATCCGCCAGTATGCAAGGCATGATCTCTAACTTTGGTATAGCTATCCTAAGAGTCGAGCCTAGAGTAAATGTAGTAGAAGAAGAACCTGAGGAAGATCTTGAGGAAGACCCTAAGGAAGATACCATAGAAGACCCTGAGCAAGATCCCGTGGAAGATGCTAAGGAAGATTTAGATGATGATATACCAAATCAGCATGCGCCAAATTGGGTCTTTGAACCAATGAATGAGCAATAGCCTTTTGAGGATTCAGATCAGGAAGTTGAAGAAATCTAGGACTCTGATGAGTCATATCACAAAGATGAGAGTGTGGTGGATAACGTGGGGTTTGAACCTGAGATCTTTATAAATGGTGAGATAAACCACTTGCCAAGGGATTTCAAGTACGAGGCTCCCTTCCCTAATGCCATGAAAGTCGACTGCAATGGTGTTGAGAGATATGCCTCATCTTTAGAACATGACTCCTTAGGTGCCTTATGGTCTGCAGCGAGTGATGATTCCAGAGATTTCATAGACTTTGACTTAGATAGTGAGCACTTCATTAACATTTTTTGAGAAGAGGGGCAAGAACCATCTCAAGAGTACATCAAGGAGATAGTTCGTGCAGAAAATGAATTAGTCCTGGCCAGTTATTGAATCCGAAGTCTAGACTAGAGGGAATTTTATCCCCTATTCTACAATGGAAATATAGGGCCACGCCCTCAAATTTGTGTATTTGTGCAAATGATGAATGATGGGTACATCAACTTTGCCCATTGGCTTAAAAGGTTCAGCTTAACTCTCCGAGAGAAAGCAATCGTCTGCTATGAAGGGATGACATTTTACCAAAAGTCATTTTGGAATACACTGGCTAGATAATTCATCAATTACTTCACCAGGGTAGACCCACAGTGGATACAACTCCCGAGTTGGATAAACATGGAAATCCACTATTATATTGGGAATGGAAAGCAACTAATGTCGTCTTCCTGACATTAATGAAGTCTGTCAAGGAATACCCTTAGTACATGAATAAGCACTCTGATGAACTAGAAGAATCGGTCATATACGACAATGATCAAGATCCCACTGATGGAGCTTCCTTATCCATTCACATGATTAGGCAAGACTCCAACCCCATTCTATCCCAAATCCTAAAAGAGAGCCTTGTTATTCCGAAAAGACAGCCTGAAAAGGCTCCTTTTATGCAATGGTCCTTCGCCACCAAAGCACCATCTTCCTTGAACAAGCTAATTGACTTGGGAGAAATACCACTTGATGAATATTTCAACGAATTCAAAGTCTTTAAAACTACAAGATCGCCTACCCTAGTTGTCAGTCTTGTTACTAGAGGAGGAAAAAATCACTAGGTCAGTAGCCCCTATTGTGCCAAGAATTGAGCCTCCGGCACTCCCTACTTTTATTAAGTCCTTGAAATAGATAGAAAGTCTATTTACGGATCAGTTAAAGGCCACCACCACCAAGACGAGAATCTGGGACTTCCTCCTTGGTGCTCAAGATCATAGGCTTGCTAATGTTAAAAAGCTGATGGAGATCAAAATGTTTCCCCTGGCATCACTAGAACAAGTTTGCATGCTACTTAATAGTGGGACTAGCACTATTATCCTCGACAATATTTTCTCAAGCCCAGATTTACCCGATGAGGGCATTCGCCACAATAAGGCTCTTTACTTAAAGGCGAGTGTTTTTGGGCATAGCATGTTGTGTGTAATGGTCATCGACGGCTCATCACTGAATGTCTGTCCCAAGCATATTCTACCAATCCTAGGACTAACCCAGAGGGACTTGAAGTGGTCCACGACAATCATCAAGGCCTATGATAATTCCAAGAGAACTCGTCTTTAGTACATTTGAAGCTGAAGTTACTATCAGAGAAATCTCATCTATTATGCTTTTTACAATTATAGACATCTAGGTAACTTTCTCTATGCTTCTCGGATGACCATGGTTCCATGCTCTAGGAGAGGTTCCATCCACTCTTCACCAGAAACTCAAAATCCCATTCCACAGAAAGATCATCACTCTAAAGGCTAATCAAGCATCAGTGGTGGCGGTACTGAAAATAGAAGAAAGCCATATGAAATGGTTTACCATAGCCACGATCATTGAAGAATTGAATAGGAAACTAGAAATGCATTGGGGCCCTTGGATTCAAGGTTACATGCAGAAACACCACACTCCTAGAAAAGGACTAGGTGCCCATGAGTAGGGAATGCCGACTTTCAATATAGGGGTAGGAGAATGGAAACCTGCAGGACTCGGTTATACAGGGTCCAAAAGAGTCACCAACAAGATGTTCTTTCAAAAGAAGTTAGAACAACCCTGCAATAAAACCTCTAAACCTATTACTCACTAGGGGTGGAAAGTTCTGGGATTTGAGATTTTCTCATATGTTGTCAACTATAGCAAGCACGATAAAAACTCTAAAACTTTTATGATGAAGAAAGTAGGACATCAGCCAGATGTTGGGGAGGTTCTGGAGCAGACCAAGCTCGATGAACAGGTACACCCAAAGAAGATCAAGAAGTCAAACAAAGAAGAGGAAATACTCGACACTCTAACATGCAACTTCAAGCACAACTCAAGATAGTGGAAGAAGAAAAGAGTAAGGGAGGTTGCTTGAGCCAAGCCATCATGGTCATGGTCAAGGTCCTAAAAGGCTAGGCAAAGGTAGAAGAGGAAGATGATGAGGACATCCTGTTAAAGCCAACTATCATGGAAGAATCAGTCGCTATAAAGCTAGACCCTATTGATCAAGATGAGTCTTTTATTTCCATTTCCACTATGTTTGAAATGAATAATGTATTTTATAATGATAATAAGATGAAGAACTTTGCTTATTTGGATTGTGTTTCTGATTACGATTCCATGCATCCATTCTATCATTCATCTAGAATCTTTAACACTCATAATGATATTATAAAAGAAATTAACTTAAATACAGAAGTTGATTAAAAAATGGTATACATTTCCAATCAATTACCCATTGAACAAGAGAGATAATTAATAAAAGTACTAAAAAATCACGTTTAAGCCTTCACTTGGGCTCACGAGGACATGCTAGGACTTGATCGGCACATCACCGAGCAAAAGATTCCCACGGACCTGAAGATTCATTCAGAAAAGCAAAAGATTAGGAGAATGTGTCTAGAATGGGCTATAAAGGTCAAATCAGAAGTGGCAAATAAATCAAGGCTAATTTTGTTGAGCTCGTCGAGTATCCCACTTGGCTATGCAATGTAGTCCCTGTTCCTAAGAAAAATGGCGATGTTAGAGTTTGTGTTGACTTTTGGACTTGAGCATTGCTACCCCTACGAATGATTTTCTGCTACCATACATTGACATTCTGGTAGAAAACATAGCAAGAGTGGCCATGTATTCTTTTATGGATGGGTTCTCTAGCTACCACCAGATTCTCATGATCATAATAGATGAGTTCAAAACTGGATTCATCTCAGAATGGGGAATGTATTATTTTAGAGTGAAGCCTTTTAGACTCAAGAACGCAGGGGCAACTTACCAGCAAGCAGTCACAACATTACTACATGACTTGATCCACAAAGAAGTGGAAGTCTATATGGATGGCATGGTTGTAAAATCTAGCATGCCAGAAGAGCAACCGGTAGCGTTAGAGAGATTCCTCGCGAGAATTGAGAAATACAATCTTTGTCTCAACCCAATGAGTTTTGTAGTTGGTGTTACGTCAGCTAAATTATTGGGGTACATGGTTAGCAAAAGAGGCATAGAGATGGATCCCGATAATTCCCATGCCATCAAGGAAATGCCTATACCAAAAACCGAGAAAGAAGTAAGGAGTTTCTTGGGGTCCATACAGTATGTTAGCCGCTTTATAGCATGATTAACTACCACGTGCGAGCCTAACTTCAAGCTCTTAAGGAAGCAGCAACCAACAAAATGGAACGACCAATGTCAGAAATCCTTCAACAAAATCAAAGCTTATCTAATGAACCCTCCTATGCTGAAGCCGTCGATTCCCAGAAAGCCACTCATTCTCTATTTGGTAATAGAACAAATGTCTATAGGAGCTATGCTAGTATAGGAATACAAAGATAAGAAAGAACATGCAGTTTTTTATCTCAGAAAAAAGTTGCTAGAATACGAGACTCGATACACGATTATTGAGAAAACTTGTGCTGCCCTGGTCTGGCTGACCATGAAGCTCAAACATTACTTCCAATCCTATCGAATCAAAGTAGTCGCAAAGGTGGATCGAATGAAGTATTTATGCTAGGTGCCCTCGCTAACCAAAAAACTAGCAAGGTGGCTCTTATTACTGCCGGAATTCGATATCAAGTATGTCACTAATAAGACCATCAAGGGGCAAGCAGTGGCCAAATTCCTAGCGCATCAACTACTTGAAGTAGGGGAACTGGAGAATTGGAATATCCTGACGAATGTTTTGCAACAACTAAAGAAAATCTAGGAAAAAAGACCTTATTCTTCAATAGTGCCGTTAATAAATGTGGAGCTGGCTTAGGAGTTATCATCATTAAGCCAGATGGAGCGCGTGTACCACTATCTAAATGATTGGAATTTCTCACCACAAAAAAGGGGGCACAATATGGAGCATGTTTGTTCAGAATGTCTGCTCTCCTCACTCTTAGAGCGGACAAAGTAAAAATTATTAGTGATTCAGCTTTGGTCATCAAACTTGACATGGTAGTCCGGGAGCTAAAATAGGAATCTCTCAGACCTTACCTAGAGGCTACATAGAGGACAGTCACAATGTTCAGCAAATGTGAATTTTATCATATGCCCCAAGAAGAGAACCAGATGGTAGATTCATTGGCCACTTTACCCTCCATATGGGAAGGACCTAAAAAATAGCCAATCAAACCCCTTGTTATAGAAACAACCCGATTTATGTATTATGTCCGTGCAATAGAAGGCATCATGGATAGAGGAGAGCCCTGGTACTCTAACGTCATCAAGTTCCTTAAAAATGGTGAATTCTCAACCGAGGCTATGGATTTCAAAAGGAATACACTAAGGAAGCTCGTTGTGCAGTTCTACCTAATTAAGGGAGATCTGTTTAAAAGGTCTTCAGATGGTTTACTGTTGAAGTGTTTGGCTCAACAAGAAGTGAAAAAGGTGATGAAAGAAATACATTTAGGAGACTACGATCTGCACATTAACAGCATCACGATGGTAAAGAAAATTCAAAGAACGGGATACTTTTGGTTAACTATGTTAGCTGACTGTATTCAAGAAGCAAAGACTTGCCATGTCTATCAGATATACAAAGACGTGAGTCACTTGCCCCCAATGATGATGCCTTGGCCATTCTCAGGCTGGGGTATTGATATCATCGGTGAGATAAGAACATCTTTGAACAACGACCATCTCCTCATTATAGTGGCAGTTGATTACTTTTCCAAATGAGTTGAAGCATAATAGTATATGAGCATCACAACCAAGAAAATGGCTCAGTTTATTCAGCAACATATCTTCGCCAGATACGGCATTCCTCATCATGTAGTGAGTGACAATGGTGTGCAATTCCAAGGGTAAATAGCCGATCTTATTTAAAAGAACGGAATTGAGCATCATCGCTCTTTGCCCCATCGCCCTCAAGCCAATGGACCTGTAGAAGCGGCTAATAAGGCAATTAAAAGACCCTCTCCAAGATGATCTCCAATTACCAAGATTGAGCCAATCATTTTTCTTAACCCTTGTGGGGATACAGAACCAGTGTCAAGACTTCTACGGGTCAAACTCCTTTTTCTCTCGTCTGTGGAATGGAGGTAGTATTGCCTATTGAAATGGAGATCAAATCTTTGTGCATAGCCCTTGAAGCTTGACTCCCTGAAGATGAATGGGCAAAGGCAAGGCACAAGGAACTGACTTTGATTTATAATAAACGATTAACTGCATTGGACAATCTATAGTTATACCAATAGTACATGGCATAGCTTACAATCGTAAAGTCAAATGGCAGGATCAACCTCTGAGAGTAGGTGATTTGGTCTTAAAACAAACTCGTAAGGCGCACACAGATGCTCGAGGGAAGTTCCAACTAAATTGGAGGGGCCATACATAGTAAGGAAGACTCTCAATAACAGGGCAGTCAAAATCTTAGATCTAGATGGCAACGAATTTGTAAATCTAGTAAATCATGACAAGCTGAAGTGCCATCTTGTGTAAAAAAAGAAAAAAGAAAACAAAAAAGAATAAAAAAGAAAACAAAAAAAAATGTATGCCAAGAGCTAGTTACGGCTCTTGAGCGAAAATAACGACCCTAAAATAAAAAAGTGAGGCCTTGGGTGAAATCTGTTCGGAACCTCGGGCAACGATGGCCATTTCTTGGAAGAACATACCATTTGTCCTTCCTATTTAAGCAATATCTTTTATAGTGGCATATTCATGTTAAAAATATTCTATGAGTGCTTTAAATTGAAACTGTGAATTATTTAATAAAACATGCATTTAAATAGCATTTCTTATCTTTATTATACATAAAGTGCATTACAAACTGGAAATGTAAATGACAAAGGAAAACAACGAGGCCTGAAGCCTTTATTCCCCCACAAAGATGAAAACACAATGATAAGCTCAATGGTCTCCAAAGAAATTATAGAGTCAACAAAGTTCACCTCCACTTGAGAGCGATTGATCTACCTCACATCATGAGGATAAACCCAAGTATAGGAAAGCTCAAAACCGAGAAGGGCGCACAAGGATGCCGGAAACCCCTCAGGACGACCATACTGGCTATACAAGCGACTAGGAGAGTAGGTGATAATCTCGAAAAGATCAATGAGGACTACGCCATCTCTAGCAACATTAGTAGTCACATGCATGATTCCCCACCAGGGCACACCCAACGAATGTCCTCAAATGCTCAACTCCCTATAAACTCAACCAATTCCTCGATAGTGAAGTCTCTATGGGAACGGTTGCTGATGCAAACTAAGGAGCCCCATGCCCAGTAGGCCTTAGGTTGTTAATCCATGCTATTAGGAATGGAAAAAATAAAAAAGTTGTTCTAAAGCCATAGCTACAAAAAAAGCAAAAAAATAAGAGGAAAAGAAATAATAAAATATTAATGACAAAAAAAATAACCTGCTGGATTGAAAACATGGAAAGGCAATCTAGAAAAAAATTAAGGCAAGCGTGATGAATTGAAAACCTAAAAGGGTGGTTCATGCAAAAAAAAAGGCTCAAGCAAAGTTAACTTGAAGAAGGAGTCTACTACCCCAAGTAGCAGCTTCAGTCCCATTTCGGGAAGAGTGCACAAATTTCAGTGTCTTGCCAAACTTGTTACAATGGGAGATTTCCCCTACAACATCTGATCAATGATGGTTAAGAAGGTGAAGCTACAAACCATAGTTGGGACCTCACAAAGAAAAACACCCAACAAAAGTAAGCAAATGAGCAGAAACTAGCTCGCGTCATTAGGAGATAGATTCCTAACTATATCAAAAGCCATGTCCAACCTCAAGCCCTTGTTATAAATCAATTAGCGTCTATCAAATCTTCATAATAGGAAATGATTCATCAATGGATCAGAAAAATTAGGATGATGCATCGGAATGGCCGGAGGTATATCAACCAAAGATCTCAAGACTCCACAGAATTCCTTATACGAGGGGCACAACAAGTGATTTCCAAATCCCAACACATTATTAACTGGATCGCAGAACCTAACAGTAGCCTGGACCACATGTCCTTGACAAAAATGTGACAATATTCCTTCACATGCGATAGACCATAAACCTTGAGACAGTCTAAACCATCAGAATTCTTTGAGTAAACATTCAAATCTTAATGAAAATGGATGTAGTTCTCCATGTCAAAATTTCAAAAGGGTGGCAGTTTGCTATACATAGTTTATGGGGCAATCTACTAGTATCTAGTAGATTACCCCGATAAATGCAATTATCAATACAAGAAGAGAAGTGCAAAGCATGAGAATAATGTAAAATTCTTTCATACGTAAAAAATTTGTTCATACAAGAAAAGGCTATGCAAATTGCCCAAAAGAAAAAAAACCATGAAAAGGAAGCCTATCCACTATCCGCCGCTTGAACACGGATGGCTGGGATCAAAAAAAGATGGAGGAGGAGGATAAACACCATGTGGAAAGAGAACTAGAGGATCATCCTGCCCATGTTGAGGCTGCTGCTGCTTGTCATCCACCTAGACCATCCCCAACGAAGATCGATGCCGCTGCATCTCCAGCTACAACTGTTTAACCTAGACCATTCATATGTATTCCATGATATACCATCATCATCATTAACACGATAAAGTAATAAATAAATTGTGATGTTGGAATTTTGGTTCATCTTGAATCGTTGCTGCCCTTAGATGTATCCCCAAGCGGAGATGCTATCAACAATAGGCACGTGCAAAGAAAAATAAGAGATTGAGATGATTCAGAACCGACGTGATCTAAAAAGAAAAGGAAAAAACCAAAAAGATCACATGAGTAGCATTGGCTGAGTGGAAAGTCACTGGATGCTCAACGTCTAGGTAAGGCTGCATCACTGGCATGTAAGTACTCTAGTCATGTTAGTACATCAAGAACATAGGAGGCTGATACTGAAACCTTTGATGTCCCTCTATCATCACCAGACTCTAAGGCGGAACGGATGAAGGCAAATAACTCCTAACAATGAAGAAATCCAAGTCATTGAAAAAGAGATACCATCATCCAGACAGTCCTAGGAGAACTCAATCTAGCTCACCTGCTTGGGGCAAAAGTGGAAGGAGCATCGCCCTTAGAAGGGTTGTGAACATTTGGCTAGGGTTCGGCTAGAATAAGGTATGTCTCAGGCCATCTGAGCAGCTGCAAATGGTATAGCCCCTCATACCCCTCAATTTGCTATATGAAGGCACTGGGTAAGCCATCAAAAGCCAACCGTGCTACAAGGCTAGAAAATCCATCGGGCACATTAGGAGGGATGGAATGCGACCTGGGAGGAAGATGCCAGCCCTAGATATGCTCCCCTAAGGTACCACTCTAAAGAGAAAGCAGTCTCTATAATCAACTGGGTATTCACAAACTCCGCAGATAATCTCATGACTTCCGCCCAGTGAAGCTCGTGCCCACAAGGCTGCATCTTGATCTGCAAGAAAAAAAAAGAAACCAAGCATTGATATAACGATTGTAGCAGATATAGCAGTTGTAGCAAGTCAAAAATGCTATAAAGATACACATGCTCTAAAGATGGAGAGCGAAGACAGATAGAAAGGGAAGAAGGAGACTCGATCTCCCAACCGTGCCAGTTGTGAGGTGTCAATGATGTGTGGGCCTCCCTTGGCGCTTGTGTGACAGGTGGGGTCCACTAGGGGTTTTAGTTGGATTTAGGCACAACAAAACATTTTTAGTTAAAGTTTGCACAATAAGCCAATTTTAATGAATAAAAGAATCGAGACCCAAATCTCGATACAATTTATAGAGTCGCCACCCAAGTTGTCTACTTAGGAAAGAGTTTTGGAACGGTTCCCTTGCATCCACAGATGTTAGCATAGTTTATAGCAGATAACAAATCAACATTTTATTGAGAAAAATGTGATTATATTGTAAAGCCATATTTTAACTTTTTTGGGTTGATTTACCGGATTATTAGTGAGAATGATTGCATGGCAAATGGTGAGTTGGATTCATTTTAATCGATTAAAAGACGAATTCTAGATTCTGCCTAGGGGCTGGTACCCGTACGAGTGGGTGGGACCCCGTACAGCTATTGGGGAGGATTAGTACGGGTAGAGGGAACCCATATGGGTCCTGTTTGGTCTGGCAAAACCTTTGTTTGATTTACTTTGATAGATTATAGATCAGTAGATTGGTGGCAGAAAAGGTAAAATAACAAAAAAAGGGATTTCCTTTCGTATGAGTATGGTGCACTAAATTGATATCCTTGGGGATATATGGTGCCAACAAGGCTCATACAGGTGAGGACCATACCCGAGATAAGAAATGAAAGCAACAGATACAAGGGAAGCAATAAACAATAATTATAACGAAATAATTAAGATGTGAGTCTCTTTAAAACTCAGGAGCGTTACCTTCTCGATGTGGATCCACTTTGAGGAGATCCCTTTACTGTTGAGAGAGCCCAACTAAAGTATATGGAATAGTACTATTTAGATGATATTTGTGTGAATAGAATCTCACCTAAATCCTAATGAACAAAGTTAGGAAAGAATAAAATGGGGATGAAACCTCAAAAGTAGGGTTTTCTCCCTCTTTTATACCTCCTATACCCCCACTATCCCTTTTCTATACATATAGAAATAGCTAGAGTTTTAGTATAATTTTCATATAAAAAATGAGTGTCTCCGTAATGTGAAGGGAAGACCTCTTTTTATAGGGGAGAGGAGGTCTGAATGCAATAAATCTTGTTTAAGACCTACCTTTTTCTCGAAAATGGTAAGAGACTACTTCTGAAAAAGCCTAAATAGGAAACAACCATACCCATACTAGTGGGGCCCCACCCGTACTAGTACCATGCAGTAGGTAGTCACCTATATGGGCCTGCAGGTGGATCTATACCACTATGCAGCTCCCGTACGGGTACCTAAGGTCAGTCTAGGTCACTGTGCTATGGCCAAACTCAACTCTGTAGTAGTAGGAACACCTTGGATGGACAACATGTGAAAGATATTGCATCGTATATCTCTTATCATAGTTTCATGAGAAGGATCATTAAAATCCAAAGCTCGCAAGCTTCCCCTCATTGGATCATTACAGATACAGATCTACATGATCTCACGATATGAGCGAGGGTTTAGAAATCATACGTAAGGTCATGATATGGGCTAGTTCCTTTCAGGTGAATTTCTTTCCTTTGCTCATGCCTACCCCTCGAAACTCTACTAAGGAAGGTATGTGTATCCTTTTCTTGAGGCAGATGACTTTCCTTTTATTACTATGCATATTCCTAATGACTCTGCTTAGGGAAAGTGTGTATCCCTTTCTTCAAGTGGATAACTCTCCTGCTGGGGAATTTTGAATGACCGGAAAAAAATAATAATCAAACACTAAATCAGTTGTTGTCTAAGCAGACACCTTTTTATTCTTAATTGAATTTTATGGAAACAAAAAAATATTTTCCCCTTCAATTTAGAATAAAGAGGTGTGGATAGAAAATCATGTGTGGGAAATGCTGGGTTGGCCCGTTCACCGCTTATTTTGCTCTTGGGGAATACCCCTAGGGTGAGTTCCCCTAGGTTGGTTGGTGGATGCTCCTGCAATAATGAGGGGATGCCCTTGGATGTGATCCCACTACTGGGAGGTGAGGGGATGCCTATGGATTTGATCCCACTACTGGGAGGTGGGGGGAGGCCCCTAGACTTGTTCCCATTACTAGGAAGCGGGGGGATGCCCCTAGATTTGATTCCATTACTAAGAAGTGGGGGTATGCCCCTAGATTTTATCCCGTTATTAGGAAGTAGGGGGTGCCCCTGGATTTGATCCCGCTGCTAGGAAGTTGGGGGATGCCCCTAGATTTGATCCTGTTATTGGGAAATGGGGGGATGCCCCTAGAGTCGATCCCATTATTAGGAAGTATGGGGATGACCCTGGATTTGATCCCATTATTAGGAAGTAGGGGGCTACCCCTAGATTTGATCTCGTTAGTAGGAAGTGGGGGGATGCCCCTAGATTTGATCCTATTATTGGGAAGTGGGGGGATGCCCCTAGATTTGATCCCGTTACTAGGAAGTGGGGGGATGCCCTTGGATTTGATCCCATTACTAGGAAGTGGGGGGATACCCCTGGATTTGATCCCATTACTGTAAGTAGGGGATGCCCCTGGATTCGATCCCATTACTAGGAAGTAGGGGGATGCCCTTGGATTTGATCCCATTACTGGTAAGTGGGGGGATACCCCTGGATTTTATCTCATTACTAAGAAGTGGGGGGATGCCCCTGGATTTGATCCTATTACTAGTAAGTGGGGGGATGCCCCTGGATTTGATCCTATTATTGGGAAGTGGGGGGATGCCCATGGATTTGATCCCGTTACTCAGAAGGTAGGGGGATGCCCCTAGGTATGATCCCGTTACTGGGAAGTGGAGGGATGCCCCAGATTTGATCCTATTATTGGGAAGTGGGGGGATGCCCCTGGATTTATTCCCCTTATTGGGAAGTGGGGGGATCCCCCTGGATTTGTTCCCATTACTAGGAAGTGGGGGGATGGCTCTTGGATATAGTCCCTTTTCCTAGAACTGGTATTGTGAAGCTTTCTTCGCTTTCGTGAAACACCAGTTCCAAATTTGCCCCTAGGTGGCAAGAGGAGACCCGTATAGGTAGGCTATAGTTGTGCAGGTGAATTTTTAAGGACATGGAACTCGTATGGGTATGTGACATTGATACGAGTGCTTCAGGGTAATTTTTAAAAATACGAACAGTCCCCATTCCCTCTATTCACCTAAAATTCTAATTCTCTCCATTTCCAGCAATTTTCCATTCGAATCAGCCTAAAGATGTATAAGAAGATTCCTGATGCTAGCCGCTTTAGTCTGAAATGTGGAGAACTACCCCAGATTGGTGATTTAGAATTCTAGCGATGTTTGGTGGCCGTTGGTTATGCTTTTCAAGACACAGACCATTTTCTGGGATTTAACCCTTCTTTTGAGGTCCCTCTAGTTCCTTTTCCCGAGTCACATCCCTCTGAACTCTAAGTACGTCGATCCAATTCACCATTTCCTAATTTTCCCAAATTGGAATTCCTTTGATTTGGCATGCTTTTAGGATGTTTTAGGTGTCAAAATAAAGCCTGATGCATGTAACTTTAGCCTAGGGAGCTTTTAGGATAGCTTTTCCTGAGGTTTGGTAAAAAATGGCCAGTTGGGAATTTTTCTTTGATGAAACTATTTGTAGTGACCTGTACCAATGTGAGGGATGCATACGGGTCTCATTTCTCATATGGGTGCAAGTAGGGTACCCGTACGGGTAAGGCTCATCCGTACAGGTTCCCCTGCCTAGGGCAGAATGCACAAGACTCCAAATATTGTACCTTTCTTTTCTAATTCTCATTTAACCATTGCGTTCTAACTCTAATGTGTTATTGTTTTGCTTTTGCAGCTCCCTTTTAGGACCATTGGGGCTTTAAGCTTCTGCAAGAAGTGGTATGAGGAGATTTATACTGATGGGGATACTGAGCTGATAGCCTAGATTGACGGTCTAGGCTTCTCATACATTGTACGAGCAATTCCTAAGGGGTTGAAGACTTTAGCCCCTAATGCCATTGCTACACTGGCCAAGCGGTGGTCAGAGACTACCCATACCTTCCATTTTAGCATTGGAGAGGTGACCGTCACCCCATCTAACATGTGTGCATTGACTGGATTAGCTTTGAGAGGAGATGTCAATCACTTTGATGTGTATGCCAACCATTGGCATTCAGGGGTCAAGGTGAAGGACTATGTGCAGAGACTCCTTGGGCTTTGTCCTGGTGGGAAGGACAAACTCAAGTATGGGGAGTAGCACCCTTACTGGTGGGTACAGCTGATGCCTGTTGTTGCTGACATGAAGGATCAGTATGTTAGGTCCTTCCTCTTGAGCCTTCTATCGACTGTCTTCTTTCCTGTATACTCGAGGAACCTCAACTATGGTTTGCTCTCCACCATGGAAGATCTTGCCGGTGTGCCGGGGAAGAATTGGTGTCAGGCTATTCTTCCTCAGCTATACTACGGACTGGACATCGGGGTTCAAGGCCAGCTGGCCGAGCTAAAGATTAGCCATCTACTCCTTCTAGTAAACACTCAACTTCTCTTATGCTTTTATCTACACATTAAAACTATCCCATGATTGACTTTTGGTTCTTTTACAGATGTGGCCATTCGATCACGGATTTTTACCTAGGCTAGGCTTGCCCAATCAGCCCGAGACACCTCATATTATATCTAAGTAGATGGGCCCCTAACAGTAATAGAATGAGACAGTAGTAGAGTATCGAGAGTATACCCGCCAGCTGCGTTCTCATCAGATATGTTTTTGAATTTGAACCTGCATTTTCAATTTAACAAATTGTCAGTGATAAAATATATTTACAAAGCTAGGGTTCTTATAGTGCGTTCTGATAATATGCAGATTATTCATGACCCTTGGGTGTACGTGGTGTTCTATGACGAGATTAAGGTTACGCTGCAGGGGGTGGATGACCGTCGGTTCATTCTGGAGTCCCCGATTTCCTTCGAGTGGTACCTAGGTGAGCGGGTTCATGACAGGTGGATGAGCTCTGTGGTGGAGAGTCCTATTCCTCCACCTATCCTTGTGGGTGCTTATTGGCCACATTTGTTGCCTTAGATGGACCAGGGGCTATATCTGCAGGGTGAGGGGTCCTGAATACTTTTCATTGAGGGACCTTATGCTGACTTCATCCTTACCTCACTGCTCTAGCCATGCTTAAGGGTCCATATGGGAGATACTCCCCTTGAGTTTCACTACAGGGATGATGAAGATGATGATGATGATGAGGGTGGTGATGATGGAGCTAGAGATGACCGCAGGGGACCTTTCCTAACTCGGCAGACAGAGGGCATTTCCAGGCCTATAGGTTCTTCCACTCAGGTATTTCTTTTGACTCAGGTTGCTCCTTTATTGCCACTCATATAAATCGCTTGTCTGACAATTTGTAATTTTCATTTGTACTCTTCTACTTATAAGCGGAAGCGAGCTACTGCCACCACTACCGCCACTGACCTATGGCACCGACTGACCAGGATCCTCTAGGGAAGCGGGCCAAGAATGTTGGAGGCTTCAGGGAGGGCATCCTCTAGACTGACCTAGATTCTTCCTTCCACCTCCTCGATCAATTGGGGAAGCATGCTGTGTGGGGGTTGGAGGATTCAACCCATACCATTCGCTTTGTTCCCCCCAATGCGACCTATGTGAGTTCCTATACCAAACTCTTAGCTTGTACCTTTATTACGATATGCGTTATAAACTGACTGAATGGGTTTCCATAAGTGTTTGTAGCTGAGGCAGAGTGGATTGTGCGGAGGTGCCTCTCGACTAGGGATCTGATGATGGCACATGACACCTTAGCTGTGGTGAGTTTCCTAGTTACCTATAAAATATAACAAACTGTGCATACATGCTATGATATTTATACATGTGTACTGATTCTTTGATTTTCATGTAGACCTTGCTAGCCATGGAGTGGGACAGAGCTAGTTTCCTAGAGGAGCAGCTATGAGCGGCCACTACAGAGTTGGATTGGAATCCCGTGCTAGAGGTAGACCTAGAGAGAGCTAGGAGCGAGATTGTGGTGCTACAAGCACAGCTGGCTCATATGACTTAGAGTAGGTGGACCCCTAAGCCATCTAATGTCGAGTCTGTGGATGATCTTTCTGCAAATTGAGTGACCCATAGGGGCACAGGTCAAAGTGCTGAGGAGGTTGATGCTGCAAGGGCTGCTGTAGGGACTTCAAAGATTAGGGACCCATTCCTGCCAGCCACCGGTGCTGATGATGCTGATGAACATATGACCATTGATGTGGATGATCTCCTGGCGGATACTCAGGGCAAGACTCGGGAGGGTTACTGGGGACGGGATCCCCCGGCAGCGTAGATTATGATTATTTTTTGGAACAATTTGATACTCATTTTGGCCTTGCGTAGGTTGTTTTGAATGTTAACTTTTGAACTGGTACTTTTGATACTTCTTTTATGCATGCGGATTTTTCTAGAACCGAGATTATTGGGTATCGTTATCTCGTGAACCTGTATCTAGTGATTGTGTAGCAAAGGTACTGAATTAAGTTATAATTTTTGAATAGGCCATTCGATGTGAGATGACCTATCGAACATTTTTCTTTTTTTTTTTCTTTTCATCCTAAGTTTTTCCTAGGTTGTCCTTGATGGCTTAGCTCAGAGGACCATTTTCATTTTAGATTTAACTTTTGCCTAGACCGCCCTTTTGGGTTTCTAACTTAGCAACCTTTTGCCTTAATTTTTGCCGGGACCACCCTTTCAGGTTTTCAATCCCGCAGGCTGTCTTAATTTTTGCCTCAGTTGTCCTTAACGGCTCAACCTAGCAGAGTTTCTCTTTTTGCCTTAGCTTTTTCCTGGACCGCCCTTTCAGGTTTCCAATCTAGCAGGCTTTTTCTGAAAATTGCAAATGTCTGGTAAAGATGAATATCATGATGCATAACACGTAGAGAAAAACTGATGTTCACATACTAGCGATTATTTCACCTAAGGACATGCATGCATTCATAAGACCAAGATTCTTAACAAAATCATAACATGTTTATTGATGAGATTAATTTAGGACAAAATAGTAACAATTTCCAATGGTTGACCCCTGCTGCCTACTAGTCTTTTACAAATTTTCTAGAAAGCAACTGATATTTTTCTCTCGGTGCCCTAACTTTTGCCTACGCCACCCTTTTCGGTTTTCATCCTAGCGAGCTTTATTTTGAGTTCCCTAACTTTTGCCAGACTGGTTTGTGGAATACCAATCAGCTAGTTGCACCCTAATTTTTTCCTAAGAAGTAGATGACCGCTTATCTGGTGTTTTATTCTTTATTTTACTCTTTGTGTTGCTTTTTTTATGATTTAATTCTTTTGACCTACACATAATAACCCTTAAGCCTATCTTGATTCACTGGATTCACAAACTCATTTCCATCCATATCCATAACCTTGATTCCCCCTTTACAAACATGCCCCTAACATCAGTGTGAGTACGGTGTAGCTGCTTGAGAACCAGATCACCCTATTTCTGAGGTTGTTTTGGGTATCTGACTCTGTTGTTGTAAGCTCGAGCCATGCATTGCTGGTACATCTAAAGATGGTTGAGTGCCTTGAGTCACCTTTCATCTATCGCATTCAATTGTTCATACCTGGCTTTTGCCCAATCTGATTCCTTTAACTGTGATTCTAGTGCCACTCTTAGAGATCTTACTTCTATTTCAACCGGCAGCATAGCTTCCATTCCATATAGCAAGGAGAAAGTTGTTTGATCGGTAGGAGTCCTTACACTGGTTCTGTACTCCCAAACTGCAAATGGAAGTTTATCAGCCCATTCTCTATACGTGGCTACCATTTGGGACAAAATCTTCTTAATTGACTTATTGATTAGCTTCCCTTTAGAGGTCGTGACTTAAGATGTTCCTTCTTCACGACCGAAGTAAGCCTGTTGTCCATTTTTTTCTGAGTCTTCTTAGTCTTAGTTCTTGACGATGTGTGTTCTTGTACTCACTCGCCCCTCGGGACGATAGAAGGACTTGGGCTGGTTGTAACCATGTTTACTAAGCACTCTTATGATCTCTTTTTTTATAGGGGTCAAATTATTGGATGGTGTTGTCATTGCGTTTTACTCAAAGTCAACTTCATTAATGAATATGATGATATTTTAAGAATGTTGTTGTTATGAGTACATGATGTTAATTAGGATGAAATACTTAAGCAGGATGTGAATGGTAAGTGCATCAATTTATTCATGACATGATAAAAGATACTGATGTTACAACTTATGATATGCCTTATAAGCGGCATTGTTTGCATCAAAAATGTTTGCAACATTAAAAATTACATCGTTTGGATCATCATCCATAGGCGGAGGGCCTTCTAAACTAGTAGCCCCAGTGTTTAAGCTAGCCTGAGTTTCTTCAGCTACTACTCTTGCTAAGTTTTTGACAACCTTGCTGATGGGATTCCCTTTTTCATTTCTTTTACAATTGTTCCTCATATATACTGCTAGTGCCTTGTTCATGGACTCGATGGCCTCATTCATTTCATCTTCTTCAACATTCTAAAATACTTCAACCAAAATGAGGTTTCAATCAGGCATCATTTCCTGAAATCATATACGTCATCAAAGATCTAAAAACCAGGGACCTTCTTGCCCCCTATGACGATAGGTTCTTCTTTACCCGTGAATTCCCCTCATTTGACTTCAGCTCCTATCATGAGGCAGTACTGAGGCTTGGACTTTCTAGCCCCTGGGCGATTCCCTAACCCGAGTCTAAATGGCTATGGGAGAGGTAACGGGGTTTCCATAGATTCTTTCCCAATCCTTTACCCTTTATATAACCTTGCTTCATTATAGTCTTCTCGATTTTAAGTGATATGTACCCCTTTAAAAAATATTTCATGCCTTGGTAAGCTACAACCACCCTAGATTCCTTTTCCTTAGCTTCCATAGCCACTATGATGGATGGTTCATCCGCATTAATGGTCACGAGCTTACAATTGTGGATGAGCTTAACTTTCTGATGGACGGTGGAAGAGATGGCTTCCAATGCATGGAGCCAAGATCGCCCTAACATTAATGACTAGGTGACGGGGATATCTAGAATAGTGAACAAAGCCTTGGACTTCACCTCCCTAATTGTAATTTCAGCTTTAAAGACCCCAATGACACTTCTCTTTGTATCATCATATGCCCTTATAACAGTATTGGATTTTTCCAACATGGATTCATCCAGTCCTAAATGAGGACGGATCTTGGCAGGATAGAGATTAAGGATGGAACCATCTTCCACCATAACACAAGGAGTAGAACGGTCAAACATTTGCACCCTAATGAAGAGTGCCTTATTATACTTGTTTCCTTTGGCTGGGAAGTCTGATGGATTGAACTTGATAGGTTCAATCTGATCAGGAGGAGATCCCCGATAACTAAGAATACTTCAACCAGAGTAGTAGATGACGTAGCTTCCAACCTCAACAACTTTTCTATCAGGCCTTTGCGATGGTCCTCAAAGTCAATGAGGAGTTGCCAGATACTGCATTTAGCAGGTGTAACCTACAATTACTGGATAAGAGGGGTGACCATTGAATCTTTCTTCTCATTGCCAGCTCAAGCATGTGTTTTAATTGCAGGTGTTAAGATCGGGCCATGATTGATACTTGGAATGACCTACATGTCTACATTCTTACCCCTTCTTCTTTTTAGGAGAGGATCAGGAAGAATCCGTTTACTTCGGGTGATATGCAACAACCCATTCTTCATATAACTCCTCCCCTCGAAAGTTTCTACAACAAGGCGGCTCCCTCGAGATCATCATTCTTCAACATATAAGCATCGATATCAATGGGTACATGTTGCACTAACATAGCCTCCTCGTCATACTCTCCTTCTAATTCAAATGCATCGATGTCAATGGGGGTTGGTTTGTTTGGTAAGGCCACTACTGAGTGGACTATAGGATTAGCCTGAGAGATCATATTCAAGACATGGTAGGAGTGCAAGCCTGATTTGATAGCTATGACTTGCTTCTCAAAGTTCGATAGGGGGTTATTCATGGAACTGGGTTTAAGCTCGGGTTCCTAAATTTTCTTATCCCTAATCAAGCCATGAATAGCCTCAAGCATATCCCTACAAGCACTAGTGTAGAGCCCCTTGCTGACGTAGTAAGCACAAGACTAATCTCTATCTTCAAGTTTGGTTGGGAAATAGGGCGTGATACTCTGAAGGAGACCGAGTGCCCTCAATTTAGTGAAGATGGCAAGAAGAGATGCTTTCCAAGGGAAATACTGGCTTCAATGGTATGGACTACGACCACCTCTTCTTGTACCATCGCAGCTTTAGGATCAGAACCAGACTTTGACTTCGAAGCCTAGGCTGGGGCCGAGGGGTCTTTCTTTTTGAACCATGGTTTGACTGGTACACTTGCCTTTTCCATCTCTTCGATTCATTCCCACTTCTCAACTTTTTCAAAGACCTCAATGTAGCTAGAGAATTTATCCATACTAAGGATCTTACGATAAGTAGGTAGCGCACAATCCATTAACTTTACGATCATTTCTAAGATACTAAGCCTATCTTTCAATAGAACTTGAGTGGTCATACACCTTTCGAAGTAAGGTTTGAGCTTCTCATTAGGGGCCTGCTTAATAGCCAACAAATTTTGTATGGTAGTTTTAATGGTAGCATTGAAACCATACTGCTCGATAAAAGCCTCTGATAAAGTTTTCTAATTCTGGTCACTTCGTCTGATAGAGTGTTGTACCACTCGATAGCAGGACCTTCGAAGGTGCAAGGGAACTTTTTGGCTAGGACCCTATCACTTCACTTCCTAATCCTCATAGCCCTTTGATAGATTGTGATGTGAGATTGAGGAGGATCGGTTCGCTTATACATCACTATGCTAGGTATAATAAAGTTTTCATGGAGCCAATCCTCCTCTCTAGCTGCCTGGATGGATGGATGGGAGCCAGGATTCGTAGCAAGCAATTTCTGAAGCAAGTAACATAATTCCAAAGATAGAGATGATCCCTCTTATTAGGTAATCGTACTTAAGGGTAAACCTGCTGATTGAGGAAAGGTCATCTCCTTAGGCGTGACCGCAAAATTTGGGTTCTGATTGGATGCCCCAAACTGTAAAGGTGATGGTACAAATCCCTGACTAGGTTGAGCAAATTGACTGGCAACTAGTGGGGTCACTGTGCCCACTGACTAGAATGATAAGCTAGCTGAACTAAATGGATCCACTGAACCCAACTGACTAAACTGATCGAAAGAATTACTTTGAGTCTGCACTGGCAGCAATCGAAATTGAGTGAACAGATTGTAAGTGATTCCTGATACCGGTTTGCTAACTACTGTATTCACTATTGGAGCACTAACAGGGGCATTTACCCTTCTCTCCTCGGTCATGATTGCCCTAATGGGAGTTATCATCTTATCATTCATTCAGTCCCAGAACTGATCACTTCCCAAGTACTAAGAGACAACATTTGTGATCTCCGACCTAATCTCACTCCTTGATGCATTTGCCTCCTCCCCAGTAGCAACATCCTCAATCTCAATGTCAATCTGGCCATCTAGAGTCAGAATGTGAGACATATCTTCAGGATGATAAGTAGAAAGATTAATCGAATTAAGCTGACTGCTGGACGAAATACCCAGGGACTAACACGGATTAACCCTTAGTTTTACTGGATAAACCATGATGCGAGTCAAACGGACTTCAGATCATTGCCAAGCTTTTTTACCCTAAGGTTTGGTTTTGGCTGAGAAGATAACCAAGAGATCAGTACATGCATGAGATGTGGTATGCATGCACAAATTATAATGATGCGTGGTGGGGTTAATCACAATACATGTGAAGTGATCGATTCTGTCCTTATTTCTTCTCATCGAGTCTAAGGGCATTCTTCCTTAGTCTAATCTTACACAGGAATCAGGTACCTAGAGGGTAAGTCTGTGAGTGGCTCAGCTGCTTGGGGGCAAGTCTCCTAGATGACTTGGAATTCTAGGGGGTGGCCCTTGGAAAGAGAAACTTAGCTACCGGGGGATGCCCTTGGAGATTGCCTTGGGTAGCTTGATCGCTTGGGGGGGATGCCACCACAGATGGTTAACTTGTTAGGGAAATGATCCCTACAATGGTTGGGTCGCTTAGAATGCTCCTTCGGAAGATGCCCCTTGGCTGGTGCCCCTAAGACAACACCTTTATCAGATATATCCTTTGACTGATGCCCCTTAGGTGGTAGTGTGGCTGGGGGAATTCCTTCTTTTCCCAGGGATACCATTCCTTGGGTTCGTATACATGACAAAGAAACTGGTCAGTAAGACTTTGAGACATGTGGGTTGGGGATTGCCCCTATAACAAGAAAAGACTAAGTTTAGTGATGTTGGGTTGGTCCCAACTCAAATTGGGGTGCCCTTAGTATGCCCCTTCTACTGGCTAGCACTACTGGGGAGTGCCCTTAGTGTTCTTAATGATAAGGGAAAACCTCTAAATTGTGTAACTTTTAGGGAGTGCCTCTAGGGCTATGGTGTTAGATGATTGGGGGATGCCCCTCAATTATATCCACTGTTAGGGAATGGAGGGATGCCCCCCAATTGGTTTCTTTACTAGGGAGGTGTCTTCTTAGATGATTTTTCTTCTAAGGATTTCTTCAAGGTTAACACTTCCTTGGTTCGGGCCAAAATATCTTGTCTTTTAGGGATCATTTCCCCTTGATGTTTTGATAGCTTGGGTATCCCCTCCTTGAATGAACCTGCACATGAAAAAGTATTCACATTAGCAATTGCTTTGACATGGCTTACCTTGGTTCTTGATTGACTTTGTGTGGACAAAAAGATTTTCCCTTTCAATCAACGATCAAGGTGACCTAGGGGTTTAGCCCCTAACTAGCTAAAAGACTGTGGTTTGAGAAGTGGGGTTTGCCCCAATCAGGGTATGATGTGCCCTTGCTACTAAGGAGTTCTAGTTTTGCTTGGAAAACTATTCTGAAATAGGAGGGAAGACTAGTATGGCTAGGTAGGAGTCGTACATCTAATACAGACCCGTATGGCTGAAGAAGTTATGGGATGGGATGCTTTCGGCTGCTGTTTGAGGAATCCTGCTCCCATTTGAAAAATGCCCCGAGGTGTGAGGAGGGGACCCGTACAGGTGGCATTTTGCAAAGGTGAGACCCGTATGAGTGGGGATGGACCCGTACGGGTCCCTTCTTTAGGGACAGAATGTCTGAAACTAGGTTTTCTGTAACCTTTTTCTGATGGATGGGGGCTTCCGTAGTGACAAGCCTTGAATACAGTGAATTATAGAGAGTTCCAATGTTAGCTATGCTCCAATCAGGTAAATTTCTTTTATACTGAACCTATATCTTACATTTCAACCAACCATTAGCAGGAACTGTATTCACGAGGTTGGGATATATACAGTTCCTTTGCTTTATACAGGTCGTTCGAGACCCATAGGGGCAGATGGTCATACATGGAGACATCGAGAGGATGTAAGTAAGCGTGGATGATAGCTGCTTTGTGCTGGAGTACCCGCTCTCCCAAGAGTGATACTTTGGCCTGATGGTCCAACATTGGAGGACCATAGCTATTTTGGAGAGGCTGATCATTCCCTCTGCCCCAGTGGGAGTCTTCTGACCGTATCTGACGCCTGAGATGGATCAGGGGTTATACTTGTTGGGTGAGGGGGCCGAGTGATGTTAGTGGGGGGCTCCTATTTTGAGCTCATTGATCCTTTGCTTCTTTTAACTACAAAATATAACAAACTATTCATACCATGACATTTATATACATGTTTATGATTTCCATTGTAGAATTTGTTGGCCATAGAGTGTGGTAGGTCCGCACAGGACCTGGAGGCTGCCGTGGAGAGGGCTAGATTCTTGGAGGAGTAGTTATGGTCCGCGACTCCTGAGGATGATTAGGCTAGGCCTAAGACCGCTCGAGCGAGGGCCGAGATTGAGATGTTGTAGGGTCAATTGGCACAGATGACTAAGGACAGACAAACACTGAAGCTGCCTGATCTTGTTTATAAGGAGGACCTTTTGGCATACCGAGTGGTGCCGGCCTTGACCTAGAGGGCTGGAGCTGAGCAGGAGGTGGATCAGTGTGCTGGGGTAGTTCATGCTGTGGCTGGGGGTACCGTGGGAATTGATGACCATGTGATGATTAACATGGATGACCTATTGGTGGACTCGCAAGACCATACTCTAGAGGGGCGCTCGAGAAAGGATCCCCTAGTAGCTCAGACCATGATATACTTTCATTTTCTAGATGTTTGATACTTTTGGGTCTTGTCTGGCGTACTTTTGTTGTGAGCTTGGATTGACACTTCTACCATTTTACTTTTATATATGCTGAACTTTTCCTACTCTCAATGATGTTCTAATTTTTGCATAGGCCATTCGGTGTGAGATGACCTATCAAACTTTTATTTGTCCTAATTTTTGCCTAAACTATCCTTAATAGCTCAGCTTAGCGGACTTTTCGTTTCTTTGCTTTAACTTTTGCCTTGACCGCCCTTTTGGGTTTTCAATCAAGCAATCTTTTTCTTACTTGTCTGAGCCTCTAATTGATCCTTTTCCTAGAGGATATTTCTATCTTGTCCTTCTTTGTTAAAGGCTTAATTTGCTGGTGAATTCGACTACTTACCAAACTTTCAAAGCTTTAGATTATTAAGAGACTGACCTGATTAAGACCGATGAGTATTACCAAGATTTTGGATAAGATCCATATGCGTGTTGTAGACTCGTACAAGCTTGTATGGATGCTTATACTTCTTCATACTGGCGACTTGATTGGATAAGATTCATTCTTTGCAAATCACGAGAGTGTGGCTTTGAGGTGTCCAAACTATAACATGGTGCAAGCTAGATGATGATAGTGGAAGCACTTGGCACTTTAGATGATGTGTGTTGTCGAGTAGCTTCATAGTGGGAAAACTAAACTTGAGGGATCCCAACTATGAAACATTACTATTACAAATGATGCTCGAATAACCAAAGTAAGTGGAAAATACTTGCGTTTTTGAAAAGAGTTCTAACTTTTGCACAGACCACTTTATGTGATATGATCTATTGAACTGATCCTGTATTTTTCTTATCCTAACTTTTTCCTGAATTGTCCTTGGCAGCTCAACTCAGCGGACTTTCTCTTTCTTTTTGTTTGTCTTAAGTTTTGCCTGAACTGTACTTGAAGGCTCAGTTCAGCAGACTTTTTCCGACTTTTGCATAGGCCTTAATTTTTTGGTGACCTATCGGTATTTTGTCTTTTGTTGAATGATAAGCGTAGTACATATAATAACAAAGAGCACAAAATGTTGAGAAGAAACTGCTATTCATATACTTGTGATTATTTCACCCAAAGATATACATGCACTCATAAGACCCGGATTTTTAGTAAATCATAACATGTTTATCGACGAAATTAAATTTGAGTGCATTGGCAATGGCAATAGTTTCCAATGATTAACCCTTACCTACTTTCTGGTCCTTTTACAGATTTTCCAGAAAGCAACTGGCTTTTTTTCTCTCGATGCCCTAAATTTCGCCTAAGCTGCCCTTTTCGCATTTTCAACTTAGCGGGCTTTATTTTTGTTAGAGTACCCTAACTTTTTCTTGACCGATTTCTGGAATACCGATCAGGGGGTTGCACCCTAATTTTTGCCCGAGTAGTAGTGGACCACTCGCCGGGTGATTTATTCTTTATTTCTTTTTTTATTGTGCTACTTTTTTTGTGATTTAGTTCTTTTAACCAAGACATGATAGTGCTTAAGCCTGTCTTGATTCATTGGATTCACCATCTATATCCTTGAGCTTAATTACTTCCTTACCCAAGGTTTTCTCAACCACGAACGGCTCTTCCCAATTAAGCCTGAACTTGCCCCTAGCATCAGTGTTAACTTGGTGTAGCTGTTTGAGAATTAGAACCCGCCTTAAGGGGTTTCTTTGGGCCATCTTGGGCCATTTAGTGTTGTAATGAATAGGTTCCTCTCTTTTATGAAACAAAGAGGTCAAGTTATTGCGAGGAAGGTTTGGGGTCATTATGTAGGGTGAGGGGTCTTCTTTCTTTTTAAACAAAGGAAGAAAGCATTTTTTTATGATGGATATTTTGATGGGAATAGAGGTCCAAGGGAGGTACCTACATTGATAAGAAATTCCCATTTGTTGGGTGTGATGGTTTACCCTTTTGGAGGTTTTGGAAGAGCATTGGATTCAAGCTTGCCTTGATTTTGGATTTATGTTGTAAGATCTTTTCCTTTAATGGTGTTTTTTATATGAAGTATGTCTTCCTCCTTTCTTTTTCTTTTGGACTCTTGGCTTTCTTTCTTAGTGATATATATCTTCCTCCCTCTTATGAAAAGAAGAGCTAAGACACAGGGCTATCATGTTTTCTAAGTCCTTTTCATCTCTCTTCTTTTTGTGATAAGTTTCAACCATTGGAACCTTATGCCATTGCAATTTACTCAAATTCAATTTCTTTAATAAACATGATGAAATTTTTAAGAATATTGATTTTATAACTGCACAATATCTTTAAGAATGAAATGCTCAAACATAATGTGAATGCATCAATTTATTTGTGATATGCTTTATAAGTGGCACTATTTACATCAAAATACCAGCAACGTTAAAAGGTTACCTCATCCTTGAAAGATCCTCCTGATGTGGAGGGTCTTCATCTTAATTCTCGGTACAGTCCATTGGTGTGAGTAATCTCCCAATTCTAACCTTCTACTTATCTTAGCATTAATCTTATTTATGGTTTAGACTGAAGGAGAAGATTGTTGAGCACTTGTAGTCACACCAAAGGGTGGACCTATTGGATGATGGAAGGTTGTCTTCTTAGGCATGGCTACGCGGTTGGGACCATAGCTTGATCCCTTAAACTAAAACATTAAAAGCAAAAATCCTTGGGTAGGCTAAATAGATCGGCTCATGGCTGGCGAAACTATTGTATCCCCTAAGTCATATGGACGAACTGAACCCCACTGTCCAAACTGGCCGGATGATGGATCACTTAGAGACAGAGGTGGTGATTCATCCCTTACCTGAACTGAATTTGGTCAAACCGAAACCAAAATGCAGATGAAATGAACTTGAGATTATTGCCAAACTTTGATTCTTTCTCAGGTGAGAACCAAATGATCAATACATGCTTGGGATGAGTTATGCATGCACAAATTACAACAATGTATGGCTGGGTTAATTACAAGGATACGTAACACAACACATGCAAATTGATCTATTCCGTCCTTATATCTCCCACCAAGTCTAAGGGTATTCTTCCTTAGTCTAATATCACATAGAAATCACGTTACCTAGAAGGTACAATACAAAGGCTTTCAATAAGAATGGTGTAGGGACATATCGGAAGTTGATGTAGAAGGTTCCCATCGTATCAAGCCTCTTTTGGAGGGAGATAGTAATGAGTGCTCCACCCACTAAAGTGCCCCAATATCCCTAGCGGTCATGGGTTACACCTTTGCGAGTATCCTAGCGCTAGAATAAGAGCACATCTAGCTAGAGAGAAGGAGGTGAGAAGATAGAGTGTGATAATTATCCAAAATGATGAAAACAAAACGGGTTGAATTACGTAAACAATTTTTGGTGTGCATCTTAATCTTTTAAGGTTCTAAAACATACCAACATTTTGTAACTTAAAAGACAACTCCCCAATAGAGTCGCCACTATGAGGTGTCGATGACGTGTGGGTCTCCCTTAGTGCCTGTGTGAGAGGCGGGGCCCACTTGGGTTTTAGTTGGATTTAGGCGTGATAAAACATTTTTAGTTAAAGTGTGCGCAATAAGCCAATTTCAATGAATAAAGAATTGAGACCCAAATCTTGATATAATTTATAGAGTCATCACCCAAGTTGTCTTCTTAGGAAAGAGTATTGGTACGGTTCCATCTGGATGGGAGACTCATACCTATTAGATGAGAGATTCGAGTATCGGACGAGTCACTTATTTCTCATTTAGTTGATTGAAAATTACATTCACCACGTAAATGTTGGGAACTGACAGTTAGTTTGAACATGCATAACAGGCATGGCAGAAATTCTAAGTTTTGTCCCCCTCCCCAGGAACTCCTACAAGTTGCATATAAATTAAATAAAGCCTTAACCAAATAATTCTCTACCTAGGTTAGCATGCAAAAGGACTAGGCATACCATAATTCCAAATTATATCCTAGCACATATATTTTATACTAAGCATGTTATAACTCTAAGCTATAACCTAAGCATGTTATAACTATAAGCTATAACCTAAGCATGTTATAATTCTAAGCTATAACCTAAGCAAAAAATAAATTAAGCATGCAAAACAACCTAAGCATAATTATTAAGTCTAAAAATGCTTAAAGAAATAGACCTAATAATTGAAAGAGCAAGGAAATGAACTTACCAGTTGAAGTGTGCTATAGGAGAACCTCCTTGCACAAGCCTCTAAGCGCAGGATAACCTCTATGAGTATCCACACGAACCCCACAAACCAAAACCTCACCAAAAGGTAGAACTAAGAAGCCTCGAGTAGTTGCTAGACCACTCCAGATGCCTCACCCAAAAATATATACATGAGGTGCCCCGAATAAATTCAAGCTCCTAAAAAATAACTGTGCTCAATTACCCGAGAGAAAAATATCTTGCTTAGAATTTATGCTTTGAGCTTGGTACACTTTGAATAGGTGAGGGGAAAGCCTATATATAGTCTTGGGGAGCAAAAACTTGCTCCCCAAAAACCAATGTAAGATGCGAGAATAACTCCCATCCCAAGCAAGTTGCACGCACGGATCCAAAGGATCCGTGTGTGACCCACCTACCGTGCAGTGTTCACGCTGCATGTGGCAGCTTGCACAAGAGTTGGGCCTCGCGGCCCACACCGCAAGCCGTGAGGCCCAACTCGCAGTGCCCTTCATAGGCTGCCTTTGTGCAGCCCATGAACATAGGCTGCCGCAAACACTGCCCAGCAGTGTTCATTCACCTTTCGGTGTACTCCATGCAACCAAACTTTGTACAAAATATTTCATACTTTTCGGTTTAAATCGCCAATGCAAAGTTCCCCTTTTAATCCTCACAAATAAATATTATTTTTTACCTTAATAAATTAGTTACCAATCAAAATAAATTTCTTGGTCCAACAAAAATTGATCTAATCAATTTTAACCAATTCCATAATTTATTTATGACTCTAATTAATTAGTTACCGGTCAAAATAAATTCCTTACTCTATCTAAAATTGATCCAATCGACTTCAACCAATTAAATAATAATCTAATTATTAATTAAATTATATTCTCGTAATAGAATAAATCTATTAGTTCTTTACTTAGGCCGATGAATGTCCAATGTGTGTGACCTTATAGTATCCCGAAGTATTGACCTGTTAACTCTTAACCAACCCTTGTTCTAATGGAACCATTGACTCGATGTTCTAGATCGTGAATAGAACTCGATTACCTTAAACGACTGTAGTATGCCTCTAGCAAGGGTCTATCATCCCCCGTTACTTGGAACGTCATTTATGCTTATGACTTAATCCCGGTTAATGCAATAGTTATCCAATGCGATGAACTTCTTCCATTCTTTAATATTAGTACCATCTGGTTTATAGGGTTTGATTAAAGCGTTAACACACTAATAGCAAGGTTGCTCCAAGCTATTTCAGTTATTTACTTATTCCTGAAGTATATTGCCTTTTACTATAGTGTGTTTGACTAGAAACTATTTGTATCAAACATATACTTTGATCAGAGGTCTATGGCAATCATCACTTCAACAAGCGGCCAGGTTTAACTCCTTAATATATTCGGGGCGATGGATTGTTTCTGACTACTCAGCTTACCAACGTGCTGTCATCACTATACCCGTAATCACCCGTGACATCCTAAATTAATGAGTGTATAGAAATGACCCAAAGCATAGCAACAGTACCACACAATGTAACTAGCATCTCAAGTACGAGGATATTCGTAAAGTTTATTTCATGAAGATAAACACTGACACATTGATATATTTACCAAGTTTTTATCTTACTACGGTCTCCAATATATCTCCCAGATATATCCATGTGTCAGACTTAAGGCACCACCTTCAATCCTTAGGAAGTTGATTGTTTGGACCCTTTCCAAGAAAGTTAACCAGATGCTAGTCTTTCCACTTCATCAATATCCTTTCTTAATGAAACTATGACTACGGATAGTTTAGACATAATCATAATTGTAGATGAAGTAGGTTCCGCCAAATATAGTCCAACTATAATTTCTCTGACTTCATGCTATGATACGTCAAGGACTTTTGCATACATACATCAATGAATATATTTTAACAATTAGATATATTATACTATATATACAACCACATCAATATAAACAAAAGATTAAATGCCTTTATTGATTAAACAAAATATTCGTACTATTACATAATTAAGATATATCACCCTAATTGCCTTATGGGCCTACATCATATCCAACAAACTCCCACATGCACTAAGGCCAATTAGCCATATGTCTTAATCCCTATGCTTTAACATGATGGTCATGTTTGACTTAAGTCAATTGCTTTGTCAAACCATCTGTAAGGTTCTAATCAGTGGGTTCATATTCTAATCTTATTATCTGAGCATCAATAATCTCCCTGATTATATGATACTTTCTGGATACAGTTATTTTTTGTGATAAGACCGTGGTTCGTTTGCCTAAGCTATGGCACCATTGTTGTAACAATACAAAGTAATTGGATCAATAGCCTCAGCCACCATACTGAGATCACCAATAAATCCCTTTAACTAGATAGCTTCTTTTGCTACTTCGTATGCAGGAATGTATTCAGATTCCGTGGTTTAATCAGTAATCGTTTCTTGCTTGGAACTCTTCCAGTATACCGTCCCTCCATTTAAAACATACATAAAACCTGACTGAGACTTAAAGTCATCCTTATCAGATTTAAAACTCGGGTAAGTGTAACCTCTAATTGTGATTTCACCCTGTCCATAAATCAAGAACTCATCCTTAGTCCTTCTCAACTACTTAAGGATTTCCTTGACGGCCATCCAGTGCTTTTAACCTAGATCTGATTGATATCTACTCATAAAGCTCAAAGCTTGATAGACATCTGGCCTAGTACATATCATAGCATACATGATGGATCCTATCACGGATGCATAAGGTATATCCTTCAAGCGTATTCTCACCTAAGCTATCTTCGGACACTCAGCCTTAGATATATTAATCCCCTTTGTCATCGGAAGATAACCTTTCTTAGAATGCTCAAGGTTAAACCTATTCAATTCCTTGTCTATATATGTACTTTGAGAAAGACCTAATAGCTTCTTTGATCTATCCTTATAGATCTTTATACCTAGTGTAAATGCTGCTGCACGAAGGTCTTTCATGGAGAATTTTCTTGACAACCATACTTTACCATTTTAAAGAAGAGAAATATTGTTTCCAATTAGTAGAATGTCATCGACATACAATACTAAGAAAACGACTGCACTCCCACTAACCTTCTTAAAAACACAAGGCTCATTAACATTTGGACAGAAATCTAGTTCACGAATTGTTTGGTCAAACCTTATATTCCAACTCCTGGATGCCCACTTAAGTCTATATATGGATCTTTATAGCTTGCATACCTTCGAGCCATTCTGAGATGTAAAACCCTAAGGTTGTGTCATATACACATCCCAGTCTAAATCCCCAATCAGGAATGCTATTTTTACATCCATTCGCCAGATCTCACAATCGTAATGAGCAGCAATGGCGAGGAGCACCCTTATGGATGTATGCATGGCTATCGGTGAAAAAGTTTCATCATAGTCAATACCTTCCCGATGACTATAACCTTTCGTAACCAACCTAGCTTTTTAGGGAATTCCATTACCATCCATGTCTGTCTTCTTCTAGAAGACCCACTTGAACATAATCAGTCTAATCTCTTATGGTATATCAACCAAATCCCAAACTTGGTTCTCGTACATGGAATCCATTTCTGATTTCATGGCTTTTAGCCATTTATCAAAATCTGAGCTTTTCATTGTGTTATCATATGTCCTTGGTTCATCATCCTCCATAAGATATAGGATGATAAACCCATATCTGTCGGGATGCTTATGAATATGACCCGATCTTCGTAATGATTATGTTTTGACATGTTGTTCTTGGATCACACTTTCTCGTGTATCTAGAACGGGGTCAATCAGTTGATTGTTTGTTTCTTCCTCTTGAACTTCCAGATCAATATTGCTCCCACTAACTATTGCAAGTAAGTGTTCCTTTTCCTAAAGTGAGCATTTCGACACACAAATACCTTTTGTGCTTCGGGTTGGTAAAACAGATATCCAATAGTTTCCTTTGGATATCTAATGAACATACACTTGTCAGATTTAGCTTTTAGCTTATCTGACGTTGTCCTCTTTAGCATAGCAGGACAGCCCCATACTCTTAAGTGACTTAGAGATGGTTTCTTATTACACCATCTTTTGTAAGGTGTAAAATCAACTAATTTAGAGGGCACTCTATTTAATACATAAACTGCGCTCTCCAGTGCATATCCCCAAAAGGATTTACTGAGATCTGCATAGCTCATCATGGATAGGACCATAACAAATAAAGTCTAATTCCTCCTTTCTGACACTCCATTGTGTTGGGGTGTATAAGGAGGGGTCCACTGGGGAACTATCCCATTTTAATTTACATAATCTTGAAACTCCTGACATAAGTATTCTCATTCTTGATCATATCAAAGTGTTTTAATACTTTTCTAAAGTAGTTTCTCTACTTCAGCTCAGAGTAGTTTGAACTTTTCTAAGCTTTCAGACTTGTGCTTCATCAAGTACAAATAACCGTATCGTGAGTAATCATCAATAAAAGGTTATGAAGTAGGAGTATCCTCCTAGTGTCTGAACACTCATTGGACCACACACATCAGTATGTATAAGTCCCAATGTAGTCGCGGCCCATTCACCCTTTCCTTGAAAGGGTAACTTTGTCATTTTTCCTCTCAAACAAGGTTCGCAATCACCATAAGACTCCAAGTCTATTGAGCCCAAGTCTCTACACTTATGCGACTTGGTTAAGCCATCTTTATTTATTACATGAAGATAAACATAAACACATTGATATATTTACCAAGTGTTTATCTTACTGCCGTCTCTAATACATCTCCCAGATCTATCCATGTGTCAGACCTAAGGCGCCACCTTTAGTCCTTAGGAGATTGACTGCTTGGACCCTTTCCAAGAGAAGTTGACCACATGCTAGTCTTTCCGCTTCATCAATATCCTTTCTCAATGAAACTATGACTAGGGATAGTTTAGACATAATCATAATTGCACATGAAGTAGTTTCCACCAAATATAGTCCAACTATAATATCTCTGACTTCATGCTATGATACGTCAAGGACTTTTGCATACATACATCAATGAATATATTTTAACCAGCTATAATATATATACAAACACATCGATATAAACAAAAGATTAAATGCCTTTATTGATTAAACAAAATATTCGTACTATTATATAATTAAAATATATCGCCCTGATTTCCTTAAGGACATACATCATATCCAACTATAAAACCATTTTAGTTTGCATCATTTAGGGAATTATCACAAAAATCCTATTTCCACACTCTTTCACACTTGTTACATACGTTTATGTATTACAATAAAGCACAAGTAATAAATGGGGGAATAAAAATTACAACCAGGGTAAAATAGGGGAATTATAAGTAAACCTATACATTTGTTCTAAGTTATAAAACAAAATAAAAATAAACTCCTCTGCATCCACAGACATTAGCACAGTGTATAGTACATAAAAAATCAGCATTTTATTGAGAAAAGTGTGATTATATTGTAAAGCCATATTTTAACTTTTGTGGGTTGATTTACTGGATCATTAGAGAGAATGATCGCATGACAAATGGTGAGTTGGATTGATTTTAATCGATTAAAAGATGAATTCTGGATTCTGCTTGGGGGCCGGTACCTTTACGGGTGACCGATACGGGTATAGGGGACCCGTACTGGTCCTGTCTAGTCCAACAAAACCTTTGTTCGATTTACTTAATAGATTAATAGAGGAGAAATGAGATAAAAATGGGATTTCCTTTTATATGAGTATGGCGTACCAGTACAACCACTATAATGGTATATTAGTTACTAACAAGGCTCGTATTAATCAGGACCAAACCCAAAAGAATTTTTATATATAGATCAAATATAATGAACGATAAAATACAAAAATGGGATTTCCCTCCCTATAAGTATGATGCATACGTATAACCTTTATGAGGGTGCATAGGTGCCAACAAGGCCCATAGGGTTAGGACCAGACCCAAAATCAGTGGAGGAGGAGAATCAAGCCAAACAATAAAAAAGAAATTAAATAAATTGAGTGGGAGCCTCTTTGAAACTCAGGAGCGTACCTTTACTTGGTGAATCCATTTTGGAGTGACCCAATGCTGAATGGAAGCCTTGTCAAAGTATATGTTGAAATGGTGATTTTAAGGCTATTCGAGTGAGTGTTTATGTGGATAGAACTTCCCCCAAATCCTAATAAATGAAGCTAGGAATAAATGAAATGTGGACAAAACCTCAAGGAATGGGTAATCTCCCTATTTTATACCTCATGTACCTCAACTATACCCTTTCTAAACCTATAGAAAGTTGCTAGAACTATTGCCTTTGTGTCACATGTAATTGTGTTGTATTATGATCGTGTCCCCTAAAATGAGGAAAATGGCCTCTATTTATAGGGGAAAATAGGTTTGAACGCATTAAATGGCTGATTTATGCGTTTATGGTAAATTATCTTCTTTTATGTTACAATATATTCGCTTATGGCAAATTATATTTGCTATATGGGAAATCATGTTTACTATATTGAATTATATTCCTCTATGGTAGAATATATTCGCTTATGGCAAATTATATTTGCTATATGGCAAATTATATTTACTATATCGAATTATATTCTTTTATGGCATAATATATTCGTTTAAGGCAAATTATATTTGCATATGGCAAAGTATATTTGCATATGAAAAATATATTCGCATATGGCAAATTATATTTGCATATGGCAAAGTATATTTGGCAAACATATTCGCATATGGCAAATTATACTCGCATATGGCAAATTATATTCATATATGGAAAAGTATATTTACTATATCGAATTATATTCTTTTATGGTAGATTTTTGCATTAAAACTGACTATTTGGGCATCTGGGGGACCAATATGGGTGGCATGGACCCATACGGGTCTTGTTTATACCTAATTGGGTAATTAGGGCAGTTTTCGGACTGGTAAAGATGGGATTGACCCGTACGGGTCTAGAGGACCCCTACGGGTCCAACCATACGGATCCGCATAGATCTGTGTGGATTTGGGTTGACCCGTATAGACTGGTCTTATCGATTTTGCCCAAAACTTCCTAGAATTGCCCGAAACTGCCCGAAATAGATTGGTTTTGACTGGTTTTGACAATTTTAGACCTTTTAGGGCTTCGGCACTAGTGTTTTGAGGCTTTAGGTTTGATAAAGTTTGACCAATCAACATTGAAACTATTCCAAGTAGACAACACCTGTAGAAGAATGCATTATATAGCTCTCACCATCGTTTTGTGAGGAGGATCATTAAAATCCAATGCTCATACCACTAGTATGGCAGACGAGGATAGAATGAGTAGCCACCATATTTCACACCAACTGTGTCCTTGGAAGAATCCCCATCTCAAAAAACCAGATCAATGAAAAGTCAAAGAAAGTCAGAACGTCAAAAGTATCATACCAAAAATAGTGCGCTTTTCTTGTCCAAAGTATCTTAAATTTTGACTATGGTATAGAAAGATGGTTTTAAGCTAGCATATCGTTCTATCATGCAAAGACATGACTTATTAACATCTCTAAAAAAGACAAAGGTATCCATATGAATATATAAATTGCACATTACTTACTAGTGGAAATTATTAAAAGCTATTCTCTAAGTATAACGCTATCTGGAGGAATATGAGCACTTAATGCGAAATCTCTATGTTCTACAAAGTCAAGATAAGTAACTTAAAATTTTTCTTTGTTTACCTTGAGGACAAGGCAAAAGTTAAGTGTGAGGGTCTGATAAGTGTTAAGACTACACTTATCATGTTGCTAAACAATTCTCAATTGTATGCATTTCTTGAGTGTTATTATTTTATTTACAAGATTTCATGCAGTACGCTGTTGTTTTAGATGCATTTTCAGGAATTAGTTGAATCTTATAAGGGATTTGCTTGGAAATAGAATTTGGACTTAAACTGTGAGAAGTTGGTAGCAATAGGCTTATTTCATTACAAAATTGGCTAAGTATTAGATGCTCGGAAATAAGTCAAACTCAATATGAAGACCATTACAAATTAGCAATTCGCAATCGTGACATACAAGACCACGATTGCGACTATTCAAATTCAAAGGCAGTTGGTTTTCCATGTTTAAGCCACGAGCACAACACATCTAGTCATGATCGCAACATGCCAAATCAAAGGCTGCAGAGATTTTCTTCTAAAAGGCATTTCAACAGCTATTAACTACCATTTGGATAAGGCCCCTTTTCATCAACCAATTACATGAAGACATGCTACCTTTCACCATCTATATATAGAGTAATTTTGGCCAGAAGAGAGGGGGAATGATTTGAATATCAATTGTGAGACATTAACCATAGATAAAGAGAAAAATGAGAGAGAGAAATCTACATTATTTTTAGGTTTCTTAGTTATTCTCGAGAGTGTTATTTTATAGTATTATGAGCATTGTATTTTAATAATCCTTCTCACAAATTGATGATGAGAGCTAGATAATGCAATCTTTTGCAAGTGTTATCCATTAGAGGTGTTCCCACTGCTGCAGAGTTAAGTTTGACTAAGTTTTGGAAACCTAGACTACCTTTAGGGACCTATATGAGTCACACCTTGGGGTACAGGACCATAGGTTGACCCTGTACTGCCCCATGGCCCTATACAAGTGGGAGAGACCTGTAAGAGTCCCGCTAGGACCCGTACGGGTCCTCTTCACTTGTATAGGAGCCATTCTTGCCCAAATAGGCAGAATGGCAGGTAAATCATACCTTATTCGGGAGAAATCAGTCATGAATGCAATTTATTGCATTCAGACCTGATTTCCTCATATAAATAGAGGCTTGTTGCCTCAATTCAATGGGGAGAAAATTAGAAAAGAAATTATACCATATAGTTTTTGAATTCCAGCAATATTTCAAGTAGTAGCAGAGGTATAATTGAGGCATATGAGGTATAAAATGGGGAGAAAACCCATTCCTTGAGGTTTTGTCCATATTCTATTCATTCCTAACTTCATTTATTAAGATTTGAGGGGAAGGTTCTACCCATTTTCCACCTTAAATTAGATCTCAAAACCATCTACTTTGGCTAGGCTCTCTCTCAGCATTGGGGACGTCTCAAAGTGGATTCACAGCGAAAAGGTACGGTCCTATGTTTCAAAGAGACTAACATCTCATTTATTTTATTGTGATTTCCCATATTCTGTTCCTTCTCTATAAATCTATTGTGTTTGTGAACTAAGGTTCTATCCAAGACCAGTACAGGTCTCCCCACACGCGTACAGGTCCCTACCAACACCTATATGGGTGCCACCCACCTGTACGGGTACTGGCCCCCTAGCAGAACTCAAAGCTCCTTTTTCATCTATAAAATCAACCTAAAATCACCATTTTCCATGTGATTAGTTTCACTAACCATCCGGTAAATCAACCCACAAAAGTTGAAATATGTTTTCATAACAAAATACGTTGACGACCCGTTATTTCCTTCTGATCCTAGAAACTGCCCCGATACTATAGATCGTAAAACCGCCACACTAACATAATCACATTTTTCCTAACAAAATACTGACTTATGATGTGTCATAAACTGTGCTAATCTTTGTGGATGCAAGCGGATTAATTTATTTTGTTTTATAACTTAGAACACATGTCTAGGTTCCCTTGCAATTCCCCCATTTATCCTCGGTTATAATTTTTATTCCCCTTTTATTATTTGTGTTTTATTATAAACTATTGTATGCATGTAACGAGTGTGAAAGAGTGTAGAAAAATAGGATTTCCGTAATAATTCTCTAAATGATGAAAAGAAAATGGTTTTAAGCGGCGAATGTAATTTTGAATAAACTAAATGAGAAATAGGTGACTCATCCGATACTGAATCTCTGATCCAAAAGGTATGAGTCTCCCGCCCAGTGGGAACCGTACAAAAACTCTTTCCCAAGTAGACAACTTAGGTGGCGACTCTATCTTTTGTATCGAGATTTGGGTCTTGATTCTTTTATTCATAAAATTGGTCAAGATGTGCAAACTTGAACTAAATGGTTCCATCACGCCTAAATCAACCACCCCCAGTAGACCTCACTACAAGCTGCTAAGGGAAATCCATATACTTTTTACCACAGGAGTTCACAGTTGCGACCTCACTGGGGATATAATCTTTGAACTTGCCAAATTTTGGTTTGTTTTTGAAAAACATAAAAGATTTATATGAGCACCAAAAATCATTTACTTAATTCAACCCACTTTCTTTTTCATCATTTGGGAAAATTATTACACTTCTTATCTCATTCTTTATAGCTAGATGTGCTCTTCTTCTAGAGCTAGGTTAAGGTGCCCTATTTTTCCAGGAAACTTATGAAAGTGTCACTCAAGCCCGCTAGGAATTGGGGACACTCTAGTGGGTGGAGCGCTCATTGTCATCTCCCTCTAAAAGAGGCTTTATACAATGGGAACCTTCTATATTTAATTCTATTACATCCCTACATCATCTTTATCGAAAGCCATAGAATTTTTACCCTCTAGGTACCTTTTTGTAGTGAGATTACACTAGGTCGCCTTTTATTATCCTCGTGGTAATCAAAGGAAAATACCTTCAGAATCGGCAGGAGGAATAAGGTTAGAGGACACGCTTCGCATGTGTTGTGTTGTATATTCCCTTGTAATTAACCTGCCGTGCGTTGTTATAGTCTGTACATGCATACCACATCCCATACATGTAATGATATTTTGGTTACTACCTTAGTTCAAGGCAAGAATCGGTAATTTCATCTAGTCCTCATACTAGTCCACCCCATGGCTCAATTTGGTCAGTCTATCTAGCTAGTGAACCCAACGCTCCCTACAGCTAGAAGTGGGTCTCACCTGCTTCATCAAGAGGCCATTTCACAAGTTCGCAATAACAAGGATTCGAGATAATTTCCAATTTTTTGGTTATGCCAAAGGGGATGACCCTTCCTTATTTCTTGGGTTTACCCTATGGTATGACTTACTACCAAAAGGTTTATCCTATGACTCTCAATGACATCTCACTTGGGGAAACTCGTCTTTTAAAACTCTTCAAAAAGCTAAGGTATGGGTTGATTGATCACCTTTAGACATAAGTTCAACCAAATCCTAAAGAAAAGGGCAACTTCTGTGCGTACCATGTCAGATTCGGTCACTCGACGAAGGTATGCAAAGATCTCCTTGATAACTCATAAATTTAACTTAATTTCTGGTTGTTTCATGTGATGATTGGAATGGTTTGCTACTGATTTTGTGCATATGTTTTGAATATTCAGATTTTGTGAATTATATGAGCTGATTTATAAGTTTCAGAGCTAATAAAGCATTTTGGAGCTATTTTAGAGCTGACTTACAGTTTAACCTGAAGTCCAGGATATGCAGTTCAAACTTAAAGTGATTGGAGCTTGAACGTACAACAAAATGGACTATTTTGAAGTCATTTTTTGTTGACTATACCTCTATTGAATTGAGCGCAGTGTGGTAGATCTACGTAATTGTTTCCTTATTCACAAAGAAGACTATTTTGGAGTTTTAGTCCTACTCAACTATCTCCTCTGAATTTCCAGATTTATATAGCCTTTATTCCCTATTTATCTCATTGCTATTTTATCTTTTTAATTGTTTAAGAATTTCACAACTCTTATTTTGGTAATTCACTTTAATTAGGAGATCTTTGCCTTGTTTAGATAGAATTTAATTTTAGTTTATTCAGGCTGAAAAATAGATGCAGAGGATGAAATCTTTTGGCTAGCTATTTCCTGCTTTACGTTACTTTTGTTCTTAGTTTTCAATGGAAATTTTAGTTAGCTCTTCATCTGTTATGAGTGGCTAAGTTTTTATCTTTTGGTTAAGGAATTAACTCAAAGCTAGTTATCAATTGTGAAGCTTATTCTTAATCTCTCTTTCGAATTTCAATTTTTGAACCAAATGGGTAATATCTCTTCATTGTTATATTTTGAATTCTTCAATCTGGCCAATTGTGGTTTTTTTTATTATAGCATATTTTTATTCTCTTGCATTCATGCTATCATAACGTATTGGAAGTTCAGTGACAAATGATTTCTTTTAAAAGTTTTTGTGGTTTGATTTGATTTAATTTGATATTTTTTGCTATCACAATTTGTTGATTAAAATTGGTTCTTTATACTTAATGCTTTTTTAAGATTAAACTTTGTCAGCTATCTACAAGTGCGTCTTTAATTCGACGGTTTTGGTTTAGCTATCTAAGATCATTCCCATCTTTTCTTCAAAGATTTTTACTGTGTTATTTCATGGTTATAACCAGTTAGTTAAGATTCATAAAGTCATCCCTTATGCATTTGATCAATTGTAACTAAGCCGAGACCTTCCTTAACCAGAAGAATTTTCATCATATGTTTTTATCTTTTCAATTTCAATTTTTACATTCTTGTTTCAATCAACCTCTTAAACCCCCCTTATTTAATTTTCTTTCATTATTTAGCAATTGATTTGAGTAAAATTGATAACATTAATCCCTATAGAGATGATCCTATTTGCCACTACTACAAATCTACTTTTTTGGTGTAAAAAGGGTTTTTAATTTATTTTTGGCGATTTTGACACTCGTCAAATTTTGGTGCCTTTATTGGGGAATGATACAAGTTGATTTTATCTATTTTGTTTCCCATATTTAGATTACAAGAACTAAAAATTGAACAAGTTTTGCTGCTGGAAATATGGCTGGCCAACGCACCATCAGGGAGTTCAATTCTCACAATGACAACACTCCAAAGCTTTGGATCACCTATCCTAAACCTAATGAAAAGTTTGCACTTAAATCAGGACTTATAAGCCTATTGCCTAGATTCTATGGAATAGAAAGTGAAGATCCAAACAAACATATTAAGGCTTTTTATAGTGTTTGTGCGGGCATGAAGCAATAAGGAGTTGATATAAATTATCTTTCACTTTGTGCTTTTCCTTTTGCTTTTGAAGACTCAGCTAAAGAGTGGTTTTTGAATCTTTCAATAGGTACAATAAACTCTTGTGATAGTTTGGAGACTGCATTTTTAACAAATACTTTCCTACAAACCGTGCAATTATGATTAGAGTACAGATCACAAAAGGAATCAGAGAAACTGCATGAGTATTAGGAAAGATTCAATCAACTAATAGAAGCATGCCCCCTCCATGAGATATCTGAAAACGGCTTGCTTCAATACTTAATTAATGGATTAATACCTTTGGACAAAAGAATGGTGGATGCAACATGTGGCGGGAGTATTCTCGATAAAAAACCTGCTGAAGCCAAATGGTTGATCTCTATCATGGCAACAAGCTCCCAACATTTTGGCAATACTCAAGCCCCAACACAAGTAAACAAGGTAAGTACTTCCTCTCTTGAATTAATATTAGATAAACTAACTTCATTGGTTGAAACCCTTATTATAGGAAGGACACCACCGATCATTCCTTATGGAGTGTGCTCACTTGTTGGTCACTTAGTTAATACGTGTCTTGTGCTTTATAGAGAGAATACGCATGTGAATTCATTTGTTGTATTTACTTGGCAACAACACATTTATGATCCACACTCCAACGTGTTTAATTAAGGATGGAGGAAGCATCCTAATTTTAGTTATGCGCAAAGGAACCCAAATTTTGAGCAAAATCCCTTATCGAATTAGCAAGGTTCTCAATCCAGCATAAACCTCGAAGATATGATGTCAAGCATTCAAAAATTGGAAGATCGAGTGAGTCAAATTACAACCTCAATAGGTAGTATCCAAAAGTTAGAGTACCAAACGAGTCAAATTACCGACTCTTTGAGTAAGTTGGAAAACCAAGGTCACTTCAACCTCAAACTGAACTTAACCTGAAACAAAATGCTTGTGTAATAACTATTCTAAATGGGGAACGAACTTAGAATAGACAAATCTGAACATGCCAATGATAACCTGGAGTCCAGGGTAAGTAGACATGATGACTTAAAATCAAATTTAACAGAAAATTCAGAGAATGAGATAAGTATTGATGACAACAAGAAATCAGGACTAAAAATCAACAAATTTTCAGTTCATCCACCCCCTTTTCTGGAAAGGTTGTCAAAGACTAAGAAAGAAAAGGAGGATGTTGAACTAATGAATATTTTTTGTAACATGGAAATTAGTATCCCATTTCTTGATGCCATTAAACAAGTTCCCAAATATGCTAAGTTTCTCAAAGATTTGGGTTCTAATAAAAAGAAATGGAATGGTAATGAAAGAATACATATTGGAGAAAATGTTTTAGTTATTCTTTAGAAGAAATTACCAAGAAAATGCAAGGATCAAGGTATGTTTGCTATTCCTTGTAAAATTGGTGAGGTAAGTGTAAAACATGCTATGTGTGACTTGGGTGCAGCAATAAATGAGATGCCTTTATCGATTTACAAGAAATTGCATGCTAGCCCATTAAGATCAACTAGTTTGGTTCTTCAATTAGCTGATAGGTCTCTTGTTTATAGCGAAGGAGTTTTAGAAGATGTTCTCCAGGTCAATCAATTGATTTTTCCTACTGATTTCTATGTATTAGACATGGGTGATGAAAGTTTTTCTAATTCACATAGCTTGTTGTTGGGTAGACCTTTTCTTATTACTGCTGCTACAAAGATCAATATGCGCACTAGTATGCTTTGTATGCAATTTCATGATGAGATTATTGATTTTAACATGTATAATGCAATGAAATAGCCAAGTGATGTAGCAATCATTTATGTAGTAGATGTGGTTGGTCCTTTGGTAGCGGAGATGTTTCATACGCATGATGATTATACCCTGAAGATAGCATTATTTTAAACTTTGGATGAAGAGAAAATAAGTAATGCTAACTTTGATTTCATGTGGAATGTTGATTTGCAGGATACTGTTAAAGCCTTAGGGATGAAAGTGCCTAATTTAGAGAAATCAGTATTAGATCCCGGTTGATTAAATAAACCAATCTTCGAGCCGTGACAAAGCAGTAGCAATGTCAGGCTAACGATAATAAAAAATGTGCTTCTGGGAGGTAGCCCAGTGTTGAGCATGACTCACGCTTATTTTCTATCCTTCTAGCTTAGTTCTTGTTTTATTTTAAATTTTTTGTTATTTTAGTTAATTAGGGTATTATTGTAATTTTAAGTTTCGCTTGTCTTGAACCTTAGATATAATGTGAAAATTTTTTGATTACAGGTGCAAAAAAATTGGCTTTAATGAAGTTTCATAATATATTGAGGATATATGTGTTGAACAAAGACGTAATGAAGGAGTATTAAATGGGTCCAAAGAGGTGGGTTTAAGGTGTATTGAGTTTTCACTTTACTACCCAATTCTAACCAAAAAGCCCAATACCCATTCAACCTTTTAGCACAAATACCCAATTCAACTTTCCTCTCAAAACTCACGATCTCCACCTTCTCAAAGATCCTAAATCCACGAAACCTAATCACCATCCATCTCATCATCGTCGACCCCCATAGCATGGAAGATGACCCCCCTCATATCGGAAGCTTGCACCACCACAGTGGAAATTCACATAACCATCTCTTTTGTTTCATTGTTGAAGATACAACAGTCACAAGCTACTACTCTTCTGCCATCTCTGAACCATTAGCCATCACACCTATTCCTCTGGTGAACTTTAATACACTGTCAGACTTCTCGATAAGATAAAGGTTCTGAGAACACTATTACTGATTTCCCATTGCTCCTTGATCGAATGGATGCTCTACTCCAACAACAAAAGGAAACAAATGCTCTTATCTCTATCATCTGTTAGCTTTTTCAGCCCAAACAGTAGCACTTAATAGGCTGCCCCGAGCCTCCTCCACCACTAGGTTACATCTTTCCTTGATCATCTCTTTCATTTTTTTGTTTTTTGTTTGCCTATAAATGAGGACATTTATGGTTTTAAGTGTGAGAGAGGGGATTTTAAAAGGTTCTCACCAATTTTTTTATGTCTTGGTGGCACTTTTTGCCATATTAACATCAATTGGCCACCATAGTTTTAGAACATTCACTATAAATTAAATTATTATCTAACAAGTTTGATTTGAATTGGTTTGAAGCCAATTTTGTTATTAGATTTGGGGAACTTGAATTAAGATTTCTTTTAGGGTTAGAATTATTAAGACTTTCTAGTAAATTAGACACAAAAGCTCACCTAAACCAATGTGTGTTTTATTTTCATGTTTTTGTTATCAATTTTAGAAAAAGAAAAAAGAAAAAAAGGAAAAGGAAAAAAAGAAGAAAACTGTTTGAAAAGATCTTGCAGCCTATGAAACACTCCTATAGCAATGCCTATGAGTGGAGCTAGTAGCCACCTAAAGGTAAGCGTAAAATCCGCTTACCTTATTTTACAAAGCACGATTTAGTACATAATGTAAGTGTAAAATTTTTTGGTTTATGTTTATTCTAATTGGTTTTCTTCGGTTCGAGTGTCAAAATTTTAAAGAATATAATAACCTTTTTAATCCTAAATTAAGTTTTCTTTCAAACATCCCTGTACTTTAACGTGATGCTTAAACTTATTTGAATCCTTGCTAGATATTTATTTTGTAGTGAATTCTTGTCAATTTTGTTGGAATTTCTGAAGTATGGCTAATTTACAGGTTAATTGAAATAAAAAATTGTTTACTTTGATTCTAAATGTTTGCTTGAGGACAAGCAAAAGGCAAGTGTGGAAATTTAACATAATTTCTAAATGTTTCATGAGATGATTGGAATGGTTTGCTACTGATTTGTGTATATGTTGTGAATATTAAGATTTGGGAATTACATGAGCTGATTTAGAAGTTTTGGAGCTAATAAAGCATTTTAGAGCTGTTTTAGAGCTGAGTTGTAGTTTAACCTGGAGTCCAGGATATGCAGTTCGAACTTAAAGTGATTGGAGCTTGAACGTACAGCAAAATGGACTATTTTGAAATCACTTTTTGTTGGCTTTACCTATGCTGACATGGAGCCCCTGGTGGTAGATTCTCCTGAGTTGTTTCCTAATTCACAAAGAAGACTATTTTTTGAGTTTCAGTCCTACTCAACCATCTCCTCAGAATTTCCATATTTACGTAGCCTTTACCTTCTATTTATCTCATTCCTATTTTATCTTTTTAATTGTTTAGGAATTTCACAACTCTTATTTTGGTCATTCACTTTAATTCGGAGATCTTTTCCTTGTTTAGATAGAATTTAATTTTAGTTTATTTAGGCTAAAAAATAGATGCAGAGGATGACATCTTTTGCCTGTCTATTTCTAGCTTTACATTACTTTTGTTCTTAGTTTTCAATGGAAATTTCAATTAGCTCTTCATCTATTATGAGTGGCTAAGTTTTTATCTTCCAATTAAGGAGCTAACTCAAAGCTAGTTTTCAATTGGGAGGTTTGTTCGTAATCTCCCTTTCGAATTTCAATTTTCGAACCACACCAGTAATATCTTTTCAGTGTTATATTTTGAATTCTTCAATCTGTCCAATTGTGGGTTTTGATAATATAGCATATTGCTATTCTCTTGCGTTCATGACGTCGTAACGTGATGGAAGTTCGGTAACAAACAATTTCTTTCAAAAGTTTTCATGGTTTGATTGGATTTAATTTGATATTTTGTACTATCACAATTTGTTGAATTAAAATTGGTTCTTTATACTTGTTGCTTTTTGAAGATTAAACCTTGTCAGCTATCTACATGTGCGTCTTTAAATCGAGGGTTTGGTTTAGCTATGTAAGATCATTCCCATCTTTTCTTCAAAGATTTTAATAGTTCTATTTAATGGTTATAACCAATTAGTTGAGATTCATAAAGTCATCCCTTATGCATGTGATCAATTGTAACTAAGTTGAGAGCTTCGTTAACCGGAAGAATTTTAATCATATACTTTTATCTTTTCAATTTCATTTTTTACATTCTTGTTTCAATTAACCTCTTAAACCCCCCTCATTTAGTTTCCTTTCATTGTTCTGCAATTGATTTGAGTAAAATTGATAACATTTGTCCCTGTGGAGACGATCCCATGTGCCACTACAACAAATCTACTGTTTTGGTGTAAAAAGGGTTTTTAATTTATTTTCAGTGATTTTGACGCTCGTCACTCCTTAAAGCTATCATCGTCCTAATCGATGAAAGTAAGATTTGTAAACTCCAGATGAGAGTGGAGGAAGTAGCCATGATCAACTCAAGGTTAGAAGAAGATTAGGTATGGAAGCGTATCCTAGAGATCGTGAAAGTAAGGGAACAACCGTCCATATTCGATTTAATAGCTATCAAGCAGTGGAGCGGGGAGCCCGTCCATGATTACTTCTAGAGGTTGTTAACTGTCTTGGTATCTCTTAAAAGGAAGCATCATGAGAAGGAATTAGCTGATTGATTCATCTTTGGTTTATGTCCTAACCTCCATAACATAGCATTTGCGACAACATACAAGACCATTCTTGAGTGTTATGAAGCAGCCATAGAAGCAAAAAAGTGTTCTGAGAAAATGGAATCCACTAACCCATCAAAGATCAAAGTAGACAAGGCCATCGATACCCTCACTACTTCAATATACACCATCCTATGCTTAGGGGATGAGAAGAATACACCTATTCAGTAAGCCTTCAGAAACCTGGCCTAAGTCACGAGAGAAACCGTGGATGATGTGTTGAAAGAATAACAAGTTCAAGATCTAGATTGTGACCGGATTCATTTTTTTATGAGTAACCAAGAAGACCCTCCACGTGTGGAGGATGACAATGCAATTATGTGTAATGAAAATGATGTAGCCTTCGAGAATGCTAATGATAATAATAATGATTTTGCTTACTTGTTTGATATTTCGCTTGACGGCACCATGCATTCATCAGATCACACGCATAACATTTTTCGCATTCATGACATTCCATTGCATGACATTAACGTGGGTACTAAGGAAAATCCAAAAATGTTAACAATATTTAATGACTTAACCCCTATAAAAAGAGAGATTGTAAAAGTGCTTAGAAAACATGTTAACACTTTTGCTTGGTCTTATGAAGACATACCTGATTGCCAAATTGCTGAGCATTGAATCCTAACCGATCCCAAGTTCAAAATAGTTAAATAAAAGTTACGGAGGTTACCCTTAGAATGGGCCGACAAAATCAAAGCCAAAGTTTCTAGATGACTCAAGGCTAAGTTCATTGAGGTGATTGAGTATTCGACTTGGTTAGCAAATGTGGTTCTTATTCCAAAAAAGGATGGAAAAGTCAGAATTTGCGATGACTTCTGTGACTTGAATAAAGAATCTCCAAAAGGCAATTTCCCATTGCCGCATATCAATGTGCTAATAGATAGTGCCGCTACAGCTGTGATGCATTCATTCTTAGATGGTTTCTTTGGGTACAATCAAACCTTAACGGATATCATTGACAAAGTGAAGACAGATTTCATTGCAGAGTGTAGAGTATACTAATACAAAGTAATGCCTTATATAAGCACTGGATTTTAGCAATCGCTCTCATGAAATGATGATGAGAGCTAGATAATGCAATCTCTTACAAGTGTTATCCATCACATGTATTCTTACTGCTATAGAGTTGAGTTTGGCCGAAGTTTGAAGACCTTGTCTACGCTTAGGTACCCCGTATGGGTGCTGCCTAATGGTACAGATCGATTGGCGGACCTATACGGGTCATTTCCTTTCGTATGCCTGAAGGGGATCCTTATGGGTCCTGGGTGGGGCCCCACCCATATGGGTCCTCTTGTTGCCTGACCAGACTTTATGGAAGGTGATCCTTACCTATTTTGGGAGAAGGCAAGTCATGAATGCAATTTATTACATTGAGACCTCATTTCCCTTAATAAATAGGGCCCTTTTCTCACCTTTTTGTACTCATCAACAACAAGAAGACAAAACAAAAAAGGTATCATACTCAAATTCTAGCAGTTTCTATGGGAATAGAAAGGGTATGGTTGAAAACCCATTCCTTGAGGTTTCGTCAACATTTTATTCATTCCTAGCTCCATTTATTAGGATAAGGGAAGGTTCTGTACACACAAATACTAGCCTAGATAGTCCTAAAATGTCAATAGCAAAGGGATCACCTCAAAGTGGATTCACGCCGTAAAGGTAATGCTTCTGAGTTCCAAAGAGACTCATATCTTAGTTATTTTTATCATTATTTTGTACCTCTTCTATTATATCTATTCTTTTATTCCTATTTTGGGTCTAGTCCTAACCCATATGAGCCTTGTTGGCACCCTATGTCCATAGGGATATTAATACAGTGCGCCATACTTATACGGAAGGAAATCCCTTCTTTACTTCATTTCTCCTCCATTAATTTTCTTATTAAATCAAACTGAGTTTCTGCCCGGGACCAGATAGGACCCGTATGGGTCCCTCATACCGGTACTAGTCCTCCCCAATAGCTATTCTGGTCCCACTCAACCGTATCGGTACCGACCCCCAAGCAGAACCCATAATTCATTTTGAATAGGTTAAAATCAATAACCTCACCATTTTCCATGTGATCATTTTCACTAATAATCTGAAGAATCAACCCACAAAAGTTAAAATGTATTTTTATAACAAAATACATTGAAGACTCGATAGTTCTCTCCGATCCTAGAAGCTACACGAGCACTATCAATCGTAAAATTGCCATGCTAACATAATCACATTTTTCCTAATAAAATGCTAACCTATGATGTGCTATAAAGTGTGCTAATCTCAGTGGATGTAGGGGAATTTATTTCATTTTGTTTTATAACTTAGAACAAATGTATAGGTCCTTTTGTAACTTCACTCGTTTTCCCTTGGTTGTAATTTTTATCACCCCATTTATTTCTTGTGCTTTATTATAATCTATAAATGCATTTAACGTGTGTGAAAGAGTGTAGAAAAATAGGATTTCTGTGATAATTCCCCAAATGATGAAAACAAAATCGGTTTTATGTGGTTAATAGAAATTTGAATCAACTAAATAAGAATTAAGTGACTCATTCGATACCCCTAATCTCTAATCCAAAAGGTATGAGTCTCCCACCTAATGGGAACCATACCAAAACTCTTTCCCAAGTAGACAACTTGGGTGGTGACACTATCATTCGTATAGAGATTTGGATCTCGATTCTTTTGTTCATTAAAATTGGGTAAAATGTGCAAACTTGAACTAAAAAGGTTTCATCATGCCTAAATCTAACCAATCCCCAATGGGCCCTTCCTCTCATCCAGGCGCTAAGAGAGGCCCACACGTCTTTGACACCTCATAGTGGCGACTCTGCTATTGAAATAGTCTTCTAACTTGCAAAATTTTGGTTTTTTTCTAAAGCATAAAAGATTAAGATGAGCACCAAAAATGATTTACTTGATTGAACCCATTTTATTCTTCATCATTTAGGAAAATTATCACACTCTAACTTCTCATCCCTTTCTCTCTTTAGTTAGATATGATCTTCTTCTAGCGCTAGGTTATGGTGCCCTATTATTTCCACGACACTTGCAAAGGTGTTATCCATGCCTGCCAGGAATTGGGGACACCCTAGTGGGTGGAGCACTCATTTTCATCTCCCTCCAAAAGAGGCTTGATGAGATGGGAACCTTCTACATCAACTTCTGATATGTACCTACACTATTCTTATCAAAAGCCCTAGAATTTTACCTTATAGGTACCCTGATTTTTGTGTGAGTTTAGACTAAGGAAGAATACCCTCAGAATCGGTGGAAGAAATAAGGATGAAATCAATCACTTTGCGTGTGTTGTGTTACATTCCCTTATAATTAACACTGCCATGCATCATTATAATTTGTGCATGCGTACCAAATCCCATGCATGTACTGATCTTTTGGTTACTACCTCAGCCAAAGCGCAAAGGGTTAAAGCTTGGCAACATTCTCCGGTCTGTTTGACTTGAATTCCGGCTCCACCACCATAATCTCCTCGTCTCCCTGTAGTTCAGTTAAGGGTTGCTCTACCTTTATCTATGGTATTTCATCTGGCAGTCAATTTGGTTCATTTGGTCCTGATACTACTCATTAGCTTAAAGAAATGTACCGTATCCTGACTCTAGAGGGTAGATAGGTGTTGAAATTGAGGATGTTGCTACTGGCAAGGAGGCAAATGCATCAAGGGTGGTCGATGTTGGGTCGAAGATTGCAAATGCTGTCTCATAGTATTTAGGAAGTAATCTATTCCTTAACCAAGTGAATGATAAGATGCTAGCTTCCATTAGGGTAATCTTCACCGAGGAGAGAGCGTTCAATGCTTCTCACAGCGTACTTATCAATACTCTAGCAGTGAATGCAGTAGTTAGTGAGTAGCTACCTCTATCAATAGTTGCTCACAATCTATTCACTCAGTTTCAGTTGCCACTAGTGCAGACTCATAGGGATTCTTCCAATCAGTTTGGTCGGTTGGGTTATGTTGGTCCATTTGGTTCAATGATCCAGCCATTACAATTAGTGGGTACCATGGTTCCACCGGCCATAGTCAGTTTGCTTAACCTAGCCAAGGGTTCATACCACCAACATTTCAATTTGGGCAGTTTGGCCCAACCCCTAATTTTGAAGTCACGCCTAAAGAGACAACATTACCTTAAACATTAGGTGTACCCTCAGTTGTAGCTACTTAGATAAGGATGGATCATCCTTATCTATGGAGTTGCATGATTTACTACAGAAGTTGGTCGCTACCAATCCTGACATTTAGCCACCATCATAACCAGTTCAAGCAGTTAAGGAGGAGGATTGGGTCCCCGAAGACTTTAGTATGCCTAGCATAGAGAAGTATAAAGGAACTGGTCCACCTTAATCTCACATTACTACCTATTAGAGAGTGATGAGGATAAGGAAGCTGAGTGATAAGGCTATTGGTGACATGTTTCCTTGCACTTTGGAAGGCCCTGCTATTGAATGGTATAACACTTTATCCGATAAAGTAACTAGAGACTGGAAGGCCTTATTTGAGGCTTTCATCCAGCAGTATGGCTTCATCGCCACAATCAAAACTACTATACAGAATTTGAAATTCATCAAGCAGGCCCTAATGAGAAATTTAAGCTCTATTTTGAGAGGTGGATGATGACTCAAGTTTTGTTGAAGCATTGCCTGAGTCTCCCTAGGATGATCATTAAGTTGATAGATGGTGCTTTACCTGCTTATCATAAGGTTCTTGGTATTGATAACTTCTCTAGCTATATGGAGGTCTTTGAGAAGGCCAAAAAATGGGAAAGGATTAAGGAATCAGAGAAGGCGAGTGTGCTAGCCAAAGCTTGGTTCAAGAAGAATGACCCTTTAGCCCTAGCCCAAGCTTCTAAGCCAAGGTCTAGTTCTGATTCTAACACTGCAATAGTACATGAAGAAGTGGCTGCAGTTTGTACCATCGAAGATGGCATTTCCCCTTGGAAAGCATACCGGCCTGCCATCTTCACTAAGTTGAGGGCACTTGGTCTTCTTTAGAGAATCAAGCCCTATATCCCGCCCAAACCTGAAGATAGGGATCAATTTTGTGCTTATCATATTAGCAACGGTCATCGCACTGGCACTTGTAGGGATTTACTCTAGGTCATTCATGACCTGATCAGGGAGAAGAAGATTCATGAATCGGAGCTCAATTCAACCACATTGGATAATTCACCATCCCAACCCCAGAAGAGCATTAACACCATCAATTCAGGACTTTCTCCCAACTACGTACTCAACTCAATCTCACAAGCCAACTAGAAGAATTATGCAGCCGTAAATGGGCTAAACATGACAATAACTTCTCAGGGCCTGAAATTGAAGTGATTTTTAGCCCTACTGCTCGGGACCTAGGATGGTCCTTTATGAATGGTTTCTTAGATTATAATCAAGTTTTGGAAAATATACTTGATGCATTTTGCCAACATGGAGGGTATATTTCCACAGGATCAATTTATCAGCTCAAAAGAGAAAAAGGGGTGATGACACATCAAACTCTTGAAAAAGAATTGGAAGGGAAATGAGAAAAGAAATCCCATCAGTAAGGATGTCAAAAACTTAGCAAGAGCATTGGCTGAAGAAATGCATGCAAACCTGCACACTAGAGCAACCGATTCAGCAGTCAGTATTTCCAAAGTTGATCAATAAGACCCTCCGCCTGTGGAGGTTGATTCAAAAGATGTAATTTTTAATGTTGCAAACATTTTTTATGCAAATAATACTGGTTATGAGGCATATTATGGATAAGCTATAACATCAATACCCATTATTTAAAACATGTCATGAATAAATTGATGCATCTCTCATTCACATTTCACTTGAGTATTCCATCCTAATGACATCATAAACTCATAACAACAACATTCTTAATATATCATCATATTTATTAATGAAGTGGACTTTAAGTATGTTGCAATAGTATAAACATCCAATGGTTAAAACCTATCATCAAATAAAAGAGAGATCATAAAAGTGCTTAGCAAACATGATAACAATAAGCCTTGGTCCTTCTTTCTACACAAAGGGGGACAAGTGTAGGAGGGTATGGGTCATCAGGAAAGAAGACCAAGAGGACTCATGAGAGCATCAATAATAGGCTAGCTTTTGTTTTGAAAAATGGAAAGAACATCTTAGGTTACAAAATGATACTCAAATCCCTCATACGCTCTAAAGAGAAGCTGATCATTACTGCCAATAAATCAATCAAGAAAATCTTATCCAAGATAGTGGCTACCTACATGAACTGGGTAGATAAACTTTCATTTGCAATTTGGGGGTTTAGAACTAGTGTAAGAACACCTAATAATTAGACACCTTCCTCCTTAGTACACGTAATGAAAGCTGTATTACCCATTGAAATAGAAGTAAGATCTCTAAGAGTTGCACTTAAAGCTCAGCTAAAAGAGTCAAATTGGGTAGGAGCTAGGTATTAACAGTTAAATGCAATAGATGAAAATGCGGCTCAAGGCACTTGACCACCTATAGATGTACCAGCAGTATATGGCTTGAGGTTACAATAATAGGGTTAGATACCAAAAACAACCTCTCAAAGAGGGTGATCTGGTTCTCAAACAACTACGCTAAGTCAACACTAACACTAGGGGCAAGTTTAGGCCTAATTGGGAAGGACCATTCGTTATGAAGAAAGTTCTTCGTAAAGGAGAAATCAAGCTTATGGATATGGATGGAAATGAGTACGTAAATCCATTGAATCAAGATAGGCTTAAGCATTATCATGTCTTGGCCAAAAGAATTAATTCATTAAAAAGCAGCACAAAGAATAAAAGAAATAAAGAATAAATCACCTGACAAGTGGTCATTTACTACTCAGGGAAAAATTATGGTGCAACCCCCTTATTGGTATTTCATAAACTAGTCGGGCAAAAATTACGGTACTTTAACGTGAATAAAGCCTGCTAAGTTGAAAACCCAAAAAGGGCGGCTTAGGTAAAAGTTATGGCATCAAGAGAAAAATGTCAGTTGATTTTTGGAAAATCTGTAAAAGACCAGTAGGCAGTAGCGGTTAACCATTGGAAATTGTTACCATTGGCTATGTACTCAAATTAATCTCAACAATGAACATGTTATGATTTTGCTAAGAATCTTGGTCTTATAAATCCATGCATGTCTATAGGTGATATAATCGTAGGTATTCGAACATCAATTTTTCTCAACATGTTATGCATCTTTGGTATTATCTTTGCTATACTTATGTTGTCCAATCAAAGGTACACATACTGATGGGTCGTACATAAAAAAAGAGCCAGCTAGATCGAAAACCCGAAAGGGCAGTCGATGAAAAAATTATGGCAAAGAAAAGGAAAGAAAAGTTTGATGGATTGAGCCACCAAGGATAATTCAGGCAAAAATTAAGATAGTCTGCTGGATTGAAAACCTAATAGGGTGGTCCAGGCAAAAGTTAAGACAAAGAAATAAAAAGATTGCTGGATCAAAAATCCAAAAGGGCACTCCAGGCACAAGTTAAGGTAAAGAAAAAGAAATAAAGAGCTTCCAAGATTGAAAACCTGAAACGGCAGTCGAAGAAAAAGTTAGGACAATAATAAATGTTTGATAGGTAATCTCACATTGAGTTTCCTATGGAAAAGTTAGAACATCATTTGGGTTACCAGTCATCTCACGTCAAATGACCTATACAAAACTAGCTAGACATGTTATCATTATTACCTATGCCAAGAAGTAATTCAGGTCCACAAGTGGCAATGTTCAACTGTCTCAGTTCAAAAAAAAGAGTATGACATGCATAAAAGTAAAATGTAAAAAATGCTAATATAAGTTTACACCCAAAGTAAAGCCACACAGGAGCACGTCATAATCTAAGTCGCTGGGGGATCCTGTCCTTGGTAATCCTCCAAAGTCTGATCCTATGTATCCACGACCAGATAATCCACATCTATCATCGTATGATCCCCAGTTCCACTGGCACCAATAGCTGGTTGAGCGGGGGCCCTAGTCTCTAAAGTCCCTATGGTAGCCTTGGCAGCATCAACTCCCTCAGCATGTTGATCTCCACCCCTCTAAGTCACTGTTGGTGCCACCCAATAGGTAGAAAGATCATCCTCGAACTCAAAATTAGATGGATCCAATGTCTGCCTATCCTCGTTCATCCGCACCAGCTGACCCCTCAACATCTCAATCTTGGTCCTTGCCTAAGAAATCTCAGCCCTGGCCGGATCAGCCTCTGTAGTGGTTGCCTATAGTTGCTCCTCCAAGAATTGGGCTCTCTCCTCTAAAGCATCCAAGTCCCGAGCAGATTTACTGTGCTCCATGGCCAGTAGAGTTTGAAATAGAATCATAAGATTAGTACATAAATATAAATGTCATAGCATGCATCATGCATAGTTTAATGGATTTTAAAGGTTAAAGAAACTTATTGAGGCTAGTGCATCCTGAGCTAATAGTAGATCCCAGATGGAGAAATAACCCTTGGCAATCCTCTCAACCTCCAAGATGGTCACCTGAAAGAGAAAGTCACATCAGGATAGAACATTCTAAGCAGTCACTATAATGGACAAGGTTAGAAGTGAGGAATTCCTTACGGGAGTGGAGCTAGTAGGGGTGAAACCAATAGGCTAGACCGACTCCTCGAGCTCCATGATAGCTCACTTCCCTGAATAATCAAGGAGCTAAAAGAAGGTATCTAGCTCTACTCGGAGGACCCCCTCTCTCACAGACCCTAAAGCACTATACTACTTTGCTGGTGGCTTAGGAATAATGGCGGCAGCAGCAACAGGCCTCTTCTTTGTGGAAGCAGGAGGCTGTAAGAAAAAGTCAGAATAATAATCAATTTCAAGAAATAGTAAGGTATTCACAAAAGGATAAGATAGGGGAATACTTGAGAAGAGGGAGTAGCGGACCTAGCCGAATGCTCAGTACTCTAGACTATAGAGGGACCCCCGCGGTCGCCCCTCGGTCCACCCTTGTCATCATCATTATCACCCTGACTATCGCTCCAATGGAACTTAAGGGGAATATCCATGTAGATGATCCTCTTGTAAGGGGTAAGAAGCGAGGAATGAATGAACTCAAAGTAGGAGCCCTCTATAGATAGCACTTGAGCTCCCTTGCCCAACAGGCACAACCCCTGGTCGATCCCCGACATTAGGTGCAGTCAAAAGACACCCTTTGGGATTAGGGGAGGGATCGGTCTCTCTACCACAACACTAGTCCTCTACCCATGAACCCGCTCACCAAAATACCACCCAGAGGAGAGCGGCGACTCCAGGATGAAGTGGAGGTTATCCACACCAACCTACATCCGCTCAATATCCCAATATGTATCCAACCTCTGCCACAGGTGTCGGATGACCTACATAAAGTAAATGCACTATAAGTGTCACGACCTCATAAATACACTTTTTACTAATGGTTTGTTGAAATGCAAGAAATAAGTTTAGCATGAAAGAGGTTTGCCTGATTAGAGTGCAGTTAGCGAAGGACCTCTCTGAATTGTGTTGTAGTAAAGGCCTAACCCTGCTAAGGCCCCATCCACCTAGATATGATGTTTGGTGTCTTAAGATGCATGGGAAAACCCGACCTAGTGATAAACCGGTGCTCCAAGGCCAAGATCTATAAGCAAAAATAAAGATTAGCTGCAGCATAATTCAAATAACTGGTTAAAGCATAAAAGTTTGAGTTCAGGAATTACCAGGAGGATCAGATGGCAAATCTTAAGCTCGGCCTGCTGGCCTCGCACCCCAATATCTAGCCCATAGTGTAACGGTGCCAGGATGGCCTAGCACCAGTTCTTGGCTAGCACAGCGGCAAGATCCCCTACAGTAGAGATAAAACCGTAGTTGAGGTTGCTCAAATAAATTTGCAAGATGACGGTAGTAAGGAATGTCAGCACGAAAGACCGGGCATACTGGTCACTCCTACCTGCAGCAGTAGGGCTTGGCTACTCGATCTAATATTTGTACAAATCCTCGTACTTGAGCTTGTCCGTTCCTCCTAGACCCTAAGTAATCTTGCTATATAGGCCTTCACCTTAGGCTGAGAATGCCACCTATCGGCATAGACATCAAAATGGACTATATCCCCACTCCAGTTCAGTCCCGTCAAGGTGCACATATAAGAAGGGGTGATTGTGACCTCCTTGATCGATAAGTGGAAACTATGGGTCTTCTCTGACCACCTCTCCAATAAAGCTGAAACGACACCTAGGGCCAATATCTTCGAGGCCTGAGGGATGGCCCTGATAATGTCGCTGAACCTAAAAGAATCTATGATGATTAATAGCTCAGAATCCCTCGCGATGTGGTTCTCCTCTTACCACTTCCTGTAGAAGCTTAGGGCTCCCATGGTCTTGTACTGAAAATGCAGAGAAAAAACTACAGCTCAACAGGGTTAGAATATAGTAATCAAATAAGAAATCAGAGAACTCAGCATTCTAGCCTTGAGAACAGGACCTCTATAGGTCCACCCCACTTGTACGGGTCTCGTACTAAAAATGGGACCCGTACAGGAGCCCTCTAACGCGTTGTGAGTGAACGACCTTCTTCCTGCCCGTGAGGACCGTGTAAGATGCGTAGCTCGGGGGGGGGAATAACACGGCACTGTGAAGCAAGCCGAGGGATTGATCCTCATTTTAGGATGATGAAAATATGGTTTGATAAAGTTTATATTGATGTAAGTCCAATTTGCATGTTAAGGGATATGAGACTTGAAATCCCATATTTTAAAATAGAGTCGCCACCCGGTTCAGCTCAATCGGGAAATTTTGGTTCACTTTTCCTAGTAGGTGATAGACCATACGTTAAGTAAAGATTCCGAGTTTGGATTATGTTATCTATTCTACATTTAGGCCAAGTTAAAATATTTCATTCTTTCTTAATCGGTTTTGATCCACCCTATTTATTTTATTTTCGGTTTTATATGTTGTTTTCGCGTCCCCGAGCATTCAAAGCGTTAAATAAATTATTATAGTCATCCAAAAATAAATGCGGCATTTAAAATTTTTACAAGGCTTTCAAATCCTATACATTTGTCTATATAGTAAATAAATTACCCGAAGGCCTAGACATATACGTAACCTAAATCTACCTATACGAAAAGGTTAGCAAAGATAAGCCACATTGCACTAGATACATCACACATAGCGGCGTCTCCATCCTCAGGGTTGAGGGGTGGCAGCCCCTCGCAGGGGTCCAGGGGCAATGCCCCCGGTGGAGGGGTCCAAGGGGCAGCATCCCTTACGGGGTTGAGGGGCAGTGCCCCTGATAGGTCAAGGGACGCTAGCCCCTCATGGGGCCTAGGGGCAGAGACCCCGGTTGGGGTTGAGGTGGAGTCTATTTTTAGAAGGTCTTAGACCTTCGATGTTGCACTGTATGTCCTAGCTTTGGAAATAAAAGAAATAAAATAGCTGTCTAAAAGGTCATGTAGCCTGTGGCAGGGTTGATACCGCCGACGGCATCAGTGATGTTGCTAGCAGTATTAGTGACACAAGCAGACTACATGACTTTTTGGATACCATAAAGAAAGGGTCTTACAAGAAAATGAGGCCTCTGGGGGCAAGTGATGTTGTTGGTGGTATCAACAATGCCGCTATCGGCATGGTTGATACCGCTGGCTGATTCACTTGCCTCTAATGGTTGTAGCTTCTTGCAGCAGTAGCAGGTAACTGTAAAAAATGATCAAAAACTCAAAAACAAGCACAAAATAGCACACAATAGCACAAACAAGTAAGAATAAAGCCAAAGAGCTTTGAGACTCTGAATTTTACCTGAGGGCTGTGAGTCCACCTCTTTGTGATCCAAGAAACACCTCTGGGGAGCTTACAAAGATGATTTGGGTAATAAATTTAAGGATTTATGTCTATTAAATTGATTTTGACCTAAAGTATACTTATTTTAAGCTTTAACTAGGAGAATTCAGAGAAGAAAAACCAAGAAAAATGGATTGGAATCCCTTTTCTTGTCTTCTCTACTTCTTATCTCACTAAAATTGATTTTCTCACTCTAAAACCTATCAAGTAAAATTCAGATGTGTTGTTGTCTAGTTCTGGAACCCTAATGCATGTTTATGTAGGCAAGAAAGGGGGGTCTTCGAGACCTTTTAGCCAGTTTCACCGAAATGGCAAAAAAGAGCTAGTCAAAGGAAGAAGAAGAAGTTGTCTGTGCAGAAGCCCATTTTGGGCGATGCCACTGGTGACATGGTGATACTACCTGCGGTATAGATGATACCGCCAGCGGCATCAACTTCTTGCAAGCTGACAGCCTTCAAGCCCATAAGCCCAAAAAGCTGTAAAAAGGGATCAAAACCGGGTCAAACGACATCTTTTTAATTTCAATGATATTTTATTGGTATTTAAAGAATACTTAAATTTTAGGTGCAAATCATTGATTCAAGCTCCTGCCAGATGCGTTATCGGACATGCCAAGCTGAATTCTTATGAGAAATAAAATTTGCAGGGAATTTTATATCGGTAATAAAAACTCTAAAGATTTTTTATTACGAGAAATAAAATTAGGAATACATCATCATTATCTCGCAAGAGGGACTGCAAAATCCTGTGCTCACAGGCTGCCCCTTGGGGGATCACTACTACCAAATGTTAGCATGATCGTACGAAAGAGCAAGGGATGGGAATGACACCTGATAGATGACTAGTTTGCCCCTTGGTCAGACTTGTGCTCTATGGAATGGATGCCCCTTGGTCAGACTTGTGCTTTGTGGATTGGTTGCCCCTTGGTCGGACATGTGCTTTGTGGATAGGTTTACCCTTGATCAGACTTATGCTTTGTAGATTGGTTGCCCCTTAGTTGGACTTATGCTTTGAGGGCAGGTTGCCCCTTGGTCAAAGTTATGCTTTATGGATTAGTTGCCCCTTGGTCGGACTTATGCTTTGTAGATTGGTTGCCCCGTGGTCGGACTTATGCTTTGTGGAGAGCTTACCCCTTAGTCAGACTTATGCTTTGTAGATTGATTGCCCCTTGGTCAGACTTGTGCTTCGTAGAGAGGTTGCCCCTTGGTCGAACTTATGCTTTGTGGATTGGTTGCCCCTTGGTCGGAGTTATGCTTTGTGGATAGGTTGCCCCTTGATCGGATTTATGCTTTATGGATTGGTTGCCCCTTGGTCAGACTTGAGCTTCGCAGATAGGTTGTCCCTTGGTCGGACTTATGCTTTATGGATTGGTTATCCCTTGGTTGGACTCATGCTTTGTGGAGAGGTTACCCCTTGGTTGGACTTATGCTTTGTAGATTTAGTGGAGTGTAGTTCCTACAACAAGCGGTAAGTAAAAGATCAGACCGATTTTTAAATGACGTTTTTACTGCTTGATCAATTTTGTGAAACAAAAAAAATATTTGCTCCTTCAATCAATAGTAAAGACATAATAATTGAAAGTACAAGGGTTTGAGAAATCTTGGATTATAGGACGACTATTAAAATCGAAAGTGGCATGTACAGGGTCACGCTGTAATCTCGAGGGGGTTAACCTAAAAGCAATATGTACAGGGTCATGCTAGGAACTTTAGTTGGTGTTCAAGGGGTGAACTTAAAGATCAGAATGTATAGGGTCATTCTGTAATATGTAATGATGTTCCATGGGATGAATCCGAAGATCAGTATGTATAGGGTCATGACGTAATCTCCGATTAGCGAGCAGGGGGTGAACTTGAAGAGCAGAATGTATAGGGTCATTCAATAATCTCCAATAATGGCATAGTGAATGAGTATATTGGGTTTACGGCTATGGTTGTACCTGTAAGGAGTAGTAAGGGAACAAGATTAGATAGATTTTTAAATGAAATTTTTACTGCTTGATCGAATTTGTGAAAAAAATATTTTTGCCCCTTTGAACAATAGTAAAAATGTAATAAGAAGAACTACAAGGGTTTCAAAAGTCTTAGGATGTTGGATGGTGGTTGAAACCAAAAGTGACATGTACGGGGTCACGCTACGGTCTCGGAGGGGTGAACCTAAAGGCAACATGTACGGGGTCGTGCCGGGACCTTCAGTTGGCATTCCAGGGGTGAACCTAAAGGATGACATGTACGGAGACTATATCAGGGACCTTTAGTTGGTATTCCAGTGGTGAACCTAAAGGGTGACATGTATGGAGACTACATAAGGGATCTTTAGTTGGCATTCTGGGGGTGAACCCAAAGGGTGATACATATGGAGACTATATCAAGGACCTTCAGTTGGCATTCCAAGGGTGAACCAAATAGGGTTACACATACGGAGACTATATCAGGGACATTCATTTGGCGTTCTAGGGGTGAACCCAAAGGGTGACATATATGGAGACTATATCAAGGACCTTAAGTTGGCATTCTAGGGGTGAACCCAAAGGGTGATATGTACGGAGACTATATTAGGGACCTTCAGTTGGCATTCTAATGGTGAAACCAAAGGGTGACACGTACGGAGACTGTATCAGGGACCCTTAGTTGGCATCCAAGGGTGAACCCAAAGAGTGACATGTATAGGGATTGTATTAGGGACCTTCAGTTGGCATTCTATGGGGTGAGCCCGAAGGGTGACACATATAGAGACTGTATTGGGGACCTTCAATTAGTGTTTTAGGGGTGAACCCAAAGGGTGACACATATAAAGACTATGTCAGGGTCCTTCAGTTAGTGTTCCAGGGGGTGAACCTAAAGGGTGACACGTACAGAGACTATATCAGGGACCTTTAATTGGCATTCTAGGGGGAAACCCAAAGGTTGACACGTGCGGAGACTATATCAGGGACCTTCAATTGAAGTTGTAAGGGGTGAACCTAAAGGGTGACATGTACAGAGACTATATCAGGGACCTTCAGTTGCCATTCCAAGGGTGAACCCAAAGGGTGACACCTATAGAGACTATATTAGGGACCTTTAGTTGGCGTTCGATGTGGGCGTGGCCTAAATGAGGATATTTAGCTTGCCCCTTACAGTAGTACCTGCAACAAGTGAAGTGAAACAAGATTAGACAGATTTTTAAATGACATTTTTATTGCTTGATCAATTTTGTGAAGCGAAACTATTTTCACCCCTTCGATCAACAGTAAAAATGTGAAAATAAAAAGTACAAGAGTTATAGAAGTCCTGAAATGTCGAGGGTTCGAGCCAAGATTTCATTGAACTATCGAGGAGCATTTTACCAAGAATGGTCCTGTGGAACCATGTTTGTCTTTCACGGTTTTGACATGATGTCAAAAATACCAAAGGTTTAGGAATCTCAGGTTGCCAAGGAATCATCACAAAAATTTGTTGAATCCTTGAAATGTGGAAAAAGTTACAAAGGCATTTGAAGTCGTTGTTACTAGTTTGATACCGCTGGAGATATGGCCATGCCTTCACCATCAAGGGACGCCGCGTGGCCCCTTTAACCAGTTGGCCGAGCCCAGGCAGATGCGTCTCATAGATATGAGGTCGCCAGTGATATGACTGATGGTGGGACTGATGCCCCGAGGGAAAGTAGGAAGTGTTATCCTAAGCGAAGGTGGAAGAAATGTTCTGAGCAAGGGTGGGAGTGATGTCCCAAGAGCATGAGGGAAAGATGTCCCAAGCGAGAGCGGAAAGCATTATCCCGGGCGAGTGTGGGAAATGATACCCTGAGAAAATATAGGAGTGATGCTCGAGCAAAGGTGGGAATCGATGTCCCGAGCGAAGATGGGAGTGATGCCCAAGCGAAGGTGGGAAGCATTCTCCCGGTAAAATGTGGGAATTGATATCCCGAGTGTAGATGGGAGTGATTCCCAAGCGAAGGTGGGAAGCGATATCCCAAGAGCATAAGGGAACAATAATAGGAGTGATGTCCTAAGTGAAGGTAGGAAGCATTGTCCCAAGCAAAGGTGGAAAGCGATATCCCGAGAGCATGAGGGAACAACGATAGGAGTGATCTCCCGAGCAAAGGTGGGAAGCGTTATCCCAAGAAAAGGTGGGAATCGATGCCCTAAGCAAATATGGGATCGGTTTCCCAACCAATGACGGGAGCAAAATCCCGAGGGAAGATGGGAGAGATGTCCCTAGTGAAGGTGCGAACCATTATCCTAAGAGAAGGTGGGAATCAATGTCCCGAGTGAAGATGGGAGTGACGTCCCGATTGAATATAGGAATTGATGTCCCGAATGAAGGTGGAAGTGATGTCCCGAGTAAAGGTGGGAAGCATTATCCCAAGCTAAGGTAAGAGCGTATCCTGAGGAAAGATGGGACTGATGTCCCGTGGGAAGATGACAGCGATGATGGGAGTGATATCCCAGGCGATGGCAGGAGTGAGATCCTGACAGAGCATGGGAGTGATTTCTCAAGCGAAGGTGGAAGCGATATACCGAGGGAAGATGGGAGCGATTTCTAGATAATTAATGGGATTAATATCCCGAGGGAAGATGGGAGTGATATCCCAATCGAGGACTGGAGTGATATCCCCAAGGGAAGTTGGGAGAGATGTCCTTGAGCAAAGTTGGGAAGTGTTATCCCAAGTGAAGGTGGGAATCAATGTCTTGAGCGAAGATGGGAGCTATGTCCTAAGCAAAGGTGGGATTGATGTCCCCAGCAACGGTGGGAATCGATGTCCCGAATGAAGACAGGAGTGATGTCCCCAAGCAAAGGTGAGAAGCTTTATCCCAAGTGGAGGTAGGAGCAATATCTCGAGGGACGACGGGAGTGATGTCCTATTGGAAGACGAGAGCGATGATGGGAGTGATATCCTAGCCAATGGCATGAGTGAGATCCTAACGGAGAATGGGAGCGATTTCTCGAGCGAAGGTGGGAGCGATATCCTGAGGGAAGACAGGAGTGGTTTCCTAACAATTGATGGGAGTAATATCCCAAGGGAAGATGGTAGCAATTTCCCAGGCGAGGACAGGAGCAGTTTCCCATGGGAAGATAGGAGAGATGTCCCAAGCAAAGGTGGGTAGCGTTATCCCAAGCGAAGGTGGGAATCGATGTCCTGAGTGAAGATGGGAGTGTTGTCCCCAGCGAAGGTGTGATTGATGTCCTAAGTGAAGGTAGGAATCGATGTCCTAAACAAGGATGGGAGTGATGTCCCGAGCGTAGGTGGGAAGCTTTATCCTAACTAAAGGTGGGAGCGATATCCCAAGGGAAGATGAGAGTGATGTCTCGTTGGCTGCTTTCTTAGCATTCTTACCATTTTTGACCCCATTGATTGCTTTCTTAGCCAACTGGAACTAATGGACTTTTTTGTTGTACAGGCATAAGCTTTTGAGCCTGAGATCCTTCTTGCAGTGGCCTTCTTGATAGAGGTGTCAGCCGATGCTCACTTCCTAACTCACTTGTGTGGGAGCATCAGGGGCTTCTGTAGGTAGAACACTGGTTATAGAGAAGTGTTGCGACATTTAAAAATAGGCGCGATAAGCGATCTTTTGATCTTGTCTAAAATTTGAACAAACTATTAGTATAAATGTATATCATTGACTGTACTTACATTGGTTATTCTGGTTGGTCTATGTAGGTGAAAAGGGACCCCTTCAAGGAATTGTCTAACTTGGTGGCCGCTCATAAGGTGAGGCAGGATGTGTATAATAGGCAATTTGTGATTGAGTGCCCTTTGTCTTTGAAGTGGTACTTGGGTGAGAGAGTGCGCAGGCGGAGTGATGTCTTGCCCCCTGCCAGGCCTGTGCCTCCAGCTGCCTTGATGGGCTTGTGGTTGCCACACTTGGGAAATGATCGGGTGGTCATGAGTGTCCCCGGAGTTTATGGTGACTTTATATTGCAGTTGCTCCCCCTTAGCCCACATATCCATGCCGATGATATAATCGTGTTCAACAATAAGAAAAGGGAACCGAGAGCCCTCAGTGAGGTGATTAGCGTGGGTGAGAGCAGTGAGGAGGATTAAGAGGATGATGATGACAATGGCAGCAGTGGTACCAAGGAGATACCGGTTTATGAGGGATATCAATCCTCTAAGGTAAACGTCGCAATCTTTCCACGTATTTGTTTTTGATTCATCATTGACTCTTATATCTACTTTTGCTTTTATTGTGTTTTTAGGCACCATCTAATAAGAGGAGCTATCCTGAATCGAGCAGGGTATGAGATCGGGGTGGGTATCATGGTGCAGATATAGTGCCAGGGCGCCTCTCGACAGCCTTCGAGAAGTCCTTCATGCTTTTTCGCCTTAGTGGTGACTTTTGAATTAGGGAGATTTCTCCGAGCACTCACTCACTGAACTTCGCGCCTCCCAAAACCACACATGTAAGCTTCCCAAGAACACCCATGCGATCCTTCTTTTCAAGATAATTCACTTGATTGCACCTTTTTGGATCTTATAGGTTACATGCGGGGAAGTGGAGCGCGTACCAGGGAATGCCTTTGCCCTTAGAGATACCCTGGTTTCTCATACTTTATTTCCTAAGGTACTTACATGTTCACATGATGTTTTAACAGTTAAAGGTGCATGTATGAATGTTATAAATGATACGATTATCGTTGTTTTATTTTTAGGAATTTATGGCGTTGTCTGTGTTTGATGTTGACCGGGCCCAGGTAACGTATCGAGAAGAGGTGGCCGCAAACCAGGAACTCAAGCCTTCCGTTGGAGAATTGGAGCAACAATTGGATGCCACCATTCATGTGAGGAGGAGTAAGCTCAACCTAGATCGTACCCCTCAACCCAAAGCTAGCCAAAAAGGGAATAAGAAAATAGTTGGTCGACGCCCTACCACCTAAGACTGTGGGTTCATGGAGTCTTTCATTAATCGAGGGTAGGATGGAAGAGGAGGATGAAGATGTTACCAACTGCAATTTTGTGGATGGCATAGAGTTTTCGTCTCGTTGGACTGACGGAGGCGGGCAATCTTATATGTTATTGTTTTCTTGTTGGATTTGTTTCCTCTATTATATTGGGATCTTGGTTTGGTTTTGTTGTTTTGAACTTGTGTTTCGGTTTGTGGTTTTGAGTTTAGGTGATTCGGATTTGATTTGTTTTAGGCCTAGGCTTGGATGTTTGAAAAACTTGTGTGCCTTCGGGCTTTGGTTTGAATAAAACTTGGATTTTGGGCTTGAAATATGCTTGGGAACAGGATACGGGGTTTTTACAGGTTTTGCACAAGTTTGAAATGGCTGAAACATGTCTAAAATTTGCAGGGGCAGCGTCATGCAGCCGGCGGCCTGACCCATGTTGCCAGCATTTTCATTCATGCTGCTGGCGGTAACAGTTCCAGATTTACAGATTTGGACTTCTGTTTTGCTTTCTTTTATTCTTTTTTATTTTTTATTTTTTTCTTCTCTTTTTTAACTCTAACTTTTGCATAGACTGCCCTTAAGGGTTTTCAATCTATCGAGTCTTGTCTTAATTTTTGCCTGGACCACCCTTTTTGGGTTTTGAATCGAGCAGACTTATTCTGACTTTTATGTAGACCTGGATGTTTTCAGTCTATCCGGATTTTTGACTTGAATCACTGATGAGCTTGAAGCATCTCCAATTAAGCTTACTGTGATGTTTCCTTCCCTTTTCGTCGCCATGCATTCATACAATCTCAAGCACAGGGGTTTCAGTACGGAAAATACTTTTATTGAATGAATTTAATTAGAGTATAAGATGTTGGTAAACATTTCCATTAATCAAACCCCTGGTGTTGACGAGTCTTTATAGACTTTTAGGTTAGCATCTCACTAATTTTCTCTCATGCCCTAATTTTTGCCTGAACCATCCTTTCAGGTTTTTAGTCCAACGGGTGATTTTGACACATCCTCTAATTTTTGCACGGCCAATTCGCAGAATACTGGCCTTCAGGTGCCACCCTAATTTTTGCCCGATCAGTAATGGACCGAAAGGCGGGCGATTATCAAATTTATTTTTTTGTGCCTCTTTTTCTGATTTATTTCTTTTGTTTAGATAAGATAACACTTAAGCCTGTCCTGGCTAATGAATTCGATATCGCCCCTGCTTATGACTTTAATTGCCATGTTCATTCCGTACCATTTTTGGCCTCACGATGGTTTTCCCAATTTGATCTAAACTTTTTCTTGATGTTGGTGTTGGAAGATTCCGAGTGCCTTAACGGCAGGTCTATGACTCTTGGCGAGGGTATCAAGTACCTGACTTGCCGTTGTGTGTTCGGTCATGCTTTTAGTATATGTTTGCCCACCACACTAGATTACTTGGTTCATTCTAACCTCCAAAATTACTTTGGACGATCCTCCTTGGTAAGGCCTGACTTTGCCCCGGATATTGGTGGTGGAGGGTTTTAACTGTATCTTGTTTCTATAAGCCAAGTGACGTTTGGTTTGGGGGGTTTTTCCTTGGTGCCTTCAAAAGGTGCGAATGGTAGCATATTTAGCTCATTTGGTTAAGGTGCTTGTGGAGAGTTAATTTGTGCTGGGTGAAGATGTGTCTCGCTGTGAGATTGGTCATTTTCTTGGCAGTAAGATTTGACTTTCCTTGAAGCTATGATAATGTGGCTGTGTTTGTTTTGATGAAGGCCAAAGTTTGTTAATAGTTTTTACGCCCATGCCAAGAATGTCCAAAGAGCGGGGGTGTTTTGAGCAAACCGTGGGAGAAGGGTTGAGGGCGGGAAATGGGTGGGCTAAAAATGTATGCCTTGATTTTTCATTCCATGAAACAAGCGAAACTTTTTAATAGGTTTGCGCAAAAGTTGTGAGATTTTTGAGTTAATTTCAAGCGAGATCAAACTTCTTTCATGATGCTTGTTGATTTATGTCATGACTAATCAAAAGTGATATTGTAATCTGTAAGCACTTTTATTATCTCACATGTGTTTGATAGGAGTTAAATTATTGGAAATGATTATCACTAGAGAACTTTCATTCGTACTTGAATTAATTTCATGCAGTAAAATATCTCAAATACTAAAAGCATCATGCGTATGTTCATATGAATGCGTGGATCAAATGGTCAAAACATGAAATAAGTAACAAAACAGAAGTTTGCTCATGGAGCCAAAAGCTACAAACATAACATTTTCCAAACTGAAAGCATAAAGAAATCTAAAGATTACAAATCAAGGCTTTTCATCCTCCATAGGCGAAGGGTCTTCGGTGTTGATGTCGACGGTGAGATGAGTCTTATTCTGCTTAGTACTAGGTGAGGTGTCTCTCACTTGACTTGACTCCCCGATGAGGACCTCAGTGCACTGTCTCATGGCCTTGATCATTGGGTTATTTGATTTGCTTTGACCTTGCTTCTTTACTAAAACTATCATGGCTTTAATCATGGTGGCCATAACCTCCTCGACCTCTTCATCGATTGACTTCTCATCCTCATTGTTGGAGCACGACTTTCCTTTACCATTGGAGTAGATGACCTTGATGAGTTCCTGTGGCCCATTCCCTTGTTTAGGTAACCCAGGATTAGTCACTTCCATCTGGTTTTTGGACTCCGGTAGGGGGCAATTCACATTGCTATGCGCCCTTTCCGGGTTCCACAAACTTCTTATCCCTTATCAAACATTGTATAGCATTGAGTAGGGCCTTACATTAAATAGTGTGGTGACTTAGCAATATATGATATTTGCAAAAGTTTTTGCTTTCGTCTCTCGTAGGGGGTCTGTATTCACGAAGAGATTTGAGAAGGCTGTGCTTTCTTACTTCGGCGAATATTACAGTGAGAGGTAAAATCCATGGGTTTATGCTACCTGTAGGACTACTACTCCATTGGGTAGCAAAAGTTGGGGCTGGCTTTTGAGAGGCCTTTTCTCCTATCCCGACCTAGGAGGAGGGTGTGCTTGTTTTACCGCTGCCAGTTAATGGGCACGTGCCAGAGTTCTTAGAAACCTGCTCTTTTTTTATCATAATTAGCTGCCATCAACTGATGCAAGAGGGCTTCCACTTTGGGTGTCATGCTTGGAGACTGCATGACCTAGTCGTACTGAGGAGGTGTCGGGGCTGTGGATAGCACATATTGTGATGGAGTGACCAAAGTCGAAGGCAAGATGCCCGAGAATGATGGAGGAGCTGGACTCTAGGCTCCTTCCCTTTGTCCAGGGCAAGTGATTGGTGGTGATTTCCAAAGTTTTTCACTATCAGGTGTCATGCTCGGAGATTACATGACCTGGTTACCAGCTCAAACGATGGATGACTCTTGTAGGGTAGCTACAGTAGTGGATGTCACTCCTAGATATTACGTGACCTTGTAGAAGTTTTGGTTTATAAAGGCTTCTTTGACGGATGTCTGAATCAGTTCCTAAATGATGTTTCGGAATTGATTCGTGGTTAAAAACTGGATGATGGCGATGGTGATTTCTAACCCGAGAGACAGAGGGTGAACTACTGCCGAGGAAGGATTGGTTTGTTCTTTCGGCATGGCGATGTTGTCATTGTGGGGAAGAGACATGGTTGTCCGTGAAGGACCGGATTTGGGAGGCAGACTATTTAGCATCATGAACCGTGGGTCACACCATGAATGAGTTGTAAATGGTATGGATGGTATGCATGCTTTTTCTTGTTTTTGGGAAGCTATGCATGATATGTATGGCTGCACATAGATGTGGTTAGCGATGATGCGGTGGCTTATCCCTCCAACATACGTTGGACATTCGCCCTCCTCATCACTCATAGTGATATGGTGTGACTCAATGCAGGTATAAAAGAAGTCCTACGAATGTTGCTAAACCTCTTCCATTATTGGAGATCGGTAAGTGTAAGTTCAACATTGGCTCTTAAAGCCGATGCATGGGTCATGCATGAGCATGTAGAACATAGCACACCAAACGTCCCTCTTCCGACCTTATGACTCTCACGTAATGTCTCTTTGGAAGGATGGAATTTGGCTTCTTAATCGGTAATGGTGAAAGATGTCCATCCCAATTATTGTCATTGTTTTGGTGATCCCAAAGGAATGAAGTGCAAAAGCTTTTTCTAGCGTGGCTTTTGTATAGGTTTGTTGATGTAGAAGGTCCTCAGTTACCTTGATTCCACGTTACTCAACCACTCCCCAAATTGGTGTAATCGTAGGAGTTTACATGTTGGTTAAAATGATTAATCAACCCGCTAAGTATCCTCAATTCCATTAGGGCATGAGTGATACTTTCGTGAGCTTCTCGAGCAAAATAGGGCGCGTAAGGATAAAACGTTGCGAAAAAGAATGAAATTTTAATTTGGCCAATCATTTCTACACATCATCAAAATCCTTTAAACTTTATGAAAAGATAAGTTTAAGTTTAACAACAAAACCCCCATAGAGTCACCACTGTAAGCGGATGACCTTTTTCCTACCCGTGAGGATCGTATGAGATGCGTAGCATGGGGGACAGATCCTCATTCTAGTGTGATGAAAACATTGTTTGATAAAAGTTGATGCTGATGTAAGTCCAATTTGCATGTTAAGGGATACGAGACTTGAAATCCCGTATTTTAAAATAGAGTTGCCACCCGGTTCAGCTTAACCGAGAAATATTGGTACGATTTTCCCACCAGGTGGTACACCATACCATAAGTAGAGATTCCGAGTTTCATATGATGTTATCTATTTTACATTAGGCCAAATTAAAATATTTCATTCTTTTTAAATCAGTTTTGATCCACCCTATTTAATTTTTTTCGGTTTTATATGTTGTTTTTGCGTACCCGAGCATTCAAAGTGATAAATAAATTATTAGAGTCCTCAAAAAACAAATGCAGAAATTAAAATTATTACAAGGCTTTCAAATCCTATACATTTGTCTATATAGTAAATAAAATACCTAAAGGCCTAGACATACATCTAACCTAAATCTACCTGCATGAAAAGGTTAGCACAAATACGGCAGATTGTACGAGAGACATCATAGATAGCGGCATCCCCAATGGCAGGGTCCAAGGGGCAGTGCCCCCTACTGGGTCGATGAACAGCACCTCCGACGGGTCGAGGGGTAATAGCCCCTCGCGGGGTCTAGGGGCAAAGCTCTAGGATGGGGTGGGGTCTATTTTCAGAAGGTCCTGGACCTTCATCGTTCCACTGTATGTCCTAGCTTCAGAAATAAACAAAATAAAATAGCTGGCCAGAAGGTCATGTCCCCGACGGCATGGTTGATACCATCGGCGGCATCAGCGATGTCGCTAGCAGTATCAGTAACACATGCAGACTACATGACTTTTGGATACCATAAAGAAAGGGTCCTACAAGAAAATGAGGCCTCTGGGGGAAAGTGATGTCAATGGCGGTATCAACGATGCCACGAGCGGCATGGTTGATACCGTAGGTGGCTTCAGCTTCTTGCTGCAGTAGTAGTTATCGGTCAAGAATGACCAAAAACCCAAAAACAAGCACAAAACAGCACACAATAGCACAAACAAGTAAGAATGAAGCCAAAGAGCTTTGAGACTCAGAATTTTACCTTGGGGCCTTGAATCCACCACTTCGTAATCCTAGGAACACCTCCGGGGAGCTTGCAAAGATGATTTGGGTAATAAATTTAAGGATTTTTGTCTCTAAACTCCTATTAAATTGATTTTGACCTAAAGTCTATTGATTTTAAGCTTTAACTAAGAGAATTCAAAGAAGAAAAACCAAGAAAAATGGATTGGAATCCCTTTTCTTAGCTTTTCTACTTCTTATCTCACTAAAATCGATTTTCTCACTCTAAAGCCTCTTAAGTAAAATTCACATGTGTTGTTGTCTTGTTTTGGAACCCTAATGCATGTTTATATGGGTAAAAAAGGGGGTCTTTGAGATATTTTGGCCCGTTTCACCGAAATGGCAAAATAGAGCTGGTTAAAGGAAGAAGAAGAAGATATTTGTGCAGAAGCCCACTTTGGGCCATGCCGCCGGTGAGATGGTGATACCACCTGCAGTATGGGCGATACCACCAGCGATTCAACTTCATGCAAGCCAACAGCGAGCGGGCTTACAAGCCCAAAAAGCTGCCAAAGGGGTCAAAAGCGGGTCAGAGGGCATCTTTTTTAATTTTAATGATATTTTAATGGGTATTTAAAGATTAATTTAGTTTTGGGTGCAAATCATCGATTCAAGCTCCTACCGGAAGCGTTATCAGACACACCGAACTGAATTCTCGCAAAAAATAAAATTTGCAGGGAATTTTATATCTGTAATAAAAACTCCAAAGAATTTTTATTATGAGGAATAAAATCGGGAATATGTCATCATCGTCTCACGAGAGGGACTACAAACGGGTCCCTGCAAACAGTCCCCATCTTAAAAAACTTCCAAAAAATCCAAAATCATCAAAATGCAACCGAACCTCATCCCAAACTATACAAAAAGCATCCTAGGCTAAAGTTACATGCATTAGGCTCTATTTCAAGGTCTAAACACACTCTAAATCATTCTAAAAATCAAGAAATTGAAAAAAAACTCAAAAACAGAAAATGGAGAATCAAGAAAAATACCTGAAGTTTGGAAGCATGAGTGTTAGAGGAAGGGATCAGAGGCACTTCAGAAGTGGAAGTGAGCTCCAAAAATGTGTCCCCCTCACACAAAGCGTACCCGATCGAATTCGAGTATTACTGAAGCTCCGCATCGCCCATGTAGGGAAAATCCTCGCACCTAACGGAGAAGTGAGTAGTCTTTAAGATCTTTTTATACATCTTGATCAGTTTTAGGGAGAAAATCGTCGAAGATTACAAAATGGGAAAATTTTGTGTAAGGCAGGATATGAGGAGTCCGATCAGCTTTTGAACCCCCCTGACAGGGACCTATATACACATCTTCATTCTTGATTGAAGGGGCAAAAATTTTTGTTTGTCATAAAGTCAATCAAGAATAAAGATGTGTCTGCTTAGACAATGACTAACTCGACATTTGATTGTTGTCTTTTTATAGGTCATCCAAAATCCCCTGCCAAGAGAGTCATCTACCTTGGTAGAGTAAGGAGAGTCATTCGCCTTAGGAAAGGGATATGCTATCAGTTAGGAAAGTCATTTGCCTTAGGAAAGGGATACGCTAACAGTTAGTAGAGTCATCTGCCTTAGGAAAGGGATACATCAGCCACGAGAGTCATCCACCTTAGGAAAGGGGTACACAATCAATTAGGAAATTCACCCGCCTTAGGAAAGGGATACATCAGCCAGGAGAGTTATCTGCCTTAGTAAAGGTATACGCTATCAGTCAGGAGAGTCATCCGCCGTAGGAAAAGGATATGCCATTAATTAGGAGAGTCAATCCGCCTTAGGAAAGGGATATATTAGCTAGGAGAGTCAATTTGCCTTAGCAAAGGGATATACCAGCTAAGAGAGTCATCCGCTTTAGGAAAGGGATACATCATCAATCAGGATAGTCGATCCACCTAAGAAAAGGGATGCATCAGCTAGAAAAGTTGTCTACCACAGGAAAGGGATGCCTAGGGAAGGAGTTTACCTTGAGGAAGGAGCTCACACATGTCATCACCTCAGGTATAATTTCTAAACCCTCACTGACATCATGAGATCATATAGATCTATATCTGCAGTGATCCCACGAGAGGAAGTTACTAAGCACTATATTTTAGCGATCCTTCTCATGGAACAATGATGAGAGCTAGATAATGCAATCTCTTATAGGTGTTATCCATCAGAGGTATTCCTACTATTGTAGAGTTGAGTTTAGCCGAAGTTTGGAAACCTAGTTTGCCCTGAGGGACCCATACGGGTGCTGCCTAGTGGTATGGATCCACTGCTGGACCCCGTAAGGGTCATTTCCTTCTATATGCCTGGTCGGGAAGGACCCCTACGGGTGGGGTCCCACCTGTATAGGTCCTCTTGTTACTTGATTAGGCTTTATGGAAGGAGATCCTTACCTATTTTGGAAGAAGGCAGGTCGTGAATGCTGTTTATTGCATTGAGACCTCATTTCCCCCTACATATAGGGCCTTTTCCTCACCTTTTCATACAGAAAACAATAAGAAGACAACGCAGAAATTATATTACGTACAAATGCTAGTAGTTTCTATAGAAATTTAAAGGGTATAGTTGAGGTATAAGAGGTATAAAATAGGGAGAAACCCCCGTTCCTTGATGTTTTGTCCACATTTTATTCATTCCTAGCTCCATTTATTAGGATTTAGGGGAGTTTTTGTCCACATAAATACTCGCCCAGATAGTCCTAAAATCTCAATTTAATCATCTACTTTGGCTAGACTCTCTCAACAGCAAAGGGATAACGCTCCTGAGTTTCAAAGAGACTCATATCTCGGTTATTTTATCATTATTCTTTGCCACTTCTATTATATTTGTTCTTTTTATTCTTGTTTTGGGTCTGGTCCTAACCCGTATGAGCCTTGTTAGAAACCCCATGTCCTTAAGGATACTAAATTGGTGCGCCATACTCATATGGAAGGAAATCCCATTTTTATTTCATTTCTCCTCCATTAATTTGCTTATTAAATTGAACTGAGTTTCTGCCCGAGACCAGACAGGACCCGTATGGGTCCCCCATACCCGTACCGGACCTCCTTAGTAGCCATACTGATCCCATTCACCGCGTATGGGTACCAGCCCCAAGCTAAACCCCCGAATTCATTTTTAAATAGTTAAAATCAATCAACTCACCATTTGCTATGCAATCACCAACAAAAGTTGAAATGTGTTTTTATAACAAAATACGTTGAAGACTCGTTATTTCTCTCTGATCCAAAAAGCTGCCCGGGAACTATCGATCGTAAAAATTGTCACGCAAACATAATCACATTTTTCCTAATAAAATGCTGACTATTCTGTGCTATAAACTGTGCTAATCTCTGTGGATGTAGGGGAATTTATTTTATTTTGCTCTGTAACTTAGAACAAATGTATAGGTCCTTTCACAACTACCTTCATTTTCTCCCAATTGTAATGTTTATTCCCCCATTCATTGCTTGTGCTTTATTGTAATCTGTAAATGCATGTAACGAGTGTGAAATAGTGTAGAAAAATAGGATTTCTAAAAGGGTATTACATGGTGAATGTAATTTTCAATCAACTAAATGAGAAATAAGTGACACATCCAATACCCGAATCTCTGATCCATATGGTATGAGTGTCCCACCCAATAGGAACTGTACAAAAACTCTTTCCTAAGTAGACAACTTGGGTGGCAACTCTATCATATGTATCAAGATTTGGGTCTCGATTCTATTATTCATTAAAGTTGGCTAAAATGTACGAAGTTGAACTAAAAAGGTTTCATTACGCCTAAATCCAACCAACCCCCAGTGGGCCCCACCTCTCGTCTAGGTGCCAAGGGAGACCACACGTCATCGACACCTTGCACCTCTGGGTTAAAGAACGTGGGGGCAACCTATTAAAGAGCCCTAACTGCATTATTGCACGACATGATCCCTAAAGAACTTGAGGCTTATGTGGATGACATGCTGGTAAAGTCTAACACAAGGGAAGAGCACCTAGAGATTCTAGACAGATTCTTGGTGAGAATTGAAAAGTTCAACCTACATTTGAATGCAAAGAAATGTGTGTTTTCAGTGACATCAGGAAAACTCTTGGGCCACATCGTTAGCCAAGAGGGATTGAAGTGTATCCCGACAATGTTAAAGCCATCCAAGTAATGCCTATTCCTATAACTAAAAGGGAAGTTAGGTCATTTCTTAGATTACTTGAGTATGTGAGTCATTTTATTGCCAAGTTAAAAACAGTTTGTGAACCAATCTTTAAGTTGTTGAGAAAGAGGCAGCAGATAGAGTGGAATGAGCAATTCAAGATAGCCTTTGATAAGATAAAAGCCTACCTCATGAGTCCCCCATTCCTGGGACCTCTAATGCTTGGCAAGCCATTGATTCTCTATTTGGCCATATAAGAGTCGTCTGTAGGTGCAATGTTAGTTCGAGAACAAGAGGTCAAGAGTGAGCACGCCATCTACTACTTGAGTAAAAAGTTGTTGGAATGTGAGATGAGATACACGGTTATGGAAAGGACGTGCACTATGATGGTATGGTTAACAAAGAAGTTGAGGCATTACTTCCAATCTTATAGAATGCAAGCAGTTGAGAAGGTAGACCCAATGAAGTATCTTTATCAATCCCCCACATTGGCGGGGTAGCTCTATCATTCACTTCTTTTACTGTCCAAGTTTGATATTGACTATGTAATAAAGAAGGTCATCAAGGGGAGAGCAGTGGCTGAATTTTTAGTAAGCCAACCCATAGAGTTTGTTATGTTGAAAACCTAGATTTTCCCGATGAGTAGTTAGCAGCAGTGGAAGCAGAGAAGGCTGAATAAATCGTGTTCTTTGATGGGGCTATGAATCAAAATGGTGTTGGTATTTGGGGGATCTTCATTATGCCTTAAGGTTAGGTTATCCCATTGTGCAAACAATTGGAATTCCCAGTCACCAATAATGGAGCCCAGTATGAAGCTTGTCTCTTTGGTCTTGATGCTCTGTTGAAAGTAGGAGCAATGGAAGCAAGCGTAATGGGAGATTTTACACTAGTGATAACGCTTGTTGTAGGGGAGTGAGAAATCAAATAAGAGTCACTCAGGCCATACATTGAAGCAATTTGGGATTTGTCAAAATAGTTCAGTCAATGCTTCTTTGAACATATATCTAGGGATAATAATCAGATGTCCGATCTATCCATTGGTAATAGAAATGGCTCGTTCCCCATTTCATTAGAAGGTTCATGTTGTGACTATAAAGGAGTAAAAGGCTTGTTGGTACAATGACATTAAAAAGTTTTTAAAAGAAGGAGAATGTCCTAGAGGGTTATCAAGTTCAAATCACATGACTCTCAAGAGATTGGAGACATAGTTTAGACTAGTAGATGAGGATCTCTTCAAAAGGAAAGCTAAAGGTTTATTGTTGAGATGTTTGACAGAAGAAGAGTTGGAAAAGGTAATAATCTAGGTGCACTAAAGGGATTGCGGCCCATATATGAATGGGGTGGCTTTAGCTACGAAGAATAAGGGAATGGGATACTTCTGGACCACAATGAATGCAACTATGTTGACAAAGTCTGGAAATGTCAAGAATGCAAGATTCTTGGGTATATACAACATTTACCTCCATCCAAACTTCACAATTTGTTTACTCCTTTGCCTTTCTTGGTGTAGGGGATAGATATAATTGGTGAAATTTGGCCATCATCAACCAACAGACATGGATTCATCATAGTTGTAGTTAATTATTTTTCAAAATGGGTAGAGACCGAATCCTACACTAGTATCACCAGCAAGAAAATGGCCAAGTTCATAGAGAGGCATATTTTTTCTTGATCTGGGATTCCGCACCATGTGGTCTCCAATAATGGGGTTCAATTTCAAGCGGCCACGATAGAATAATTTAAGAAGTTTAACTTCAAGCATCATAGATCTTTTCTATATAGACCACAAGCTAATGGGGCAGTTACGGCTACCAATAAGTCGATCAAGAGGATTTTATCCAAGACAGTGGATACCTACAGGGATTGGGCTGATAAACTTCCATTTGTAGTTTGGGAGTATAGAACCAGCATGAGGACACCCACTGATTAGACATCTTTCTTCTTAGTATATGGAATAGAAGCCATGTTGCCTACGGAGATCGAAGTAAGATCTCTGTGAATATCACTTGAAGCTCACTTGAAAGAGTCAGATTGGGCAATGGCTAGGTATGAATAGTTGAACGTGATAGATGAGAAGCAACTCAAAGCACTTGACCACCTACATATGTACCAACAGTGCATGGCTTGAGCTTACAAAAATAGAGTCAGATACCCGAACCAACCCCTCAAGGTGGGTGATCTGGTCCTCAAACTGCTATGCCAAGTCAACACTTACGCCAGGGGCAAGTTCAGGCCTAATTAGGAAGGACCATTTGCTATTAAGACAGTCCTTGGCAAGGGAGGAATCAAACTCATGGATATTGATGGAAATGAGTTCATGAATTCAGGGAATCAAGATAGGCTTAAGCATTATCATGTCAATGTCATAAGAACTAAATCACAGAATAGCAGTATAATGAATAAAATAAACAAAAATTAAATAACCCATCAAGTTATCTTCCACTGCTCGGGGCAAAAATTAGAGTGCAACCTAATGATCGGTATTCCACAAACCGATCAGGCAAAAGTTAGGGTATCCTAATGTAATGAATAAAGCCCGAAAAGGGTGGCTTAGGCAAAAGTTAGGGAATTGATAGAAAAATGTCAGTTGCTTTCTGGAAAATCTTTAAAAGGACCAGTACGCAATAGGAATTAACCATTGAAAATTGTTGCCATTGCCAGTGTACTCAAAATTAATCTCATCAACAAACATGTTATGATTTTCCTAAGGATTTTGGTCTTATGAATACATGGATGTCTTTAGGTGAAATAATTGCAAGTATGTGAAAATAATTTTTTCTCTACACTTTGTGCATCTTTGTTGTCATCTTCACTAATTGCATGTATGTATTATTCAACAAAAGACAAAAACACCAATAGGCCATAAAAGAAATAAACCCTATGCAAAAGTTGGAAAAAGTCTGCTGGATTGAAAACCTGGAAGGGCGATCCAAGTAAAAGTTAAGGTAAAAGAGAAGAAAGAAGAAGTACGTTGAGTTGAGCCACCAAGCGCCAGTTTTGTTATTGCACTTGCTTTTATTGATTACAACGTTATTTGTAATTATAATGCATCACAGCTGGGATCCCATGAACTCAGTTCCCCCACTATAAAATCACACGATAGCACGTATCCTAAGAACTGATAATATAAACCTGCCTTGGTAATATTTGTCAGTCTAGATTGGGTCAGTTCATCGTGATTTGGAACTTCGAGTGTTCGATGGTTTACTCACTTGCGGCTTTACAGACAACAATATTTAATGCATTCAGTTCAGAAAGAAGAAAAAGTTCAGCATGTATGAAATTAAATAGCAAAAGTATCAGCATAAATGACATCGAAGTTTACATCAAAATAAGCCATGTAGGGGGATTTTGTCCATGTAGTACATCCTGGGTCTCATTAGCAACTAGGTCCGCTAAGTCAATTCTCACATGACCCCCCATACAATCTCTAGCCATAGTACTAGTTACCTCAACTGGCTGCTACACCTCTTACTTGGGTCCACCTCCCTAGGTCACTACCATTGCTACTTAGTATGCAGAGTGATCATCCTCTGAAGATGTGTCAAATGACTCAAGTGTTTGCCTTCCCTTAGTCATCTTGGCCACCTGTGCTGGCACAAGGTCTAACCGAAGCTGTCTCCTCCTTAGCCATCACCAGGTCTATCTCTAGGTGTGGGATTCTATCCAACTCTGCAGTGGCCACCCACAGCTACTCCTCCATGAAGGTAGCCCGATCCTCAACAGTATCCAGGTCTCGGGAAGACTTATCATGCTTCATAGCCAGCAGAGTCTACAGGAAGATTAGGAGATCAGTACACATATGTAAATATCATAGCATGCATGCATAGTTTGTTAAATCTTTGTAGGAAAATTAAGCTTACTATAGTAAGGGCATCTTGTGCCAACATCAGATCTCGGGATAAGAGGCATCTCTAAGCAATCCTCTCAGCCTCAGCCACAGAAACCTATAAAGAACCAATCAAGTTAGTTTAGAATGTAACTCAAGTGTCTAAAACCCCAGCAGCTCGGGATCAGCTGGCTTAGCATGAGCAGGGGTAGGTGGCTCGGCAGAAGTGGCAGCAGCAGCGATCTTCTTCTGCTTAGAGGCTGAAGACTGCATCACGATTCATAGATTATCAGGTCCTCAATTTATGCACATAAATATAAAAGCGCAAAAATTTACAAGGTTGAATTAAAAGGTTTACCTGGGTGGAAGAAGTAGCAGATTTGGGAAGACCCTCAGTCCAGCGAATGAAGGTGCCCCTGCGATCACCTCAAAGTCCGTCGCCATCCTCATCATCATCATCAATGATGTTCTCTCTATAATGGAACTCAAGAACCTGATCGCTCGGGTAAATCCTTGGGCATGGCTGAATGAGCGAGTCCCGGATGAAATCTGGATATGAGTCCTCTATTGATAGCACGCGAGCCCCCTTACCCAGGAGATGCAGTCCCTGGTCTGTATCGGGCATTAGATACAGCCAAAATACCCCCTCTGATATAGGTGGAGGGATGGGCCTCCCAACTACCGAGCTAGTCAACTAATCACAAACTCACTTGTAGAAATACCACTCGAGTGAGAGTGGTGACTCCAGTATAAACTGACGATCATCCATACACCATTGCATCCCCTCAATCTCATCGTGAATGACCAAATAACTCCAGGGATCATGATAAACCTGAATATAGCGAAAGTGCACTATAAGAACCCTAACAGTATAAATACGGTTTCCTACTAATAGTTTGTTAAACTAAAAGTACAGGTTCAGGTTTGGAACGATTACCCAACCAGAGTGGAATTGGAGGATATAATCCTGGTACTCAGATATGGTCCCAGTCTTCTACTATGAGGGACCCATCCACCTCAAGATGATATGAGGCATCTCAGGCTACCCAAACAGACTAAGCTTGGGGATGAAATGGTGCTCGAATGTCCATATCTACAAAAGGAAACCAAAAGTCCGTGACCGAATAGTTAAAGTTAAGATAGAAATGATAGGGATAGGTTCAGAGTTTACCATAAGGAGCTCAAATGGTTGATCTTTAGCTTAGACTACTGATCCTAAATGCCAACGTCCAGGCCATAGTAAAGCTAGGCTAGAATAGCTCCGCACCAGTTCTTGCTAGGCACGCTGGCAAGATCTTATACAACAGATAACAACTCATAGTTAATGCTGATCGAGTAGGTCAGGAAGAGGAAAGACCTAGCGTACTGATCTATCCTATCCATAGCAATCAGACTTAGCTACGCCCGTAAGTAGGTGTACAAATCTGCTTACTTGAGCTAGTGCTTCCCCCCAGGACAAAGCCTACGGAGTCGCTCTACGTAGTCCATCACCTTAGCCCATGAATGCCAACGGTCGGCATACACGTTGAAGTGGATAATCTCACCATCCTCAGAAACTCTTGTTAGTGCACACATATCTGAGGGAGTAACAGTAACCTCCCCAATGGCAAAGTGGAATGCATGTATAGTCTCCGCCCATTGCTTCGCTAGAGCAAAAAAGGCAGCTGGGGCAAGCATCGTTGGGCCAACTAGAATGGCCTGAATAATAGCTGTGAAGCCCAAAGCATCAATGCGAGGCATCAGCTCAATATCCCCCATAGAACGTATCTCCTTGTACCACTCCCAGCAGAAGCTTAGAGCTTTGATGGTCTTGAAAGAGAACTACAAAGACAAAATGAATTGCAATAAGGTTAGAATGCAGTGAAAAAGTCAAAAATTCTAAAAAAGTTACGAGAGATGGGATTTTGGACATTCTATCCTAAAAATTGGTTCTTGTATGGGTGAGGCAGACCCATACGGGTGCTACTCTGGGACCCGTATGAAAAACAAGACCCGTACAAGTCCTTCCCACCCGTACGGGTCCTCTACAAAAAGTCCCTCAACCGGAAATTTCCCAAACAAGCCATTTTTGTCCAAATTCAATCAAATCCTAATCTAACTAATTCAAAAAGTTCCCTACACTCAAGTTTCATGCATTAGGCTATATTTTAATCCGTAAAACACCCTAAAATCATACCGAATCAAACAAATTAAAAAACGAGGAAAAGTCAGAAATTAAGGATTTGAATCCACTTAGTTGGAGTTCGGAGGGATGAGTATTGGGGGAAGACACCAAGGGGACCTTAGAAGTAGGTGTGAGACCCAAGATTTCATCCTCTTCACAAAATGCATGTTCCACATTCATCGAGCATCGATAGAGCTCTGAATTACCAATCCGAGGCAATTCCTTACGCTTTAGGTTAAAGCGGCCGGCATCAGGGATCTTTTTACACATGTTTGATTAATTTTTGGACAAAATTCTCTGAAAGTTGGAGAATTTGGAGGTTTTGGTAAAAGGGGGGAGTGGGGGATAGTTCGTCATTTTAAAACTCCCTCGATGCACCTATATGGGTCCTAGCCACCTATATAGGTCCCCTAAGCCTCATACCAAACCCGTACAGGTCCTCCCCACCTGTATGGGTCCAAACTTTTAGGGACAAACTAGCTTTTGGAAGGAATTAGTTCCTCCAGTAGCAGGGACACATCAAATCAAATCCAGGGGCCAACCCCGCTTCTCTCACACCATGTATTTCAATTAATTCAGGGGTAAAACCCCTAGCTCACGTTAATCCATAATCGAAGGGGTAGAAATTTTTGTTCACCACAAAGTCAAAAAAGGATCAAGGTAGGCTATTTTGGGTCCATTACTGACACAAACAATTTTTCCTGTGTAGGTCCATTCATGGGAAGGATCCCAAAGTGATAAAAACATCAAGGGGCAGCAATGCTTGAACCAAGGAAGTGTGAACCTAGAAGAAATCCCTAATAGATAAATCATCTAAGAATACATCTCCCCAGCAAGGTAGTCAATCGAGGAGCATCCCCCCATTCCCTAGTTATAAAATCCGTCAAGGGGCATCCCCCATCATCAAACACCCTAGGGGCACTAACCCTAGGGCTCCCCCCAGTAGTAGAACCAATCAAGGGACATTCCATCCTTAAACAATTAGGCCAAGCCCGACATTTCTTACACTTAGTTTACAGTTTATTCAAGGGCCAACCCCCATCCACACATCTTTATTCTTAATTGAACGGGCAATTTTTTTTGTTCACCGCAAAGTCAATCAAGAATCAAGACGTGTCATCTTAGCAAGTAACTAACTCAGTGTTTTTATTGTCTCTTAAATAGGTTATTCAAAGTCCCTAGCAAGAAAGTCATCCACCTTAGGAAAGGGATACACCATCATCAGTGAGGAAAGTCATTCACCTTAGGAAAGGGATACACCATCGTTAGCTAGGAAATTTGATCTGCCTTAAGAAAGAGATACACTTATCTTCCCCAGTGAAGTCACTAGAGAAATGCATAGGTAAAGGAAAGTCATCCACCTTAAGAAAGGGATACGCATCAGCAAAGGAATGTCATCTGCCTCAAGAAAGGGATACGCATCAACAAAGGAAAGTTGTCCGGCTCAGAAAAGGGACACCTAAGAAAGGAGTTTGCCTCAAGAGAGGAACCCATCCATGTCATCTCCTTAGGTATAATTTGTAAACCCTCGCTCATACTGTGAGATCATATAGATCTATATCTATAGTGATCCTATGAGGGGCAGTCTGTGAGCATTGGATTTTGATGATCCTTGTCACAAAACATTGATGAGAGCTAGATAACGAAATCTTTTATCGGTGTTATCTATTAGAGGTGTTCCCATTACAACAGAGTTGAGTTTGGCCAAGTTTTGGAGACCTAGACTACTTTAGGGTCCCCTGTATAGGTCACACCTTGGGGGTACAGGTCCATGGGTTGACCTGTATAGCCCCACAACCCTATGTGGGTGGGAGGGACCCGTACGGGTCTTCCTCATCAGTATGGGTTCGATTCTTGCCCAAACAGGCAGAATGGCAGGTAAATCATACCTTATTTAGGAGAAATCAGTCATGAATGCAATTTATTGCGTTCAGACCTGACTTCCTCCTATAAATAAAGGCTTTTGCCTCATTTCAAGGGGGAGAAAATTAGAAAAGAAAATAGATTATATAGTTTATGAATTCTAGCAATATTTCAAGTAGTAGCATGGGTATAGTTGAGGTATAGGAGGTATAAAATAGGGAGAAAACCCATTCCTTGAGGTTTTGTCCACATTTTATTCATTCCTAACTTCATTTGTTAATATTTGGCGGGAAGGTTCTACCCATTTTCCACAATAAATTGGATCTCAAAACCATTTACTTTAGCTAGGCTCTCTCTCGACATTGGGGACGTATCAAAGTGGATTCACAATGTAAAGGTATGCTCCTAAGTTTCAAAGAGACTCACATCTCATTTATTTTATTGCCATTTCCTATATTTTATTCCTTCTCTATAAATCTACTATGTTTGTTAAACTAAGCTTCTATCCGAGACCAGAAACCCATACGGGTCTCCCAGCACCCGTACGGGTCCCCACCCACCTATACGGGTACTGGCCCCTAGGCAGAACCCAAAGTTCCCTTTTTCATTTGTAAAATCAACCTAACATCACCATTTGCCATGTGATCAATTTCACTAATAATCCAATAAATCAACCCATGAAAAGTTAAAATATGTTTTCATAATAAAATACATTGAAGACTAGTTATTTCCTTTCGATCCTAGTAGCCACCCGGACACTATCGATCACAAAATCGCCACACTAACATAATCACATTTTTCCTAACAAAATGCTAACTTATGATGTGACATAAACTATGCTAATCTTTGTGGATGTAGGCAAATTTATTTATTTTGTTTTATAACTTAGGACAAATGTATAGGTTCCCTTGCAATTCCCCTATTTTTCCCCGGTTGTAATTTTTATTCCCCTTTTATTATTTGTGCTTTATTATAAACTATTGTACGCATGTAACGAGTGTAACATAATCACATTTTTTCTAACAAAATGCTAACTTATGATGTCACATAAACTATGCTAATCTTTGTGGATGTAGGCAAATTTATTTATTTTGTTTTGTAACTTAGGACAAATGTATAGGTTCCCTTGCAATTCCCCTATTTTTGCCCGGTTGTAATTTTTATTCCCCTTTTATTATTTGTGCTTTATTATAAACTGTTGTACTCATGTAACGAGTGTGAAAGAGTGTAGAAAACAAGGGTTTTCGTAATATTTCCCTAAATGATGAAAAGAAAGTGGTTTTTCGCGCCGAATGTAATTTGAATTAATTAAATGAGAAATAAGTTACTCATCCCATACCTAAATCTCTAATGCAAATGGTATGAGTCTCCCTCCCTATGGGAACTGTACAAAAACTCTATCCCGAGTAGACAACTTGGGTGGCGACTCTATCATTTGTATCGAGATTTGGGTCTCGATTCTTTTATTAATAAAATTGGTTAAAATGTGATAACTTTAACTAAATGGTTCCACCACACCTAAATCAACCACCCCCAGTAGACCCCGCTGCAAGGCACCAAGAGAAATCCACATATTTTGGACAGTGGGAGTTTATAAGTGTACTTGCAAAATACTTATGAATAAAATTTATTGTTCTTCATCAAATATTTTTTTCTATTATCAATAATTGTTCTACCCAAAAGATTAGTGCATTTTGAGATTCAAGTAGAGGAAGGGCCACGATTGAGGATTGACAACCCGTAATTGTTGGCAGCTTGATTTAACTTAATTCTTAATTATTTAATTTACTTTTTTCATTGCATCATTCTTAATTCTATTTCATTCTTATCACCTTTCCTCTCTACTTATGCCTAATAAGTTTTATGATCGAGTGTATGATATGCATTGCTTATTATATTGAGTTCGCTTTATTGTTAGTCGTGTAAGTTTGAATAAAATTAGTGGTACTAGTCTTGGATTAAAATCGTGGACATTCTATTCACATTCAAGTAACTTCAAATTAATGTTCATTCATAGTTTTGTTAGTAGCGTTCGGTATAGTCCTACCCGGATATATTTGTCTTTACTTGCATGATTATAGTTTATGTGTGAGTCATCCTTACTAAGCATAATATATTTGGTATTTGGGTTTGCATGCACGATGAACAATTCAACTCTAGATAATAAGATAGAATGCTTATGATATACCTGTACACATTAAATAAATAAAATACTTGTGTTGAACCAGATTAACTTTTGTGCCTAATTGCTTTCTGATTATCTGCTCTTCGTTGTTTCATCTCTAGTCGATCCCTATTTCATCTACCCATCACTTTATCCGTTTTATCTAAATTTTTGCTGAATTAAGTTCATTTCTTTCCTCATGGGATCGATAATATTTTAAAACTACATCGCAACCGTATACTTGCGATTTCCTTTTTTCTACTTTAGCACTAGCGGCACTGACAATGCTAGTTTATTCAAAGAACTCATTTCTAGTGTGTGGAAAAGTAGCGAACTTGTTCAGGTGTACAAGTTAACTATTGAGGAGATGTACCCAATAGAGTACTATTGCTATTATTCAAGTTAACAAATATCCCCAATACAAATATATTTTGGATCATACTCTAGCAATCTATAGAATATGATTATGGGTATAGTTGAAGTCTATCCATTGGTAAGCTGAGTAGTCAAGATGGAATCTATCATTCCATTATAGCAATATAAGGGAGACGTAACTTGGCCAATTGTTTGAAGTGACACACTCGCAAAACAGCTAATCATAGTATGAGTTGATAGGATAGGATCCTATCAAACACATTAATTTGGTTGTGTGGTGTACTTTTATAGCAAGACTAAATACTAGGGTAGCCATTAAGGCTACTAGTGGACTAACACTTAACCCGAGTCCTAGAAAACAGATTATACTTAACCATTGATAGAAGAAGTGAATTGTATTGAAACTATTGTAGAATTGGGATTAAATCACATGGACGTGACATTCTGAATATCAGGGGGTCATATGCCTGATAAGTGTTAAAACTATGTTTATCATGTGGCTAAACAATTCTCAATTGTATACAATTCTTTGGTGTTATTATTTTATTTATAAGGTTTCACATGATTTGTTGTTGTTTTAGATGCATTTTTAGGAAATAGGTGAATCTTATATGGAATTTGCATAGAAATGCAAATTAGCCTGAAAGTACGAGAAGTTAGCAGAAAAGGACTTATTTTATTACAAAATCGGCTAAGTTTTCGATGATTGGAAAGAAGTCAAAGTCAACATGAAGACTCTTTCAATTTTGTTGTTCGCTACTGCGACATACAACGCCACGATCGTGACTATGAAATTTCAAAGGCATTAGGTTTTACATATTAAAGCCAGAGGCACGACATCTTCTGTAATGATCGTGACATGCTAAACAAAGGCTACGCATATTTTCTTCCAAGAGGCATTTCAACAGCCATTAACTTCCATTTAGATAAGGTACCTTTTCATCAACCAAATACATGAAGAGATACAATTTTTCACCCTCTATATGTAGGCCATTTTTTGCCATACCAAGGGGAGATGATCTGATTTACAATTGTTAGACATTAGCCATAGACGGAGAGAAAAATGAGAGAGTGAAATCTACATAGTTCTTTGGTTTCTTAGTTATTCTCTAGAGTGTTGTTTTATGTTGTACTTGCAAAATAGTTATGAATAAAATTCATTGTTCTTCATCAAATATTATGTTCTATTATCTATACTTTTTCTACTCAAAAGATTAGTGCATTTAGAGATACAAGTAGGAGAAGGGCCACGATGGAGGATTGACAACCCATCAAAGAAAGGGGATTGATCTAACCTAATCCTTTAATTTCATTTAATGCGTCATACCTAATTATTATTTGTTCCATATCACCTTTACTCTCTACTTGTTCTTCATACGTTTTATGATTGAATGTATGGTAAGTAGTGCTTGTTGTATTATGTTCTCTTTGTTGTTATGCATGTGAGTTTGAATAGAATTAGTGGTACAGTTCTTGCGTCAAAAGTAGGGACTTCTATTCACATTTAAGTAACTTGAAACTAGTGTTCATTCGTTATCTTGTTAATGGAGTTTGGTATAGTCCTACTGGGATATATTTTTCTTTACATGCATGATTATAGTTTATGTGAGACCCATCTTTACTAAGGATAATAATTTAACTCTAGATCATAAATTTGAAAATTTATGATATACTTGCACACATTAATAAAACATAATATAGGTGTTGAACCGGAATAACTTTGTGCCCAATTTCTTTGTGATTCTCTCCTCTTCATTGTTTTGTCTCTCGTCTATCCCCATTTCACCTAACCATCACTTTATATAATTTATCAAAATTTTGGTTTAATTAAGTTCGTTTCTTTCCTCATGGGATTGATAACTTTTTGAAAACTACATCATAACTGTATACTTGCAGTTTCCTCTTTTCTACTTTTACACTAGCGATGCTGACAATGCCTGTTCATTTAAAGAACTTATTTCTAGTGTGTGGCAAAGTAGTGAACAAGTTTTAGGCACCATTGTGGGGGAAAGCAAACTTGATTTTTTTCCCAAAATTCTTTAATTTTTGTATATATTGTTACTACTTATGATTGTTTTCTTATATCTAAAAGGTTTAGTGTATACCAAGAATGAGAAGTTCTTTGGAATCACTTAAGCAATTCAAACTCGAAATTGAGAGGCTAATCTCCAGAAGTAGATGACATAAAAATAAAAAGACAAGGACAAGAATGTTTGACGTTCACAATAATGCTGGACCGTAAAATCCACCACCACCACCACCACCAAGGAGGATGATGGATTATGTTATTCCTACTATTGATGGAGCAACCTAAGGAATTTCTACACCACCAATTGCTTCCAATCAATTTGAAATTAAGTCATCCTTACTCTAGATGCTTACCAACAATGTGCAATACTATGGATTACCAAATGAAGATCCAAATGCTCACTTTGCGAATTATCTAGAATTTTGTGATACATTCACGATGAATGATGTTAGCGATGAATCAATTAAATTGGAATTATTTTTATTTACACTACAGGATGAGGCAAAATTTTTGTTTAATTCATTACCCCTAAATTCGATCTTTACATGGTTACTGTTAGCACAAGTATTCGTCAACAAATATTTTCCATTAGCCAAAACTGTAAGAATGATTAAAGAGATCACATCTTTTTCTCAAAGGGAAAGCGACCGTGTGTGAAGCATGGGAGAGATATAAGGAACTCCAATGTATGTGTCTTCACCATGGTATACGATAAAATGTTATAATTCAAACATTTTATAATGGTGTCAATCAAGCAACTAGGACGACTATAGACACTTTGGTACCAGTTCTTTGATGAAAAAGATGAGTCAAGAACCGTTCAATCTATTAGAAGAGATGGCAACTAATAATAGTATGTGGTCAGTCAAAAGAGCACATGTATAAGTTCATACTCAAGTTTCATCTTCTTTGCCATAAACGTCTTTAAGTTTAATGAAAAGAATCAATGATTTAGATCTGTATTCGGTTGTGCAAGCACAATTTCTGTTTTGTCTCACAAGATAGATAATCTTCATATTAGCAAGAATTATCCCTTAACTTGCAACAACTATGGGAAAATTGGTCATACATTGCCCCAATGTAATTACAAATCATATGATGGTGAACAATTGCATTATGTTCAGAATCAAGGACAAGGAAATTCTTATGGATATGGAAATTCCAATACTAATAATTATCGTAATAATTGTATTTGTAATTGGAAATCTAATGATAATCAACAAAGGAAATATGGCAACAATGATAATTTTGGTATCCTCAACAATGGGTTAGACAAAGTTTTGGAGCATATTTCGAATAAGAAAGGAAACAATGTGGACAACTACAAGCATTTGGAAGAAAATATGGACCAATTGTTTAAGAATCACTCTTCTTCAATTAACAACTTAGAAATTTAGTTTTGTTAACTAGCATTTTCAATCCCATTAAGAAGTAAATGATGTCTACCGTAAAATACAGAAAATAATCCAAAAGAGAATGTTCATGTAATCGCAGTCAGAAGTCGCAAAGTGTTAGATAATTTGGTTCCTCAAAAGAAAATATATGTTAAGAGTAAGCTAATAATTCCTCTAAAACTTATTGATCATCCTAGCATCGATATTAATGAAGGAACGGCCAAAGAAAAATCCGAATCTCAGCCACAACCTATGAAAAGTACTAGTCTTCGACCACCATTTCCTCAAAAGTTGAACAAGAAGAATGATGAGAAGTAGTTTGTTGATTTTATCAATAAATTGAAGGGGCTGGAGATAAATCTTTCATTCATTGAAGTGATCATATAGGTGCCTAACTATGGAAATTTTATCATGGAGCTTTTATCGTGAATATGCAACTTGGATGAAGTGACCACAATTTCGCTTACCATGGATTGTAGTAAGACACTCATCGCTACAATCTGTAGTAAACTTAAAGTTCCTTCAAGTTTCACTATTCCATGTAAACTTGGAGATATACATTTTCCAAAGTACCTCTATGATCTTGGAGCAAGCATTAACCTCATGTCGTTATCAATTTTCAAGAAGCTTAAGTTGGAAGACCATGTCAAGAGAACTAACATGGTTTTACAATTGGCAGATCAGTCAAGTAAACGTCATTATGGAATTATTGAAGATGTTTTGGTCAAGGTTGCTAAGTTCATTTTCCCTAACAACTTTGTGGGGCCTAATTTTGCCTACGAAGAAAATTTTCCTATAATCTTAGGAAGACCGTTTATGCATACCGATAAAGCACTAGTGGATGTTTCGCAAGGTAGGATTAAACTATGCATTGGAGAGGAGACTATAGAATTCAACATGGAAAAAGCTTAACAATACCCAATGGATGAAGATGTATGCAAGAAATTGGACCTAATCGATGCATGCATTCAAGAAGTTATTAAGATGGATTATATCAACAACTCAAGTACAAAGGAAACAACTTTTTCCTTTACCTAAGGTATGTCTTCTTTACCTTGTATATATATATATATTATATAAAAATTTAATATATATATATATATATATATATATGTTTTTAAGTGTTTTCACAGAAGATTTGTACAAGTTTTTCAAAGAAAAAGGGTATTTTATGAACTCGCGATCACGAATAAATAAGTCGCGCTGGTGTCTTTAAGTCTCAAAACAAATTGTTTCTAAAAATTGCCTTTCACGATCACAACAAATCTAGTTATGACCATGACACAATGTTTTGAAGTAATTATTTCAAATGTTCAGAAGTTTTAAAAAAATGTATTTTATAATTGGAAACTGCTAATAACGACTATATTTTGATTTCCAAAGGGTATATCCCTATTTTATCAGTTTTTACTCTTCTAATTCAGTGTTTATTCACTATTAAAGACCATTTGATTGATATTCGTTCAATCTATTTGTTCTTCAGCATCAACCTATCAAAAAATTTCCTATTTTCTTTAAACTTCATCTTATTTTCAAACAAAATTTTTCCTTGATTCACAACAATGGGTCCTAAGAAGGAAGTGCAATCTAAGGAGAAGAAGAAGTCCATCAATTACCAAAAGTGATTTGCAACTCCTTTTCCAATTCATTAAGAAGAAGAGGGGGAGCCATACTTAAGGACTAAAGATGCAAAGATACAAGGTATGCATTTTTATGACCCAACTTTTTGTTTGCAGTCCGGAATTCAAGAAGAGGTTGAGGAATACCTAAATTCTTTAGGATTGGGAAAATTTGAGGATTTGCATTTTTTGTTGAGTATTGACTGGGTGATCAAGTTTTTAACAACTTTTAGATATGTTGGGGAATTAAGAGATTATGTTAAGTTTAGAAATTAAGGAGAAGAATTTAAGGTTAAAAGTATGCATTTGTATGCATGGTTTGGTTTTGAATTGGAGCATAAGGATCTATTTGTAGATTAGTCATTTAAACCGAAGGAAATTTGGAAACTCACTATAGGGTTAGGCGATTATGTTCAAAAAAATTCATCTAACAAGTTGAATACAAGAGAAGCGGCCATATACTTACACAAATACATTTCTCAAAGCATTTTGTTTAAGTATGAAACCAAAAAGGTTCAACATAGGGAATTATTTGTGTTTGAATGTGCAATTGATAAGGAACCGGTGAACAAACGTACACTAATTTAGGAAACTTTAAGAGGATGCGCACTACATAAGAATTTCAGAATTGATGGTGCTAAATTGATTATGGGTATCATTTTGGCTGCGAAAGGAAGTTTTCCACTTAAATTAGAACCAAACTCAAAATTCGACCTTATGGATAGAGCATATTTGATGAGGGCTAGATTAACGTACAAAGCAATGAATGGTACTTACAAGTTTATGTCCTTTGATGAGAGAATTAAGAAGTTGTTTCCTCAAACTTCAACACGAGTAACTCGTTCCCAATCAAATCGTGTTCAAGAAGAAAGTGAAGAAGAATTGAGTACTGAGGGAGATACAATAAAAGAATTAGGTTCATCATCAAATGTGGATTGGAGGTATAACTCTGTCAACAATCTAAATAAAGAATGTGAAGCTGTTGCTGCTATAAGAGACGATGTTCACGAAATTGCCAAGAACACCATAATAATAGAAAGGAAGATTGATGCATTTCTCTAAAGGGAAGACATTTCGCTTACACCTAGTCCAGAGAAATCAAGTTTGGATTAATAGATTCGGGTTCTCATTTCTTTTACTTGTAACTTCTTTATTTATTTATTTATGTATTTGTGTGTATAGGATTAGTTTACTCTTTCTTTTTAGGATTAGTTTGGTGTTACTCCATAAAATGAGGACATTATGTACTTTGAGTGTAGGGAAGGAAAGTGTAAATTTATTTTTTCTCGTATTGTGCCTAATTTTTTCGTTTTCACATGTGTTATAAATAAGAAAATGAAAAAACGGTATTGTGTGTTTCAAAAAAATATAAAAACCAATGAAGAATACATTTTGAAGTGATTGTTTATACCTTGTCCATACTAACTTTGTTTTTGTTTTAGAGGGAGACTTAAATTTTTCTTTCTAGTCTATGGTGATTTTATATGACTAAGACAAGTGGTAAGTTGTATTGAAAGCATTCGAGTGGAGTTTTGGAGTACAATTTTGCTCAACATGAGTGGGCAAGCCTTATATAGTCATTATTTTATGTTATAAGTAGATTAATTTCTAAGTTCGTATGCCTAAGTATGGAAAAATGTTATGAGTGTTTTTAATAGGCCTTTGAAGCATGTAAAAGAGATAGGATATGGAGGAAACTATAGCCATATTACTTGAAGTATAGATCAATAAAGGATGAGGGTATTGTTTTGAAAAGATCAAGAGGATACCCAATGACCTATGCAAAAGGTGTCGAATGGTACGGATCGTAAAATGTAACCATTCATTGAGAGAAAATACAAAAGCATAAGCACAAAAAATGGGTGCGCACATGAAATATAATGAGTGCGAAAAAGTCTTTGCAAAATTGGCAAGCACAAAAAATTGGTGCATTCAAGTAGTACAAATTTAACTACTTTGATCAAGCTTATATACACAATGTATATATACTATGTTCCCAAATGTGAGAAGCGGTACGGAGCATAAAATGCAACACTTATGAGTGTTAGATATTGTAGGTTACCTAAAAATGCCTTGAGATCATACCAATATAATGTGCCTTTCCTTGTCCAAAGTATCTTAGATTTTGGCTACGGTATAGAAAGATGGTTTTAAGCAATCATATAGTTTTGCCATGCAAAAACCTGTCTTAGTAACCTCTCTATGAATGACAAAGGTACGCATTTGAATATATAAATTGCACATTACTTGTGAAAATTATTCAAAGCTATTCTCTAAGTATAATAGTGGGAGGAATATGAGTACTTACTACGAAATCTATATGTTATGCAAAGTCAAGACATGCAAGTTAGAATTATTCTTTGTTTACCTTGAGGACAAGGAAAAAGTTAAGTGTGGGGGTGTGATATGTGTTAAAACTACACTTATCATGAGGCTAAACAATTATCAATTGTGTACATTTCTTGGGTGTTATTATTTTATTTACAAGATTTCACGTGGTATGTTGTTATTTTAGATGCATTTTCAAGAAATAGGTGAATCTTGTAAGGAATTTGCTCGGAAATGGAATTTGGACTAAAATATAAGAAGTTATCAGTAGTGGACTTATTTTACTACAAAATTGGCTAAGTATTGGATGCTTGGAAAGAAGTCAAAGTCAACATGAAGACTCTTGTAATTTTGCTATTCGTGATCGTGACACACAAGGCCATAATCACGACTATGCAATTTTGAAGGCTATATGTTTTCCTTATTAAATCCATGAGCGCAACATCTTCTATCATGATCGCAACACAATAAACAAAGGCTCTGTAGATTTTCTTCCAAGAGGCATTTCAACCGCCATTAACTACCATTTGGATAAGGCACCTTTTCATCAACTAATTACAAGAAGAGATGCAACTTTTCACCCTTTATACATATTAGGCATTTTCAGCCATACTAATTGGGATGATCTAATTTACAATTGTCAGACATTAGCCATAGATAGAGAAAAAAATTAGAGAGAGAAATCTACATAGTTCTTAGGTTTCTTTGTTATTCTCGAGAGTATTGTTTTAAAGTGTACTTGCAAAACACTTATGAATAAAATTCATTATTCTTCATCAAATATTCTATTCTATTATCAATAATTTCTCTACCTGAAAGATTAGTTCCTTTGGAGATTCAATTAGTTGAAGGTCCACAATCGAGAATTGACAACCCATCGAAGATGGTGGTTTGATCTAACTTAATTCTTTAATTTCATTTATTAGATCATACTTAATTCTTATTCGTTTTGTATTGCCTTTCCTCTCTACTTGTGTTTAATACATTTTAATGTATGATATATAGTGCTTGTTGTATTAAGTTCACTTTGTTGTTATGCGCGTGAGTTTGAATAGAATTAGTGGTATTAGTCTTGCATCAAAAGCGGGACATTATATTCACATTAAAGTAACTTTAAATCGGTATTCTTTCGTAATCTTGTAGTGGAGTTTTGTATAGTCCCACCCGGATATATTTGTTTTTACTTTCATTATTATACTTTTTGTGAGAGTTATCCTTACTAAGCATAATATTTTTGGTGTTTGGGTTTGTATGCGTGATAATGATTCAACTCTAGATCATAAAATAGAACATTTACGATATATTTGCATATGTTAACAAAATATAATATAGGTGTTGATCCGAAATTGATGGATGTTGAGACCATAAAAAAAATCCCTTGCAAAATAAAATAGAGATAGTGTTATGTAGGGGTCGATCCCACGAGGACCAGAAACTGAATGTAATCACCTTAAATGATGTTATTGTGACCTGAACAAGTCTTAAAGATTATAATTGAGTTATATAAACTAAAACAAAGAATGGGAGAGTAAAATAAAAGAGTAAAGACTGAACTGACACCTAATGAGAAAAGAGTGACTTAACCAAAAGAGGGTAATCAAACTTCATAGTGATCATGGGACCAAAGATAAACCACACTGAGACCGATACTTAGTTATAATGATGTTCCACACCATCCAACATAAGCAATCCTTCCTCACTTTGTATAGTGATCAGACTTCGTGGCATGACCACCTTCTTACTCACCATGACTCTCGACATCGCGCCAAAGAGCTCGTAGGAAAATAGAATTACCTTCTAGAAATACTCAACTCCCAACCAACAGGTAGTGAAGCACTCCTAACGGGCGTGTGATTAATTGCTCTCACAATCTCATGGAGACCCCCATTACTTCATCCTTCAACAAACATAATTACGGATGCAAGATTAGGACTAACTATAGATCACAAAGACTTACCAATTGGTTGGTTAAACCTACATCGAGACAAAGAGATCTTTAAAAATCCTTTAGGTACCGAGACTGATGAATAGATCATGATGCAGATTTCAATCCTCGCTCCATAAGAATTATTGCTTTTTACTTCATGGTTAAGTCATAATGACAATTAGCCATTCATGGTAAAGAATAAATTGCAAATAAAAGTAAAGTGACTGAAAGTAAATTTGCATAAAAGTAAACAGACAAGAAGTATGAACGGAAAATTTTAAATCTAATAAAACTAAAATAGTGCGAAGAATAAAATATAAAATCTAAATCTAATGAGTTCTCGCTATTTTTCTCTACTGTAAATTATAATCTAAAGATGAATGTAAGATTGAATATCTTGAATGTGTTCTTCTAATGGTTATTTATAGTTGTTCTACCTCCTCAAATATGACTTGTTGAGCACTTATTGCTTGATTAGGTTTCTCCGTCATTAGTCTTCCTTCTTAATTCGGATTCCTTCTTGATTAGGCTCTTTTAGAAAGTCCTTGAGTCACAAGGATTCCTCTTTAAAATAAAGAAAGGAATTAACCAATAGATGATTTCACGCCAATTTCTCAGTTGGCCTCTAGACAACTATGGCATCTTTGACTTCTGCTCCAGAATGTTAATACATCATTGGGACCTCATCAGTCATGGTGAACACACCATGATCTCGGTGACATGTAACTTTTTAGCAAAACTTCCTCTATTCATTTCTTCTTATGTTATAGAAGGTTTCTAGGTCACCGGGACCATACTAGTCTCAGTACATCCCTCGGGAGCCTCCTTAATTGCTCGTTTTCTACCCAAAAATGCATCTTTTCTTCAAATCATCATCAAAACCTGAAAGGATAGAAAAGGAAGTAATATCGTCCAAAGAGACTAATAACATTCTCATAATGATAAGAAAATAAGGATGAAAACATGTTGGAAATTCGACCTTTAAGGAATAAGTTTGTGCCTAATTACTTTGAGATTCTACGCTCTTTGTTCTTTCGTCTCTAGTCTATCCCCTTTTCACCTACCTATCACTTTATTAATTTTATCTGGATTTTGGTTGAATAAAGTTTATTTGTTTCCTCATGGGATCAATAATCTTTTAAAGCTATATCACAATCGTATGCTTGCGGTTTCCTCTTTTCTACTTTTGCACTAGCGGTACTGACAACGCTTGTTTATTCATATAATTCATTTCTAGCATGTAGAAATGTAGCCAACATTGCCCTATGCTAGAGATCCACTATGACTGATCAAAGTCATCGGAGTCCATAATGGTCTAGAGCTCTAAGCCACTCAATTCCTGGAAAGGAGGTTGAGGTAGGTCAAACTTTAACGGCTTGATATTACGGGATTCTATAAGTTCTCAGACTTTGACATATGACCGAGCCATATAAAGAATCATTAGACTGGGTCTAATCTAGAAGAGTTAAGTAATGGTTGGACCATTTATTGGTTAGACCACTTTTTACTGGTTAGACCAGTGAGCTGAAAGATAATAGGAGGTTAAATAAAAAGGGGAAGTAGAAACACGAGATTGAGAGTGGGGCTTAGGGAACTGATAAGTGTTAAAACTACACTTATCATGTGGCTAAAAAATTCTCAGTTGTTGACATTTCTTGATTGTTATTATTTTATTTATAAGATTTCACGTGGTATGTTGTTGTTTTAGATGCATGTTTAGGAAATGGGTGAATCTTATAAGGAATTCGCTTAAAAGTGGAATTCGAAAAAAAAGTGCGAGAAGTTCACAGCAATGGACTTATTTTATTACAAATTTGGCTAACTATTGGATGCTTGTAAAGTAGTCAAAGTCAACATGAAGACCCTTAAAAATAGATGTTCGCGACTGTGACATATATAGCCACGATCGTGACATTGCCATTTTAAAGACAGTAGGTTTTCAATAATTAAGCCATGAGTGTGACACATCAAGTCATGATTGCGACATGCCATATCAAAGGATGCGCAGATTTTCTTCCAAGAGGCATTTCAACCATCATAACTACTATTTGGATAAGGTACCTTTTCATCAACGAATGACACAAAGAGATGCAACTTTTCAACCTCTATATGAAGGCATATTTGGCCAGAGCATGAGGGATGATCTGAACTTCAATTGTCAGATATTACCATTGATAGAGAGAAAAACGAGAGAGAAATCTACATAGTTCTTAGGTTTCTTAAGTTATTCTCGAGATTGTTGTTTTATGGTGTACTTGCAAGAAAAAATTCATTATTCTTCATCAAATTCTTTGTTCTATTATCAATAATTTGTTCTACCAGAATGATTTGTGCATTTTGAGATTCAAGTAGAAGAAGGGACATAATCGAGGATTGACAACCCATAATAGAAGGCGATTTCAAATTACTTAACTCTTAAATTCTTTAATTTAGATTTTGTCTAATTGCATATTTCCTTATTTTATTTTGATCGTATCACCTTTCCTCTCTACTTATGCTTAATCAGTTTTACGATCAAATGTATGATATGCAGTGCTTGTTATATTGAGCCGCTTTATTGCTATACGTATGACTTCAAATAGAAGTAGTGGTACTTGTCTTGCATCGAAAGTGGGGACATTCTATTCATATTCAAGTGACTACAAATTAGTGTTTATTCATAATCTTGTTAGTGGAGTCAGTATAGTCCTACCCGGATATATTTGTCTTTATTTGCATGATTATAGTTTATCTGAAAGCCATCCTTACTTAGAATAATATATTTGGTATTTAGGTTTGCATGCATTATACATGATTCAACTCTAGATCATAAGATAAAACAACTATGATATATTTGTACGTGTTAGTAAAACATAATTATTTTTGTTGAACCAAAATAACTTTGTGCATAATTGCTTTGTGATTCTCTGCTCTTCATTGTTTCATCTCTAGTCGATCCCCATTTCATATACCCATTATTTTATCAATTTTATCTGAATTTTGGTTGAATTAAGTCCGTTTCTTTCCTTATGGGGTCGATAATCTTTGAAAACTACATCGCAATCATATACTTGTGGCTTCCACTTTTTTACTTTTGCACTAACGGCACTCACAACACTTGTTTATTCGAAGAACTTATTACTATTGTGTGGAAAAGTAGTGAACAAGTTTTTAGCACCATTGCCGGGGAACCAAACTTGAATTTTTCTCTAAAATTCTTTAATATATATTGTTACTACACAAAATTTTTCTCTTATTTTTAAAAGGTTTAGTGTATGATAAGAACGAGAAGTTCTAAGGATTCACTTAAGCAATCCAAAATGGAAATTGAGAGGATAATCTCCATAAGTAGAAGAAGCAAAAATAAAAAGGCAAGGAGAAGAATGGTTGACGTTGTGAATGATGGAAATGAACATCAAAGTCCACCATAACCACCAAGAAGGATAATGGATTCTATTATTCCTACTACTGATTGAGCAACACAAGGAATTGTTAGACCACCAATTGCTGCCAAACAATTTGAAATTAAGCTAGCCTTACTTCAAATGCTTACCAATAATGTGCAATACTATGGATTATCGAATGAAGATCCGAATGCACACATTGCAAATTTTTTAGAAGTTTGTGATATGTTCAAGATGAATGATGTTAGCGATGAAGAAATTAAACTGCAATTATTTCTATTTATGCTATGGGATAAGGTGAAGGTTTGGTTAAATTATTACCTCTGTATTGGATCAATACATGGTTGCAGTTAGCACAAGCGTTTCTCAACAAATATTGTCCATTAGCCAAAACAACGAGAATGAATAAGGAAATCATATCTTATTCACAAAGGGAAAGCGAGTCTTTGTATGAAGCATGGGAGAGGAATAAGGAACTCTAATGTATGTGTCCTCACCATAGTTTACTGCAAAATGTTATAATTCAAAAATTTTACAATGGTGTCAATCAAGCAACAAGGAAAGCTATAGACACTATGGCTACTGGTTCTTTGAGGAAAAGGAGAAGTTAAGAAGCGTTTGATCTGCTTGAAGAAATGGTAAATAATAACAGTTTATGGCTAGTCAAAAGAGCACAGATACAAGTTCATACTCAAGTTTCAACTTCATCGCCATCAAAGCCTTCAAGTTTAGTGAAAAGAACCAACAATTTAGATTTGTATTTTCTTATGCAAGCGCAAATTTCTATTTTGTCCCACAAGATGGATAGTCTACATATTAGCAAGAATCATCCTTTCACTTGCAACAACTACAGGCAAATTTGTCATACGTCGCTTGAGTGTAATTAGAGGCCATATGAAATTCTTATAGATATGGAAATTCCAATTCTAGTAATTATCATAATAATGGTAATTATATTTGGATATCTAATGATAATTAGCAAAGGCAATATGGCAACAATGATAAGTTTGGTATGCTTAACAATAAGTTGGACAAATTTTAGGAGGGAATTTCGAATAAGTAAGGCAACAATGTGGATAACTACAAGCGGTTGGAAGAAAAGATGAATCAATTGTTTGAGAACCACTCCTCTTCTATACATAACTTGGAAATTTAGTTTGGTCAACTAGCAAATGCGATCCCATCAAGAAGCAAAGGAAGTCTACCGTCTAATACAAAAAAAATCCAAAATAGAATGTTCATAGAATCTTGTCAGAAGTGGCAAAGTGTTAGACAATTTGGTTCATCAAAAGGAAAGAAATGCTAAAAATAAATTAATTATTCCTCCATAAATTGTTGATCAACCAAGTATGAATACTAATGAAGGAACCTGAAGAAAATTTTTGGATCTTAGGAACAACCAATGGAAGACACTACTCCTCAACCACCATTTCCTCAAAAATTGAAGAAGAAAAATGATGAGAAGCAGTTTATTGATTTTATCAACAAGTTGAAGGGGCTAGAGATAAATCTTTCTTTCATTAAAGTAAATACGCAGATTCCTAATTATGGAATATTCGTCAAGGAGCTTCTATCGCAAAAATTTAACTTGGATGAAGTCACTACGGTTTCACTTATCGAGGATTGTAGTAAGATAATCACTGCTAAAATGCCTACTAAACTCAAGGATCTTGGAAGTTTCACTATTCTGTGTAAACTTGGAGATATTTATTTTCCAAAGTGCCTCTATGATCTTGTAGCAATCATTAACCTCATGACGCTATCAATTTTCAAGAATCTTAAGTTGGAAGACGATGTTAAGAGAACTAACATGGTTTTACAATGGTAGATCAGGCAATTAAACATCCTCATGGCATTATTGAAGATGTTTTGGTCAAGGTCAATAAGTTCATTTTTGAAACTGACTTTAAGGTGCTAGATTTTGCATTCTATGAAAATTGTCCTATAATTTAGGAAGGCTGTTTATACATACCAACAAAGCACTAGTTGGTGTTTTGCAAGGAAGAATAAAACTATGCATTGGAGAGGAAACTGTGAAATTCAACATGGAAAAGGCTGAACAATACCCGATGGATGAAGATGTATGCATGAAGTTGGATTTGATTGATGCGAGCATTCTATAAGCTATTAAGTTATATTATCCCAGCCAGAGTACAAAGGAAACGCCTCTTACCTTTGGCTACGGTACGTTCTCTTTACCTTTTATATGTATCTATTATATTATTATTATAAAAATAAATAACAAACATATATATATATATGTATATGTATATATATATATATATATATATATATATATATATATATATATATGTTTTAAAGTTTTTCTGTTTTATAAGAAAAAGGATTTTTATGACATTCACGATTGCGAATATATATGTCGCGCTCATGTCTTAATTCCTTAAAAGAAACTGTTTTTGAAATTTGTGTCTTACAGTCACGACATGCCTTATCACAATTTGGTCTCGGTAATTTACGACATTTTTTCAAAACGTACAAAAGTTTTAAAAACTGATTTGAATTGTTCAAAACTACAAATAACGACTATATTTTTATTTCCAACGGGTATAATCCTATTTTTATCAGTTTTTACTCTTTTATTTTTGTATTTATTCACCATTTAAGATCTCTAACTGCCTTTTTGAAAAGAAATTTCTCTTTTAAACAACATCTAAGATCATTTTTCTGCAGCAATTCCTACCTTATTTTTCTTTCTTTTCAACAAAAAATTTTCCACAAATTATCACTACGGTTACTAAGAAGGAAATGCAATCAAAAGGGAAGAAGAAGAAAACCAACTATCAAGGAAGATACAATTGTCCTTTTCCAATCTACGATAATAAAGAAGGAGAAGCATATCTACGAATCAAGGATGCAAAGGTGCAAGGTATGCGTTATTATGATTCAACTTTTTGTGTGGAGTCCGATATTCTAGAAGAAATGAAGGAATATCTAGATCCTTTGGGGTTAGGAAAGTTTAAGGATTTATGTTTTCCGATGAATATAGATTGGCTTTTTCAATTCTTGACAACCTTTAAGTTTAGTGCAAGTCAAGGGATATAGTGGAATTTCGAAATCGAGGAGAAGAATTTGATGTCAGGAGTTTGAATTTGTGTGATGTGTTTGGCTTCAAAAAGAAAGGTGATGACTACTTTGACGATGATCACATTGACTAAAAAAGGATTTGGAGTCTATTGACAAGCTTGGATATTTACGATTCGAAAAATTCCTCCAATAAATTATTCACTAATGAAGCAATTCTATATTTGCAAAAATGCATTTCTCAAAGTATATTGTTCCAATATGAAACAACCAAGGTTCAACAAAGGGAATTGTTTATTTTTCAATATGCAATTGAAGGGTTATTGATCAACATACCTTCAATGATTTGGGATTCTTTAACTGGGTTAGAAATAAACAAGAATATAAAGATTGGGGGTGCAAATTTAATTACAAATTTTGAGTTTTAGAGTACAATTTCGTGCCACATGAGTGGGTAAGCCTTATATAGTAATTATTTTATGTTATGCTAATGTTGTTAGTAGCTTAATTTCTAAGTTCTTATGCCTTAGTACGGAAAAATGCTATGAGTGTTTTTAAACATCTTTTGAAGCATGGAAGAAAGATAGGATATGGAGGAAACTATAGCCATAAATACTTGAGTTATTGTTCAATAATGGATGAGGGTATTGTTTTGAGAGTTAAAATGATTGAGAGAATAACCAACGAGCTACGCAAAAGGTGAGAAATTGTATGGAGTGTAAAACACAACCATTCATTGAGAGAAAAGAAAAAATCATAAGCATGACAAATGGGTGCGCACACGAAATATAATGAGTGTGAAAAAGTCGATGCAAAATTGGCAAGCACAAAAAATTGGTGCATTTCAAGTAGTACAAATTTAACTACTTTAATCAAGCTTATATATACTATGTTGCCAAATGTGAGAAGTTGTATGGTGCATTAAATGCAACAACTTATGAGTGTTAGATATCCTAGGCTACCTAAAAATGCCTTGAGATCATACTAAAAATAGTGCGCTTTTCTTGTCCAAAGTATCTTAAATTTTTACCATGGTATAAAAAGATGGTTTTAAACAAGCATATCATTCTATCATGCGAGGACATGCCTTAGTAACCTCTCTATGAATGGAAAAAGTATGCATTTGACTATATAAATAGCACATTACTAACTTGTCAAAATTATTCAAAGTTATTCTCTAAGTATAATCCTAGTGGGAGGAAAATGAGTACTTATTATGAAATCTATAAGTCACGCAATATCAAGATAGGCAAGTCAAAAATTTTCTTTGTTTACCTTGAGGACAAGGAAAAAGTTAAGTGTGGGAGTGTGATATGTGTTAAAACTGCACTTATCACGTGGCTAAACAGTTATCAATTTTAGACATTTCTTGAATGTTATTATTTTATTTATAAGATTTCACTTGTTATGTTATTGTTTTAGATGTATTTTCAGGGATTAGGTGAATCTTATAAGGAATTCCCTCGGAAATGGAATTTGGACAAAAGGTATGAGAAGTTAGCAATAATGGACTTAATTTATTACAAATTTGGCTAAGTGTTGGATGCTTGGAAAGAAGACTTAACATGAAGACCTTGTTTTTTTTGAAAAACCTTCGAAGGAGCATTGTCTCCCTCCAAAGGAAAAAAGCTTGTGGCGGGTGAAAATTTCGAGGCGTACTTCCCAACTAGGTTGGTGCATACGCTTGCCTACAGAACACCCACCCCTCTTTTCATTAATAATATAAAAACTAACTCAAGGTCTCAAGATGAGAATAAGAGCCAGTCAGTTACATGAGAGTAGCCAAGTCGGATAATTAAAAATATCTGAGACCAAGAAACTGAGGTTATGCCTTTTACATTTACATGAAGACCCTTCTAAAATAGTTTTTCACGACTGCGACATATACAACCATGATCATGACATTACCATTTCGAAGATAGTAGGTTTTTAATAATTAAGCCATGAGCATGAGGCATCAAGTCACGATCGTGACACGTCATATCAAAGGCTGTGCAAATTTTCTTCCAAGAGGAATTTCAACCACCATAACTACTATTTAGATAAAGCACCTTTTCATCAACCAATGACATGAAGAGACGCAAATTTTCAACCTCTATATAAAGGCAAATTCAGCTAGAGCATAAGGGGGGATGATCTGAATTTCAATTGTTAGACATTAGCCATAGATAGTGAGAAAAACGAGAGAGAGAAATCTACATAGTTCTTAGGTTTCTTAAGTTATTCTCGAGAGCGTTGTTTTATTGCGTACTTGTAAAAAACTTATGAATAAAAGTCATTATTCTTCATCAAATACTTTGGTCTATTATCAAAAAAAATTTCTACCAAATTTTTTTTTTGAATTTAGAGATTCAAGTAGAAGAAGGCCGAGAATCAAGGACTGACAACCTGTAGTAGAAGGTGGTTTGAACTTACTTAACTCTTCAATTCTTTAATTTAGATTTTGTTTAATTGCAGCTTTCTTAATTCTATTTCAATTGTATCACCTTTCCTCTCTACTTATGCTTAATAAGTTTTATGATCGAATAAACGATATGCAATGCTTGTTATATTGAGTCGCTTTGTTATTATGCGTGTGAGTTTTAATACAATTAGTGGTACTGGTATTCCGTCAAAAGCAGGGACTTTCTTTTCATATTCAAGTGACTACAAATCGGTGTTTATTCATAATCTTGTTAGTGGAGTCGGTATAGTCCTTACTAAGAATAATATTTTTGTTATTTGGATTTGCTTGCATGATACATGATTCGACTCTAGCTCATAAGATAGAAAAACTATGATCTATTTGTTCGCGTGAATAAAATATAATTATTTGTATTGAATTGGAATATCTTTATGCGTAATATTGTTTTGTGATTCTCTGCTCTTCGTTGTTTTGTTTCTAGTCTATCCCTGTTTCACCTACCCATCATTTTACCCGTTTAAACTAAGTTTTGGTTGAATTAAGTTCATTTCTTTCCTTGTGGGATCAATAATTTTTACATCGCAATTGTATACTTGCAGTTTCCTCTTTTCTACTTCTGCACTAGCGGCACTGACAATGCCTATTATTCAAAGAACTTATTTCAAGTGTTTGGAAAAGTAGCAAACAGGAACCAGTGCGAGTGGACTTCCAAATGTATTGTTGGACAATACATGCATAAAATATGCATACGAGCTACGGTAGTACTACATGTGCAGCATCGTGAAAAGGCCCGCATTGCGCACTATATAGGCACACAGCCCACTTGTGAGCTTATGTTGTAGGCTGCACTAGACGTGCATACCATGGGATTAGGCATCGCAAAGTGCACTGCCTGCTAGTGGGCTGCGCAGCCCATAAAGTCCTGCATATTTATGTAGGCTCAGCTATGAGCGGGAGAGGCTTTCCAAGTCTGGTCGATCGGGTCAAGTTTGGGTCAAAGCTACTTGTGGGTCATAAATCAAGGCATTACGATCCATAGGGTTTTTTATAATTTTAAGAAAACACTTTTAAAAAAATTCGAAAACCTAAATCCTTGGATTATAACTTAGAGTCGTCACCTAGATCAGCTCTTTCTAGGAAATTATGGAATAGCATTGTCTCCAAAAAGATAGAACTAAACCATAATATGGAGATTCAGATATGGACAAACCATCTATTCATTACTTAGCCGATTAAACACATGTTCCACTACCAACATTAATTTATTTAATAATGATTATTGCATGTGATTGATTTTAAGAAAGGAGTGAGAAAATAGAATTTATTTAATACAAAACATATCGCCTCAATGCAATCATGGAATCATGTTTTATAGATTAAGCATGTCAAACATGCATAAAAATATTTACATAATGTATTACAAACAATTCCGGGCACAGGATACCCTTTTTGACTAGCAAAGTGAAGCATTAGGACAAAATATGAGATTTTGGGTATTCTGTCCCGGAGTCAATCATGATACCGTTATAGGATCATAATATCGTGATCTGTCAATCACAATACCATGATCGAAACCAGATCACAGCATAAAACACAGAACATGCGATTTTCACCAATTTCAAAAAAATTAAGTAGGAAGTTATTAGAGAGTATACCTGCATGCAACCTTTCCAATCACCACAAAAGAGCTCTTACCCACTCAAAATATAATGAGTTGACAAAAAAATTAAATTTGAATAGATTTAGTCTCAGGTTATTACCTTATGGAGTAAAATTCTTGTTTTTCGATCTAGGAGCAATCTTGAAGAAAAGAACCTAGAAGAACTAGGAATGAGTGAAGGGGAACTCTTAAACGAATGTAAATAACGAAAAGATAAGTCAAGAAATTCGATTCAACTCATTATTATGAACTAGAACGAATAGGAGTAGAAAACTTGGTAGAACTTCGTGCATTCTCAAAAGAATGTCAAAGAGTATTTTTAGATATGTATGTGTGCTTTTCTGGTGTTTGGGGGCTCTATTTATGGAGTTCTTGCCACTAAACCGGTTATAAAATCGAATCTCAACTAAAGAGGAAAAGGGATTTAAATCAGAAAATATTTTGCTATTGAATAGATCACGGTACCCTATTTGGGATCATGGTTCCGTATTAGATGGGGTTTTAAATTGGAAATTTGGATTTAAGGTGGTAAATCAATTTGGGAATGAATCAATAATGGTACTCCAATCATGGATCACGGTACCATTATCTATCGATCATGGTACACCAATCGATCGGGTTATAATGAAAAATTTAGCTTTTGGCTCTTTAAAAGCAATCGAATTTTCATTCTTCGAGGCCCATTTCCGTGGATTATCTCATGAACCTAAAATGTAAAAATATCCAAGGTAAAATATTAACCTTTCATCAACGACTAATGGGTCATTGAAATTCTATGCTAACATACTGCCCCTTATAGGATATACAGACCGAGGTCTAAAATGTTTGTTTGACTAGAATACGCACAATAGGGATAAGAAATACTTACCTGCTGGTCTGAAACATAATCATTGCTCAATTGAGTTTTGTCAAAAATAAAATTTTTTGCTCCTTCAATTAAGAATGATCACGTGAGGAAGAATTGTTGGATATGCTTGAACTTCTTTTACTCGGGAGGATGGTTGATATCTTATTCATCTCGAGGTCATTAAGGTCACTCTATTGCGATAAATGAGTCTTCCCAAGTTGATTTTTTTGCTTGTAGGAGTTATATCTGGTTCACCGCAAAGAAATTTGGTACTTGAGATTATTTCATCTCAAACTGGTTTTGATTTACTTCCTTAGAGTGATGTCTGCTTCACTAGAAAGGAATATGAGGTGCTCAACATTATTTCATCTCAAATTAGTTTTGATTTGCTCCCTAAGAGTGACATCTGATTCATCATAAAGGAATCTGAGGTGCTTGAGATTATTTCATCTCAAACTAGTTTTGATTTGTTCCCTAAGAGTGATGTTTGCATCACCGCGAAGGAATCTGAGGTGCTCAAGATTATTTCATCTCAAAATGGTTTTGATTTACTTCCTAAGATTGATATCTACTTCACCGTGAAGGAATCTCAGGTGCTCAAGATTATTTCATGTCAAACAAGTTTTGATTTGGCTCCTAAGAGTGATATCTACTTCACCGTGAAAGAATCTGAGTTGCTCAATATTATTTCATCTCAGATGGGTTTTGATTTGCTTCCTAAGAGTGATATATGCTTCACCATAAACAAATCTAAGGTGCTCAAGATTATTTAATCTCAAACTAGATTTGATTTGCTTCCTAAGAGTAACGTCTACTTCACTGCTATGGAATCTGAGGTGCTTAATCCAATGAGTATGATTTCTCGGGGAAAGGCTTAATTGTCTACCAAGGAATTCTAGGCTATCTGAATTTTGAGTTATTTGTCAGCGCTTTTAATTTTGCTTGAGTTTGAATTATCTATTGGGCATAAAATATCTGCTAGAGAGAGGCTGGATCATTTATGGGGACCAATGGTCAGGGAATTTGATCACCTGCTAGGGACTGGCAAGAGTCCTAGTCGATTGGTTATTTAAGGAATCTTTTTGTCGATATAAAAGGGATTTGTTGTGTTGCCCCTTAGAAATAGAAGGGAAATTTTTCTTTAGAGAAGTAGATCGTGGTACCTTGATTAGGTTGCGGTACCTTTTTCATCGATCATAGTAGCTTCTGGCTTTTTATCGATCACGGTACCGTGATCGATAAAAAGCCAGAAACTATAAAAAGGGCTTCTTTCTTCTTTCAAACATACACTTTTCTCAAAACACAATCAGAGATCATTCCTTCTTCATTCTCAATTTTTCTTCTATTTCTTGACCTACATCTCACCATGTTTCCCAAGGCTGGGGCCAAGAGGGCACAAGCTATCCCTCTGGCTGAGTTGACACCGATTTTGAAGACTCATCGCTTCCAATTGGGTATCAGGGAGAGTTTACTATCTCAATTCTGATAAGAGCCACCATGAGCTCAAGAGAGGTCAAGACCCGATTCTAGCCATTGTCACCTATATCATGCATCTCACAAGCCAATTAGTAACTTCATATCACTCATTCTTTTCTTGATTTTGAGTTTGAATGATTTATATTAACAAAATTGAATTGAATTGAAAATTCATGATTTGTTAGCTTTTAGCGTTTTTAGAAAGTTCTAGATTAGTTAAAACTACCTAGATAACATGTATTAGGCTCAGGATCCTAAATTTTAGGTTATTTTTTGGATTTTTGGAAGAATTAGGAATTAAAATCGATTTTTAGCGCTATACCGCAATCGATCACGGTACCGTGATCTGGATTGGGGTACCACAATCTTGATTGGGTACCGTGATCCATCGATCATGGTACCACAATGCAGATGGTAGAAATTCCATTTTGTGCATTTTTAAGCTTCCAGCCCTTTCTCATTATTTTTAGGTATTGTAACATGATTCTAAATTGTATTTTCATCAATTTAATCCTCATATATGCATGAATACTGGAATTGAAATACTTATCGTGATTTGCATTGCTTTTCTTCTGCAAGAGCTTCTGAGGATGAATTTGGGATCACTTTCCATTTGTCGAGTTTGGTGGGATGCCATCACTGATTTCGGTGTCTGTCAGGGGATTCGCGATGCTGGATTCAAGGATCTTGTTTTAGGTTTAAGGGCCATAGACCCTAAGAAATCAGTAGGAGTTCTCACTCTGTTGGTCGAGCAATTATCTAACGTGACCCACACTTTCCATCTTCCAGTGGGTTTGATGATGATCACTCCATCTGATATGGTGGCTATGATGGGGCTGCCATTTGCTAGGACTACCATACACTTTGATGTGTATGCAGATCAATTTCATTCTAATATCCATATTTGGGCTCATGTGGAGTGACTACTAGGACTGATTCCGGATGCTAGCTGCCTCAAGTAAGCCAAGCTAAAGAAGTTTTGGTTGGCTCAAGGAGAATTGATCGATGATTAGTGTGACTTTTATGCTCTGGCACTCATTCTTACACTTGTAATCAAGGTTCCCCTCAAGCATATGCATTATTGCTTTCTTTCAGCTCTCAAGGACTTGACTCAGGTCTCAAAGCTGAACTGGTGTAGGGCTGTGCTTGGCCAACTATATTTTGGACTCAATGCCTATGCTTGAGGGGTTGCAAGAGAGGTGAAGGCTTGCCACCTCTTCATTCAAGAACATCACTACTTTATTGCTTCTTTTTCTTTTAGTATCATAGTCTGTTACTTTCTTTGAATCATCCTTGTGTTATGGATTTTCTTTTCACCATATTCTACTGCATATATGGCCCTTTGGGTATGACATCCTTCCTATGCCTATGAAGATAGGCGATGCTGATGAGGATGCCCCTATTCTTAGTAAGTAGACACAAGGTCGGTCTGAGGTGACTAGGGAATCTTTGGGCTGGAGAAGGATTCTGAGGGGCCTCACATTTGAGCAGGCACATTCTTTTTCCTACACTTGAACACACATATTAATGGAAATTGTATTTATATGACTTAAACTATTTACCTCATTTGTGACTGTGTTTCAGCTTTTCCACGACCCTTGAGTGGACACTGCTCAATGAGCTTCAGTCTAGACTACTCGGTAGGCTTATGATGATAGGCACCTTCTCTTAGAGTGCCCTATCTACATCAAGTAGTGCATGGGTGAGAGAGTTCAAGCCCTTTGGACTGCAGCCTCTCTTGCTTCGAGGTCGATTCCCCCTACTCCTCTGGTGGATCTCTTCTATCCTCACCTACTACTGGATGTTGAGCAACTTGCCGTCGCTGACAGGGTTGGTTATATGGCTGCTTCTAGTGAGGGCTCATACTTGGAGTTTATGTGTAAATTAATCCCTTATCCTGCTCCTCCAGTTGGTCCAGGTAGGCCTTTTAAGGTATCTTTTAACTTTTGCATTTACCTTCCAGCTTTATTTGATCCTATTCTTAGTTCTAAGTTTCATCTTGAATATACAGGACCTGTCTCGTAAGAGGAGATGTCAGGCCTTGAGTGGTAGTATGGCTGGTATGGAGGAGGCTCCAGTGGCTGTTGTGGCTCTAATGTAGGGTCCCATCTAGGGGCGCGGTTGTACTGGAGGGCCACTTGCAGACCACTCTCAATATAGCTTTTGTCATTATAATGGGAGTTGGTAGGCGAGTGACTTGACACTTGACGCCTTCTATCCACCATCTGGTCTTTGCTCCAACTGACACTAGTCATATGAGTTTTCTTCTCTCTTCCTTCGGTACTTTTTCTTTTAAAGCTTCGAAATTGTCATTTTCTGAATGAAAATTTTTATTTATAGATCCCCCTAGCTGAGGTGTAATAGAATGCATGGGGGTATTAGTCGTTCAGCGATCTTCAAATGACTTAAACGATCCTCAGGGGGGTATATACCTATTTTTGTGAATAATTTACATATATGATGTGTTAGCATGGAATTTCGGTGACCTGTTAGTCGATGATGAAAAGGTTTATTCGCCTTGGATGTTCTTACATTTTAGGTTCATGAGTAAATTTACAGAAGTGGGCCTTGAAGAACGAAAATTTGATCCTTCTTAAAGAGCCAAAAGTGAATTTTTCACTTTAGCCCAATCGATTAGGGTACCATGATCCATGATTGAGGTACCATCATAGATTCTTCCCTATTTAGTTCATAGCCTCAAATCCAAATTTCATGTTCTAAAACCTATGAATCACGACACTGTGATCTCGATTGGGATACCGTGATTGATTCTATAGGAAAAATATTTTTTGAATTAAATCCCTTTTCGTCTTTAGTAGAGATTCAATTTTTTACCCGTTTTTAGTGGCAAGAACTCTATAAATAGAGCCCCCAAACACTAGAAAGAAAACAACTCAACATACTTAAAAATACTCTCAATAAATCTTTTAAGAATTAAAGATGTTCTACCAAGTTTTCCACTTTCTTTCATTCTATTTTATAACAATGAGAGGAATCAACTTGTTCGATTTGTCTTTTTATTATTTTCATTCATTTAAAAGTGTTCCTTTCATTCTTTCTGGTTCTTAGAGGTTCTCTTCTTGAAGAATGCTCCTAAATCAAAAAACAAGAAATTTACTCCATAAGGTAATAACCTGATACAAAATCTTATTTAAATTCAATTTTTTCAGTTCATTATATTTTTAGCGGGTAAGAGCTCTTTTATGGTGATTGGAAAGCTTGCTCTCAAGTACACTTCCTAAAAAACTTCTTGTTTAATTTTACTGAAATCTATTGAAACTATCTATTTTGCTGAATATTCTGTGGTCTATTTTCGATCACGGTACCATGATCCCAATACTAGTGTCGTGATCTTCTTCTGGGCAGAATACCCAAAATATCGTATTTTTTCCTGACGCATTTATTTGCAGGTTTGAATGGGTATTCCATTCCCAAAATTATTTGTAATATATTTTGTAATATTTTTGTGCCACGTATAATTTGATATTTTATATTTTTGTGATGCCATGAGCGCATTAAGGCGGTATATTTTGCATTAAATAAACTCTCTTTCTCATCCCCTTTATTTAAATCAATCATAGGTAATAATCGTTATTAAATAAATTAAAGTTGGTAGTGGAACATGTGTTTAATCGTCTAAGTAATGAATAGATGGTTCGTCTGGACCCAAATCTCTGTATCATGGTTTAGTGTTATTTTCTTGGAGATGATATTATTCCAAATTCCTGGAAAGAGATGATCCAGGTGGCGACTCTAAGCCAAGGATTTAGGTTCTGGGATCTTTTTCATATTGTTTTCATAAAATGATAAGAAAACCCCAGTGGATCGTAATGCCTCGGTTTATGATCCATAAGTAGCTTTCACCTCAACCTGACTCGATCGACCCGACTCGAAAAGCCTCACTCACTCACAGTGGTGACTCTGCTGGGGATTTTTCTTTTTTAAAAAATCTTGTTTTCAAAAGGTTTTAAAAAGATTCAACAAATATTGAAAGTTCTTAGCCATTGTCTAGCAATAATTTATTTAATACGATTATTCATGTGTAGTAGTTAGATTATTTTGAATTTTAGGAAAGGATGCCCTATTATCAGCCGTTTACTTAATGAAAGTGTCTTCTAACGTTCTTTGTGGGACCTAGGGGCACCTAGTGGGTACCACTCATAACTATATCGTATTTCTCTAATCCTCTGTAGGACCAAGCTGTACCTAGTGCTGTGAGAACCTTCTACATCAACAACCCGACTTTGAGCCTGCATATAGTAAACCTTAGCAACTTCCCCTTAGGACTCACCCAACTCACATTTAATAGATTTAAGTTGCACCTTGTTGTCTACTTTGGATAACAAGGGCTAGAGCTAAGATTAGATTTAGAAGCTGTACCCTTCACATGGAGTAATAAGAAGATAAGAGGTATAAGGTTCGATGAATTTGTTTGCCACCTACAAGATAACAAAGCCTATTATCTTGCCACGCTATGAGTTTCCATGCTACGTGTTGCCATGCTATGTGCTGCCATGCTACTTGCTTTATGATCTTGCCTATAGATTGAGTCATTATTCCCTAAAGATTTCCATGAGACATTCCATAGAGTCATGTCCCTTCCAGATGATATCCCCAATGCTGTATCTACCCCATTATATCGTTAACCTATAGAGATGTCACTTTGATGTCTCCATTATCGTTATCCCTTTGAGGCGGTATCCTCGATGTTGTCTCTACGCCGTTATATTATTAACCTTTAGAGATTTCACATTGATATCTCGTTTACCATAATCCCTTTGAGGTGATATCCTCGATGTTGTCTTTATGCCACTTTGTTGTCAACCTTTAGAGATGTCCCTTTGATGTCTCGATCAAACCGTTATCCCTTCATATCCCTAATATGCTGTTATATAGCCTGCCTTTAAAGATGTTACTATGATATCTCTATTAAACCCTCATCCGCTCCTACCCCTGATACACCATTATACCATCTGCCTTTGGAGATTTCACATCAATGTCTTGACCAATCCTTTACTCGGCTGAGTCAAGTTCACCATGTCATACTTTAGGTTAACTCGACCCCTAGCAAGTGAAGACACCCAATGTCATGATATCCCACTGATGTCACACATGTCATACCCAACCCATGTCTCGTTCCCAAATGCCAAACCATAAGGGACACTTGTTCGCCTAAACCATGTCAAACCCTACCTTAGTTATGCCAAGTCTACCTGTCTAGATGTCTAGCCTTTGTCAAACCCATAGTCTAAGTCATGCCTTACGTCTAGCCTACCCTTGTCTCTCATGGGAATCTTAGGGAATATTCTCTCTTTGTTTCATCAAACTAATGAGTTTCTTTTTGTAAGCACACCGCACACACGAGTCCATGTCAAGTTATGCATATGCTCATTAACCACATCATTTATAGCCATATTTTCATGCATACACATAAAGTATAAATCCTATTGCTCACATCATCCCATATCCATGCCTAAGCCCATGCTTAGACTAATCCGACCATGGTTCTATCTTACCTTGGAAGAGGGGTGACGATCATCTACTTCGCACTATTGAGTTCTCATATCAAGGGGGTGAAATCATTGCAAGCTCCGTTTTGAATTGGGGGCTCGAGTGAGGATTTAAGAAGTCTGAGCAACTCACTTCCTTATTTACTCTAAACTCTCCTGAGATCACCAAAATGGCTTCTCCTTTCGATGCGAGGCCCTTGTGTAAGAGATGAATGCTACTTTCACCAACTATCTCTATTTTGATCCATTCAAGAACACCATCAATGATCAGGTCCAATTATCTGTGAAAGATTCCTTGAAAGAGGCAATCGATAAGGGTTGGGAAAGAATCCCAAGAGAGAGTTAGAGAAAGAAGTCAAGAAGGAAGTTGAGAAAGATGATCAAAGTGGTGGGCCCAAGACTAATGGGTTTACTGCTAAAATCTGTGTTGTGCTTACAGTTGTGTTCTATAGAAGATGAGGCAAGGAAGACCTTAATTGTAGAAGGAGTTAAGATATTACCACCTAGTTTTAGCATGCCTTCCCTTCCTTTTTATAAGGTAACCGACCCTCCTTTGATTCATATTAAGAATTATGAGAATGTGATAAGAATGAAGGGGTTGTCCAATAATCAACTAGACAAGATGTTCTCATGCACCTTAACTCGGACAGCTGCCGAGTGGTTTGCCACTCAACATGATGTTGTATGCCGAGATTAGGATAAGCTTTCCAAGTCCTTCAAAGAGCACTATAAGTTCAATTCAAAACTGAAAACCGCCATTCAAAATTTAGAACAAGTCAAGTAGAAAGAAGGAGAGATTTTCCGATCTTAGTATGAGCGTTGGATGTCCACTTAAGCCTTGTTGGGTAGCAAACCCATCCTACCCGAGATGATTGTAAAGATGATAGATGGCACACTGCCAAGGTATCAAGATTAGATCACCTTAGATGAATATTAGAACTATACCGATGTATGCATAAAGGCCGGAAAGATAGAAAGATAAGCCACTATGAAGAAGCAAAGGGGCCCACCTGTAACCAATTGTCCAATTTCAACTTATTATAGGAAGCCCACTAAAACATCCGCACCTACTCCCGCATCCTCCGAGACCAAAATGGCCACTTCTGTTGAGGCTAATATTGCCGCTGTCCAACCCTCTCAAGAAGATAAGCATGGTATCTCCCCATGGAAGGACAACCTTTCTTTTTCTTTAGCAAATTGAGGAAACTTAACTTATTGAGGAGTTTGGTGCCTTTTATTCCCCCTAAGCCCAAAAATGCTCACAATTTCTACCCTCACTATGTGGCTATTGGCTGCCGTACTAATAATTATAAGGCTTTCTTATCCACAATTAAGGCCCTCAACAAGGAGTAGAAGATCAAAGACTTGTCACCAAGGCCTAATACCATGAGTAATCCACTAACCCAATTTACTCAGTCCATGAATATGGTATAGACAATCCTAGCTGAAGCTTATGTTGTCCAGTGGATGAGTAACAAAATGGTGATTGAGGAATCGATCTTGGTAGTTGAATCCAATCTTACACCCGAATTTGTGCTTAATCAGTTCAGCTAAGCAAATCTATAAATAAGGGAACTACAAATCGATGATAATTTAAAGATGGCAATTGAAGAATCATTGGCAATAGTCAATCTAAGGGCTATTGATATAGAGGCTATTGATTTATTGTGAAATTCAATTGTGACAAGTTCAAGTCAATCAATATAGGATAAATTAGGACTTAATAAATTGAAGCAAGAAATAAACTAAAAATGATTATTTTGGTCTCAAATTGTATACCTTTTTGTTGTGAATCCATTCTTAAATTTGAAATAAAATAGTAATGGCCTCATGGAGAGTGATTGGATTTGGAAGAGACGAGTTAAAACCGGAAAAGAATAACTTGGCGAAAATAAATTCCCCTCTTTATTTTAAGCTTGCTAAAAACTCGGAAATGATTTGGACAGAATTTTGATAAGAACTTTCTGAGAGCTAATTTAGTAGAATATATTTGATAGATGTTATTTGTATATGAAAAACCAATTATAGGCCTCTATTTATAATGAAAAATTAGAGGCGAAATCGAGTAGAATAATTAATTCTCTAACTGAATGGGAAAATTGAATTAATTCAGATTTATAATCTACCAAAAAAGTCGATACCGGTACCGTTTGTAGGGATATCGGTACCGGTATTGGTTAATTTCAAAGAGGAAATTTTGAATTGAGTCAGTCAAAACTAACCCAGAAATAAAAGATAGTGATACGGTTACAAGGGATAACGGTACCATTGTATACTAAAGACGGTACCGGTGTCAAATGACGGGGTACACCAAATGACTATTTTTTTAGGGTTTTTGACACTGGCGCGAGGGACTGAAAGTGTTTTCTCAAGGCCAATTGCCATAAATCAATTTTAAACTTAACATATTAGGATACAAAAAAGTATAGGGCCAATCTTTCATTATCGACTAGGGCTATGAGAAAATTCCTTGCTGACAGACTGCCCCTCACAGGTTATAATAGCCCAGAGTCTTTATGATCTTGCGAAAGAGAGTACGTAATAAGGAGATAGTACACGATTGACTCTGCTTTGGAATGAATAATAAATATCCTTGCAGGAGAAAAAGAAAATAACTCTGTAGGGAGTCAAATGTTAGTGTCGTAATAAGATATTAATGTATCAACAGAAATTGATGTATGGTTAGGGATGAAGCCAGTACAGATTTGCCAGAGCTATAATCTCTATAAAAGGTGAAATTAGTTGTATGGTCAAGGACCCAGCCAGTAGAAATTTGCTAGAGTTATGATTTCTACAGTAATATTTGGCTGTATGGTCAGGGACCAAGCTAGTAGAGATTTTTTGGAGCTATTATCTCTACAAAAAGGTAAACTTTGCTATATGGTCAGGGACCAAGCCAGTAGAAATTTGCTGAAGCTATGATTTCTACAATAATAATTGGCCGTATGTTTAGGGACAAAGCCAGAAGAAATTTGTTGGAGCTGATTCCCACAAAGGGTAAAAGTTGGCTGTATGGTCAGGGACCAAGCCAATAGAAATTTACCGGAGCTATGATCTCTACAATAATAATAATGATTGGTTGCATGGTCAGGGACCAAGCCAGTGAAAATTTGCTAGAGCTATGATTTCAATAAAAGGTAAAAATTGGCTATATGGTCAGGGACCAAGCCTGCAGAGATTTTCTGGAGCTATGATATCTGTAATAATAATAATTGGCTGTATGGTCAAGGACCAAGCCGCTAGAGATTTGTCAGAGCTGTGATCTCTACAACAATGATAATTGGATGTATGGTAAGGGACCAAGCCAGTGGAAATTTGCCGGAGCTATGATTTTCACAAAAGGTAACAATTGGCTATATGGTCAGCGAACAAGCTAGTAGAGATTTGCCGGAGCCATGATCTCTACAACAATAATAATTCACTATATGGATAGGGACCAAGCTAGTGGAAATTTGTCAGAGCTATGATTCCCACAAAATGTAAAATTTGGTTGTATGTCAAGGACCTAGCCAGTGTAGATTTGCCGGAGCTATGATCTCTACAACAACAATAATATTTGGCGGTATGGTTAGGGACCAAGCTAGTGGAAATATGTCGGAGCTATGATTCCCACAAGGGCATAAAATTGGTTGTACGCTAAAGGACCGAGCGAGTAAAAAAATTTCGGAGCTCTGATTTCTACAACAATAATAATTGGCTGTATGGTCAGGGACCAAGCCAATGAAAATTTTCTAGAGCTATAATTCCCACAAGCATACAAATTTGTTTTATGCTTAGGGACCAAGCTAGTAGAAATTTGCTGAATCTATGATTTCTATGACAAGAAAAATAATTGGCTATATGGTCAGGGACCAAGCTCGTGGAAACTTGCCAGAGCTATGATTCCAATTAAGGTAAAAATTGAGTTTGGTTTTGTTTTAGAAATGTTATACCTTAGGAGTGATGTAATTTCCCTGTGAAAAGCTTTGAACAAGGATTTAGATTGAAATGTTGAAAGAATCTGCTAGTTACTTACACAATGGTACCGCTATTCCTGATGCCTGTACCATTATTAAGCTACATCGGTACCGTTAGGGATGGATTCAAAAACTATAACTAGCACCATTTGCTCCAAACAGCAGTTCACTTGCTCTTTTCGCCTAATTCGGAAATTTGACCTATTTTCTTAAACTTTTCATTTATTTGCATTCCGTTTGCCATGAAGTTTCACAAAGCGGGTTCAAAAAAATGCCAAGACCATTCCCAAGACCTCCTTAGCCACTGTTCTAGACTCGAAGCTATGAGTTATGACTGTTTTTAGGGCATATTGCCTTGAGTATGATGAGAAGCATCTCGAGCCTTATCGGGGATTCGAGCCTACTCTCAGATATGCCTACACTTCTCAAGCTTCAAATAGACCGATTAGCAAACAAATTTCACAGTTTGTAATTCATGAGTTTCAAAATTTAGACCCTTAGGATAGAAATCTTTGAAATAACTTAAATTGAATGAAATATGCATGTTTGGTTAGATTCTAGGATTGATTAGGACTCCCGAGTAGTTTAGAGAACCTTAAATGATGAAATTCTAGGTCTCGGGAAGTTTATTTAGTCATTTTTTTTGCATATTTTTGGGTTTTTGCCGTGGGAGAAGAGCTATTTGTCTTCTACCACTATCGATGGAAGTAACATTATCATGGGATAACGGTACCCGTTTCGATGAAGCTTGTACCGGTATTGGTAAGAACCATACAAGTATTGTGTGAGAAACCTGTTATCTTTGATTTTATCGTTTAAATGTAATTTAAAGTGGAATGAGGCCTCATGTAAAGATGTTTAAGTGTATGAAATTGATAAATAAATATGCTTATCAAGATTTTGTTATGTAGGATCATCTGAGAGAGGGCTTAGGATCCTTGTCCTTTAGCTGAAAGTGGTAGGACAAGATTACTCATGTTGAGGTATGTTAGGGGGTAGCTGATGCTAGATTTAGGGAGCTAGTGGAGAGTCTTTAGCTAAAGGGGACCCACACTTCTATCGCTGCATTGACGGTGCTCGTGGAGAGATGGTCGTATATTATTCATTCCTTGCATCTATCGATCGGCGAGATGACAATCACTCCCTTTGATATGGTGACGATGATTGGGCTGCCATTTCAAGGTGATGTAGTCCACTTCGACATCTATGCTAATAGGTTCCACCTAGAGGATCCTGTTCTGGATTATGTTAAGGGGTTATTGGGTGTGAGACCCACCTCTAGTCTCTTGGAGTATACCAATCTGTGTGGTCACTGGTTGGCGCTGAGAGTTGTTGACTGGCGATTCGAGGAAGCAGTACATCAAGCCTTTTCTCATTGGGTTGCATACTACTATGCTCTTCCCATGGGGATCGAGTCACGTGCATTATGGGCTCCTATCATCTTTGGTGCATCTGACCCAGTTCCCCAAGCTGAACTAGTGTCGGGCAGCGCTTGGTCAGATCTACTTAATAGATCTGAAGTGTGGTTATCTATTCCTTTCGGTATATTCCTAAACTTGATCTTTATAATTTTACTTCTTTAGTTAGGCATGTGATACTGAAATACTTTAATCTTTTACAGATTTAGGCCTTTGAGTACATTGTCCTTCGTCCACCTGAGCTGGCAGGTGAGATTGCCCTAGGGGAGACTATTATCTTCTCCTGGACTTAGTCCTGGAAAAAGGTGCCGAGGGATACAGCTACTCTTCGATCCTATCCAAGGGATCTTACCCTTGATCATGTATCTACTAAATTTAAATTTGCAATTAGTGGAAACTATATCGACACAAAGTTTTTAGAATTGTTTACCTTGACTTTTGATGAATTTATAGCTTTGCTGAGAGCCATGGGAGGGCTCTACTCATATAGGTTTTTTCACTACTTCTTGTGAGCTATATAATGACTAACGCTTCATGTTCGAGTGCCCCATGTGCTTAGAGTGGTATCTAGGCGAGCAGGTAAGGGGCTTTTGGACTGTGGCCTCCATTAGTAAGAGAGCAGTTTCGGCTGATCCACCGATTGACTTATTTTACCCACATCTAGGGGAGGAGGAGGATCAGGCTACTTTATGGGAATGCACAAGATACCGAGCTATACTACTGAGGGAACTTATACTGATTTCATGGCAAGGTTGATTCAATTTCCCGCCACTCTTCCGGTTCCTCGAGTATAAACTTTATGATTTTACAAACTTATTTCGCTTGCTTTCTTCTACTTTTTCTGGTATCATGTTTTGATAGGCTCCCCCATGCAAGAGGGGGAGGAACTCAAGTAGTAGCGGGACTCTTCCTACACCTCAGGTAGCTCCCGCTATTGATCAGGTGTTAGAGGCTCCTCCTATCGGTTAGGCATAGGTAGTTGAGGGTCACATTTAGATGGCCTTGGATACTACTTTCATCATCATGATGGGAGTTGGTAGATGGGTGACTCTGGGACTCCCTTTATCAGCTCATCAGTTGGAGTTTATGCCAGCCGACACTACTCACATTCGATTCTAATCTTTTCTGAGAATTTGTTTTCTTTGATGCTGATTTTCTGTTGGATTTTGAGCTAGGTTTTGATTTATAGGTGCCTCGGGCTGTAGTGGAGTAGTTGGCTAGGGGGTACCAATCTCTTGGTGATCTCCTTTCTACTCATTGACACCTTATGGAAGTAAAGTACCTAAACTTGTTGAAATAATTTACGTATGATGCATGATCAATTGTATAATGAATGATGCATGATCTTTTTGGATTTATAGTCAGCTTTGGATGATATGACCGAGAGATTGGCCAGAGCTAAGGAGGAGGCCAAGAGGGCCACTACTAGAGCTGAGACTTCCAAGGTAGAGATAGTGCGCTTGCGGAACATTTGATCAAAGTGGCTCAGTGACCCTGCTATGCGAGGAGGACCGAAGGATCCTGAGGGACTAGAGGGATTGGATTCAAGTGATTCCTTTTCTGTAGATGGCTAAGAGTAAATTTAGGCATTTTTTCGTAATTACACTTATTTTTGGAACATTTGGCTCATTAATGTTGTACATAACTTTTGTCTTGATGCATAGAGGTCAATTTTTGCATTCCTTTACTGATTTCCTTGTTTTTTACAGTGAAATCCACCGATTTGCTCTCAAATCCTAGTACCCCTATTACAAATGCCCATGACTGAATAGTATAGATAACGGTAGAGGCTAAGTGATAATGGTACCATTGTCACTAATACCTGTACCGGTATCAGTTTTGATAGACTACAATTTTCCATATTTCTTGGAATTGATTCGAATAATGGGTTTCTATAGTGTAGAGCTAAGGCAATTTCTAAAACATTTGGGTGAGCAGGACTGGAAAAAGCTAAAATCATTCGGCTTATGGAATATCAGGTACTATATTGATAACTCTGTGAACTCCAAAATTCTTGGGGCAATTTGTGCGTTATGGGATCCAATCGACCATGTATTTTGTTCGAGTAGTATAGAACTATGCCCAATGTTTGAAAATTTTTTTGCTATCTTAAATATCCCTTCTCCTCGACGACTAAAGATAGCAATTCCTCAACCCACCTTTGGTTTGAAAAAGTATTTAGATCGAATGTTTGGGCTCAAATTTTCAAAATTAGCTATATTCCAATTCGCTCGGTGTTTAAATGGTGCCGAAATAGTTCAAGGGTTTACCTGGCTTGGCCTTCCACGGTTGTAATACTAATATTGAGTGAATACATATATGAGTTAGGTGAGGTCCTGATGCCTTTTCGGTTGATTTCTTGATATCACAAATGGCTAACTGGGCTTCTCTAGCTGCTTTTGCCATAGCCGAGACCGTCATTCATTTTGATGCTACTTCTAGGGACCAAATCCTAATAGGGGACAACTTCACATTGTTACAGGTAACTTGTCCTGACAAATTTTATGTTTTCCAAATTTGTAGATATTGACAAATGTTTTCTTGTAGGTATGGATCTTTGAGAATTGGGCTCTGAAGGAACCACCATAGGGGAACATTAAGAAGTATAAGCCATCTAATTTCTCAGAGCGCGCTTTTGCCACATCAGCCCACCAAATGCTATCGTTGGCCGAGTGGGCTCCCATTCTATAGGCTTATTCTGAATTTGCCCATGGTGGAAAACTTCAGATGTCTTATTGGAAATGTTGCTAGAGGGAGTATAGTTGCTTGGGTTACAGATGGTAATATCATATTCTCCATCTAGATTGTGCAGAAAATATGGGCAAGTTCAAAAGATTCCGAATAAATTCTGCAAGTCTATGTTAGCTGAGTACCCTTCTACCTAGCTAGAACTCTTTGCTGAGAGATGGGCTAAATGTACAAAATATACCCATTAAAATACAAAGCTAAGAGAATTATAATGACTGACAAGCTTTACAAGGATTGGATAGCTTAAATTCAAACCCTACCTATTGGGAAAAAGCAACTGGTGGCTAGCATTGATTGGTACTATTATTCCAGAGGTGATGGACCTATTCTTCCCATGGAGAAGAAAAGACATGTAGTCGGACATTTGATGTGATCATGTTAGACTTTTGATACAATATTTCAATTTTCAGTTCTGATTTTTGCATAGGGAGTTTATATTGTGTCCTCGACCTATCAAACTGCATATATCCTAATTTTTGCCTAGACCACCCTTTTCGGTTTTTCAATCCAACGGACTAATTTGCCGGCTTTTTACATAGAGCTTGTTCCTTTTTTTAGCCAATCGAATATTCTTGCCTTTTTAGAAATATTCCCTCCCCTTTTTTCTTATTATTTTTATTTTTATTTATATTGAGTCAAAGCATGGAATGAGAGATGAGGCGTGAGTAGAAATATGAAACATATGCAAACTTGTGAATCAATCACTTTCACGTCAAAATACATTTATTATTGCATTCATATGAGATTTTTAGCAAGAATGAAACTTTTATTGAATGAGTTCAAATTAGTTAGAAATGCTGGTAACATTTTGAAAGAACATGTCTCCCATTACTAACTACCCTATTACGGTTTTGTAGCTAGCGACTATCAACCGTTTAGTCCTAACTTTTGCTTAAACCCCTCACGAAGGTCCAACGGACTTTATTAGCCTTAACTTTTGCATGACCCGCCATTTTTTGGTTTTCAAATCCTTAGGCTACCCTAACTTTTACCCAATTTGCCCTTTTTGGGTTTTTAAATTGGCGAGCTTATTCTTATTTTGTCATTTATTTTTTTATTTACACGTGATAGTGCTTAAGTTTGTCTTGGTTAAAAGGATTCACAAACTCATTGACATCCATATCCATGATCTTGATCGCACCTTTACCAAGGACCTTGTTTATGACATATGAGCCTTCCCAATTAGGATGAAATTTGCCCCTAGTATTGGTGTTGAATTTTTTCAATAGTTTAAGGACCAGGTCTTCTACTATGAGCGGTTCTTTCAGCTGTCTGACTCGATTGTCATAAGTTCTAGCCATACATTGTTGGTACAACTACAAGTGATCTAAAGCCTTCAGCCGTGCTTCATCTATCATATTTAGCTATGCAAATCTAGTGCAGACCCAATTTGTTTCTTTTGACTAAGGTTCTAAGGCAACCTTGAGTGACTTGACCTCAGTTTTAAATGGTAGAACAACTTCCATCCCATACACTAGAGGGAATGAAGTATGATTCATTGGAGTCCACACACTCATCCTATATCCCCAAACTGCAAAAGGTAGTTTGTCGGCCGAATCACGGTATGTCACAACTATTTTGGACAAGATTTTCTTGATTGCTTTGTTGGCTTCTTCAACTACTCCTAGCCTGTGGTCGATAAGGAGATGATCTATGATGCTCTATTCGATATTTCTCAATCAAATCTATCATTTTTGCTTAGAACAGAACCCCACTATCAGAAACAATATGGTCAGAAATCCCATATCGAGCAAAAATTTGGTGCTCAATGAAGTTGGCCATCTTCTTGGCGGTAATAATTGTGTAGGATTTAGCCTCAACCCACTTTGAGAAGTAATTGATCGCCCCTACTATGTATCGGTGACCATTTGTAGAGGATGGTCAAATCTCACCAATTATGTCTATCCCCCATGCTGAGAATGGCCAAGCAGTAGATAAATTTTGGAGTTTAGTAGGTGGTAAGTGCATGATTTCTCCTTGAATTTGACATTTGTGGCATTTCATTACTTTAACTACACAATTGACCGTCATAGTAGTCCAATAGTAACCCTGCCTCTATATATTCTTCAATAAGGCTACCCAGTTCATATGCGACCCACAATCACTTGAATGCATGTTCCTTATGATGCTAGTAGCTTCTTCACTAGTTAAACCCTTAAGAAGTAACCAATTATCGGTTCTTTTAAACATAACACCATCAACTATACTAAATTGGAGTGATAATCTCCTTACTATCTTACGATTTGATTGAGATATGCCATCAGAGTAATGGCCATCTCTCAAGAACTAGACTATATCGGAATACCACGGATCTCCTTTGATTTGTCCCACTATCATTACTGATTGGTCAAAGAAAGGTGTCTTGGATGATTGCATAACCAATGGTCTCATCAGCATTTCTTGAGGATTTTCCCACATGGAAGCCAATGTTGCTAATGAATTTGCCATTTGATTTTCCGCCCTCAGTACATGCTGATACAAACACTGTTTGAACTTTGCCATTATATCTGAAACTGCTTCTAGATAAGGGCAAAGTGACTCTTCTTTGATTTCCAATCTCCCAGGACTTGGCGAATTACCAGAGCTGAACCACCACTACTGATACATTGGCTACCCCAACTGAGAGGAGTGCTTCTAATCTAAAAAGACATGCTTCATATTATGCTCCATTATTGATGACCGAGAATCCTAGTCATTTGCATAATGGGATTATCTCGTTATAGGGAGTGATGATGATAACACCACGTATGAATCCTAGTTTGTTGATTGCACCATCAAAATACATGGTCCATGAGGGTTCTGGTTCTTCCACCACAGCTAACTGTTCATCAAGAAATTCTAGGTTCTTCATATAATTAGAATCATTTGGTTGACCAGCTAAGAATTTTTCCACAATACTTCCTTTGATCACCTTCCTTGGGACATATTCAATATCAAATTCTAACAATAATAGCAACCACCTTGACAACTTTCTGGCCAAAGTAGGAGATTCACACAAATACTTCATGGGATCAATCTTTGTGACAGCCTGGATTTGGTAAGACTAAAAGTAGTCTCTCAGCTTTTTCGTTAGCCACACCATAGTAGCACATGTTTTTTCTACTATAGTATAGCAACTCTCGTACTTTAACAATGTTTTGTTGAGGTAATAGATTGCATGTTCTCTCTTATCCTCCTACTCTTAGACTAGCACCGCACCTATAGATGTTTCCTCAATAGCCAAATATAAGGTCAAAGATTTCCCTTGTATTAGAGGTTGAAGGACTTATGGATAGACAAGGTAAGCTTTGACTTTATGAAAGGCCATCTAACCTTGATCATTCCACACCACTAGTTGTTTCTTTCTTAACAATTTGAATATAGGCTCATAAACTATAGTAAGTCAATATATGAACCTGCTAACATACTGTAAAGAACCTACGAATGACTGAACTTCTTTCTTTGTTTTTGGTGTAAGCATTTCACGTATAGCCTTGATTTTATCAGGATCCATTTCAATACCTCGTTGACTGACATTATGTCCCAACAATTTCACGGATGCAACTTCGAACACAAACTTCTTCGAATTTAGCCGAAGATTTTATATCTCGATTGTAGTGAGGAATCTATCCAAGATAGTTGAATGCCATTCATGTAAGTAGGTAGTAGCAGCTTTGTGGTGTGTTGCCCCTACACTTTTTAACCTGAATGGCATTACTCGGAAACAGTAAACTCCATATTCAGTGATGAAGGCCGTCTTGACCTTATCATAAATATCCATGAGAATTTTATTGTAACCTGAATACGCATTAATAAAAGAATACATGGCGGCCCTAGCTGCACTGTCAACAAAAGCATCAATGTGTGGTAACGTGAAATCATCTTTAGGTGTGGCTTTATTGAGATCACGATAATTGATACAAAATCGAACTTTCCATCTTTATTTGTTACCGAAACCACATTTGGTACCCAAACTGGATAATCAACCACTTCCAAGAACTTGGCTTCAATCTATTTGGATATGTTGGCTTTAACCTTTTCATCCCATTCTGGTCTTAAGCGATAGAGTTTCTACTTAACTGGTTTGAACTTAGGATCGGTTGGAATCCCGTGTTCGGCTATCTCACGATCGACTCCTAGCATGTCTTTATAGGACCAAGCAAATCCTACCACGTTCTTTTTTAAGACTTTTGTTATTTCATTTTTCTCTATGCGAGACATATCATTTGCAATATATAATAATTTAGGATTATCATTTATACCCAAGTTAAGTTCATGCATAGAAGTATCATGTATGCTAAACATATTATATGAATGTTCAAATAAACGCACAGTGCCATTAGGCAAGAAATCAAACAAGTTAGAGAAATGATTAATTTTCATTGATAAATTAGCCTTAAAGGCTTTATTGTTCACATAGAAAACATCAGAAATGAAAACAATAAAATTGACCTCATCCTATAACTAAGCTACTGGCTCATCTTCCTCCCCCACCTCAACTCCTATAGGTGCAACAAGAATAAACTCAGGCAATTCTTATGTACCTTCCAGAATTCTAGAGCAAGCTGTCAAGAATGAATAGGTTAACTTTTCCCCATTAACTTCCTCATTGTCAATTGCATTGTCGGGGACAAGACCTAATACTACTTCATTCATAATCATTGATGGGTCCTGGGGTGGCAACTCTTCTTCCCATGGGGCATCATCTTGGGGCTCTTCTTGTGGTGGGGGAGAAGTAAAGTAGAACAAGAAAGCCTTGCTTAAATCTTCCTAGAAAAGGCTTTGAGATTGAGGAAGGTCAGCATGCAATTCTAATGCCCTTCCACCGAGTGTCGTCATAAATTGTTCAAGCCAATGGGTGACATGTAAATTGAAGATCTATATAAACCTTGAGTACTCTTTAATGTGGGCCTTTAGAGAAGAGGTCCCATCAAAACATAATCCCTTAGGAATATGATTGATCTTGGATGGAGGGCTAATCAGTTCATACTTCTCAGCTTCTTCATTTGCCAATCGAAGGCATACGAACATCTCATCTTCAAGTGATTTGGGCAATTATTGGGGCTCCAAATCTAGTTTTACCTTGTAAGCCATGTGGGCTTAGAGGATTCAATTTCATTTAGGGGTAGGACAAGTGATTTTCCCTTCCCTTTTTAGACTTTTTATAACAGTCAGAAGTGTCTTACAATTTTTGGTATGATGCCCTACAACAACATGATAAGCACAAAAATTGCCAACTTTATCTACTCTTGAAGAAATATAAGGTGAATACCCCGTTTATGATCCGAACCTTTCTCATCTTTCGGAGAAGGATAGAAAGATCATCCTTCCATAGGGAAATGCCATAGTCATCCCTTTGTTTAGCGCCGTATTTTTTGAGGGTTAGTGCCTCTTCATACACCTTTCTAAATTCATTGAAGCTTCTAGTTATAAGTTCTTTCTTGATTTTAGGCAAGGTTCCATTGATCAAGATGTCAATTAGGATCTTCTTAGAATGTACTGGATTCACTAGGACTCTTAATTCCATCCACCTGTTATAGTACCTTTGGAACTCCTCATTCTCTCTTTGCCTGCAAGAGACCAAATCACTGATGTTGATCCAAGGCTTGGTATTATAAGCAAAATGGTCTTGAAAAGCCTTTGAGAGTTTTGACTAGTTGCTTCGCACTTCCTTAGGCTAAATCGTGAACCATTTAGCAATCAGCCTTCTAGAGTGTAGGGAAACATGGCTGCTAACTGCGCGTCCATCAAAACCTTCAATTTCATGAAATTTTCATAGCCAGTCAAATGGAGGTTAGGAGATTCATTCCCAAAGTATGGCGGGGGAATGGGTACAACAATTTCTATTGGCAAAGGTTGGAATTCAGTCTTATCCTTCTCCTTCTTGCAAGAGACCTCAATGCTAGTGATAGCTTCTTTCACCATTTTTTGCACCATATCCTCAAGAGTACCCTTGAACTGATTAGACTTTAGAAACTCAATAAGGGCTGGACTGATCTCTTCCACAAGAGCATTGGTTTTGATTGGGGAAGCCATTTGAATGAGAGTTGAACTTGATTCTAAGGTAATTCAAACCAAGTGATCTTCAATCCTCTTCCAAACTGAGAGAGATCTAACCTAAAATTAGCCATGCATGGGTTTGTGCATGTATAAATAAATGGAATGAAGAACCTGGTTAAAGTTAATGTATGCAAACATGGCTATTAAAAGATAGTTAATGCTATATAATGCGACTCAGACAAGACTCATGTGCGCTGTGTGCTTAAAAAACAAAAACTTGTTAGTCACATAAGGAAACAAGGCTTCCCCCAAGACTTTCATGAAGGACAAAGGTATTCTAGGACTGACATGGTTGTGATGAAACAAATGTTATGTGACTATGGTTCGGATAAATACTATGGGTGCAATATCGGTAAGACATCGCAATGCAGGTAAAAGTTTGCCGAGGACCCAAGATTGAGATAAAGTTGATTAAAGTAATGCATGATGTGATGCATTTCAAGGATAAATGGCTAGAAGATGAGATATTGGCAGATATCTCTATGCATGGACAAGATGAGTTTTAGCGAGACATCGATGGGACATTTCTAGAGACAAATGATATGACAACACGGGTAAATTCATTATGACACTAGGATTTAGGCTAGATGTTAACACAACATCTCTAGGGGTGATAATGATTTAAGCAAGGCCTCGATGTGGTGCCTCTAAAATGATGATTGGGAGATTCATGTAACTTGATCATGGGTAAGGATCGAATGAGACATCTATGGGATATCTCTAGAAAAGGAGCAATACCATGCAGAAGTAAAAAGGGTAGTCAAGATATCAAGGTGACATCTCTACAAAAAGACAGTATAATGATGTATCATGGATACGGGGCAAAAAGGTGATATTATAGGGATATCATCTCAAAAGGAGTTTGTAAGAATCTAGCGACTATATGAGACACCTCATGAAAAGACTTGAGGGAAATGAATAAAGCACATGAGATAGACTTGATAGTGATCATATGACAAAACATAGCGAATGACATGGCAGCATTTATCATGGCAACATTTAGCATGACAATACTTGTGGCACAACAACAGGGGTTAGTTAATACATAGGTGGCAATCATTCTTCCAACCTTATACATTTCATCTCCTTATTACTCCACGCGAAGGGTAAAGCTTCTGAATCTAGTTTTGGCTTTAAAAACTTTGAAATCCATACAAGAAATCAAAGCGTGACCTAAACTATTAAATGTGGTACGATAGTCCTAAGGGTAAGTTGCTAGGCTACTACATGCATGCTTATAGTCAGGCTATTTATGAAGAAGGTTCCTATGACATTACAGCAACCCAATTCCCATGAAGAATATTGGCGATATTGTCATGAGTGGTTACCCACTAGGCGAACCTAAGTCCTAAGAAGAATCACAAGTGAACCTTCGCTAAAGTAAAGCGATCAATAATAACGGTGATCCTGCCATAAAATGCAAGAGAATCTAACTACTACAATGAACATGATGCATAAAATAAACAATATTAGTTTAATTTGGCTAAACAAATTTTTTGGTATTTGTCAAATCTTTTAAACGATTTTATAGAAAAGATCTCCAACAAAGTTGCCACTATGAGAGGACAACTTTTTCTGGGCACGGGCAGATCACATTTGCTTTTTCGGGTCAATTAGGGTCAATCGAGGCAACATTCCTTTTTAGGAAAATTGAGGGATTAATTATAGGCAACCAAGGCAACTTGGTAACTTGGCAAGTGGTTTTAACATATAGAGCTAGTAGAAAAGAATATAAAACAATTTATGTAATGATGCTAAATCCATAATTTAAAATATAGAGTCCCATCCTGGATCAGCTCTTCTAGGAAATTCTGGTATAGCATTGTCCCAAGAATAAAACCATACCTTAATTTAGAGATTTGGGGCCGGACGAATCACTTATTCGATTTGTTTAGCCAATTTAAATTGAAATACCAAAATTGTTTATTAAATGTCAAACATAATACTTAGATTCATTTAAACGAGATGAGAAGAAGAGCTATTCAAATCAAAACACACCAACTCAATGTGGTCATGGCATTATTTTATGGCTATCACAGCATGCTTATAACACGTAATACAAAACAAATTGGTTTTGGGCAATTATCCGACAAATAATGGGTTAAAATAGGAAAATTGCATTTTGACCTGGAATAAATAGCAAGCTGATGCCAAGGAGCACGATGCTGTTCTTCCAGCATAACGGCGCTGTGATAGATTTAATAATTAAGAAGATGATAGAATTGCAAGTATGGCATGCAATTTCCCAAATCAAGAAGAAATGGGAAGAGAGGGAATAAAAAAGTGTACTAGGGGTTGCAAGCTTATCTCTCAAACAAAATCACCACAAAGAGCTCTTACCCACTCAAATATAATTAATGAAATTGATAAACAATGGAAAGTAGTGTGAAAAATAAAGTGATGTGTAATTAAGAAAAGAAATTGAAGCATGGAATAAATGATAATGAGATACGAATCAATTTTGGCATAAAAAGATGAAGCATCAATTAATCATATAATTGAGAATGGAAATGGAATAAAATGAAATGGGAAGTGAAACATAATCATAATTATAATTGAAACCAAAACATGCATTACTTGGGATGTGGATCAATTATATTATGGAAAAGAATTATAAACCATTTATATTATGAAAACGAAACATAAATAGTTTATAAGACGGAATATAAGTTACTCATAGTATGGAAGTGAAATATAAGTAATTTATATTATGAATTAATTGGATTATTTTTTATGATGAAATTTCAAATAAAAATGAGACAGAAATAAAGTGGGTTGATTTATAGTCATGTTCAATTGTGACAAGTTTAATTTTATTAATATAGCGTAAATTAAAACTTAAAAAATTGAAGTAAGAAATAAATTAAAATGATAATTTTTGTCTCAGATTGTGTACATTTTCATTATGAATCCATTGTTAAATTTGAAATGAAATGGGAATGGCCTCGTGGAGAGGGTTTGGATTTGGAAGACACGAGTTAAAACCGGAAAAGAATAACTAGGCGAAAATAAATTCCCTTCTTTAATCTAATCTCGCTAAAAACTTGGAAATGATTTAGACAGCATTTTGATAAGAACTTTCCTAGAGCTAATTTTCGAGAATAGATTTGATAGACGTTAATTATATACGAAAAAATTATTTTAGGCCTCTATTTATAGTGAAACATGAGAGGTAAAATCGGGTAGAATAATTAATTCTCCAACTGAATGGGAAAATTGAATTAATTTGGATTTTGTTTCTGCCAAAAAAGTCGATACCAGTACCATTTTTAGGGATGTTGGTACTCGTGTTGGCTAATTTAAAACAGGAAATTTTGAATTGAGTCGGTAAAAACTAACCAGGAAATAATAGATAGCAATACCATTACAAGGGATAACGGTACCGTTGTCTGCTAAAGACGGTACCGGTGATAAATGACTAGGTACACCAAATGACTATCTTTTAGGGTTTTTGACAGGGGTGTGAAGGACTTAAAGTATTTTCTCAAGGCCAATTCCTATAAATCAGTTTCAACTTAACATATTAGGATAAGATAAAGTATAGAGCTAATCTTTCATCATCTACTATGGCATGAGAAAATTCCGTGCTCACAGATATGATCGAATTTTTTAACCATCTAATGGACCCTGTAGACCTTGACGAAGTGTTCATTGATCATCATGATGAGTCCAAGGATGAGTTCTTCTTTCCCATATAAACTGAAGGAGGATCTATCTCCTATGTACGAAATGGGAGAGTTATGAACATGACTCGATGTGGAAGAATCTATCAGCCTGAGTTTAAGTAGGGGGTTCGAATTAAAGGGGCAAAACACATACAAGATCTTTCATCACCTATGGAAGAAGAGTTAGAAGAAGACCCCATCATCAAGTAATTGAAGCAAACTCTAGCCAAGTTTACCATCTGGCAATTGATCATTGTATACAAGGCTCATAGAAAGGCTCTCATGAGGAAATTGATGGAGATGGATGCTGCACCTATAATCTCCCCCAAGTACATGGCTAGAAAAGGGTATAAGCATGGCAATTCTAGGAAGTAATTTTTAAGTAATTTTGTCTCTTCCCAAGATCCACTCTTAGAAGGGAAAAGAAGATCTAGGGTTCACTCCTTAGAAAGCCACCAAGAAGATGTGTTGGAATTCAGTCCATATTGTCAGTGTCGGCAAAAGGGCCAAGGAACCAGCGTATCAAGGAGAAGCCGAACCATCAAAAATTGAGGGAGAACTAATTCCCGATTTTGTGGTCTTCAATGATGTTTTTGACTTCACTAAGAAATGTTGTATAAATGAGATAGAATAAGAAACTCCCTTGGCCTAATAACCTATTCGTTATGAGGGGAACAAGACCATCTGCTTCATGACCGATGCTTTTGCTAATCTCATGAAGAAGCAGTTGGGTACTCAACCTAATGGTCCGTATGGAGAAGCCTTTGAAAACTTAGTGAAAGAATTTGTTAAGGAAGAGGAGAAGCTCTCCGAGGGTCAGAAAAAGAGGCTCCATGAATACTTGTCGGATATGCTCTTAGAAGACGCACCTGTAGCTGCTACCTTCTCTGCCACTCCTATTGAGGATGAGGAATCCTATTGAAGATGAAGAAAATGTTCTAGTTTCTATTCCTAATCTTTATGATGTGAACAATAAGGCTTATGAAGCCAATTATCAATGAAATACAATAATTTTGCTTACTTGTGTCATGTCTCGCCTAGTGGTAACTTGCATTCTTTTGATCATATTCACAATGTCTTTAGCTGACATGATGCTTCTATGATTGAAATTAACTTCAATACAACTGAAAGCCCAAAAATTGTATTGTTAGCATGATCTGCTTGGCCTGATGAGGATGTATGCCTATTTCAATCAATGATTAGACAAAGAGCCAAGAAGGACCGAATTTTCATAAAAAAATCCCAAAATCCCAAAAAGTCCCATTCCTCATAATGTTCCAACCTGCATCCTTAAAGTTAATTTCATAATAATTAATACAGTGAAAATAGTCAACCAATCAAATTGTCCTGAAAACATAATAAAATGCCTTTTTGAGTGCTTAAACGATCGAATTCGGCTAAAATAAGGTGAAATAGAAGCCAATGGCTGCTTGTTTTTACCATTGGGTCATTTCCATCAAAAAATGGTCAAATTGGCAATGAGCCAGCAGGCTCATTACCTATGAACAGTAAAAATCATATCTAACTGAGATTTTACCAGATTTTCTGAGATTTTGGATAACATTTTGTCATATAAGTAATGAGTCTGCGGGCTCATTACCTCCTTTCCATAAAAAAGGGGACTTCCCCTCTCATTTTTCACAAACAGAAATGCACGAAAATATCAATTAATGCTATTTTCATTCTGGGAGTCCTAAAAGCCCCGAAACTCTGTCAAAACACTTTCAAATTCGAGCGTTACTACCGACATTCAGTATAAACTCAATTTTTGGTTTTTTTAGATCAATATCTTATAGTGATCTTTGGTCTAAAAATGACCCAATTTCTCTAAAATCCACGCAATTTCACTAGGAATAATCCAAGATTATAGCCTTAACTTGGGTTTAACCTATTTTCCAATCAAACAATAGTCTTTGACAACTTTGGTCTTGCACCGGCTCTCAAGTCATCCTGGATGGACGAAAAGGTAACTGAGGATAATTGGCTCTAAGCCTAACTTTAAATAAATCTAAATTCCATTTTATTTTGATATTGCATTTTCCTTTATCTGGTTAAGTGAGCCACTGAAGCCACTTAAACTATAATATGTGAAAGTAAGCTTGCATGTACGGATAAAATATCCAGACTATGAGGAAACTCTTTCCGAGTTTTCGGGTCAAAACCCAAGTGCTGTCGTTACTCTACCAAAATTTTGGTAGAAAATATCAATTTATTATACTGTTATAATGCCAATTTTATTTCTTGAATTTATATTCTAAATAAAGCCATTGTAATTCCAAAATTGCCACATTAACATAATTCCAAAATTTTTTAAATCCAATTTGAACAATATGAGTAACTATTATGTCTGAACTCAGTAGTATAAAAATTCCATTTTCAATCAATATACCACAATTACCATTGGAGCTGAACCGGGGGGCGACTATATTTTATTTTTAAATAAAGTGAAAATGCTTTATTTAAAAATATTTTCCCTTAATAAAATGTGTAAATATATTTCTCAATATAGTCATATTTTTTGCTCATAAAAAGTCACATTTTTCACACTCAAAAATTTATATGAAAAATAATAAAATAATTTCCTCTTTAATAAAATTAAGCATTTTATTATCATAGAGGTGCATGCATTGCAACCTAGATTTTCTCAAACCAAACCAAACCAAATACGCCCCATGAATCGCACCACGCGTGCAAAAATCCACCCAAAACCTCGCCCGCGCACAAGTATATATTTTAAATGACTTATCTCCCATCGAGAAAAATGAAATGATAAAATTTCTAATAAAGCATATGGTAGCATTCTCTTGGTCATATGAAGATATGCCAGGAGTTGATCATGAGATAGCCAAACATCGAATTCCGACAGATCCTAAGTTCAGGCCTGTCAAGCAAAAACTCCACCATATGAGTATCGAGTGGGCCGAACAAGTGAAAGATGAAATTTTAAGTTGATCGTAGTAGAGTTTGTCGAAGTATTTGAATATCCTACTTTGTTAGCCAATATCGTCCTAGTGCCAAAGAAAGATGGAAGGGTTCGATTTTGTGTGGATTACCAAGATCTTAACAAGGCCTCACCTAAGAATGATTTTCCACTACTTCATATCGATAGTTTAGTTGATAGCATAGCCAAGGTAGCCATGTACTTGTTTATGGATGGGTTCTCAGGCTACAATCGGATCATGATGAATGTTATCAACAAAGTTGAGACAGCTTTACCCACCGAATGGGGGGCTTACTGCAACAAAGTCATGCCATTTGGATTGAAGAATGCATGCGCAACTTGCCAAAGAGCCGTTACGACATTACAACTTGACATGATCCATAAAGAAGTTGAAATGTATGCCAATGATATGCTAGTGAAATCAACAACCTAGAGCACCCTACTATCTAGATAGATTCCTCACTAAGATTGAGAAGTACAACTTAAGATGAGATCTGAAGAACTATGTGTTTAGAGTTATAACTGGCAAGTTGTTGGGCCATATCATTAGTCAAAGGAGCATTGTAGTGGATTCCAACAAAATCAAAGCCATCTGCGACATGCCCGCACCAAAAATAGAAAAGGAGATTCAATCATTCATAGGGTCGTTATAGTAGTAGGTTTATCTCTCAACTTACTACTGTCTGTGAATGCATTTTCAAACTCCTCAAGAAGAAGCAACCACTAGAATGGAATGAGCAATTTCAATTTACTTTCGATAGAATCAAGGATTACCACACCAATTCACCCGTTTTATAACCGCCGACTCCCAGTAAGCCCTTGATACTCTATCTAGCAATTAAGGAGACGTTAGTAGGGGGAATGTTTGTTCAAGAAGATAAGGACAAGAAAGAGCATGTGATTTATTACCTAAGTAAGAAATTATTGTAGTATGAAAGTTGATACACAATAGTAGAAAAGACATGTCCCATCATGGTATGGCTCATGAAGAAGTTAAGACACTACTTCCAATCATATAGGATCTAAGTAGTATCAAAGATCGATCATATGAAGTACATGTGTGAGTAACCTACTCTAGCAGGAAAGTTATCAAGATGGTTGCTCTTGCTCTCCGAGTTTGATATAGAGTATATTACATGCTAGGTGATTAAGGGAAGAGCTATGGCTAAATTCCTTGCCGGTCACCCCCTAGAATCAGACTATGTGAAGACTTGACATTCCCCGATGAATAGCTAGTAGTAGTCGAAGAAGCGAAGCCCTCATGGTCAATGTACTTCAATGGAGCAGTCAATAGACGAGGCATTGGTCTTCATATTATCATCGTCACTCCTAATAATGAGATAATACCAATGTCCAAATGCCTAGAATTCTTAGTCACCAACAATGGGGCAGAATATGAAGCTTGTTTGTTTAGATTGGAAGCCCTCCTCGCAGTAGGGGCAACCAATGTGTTAGTACTGGGTGATTCAGCTCTAGTGATCCGCTATATAGTGGGAGATTTGGAAATCAAAGAGGAGTCACTTCATCCTTATTTTGAAGTCGTTTGGGATCAATCAGCAAAGCTCTAACAATGCATGTTTCTGTTGGGAACTGACAGTCAAATTGAACATGCACAATAGGCATGGCGGAAATTCAAAATTTTGTCCCTATCCCAGGAACTCCTATTAGTTGCATATAAATTAAATAAAGCCTTAACTAAATAATTCTCTACCTAGGTTAGCATGCAAAGGGCTAGGCGTACCATAATTCTAAATTACATCCTAGCACATATATTTTATACTAAGCATGTTATAACTCTAAGTTATAACCTAAGCATGTTATAACTCTAAGCTATAACCTACACATAAAATAAACTAAGCATGCAAAACAGCCTAAGCATAATTATTAAGTCTACAAACTCTTAAAGAAAAAACCTAACAATTAAAGCAGAAAGAAAGAAAACTTACCAGTTGAAGTGTGCTTTAGTAGAACCTCCATGCATAAGCCTCCAAGCGTAGGATAGCCTCTATAAGTATCCACACGAACCTGACCAACCGAAAACCTCCCAAGAGGAAGAACTAAGGATCCTCAAATAGTTGCTAGACCACTCTAGAAGCCCCACCCGAAAATTTAGACTAGAGGTGCTCGAATAAATTCAAGCTCTTCAAAAAGAACTATGTTGAATTACCCGAGAGATTAATCTTTGCAAATCTCAACTTAGGATTTTGCTTTGAGCTAATGGTGCAAGTTGAAAGGGGGAACACAAGTGCCTATTTACAGGCTTAGGGGAGTAAAATTGCTCTCCCACTCGCAGGTTTAACGTGTGGGGCCCGCATAATCTACCTGCATGCACAGCGGGCGAAGCGCGCTTTGCTTCCCGCAAGCCCAGCTTGTGAGTTATCTTGCGATGGGCTTTGCCCAGTGCTTCCGAAGTTATCACTGGCAAGCCCAGCCTCTTGGGCTCTCGCGAGTGCCGAATTACAGCACTTACAAGCCCATAGTGTGGGATTTTATGCACCGAAAGTGTTGCAAATCCCGCAGCCCATTTCCAATTGAAAATTGTCCAACAATTTTCTACCAGGTCTAACCCATTTGAAAAAATTCTCTTTTAATCCCTTTTAACTAAATATTTCTTTTCTAAACCTAATAAATTAGTTACCAGTAAAAATAAATTCCTTGGTTTATCCAAAATGATCTAATCATTTCTAACCAATTAAATAATAAACGATCATTATTTATATTATATTTTTGTAATAGAATAAATCTATTAGTTCTTTACTTAGTCCGATGAAGGTCTAGTGTGTGTGCCCACACAGGATCCTGAAGTATTGAGCAGTTAAGGCTTAACAACCCTTGTCCTAATGCAACCATTGGCTTGAAGTTCCAGACCATGAATAGAACTCAATTAACTTAAACGGTTGTAGTACGCCTCTAGCAAGGGTTTACCATCCCTCATTACTCGGAACGTCATTTTTGCTTATGACTTAATCCCGGTTAATGCAATAGTTGTCTAATACAATGAGCTCCTTCCATTCTTTAATATTAGTACCATCTAGTTTATAGGGTTTGATTAAAGTGTTAACCCACTAATAGCAAGGTTGCTCCAAGGAATCCTAGTTATTAAATTGTTACCGAAGTATATTGCCTTTTACCATAGTGTGTTTGACTAGAAACCATTTCTATCAAACACATACTCTGATAAGAGGTTTATGGCAATCATCACTTCAATAAGTGGCCTTGTACAACTCCTTAATATATCCGGAGCAATGGATTCTTTCTGACTACTCAGCTTACCAATGTGTTGTCATCACTATACCTATAATCACCCATAACACCCTAAATTAGTAAGTGTGTAGGAATGACCAAAAGTATAGCAATAGTAGCACACAAGTTAAGTAGTACCTCAAGTATGAAGATATTCGCAAAGCATATTGTATGAAGATGAACACTAACACATTGATATATACACCAAGTGTTTATCTTTTTGCGTTCTCCAACATATATTTCCAGATATATCCATGTGTCAAACTTAAGGCATCACCTTTAGTCCTTAGGAGATTCACTGCTTGGACCATTTCAAAGAAAGTTGACCACATGCTAGTCTTTCTGCTTCATCAATATCCTTTCTTAATGAAACTATGACTAGGGATAGTTTAGACATAATCATAATTGTACATGAAGCAGCTTCCACCAAATACAGTCCAACTATAATTTCTTTGACTTCATGTAATGATATGTCAAGGACTTTTGTATACATTCATCAATGAATATATTTAACCAGCTATAATATATATACAAATACATTGATATAAACAAAAGATTAAATGCCTTTATTGATTAAACAAAATATTCGTATTATTACATAATTAAGATATATCGCCTTAATTGCCTTAAGGGCATACATCATATCCAACAAACTCCCACTTGCATTAAGGCCAATTAGCCATATGTCTTAATATATACACTTTAATATGTTGGTCATGTTATTGATAAAAAAATATGCTGGACATGTTTGACTTGAGTCAATGGCTTTGTCAGACCATTCGCAAGGTTCTGATCAGTGGGAACATATTCTAGTCTTATTATCTTAGCATCAATAATCTCCTTGATTATATGATACTTTTTGGATACATGTCTATTTTTTGATGAGACCGTGGTTCCTTTGCTTCAGCTATAGCACCATTAATATCATGTTACAAAGTAATTGGATCAACAGACTCAGGCACTACACCGAGATCACCAATAAATCCCTTTAACTAGACCTCTTCTTTTGTTGCTTTGCATGCAGCAATGTATTCATATTCTGTGGTTGAATCAGTAGTAGTTTCTTACTTGGAACTATTCTAGCATACCGCCCCTCCATTTAACACATACATAAAACCCGACTAAGACTTAAAGTCATCCTTATCAGATTTAAAACTTGCTTCAATGTAGCCTCTAATTGATAGGTTACCTTCTCCATAAATCAAGAACTCATCTTTAGTCTTTCTTAAGTACTTTAGAATTGTCTTGACAGCCATCCAGTGCTTTTCACGTGAATCTGACTGATATTTGCTCATAAAGCTCAAAGCCTGAGAGACATCTGGCCCAGTACATATCATAGCATACATGATGGATCGTATCGCAGATGCATAGGGTATATCCTTCATAACCATTCTCTCCTGATCTGTCTTTGGACAGTCAACCTTAGATAGGTTAATCCCCTTTGTCATCAGGAGATAACCTTTCTTGGAATGTTCAGGGTTGAACCCATTCAACACCTTGTCTATATATATACTTTAGATCTATCCCTGTAGATCTTTATACCCAGTATAAATGCTGCTTCACCAACGTCTTTCAAGGAGAATTTTCTTGAAAACCATACTTTAACATTTTGAGGAAGAGATATATCATTTTCTATTAGTAGAATGTCAGCGACATGTAATACTGAGAAAACAACTGCACTCCCACTAATGTTCTTGTAAACACAAGCCTTTTATTCTAACTTCTTGATGCCTGCTTAAGTCCATAAATGGATCTCTGCAGTTTGCATACCTTCGAGCCATTCTAAGATGTAAAACCCACAGGCTGTGTCATATATACATCCCGGTCTAAATCCCCATTTAGGAATGTTGTTTTGACATCCATCAGCTAGATCTCATAATCGTAATGAGTAGCAATAGTGAGGAGCATCCTTATGGATTTAACCGTGGCCATCAGTGAGAAAGTTTCATCATAGTGGATGCCTTCATGTTGACTATAACCTTTCGCAACTAACCTTGCCTTGTAGGTAATCACATTACCATCCATGTCAGCCTTCTTTTTGAAGACCCATTTGCACCTAATTGGTCTAACCTCTTGCGGTGCATCAACCAAACTCCAAACTTGGTTCTCATACATGGAATCCATTTCTAATTTCATGGCTTTTATCCATTTATCAGAATCTGAGCTTTTCATTGCTTCATAATAGGTTCTTGGATCATCATCCTCCATGAGATATAGTTCATTATCATTAGTGATGACAAAACCATATCTGTTAGGACCTTTATGAACACAACAAGATCTTTACTATATTTGTGTTTCGACAGGTTATTCTTGGATCACACTTTCTTTTATATCTAGAGTGGGGTTAATTAGCTAATTATGTGTTTCTTCCTCTTAAACCTCTAGTTTAATATTGCTCCCACTGACTTTTTCATGTAAGTGTTCCTTTTCTAAAAAGTGAGCACTCTGAGACATAAGTACACTCTATGCTTGGGGTTGGTAAAATAAATATCGAATAGTTTCCTTTGGATATCCAATGAACAGACACTTATCAAATTTGGCGCTTAGCTTATCTGATGCTATCCTCTTTACTATGGCAAAACAGCCCCATCCTCTAAGGTGACTTAGAGATGGCCTTTTATTACACAATCTTTTGTAAGGTGTAAAATCAACTGATTTATAGGGCACTCTATTTAATACATAAACTGCGCTTTCTAGTGTGTATCCCCAAAAGGATTTACTGAGATCTTCTTGGCTCACCATGGACCGAACCATATCTAATAAAGTCTAATTCCTCCTTTTAGACACTTCATTGTGTTAGGGCATATAAGGAGGGGTCCACTGGGGAACTATCCCATTTTCCTTCAGATAATACTAAAACTCCTAACTTAAGTATTATCCACCTCAATCTTATCGAAGTGCTTTAATACTTTTCTCAAGTTGTTTCTCTACTTCATTTCTAAATAGTTTGAACTTTTCAAAACTTTTAGAGTTGTGCTTCATTAAGTACAGATAACCGTATCATGAATAATCATCAATGAAGGTTATGAAGTCGGAGTATTCTCCTAGTGCTTTAACTCTCATTAGACCATATACATCTGTATATATTAGTTCCAGTGTACTCATGGCTCGTTCACCCTTTCCTTTAAAGGGTAAATTTGTCATTTTTCCTCTTAAACAAGGTTCATAATCACCATAGGACTGTAAGCCTATTGGGCCCAAGTCTCTACGCGTATGCAACTTTGTTAAGTGATCTTTGTTTATAGGGCCTAAACGACAATGCCATAAGTAGAAAGATTTCTCATTATCTAGTTTTCTCTTAGCAATGTTTATATTTGAGAATCTGATTTTATAATTTTGAAATATCATTTGTTACATTACAATAAAATATTATTCATAACTTTGATACTACCTTTTATCAAATTGGAATAAAATTCCATCTGCTGTGAAGTAGGAAACAATATTTTATAATGACAATTGAATTTTTGTCCTTTTACAAATTTTAAAAAACGGAAATTTCACGTTCCTACATCAATAGCAGCCATCAAGCTCTAATGATTTTATGTAGGTACAACTCTCTTTTATGCCAAAATTCTACTGGTTAACAATATCTATACTATTGTATGGATACACGATTCTAATTAGGTATTCTATACCAATTTAGAATTTCCTTGAGATGTAGAAATTCTCAATATTAAACATCTTGAAGTGGAAGCTCTAAGCCTCATCTTCTCGTGCTATGAGACTTTAGCCATTTTGATCTTATTTCCAATATCCTATACTGAAATGAAGATCTTGTTTCTAATATTTTATATAGAAAATAATCATTTTGTCTCCTAGACAAAACTCTCATTATTCTTTTTACTTTTCTCTTCACTTTGCTCTAATCTTGCTTCAAGACTAGATACCATGTGTCCCTTTACTTCTTTAACATATGTACGATTAAAATTTATGACTAATTGGTCTACCAATTTTCCATCAAAAATATTTTTGTTCAAATCTTCCACCATAGGAAATCCTTTCTCTAAGATGTAAAGACATAGACTTTCAAGTCCATGATTTTATGATGCCCTTGTAGCTAAGGTAACATGGATCCTCACATCTGACTTGATGTTTATCCTTGTCTCTTGCCAGCTACTTACATAAGGTAACAAGGATGTTAACAACCTCCAAGGCATTGTATCCTAATTTCTTTCATATGTTTCATGCATATCTGTTTTAAGCAGAATTACTTACATCATGTTGTTTAGATTTATGCTTATACAATGTACACGCCAAGCCCAAGGCTTTGAGGACTATCCTAACATTTCTAAACAAACCCTTTGAAGCTAGAGCCAATCAAAATTATTTATCAATGTCAACGTTTGTATTAAAATAAAGATTCCAACCAAGATGTAAGAAAAGAAATATTATTTAGATATTAGTTTTAGTACATGCATTCAATATAAGGTCTTCTAATTAAATACATTTATCCTACAATTGTTTTCAAAATTTACAATAGCCCATTCTGTTGAATTCGGGAATTTTAGCCCAGCCAAATTTCCTAGTTGGTAGCATCTATAACTAGTCTATTATAACTCCTAATTTGATGAGTAAAGTCACAATAGTAAGTTATAGTTGGAATCTCATTCCATTTGCATCATATGCAATTGCTAATTCATTCAAGTTCCCTAGTCCCAAGGGATGTGTGCTCTTATATTAGAATCTCCTTGAATATGTCTCAGATCTGGGCCTAGCCCCCAATTTTATAGTGGACTACCCCAGTTCGTTAAGGCAAAGCCTATCCCAAACTTTGTAATCAATCAATGTGGATTGGAAGGAACGCTTTGCATAGAAATTTGATAGCCGAAAGAGACCAAATTTTAAATTTGAGTAAGGAAGACTATAACTTGCCTTAATATGTATTTACTTTGGGATTTTATTGGTCTTAAACATCTCACCCAATCTAGGATTTTATGAGATGGACATATTTATAATAACTTATATTAATTCAGGGAATTTTAGAATTAATTTATAAGGTCCAACCTTAGGTGGGTTTAAGATCTTTATTATAATTATTCCACCAACCTAGATTATATGCAAAATAATTAACACTTTTATTTATTATATTTATATTGCATTTCCTTTAAGCTTTTATTCAAAAATTTAATTTTTACTTTGTTATAGAAACATATATAAGCACCATCTTATATACTAGAAATAAATTAGTCCATATTTGATCCCTGGTTGGTCAATTCAAGCTGCCCCGATAAAGATTCCCAGGTAGTAGAGGTGCCCTTGAAGTGAGTAGACACCAAGTCCAATCCTTAGCTAGAACAAATACGGGCACAAACTCGAAGACCAATGGATTCTCTTAAACTAATAAATTTCATTCTTTCAATTCATGTAAATTGAAAGCCTCTAATACATATGTAATTTGAATAAATTATTGAAACTTGTATAATCTAATTAAGTTGAGCAGGCTTGTTCAAAATTATTCATAACCATTTTCTAACCTTGAACTGAAAAGCACAAGTTCATATATATATTGTTCCAAACAATTAAATAAACAATAATCATTTCAAATAGACAATAATATTCAGTTTGCTTCTACCTTAATTATGCACTAAATAGGTAGATTCTGATACCACTATTAGGAACTGATAGTCAAATTGAACATGCATAAAAGGCATGTCGGAAATTTAAAATTTTGTCCCTGTCCCCAGGAACTCCTAATAGATGCATACAAATTAAACAAACCCTTAAATAATTCTCTATATAGGTTAGCACGCAAAGGGCTAGGCATACCATAATTCTAAATTACATCCTAGCACATACATTTTATACTAAGTATGTTATAACTCTGAGCTATAACCTAAGTATGTTATAACTCTAAGCTATAACCTAAGCATAAAGTAAACTATTCATGCAAAACAACCTAAGCATAATTACTAAGTCTTAAAATGCTTAAAGAAAAAGACCTAAAAATTAGAAGAGAAAGAAAGAAAACTTACTAGTTGAAGTGTATGTTAGCAGAATCTCCTTGCACAAGCCTCTAACCATAAGATAGCCTCTATGAGTATCCACACGAACCCCACCAACCAAAAACCTCCCAAGAGGAAGAACTAAGGAGCCTCGAGTAGTTGCTAGACCACTCCAGAGCCCCACCCAAAAATATAGATGGGAGGTGCTTGAATAAATTCAAGCTCCTCAAAAAGAACTTTGCTCAATTACCCGAGAGATTAATCTTCAAGAATCTAAACTTAGGATTTAGCTTTGAGCTGATGGTGCAAGTAGAAAGAGGGAACACAAGTGCCTATTTATAGGCTTGAGGGAGCAAAATTGGTCCCCCTTTTCTGATGTGGGATATGCTTCCCACTCGTAGGTTTAACCCGCGGGGCTTGGAGGCCCGCAGGTTCTGCCCAAGTGCCCAGCGTGCGGAGCACGCTATGCTTCTTGCAAGCCGAGCTTGTGAGATACCAGGGCTGCCAAAGGCAGCGCTGGCAAGCCCAGCCTCATGGGCTCTTACAAGTGCCGTAGCCTATGGTGCCAGATTTCGTGCACCGAACGTGTCGCAAATCCCGTAGCCCATTTGCAGTTCAAAATTGTCCAACAATTTTCTACTGGGTCCAACCCATTTGGAAAAATTCTCTTTTAATCCCTTTCAAATAAATATATATTTTATGACCCTAATAAATTAGTTACTGGTCAAAATGAATTCCTTGGTTTATCCAAAATGATCTAATCATTTTTAACTATTTAAATAATAATCCAATTATTATTTATATTATATTTTTGTAATAGAATAAATCTATTAGTTCTTTACTTAGTTCAATGATCTTATAGGATCCTAAAGTATTGAGCTGTTAAGGCTTAATCGACCCTTGTTCTAAAGGAACCATTGGCTCGAGGTTCTAAATCATGAATAGAACTCGATTACCTTAAACTACTATAGTACGCCTCTAGCAAGGGTCTACCATCCCCCATTACTCGGAACGTCATTTATGCTTATGAATTAATCCCAGTTAAAGTAATAGTTGTCCACTGTAATGAAATCCTTCCATTCTTTAATATTAGTACTATCTGGTTCATAGGGTTTGGTTAAAGTGTTAACCCACTAACAGCAAGGTTGCTCCAAGCTATCCCAATTATTAACTTGTTACCAAAGTATATTGCCTTTTACCATAGTGTGTTTGACTAGAAACCATTTCTATCAAACACGTACTCTGATTAGAGGTTTATGGCAATCATCACTTCAACAAGTGGCCAGGTACAACTCCCTAATATATCCGAAGCGATGGATTCTTTCTAATCACTTAGCTTACTAACATGTTGTCATCACTATACCGATAAATAGCCTTAACACCCTAAATTAATGAGTATGTAGGAATGACCCAAAGTATAGCAATAGTACCACACAAGGTAACTAGTATCTCAAGTATGAGGATATTCGCAAAGCTTATTGCATGAAGATAAACACTAACACATTGATGTATACACCAAGTGTTTATCTTGCTGCGATCTCCAATATATCTCCTAGATATATCCATATGTCAAACTTAAGGCACCACATGACTGCTTGGATGCTTTCCAAGAAAGTTGACCACACTCTAGTCTTTCCGCTTCATCAATATCCTTTCTTGATGAAACTATGACTAGGGATTGTTTAGGCATAATCATAATTGCACATGAAGCAGGTTCCACCAAATATAGTCCTACTATAATTTCTCTAACTTCATGCTACGATATGTCAAGGGCTTTTGTATTCATACATCAATGAATATATTTTAACCAGCTATAATATATATACAAACACATTGATATAAACAAAAGATTAAATGCCTTTATTGATTAAATAAAATATTCATACTATTACATAATTAAGATATATCATCCTACTTGCCTTAAGGGCATACATCGTATCCAACAGTTTCAACATATGCCTAGGAAAGAAAATTAAATGATCGATACATTAGCAATGTTGGCTTCTATGTAGGAAAATCCTCAGGAAAGACCCATGAAGCCATTAATCATGCAATCCTCATGTGCACCCTTCTTCAACAAAGAGGTTATGACAGTAGGGAAAGTTTCAAAAGATCTGTGGTACATAGACATAGTGCAGTTCATGAAAAGTGGTCAATTCCCAAAAGGAGCATCTCAGTCAGATTGTGCAAAACTAACAAGATTGGCTGCTCAATTCAGAGTAGTTGAGGATGACATGTTCAAAAGAGCTAGCAACTATTTTCTTCTTAGGTGTTTATCTAAGCAAGAAGCAATGCAAGTTATAAGGAAACTTCATTGAAGGGATTGTGGACCACACATGAATGGAATAGCCTTAGCCAAGAAGGTCCAATGACAGGGTTATTTTTGGACTACGATGACAGCCGATTGCATCATAGAAGTGAAGGTATGCCACAAATATCAGATATATGGAAAAATCTCGCACCTACCACCCATCGAGCTTCAAGCTTGTTAACTCCTTAGCCATTCTCGATGTGGGGGATAGACATAATTTACGAGATCCGGCCATTCTCAACAAATGGGAATAGGTACATCATTGGGCCATAGACTACTTCTACAAGTAAGTTAAGGTCGAATCTTTGACCGATATTATAGCTAAGAAAATGGCCAAGTTCTTTTAGCGCCCAATTTTTGCTCGGTATAGGATTCCTCATCACATCTTATCCGATAATGGAGTTCAGTTCCAAGGTGAAATGACACATTTGATTGAAAAGTACGGTATTAAGCATAATAGATCATCTCCTTATCGACCACAAGCTATTGGTGCATTTGAAAGAGCCAACAAAGTAGTCAAGAAAATTCTCTCCAAAATGGTTGTCACCTACCGAGATTGGGCCAAAAAGCTTCCTTTCACAATTTGGGGCTATCAAACTAGCATCTGTACTTTAACATATCAAACCTTGTTCTCATTAGTATATGGGATGGAGGCAGTTCTTCCAATTAAGATTGAGATCAAATCCCTAAAGGTTTCCTTGGAACCAGAGTTGAAGAAACTAGATTTTGTTGGAGCCAGATTCGAGTAGTTGAACATGTTAGATGAGGCACAATTGAAAGCCTTGGATCACGTGCAACTGTATCAACATCGTATGGCCAGGGCTTACGATAACTGAGTTAGATAGCCAAAAGAGCCACTCAAAGTAGGAGACTTAGTCCTTAAGAAGTTAAGACAAGTTAACACCGATACTAGGGGAAAATTCTGACCAAATTGGGAAGGACCCTATATAATTGAGAAGATCCTAGGCAAAAGATTAGTCAAGATCATGGATATGAATTGCAATGAGTTTATGAACCCCGTCAATCAAGAGAAGCTCAAGCCCTACAATGTGTAAAAATAGTAATATAGCCCGCCAATTTGAAAACCTGAAAAGGCGGATTGGGCACAAATTAAAGCAGCCTGTCAATTCAAAAACGCAAAAAGTATGGGTCGAGCAAATGTTGAGACATGAATAAAGTATGTCAAATCTGTGTGAGGGGTTCGAGCAAAAATTAAGACTTAAAATAAATGAGAGTCATTAGGTACAAAACCTTTACAGGGTAGCTAACAATGAGAGATATGTTAGTTGCAATACATACCAACAGTTGTATCAATTTTATATTAATCAATAAAAGCACCATTCTTGCTAAATATTATGTTATATGTCTTATGAATGTATGTTGCCTAACTACATGATAGATTTACAAGTAGGTAAAATCATTTATTTTCTATCTTTTATCCATATGCAATTATTTCATAAATATTCATTGAGCAAGAAAAAGGATAAATATTTTGATAGACTGAAAACATATAGGTCTATGCAAAAGCCGGAAATAGAAAGAAGAGAGAGAAGAGTCTGCTGAATTGAAAACCCGAAAAGGGTAATCCAGGAAAAAGTTAAGACATTAATGTTTGATAGGTCGAGAATTATCCAAATATAACTCCCCATGCAAAAATAAGAACTAAAATGTTAAGTCTAGCACATATCACGTCATCAGGCCAAGCGTCTCCTCTTTCCCCCAACAGGAATCAATCCAGCCATTTCAAACAATAGCTCCAATCAATGCTAGTAGTCACCCATTCCCTATGAGTAGGCATAACTCATATAGATATAATTCATCCCCTGTAAAATTCATCAGTCTAGATAATCCTTGGGCAATCATATCTCAGAACCCTAAAATGGGTTGTGGTGGCCCACTTCTCAACTATAATGGAAGGCTAGTCAGATGGGTACACAAATGGCTCAGTGACGCAAAAAGAAGTAAGAATGTACCAGGTGTCCCCATACTGTCTGCGTAATCTGGAAGGCGAATAAGAGGTCACCATCCATAAACCTAGTAACTAGACTCCGTCAGACCATATCTCAGTAATCACGTAAGAGATCTTCTATAAGGGGTAAACCTAGCTAATCTGATCCTTAGAATACGTGTGCAAGATCCTAGTCCACTTAGCTAAATTGAGATCTCGATGGCCAGAAGTAGCTGTAGGTCCAGTAGCAAAGTGAGAATGATTATACTTGCTAATATTAGAAGGAGGAGCCATCAACGCCCACCTTTGTAGAATCCACACTTAAAATGACACGTCAGTACAGTTCATTTGATCGATGGCGATAAAGTGATACCTCAATCCATTACCTGAAGGAGTGTAAAATGGTCCCGGACCAAGTCCATGTCGTAAGAAGTAGCATCTAAGTGAAAAATAGTCATAGCTAATACAATGATAGCTAGTGATGATCCCCTTGCTAGCTTATCAATAACCGTGATCAGGAGAATGGATGAAACACCATAACCCACCCCATAGATATATTAACTCATTAGTAATACAACTACCATCAAGGGCCAAGCAAGTGAGTCCTAGGGGCCTTCGCGCACCACTCTAGCACTCTCTCTTGATGAAATCCATCAACTGAATCCAGGCCAAAAAGTCTCTTTAAATCCGCAGCAGACCCAAAGATAAAAGTAGGGATGGCTATATATATGCACCTTGTAGGTGACACTCCTAGAATAGTGGACACAGCTCCATATTCCCGAAGCCGAAGACTCGATCAACAAAATCCATAAAGTGCAAGCAGCCCGAACCAGTGGGTTATTTAATAAATGATTGATGTAGAACCTCAAGTTCCACAATCCAAAGGGTTTTAGCCTATCCCAATCCTACTTCCCCAAATGAATCAAAAAGTCTCAAAGCCTTTTGCCAAACAAAGACATAATTAGTAAAACAATAGAGAAACAAGTAAAAAGCTGTAATATGCAGTAGAGCACATTAAAGTGATCTTGATAGTGGTATTGTGATCAATTTTCAGTCCATGTTCTCTATACCCTTAGTTTCATGGCCAGTCGATTGGGTACCATGATTATTTTAGAATCCAAACGATTCTGAGCAGAAAATCAGTGAATTCATCAAGCGAAACAATAAACTGGAGCCAAAATTTGTAACATATATCAAAAAAATGTATATGTACAAGTCAAATTTTGTCAAAAGTGTTCAAAACGGAAGAAGAGAAGATCCTAATCTAATCAAGGAAGTCATCATCGCCCTTTATCTTCTAATTAATCCTTGAGCTGCTCGATAATGACTTTGACGCCTCTGGAATCCCTTGCTAGCTCTTCCACTTGGAGTGTGATTCCCTCAAACTCATCACCTCAGGCTCAGCTCTCTTAGCTTGAACAATATCATCTTGAGCCTCTGCCTATGATGATATAACTCTCGCAATGGTAACCCAAGCCTAGTCCTCAACAGCCACCCGATGCTCCTCGAGCTTGGCCAAGGCAGTCTGCATAACATATCATGCATTAGTCTTTTGAATTCTAAACTAGGAGTATTTACATTGCATGCATCACATTTAAAATAAATCATAAAAACAATGACATACCTCTTTGGAGATTGTGTAAGCTGTCAGAAGATCCCTAAGTGACTGGTATCCCCTAGAAATCTCCTCCACCTCAGCTCATGGGATCTACGAATTCAAAGTTTCATTCAAAAAATTCCTATTTCAAACCTTTAGTGAAGAAAATACAAAGATCAGTAGAAAACTCACATAAGTGGCATCAGCCGAGGAAAAGACTAGCTAATGGACAAAAGGGGTTAGGTTCTGAGTCACTCGCCTACCACCTCCCATCGTGATGACAAAAGTAGTATCAAGAGCAGTCTATAAATGACCCTCCCCAAAGCCTACTGGTTGGATGGGTGCCTGCACTAGAGCCATGGGATCTACAACAGCCGCTAGAATCTACTTCGCACCAGCCATACTACCACTCGAGGCCTGGTATTTCCTCTTATGAAAGATGTCCTACATGTTTAAAACACGAAGCTTAAAGCCAAGTATGGAAGTTAATTAGAATCTGAAGCTTTATGCAAAGATCGAGAAATACCTAAAAAGGCTTAGCTGGACCAATTAGAGGAGTAGGGTAGGGAATCAGCTGCCTTATGAACTCAAGATATGAGCCCTCAAAAGAATTAGCTATATACCCCATCCCATCAGTAATAATAAGCTACTTAGTAGCCGGCAAGAGGTGAGGATATAATAAATCTACTGGAGGAACGGGGGTAATTGTCCTTAAAGCTAACAAGACCACGGTCTGAAGGCCTCAAACCCTCTCCCCCATGTATCACTCAATGCAAGTGGGACACTCCAAGAGGAAGCGCATGTCATCATATGCAGTCCAAGAAGTCTAGACCGCAGCCTAGTGAGCAGTGTCCACCCATGGATCATGACAAAGATGAAAAGTAGTCAGAATTGAGGTAAATCGCTTAAATTGTGTAAATACAATTTCCATTAATATGTCTATTCAAAGTGTAGATAAAAGAGTATACCTACTCCATTGTGAGGCTCCTCAGAATACGCCTTAAGTTAGAAATCCCTCTGGTCACCCCAGACTAACTATGTGTCCACTTGCTAAGCATAGGGGCATCCTCAGCAGTTGTGATCACTGGATTTTAACTATCATTCTCATAAAGCTATGATGAGAGCTATATGATGCAATGTCATTCAGGTGTTTTCCATCAAGGGTATTCCTATGGCTGTAGAGTTGAGCTTGGCTGGCGTCTAGAGACCTAATCTGTCGTTAGGTACCCGTACGGGGTTCTATCTAGTGGTACAAATCCACTGGCAGACCCGTACGGGTGAGTACCTTCCATAGGTACGAAACGGGCCTGTACGGGTCCCCTAGTACCTGTTAGGATGGGGCCCCACCCATATGGGTCCTCTAATTTCCTAGTCAGCCTCTTTTGGAAGCTATCTCTTACAATTTTTAGGAAAAGGTAGGTCTTGAATGCGGTTTATTACATTCAAACCAGACTCCCACCCTACCAATAGGGGCATTTCCCCTCATTTCAACACACACAACTCATACAAAAATTGTACTAAAACTCTAGCAATTTCTATAGTTATAGAAAAGGTATAGTGGGGGTATAAGAGGTATAAAATAGGGAGAAAACCCTTCCTTTGAGGTTTTGTCCACATTTTATTCATTCCTAGCTTCTTTCATTAGGATTTAAGGGAATTCTGTCCACACAAATACTTGCCTAAATAGTCCTATTTCGTCATCTACTTTGGCCGGACTCTCTCAATGGTAAAGGGATTATCTCAAAGTGGATTGATGCCACAAAGGTAATGCTCTTGAGTTTCAAAGAGACTCACATCTCAGTTATTTCATTATTATTATTCTTTATTTCTACTATTATATTTATTCCTTTCATTTCCTATTTTGGGTATGGTCCTAACTCGTATGGGCCTTGTTGGCACCATATATCCCCAAACAAATCAGATCGATGCGCCATAGTCATATGGAGGGAAATCCCTTTTATTTTATTTTCATGCCATCAATTTGTTAATTTATAAAATGAAATGAACCGAGTTTATGCCTGGGACCGGTCAGGAGCCGTACGGGTCCCCCTATACCCGTACCAGTCGTCCCTGGTACTCGTACGGGTACCCCCCATCCGTGTGTGTACCAGCCCCCAGACAGTACCCAGAATTCACTTTTAATAAGTTAAAAATCAATCCAACTCACCATATGCCATGCGAACTTTTTCACCAATAATTTGGAAAATCAACCCATAAAAGTTAAAATGTGTTTTCACAACAAAATACGCTGAAGACCTGTTATTTTTCTCCAATCCTAAAAACCGCACGAGTACTATCAATCGTAAAACTACCACACTGATATAATCGCATTTTCCTCAATGAAATGTTGACTTATGATGTCCAATAAATTGTGCTAATGTCTGTGGATGTAGGGGAATTTATTTTCATTTTTTTTATAACTCAGAATGAATGTATAGGTTTGCTTTGTAATTTCCCCCATTTTCCCACGGTTGTAATTTTTTTCCCCCATTTATTGCATGTGCTTTATTGTAATATGTAAATGCATGTAACGAGTGTGAAAGAGTGTAAAAATAGGATTTCAGTGCTAATTCCCTAAATGATGAAAACTAAAATGGTCTTACACGTGAATGTAATTTTGAATCAACTAAATGAGAAATAAGATACTCATTTGATACCCGAATCTCTGATCCAATAGATATGAGTCTCCTACCCAGAGGGAACCATACCAAAACTCTTTCCCAAGTAGATAACTTGGGTGGCGACTCTATCAATTGTATCGAGAGTTGGGTCTCGATTCTTTTATTCATCAAAATTGGCTTATTGTGCAAACTTTAACTAAAAATGTTTTGTCTCGCCTAAATCCAACCAAACTCCAGTGGTCCTCGCCTCTCACATAGGCGTAAGGGAGACCCACATGTCATCGACACCTCATAGTGGTGACTCTGCTGGGGATATAATCTTTTGACTTGCAAAATTTTGGTTTGTTTTAAAAGCTTAAAAGATTAAGATGAGCACCGAATATCATTTACCTGGTTCAACCCATTTTCTTTTTCATCATTTTGGAAAATTGCCATACTCTATATTCTCACCTCCTCTCTTTTTATACAAAACTCACAAAAGTGTCACTCATGCCCTGTTAGGAATTGGGGATACTCTAGTGGGTGGAGCACTCATTACTATCTCCCTCTAAAAGAGGCTTGATACGATGAGAACCTTCTACATCAACTTTTAACATGTTCCTACATAATTCTTATCAAAAGCCATAGAATTTTACCCTCTAGGTACGTGATATCCATGTGAGATTAGACTAAGGAAGAATAACCTCAAACATGGTGGGGGAAATAGGGACAAAAATGATCGCTTTGCATGTGTTGTGTTATGTACCCTTATGATTAACCCCACCACGCATCAATATAATTTATGCATGCATGCCACGTCCCATGCATGTACTGATCTCTTGGTTACCTCAGTAAAAACTAAACCTTAAAGGTAAAAAGCTTGGCGATGATCTTAAGTCCATTTGACTTTCATTTTGGCTCCTCCGGTTCTATTTAGGGTTACTCCGTCTTTGTCTACGGGTATTTCATCCAGCAGTCAGTTTAGTCCAGTTGATCTTTTTGCTTATCATCTTGAGGAGATGTCTTGCATCCTGACTCCATATGGCCAGATTGACATTGAGGTTGAGAATGATGCTACTAGAGAGGAGGCAATGCATCAAGGATAAAGGTTAGGTCGGAGATCGCAAATGCTATCTTATAGTACTTAGGAAGTGATCAGTTCTTGGACAAAATGAATAATAGGATGTTAGCCACCATCAGGGCAATCATGACCGAGGAGAGAATGGCCAATGCTCCTCATAGCATGCCTATCAGTGCCCTAGCAGTTAATGTAGTGATCAGTGAGAAAGTATCGGGAGTTATTCATAATCCAATCACCTAGTTCCAGTTGCCACCTGTAGAGACTTGAGGTGACTCTTTCAATTAGTTTGGTCAGTTGGGTTCTGTGGACCCATTTGGTTCAGCTAGCGTGCCATTCCAATAAGTGGGTATAGTGGTTCCTCCGGTCGTCAGTCAGTTTGCTCAGCCTAGTCCGGGGTTTGTACCACCGCCATTTCAGTTTAGGGCATCTAGTCCGATCCCAAATTTTATGGTCACACCTAAGGGGACGACCTTTCCTCAATCAACATATTTACCCTTGGCAGTGATTACTCAATTAGAGGGATCATATTTATCCTCAAAATTGAGTGACCTACTTCAAAAATTGCTTGCTGCTAATCCTGGCTCCCAACCATCGTCACTATCCATCCAATCAGCTAGAGAAGAGGATTGGGTCCCTGAAAACTTTAGTATGCCTAGCATAGCAAAGTATAAGGGAACCAGTCCGCCTCAATCTCACATCACCACCTATCAGAGAGTTATGAGAATCAAAAAGTTAAGGGATAAGGTCCTAGCCAAAATGTTCCCTTCCACCTTGGAAGGTCCTGCTATCGAATAGTACAACACTCTATCAAATAAAGTGACCGAAAACTAGAAAGCTTTATCGGAGGCTTTTATTGAGTAGTATGGTTTCAATGCCACCATTAAAACGACCATACAGAATTTGGAGGCTATCATGCAGGTCCCCAATGAGAAATTCAAACCCTACTTCAAAAGGTGGATAGCCACTCAAGTTCTATTAAAAGATTGGTGAAGTCTCCTAGAGATGATCGTAAAATTAATGGATGATGCTCTGCCTGCTTATCATAAGGTTCTTGGTGTGGATAAATTCTCTAGCTATGCTAAGGTCTTTGAAAAAGCTGAGAAGTGGGAAAGGGTCGAGGAATTAGAGAAAGGAAGTGTACTGGCCAAACCTTGGTTCAAAAAGAATGGCCCTTCAGCACCAGCCCAGAAATCTAAGTCAAAGTCTGGCTCTAATCCTAAAACAACAATAGTGCAAGAAGAAGTAGTTGTAGTCCGCTCAATTGAAGATGGTATTTCCCCTTGGAAAGCATCTATGCCGCCCATCTTCACTAAGCTAAGGGAACTTGGTCTTCTTCAGTGTATCAAGCCCTATGTCCTACCCAAACCTGAAGACAAGGATCATTTTTGTGCTTACCATATCAGCAAGGGGCATCGCACTAGTGCCTATAGGGATCTACTTGAGTATATTCGCGGTGTAATTAGGGAAAAGAAGATTCAAAAACCCGAGCTTAAGCCTAGTACCATGAATAACCCCCTATTGAATTTTGAGAAACAGGTTACAGCTGTCAGGTCAGGCTTAACCTCATATCATGTCTTCAATATGATCTCGCAAGCTAATCCTATGGTTCACTCAGTAATGCCTTTACCCAATGAACCAATCCCGATTGACTATGATGCATTTGAGTTAGAAGGAATTCTTGATGAGGAAGCTATGTTGGTCCAACCAGGACCAATTGATATCAATACTTATGTACCAGAAAATGATGAGCTCAAAGGACTGCCTTATTGGTCGAAACTTCTGAAGGAAGAAGTTTTATGAAAGATGGAGTATTACATGTCACCCGAAGTTGAAGGATTCCTCCCGATCCTCTCCTAAAAAGAAGAAGGGGCAGAGATGTAGATATCCGAGTCATTCCAAGTATCAATCAAGCTCTATTCTTTACACCTACTTCGGTCAAGAAAGGTCCAAAAGTCACCCTTCTCATCCAGCAATTGAAAGTAACCCCTTCTAAGTACATCAATTGGCAGCTCCTCATTGACTCTGAAGAACACCACAAGGGTCTGATAGAAAAGTTGTTAAGTATGGAAGCTATGCCATCTACTACTCTGGCTGAGTTATTCTTAGTAATCGGGGGATCTCCTCCTGAACAGGTTGAACCTATTAAATTCTATTTGTCAGATCTCCCAGTCGAGGGGAATAAGCATAACAAAACACTTTTTATTAGGGTGCAAATCTTCGATCGTTCAATCCCATGTGTTATGGTGGATGATGGTTCCACCCTTAAACTATGTCCTGCCAAGATTCTTACTCACTTAGGGTTGGTTGAATCCATGTTGGAAAAGTCCAATACAGTCATAAGGGCATATGATGATACAAAGAGGAGTGTCATTGTGGTCTTCCAAGCTAAAGTTATAATTATTGGAATAAAGTCCAAGGTCTTGTTCACTGTTCTTGATATTCCTGTCACTTACTCAATATTTTTGGGTCAAACTGGGCTCCATGCATTAAGATTCATCCCTTCCATAGTCCATTAGAAAGTTAAACTCATCCATAATGGCAAGCTAGTGACCATTGATGCAGACGAACCATCTATCATAGCAGCTATGGAAGCTAAGGAAAAGTAAGCTAGGGTGGCTATAGCTCACCATGGTATGAAGTTTTTGGTAAAAGGGTACATATCACTTAAAATTGCAAAGATTAGGATGAAGCAAGGTTACGTGAAGGGTAGAGGACTCGCAAAGAATCCACAGGGAATGCTAGAACCCCTCTTACCTCTTGCATAGCCATTCGAACTTGGTTTAGGGAATCGCCCAAGTGCCAAAAAGTCCAAGCCTCAGTCCTAGCTTAGGATAGGAGCTAAAGTCAAGCACGAGGAATTCATGGGTGAAAGAAAACTTGTCAGAGTAAGTGGCAAGGAGGTCCCTAGTTTTGAGATCTTCAATGATGTATATGATTTCAAGAAAGGCTGCCAAATTGAAACCTCAGTTTCTATGGAAGTGTGTGGGAATGCTGAAGAAGACGAAATGAATGAGGCAATTGAGTCCATCACTAAAGCGCTAGCGGTACTTATGAGGAAGAATTGGAAAAGAAATGAGAAAGGAAATCCCATCAGCAAGGCTGTCAAGAACTTAGCAAGAGTAGTGGCTAAAGAAACTCAAGAAAACTTGCACACCAAGGCTACCAGTTCAGCTGTCAATCAACAAGGCCCTCCGCTTGTGGAGGATGATTCAATTGATGTAATTTTTAATATTGCAAACATTTTTTTATGCAAATAATGTCGCTTATAAGGCATATCATGAACAAGTTGTAGCATCAGTATCTTTGTCTTTAACATGTCTTGAATAAATTGATGCACCTATCATTCACATTTCACTCGAGTATTTCATTCTAATGACATCATGCACTCATAACAACAGCATTCTTAAAATATCATTGTGTTCATTAATGAAGTTAACTCTGAGTATAACGCAATGGTATAAATGTCCAATGGTTAAAACCTATCATCAAAAGAGAGATAATGAAAGGTGCTAACCAAACATGATGACAATTAGCCTAGGCCCTTCTTTCTTCATGAGGGGGAAAAGCATACAAGAGCACACATCATCAAGAAAGAAGACCAAGAAGGCTCAAAGAAGCACCAATAGCAGGTTGACTTTGGTCATGAAAAATGGAAAGAGCATCTTGAGTCACAAATTGACCATCTCAAGAGCTCTAAAGGGAAGCTAATTAGTTAAGAAGATTTTTTCAAAGTCAGTGGCTACCTACAAAGATTGGGCTAATAAGCTTCCATTCGTAGTTTGGGGGTATAGAACCAGTGTAAGAACTCCCACCGATCAAACACCATTCTCCTTAAGAACTCCCACCGATCAAACGCCTTTCACCTTGGTATATGGAATGGAAGCCATGTTACTGGTTGAAAAAGAAGTAAGATATCTAAGAGAGACACTTGAATCGCAGTTAAAAGAATCAGATTGGGCAAAAGCCAAGTATGAACAGTTGAATGTAATAGACAAAAAGTGGCTCAAGACACGATGTACCAATAGTGCATCGCTCGAGCTCATAATAATAGAATTAGATACCCAAAACAACCTCTTAAAGCAGGTGATCTGGTCCTTAAGAAGCTATACCAGGTCAACACTGACACTAAGGGCAAGTTAAGGCCTAATTGAGAAGGACTATTTGTCATGAAGAAATTCCTTGGTAAAGGGGGAATCTAGCTTATAGATATGGATCGAAATGAGTTCGTGAATCTAGTGAATCAAGATAGGCTCAAGCGTTACCATGTTTAGGTCAAAAGAATTAAATCATAAAAAAACAGCACAAAGAATAAAAGAAATAAAGAATAAAACACCCAACGAGTGGTCCTCTACTGCTCGAGCAAAAACTAGGGTGCAGCTCGCTGATCGGTATCCCGTAAATCAGTCAGGCAAGAATTAGGGCTCTCCAATGCAAATAAAGCCAACTAAGCTGAAAACCCAAAAGGGCGGCTTAGGCAAAAGTTAGGGCATCAAGAGAAAAATGTTAGTTGCTTTTTGGAAAATCTGTAAAAGACCAGTGGGCAGTAGGGGTTAACCATCGGAAATTGTTACCATTGCCTATGTACTCAAATTAATCTCATGAAAGAACATGTTGTGATTTTGCTAAGAATCTTGGTCTTATGAATGAATGCATGTCTTTCGGTCAAATAATCACTGGTATGTGAACATCAATTTTTTCTCTACGTGCTATGCATTATTGTAGTCATCTTTACCACACATTTGTAATGCTCAGAAAAGCCTGCTCGATTGAAAACTCGAAAGGGCGGTCAAGGCAAAAGTTATGGCAAAAAGTAATGTCTGTTGGATTGAGCCATAAAGGACAATTCAGGCAAAAATTAAGATAGTCTGCTGGATTAAAAATCTGAAAGGGCAGTCTAGGAAAAAGATAAGATAGAGCAAAAAGAAAAAGAAAAAGCTTGCTAGGTTGAAAACCCGAAAAGGTTGTCTAGGCAAAAGTTAAAGCTATAAAAGAAAAAGGTCTGTCAGGCTAAGCCATCACGGACTGCTCAGGCAAAAATTAGGATAAAAAGAAAGAAAAATAAAGGTTCAATAGGTCACCTGACATCGAGTGGCCTATGCAAAAGTTAGAATATCACTTAGTCCCCTCGCTATAAAATGGCTTGGTACGGGATCACAAGGCAACAATACTCAACAATCTTAGTTCATGAAAAATCCATAAGCATAAAAGAAGTATAAAAAGTACCAATTCGAAGTTCACAATAAAAAACAAGCCACACAAGACCTAAAAGTATCAAACAATTCAGAAAGACAATCGTAAGCTAAGCTGTTGGGGGATCCTATCCATAGTGACCCTCATGAGTCTGATCCTGAGTATCCGCCAACAGATAATCTACGTCTATGGTCATATAGTCCTCAGCGTCACTAGCACCAATAGCCAGCTAGGTGGGGTCCTTAATCTCTGAAGTCGCTATAGTGGTCCTACCAGCATCAGCTCCATCATTACACTGATCTACACCTCTTTGAGTCACTCGATATGCAAAAAGATCATCCTTAGACTCATCATTAGAAAGAACCAATATCTACCTATCCTCAGTCATCCTCGGTAGCTTACCCCTCAGTCTTTCAATATCGGCCCTCGCTCAAGCAGTCTTGGCCCTAGCCTAATCAGCCTCAGCAGTGGCTGCCTATAGCTGCTCCTCTAAAAATCTAGCTCTCTCCTCAGAAGCGTCCAAATCCTGGGCAGACAGGTTGCGTTCCATGGCTAGCAAAGTCTGCAATGGAAATCATTAGATTAATAAACATATATAAATGTCATAGCATACATCATGCATAGTTTGTTTAAATTTTATAGGTGAAAGAAACTTGCTAAAGCTATGTGTCCTGGGCCAACAGGAGATCCCAGATAGAAAAATAACCCCGGGCCATCCTCTCAGCCTCGAAAATGGTCACCTCAAAGGAAAGGGTCACATTAGGATAAGACATCCTAAGCATTTACAGTAATAGACAAAGTCAAAGGTAAAGGATTCCTTACATGAGTAGAAATGGAAGGAGTAAAACTGATAGTCTGAATCAACTTGTCGAGCTCCTTGACAGCTCACTTCCCTGATTGGTTGAGGAGTCGAAAGAAAGTATCTAGCTCAGCTCGGAGGATGCCCTCCCTTATAGATCTAGAACCTCAAGATCGATTTGCCGGCGGCTCAAGGGTAATAGCAGTAGCATCAGTAGATTGCTTCCGTGTGGAATTAGGATGCTGTAGCAAAAAAACAGAAACTTGAGATCACAATCAATTTTAGAAAGTAGTAAGATATTCAGAAAGGCCAAGTTAGAAGCATACCTGAGAAGTAGGGGTAGCAAACCTGGCCGAGTCCGTGGTACATCCAACTATCTCGATCCACCCTCCTCATCATCATCTTCATAATCATCATTCTCACTATCACTCTAGTGAAACTCTAGAGGCCTGTCCTTATGATGATTCCTCTCACAAGGTGGAAGTAGGAAGGAATCAACAAACTTAGCATAATGACCCTCTACAGACAGTATGCGAGCTCTCTCACCTAACAAGTATAGCCCCTGATTGGTCCCAAGTATGAGATGAGGCCACAAGATACCCGCCAAGATTGAGGGAGGAATCAGTCTCTCCATCCTGGCACTGCTCCTCCACCCCCGGACCCGTTCACCAAAATACCACTCATAAGAGAGTGGTGACTCCAGGATAAGGAGCGGTCATCCACGCCGGCCCACATCCGTTCGATAGCTCCATATGTGACCAATCTCTCCCACGGGTCTCAAATAACCTGTATGAAATAAATGCACTATGAGCATCACAACCTAGTAAATATAGATTCTAGTAATGGTTTATTGAAGTATAAAATGCATGTTTACCCGACTAGAGCGCAGCTGGAGCAAAAACTCTTGGTACTGCAATGTGGTGAAGGGCTATTTCTGCCAAAGCTGCATCCATCTAGATATGACATGTGGCATCTTGGGTTGGAGGGGCAAACTTAGTCTAGGAGTCAACCGATGCTCAAAAGCCCAAATCTGCAAAACAAGGTAAGGATTAGTTGCAACACAAGTTCAGACAAAAGGTTAAAGCACAAGAGATCCGTTTAGAATTTACCAGTAGTATTAGAAGGAAGATTTTAAGCTCAGATTGCTCACCCCAGACCCCGACGTCCAATCTATAGTATAGTTATGCCAAAATGGCCCGACACCTATTCTTGCAGGGCACATCTGTAATATCCTCCACAGTATAGAGCAAACCGTAGTTAAGGTTGCTCGAGTAGACATGGAAGAAGACGGTGGTAAGGAACGTTAGCAGGAAGGATCGAGCATATTGATCCCTCCTATCAGGCGTAATAGGACTAGGATGTGTGATCCAATGAGTATACAGATCCCCATACTTGAGATTGTTCTTCTTGCCCGTATGAAGCCTAAGTAATATAGCAATATAGGCCTTCGCGTCAGGCCAAGAATGCCACCGGTCAACGTAAACATTAGAGTGGACCACATCCCTACTCCACTATAAGCCTGTAGTGGTGCACACATCTGAGGGAGTGATAGTGACCTCCCTAATGGGCAAGAAGAAAGTATGGGTCATCTCTGACCACCTCTTTGTCAGAACTAAACTGACACCTGGGGCTAGTTCTTAGGGGCCTGTCGGATGGCCCTAATAAGGTCAATAAACCCAAAGGAATCGATGAGGGTCAATAAGTCCATATCCCCCGCAGTGCGGATCTCCTACTACCACTTTCTGTAGAAGCTCAAGGCTCCTACAGTCTTATATTGAAACTACAAAGATAGAATTACAGTTTAATAGGGTTAGAACATAGCAGAAAAGTCAGAAATTGAAAAAGGATTGCAAAAAGCATAGTGGCCAACATTTTGTCCCTGGAGACAGGACCCATACGGGGTAAGGTCCACCTATATGGTCCCAGAGGAGATTCGTATAAAAAATGTGACCCGTATAGGTCCCCCGTCACCCGTATGGGTCCCTAGCAAGCAGTCCCTCTGCAAAAAATCTCCCAAAAATCCAAAATCATCCAATTTCATCTAAAGTTCATCCAACACTATCCTAAAAGCATCCAAGGCTAAAGTTACATGCATCAGGCTCTATTACAAGGTCTAAAACACCCTAATTCATGCCAAAATTTGAGAAATTACCAAAGGTTCAAAATAAAAAAATGGAGAATCAAGTGAAATTACCTAAAGTTTTGAGGCATGGGTCTCGGGAGAAGGGATCAGTGTCACTTCAGAGATAGGAGCAAGCCCCAGGAATGAGTCTCCTCCATGAAATGCATATGCGATGGAAACCAGGCATTTTTTTAGCCCTGAATCACCCACTTGGGGCAAGTCCTCGAGTCTAAGGGAGAAATGGCCAGCCTTTGGGATCTTTTTGTACGTGTTTGGTTGATTGTAGGAAGAAAATTGCCAGAATTACGAAATGAGAAGTTTTAGCAGGAGGCGAGATATGACATGACTCATCTGCCTTTTGAAAACTTTTGAGAACTTTAACCGTAGGGGTCTGGCCCACCCATACGGGCCCTATCTTGCCATCCAAAGATAGATTTTTGCATTAGTGTTTCGATAAGCACCAGAAATTCATCCAGTCCAAGTCCATCCTACCACAGGAGTTCTTCCCCAGCAAACGAATCTTAATGGGAAATGCTTCCCTAGCGGAAGAGGCTTTACTCAAAGGATATCACTGCCCTCCCCAACCGAGGAATCACTCGATGGGCATACCCCCATCATCAAGAACCCTAGGGGCACCTCATCCTAGGGTCATTCCCCAATAGAGGAATCACCAAATCCCAAGGGCATCCCCCCATTTCCTAGTAGCAGAATCACCAGATCCCTGCACATCCCCCCTTCCCCCAATGGCAGGATTAGTCAATCTAAGGGTAGCCCCCCATAGTCTAGCCCTCTTAGGGGCATTCTTAGGGAGGCAGCCCTCCAAGGGGCACTTCATTTCAGAGCAATTGGGCCAAACCAGACATTACCCCCACATAATTTTTAGTTTATCTCATCCACACTTCTTTATTCTTAATTGAAGGGGAAAAACTATTTTTGTTTTCACAAAAGTCAATTAAGAATAAAGAGGTATCTACTTAGACAATGACTGACTTGGTGTTTGACTGTTGTCTCTTTTTAGGTTATTCAAAAATTCCCCAGCAGGAGAGTCATCCGCCTTAGGAAAGGGATACATCACCAACAGCAAGAGAGTCATCCGCCTTTAGAAAGGGATACACATATCTTCCCCAAAGTAGTCATCAGTCAAGAAAGTTGGTCCACCTCAAGAAAATGATACACTAGCTAGGGGAGTCATCTACCTTAGGAAAGGGATACACCATCATCAGCCATGAAAGTTGATCCACCTTAACAAATAGATACACATACCCTCCCTAGTTGAGTCACTAGGGATATGCGTAGTAGCAAAGGAAAGTCATCTGCCTTAGGAAAAGGGATACGGCATTGGCAAGGAAAGTCCTCCGCCTTAAGAAAGGGATACGCTAGTCAAGAAAGTCATCCGCCTCAGGGAAGGGATATGCCAGTGAGGAAAGTCATCCGCCTAAAGAAAGGGATATGCATGGTAGCAAAAGGAAAGTCCTCCACCTCAAGAAAGGGATACGCTAGTCAGGAAAGTCATCTACCTCAAGAAAGGGATATGCACGATAGTAAAAGGAAAGTCCTCCACCTCAAGAAAGGGATATGCACTGTAGCAAAAGGAAAGTCATCAGCCTCAAGAAAGGGGTACATATCAGCAAAGGAAAGATGTTTGCCTTAAGAAAGGAACTAGCCCATATCATCACCACAGGTATGATTTCTAAACCCTCGCTCACATCGTGAGATCATACAGAACCATATCTACAACGATCTCAAGAGGGGCAGTCTGTGAGCATTGGATTTTAATGATCCTTCTCACAAAACTATGATGAGAGTTATATGATGCAATATCTTTTAGGTGTTTTCCATTAGAGGAGTTCTTACTACTGTAGAGTTGAGTTTGGCCAGAGTTCGGAGACCTAGTCTACCCTTAGGTACCCGTACTGGTTCTATCTAGTGGTACGGATCCTCTAGTAGACCCATAAGGGTGAGTAACTTCTATACGCGTAGAGAGGACCCATACGGGTCCCCTAGTACCTATACTGGTCCTCTGATTTCTTAATCAGCCTCTTTCAAAAGCTATCTCTTACTATTTTTAGGAAGAGGCAGTTCTTGAATGTGATTTATTGCATTCAGACCTGACTCCCATCCTATAAATAGGGCCCTTTCAACTCATTTCAACACACATATCTCATATGAAAATTATACTAAAACTCTAGCAATTTCTATAGGTATAGAAAAGGTATAGAGGGGGTATAAAATAGGGAGAAAACCCTACCTTTGAGGTTTTGTCCACATTTTATTGATTCCTACCTTCTTTCATTAGGACTTAGGGGAGGTTCTATCCACACAAGTACTTGCCTAAATAGTCCTATTTCATCATCTACTTTGGCCAAACTCCCCCAACAGTAAAGGGATCATCTCAAAGTGGAATCACGCCGCCAAGGTAACGCTCCTGAGTTTCAAAGAGACTTACAGCTCAGTTATTTCATTATTATTATTCTCTATTTCTTCTATTATATTTGTTCCTTTCATTTCCTGTTTTGGGTCTAGTCTTAACCCGTATGAGCCTTGTTGGCACCATATATCCCCAAAGATATCAGATCGGTGCGCCATAGTCATACGGAGGGAAATCCCTTTTATTTTATTTTCGTGCCATCAATTTGTTAATATGTAAAATGAAATGAACTGAGTTTCTGCCTGGGAACAAACACGAGCCGTACGGGTCCCATTATACCCGTACCGGTCCTCCCCGGTACCCGTATGTGTATCCCCCATCCGTATGGGTACCAGCTCCTAGACAGTACCTAGAATTCACTTTGAATCGGTAAAAAATCAATCCAACTCACCATATGCCATGCGTTCATTTTCTCTAATAATCTGGTAAATCAACCCATAAAAGTTAAAATGTGTTTCCACAATAAAAAATGCTGTAGACCTATTATTTCTCTCCGATTCTAGAAATCGTCCGGGTACTATCAATCATAAAAATGCCACGCTGACATAATCACATTTTTCATAATGAAATGCTGACTTATGATGTGCTATAAACTGTGCTAATGTCTATGGATGCAGGGGAATTTATTTTCATTTTGTTTTATAACTTAGCACAAATGTATAGGTTCTCTTTGCAATTTCTCCCATTATCCCCAGGTTCTAATTTTTATTCCCCCATTTATTTCTTGTTCTTTATTGTAATATGTAAACGCATGTAATGAGTGTGAAAGGGTGTAGAAATAGGATTTCTGTGATAATTCTCTAAATGATGAAAACTAAAATAGTTTTACGCGGTGAATGTAATTTTGAATCAACTCAATGAGAAATAAGTGACTCATCCGATACATGAATGTATGATCCAATAGGTATGAGTATCCCACCTAGAGGGAACCATACCAAAACTCTTTCCCTAGTGGACAACTTGGGTGGCGACTCTATCAATTGTATCGAGATTTGGGTCTCAATTCTTTTATTCATTAAAATTGGCTTATTATTCAAACATTAACTAAAATGTTTTGCCACGCCTAAATCCAACCAAACCCCAGTGCGCACCACCTCTTACATAGGTGCCAAGGGAGACCTACATGCCATTGACACCTCACAGCAGTATCGGCCGTCCTTACAGGCATTTGAAGTAGGCCAAGTTCAAAGGCCCATATCTGCAGTAAGTATGATAAAAACCAATAGTCATGGGTAATTTGAAGAAGAACGAAAGAAATGGAAAATATTTACCCTTGAAAGAAAAAGTAAATGTACCTAAATGAAGAGGTGACCAGCCTTTACCTCCCTCTCATCCCCTTGGGCACAAACTTCCAGCCCAAAATAAAGCTGATCTAGAGTAGCTCTGCACCAATTTAGCTTCAGAACCTAAGCCAAGTCCTCGAGAACTGCAAGTAGTCCATAGTGCATGCCACTAGATCCCCATAAGAAGAGAAATCTGGTTAAAAGAGTAAGGATAAAAGCCCAATGTGCTAATTATGATGGTCATCGGTCAAATCTCTTAGAGCAAGTAAAAACTTCTTCAACTTGGCATACTTGAGGCGGTTAACATCGACCTCACTCCTAGCAATGTCTCCACATGAGCTCAAATGTGGATGTCAGAAAAGAATTAATTAGCAAACACATAAAAGTTTATGGTGATCCCAAAGAAAGGCAGCCCTACCATAGCCACCATGTCACAAAGAGTAATCCTCATCTCTCCCACGGGAGGGTGGAAAGAATGGGCCACGTCAAACCATTGCTCTACAAGCACAGTGAGAGCCCCTATAGAAGTCTTCAGGCCCTTGGCCCTCAAGCTCAGCACCAAGTCCTTGAGTCCAGCATCTTGGATCTGCTATCGAATGCCAGTATCAATAATGGCCTCCCACCAAACCCGACTGATGGAAAGAGATCCCAAAGTTGTCCTTAAAAGCTCATATAAGAAGAAGAGCAACAAAAACCATGATAAGTCTTTTAATTTCTAGTATTCATGCATATACTAGAGTTAAATTGATCAAAATACAATCTAGAATCATGTCACAGTACTTAAAAATCATGAAAAATGACCAAAAACCTAAAAATTGCACAAAATGGCATTTCTGCCATCTGCATTAGGGCATTATGATTGATTCATCATGGTACCCTCATTAGGATCCCGATACCCCAATCCCTATCATGGTACTTTATTATAAATTATAAACGCATGAATCGTATGTGAAAGAGTGTAGAAAAATAGGCTTTCCGTGATAATTCCATAAACAATGAAAAGAAAACGATTTTATGCAGTTAGTGCAATTTTTGAATTAAGGAAATGAGAAACAAGTGCCTCATCTGATACTCGAAACTCCAATCTAAAAGGTACGAGTCTCCTGGGCAATGGGAATGGTACCAAAATTCTTTCCCAAGTAGACAACTTGGGTGGCGACTCTATCAATTGCATCGAGATTTGGTTCTCGATTCTTTTATTCAGTAAAATTATATAAACATGCAAACTTGGACTAATTGGTTTTATCACGCTTAAATAAATGAACAAACCCCCAATGGACTCTGCTACAAGGTGCCAAGGGAAATCCATATATTTTCGCCCCGACACTTCACACTGGTGGCTTTGCTGGGGAATAATCTTCTAACTTGCAAAATTTGGTTTGTTTTTTAGAAGCTTAAAAGGTTAAGATTATCATCGAAAATCATTTGGTTAATTCAAACCCGTTTCTTTTCATTATTTGGGAAAATTATTACACTCTATCTTCTCACCTCCTTCTCTCTAGCTAGATGTATTCTTCTTCTAGCACTAGGTTAAGGTGCCCTATTTTTTGTACGAAGCTCGTGAAGGTGTCACTCATGCCCTCCTTAGAATTGAGGACACCCTAGTAGGTGGAGCAATCATTGTCACCTCCCTCTATGAGGCTTGGTGCGATGGGAATCTACTACATCAACTTCTATCACATCCCTACACCCTTCTTATCAGAAGCCTTAGAAATTTAACCCTCTAGGTACCTTTTTCTTATGATATTAGATTAAGTTGCCCTTTGTTATCGTCGTGATACTCAGAGGAAAATACCTTTAGAATCAGTGGGAGGGATAAGGTTGGAAGAAAATGATTCGCATGTGTTATGTCGAATTTCCATGTATATTGACCTCATCATGCATTTTGTTACATGACTCATGCATATCCAAACCCATGCATGTAGTGATCTTTTGGTTACTACCTCTGCTCGAGACAGGACTTGGGAACCTTAACCAACTAGCATATTGGTCCACTCTGCAGTTTGCCCAATGGCTCAGTTTGGTTAGTTAGTTCAGCCAGTGAACCCAACACTTCTCACAGCTAGGGGTGGACTGCATCCACTCAGTCAAGATGGCATTCCACAAGTTCACCATAGTAAGGGCATTCCCAACTTTGTGTTTATGGCAAAGGAGAAAACCTTCCCCTATTCAACAGTTTTACCCTATGGTATGACTAACGACCAGAAGGTTCACCCCGATGATTGTAGATGACATCTCACCTTAGGAAACTCCTCTTGTGAAGCTATTTAAGAAATTGAAGAAGTATGGGTTGATTGAACACCTCCAGCCATTTGTTCCACTAAAGCCCAAAGAAAGGGGACACTTATGTGTCTATCATGTTAGCCCCGACCACCCAACAAAAGCCTGTGAAGACCTCCTCAAAGCCATCACCGCCTTAATCAATAAAGAAAGATATGTGAGGTTAGCCTGAGGGGGGAGAAAGTAGCCATGATTAACTCAGGTTTAGAAGAAGATGAGGTATGGAAACACATATTAGAAATCAAGAAGGTTAAGGAGGAACCATCAATAATGGATTTGATGGCTATCAAGTAGTGGAATGGGGAGCCTGTTCATGACAATTTCTAAAGGTGGTTGACTGTCTTGGTAGCTCTGAAAATGAGGCCTTAAGAGAAGGATTTAGCTAACTAATTTATCTTTAGCTTATGTCCTCTCTGTAAGATACCATTCATGAAAACATATAAGACAATTCCTGAGTGTTACAAAGCAGCCACATAAGTAGAAAAACATTTTGAGATAGTGAAAGCCAATGACCCATCAAAGACCGAAATAGACAAAGCTCTTGATACCATCACTACTTCAATTTACACCCTTCTATGCTTAAGGGATGACAAGAAAACTCCCATATAGGAAGCCCTGAGAAACTTAGCCTAAGTCACAAAAGTCACTATGAGCATGGGCTTTTTGGTGAACTGCGGAATGATGATGGCTTTTTGCTCTAACATTTTACGACCCCTTTTATTCCATTTGTCCTAGTTCGAATCACATTTGGAGAGAGCTTTTTGATTGTTTTGGACTTTCGTTGCCCCTGAAAGATGAATTCTAATATATTCAAGTCAGTTAAGATCACCGTTGCCTAGGTCTAGTCCTCTAGCCCATTTTTTTGGTTTTTAGTTGCCTTTCAGGCCCCACCCGTACCCCTGCTCAGGCGATGACGGTCGATGCCATCGCCATCGCAAGGGATGCAGGCCACATGGTAAGCCGCATGGCTCACATGGCCTAGGCCACTTTGGCATGGTGTCCTATGCCTGGGAGACCACGCCTTACGAGGGATGTAGGCAATGTCACCTGATGTGGCCTACCGCATCAAGCGATGCAGCTTGGGTCCTATGGCGTCAGCGATGCGGCCTTTACATGGCCTGGCCAATTTTCTGTGATTTTTGGGTTTTCTTGCTCTATAAGTCTGATTTTTATGGTTTTTCTACCAAATTAAGATATTTGAAAGATTAATTATGAAATTTGTGCTTACTATAGCCTATATAAACCCCAAAAATCGCCAGATTTACGACTTTTGGCCGTTTGAAAAAGAGATTTTAGATTTTAGAGTTCGTGATATTTTAGAGAGAGAGCACTTCATAAAGCAATGGAAATCCAATTAATCTAAAATCCTAAGCTTTATTAAGCTTGATCTTTTAGCCTAAAACATTAAAATCAAGTAGAAATCTTAAGTTAAAATCAATTTAAATAGGATTTACGGACTTTTCTCACAAAGTCACTAAAATCCATAACTAAATTTGTCACTGTTTGTCGGTATTTCATCATGAAGGTTGATTCGAGTCTCAAGGGTTGATTCACGACCTTTAGGTAATTTCTGAGTTCCAATCTATTTCGTTAAGTTGTTTCTTGCTTATTGTTGTGCTTTTGCTTGGTTTTTTGAGCATTTTGCCCTTGTTTTTGGCCTTTTTATGACTTTTTGATGGGATTTTGGATAACCACTATGGCGACTAGCAGACCACCTAAGCGACATGGCTGGCCGACTCAGTGAGTCGGCTTACGGTGTCGCTCAGGCGGCCTACGTGTCGCTCAAGCGGCCAGTCAACTTTTCACCGGTATTTTTGGGTTTATTCCCCTCGAGTAAAAAAATCAAAGTTATTTTGATGTTTTAAGTCCAAATCTACCGAAATTATGTGGGAAATGACTTGAAACGTCAATAATCTTGAGTTTTCGGGCGCATCGCCTATTCAAGCGTTTTTCCCAGTTGACCACGTTAGTGGGCAGAAGGCCGACTAAGTGACACCTAGGCCTACTCACTGAGTTGGCCAACCATGTCATTCAAGTGGCCTACCACCTCGCTAAGTCGGCTTACTGTCAAAAAATGGCCAAATGGTCCCTGTATGGTTTATTTTGTGTTTTTTGCCCTATTTTAACGTTTTCTTGCATTTCTGACTTTGATTTTCACCCGAAAAATTTCTAAAAATTACATATAATCTTTAATTTCGTAATATAATTTTTAATCTATTTTTCATAGTTTATTAATTATTTAATTTGTCAAATCTTTAATTAAGTGGCTTAAAAAATGGGCTTTTCACCAAATAAATCCATAATTAATCTTTTTACCATAATATAAAATCCCAAAAATATTTCTCTATTTTCCCTTAATCTATTTTAGGTTGTTCAGTCTATTTGATTAGTTTTTACATTGTTTGTATATTTAATAAATGCCCGAAAATTGTGTCTTTAGTCCCAAAAAATCCAAAAATATGTTTCCCCCCTTGTTTGATCTATTTTTCTGCCCTTTTATTGTTTATGTATTGTGTGTGATTATTCGTGTGTGATTTATCGCTATTTGTAGTGGGGTTCGTGTTGGTAAGCTCGGTTTGGACCCAGTTTCACCCTTTTATTTATTTATTCGCTTTATTTACATTCCCGCATTAGCAAAATGTATAGGTATTCGTAAAGCCATGTAATAATTTATTTTCTTGCTTTATTTACTGCTTTTGTGTGATGTGTGGCTATATAAACCGAAAAATCTAAACAATAATTGGATTTAGATCACATAAGAACTAAAGTCGAGTTTATTAAAATGTAAATACCTTGATTTAATAAATGAAGAATAAGCAAAATCATCCGAACTTGGCTGTTTTATGGTACGGTCCAACCATCCAGTGGAAATACTATACCCAAATTCTCGGGAGAGCTAAACTGGGTGGTGACTTCATCATAAAATATAGGATTTCTAGTCTCGTATCTCTTAACATCCAAATTGGACTAAAATTCAACATCAGCATCGTTTTTATCAGTCTATCTTTTCATCACGCTAAAATGAGGATCAATCCCTTATAGCACGCTTCACAATGCTTGTTGTTTTCTTTATCCCCACATCACACGCGAGACATGTCTATATCAACATGTTCCTCAAGATGACAATTAGATGGCCGATTTATTAGCAACACTGCTTCAATGTGGGAATGCTCTTAGCGCCAACCCATTTGCCCTCTGATCTTAGTCTATGCGAAGGTGCCTTACACTTCGCACGGCATTGCCCAAGTCTTCACCATCAGTGATAAACCTCGCAGGTACTCTCACATTGTGCAATTTCTCTGTCATGGTCAGTATCCCGAGAATGCTACCGATTTTGATCGAACTACTCTGCATAAGTTGGCCTCTCAATTTAGAATCGTCAACAATGACCTATGCTTGACCAAATCTGAGGCCCGTTAGGTTATGAGTGAGGTTCATGCAGGTGATTGTGGACCACACATGAATGGACTGGCTTTAGTAAAGAAGATTTTGTGAATGAGGTACTTTTGGTTGACTTTGATTGCCGATTGTGTCTCCGAGGTTAAGAAGTGTCATTAATGCCAAATTTACAGCGATATTCAACATCTTCCACCTATCGAGCTTTAGAGTTTATCTACACCTTGGCCATTCTCGATGTGGGGGATAAATATAATTGGTAAATTCATCAATCTTCAACTAACGGTCATCGCTTTATCATTGTCGCGGTGGATTATTTCTCAAAATGGGTGGAAGCCGAATCAATCACCCATAATACTGCCAAGAAAATGGCTAACTTTATAGAAAAGAACATCTTCGCTCGATACGGTCTACCTCATCACATTGTGTTAGATAATGGGGTGCAGTTCCAAGGGTCAACCGCCAATCTAATTGAGAAATATGGTATTGAGCATCATCGATCTTCGCCCTATCGTCATCATGCCAACGGTGCGGTGGAAGCAGCTAATAAGTCTATTAGTAAAATCCTTTCCAAGACCATCACTAGTTATCATGATTGGACTAATAAGTTACCATTCACACTTTGGGGGTACCGAACAAGTATTAGAACTCCCATAAGTTAAATCCCTTTCCCTTTGGTTTACAGCATGGAAGCGGTCCTACCGGTTGAGATTGAGATGAAGTCTCTACGGGTGGCACTCGAGTCCAAACTTGAAGAGACCAAATGGATAAGAGCAAGGTTCGAAAAATTGACTACCATGGACGAGAAACGCCTAAAAGCCTTAGATATCCTCCAAATGTATCAGCAGTGCATGGCAAGAGCTTACAATAGCTGGGTCAAGCATCATAGATACCCATTGAAAGTCGGTAACTTGGTTTTAAAGCAATTGAAGCCTACCAACACTGATCCGAGGGGGAAGTTTCGGCTAAATTAGGAAGGACCTTATGTAATTAAGAAAGTTCTTGGTAAAGGAGGAACGAAAATCATGGATATGGATGGTAATGAGTTCACGAAACCCATCAATCAAGACTGGTTGAAGCATTATCATATCTAAATCAAAAGAATCGAATCTAGAAAAGCGGCACAAACAAAAAAATAAATAAAATAAATCACCCAACGAGTGCTCTTCTACTGCTTAAGCAAAAATTAGGGTGTATCCCACTATTTGGTATTCTACAAACCATTTAGGCAAAAGTTAGGGTGCAAGAATAGCTCGCAAAACTGAAAATCCAAAAAGGACGGTCTAGGCAAAAATTCGGGTAAAAGTTGGCTACGTGAGTTTGTTGGCTAGAAAACCTTCTCAGGCTAGTTAGCACAAGAGTTTTAGTCAGTAGAAATGGTTATCATTGTTATATACTCAGGCTTAATTCAATTAATGGAAATGTCACTTTTACTGAGCTCTTATGTTTGTGTGCAAATGAATATATTGGGCCCTAAAGGCAAAATGTTACAGATAAGTTGAATTTGGGATCCCACTTAATCCAAGTTCTTACACACCAAATAAAAAATAATAATATGGAACAAACATATACTGATAAAGAGGCATAAATTCTAATAGGCTAAAAACATCCAAGTCTATACAAAAGCCAGAAAGTCCGCTGAATTGAAAACCCAAAAAGGGCAGTCTAGGCAAAAGTTAGGACATAAAAGCGATAAATAAAAGTTTGATGGGCCAACACAATGTTTGGGTCTATGTAAAAGTAAAGATAAATGAAGTAAAGATAGTGTGATCATCATTAATCACTCCGAGGGGCCCGCGCCCGCGCCCTCATCATCATCATCATTATAGTTGAAATCAAGCTCGGGCCATCCTCTCCTCTACTGTCAAAGGATAAGGCTTAAGTCTCTCCTACCTGTCCCTCCACTTAAACTACAAATGCAGGCGCTTTAGTTTGTTCTATACCCTCAGAACATGGCAAAGCCATCCCTGGTAGAATCCATTAGTAATGATAGACCCAATCAATCGTAATCTAGAGTATCGTATCTCACTTGGCATGCCAAGAATGGCCTAAGCGCAAAGTCATCGAGATGAAGTGGGACTCTCTATCATCGTCCCCATAGTCGACACACGTGATAAGGTGAATAATGCGCAAACTGCCACAACCCTGCGAGTTGAACTTTACCTTCGCTAGTGTCCACCAAAACATCAGAGATCTCCCACCAGCGGCAGACCCAACCAATGTCCATATCAGCTCATCCCTCTATGATCTCCGTCCAATCATCAAATGTTAGGGTGTCATGATTAGCGAAGACGCGAGTCCTTCCATACTAATTCCTAGGCCCATATCATCTCAGATCACCCCAAGGATCCTAAATCAAAGCTAGCTTACCTAAGAGCTAAACCTGCACATCAATTTTAGTTTTAGATTTAGTTTTAGATTCGGGTTTAGTTTCAGATTCGATTTAAGATTCAAATTCAGTTTCAGATTCAGTTTCAGTTTTAGATTTAGTTTTAGTTATAGTTTTAGTTTCAGATTTAGTTTTAGCTTTAGATTTAGTTTCATCATCAGTATTAGTTTCAGCTTCAAATTCATTTTTAGATTCAGATTCAGTTTCAGCATTAGTATCAGTTTCAGTTTCCAATTCAGAATTCAGTTGGAGGAATACCCATAGTATGGAGAAGTGATCCTCGGTGATATCAGGATCGCCAGTAGTCCTATCCAGATGAAGTAGGGTCTCAGCTAACCCTATAAACAGTGGAGAAATACCCTCTGAGGTAGGTATGATGATCAAAACTAGCCAAAAAGGAGCAATAGTGCCGACTCCGCAGATGAACTCGGCCATGAGCAGCAAAGCCACCATATAGGGATAAGAAATGTGTGATCTAGGGGTAGCTATGCACCAGTCAAGTACCCTACTAAGATCGAACCCCGGTGGCCCAGGAACTTGTGAAATAAAAGTAGCAGGGGTATCCATGTTCCATAACCAGGTTAATTAATCCTCGGCCCTGAAATGCACCTTCGGTGTAGCAAATTGTACCCTACGAGAGCAAGTCACTTCAAGAATAGTATGAAACTCCTCCACCATCAGACATAGCTCATAATCCGAGAAGCAAAACATATGATCCATTAAGTCCCAATAGGAGAATGCGCATGAAGGAAGGCATGTTCACTGACCTGCTAGCAATGTATTGGAGCCCAGCCAGTCTGAAATCCTCCAGCCTATCCCAATAAGAACTCTCTGAAGTGCGCAAGAAATGCCTTAGTCGAGCATTGTGCATTGCCATTGTAATCTCTATCTTCTAATCCCCTTACAAATAAGATTGCACTACCGTTAAATCATAGATTAATCAGTTTGTTCCTAGTCAAGCATCTACCGCGCCTAACATTCATCTAGCGAGCAAACAATGCAATCAAACTAACAAACAAGCAAGCCATACATCACACAATTAAGTAATCCACAAGTTCACCAGTGTATCAGGAGAAAATAAAAGGCATAAAAGTAAGTGTTCCTCCGAAGCAGCCCTCAATGGTCCGCATTGCCCTCGTCCGCAAGATGGTGCTCAATCCTCCCCTCCATCCCAGCAGGCATCAAAGCTTGTCCCATACTAGGTCCAAGAGGGATATTCAAACCCATAGGTTATATCAATGAAAAACCTATCATCTCTAGGGTGGACTAAAAGTGCATTGGTATCATCTACCTCGTTATTATGTCGAACATTGCGATTTGCTGCCTCCTTCTCTAGTTGGTGACGTCGCTCCTCTGTCCTCTCAATATGACACCTCAATGTCTCCATATCTCGCGTATACCACTCCTCCTAAGCTAGTCACTTCTCATATTCTGCTTCCTCTCGAGCTAGCTGGCTCTTATAATCAATTGCCTCTAGATCCCATCGGCTTCAGTAATCAGCGTGCTCATGCTCAATCTGCATCCGCTCCTCACACTCACTCCGATACTTGTCTTGCTACATCCTGACCCAGAGCTACAAATACCAGTGATTAGTCCAACAATTCATGCATTCATACATACATGCATTAAACTAACAAGTATCCCATATGCCCTTTTTGTTTTAAATCATAAGAGGTTATAAGACATAATCTTACCCAACCTGTGGTATCCTGTGAAATAACCAGATCCCTATAGCTAAAACATCCCCAGGCCAAATACTTAGCCTCCAAAATGGGTACTTACAAATTCAAAAGCAGAACCAATTGATAACCATGGTTGGATATCAACATCATATAAGAATTGACAAAGTGAAGTATAAGATGAGTTCTTACATGTGTGGTCTCTAGAGGGGCAAAGGTCAAAGGCAGAGTATACCCCTCAATGCGCCTTTGCTCTTGGACCCCCTAGCGGCTCATCAGGCATAAAGAGGTATCTAGCTGATTTACCAACACTCCCTCAACAAATCCTAGTGGGAACGCTCTCCGAGTGGAGAGAACTAGTCCCCGTAGAGACCATCTCCAGGTCAGTCACGTACTAATGTAAAGGCTTCAAGCACTCTCTAGTGCTAAGCATATGGGCTACCCTCATGTCTCTCCAGGTCCCCTGAAATCCAAAAAAAAAAAAGAAAATCCATATCAGTCAGTCAAATTGAAATTAAAATAATAGAGTGGTTCCAACAAGAATGTCGTGGTAGTTTGCCACAAGTTTGAAAGACGTACCCCTCTATGTAGCCCCGCGACTAGGGGTAGGTAGCTCAACACCTGACCCAGCATCACCACAAAAAATCTCGCCTTCATCCATATCAGCTATCCCCGTCATAATCCTTAGAGTGAACATCATCAGCATTGTCATCAACCCTGATAAGTTTGGTGCTACCCTCCATCTGAACGCTATAATCCTCAAACTTAAAGTCCATCTCCATATCACCACATGCTCTCCTAGTGTAAGAAGGAATCAGTCGGCTTATATGAGCATCATAATCTCTACCGATCGAGGCCACCCGGACATGGCCACATCCCCTAAATTAAGCCTGATCCTCTGTTGACATGAAGTGACACCAAAAGATGCCAACGGGAACATTTGGGGGAACTCTCCTCCGATCCATGGTACTGGTCCTCCATCAGTGGACTCGCTCGCCAAAGTACCACTCGAGACTTAATGGGCACTCTAATATAAATCGACAACCGTCTATAGTTCCCTGAACTTCCTTTATGTGCCCCGAGTTCGGCAACTTCTTCCACTACTTAGAAATAATCTACAAAACAAAAACAAAGAAAACCGCATCAACAGAATGACTAATGTAAGTACTCTTGACTTTTTTATAAATACAGTTTCAAACTAATGTTTAAACTAAATGCTCAGAAAATAAGGTTATCCGCTGACGATGAAGCTATCTCAAATACTCTCTATACCAGAATGGTCCACCCTCTCAATCAACATTAGACCAACCAACCGTCCATCGGGCAATGGCATGTGACCCGGTGGTGGCTGACCTTCCAAAGTAGGGGGAAGGATGATACGGTACTCGAAAGCCCACATCTCCAAATACAGGGAAAGCAAAGGAACTCTAAAAACCTCAAAAAGCATAAAGACATATGTTAAAGGTTTCAATCAAGGGGGACAAATTACTAACACCCATAGTTTCCCGACCTTAAACTCAGTGACTTTCCCTTACATCGAGCATTCAAGAGTATAGTAGATCTAGCTAAGGATGGCCCTTGGCCAATTCTAAAACTTAAAGCCACTTAAATCATCAAGAGCTCATAGTAACCCTAATGAATCCCTAATGGAGGAAGAGGGAAAGAATAAGCATATCAATACAGTAAGGATAAATGAGTCAAGGTACTGATTGAAACACACCCCACTGACGTCAGTCACCGCGGTCCAATGCTCGTGTAGCTCCGCATATCTTAGTTTGCCATCGGCCAGCATCGAAACTCCCACAAGCACCTCCACCCGAGCATGGGCCTCTGGTTCCATGTAAACGTGGTTGGGATAGACATCGAATATCATCGCATGACACTCCCATAGCATCTCGGTCATAGCATAAATATCAGATGGGGTAATAGTAATCTCTCTGACAGGTAGATGAAATGTGTGTGTAGTTTCGCTCCACCGTTTGACCAAGCACCCTAATATATCTGGACTCATCGAGTGGCATGAATCTATTAGCGAATCCAATATCTACTCTAACCCCATACCTTTGACGGCCTTAACCATTGAGTCATCATGATTCTTCTTAACCTAGTCCTTAATTTGACCCCACCACTTGGCACATCACTACAATGAACCCATCGGCTTTAGACCCTTCAACTACAAAAATCAACGTAAAAAATCAGGACTAGTGGTTTAAGTTTGCAAAATTAGAGGAAAATCAAATTTTTGGAATCTAGATTAACTTAGAACTGAATTTTGATAGCAAAATCACTCTCAGCATGAAAAAACGATCAGGATAAGCATCTAGGGATTTTTTTGGGCTAGCCCTTTCTTCCAGTCATCGGCAGCCATCGGTAGTGGCAGGAGGCCAGTGGCCGCTACGGCGCTGGCCAGGCCACGTCAACGAGGTGGTTGGATTCTTCAGTGACACAGCGTGGCAACACTGATGCAGCTTGGTTGCCAGTGGTGGCCAGCAACCTATCAATGATGATTTCTCTCCCCTAAATTCAATTTTATCCCCTATCTGAGCCCAATTTCAATCCAAATTCAACCACATCAGTTCCAAAACACACCTAGTTGCATTCTAAATGCATTTATATGACCTATTTCACCTAATTTTGAGCCTAAAATTCCCTAAAAGTCCAATTCAAGTTCTTAGCATTTTATGGAAATTCTAGTAAATCGAGTTTTAACGGTTTAGCTAAAGGTCAGAAGCATGTTCGGCTATGTTGGTTAACATCCGAACTTGAGAACTCTGAGTATATCCCATGTTTATGTCAGAATGCCATAATCCATATGCCTAGTGGACCGGAGAAATTCATCGGCTATCGTGTCCGAGTGGTAGCGAGTCATGATCGATGTGGTGGGATTTCTTATCCCCTTTCTTGCAATACATTTTATTCATAGTCGAGAAATTAGGGAAGGCTTCTGGTTTATTCTTAAGAAGAAATTGAAAGAAGGGGGAGAAATGGAAAGAAGAAGAAGAAATGAAAAGAAAAGAAAGAAGTATATATGGAATGAAAAAGAATAAAAGAATATGTACCTTTTTCATCATCTTATGCTTTAACATATGCTTTGGAATATTCCCCTCAACACAAGGGGCAAAACCTCCGATCGGTTATCTCTTTGCGACTTCTAGATATCTCTAAATTCTGTTATTTCATATTGCACCTTTTTGATGTTAATTAAAGGGGAAAAACTTTTGCCTTGGCAAAATCAATTAAGCAATAGAAAGCGGACATTTTTTATCACATACTAACTTCTCAAATTTTGTTCTTGATAGGTTTGTTGGTAGCAACCCTAGAAAACAACTAATTCGAGAATGCAAATATCAAAATTCCTATAATGGAGCGGTGTAATGCCATTCGACTAGGCATTCAATCCTCAGTTATGTTATGGTGACATAAGGCAACCAGCAGTTCATATCAAAATTTCCCAGTCGGAATTCTCTACCTCCGATAGGTCCGTTGATGATGTGTCCCATGACCATCCATAGACAATCAACTCGAGGTTCCTTTTTCTTAGGTATAACCTCCTATCCTTTGTTCTTTCATGAAATAACATTTGACCCATCAAATGGTAATCTCATGAGGGGCAACTTGTGAGCACAACCTTTTTCGGTGACCCGCAAAATGATGATGACTTTTTTCTCTGACCTTTTACGACCCCTTTTATTCTATTTCCCCTTGTTCAAATCACGTTTAGAGAGGGCCTTTTGATGATTTTGGACTTTTGTTGCCCTCAAAAGATGAATTCTAATATATTCAAGTCGCTTAAGATCACCGTTACCTTGGTCTAGTCCCTCGGTCCATTTTTTTGATTTTCTGTTCCTTTTCGGGCCCTGCCAGTGCCCCTGCTCGAATGGTGGCAGCCGAGACCATCATTGAGGATGCAAACCACATGGCTCAGGTGGCCTAGGCCGTTTTAGCATGGTCTCCCATGCCTAGGAGACCATGCCATGTCAGGGATCTAGTCCGCGTCGTATGAGGTGACCTAGATCTGGCCGCATTGCTTGACATGGCCTGGTTCCTACGGCATCAGTGATTCGACCTTTGCACAACCTAACCAGTTTTCTACAATTTTTGAGTTTTCTTGCTCTACAAGATATTGGAAGGATTAATTGTGAAATTTGTGCTTACTAGAGTCTATAAAAATCCCAATAATCAACAGTTATACCACTTTTGGCCCTTTGAAAAAGAGAATTTAGATTTTAGAGTTCATGATATTTTAGAGAGAGAGGGCTTCATAAAGCCATGGAAATCCAATTAATCTAGATTCCTAAGATTTATTAGGCTTGATCTTTTAGTCTAAAACATTAAAATCAAGTAGAAAACTTACGTTAAAATCAATTTAAATAGGACTTAGGGACTTTTCTAACAAAATCACTAAAATCCGTAACTAAATTCATCGTTGTTCATCGGTATTTCATCATGAAATCGTCAAAAAAGCTTGTCAAAGTTTGATTCGAGTCTTGAAGGTGGACTCACGGCCTTTAGGTAATTTATAAGTTCCAATCTATTTCTTTAAGTTATTTCTTGCTTATTGTTGTGCTTTCGCTTGTTTTTCCAGGCATTTAGCCCCTATTTTTGGGATTTTTGTGACTTTCTGGTGGGATTTCGGCTGACAACTCCAGTGACCGGCAGAAAGCCTGAGTGATGTGGCTAGCCGCCTTAGTGAGTCTACCTACAACGTCGCTCATTCGGCCTATGTGTCGCTCAAGCAGCAATCACCTTTTCGCCGATTTGTTTTGTTTCTTCCCCTAAAGTCAAAAATCAAAGTTATTTCGATGTTAAGTCCAAGTCTACTGAAATAATGTGGGAAATGACTTGAAACGTCAATACTCTTGAGTTTTCAGGTGCAAAAATGTCAATTCTCGCCTGTTTAGACATTTTTCCAATTGACCACTTCAGTGGTAGAAGGCCGACTGAGTGACACCTAGGCCGACTCACTGAGTGGGCCAACCGTGTCATTCAAGCGGCCTACCACCTCACTTAGTAGGCCTACTAGCAAAAAATGCCCAAATAGTTCCTATATGTTTTATTTTGTGTTTTTTTGCCTTATTTTATCTTTTTCTTGCCCCGATTTTCACCCTAAAAATTTTCAAAAATCACTAATAAACTGTAATTTCATAATATAATTTTTAACGTGTTTTTCGTAATTTATTAATTGTTTGATTTGTTAAATCTTCATTTAAGTGGCTTAAAAATGGGTTTTCGCCATATAAATCCTTAATAAATCTTTTTACCGTAATATAAAATCCAAAAAATGTTTATGTAATTTCCCTTAATCTATTTTATGTTGTTTAGTCTATTTGGTTAGTTTTTAGGTTCTTTAGATATTTAATAAATGCCCGAAAATTGTGCTTTTAGTCTCGAAAAATCCAAAATATGTTATCCCCCCTTGTTTGATCTATTTTTCTGCCCTTTTATTATTTATATATTGTTTGCGATTATTTACGTGTGATTTATCGTTCTTTGGAGCCGGGTTCGTGTTGGTAATTTTGGTTAGGACCCGGTTTCACTCTTTTATTTATTTATTCGCTTTATTTACTTTCCCGCATTAGAAAAATGTATAGGTATTCGTAAAGCCATGTAATAACTTATCTTCTTTCTTTATTTACTACTTTTTGTGTGATGTATGGCTATATAAATCGAAAACTCTAAATAATAATTGGATTTAAATTGCATAAGAACTAAAGTTGCGTTTATTAAAATGTAAATTCCTTGATTTAATAAATGAAAAAAGGCAACATTTTCCAAACTTGGAATCTCTATTTTATGGTATGGTTCAACCACCTTGTGGGAATATTGTACCCAAATTCCCGATAGAGCTAAACCGGGTGGTGACTCTATCTTAAAATAAGGGAATTCAAGTCTCATATCTCTTAATAATTAAATTGGACTAAAATTCAACATCAACATCATTTTTATCAGTCTATCTTCTCATCGTGCTAAAATGAGGATCAATCCCTTATAGCACGCTTCACAGCGCTTGTTGTTTTCCCTCGTCCCCGTATCTAACGCTGGTCGGGGAGAGAAAGGTCATCCGCTCACATTGGTGACTCTGCTGGGGATTTCCTTTTAACTTAAAATTTGAAAATCGCTTTCATTTTCGAAATTTGGTTGAAGGATTTTTATGATGTGTTGAAATCATTTTTAAATCAAAGCTTTATTTCTTATGCCTTTTGAATCCATCGCTTTAGCTAGATACTAGGTTTAAGGTGCCATCATTTCACCCCCGTGAAGCTCACTTGTATACCTCATGCCCGCTTGGAATTGGGGATATTTATGGGTGGATCACTCATTTCAACCAATGTGTAATTCCTGTGATAGTACTCATTTGAGGAGTGGTTGAATTACATGGAATCAAGGTAAACGAGACCCTTCTACAGTTTTGTTCCATGATACCAGCAGTTTGAGACTACGAACCACAACAAATCTAGCAATAGCAACTTCTCCTTAGGTTCACCAAAACAATTTAGGTTTAGATTGCATACTCTCTTGCCGTTTATCAGCACTAGAGTTACCCCCAGATCTTTTGAATGGTGTTGCACGGGAGTCATAAGGTTCGAAGAGGTTTATTGGCTTTTTGTGTGCTACTTGTGTTGTGCTCATAAATACGCACCTCATGCATAGGCCACCTATGGCTGACTTTTATTTTTCTTTTGCTTACCTCTACTCTCTCCTCACTCAAAGGGGGAATTTAAAAAAATATCTGAGATTGTTTGAGATGCAAATAACCTATATCTATTTTGCTAGGCATGGCAAGGGGCTCGCACATCTCACTTATTTTCGGGTTAAGCTTCGTATCATAAGCTTTTCTGCTCTCTACCTCTCTAAACCACCCCCGAATATATAGCATTCATCACTCAAATTACTATGTAATCATCCATTTAATTCATGGTTCAATTTAGGCTGATCATCTTCCAGTTTCTCTAGTTAGGTCGAGAGGTCCTCGTCGGCGTAGTGCTCTTTGGCTCCGTCTTGATCACCGTTTGGTTCACCGGGCAGTTTTAGAATCTGCTCCATATACCATGCATGATATTCTACAAGTTAGTGGGGTTCCATCTTAGGGTAGTCCTCCTCCTCTTGCTCCTCCACCGACCGATCAGAATTAGTTGCAATTAAGCACCTAGTTAGCCAATGCTATGGCCATGTTTTTGCAGTCTGATATGTTTCGTGGTACCATCCAAGAGCAAGTCCGATCGGCTCTAAGGGAAGAGAGAAATGTTCAGAGGTAGTCAGGGCCTATATTTCAAGCTTAGAGATAGATAAAGATCGGTCAAAATGTGTCTAGAGAGTCTTTGCTTGTTCAGCCTCAGTTTTCAGCTCCACCATTCCTACCTGTCCGACCGGTTCAGTTTCAGTTTGGTCAGACCTCGGTTCAGCCTCCTTTATCTTTTGTTCCACCGATATTTGATTTTCCTCATCCTATACCCTTGAGGCCTTCCCCTCAGGCTCCCATATTGCCCACTTTCTCAAGAGGTTTTACTCCATAAATGGCTGTTCCCTCTAGCAATTTTGTAATTTCTCCGACGCCGCCAACACCTTTTGTGCCCTCACCTCCTAATTTTGCGGTTACTCCACGCGGAACTACTTACCCTTAGAATCATTTTGGTCACCCTTAGATTGAGATCTCATCCCCTCCTCCATTTCAATTCAGAGCCTCTTCAGTGCATAACTTTGTAAATATAGTTTCTACTAATGGTTGGTTAAAATGCAAGATACGAGTTCAGCATACAAGAAATTTACCTGATTGGAGCGTAGCTGACAAAGGAACTCTATATACTCTGCTGTATTCAAGGCCTGACGCTACTAAAGCCCCTATCCATCTAAAAAAGGTTGTAGAAAACCCGGTTTTGGACATTATGTCCCTGAAGAAGGGACCCGTATGGGTCTATCCCCACCCCGTACAGGTCCCACCTTGGCAAAAATGGCACCCATATGGGTCCCACACCACCCTTACTGGTCCACTCCTTACACCTCAAGGCAATTTTTCTACCAAGAGCAGGATTCCTCAAACAGCAGGGACACATCCAATTCAAATTGGGGCCAACCCCACTTCTCTCAAACCTCTATGAAAATTACATATGGGGCAAGACCCCTTGCTCTCCTTGATCCTTGATTGAAGGGGCAAAAATTTTTGCTTCCATAAAGTCAATCAAGAATCAAGGTAAGCCATTTTAGAATAACTACTAATGCGAGCACTTTTTCATGTACAGGTCCATTCAATGGAAGGATCCCTATAAGATAAGAGATTCTTTCCCGAACCAAGGAATTGTTATCCTAGAAGAAATTACCAATAGAAGAATCATCTAGGATGACACCTCCCCAGTAAATAAATCAATCAAGGGGCATCCCTCCGTTCCCCAGCAGTGGAACCACTCGAGGGGCATTCCCCCAACACCATAAACCCTAGGGGCGCTCCCAAAAGGGACACCACTAAGGGGCATCCCTCCATCATCAAACACCCTAGGGGCACTCCCTAGCAGTGCTAGCTAGTAGAAGGGGCATACCATGGGGCACCCCGGTTCGAGTTGGGACAAACCCAACATCGCTAACTTAGTCTTTTCTTTTAATTGGGATAAGTCTCGACCGCTTATTGCAAAGTTTCATTGACCAGCTACTCTATCATATGCAGGTTCCTAAGGAGAGGTATCCATTGGAAAAGAAGGAATTCACCCAGCCAAACTGCCACCTAAGGGGCATCTCAAAGATCATACCCAACAAAGGTGCCATCCAAGGGGCACCAGCCTAGGGCATCTTCCCAAGAAGCATTCCCATCAACCAGACCATTGGAGGGATCATTTCCCCAATAAGTAAACCATCCGAGGGGCATCCCCTTAACCGGTCAAGCCACCTAAGGCAATTTCTAGGGGCACCCCCTGGGAGCTAAGTATATCTTTCCAAGGGGTACTTCGAGCAATCCAAGTCATCTAGGAGACTTGCTCCCAAGCGGTTAAGCCACTCATAGGCTATTTTCTCCCGATAGCCAGGATACTCTAGGGGCATATCAAAATAAGATTGGGACCAACCCAACATCTATCCAGTCACTCTTTACAATTAATTAAGGATAGAACCCCGGTATGTTTCAGGTCATATTCTGATAAAACTTGTTGTTCCTCTGTAGGACAGACAAGATGAAACCTAAATAACAACTAAAGGGGCACCTTTTCTCCAGCAGAGCATCCATATCAGGATAGTTCATTCCCAAGCAGACAAACACTCAAGGGGTATACCTCTATCCCCACAAGAAGCCACTCTTTATCCCGATGATCGAAAGGTTAAAGGAACCATTCCTCCAATCAGAGTAGTATCCACGGGGTAACCACCCAATTAGTAAAGCTTTCTTGAGATGGTTTCCAAGGATACTCCCTTGTAGCTAGGATGTTATAGGAACACCTTCCTCTAAATAAGTGAAATTGCCCCCAAGCAGTTTCTCCCCAGCGATCCAAATGGACTAGCCATTAAAAGGCTATCTCCTCAGCATTCAGCTCCCTTAAGGGCAACCCCCCAAGAGCATTCTAGTTCCAAATAGTTGGGCCAAACCCAACATTTCTAAAAATAGTTTACAAGTTATTAGGGGGCTAACCCCCATCCACACATCTCCATTTGAGATAGTAACTAACCCATCATTTTTTATTGTCTCTGAATAGGTTATTCGAATCCCCTAGTAGGAAAGTCATCCACCTTAAGAAAGGGATACGAGGAGAAGTCATCTGCCTAAACAAAGGGATACATCATCATCAGTCAGGAAAGTCAGTCTTCCTTAAGAAAGGGATACGAGGAGAAGTCATCCGCCTTAGGAAAGGGATACATCATCATTAGTCAGGAAAGTTGATCCACCTTAAGAAAGGAATATGAGGAGAAGTCATCTGCCTTAAGAAAGGGATACATCATCATCAGTCAAGAAAGTTGACCCGCCTTAAGAACGGGATATGAGGAGAAGTCATCTGCCTTAGGAAAGGGATACGTCATCATTAGTCCGAAAAGTCAATCCGCCTTAAGAAAGGGATACGACGAGAAGTCATCCACCTTAGGAAAGGAATATATCATCACTCAGGAAAGTCGATCCGCCTTAAGAAAGGGATATGAGGAGAAGTCATCCGCCTTGGGAAAGGGATATATCATTAGTCAGGAAAGTGAATTCGCCTTAAGAAAGGGATACGAAGAAAATTAATCCGCCTTAAGAAAGGAATACGCATATCTTCCCTAGAGAAGTCACCAGAGATACGCAAAGTAGAGGAAAGTCGTCTGCCTTAAGAAAGGGATTCGTATAGCAAAGGAAAGTGGTTTGCCTAGATAAAGGAATGCAAAGTAAGGATGGTCACCTAAAGAAAAGAGCTCAAAGGAAGGTCGTCTACCTCGAGGAAGGGACACCAACATCAGATACAGATTGGGGTAAACCCCACGTTTCTTAAACCTATTCTTTCAGTTAAACTAGGGGCAAAGCCTCTAACTCGCCTTGATCCTTGATTGAAGGGGGAAAATATTTTTGTTTCTAATAAAATCAATCAAGAATCAACTTCCAAATGCTTACTAACAGGGTTAATTTTTGTGCAGATTCACTTGAGTATAGGAATCTTCTCCAACAAGTGAATCTTACAAAAAGATATTTCCCCAGAAGAAAATAAGTCATCAAAAGAGCATTACTATACTCCCCAGCCATAGAGTTAATCTAGGGGCATCCCCCCATTTCCTAGTTGTGGAATCAGATCCAGGGGCATCCCCCCAATCCCCAGCAGCGGAATCAGTTAATCTAGGGGCATCCCCCCATTCCCCAACTATGGAATCATTTAATCTAGGAGCTTCCCCCTCATTTCCCAACAGCAGAATTAGATCTAGGGGCATCTCCTATTTCCCAGCAGTGGGATCAGATCCAAGGGCATCTCCTCTTTTCCTAGCTACAAAATCAGATCTAGGGGCATCCCCCCATTCCCCAACAGTGAAATTAGTTAATTTAGGGGCATCCCCCCATTTCCTAGTAGTAGAATAAGATCCAAAGGCATCTCCCTATTTCCCAGCAATAAAATTAGATGAGGACGGGCGTGGATGACTGCTTATTTAGGCTAGAGTTGCCATTCTCCTTTGAGTGGTACTTTAGTGAGCAAGTTCTTGGTTGGCGGACCAGCGCTGTTGTGGAGAGGCCCATCCCTCTTTTGATATAGTTTGGTGTTTACTGGCCCCATCTGATGGTTAAGGTAGACCAGGCCATGTATGTACTGGGTGAGGGGGCCCGAGTTGAGTTGGTCAGTGGCTCCTACATCGAGTTCATAGAGTCTTCACTCCTTCCCCTACAAGAGGATCCATCTCAATGACACTGTCCTTGAGTTCAATTGTGGGGATAGTGATGGCGATGATGATGATGATGATAATGAGAATGGAGTGAGGGGTGATTATGGGGGCCCCTTCATGGTTCAGGGCACAGAGTGCCTCGTTAGCTTTGTGAATTCTTTTATTTTTACCTAAAATTAGTGTGAACCTAAGTTGGCATAAATTTTCTTGTAGCCTTCCGCTTTCATTTGGAAGAGATCTTCTACTGCTGGCCCATCTGACCCTAATCAGCCAACCAAATGGGCTCTTACTTCTAAGAAGGTGTGAGAGGGGATCCTCTAGACAGACCTCGATTCTTCTTTCTGGATCCTCGATCATTCAGGGAAGAGAGCTATCAGGGAGCTCAAGGAGGTTGTCCACACCATCTACTTTGCTCCTTTCTGCTCCACTCATGTAAGGAATTCTAAACCTTTAGACTTGCTTTTATGGTTTCTTGAAATGTTTGGTTTGGAATGATATGATTTCCTTTTTAGGTGACTATGGCTGAGGTAGAGAGGATTATGAGGGGATTTTTCTCTGTTAGGGACCTACTACTGGTGTAGGATGCCTTAGATGTGGTAAGTCTTCATTACCAGCAAAATTTAACAAAGTATGGATGATGCATGTCATGACATTTACATTTTTGTACTGATCTTTTGATTTTTATTGTAGTCTTTACTAGTTGTGGAGTGTGATAGGTCCACTCGGGATCTAGATCCTTTAAGAAGTAGGCTAGGTACCAAGAGGAGTGCTTCATAGGGTTGCAGCTGATGCAAACAGGGTCAAGCGACTAAAGAAGGAGCTAGAGAGAGCTAGAGAGGAGGATGCTCGAGCGAGGGTAGAGACTAAGGTGCTACGAGGGCAACTAGCTTCACTTATAAAGAGTAGGGCGATGCTAGAGCTATCTGACTTTGCCTTAGCAGATGTTGGTTCTGCATTTATGGTTGAGCCAGTCATTACCCAAGCTGTAGAGGAGGAGGATGAGGTTGAGTAGCAGGTGGAGGAGCAAGTTGGGGACTCGGATGGCTAGTAGGTAGTGGAGGCGATTGTGGATGAGACTAAGGACCCGATTGGGATCCAAGCTGAGGGTACTGAGCTAACTGCCCTTGCCATTGATAATGAGGTGACTTATGCTATGACTGCCAAAGAAATTGCCAGGGCAGAGGACCAAATAATGTCTGACTTCTCAGAACTACTCTCGAATACTTAGGATCTGACCTAGGGCTTGCCTCGGGGTTAGGATCCCCCGACGGCTTAGACTGAGGCTTTTCCTACATTATTTTTCAAAATTTCTGCCCTGCATGGTTTATTTTATACAAACATTGATGCTAGTTATATAAAACATCTCTGCTTTGCTTTATATATGTCCAGGTTTTCCTTTTTTGCACTAGAATTACTAAATTCTATTGCTTGTTGACTCGTGCCATCATCTAGCATGTCCCCTAAAAAAACTGATATTGTTATGGAACCCAAGCATTGACTGCAAATTGCATAAGCTGATACAATACAATAGGAGGATTGTTTGGAGCACATCATAGGCGAGTGGGTTAACCGTTGAACACTCGGAGTTCTTGACAAAGTATTACCAAGGCTTGCTGGTTGAGATTAACACTTTATGTGTGCCATAATGTGACTGTAAAGTAGGGGAACAGAGTTTGAAGGATCCTAGATATGAGGTATGGATGATGCATGGGTCTCCCTTGGCGCCTGTGTGAGAGGCACGACCCACTAGAGGTTGGTTGAATTTAGGCGTGACAAGACATTTTTAGTTCAAGTTTTCACAATAAGCCAATTTTAGTGAATAAAAGAATCGAGACCCAAATCTCGATACAAATGATTGAGTATCCACCCAAGTTGTCTACTTGGGGAAGAGTTTTGGTACAGCTCCCTCTGGGCAGGAGACTCATACCTACTGGATCAAAGATTCTGATATCGGATGAGTCACTTATTTCTCATTTAGTTGATTCAAAATTACATTCACCGCATAAAACCGTTTTTGATTACATCATTTGGGGAATTATCATAGAAATCCTCTTTTTCTACAATCTTTCACACTCATTACATGTGTTTACATATTACAATAAAGCACAACCAACAAATGGGGGAACAAAAATTAGAACCGGGGGAAAAATGGGGGAATTGCAAGAGAACCTATACATTTGTTCTAAGTTATACAAAAAAATAAAAATAAATTCCCCTGCATCCACAAAGATTAGCACAGTTTGTAGCACATCATAAGTCAGCATTTTATTAGCAAAAATGTGATTATGTCAGTGTGACGGTTTTGCGATCGATAGTGCCCAGGCGGCTTCTAGGATCGGAGAGAAATAACTGGCCTTCGACGTATTTTGTTATGCAAACACATTTTAGCTTTTGTGGGGTGACTTATCGGATTATTAGTGAAAGTGATCGCATGGAAAATCGTGAGTTGGATTGATTTTTAATTGAATTAAAATGAGTTCTGGATTATGCCTGGGGCTGATACCCGTTTGGGTAGGTGGGACGCATACGGCTACTAGAGAGGATCGGTATGGGTATGTTGTACCCGTACAAGTCCTGTCTGGTCTAGGCAGAAACTTTGTTTATGTTAACATATTAATGAGATTAATGGCAGAAAAATAAAATAAAAAGGGATTTCCCTCCATATGAGTATGGTGCACCAATCTAATATCTCAAAGATACAAGGTACTAACAAGGCTCATACGGGTTAGGACCAGACCCAAAACAGGAAATAAAAAGAGCAGAAATGATTGAAGAGGCAGAGAATAATAATAATGAAATAACTAAAATGTGAGTCTCTTTGAAACTCAGAAGCGTTACCTTTGCGTGAATCCACTTTGAGGTGATCCCTTTATCGTTGAGAGAGTGCAACCAAAGTAGATGTTGAAATAGGACTATTCAGGTGAGTATTTATATGGATAGAACCTCCCCTAAATCCTGATAAATGAAGTTAGGAATGAATAAAATGTGGACAAAACCTCAAGGAATGGATTTTCTCCCTATTTTATACCTCCTATACCTCCACTATACCTTTCCTATACCTATAGAAATTGCTAGAACTTTACTATAATTTTTCTATAGTTTATTTCTTACATCGATTCTGTGTGGTGAAATGACGGGAAAAGGCCCTATTTATAGGATGAGAGTCAGGACTGAATGCAATAAACCGCATTTAAGACCTATCTTTTCCTAAAAATGTAAGAGATTACTTCCAAAAGAGGATGAGTAGGCAATCAGAGGACACGTACGGGTAAGGCCCCACCCACATCGGTACAAGGGAACCCCTACGATTTCCCTCCATGCATATAGAGGGTAATCACTTGTATAGGGCTGATAGTGGATCCGTACCAATAGACAGGACCCCTATGGGAAGACTACGTCTCTGAACTTTGGCCAAACTCAACTCTGCAGTAGTAGGAAAACCTCTGATGGACAACACTTGTAAGACATTGCATCATATAGCTCTCATTATCATTTTGTGAGAAGGATCGCTAAAATCCAATGCTCACAGATTGCCCCATGGGATCACTATAGATATGGATCTGTATGATCTCATGATGTGAGCAAGGGTTTAGAAATTATGCCTGAGGTGATGACATGGGGGAGTTCCTTTCTTAAGGTGAACTCCTTTCCCAGGGGAGCCTTTCTTGAGGCGGATGACCTTCCTTTGCTAATGCGTATCCCTTTCCTGAGGTGGATCACTTTCCCTACCGATGCGTATCCCTTTCCTGAGGTGGATGACTTTCCTTTGCTATTATGCATCCCTAGTGACTCTACTGGGGAAGGTGTGTGTATCTATTTCTTAAGGAAGATCAACTCTCCTGGTGTATCCCTTTCCTGAAGCGGATCGACTTTCATGATTTATGTATTCCTTTCTTTAGGTAGATTGACTATCCTGACTTATGGTGCATCCCATTTCTGAGGTGGATGACTCTCTTCACCAATGTATCCCTTTCTGAAGGTGGATCAACTTTCCTGACTGATGGTGCATTCCTTTCCTAAGGCAGATGACTCTCCTGATTGATGGTATACCCCTTTCCTAAGGCGGTTCGACTTTCCTAACTAGTGTTGTATCCCTTTCCTAAGGCAGATTGACTTTCCTGACTAATGGTGTATCCCTTTCCTAAGGCAGATCGACTTTCCTGACTAATGTATCTCTTTCTTAAGGCGGATGACTCTCCTACTGGGGAATTTTGAATAACCTAAAAAGAGACAACGATAAAACACCGAGTTGTCATTCTCTAAGCATACACATCTTTATTCTTAATTGACTTTTGTGAAAACAAAAATTTTTTTGCCCCTTCAATTAAGAATAGAGATGTGTGGATGGAATAAACTAAAAACTATGTGAGGGAAATGTCGGGTTTGGCCCGATTATTGTTGGTTTCATTGCTGGGGAATGCCCCTAGGGTGGGTGCCTCTAGGGTTTTTTATGATGGGGGTGTATCCCTTGACTGATTCTACCACTGTAGGATGGGGGGATGCCCCTAGATTAGTGGGGGATGCTCCTTGATTGATTCCACTACTGGGAGATAAGGCGGATGCCCCTGGATTGGCTGATTCTACCATTGGGGGATTGGGGGATAACCCTGGATTGGTGGGGGGATGCCCCTAGATTCGTTGATTCCACTAAAAGGGGAATGGGGGATGCCCCTGGGTTGGTGGGGAAATTCCCCTTGGTTGATTTCGCTGCTAGGGAGTAAAGTGAATTTCATCTGCTGGGGAAATCCTTCATGTGCTTGGATGGTCCTGTACATAAAAATTTTCTAGGTTAGTGATCAATTCGAAAATGACTTACCTTGATTCTTGATTGACTTTTGTGAGAACAAAAATATTTTTTCCCCTTCAATCAAGGATCAAGGTGAGAATGGGGTTGCCCCGAATATAACTAAAATATAGGGTAGAGGAAGAGTGGGGTTGGCCCCGAACTCGGACTGGATGAATTCCTGGTGCTTTCTGAGATATTGGTTCAAGAATCTACCACTAGTTGGCTAAAAAGGGCTTGTATGGGTGGGCTAAGACTTGTACAGGTAGGATCCTTAAGGGGTGGGACTCGTACGGGTCCCCGATGGAGGTTTCAAATGCTGATTAGACTCCTCATATCCTACCTTACGCAAAATTTTCCCATTTTGCTATCTTTGATGATTTTATCCTTCAAACTAATCAGGATGTATTAAAAGATCACAAATATCGGCCGTTTCTTCCTTTGACTCAAGGATTTACCCCCATTGGGTGGTTTGGGGCTCTGAGAATGCCCTGTTTCTGTAGGGTATGCCTTTTGCGAAGAAGACTACTTTCTGGGGCTCACTCCTATCTCTAAAGTGCCCTTAATTCCTTTTCTTGAGACCCACACCTCTAAACTCTAGGTATTTCCTATAATTCTCCATTTTTCCATTTTGGAGTTCTTTGTGAATTTCTCAATTTTTGGGTGATTTAGGGTGTTTTAGACCTTGGAATAGAGCCTAATGCATGTAACTTTAGCCTAGGATGCTTTTAGGATAGTTTTGGATGAGCTATGGTTGAGATTGGATGAATTTGGATTTTTGGGGGATCTGTCCGCAGAGGGACTTTTTGCATGGGACTCGTATGGGTGAGGGGGGACCTGAATGGGTCCCATTTTTTGTACAAGAGTCACTTGAGGACCTGTACGGGTGGGGTAGGCCCGTATGGATTCTCTCCTTAGGGATAAAATGCTTATAACTTGCATTTCTGCAATCCTTTTCTAATTTTCAAACTTTCCACTTTATTCTAACCTTGTTGAGCTATAATTCTATCTTTACAGTTTTAATATAAGACTATGGGAGCCCTGAGCTTCTATAGGAAATGGTACAAGAAGATTCGTACCATAAGGGATATCGAGTTGTTGGGCCATATCGATTCCTTTGGCTTTAGTGACATTATTGGGGCCATTCCTCAGCTCTAAAGATGCTGGCACTGTGGTCTATTTCAGTATTAGCAGAGAGATGGTCGGAGATGACCCATACCTTTCATTTACTGACTAGGGAGGTTACTATCACTCCCTGAGATACGTGTGCTACGATAGGGTTAGAGTGGAGCAGGGATATTGTTCACTTTGCTGTTTATGCTCACCAATTGCATTCTCGCCCTGAGGTGCAGGCCTACATTGCTAGATTACTTGGGCTTCATCTGGGCAAGATGAACAAGCTCAAGTATAGGGATCTATATGGTTACTAGATTGGGCAGCCAAGACCTATGATGGCTGATACGAGGGACCAGTACACCCAGTCTTTCCTACTAAAATTCTTTACTATCGTCTTTTTCCCGATCTACTTGAGCAACCTCAATTATGGTTTGCTAGCGGTTGTGGGGGATCTTGCTGCTATATTAGGCAAGAACTATTGTTGGACCATTCTAGCATAGTTATACTCTGGATTGGTCATCGGAGTCCTGGACGTCGGAGTCCAAGGTGAGCAGTTTGAGCTCAAGATCTGCCTACTACTAGTAAACCACAAATTGATCTCTTATGCTTTCACCTTTCACTTAGATTGTGTTATGACTGATCCTAACTTTGTTTTGCAGATCTGGGCCTTTGAGCAATGGTTCATCCCCAGGCCAGGTTTAACCATGTAGCCTGAGACACCGCATATGATTTCTAAGTAGAACGAGCTTTGGTAGGGTCAGCCGTTGACTACAGCCCAGTACAGAGAGTTCCTACATCAGCTGCGCTTGAATTAGGTAAACTTCTTCTCTACTAAACCTGCATTTTACATTTCAACAAACCATTAGTTAAAACTATATTTATGAGGTTGTGATACTCACATTGCATTTATTTTATGCAGGTCATCCGAGACCCATGGGAGTGGCTACATATGTACGGGGCTATTGAGTGGATGCAGGCTAGTGTGGATGAACGCCATTTTGTCTTGGAGTTACCACTCTCCTACGAGTGGTATTTCAATGAGCAAGCCTGAGGGTGGTGGAATAGTGCCATGGTGGAGTGATCGATCCCTCCCTCAATCCCAGCGGGTGTCTTCTAGCCTCATCTCATGCTGGGGACCGACCAGGGGCTGTACTTATTGGGCAAGGGGGCTCGCGTGCTATTCATAGAGGGCTCTTATGCCGAGTTTGTCGAATCCTCACTTCTTCCTCCTTATAGGAGGATTCAGCATGAGGACGAGCCCCTTGAGTTTCACTAGAGTGATAGCGAGGGTGATCATGATGATGACAAGGAGGAGGGTGGACCAAGGGGTGACCACGGGGGGCCATCCATAGTTCGAGGTACCAGAGGCTCCGCTAGGTCTACTACTCCTTCTTCTTAGGTATTTTCTTAACTTGAAACTTATAAATATTTTGATGTTTCCTAAAATTGATTGGGATTCTTAGTATGATCCTTTATTACTACAACCTTCCGCTTCCACAAGGAAGAGGCCTGTTGCTGCTAAGCTGCCGATGAAGCGGTCTCCAGATTATGGGTATGTGAGAGAGGGGATGCTCTGAGCTGAGCCAGATTCTTTCTTCCAGCTCCTCGATCACTTGGGGAAGCAAGCTGTCAAAGAGCTCAAGGAGTCAGTCCAGCCTATTGGTTTTACTCCTTCTAGCTCTACTCATGTAAGGGATCCCTTACCTTAATCTTTATCCACTATTGTGATTACTTAGAATGTCCCATCCTAATGTGACATTTTCTTTTTAGGTAACCATCTATAAGGCTAAGAGGATTGCTAGGGTCTACTTTTCTATGTGGGATCTGCTATTAGCCCAGGATGCCCTAGCAATAGTAAGTTTCTCTTTCTGGCAAAAATTAACAAACTATGCATACATGCTATGGCATTTATATATGTGTACTGATCTTATGATTTCTATTGCAGACCCTGCTAGTTATGGAGCGTAACAAGTCCGCTTGGGACTTCGATGCTTCTGAGGAGAGAGCTAGGTTCTTGGAGGAACAGCTGTGGGCAGCTACAGCTGAGGCTAACCAGGGTAAGGCCAGGACTGCTTGGGCGAGGGTCGAGATTCAGATGATGAGGGGCCAGTTGGTGAGGATGACTGAGGATAGGAATACACCGGCTCCTTCTGATGATGAGTCCGAGGATGATCTTTCTGCACATCGAGTGACTTAGAGGGGTGGAGATCATTTTATTGAGGGCATTGATGTTGCTAGGGCTGCTATAGGGACCTCAAAGACTAGGGCCCTCACCTAGCCAGATGCTGATATCGGTGAGGCTGAGGATCATATGACTATAGACGTGGATTATCTGCTGGTGGATACATAGGATCAAATGCCAGAGGGTCGCCAGGGACAGGATCCTCTAGCAGCGTAGATTATGATTATTTTTTGAATTGTTGGTACTTTTTGGGCCCTATGCGGCTTGTTTTGGGTGTAAACTTTGGATTGAAACTTTTGAGATTTAACTTTCATGCATGTGGATTTTTCTTGAACTAAGATCATTCAGTGTTGCTGCTTTGTGAACCCATATTTTATCCAGTGATTTCATAGTGAGGGGACCGAGTGATGTTCAAACTTTTGCATAGGCCATTTGATGTGAGATCACATATTGAACATTCATTTTCATTTCTTTTTGTTCTGATTTTTTCCTGAACTATCCTTGGCGGCTCAGTCTAGCAGACTTTTTCTTTTTAGCTTTAACTTTTCCCTAGACCACCCTTTCGGTTTTTCACTCTAGCAAACTTTTTCTTTACTTTTCGCCTTAATTTTTGCCAAACTGCCCTTTCAGGTTTTCAATCCCGCATGTTTTTTATTTTGTTCCATCTTAACGTTTGCTCAGACTGCCCTTTTGGGTTTTCAATCCAGCAGACTGTCTTAATTTTTTCCTGAATTTTCCTTAGCGGCTCAATCCAGCAGACTTTTTCTGAATTTATATATGCTTCATTGCTTTGGAACTTTTCTTTTTGTTATATTACATGTATAATGAAATAAATTACAATGGTGTTCAACAAGGAGAGAAAAATAGATGTTCACACACCTGCGATTATTTCACCTAAGGACATGGATGCATTCATAAGACCAAGATTCTTAGGAAAATCATAACATGTTCATTGATAAGATTAATTTGAGTACATCGGTAATGGTACCAATTTCCAATGGTTAACCCCTACAGCCTACTGGTCTTTTATAGATTTTCTAGAAAGCAACTAAAATTTTTCTCTCGATGCCCTAACTTTTTCCTGAGCCGCCCTTTTTGGGTTTTCAGCTTAGCTGGCTTTATTGCATTGGAGTGCCCTAATTTCTGCCTGACCGATTTGTGGAATACTAATCAATGGGTTTCACCCTAATTTTTACCTGAGTAGTAGACGACCACTCGCCTGGTTATTTATCCTTTATTTCTTTTATTCTTTGTGCTGCTTTTTTATGATTTAATTCTTTTGACCTAGACATGATAACGCTTAAGCATATCTTGATTTACTGGATTCACGAACTCATTTCCATCCATATCCTTAAGCTTGATTCCTCCTTTTCTCAAGACTTTCTTTTTTATGAATGGTCTTTCCCAATTAGGCCTAAACTTGCCCCTAGCGCCAGTTTTGACCTGACGTAGCTGCTTGAGAACTAGATCACCCACTTTGAAAGTTTATTTCGGGTATCTGACCCTATTGTTGTAAGCTTGAGCATACGCTGCTAATACATTTGTAGGTGGTCTAGTCCTTTTAGCCACTTTTCATCTATTGCATTCAACTACTCATACCTAGCTTTTGCCTAACCTGATTCTTTTAATTGAGCTTCTAGTGCCACTCTTAGAGATCTTACTTCTATTTCAACTAGCAGCACAGCTTCCATTCCGTAAACCATAAAGAATGGGGCCTAATCGGTGGGAGTTTTTATACTAGTTCTATACCCCCAAAGTGCAAAAGGAATTTTATCAACCTAATCCCTATAGTTAGCTACTATTTTAGACAAGATTCTCTAGATTGACAAATGATCAGCTTTCCTTTAGAGCTTCTGAAGGATTTTGTGCATCTTTTTGTCATAATCCAGGATGTTCTTTTCATTTTTTTTATAACCAGTCCCAGGCTGCTATTGATGTTCTCAGGAGTCTTCTTGGTCTTCTTTCTTGGTGACATGTACCTTTGTACCCTTTCCCCCTTCGTGAAGAAAGATGAACTAATACTTATTATTATCATGTTTGCTAAGCACATTTATTATCTCTCTTTTACTTGGCGATAGGTTTTAACCATTGGATATTTATACTATTGCAATGTATTCAAAGTCAACTTCATTAATATGATGATATTTTAAGAATTTTGTTGTTATGAGTGCATGGTGTAATTAGAATGAAATACTCAAGTAAAATGTGAATGAGAGATGCATCAATTTATTCATGACATACTAAAAAGTACTGATGTTACAACTTATCCATGGTATGCTTTACAAGCGACATTGTTTGTAGCAAAACTATTTGCAACATTAAAAATTACATCATTTGAATCATCCTCCACATGCGGAGGGCCTTCTTGATAAACGTCGACAATACTAACAGCTGAACTGGTAGCTCTAGTGTGTAGGTTTGCATGTGCTTCTTCAGCTACTACTCTTGCTAAGTTTTTGATAGCCTTGCTGATAGGATTTCCCTTCTCACTTCCCTTCCAATTCTTCCTCATAAGTACTGCTAGTGCCTAGGTGATGGACTCAATTGCTTCCTTCATTTCATCTTCTTCAGCATTCCCGCATACTTCCACAGAAATTGAGGTTTCAATCATGCAGCCTTTTTTGAAATCATATACATCGTTGAAGATCTCAAAACCAGGGACCCTTTTGCCCCTTACCTCAACAGGCTCTTCCTTACCTGTGAATATCTTTTGCTTGACCTCAGCCCCTATCATGAGGTAGGACTGGGGTTTAGATTTCTTAGCACCTGAGTAATACCCCAAACCAAGTCTGAATGGCCATGGAAGAGCAAAACTAGGTTCCAGTATACCCTGCAGATTCTTTTTGAGCCCCTTACCTCTCACATAACCTTATTTCATCATGCTTTTTTTAATTTTAGGCCAGATGTAACTCCTAATCAAAAACTTTGTATCTTGGTGAGCTAAAGCCACCCTAGATTCGTTTTCTTTAGCCTCTATAGATGCTATAACAGATGGTTTGTCAGCTTCAATGGTCATTAGCTTGCCGTTGTAGATAAGCTTAACCTTTGGATGTACTGTGGAAGGGATGGCTCCTAATGTATAGAGCCAAAGTTGACCCAACAATAATGAATAGGTGACGGGAATATCGAGGATAGTGAATAAGACTTTGGATTTCACTCCCCCAACTGTAACTTCAGTTTCAAAGACCCCAATGATACTTCTCTTCATATAATCATAGGCCCTTATAACAGTATTGGATTTCTCCAACATGGATACATCCAGCCCTAGGTGAGGAAGGATCTTAGCAGGGCAGAGATTGAGGGTGGAACCATCGTGCACCATTACACATGGTTTAGAATGATCAAAGATTTGCACCATAATGAAGAGTGCCTTATTATGCTTGCTCCCTTCAATCGGGAGGTCTGATGAAAAAAGCTCAATGGGTTTAACCTAATCGGGAGGAGATCCGCTAATTACTAAAAACACTTCGTCCAAAGTGGTGGAAGGTGAAACCTCCATGCTTAATAACTTTTCTATCAGACCTTTGCGATGATCTTCAAAGTCATTGAGAAGCTGACAAATGCTGTACTTGGCGGGGGTAACTAGCAATTGTTGGATGAGAGGGGTGACTTTTAAATCTTTCTTTTCGATACAAACTGGCGTTTGAGTTTCAATAGCAGGCATGAAGATCGAACTATGATTGATATTTGGAATGACCTGAATATCTACATCACCGCCCCTTCTTCTTTTTAAGAGAGGATTAGGAGGAATCCTTCCACTTCGGGTAAGATGCAAGACCCCATTTCTCACATAACTTCACCATTTGAATGTTTCCACCAACAAGGTAGGTCCTTCAAGAGTTGGTCCCTATGAGGGTCTATATAAGGTCAGAGGGGGTGATTGACCCTTTTTTATGGAATTTATAGACATTAATAAGTCTAAACGTAGCGTGCTTGATTATGATCTATTGGATGGATCCTGATGATGCAAAAGCAATAATATAATGTAGTAAGTAAAAGTAAGAAAATCAAACACAGTAATTTATACTGGTTCGGCCCCGCCTACATCCAATCCCAAGAGTTTCCTTCCTTGAAGCTTATCCACTAGTGGATTCCTTTCCAACTAGCAGGAATCAAGCCTTACAGATTGTCTCCAAATGGTAACCCCTTTTGGATATCGGATTTACCACTAGAAGCACCAGCTCCTAGCTGAGTCCTTTTGTCTTTAGCAGCATATACCTCTTAGACTTCTACCCGAATCTATGCTAAGTCCTGCAGGGAGATCCTACTCAAAGCACCTACTTTAAGCTATATACCAATCTCACTACTCGCCTAAGTAGGAGATACTTTACACTTTGGTTTCTATCAAAGGTTTTGGCTTTTGGATTTCCTTAAGTTTATAGCTCACTTAAGAATCCAAACAAACTGATTTGGAATTGTTTGATTCTTGGAGGGATTTATAAATCTGATTATTTTCTAGCAATTTCTGTTGTATAAGCTTTTATGAAATCAACCAGCACCTTCTCATCTTATGAAGCTTCCCTTTTATAGGCTTGGAACATAAATGTAGTTGTTGTGGGTTAGTGATCTGCAACTCAATCATCATCGTTGATCAAGTAGGATGTGGCACTTTTGGAGTCATTGATCAATCCGTTAGATAGTAATTTGACCCGTTTGAATCCTTGAGAATGAAGCTAAAAAGATGTCAGTGATCATTTTCCTTGTATTTTAGTGTCACACCAACTTTTACACCAGTATCTTTTTGGTGTGAGTTCCACGCGCCTCCTTATTGGTCTAGGTAAAAAAGGTTGTTATTTTTTTGTTCGATGTTAGTACTTTTGTCCTTTTTCTGAAAAGTGCAAGATATCTCTTTTGTCTTGCATATGGGGAAAGGATCTTTGACTTTGTAGACTAAAAGATGGTGGGAAAAGTTATCTTTGAAATCTTTCCCATTGTCTTGATATCTGAGTCTTTTGGATGTTCTCAGACTTAGTAACTATAGATCTGTCTTCTTTCAGAGCTTGTACAATCAGTTCTTTTGGATGCTAGACTTGAGAATTTAAAGTTTGTTTCCTTACCAAACTTTAACTAGGTGATTCCGCTATATGATTAGGTACTCGATGTCTTCAATTGATTTCCTAGTTCCCAGATCTTGACTGGATGCTTCCATTTGGATTTAGAGGATACTATATTTAAGTTTTTGTTTCTTTCAAACTTGATCCGGATAATTTAATCTAATTGAGATTCCAGATTATTATTTCCCAACATCGAGATCATCACTCTCCAATACATAAGCATCGATATCAATTGGCCCTGGTTTAACCAACGTGGCTTCCTAATCATGAATTTCTTCTAACTCGAATACATCGATGTCAATGAGGACCAGTTCATCAAGTAAAGCCACTACTGAGTGAACCATAGGATTAGCTTACAAGTCAAGTTGAAGACATGGTAGGAGGGTAACCCTAACTCGACAGTTGCAACATGCTTCTCAAAATTTGGCAGGGGGTTATTCATGGTGCTAGGCTTAAGCTCAAGTTCATGAATTTTCTTTTCCTTAATCAAACCATGAATAGCCTCAAGCAGATCTCTACAAGCACTAGTACGATGACCCTTACTGATGTGGTAAGCACAAAACTGATCCCTATCTTTAGTTTTTTTAGCGGGACATAAGGTTTGATACTCTAAAGAAGGCCAAGTGCCCTTAACTTAGTAAAGATGGTAGGTAGAGATACTTTCCAAGGGGAAATTCTGTCTTTGATGGTACGGATTATAGCCACTTCTTCTTGTACCATCGCTGCTTTAGGATCAAAGCCAAACTTTTACTTAGAAGCCTGGGTTGGGGCTGAAGGGTCATTCTTTTTGAACCAAGGTTTGGCCGGCACACTTGCCTTCTCTTATTCCTCGATTATTTCCCATTTCACAGCTTTTTCAAACCCCTCAAAATAGCTAGAGAATTTATCCATACCAAGAACCTTATAATAAGCGGGCAGGGCACCATCCATCAATTTTACGATCATCTCAGGGAGACTTAGCCTATCTTTCAACAAAACCTGAGTAGCCATCCATCTTTCAACATAAGGCTTCACTTTCACATTGGGTGCCTGCTTGATTGCCTCCAAATTTTGTATAGTAGTTTTAATGGTGGCATTGAAGCCATACTATTCATTGAAAGCTTTTGATAGAGCTTTCTAATTTTTGGTCACCTTATCTGATAGTGTGTTGTACCATTCAATAGTAGGACCTTACAGGGTGGAAGGGAACATTTCAACTAGGACCTTATCACTTAACTTTCTGATTCTCATAACCTTCTAATAGCTGGTGCTGTGAGATTTAGGTGGACTAGTTCCCTTATACTCTGCTATGCTAGACATACTAAAGTTTTTAGGGACCTAGTCCTCCTCTCTAGCAGTTTGAACTGATAGTGACGATGGCTGAGAGCCAGGATTGGTAGCAAGCAATTTCTAAAGAAGATCATGCAATTCCATGGACAAGAATGACCCCTCTAATTGAGTAACTGTGCCCTAGGGTAAACCTGCTGATCGAGGAAAGGATGTCCCCTAAGGTGTGACCACAATATTGGGGGTTGGGCTAGATGCCCCAAATTGAAACGGAGGCTGTACAAACCCCTGACTAGGCTGAGCAAACTAATTGACGGCTGGTGTAACCATTGTACCCACTAACTGGAATAACTAGCTAACTAAACTAAATGGACCCACAGAACCCAACTGACCAAACTGACTAGAAGAATCTCTATGAGTCTGAACCGGTGGCAACTAAAACTGAGTGAATGGATTATGAGTAACCCTCGATACTTGCTCACTAATCACTACGTTCACTGCTAGAGTACTAGCAGGTTCACTATGAGGAGCATTGGCAATTCTCTCTTTGGCCATGATTGCCCTGATGAAGGCCAACATCTTATCATTCATTAGGTCTAAGAACTTATCACTTCCCAAGTATTGTGAGAAGGTATTTGCGTTCTCCGACCTAACCTTGATCCTTGATGCATTTGCCTTCTCATCGGTAGTAACATTCTTAACCTCAACATCAATTTGGCCCTCTGGAGTTAGGGTATGAGACATTTCTTTAGGATAGTAGATGGAAAGCTCAACCAGACTAAATTGACTGCTAGATGAAATACCAGTGGATGGAAGCGGAGTAACCCTTAACTAAGCTGGAAGAGGTGGAGGAGGAAAAGGACCCGAAATTTGAATCAAACGGACCTAAGAACGTCGCCAAGTTTTAACCCTTTGAGCTTTGGCTAAGGTGACAACTAAAAGATCAGTACATGCATGGGATGTGTTATGCATGCACAAATTACAACGATGCATGGCTGGGTTAATTATAGTGGAGTGTAACAGAACACATGTGAAGCGATCAATTTCATCCTTATTTCTCCCACCGAGTCTAAGGGTATTCTTCCTTAGTCTAATCTCTCATAGAAATTAGGGTGCCTAGAATGTAAATTTCTAAGGCTTTCAATAAGAATGGCATAGGGACATATCAAAAGTTTCATGTAGAAGGTTCCCATCGCATCAAGCCTCTTTTGGAGGGAGATAGCAATGAGTGCTAGACCCACTACAGTGTCCCCAATTCTAGGCGAGCATGGGTAACACTTTTGTGAGTGTTGCGGAAATAATAAGGTACCTTAAGCTAGTACTAGAAGAAGAGCACATCTAACTAAAGAGAGAAGGAGATTAGAAGATAGAGTGTGATAATTTTCCCAAATGATGAAAAAAAGAAAATGGGTTGAATTAAGTAAATGATTTTTGGTGCTCATCTTAATCTTTTAAGCTTTAAAACAAACAAAAATTTTGCAAGATAAAAGATGTTCTCCCTAGCAGAGTCACCACTATAAGGTGTCGATGATGTGTGGGTATCCCTTGGTGCCTGTGTGAGAGGCGGGGCCCACTGGAGGTTGGTTGAATTTAGGTGTGACAAAACATTTGTAGTTCAACTTTGCACAATAAGCCAATTTTGATGACTAAAAGAATTGAGACACAAATCTCAATACAAATGATAGAGTTGCCACCCAAGTTGTCTACTTCGAAAAGAGTTTTGGTACGGTTCCCTCTGGGTGGGAGACTCATACTTATTGGATCAGAGATTTCGGTATCGGATGAGTCACTTATTTCTCATTTAGTTGATTCAAAATTACATTCACTGCGTAAAACCATTTTTATTTTCATCATTTGGGGAATTATCATAGAAATCCTATTTTTCTACACTCTTTCACACTCATTACATGCGTTTACAGATTACAATAAACTACAAGCAATAAATAGGGGAATAAAAATTACAGTCGGGGGAAAATTGGGCGAATTGCAAGAGAACCTATACATTTGTTCTAAGTTATAAAACAAAATAAAAATAAATTCCCCTACATCCACAAAGATTAGCATAGTTTATAGCACATCATAAGTCAGCATTTTATTAGGAAAAATGTGATTATGTCAGTATGGCGGGTTTGCGATCGATAGTGCCCGTGCGACTTCTAGAATTAGAGAGAAATAACTGGTCTTCAACGTATTTTGTTATGAAAACACATTTTAACTTTTTTGGGTTGATTTACCGAATTATTAGTGAAAGTGATCGCATGGAAAATGGTGAGTTAGAGCTTGTACCTGTACAGGTGGGTGGGACCCGTATGCCTACCAGGGAGGACCGTTACGAGTATGGTGTACCTGTACGGAGCCTGTCTGGTCCAGGCAGAAACTTTGTTCAAATTAACATACAGATTAATAGATTAATGGCAGAAAAATAAAATAAAAAGGGATTTCCCTCAGTATGAGTATGGCGCACTAATCTAATATCTCAAAGATACAAGGTGCTAACAAGGCTCATACAGGTTAGGACCAGACTCGAAACAGGAAATAAAAAGAGCAGATATGATAGAGGAGGCAGATAATAACAATAATGAAATAACTAAAATGTGAGTCTCTTTGGAACTTAGGAGCGTTGCCTTTGATGCCTGAATCCACTTTGAGGTGATCCCTTCGTTGTTGAGAGAGTCCGACAAAAGTAGGTGGTGAAATAGGACTATTTAGGTGATTTTTTGTGTGGACAAAACCTCCCCTAAATCCTAATAAACGAAGTTAGGAATGAATAAAATGTGGATAAAACCTCAAGGAATGTATTTTCTCCCTATTTTATACCTCATATACCTCCATTATACCTTTCCTATACCCATAGAAATTGCTAGAACTTTACTATAATTTTTCTATAGTTTATTTCTTATATAAATTGTGTATGATGAAATGAGGGGAAAAAGCCCTATTTATAGGGTGAGAGTCAGGTCTGAATGCAATAAACTGCATTCAAGACCCGCCTTTTCCCTCAAAGTTAAGAGATTACTTCCAAAAGATGATTAGGTAATTAGATGACCCATACAGGTAGGGCCCTACCCATATCGGAACAAGGTGACCCATATGGGTCCCATCTAGGCATACGAAAGGTAATCACTTGTACGGGTCTGATAGTGGATCCGTACAACTAGACAGAACCTATATTGGTACATAAGGGCAAATTAGGTCTCCAGACTTCAGCCAAACTCAACTCTGCGACAGTAGGAACACCTCTGATGGATAACACCTATAAGACATTGCATCATATAGCTCTCATCATCATTTCATGAGAAGGATCATTAAAATCCAGTGCTCATACTAGCTGTGAAACATCGCAATGTAAATGATGCTGGAAAAATAAGAATAAGTGCAGAATACTTGCGTTTTTGAATTGAGTTCTAATTTTTTCATAGATCATTCGGTGTGAGATGACTTATCGAACATTTACTTTTCTTTAGTTTTCTTTTTATTTCCTTTTTATTTCTTTTCTTTTATTTTCTTAACTTTCGCCTAAATTGTCCTTGGCGGCTTAGTCCAGCAGACTTTTTCGACTTTTGCATAAGCCTTATTTCTTTTGTGGCTGATCGGTATTTTTTTCTTTTGTTGAATAATACACGCACAATAATGATAACAACAAAGAGCACAAAATGTAGAGAAAAAATTGATGTTTACATACTTGTAATTATTTTAACTAAAGACATGCATGCATTCATAAGACCACCATTCTTAGAAAATCATAACATGTTCATTAATGAAAAACTTGAGTACATAAGCAATGGTAACAATTTCCAACGGTTAATCCCTATTGCCTACTCGTCCTTTCGTAGATTTTTCAGAAAGCGACTGACATTTTTCTCTCAATGCCCTAATTTTTGCCTAAGCCGCCCTTTTTGGGTTTTCAACTTAGCGGACTTTATTTTTGCTTTAAGGTACCCTAATTTTTGCCCGGCTGACACAATGATCGCCAACCGACGGGTATATTTTTATTCTATTTTTTATGGTGTGCTACTTTTCTGTGATTTATTTCTTTTTACCTAGGCATGATAGCACTTAACCCTGTATTGATTTACTGGATTCACTAACTCATTTCCATCCATGTCCATGAGCTTGATTCCTCCCACACCAAGGACTTTTTTTTATCACGAACGATTATTCCCAATTACACCTGAACTGTCCCCTAGCATTAGTGTTGATTTGGTGTAGTTGTTTGAGAACTAGATCACCCACCTTAAGGGGTTGCTTTATGTGACTCTATTATTATAGGCTGGGGCCATGTGCTGCTAGTACATCTATAAATGGTCAAGTGACTTGAGTCGCTTTTCATCTATTGCGGTCAATTGTTCAAATCTATCCCTTGCCCAAGTGACTTGAAGAGATCTTACTTCAATATTTACAGGTAATGTGGCTTCCATTCCATATACTAAAGAGAAAGGTGCTTGATTTCTAGGAGTCCTCAAGCTTGTTCTGTACCCCCAAACTACAAATGGAAGTTTATGAGCCCAATCTTTGTTGGTAGATATCATTTTGGATAGATTTCTCTTAATTGATTTGTTGGCAGCTTTAACTACCTCATTGGCTTGTGGTCTATACGAAGAGGACCTGTTATGCTCAATGTTGAACCTTTCTAACAATTCAGTCGTAGCTACTTGAAATTGTACTCCATTATCAGTTGGGATACAATGCTTTGTGATTTGATGATCTACCCGGGCATGTCTTTGAACGACCAGGCAAAAGCATTTACAAGTTTTCTAAGCACTTTTATCATCTCACTTTTTTCAATAGGGGTTAATTCAGTAGCTATTATTCCCATTTTTGGATTTTCCGTAGTACCCAAGTTAGTGTTATGTAATGAAACATCATGAATGCTAAAAACTTTATGTGTATGATCTGATGAATGCATGGTGTCATTAGGCAAAACATGAAACAAGTAAGCAAAATCATTGTTATTATTATCATTAGCATGCCCAAAGGCTACATAATTTTTATTACATTTAATTGCATTATCATCCTCCAGAGATGAAGGTCTTCATGGTCACTCATGAAGAGGTGGGTTAGGTTGCAGTCTAGAATTTACAACTATTTTTTGATCAACACATCATCCACGGTGACCCTTGTGACTTGGGCTAAGTTTCTCAAAGTTCTTAGATGGGTGTTTCTTATAATCCCCTAAACATAGGATGGTGTACATTGAAGTGGTGAGGGTATCGATAGTTTTGTCTATTTTGGTCTTCCACAGGTCGTTGGCTTTCACTATCTCGAAGTGTCTTTCTACTTCTTCAGCTTCTTCATAACACTTGAGAATGGTCTTATATGTTTTCACAAATGTGGTTTTACAGTGATAAGGACGTAGCCCACAAACGAACATGTCAGCCAACTCTTTCTCGTATAACCTCCTTTTGAGAGCTACCAAGATAGCCAACCAGCTTTGAAAATAATCATGAAAGGGATCCCCATTCCACTCCATGATAGCAATCATATCCATTATTGAAGGCTCTTCCTTAACCTTCTTGATTTCCAAGATGCGCTTCAATACCTCTTCTTCTTCTAAACCCAAGTTGATCCTGGATACTTTCTCCCCTCTTAACTTGAGCTCACATATCTTTTCTTCATCAATCAGAGTAGTGATTTCATTGAGGAGGTCTTCATATGTTTTTGTCATATGGTCGGCGTTAACGTGGCATACATAGAAGTGTCCCCTTTCTTTAGGTTTTGGTGGAATAAATGGTTGCAGGTGCTCAATCAACCCATAGTTTTTTAGCTTCTTGAAGAACTTCACAAGAGGAGTTTCCCAAGGTCATGGGTGTCGAGACCACCAAAAATAAGTCCCTGTGCAAAACAAATTGGTACTTAGTAGTGAGCGAGGGTCAAATCCAAAAGGAATGGTATTTGATAGCGTTATTCTGAGAATACGATACACAGCATTACCTAGAAGTGCTTTTGATGGAAATTTGTGGATTAAAACTAAATAAAGCAAGTAATGAAATAATAAGAAATGATGGCTCAACCAAGGCAGGACAAGACTGAATGTCATGGTTATCATAGGATAAGAGATTCATTGTAACGAGATCTAGATTTAGTTATACTAGTACTCATGTACCGTATAGTACTTGCAGGTTTTCCTTACTGTGTATAGAGACCAGACTTCGCACCATAACCTCTCTCTTATCCACTATGTCTCTTGACTTTGTGCCAAGAGCTCGCCATTGAATAGCAATAAAAATTAGAAAAGCCTAAACCCTTACCGACAAGTAGTGAAGTACTCCCAATAGACGTAAGATTACCTTTCTCCAGTCTCGATGGAGACTGCTGTTACTTTATCTCCCTTCAAGCACAATTACGGATGCAAGAATAAAGATTACAAATAATCACAAAGACTTACCAAATGGGTGATTAGTCTAGACAATGAGACTAAGTAATGTTCTTACCATAAAACCCTTCAAGAGATTGGCAAATAGGCCACCTTGCAGATTTCTGTATTCAATTGCCGTCCTCACACCATTTAAACTCAATCTTAACCATTAATTGGTCAACCAATGAGCATTCTAGCTAAACATGGTTGAGTCTAAATACGCATAAATAAAGAGAGACTGAAAATAAATCATGCTGAGAATATAAAGATTGAAATTAAAATAGTGAAATAAAACTAAAAATGAAATTGTAATTAAACTTAGAAATGTTCAAACCAAAGCTGTAATTCAAAATGCTTGAAACTAAAGAACCCAAAGACTAAAGCTAGACTAGAAATAGTGAATGGTAGATTGGATCAGAATTGTATATATCTCCTTCGAAATGGTGGGCCTTGGTATTTATAGCTGAGTGCTCCCTCTTATGCTTCTTCTTTAGTGACAAAATAGGACTCTTTGCATTTATTTTAATGGATTCATTTCCTTTTAGTCTTGGTCTTCAAATGGTAGTAAAATCCTTTCCTTTATGAAATTAGGAAAGGGATCAAAACTCCTTTTGAGATGGGCTCTTCATGAATAGGATTTACCCGAATTTAGGTACTTCTGGATCTGGATATGGCATGCTTTGGTATTGATGCCATCTTAGTCATTCTAGAGTGTTCTAGAGTCACTGGGATAACCTATCACTCCTGCTACCTGCTTCAGGTATCGATCAGAGGCTCTTTTCCATCAAATATTGCATGTTTTCTTGGAATTGCCTTCAAAACCTAAAAAAGACAGAAAAGGAAGTAATAGCGGCCATAAAGATTAAAAACATGGTCTCAATGATGTGGAAATAAACACAAATACATGCTGAAAATACAACCCATCAAATCTGCCCATACTTATTCCATGCTTGCCCTCAAGTATGCATTAAAGATCAGGAAGAGGGGAAAATTGTACAAATAACCTTTTCGAATAACCAAACAGAGACCAAATTCTTTCACTGAGACTCGTATCGAGCCCTTTCATTAACCGTTGAGCATTCCGATGTAAGATATCATTAAGAAGACTTTGTTCAAAACTTTACCTGAGAGTATTTACCAAATTAAAGCACAAGTACATAAAATATTGTTGTCATTCATAAGTACCTTGAGTTAAAATTAAGCGTATCCTGGTGATCATAAGATGACTCATTCTAAAACTTTTATTTAATTAGAGCACACTTTTACTTGGTAGGGTCCCTAAGATACATCTAGCCATTGTTTGAGTTTTGCTTTGCATTTTTAAGAACTTTGCTAGCTTTGCTAGCCCTTTTAGATTTTTCAACCCATTTTGTCTCATTACGTATTTTTCTATTTTTCTTAGGTCCTACTGCATTTTCCATCAATTTTCCCATATGAAAGAGTCTTCCCCCAGTTTTTATCCATGGGTAGCTCTTTCTTCTACCGGCCATATGAAAGAGTCTTTACCCAGTTTTAAGCAGTGGATAGCTCTTTCTTCTACCGGCCCTACGAAAGAGTCTTCACCCAGTTTTAAATTATGGATAGCTCTGTCTTTTGTTGGCCCTACAGAAGAGACAAACAAGGTTACAAGCAAGTATGCCTCATTTCGACTAATTGCGGAAGCAGAAAATAACCACCAAGATCTATACCAGTTTTGCAAGGTCTCGATGGAGGATCTTATGATACACAAGGACTAACTAAAATCAAATCAAGGCCATATTAAAGGACTTTAAATAATAAAATCATGTTACACCTTTCTGCACTCACCGGGATTAATAAATTTACAAGGTGATCATTAAAAATCTCAGATTGGAATACCGATGTTCAACTTAGGTCTGGATAATGAGTTTCAGTTAATCGGGATAGTCCTATTAGTTATTCAATTAGTTATTTACATAAATTTTTTTATCTTGGCTATCATCACATCTCACTGACATGTTAGAGAGCAAGTAAGGTCATTGGAGGAAGTGAAATCATAAATCGTGAGTCCTTGTGAAATCTTTTTCTTGGAGCGAAAGATAAATATAAATTAAAACAAAGAAAAGATTAAATAGAAGAAGGAAAAATAGATAAATCCACTCCCTACACCTAATCTAAGCATTGCCCTCAATGCAAATATAGAAAGAGCAAAAAGAGATGGAAGAGATGGCAAATAAAAACATTACTATCCTATTGGAGGGGGAAGGAGGCAAAAGAGACCCAGCTAGTCTCGCTAAATCTATTGGATCCTAAACTGCTGGATGATTAGGTTCACATTCAGTTCTAAGGCATCGCAGCGGGTTTAGAGGTTATAATTTTCAGCTCTGAGCTCAATAAGGCTTTTGAAAAGGTCCTTGTACTGGTTCTCCAGATTGGTGACTTTCTGGAGGAGCTTAGTGTTGGTGGTGGGAGAAGTAGAGTCATCATGAGCAGGCTGGTCTAATTGAGGGTCCTTGGGAGCAGGTAGAGCAGGATTTTCTTCAAGAGGACTAGGAGGGCGCATAACTATAGTCCTATTGATTATTTCAGTGAGCAACATTATCCCAAGAGTCTCCAAGTCTAGGAGTGGAGTTTCGAGGGTCCTAGTGTAGTGGATAGGCTCAAAAAGCTCCATGTCATGCCAATGATCGAGATCAGGGTGCCTAGAATTGGATGACTCTTGGGGTGGGTAAGGACATACTAAAACTGCTTGGCCATCCATGCTCCTAGGTGGACCTTCTTGATGTTCTTCATCCACCACAGAATGTGTACTTCTTTCTTATTTAGGGTCCTAGAACTTCTATGGTGACAAGAAAAGTTAAAGGTAAGAATTCTTTGGGCATACCTTAAGTGGGGCTCATGAATGTAGAAGTCTCGAGGGAGTCACTGGACTTCCAAATGGTGACTTGGGGATCATTGTTACGGAGGGAGAAGTAAGCCTTGACGGTGTTAAAGTCGGAAGGAAGAGCATCACACATGTCATCAGAGGGGTCAGTCACCCCTAAAGCCTTGTTAAAGTCATCAAGACTCCAAGTCACATTCTTCCTAGCGAGACGGAATTTAATCACCCCCTCCTCTTAATAGCTTGTGTAGTCCTGCTTCAATTGGAAAGTAGCATAAAATTCGCAAACAAACTCTTGGTAGGAGGGGAAATAGATGAAGAGCAGGGGAAGCCACAAGATTATGGTGAAGGCATCAATGATGGCTTGGTTGATGCCGAGAGTGGTCATGGTGTCTTTGCAGGTGGACTTACACGGCTTTCATGACTGGCCCTTGAATCAGCATAAGCAGTGCATGGAGCAGGGAGGCCAAAAGAATCATGGATCTTGCTCTTTACGCCGGGAGCAGGGGTTTTCTCTTCCTTGTTTGTTTTGGCCTTTTTAGAACTCTAGCCGCCCTTCGCAATACTCATCGTGAGCATCTTTCTCTTGGTGGGCAGAGGAATAGGCATGTAGTCACTCTCCTCATTGGAGTCAATCTCGACGGGCTCTCCTTGGGGCTTAGCTTCTCCCAGAGATTTCTTTTCTCTCTTTACTGGAGTCTCCTAAGACTCCTCTCGATCAGCGGCGATGGGGTAAATAGGGGAGATTGGGTCTATGACCGGTGGAGGCTTGCCAGGAGTGGCGGTGGTGCTAAAAGTGGTGGTAGGAGTGGGGACTCCATGGCTCGAAATCATCGTGGTCCTAGGAAGAGTGACCACGGGAGTTGGAGGAGGAATAGCGGTGGCAGCGACGGTGATGGCAAAAGTGCTGACAGCGTCCGAGGGCGCGGGAGTACTGTCCGCTGCGCCGATAATGGTTGTGATAATGGTGGAGAAGGTAGGCACTGCTAGGATAGTGGTGGTAACCGTGGCTGTTAGCACAAGTCCGTTTCGGCCTGACGAGGAATAATGCCTATTTCGTTCAGAGATCAGACAAATGAGCCAAAAAGGACCAAATTGTCATCCAAAATCCAAAATTTAAAAATCCACATTCCAGGGAAGCTCCGATTTAGCATTTCCTACTAAAAAATGAAAAAGTCAATGTTTGGTCAAACATAGGTAATCAGCCCACCGGCTATTTACTGATCTACAGTAAAAAAAATCAAATCTTACTGAGATCTGGCAAGATTTTATAGGATCTGATGTAAAATCTTGTCAGATAGGTAAGTAGCCCAAGGGCTAATTACCTATTTAATTAGCCCGCCGGCTAATTACCTCCCTATTATAAATACGGGGTCACCCCCCCACATTTGCAAGAGACGCAAATTTTGTAAAATACCAAACTTACCTTTGCACCGCTTTTCAGTTCTAGGAATCCTAAAAGCCTCGAAACTCTATCAAAACACTTCTAGATTCGAGCATTAACATTGACACTCGATATAAACTTAGTTTCTGGTCTTTTTAGATCAAGATCTCAGAGTGATCTTCGGTCTAAAAATGACTTTAACTTTATATTTCCTTTAGAAATAATCCAAGATTATAACCATAACTTGAGTTAAACCTATTTTCCACTAAGATCACAACCTCTAACAACTTCGGTCCTGCACTGGCTCTCAAGTCATCCTGGACAAACGAAAAGGTAAACTGAGGGTAATTGGCTCTAAGCCCAACTTTCAAATTCATAGAACGCATTTTTATTGCTTTATTATTACATATTGCATTCCATTTCTCTGGTTAAGTGAGCCATTGGTGCCATTTAAATTATAATGTGTAAATAAGCTCGCACATACGGACAAACATCTAGAATGTGAGGGAACTCTATCCGAGTTTCCAGGTCCAGACCCCAGCGTTGCCATTACTATGCCGAAAAGTCGGTAGAAAATGTCCATTTATTAAGCCGTTATAATGCCCATTTCATTTCTTGAATTTAATTCTTAAATAAAGCTATTGTAATGCAGAAATCACCACAAATTCTAAAATTCCAAAATTAACTCAAACAATTTGAACAATATGAGTAACTATTATGTCCTAACTCAGAATCTCATTTTCTTTTCGGTATAAAAATCCCATTCTGGATTAGTATACTACAATTCCAGGTGAAGCTGAACCGGGTGGCGAATCTATTTCATTTTTAAATAAAGTAAAAATGCTTTATTTTAAATATATATTTTCTTAATAAAATGTGTAAATATATTTCTCAATATAATCACATTTTTTGCTCATAAAACGCTATGTTTTTTTTCATATCTAATAAGTTTTTGTGGAAGATAGTAAAATGACATTTTCTTTAATAAAACCAAACTTTTATTAAAACAACGAAATCGTAAAACTACACCAAATAAAACAAGAGCGCACACCGCGCGTCGCACTTGGCGTGCATCTTGCTTGAACTTCACTCTCTCATAGTGGCAACTCTACTGGGGAAAAATTAATTTTTTAAAAACCTAATTTTTATAAAAATTCTTTTTGACATAATAATTAAAATATTGTTAAAATTAAATTTTGGAACTAAGGAATTTGTGGTAACTTCTGCATTACAAAAATTTTAGGACTACAGAGCATCTGCATGCTTTAACCCTAAAACAATTTAGATGTCTTTTGGTGAAGTATCTCCAAGTTTGTTTAGGGCTTGAGGGATATGGATATGATCACACCCCTTCCGTAACGTATGAGGACCTTGTTCGCTAAAGGGCAAGACTACCTACGTATATTATATGTGGAAAAGTTTCCTTTGATTCGCTTAGGGCCACTGGATTTGGTACACAAAGGCGTAGGGTACTCCAAATAGCACCAAATCTTGAGACCGAAACCCACATATAGATGAACCGTAGACACTTTCTCATAGGTCTGCCCAGAAACCTTGAGTGTACGCGAGCAGACTTTGCTAAGTCCCCCGTTGGCTTCAAAGCGAAGTAACCCAATGGAGTTAAAAGGGCGGTAGGCATGATCTAACCGTTTGCTACATGTGCAGGTTTGTTAAATATAAATAAACTAAAAACGGACATCATAAGCATATCAATTGTGTGAAAACTAACCATATCTTTATGCAGCCATGACATGAATGTGTATCATGCCATTTCATTCCCTTAAACAAGACCAGTGAGTCCACCTAGGCTTAGCCCCTGAGCCGAAATAAACCAAGACTAGTGAGTCCACCTAGGCTTAGCTCATGAGCCGAAAGAAACCAAAAAAAGTAAGTCCACCAATGCTCAACCCGCGAGCTGAAAGATATAAACCGTTTAAGTGACCCCTAGTTTTAGCTCACCCCTTAGACCAACGAGTCAAAACCCTTTGAGTGACCCTAGTGTTAGCTCACCCCTTGGACGAATGAGTCAAAACCCTTTGAGTGACCCTAGTGTCAGCTCAACCCTTGGACTAATGAGTCAAAACCCTTTGAGTGACCCTAGTGTCAGCTCAACCCTTGGACCAATGAGTCAAAACCCTTTGAGTGACCCTAGTGTCAGCTGAACCCGTGGACTAATGAGTCTAAACCCTTTGAGTGACCTAGTTTCAGCTCACCCCTTGGACCAATGAGTCAAAACCCTTTGAGTGACCCTAGTGTTAACTTAACCCTTGGACCAATGAGTTAAAACCCTTTAAATGACCCTAGTTTCAGCTCAACCCTTGGACCAATGAGTCAAAACCCTTTGAGTCACCCCTAGTGTCAGCTCAACCTTTGGACCAATGGGTCAAAACCCTTTGAGTGACCCTAGAGTCAGCTCAACCCTTGGACCAATGAGTCAAAACCCTTTAAGTGACCCTAGTGTCAGCTTAACCCTTAGACCAATGAGTTAAAACCCTTTAAGTGACCCTAGTGTCAACTAACCCCTTGGACCAATAAGTCGACCCACCTTTGACCAGCGAGTCAATTAGCCCTTGTGCTTTCGAGCCTGATCTGACTCAGGCCCTTGGTCTTTGAACCATGTGTTTGCAATATTCCATGAACATCGCAAGTTATCAATTGCTCCTCGAGCAATTGGCATATGCCTAAACGTTTTTTAAATTTGATTATACATCTCCATCATTCATCCATGCCTTTAATCACTCATACATTCATTCGTTCGACCACGAACAAGGTGGGAAGGGCTCAAAGCCACGCCCGATGCACTTACTAACACATGATCTCTTGCCCTTTCAGGTTGGAAGCAAGAGAGAAATAGGTTGAGGCACATTACGGGCAGTCCAAAAGTAACACCCCCACCACCGGCCGAATCTCTAGCTGGATTCTTCTCCGATCCAGAACCCAAAATTACAATGGCAGATGATTATGTAGTTGGCTAGTCCCTTAGGAGGATTCTCGATGCCCTAGAATTTCATGATATTTGGGAAAGGCTGAGCACTGCTAATGCTTAGAAAAATCAAGAATAATAGACTGAAATAGCTGCACTCAAATCAAAGATGGCGGACATGGAGAAACTATCTCCAATAAAGGACAAATCTGTTGCCCCCTCTATAGATCAATACATGGATATTGATTAATTCCTGCCTAAGGAATTATAAGCCTTTTCGGCTAACTTTGTAATACCCTACATGGCCCCATATACTAGCACCAGACCTCCCCACACACACATGGAGAGTTATCTCTGAATTATGACTATCATGAACATCCCTAAGGTTCATACAGTCAATCTATTTCAAGCAACTCTTTGTGGACCCACCTTTGAGTGGTACATAAGAATGCCAACCGATGTAAAGTCTCATTGGAAGAAGTTGTGCTTTGTGTTCATTGAAAACTATCCCTTCAATCTGAAGGTCAAGACTACTCTACAAGATCTCGATAGGATTAAACAATGACCAAATGAGTCCTTTGAAGAGTTTTATCTATGGTGGATGGCTATTCGTGTGATTGTAATCATGGCACCTGACCAAGATGCCCTAAAAGTAAAGCTTGTCAAAAGCTCTACCCTAAAATATCGGGATGAAATGAAGATGAAAAGATTTGACACCTTCAATGACGTGGTAGACTATCCCAAGAGGCTTGAAAAATATGAAGAAGAAGATCGACCAAAGAAGCAAGAACAACAAGCTTATACTAAACCACGATATTGGGAGAAAGGCGGTTTTTCCAAACAAGGCACCTCCGAATCCACAAAAGCCACTCCTAAAGTTGCAGTAGTTACCCAAGTACAAGCTCACTAGTCCATCTCTCCATGGGTGGAATCACTATCCCAGATATTCACTAAACTAAGTAAGTCCAACCAACTCTAGAGCATTAAGCCATTTGCTCTACCTATAGTGACATACAGAGACAATTTTTGTGCTTATCATATGACTAAGGGGCACCGCACTAACAAATGCGCTCGGCTACTAAAAGATCTATAGTAGATGATGGCCAATGGGAGAATGAAAGAGCCTGAGAAGAAGCCAAACACTCAGACTAATCCGCTGCCAAACAAGCTACGGTAAATGCCATCTGTATTCATGTAGAGATCGACAAATAAGGCATTGATGTAATAGATAACTTTTGACATAACCCAGGATGAGGGGACAACATGATCTTTGACAATATGGATATCATCTATATGGTTGACCATTACGTCGTGAGGATGAGAAGAGAGGGGTTGGACTGATATCTATTACCTCCATATCTCATATATCACGGAGATTCAGATCCGAATCAACATCTGGAGGAATTTCTCCAGTTTATGCACAAACAAGGAATAGCCATGATAGGTTTTACACCACAGTTTCCCCGATTCTTAAGAGGACCGGCCATGGTCTAGTATGATGCAATGCCACTAGAAAGACTTTAGAACTGGTACTTTATAGAGAGATTTTTCATCCACTACTTTAGGGCATCTTAGCCATACTTGTGTGAGTTTTACTATTGGTTGGCACCATAGGTAGACCGGCATAATACCGGTTGGTAAGATATCCCTCCTCCTCAACTTCCCATGTACACTCATCTAGATTACATGAGTCCTACTTACGTCCGAATAAGTCTATTTGAATTTGGGAGCTCCTCTAGGGCAGCACTTCTAGAAATCCAAGAACTATATGATCCTAAATAGGCATGGAACTACCACGCAGACCAGCAGAGGTATCTCGGCCTAAATCTAGATGGAGGTGCATGGGACCTGTTTGGAGAAATCCCCGTATTGACATTACAACATATGGTGCCCGTATGGTGGAAACATTTGCTAACATACAAACCATGGTATCTGAGTTTCATATAGCCATAGAAGGAGTCGAAGTCGAGGCAAATATGGCAGAAGAAAACCCAGAAGAGGATCCTAAGAAAGATCCCGAGGAAGATCCCAAAGAAGATCCTAAGGATGACCCTGAAGAGGATCCACAAGAAAATTCTGATAATGATATCCTAGCTCAGCATGCACCAAACTGGATCTTTGTGCCACAACCATTTAAAGATTCAGATGAAGAGGTGGAAGAATTTGTGGAATCTAGTGAATCACACACGGAAATAAAAGTGAAGTGGATAACTTGGGGTATGAATCAGAGACATTCTCAAATGATGAGCTAAATCACTTACCGAGAGATTTCAAGTACGGTGATCCCTTCCCTAATGGTATGATGGTCTATTGTGACGATGTCGAGAGCTACGGCTCTTCTCTAGAGCAAGACTCCCCAGGTGCCTTATGGTTTACAACAGGTGACGATTCTAGATACTTTACGGACTTTGACTAGTATAGCGAACATGTCATTGATATGATCCAAGAAGAGAGGCAAGAACCCTCTCATAAATACATTATGGAGAGAATTTGTTTAAAGTATGAACAAGCTCGAAACAATTGTCAGATATAGAGTCCGAACTTAAGGGAAGTTTACCCCATATTCTACGACAAAAATACAAGCTTACACCCTCACAACCGTGAATTTGTGCAAATGATGAATGACGGGTACATTCACTATACCCATTGGCCTGAAACGTTCGGCTAGAATCTCCGAGAAAAGGCAATCATTTGGTATGAAGGGCTGACATTTTACCAGAAGTCATTCTGGAATATTCTAGCCAAACAATTCATTGACTACTTCGCATGGATTGACCCACCGGAAGACACAACCCCAAACTAGACAAGCATAGGAGCCCCTTATTGTACTGGGAATGGGAGGTAACCAACCTCACATGTCCAACTTTAATGGAATTGGCCAAGGAATACCCATGGTATACAAATAAATACGGCGACGCGCCAGTCCTTTATGATGATATGCTAGATCTGTTCGGCGGAAATGAACCAACTGATGGAGTCTCATCATCTTCTATATGATCAGACAGGATTCCAATCTTATCTTGTGCCAAATCCTAAAAGAGAACCTCGTTGTTCTAGACAAGTAGCCTAAAAAGGTTCCCTTCATGCAGTGGTCCTTCATCGCCAAGGCACTAGTTTCTATGAACAAGCCAATTGACTTAGGAGAGATACCCCTCGATGAGGATTTTGATGAGTTTGAGGTCTTCAAAACAACAAACTTTCCAATCCAAGTGGTCAATCCTATCACTAGAGGAGGAAAAATAACTAGATTAGAAGCCCCTCCTGCACCAAAAAGACCCCGATACCTCCTACTTTTGTTAAGTTCTCAGAACAGATAGAAAGCCCAATTATGGATCACCTGAAGGCCACTACAACTAAGATGAGTATTTAGGACCTACTCCTGGGCTCTCAAGATCACAGGCTCGCTATCGTTAAAAAGTTGATGGAAATTAAAACATCTCCTCTAGCATCCCTAGAATAGGTATGTGTTCCACTCAATAATAAGACTAGCACTATTATCCCCGACATTGTTTTCTCAAGCTCGGATCTGCCTAATGATGGCATTCACCACAATAAGGCTCTCTACTTGAAGGCTAGTGTCTTTGGGTGCATCATGCCCTGCATAATGATTAGTAATGGCTCATCACTAAATGTCTGTCCTAAAGTTAATTAGTCGATCCTAAGACTGACCGAAAAGGACCTGAAGAAATCAACAATAGTAATCAAAGCTTATGAGAACTCCAAAAGGACCGTAACCAGCACGTTTGAAGCTAAAGTCGCTATCGGTGAAATCTCATCTATAGTACTCTTCTCGGTCATATATATCCCGGTAACTTTCCCTGTGCTACTTGGGGGACCATGGTTCCATTCTTTGGGAGGAGTACCATCCACCCTGTAGTAGAAGATCAAAATCTCATTCCATGGAAGGATTGTTACCCTAGAAGCTGACGAACCCTTAGTGGTAATAGCACCAAAGATGGAAGAAAGCAACATGAAAGGGTTTACCACAGCCGCAATTGGCCAGGAATTGAACAAGCAATCTGAGGTGTACTGAGGCCCATTGATTCAAGGATTCATGTAGAAGCACCACACTCCTAGAAAAGGACTAGGCGCCCATGAACAAGGAATGCTGACCTTCAATATAGAGGCAAGAGAATGGAAGCCCATGGGACTCAGTTACACAGGCTCTCGAAGAGTTGTTCACAAGACGACCTTTTAAAAGAAGCTGCAACAACCCTACGAAGGAACCCTCGAGCCTGTAACTCATCAGGGGAAGACTGTTCTAGGATTTGAGATTTTCTCTAACATAGTCAACTACAGCAAAAACGGCAAAAGGTTCATAACCTTTGTGAAGAAGGCCAGTCGCCAGCCAGATGTAGGGGCAATCTCGGATTAGACCAAGCATCTTCAGGCACAACTCAAGATAGTGGAGGAAGTAAGAAGCAAGGGAGGTAGCTTGAACCAAGCTGTCATGGACATGGGCGCGACTATGAAAGGCAAAGTAAAGGTACAGGAGGAGGACAACAAGGATATCCTGCTAAACCCAGCTGCTATAGGAGAATCATCTGCAATGGAGCCAGACCCTATTGATTAGGATGAGTCTTTTATTTCCATTTCTAGCATGTTTGAAATGATTAATGTACTTTATGATGATAATAAGGTGAAGAACTTTCCGTATTTGGATTATGTTTCTGATTACGATCCCATGTATCCATTCCAACATTCATCTAGCATTTTTAACATCAATAATGATATTACAAAATTCATTAATTTAAACACGGAAGATGATCCAAAAATGGTATACATTTCCAATCAATTGCCCATCAAGTTAGAGAGAGAATTGATAAAGGTATTGAAAAATCATGTTTTAGCCTTCGCTTGGTCTCACGAGGGTATGCCTGGACTTGATCGGCACATCACCGAGCACAAGATCCCCACGTACCTAAAAATTCGATGGTGAAGCAAAAGATGAGAAGAATGCATCCAAAATGGGCTGAAAAGGTAAAAGCGGAGGTGGCAAAATAGATCAAGGCAAATTTCGTCGAAGTCATCGAGTATCCCACTTGGCTATCCAATATAGTCCCATACCCAAGAAGAACGGTGATGTCCGGGTTTGCGTCAACTTTAGGGACTTGAATAAGGCTACCCTAATGATGATTTCCCGCTACCACATATAAATGTTCTAGTAGACAGCACGACTAGATAGGCCATGTATTCCTTTATTGATGGATTCTTGGGATACCACAAGATCCTCATGAATGTAATAGACAAGTTTAAAACTACATTCATCTCGGAGTGGGGAACTTATTGTTTCAGAGTAATGACTTTCGGACACAAGAACGTAAGGGCAACCTACTATTGAGCCATCATGACCTTGCTACATGACTTGATCCATAAAGAGGTCAAGGTCTATATAGATGACATGCTTGTGAAATTCGTTACACCAGAAGTGCACCCGATAGTGCTAGAATGATTCCTCACAAGGATTGAGAAGTACAACCTCCATTTGAATCCAAAAAAATGTATATTCGGTGTCATATTAGGCAAATTACTGAGGAACATGGTTAGCCAAAGAGGCATAGAAATGGATCCCAACAAGGCTAATGCTATTAGGGAAATGCTAGTGCCGAAAACTGAGAAAGAAGTAAGAAGTTTCTTGGGATCCATACAGTACATCAGTCGCTTTATAGCGCGATTGACCACCACATGTGAGCGTATCTTCAAACTCTTAAGGAAACAGTAGTCGATAGAGTGGAACAAGCAATGCCAAGAAGCCTTTGATAGAATTAAAGCTTACCTGATGAACCCTCTAGTACTGAAACCGCTGATTCTTAGAAGGCTACTCATTCTCTACTTAGCAGTAGAAGAAACCTCTATGGGGGCCATGCTAGTTCAAGAACATGAAGACAAGGGGGAACACATGATTTACTACCTCAGCAGGAAATTGCTAGAGTATGAGACTCGATACACCATCGTGCAAAAGACTTGTTCCACCATGGTCTGGCTCACCAAAAAGCTCAGGCATTACTTCCGTTTGTACGGTATCCAAGTAGTCACAAAAGTGGATCTCATAGAGTACTTATGTCAGGCTCCCTCATTAACCGAAAAATTGGCAAGGTGGCTCTTATTGCTGTCAGAGTTCCATATTGAGTACGTAACAAAGAAGACCATCAAGGGTAGAGCAATAGCCAAATTCCTAGAAAACCAACCACTCGAGGAAGAAGAATAGGAAAACCTAGAATTTCTCGATGAATGTCTCGCAGCTACCACGGAGAACCCTAGAAAATGGACCATATTCTTTGATGGCACCATCAACAAGCGAGGAGCCGGTTTGGGAGTTATCATCTTTACACCAGATGGAGCACTCATACCTCTATCAAAACACTTAGAATTTCTCACCACGAATAATGGGGCAGAGTATGAAGAATGTTTGTTTGGAACATCTGCCCTAATCACCCTCAGACCAGACAAAGTGAAAATTATCGGTGATTTGGCTTTGGTCATCAAGCATGTCACAGGGGACTAGGAACTAAAGGAGGAATCCCTCAGGCCATATTTAGTAGCTGTATGGAGAAAAGCCACAATGTTCACCGAGTGCAAATTTAGTCACATGCCCTGCGAGGAAAATCAGATGGTAGATGCATTGGCCACTTTAGATTCTATGTGGGAAGGGCCTTGAAAGCAGCCAATCAGACCCCTTGTTATGGAAATAACCCGATCTCCTTACTACGTCTCCACAATAAAAGACACTGCAGAAGAAGGAACCCCCTGCTATTCTGACATCATCAAGTTCCTTAAAACGGTGAATTCTCGACTGAGGCGATGGATTTTGATAGAAATACGCTGAAAAAGCTTGGTGTGCGATTCTGCCTGATTAAAGGAGATCTATTCAAGAGGTCCTCTGATAGCCTACTGCTAAAATGCCTGACACAATGAGAAAGCTGAAAGGGTGATGAAAGAAGTACATTCAGGAGACTGTAGTGCACATATGAATGACATCATGATGGCTAAGAAAATCCAGGGAATGGGGTACTTTTGGCTGACCATGCTAGCTGATTGTGTTCAAGAAGCAAGGACTTGCCACGCTTGTCAGGTATATGGAGATGTGAGCCATTTACCTCCGACAACACTGCAAAGCTTAGCAATGCCTTGTCCATTCTTGGCCTAGGGCATCGACATCATTGGTGAAATGAGACCTTCTTCGACCAACAGTCATCGCTTCATTAGAGTAGCAGTTGATTACTTTTCCAAGTGGGTTGAAGCAGAAACATAAACAAGCATCACGGCCAAGAAAATGGCTCGATTTATTCAGCGATACATCTTTACCGAGTACGGCATTCCTTATCATGTGGTGAGTGACAATTGCGTATAGTTCCAAGGAGAAACAACTGATCATATTGAAAAGCGCGGGATTATGCAATATTGCTCTTTGCCTTATTGCCCTCAAGCCAACAGAGCTGTGGAAGCAGCTAATAAGGCGATCAAGAAAATCCTCTCCAAGATGATTTCCAATTACTGAGATTGGCCAGATCATTTTCCCTATGCCTTTTGGGGATATAGAACCAGTGTCAAGACTCCTATGGGTCAAACTCCTTTTTCCCTCATCTATGGGATAGAGGTATTTGAAATGGAAATCAAGTCTTTACGCATAGCCCTTGAAGCCAAACTTCCCGAAGCTAAATTGGCAAAAGCGAGGCACAAAGAACTAACTTTGATCGATGAAAAGTGATTAGCCACATTAAAGAATCTATAGTTATACCAACAACGCATGGCCAAAGCTTACAATGGTAAAGTCAAGGGGTAGAGCCAACCTTTAAAGATGGACAATTTAGTCTTGAAGTAATCTCGTAAAACACACACGGATGCTTGAGGGAAATTCTAGCCAAACTTGGAAGGACCGTACATGGTAAAGAAGACTCTCAGTAAAGGGGCAGTAAAAATCTCAGATTTGGACGGCAACAAATTTGTGAATCCGGTCAATCGCGGAGCCTTGGGTAAAATCCTTTCAGAGCCTTAGGCAACGGTGGGCATTTCTTGGAAATAATACCACTTGTCCTCCTTGATAAATAATATCTTTTATAGTAATATGATCATGTTAAAAATACTGCATAAGTGCATTAAATGAAACTGTGAATTGTTTAATGAAACACGTATTCAAATAAACATCTTTTCATCCTTATTACACATAAAGGTGCATTACAAATAGGGAATGAAATGACAAAGATAAACAATGAGGCCTGATGCCTTTATTCTCCCATGGGAATGAAAGACACATAATGGCAAGCTCACTAAACCCTAAGGAAGCTCCGAAGCCTCCTAGTCTCACAGAGCCTCTCCTCAAGAGTAGCCAGTCCACGAACACTCGCAACCCAGATGCGATAGGCCTCGGAAGGATGGACGTCGAAGGGGGTAGAGTAGTTCATCTCCACCCGAGTGCAACTAATCCATCTTACATCATGATGATAGACCCAAGTATAGGAAAGCTCCAGGCCAATAAGGGTGCACAGGGGTGCAGGAAACCCCTGAGATCAATTGTACTACTTGCACAAGCAACCGGGAGAGTAAGCAATGATCTCAAAAAGGCCAATAAGGACCACACCATCTCTAGCAACATTAGTGGTCACATGAGTGATTCCCCACCAAGGGCAAACCCAACAAATATCCTTAGCAGATCGGCTCCCCATAAAATCAACCCACTCCTCAAAAGTGAAATCTCTTTGGGAATGATTACCGATGTGAACCATGGAGCGTCGTGCCCAATAGGCTCTCGGATAATAGTCCTTGCTTGTAGGAACAGACATCACAGAAAGCTTATCTCAGAGCCAAAGCTACACAAGAAAGCACAAAAAAATAAATAAAATCAATACACAGAAAAAAAAGAAGAAAAAAGGGAAAAAATACCCTGCTGGATTGAAAACCTGAAAAGTCGGTCAAGGAAAAAATTAAGGCAAGCCTGATGAATCGAAAACTTAAAAGGGCGATTCATGCAAAAAGAAGGGCTCAACTAAAAGTAACCTGAAGAAGGAACCTGCTACCCCAGGTATTAGCTTCAATTCCATTCCGGGAAGAGCACATGAAGATTAATGTCTCAGCTAAGCTCACTGTAACCAGAGACTTTCCCTCCAACATCTGATCGACAATGCTCAAAAAGGTGAAGTTATAGATCAAAGTTGGGACCTCACAGATAAAAACCCCGAATAAAAGCAAGCATATGAGCGGTAACCAGCTTGCATCATTAGAATGAAGACTCCTAACTATGTCAAATGCCATATCCAACCTCGCGCCCTCATCATAGATCAATCGGCACCTGTCAAATCGTTGAAGCTGAAAACAATTCATCAATAAATCAGAAAATTTAGGGCGATGTGTCGGAATTACCGAAGGCATATCGATAGAGGATCGATGAATCCCATAGAACTCCTTATACAAGGGGCATAGCTTATGATCCCTGAATTGAAACACACTGTCAATAAGATCCTAAAACCTAACAGTGGCTTGGATCACAATGTCTTTGACAAAGACGCGGCATTACTCCTTCATGTGCACCAAACTACAAACCCCGAGATGATCCCAACCATCCGAGTTCCTCAGATAGACATTTAGATCAGCATGAAAATGGACGTAGCCCTCCATGGAAAAATTTCATAAGGTTAACAGTTCGCTATGCATAGTTTATGGGGCAATCTCCCAATATCTGGTAGATTACCCCGATAAACTCAACCAACAATGAAAAGAAAACACAAAGTGAGAGACTAAAGAAAATTTTATTTATACAAAAAATGTGTTCATACAAAAGGAGGCACTGCAAACGGCCCAAAAGAAAGTGAAACAGAAAAACAAAAGAAAAAAAAAGCCTATCTAATCGCCCTGTAGCAAGAATCTGGGAGAATTGCCTTGTCCCTATTGTGGCTGCTACTGCAAGTCATCTAGTTGAAGCATCTCTAATTGAGCTTGGAGCCGTCGGATCTCTAGCTACTACATTTTAACACAAATCATTCATATGCATTTCGTGCCATGCCATGCATCATCATTAACATAATGAAATAACAAACTTACCGCCATATCTGAGTTTTTGGTCATGATGAAGCTCTGCTACCCTTGAATATATCCCTAATCGGAGATGCTATCAGTAATAGGCACCTACAAGAATGAAAGATTAGAGCAAGTCAAAACTATCACAATCCAAAATTGAAAGGCAAAAAGATGAAAAGATAAAGGAGACTAACATGAGTGGCACCAGTAGGATGGAAAGTCACTGGATGCTCAGGATCCAGATAAAGTAAAATCATCAAAGTATAAGTGCTCTGATCAGGGCGGTACATCATGAATAGGGGTGGCTGATACTCAAACCCCCGATGCCCCTCAACATCGTCAGGCCCTAAGGTGAGATAGATGACACCAAAGAGCTACCAACAAGAGTAGAAGTATTTACAGGACTCTTCCTACCTTGGTGATCCTGTAAAGACAACAGAGCAAGGTCAAGTCAGTCTAACTAAGTACAATAGTTAAAACAATAGCAACTATGAAAGAAAGAAAAACTCAAGCTAGGGAAAGGCAAAGTACCATCATCCAAACCACCTCAGGCAAACCTAATCTGGCCGGGCCACTAGGGGCAGAAGTCAAAGGGGTAGAGGCCTCAGGGATATAAGCTGAAGGATCATCATCCTCCGGAGGGTTGTGGATATCCTGTTAAGGTGTAATAGGAATAGGATCCATATCCAGCCGTCCAAGTAAATGCAAATGGCAGAACTCCTTATATCCCCCAACCTGCTCTGGAAAGGCACTAGGGATACCCTTGGAGGCTAATTGTGCAAAGTACGGCTAGTTACGAGGCTAGAAGACCCACTAAGGCACCTCAGGAGCAATAGAATGCAACCTAGGAGGAAGATGCCAACCCTGGACACGATTTCCCAGGTACCACGCCAAAGAGAATGGGGTCTCTATACAAACTCCCCAGCTAATCTCATGACCTTCGGCCAATGAAGAGCATGCCCCTAAGGATGCATCCTAATCTAAGAAAAGAAAGCCAGACATTAGTACAATGATTGTGGCAAAAATGGCGATTGGAATAAACCAAGAAAATTATAAGACATACCTACTCCAAAGAAAGGGTATGAAGATAGGCAGACAGATCAGAATGAGACTCCATTTCCCAATCAAGAAAGTAAGGTGACAGTGAAGGGCAGAATGGGAAACCACTGCTTGGTACGAGCTTGGTCATCAGAAGGATCCCCATCTCAAAAAACTAGATCTGCAAGCAGTCGGGAAAAGATCAAAACACAAAATACTCATAAAAAAGAGATAAGGATTAAATTCTTACAAAAATAATCTAAAGACAAGACTTGAACTTATCAATCCTATTCCTCATGCACTAGTCAAGGGCCTAGTATAGGTGACCCAATGCGGCTCAGCCCCATGCATACTCGTCAAAGCGAGATGGATCTATCAAAGCTGGTAGAATGTGGAGATTCATGATCAAACCCCCAATAGGAAAACACAGCCACGACAAGGTATCGGCCGTGAAAGCTCTAACCTCCTATGCCATGCTGAGATACCCTTTATCCCCAAAGGTCGAAAAGGTCATAAGTTTCTCGCAAGAAACTCTCTCCGGCTTGTCTCCAGAATATCCAATCAAAGCCTCGATGATCTCCACATTGAAATTATTGTAAGTAAAGCAAGCATTGAAATGGATCACATTACCATGAAGGGGTAGAGTTATGATAGCGTAGTAATCGAACAGAGTGATGATATACTCCCCACAATGGAAATGGAAAGTGTGGGTAGTATTGGACCACCTGCTTTTGATGTAGGTAGATGTACCAGATGGGATGTATGGATACTTGAGATGCCTGATGTACTTGCAGTTCTTGACCATCGTCCCCAAAGACATCTCATCAACGATGGCCTTAGCACTGGGGGATAGCACCTTGTACTAGTTATGAAAGTGGGTAATGCTTGCGCCGTCATGCTTGGTAACCTGAATAATGCATTCAAATGTATCACACACCAATTTTTGGCAAGTCACGCGATTATCGAAAATAATAAATCATTGCATTAAATAAATTTTTGCATAAAAAATAAATAAATAATAAAATGGATAGGTCTTTGCGTGAAATAAAAACAGCAGTAAGGCTTACCAAAATTCGAGAAAGATGGTCAGAATATTATCCCTAGAACGTACCCCGTGATACATCTAATTTGGTGGGATCCCGTACGAAGCCTCGACCGGAACTTCAGAAAGTTCCACTTGTTCACCATCAATAAGCATGTTCCGAGTTGTCACTTGAATGGTGCGGATCCAAGCGAATGTTATAAAGCTTGAACCACATCAAGACCCCACAGAATCTCAAAAGAAGGGGCACTATTAGCATAGGTCCGTTCCGGCCCGATGAGGAATAATGCCTATTTCGTTCAGTGATCAGAAAAATGAGCTAAAAAGGACCGATTTGTCATCCAAAATCCAAAATTCAAAAATCCACATTCTAGGAAAGCTCCGATTTGGCATTTCCTACTGAAAAATCAAAAAGTCAAACTCGATCAAACATAGGTAATCAGCATGTGGCTATTTACCAATCTATAGTAAAAAAATCAAATCTTATCGAGATCTGGCAAGATTTTGTGTGATCTGATGTAAAATCTTGTCAGATAGGTAATAAGCCTGCCAGCTAATTACCTATGTAATTAACCCGCTGACTAATTACCTCCCTATTATTAATACGGGGTCATCCCTCCTCATTTACAAGAGACGCAAATTTTGTAAAATCCCAAAATTACATTTGTGCTCTTTTTCAGTTCTGGGAATCCCAAAAGCCCTAAAACTCTATCAAAATACTTCCAGATTCAAGCATTATCACCAACACTCAGTATAAACTCAGTTTTTGGTCTTTTTAGATCAAGATTTTATAGTGATCTTCGATCTAAAAATGACTTTAACTTTATATTTCCTCTAGAAATAATCCAAGATTATAGCCATTACTTGGGTTAAACTTGTTTTCCACTAAGATCATAACCTCTAACAAATTCGGTCCTACACTGGCTCTCACGTCATCATGGACAGACAAAAATGTAAACTGAGGGCAATTGGCTCTAAGCCCAACTTTCAAATTCATTAAAACACATTTTTATTGCTTTTATTATTACATATTGCATTCCATTTCTCTAGTTAAGTGAGCCATTGGTACCGCTTAAATTATAATATGTGTAAATAAGCTCGCAGGTACGAACAAACATCTAGAATGTGAGGAAACTCTCTATCCGAGTTTCTGGGCTTAAACCCCAGCGCTGCCGTTACTCTGTCAATAATTTGGTAGAAAATGTCCATTTATCAAGCCGTTATAATGCCCATTTTATTTCTTGAATTTAATTAAAGCTGTTGTAATGCAGAAATCACCACAAATTCCAAAATTCCAAAATTAACCCAAACAATTTGAACAATATGAGTAACTATTATGTCCAAAATCATAATCTCATTTTCGTTTTTGTTTAAAAATCCCATTTTGGATTAGTATACCCCAATTCCTAGTGGAGTTGAACCGGGTGGCGACTCTAAGTCATCCTGGATAGATGAAAAGGTAAACTGAGGGTAATTGGCTCTACGCACAACTTTCTAATTCATTAAAACACATTTTTATTGCTTTATTATTACATATTGCATTCCATTTCTCTGGTTAAGTGAGTCATTGGTGCCACTTAAATTATAATATGTGTAAATAAGCTCACAAGTATGGACAAACATCCAGAATGTGAGGAAACTTTATCCAAGTTTCCAGGCACAGACCCCAGCGTTGCCACTACTCTACCCAAAATTTAGTAGAAAATGTCCATTTATTAAACCGTTAGATTACCCGTTTTATTTCTTGAATTTAATTCTTAAATAAAGCCATTGTAATTCAGAAATCACTTCAAATTCCAAAATTAACCCAAGCAATTTGAACAATATGAGTAACTGTTATGTCCGAACTCAGAATCTCATTTTCTTTTCGGTATAAAAATCCCATTTCGGATCAGTATACCACAATTCTCAGTGGAGTTGAACCGAGTGGTGACTCTATTTCATTTTTAAATAAAGTAAAAATGCTTTATTTTAAAAATATATTTTCTTAATAAAATGTGTAAATATATTTCTCAATATAATCACATTTTTGGCTCATAAAAAGCTATATTTTTTTCCACATCCAATAAGTTTACGTAGAAAATAATAAAATGACATTTTCTTTAATAAAACCAAATGTTTTATTAAGAGAACGAAATCGCAGTTTCCTCAAACTGAACTAAACCAAACCAGAGCAAACCCCGCGCACCGCACCCTACGTGCATCTTGCTTGAAATTCACTGGCTCACAATGGCTGTGAAAGGAGTTGTATCGACAGGAATGCCGTCAATTAGAGCTATGGTGGTTGTCAGAGTAGTGGTGGTGGTGTTTTGGTTTGAAGCCATTTGGGTAGTAGAGTGGTTGTGAAAGAAAAGAATTACCGAAAAAGACGAAATTTGCCTTGGGAGAGAGATTAAGAGTTTGAAAAGTGAGCGTGACTTTTAGAGTAAGGAAGGGGTTTTAAATAGAGAATTTTGGCGTGCAAGGGCGAATCATAGGGCATTAATGGGATTCGTAGTAATCATGGCTTGTTTAGGTACTAAACCATAAAAAATCTCCATGATCTTCGGATGACTGCCACATTACCCACTGTGCATGCATTAGTCCATGTGAGTCCCTTCACATCCCCTGTCTTCTTAGTGATGTCTCTTAGCGTGTGATGTTTCAACTTCCAAAGAGTGTATAGAGACCTAAACCTATAAAAATCCAGAGAGAGAAATCAGTCCTAGTCTAGATACAACTGATAAAGGCTAACTAAAAGAGAGAGGCAAAGAGGCAGAAATGGTTGGGCTGGGTCCCAAGAGTGCTTTGTTTAACATCAGTGATCCAGATGCACCACACCAAGATCATGGTGTGGTATCAGCGGTCTCTGTCAGAGTTACTTCCCCAGAGTGAGCTTGGAATCCTTCATAGTATAGCTTGAGACGATGCCCATTGACTTTTAAAACTTTACTGGTCGCAATGCTCTATATAATGATTGCTCCATGTGGAAACACTTTAGTCATGACATAAGGTCTAGCCCATCGAGGCCTGAACTTTCAAGGAAATAGCTTGAGATAAGATTAGAATAGAAGGAATCTCTCTCCCACGTTGAATACTTTTCTAGAAGAGAAAAGATCATGGTGGCACTTAGTGTTCTCTTTGTAGGCCTTGATCCTTTCATTAACATCATGGCGAATCTCCTTGAGTTCATTTAGTTGCAACCTCCTATGCTCCTTGGCCAGATCGAGCCTGAAATTGGTCTCCCTGATGGCCCAATATGCCTTATGCTCGATCTTGATAGGTAGATGGCATGCTTTCCCATAGATAACTCTATAAGATGACATCCTAATAGGGGCTTTCCATGTTGTGCGGACTACCTAGAGAGCTTTAAAGAGGTGGAGACTCCAGTCTTTCCTGTTGGGATTGACTATTTTCTCCAAGACGAGCTTGACCTCTCTATTGCTCACCTCAGCTTGTCCATTCATTTGTGGGTGGTATGCCATGGAAGTCATGTGCTTCATTCCTCATTTAGCTAGTAATGCCAAGATCGTCTTGCTGCAAAAATGCGTACTGCAATCACTGATAAGTAGTCTCAGGTTCCATTATCTGTAAAAGATGTTATCCTTGATGAAGTCTACTATGGTCTTTCCATCATTGTTATTGATCACCTTGGCTTCTATCCACCTAGATAAATAATCAACAACTAGGAGGATGTATTTGAACCTACAACAAGAAGGAAAAGGGACCATGAAATCGATACCAGAAACATCAAAGATCTCGATGACCAAAATAGGAGTTATTGGGAGTAATTCTCGATGTCGAAGAATATCAATCCGTTGACAGTTATCGCATGCCTTACAAAAAATATAGGAGTACAAAAGATGTGGGGCCAATAAAATCCGCACTCAAGAATGCATCGTGTTATTCTCCTTGGCCCACAGTGACCTCCACAAACTTTAGAGTGACATGCTTGCAAGAGTTTTAGTGTCTCTTCCAAGTAAACACATCTCCTCAAAACCAGATCGTTCCTTCCTCTCCACAGATAAGGATTACCCTAGAAATACTGCAAGCTTCTCTCTTCATCTTCTCTTTGTCATTACATGTGAAATCCTCTAGGAACCTTTCGGTGGTAAGAAAGTTAACATGGTCTGTGTACCATGGAATCTCAGTGATGTTAAAAACTTCCGCTAAGAAATTTGTCCAGTACTTCTTTTTGTTCTTCTAAATTAGTTAGCCTGCTGAGATAAACGACCACCAGGTTCTCTATCCCTTTTTTGCTCTAATCGCGATGTCAAATTCTTGAATTAAAAGGATCCACTGAAATAGTCTTGGCTTGGCGTCTATCTTAGACATAAGGTACCTTAAAGCAGCATGGTCTGAGTATATAATGACCTTTGGATAGAGAAGGTAAGAACAAAACTTCTCTAAGGCAAAAATAATAGCAAGGAGCTCTTTCTCAATCGTGGTATAGTTCCACTGAGATGTATTGAGAGTTTGAGAGGCATAATAAATGACGTTAGGTTCTTGGCCAACTCGTTGTCCCAATACTACTCCTACTGCCTCATCAGTCATATCGCACATGATCTCAAAGGGCTGGTCCTAGTTGGGTGCTTGGATAATGGGCGCAGAAGCCAACTTCTTCATGATAGTGTCAAAGGCTTCTTTACAAGGATTTCCAAACTCAAAGTTAGCATCCTTCTGGAGTAGCCTACATAGGGGCTCAGTGATCTTTGAAAAGTTCTTGATGAACCTGCGATAAAAACCTACTTGGCCAAGAAAAGACCTAACTTCCTTTACAGAAGTAGGGTAAGGTAAGAACTAAATAACATCAATTTTAGCTTTATCTACCTCAATACCCTTCTCAAATACAACATGACCCAATATCATACCTTGGTCTACCATGAAGTGGCATTTTTCATAGGTAACCACTAAATTAGACTCAATGCAATGTTTAAGAATCTTACAAAGGTTATCGAGAGATGCATCAAAAGAATCACCATACATAGTAAAGTCATCCATAAATACCTCAATGATGTTTTCCATGTAATCAGAAAAGATACTCATCATACACCTTTGGAACATAGCGGGAGCATTGCAAAGACTAAAAGGCATCCATCTATAAGCAAAGGTGCCAAAGGGACATGTAAATGTTGTCTTCTCCTGATTTTTTGGTGCCAGTGGGATCTGATAGAAACCTGACATTCCATCGATACAATAGAAATGAGACTTTCCTGGTAGTTTCTCCTGCATCTGATCAATGAATGGCAGTGGGAAATGGTCCTTCTTAGCTGCAGCGTCAAGCTTGTGATAGTCAACGCAAACTCTCCATCCATTCTGTATTCTTGTTAGGACCAATTCTCCTATCTTCTTTGGAACAACTTGTATTGGGCTAACCCACTCACTATAAGAGATAGGGTTAATGAGGTTAGCCTCGATAAGCTTAATCACTTCATTCTCCACTACTTCTATAATAAGAGGATAGAGTCATCTTTGAGTTTGGCGACATGTCTTGGTGTTCTCTTCCAACTTGATTTTGTGCATGCAAGTGGAAGGACTAATCCCTTTTATGTCAGCTACAGTCCATCCAATCGCCTCCTTATGTTGCTGGAGCAAGAAGACTAGTCGTTTTTCTTCAACAAGACTCAATCTACTGGAAATCATCACCGGGAGTGTATAGTTATTCCCCAAGAAAGTGTATTTAAGGTGAATTGGCAGACTTTTGAGTTCAAGTTCCGGTGGTTGGATGATGGAAGGGGTGAATTTCTTGAAAGGTGGTAGAGCGAGCTTTGGTCCAGGTCTCGATGTAAGTTGAGGTGGATCGAGATTATGGATTGCCTCTTCTACCTTTTCGTCTAAAACTGTATCATCGAGACTATCGATGTCAAGTTCTTCATTTAACGCAACCAAGTACTCATCTGAAAGAGTGAGCTCAAAAATTTATTGGATGATATGATGAAGACTATTAATATTGCATAGGCTTAAATCTTCTTTTGGGGTCTTTATAGCATTATAAACATTGAAAGTGGCTACTTCCCCATTGAATTGCATTGTGAGATAACCATTGTGTATGTCTATTTTAGTCTTGGTGGTACTCTAGAATGGTCTCCCTATCAACAAATCTGAGTTCCCCTTTCTATTTACATCACACATATCAAGAACATACAAGTCAGCAAGAAAAACAAAACCATTTACCTTGACCAATATGTCCTCCAAAATTCCCTCAAGGCAAACAACAGAGCGATCCGCAGGTTGCAAGACAGTCCTATCTCCTTCGGAGGCATATTACGGTTGGCTGATATCTGCTGGTAGATAGAGGAAGGCATGAGATTTATAGATGCATCGAGATCACATATAGCTTTATGAATTCCAACCTGACCTATGGTACAATTGATCACAAACATTCCCTGGTCCTTTAGCTTAGGGGTTAATTTATGTTGGATCACGCAGACATGTTTTCCCCCATCACGACTTTATCCAGGTCATGCTGCTTCTTCCTATTGGTACATAACTCCTTGAGTAGTTTCACATATTTGGGTATCTATCTAATCATATCAAGTAATTGGAAGTTGATCTTGACTTTCCTCTAGGTCTCAAAGATCTCTTTCTCTTCTTTTAGCTTCTTGGTCTTTGCTAGTCTTTTTGAAAAAGGAGGTCTGATCTTGGTAGAAGTCACTGGCTCCTCCGAGCCATAGGGAATCACTATGACTTCATCCTCTATTTCTACTCGTAGTGGTTCCGACCGAGCCTCTTTCTTTTCTCTTGGTGTGATTGCACTAACATTCTCTCTTAGATTACCCTCTACTTAGGATTGAAGTCTCCCTATGTTCTCGATACTAGAGAGAGAGCTAGCTATATGGGTCATCTGCTTTTTCCAAGTTTGAGAAGTTACCTTGAAGTCCTTGTATTCGATCGTCTACCAGCTCACACCTCTTATTGGAACCCTCAGCGAGAGTAGTGAAAAGCTGATAAGGATTATATTGGGGCTGCTGAGTTGGGTTGGATAGGAGGTCTCGATATAATCGCGTTCTGTTAATTCCTTACCATGAGCTGATTTTATGGACCCTATGGTTGTTGGCGGTCATCATTTCCCTATGTGAGTGTTGGACAATCTCACCATCCTATTTTATTTCTCTATGGTGGTGGAATGTATGGTTGCTTGATCCCCTGATTAACATAGTTATTATGGTTACCGTGGTTTCCATAGTTACCATAATTACCATAGTTGCTATAGTTCCCATGGCATGGACTTGCTCAAACTCAGGGTCTTCTATGTGAGGGCATTCATTAGTAGCATCGATAGTCTTTTTGCACAGGTTGCACTCCTTCACAACCTCGGTCTGGACAGTTATTTTGTGCACAAGTTCGGCGAGTCTTTCTATTTTGTCATTGAGATCATAAGAGTTGATCTCATTGACTGATCTCGGTGTAGATTTTCCTTCATGATTGCCAAACTATTGAGCGGTTTCTGACATAGTCTTGATGATTTCCCAAGTTTGAGTTGGAGTCTTGTTGATGAGAGCCCCCTCACTAGAAGCATCTAACATGGACCTTATGCAGAATGGGAGTCCCTTATAGAAAGTCTGGACTAAGGCTTGATCAGTGAACCCATGAGGTGGACAGGCTGCCAAAAGGTGCTGAAACCTCTCATAATACTCATGGAGACTTCCCGTGTCTTTCATCTTAGCTGAATAGATCTGTCTTTTCAAAGTGGTTACCCTCAATGCTGGAATGTATTCATCAAGAAAGACTCTCAACATATGTTCCCATGATGTGACTGATCCATGTTTCAAATGACAAAACCAGTCGTTGGCCAAGTCCTCAAGAGAGAAAGCGAAGGACTTATATTTTGCAAGGTTTAGATCGGCCTTTGGTGGCTTCTTGGAACACACCATCAAATGAAAATTTTGCAAGTGTTTTTAAGGCTCATCACTGGCTCTTTTGGCAAATTTGGGTAAGCTATGGACAAACCCAAATCTTATCTCAAAGTTGTTATCATCAGTTTTGTCCGGGTAAGTGATGCAGAAATATTGTTGGTTCACCAGGACCTATATAATGTCTCGGATTGACTGCTCTTAGTTTGCCATGGTCATGATGGTTGTTTCAGGATCTAATTCTAAGTCAGCCAAATAGTTACACAGTCCTTCTATAGTGATTTGATCTTCATTAGATCCGTTTGAAGTCTTTGCCTGATGTTTCGAGTCTCTATGCACTCGGGGTTGCTTGGCATGAGCTCTGGTGGATCTTTCAATTTCTGCGTCGTAGAGGAATTCACTACCACGAACAACTAGTCAGAAGGAACTATTCCCCAGCAATGACACTAAAATTTGATTGGTGTAAAGACCACCAAAAATAAATCCTTGCACAAAACAAACTGGTAGTTAGTAGCAAGAGGGGGTCGAATCCACAAGGAACAGTATTTGATATTGTTATTCTTAGAAGATGACACACAGCTTGACCTAAAAGTACTCTTGATGGGAATTTGTGGATCAAAACTAAATAAAGCAAGTAATGAAACAATAAGAAACAATGGCTCAACCAAGGCAGGATAAGACTAAATGTCATGGTGATCATAGGATAAGAGATTAATTGCAATGAGATCTAGATTTAGTTATACTAATACTCATGCACCGTAAAGTACTAGAAACTTTTGCTTACTATGTATAGAGACCGGACTTCGCACAACGACCTCTCTCTTACCCACTGTGTCTCTCGACTTTGCACCAAGAGCTCTCCAATGAATAGTAGTATAAATTAGAAAAGCCTAAACCCTTACCGACAGGTAGTGAAGCACTCCCAATATGTGTAAGATTACCTTTCTCCAGTCTCGATGGAGACTACTGTTACTTTGTTTCTCTTCAGGCATAATTATGGATGCAAGAATAAAGATTAACAATAATCACAAAGACTTACCAAATGGGTGATCAGTCCAAACAGCGAGACTAAGTGATGTTTTTACCATAAAACCCTTCAAGTATCGAGATTGGCGAATAGGTCACCTTGCAAATTTCTGTATTCAATTGCAGTCCTCGCACCATTTAAACTCAGTCTTGACCATTAATTGGCCAAGCCATTAGGGTTCTAGCTAAACATGGTTGAGTTTAAATGTACAGAAATATAGAGAGACTGAAAATAAATCATGCTGAAAATATAAATACTGAAATTAAAATAAATAAAATTGAAAATGAAATTGTAATTAAACTTAGAAATGTTCAAAACCAAAGCTGTAAATCAAAATGCTTGTAACTAAAGAACACAAAGACTAAAGCTAGACTAGAAAGACTGAATGGTAGATTGGATCGGAATTGTATATATCCCCTTCGAAATGGTCCGCCTTGGTATTTATAGTTAAGTGCTCCCCCTTATGCTTCTTCTTTAGTGAGAAAACATGACTCTTTGCATTTATATTGATGGATTCATTTCCTTTTAGTCTTGGTCTTCAAATGGTAGTAAAAACCTTTCCTTTATGAAATTGGGAAAGGGATCAAACTTCCTTTTGAGATGGGCTCTTCCTGAATAGGATTTGCCCAAATTTTGGTAACTTCTAGATCTAGATATGGCGTGCTCCAGTAATGATGTCATCTTGGTGTGTTCTAGAGTCACCAGAACTAGCTACCATTCCTGCTGCCTACTTCAGGTATCGGTGAGAGGCTCTTTTCCTCCAATTATTGCATGTTTTCTTTGAATTTCCTTCAAAACATGAAAATGATAGAAAAGGATGTAATAGTGGCCATAAAGACTAAAAACATGGTCTCAATAATGTATAAATGAACACAAATACATGCTGAAAATATAACCCATCACAAGGCAAGATGTCATCAAGAGTCATGGGGTGGACCTTCTGGTCGTGAGTTATACCATAGGGTAGACCCATTGAATAGGGGAGGGTTGTTCCCTCTAGCATGACGATGAAGTTGGGAAATAGGCTTGGACCCTTACTACGGTGAACTTGTAGAATGGCCTCCTGATTGAGACAATAGAGTCCATCACTAGCTGTGAGAAGTGTTGGGTTCCCTAGTTGAACTGGCTGACCAAACTAAGTCATTGGATGAACTAGAGAGAGGACTGGTATGCAGATTGGATGAGGTTGCCAAGCCTTGTCTCGAACTGAGGTAGTAAAAAAATTAGTACATTCATGGGTTTTGATTATGCATAAATCATGTACAATAATGCATGACCAGGTTAGTGTACAAGGAAATACAACATAACACATGTGAAGCATTTTCTTCCAACCTTATTTCTCTCGCTGATTCTGAAGGTACTTTCCTTTGAGTATCACAAGGATAACAAAGGGTGACCTAATCCAATCTTACATGAAAAGGTACCTAGAGGGTAAAATTCTAAGGCTTTTGATAAGTAGGGTGTAGGTTATAATGAGAGTTGATGTAGTAGGTTCCTATCGCACCAAGCCTCTTAGAGGGAGGTGGCAATGAGTGCTCCAGTCACTAGGATGTCCTCAATTCCTAGTAGAGGATGAGAGACACCTTCGCGAGCTTTGTGGAAAAAAATAGGGCACCTTAACCTAGTGCTTTAAAAGAAGAGCACTCTAGCTAGATAGAAGGAGGTGAGAAGATCGAGGGTAATAATTTTCCCAAATAATGAAAAGAAAATGATTTGAATTAACTAAATGACTTTTGGTGCTTGTCCTAAGCTTTTAATTTTTTCAAAAAAAGAAACCAAAATATTGCAAGTTAAAAGATTATGTTACTAGCAGAGTCACCACTATGAATGGGTGAAAAATGAATGTATTTTCCTTGGCACCTTGCGGCTGGGTCCACTTGGGGTTTTTCGTTACTTGAGCGTGATGAAAATCAATCTGTTTAGTTTGCATATTTATCTAATTTATTAATAAAAGAATCAAGACTCAAATCTCGATACAAAAGATAGAGTCGTTACCCAAGTTGTCTACTTGGGAAAGAGTTTTGGTATGGTTCCCATTGAGCGGGAGACTCATACCTTCTGGATCATAGATTTAGGTATTGGATGAGTCACTTATTTCTCATTTAGTTAATTCAAAAATTACATTCACTATGTAAAAGCAATTTTCTTTTCATTATTTGGGGAATTACTATAGAAAGCCTTTTTTCTACACTCTTTCACACACGATTCATATGATTACAATTTACAGTAAAGCACAAGCGATAAATTATAATCAGGGGAAAGGGGGAATTGCAAGGGAACCTATACATTTTTTTTAATATATAAAGCAAAACTAAATAAATTTGCCTACATCCACAAAGGTTAGCACAATTACGACACATCATAAGTCAGCATTTTGTTAGGAAAATGTGATTATGTTAGCATGGTGGTTTTGCGATCAATAGTGCCTGGGCAGATTCTAGGACCGAAAAGAAATAACAAGTCTTCAACTTATCTTGTTATGAAAACACATATTTACTTTTCTTTGGTTGATTTACCAGATTGTTAATGAAAATGATCGCATGGCAAATGGTGATGTTAGGTTTGTTTTACATGTTATTATGAAAAAGGGGATTCCGCCTAGGGTGCCAGCACCTGTACGGGCAAAGGAGACCTATACAGTTACCGAAGAGACCTGTTTGGACCCAAACAAAACCTTTTTTCCAGCTAGTTAAAACATATCTATGAGAAAAAGTAGGATAAAATGGTATTTCCTTCCATATGGGTGTGGCACACCTTTATGACCACCATAAAGGGGGTACTAGTGCTAGCAAGGCCCGTATGTGTCAGGACCAGACCCAAAATAGTTTAACAGATAAATTAGGCAAAATAAATGAAAATGACAATGAAATAAATAGAAGGTGAGTCTCTTTCAAACTCCAGAGGATACCTTTGCACCTTAAATCCACTTTGAAGCGCTCCTAATGCCGAGAGAGAGCTTAACCAAAGTGGTAGATTAGGAAAATATGGTTTTAGGACTATTTTGGTGGTGTTTTTATGGACAGAACTTCCCCCAATCATAATATGAAGCTAGAATGATATAAGATGTGGACAAAACCTTTGTGGAAAGGTTTTCTCCCTATTTTATCACTTCTATACCCCCTCTATACCCTTTCTATTACTGCTCTAAATGACTATAATGTAGTAGGATTTTAGTACATGAATTATTCTTAACTTGGCTCCCCTTGAAAATGAGGCCAAATGCCTCCTTATGTAGGAAAATTGTGTGTCTGAAGGCAGTAAATGCCATTATGGCTTATTGAAACCAAAAAAGGTATGATTGCAATCAACCTGGCCTAATTGGCCATGACTACCACCCATACATGCGGGGAGGACTTGTATGGGTCCCTCAAAGGTGTACGGTGGTGATGGGCCTGTACGGGTCAACCTATGGACCCGTACCCCCCATGTGTGACTCGTACAGTATAGGTCTCCAGAATTTAGCCAAACTCAACTCTAATATAGTAGGAACACCTCTTGTGGATAACACTTGTAAAATAATGCATTATCTAGTTCTCATTATCATTTGGTGAGAAGGATCATTAAAATCCAGTGCTCACAACTATAAAAATACTTGCACTACTTTTTACAAATAAAGAGGCATATGCCATTGACTTCTTAGAACCTTTTTTTATTATAGATGATGTTGAAGTGGAATTCCACTATCTACTAGCCTATTTTAATCTCTATGATGATTTGTTTAATCTGCAAATAGGGTTAGAAATTCCAGTGCTAATACCTTGAGTCAATGTCATATATTTTTCTAGATTACCATGTAGGAAAGCATTATGTATGTCAAGTTGTTCAAGAAATCACATTTTCTTAGCAGCTAGCTACATGGGAAAGAGTGTCTAGATAATCAATGCCATTTTGCTGTGTATAACCTGTTACCACAAGCCTGGCCTTATACCTCTCAATACTGCCATCTGCTTTTCTCTTTATTTTGTAAACCCATTTGCATCCTATTGGTACTTTGTTTTCAGGTAATGATACAATAATCTAGGTCTTATTGTTATCCAAGGCCTCTATTTCAGCTTTCCTAGCTTCTTGCCAATATTTGTCCTTGACTATAGTTTTGTATTTCTTTGGTTCTATTTTAGCATTCAAGTGTAATGAATAAGCACTATGTTTTTCAGAAAAGTTGTCATAGTTCAAGTACTTTGATATAGGGTGTATCTTATTTTTCTCTAAATGCCCAACTTTCCCTTTCTGTAGTAAAGAACAATGGTAATCTCTCAAATACTTAGGTTGCCTATGATCTCTGCTTGGTCCCTTATTCATCATTGTTTAATCTTCTCTATTTTCCTCTAGCTTTTCACTTTCATCCTCAATATCATGAGATACACTACTATCCTTATCCTTAATCTCTTTATTATAAGGAAATATATTCTGATAGAATTTTACATTCCTAGATTTTATTATCCTATTGCTTTTTAGACTATATATCCCAAAACTCTTCATTCCTGCTTCAAATCCTAGAAAAATGCCTTTTTTAGATCTGTCTTCAAATTTCGTTCTACTTCTTTCTAAGGTACTGACATAAACTAGACAACCAAAGGATTTTATGTTGCTATAGTCAACTGGTTTCTCATAGGGACTCAAATCATTAAGCAAAGGAGTTAGTGCTTGTGATGTGTCGTGGTCGAAAATATGTGGATTTCCCTTGGCGCCTTGCGGTGGGGTCCACTGGGGGTTTGTTTGGTTTAAGCGTGATGGAACCATTTATTTCAAGTTTGCACATTCTAACCAATTTTAAAGAATAAAAGAATAGAGACCTCAATCTCAATACAAATGATAGAGTCACCACCCAAGTTGTCTAATTGGGAAAGAGTTTTGGTACGGTTCCCATTGGGTGGGAGACTCATTGTTGGAAATATGGCATATAAGATAATGTTGTGCATTATCTACTTTAGGATAAATTACAATATGGAAAAGCTATGATTAGAACAATTTCAAATATGTCATTGTATTCTACGCTTTGAGAGCTTTCCAACGATATATTATACGCCTAAAACGGATTAGCGGTGAATGAGAAATTGTAGTTTAAAGTTTTAACATCTGTCAAATTTAGAAGCGCTAAATTGGTGATTCAGTACAAAAAATATTGACATGTCATATTTTTATTTTCACCAGATTTTTATTTGAATTTAATGGGTCTTAATCCCTTAATCAATATGATTTCTCATAACCTTCATGGTTAATGACCATAACTTGGTGGTTACAAAGGTTAATGCTCTTTAAGCCAATTTAATCCATGTTAATGTCATCTACCCCATAAATACCCTAGTCTTCTAGCCTTTCTCAAAATACTTTCTTCATTCTTCTACTCTTGAAAAGTTCTAGTTAATTCTTTTTTACTTGATTACTTTGTGGTTTATTTTTTTGTTTTCATACAAAAAAATATTCTTCAAAGTTTTCATTTCTTTTCAATAGAAGCCTACTTAGTGTTAGGTTCTTGAAATTTGCTCTTCACACGGTTAGAGTTCACCTATGATTGCGGTTGTATCCTGAGAGACAAATTCACCGGTAGCGGTCAAATAATTGTCTTAAGGAAACTAAAGTTTTAGGCCTCCGCAATATCTTTGTTACGGTTAAAGGTTTGAGAGTATTTCAATTTTTTGTTCTTTTGCCACTTCTATATAATTGTTAATTCTATTGTAATCTTGTTCTTATTGAAAAAAATATAATAATATTTATTTTATTTTTTGTATCGGGTCTAATAATCTTAAGACAATTATGTCTATATTTTTTTAAGTTTAAGTGCAGGTTACACCGGATTTGTTGAAGACTGTTTTTAGAACAAAATGTTGTTCGTATAAAAACAGTAAATTGTTTTTCATAAAAAAAAATATTTCTTTCTTCTTTTTCTTGGTTTTTCTCGTTACAAGTTTTTGACTTACTCTATAGTATTTCAGATTAAGGATTGAGAAAATTATGGACATTATTTTACTGAGTGGAGGTAATGGTTCTAAAACAGTTCTAACCTAGAATAGCCAAATTGGACAAATTGGTCTTATTGGTGCTGGACCTAATGGAAATGAACTCTCAAGTTTAACGATTGTTATGCCTAATGATCATGAGGTTCCTTTGGGATCATATCTTATTTCAACTCTAAAAAGATCAGAGAAATTTTGTGCTTCAAATTTTAAATTTCGGCAATATAAAATATTTTTCTATTTGACAAACATGAGAAATCATAATATATTGAAATCATATGGAGATGACCCTCATGTTGTAGTGGTTAATAGTTCTTTTCAATTATTTATGGATGATTGGAATCATATGGATTTTCTTTGCAAAAATCATATCTTGAATGACTTAGTTATTGACAAATATAAGGTGTGTGATATTAAACGTATTGCAAAAGAGTTGTGGGATTCCTTAAATAAAAAATTTTCTATTACTAATTAAATTTTGGCAAAAGCTAACGTGGGGGAGGTCATCAGAGACTCCAAAAATGGCAAACAATATGTTAAACATAAGTTCATAATTGGACAAAATGGAAGCATATCCAAGAGACAAATGTTAAATGGAAAATGCTTAAATTACAAAAAGATCAGACAAAAGTCATTTGTTTGTAAATTGACAAAAATGATCAATAATATTGAGGTAAACGTTATGAAAGAAATTACAAAAGATGTATATGACATTAACGTATGTGTAATTTATGAGGTCAATATGATTGACTCAAACCCAACGAAGTGGTGGCTTAACACTGGTGCTACTCATCACGTGTGTTATGATAAAGACCCTTTTGCTGAATTGACTCTAATTGATAATGGGGAGAAGCTCTTAATGGGCAATCCTGCTACTTCTAATATCAAAGGACATGGAATGGTGATTCTAAAAATTACTTCCTGCAAACAAGTAAAACTGCAAAATGTCTTGTACGTACTTTACATGAGAAAGAATCTCATTTTTGGGAGCCTACTAAGTGCATACGGCTTCAAAATGGTATTTGAATCTCAGAAATTTATTTTTTCTAAGGGAGACATGTATGTGGGAAAGGGATACGAATGTAACGGAATCTTTAAATTTTGTTGTATCTCTTGTAAACAAAATTCTATTAATGAGAATAACGTTATTGCTTGTATGATTGAGTGTTCTAATTTAAGGCATAGTAGACTTGGACACGTTAATTTGATACGTTATGACGCTTAATTAACTTGAATCATATACCCACATTTCATATTGATAAAACACATAAATATGAAACATGTGTTGAGACAAAATTGACAAGATCTTCATTTCAATCCGTTGAAAGAAATTCACAATTACTTGGTCTAATACATATTGATATTTGTGACTTGAAACACGGTCAATCAAGAGGAGGAAATAAAATATTTTATTACCTTTATTGATGATAGCACAAAATATTATTATGTATATTTGCTAAAAAGCAAAGATGATGCTTTAGAGAAATTTATACTCTATAAGCATGAAGTAGAAAACCAACTGAATCAGAAAATTAAGAAGGTATGAAGTGATTGTGGTGGTGAATATGTTGCACCATTTGGCAAGTTTTGCTCCTAAAATAGAATTATTCATAAAGTAACACCACCTTACTCTCCATAATCAAATGGTGTAGCTGAACGCAAAAATCGTACTCTAAAAGAGATGATGAATTCAATGTTAACCATTTCTAGTTTAGCACAAAACATGTGGGGTGATTCTGTTTTGTCAGCAAATTATCTTTTAAATAAGATACCACGTAAGAAACAAAATAAAACCCCTTACGAATCATGGAAGGGTAGAAAGCCTTCTTATAATTACTTGAAAGTGTGGTGGTGTCTTGCAAAGGTAATTGCTCCATTACCTAAATGTATGAAAATAGGTCTAAAAACAGTGGATTGTATCTTCATTGGCTATGCAAGTAATAGCGATGCATATCGATTTCTTAGACAAGAATCTAAAAACCCAGATGTACACAAGAATACTTGGATAGAGTCAAAGGATGATTCATTTTTTGACGACGTGTTTCCATGTAAGGAAAAAGGCGAAGGGACAGGAACTAAGAGGTCTCGTGAACTTATTGTAAGTGACAGTCAAGTTGATCAACAAGCCTTTGATAACTATGACAATCTTCAATCAATAATTGAAGAAGATGATCAAAATTCTCAAGAAGAGAATACTGTGGATCATGAGGTAGAAGCTAGAAGAAGTAAGTAGGCAAGGGTTGAAAATTCCTTTGGTCTAGATTTCTTAACATGTATGGTTGAAACGAAACCTCAAACGTACAAAGAAGCTATAAGCTCTATAAAAAGTCCTTTAGGGAAAGAGGCTGTAGGAGTGAAATTGATTCCATTTTGCAAAATCATACGTGGGAACTAGTGGACATTCCTCCTAGAACTAAGCCACTAAGTTCTAAATGGATTTTCAAACGTAATCTAAAAGTTGATGAAACAATTGATAAGTACAAGGCTCGTTTAGTCATAAAAGGTTATAAACAAAAAGAAGGACTTGATTACTTTGTTACATATTCTCCAGTGTGGAGTATAACTTCCATTAGGATGATACTTGTGATTGCCGCTTTGCGAAATCTTGAAGTACATCAAATGGATGTGAAAATAGCTTTTCTAAACGAACATCTTGAAGAAGAAATCTGCATGGAACAACCCAAGGGTTGTGTAGCTTCTGGTCATGAACTGAAAGTATGTAAGTTGGTAAAGTCTTTATATGGTTTAAGGCAAGCACCAAAACAATGGCATAAGAAATTTGATGATGCCATTATGGCAAGTGGCTATCGTATAAATGAGTGTGACAAATGTATAAATTTTGAAACCACACATGAAGGATATGTTATTCTATGTATGTATGTTGATGACATACTCATTGTTGGAAGTAATGAGATAATGGTTAAGAGTACCAAGAATATGTTAAATTCTAAATTTGACATGAAAGATATGGGACCAGCTGATGTAATTTTAGGCATCAAAGTTCAACGTTCCCTTAACGGTCTCATATTGACATAGTCACACTATGTGGACAAGATACTTGACAAGTTCAATAACGGTGATGTTGGTATAGCTAAAACACCATTAGACATTAGTCTAGATTTGTCTAAAAACAAAGGTGAATGCATAGAACAAGTGGAATATGCAAGGGTGATAGGCAATCTGATGAACCTTACAAGTTGTACAAGGCTTAATATTGCTTATATTGTATGTAATTAAAGCAGATTTACTAATAATCCAGGTAAAAGCCGTTGGATTGCAATTGTGAGAATAATAAGGTATTTGCGATATACTCATAATTATGAACTGCACTATACGGTACTAGAAGCATATTCTAATGCTAGTAGGATAGCTGACATAAAAAATTCTAAAGGTACAACTAGGTACATGTTCACTCTAGGAGGAGGAGCAGTGTCTTGGAAATCCTCAAGGCAAACAATTATAACTCATTCCACAATGGAAGCTGAGTTTGTAGCCTTGGATGAAATGGGAGAAGAAACCAAATGGCTACGTAACTTCTTAAAGGATATTCCAGAATGGCCTAAGCCTATGCCCACAATTTGTGTGCATTGTAATAATTAAGCAACGGTTAAAAGAGCACAAAACATTGTGTATAATGGTAAGTCGAGATACATGTGTCATCGACATAATACCATTAGACAACTGATCAAAGGATCAAAGGATAATCATTGTAGATCCGCTAACCAAAGGGTTAAATTGAGATCAAGTTGAAAAGACATCTAAAGGAATGGGACTAAAGCCTATGAATATTTGAGGCGCTATGTGAAGGAAAACCCAACCATGTTTGACTGGAGATCCTAAGATCTTGATTCAATGGGAGAACCTAATTGCATAGACCTTGTGTGGTCACTGTGGGGGTAACCCGTGTCCATTCCTGTGATGTAAATAATTACAAAACATGTTAAGGTTAAGCTACATCCTTTTAATGATCCTTAGTGCATTAATGGCTGAGCAAAAGAGATCACCTATTAGAGAGTGAAGTGGGGTCGGTTTAAAGGATACTATTGGGGCTTGGTAATCTAAAACTCTTGTAGGACCAGAAGATGTTCATGACTATAAAAAACATAACCATGAGAACTAAAAAACTGTAATGTGTTGATATTTGTGTGGGGTATATCATCGATAACACAAACGACAGAATAGTTCAAGAACATCGCATCTACTAGTCAGCCAGTAAAGTAAATATACTTTCACAAGGGAAGGTTCAGAGGTTGTAGCCTACCTATACTATGCAAATGTTGGTCGAAGAGCATTTTCATCCTTCGATTTTGCAAGCGTTTGTTTCGTTTTCTTTTCCAATTTTCATTCATGTGGGGGATTGTTTGAAATATGCCATATAAGATAATGTTTTGCATTATCTACTTTAGGCTAAATTACAATATGGAAAAGCTAGGATTTGAATAACATGAAATATGTCATTGTATTTTACGCTTTGAGAGCTTTCCAACGATATATTATATGCCTAAAATGGATTAACGGTGAATGAGCAATTGTAGTTTTAAGTTTGAACATCTGTCAAATTTAGACAGGCTAAATCTATGATTCGGTACTAAAAAAAATTGACATGTTATATTTTTATTTTCACCAGATTTTTATTTGAATTTAATGGGTTTTAATTCCTTAACCAATATGATTTCTCATAACCTTCATGGTTAATGACCATAAATTGGTGGTTACAAGGGTTAATGTTCTTTAAGCCAATTTAATCCATGTTAATGCCATCTACCCTATAATACCCCAGTCTTCTAGCCTTTCTCAAAGCACTTTCTTCATTCTTATACTCTTGAAAAGTTCTAGCTAATTCTTGTTTACTTGTTTACTTTGTGGTTTATTTTTTGGTTTTCATACTAAATAATATTCTTCAAAGTTTTCATTTCTTTTCAAGAGAAGGCTACTTAGTGTTAGGTTCTGGAAATTTGCTCTTCACACGGTTAGAGTTCGTGTACGATTGTGGTTGTATCATGGGAGACAAATTCATCGGTGGCGGATGAATAATTGTCTTAAGGAAATTGAAGTTTCAGGCCTCCGCAATATCTTTGTTACGGTTATAGGTTTGAGAGTATTTCAATTTTTTGTTCCTTTGTCACTTTTATATAATTGTTAATTCCATTGTAATCTTGTTCTTATTAAAAAAAATATAATAATATTTATTTTATTTTAATACCGTTAATAACACTCATACCTTTTGGATCAGAGATTCGGGTATCGGATGAGTCACTTATTTCTCATTTAGTTAATTCAAAGTTACATCCACCGTGTAAAACTATTTTTTTTCGTCATTTGGGGAATTATTTTGGAGATCCTATTTTTCTACACTCTTTCACACTCGATACATGCGTTCAATAAATTATAATAAAGCGCAACTAATAAAGGTGGAATAAAAATTACACCCGGGGAAAATGGGGGGATTGCAAGGGAACCTATACATTTGTTCTTAGTTAAAAAAACAAAATAAATAAATTCGCCTTCATCCACAAAGATTAGCACAATTTACGGCACATCATAAGTTAGCATTTTGTTAGGAAAAATGTGATTATGTTAGTATGGCGGTTTTCCGAACGATAGTGACCGGGCGGCTTCTATGATCGAAAAGAAATAATGTGTCTTCAACGTATTTTATTGTAAAAAGACATTTTAACGTTTCATCGGTTGATTTACCGAATTATTAGTGAAATTGATCACATGGCAGATGGAGGAGTTAGGTTCTTTTTGCAGATTAAAAGGGGAAATGGCGTTATGCCTTGGGGGCTAGTACCCATACGGATTGGGGGGCACCCTTACGGATGGGGGGGGCACCCGTACAGGTACTAAGGGGACTCGTACGAGTATAGGGGACCTGTACGGGTCCTGTTTTGACCCAAACAGAACCTCATTCTATATTACAACTGGACAAATTTATAGAAAAAGAACTGAATAAAAATGGGATTTCCTTCCATATGGGTATGGCGCACCAATTTCGTATCCCTAGCTTCTAGATTCACTGAGGTTTCCATAATGTTAAGAATTGCTTAAATTGGACAACCGTAGTGAAAGTTATGAATTTTAAAATTTTTGAATCCCTAGTATCAAAAGTGTAGCCTTTCCTTGGTCTCTCCCTCGCTGGCCGGAGCTGCCTCGGCAGTGGTGAACGCTCCGACGGCGGCAGTGACTGCCATTGGGGCAATGGTGGCCGCTGCCAAGGTGGCGGTGACCACCACAGCGGTGGCGGTCACCTTGGCACGGACTGTTTCAGTCCATGTCACTCTTTTTTATCTCTCTCCCTGCGATTGGGCCACAAAATTTCCCTAAAAATTCACTAGAGTCGGTGTAGTTTTGAGTGTGGAAGTATTTAAGCCTTGTTTGGAGAGAGATTATTGGACTTTTCTCACATTTTGGGAATGGAAAATCTGATTTCGAGAGAAAAATAAGAATAGGAGAGAGAGAGGCAAGATCTAGAGAGAGAAAGCTTAAGAAAAGCGTAGAATCTAAGATTAATCCTCTCTAATCCCGATTCTTAGTTGTTCTTAGGTTTAATCTCATAGCTTAAACACTAAAATATGTTAGAAATCATCGGTTAAAATGGATTAAATAGGTTTAGAGTCTTATTTTCCACATACAACCTAAATTTCGTCATTGCTTCTATCACGATTTTTGTCATTATTTCATCAGAAAGTCATCAAAGGGATTTCATTGAGGGTTGATTTGAGTCTCTGAAGATAGATTCACGGCCTAGAGGTAACAAATCTGAGTTCCTTTACATATTTACTCGCTTTTCTAGTTCTTTGGTTGTTATTTTGGTGATCTTTGGGGTCTTTTACCCATTTTCCTTTTGTTACTTTTACAAAACCACAAAAATCCCCGAACCTGCCCCAAGAGTGACCCTCACCGTCGCCGCTCCAGCCTTCACCGCCACACCCATGATAGTGAATGCTAGAGTCGCGGCGATGAGCTCTACCCTTGTGGAAGTCCCGGTTATTTTTCGGTTTTTTGGATTCTTTTCCCCCAAATCTATAAATTAAATATCATTTTAAGTGTTTTAAGTCGAGATCTACTGAAATAATGTTGATTTTGACTTAGAATATTGATCATTTTGAGTTTATGAATGTAAAAATACTCAGATTTGCATTGAAAACTAGTTTAAATCATCATCGCTAGATGGGGAATTGCCCCCGCTGCTGCTCCGGTGGCCACCATCGGGCCGGTGGTGGTCACCGCCAGAGCAGTGGTGGGGACGGCCACCCCTCTAATACTGGTGGTTAAACTAGTCTTTGGCTCTTTTTGGTTTGTTCTTCTGTCTTTTCTCTTTGTTTTTCTCGCTGATTCACACCCAAAAAATTTTCTACAAATCCTAAATATTCTAAAATAAATTAAATTTTTTTTTAATTTGATTTATTTGATTTATTAATTATTTAATTGATTAAATAGCATTTAAATGCCTAAAAAATTGTTTTCAACTCTAAAATTTCACAATAAAATATTTTCTCTTAAATAAAAATCCAATAACTAACCAGAATTATTTGTGCCTTGATTATGCATGTTACTGGATGTTTTTACCATGTTATGTGTCGTATATGTGCGAACTGGTATTTGGATGCAGGTAGATTTAGGGTTAGATGTATGTTAGGCCTTCGGGTATCATTTATCTATTCGATAGACATATGTATAGAATTTGCAAAGCCCCGTAATAATTTATTTAGTTCTTGCTTTTATTTATTTATCGCTTTCTTCATGCTGCGCCGCGAGATGAATGGATGTTATTAATCGAAAACTCTAAAATAGGGGATTTAAATCGCATAAGAACGAAAGAAACCTTTATTGAAAATCAATTGATTTGATTTATAAAATGAAGAATAGACAGCATCATCCAAGCTCAGAATCTCTAATTGAGGTACGGTTTACCACCCAGTGGGAAAATTGTACCCAAAATTCCCAATCGAGCTGAATTGGGTGGCGACTTTACCTTAAGGACGAGATTCTGATCTCGCCTCCTCTAACATATAAATTGGTATTAATGCAATGTCAACATCATTTTCACCAATATTTATTATCACGCCCAAAATAAAGGCCCTTCTTCTGGCTCACTTTGTTGCGCTTTATTTTTCCCTCTCCCTAATTTTCAAAGGGGTCAGAAAAAGTTCGCCCGCTCACAGTGGCGACTCTGCTGGGGATTTTCCTTTTAACATAAAATTTTAAAATTCTTTTCTTTTTCAAAATTTGTTAAAGGATTTGATGATGTGTTGAAATCATTTTATAAATCAAAACATATTTCTTCCTTATGCCTTTTTATCCATCATGTAGATTAGAGGACTCTAGGTTAGGGGTGCCCATTTTCTCACCCCGTGAAGCTCACTTGTGTCACTCATGACAGCTATGAATTAGGGAAACTTCATGAGTGGATCACTCATTTCAACCAACACATCAACTCCCACGGTAGCACTCATTTGAGTAGTGGTTTAGTGCGTGGAATCAAGGTAAATGAGAGCCTTATACATTATCAGCAGTTAGAGACTATGAACCTCGCTAGATAAGCTATAGTAACTTCCCCTTAGGAATTAACAAAACATGCATGTATTAGAATTAGGTTGCATACTCTCTTGACATTCATTGGCATTAGAGTTAGCCCCAGATTTTTGAATGGCGTTGTACCGGAGTCATAAGGTTGGAGTTGGTATCGCTTATTGTGTTCTATTTGTGTTGTGCTCATTCATGCAAAATCCATGCATAGGCCTTTTGTGGCCAGCCTTTTTATTATTTCTCCTGCCTCTACTCTCCCCTCGCTTAAAGGGGGAATTTAACAATATGCCTAAGATCATTTGAACCCCGAGGAACTGTACCTAGTTCACTAGGAATAGTGAGGGATTCAGGCATCTCATTTATATTGGGGATAAGCTTCGCATCATGAAGCCTTTATATTCTCTTTCTAAACCACCCTATATATATGTAAACACCAATCAATTCTAACAAATATGTAATCATTCATTTCATTCATGGTTTAATCTTGGGCTGATCAACTTCTAATTCTAAAGTCAAGTCAAGGCATCGCTACCATCTTAATCCAGTTTTGCTCAATCGCCATTTGGTTCGCCTTTCTTTTGATACAAGATCAGTTTTAGTATCTGATAAGCCTGTCACGTTAGGGTTTCCTTTTGATAATAATTTGAGCGAGGATCCACCACATTATGTGTCTCCTCCTTCGCCTCTTTTGAATCAGCGGTCCCTCGATTCCAAGATTGCCAATGCTATGACAATGTTTCTCCAATTTGATCAGTTCTGAGATGTAATCTGAGGGCAAGTTTAGATTTCATTGCACATAGTTTAGGAAGAGGAGCGGAATGTTCAGAGGCCATCAGGGTCTAGGGTTCAAGCTCAAAGACAATTAAAGTTCGCTCAAAATGGGTCAGTTCAGGTTTTGCCGATTCAGAGTATATTGTTCAGCTAGTTCAATTTGTGCAGCAGCCCATTGAGCAAGTGCCATGCCCATTTCAGTTTGGTCAGAATGTCGCACGATCTCAGTCACCCATGCCTTCTCTGATGCCAACCTATCCAACTAAGGCTTCAAACCTCACCTCCAAGCCTAGTTTTTGACTAGTGTGAGTCAGCTTCAGTTGACCCCAATAACCCCACATCAATTTCAATCAGCTCGATCAATTTTGCATGTCCAGCCCCAGTCAAGTCCATTCCAACTTCACCAGAATTTGGCTCAACCACAATCAGCTTTCACTCCCTCGAGCTTTACTTTACTTGCCTGAGGCCCGAGACCAGCAACTCAAAATTCAATCTTCCCTTCCTCCTTGGTTGGTCTTACACCTCACATGACCGCGCCTTCTAGCAGATTCATATCATCTCTAATGCCTCCAACATCCTTTACTCCCGCTCATACTCATTTTGTTGTTACTCTAAGATGGACCATATACGTACAAAACCCCTTTGATTCTAATCTACAAGTCAGTTCTCAAGTTGAGATCTCATCGCTTGCTTCACCATTCAAGTTTCGCAAAGCCCCACCATCCTACGACCTGGTCATGCAATCTCTGGGCATGACGTATGAAGTTAAAGCTCTCATACACCGATTAATAATAATTCTACCAAGCGACCAGATCGTGCAATCTCTGGGCATGACATCTGAAGTTGAGTCTCTCATGTGTCGATTATCATCTCCATGGTCTAGCAACTAGGTCATGTAATCTCTAGGCATGACACCCAAAATGGAGGCTCTGCTATGTAAGTTCTTATTCTTTTGTTTCAAAGGAGGATAAAAAGGAAAGCTCAAAGGGAGGGAAGGAGTTGGTAAACCACGTACTATCCCAACTCAGACCGATATGAGGGAAAGGTTTTCATGAGTAAGCAAGTTAAATGACATGCCATCTGCTCAAGTTCGGACGATTGCTCAGGCACACATCATAGTTACCACAATCCCGAACAATAACCCCGAAGATATTGTGAGTCCATGTAAGTTATCCCTTAGTGAAATCCTAGCCAAATTAAGGGATTTCGACCTCCTCAAAACTCTCCACGAGCATAGGCCCCCGAGGGAAGATGAGAAACATAACTTTTGTGCATATCATGTTTAGCGAGGCCACCGCACTAATGAATGTCAAAACTTGATTCAAGACATCCACCATTTGATGAAGGAAGGAAAGGTATTTGAGCAAGAAAGGGCGTCTAACCCCATGGATAACTCCTTACTAGTATCCGACAGCCAGGCGAGAATCACCAATTCTGGTTCATCTAAAGGAGGCGGTGGACCATAGGGACTCAACAAGGCCATTAGCTCCAAGGGGAAGGGGGGAGTATTCTCTAATTTTGAAGCCAAAGTGAAAAGGATCGAGCAAAAGAAAGAAAAAGAGAAGTTAGATAGGCCAAGCGACAGTAGGATTTGGTTTGAGAACAACAACTTCAAATCTTATGAGTCTGTTCTCGCACCAGCCAGGAGGAAAGCTACTATCGTTCAGATTTTTGCACAAGAAGAAGTCAAGTCTGATCAAGAAACCCCTCATCAAAATGCTTTCATATCCCCCGGGAATTACTGTTGAGCGTCATCTTTGACAAATTAAGGGAGACCGGTCAGCTTAATTCTCTTTGTGAATATTATTCTCCTATGCCCGAGAAAGATTGGAGCTTTTGCCACTATCATGTTCAGGTAGGACACAAAATGAATGAAACCCTTTAGGTAGGGCCATTTGGCAATTGATGGCAGAAGGAAAGATGGAGCAGTTGGCTAAAAAGTCTAGTACTATAGAAGCTAATAAGAATCTCGCGAGATCTCTAGCGATTGAAGAAGACAAGTTATCAGCTGAACAAGGGAAAGTTCTAGATCTCGACCTAGATGACAAATCAGTGGAAGCTATTGAGGATGCCAACTCTGCTAGCACCGTCACTCAAGACCCTCCGTCTGTGGAGGATGACTATCTTATGATGCAATTTTATTTTTCTAGTATTTAGATGTGAACAATTCTTCCTTGAAGGCATTTTTATTTAATCAAAGACTCCCATTTTTCTTATTTTCTTAATGTTTCTCCCAATAGGTCCATGAATTCATTTAATAATAATCATGATGTGTTCAGTATTCATGGTGTTTCCTAGACTGAAATAAATTTGAATACAAATGATAACCTAAATGGTAACCAATTCTAATGACCTAACCTCTGAAAGAAAAAGGGAGATAATTAAAGTGCCAAAAGACCATGATAATGCTTTCAACTTGTTGCATATGAAAATGCTTGGGATTTGATCACCAGGTCGTTGAGCATATTATTCTGACACCTAAGTAAAAATTTCACCTGATTGAGACCAAAATGGACCAACAATGTTAAGGCAGAGGTTTCTAAGTTGATCGAAGCCAAGCATGTCGAAGTTGTCAAATACCCAACATGGTTACCTAATATAATCCTAATCACCGAGAAAGATGGAAGGGTAAGGTTTCATATGGATTACCAAAGCTCGAACAAGGCTTCATCGAATGATGAATTTCCTCTTTCGCATATAGATGTGTTGATTGGTAGTGTCGTAAGGGCTGTAGCATACTCGTTCATGGATGGATTCTTGAGGTATAATCAAATTATGTTGGACATGGTCGACAAAGTCAAGACAACTTTCATCACAGAATGGGGGGGGTCTTCTATTGTCGAGTCATGCCATTTGGTCTGAAGAATGCTGGGGCAACCTATCAATGAGCTGTCACTACTCTCTTACACGACATGGTTCACAAAGATGTGGTGGTCTACATTGATGATATGTTGGTTAAGTCTACTACTAGGGAAGGGCACCACGCGACTTTGGATAAGTTTATGACTCTAATTTAAAAATACAACTTACGCCTTAATCCGAAAAAGTGTGTAATTAGGGTGACATCAGGATAGCTCTTAGTTCATACAGGTACTCAAAGAGGAATCAAGATGGATCCCGATAAAATCAAAGCTATTAGAGAATGCCCACACAAAGAAGCTCAGTTCTTCCTTGGATAGGTTCAGTATGTTAGCCGGTTCATCACGAGCCTTATAATTATGTGCCAACCCATTTTCAAGCTATCAAAGAACCATCAACCTATTTTGGGAAAGGAGCATCGACAGGTCACCTTGGACAGAACTAAGGCTTACCTTTTCTTCACCAGACTGCCTTTGACAAAATCAAGACTTACCTTTTTTAGCCAACCTGTTATTCACTTTCCCACCCGATCAAAACATGGATCCTTGCCAACATCTAGCTTCTTCTACTTACCGAGCTTCAAAATTTACCTACTCCTTGACAATTCTTGGCGTAGGGGAAAATATGATTGGGGAAGTTCAACCATCATAAACATATGGACACCGTTACATCATCGTACCTGTGGATTACTTCTCAAAATGGGTGGAAGCCGAATAGTACACCAGTATTACCACTAAGAAAATAGCCAAGCTCTTAGAGAAACACATCCTCGCCCAGTATGACCTACCTCATCACATTGACTCGAACAATAGAGTTTAGTTCAAGGGGAAACAACCACCTTAATTGAAAAAGTACGATACTGAGCAATAGAGAAAACTTCACCTTACAGGCCGTGAGCTAATGGGGAAATCAAAGCCACAAACTAGCTTATCAAGAAGTTTATTTTCAAGACTACCACATGATGCAGAGATTAAGCTAATGTGCTACCATTTTCCCTTTGAAGATGTAAAACAAGTTTCAGAATTCCCACGAATTCGATGCCTTTCTCCTTAGTTTATGGTATAGAAGTCATTATCCCAGCCAAAACTGAGATGAAATCCTTGAGAGTCACACTAAATCCAAAGAGACCCCCACTGAGTAAAGCAAGGTCTGAACAACTTAAATAATCTTCAAATGCGCCAGCAGCACATGGCAAAGACGTACAACAACTGAGTCAAGCATCAGAGGTGTCCGTCAAAAGGCAATGATCTAATTTCCAAACAAGTGAAGCCTACTAACACTAATCCAAGGGGAAAAGTTCTGACTGAGTTGGGAAAGACCCTATGTAATCAGGAAGGTACTTGGTACCAGGAGCATGATGATTATGGACGGTAACAAGTTTGCAAACCCCATCTATCAAAATAGGTTGAAGTGCTATTGTATCTAATAATAAAGAACTAAATCAAGAAAAGTAGCACATAGAAAATAAATAAATTAATTACCCATCGAGTGGTCTTCTACTACTTAGGAAAAAATTAGGGTATAACCCACTGATTGGTATTCTACAAACCACTGAGGCAAAAGTTAGGGTGTAAGAATAGCCCGCTAGACTGAAAACCCGGAAAGGGTGGTCTAGGCAAAAGATAGGGTAAAATTAGCTAAGAGAGCATGTTGGTTAGAAAACCTACATACGCTAGTTAACACCAGGTTTGGGTCAATAGAAATGGTTATCATCATCATGTACTCAAACTTACTTCATTTAATGAAAATGTCATTTTATTGAATTCCTAATGTTTATGCTTGAATGAATATTGTGGGCCCTAAAGGCAAAATGTTGCAAGTAAGTCGAATGTAGGGTTCTATATAGTCAACCCGATGCCTCAAATGAAAATAATAACAAAAGGCAAAAATCCTGAGAGACTGAAAAGAAGCGAGGTCTATGCAAAAGCCATGAATAGTCTGCTGGATTGAAAACCCGAAAAGGGTGGTCTAGGAAAAAATTAAGACATATAAAGAAAATATAAATAAGTCTAATAGGCCCATCACAATGTTCGAGTCTATGCAAAAATTAAGACAATAAAAATAGAGATAAATGGCGACCATCGATCACATCAACGTACCCGCATTATTATCATCAGAATCATAGTACTGAGATATCCTCTACAGCCTAGTGGATGCAAAAGGGGTCAAATTTGTTCCCTACACATGTCCACTCCAATCTCGACCGTGACTGAGCATCTCGAGTCTGCAACATCCTAATCTTTTAAAGCCATCCTTCTTAGAATTCATTGGTAGCAATAGCATCCAACTGTCCATTATCCAGAATCTCAAACTTTGCTTTGTGCTTCCATTTGTCTTCAATACGCTCAATCCAGCGATTACTACACAGGCGACTCCTCAACTTAGAGAGCTTGTGAGAACCATCTATCACTACCTATGCTGGCAACTCAAGCAATAGGGTGAGTAGAAAATGACCATCTTCAACCACAACATTCGGACACATGAACCCCACATGTGCACCACAACATCTCTAGTCCTCCTTTAGGGGCATAACCACCAGATCTTTGCAGAAATACAGTTTCATATGGTCTCTCTCCTAGCATAAAATCAAATCAACCTAGTCAAAAACCCAATCAGGTCATCCAGGAGATGATAAGCCAAATCAACTTACGCATTCACGCATTCATGCATAATATTGATGAATATTTCATCTATTATTCAATACTGAATTCTATAGGAAACAAAGCACAGAAAAGTATTCTTGAGCCATACGCTCAACCTCAGAAATGAAAACCCATGTATCCAAGGGGCATCTCAACATATTCTTTCTTAAGCTACATCTAAGGGGCATACCAGCTAGACTGGATGGACACCTCGATAGTTTCTCTAGACTCCCGGAAATCTTAACTCAACTTATATTTCATACTTCTATTTTTATTGCTCAATTGAAAGGGCAAAAAAAATTTTTGTTTCCACAAAATCAATTAAGCAATAAGAACACAACTTATGTCGCTTACTAATGTCTCAAAACTTCCTTGACGGGTACACCATCTGCTAATCCCAATGAATAACCGATCCGAGGATCCAAACTTCAAAACTCAGATTTTTCTCCCAAGGGCACCTTGATACAATCATTAGGGGCATCTCAACATATATTATAAAGCTGCATTCAAGGGGCATATTAGCTAGACCCCGATGGACACCTCAACAGCTTCTCCAGACTCCCAGAAACCTTAACTCAACTTATATTTCATACTTCTATTTTTATTACTTAATTGAAGGGGCAAAAATAATTTTTTTCCATAAAATCATTTAAGCAACAAAAACGCAACTCATGCTAATTACTAATATCTTAAAATTTTCTTGACAGGTATGCCATATGGCAATCTCGGTGGTCATCCCATAAGAGAATTTAGAATTCAGATCCCGACACTCCAAGGGCACCTCGATGTGACCTTCTGACTCTTCAGGGGCATCTCGATGCAACCTTTCCGACTCTTTAGGTGCACCTCAGTGCAACTAACCAGTTTAAGAATCCAAAGTCCCAAATTAAAAATCCAAAATCAATGATCTAAAACTCAAACTCAAATTCCAAACCTTTAAGCCCAAGCCTTTACTTGGCAAACCTTTTAGCCCAAGCCCTTGCGTGGCAAACCTTTAAGCCCAAGCTCGTGCTTGGAATACCTTTAAGCCCAAGCCCGCTCTTAGTGAACCGTAAAAACCTAAGTCGGGGATCAACATGCTGAGCCATCTATCTTGCCGTAAATCCTAAGTTGTGGCCCACCACGCAAAAACCTAAGCTGAGGATCAACATGTCGAACCATCTATCCTACCACAAACCGCAAGCCGTGATCCACCATGCAAAACAATCAACTCGTACAAATTCTCTACGATCAGTGGTGTGAAATCAACTGAACATTAAATTTTTTCGGACTATTGGATATTTCTAAACTCAATTTATTATCACCTTGATTTTATTATTAATTGAACAAGAAAAATTTTTTGTCTCGATAAAATCAATTAAGCAATAAAAATAAAAAATCCACAACACTTCCTAATATCTCAAAATTTTCTTGGTAGGTATACCATACGGCAACCCCGATGGACAACCAATAGGAGAATTCAAAATATGATCGACATATCTCAAATTTTATTCTTGATGGGTCTGTTGATGACAGCTCCATTAGATAAATGATTCAAGAATCCAAAACCTAAGTTCTGTAACAGAGCGGCACAATGCCATTTGACTGGACGTTCAATCCTCAGTTATGTTGTGATGATGTAAGGCTACTAATAGTTTATATTGAAGTGTCTGCAATGGAGGGGGATAATGCCATTCGATTTGGCGCTCAATCCTCTGTTATGTTATGGTGACGTAAGGCAACCAATAGTTTATATTGAAGTGTCTGTAATGGAGCGGCTCAATGCCATTCAACTGGGTGTTCAATACTCAATTATATTATTATGACGTAAGGCAACCAGCAGTTTATATTAAAGTTTCTGTAATGGAGCGGCGCAGTGCCATTTGACTAGGCGTTCAATCCTCAGTTATGTTAATGTGATGTAAGGCAACCATTATTTTATATTGAAGTTTCTGCAATGAAGCGGCGCAATGCCATTCGACTGTGCGTTTAATCCTCAATTATGTTATGGTGATGTAAGGCAACTAGCAGTTCATTTCAAAGCTTCTATAATGGAGCGGCACAATGCCATTCAGCTAGGCATTTAATCCTCAGTTATGTTATGGTGACGTAAGGCAACCAGCAGTCTACCTCAAATCCGTGGGGAAGTCAAAGGTGATACCGAATCAAAATCTCTAAGTCAACCTTCTTCTTGATAAGTCTGTGGATGGCAACCCCAGTAGACAACCAGTTTAACAATTCACAACTCTGGTATAACCTTCTATCCCTTGCTCTTTCATGAGATCACACTTGGCTTGCCAAGTGGTAATCTCCTGAGAGGCAGCCTATGAGAAAGGGCTTTTCGGTCGCCTTGGAACGATGATGACTCTTTTCTCTGACCTTTTAGGGACCATTTATTATTCTTTTAGGATCGAATCACATTTGGAAAGTCCCCTTTTGATGCTTTTGGACCTTTGATCAAGCTTAAAAATCATTAAAATGCATTTAAAAATTAACTGTTATCTTTCTCTCACATGCAGTAAACTGTTTTGCAATTTTATCCTAAACTCGATCTTTTTCTTGAAATCTCATTATTTTTTCTAGATTTTGGACTCTCTGAGGTTTCCAAAATGTTAAGAATCGCTTAAATTGAATAACCGTAGTGAAAGTTATGAATTTTTAAAGTTTAAAATCCCTAATATCCAAAGTGCAGCCTTTCCTTAGTCTCCCCCTCGCCGGCCAAAGTCGTCACCACCGCTGCCGAGGTGGCGGTCACCTTGGCACGGACTATTTCAGTCTGTGTTTCTCTTTTTCTATCTCTCTCCTTGCGATTGGACCATAAAATTTCCCCGAAAATTCACTAGAGTTGGTGTATTTTTTAGTGTGGAACTATTTAAGCCTTTTTAGAGAGAGATAAATGGACTTTTCTCACATTTTGGGATTGGAAAATCTGATCTTGAGAGAAAAATAAGAATAAGAGAGAGAAAGGCAAGAACTATAGAGAGAAAGCTTAAGAAAAAGCAGAGAATCTGGGCTTAATCCTCTCTAATCTCAATTCTTAGTTGTTCTAAGGCTTAATCTCGTAGCTTGAACACTGAAATCGGTTAGAAATCATACGTTAAAATGAATTAAATAGGTTTAGTCTTTATTTTCCAAATACTACCTAAATTTTGTCACTATTTTTGTCACAATTTTTGGCACTATTTCGTAACAGAATCATCAAAGGGATTTCATCGAGGGTTGATTTGAGTCACCAAAGATAGATTCACGGCCTAGAGGTAACAAATCTGAGTTCCTTTACATATTTACTCGCTTTTCTAGTTCCTTGGTTGTTGTTTTGGTGATCTTTGGGGTCTTTTACCCGTTTTCCTTTCAATACTTTTACAAAACCATAAAAATCGCCAGAATCGCAATCAGAGTGACCCTCAGCACCGCCGCTCTAGCCTTCACCGCCACACCCGTGGTGGTGAAGGCCAGAGTAGCAGTTGTGACCTCTACCCTTATGGAGCTCCCGGTGATTTTTTTTTTTTTTGGGTTCTTTTCCCCCAAATCTATAAATTAAATATCATTTTAAGTGTTTTAAGTCCAGATCTATTGAAATAATGTTGATTTTGACCTAGAATATTGATGATTTTGAGTTTATGGGTGTAAAAATACCCGAATTTGCATTGAAACTAGTTTAAATTGTCATTGCTAGAGGGGAAATAGCCGCTACTGCCGCTCTAGTGGCAACCACCATACTGGCGGCAATCACCGCCCCTCCGGCAGCGGTCACCGCTGGAGCAGTGGCGGGGATGGCCACCCCTTCAGCAATGGTGGTTTAAACTGGTCTTTGGCCCTTTTTAGTTCATTTTTTTGTCTTTTCTCTTTGTTTTTCTCGCTGATTCATGCTCAAAAAATTTTCTAAAAATCCTAAATATCCAGAAATAGGTTAAAACTTTTTTTTAATTTGATTTATTTGATTTATTTATTATTTAATTGATTAAATAGCCTTTAAATGCCCAAAAATGTGTTTTCAACTCTAAAAATTCACAATCAATCATTTTCTCTTAAATAAAAATCCAATAATGAACAGGAATTATTTGTGCCTTGATTATGCATGTTAATGGGTGTTTTTACCATGTTACTTAATATATCTGTGCTAACCGGTATTTGGATGCAAGTGGATTTAGGGGATTTAAATCGCATAAGAACGAAAGAAACCTTTATTGAAAATTAATTGATTTGATTTATAAAATGAAGAATAGACAACATCATCCAATCTCGGAATCTCTAATTGAGGTGCGATCTACCACCTAGTGGGAAAATCAAACCCAAAATTCCCAATTAAGCCAAATTGGGTGGCGACTCTATCTTAAGGATGAAATTCTGATCTCGCCTCTTCTAACATGTAAATTGGACTCAAATGTAACATCAACGTCATTTTCACCAATATTTTTATCATGCCTAAAATAAAGGCCCTTCTCCCGGCTTGCTTCGCCGCGTTTTATTTTTCCCTCTCCCTGATTTTCAAAGGGGTCAGAAAAATTGGTCGCCCACTTACAAGGGTGCCAACAAGGCCCTTATGGGTTAGGACCAGGCCCAAAATAGATCAAAGGATAGATCAAGGCAAATAATTGAAAATGATGATGAAATAATGTAAAGTGAGTCTCTTTGAAACTCAGGAGCGTACCATTACGCCGTGAATTCACTTTGAAGCAATCCCAATGTTGAGAGAGAGTCTAGCCAAAGTAGATGATGAAATGATGGATTTAGGACTGTTTAGGTGAGTGTTTGTGTGGACAAAACCTTCCCCCAATCCTAAATATGAAGCTAGAAAGGAATAAAATGTGGGCAAAATAATTGTAGAATGATTTTCCCCCTATTTTATAACTTATATACCTCTTCTATACCCTCACTATTACTATGAAAATTGATGGAAAAATGCTATATGAATTATTTATTATGATTCTTATTTGGCTCCCTTTAAAAGTGAGGCAAAATGCCTCTATTTATAGGAAAAAAATCGAGTCTGAATGCAATAAGATAATTTATGCCTGATTTTCTCCGGATATGGCATCATTGCAATTAGAATAGCCTGATGGCTCATGAGTGGGACCCATATGGGTAGGGGAGGACCCGTACAGGTCCCTCCATGGTGTGTGGGGGATATGGGCCATTCGGGTCAACCTATGGACCCGTCCCCCTAGGTGTGATACGTACGGGTCCCTAAAGGCAGTCTATGTCTCCAAACTCTTGCTAAACTCATCTCTGCTATAGTATGAATACCTTTGATGCATAACACCTATAAAAAATTGCATTATCTAGCTCTCATCATTTTTTTGTGAGAAAGGCCGTAAAAATCCAATGCTCAAAGACTACTCCTTATAGGATCACTATAGATACAGATTTATATGATCTCATGATATGAGCGAGGGCTTAGGAATCATACCTGAGGTAATGATAAAGGGTAGGTTCCTTTCTTAAGTCAAACTCCTTTCCTTGGTATCCCTTTCCATAAGGTGGATGAATCTCCTTCGATGTGCATATCCTTTCTTAAGGCGGATGACTTTCCTTTGACCAATGCTGGTCTATCCCTTTCTTAAGGTGGATGACTTCTTGTATCCCTTTCTTAAGGTGGATTGACTTTCTTGGTTAAAAGTGCATCCTTTTCCTAAGGTGGGTGATCCTCTTGCTGATGGTGTATCCCTTTCTTAATGCGGATGACTCTCTCACTGGGGATTTTGAGCTACCTATCAAAAAGACAATAAAAAAGTTGCATTGTTACTGCTTGAAATGATACATCTTAATTCTGGATTGACTTTGTGGTGAACAAGATTGAAGATGTGTTGATGGGGGTTAGCGCCTAAATAAACTATAAATTGGGTTTAAAATGTTGGGTTTGGCCTAACTAATTTGGACTGGAATGCCCCTTAGTAGGTGCCCCTTAGGGGGTTCCCCTTGAGGGTTAGATAATGGGGGTATGCCCCTCGACTATTCCTGTTGTTCGGGAATGGGATAATGCCCCTTGGTTAATTCTAATGTTGGGCAAGTGTCTTCTTGGATGACTTGTCTTATTGACGAAATTTCCTATGCTTGGGTGAACCTGCACATGAAAGTTGTCCATATTAGTAGTTGATCTAAAATGGCTTACCTTGATGCTTGACTGACTTTGTGCAAACAAAAATGTTTTCCCCTTCAATCAAGGATCAACGTGAGCTAGGATTTTTGCTCCGGAGTAACTGAAATTGAGAGTTTGAGAGAAGTGGCGGTTGGCCCCAAAATTTTAAATTGAATTCGCCCTTGCCACTGGGGAGGACTATATTTTTTGAAAATTATCCCCAGATGATAGAGTGGGACCCGTATGGGTGGTGAGGGACCCGTACGGGTGCTGATATGATAAAGAGGGACCTGTACGGGTGCTTAGGACCCGTACAAGTGGTAACGGGGGTCTTTAAAAAATTGTAGACCTCTCCACTTCCCACTTTACATCAAATTCTTCCAAATACCCTAACTTTTGGTGATTTCTTCCTAAAAACTACTCAAAGATGTATATTAAAGTCCCAAATGTCAGCCAATTCACCGTGAGACATGAGGATTTAGTGAGAGTCAGTGATTCAGAGTTCTGATTGTGCTTGGTATCGACCGAATAAGCTTTTCGCGAGGGAGATTCCTTCCTTGGCCTTACCCCTACCTTTGAGGCGCCCCTGTTCCTATCTCCTATCACTCACGCCTCAAAATTCCAATTAAGTAGCTTGATTCCCCCTTTTTTAATTCTTGTGATTTTTTGAATTTCTCCAATTTAGGATGGAATTAAGGTGTTTTAGATCCTGGATTAGAGCCTAATGCATGCAACTTTACTATAAGGGGCTTGTAGGATAGTTTTGGTTGAGCTTTGGTTGATTTTGGATGATCTTGGATTATTCGAGAATTTTTAGGCTAGGGGCTATTTGCAGGGGACTGGTATGGGTGAGAGGGACCCACACGGGTCCCATTTTTCATACGGGTGGCGCTCTCGGACCCATACAGGTGGGGTTTACCCATATAGGTCCCTCTTCCTGGGACAGGAGGTTAAAAGCTCTTCTTTCTGAAACATTTTCTTGTTTTTTTACTTATCCACTGTATTCTAACCCTGTGAAACTACTATTTTGGCCTTGCAGTTTTAGTACAAGACTATAGGAGCTCTGAGCATCTAGTGAAAGTGGTATAAGAGATTCGAGCTAACGGGGACATCAATTTGCTAGCCCTTATTAATTCATTCGGGTTTACCGACATTGTTTGAGCTATCCCACAGATGCTAAAGATGGTTGTCCCTAGAGCTATATCGGCTTTGATAGAGAGATGGTCGGAGATGAGCCACAACTTCCATTTACCGATCAGGGAGGTCACCATCACCCCCTTAGACATATGTCCACTTATAGAATTGACTTCGGAGGGTACTATCCTCCATTTTGATGTCTACACTGACCGATGGCACTCCCGGCCTGAGGTGAAGGCGTATGTGGAGAGACTGCTTGGGCTTCATCCTTAAGGGAAGGATAAGCTCAAGTATGGGGAGCTTCATGATTACTGGATTAGGCAGTCGAGCCCTATAGCTAAGGGGATGAGGGATCAGTATGCCCAGTCCTTCTTACTGACCTTCCTTTCTACCATCTTCTTCCCAGTATGTTCGACCATCCTCAATTTTAGCTTGCTATCGGCTATCAAGGATCTTGCTACCATGCAAGGCAAGAATTGGTGTCGGGCCATCTTAGCATAGTTGTACTATGGCTTGGATGTTGGGGTTGAGGGCCAGCAGTCCAAGCTCAAGTTCTACCATCTGATCCTTCTGGTAATTCTTGAACTTCTCTTTTTGTGCTTTAACCCTTTATTTGAAATGCTTTATAATAAACCTTGATACATTTGGCAGATTTGGGCCTTTGAGCACCGGTTCATCCCCCAGCCTAGCTTTCCTGGACAACTTGAGATGCCTTACATCATCTCAAGATGGATGGGGCCCTAGCAGTAGAAGGTCGGGAGTATAGCTGAGTACAAGGAGTTCCTTCACTAGTTGCGCTTTGATCGGGTAAACTTTCTTATACTGAGCATATTCTTTACATTTTAACAAATCGTTAGAAGAAACTGTATTTACAAAGTTAGGATACTTATAGTGCATTTACTTTGTATAAGTTGTTTGAGATCCATGGGAGAGGATGGTCATCCACGAGGACGTTTAGAGAATGCGGGCAGGTGTGGATGACCGCTGATTTGTCCTGGAGTCGCCACTCTCATTTGAGTGGTACTTTGGTGAGAGGGTTCGTGACTGACGGATGAGCATAGTGGTGGAGAGGCCGATTCCTCCCTCGATTCCTGAGGAGGTCTACTTGCCATACCTGATTCCTGGGATGGATTAGGGGCTGTACTTGCTGGGTGAGGAGGCCCATGTCTAGTCGTTGGACGGCTCCTATGCTCAGTTCATTGAGTCCTCGCTCCTTCCCCCCTATTAAAGGATCCACTTTGAGGATTTTCCATAAAAGTTCCACTACTGGTACATCGATGATGACAATGACGATAATCGATGGTGCAGGGGGGATCGCAGGGTCCCTTTCATGGTTCGGAGTACTAATAGCCCAGCTAGGTCTGCCACCCCTTCTTCTTGGGTATTTTTCTGACTTCAACTTTTGTGAATACTTTTATCATTTTTTGAGTCTAATTGTGAATATAAGTATGAATGATTGTTGTTATAGCCTTCTGCTTCTACGCGGAAGAGACCTGCTATTTTTGTTGCCCTTACTGGCCTGAAGACATCCGCAAAGTGATCTTGCACTTTCGGGGAGGTGAGAGAGGGGGTCCTTTGGACGGACCTAGATACTTCATTTCAACTCCTTGGCCATTCGGGGAAGAGAGTTGTCAAGGAGCTCAAGGAGTCGATCCACACCATTCATTTCACTCCTTCCACCTCGACCTATCTGAGGAATTCTTACCTCTTAGACTTAGCTTTTATAATAGTTGCTTGCAATGTCCTAGATTAAACTGACATGATTTCCTTTTTAGATGACTGTGGCTGAGGCGGAGAAGATTACTAGGGACTTTTTCTCCATCTGGGATTTGCTACTGGCTCAGGATTTGCTAGCCTCAGTGAGTTGTATTTACCTGTAAAATTTAATAAACTATGCATAATGCATGACATGACATTTACATATGTGTACTGATCTTATGATTTTTATTATGGACTCTACTGGCCATGAAGCGTGACAATTCTTCCTAGGACTTGGATGCTTTTGAGGAGCGAGCTAGGTTCTTGGAGAAGCAGCTGCCAGTGGCCACTACTAAGGCTGAGAGAGCAAGGGCGGAGACTACCCAGGCGAGAGCTGAGACAGAGATGTTGTAGACCTAGCTGACTTGGCTTATAGAGAGTCGGAGAACACTTGAGACATCCGATTCTTTTTATGAGGATGATAACTCAGCGTATTGGGCAGTACCAGCTATTGCTCGGGTGGCTAGAGCAGGTGAGGTTGAGCAGCAGGTGGAGGACCAGGCTAGAGATCGGGCTGGGGAGATAGGGACTGTTGCTAAGGGAGGTGATGGAGGCTCAGGGATTATGGTGCCTGACTTTCCAGCTGCAGATGCTACCAGAGGATTAGGTGATGTTTGATGTGGCTGACCTGTTGGTGAATACTCGGGACCAGAATCGAGATTTTCCCTAAGGCTAGGATCCCCTTGTAGCTTAGACTAGGATCATGTAGACTTTCTTTTTGAACTATTATGCGGCTTGGTTTAGTGTAAACATGGATTCTATTTACATAGACATTTTTATTGCTTTACTTCATGCATGATGAATTTTCCTTTTCTACACTAAAACCACTGAATCTTCCTACTCGTAGACTTACACTGCCCCTTAGCATAACTGACAATAAAGATTGCTTAGAATACACCATAAGCAAGTGAGTTAACCGTTGAATACTCAAAGATTTTGATCACGATGAATTGACCCAATTTGGACTGACAAGTATTACCAAGGCAGGTTGATTTGAGATTAGCACTTCGGATGGCGCATGCTATTGTGTGGCTTCAAAGTGAGGGAAGAAATTTCAAGGGATCCCAACTGTGAAGCATTACAATTACAAATGATGCTTTAGAAATAGAAGAATAAGTGCAAAATATTGGTGTTTTGGAATTTAAGTTCGAATTTTGCATAGATCATTCAACGAGAGATGACCTATCAAACATTTTCTTTTCTTTATTTGTTTTTGTCCAAATTTTTTCCTGAATTGTCCTTGGGGGCTCAATCCAGCAGACTCTTTGATTCTTTTCCTTCATCTTAACTTTTGCCTGAATTGTCCTTGGCGGCTTAACCCAGATAACTTTTTTGACTTTTGCATAAACCTTATTTCTTTTTATGTCTTATCGGTACTTTTGTCTTTTGTTGAATAATACACACGCACAATAATGATAACAACAGAGAGCACAAAATGTTGAGAAAAAACTAATGTTCACGTACTTGCGATTATTTCACCTAATGATATGCATGCATTCACAAGACCAAGATTCTTAGCATATCATAACATGTTCATTGATGAGATTAATTTGAGTACATAGGCAATGGTAACAATTTCCAATGTTTAACCCCTATTGGCTATTGGTCCTTTTATAGATTTTCTAGAAAGCAAGTGACATTTTTCTCTCGATGCTCTAACTTTTGCCTAAGCTGCCCTTTTTGGGTTTTCAACTCAGCGGGCTTTATTTTTCCATTGGGTACCCTAATTTTTGCCCGGCTGACACAAGGATCGCCAACCGATGAGTATTTTATTCTTTTTATTTTTTATGGTGTGCTACTTTTTTGTGATTTATTTCTTTTATCTTGGATATGATAATGCTTAAGCCTATCTTGATTCACTAGATCCATAAACTCATTTCCATCCATATCCATGAGGTTGACCCCTCCTTTGCCAAGGACTTTCTTAATCACGAATGGTCCATCCCAATTAGGTCTGAACTTGCCCTTGGTATTTGTGTTGACTTGGCATAACTGTTTGAGAACCAAGTCACCCGCCTTGAGAGGTTGCTTCGGGTCTCTGACTCTATTTTTGTGGGCTCGGGCCATGCGCTGTTGGTACATTTGTAGGTGGTCAAGTTCCTTGAGTCGCTTCTCTTTAACTTTTATGCGGAAGGAATAGGTTTTAATCTTCTGTTGAAAGAAGGAGATCATGTTATTATGGAGGCTTGAGATAATTGTGTGGGGTAACGGGTCTCTTCTCTTTTTAACAAACGGAGAAAGCATTTTTGGAGCAGTATTTTGGTGTAAATGTAAGAAATGTCCATTCACTGGAAGGTGAACATTCCTTTTAATGTTTTTGGAAGAGCATTAGGGCTTTCCTTATTTTGAAGGTTTTTAAAGAGCATTGGGGCTTCCTCTTTCTTCGATTTTAGATTGGTGCGAGTTTCAATCTTTTCCTCCAATGGTGTCGTGTTTCTGTTGCTTCTCCTTAGAGCTCTTGGTCTTCTTTCTTGATGATGTGCACCCTTTCCCCCTCATAAAGGAAGATGGGCTAAGACCTAGGACTTTCATCTCTACTAAGAACTTTTTATCTCTCTTTTTGGTGGTAAGTTTTAACCATTGGAATTTTATGCCATTGCGATGTACTCAAATTCAACTTCATTAATAAATATGGTGATAGTTTTTTAACAATGTTGCTATTATGAGTGCATGATGTTTAAAATGAATACTTAAACAAGATATGAATTCAAAATGCATCAATTTATTCATGATATGTCTTATAAACGACATTGTTTGCATAAAAAATGTTGGCAACATTAAAAATTACATCATTTGAATCATCCTCCACAGGCGGAGGGCCTTGTTGGTCAACCTTGGCAACACTAGTAGCTGAACTAATAGTCTTGGCTTGTAGGTTCTCATGAGCTTCTTCGGCCACTGACCTTGCTAAGCTCTTTATGGCCTTGCTTATAGGATTGCCCTTCTCATCCCCCTTCTAATTCTTCTTCATAAGTACAACCAGGGCTTTAGTGATAGAGTCGACTACCTCACTCATTTCATCTCCTTCAGCATTCCCACATACTTCCATAGAAACTGAGGACTTGATCAGGCAACCATTCTTGAAGTTGAACACATCGTTAAAGATCTCAACACCATGGACCCTCTTCCCCCCTATCTTGACAAGTTCCTCCTCCCCTGTGAACAACTTCTTCTTAACCTCAGCCCACATCATCAAGCATGAATGGGGTTTTGATTTTTTAGCACCGTGGCGATTTCCCAAACCCAGTCTATATTGCCATGGCACATGTATAATGGATTCCACCATGCCCCAAAGATTCTTTCCAAGCCCTTTTCCTCTTATATAACCCTGCTTCATCATGATTTTCTCAATCTTAAGGGATATGTATCCCCTAATTGTCCACTTTGTATCTTACTGAGGTATAACCACTCTTAACTCCTCCTCGGCTTACATAGCCGCTACAACTGATGATTCATCGGCCTCAATGGTCACAAGCTTGCAATTATGGATGAGCTTGACTTTTTGGTGGACCTTGGAAGGGGCGGCCCCTAATGCATGAAGCCAAGGACGGCCAAGCAATAATGAGTAAGTGACAGGAATATCAAGGATGGTGAACAAGACTTTAATTTCACTTCCCCAACTATAACTTTGACCTTTAAAACCCCAATCACACTTCTCTTTGTATCATCATATGCCCTTCTAATAGTAGTGGATTTCTCCAACATTGACTCATCTGGTCCCAAGTGAGGAAGGATCTTTGAAGGATAGAGGTTAAGGGCAGAACCATCATCAACCATAACACACGGGATAAAACGATCAAATATTTGCACCTTGATGAAAAGTGCCCTATTATGCTTGTTCCCTTCGGCTGGGAGGAGATCCCCCAATGACTAAAAACACCTCGACTAAGAAAGTGGATGGCGTGGCCTCCATGCCCATCAATTTCTTGATCAAACCCATGCAGTGATCCTCAAAGTTGATGATAAGTTGCCAAATATTGTACTTAGCCTAGTAGCTTGCAATTGCTAGATAAGGGGGTTAACCTTCAAATCCACCTTCTCATTACTAGGTGGAATCTGAGTTTCAATAGTAGGTGTAATGGTCAGGCCTTGGTATGTACTTGGAATGACTTAGATATCAACATCCATGCCCCTTCTTCTCCTTGAAAGGATGTTCAGAGCCACCCTCCCACTATGAGTAACATGCAACACCCCATTCTTCATATAACTACTCCCCTTGGTGGTTGCCACTAACAAAACTGGTCCTTTAATGTCATCATTTTCCAATACGTAAGCGTTGATGTCAATGGACTCAAGTTGAACAATCACGGCTTCCTCATCATAGGTTTCCTCTAACTTATATGCATAAATATCAATAGGAGTATGCTTATTGGGTAGAGCCACTATTGAATGAACCACATGATTGGCTTGCATGATCATATTGAAGACATGATTGGAGGGTAGTCCTAACTCAACAACTACAACTTCCTTCTCAAAATTCGGTAAGGGATTATTCATGGTGCTTGGTTTGAGATCGATTTATGGATCTTCTTCTCTCTAATTGGGCCACGGATAGCCTCAAGTAAGTCTCTACAAGGGCCAGTGTGATGACCCTTGTAAACATGACAAGCACACAACTGATCTCTCCCTTTGGGCTTAGGTGGAACATAGGGCTTGACACTTTGAAGAAGGCCTAGTGCCCTCAACTTTCTAAAGATGGAAGGCAAAGATGCATTCCAAGGAGAAATACCATCCTCAGTGGTATGGACTGCAGCAACATCTTCTGGTACAGCTGCTATTTTGAGAACTGAACTAGACCTCGGCTTAGAGGTCGAAGCTAGGGCATGGGCTAATGAGTCATTCTTTTTTAACCAAGTCTTGGACGGCACACTCGTCTTCTCTGATTCCTCTCCTCTCCCATTTTTCGGCCTTCTCAAAGACCTCAACATAACTACAGAAACTATCCATCAACTTCACAATCATCTCGGGGAGAATAAGACGATCCTTTAATAAGATTTGGGTGGCCATCCACCTCTCAAAATAATGTTTGAACTTTTTGTTTCGGGCTTTCTTGATAGCCTCCAAGTTCTGCATGGTGGTCTTAATAGTGGTATTGAAACCATACATCTAAATAAAAGCCTCAGATAAGGCTTTCCAATTTCTAGTCACCTCATCAGACAAAGTGTTATACCATTCGATAGTCGGACCCTCTAAGGTGGAAGGGAACATCTCAGCAAGGACTTTGTTACTTAGCTTCCTTATCCTCATTACCCTCTGATAGGTAGTGATGTGCAATTAAGGTGGACTGATTCCCTTACACTTTACTATGCTAGGCATACTAAAGTTTTTGGGGACCCAATCCTCCTCTCTAGTGGCTTGAACGGACGATGTTGGTGGTTGAACACTTGGATTGGTAGCAAGTGACTTCTTAACAAATCATGAAACTCCATGGACAAGGATGAGCTATCTGACTAAGCAATTGCACCTAAGGCTAAACATGCCGATTGAGGAAAGGTTGTTCCCTAAAGGGCAACTAAGAAATTAGGGGTTGGACCAGACACCTCAAATTGAAATGCTGGTGGCATGAACCCTTGGCTAAGCTAAGCAAATTGACTGACTAATGGCAAAATTATCATACCCACTAACTGAAATGGCTGACTAACTAAACTAAACAAACCAACTAAACCTAACTGACCAAACTAACTGGAAGACCCTCCTTGAACTTCAAGAGGTGGCAACTGAGAGTGAATGAATGGATTGTGAGCAACCCTTGAAGGGGGAGGTTACCACTACCCATTGCTTGGACTACTGGAGCTTTGATAGGTGTACCCTGAGAGACATTGGCCACCCTTTCTTCCGCCAAGATTTCCCTAATGAAAGCCAACATCTTATCATTCACACGGTCAAGGAACTGATCACTCCCCAAATACTGTGAGATGATATTTACAATCTCTGGCCTAATATCGGCCCTTGACGCATTTGTCTCTTCATTGAGACTAGCATCCTCAAGGTCAACATCCACTTGGCCATCATGAGTCAAAATACAAGACATCTCCTTGAGCTAGTGAGCAGTATCGGGATCAAATAGACCAAACTGACTACTAGATGAATTGCTCAAAGATAGAGGCGGAATTTCAACCCTTAAATGAACTGGAGAAGGTGGAGGTAAAACTGGAATGTGAACCAAATAGACTTGGGATCATTGCCAAGCTTTAACTCTAGCTGAGGTAGTAACCAAAAGATTAGTATATGCATTAGGTTTGGTTATGCATGAATGATATACAATAATGCATGGTGAGGTTAGTTACAAGGGAATACAACATAACTGTTGGAAATCAATCATCTGGAAGAATTAGCCAAAACCTCAAAAGAATCATCGGGATCAAGGTTTTGAAGAAAACAAAAACCACAAGTTTAAGAAGACCTCATCCGATTCAGGACAAAAGAAAATAATCCCTAAAGAGCATCTGGTTAGAGTTTGGAAAGGAAACAAACTTCTAATCCCTAAAAATATAGCTTCAGGAGAAGATCTCAAATAGGAATAACATCCGATTAAGATTGAGTCTGAACACATTCGGAGGACTCAACTTTCAAGGCAAAGGGAATATTCAAATATTCAATTTCTCTCCAATATTGGTCTGAAGTCGAACAAGCTTTTTGGCTTGGAAAAAGAAAAAGTGATAGCTTGCACGAATTAGGTAAAGGACAAAAAGGCTGACATAGATAGAGAAAAAGGTTACAACCTTTTTAACCTAGACCAATAGGAAGGTGCGTGGAGTCCACACTAAAGACAAAGTTTCATAAATTTTGGTAGAGCACAAGAAGCCAAATAAATGCCAACTAACAAATTTGTTGCCCCATTCCCATCAAATTTAAATGGGACCTTTATTGGGTCTAACGAATAGATAAACATCTCTAGAAGCACTATCTCATAACGGACAAATAAACGTCTCTAGATCCAGCAACGGCTACATTTATTATCCAAGTCTATAAAAGATAAGCTTCACAAGTTGAGAAGATACTGGTTGATTCAGGAAAGCAATACCTTAAAAAATCTGCTATTCAATTAAAGATTAAAATCCCTCCAAGAACCTTACAATCAAATATGTTGTAAGAATTCTGAAGTACAAATATAAACTTGAAGAATTCAAAACCAAACCTTTGTTAAAACAAAAGTTGTAAAATCTCATACTTGGGTGAGCATTGAGATTGAGACTTAGCTTAAACTAGGAAAGTTTAAGTGGTATATCCCTGTGGGACTTATCTTAAACTTGGGTAGAGTTTAAGTGGTATATCCTACTAAAGAAGAAGAGGACTTAGCCAAGCTTGGTTGTTTGGTGGTATATCCTAATCCAAAAGAAGCCATCTTCTGGAGACAATGCGCAAAGGACTCAGCCCAGCTTTGAGTTAGCTAGGTGGTATATCCTATATCCAGAGGAGAATAAATCTCCGAAGAAAACTTTAAACGGTTGAATTCTACCCGCGAAAGAAATCACACTAGTGGATTAAACTCAGAGGAGGAAACTCCGTGGAATGGACGTAGGCAGGGCTAAACCAGTATAAAAATTACTGTTTTTGATTTTATTTTACTTTAAGTTTTTATATTTTATGCATTTCATTTCACATTTGTACCATCCAGATCCACCAACTCTGGGGTAAATCAAACATGTCACACAGACTTTCAAAAAGTCCAATATTCTGCAAAAGGGTCATTCACCCCCCTCTGACCCAAATTATACTCACATAGGGACCAACAACAACACATGCGAAACGTATTCTTCCAACCTTATTTCTCCCGCCAATTTAGAAGGTATTTTCCTTTGATTACCACGAGGATAATAAAGTGCAACCTAATCTAATCTCACAGGAAAAAGGTACCTGGAGAGTAAAATTCTAAGGCTTTTGACAAGAAGGGTGTAAGGACATAATGGAATTTGATGTAGTAGGTTCCCATTGCACAAAGCCTCTTTTAGAGGGAGATGATAATGAGTGCTCAACCCACTAGGGTGTCCCCAATTTCAGGCAAACATGGGTAACACCTTTGTAAGTTTCGCGGAAATTTTTGGCACCCTAGCCCAGTGCTAGAAGAAGAGCGCATTTAATTCTAGAGAGAAGGAGGTGAGAAGATAAAGTGTAATAATTTTCCCAAATAACGAAAAAGAAAGCGGGCTGCATTAACTAAATGATTTTTTATGCTCATCTTAATTTGTTAAGCTTTTAAAAAACAAACCAAAATTTTGCAAGTTAAAAGATATTCCCTAGTAGAGTCACCACTGTGATGTGTACTGGTCAAAAATGTGTGGATTTTCCTTGGCGCCTTATGGCGGGGTCTACTAGGGGTTTGTTTGGTTTAAGCGTGATGTAACCATTTAGTTCAAGTTTGCACAATTTAACCAATTTTAAAGAATAAAAGAATGGAGGCCCAAATCTCGATACAAATGATAGATTCGCCACCCAAGTTATCTACTTGGGAAAGAGTTTTAGTATGATTCCCAATGGGTGGGAGACTCATACCTTCTAGATCAAAGATTCCAATATCGGATGAGTCACTTATTTCTCATGTAGTTAATTCAAAATTACATTTGCTGCGTAAAACCATTTTCTTGTCATTTGGGGAATTATTACAGAAATCCTATTTTTCTACACTCTCTGACACTCGTTCAACAATTTATAATAAACCGCAAATAATAAAGGGGGAATAAAAATTATAACCTGGGAAAATGGGGGAATTGCAAGGGAACCTATACATTTGTTCTATGTTATAAAATAGAATAAATAAATTCACCTGCATCCCCAAAGATTAGCAAAGTTTACGGCACATCATAAGTCAGCATTTTTTTAGAAAAAATGTGATTATGTTAGAGTGGTAGTTTTACGATCGATAGTGCCCGGGCAACTTCTAGGATCAAAAAGAAATAATGGGTCTACAACGTGTTTTGTTGTAAAAACACATTTTAACTTCTCGTGGGTTGATTTACCAAATTGTTAGTTAAATTGATCACATGGAAAATGGTGGAGTTAGGTTAGTTTTACATATTAAAAGGGGAAATGGCATTCTGCCTTTAGGGTTAGCACCCGAACGGATGGGGGGCACCCATACGAGTCCTATTTATACCCAAATAGTGTTAAGTATGATGTATGCCCTTAAGGAAATTAGGGAGATATATCTTAATTATGTATTGGTATGAATGATTTGATTAATTAATAAAGGCATTTAATCTATTGTTTATATCGATGTGTTCATATATATTGCGACTAGTTAAAATATATTCATTGATATCTTTGTCAAAGGTCCTTAACGTAATACATAGCATGAAGTGAGAGATATTATAGTGGGACTATGTATTGTGAGACCTGCTTCATGTGTAATTATTATTTTGTCTAAACTATCCCTAGTCATAGTCTCATCAAGAATGGATATTGATGGAGCAGTAAGACTAGCATGTGGTCAACTATCTTGGAAAGGGTCCAAGCAGTTAACATCCTAAGACTAAAGGTGGTGCCTTGAGTATGACACATGAATATATCTGGAAGATGTATTAGAGACCGCAGTAAGATAAACACTTGGTATATATATCAATGTGTTAGTGTTTATCTTCATGCAGTAGCTTTGCGAATATCCTCATACTTGAGATATTAGTTACCTTGTGTGGTACTGTTTCTATACTTTGGGTCGTACCTATTCACTAATTAATTTAGGGTGCCTTGGGTGATCATGGGTATAGTGATGACAACACATTGGCAAGCTATGTAGTCGAAAAGAATCCATCACTCCGGATATATTAAGGAGTTTTTACCCGACCGCCTGTTGAGGTGATGATTACTATAAACCTTTGATCAAAGCATGTGATTGATAGAAATAGTTTCTAGTCAAACGCACTATGGTAAAAAGTAATATGCTTCGATAACAAGCAAATAACTAGGATAGCTTAGAGCAACCTCGTTGTTGGTGGGTTAACACATTAATCAAGCCCAACCAACCAGATGGTACTAAGATTAAAGAATGGAAGGTGTTCATCACATTGGACAACTATTGCATAAACTAGGATTAAGTCATAACCACAAATTACATTCCGAGTAGTGGGGGATGGTGGACCCTTGATAGAGGCATACTACAGTCATTTAAGGTAATTGAGTTTTATTCACGGTCTAGAACCTCAAGCTAATAGTTCCTATAGAAAAAGGATTGTTTAAGCCTTAACAACTCAATACTACGGGATCCTATAAGGTCACAAACATGGAACTTTCATCGGACTGAGTAAAGAATTAATGGACTTGACCTATTACGAAAATATTAAAGGGATGGTTGAACTATTACCTGGTTAGACCAGATATTTTGTTTATTGACCATCAACTAATTTTATTAGGGTTATAAATAAATTAAAGTGTTGATTAAAATGATTAGATCATTTCATGGTTAAATCAGTAATTTATTTTGACTAGTAACTAATTTTATTGGGGCCATAAATAAATTAAAGTGTTTATTAAAATGAATAAATCATTTTATGGTTAAGTCAAGAATTTATTTTGACATGTAACTAATTTTATTCGGGTTATGAAATAAATTAAAAGAAAGGAGGACTAAATTTAAAATCATATTAAATTCTCATTTAATCCCGCATTAAATCGGCATTTAATCCCTCATTAAATCTGCTTTTATTACGAGGAGCCTTTATTCCCCCTATATAAAGAGCTCCCATTCCCCTTTCTCAAATGCACAACAAGATCATTTGAGCCTTAATTTGATATTCTAACGCGATATCTCTCAAGTTAACTCAAGAGCAAATTCTTTTTATTTTGGGTGGGTTTTGGAGTGGTCTAGCAGCTACTCAAAGCTTTGCGGTTCTTCCTCGTTGGGAGGTTTCAGTTTGTGGGGTTCATGTGGATACTCAAAAAGGTTATCCTATACTAGGAGGCTTGTGTAAGAAGGTTCTGCTAAAGCATGCTTCAACTGGTATATCCTCTAATTCTCTTTTAATTATTAAGTCCTTTTATTAAGCATTTAAAGACTTAATAATTATTATGCTTACGTAATATTGCATGCTTAGTTTATTTTATACCTTGACTAAAACTTAGAGTTATAACATATGTTTAAAATAAAATATTTTTATGCTAGGATATAATTTAGAATTATGGTACGCCTAGCCTATGCATGCTAAATTAAGTAGAGAATTAATTTAGTTAAGGGTTTAATTAATTTATATGCTACTAATAGGACATCCTAGGGACAAGGGACAAAATTTTGAATTTCTGTCGTGCCTGTTTTGCATGTTTAAAGTGACTATCAGCTCCCACCAATGGTATCAGAGCCTACTTATTTAGTACATAATTAAGTTAAAAGCAAATTGAATTTTATTTTCTATATAAAATAATTTAAGGTTTATTAAATTGTTTGGAACAATATATGAACTTAGACTTTTTTTTCAAAGGTTAGAAATGGATATAGATAATTACGAATAAGCTTGCTCAACTTACTCAAACTTATAAAAGACTCAAAAAATTATATAAATTACATGGGTTATAGATGCTTTCAATTTACATGAATTAAAAGAACGAAATTTATTAGTCAAAGAGAATCCATGTTTTTTCAAGCTTGTTCCCATATATGTTTTGGCAAGGATTGGACAAGGTGTCTACTCCTCATAGGGCACCTCTCGTACTTGGGAAATTATATCGGTGCAGCTTAAGTTAACAAATAGGGGATCAAATATGGACTAATTTATTTCTAGTATATAAGATGGTTCTTATATATGTTTCTATAACAAAATAAATATTAAATTATTGAATAAAAGGTTAAAGGAAATGCAATATAAATACAACAAATAAAAATGTAAATTATTTTGCATATAATCTAGGTTGATGGAATAATTATAATTAAGAGCTTGAACCCTGCTAAGGTTAGACCATATAAATTAATTCTAAAATTCCTTGAATTAATATAAATTATTATAACTTTGTCCATCTAATAAATCATAGATTGGGTAAGACGTTTAACACCAATAAAATCCCAAAGTAAATATATTAAGCCAAGTTATAAGTCTTCCTTACTCAAATTTATGATACGATCTTTTTCGGCTATAAAGTGTTGTGCAAAGCATTCCTTTCATCTACATTGACCGATTATAAAAATTGAGATAGGGTATGCCTTAATAGGAATGGGTAGTCTACCACAAAATTGGGGGCTACCCATAGGACTGAGACACGTTCAAGGAGATGATAATATAAGAGAACACGTCCCTTGGAATTAGGGAACTTGAATAAATTAGCAATTGCATACGATGCAAATGGAATGGAATTCTAACTACAACTTACTAGTATGACTTGACTCATAAAATTGGAGGTTATATTAGACTAGTTGTAGATGCTACCTACTTGGAAATTTAGCTAGATTAAACTTCCCGAATTCAATAGAATGGGTTGTTGTAAATTTTGAAAAATGGTAGGACAAATGATTTAATTAAAAGTCCTTATATTAAATACATGTACTATATACTAAAGTCTAAACAATTTTTCTTTCTTACATCTTGGTTGAAATTTTTATTTAAATACAAATGTTCATTTTTATGACTAATTTTGATTGGCTCAAGCTTCAAGGGTTTGTTTAGAAATGTGAGGACAATCCTCAAAGCCTTTGGCTTGGCATGTATACTGTATAAGCCCCGAATCTAAACAACATGATGCAAGCAATTCTGCTTAAGACAGATATACATGAAATACATAAAGGAAACTTGGATGCAACACCTTGGAGGTTGTTAACATCCCTATTACCTTATGTAGGTAGCTGGCAGGAGACAAGAATAAACATCGAGTCATATGTTAAGATCCATGTTACCTTAGCTACAAGGGCAATATAAAATCATAGTCTTGAAAGTCTATGTCTTTACATCTTAGAGAAAGGATTTCCTGTGGTGAAAGATTTGAACCAAAATATTTTTGATGGAAAATTGGTGGACCAATTAGTTAGAAATTTAAATGATTCATATCTCTAATAAGTAAAGGGACACACGGTGTGTAGTTTTGAAGTAGGATGCAGCAGAGTGAAGAGAAAAGTAAAAGGAATACTAAGAATTTTGTCTACGATACAAAATGATTATTTTCAATACGAAATATTGGAAACAAGATCTGTATTTCGATATAGGATATTGGAAATAAGATCAAAATGGCTAAAGTCTCATAGCATGAGAAGATGAGGCTTGGAGTTTCTACTTCAAGATGATTAATATTGAGAATTCCTATATCTCAAGGAAATTCTAAATTGGTATGGAATACCTAATTAGAATCGTATATCCACACGGAAGTATAGATATTGTTGAGAAGTAGAGTTTTTTTGCATAAAGGAGAGTTGTACCTAAGGAAAATCGTTAGAGCTTAATGGCTGCTAATGATGTAGGAACTTGAAATTTTCAATTTGCTAAAATTTATAAAATAGCGAAATTCAATTGTCAATATAAAATATTGTTTCCTGCTTCACAGCAGATGGAATTATATTCGAATTTGATAAAAGGTATTATCAATGTTATGAATAATATTTTATTGTAATATGACAAATGAGATCTTATAATTACAAAATCATATTCTCAAATATAACCATGCTACGAGAAAATTAGATAATGAGAAATCTTTCAACTCATGGCACTATCATTTAGGCCATATAGACAAAGATCGCTGAACTAAGTTATACAAGTGTGGAGACTTAGGCCCAATAGACGTGGAGTCTTATGGTGATTGCAAACCTCATTTAAAAGGAAAAATGACAAAGTTACACTTTAAAGGAAAGGGTGAATGAGCCATGAGTACATTGGTACTTATACATACAGATGTATGTGGTCCACTGAGTGTTAAGGAAATAGGAGGATACTCTTATTTCATAACCTTTATTGATGATTATTCACAATATTGTCATCTGTACGTAATGAAGCACAAATGTGAAAGTTTTGAAAAGTTCAAGATATTCAGAAATGAAGTAGAGAAACAACTTGAGAAAAGTATTAAAGCACTTTGATCAGATCGAGGTGGAGAATACTTAAGTCAAGAGTTTTAGAATTATCTAAAGGAAAACGGGACAGTTCCCTAGTGGACCCCTCCTTATACACCCCAACACAATGGAGTATCTGAAGGAGGAATCAAACCTTATTAGATATGGTTCAATCCATGATAAGCAAAGCAGATCTCAGTAAATCCTTTTGGGGATATGCACTAGAGAGCGCAGTTTGTGTATTAAATAGAGTGCCCTCTAAATCAGTTGACTTTACACCTTATAAAAGATGGTGTAATAAAGACCATCTCTGAGTTACCTAAGAGTATGGGGCTGTCTTGCTATGGTAAAGAGGATAGCATCAGATAAGCTGGATGCTAAGTTTGACAAGTGTTTATTCATTGGATATCCAAAGGAAACTATTGGATATTTATTTTACCAACCCAAAGCATAGAAGGTATTTGTGTCTCCGAGCGCTCACTTTATGGCAAATGAACCCTTGCAAAAGTCAGTGGGAGCAATATTGAACTGGAGGTTTAAGAGGAAGAAATAAATAATCAGCTGATTGACCCCATTCTAGATACACAAGAAGGTGTGATCCAAGAATAACCTGTCAAAACACAATCATTACAAAGATCAGGTCATGTTCATAAAGGTCCTGAAAGATATGGCTTTGTCATCACGGATGATAGGGAACTATATCTCATGGAGGATGATGAACCAAGAACTTTTGATGAAGTAGTGAAAAGCTCAGATTATGATAAATGGCTTGAAGCCATGAAATCAAAAATGGATTCCATGTATGAAAACTAATTTTGGAAATTGGTCAATGCACCGGAAGAGGTTAGACTTATCGGGTGCAAATGGGTCTTCAAGAAGAAGACTGACATGGACGGTAATGTAATTACCTATAAGGCAAGGTTGGTTATGAAAGGTTATAATCAATGTGAAGGTATTAACTATGATGAAACTTTCTCACTAGTAGCCATGCTTAAGTCCATAAGGATACTCCTCGCCATTACTGCTCATCATGATTATGAGATATGGTAGATGCATGTTAAAACGGCATTCTTGAATGGGGATTTGGATTGGGATGTGTATATGATATAGCCTGAGGGTTTTGCATCTCAGAATGGCTCAAAGGTATGCAAACTGCAAAGGTCCATTTATGGACTTAAGCAAGCATCTAGGAGTTGGAATATTAGGTTTGATCAAACAATCCATGGACTGGATTTCTTTCCAAACATTAATGAGCCTTGTGTTTATAACAAGGTTAGTGGGAGTACAATCATTTTCTTAGTATTATATATTGATGACATTCTGCTAATAGGAAATGACATTTCTCTTCTTCAAAGTATTAAAATATGATTATCAAGAAAGTTCTCCATGAAAGACCTTAGAGAAGCAGCATTTATACTCGATATAAAAATCTATAGAGATAGATCCAAGAGGTTGTTAGGTCTTTCTAAAAGTACATATATAGACAAGATATTGAATAGGTTCAACCTTAAGCATTCAAAGAAAGGTTATCTCTCAATGACAAAGGGAATAAACCATTCTAAGACTAAGTGTCCCAAGACAGCTCAGGAAAGAATCGCATGAAGGATATACCCCATGCATCCGTAATAGGATCCATCATGTATGCTATGATATGTACTAGGCCAGATATCTCTCAAGCTGTTACCTTTACGAGTAGATATCAATTGGATCCAGGTGAAAAGCACAGGATGGCCGTCAAGGAAATTCTTAAGTACTTGAGAAGGACTAAAGATGAGTTTTAGATATATGGAGATAGTGACCTCACAATTAGAGGTTACACTGATGGGAGTTTTCAATCTGACAAGGATGACTTTAAGTCTCAGTCAGGTTTTATATATAAGTTTAATGGAGGGGCAGTATGTTGGAAAAGTTCCAACCAGGAAACTACTGCTAATTCAACCATGGAGTCTGACTACATTGCTGCCTATAAAGCAGCAAAAGAAGCTGTCTGGTTAAAGGGATTTATTGGTGATCTTGGTGTGGTGTCTGAGTTTATTGATCTAATTACTTTGTATTTGATAACAATGGTGCTATAGCTCAGGCAACGGAACCACGGTCTCACTAGAAAAATAGACATGTACTTAGAAAGTATCATATAATCAGGGAGATTATTGATGCTAAGATAATAAAATTAGAATATGTCCCTACTAATTAGAATCTTGCAGATGGTCTAACAAAGCCATTGACGCAAGTCAAACATGACTAGCATGTGAAAGCATATGTAGTATGACATATGGCTAATTGGCCTTAATGCAAGTGGAAGTTTGTTAGATATGATGTATGCCCTTAAGGCAGTTAGTGTGATATATCCTAATTATGTAATGGTACGAACAATTTATTTCATTAATAAAGGCATTTAATATTTTGCTTATATCGATATGTTCGTATATATTGTGAGAGATATTATAGTGGGACAATATATAGTGAGACCTGCTTCATGTGCAATTATTATTATGTCTAAACTATCCCTAGTCAAAGTTTCATCAAGAAAGGATATTGATAGAGCACTAAGACTAGCACGTGATCAACTCTCTTAGAAAGGGTCCAAGCAGTTAACCTCCTAAGACTGAAGGTGGTGTCTTGAGTTTGACACATGGATATATCTAGAAGATATATTGGAGACCGTAGTAAGATAAACACTAGGTATATATTGTTGGTTATGATGTATGCCCTTAAGGCAATTAGGGCAATATATCTTAATTATGTAATAGTACGAATAATTTGTTTAATCAATAAAGGCATTTGTTCTTTTGTTTATATCAATGTGTTTCTATGTATATATATTATAGCTGGTTAAATATATTCAATGATGTATGTATACAAAAGTCCTTGACATATCATGGCATGAAGTCAGAGAAATTATAGTTGGACTATATCTGGTGGAACCTACTTCATGTGAAATTATGATTATGTCTAAACTATCCCTAGTCATAGTTTCATCAAGAAAGGATATTAATGAAGCGAAAAGACTAGCATGTGGTCAACTTTCTTGGAAATGGTCCAAGCAGTCAATCTCCTAAGGACTGAAGCTGGTGCCTTAAGTTTGACACATAGATATATCTGGGAGATATATTGGAGACCGTAGTAAGATAAACACTTGGTATATATATCAATGTGTTAGTGTTTATCTTCATGCAATAAGCTTTGCGAATGTCCTCGTACTTCAGATGCTAGTTACCTTACGTGGTACTGTTGCTATACTTTCGGTCATTACTAAACACTCATTAATTTAGGGTGCTATAGGTGATTACGGGTACAGTGACGATAGCATGTTGGTAAGCTGTGTAGTCGGAAAGAATCCATCGCTCCGAATATATTAAGAAGTTATACCTGGCCACTTGTTAAAGTGAGGATTGCCATAAACCTCTGATCAGAGTGTGTGTTTGATAGAAATGGTTTCTAGTCAAACACAGTATGGTAAAAAAGCAATATACTTCGGTAACAAGTAAACTACTGGGATAGCTTGGAGCAACCTCGCTTTTAGTGGGTTAATACTTTAATCAAACCCTATAAACCAAATGGTACTAATATTAAAAAATGGAAGGAATTTATCGCACTAGATAACTATTGCATTAACCGGGATTAAGTCATAAGCATAAATGGCGTTCTGAGTAATGGGGGATGGTAGACCTTTGCTAGAGGCGTACTACAGTCATTTAAGGTGATCAAGTTCTATTCATGGTCTAGAGCATCGAGCTAATGGTTCCATTAGAACAAGGGTTGGTTAAGCCTTAGCAGCTTAATACTTCGGGATTCTATAAGGTCACACACATTGGACCTTCATCGGACTAAGTAAAGAACTAATAGATTTATTCTATTACAAAACTATAACTCAAATAATAATTGGATTATTATTTGATTGGTTAAAATTGATTAGATCAATTTTAGATAAACCAAAGTATTTATTTTGACCAGTAACTAATTAATTAGAGTCATAAATAAATTATAATTGATTAGATCAATTTTGGTTGGACCAAGAAATTTATTTTGACTGGTAACTAATTTATTAGGGTTGGAAAATAAATATTTATTTGAAAAAGATTAAAAGGGGAATTTTGCATTAGAGAGTTAAATTCGACCAAGAGTACAAAAGTATTTTGTACAGGCTCGAGTGCTCCGGAGTACACCGAAAGGTGCGCTAGCAATGCTGGGCATTGGTCGTGGCAGCCCATGAAAATGGGCTACACATGCGCAGCCCATGATAGGTGCACTGCAAGGCCCAGCTCGCAAGCAAGGCAAAACCCTCAACGGCTTTGCCCTGCAGAACACAGCGTGCTATGCACACTACGTGCATGGTTCAACACACAGATCCTTTGGATCCACGTGTATGACCCATATAGGGATGGGAGTTTTACTCCCATCCTACAATGCTAATAGGGAGCAAAATTTTGCTCCCCAAGCCTATATATTAGCTATCCCCTCTCCTTTCAAAGAATTCAGTGTGCACCAAGCTCAAAGCATAAATCCTAAGCAAGATATTTTTCTCTCGGGTAATTGAGCAAGTTATTTTTGAGGAGCCTGAATTTATTCGGGCACCTCTAGTTTATATTTTTGGGTGAGGCTTTTGGAGTGGTCTAGCAACTACTCGAGGCTTCTTAGTTCTTCCTTTTGGGGAGGTTTTGGTTGGTGGAGTTCATATGGATATTGATGGAGGCTATCCTACGATTGGAGGCTTGTGCAAGAAGGTTTTGCTAAAGCACACTTCAACTGGTAAGTTCTTTTTCTTTCTCTTTTAATTATTAGGTCTTTTTCTTTAAGCATTTTTAGACTTAATAATTATGCTTAGGTTGTTTTGCATCCTTAGTTTATTTTATGCTTAGGTTATAGCTTAGAGTTATAACATGATTAGTATAAAATAAATGTGCTAGGATATAATTTGGAATTATAGTATGCCTAGTCCTTTGGCATGCTAACCTAGGTAGAGAATTATTTAGTTAAGGCTTTATTTAATTTATATGCAACTAATAGGAGTTCCAAGGGACAGGAACAAAATTTAAAATTTCCGCCATGCCTGTTATGCATGTTTAATCTAACTGTCAGTTCCCAACAATGATATCAGAGCCTGCCTATTTAGTGCATAATTAAGTTAGAAGCGAACTAGATATTATTTTCTATATGAAATGATTTGTTTATTTAATTGTTTGGAACAATATATATGAACTTGTGCCATTCATTTCAAGGTTAGAAAATGGTTATGAATAATTTTGAATAAGCCTGCTCAACTTACTGAAATCATACAAACGTCATTAATTTATTTAAATTACATGGGTTATAGATGCTTCCAATTTACATGAATTAGAAGAACGAAATTTATTAGTCGAGAGAATCCATTGGTCTTCAGGTTTGTGCCCGTATTTGTTCTGGCTAAGGATTGGACTTGGTGTTTACTCCATATACGGCACCTCTCCTACCTGGGAACCTATATCGGTGAAATTTGAATTGACCAACGGGGGATTAATATGAACTAATTTATTTCTAGTATATAAGATGGTGCTTATACATGTTTCTGTAACAAAGTAAAAAATTTCAATTTATTGAATAAAAGCTTAAAGGAAATGCAATATAAATATAACAAATAAAAGTGTTAATTATTTTGCATATAATCTAGTTTGATGGAATAATTATAATAAAGATCTGAACCCACCTAAGGTTAGACCTTATAAATTAATTCTAAAATTCCCTAAATTAATACAAGTTATTATAATTTTGTCCATCTGATAAAATCCTAGATTGGGTGAGACATTTAACACTAATAAAATCCCAAAGTAAATATATTAAGGCAACTTGTAATCTTCCTTACTCAATTTTATAATACAGTCTCTTTGGACTATCAAAGTGCTACACAAAGCGTTCCTTCTAGTCCACATTGATTGGTTGTAAAGTTTGGGATAGGGTCTTCCTTAACAGAGCTGGGGTAGTCCACCATAAAATTAGGGGCTAGGCCCAAATCTGAGACATATTCAAGGAGATGCTAATATAAGAGCATACGTCCCTTGGGATTAGGGAACTTGAATAAACTAGCAATTGCATGCGATGCAAATGGAATGGGATTCTAACTATGGCTTACTATTATGACTTGACTCATAAAATTGGGGGTTGTAATGGACTAGTTACAGATGCTACCTACTAGGCAATTTAGCTGGGCTAAAATTCCCGAATTCAATAGAATGGGCTATTGTAAATTTCGAAGAAAGTAGTAGGAAATGTATTTAATTAAAAGTCCTTATATTAAATTCATGTACTTAAACTAATATCTAAACACTTCTCTTTTCTTATATCTTAGGTTGAAAATGACTTCCAATGTTAATCTCCGTATGTTACTTGACACCAAATTAAATAGCTTAAACTTTTCTGATTGGTTTCGAGCCGTGAGAATAGTTCTCAGATCCGTGGGAATTGCCAATGTTCTAAGTGAAATTTTCCCTATAGATTCTGATGTTGAGGATCATATGGAACATGATGCCTAGTTGAAGCACAGGAAAGATCGTGAGACTGCCATGTGTATTATGTTGGGGTCCATGAATCCCGAGCTTCAAAAACAACATGGGAACATGCCTTTGGAGGACATGGTTCTCCATCTTGAAGAACTCTTTTCAGAGAGGGAAAGGACAGAGAGGTATGAAACCTCCAAGCTCCTTTTCGAGACCAAGATGCAGGCTGGCACCTTTGCCTCTCAGCATGTGCTGAAACTCTTGGGATACCTTGAGAATCTGAATCGATTGAGATTCGAGATGAATCATGACTTGAACATTGACCTTGTGTTGATGTCCTTGACAGATAGTTACTTAGGCTTCATGACTAACTATTTCATGAACAAGATTAATTCTACTATCCCTGAATTAATCAATATGCTAAAAATAGTAGAACCTCAGATCAAGAAGGATCAGAAACCTCTACTGTTGGTTGAAAAAGGCAAGGCTTCTAAGAAGAAGAAGCAACCACTGGGTGCTAAGAAAAGAATCAGTAAGAAGAAGAAATAAAAGAAGGCATCTAAGTATGTCTGCTTCTAATGTGGGAAATTGAGACATTGGAAGAGGGATTGTAAAGGTCCTGCTTCTGAGCATTTAAAGAAGAAGCCTACAGAGGCATCTACTTCAGGTATGTTTGTAATTGAAAACTTTGCTACTTTTTTGCATGAATCCACTTAGGTATTAGATATTGGTTGTGGTTCTCATATCTGTACTTCTGTGCAGGGACTAAGGAATAGTAGAAGACTTGCAAAATGGGAGATGGACCTACGTGTGGGGATTGGAGCCAGAGTTGCTGCATTAGCCGTAGGAAGATTTAATCTCATTTTGCCAAGTGGACTTGTTTTAGTTTTGAATAATTGTTACTACATTCCAAGTGTTACTAAGAATATTGTATCTATTGCGTGTTTAGCAGCAGAGGGATTTGAAATTTTATTTTCGTATAATAATTGTCAGATTCATTTGAATAATATTCTTTATGGTTATGGAATGTTAAAAGGTGGCATTTATGTTCTTAATACTAAAACAGAAGTTTTCAATATGAACAATGTGAAGAAAGTTAAATTAGATAATGAGAATTCCTTTTACTTATGGCATTGTCATTTAGGCCACATAAACAAAGATCGCTTAACCAAGTTGTATAAGCATGGAGACTTGGGCCCAATAGACTTGGAGTCTTATGGTGATTGCGAACCTTGTTTAAGAGGAAAATGACAAAGTTACCCTTTCAAGGAAAGGGTGAGCGGACCACGAGTACATTGGAACTTATACATACTGATGTGTGTGGTCCAATGAGTGTTCAGGCACTAGGAGGATACTCCTACTTCATAACCTTTATTGATGATTACTCATAATACGGTTATTTATACTTGATGAAGCATAAGTCTAAAAGTTTTGAAAAGTTTAAACTATTCAGAGCTGAAGTAGAGAAACAGATTGAGAAAAGTATTAAAAAACTTTGATCGGATCGAGGTGGAGAATACTTAAGTCAGGAGTTTCAGGATTATCTAAAGGAAAACAGGATAGTTCCCCAGTGGACCCCTCCTTATACACTCCAACACAATGGAGTGTCAGAAAGGAGGAATCAAACTTTATTAGATATGGTCGGGTCCATGATGAGCCAAGTAGATCTTAGTAAATCCTTTTGGGGATATGTATTGGAGAGCGAGGTTTATGTTCTAAATCAGTTGATGTTACACCTTATGAAAGATGGTGTAACAAGAAGCCATCTCTACGTCACTTAAGAGTATGGGGCTGTCATGCTATGGTAAAGAGGATAGTGTCAGATAAGCTAAATGCCAAGGCTGATAAATATCTATTCATCGGATATCCAAAGGAAATAATTGGATATCTGTTTTACTAACCCAAAGCACAAAAGGTATTTGTGTCTCGGAATGCTCACTTTTTGGAAAAGGAACACTTACTTGCAAAAGTCAGTGGTAGCAATATTGAACTAGAAGTTCAAGAGGAAGAAACAGACAATCAACTAATTGACCCCCTTCTAGATACATAAGAGAGTGTGATCTAAGAACAACCTGTCAAAACATAATCATTGTAAAGATCAAGTCGTGTTCATAAGGGTCCCGATAGATATAAGTTTATCATCATTGATGATAAGGAACTATATCTTATGAAGGATGATGAATTAAGGACATATGATGAGGCAATAAAAAGCTCAGATTCTGATAAATGGCTAAAAGCCATGAAATCAGAAATGGATTCCATGTACGAGAACCAAGTTTGGAATTTGGTTGATGCATTATAAGAGGTTAGACCAATTGGGTGCAAGTGGGTCTTCAAGAAGAAGATAGACATGGAAGGTAATGTAATTACCTGTAAAGCAAGGTTGGTTGTGAAAGGTTATAGTCAATGGGAAGGTATTGACTATGATGAAACTTTTTCACCGGTAGCCATGCTTAAATTCATAAGGATACTCCTCACCATTACTGCTCATTATGATTATAAGATCTGGAAGATGGATGCAAAAACAGCATTCCTGAATGGGGATTTAGACCGGGATGTGTATATGACACAACCTAAGGGTTTTACATCTCAGAATGGCTCGAAGGTATGCAAGCTACAAAGATCCATTTGTAGACTTAAGCAGGCATCCAGGAGTTGGAATATAAGGTTTGATCAGACAATCTAGGAATGGGATTTCTGCCCAAATGCAAATGAGCCTTGTGTTTACAAGAAGGTTAGTGGGAGTGCAGTCATTTTTCTAGTATTATATGTTGATGACATTCTGCTAATAGGAAACGACATTTCTCTTCTACAAAACGTTAAAGTGTGGTTGTCAAGAAAGTTCTCCATGAAAGATCTTGGTTAAGCAGCATTTATACTAGGTATAAAGATCTACAGGATAGATCCAAGAGGCTGTTAGGTCTTTCTCTAAGTACATATATAGACAAGGTATTAAGTAGGTTCAACCTTGAGCATTCTAAGAAAGGTTATCTCCCAATGAGAAAGGGGATAAACCTATCTAAGGCTGAGTGTCTGAAGACAGATCAGGAGAGATTGCACATGAAGGATACCCCCTATGCATCCGCTATAGAATCCATTATGTATGCTATGATATGTACTAGGCCAGAAGTCTTTGAAGCGTTGAGCTTTACGAGCAAATATCAGTCAGATCTAGGTGAAAATCATTGGATGGCCGTCAAGGCAATCCTTAAGTACTTAAGAAGGACTAAGGATGAGTTCTTGATTTTTGGAGAAGATGACCTCAAAATCAGAGGTTACACTGACGCGAGTTTTTAATCTGGCAAGGATGACTTTAAGTCTCAGTCAGGTTTTGTGTATGTGTTAAATGGAGGGGCGGTATATTGGAAGAGTTCCAAGCAAGAAACTACTGCAGCTTCATCCACGGAATCTGAATACATTGCTGCATGCAAAGTAGCAAAAGAAGCTATCTGGTTAAAGGGATTTTTTGGTGATCTCAGTGTGGTGCCTGAGGCTATTGATCTAATTACTTTGTATTGTGATAACAATGGTTCCATAGCTTAGGTAAAGGAATCACGATCTTATTAGAAAAATAGACATGTATCTAGAAAGTATCATATAATCAGGGAGATTGTTGATCCTAAGATAATAAGATTAGAATATGTACCCATTGATCAAAACCTCGCAGGTGGTCTGACAAAGCCATTGACTCAAGTCAAACATGACCAACATGTTAAAGCTTATGGATTAAGACATATGGCTAATTTGCCTTAGTGCAAGTGGGAGTTTATTGGATATGATGAATGCCTTTAAGGCAATTAGGGCGATATATCTTAATTATGAAATAGTACGAATAATTTGTTTAATATATATAGGCATTTGTTCTTTTGTTTATATCAATGTGTTTCAATGTATATATATTATAGCTGGTTAAATATATTCATTGATTTATGTATATAAAAGTCCTTGACATATCATAGCATGAAGTCAGAGAAATTATAGTTGGACTATATCTAGTGGAACCTGCTTCATGTACAATTATGATTATGTCTAAACTATCCCTAGTCATAGTTTCATCAAGAAAGGATATTGATAAAGCGGAAAGACTAGCATGTGGTCAACTTTCTTGGAAAGGGTCCAAGTAGTCAATCTCCTAAGGACTGAAGGTGTTGCATTAAGTTTGACACACGGATATATCTGGGAGATATATTGGAGACCGTAGTAAGATAAACACTTGGTAAATATATCAATGTGTTAGTGTTTATCTTCATACAATAAGCTTTGCAAATCTCCTCGTACTTGAGATGCTAGTTACCTTGTGTAGTACTATTGCTATACTTTGGGTCATTACTAAACACTCATTAATTTAGGGTGCTACGAGTGATTACGGGTATAGTGATGACAACACGTTGGTAAGCTGAGTAGTTGAAAAGAATCCATCGCTTCGAATATATTAAGGATTTGTACCTGGCCACTTATTGAAGTGATGATTGCCATAAACCTCTGATCAGAGTGTATGTTTGATAGAAATGGTTTCTAGTGAAACACACTATGGTAAAAAGGCAATATACTTCGATAATAAGTAAACTACTAGGATAGCTTGGAGCAATCTCGCTATTAGTGGGTTAACACTTTAACCGAACCCTGTAAACTAGATGGTACTAATATTAAAGAATGGAAGGAATTTATTGCATTGGAAAACTATTGGATTAACCGGGATTAAGTCATAAGCATAAATGACGTTCTGAGTAATAGGGGACGGTAGACCCTTGCTAGAGGCGTACTACTGTCATTTAAGGTAATAGAGTTCTATTCACGGTCTAGAGCATCGAGCCAATAGTTCCATTAGAACAAGTATTGGTTAAGCCTTAACAGCTCAATACTTTGGGATCCTATAAGGTCACACACATTGGACCTTCATCGGACTAAGTAAAGAACTAATAGATTTATTCTATTACGAAAATATAACTCAAATAATAATTAGATTATTATTTGATTGGTTAAAATTGATTAGATCAATTTCAGATAAACCAAAGTATTTATTTTGACCTATAACTAATTAATTAGAGTCATAAATATATTATAATTGATTAGACCAATTTTGGTTGGACCAAGAAATTTATTTTGACTGGTAACTAATTTATTAGGGTTGGAAAATAAATATTTATTTGAAAAGGATTAAAAGAGGAATTTTGAATTGGTGAGTTAAATTGGACCGAGAGTACAAAAGTATTTTGTACAGGCTCAAGTGTGCGGGAGTACACAGAAAGGTGCACGAGCAATGCTGGGCATTGCTCGAGGCAACCAATGAAAATGGGTTACACATACGCAGCCCATAATGGGTGCGCCGCGAGGCCCAGCTCGCAAGTAAGGCAAAGCACACAGCATGCTATAACCCCTTGGATCCGCGTGTATGGCCCCGTATGGGGATGGGAGTTTTACTCCCATCCCACATTGCTAATGGGTAGCAAAATTTTGCTCTCTAAGCCTATATATGGGTTATCCCCTTTCCTTTCAAACAATACAGTGTGCACCAAGCTCAAAGCATAAATCCTAAGCAAGATATTTTTCTCTCGTGTAATTGAGCAAGTTATTTTTTAGGAGCCTGAATTTATTCGAGCACCTCTAGTTTATATTTTCGGGTGAGGCTTCTGGAGTGGTCTAGCAACTACTCAAGGCTTCTTAGTTCTTCCTCCTAGGGAGGTTTTGGTTGGTGGGGTTTGTGTGGATACTGATAGAGGCTATCCTATGATTGGGGGCTTGTGCAAGAAGGTTCTGCTAAAGCACGCTTCAACTGGTAAGTTCTTTTTCTTTCTCTTTTAATTATTAGGTCTTTTTCTTTAAGCATTTTTAGACTTAATAATTATGCTTAGGTTGTTTTGCATGCTTAGTTTATTTTATGCTTAGGTTATAGCTTAGAGTTATAACATGTTGAGGTTATAGCTTAGAGTTATAGCATGCTTAGTACAAAATAAATGTGCTAGGATATAATTTGGAATTATGGTATGCCTAGTGCTTTTGCATGCTAACCTAGATAGAGAATTATTTATTTTAGGCTTTATTTAATTTATATGCAACTAATAGGAGTTCCTAGGGACAGGAACAAAATTTTGAATTTTTGCCATGCTTGTTATGCATGTTCAATCTGACTGTCAGTTCCCCACATATATATCAATGTGTTAGAGTTTATCTTCATATAGTAGCTTTGTGAATATCCTCATACTTGATATATTAGTTGTCTTGTGTGGTACTGTTGTTATACTTTGGGTCATAGCTATTCACTCATTAATTTAGGGTGCCATGGGTGATTACGAGAATAGTGATGACGGTACGTTGGTAAGCTATGTAGTCGGAAAGAATTCATCGCTCCAGATACATTAAAGAGTTTTTACCTGGCCGCTTGTTAAAGTGATTATTCCTATAAACCTCTTATCAGAGTATGTGATTGATAGAAATAGTTTCTAGTCAAACACATTATGGTAAAAAGTAATATACTTCGGTAACAAGCAAATAACTTGGATAGCTTGGACCAACCTCATTATTGGTGGGTTAACACTTTAATCAAGCCCAACAAACCAGATGGTACTAAGATTAAAGAATGGAAGGAGTTCATCGCATTGGACAACTATTTCATAAATTAGGATTAATTCATAAGCACAAATGACGTTTCAAGTAATGGGGGATGGCGGACCCTTGTTAGAGGTGTACTACAGTCGTTTAAGGTAATCGAGTTCTATTCTCGGTCTAGAACCTCGAGCCAATAGTTCCTATCGAACAAGGATTGGTTAAGCCTTAACAACTCAATACTATAGGATCCTATAGGGTCACACGCATTGAACTTTCATCGGACTGAGTAAAGAATTAATATTTTATTACCAAAATATTGAAGGGATGGTTGAACTATTACCTGGTTAGACCAGAGATTTTATTTATTAACCTATAACTAATTTTATTAGGGGTATAAAAAACTAAAGTGTCGGTTAAAATGATAAGATCATTTTATGGGTAAGCCAGGAATTTATTTTGCCCAGTAACTAATTTTATTAGGGTCATAAATAAATTAAAGTGTTGATTAAAATGATTAAATCATTTTATGATTAAGCGAAGAATTTATTTTGATCCGTAACTATTTTATTAGGGTCATAAAATAAATTAAAAGAAATGAGGATTAAATTTAATCTTGTATTAAATTCGCATTTAATCTGCAATTAATCCTGCATTAGATACGCATTTAATACAGCATTAAATCTGCATTTATTACGAGTATGAGCGGTTGACCTCTTTCCCGACCCATGAGGACCGCGTGAGAAGTGTCGCACGGGGGGTGGAAAATAACGAGCGCTGTGAAGCGAGCCAAGGGATTATCATTATTTTAGCATGATAAAAAGATAGGTCGATGAAATCGATGTTGATGTTGAATTTAAGTCCAATTTACGTGTTAAGGGATACGAGACTTGAAATCTCGAATTTTAGGATAAAGTCGCCACCCGGTTAAGCTCCATCAGGAGTTTGGGTATGATATTCCCGCCGGGTGGTTAGACCATACCTTAAAATAAAGATTCCAAGTTCGGATGATGTTGCTTACTTTTAAATTTTTAAATCAAAGAATTTATATTTTAATAAACGTGGCTCTAGGTCTCAAGCGATTTAAATCCGGTTATGGTTTGGAGTTTTCAATTTATATGCCATACATCACACAAAAGCAGTAAATAAAGCAAATAAATAATTATTACAAGGCTATACAAATACTTATACATTTTTCTAATGCGGCAAAGTAAATAAAGCGGATAAATAAAGCAAATAAAGAGAGACCGAAATCGGGCCTCAACCAAACTTACCAACACCAAAATGGCTCGAAACACGATAAATAAATCATAAATAATCACAAATAATGCAAAAATAATAAAAGGCAAAAAAGTAAATTTTATTATGGAGAAAAAACATTTTTTGGGAATTTTTAAGGTTAAAAAGGCATTTTTTAAGCATTTACTAGTTATTTAATTAATTTAAACGACAAAATAAATAAATAAATCAAATTAAATTGAATTAAATATATTTTAGAATATTTAGATTTTTAGAAAATATTTTGGATGAAAATCAGGGTCAAAAACGCAAGAAAATGGCAAAAAGGGACTTAAAATCAAATTTCGGCGGTCAAAGCTATGGCGACATCTTTGACCGCCATCACTATAGCCTTGATCGCTATAGTGGCAGTGGGGGAGGCTATAGCAGCGGCGGTCAAGGCTGTCACTATAGCCTTGGCCGTCGAGTTTTGTTTTTAAGGGGGGAATCGGTGTTTTTGCATCCATAAACTCGAAATCATTGAAGTTTTAAGTCATAATCTACTGTATTTCAATAGATCTAGACTTAAAACACACAAAAAATGTTGATTTTATGGAATTGGGTAAGAAAATACCCGAAAATTGCAAGAAATAAGAAGAACTCTATAGGGGTGGAGTTCACCTCTATAGCTATAGCCATCACCGCTATAACAGTAGCGGCCAAGGCTATAGGGATAGAGGTGAAGGCTAGCCCTATAGAGGTTAGATTATTTTCTGACGGTTTTCCAAAAACACTGAAGAAAAACAAAGAACAAACACCAAAAAATGCAAGATCAGCAATAATAAAGCATTAAAAAAGAGTAAATAGATAAGGGAACTCAATTTTGTCACCTCTAGGCTGTGAATCTAACTTTGGAGACTCGAACCGGACGTTTGGCAAGCTTTCAATGATTTTTAGACGAAATAGTGATGGAATCAGTGACGAAAATAGTGACAGGTTATTTAGGTCGTATTTGAGAAAAAGTCTCTATAACCCTATTTAATCCATTTCAACCTATGGTTTCTAATTGATTTTAGTGTTTAAGCTATAAGATCAAGCCTAAGAACAACTAAGAATCAAGATTAGAAGGATTAAAATCGGATTCTATGCTTTTCTTAAGCTTTCTCTCTCTAGTACTTCACTTTCTCACTCTTGTTCTTCATTTTCTCGAAAAAAGTGATTCTAATTCTAAATTCTGGAGAAAAGTCTCTAATCTCTGTCCCAGATGGGTTTAAATACTCCCACACTAAAAAATACACCGGCTTGGGTGAAATTCGGTGGAAAATATGTGGCCCAAATGAAGAGGAGAGAAGGAAATTAAGTGGCATGGCAAAAAAATTAGTCGTGCCAAAACTGCCACTTCCGTGGCGGCCACCGCCACTGCCATGGCAGCAGCTGTTGCTATGGTAGCAGCCAAAGCTACCATGGTAGCAATGGGTGGCCACAATGGGGGTGGCCACCCCGGTGGCGCTCACCTCCACAAATAGTGGTAGTGACCACCGCTAGAGGGCAAGCCACTGCCCTGCTAGCCGCGGCAGCAATAGCAGGGAGGGCTAGGGTTCAGGTCAATTAGGGTTAGGTTAATTAGGGTTTCAAGGAGGGCATATTAGGGTTATTGCTTCTGATGCCTATAACTTTCACTACGGTTATCCAATTAAGGCGATTCTTGACATTCCGGAAAGCTTGGAGAGTCTAGAATCCAACTATATAAACAAGATTTACTAAAAAATGTTTAGATGTTATAAAAAATTGCAAAACAAATTACTACACGTGAGTGAAAGAAAAATGGTTAAATGATATTTAAGCACGGCCAAAGGTCCAAAATCATTAAAAAGTTACTTACCAAATGTGATTCAGCCTTCAAAGAGTGTAATAACTAGACCATACTAGGTCCTACCAACAAGTCATCATCGTTTCAAGGGTCACCAAAAAGCCCCGTGCTCACAGGCTGCCCCTCGGGAGATTATCGCTTGGCGAACCAAGTGTGATCTCATGAAAGAGCGAGGGATAGAAGGTTATACCTGAGGTGTAGATTCTTGAGCCGGTTGTCTATTGGGGTTGCTATCAACAGACTTAACAAGAACAAAATTGACTTGGACATTTTGATTCAGTATCACCTTTGATTCTCCCTAAATAGTTTTGGGATGGATTGTTGGTTGCTTCGGGAAAAAGAGGAGTAGGGATTTCTTGAGTCGATTGTCTACGGACAGTTCAAGGATGCATCATCAATGGACCTATCGAGAAGGAAGGTGAATCGGTTGTCTACTGGTGGTTTGAGATGCACCATCAATGGACCTTAGACAATAGAACTTCAAGTTGGTTGTCTACAGATGGTCATAGGACGTATCATCAACGTACCTATCGAGAAGGAAGGTGAATTAGTTATCTATTACTGGTTTGGAGATGCACCATCAATGGACCTATCAGAGGTAGAAATTGAATCGGTTGTCTACTGGTGGTTTGAGGACACACCATCAACAGACCTATCAGAGGTAGAAGTTGGATCGGTTGTCTACTAGTGGTTTGTGGACACACCATCAATGGACCTATTAGAGTTAGAAATATGAGAAGTTAGTAGTTGTTGTAAATTACATTTTTAATTGCTTAATTGATTTTGTCGAGTCAAAAAATTTTGCCCCTTCAATTAAGCAATAAAAATGGAATATTAAGAAAACAATCTCGAAAACATCCGGGAAGCCCGAGAAAGTCATTTCTAGATTGATTTTGCGATGGTTGTATCAAGGCGCTCTTGGAGGGCCAAAAGCTGCATTATTGTGCCCCGGAAGGGTTAAAAGTTGCATGGAGGTGCCCCAAAGGATTTTTCAAATTCTAGATTCTGGATCTTCGGATTGATCATCCATCAGAATTGTAGTACGGCATTCCTGTCGAGGAAGTTTTAAGATATTACTAATTGACATGAGTGCCATTTAAATTGCTTAACTAATTTTATGGAGACAAAAATTTTTGCCCCTTCAATTAAGTAATTAAAACAAAAGAATGAAAGAAAAGTTGAGTCATGATTTTTGGGAGTTCGGAGAAACTGTCGAGCTGTCTAGCGGGTCTAGCTGGTAAGCCCCTTGGATTCTCTCTCTTTGAATGTAGGTTAGAAGACAATTCTGAGATGCCCTTGATGATTACATTGAGGTGCCCCTAGGCAATCGCATCAAGGTGCCCTTGGGAGAAAATCTGAGTTCTGATTTTAGGATCCATCAGGTAGGTTGTCCACCAGGATTGCAACATGGTGTACCTATCAAGGAAATTTTGAAGCATTAGAAAACAATATGAATTGCATTTTTTTTACTTAATTGATTTTGTGGAACAAAAATATTTTTGCCCCTTCAATTAAGGAATAAAAACGGAAGAATGAAATAAGAGTTGAGATTTTCAGGAGTCTGGACAAGTAGCTGAGGTTGAGCGCATAGCTCAAAAACATTAGTTGACATGCCCTTGGGCGTAACCTAGAATATAGGATTGAGAACAATTCTGAGATGCCCCTCGACATGGCTGCTTGCTTAGAGGTTGAGTGAATGGCTTGAGGATACTTTTTCTGTGCTTTGTTTCATGTAGAATTCAGTATAGAATAATAGACATGACATTTATAAACATTATGCATGAATGTATGAATGCATGAGATGCTCAGGCTGATCATCTTCAAGATGACTGAATGGCTTGCTTGATCGACTTTATTCAGAGAGAGATTAACTTCTTGAAGAGAGAACATACAAAAGTGCATTGTTGTTCAGACGAGAGGTCACTAGGCTTACATGTTTGGATACCATGGCTAAGAAAGGGCCTGCAAATTCTATGTCGCTAGTATGACAAGTGACAGAAGGCTCCTCATAAACTATTCAAAGCGGCAAGTTAATTGCAAATTGATTGCTAGATCGAGCATGTCAAAGACAAGGGGGTGTACGAAGCAAAGTTGGGGAGATTACAGATCCTGGATAATGACCGACTGGATAACGACCGACTGCTAACACTACTAATGAACTCTACTATGGATGGTTTGGGAAGATTACAGACTCGAGATGCTTGGTCGCGGCCGAGATTGGAGTAGATACATGCAGAGGATGAATTTGAGACCTTCAAATCCATCAGACCAGAGGATGTATTCAGGCACTCTGATGATAATGACGATAATGCAGTTCTCTTGATGTGATCGATGGCAGTCATTTATCTTTGTTTTGATTTCCTTAATTTTTGCATAGACCAGAACATTGCGATGGGCCTATCAGACTTTGAGTGAGTGCATGGAGGCTTTGGGTATGGCACTAGGAAAGAGGAAGGCAATACAATTTTGGATTTTGCACTAGCTCATGATTTGGTTATAGCCAACAATTAGTTCAAAAAGTGAGATTCTCACTTATTACCTACAAGAGTGGGGGTAATCAAAGCCAAATAGATTTTCTGCTTACTAGAAGTAGAAATAAGGCTTTGTGCAAAGACTGTAAGGTTATTCTGGGAGAAGCGCTAACATCTCAACATAGGCTATTAGTCTTGGACATCAAGAAAATGGATATTTGGAGAAAGAGAAAAGAATATAGGGAACCCAAGATTAGATGGTGGGCCCTTAAGGGTATCAAGATGTTGGAGTTTAAGAAAAAGGTATTAGATGGAGGATTTGGAGATATGGAAATCGACACAAACTCAACATCGAAAGTAATGGGAGAACGTGTACGGAAAGTAGCAGGTGAAGTGTTAGGGATTTCTAAGGGATAAGGACCTCGCCCTCAGGATGTATGGTGGTGGAATGAGGAGGTTCAAAATGTTATGAAGGAGAATAGGTATTGGTATAAGATGTTACCAAAAGCAACTAATGGTTAGGCTTTTGAGAAATACAAGAGGGCTAAGAAAGAAGCTAAGAAGGCTGTTAGTCAAGCACAAGGTAAATACTTTGAAGGCTTGTACCAAAAGCTAGGAACACGTGAAGGAGAGAGAGACATATACGAGCTAGCTCGATTGAGTGATAAGAAGACAAAGGATTTGAATGGAGTTAAATGCATTAAAGATGAAACATAAAGAGTCTTGTTAGGAGATAGAGAGATCAAAGAGAGATGGAGAAACTACTTTGATCGGTTATTCAATAATGGAAAGGAAGATGACATTGCAGGATTGGAGGTAAGCGGAGTTGAGAAAAACCTAAATTACACAAGAAGAATTATGCATAATGAAGTGAAGGAAGCGCTGAAAAGGATGAAGGTAGGGAAAGCATGTGGACCAGATAACATATCGATTGAGGCATGGAAATGCCTTGGAGATGAGGGAATAGTTTGGTTAACCAAACTATTTAACTCTATATATAGGGAGAGGAAAATGCTAGACTAGTGGAGAAGAAGCACCCTTATACCTATATTTAAGAACAAATGAGATATACAAGACTGCTCTAATTATCGAGGTATTAAACTGATGAGTCATACAATGAAACTTTGGGAGAGAGTGATTGAACACGGTCTTAGGATGATCGCTAAGGTTTCCAGAAACCAATTTGGTTTCAAGCCTGGTAGGTCCATGACTAAAGCTATTTTTCTTATGAGAAATCTAATGGAGATATATAGGGAGAAGAAGAAGGACATTCATATGGTTTTCATTGACTTAGAGAAAGCATATGATAGAGTGTCGAGGAAAGTACTTTGGTGGGCACTGGAGAAAAAAGGTATTCACGTAAAGTACATAAACTTAATAAAGGACATGTATGAAGGGGCGGTAACAAGTGTTAAAACTAGACAAGGAGTGACAGAGGAGTTTCCCATCACGATTGGATTGCATTAAGGATCATCTCTAAGCCCATTTTTATTTGCCCTAGTTATGGATGAGTTAACCACCAAAATACAAGACGACATCGCATGGTGTATATTGTTTGCAGATGACATCGTATTGGTTGATGAATCAAGGGAATGGGTGAACAAGAAGCTAGAGGTGTGGAGAAATGCATTAGAGAGTAAAGGTTGTAAGTAGAGTAGAAGTAAGACGGAGTATTTGCACACCAAGTTCAACTTATGGAAAGGAGACGAAGGAGAAGTAAAACTAGGAGATACAATCATACCAAAATGCAAATGATTTAGGTATTTGGGCTCTATCTTCCACGAGGAGGGGATGATTGATATTGATGTAACTCATAGAATTAATGTAGGATGGATGAAATGGAGAAGTGCTACCAGAGTCTTTTATGACAAAAAGATACCTTTAAAAGTGAAAGGTAAATTCTATGGAATGGTGGCTAGGCTAGCCATGACATATGGGAGTGAATGTTGGGCTATTAAGATGCATCATATTCAAAGGATGAATGTGGCGGAAATGAGGATGCTTAGGTGGATGAGTGGGCATACAAGGATGGATCGAATTAGAAATGAATGCATCAGCCAAAAGACCGGTGTGGTACATATTGAGGATAAACTCAGAGAAGGACGACTAAGGTGGTATGGACATGTGCTACGTAGACCAATAGATGCTCCAGTTAGAAAATGTGAGAACTTATGGACAGAGAGTAAGGGTAGAGGGAGAGGTAGACCTAAGATTACTTGGAGGGAAACTATTTCTAAGGATATGCGTTCATTCGGTATGGATGAAAATTTGGCTTTTGATAGAGCTTCATGGCGTCGGAAGATCCATATAGTCGACCCCACCTAGCGTGGGATTTAAGGCTTAGTTGGTTGGTTGGTTGGTTGGTATGTTTTTATGTCCTAATTTTTGCCTGGACTGCCCTTTTTGGGTTTTTAATCCAGCTGACTTTCCCTGGCTTTTGTATAGACCTCGTTGTTTTCAGCCTATCAGGATTTTTGCCTTTTATTTTTTCTTTTCTTTTCTTTTAAGGAATTGGGTTGACTGCACAGAACCCCACGTTCGAGTTATTTGCAACATTTTGCCTTTTGGACACCCAATAAATTCATTCAAGCACAAATATAAAGGACTCAGTAAAATGACATTTCCATTAAATGAAGTAAGTTTGAGTACATGATGATGATAACCATTTCTATTGACACAAACTCTGGTGTTAACCAACCTATGAAGTTTTTCTAGCCAACACACTCTCTTTGCTCACCTGGCCCTAACTTTTGCCTAGACCACCTTTTTCGGGTTTTTAGTCTAGCGGGCTATTCTTGCACCCTAACTTTTGCCTGACCGGTTCGTAGAATACCAATCAGCGGTATACACCCTAATTTGTGCCCGAGCTATAGAGGACCACTCGTCGGGTGATTGATTTTTTTTAATTTTTTACCTGCCACTTTTCTGGATTTGATTATTTTGGTTAAATATGATAGCGCTTCAACCTATTTTGATCAATAGGGTTTACAAAGTCACTACCGTCTATAATCATGCCCCTCGTGCTGAGTACCATTCTAGTTGCTCGAGGTATTTCCCATTTGGACAGAATTTCCCCCTAGGGTCGGGGTTAGAAGTCTCCACTTGCTTCAAAACTAGATTGTCGGCTTTTTACAGATACTCTTGATGTGGGGTTCAGTTGTTGTATGGCCTCGTTATGTGCTTTTGATACATCTGAAGACTGTTCAAGCCGTTCGAACCGTGCTTTAGTCCATGGGGGTCCCTTTGACTACGACTCTTAAGAACTTCATCTCAGTTTTGATTGGTAGAACGATTTCCATTTCATAGGCAAATGAAAAAGGTGTTTGATTTGGGAGAATTTTGACATTTGTTTGACATCTTCAAAGGGTGAACGATAGCTCATCGGCTCAATCCTTGATCCTTGCGGTAGTCTTGGAAATGAACTTCTTGATAAGCCGGTTTATAGCTTCGATTGCGCCACTAGCTTGTGGTTTATGTGGAGAGAATCTGCGATGTCGAAAACCATATTTTCTGATCAATCAGGTGGTCACCTATCTAGCTCATGGTCTATGAGGCGCAGCCCTACGGTGCTCGGCTCCATATCTCTTGATCAAGTCCATGGTTGCCCCTTGGGACCGAATCTCATATTCTGAGACTAAGTGGTGAAGTAGGTCATACCGAGCTAAGATGCATTTCTCAATGAACTTAGCCATCTTCTTGGCAGTTATGATGGCGATGGACTCGGCTTCCCCTGTTTTGAGAAGTAACTTGCCCCCACGATGATGAGGCGGTGTTCATTTATTGATGAGGGTCGAATCTCGCCGATCATACGTGAACCCCTCGCCTAGAATGGTCAAGGAGGGGAGAAATAGGGAAGGTTTATGGTTATTTTTTAAGGGAATGGGTATTGGGAAGAGTCAATGGTGTATTGGGGGTGGGAATTTTTAGAATGGGTGGGCGAAGAAAAGGTAAGCCTTAGTTCTGTCAAAGGTTGTCTGGCGATACTCCTTCTCTATAATCGGCTGACGCTTCTTAGGTAGTTCAAAAATAAGTTGGCCCTCGGTTGTGAGGCTCGTGACAAATCGACTGACATATTGAACCTATCCAAGGAAGAACTGAGCTTCTTTCCATTTTAGGTGTCAAGATGGCATGTTCGACAATCTGATGATTAACCCTGGTTATGTCTAGGTATGACTAGGCAAAAGTGTTATCAAGATCTTTAAGCACTTAATTTATCTCTCTTTTTCTTTCAAAAGTTAGGTCATTAGAAATGGTTACCATTTTAGGTTATCATCTGTACTCAAATTTATTTCAGTTAAAGGAATGTCATGATTACTAAACGCATTATGGTTATGATAAAATGAATGCATGGACCCATTGGGTGAAACATCAAGAAGATAAGCAAACATAAAGTCTTTGATTGAAATAAAAATGCCTTAAAGGCAGAGTGGTTCACATCTAAATACTAGAAAAAGAAAATTACATAATAGATAGATAATCATCCTCCATAGGAGGAGGGTCTTAATTGGTAGAACTGGTAGATTAGGCATCCTTAGTAGCTTTCATTGGCATGTCGTCCAGGACGAGATCTAGAACTGTCACTTGCCCAACTGATGACTTGTCTCCTTCATTCGCTAGAGACTTCATGATGCTTTCGACGCTTGAATTGGCTTGCGTAAGAGTGTTGGCTTAACTGGAGAAGACCATGGCCAACACAAATTCTTCGGGTAGACTGGAATTGATTGCACCTACCTCATTATTAGAGCTTGGTGATGGTTTCTTTTCAATGCTGGTCTTTCTGGTTGGCTGATCAAGTTTCCTTTCTCTTATCAAACCCCAAGTGGCCCTACCAAGAGGTTTGCATTGATCTATTTTGTGACCTGCCTGAACATGATAACAATATAAATTCCCTTTCTCTTTGGGTGTACGGGAATGATTTTCACGAAGAGGGCTAAGCATGCCTTTCTCTTGTATCTTGGCAAATAGGACACTAAGAGGGAGTTTCCACGAGGATATAAAAGCTTTCTGAGCAGGTATCCGAACAGGTGTAGGTTGAACCGCAGAGGCATTGGTTGAATTGCAAGAGCTTTGTCTTTAGAGCAAATGGCCTAATAAGCTCTTGCAGACCACTACCTCCTTTTGGTGAGCCAGAAAGCAGGGGTTTGATGGATAGATACTTTTTCTAACTCAACTGTCTTTCCTTCCCTTATCAAACGATCGATGTCTTAAATCAAAGTCCAGCATTCATCAGTCGGGTGACTTAGTTCGACGTGATACTCATAAAACCTATTCCTTTCATCGACTGTGGGAGGACTCCATGGGCATAATGGTTTAATCTTACCGTCTTTCCTTAACTTTGTGTATATGCTTCTCAAGGGTGCTTTCTACACTTTGCTTTAGTTGCCTTCCATATGGGTGTCTGATCAACAACCCGAACTTGATTAAGGGGAACACAATATAACTTCTTCTCTTGCGTAAGTCGCTCTTTCATTTTGGCCCAAGAAGGGATATCACGTGACCTACCAATTCTTTGACCTCCTTTGGGATTTCCATTCGGTCCTCTCTCAGTACTAAAAAGCAAGAACTTTTGCAATAGAACCTCTACTTTGGGTGTCATGCCCGGAGATTGCATGACCTAGCCACTGGATGGATGGGGTGTGCCAAACTAGAAGAGTGAAGCAAGCGATGAGGTTTTGACTTGAGAACTAACCCACAGATTAGAATCAAAAGGGTTTTGTAGGTAAGTAGTCCCTCTCAGGGCAATAATAAATTGAGTAGGAGCAGGAGAAAAGGACTTTGGAGGCATCTGAGGTTGAGCTAAATTCTGATCTAGTTGGGATAGACCTGATCAGGACTGGATGGGTTAAATTGACAGAGTGGGTTAAAACTAATCTGGGGTTACTAGGGTCAGTGGAATCTAGCTCACACTAGTGAGAAAATCAGGATTGAAGGTATGGTTTGGAGCTTGAGTTGGATAAATGAACATGGGCGGTTGAGATTTTGCGACATCCTAACCAAACTAAAATGGAACCGGTGAAGGCTGAATAGGGTATTGCACACACTAAACAGCTGAATTAGCTTAACAGCAGATTGAATTTGAAATTATAGAACCTGAACTAACCCATTCTGAGCGGTCTCTAGCTGTCCCTAAGCTTGAATACCAATCATCGGAATCCTATGAACGCTTCTTTTCTCTTCCAAAACTGCGCGAACTAAATCTTGGATTTTCCCTTGAATTGCATCTTGGACCTGATCAGATCGGAGAAACACTGCCATAGTATTGGCAATTCTGGAACTCTGCGGAGACTGACCCTAATCAGGTGGAGGGAGAGGAAAGGGAGTACCCTCGGATGGAACCCTATCAATAATCGGCAAACCAGACATAGTAGATAAAAACCAGATTCCAAAACTAAGCTTGAAACTGAACTCAGACCCACAGAACGGCGAATTAGACGATGATCGAGTCTGATGGTAGCGGTGCCTTGGTCTAACTCTGAAATCGGAAGATGATCAGCCCAAATCGAACCATGGATAAAATGAATGATTACATAATCGTTCCAATGATGAATGCCATATACATTGGGGTGGTTTAGAGAGGTAGAGAGTAGAAGGGCTTATGATGTGGAGCTTGTCTCCAAAATACGCGAGACATGTGAACCCTCGTCATGTCTAGCAAACTAGATACGGGTCATTGGGACTCAAACGATCTCATGCATTTTGTTAAACTCCCCCTTCAAGCGAGGGGAGGGTAGAGGCAAGCAAAAAGTGAAATAAAAAAAAAGGTCGGCCACTAGCGGCCTATGCATGAAGTGCGTATGCATGAGCACAACACAAGTAGCACACGAAAGCAAATAAACTTCTTCAAACCTTATGACTCACGTGCAACGTATTTGAAATCTAGGGCTACCTCTAGCGCCAGGGAATGGCAAGAGAGTATGCAACCTAGGTCTAAATTGTTTTAGTGAACCTAAGGGGAAGTTTCTATGGCTATATTTATCGTGGTTCATCGTCTCAAATTGCTGGTGTCGTGGAACGACACTATAAAAGGGTCTTGTTTACCTTGATTCCATGTAACTCAACCACTCCTCAAATGAATGCGATCGCAGGAATTACACGTAGGTTAAAATGAGTGATCCACCCACAAATATCCCCAATTCCTAGCGGACATGAGGTATACAAGCGAGCTTCACGGGCTGAAATAATGGCACCTTAAAACTTAGAAACTAACTAAGTGGTGGATAGAAAAGGCATAAGAAATAAAGCTTTGAAAATAATTTAGGCACATCATCAAAAATCCTTCAACCAAATTTTGAAAAAGAAAGCAATTTTCCAAATTTTAAGTTAAAAGGAAATCCCCAGCAAAGTCGCCACTATGAGCGAACAACCTCTTTCCCGACCCGCGAGGACCCATGAGAAGCATAGCACGGGGGTGGAAAATAACGAGTGCTGTGAAGCGAGCCGAGGGATTATCCTCATTTTAGCGTGATAAAAGATAGGTCGATGAAATCGATGTTGATGTTGAATTTAAGTCCAATTTACGTGTTAAGGGATACGAGACTTGAAATCCCGTATTTTAAGATAGAGTCGCTACCCGGTTAAGCTCCATTGGGAATTTGGGTACGATATTCCCACCGGGTGGTTAGACCATACCTTAAAACAGAGATTCCAAGTCCGGATGATGTTGCTTACTTTTCAATTTTTAAATCAAACCATTTATATTTCAATAAACGTGGCTTTAGTTCTTATGCGATTTAAATCTGGTTATTGTTTAGAGTTTTCGATTTATATGTCATACATCACCAAAAGCAGTAAATAAAGCAAATAAATTATTATTACAAGGCTTTACAAATACCTATACATTTTTCTAATGCGGGACAGTAAAGAAAGCGGATAAATAAAGCAAATAAAGAGGGACCGAAATGGGCCTCAACCGAACATACCAACACCAAAATGGCTTGAAATATGATAAATAAATCACAAATAATGCATAAATAATAAAAGACAGAAAAACAAATTTTATTACGGAGAAAAAAATATTTTTTGGGAATTTTTAAGGTTAAAAAGGCATTTTTAAGCATTTGATGGTTATTTAATTAATTTAAATGACAAAATAAATAAATAAATAAATTAAATTAAATATATTCCAGAATATTTAGATTTTTAGAAAATATTTTCGGCCAAAATCGGGGTAAAAAATGCAAGAAAACGACAAAAAGGGATTGAATATCAAATTTCGGCGGTCAAAGCTATGGCGACAGCTTTGACCGCCGTCACTATAGCCTTGAACGCTATAGTGGCAGCGGTGGAGGCTATAGCGGCGGCAGGCAAGGCTCTCACTATAGCCTTGGCCGTCGAGATTTGCTTTTAAGGGGGGAATCGGTGTTTTTGGATCCATAAACTCGAAATCATTGAAGTTTTAAGTCGTAATCTACTATATTTCAACAGATCTAGACTTAAAATATACAAATAATGTTGATTTTATGAATTTGGGTAAGGAAATACCTAAAAATTGAAAGAAATAAGGAGAACTCTATAGGGGTGGAGTTCACCTCTATAGCTATAGCCTTCACCGCTATAGCAGTAGCGGCCAAGGCTATAGGGATAGAGGTGAAGGCTATCCCTATAAAGGTAAGATTATTTTCTGACAGTTTTCCAAAAACACCGAAGAAAAACCAAGAACAAACACCAAAAAATGCAAGAACAGCAACAATAAAGCAATAAAGAAGAGTAAATAGATAAGGGAACTCAATTTTGTTACCTCTAAGCCGTGAATCTAACTTTGGAGACTCGACCCGGACGTGTGGCAAGCTTTCGATGATTTTTAGATGAAATAGTGACGGAATCAGTGACGAAAATAGTGACAGATTATTTAGGTCATATTTAAGAAAACCCTATTTAATCCATTTTAACCTATGATTTGTAATTGATTTTAGTGTTTAAGCTATAAGATCAAGCCTAAGAATAACTAAGAATCGCGATTAGAATGCTTCTCTAGTTCTTCACTTTCTCACTCTTGTTCTTCATTTTCTCTCAAAAAAGTGATTCTAATTCTAAATTCTGGAGAAAAGTCTCTAATCTCTATCCTAGATGGGTTTAAATACTCCCACACTCAAAAATACACCGGCTTGGGAGAAATTCGGTGGAAAATACGTGGCCCAACCAAAGAGGGGAGAAGGAAACGAAGTGGCACGGCCAAAAAAATGGTCGTGCCAAACCCGCCGCTACCGTGGCAGTAGCTACTACCATGGTAGCGGCCAAAGCTACCATAGTGGCAAGGGGTGGCCACAACGGGGGTGGCCACCCCGGTGGCAATCACCACCACAAACAGTGGCGGTGGCCGCCACCACTGCGGCAGTGGCCGCAACCTCATTGGCGGTGACCGCCACTGGAGGGCAAGTTGCCGCCGCAGCAATAGCAGGGAGGGCTAGGGTTTAGGGCAATTAGGGTTAGGTTAATTAGGGTTTCTAGTGTTAGGTTAATTAGGGTTTCTAGGGTTTCAAGGGGCGCAGATTAGGGTTTTGGCTTCCGAGGCCTACAACTTTCACTACGGTTATCCAATTAAAGCAATTCTTGACATTCCGAAAAGCTTAGAGAGTATAGAATCCAACAATATAAACGAGACTTGCTGAAAATTTTTGAATGTTACAGAATATTGTGAAACAAATTATTGTGCGTGAGGGAAAGTAAAACGGTTAATTCTAAACACATATGAATGATATTTAAGCACTGCAAGGTCCAAAATCAGCAAAAGGGTACTTGCCAAACATGATTCGACCTTCAAAGAATAGAACAACTAGACCACATAAGGTCAAAGCAACAAGTCATCATCATTCCAAGGGTCACCGAAAAGCCCGGCTCACAACGGGGAGCCTATGCTCCCCCTATATAAAGAGCTCTCATTCCCCATTCTCAAATGTACCACAAGATCATTCAAGACTTGATTTTAGATTCCAACGCAATATCTCTCAAGTCAACTCAAGTGCAAATTCTTTTTATTTCGGGTGCGTTTTGGAGTAGTCTAGTAGCTACTCAAAGCTTTGTGGTTCTTCCTCGTTGGGAGGTTTTAATTGGTGGGGTTCGTGTGGATACTCATAGAGGCTATCCTATACTTAGAGGCTTGTATAAGAAGGTTCTGCCAAAGCATGCTTAAATTTTTAAGCCCTCTAATTGTCTTTTAATTATTAAGTCCTTTTATTAAGCATTTTAAGACTTAATAATTATTCTACACAGGTTATATTGCATGCTTAGTTTATTTTATACCTTGACTATAACTTAGAGTTATAACATGTTTAAAATAAAATATTTTTATGCTAGGATATAATTTAGAATTATAGTACGCCTAGCCTATGCATGCTAACTTAAGTAGAGAATTAATTTAGTTAAGGCTTTAATTAATTTATATGCTACTAATAGGAGTTCCTAGGCAAAAGGGACAAAATTTTTAATTTCCCCCGTGCCTCTTATGTATATTCAAAGTGGCTGCCAGTTCCCATCAAACGTAACCTCATTTCAGATTAAAACTGGACAGATTTATAGAAAAAGAACTGAATAAAAATGAGATTTCCTTCCATATGGGTATGGCGCACGAATTTAGTATCCCTAGGGACATAAGGGTGCCAACAAGGTCCATATGGGTTAAGACCAGACCCAAAACAGATCAAAGGATAGATCAAGGCAAAAAAATGAAAATGACAATGAAATAATGCAAAGTGAGTCTCTTTGAAACTCAGGAGTGTACCTTTATGCCGTGAATCCACTTTGAAGTGATCCCAATGTAGAGTGAGTGTTTGTGTGGAAAGAACCTTCGCCCAATCCTAAATATGAAGCTAGAAATGAATAAAATGTGGCCAAAATCAATGTAGAATGATTTTCCCCCTATTTTATAACTTCTATACCTCTTATATACCCTTTCTATTACTATAAAAATTGCTGGAAAATGCTATATGAATTATATATAATGATTCTAACTTGATTCGCTTTGAAAGTGAGGCAAAATGTCTCTATTTATAGGAAAAAAATTGAGCCTAAATGCAATAAAGATAATTTATGAGTGATTTTCTCCGGATATGGCATCATTGCAATCAGACCAGCCTGATTGCTCGCGAGTGGGACCCGTACAGGTGGGTGAGGACCCATACAGGTTCTGATGGGACCCGTATGGGTCCCTCCTAGCCATGTGGGAGATATGGGTTGTATGGGTCAACCTGTGGACCCGTACCCCTAGGTATGCCCGTACGGGTCCCCAAAGGCAGTCTAGGTCACCAAACTCTAGCAAAACTCATCTATGTTGTAGTAGGAATACCTCTGATGGATAACACTTGTAAGAGATTGCATTATCTAGCTCTTGGCATTGTTTTATGAGAAGGACCATAAAAATCCAGTGCTCACAGTGTCTAGTTTATTAAATGAACAAAATAGGCAATGAAATAGGTCCAGAAATTTGTAAACAAACCACTTTGTAATTTTAAGCATCTAGCTACATTTAAAATGTGTTGATGTTTTCTCTCCACCAAACCATTTTGTTAAGGTGTCTCAAAACAAGATTTTTGGTGGAGAATTCCATTTTTGGCATAAAAGTATGTAAATTGAATTTAGGACCATTGCCAGACCCGATTATCTTAGTGGACTTACCAAACTGACTTTTGACCAGGGCATAGAAATTTGGAATTATATTAACAACTTTACTTTTAGTGTTCATAGTAATTGTCCAAGTAAATCTACTAAAATCATCAATGATTGTAAGAAAGTATCTAGCACCATTCATAGTAATAACAGTTGGTCCCCATATATCAACGTGTACAAGATTAAACATTTCATTTGAAATAGAAATAGGAAATGGCAATTTCTTTTTCTTTGATTGATGACAAATATCACATACAAGGTCAACATATACACTTATTTCAGGATGTTTCTTTTGTAAAGTAGTTAATCTCTTATTTGATAAATGTCCTAATCTATAATGCCATAAATCCTCTTTATTGCATTTCACAGTAAAAGCAGCATTTGCAAATTCTAATACTGAAATATTGAGAAAATATGGATTACTAATCACATCAACCGAACCAATCTTCTTCTTGGTCATAATATCTTGTACTAACCATTGAGAAGAATTAAAAACCAATTCACAGTTCAAGGTTTTTATCAATTTTGTAGCAGAGATAAGATTATATTGAAAAGAAGAAACATATAAGTCATCATATAAAACTAACTTATTACTAAGATGCATATCTCCTATATGTGTAACTACAAGCTTCTCCTCATTAGGTAAGATAACATTCCAATTGTTTACAGTTCTAACATTAGCAAGCTTAGTCATGGAATTCACTATATGGCAACTAGCTCTTGTGTCCATAATTCAGGTGTCCCAAGAGAATGATACATATTTACCTGATATGTCATTTTTGTTGTTATGATTAGCCTGATGAATCCTTTCAACTGTAGTAGAAGTAGCATATACATTATTTTGTATAGAGACAACATTTCGCATTCCTTGTTGGCTTGCATTTGTGTTTTGACTAGTGGTTTCATGTATCATCTATGCTATTTGTGACCACCATTCTTGTAAAAAAATGTGAGGCCCCTACTGATTACTATAAGAGCTATAGCCAACCACTGGTTCCATGTGCATTGGCTCCATGTTTTCGTTATAGAAATTTTGTGCATCAAGGTCCCTTTCAATCATATCTTACTCCTCCATTTCTTTTAAACCAGTCACTGCATTAACCCTGTTGAACCTTGATTTAAAATTTAGAGGGTAATTGTTCTTCTTCTAGAAATTTACAACCAAATGGCTGCCTTTACAAAAAGAACAATGCACCATTCTACTATTTTGATTATAACCTTGAAAATTATGTCTTCTGTATGGCTGATTGTAATCAGTGTTAGCAGAATCACTATTACTATTATTTCTTGAGAATCCTCTCACACCATTATTGTTGTTGTTATTGTAATAGCCATTACCCTAAAAATTTCCTTGCCTAACAAATGAAGCCACTTCTTGAACTCCCATACCAAACTTTCTTTCACTAATCAAAAACTCCCTTTTAAACTGTAATACTAATGAGAAAACCTTGTTCATGGTTAGTTAAGGGTCCATTGCTATAATTTGAGACTTTATATTGGCAAAAGAAGTATTTAATCTTTCCAAGAAGCATATTACTGAATTCACTTCTTATTTTTTATGCATAGCAGCAGCTATGTTATAAAAGAAGTCTTCGCATATGCAAGTAGGCAATTTGTAGAGAAGTAAAGAACTCAATTACTATTTTATTACCTTGCGACATTGCGAATAATTCCGTTCGTGGATCATCTAGCCTATAGACATCTGATTGCGCAAATTACTCATTCAGATCATCCTAAGGATCTTGAACTACTTCAAAGCTGATTGTTGCTTGAGCAATAGAAGGATAAAGAGCATGAATCAAACATGATAACACCCTGTTATTGCATCTTCTCCAAGAAGAGAATAAAGGATCGGTAAGATTAGGTTTTTGTATTGTTCCATCAATAAATTCAAGCTTATTCTTGGACATTAGGGCCATCCTCATGTTGCACGCCCAAGAATGATAGTTCCTTCTGTAAAGAATTGGTGTAATAAGGACTATAGAAGGATTCTCGCTTGAATAAAGATAATAAGGATTGTTTTCATCCATACGAGCTTGATTTCTCGCCATCGACAGAATTATCACAAAAAAGACTCAATACTGATTGAATCAAAAAAACATAGAAGAAAAAGAAGAACTTAGCTGTGGAAGTGATTTAGCTTTGATACCATATGAAGATTATGAACAAGAAAATGAAGAACAAAATATTGAGATTCAAGAGAGAGAGAGAGAATTTGTGTTTTTATTTAATTGAAAAAGTTGTAAAGAATACAATTCGTTGTTTCAGATTTCCCCCTTTTGTACATTTAAACCTAATTGGCTAAACAATACAAATTTACTAAAATTCCCCTAAACTAATTCAACGGATATTAACTAATTTATAAGTAGGATTTCTAAAATACAGCATGTATCTCAATTCATACATTGAAAATTTTATTATTTCTTCTTCTCATTTGGCCTTTTGAGGTGCATTTTTCTCTTAAAATATTAGTTACAATTGTAGGAAAACTCTGGGGGATATATGAGACGTTTCCTTTGGAAAGGCAAAGCTGACGGAAGATGTCTTAATAGATGTCTCACGTGATATTGATTCCAAAAATCCCCGGGTCGTGTAGCATAAATAATTATAGACCGGTTGCCTTGATACACAGAATTTATAAATTGATTGTGAAAGTGTTTACTAACTGTATTCAGCCATGTTTAGAGGCTCCAATTTTGGATTCCCAATTTGGTTTTATCAAAGGAACGAGCATCCATAAGTGCTCATTTATTGCCTCAAAGGTGTTGCACTCAATTCACTCATGAAGACAATCATGCTTTGTATTGAAATTGGCTTTCCAAAAGGCATACGATAGCGTGTCATGGAACTATATTGCCAAAGTTCCAAAGAGGATGAAATTTGATGATAAATGGGTTTCTTGGTTGCGAAACTATAGAAAGCAATCTTCAACCTCTATTCTGATCAATGGGGTACCATGTGACCAAATTCGAATTCATAGTGGTGTAAAACAAGGGGACCTGTTGTCACCTTCTATCTTTTTATTAGCCATCGAGGGATTGAAAGAACTAATGGATGCTAGTATTTGGGAAGGACTATTACTAGGGTTTACGATTCAAGATTTGGCAAGGGATGTATCAGTTTTATAGTTCGCCGATGATACAATTTGCTTTTTACCTGCAGATGTGTCTATGCTACATATGCTTATTCATGTACTGTGGTGTTTTGAGTTGTGTGAGCATTGGATTTTAACGATCCTTCTCACGAAACTATGATGAGAGCTATATGATGCAATGTCTTTCAGGTGTTGTCCATCAGAGGTGTTCATACTACTGCAGAGTTGAGTTTGGCCAAAGTTTGGAGACCTAGTCTTCCCTTAGGGACCCGTACGGTTGCTTCCTGGTGGTATGGATCCACCGGCAGACCCGTATAGGTCATTCCTTCAATATGCTTGGGGAGGGACCCGTATGAGTCATACGGGTGGGGCCCCACCTGTACGAGTCCTCTTATTGCCTAAACAGGCTCTTTTGGAAGGGAATCCTTTCCTATTTTGGGAAAAGGCAGATCATGAACGTGATTTATTGCATTTAGACCTCCTTTCCCTTATAAATAGGGCCCTTCTCTTCACATTTTTCACACACACATCTCATATGAAAATTATGCTAAAACTCTAGCAATTTCTATAGGTATAGAAAAGGTATAGTGGAGGTATAGAAGGTATAAAATAGGGAGAAAACCCTTCCTTTGAGGTTTTGTCCACATTTTATTCTTTCCTAGCTTCTTTTATTAGGGTTTAGGGGAGGTTCTGTCCATACAAATACTCACCTAAATAGCCCTATTTCATCATCTACTTTGGCCAGGCTCTCTCAATTGTAAAGGGATCGTCTCAAAGTGGATTCATGCCGCAAAGGTAACACTCCTGAGTTTTAAAGAGAGTCATATCTCAGTTATTTCATTATTATTATTCTCTGCTCCTTCTATTATATCTGTTCCTTTCATTTCTTGTCTCGGGTCTGGTCCTAACCCATATGAGCCTTGTTGGCACCATATATCCCCAAAGATATCAAATCGGTGCGCCATACTTATACGAAAGGAAATCCCTTTTTGTTTTATTTTTCTAGCTCCAATCTATTAATCTGTTAATCTGTAAATTGAACTAAACAAAGTTTCTGGCTGGATCAGACAGGACCCGTATGGGTAGGCCATACCCGTATCGGTCCTCCTTGGTAGCCGTATGGGTCCCACCCACCTGTACGGGCACCAGCCTCAGGCAGATTACAGAACTCATTTTAACTGGTTAAAAAAATCAATCCAACTCACCATTTGCCATGCGATCATTTTCACTAATAATATGGTAAATCAACCCACTAAAGTTAAAATGTGCTCTTACCACAAAATACGCTGAAGTGCTGATTTATGATGTGCTATAAACTGTGTAAGATCTGTGGATACAGGGGAATTTATTTTCATTTTGTTTTATAACATAGAACAAATGTAAAGGCTCTCTTTGCAATTCCCCCATTTTTCCACCGGTTGTAATTTCTATTCCCCCATTTATTACTTGTGCTTTATTGTAATATGTAAATGCATGTAACGAGTGTGAAAGAGTGTAGAAATAGGATTTCTGTGATAATTCCCTAAATGATGAAAACTAAAATGGTTTTACGCGGTGAATGTAATTTTGAATCAACTAAATGAGAAATAAGTTACTCATCCGATACCCGAATCTCTAATCCAATAGGTATGAGTCTCCCGCCCAGAGGTAACCGTACCAAAACTCTTTCCCAAGTAGACAACTTGGGTGGCGACTCTATCAATTGTATCGAGATTTCGATTCTTTTATTCATTAAAAATTGGCTTCTTGTGTAAACTTTAACTAAAAATGATTTATCACGCCTAAATCCAACCAAACCCCCATTGGGCCCCGCCTCTCATACAAGCGCCAAGGGGGACCTACATATCATCGACACCTCACAAGTTGATTTCAAGATTAAGGATAAACTACGGCAAGAGTTCATTACTCGGGGTCAATGTTCACGAATCCGTTTTATAGTTCAGTGCCAATTTTATAGGATGCAAAATGGAGAAACTTCTGATTATGTATTTGGGCGCCCCTCTTAGTTGGAAATGGATCCCCATTTCATCTTGGACCCCATTAGTATTGAAGTTTTAGAACAGATTAGCGAGTTGGAAAGGCAATTGCTTGTCCTACGAGGGGAGGGTGGTGTTAATTAAGTCGGTGTTGGCGTCGCTTCCAATTTATTTAATGTCACTATAAAAGATGCATGTAAAGGTTATAGACAAGCTAACCCAATTAATGTGGAACTTTTTATGGAAAGGAGACTCTAATGCGAGAAGCTTGTGCAAGGTGGGTTGGAACACGATGCTTTGCCTAAAGAATTAGGAGGGTTATACTTAATGGACTTCAAATTAACCAATTGTAGTTTACTTTTGAAATGGCTTTGGAGATTGCGTGAAGTAAGTCATCGTTCGTTTTGGTACGAAATATGCGTCCATCGCTATGGTTTTGTGTCATGGGTTGAGTTTGAAAGTTTTGATACTCGGATTATGTCTCGTATTTGGAAATGTGTGGCAGCATCTTGTGTTTCATTTGAGATATTTTGGATGGTGTTCAAGAGCCAAACCCGTGTGGTTATAGGAAATGAAATTTCAACGTCCTTTTGGCACGATAATTTGGCTGCGGACCAGCTGCTTGGCACCTTATTTGCTGACATATACCCAATTTGTAACAGGAAATTTTGCACGGTTCTACAGGGGTGTGAGTTCTTATTTGGGGAAGATCCTTTTATTCGGCCCTTTTGGAAACGCAGCTTGCGAATTTCATCCCAATAGCGTTGTCGACAGTTAAGAAGATGGATCCTTGAAGCATTTCCGTACTACTTTGATACCGAGGAGGCAGTTTTCGTGGCAAGGTGCAAAGGAGATGTATTTTGCCCCAGGTTGCGGACAGATTTTTATGGGTCTGTGAGGCTAATAACAAATATTCGGCCAGTTCTTTCTATCGACAATACTATCGTTTACCTAGGTGGAACACGCCGAGAATGAATTTTAAGTTTGTTTGGGATGCAAATTTACGAAAATTAGATTCTTCGCGTGGCTTATGTTTCATGGAAGCATACCGACGAAATCCTTCTTGGTCAGTAGAGGATGCAGCGCGGTGGAAAATGATAGCTGTCCCTTCTGTGGTGCGACCGAAACGATGAATCACACATTATTTTTTTGTCCGAGGAGCTTGAGAGAATGGCACCAATTATTCAAGTTTTTTCGGATATCAATTGCTATGCTGTCTACGAGTTGGGAGTTTGTTGATCTATGGCGGTCCCATTTCACCGTAGGTCCCAATCGAGAGTTCACTACGACGCTATGGTATGTGATTACATGGAAGCTGTGGAGGCGTCAAAATAAATTCATCTTTGAAGGGGTTCCTGACTTGGAGGATCTACTACTTTCGAGCATTTATTTTTGTTAGTTTTTGTTTGTGTGCAAGAAGCACAGTATGGGCTTTGTAATTTCGGATGTTTTTATGTCTCCACAACGACCAAGACCGACCATAAGGGGGAGCGAGTGGAGCGACTGCTCAGGGCCCCAAATTTTCGGGGGGCCTCATTTTCCTCTAAGGTAAAGTATGATTATAAAATTAATATTGTATAATTAAAGATGCATAAATTGAATTGCAATTATTCCCTGATGTCGCGGTCGAGCCAAATGATTTTTCTCTACAGCGCATGGGTTCGATCTCTGCCGCCATTTTGTTTTTAATTAATCTCCTTTTTTCGTTAAAACATTGTTATCTTCTTTAAAGTACACAATTCTTTTGTATTTCTATCTTCCTTAAACTAAATAATTCTTTTATATTGCTGTAAAACAAATTTTCTTTTCAATCTTTAAAGTCTTTGATATGAAAATAAAAAAATAAATTTTAATTTTCTTTATTTACATAAAAGAAGGTATATATTAACATAAAAACATGATTATATTAACATTTAGATCTAATTTTTTTTATAAAAAAATTTATAATTTGTAATTGTTTTCTTATTAGTTTTATTTTATCTCACAAATCTCTCAGTATAAACAAGAAATAACAAGAGTTTTAAGCATTTATTATTTCACAATTGATTAGTGATGATTTAACATTAGCTTTTTAAATAAGTTTTTTTCCAATTTAGTATTCTTTTAAGGCTAGATAAAACTTAACTGATTTGTTAAATATATTACTTTTTTTGCTCACAAGCAATCAATTCTGATATTTTTTTATTTCGCTTCTTTAATTACAATTTGTAAGGCAAAAGCTAGTATAGTATATTGAGTACTAGAATTTTTTTAAAACAAAATTGCCTCATTTTGGCCTACATTAAATGTAAAGAAAAATCTTCAACCCGCTCCGGATGTGATTCGAACATATGACCTCTAGAGATCACAGCTTCAATATTAATCACTAGGTCAACACCCCAAGCACATAGTGAGTATTAGAATTGATAGATAGTTTTGTATTTAAAAACATAACAAATATTAGTTTAGTTGTTTTAAATATATTTTTAAGATTCTAATACCGCATTTTAATTAAAGCTATTGTATTCTTATATCTTTTAAGAAATATCAATAATTAATAAAATTATCATTTCCTTGTGAGGGAAAATTAATAAACTCGTCGATGTGGTAAATTTACAAGTATTTTTAACTAAGGAAAAGAATTCATGAGAATGTGATATTAGATAAAAAAAATTTTGGTAAAAAATCGTTCGAAATTTGCTTCAAAAAATATCCGAATAACCAAAATTTCAAATGATAATATCATAGTCCGAAAAATATATGCATATACCAAATTTTAAAGATTTTTATTACTTATTAGTGAAATATAAATTTTGTTGCTAATTTTGTTTAAACATAGTCATTCTATAGGCCCCTATTTTAATTTTCGCTGAGGGCCCCAAAATTTTTTAAAACGACCCTGACAATGACTCCTATCATATAATTGATCTTGTTGATCACACCTTCTGATTAACATTTTTTAATCAATAAATCACCTGGCCATATTGGCTAGGTAATTTCATTAAAAAAAAGTAGAGTATCATGTGATGTTATGTGTTTCAACTTCTCTACTGTTGGCCTCAACCTTTATCATTTGTCTTAAAAAACACAAGACTTCTCTTCGTATGGTTTTGAAAGATTAACGATCTAGATGCCAACTCTATTTGGAAACTTTTGTGTACATAACGCCGACATTTCAAATTGTCATTCATTGGAAAGACAACTCAATCCTTTTCTCTCCAATTTGGACGGTACTGCTAAGGCCTCCACTACCAATGAGCACTCTTGGAATTTTTCCTCTCTAATGTCCCAACTTGTTGAAAATTTTTGTTTTATATTATTTCAAAAAGAATTATTTTGATATTTTGAATATTATTGTTTTTAATGGTAAATAATTCTATACATTTTAAAAGCATTAAGTTTTATAATTATTAATATTAATATTTATGAGTTAAATTATTGCCACATGTTTGTGTTTTAATGAGAATTAATTTTCTCTTTAATGGCAATACGTTTTACATTTATATTATTTGGTTTTGAAAATAATCTTTTGACTTTGGGAGTAACGCAAAGAATTAGCATATAATTATGTATATAATTATTGTGCGTTTAATGACTATTAATAGTTATATTATTTTCACTATAGAATGACTCTTTTGTTTTGTGATTTGCGAAATACAACCTTTACATATGCTCTATTCTATTTTTGTACAATATCATTACTTTTGAGTTTGTGATAACTTTCCAACAAAATTTTATTCTCTCTTCTTTATCCTGGACATGAATTTGCATTTTTTGTTCCTGATCCAACCAATCGGTTGTAGAAGTTGTTTAATCATGGAATGAACTACGAGTATCCTTTAAGGACAGTGCTTCGCACGACTCAGCTTATCGGTGTTTAATTTCCTTTAACTTGTTTATAATTTCCATTATATTTCTATGTCTTTATATTAATTATATGTATCTTTTGATGCAAGGTGGAGACCGGAAAGCAGTTTATGAGAGCGACATTGTGACGAATTTGGCAACCCCAAATCCAATAGAGAAAATCGAGATCAAAGATTTATTGATTTACTATTTTTGTAATTATTTTTCAACAATCTTAAAGGATATTTCATATTCCTCCATTGACATTTTCCAATTCTCAAAAGTTGGTTTTGTCATAAATAAAAAACATTTGGATACAATATGATTTTTTATAGAGTTATTTCCGAACTCCAAAAGTTTTGAAAGTGTGGGGGTGTTTTGGTGAAGTTATTATTTTCGGTTTTTAGAATGGAAAAATATGGAGACATTTCTTTTAGATGAGAAAATGCATAAAGTTTTTTAAAGGTGTTGATAAAGTTCTTCTGTCTAGTTTTGAGAATAAGAAAAATGTGATTTATTATTTTTAGAGAAATCAATTTTATTGTTACAAGTGTTTTATATCGTTTAAGTTTTTGTAACAATTTTTCTTTTGGTGTTATGATGGAAGTGATGGAGGGAAAATGAAATACGAAAAATGTATATTTTCTTGATTAGAGAAAATATTAGAATGAAAAATATTAGTGAAGAAGAGCATGTAAGTTTTTGGATATAAAAATCATAAGGATGAATATTGAGTGTCTTGCTAACACAAGAACACTATGTTGAGAAACTTCAAAAGAAGTTTGAATTTATGATAACAAATCTTTGAGTTGTCCCTTATGATCCAAATATTTAGTTAAAGAGAAATATGATAATGAGTTGTTATTATCATACTTGTGGAATTCTTGAGAACTACCATGAATTGTGGTATTATATATTATGGATATCCGTTGTACTAAAAGAGTGCAATGATGTTAATTGAATCTTAGATTCAAATGAAAAAATATTTACTAGTGGTTATGTTTCATTCTTAATGTTGGAACAATAACATGAAAGTGAATTAAGCAAACTATAATCGAAGATGGTTGTTCTTAAGTTGACATATATTGAGGCTAAGTGATTGAAAAATTTCTTAGCATATATTCATTTGGGAATAAAATCAACTTTGGTGATAATGCATTGTGATTGTGAAAAGACAATTATCTTTAAAAAAATAAGATAAATACTTTGAGACAATATATTGTGAAACAATTGCTATAACATGGAATCACATCCAACCACTATGCGAGTCAAGAGTGATTTTGGCCAAATCATATGACTAAATCTTTGAGATATATCAGAAACATTGGAGAGGATGAGACTAAAGCCATTTGAAATTAGCAAAGGTGGAAACCCAACCTACATGAGTGGAGATCCCACGAAATAGGTTCATATATGTAATAACAAGCCTTTGTTAGTTCTGCTAGCACTAAAAATAGTATCTCACTCCTATATGTGAGGAAGTGCTATGTTGTATATTTTGTAACGCTGAGTTAAAGAACTCTTAATGAATTTCATAGCTCTTATGAGTGATGTATAAAGTTCAATATACACTTGATGAAATCTTCTATGTAAGTGTGAAGTGGGGCCGCTTCTATGAGATATTGACACTATCTCTAGAGCACTTATGAAAGACTAGACATGTGCATGGTCTATTGTGGCGCACCACGGCATTGAACAAAAATGTACCCTGGTATAATGTGATATGATAAAATATCTATCTTACAGTAATGCTTATTTGGTTCATAGAAACTATATGTTTCACCAAATATTCCGTAAGTTAAATTTTATCTATCAAGTACTGGTTCATAGTCCAAAAGACACCAATACCATACATTATATGTCAAACCTGATATATCCATAATAAACTTTGTTTTTAAAATTCTTTTAAAATAAATGGGGGTTTGTTGGAAAAATTTGTTTTATATTATTTCAAAAGAATTATTTTGATATTTTGAATACTATTTTGTTAATTGTAAATAATACTATATGTTTTAAAAGCATTAAGTTTCATAATTATTAATATATATATTTATGAGTTAAATTATTGCCATACATTTGTGTTTTAATGAGAATTAATTTTCTCTTTATTGGCAATACGTTTTACATTTATATCGTTTGGTTTTGGAAACAATCTTTTGACTTTGGTAGTAATGTAAAGAATTAGCATATAATTATGAATATAATTATTGTGCATTTAATGAGTATTAATAGCCATACTATTTTTACTATAAAATGGCTCTTTTGTTTTGTGATTTGCCGAATATAATCTTTACATATGCTCTATTCTATTTTTATACAATATCATTACTTTTGAGTTTGTGATAACTTCCCCAACAAAATTTTATTCTCTCTTCTTTATTCTAGATATGAATTTGGATTTCTGTTTCTGATCCAACCAGTCGATTGAAGAAGTTGTTTAATCCTAGAAGGAACTACAAGTATCCTTTAAGGACAATGCTCCACATGACTCAGCTTATCGGTGTTTACTTTCCTTTAACTTGTTTTTAATTCGCATTATACTTCTATGTCTTTATATTAATTACGTGTATCTTTTGATGCAAGGTGGAGACCGAAAAGCACTTTATAAGAGGGACATCATTACGAATTTGGCTTCCCCAAATCTAATAGGAAAGATCGAGATTGAAGATTTATTTGTATTTAATTATTTTGCTAAGTGTTTTTCCAACACAATTCAAGTAAACAACGGATTAAAGAATCTTTTCTTAATTGACAAGTGGTGTAGAGACTTTACCTCTAAAGATCTCTTTACGACTATATCCTTTCTTATAGTGGATTTCCATCACTTATAGACCATCTATGACTATCTAAACATGAACAATCCAACGGATTGATTATCTTGTTTCCGGGGAATCTATAAAAAAAGATAGGCTTTTTGCACCATTCTCTCATTCAATGGTTGAGAATTGATGAGAGGAGATTTAATTAATATGAGAGAATATTTAATTAAGTGTTAATTAATTCTCAATCCTTAGATGAGAGAATGGTACAAAAAGCCTGGCTTTTTGTATAAATTCCCCCTTCTTGTTGACACCACCATCGCTTTTTGTATAAATTCCCCTTGTTGTTGACACCACCTTCACCTCCAAGACCTAATCGTTATCACTTGAAGTGAGGATATTTAATAACAAATTTTTGGCTGGTAGTTTTTATAAAGATGTTTACAACCAAGGATACAAATTTCACTGCTGGTTGGAAATCCATCTGTTCACCAAAGATCAAGTTCTTTGCCTGGAAATTTCTTTATAAAACCACTTTTGGTTAATTTGCACATTATTAATCATTATCATTTATTTTGTAATTGTTCAACTGGTTGAATCTTTCGGGGCACAACTTCTAACTTCCTCTCTCAGTGGAAAGGATTATCCATTTGTATTGCAATATGATATTTCTCTTGCCTAGAAGCTTTTAAAAGCGACAGAATAAGAAAGCACTAAGGACATTATCTTTAGTGGCTTTAACAGTATTATCTATTTTTTTAATAAGAAACATGGTTTCATACTCTTTTGCTCTGTATTGAATAATCCAACTCTATTGAGGCTAACCCTAAAACCCTAGCTAGGGCCGATACATGAGTTCCCTTGCTCACCGGACCTCCGGCCATCCTTAGCCCTCCGATCAGCTCCACCGTTGTCCCCTCTATCCTTCGTCTCACTTCTGCCCTAGTGTTCTCACTTCTGCCCTAGTGTTCCTCTGATTTGTCGCATACACGTTGCAGTATTAGGTAAACGATGGTAACCCAGAACCATATTTCAAGTGATCGCCGCCCTTGGTATAAACCGGATCGGATTTACTTTGAGAATTTTCTGACCACTCATGATGTTGCTGCCCTTAAATTCGTTTTCTCAAAATATGGTGTAGGGGGAGATGTTTATGTCGCAAGGAAACAGAATGCTAAAAAACTCAAATTTGGCTTTATTACCATTGATGGCTCTATCCCGACGCACGATGCCCTATATAGATTAACGTAGTCCTGATTGGTAATGTTAAGATGAGAGCATTCAAAGCCCGATATCCCCCCTATCAAACCGAATAATCAAATTTAGAACCCTGGAAAACAACCTCTACCCCGAAACAAGCCTCAACCAGTATTTAGAGAATCCTCTAAAGATAACAGGTCCTATGATATAGTTGTAGCCCCACCTTCGGATTCGCTCAAGGTCAACCTGGAATCTGGATTTCCATAAGCTAGTTGGTCTCAATTTGCAGTTCTTCAGACAGTGAGGAAGCTATCTGATATTCCCAACCTAGAAGAGATGATCGCGGGTAGGCAATTATCCTTTAGCTGTATTGCCCCTACAGGAGGAAATCAGGTAATTATGGCATTTCACTCTCTTGATGCAAAAATGGCTTTCTTGGAAGGAGACTGGTTACATGTTTAGGATATCTTTTCTGAGCACAAGGACTTACCATTGAGTTTTGCCCCATCGGAGTGCCTCGTTTATGTTGATTTCTTGGGATTGCCTCCTAGAGTGATTACTAAATATCTCACGCAACAACTTGCTTTGAAATTTGGTTCTTTTGTGGCTCATGATTTTAATTACAATTGTTTGGATCGGCTGGACGTCGTCTCGTGTTTGATTTCTGTGCCTATTAGTTGCTCCTGCCGTCAGTTTACATTGATTAGTGAGGAAAAAGAATTTGCGATTCGTATTAATATTAGGCATGCCATAGCATGCTCCAGGTGCCTCAATAGGTGCAGTGATGTTAACTCAGAATATTAGGTCTCAATTCCATCCAGGCAAGTACCTACTCCAACAACCGATCTTGGGTTAACTAACTGTGTCCCAAGCTCTTCTCCTTGTATTCAGCGGAAGGAACGAGCTGAAATTTTTTGTCAAGTAGCATACTTCAGACCTAAATGGGTTAATTGACATTATCCCTAGTACCTTGCCCCCTCCTAAGGAGGATACTGAAATTTCTATCAAATAATATATCACTTATGAAGAAGGGTTGACTGGCAGTGTCCCTAGTACTAGGCCCCTTTATCAAGAGGGTACTGAAATTTCTGCCAAACAATATATCATTTGTAATGATGAGTTAACTAATAGTCTCCCTAGCTCTCCTTCTCATTCTAGAGAGAACATAGCTGAAATATCTGTTATACAACGTGAAGAGATTGGGACTGAGATTGGGTTTACTAACAATGTCCCCAACAATCCTCTTGTAAAGGAGAATTTTGCTGAAATTTCTATCTTGCAGCAAGAGAGTAATGGTACAGGCATTGGGTTTATAAACAGTGTCCCCAGCCTCTTTCCCCTTTCAGTTGGTAAGAAATCTGTCGTAGGATCACCGAAAGTCTCTAGTTCGGTGTCTTGGGTTTTTGCATTGTGGGAAAATGTAGCTAAAATTTCTATCGACCATCGCCCTACCCCCCAATCAAATTTAGTGGCTAAGAGTTCAGAGTATCTGAAGACCATTAACCTCTCTCCTGGTCCCAATAATACGATTCTGAATTTAGTTAAGCCTCTCAACCCGATTATGGTTCATCTACACAATAACCTGAATCAGAATTCACGTTCGGCTAGTTCTAGTTCCTCATTGGGACAATTATCGGCCTCAGAGAAGAATATGTCCACCGATATATTTATCCCGATGGGTGGGATAGGTAGCCAAGTTTCATCTTCTAGAAGGACTATATCATCGGAATCTTTGGGGCCTGATATAGCAAATATGAACATGGTTATTACTAGATCTAGAGCTAGACCATCAGGAATAAATGAGAACAGGGCAACCCTTGAAGTGGGAAATCGTTTAGGTGTTTTTTAGGACAAACATGCCAAAGTCAACCTGAAGGCATTAGACTCGAGTACAAATTTATTTACTCCGTTCTCAAGGTATTCTTGTTAATTTATGTCATTAAATTTCTTGAATTCGAATTGTTGAGGAGGTCTAAACAATAGGGGAAAACATTCATTGTTAAAATCTCTAATCCATAAATGGAGTCTACATGTATTTATTCTTCTTGAAATGAAAGTTAGTGGAATTTTGGGTCAGGTAGTCAGGAAATTTTGGGGGCACAATGACTTCTAATTCCATTGCATCTTGGCTATAGGTTTATCGGGTGGAATTGTAGTATCATGATATTCATTATTGTTTGAAGGATCGATTCTTTGGGAGTCGGATAGATGGGTGGTTGTTCATTTGGTTTCAAGTTAGGTTGACGTACAATTGGTTGGTATTTATGCGGACAATAATGCTGAAATTAGGAGACAATTATGGTATGAGTTCAGGGACATCATAGCTGGTTTACAGTCAGTCATTTTGTGTGGGGACTTTAATGAGGTGTTACAAGTTTTAGAAAGGTTTGGGGGGAGATTATCGGGATCAATGCTGGACTTTAGAGAGTTTGTAGATGATTGTGCACTTTATGCTTTGCCTCTCCACAGGAGAGATTACACATGGGCCAATTCCCAATCTTTCTCTAGAATTGAATGGGTTCTTGTGTCTTCTGAGGTGTTGGACCGTTGGCCGATAATTCAAATTTCAACTGTTGATTCAGCTCCTTCGGACCATTTCTTGATAGTTTTTATTAGTATTTTAGTGTAATTGGATCAACTAGTTGACCAATGTGATCGTAATATTTCATCGAACAAGTCAGGAGAGTGCGAAGTGCACTCTTGTTCGAGCTCTATCACGATACGTAGCTTACGAGGGTCCGGGAGCTACCTTTAGCAATGCTTCTATTTTGAAACTGTTGTAATTGCTCGAAGGGACACGACTTCTAGCAACACTTTTGTTTTGAACAGTTGCAACTACTCGAACAGACATGACTTTTCACAACCCTTCTGTGTTGAATTGTTGCAACTGTTCATTTCAGGCTTATAAAACCTGACATTGGCAACGTTTTCTATAATTTTTTTGGTTACAATCTGGTTCACTTTCTTTACAACAAAAATTCATTCTAAGTTCTTGATTTTAATTCTGATTTTATTTGATTGATCTATATGGTAGAACCGCCAAATAAGATTCAATCTAAAAGTGTATATCACGACTTCAGAATTATCCATGGATCATTTTATCATATTTCTTCAACAAAGATTGAGAGACATTTTTACAGACATTCAAGGCTTCATTCTACCAGAATTCCACAACAAAGATTGAATCTTATTTATCATTTGAAGCCTGATTTTTTCACCGAAAAGGTACAAATTCGATCCGTTCTCTTGCGATAATTGTTTGTGTCTCTAATTTCGATTTCTCGATTTTTCTGAAAATTTCCAGATTTTGCCCCTGTTTTGTTTTGATGTTTTCTCTTGTTATATAAATCTAATTTGAATGATTCTTGATTCTATTGATATCTACAGAAACTAAGGAATATATGTTCAGAAGAAACCTTATTTAATTTCGTTTTTTTTCAATGTCAAATTTTTGTTTGAAGTTGAGTCATGAAATATGTTTTCGGAAAATCTCAGCTTTGTACATTGTTTAGTGTTTTGATCATAACTTTGGTGATACAATTTGGATTTTTGTGATTCTGGTGGATTTGGAAAGCTGAGACATGTGGATAATTATGTTTAGAAGGAAAGTTTTCAATTTGATGATGTTTTAATGTAGAACAATGCCAGGGAAGTCAGGTCATGAAATCTGGAAAATTCTGAAAAATATGAATGTTGATTTTATTGTGTTTTAGTTGAAGTTTGATGCTTTAAAATTTAGGATTTGAATTTCTTAATTAGTGAAGTTATGCTGAATTATGTTTGATGGCCACTTTCATTTTTGGTTATTTATGGCGGTATAAACGTTCTTTTTCTCAAAAAGAATCTTGATTCTCGACTTGTTTTGTGTAAATGACGTGTTTAGGTTCATTTTTTCGTAAAAAGAATAGCGCCATTGGACTTGTGATGCTGAAAAACATTAGGAGGGGTCTGGTTGGAGGCTGGAATCATTTTCAAAACTATTAAACTTTAGAATTCATTTTTCTACATTTTGCAAGGGAATCTAAGTCCGTTGCAGAATCCGTAAAAAATGAAAAGTTGGGATGGTTCATTTGCAACAACTGTTTCGCGACGGTTTCTGAATGCGACAGTTAGTTTGTTTGTGAGGGATTCTGTGTCTGTCAGAAATTCCGTCACAAAATGAATAGTTGGTTTTTGTGACGACCGTTTGCGACAGTTCATGATCTAAAGCAGTTCTGGCAACGCTTTGGTAAAAGTAAGCGTCGCCAGAAACTTATGTCCTAATCCAATTTTAAGCGTCATCCATGTGACATTGATTTAACCTTTGGGGTTGATCGGTAAATAGTTGCCTGCCATGTGTCAGTCAAAAGTCAAAGTTGACTGGTCAACATAATGCCACATGGCGCGTCCCTAATGGCCCCATATGTGTTTTTGCGATTTGAGGCCCTAAACAATGTCGTTTTGCTCCAAAATTTTTCCTACCCCACCATTTGCATATTTTTTGGATTTAATGGTAATTTTTTTAGAACTTTTAATGTAGAAAAAGTGAGTATTTAATTTATTTTTTGTAAATAAATTCATAAAAATTATAGAATATAGTTTATTAATTTTATAAAAATTTCTAATATGTTAAAATTTACTTTTACAAAAATTTTTCATTCGTTAGTTAATGTGACAAACCTTGTAATTCATCAAATGGATGTAAAATCTGCATTTTTGAATTGTGAATCGAATAAGGTGATTTATATGAAACAACCAGAATAGTTTGTTATGTCAGGTTGTGAAAATAAGGTATGCAAGCTAAAGAAATTGTTATATGTACTAAAACAAGCAACAAAATGTGGCATCAAAAGTTTGATGATGTGGTATTGTCTGATGGTTTTGTTATCAACCAAGTAGACAAGTGTGTATATAGCAAGTATGTATGCCATTATTAGCACTGGGTCAAATATAGCTTATGTTGTAGGAAAGCTCAGTAGGTATTCCAGTAATCCTAGTTCGCATCATTGGCAAGCTTTAAGCCGAGTATTCAAGCACTTAAAAGGAACCAAGGATTATGGTTTGACTTATACAGGATTTACTTCAGTATTTGAAGGATATTCAGATGCAAGTTATATTTCTAATAAAGAAGATAGTTCTTCCACAAGTGAATGGGTATTTCTTCTTGGGGGAGGTGCTATCTCTTGGACGACAAAGAAACAGACTTGTATCATTAACTTAACAATGGAATGAGTTTGTAGTATTAGCAATAACTAGTAAAGAAGCTGAATGACTAAGAGATCTAATTTAGAAAATTCCATTGTGGATGAATGTATCATGCACGGTGTGATATCATTAGAGTTTGAAAAAAAACTGAGTGGAATTTAGCCAATCATTTAATCAAAGGGTTAAGAAAAGATCTTGTGTACACAAGTCGGCTATGGGGATGGGATTAAAGTCCATCTAAAATCTCTCATGTTGAGATACCCAATTCCCACCTAATATGACATTAGGTGCTGAATTCAATGAGGAAAGCTTAACATCTAGAGATTGGAACACACTAATGATAACATTGCAAGGTGTGTGTTCAAAACTGCAAGTAAAGGAGGTTAAAGTTTAACTTCTTAATAGTTCTTTTGAAAAATTGCATATGCAGGTGCAAGAGTAAAAGAGCTACCTAAATAAGCATGAAGTTTAGCCGCTTCAAGAAGCTTGGACTTGGCTTTGATATGCTTATGAAGGATAGGGACACAAGGCTAATAAAAGATAGTGTCAAGTAAGAACATGTTAGAATGTTGACTTATGTGTATATTATCTTCATGATTTCAAGATGGATAACAAAGGTTCAATCTATAGTAACACCTTTAGTTATTCGAATACTTGGAATGTGTAATATACTAAGATGAAATTCAATCATCATGATATTTCATTTATGCATAAGTTTGTTATTTGTTGTGATTTTGTTTAGTTAATCATGGATTATACTAAATTGGGGGAGGATTGTTGGTATTTTGGTGTAATTGGATCAACTAGTTAACCAATATGATCGTAATATTTCATCGAACAAGTCAAGAGAGTGTGGAATGCACGCTTATTCGAGCTCTATCATGATACGTAGCTTATGAGGGTCTGGGTTTAGCAACGCTTCTATTTTGAAAATACTACAATTGTTCGAAGGGACATGACTTTTAGCAATACTTTTGTTTTGAACAATTGTGACTGCTCGAACAGACACAACTTTTTGCAACCCTTCTATGTTGAAGTGTTGTAACTATTCATTTCAGGCTTATAAAACCCTGACATTAGCAACATTTTCTGTAATTTTTTTGGTTGCAATCTTGTTCACTCTCTTTACAACAAAAATTCATTCTAAATTCTTGATTTTAATTCTCATTTTATCCGATTGATCTATTTGGTAGAACTACTAAATAAGATTCAATTAGAAAGTGTAAATAACGACTTCAGAATTATCCATGCATCATTTATCAGATTTCTTCAACAAAGATTAAGAGACAATTTTACAGACATTCAAGGCTTCATTCTACCAAAATTCCATAACAGTTTTTACTTCTCATGCTTCTAGGAATGTAAAAAGGAAGCTGTTTAGATCCATGAACGTGTTGTGGGAGAATGATTCCTTTTTACCTTTTACTAAACAGAAATGGGACATGATTTTAGCAACTTATCCTGGCCGCAGTATTCATTACAAGTTGTGTAAATTGAAAAAATTCATTCGCACATGGCACCAGTCAAATTTTGGTAAGATGGAGGAGAGTATTAAAGAGTTGGAGAATCTTGTGGTCAGCCTTACATCAAGTTTAGTTGTGCGGCCTATAAACGGTTCAGAAGGGTCAAAATTACATAAAATACGCTCAGAATTGCTAACGTGTAGGAGAAATTTAGAAAGCATAAAACATCAGCAATCGAGAATTTTATGGACTTTGATGGGTGATGATAATATAAGCTTCTTTCATAGAACTACTTCTGCAAGAGCTCGAATTAATCATTTTAGCCAGTTGGAAGTAGACAGGGTGATGATTAGTGATGTAGATACCATCTTTACAAAAATTTAGGAGTTTTATTATGAGTGTTTGCTAGAAGATAGGTGGTACCGTTCTCGTTAAGAAGATTGGAGTTTTATTGTGTGGATTCTTCTTCCAACTATAGGCTGATAGCTAATTTTTCTGAGAAGGAAATTTGGAGTGCTCTATGTTTGTGTGGGGAGAACAAGGCTATAGGACCTGACTGTTTCAACTTTTATTTTTATAAAAGGTTCTGGGTAGAAATTAAAGTGGATTTAAAACCATTGTTTGCTAGATTCCACGTAATGAATAGGCTGCCAAAGAATATAAAGACATCTCACATGATCCTGATTCCGAAAATCCCGGGTTCCTGTGCCATTACTAATTACATGCCAATTGCATTGATTCGTGGAGTTTACAAACTAGTAGCGAAGGTGTTAGCCAATCAAATGCAACCTTGTTTATCGGAGCTTATATCAGACTCTCAATTTAGGTTTATTAATGAAAGGAACATCCACGAGTACTCCTTCATTGCTTCAAAAGTGTTACACGCAATTCACTCACGTCGTTAGTCTTGTTTTGTTTTGAAATTAGATTTTCATAAGGCATACGATAGTGTGTCTTGGACCTATATAGATGAGATTATGAGGATGTTGGATATGATGTATGCCCTTAAGGCAATTAGGGCTATATATCTTAATTATGTAATAGTACTAATAATTTGTTTAATCAATAAAGGCATTTAATCTTTTTTTATATCAATGTGTTTGTATATATATTATAATTGGTTAAAATATATTCATTGATGTATGTATGCAAAAGTCCTAGCATGAAGTCAGAGAAATTATAGTTGGACAATATTTGGTGGAACCTACTTCATGTGCAATTATGATTATGTCTAAACTATCCTAAGTCATAGTTTCATCAAGAAAGGATATTGATGAAGCAGAAAGACTAGTATGTGGTCAACTTTCTTGGAAAGGGTCCAAGCAGTTAATCTACTAAAGAATGAAGGTGGTGCCTTAATTTTGACACATGGATATATGTGGGAGATATATTGGAGACCGCAGTAAGATAAACACTTGGTATATATATCAATGTGTTAGTGTTTTTCTTCATACAATAAGCTTTGCGAATGTCCTCATACTTGAGATGCTAGTTACCTTGTGTGGTACTATTGCTATACTTTGGGTCATTACTATGCACTCATTAATTTAGGGTGTTACGGCTGATTACGGGTATAGTGAAGACATCACATTGGTAAGCTAAGCAGTCGAAAAGAATCCATCGCTCCGGATATATTAAGGAGTTGTACCTGGCCACTTGTTAAGTGATGATTGCCATAAACCTCTGATCAGAGTATGTTTTGATAGAAATGGTTTCTAGTCAAAAACGCTAAAGTAAAAGGCAATATACTTCGGTAACAAGGAAACTACTGGGATAGCTTGGAGCAACCTCGCTATTAGTGGGTTAACACTTTAACCGAACCCTATAAAGCAGATGGTACTAATATTAAAGAATGGAAGGAATTTATCGCACTAGATAACTATTGCATTAATCGGGATTAAGTCATAAGCATAAATGACATTCCGAGTAATGGGGGACCCTTGCTGGAGGTGTAATATAGTCGTTTATGGTAATTGAGTTCTATTCATGATCTAGAGCATCGAGCTAATGGTTCCATTAGAACAAGGGTTGGTTAAGCCTTAACAGCTCAATACTTCGAGATCCGAGAAGGTCACACACATTGGACCTTCATCGGACTAAGTAAAGAACTAATAGATTTATTCTATTACGAAAATATAACATAAATAATAATTGGATTATTTTTTGACTGGTTAAAATTGATTAGATCAATTTTGGATAGACCAGCGAATTTATTTTGACTGGTAACTAATTAATTAGAGTCACAAATAAATTATAATTGATTAGATCAATTTTGGTTGGACCAAGAAATTTATTTTGACTGGTAACTAATTTTTTAGGGTCGAAAATAAATATTTATTTGAAAAGGGCTAAAAGTGAATTTTCCAATCGGGGCATAAGGGTCGGACCCTACGAAAATGGAGCCCAAATTTTGGGGAGCCCATACAGGTTGGCTAAAGGGCAGTGGGCTTGCCGTAGCGAGCCCATACAGGTTGGCTAAAGGGTAGTGAGCCCAGCACGGCCCAACCGGCAAGCTGCGCTTGCGAGTGGCCCGCAAACCCAGCTTGCAACACTTACGGCATGCGCTGCACGCTGTGTGTGGCTGGGCAGCCAACGGGTCCTGTTGGACCCGCGCGGCTGACCCGCATGTTTTGCACATCCCACATCGGAAAGTGGGAGAGCTTTTTTGCTCCCCCAAGCCTATATATGTGCCTCTCTATTCCCCTTTTCAAATTGCACCATAGCTCAGAGCATAAATCCTAAGCTAGATGTTTTTCTCTCGGGTCTTTGAGCAAGTTCTTTTTGAGGAGCTTGAATTTATTCAAGCACCTTGAGTATATACTTTCGGGTGAGGCTTCAGGAGTGGTCTTGCTACTACTTGAGGCTTCTTAGTTCTTCCTCCTAGGGAGGTTTTGGTTGGTGGGGTTCATGCGGATACTCATAGAGGCTATCCTATGCTTGGAGGCTTGTGCAAGAGGGTTCTGCTAAAGCACGCTTCAACTGGTAAGTTCCTTTTCTTTCTCTCTTATTATTAGGACTTTTTCTTTAAGCGTTTTTAGACTTAATAATATGCTTAGGTTGTTTTGCATGCTTAGTTTATTTTATGCTTAGGTTATAACTTAGAGTTATAACATGCTTAGGTTATAGCTTAGAGTTATAACATGCTTAGCATAAAATATACATGCTAGGATATAATTTGGAATTATGGTATGCCTAGCCCTTTTGCACACTAACCTAGGTAGAGAATTATTTAGTTAAGGCTTTATTTAATTTATATGCAACTAATAGGAGTTTCTAGGGACAGGGACAAAATTTTGAATTTTCGTCATGCCTGTTATGCATGTTCAATCTGACTATCAGTTCCCAATAGTGGTATCAGAGTCTGCCTATTTAGTGCACAATTAAGTTAGAAGCGAACTAAATATTATTTTCTAACTGAAATGATTTGTTTATTTAATTTTTTGGAACAATATATATGAATTTGTGACTTTCTGCTCAACTTACTCAAATTATATAAGTGTCAATAATTTATTTAAAGTATATGGGTTATAGATGCTTCCAATTTACATGAGTTGGAAGAACGAAATTTTTTAGTTCAAGAGAATCCATTGGTCTTCAGGTTTGTGCCCGTATTTGTTCTGACTAAGGATTGGACTTGGTGTCTATTTCTCATAGGGCACCTCTCCTACCTGGGAACCTATATCGGTGAAATTTGAATTGACTAACTGGGGGATCAATATGAACTAATTTATTTCTAGTAGATAAGATGGTGCTTATATATGTTTCCATAACAAAGTAAAAAAATTGAATTTATCGAATAAAAGCTTAAAGGAAATGGAATATAAATATAACAAATAAAAGTTTTAATTATTTTTCATATACTCTAGGTTGATGGAATAATTATAATAAAGAGTTGAACCCACCTAAGGTTAGACCTTATAAATTAATTCTAAAATTCCCTGAATTAATACAAGTTATTATAATTTTGTCCATGTGATAAAATCCTAGATTGGGTGAGACGCATAACACCAATAAAATCCCAAAAGTAGATATATTAAGGCAAGTTGTAGTCTTCCTTACTCAAATTTATAATACGGTCTCTTTCGGCTACCAAAGTGCTATGCAAAGTGTTCCTTCTAGTCCACATTGATTGGTTGTAAAGCTTAGGATAGGGTCTGCCTTAACAGAACTAGGGTAGTCCACCATAAAATTGGGGGCTAGGCCCAGATCTGAGACATATTCAAGGAGATGTTAATATATGAGCACACGTCCCTTGGGATTATGGAACTTGAATGAATTAGCAATTGCATGCGATGCAAATGGAATTGGATTCCAACTATGACTTACTATTATGAGTTGACTCATAAAATTGGGGGTTGTAATAGACTAGTTATAGATGCTACCTATTAGAAAATTTAGTTGGGCTAAAATTCCCGAATTCAATAGAATGGGCTATTGTAAATATCGAAGAAAATAGTAGGACAAATGCGTTTAATTAAAAGACCTTATATTAAATGCATGTACTTAAACTAAAATCTGAACTTTTTTTCTTTTCTTATATCTTAGGTTGAAAATGACTTCCAATGTTAATCTCTGTATGTTACTTGACACCAAATTGAATGGCTCAAACTTTTCTAATTGGTTCTGAGCTATGAGAATAGTTCTCAGATCCGAGGGAATTGCCTATGTTCTAAGTGAAATTTTCCCTGTAGAACCTGATGTTGAGGATCATGTGGAACATGATGCCTAGTTAAAGCACAAGAAAGATCATGAGACTGCTATGTGTATCATGTTGGGGTCCATGAATCCTGAGCTTCAGAAACAACATGAGAGCATGCCCTTGGAGGACATGGTTCTCCATCTTGAAGAACTCTTTTCGGAGAGGGAAAGGACAGAGAGGTATGAGACCTCCAAGCTCCTTTTGGGGACCAAGATGTAGGCTGGCACCACTGCCTCTCAGCATGTACTGAAACTCTAGGGATACCTTAAGAAGCTGAATTGATTGGGATGTGAGATGAATCATGAATTGAACATTGACCTTGTGTTGATGTCCTTGACAGATAGTTCCTCAGGCTTCGTGACTAACTATTACATGAACAAGATTAATTCTACTATCCCTAAAATAATCAACATGCTGAAAACAGTATAACCTCAGATCAAGAAGGATTAGAAACCTCTATTGTTGGTTGAAAAAGGCAAGGCTTCTAAGAAGAAGAAGTAGGCACTAGGTGCTAAGAAAAGAATCAGTAAGAAGAAGAAAGAAAAGAAGGCATCTAAGTATGTCTACTTCTAATGTGGAAAACTGGGACATTGGAAGAAGAATTGCAAAGCTCCTACTTCTCTGAGTATTTGAAGAACAAGCCTATAGAGGCATCTACTTCAGGTATGTTTGTAATTGAAAATTTTGCTACTTTACCCCAAGAATCCACTTGGGTATTAGATACTAGTTGTGGTTCTCATATTTGTACTTTTGTGCAGGGACTAAGGAACTGTAGAAAACTTGCAAAAGGGGAGATGGACCTACGAGTGGGAAATGGAGCCCGAATTGCTGCATTAGCTGTAGGGATTTTTAGGCTTGTTTTGCCAAGTGGACTTGTTTTAGTTTTGAATAATTGTTACTACATTCCAAGTGTTACTAAGAATATTGTATCTGTTGCGTGTTTAGCGGCAGAGAGATTTTAAATTTTATTTTCGAATAATAATTGTCAGTTTCGTTTAAATAATGTTCTTTATGGTTATGGAATGTTGAAAGGTGGCATTTATGTTCTTGATACTAAAACAGAAGTTTTCAATATAAACAATGTGAAGAAATTTAAATTAGATAATGAGAATTCCTTCTACTTATAGCATTGTCATTTAGGCCACATAAATAAAGATCGCTTAACCAAGTTGCATAAGCGTGGAGACTTTGGCCTAATAGACATGGAGTCTTATGGTGATTGCGAACCTTGTTTAAAAGGAAAAATGACAAAGTTACCCTTTCAAGGAAAGGGTGAGCGGCTATGAGTACATTGGAACTTATGCATATTGATGAGTGTGGTCCAATGAGTGTTCAAGCACTAGGAGGATACTCCTACTTCATAACCTTTATTGATGATTACTCACGATAAGGTTATTTGTACTTGATGAAGCACAAGTCTGAAAGTTTTGAAAAGTTCAAACTATTCAGAGCTGAAGTAGAGAAACATCTTGAGAAAAGTATTAAAACACTTCAATCGGATCGAGGTGGAGAATACTTAAGTCAAGAGTTTCAGGATTATCTAAAGGAAAATGGGATAGTTCCCCAGTGGACCCCTCCTTATACACCCCAACACAATGGAGTGTCAGAAAGGAGGAATCAGACTTTATAAGATATGGTCAGGTCCATGATGAACCATGCCGATCTTAGTAAATCCTTTTAGGGATATGTAGTGGAGAGCCCGATTTATGCTTCAAACAGACTACCCTCTAAATCAGTTGATTTTACACCTTATGAAAGATGGTGTAATAAGAAGCCATCTCTAAGTCACTTAAGAGTATGGGGCTTTCCTGCTATGGTAAAAAGGATAGTGTCAGATAAGCTAAATGCCAAGGCTGATAAATGTCTGTTCCTTGGATATCCAAAGGAAATGATTGGATATCTGTTTTATCAACCCGAAGCAAAAAAAAAGGTATTTATGTCTTGGAATGCTCACTTTTTGGAAAAGGAAAACTTACTTGCAAAAGTCAGTGGGAGCAATATTGAACTGGAAGTTCAAGAGGAAGAAACAGATAATCAATAAATTTACCCAGTTCTAGATACACAGGAGAGTGTGATCCAAGAACAACCTGTCAAAACACAATCATTGTGAAGATCAGGCCGTATTCATAAGGGTCCCGATAGATATGGGTTTATCATCACTCATGATAAGGAACTATATCTCATGGAGGATGATGAACCAAGGACATATGATGAGGCAATGAAAAGCTCAGATTCTGATAAATGGCTAAAAGCCATGAAATCAAAAATGGATTCCATGTAGTAGAACCAAGTTTGGAATATGGTTTATACACTGCAAGAGGTTAGACTAATTGGGTGTAAGTGGGTCTTTAAGAAGAAGACAAACATGGACGGTAATGTAATTACCTATAAAGCAAGGTTGGTTGTGAAAGGTTATAGTCAACGAGAAGGTATTGACTATGATGAAACTTTTTCACCGGTAGCCATGCTTAAATCCATAAGGATACTCCTCGCTATTGCTGCTCATTACGATTACGAGATCTGGCAGATGGATGTAAAAACAGCATTCCTAAATGGGGATTTAGACCGGGATGTGTATATGAAACAACCTGAGGGTTTTACATCTCAGCATGGCTCGAAGGTATTCAAGCTACAAAGATCTATTTGTGGACTTAAGCAGGCATCCAGGCGTTGGAATATAAGGTTTGATTAGACAATCCGAAAACTGGATTTCTGCCCAAATGCTAATGAGCCTTGTGTTTACAAGAAGGTTAGTGAGAGTGCAGTCGTTTTTCTAGTATTGTATGTTGATGACATTCTGCTAATAGGAAATGACATTTCTCTTTTTCAAAACTTTAAAGTGTGGTTGTCATGAAAGTTCTCCATGAAAGACCTTGGTGAAATAGCATTTATACTAGGTATAAAGATCTATATAGATAGATCCAAGAGGCTGTTAGGTCTTTCTCAAAGTACATATATAGACAAGGTATTGAATAGGTTCAACCTTGAGTATTCTAAGAAAGGTTATCTCCCGATGACAAAGGGGATTAACCTATCTAAGGCTGAGTGTTCAAAGACAGCTCAGGAGATAATGAGCATGAAGGATATACCCTATGCATCCACGATAGGATCCATCATGTATGCTATGATATGTACTAGGCCAGATGTCTTTGAAGCTTTGAGCTTTATGAGCAAATATCAGTCAGATCCAGGTGAAAACCTCTGGATGGCTGTCAAGGCAATTCTTAAGTACTTAAGAAGGACTAAGGATGAGTTCTTGATTTTTAGAGAAGGAAACCTTAAAATTAGAGGTTACACTAACGTGAGTTTTCAATCTGACAAGGATGACTTTAAGTCTCAGTCAGGTTTTGTGTATGTGTTAAATGGAGGGGCGGTATGTTGGAAAAGTTCCAAGCAAGAAACTACTGCAGATTCAACCATGGAATCTGAATACATTACTACATGCGAAGCAGCAAAAGAAGTTGTCTGGTTAAAGGGATTTATTGGTGATCTTGGTGTGGTGCCTGAGGCTGTTGATCCAATTACTTTGTATAGTGATAACAATGGTGCCATAGCTCAGGCAAAGGAACCATGGTCTCATCAGAAAAATAGACATGTATCCAGAAAGTATCCTATAATCAGGGAGATTGTTGATGCTAAGATAATAAGATTAGAATATGTACGCACTGATCAGAACCTCGCAGATGGTCTGACAAAGCCATTGACTCAAGTCAAGCATGACTAGCATGTTAAAGCATATGGATTAAGACATATGGCTAATTGGCCTTAGTGCAAGTGGGAGTTTGTTGGATATGATGTATGCCCTTAAGGCAATTAGGGCCATATATCTTAATTATGTAATAGTACAAATAATTTGTTTAATCAATAAAGGCATTTAATCTTTTGTTTATATCAATGTATTTGTATAAATATTATAGCTGGTTAAAATATATTCATTGAAGTATGTATGCAAAAGTCCTTGACGTATCATAGCATGAAGTCAGAGAAATTATAATTGGAATATATTTGGTGGAACCTGCTTCATGTTCAATTATGATTATGTCTAAACTATCCCTAGTCGTAGTTTCATCAAGAAAGGATATTGATGAAGCGAAAAGACTAGCATGTGGTCGACTTTCTTGGAAAGGGTCCAATCAGTTAATCTCCTAAAGACTCAAGGTGGTGCCTTAAGTGTGACACATGGATATATCTGGGAGATATATTGGAGACTGCAATAAGATAAACACTTGGTATAGATATCAATGTGTTAGTGTTTATCTTCATGCAATAAGCTTTGCGAATGTCCTCATACTTGAGATGCTAGTTACCTTATGTGGTACTATTGCTATACTTTGGGTCATTACTATGCACTCATTAATTTAGGGTGTTATGGGTGATTATGGGTATAGTGATGACAGCACGTTGGTAAGCTGAGCAGTCGAAAAGAATCCATCGCTCCGGATATATTAAGGAGTTATACCTGGCCACTTGTTGAAGTGATGATTGCCATAAACCTCTGATCAGAGTATGTGTTTGATAGAAATGGTTTCTAGTCAAACACACTATGGTAAAAGGCAATATACTTTGGTAACAAGTAAACTACTAGGATAGCTTGGAGCAATTTTTGCTATTAGTGGGTTAACACTTTAACCGAACCCTATAAAGCAGATGGTACTAATATTAAAGAATGGAAGGAATTTATCACACTGGATAACTATTGCATTAACCGGGATTAAGTCATAAGCATAAATGACGTTCCGAGTAATGGGGATGGTAGACCCTTGCTAAAGGCGTACTACAGTCTTTTAAGGTAATCGAGTTTTGTTCACGGTCTAGAGCATCGAGCCAATGGTTCCATTAGAACAAGGGTTGTGTTAAGCCTTAATAGCTCAATACTTCGGGATCCTATAAGGTCATACACATTGGACCTTCATCAGACTAAATAAAGAACTAAAAGATTTATTCTATTACGAAAATATAACATAAATAATAATTGGATTATTGTTTGACTAGTTAAAATTGATTAGATCAATTTTGGATAAACCAAGGAATTTATTTTGACCAGTAACTAATTCCAATCGGGGCATAAGGGTCGGACCCTACGGAAAGGGGGCCCAAATTTTGGGTGCCCCATATAGGCTAGCTAAAGGGCAGTGGGCTCGCCGTAGCGAGCCCACTTGCTGGGACACACTAGCGCTGCTGGGCAGCGCTGGGTGTGTCGAGCACAGCCCAGCCCGCAAGCTGGGCTTGCGGGTGGCACACAATCCCAGTTGCTGCACACACAACGTGCACTGCACGCTGTGTATGGTAGGGTAGCCCACGGGTCCTGTTGGACTCGCGTGGCTGATCGCGTGTGGGATGTGCTTTTGCACATCCCACATCAGAAAGAGGGGGAGCTTTTTTGCTCCCCCAAGCCTATGTATATGCCTCTCTATTCCCCTTTTCAAAGTGTACTATAGCTCAGAGCATAAATCCTAAGCAAGATATTTTTCTCTCGGGTCTTTGAGCAAGTTCTTTTTTAGGAGCTTGAATTTATTCGAGCACCTTGAGTATATATTTTCGAGTGAGGCTTCAGGGGTGGTCTAGCAACTACTCGAGGTTTCTTAGTTCTTCCTCCTGGGGAGGTTTTGAATGGTGGGGTTCGTGTGGGTACTTATAGAGGCTATTCTACGCTTGGAGGCTTATGCAATAGGGTTCTGCTAAAGCACGCTTCAACTGGTAAGTTCCTTTTCCTTCTATTTTATTATTAGGTCTTTTTCTTTAAGCGTTTTTAGACTTAATAATATACTTAGGTTGTTTTGCATGCTTAGGTTATAACTTAGAGTTATAACATGCTTAGGTTATAGCTTAGAGTTATAACATGCTTAGCATAAAATATACATGCTAGGATATAATTTGGAATTATGGTATGCCTAGCCCTTTTGCACGCTAACTTAGGAAGAGAATTATTTAGTTAAGGCTTTATTTAATTTATATGCAACTAATAGGAGTTCCTGGGAATAAGGATAAAATTTTGAATTTCCGTCATGCATGTTATGTATGTTCAATCTGACTATCAGTTCCCAACAGAGGAGAATAAAATTCGATGATAAATAGGTCTCTCGGCTATGAAACTGTAGGAAGAACTCATCTACATCTATTCTTATCAATGGGATACCTTGTGACCAAATCCGTCTTCGGCGAGGAGTTAAATAAGGGGACCCATTGTCTCTATTTATTTTTTTATTGGTTGTAGAAGGGCTGAAACAAATGTTGGATGCGAGTATTAGGGAAGGGCTACTTCCGGGATTTTGATTGGAGGTTTCGGCAAAGGATGTTTCAGTGCTACAATTTGCAGATGACACTATTTGTTTTCTACCTGGGATGGAGCTGTACTGCCTATGTTTATTAGAGTACTTCGCTGTTTTGAGTGGATTTCAGGCTTAAAAATAAATTACAATAAGAGCTCGTTAATTGGGGGTAAATGTTCAAGAATCGGTATTACTCTCATGTGCGGATTCATCGGGAGTAAAATGGTAACTTTTCTAATTAACTATTTAGGTGCTCCCCTTAGTTGGAAACAAATACCGATTTCAGCTTGGACCCCGCTCATGTTGAAATTTCAAAATAGGTTAGCAGGGTGGAAAGGCAATTGTCTGTCATATTGAGGGAGAGAAGTATTGATCAAATCGGTTTTGTCTTTGATTCCAATATATTTGATGTCAATATATAAAATGCCTATGGTGATTGATGATAGACTAGTACGACTGATGCGGAACTTTTTATGGAAGGCTGATTCTAATGAAAGAGGTTTTTGTAAAGTGGGATGGAGTACGATTGCTTTGCCGAAAGATCTAGGAGGTCTATATATAAGGGACTTTAGACCTGTCAACTATAGTTTGCTCTTGAAATGGCTGTGGAGATTACATAATGATAACCAACAGTCAATCTGGTATGACATTTGCGTGAATAGGTATGGTTTCTCATCATGGATAGAGCTTGCTAATTATGACATTTGGGTTCTCTCTCCTATTAGAAAGGAGTGACTGCTTCTTGTATTTCAGATGGACAATTTTGGTTCCTTTTTAAGAGAAACACCCAAGTGATTGTTGGAAATAGGAGCACCGCATCATTTTGGCACAACAATTGGACCTCGAATCAGCCTCTTAGTGACCTTTTTTCAGATATATTTCCTATTTCCAATAGGAAAACTTTCACGGTACAACAAGGGTGCAAATGGCTATTTGGGGTTGATGCCTTTAGTCGACCCTTTTGGAAATAGAGTCTTCGCATTTCAGCTAAGGAACGATGCCAACAATTGAAAAGATGGATTTTTGAGGTATACCCGGGCCACTTTGAAAGGGATGGTGCGTTAATGGCTACTGATGATTAGAGGGTGTGCGTTTTCCCTAGAGTGGCGGATAGATTTTTATGGTTGGGAGAGCCACAGAATCGGTATTCGATGGGTTCTTTTTGCCGACTTTATTATCGTCAACCTGTGTGGACAGCTCCAACGTTGAATCACAAGCTCATATGGACATCAAATCTTATTCCAAAAATTCATTTCTTTGGTTGGCTCATGTTTTATGGGTGCATACCGACGAGGTCCTTCCTACTACGATGGGGTTGCAGGGCTATAGAAAATGAGGACTGCCCTTTTTGTGGGGCCAGCGAGACAATGGTTCACTCCTTATATTTCTATCCCGGGAGTCTGAGAATTTGGCACGCCAACTTTTCAGATTGTTTGGTGTCTCAGTTACAATACTATCCTCGAGCGGGGAGTTCATCGAACTATGGAGTACACACTTCAGTGCAGGTCCCAGTAGAGATTTTGCGACTTCATTATGGTTAGTTATTATGTGGTCATTATGGAAAAAAAGATTCAATTTCGACAATCAATAAAAATAATTGGACGGTTTCTAAATTGTATACTTTTTCAAAGATTTTCTCATTTTTCAAACTTCGACTTCCGAACTTGTCCATAAATACAGTAAGTGGTTCTTAAACTCGAGAAGGGGCTGGGGAAAGCTTGAACCCAATTCGTACAGTGATGAATATAACCGCAATTAAAATTCCTGGGGAGTTACACATTTGTGTGTTGATAAGGCCATTCACTATTTCTTGAAGCTCGATTTCTCCCCCGGACGAACCATATAGCCAAGAGAAAGCATGAACCAGAATAGAAGAGCTTGCCCCACCCATGAGTAAATATTTCGTAGTAGCCTCATTAGACCGTACATCTTTCTTGGTATATTCAGATAATAGGTAGGAGCATAAACTGAAACATTAAGGTGCTGCAAAGATAGTTATTAAATCGTTAGCACTGCATAAAAACATTCCTCCTAGAGTAGCTTCCAGTCGGTGGGGCGACTCTAGGACGAATTTTCAATGTGCTTGGCGAACCTATTAGACGGTTTTTAGTACTGGTTATCCAGTTACAGAACAGCCAGGAGGAACAAGTGCATTTTTTAGGGGGTGATAAAATCGGAGGACATTTTAGTGTCAAGCATTTATTTTTATTGGTTTTTATTTGTATGTAGGAAGCGTAACATGGGCTTCGTCATAACGGATGTATTTACCTTTCCGCAGCGACTCCTTTCATGTAACTAAGAAGTGAGATCACACCTTGTGATTCTTTGCTTCATTTTGAATTAATAAATTGCCCGGAAATAGCCACAATGGCGTTCCTTGAGTTTTTTCATTCAAAAAAAATCCAACATATATATATATATATATATATATATATATATATATATATATATATATATATATATATATATATATATATATTCTTTGTTACTAATATTGCATTTATGTGATAACTTTGATTTTGAGGAAATTATACAATGGTACGGGAACCAAATGATTCCCTTGATTTAGAGAGCAAACTAGTTAGAAGTTTTAAATGTATTTAATGTTGTCTAATATTGCAATTGTATTTTGCATTAGGTATGTATTCATGTATTGTTAGCTGGCAAAATAGTTCTGTTACAAATATATTTGTTGACTGTTGTGTTCATGTATTAGAAAATGCATATTAAGTGCATATCTTAATTGAAATATACATTCCCATATATTTTTGTATAGCATATGTATTCATGCATGCATTGGATTTGTAGCCGTTATATTAATTGCTTATTATAGATATATTAATTGGCTATAGAATTTATATTATAAATATCAATATCCCTGAGCTGTAGTACAAGTAATAATCAGATTAATTACATCCATGAATCATGATCCTTCTACTACTAGAGTTTGAATAGAATTGCAATGACACTTTATTTTGTAACAACTCATTTCAACTTTGCTTCTTCTCATGTCCTTTTGGCCTTATTTCATCGGACTCGTTGAGCGTTAACTTTGATACTATATTATCAAAATGTTTTACACTTATAAAATGAATATATTTCAGTTTATTTGCAGTAACCTTATTGTCAGTAATGGTGAATTCAAAACTTATGATAGAGTAATAAAATATTTATGGGTACCGGTGAGAATGTTAAAGATACGAATGAAAATAAATAGAGTATAAAATCTTTTCAAAAAAGGAGTATAAAATTAGAGTTTCATGGCCTCTCTGTTTTTCCTAATAGTGAGAGGGATATTGATGCAATTAACCCGTAATAACTGCATCACACTTAAATTTTGAAGCTTCTCAACAAAACTCAACATTATGAAAATTGGACCGGATCAATCAATTCGACTACTTTTGAGATCTACAAATTCTCTACAGCTTTTACTGTGAAACGACCTTAAGGTCAGACGAATTAATTAAATTAATGAATTTATTAAACTGAGCCGAACCAGTGAAACAGTCAAAATCCAGCTTTTAAATACCCTCCAACTATAGTAGACCAGCAGGACAACAACGAGAAAATCTAGAGGATGTTAGGCAATAAAGGCCGCCTACAAATCTGCTCCAGTGACTTGCAGAGTGAAGAAAGCAAAGAAATTCGGGCATGAACGACTTGTGGACTATATAATCAATAAATTAATTTAATTAAATAAAAAGTTGCTTCTCATTAATTGCGAAATATTTATCCCTTTTCTATTTCCAATTTTAATTACTCCCTTCATTTAAATATATATGGCTTTAAACTATTTTATTACATTTAAATTTATATAACTTTTTAACCTCAATCATATCTTTATTAGTTTGTACAATTTTTAAAGTAAATATACATTATTATATTAATTGTATTTTTTTTTGAAAAACATTATATTAATTATATGATTCAATCAAATCATAATTTAATAAATTATACCTTTTTTAAGAATTAAAATTTTTATGGAGAGGCTAAGAATTGAACCCATTATCTCTCACTTCTAATTCAAAAGGTGTATCAATTAAATTATATCTAATTAATAATAAATTATATTTAATTTATAACTTTATTAAAATCCGTGAATTAATTGAGAAATCATATATATCTAGATAGATAGAGGGAGTATCTGTTAAGCGTCTCTTTTTTTATTCAACCCACTAATATCTGCTTTCTTAGAATGAATTGCTTCAAAATTCAACCGTTCATATATAGACAATATGTATATCCCGGTATTTTATTTTATATTAAAAATAGAGATCCTAAATGTAAATATTTTATCTTTTTATATTCTATTAATCGATATATGTGGGCAAAATAAATTAAAAATTAAGGGGTTGTTAAAAAAATTTTATAAAAAATTAAAATAATTTGATAATATCATAAATAATTTGTAAGTTTATAAAAATAAGGATAAATAATTATAAAAATACGGTCTAGTTTTTATCTGGTAAATATCTGGTAATTGTCTAGTAATTGTCTGATTTTTATCTGATAAATATCTGATAATCGTCTAGTAATCGTCTAGTAATTATCTGGTCAGACCGTATTCATGTAATTATTTTCTCTTGTCTTTGTTAATTTGTAAATTGTTTATGGTTGGGCAGTAGATATATAAATAGTTTAACTTAATGGTCAATTTTGTAAATATTTTAGTGGGACATGTATATTTTTTATAATTTTCCAAAAATTAATGTATGTTCCAATATTAATTTTAGAAAGAGGAATAGCTTGGTGTTACCAAGTTGAACTTGGTTAAACAGGTTATCATGCGTACCAATTGTTTCATTCATTTGATGTTCAGTACATATAACATCAAATATATTCATCAACTATGATACTTTTAATATTTTCATTTGTTTTGTGTTTAAATATAAAGTACATTTTTTCCCAAAAATATTCAGCATTAGCTGCAATAGATATTATTTTCCTCTGCTGGTTTTCATAAAGAAATGGATGGTTTGCGACGAAATATGCTCCAATATAATAGTATATATGTAATTTTAAAACAAATTCGAGTATAATTTTTTTTAAAAAAATTATCCTATTAATCAACTCTTAAATTACATATATACAAATTAATAGTATATATGTAATTTTATAACAAATTCAAGTACGATTTTTTTAAAAAGAATTATCCTATTAATCAACTCTTAAATTTCTGAAAATTTCTTGCATATGGCACAACAATCTTCATGGCTTTAAAGAATACTCTAGTGCTAAGATTACACAGGTCGCCGCCGATTGACTATATATAAGAGAGTATAATGTTGGTATGAAAGAATCACCTCCTCCCTTAACAGTGATCGCTGACGGCATGTGCAATCTGAGCAAGAGTTCTCAAATGTCTTATTCTCTCAATGTACATGAGAGTACAGTGTTGTTATGAAGGAATCACCTCCTCCATTCTATGTAGTAATCACCGGCAACATGTATAATCTTAACCAGAGTATCTAGATACCTTAATCTCTATGTTTAAAAGATGTGTATTAAGAGATGGAACAAAACCACTCTATTTATACACATAAATCTTACCTACCACAACTTTGTATATAGAAATTGTCATGTAAACGGAAATCATACAATGTACAACTCATAATTTTTCTATATGCAATGTATTCAAATTTCATTTTGTTATTTTATTTGTTTAAAATTATTTATTTATCCACAGCTCCTATTCTTGCAATGTGTTAGCAATTTTATACTGTAAAAGCCAATGCGGTGTCATATGTAAGAATTAACTAATATTATGATTTTTTCTAATACATTACAGTAAAAGATTTCTAATACATTGCGTGTCATGAAAAAAAGCCAATGTACCTCCTAGGTCGATTTTACATAATAAAGACATAAAAATCGCAACTCAAAACTTTTGCAGTATTAGGAGTTCTTTAATAGCAAAAATACATGATGGATTACAGTAGCTATTTTTTAACTTTTAAGATAGACATACGAATCATAATATACCTAAATTTCCTTACCTTTTAATTAACTGTCCAAATATCCATAATTTTTATTCACACTGAAATTCAACTTATACTCCAAGCATGTACAATAACAAGACCACTGTGGTAGGTGCCTTATTATATAATAAGACTAAAGTTTTTGCGTGTGAGAAATGGGTTATAGATAACTACAGCTGCAAAGTAATGTCAATGTTTCAACTCATCATTATATAGCCGAACTTTCACACACCTTTCAATTACTTTCCATAATAGCATTTATTATATTATTGTAAAAAATTATTATATTTAATATATAGAAAAATACACAATATTTTATTCAAATTCATTTGATTTTTTATTTTGTGTGAGTATAGATATAAGACTTTTATTTTATCTTTTTCAAATTTATGCAAATACTTTTATGTAGTTAAATATAGAGAAAAATATTTATCTCAGCTCGTATATGATTTGAATCTGTGACCTTTAGAGTTATAGATTTGGGCTCTTTTTTTTCAACTTCTAAAAGTTGAACTGAATTGAATTGAACGGAAGTTGGCTGAACTGAACTAAATTGAATTGAAGTGAACTGAACTAAACTGAACTAAACTTATTTCAGTGTAAATTTATAACTATGCATAGCTGAACTGAACTGTATTGTACTAAACTGAACTATACTGAACTATACAAAACTGAACTAAACTACATTAAATTATAGTCTAAAAGAACAGGACCTCAATCTTAACTACTGAGCTTTATAACTTTTATTTTAGTTATTATTATTATTATCTGATAAATGTGACATTTATAATTGGGAGCTAATATCATGCCACATTTCGGTATGCAAAAATTTTCTAGATGAACAACAAATATATATCTCTATATTATACACATACATTATCAACAACGATTTATAAATTGAACTTATCCCATAGTAGGAAAATAAATGCATATCATTATAAAATCAAATCACTACTTAGCATGCTGTTGGATTTTAGACCTGATCTGTCCGTATTAGTATAGGTGTAATTTATTTTGGTGTTAGCTTTAGACTTATTACACCCGTATTTGTATCGGTGTAATCTAAAGTGGACTATATGTATCAGTACATATTAACCGGATAAAAGTTAAGGGTTTAAGATATAATATAACAAAAATAAAATTAACAATTACCTGCTCGATAGGGTAGGCAATTGTTGACATCCAACAGCCACAATTAATTGGTTGTTGGATGCCCACTAGTATGCACATATTATATATATGTGCATACATTAGAATGAAAGGTATTGTCTCTGTTTTGCTTTAGTTTGTGGTTTGTATAACGTTCTTTCATAGGATGTAATTCGTTACCTGACTAGTAATACGTAGTTATCGATCGTATTCTTTCCGCTGCTTTTTCTGAAGACATTTTATGTATTGAAAAAGGTATTTAACTGTCTTTTACTCTATATATAATATATTGATATTATATTCCAACATTGGTACCAAAGCTATATACTATGTATTGGGTCATTTTTCGAAAATCTGTTTCCAACCACATATTTTATATTTTATGTAAAATCATATTTTTGAGAACAAATGATTTTAGAGAGATAAATTTTGTACTGATTTTATGTGAAAATCAATATAAATAAACCTGAAGAGTTTTTTTGCTATATATATTTATATATATAGCTTTTTATTTTTATTCCACTCTCAGGTCTAGGAGTTTGTATGTCAAACTCCATCTTTCAGTTATCAAACGGACAAACGAATACCACCAACGAATTTGTAGCACCCAAAAACCTAGGGGTAGCCGGAACCCAGCCGCCGGAAAATGTCTAGAGGCCGGTGAGTGGACCCCACTCTCCAATGAGGCGGAGAGTGAAGTCGTTTCCAGGTAACGTCGCGGCATCGGTTTTTGGTAGTTTTAAGTTTTAGAATATTTCGGATTTTTCAGTGAATTTTATTTAATTTTTTGATGGACAAAAAATTAACTCTTAATGTTTTGATTAACTAAAAATTATTTAAACTTATCTCTGTTCAATAAAAAAAATTCCCGTAAAATCATAAATGTTTTTAACATTTGAATTCATTGGACGAGTACTGTTCCGATTTTTGGATTGATCGAAATATGTTTTGATCATAAATAATACGTATAAGTATGTTGAATAAGTTTATTTTTGTGAATGAGTTGCAAAAATAAAAACTGGACCAAAATATTATTCTTTATTGTGATAAAGAATAATTATGATTATTTAAACATTCATTGAATATCAAAGAAAATGGACTAGATATGTCTCGTCTATTAAAGTTTCTATAAATTTGATTATTAATAAATAAACATATTATTATTACTAGGACCTTTCAAATATTGCTTGGTCCTTATTAGTATGCACCCTAATAAATCATAAGATTTTTCTCATGGTTTGTTGTAGACCGGAAATTAGGGATACTCATATTTAAAAGTTAAATTTATGCAATATTTATTTTATTTAAGATTAAAATAAATAATGATTAATAATGATATTTATTGATAAATTGTGTATAACCAAATTTTACGAAACAATGGAATTTATAACATAAATATGAGTGTTATGTTGATATTAAGAGTGAGTTCTTAATTAAAATAAACATATTTTGTCCAAGTTAATAATACCATGAGAATAAGTTTCTCTGTTAAAAAGTTAAGAATAAGTTTTTACTTAAAAATAAATATTTGAGGGTATTTATTAATTTGTTTTTGATTTATTATATGGGTATAATAAATTGTATGTACTTAAGATGTAAGTACTAATATATATGAAATTCATATCTCTATTTGTTAAATTATTAAGAACAAGTTCTTAATTTAAAATAAATATTCGATAATATTTATTAATTTTTTTATCAATTTATTATATATGTATAATATATTGTAGGTACTTAAAGAGGAAGTACCATATGAGAAATTTTGAATAAATTCAAAATCCATGTAATAAATATTTATTAATTAAATTTATCATTGTACAATTTATTATATGAGCTTAATATATTGTAAATACTATAAGTGACAGTATTGATGAATTTTTATTTTTGTGATAAGTTATAAGAATATTGATATTTAATATGCATATATATAAATTTAACAAACTTTTTCATTAGAAAAGAGAGGGTGATTAGAGCCTTTAAGGTTTCTTTTTCGAATTGAATTCTAACGAAAATTTTTGCTCAAATTTATTGGTTATATATTAAATATTTGTGTATTATCAAATTTATATTAAATCGTGCTTATAATCGAAAATTGTAAGAATAAGTTCATACAATATAATTACAATTAATATCAACAGTGGTTGAATTAATAAAATAAATGGAACTCAAGTTGCAAGTGAACAACTGTAAGAAAGAGCATTAAATTGTCATGTTGAGAAGAATATGTTCTAGAATATTGAACCATAGTTTTGACTAAGTTCAAAGAGGGAACAAACGTTTAGCATAAATTAGACAGAGACCCATGTGGGCTAACAAAAGGGAAATTAATAATGTTATTTACTCTTTGCTAAATATCAAAAAGCATATATGATGCTCATAAACAATATCAAAATATTAGTATTTTGATGATAAAATCTACCCAAATAAGTTGGAGGGTAAGAGTCTAATATTGATTATTACGTCAATAACGAGACATTTCATGTATTTATTGGAAATAGTTTCAATAATCATCAATAAAAGCATAAATGCTTCTATTAATAAAAAAAAGAAAAAAAAAAGCAAAGAGTTGGCTTATGAGCCTAATGACATTTGAAATCAAAGATTTGAATACATATTTCAAAAGTGAAATATTTTAAATTCTAATTAAGACTGTGAATTTAATGTCAAAGATATATATAATTAACTCAAGTGTAGGTAAATTTGTATCTTCAATATATCATACAAAATACAATTCATTTGTGAATTGTTGACTCAAGTATTGTCATGTAGTGAGGACAGAAGATCCTTTATTTTTTTTCAAGTAATCATGTGTAGATAAAAGTATCTATGTAGAAATCAAGTTAAGAGTTGAAATCAGAGAAATTGATGTATGGTTATGTCTATAAAGTTATATGCACAATGATTATATATGATATCCTATTTCTTTCGAGATTTTAAGGAATCTCATTTTTCTTACAATTGTGTTGAATATAAGATTCAACTTGTACTTTGAAAATAACAGTTCAAAGTTGTGTTCGGACATATTTTGAATGATTGAATAATTGTTTTCTTGGATATTGATCCAAAAAGAAATAACAAAGACATATTTTCAATTGTTTCTACTTCTATATGTGATTGAAATAGTAATACAATTTAATGACATATTACATTAAACTGTGTTGACTTAATTTGAATGAGTCAAATAAGCCAAAGAATGTTTAATTGTAAATTCAAATAAGTTTGAATTATTTATTTTTGTCATATATAAGAAAATATGTAAATATCATTCAAAAGGCAAATGATTTCCAATCCATTAGTGAGCTGATTGGAAGTGAGGAAAAAAAGGTATGTGGCCTATTATATTTCATCACTCTCATTATATATTATATAATGTATAATCTTGATTAATTGATATTTCATAAGATTGGAGCTATGTACTGCTTCAAATGGTTTATAAACCTTATTGAGAATCAATTAGTTTAAAATTAAAGCTTTGAGAACTGACCGTGGTCAGATATATTTTATTATGAAAAATTTCATGCATTATGTGATGAAAATGAAATTGAACATAAGTATTCAATTTCTTTCACTCAACACAACGGTGTTGTTAAGAGAAGAATATGACTCTTTTTAGTGTGGTTAAATCAATGGTGGTTGTAACAGATTTATTTATCTCCTACTGAGGAGATATCCTATTAACAACCACATAAAGTTTTAACCAAGTGCCTTCTGAATTTGTCACTTCCACTACTTATGAGTTGTGGACATGTCAAAAACCTAATTTTTGTAACCATAACCAAGGATAGGTTACAAATTTTTTCACCCATGATACATTGAGCAAGTATCAGTTACTATACTTAGGATGCAAAAGTGCATTTTTTTAAAGTATCATAACATGTCAAAAGGACATGTAGCAATGGGAGAAACACAAAGTGACAAAATTCAGATCAAGTATTGTTGTCTTCTTAGAGAATAAGTTCACTAAGTTAGATGAGTTGAACCATTATTTACTATACCATTTTCCTTAAAATTGATGAACATATCTCTCGATTAGAGTGAGAGAAATTTTGAGGTCCACGAATATGTTCAAAAACCTCAAAACATTACGAATGATCGATATCAAGGTCTTGACCAATTTTCTATGTTTTTGGTAACTAGATAGATCCAAACTTCAGTGGGAGTATGGAACATGGTTCAAGTGGGAGCATATAGAATTTTGAAAAATGTATGAGATATTTATCAAAATTTGGAACTGCAGAAAAATAGTTGAATATCTTCGATTGATGTATTGATGACATGACTATTTTGCTTTAATTGTTCAATTCATAAAATGATGATGAAAGAAAGAGACTCTCCCATTCCCACACAAGAATAATGGATTAAAACTATGAAAAAAACAATGGCTTCCGTGAAATCTAACAGAGTTTATGAACTTGTTGGTTAGTCATTGGGAAGAAAGGCTATGAAGAATAAGAGGGTTCTCAAGCATTAGGTTGATGACAATATCAATAGATATTAAGTTCGCCTAATTACAAAAGTACTATACACAATCCATTAGACGATCCATGCTATTATAACAAGTCAAGATCTGGAACTAAATCAAGTGGATGTTAAGACTATTTTTTTCCTCTATTGTGAGAAGATAAACAAATCTACAAGGAAAGACTTGTAGATTTGTAACTAAGGCACAAATAAAAGGTTTGTACGTTGAAATGATCAATTTATTGGCTCAAATAGTCTTGTAAGATAAAGAAATATTCGATTTTATAATAAGATCGAATAGATTTATTAGTAAGTCATTGCATGTCAGTGACATTCTGATAGCTGGAAATGACATGGAATGTGTGAATTAGATCAAAGTTTTATTAATATCAAATTTTGAAATGATAGTTCTAAGGAAAATTGTTTATACTCTTATAATTAAGATTCCAAGATATTACTCCATGAAGTTGTTAACCTTGTCTAAGAGACATAAACCGACAATGTTCTTGAGTTTTCAATATAAGCAATCTTAAGCCTATATGTATAACCAGATGGCTAAAGGTCAAAGTGGACCTAACACTTACATGCGTCCCACAACACAAATGAGAAAATGAACGAATGATTAATTTTCCTTATATGAGAGCTTTGCGAAGCCTCATATATATGCTATAGTGTGTATACAATCTGATATTTGTAATGCAGTTGGCATTATAAGCGTATATCAGCCAAATCCAAGAAAAGCACATTAAAAACTGCGAAAAAGATACTGAGGTACCTTAAAGGCCTTGTAAGCTATTTTTGTGATGTTAGTTTGCAATAATATGCAATTAAAAGGATGCACAAAAGGCGATTGGGTTAAAGACATGGATAAAATAATATCCATTTTTTTTTGTTTTATCTTGTTAATTGACAATAGTGTCATATTATGAAGTAATAAGAAATAAACTTATGCCACCCTATCCATTATAAAGTAGAGTGTATGTGATACTCTTATTTGGAATTTGATTGATTAAGAAGGTTACTGAATCATCTTTATATTACTTCTACAAATGCTCAAATTGTAATTAGAAAGGAAAATGACAGTCAATCTAATATAATGTAATTGAGGTTCCTTATCGAGTTAAAGCATGTAAAAGATTAAGTATCATTTTTCTATATAGCACGTAAAGGGTCCAACATGAAAGATGTTTATGTTGAATATGCCTGATCTACCAGATCTAGGTCATATGTTTAAGGACATATTATTCAACAGAGTTTGAATTTTGCAATACACAAGCGCGAATATTGTTTATCAATATCTGCTGTTATTGAGATGCATGTAAGACAAAGAAATAGCTCAGTCACATGAGCATTTACCCTTATTCTGTTATTAGATAACGAAGGATGAGACTATTTTTGAACAAATGAGTGCTTGTTCAATAATGGATGTCGTCTTATTTGAAATATGAAAAACGTTTTCATGAAAGTGCAAGAGTCACATATTTGCAAAAGGTAAGTATGTAAGAGATTATATGTAATCTATAAATGGACTTGTTACAAGTAACATGCTCCTATTCTTCTTTGTAGCCAAAAGTAGTTCATAAAATAAGCGAACTAAAGTTAAATGTTTTGGCACATCTAACTGATGTTTTTGTATGGTGTTAATGAGAGATGTGCTTCTTTCAAATGGAAAGGAAAGAACACCATAACACATGATTTCATATCGTGTGTGCTTATCGACCATGAGGTGGAAATAAAATGATCTCAGCTTTTCCAAGTGTGAGACTCACGCAGCGAAACTATGGTTTTGTTAGCTTGCTATCCTCAGGACCCTAACTTATTCTGAAAGTGTAGTCTAATGTAGCTGTTTTGGAAGGAGACTCTGAAGAGATTAAGTATGATTCGACCTTGAATGAGCCCGAATGGACAAGCGAGTTAGATTATGATGGAAGGAATATAGTAAAAGGGAAAGATTGCCATGTGTTCACATCTGAAGTTTTTATGCTTCACAACCCGAGTAGTTATGCATGTGTGCATAGCTGTGATGATAGAAAATTGTAGAGATCAAAATAATTACAGGGAATGTGATATGGAATCTAGGATAAGGCATACATCGCTTCGGTATTTTTCATCGAGCTGCTATATATCTCCAATGAGTGTATAGCATTAGAGCTCTCAAGGTATGCTGGTCGCACGAACTATTTGCGATTATGAAAGAGACAAAAAGTAATGGATCTGTTTTGTTACGTGCGAGTGGGAGATGTTGGATTTTAGACTCGATCCGCCCCGTACCAGTACATGTGTGATTCATTTCGGTGTTAGCTTTAGACCCATTACACCCATATTTGTATCGGTGTAATCTAAAGTGGACTACATGTATCAGCATATATTAACCGAATAAAAGATAAGTGGTTTAAAATATAATATAATAAAAATAAAATTAACAACTACCTACCCGATAGGGCAGGCAATTGTTGACATCCAACAACCACAATTAATTGGTTGTTGGATGCCCACTAGTATGCACATATTATATATATGTGCATACATTAGAATGAAGGGTAGAGAAGAGCAACGACTCTTCCTCTCTCTCTTATTTGCTTTAGTTTGTGGTTCGTGTAACGTTCTCTCATAGGATGTAGTTCGTTACCTGATTAGTAATACGTAGTTCTCGATCATATTCTTTCTGCTGTATTTTTTGAAGGCATTTTATGTAACTGTCTTTTACTCTATATATAATATATTGGTATTATATTCCAACACATGATAAAAATTTATTTACTATATATATATATATATATATATAACATTTATTATTTTTATACGTGAGAAATGTAATGTCTACAATTGGTAGGTGAAAACAAAGGCATATCTATGGTTACTTTGTTTAACCATTATTTTATCTTTTTTACCAATAGATTAAAATAATTATCACTTCTCCTATGATAGAAAAATGCAAAGTTATAAGTATTTTATAAACAATAAAGTAACCATAAAATATATCAACAACAAATATCATACCTCAATTAAATTATTATTTTTATTATACATGAGAAATGCAACATCATATATATTTTATTAAATGTTAACATGAAGATTTGTATTTATATACATAAAATCCAAAATAAAATCAGGTCCCCCACACATATGTCAACTAGTGGTTAATTCACTAGGTGTGTAAAACTTTAAGTTTATCTATTAAGATATTCACATTGATCCTTGCCAACCACACTTTTTACATATGCTATTTAAGTATTTATTTAACACAAGGGAATCAAATGTATATGTCATTCATGTGTAATTGTTTGTGAAAAAAATCATTATATATTTTCCATAAAACATTTATTTGGGTCTCATTTTTATTTAGTGACAGTATTTTATTATAATAATAATTTTATTATTATTATATTATATTATTACATTATAAGAAATTTATTGTCTATAATTTTGTATGTGAGAGCCAACTTTATTTAATTTGATCAAATGTTTCTTATTAAATAATTGTATTTTGTAAGAATTTAGATATTGTTCTTTTTAGACTATAATTTAATATAGTTTAGTTCAGTCCACTATATGTAAAATCAATGTTCCACCGTATGTATATGTTAAAGAGAGTGGATGGTAATTAAAAAAATTTGGTCTAAATACAAAGCTAATTTATATTCACAGTAAGTTTTACCATCTATATGCTTTATACATGAAATTATTTCATATAAGGAAATAAAATTCATACCATATCATCAATCTTTTGCTTTAAGATAGGATTTTCAAGTTTAATATTTAAACTTTTAAAGTTCATCTTATTTTTTAGAGAAGCAATAAATTTCTCTTTAAATAAATTGTTTTGTTTTAAAATATTTAGAGTTTTACTCTTTGGTTGTGAAACAAATTCGAACATAATTTCTTTACCAACAATTTCTGTTGAAATTCCCCTTTTAGAAATCTTTAGAGGAAATAAACTATGCAAAAATGGGTTTCCCAAAATGATAGTTTGATTCAAATTTTTTACCATTATAAATTGTAATTCTAGACAAAGACCTTTATTGCAAATGGCGGCGTTATTTAATTTGAAATTAACAGAAAGCTTCTCACCATTTGTAGTGTGCAGTTGCTCAAGGGTCTTAGTAAAATATTTCGAAGGAATTAAACCCTCATTAATGCAATTCAAATCGGCACCACAGTCAATTAAGGCAATGGTTGTTACAAAAAGTTCTTTGTTTACCACCAAAGTAATTTTTGTATGCCATTTATTAGTAGTAACTCTGTTAATAAGGTCAATGAATTTAAGATTTTCAATCTTATTTATTTCTTTGATATTTTTAATATCTTTATCAGAAACTTTAAGTTCTGATTCTAAGATTTCTTCTAATTCGTCATCAGAATTAGAATCATTTACTTCTAAAAAGGTAACTCTTTCTTAAAGATTTTTAATCTCCTTTTTCATTTCATTGATCTCTGACTTTAAGTCATTAATTGTAGGTTCATTTTTAGAGACTTTAAATCTATCAATTATATCTTTAAGATTATAAGTGATATTTTTCTCATCTAATTTCTTTTCTAAAATAGTTGGCTTAGTGCTTGATGTACTAACTTCAGAACTATTTTTGACTATTTCAAGATATTGTTCCAAATGTTTCCTCCTTTCAGAAGGATCTTATTAGAAATAGTCACAGTCCCTGGAGTTGTCCAGCCTTCTACGTTGAAAATGCAGCTGAGCTTGAACGTGGTGTTCCTAGACTTGTCATTAATTATAAACCTTTAAACAAATTTTTGAGATGGATTAGGTACCCACTTCCGGAAAAAAAAGGATCTGTTAAACAAACCATACGAAGCTAAAATCTTCTCTAAATTTGATATGAAGTCAAGATTTGGCAGATTCAGATTGATGAAAAGGACAAATATAAAACTGCTTTTACCGTTCCTTTTGGTCACTTTGAATGGAATGTCATGCCTTTTAGGCTTAAAAAAGCCCCATCTGAATACCAGAAAATTATGAATGACATTTTTAATTGTTATTCATCCTTTTCTATCGTTTATATTGATGATGTTCTTATATTCTCAAAGGATATTGAACAACACTTCAAACACTTAAAGTTGTTTATTGATTTAGTTAAGAGAAACAGATTAGTCGTTTCTACTAGAAAAGTTAAACTTTTCCAAACTAGTATCAGATTTTTAGGCCATACCATTGAAAATGGTACATGTATTCCTATTGATAGGGCTATCGAATTTGGTAACAAATTTCCTGATGAAATCAGAGATAAGAATCAGCTTCAGCGCTTTCTTGGTAGTCTAAACTACGTGGCTGACTTTTATAAAGATCATGCCTTGGATGCAAAACCATTATTTGAGCTGTTAAGGAAAAATCTTCCTGAGTGGACTAAAAGTCACACTTTAGCAGTTCAAAGGATTAAGTAAAGAGTTAAATCTCTTCCTTGTTTATCTATACCACACCCTGATGCTTTCAAAGTCGTTGAAATTGACGCATCAGACCTCTGTTACAGGGGTATTCTTAAGCAAAAGATCAATGAAATTGAATCTTTAGTTAGATTTACAAGTGGAATTTGGGTAGGAGCTAGGGCTAATTATTCCACTATTAAGAAAGAAATTTTTTCTATTGTTTTGTGCACTCAGAAATTTGAATCTGATTTAATTAATCAGAAATTCCTTTTAAGGATCGATTGTAAAAGTGCAAAAGATGTGTTAACTAAAGATGTTAAAAACATCGCCTCCAAACAGATTTTTGCTAGATGGCAAGCTATCTTGTCTGTGTTTGATTTTGATATTGAATTTATAAATGGAGTTGAAAACTCCTTACCAGATTTTTTAACAAGAGAATTTCTTGCAGGAAATGACTTCAAAGAAAAATAATTTCAACCTGAAAAAATTTGAAGGTCAAACCTCCTTGCTAAACTCTGTAAGAGGTCATAGAACTCCTCAAAGAAGCACGATTCAACAAAACAGGGCTCCTCAAAGGAGCAATCCTAAAAGGAATCAACAGATAGATAACCTTTCTACTGAAAGTAGAAATGATACATATGATACTGATGCATATCAAATAGCACTAGAACTAGAATCCTTAAAGGAAGAAGTTTGGCCTTTCATACCCACAAACACCATTTTCATCTATCCTGTTGAAAGCAGGTACAATCTCCTTGAACCCTATGAAATAGCCACCTTCTACACCAGAAACCATTCAACTGTTCCCTTTCTTCCCAGAGATTATGGCTTCTATCTAACAATTTTAGAAGACACAGGTTCAATTAAATTCAAACCAATGAAGAGAAATAGAAATGAATGGCTTTCGCCAAATTTACGATCTTAAAGGTCCTGACTCCCGAAGAATGGGAAAATGATTTGTTCTTTATGCATAAAAGTAGTCAAATAACTTATAGTTATTTTGATTATATTCAAGCTTGGTCTCAAGCATTATTGTACAACAACAGCTTTAGAAAGTTTAGTTGGTTCATACAGTTTCAATTGGTTAAACCAGTTAAAACTTTTCCAAATTGGTTCCATTATTGGTTCCAGCAATGGGGATTACTTCCCATTTGCCTCCCTAAAAGGGTTAGAGAAATTTATGATCAGTTTGGTGAAACCAACAAATCTTGTAATTTCTCCAAATTACTTTTTACTTTCCTCTATAGAGTTCCATGGATTCTCAAGTGGGACTACTCTATAGAATACAAGTTATGAGACAAACTATCTCAATTACCAACCAACGAAATTGAGCTGTCTTGGTTAGTTAGAAAAATCGCCATTAAATGGTGGGATAAATTTGAGTTCTTTGAAAAACCTTCAGTATTCTCTTCTGAAGTATTAATATATTTAGAAAAACCTTTAGATTTAAGTAAAATGGAGCCTTCTGCCCCTTTATCAAACCTCTTTGAAAATCTCCTAGCTAAAATGTCTGAAGATGAGCTTAAAGCACAAATGATTGAATTTTTAAATCAAAGGTTAAAACGCCTTCTTCTGTTCTCCAATCTAAAGGGATTTTTATACTTGATTCTCCTAAAAAGAAAGATAATGATCCTTCTCCAATGGACACAACACCGAGCAAGAAAAAGAAAATTGAAGCCTCCACCAGCAAAAGAAAAGATAAAGAAGTTGCTCATGTTAATCCTTTTGACTGGCTATATTAAGATGCTCAAAGCCCTGATGATATCATTGATGTTGATGATATTCCCCTTGGAGACTTTACAGAGTTATTAAAGCCAAAGTAAAACTTTAGCTACCGGATGACCGCTTCTACAAGTCATCCATGACCGACTACCGGGTGACCACTTCTACCAGTCATCCATGACCGATTAAACTGGCTAAAAGCTTATCTAAGGCGTGATGTTGCTCAAAGTTCAGCAAAAGAAAATTTTTTAAAGACTTAGAGAGAGAAAGAAGAGAGAGACGCTCTGCCTCCGACCACCAGTCACCGCCACTCTCCGACAACCACCAGTCTCTGACCACTCTCCGGCGACCACTAGTCTCCGACCACTCTCCGATCACCATAGAATTTTCTGGTGGCTTTTTCCGGCATCTTGTAAACGTCTAAAAGACGTAAGTTTTCTTTTCCTTTTGTATTTTTTTCTTTTATTATCTTTTGTAATATATGATTATTCTATATACTCTTCATGTTTACCGTTTGTATTAATTAAATTTTATGTACGATCCGTAATGTGTGTATACGTGTGTCAATTTTGGTATCAAAGCCAAGTTGTATACGTTATTTTCTTATACTTTTGGTATTTATTTCTTCAATTTTACATTTTTATTATTTGATTACTATAAGAATACTATTTAGGAAATTGCCTAAATAAGCTTCTATATCTTAGTGAAACTCAAAGTCGCGTAACCGCAGCCCGTTGAGTCGTGTTAGGCGTTTGGCTTTTGTTGGTATAAATCGTTGACAGTGATCTCAGATATGGATACTTTATTTAGAAAATTTACTGATAGTAGTTCTAGTAGTTTAAAAAATAATTGAGAAAGTAAAAATAAAGAAATTATACTAGAAAGTAATATAGAAAATAATTTACATAACTGGAAGTTACCTCCTTTAAATACTAAAAGTATTTATAAATCTAATAGTAACTTTTTAATTAAATCTGATTATATAATTAAGACAGTTGAACAATCTGTCTCTATAGATAATAATATCTCTTCGTTTAATCTATTGACTAAAAGTCTAATAGATAAACACAAGGAATTATATTCCTTTATTCATTTGGGAATGGTTCAAGTAGCGGTTAAACCAGCTACTAGATTAGGCTTACCAATAACTGCTTTAGTTTGTCTAAGAGACAAAAGGAACTTAAAGTTCTCAGACTCTTTATTAGGAGCCATTGAATCCTCTCTAACAGACGGTCCAATTTATTTCACTTATTATCCTAATTTAACCGTACCTTTAGATTGTCCACATATTATGGACATAACTTCTCTTGATATAAAGACCGAAGGCTTTGAAATGAAGCATGGATCAAAAAATTTGATCTTGATTTATAGAATTCACTACAAAGTCATGAATAGTACTGTGCCTAATCTTAAAGATGACGCCAGTAAGCTTCTTAATGCACCTAAAGGTGTTATAACTCTACTTTTAACAGACTTATCAAAAGGAAATTTAGTTGTTCCTAGACAATTCCTTGGAATCAATTAAATTTTCCTAATTCTTGGAAAATAGAGGGCGCTATTCCTTTTAAAAAGGAAGAAAATATGAATTTAAATTATGTGTCCGAAGAAATAGATGGTAGTGTCATTTTAAAATTTGACAGATCATCTTCTCAGAGATCATTTACTAGGATCCCTAATGCTCCTAGTTACATACCATCTAGATCTTCAACTTCTTCTATTCCAATTAAATTGGGAGAAGAAGTAAAGGCAACTAAAAGATTGTCTGATAATGTGGTTAAACCACTTTACGAATGTCCGAATAGTCCTTCTATGCCAGACATGGGATATTATTCAATAAGTGTTTTATCTAAGGACTTAACTCCATTTAAAAAATGGTATACATTTTCTTTCTCTGAAAGAGAAAAAATTAGATGGAATAATAAATATGATTTGTATATTGCAAAGATGGATAATGAAGGATATAGATCTTTCCCAGAATTTGTTAAACAAATGCTTTACCTTAACGGTAAAAAATCTGATATTAAATATCCAGATTTTGAGAATTCAAAATTCTTTGATACTTTAGAAATGTCTTATAAGACCTTTCTTACACCACAAGGTGAAACCTTGACAAGCCTACACCCTTCTTTAGTTTCAGTAAGTTACCAAGTAACTCCTGAAGCAAAAATAGAATGTAGTCCTTTTGTCAGTTGTTCAAATACGTTTGTTAAACAAAACAATTTTACAAATTTAAGTTTGCACACTATGAGTGAGCAATTAACCCGTATTGAAAATACTATGGTTAAAGCATCTGTACCAACTTTAAAAGTGGGGTAGAAAGTGGTTATCAAGCCAACTTCTAATGAAAAATTAGACTTTAAATTCGAAAAATCTCAAAGTGAATTAGTTGATGAAATCACTAAATGCCTTGCTTTAATTCCTGTTAATAAAAAAATAGGAAAGGATTCAAAGTGAATCTAAACAAATTACTCCTTTCACAAAAGAAAACATTTCTCTTTCTATTCAACCTGAACATAGAGAAATTGCTCCTTTAACATAGGAAGTAAAAGGAACTGAAAGTTCTACTGTTTCTGACAGTCCTTCTAAAACTAAAAGTTTCAAAGATTCTGAAGTTGATAAGCTTCAAGCTTTATTTCAAAATATGAAAATTGACAATAGTAATCAGGTAAATAAAATTTACCACTCGAAAGGTTCTTCAGAAAAACCTTATTATCCTAGACCTTCACCTGTTAATTTACAGTATGAAAAGTTTAGGCCATCTATGGTTTCCTTCGATGGAAGAGCCATAGAAGAATGGAATATTGATGGGTTATCTGAATATCAGATAAAAAATGTTATTCAGTACATCCTAATGTATGCTTCGGCCTCTAAGATACATAACAATAATGATAGAAGTATTGCTAAAGCAATAATTGCTGGCTTTACTGGCCAACTTAAAGGTTGGTGGGAATTTTATGTATCCAATGAATCTAAGAATACTATTCTAAATGCAGTTAAAACTGAGGGAAATAGATAAGCCCCTGATGTTGTCAAAGTTTTAATTTACACTTTAATCCTACACTTTTTGGGTTCAATGTCTTCGTTCTTCTAACAAACTACAGAGCAGTTAATGAACTTGCGCTGTAGAGATTTATCTAAATTCAAATGGTACAAGGATTTTTCTTGAGTGCTGTTTATACTCGAGATGATTGTACTCAAGACTTTTGGAAAGAAAAGTTCATTTCTGAACTTTCTAGATTATTTGCAGATAGGGTAAGAGATAGAATAACGAATAAGTACAATGATGCTATTCCTTATACTTCTCTCACCTGTGGTGAGATTTCAGCCGAAATCATAGCTGAAGGATTACTTCTCTGCAATGAATTAAAAATTCATCGTCAGGCTCAAAGCGAAAAATTCTCCGAAAAGAGAATTCTAGGATCTTTTTGTGAACAGTTAGGATTCAATTCTATTAAGAAAAGATCTAAAAAACCTACTCATAGGAGTAAAAAATATTTTAGAAATTATCCCAAAAATAACGTATCTCCTATTCCTCCTAAAAGCAGTATATCAAAAAAGAATATATATATATATATATATATATATATATATATATATATATATATATATATATATATATATATATATATATATATATATATATATATGATAGAGGGGAAATTTTCTGAAAAGTAAAATCTTCTATATATCTAAAGTATACCTACCCTCTATTATGGCCGAAAAAATGAGAGAAGAAGAAAATAAAACCAGCCCCACTCCTGGCTCTGGTACTTTATATATAGAGTTATAATTGAATAGGGTACAACAAATATCACATCTCATTTAATTTAGTCTAGAGTATTATATTTAATGGTTACATTTTGTAAACAAAATATTCATAAGGAATAATTGTATTTATGTGTAAAATTCAAAATAAAGTTATAGTTTACCACTGACGCAGGAACATGTTCAAGAGTGGATAACACTTCACGAGGTGTGTAGAACTTTTTTTTATCCACAACACATTTATTTATCAAGATATTTGCACTTTTCAATAGAAGGAAATAAAAATCATGTTATTTATAATTAAAATAATTACTTAAAAAAGAAAAAGTTATCTTCCAAATTATTATGATTTTGTAGTTGAAAAAAAATCATATGGGTGACTTTGTTTTGTATAGCGATGTATCGAATAGCTAAGTCACATGCACATTTGTAAGAATTTCTATTAATTTTATACTATAAAAAATATAATGTCTATCTTTTGGTAGTTCATAAAAAATCACATTTCATTTCATTTAGTAAAAATTCTTATATTTAATGGTTATATTTTGTAAATGCAAGATTCAAAAGGAAGATTAGCATTTATGTGCAAAATCCAAAATAAAGTCATTACCACTAACAAATGCACATCTTAAAGAATGGATGACAGTTCACTCGGTGTGCAGAACTTGTCTATATACATGTCACATGTATTTGTCAATATATTTACACATTTCTATAGAAGGAAATAGAATTCATGCCATTTATAAGGCTAAATGCATCTTTACCCCCCTAAACTTGGCACAAAAAATTTACCGCCCTCCTAAACTTTCAAAAGTTTCTCTCAACCCCCTGAACGTGGCATAAATGTATCAGTTTGCCATCTAAACTTGGTAAAAGTGTATCACTTTGCCCCTTGAATGCCACTTGTCAACTTTTGATTGGAAAGAGAAAAAAATATTTTTGAAAAGTCAAACCAATCAGAACATGACACGTGGCATTCAAGTGGCAAAATGATACACTTTTGCCAAGTTTAGGAGGCAAACTGATACATTTATGCCAAGTTCAGGGGGCTGAGAGAAACTTTTGAAAGTTTATGGGGGCAGTAGACTTTTTGTACCAAGTTTAAGGGAGTAAAGATGCATTTAGCCCATTTATAATTCAACTAATCACTTAACATAGAAAAAGTTATCTATCAAATATTTGTAATTTTCTAATTAAAAAATTCACTATGGATGATTTCTTTTGTCAATATAAGAAATTTAGCATTTTATGACGGTTTTTTTTGCTAGCACATGATTTCGTCATAGATAGTAGCTTTATCATGACAAAATTATCAATCCATCATAATTTTTGTTTTCTTATGACAAAGTTAATGTGTGTCTCTAATGACATACATTTTCGTCACTAATCATATAATTTGGCGACTATTAAGGTAATATTGTCACTTACTAACTTGGAAGGAAAATTTTGGAGGAAAAATTTTATTATGAAAAAGTTAATTAGCGACAACTTCCTCATCATGGTAAAAATAAGATATGATGACATTTCATTATTGTCATTATTTTATAAACAAGAATAATGATTTAAATTTTATCGTATAATTACTTTGTGGTGACACTATTAAGATTTTATCATAAATTTTAATGTATTATCATGACAATGTATAGTAGTTTTTTTTAAGAATTAATTTTGAAGAGGCTAGGTATTGAACCTAGGACCTTTAACTACTATATTGAGTAGTGTATCAATAGAGCTACACCCATTTGGTACAATATATAGTAGTTGTCACGATTATGTTAATCAGTGATGGTTTTATTCGTCAACATATTATTTATGATGAATTTTGTATGTCAAAATTTGATAAAAAAGAATGTGACGATTTTGATTTTGTCACATATTTTTATTTAAATGTGACTATTTTAGATATTGTCCTTTATTTTAGTATATATTGTGACAATGTAAACATATGTCACTATAATATTAAAAGATGACGAATGTATATTGTAATTATTTATAATACTATTTTGTGATGATACATTTATGGCATGTTCAATAATAAAGAACATTGCAACTTTTATTTTGTCATATATCTTTATTTTAAAGTGATTATATTCAGATATTGTCATATATTTAGATATATTGTGATGATATATAACATATGTTAAGTATAATGTTAAATGATGAGGAGTTAATTTTGTCTAGATAATAATAAATTCTAAATTTATACCATAGTTAAACTGAATTAAAAGTTATAGATAGATAACTGATTAAGAAATTGAAATATAAACCATCACTTATAGTAGTGGTTGGAGTTGTTAGAAACTGACAATTAACACAAAGAAATTATAACAAGAATAGAGAGAATTAGAGAATATAAGTTTTCTTTTCTTATTACTTTTAATTGGTGTAATGATGAAGAAAAAATGATACATATTTATAGTAAAATTTAGGGGATAAATTACAACAAACATTAATGATGTGAACATATTAATGAACTTTTATATGGTAATGCTATTTTTACACAATAATTTTTCACACTTTTGCATATACTTATCCCAACCCTTGATCGCATCTTATCTAATGGTGGATAATTAACCTAGAATTTTTCGATTCAAAACTCATTTCTTTGCAATTAATTAATAGGTTAATTAAATGTGAATTAAATGTGTAGTTTTAGATTGGAAAATTCTAGGTTAATTATCCACCCCTAGATTAGATGCAATCAAAGGCTGGGATGAGTATGTGTAAAAGTTTGTGAAATCGTTGTGTGTAAAAATAGCATTACCCACTTTTGTATATGTCTATATATTATTAAAGATGTGGGATTTAAGTAACAAAGACATTTTGTAAATGTCTAACAAATAATTACACATCAAATATTTAACACTCCCACTTTGATGTGTATTATTGCGAATGAGACACTGCCTCGTTAAAAATATTACTATGGAAAAATCCTATGGGATAAAAACCATGGTTAAGGGAAAAAGAGTACAATGTTTACTCCCTCTGTTCAAGAGTTAACTGAAGATCCTTAAGATGACACATTCCAATGTTGTGAACCAATTTCTTGAAAGTTGAGGAAGGTAGGGACTTGGTAAATAATCTGCTAAATTGTTATATGAGTGGATTTGTTTAATACTAATTTCACCATTCTTTTCTAGATTATGAGTGAAGAAAAATTTTGGTGAAATATGCTTTGTTCTGTCTCCTTTAATGTAGCATTCCTTCAATTAAGCAATACAAACATCATAATCTTCATATATTATCATCGGATCTTCCTTGGCTGTAACTTTTCCACATGCTTCTTGGATATGTTTGATTAATGATCTCAACCACACACATTCACGACTTGCCTTATGAATCCTGATTAACTTCGCATGATTTGAGGAAGTAGCTGTAATTGTTTGTTTTGTCGATCGCTAAGACATAGTTGTTCCTCCATATGTGAATAAATAGCATGTTTGAGATCGAGCTTTGTGTGGGTCGGATAAATAACCCGCATCTGCATATCCAACTAATTTAAACTTAGACTCATATGAATAAAATAAGCCTAAATTAGTAGTTCCTCAAAGGTAGTGCAATATATGTTTAATTCCATTCCAATGTCGTCTTGTAGGTGCATCGCTATATCTTGATAATAAATAACCGTGAATGCAATGTCTAGTCTTATGTTATTAGCAAGATACATCAAAACACCTATTGCGCTAAGATATGGTACTTCAGAACCAAGAACGTTTTCACTATTTTCTCTAGGACGAAAAGTATCCTTGTTCACATCGAGTGATCGTACAACCATTGGGTTACTAAATGGATGTGCTTTGACCATATTAAATCGTTTCAAGATCTTTTCTGTGTAGTTTGATTAATGCACAAAAAATCCTTTTTCAAGGTTGTTAGTTTGCAAACCAAGACATAATTTTGTCTTTCCAAGATCTTTATCTCAAATTATTTCTTTAAAGAATCAACTGCTTTTGGAATCTCTTATGGAGTTCCAATAATATTCAAATCATCAACATAAATTGAGATGATAATAAAATTAGATCCTAATTTTCTTATAAACACATATGGACAAGTTGGATCATTTTTATATCTTTCTTTCAATAAATATTCACTGAGGCGGTTATACCACATGCGCCCAGATTGTTTTAATCCATATAAGGATCTTTGTAACTTCATCGAGTAAAGTTCTCACTTGCCATATTTTTCTGGCAGTTTTAATCCTTCAGGGATTTTCATATAAATATCATTATCAAGCGAACCATAAAGGTAAGTTGTGACAACATCCATTAAGTGAATATTTTCTTGCACTGCAAAACTAGTAAGATATCTAAAAGTGATTGCATCCACCACTAGAGAATAAGTCTCCTCATAGTCTATCCCAGGTCTTTGGTAAAAACCCTATGCAACCAATCTGACTTTATAATTTATTATTTCATTTTTCTCATTTCTTTTCCTAACAAAAACTTATTTGCTACCTCTAGGTTTATGTCTTGTGGTGTTCGAACTACTGGTCTGAATACTTTGCATTTCTCAAGAGAATTCAGCTCTGCTTGAATTGCTTCTTTCCATTTTTGCCAATCATTTCTACTTTTGCATTCTTCAATAGATGTTGGCTCATGATCCATATTTTCATTTCCAATATTAATCACAGCATTATATGAAAAAAATATGGTCTATAACCATTTTATTGCGATTCCATCTTCTTTCAGTATCGATATAATTTATTTGAATTTCATCATTTTCAATAGCTTCAGGTATTTGCACTTTAGATGCTTGCTCTTCTTCCGGAAGTGTATTTGTAACCTCAGTGGGAATATCTTCATTATCGATAACTTTCCTCTTTTAGAATTTTTTTTCTTTGAAGCAATAGGTCGTCCATGCTTAAAGCTTATTAGAGTATTATCCATAGGTTGTTCTTCAAGAATCTTAATACAAATTGGCGCATTTACTGCTGGTATATGCAATTTCGTTACTCTTTTAGGATTAGCAAGTGCATCAGGCAATTGATTTGATAAATATTGAAGATGGATTATCTTTTGAACTTTTAGTTCAGAATCATTTGATTTAGGATCAATATGAGAAAGTGATGAAACCTTCCATATTATTTTCTTTTCCAAAATTGGGCTCTTATTCTCTCCCCCTAATTTTGGGAAAAGTGTTTTCATCAAAATGACAATCTATAAATTGTGCAGTAAACATATCACAAGTTAATTGCTCAAGATATTTAATTATTGAAGGAGATTCATAGCCAACATAAATTCCTAATCTCCTTTGAGGACCCATTTTAGTCCTTGTGGTGGAGCAATAGGCTTCTATGCCGCGCAGCCAAAAACTCTAAGATGAGAAATACTAGGCTCATGAAAAGAAGCTAATTGTAATGAAGAATAATCATGGTAACTTACTAGTCTTAAATCTATAAAAGATGTTGCATGTAATATTGCATAACCCTAATCTATAGTAGGGAGATTTGTTCACAAAATTAACGGTTGTGCAATTAATTGAAGACATTTAATAAATGATTCTACTAGACCATTTTGTGTATGAACATATGCTACAAGATGTTCAACTTTTATCCCAGTTAACATACAATAATCATTAAATGTTTTGGTTGTAAATTCTACAGCATTATCAAGACGAATTGACTTAATAGGATAATCGGGAAACTATGCCCATAATCTTATAATTTGAGCAAGTAACCTTGCAAATGCCATATTTCATGAAGATAATAAGCATACATGTAAATGTCCTATATATTGGTTCTAATGAGCAATCCTAGGTTGCCGTCAACCCTATCTTGTTGACTATGGTGAACCCAAATCCGCAGCCACTGTGGCCTGACGGTGAGAAGGTGGGGAGCCATAATCAGCTCAATAGAGATGCTATGATGGAGGATGGGATTGAAGGGTTGAATGAAGGGTGGTAGAGCGATCAAGTGAAGATCAATTCACCTAGAGGCGGTTACTTTAGGGATAAGCTTCTGAATACAAATTTGGGAGGTGGGGGCAGTCGAGGTGGATAATGACCTGGATCTTGTTGAAGGAGATGTGTGCGTGATTCCCCATGAAGGCATGCCATAGATCTCTTTCTCAGATAGAGTACATAATTTCATGGCGGATAATATGGAAAGAACTGTGTTTGTGAAACGCCTAGGGCAGAACATTGGCTATCGTACCCTCCACGTACAACTTATGAAACTTTGGAGGCTGAGTGGGGTCTTCTCGATGGTAGATGTGGGGTTGGGGTATTATATGATTAAATTTGGGAGAAGGAATGACTACTATCGTGCTATATTAGATGGACCTTGGATGATTTTTGGCCATTATTTGGATGTTCAAACCTGGAACCTAAATTTCGATCCTATAAAGTCAGAGATTAGTACCATTGTAGCTTAAATTAGGTTACCGAGGCTATCAGTTTAATTTTATATCTTGAGTGTCCTGAAAGCTATTGGAGGTATGGTTGGCGACGTTATGAAAATTGATAAGAATACTAAGATGAGAAATAGAGGTCGTTACGCTAGAATTACAGTGGAATTAGACTTGAGAAAACCTTTGTTATCAAAAATTGAAGTTGAAGGGAGATTTTAATTGGTGGAATACAAAGGTTTGCCTAATGTTTGTTTCAATTGTGGTGTCTATGGTCATATGAAGGAACATTGTCCTAAGGCTAGATAAAAGGAGAAGGGTAAGGGTGAGGCAAACAGTAAGAATGTTAACAAGGTAAGAGAGGAAAGTGAGGGTGTGGTATGGAATGGGTTATATGGTCCTTGGATGATTGCGGGGAGGAAATCTTCGAGCAGAGATGGTGGTCCTAAGAGGGGGGATGGCGAGAAAGGGATAAGGAGTGATAATTAGGATAAAAAAACTAGATAAGAGGGCCTCATCGAGCTCAAGATTTCAAATCCTTGAGAGTGAACCTAAGATAGCGGGGGACTCTAAGGCTGCCCATGTTGCACTTAATGATGAAGGGGTGGGTGAGGAAGATGTGGCAATGATGGAGAACATTAAGGCAATTAACAAGACAATAAAGAAAGCTTTGCGGGGGGGATAAGGTTGTTTTGAGAGAGATTCTAGTGGATAGCAACATTGATCAGGTTACTTTGAATGTGGAGGACAATATGGTGGTGTGCATGGAAGGTGCAGGTGAGAAAACTTTGGGGATCAAGGAGGCTACAATGATTGTCATGAAGAGAAGGACTAGAGTACCAGTTAAAGCAATGTTGAACAAGCTTTATGGCTTAAATGCTGTTGCTCATTCTATAGCTTGCTTACCTTCAGCTAATCCAACTTCATCTCTGAGCATTGGTAAAGGGAATCGCGGTCCTTTTAACTTTACCTCAGTGCTCTAACTATAATGATAAAGGAGGACCTGATAAGAAGCACAAGAGTAAGATGGGGTGGTAGTTTCAAAACTTGCCAAAACATAAAGTTAAATAAGAAGGGTACTGGAAGTTTTCCATTATATAAAGGTAGGAGTGTAGAACATGAAGCTGCTCTGAGGGATATCACTCAAGTGGAGAGGGAAGAAACCGTGCAAGAAGGGGGTTTGATAATGGATATTACATCATGTTGATGTTGTTTCGACTTGCCTGGTTAGTTTATTTTTTTAGCTGTGTCTTTTTTAATGGATTTGAAAATTGTTGTTTGGAATATTCAAGGTGCAAAAATCATTAAGTCGGTATGCATCTTGAAGAAAATTGTTAGTGGTCATAAACCGGTAGTGGTGGCTATTGTTGAGCCAAGGGTGAGCGATAGTACTGCAAACCGGGTCATTAGTAGATTGGGGTTTGAGAACTCCTATAGGGTGGAGGTGATTGGATTTTTTGGGGGGTAATTGGCTTCTTTGGCGCGATTCTATCAAAATTGACATTGTGTAGAATAATAGCCAATTCATCCACACTTTTATTAATAATGGTGATCAAGAGGTGGGTTTCTTTATGGTTATTTATAGAAACCCTCACCCTATGCGAAGAAGGAGGTTATGGATTGAGCTAACACATATTGCTCAGTCTATGGAGGACCGGTGGTTACTTGTAGGGGATTTCAATGCGCTCTTATCAGATTCAGAGCACAAGGGGAGTAAGTCTCTCTCATCATGGGTATGTAGCAGACTTTTTGATTTTGTGCAATCTTGTAGCCTTGCTGATATGGGGTTCTTGGGATCTCACTTCACTTGGCGTAGGGGGCTGTTGTTTGAGAGGTTGGACCGGGCACTTGGTAATGCAGAATGGGTAATTGCCTTTGAGAATACTGTGGTCAGACATTTGGTGAGAGCGGGATCAGACCATTGGCCTATTCTAATTTCCATCGGGGGACTTGGGAGGGTGTCGAGGGGCGTAAACACTTTCCGTTTCTTTCACTTTTGGTTAGAAAAGGAGAGCTTGCGAGAAGAAGTGTTAAGGGGATAGAATACTACTCGCCATATGAGTGAGAACTTGCTACACATGGCGTCTACTTTACAGGAATGGAACCAGAAGGTTTTCGGTAACATTTTTTTATAAGAAATGCAAGTTTGAGAACTGAATTGCTGGCATCCAACGTTCTCTAGACCATGGCCGATCAGAATTTTTATTTTGGCTAGAAAAAGAGTTGTGGAAGAATATGAGGCTATTTTGCTTTAAGAGGAGAGTTTATGGAAAAAAAAGCTCGTAAGGAATGGATGGTTCATGGTGATAAGAACATGTAATTTTTTCATAATTCTATTATAGAAAGGAGGAGGAAAAACAAATATCGGGTCTTATGATTGGTTGTGAATGGTGCACTGATGACACCACCCTCAAGCAAGCGACGATTTCATTTTACCGTGAACTTTACTCTGTCGATGGTATCTATGGTGATGGGGATCATGGTTTAAGTGGTGAGCGGAGCACTTAAGGGGCTCTTTTCCACATATTGATTTATCATCTAAAGCCCATTTGCAATAGAGTGTGAGTGATAAGGAAGTCAGATCTGCCCTATTTGAGATGCAACTATGGAAAGCTTTGGGTCATGATGGGTTTCAAGTGGGTTTCTATAAAAACTTTTGGACCAAGATTGGTCCTCAGATTTGTAGCTTTGTTCGGCGTGTCTTCTTGTAGGAGGTTCTCGATGAGTGGATTAACTACACATTCATTGTTATGATTCCCAAGAAGGAGAATCCTCAAAGTTTCTCAGACTTTTGCCCTATTAGCCTTTGTACGGTTGTGTACAAGTAGGCTTAAAAATGTGATGACAAAACTTATTTTACCGAACTAGTCAAGATTCATTCTAGGGAGGCATATTATTGATAACATCTTGATCTCTCAAGAGATTATGCACTCGATGAAGAACAAGAAAGGTAATAAAAGATGGATGGCTTAGAAAATTGATCTCGAAAAGGCATACGATAGGCTAAGGTGGGACTTTATTAAAGATACCTTAGAAGATGCTGGCATTCCAAGTAACCTGATTTGGGTTATTATGAGTTATATTTCGGGTGCTTCTATGCAGATCAGTTGAAATGGGGTGCTCTCTGAGATCTTTAGGCCATCGAGAGGTGTTCATCAAGGGGACCCGATGTCACCCTACATTTTTGCTTTATGAATGGAAAGACTTGCACATGTGATTAATAAAGCTGTGGATACTGGTGCATGGAAACCAATCTCCTTGAGTTGTGATGGCCCTCCTTTGACCCATCTATTTTTCACCGATGATTTACTCCTCTTTTCAGAGGTGAGTATGGAACAAATTGGTACTGTCAGACAGGTTCTTGATCACTTTTTTTTCTCCGGTAGTAAAGTGAGTAGTCGAAAATCAATTGCAGTATTTTCGACTAATACTCCAAGAATTATAGGGAAAGAGGTGGCTGACTATGTAGGGTTTCAGGTTGCACAATCATTAGGGACCTATCTTGGCTTCCCATTCACGAATGAAAGATTAGAACGGAATAAATTTTCAAAGTTGCTTGAAATGATTCAAGATAGACTGAATGGATATAATGCTAGATTTTTATCATTAGCGGGGTGTATTACTTTTATCAAATCGGTCTTGCTCGCTATACCCTATTATGTGGTGCAAACCGCTAAATTACCTATGGCTATGATTGGACGAATTGAAGAGCTTGTTAGGTGTTTCTTATGGGGAAGCAATGGAGAGGATAGGAAGGTCCACTTGGTCAATTGGAATGAGGCTTGTAAGCCTCTTTGTGATAGAGGGCTTGGGTTTAGAAAGCCCAAATTGATGAACACTGCATTTTTTATGAAGCTCAGGTTCTCCCTTCTCTCTAACGGTGATTCCCTGTAGGCAAGGATTGTGTTAGGTAAATGTTGCTGCCCTAACTTTACTTCTACGGCTGTTAAATCTAGTTAGCAGGTTTTCAAAATCTGGAGGGCCCTAGTTCAGATTAAAGATGATGTTCTCTTAGGGGTCCAATGGAGTGTGGTGAATGGTGATAGTTTTAGATTTTGGTCCGATGTATGGGCGGGTGATTTGGGCCCTTTAAGCAATCTTGCATTTTTTCCTTTGTTGGATTCAGAATTGAACCTCAGAGTTTCTAATATGTTGATGGATGATGGTAGTTGGAAATGGAGCTTATTTAGTGATAAAGTCCTCATTTCTTGCCTTTACCATATTGCCGCTTGCTGTGTTAATTGACTGGAAGGAGCGCAAGATGTCATCAATTAGAATGGCACTTCTACGGGCAGATTCTCGATCAAATCTACATATATGCAAGTTAGTGAAAGTATCGATGCTACACACAGTAAGGATTGGAAAGTGAATTGGAGTTGGCATGGGCTGGAGTGTGTAAAATTTTTTCTTTGGTTGTGCTTTTGAGAGAGGTTACTTACCAATTCTGAAAGAATGAGACGTCACCTAACCAGTTATGGAACTTGTAGCTAGTGTATGAACGGTAATGAAGACATTTTTCAGGTCTTAAGGGACTGCACAAGTGCTCATGAGGTTTGGAGTAATCTGATTGACCGAGATCTGATTGCGGAGTTTGGGGAAGGGAATTGACAGCATTGGATGAGCAAGAATCTATGGGCAAGGCAGTGCTTTGGGCACAAAAATTGGGAGTTATTGTTTGAAATCAGTTGCTGGTTGTGTTGGAAAATAAGAAACACTTTTGTTTATGATGAGGTGGCTCAGGAAGGGCAAGGTATCGCTGCGACTGCAGTAGGAATGGAGGAGGCATTCAATGAGGCGATGAGAGCGGAGCAGAGGATGATGGCTAACTAAGAATGGCATCTTATGGGTTGGAATCTACCTCCACATGGGTGGCTTAAATTGAATTCTAATGGCTCGATCGGGGGTAGTTAGTTTAAGGCATCCTCGGGTGGAGTTATGCGAGGGGTGCACGGGGAGTGGCTTGGAGGGTATGCTCGTAATGTGGGGTCTTGCTCAATTGCAAGGGCTGAACTTTGGGGGGTCTTCGATGGCCTAAACTTTGCTTGGGACAAGGGCTATAGGAGAGTGATTGTGGAGGTGGATAGTATGTTTATCATATGAGCTATTCAAGAAGAAGAGGTGCGAGGGAGCAATTACCACAGCCTTGTTACGAGTATTAGGAACCTACTTGGCATGGAGTGGATGGTTACGTTTCAACATGTATATCGTGAAGGTAATAGATGTGCAAATGCATTGGCTTCATTTGGTGTTTCTCTACCGCTTGGCTACCACTACTTTGATCTTCCTCCTTGTGAGGCGATAGGTATCACATCCGAGGATATCTTAAGTGTATTGTTTCCTAGGCTCGGTCTAATCTAGTCCTTATCTTTTTCCATTTTAATCATAAAATAAGCATACATGTGACCATCTAGTTGAAGCATCAATTAGAACCATAAAATATCTAAATGGTCCACATGGTGGATGAATTGGTCCACATATATCACATTGTATGCGTTCTAAAAATGCTGGCGATTCTATTGCAACCTTACTCCTAGAAGGTTTTATTATTAATTTTCCTTAATTAACTTAATAATATCAAAATATTCATTATTTTGAAGAAAATTCTGGTTCTTCAATGGATGTCCATGTGGATTTTCAATAACTTTTCTCATCATTATCGAACCAGGATGACCTAGTCATTCATGCCAAATTTTATAAGTATCTCAATCTATAAACTTCTGGTTAATAGTCAAATTGGCCTAAATCATATTAATATATGTGTAGTACGAGCCAGATGAAAGAGTATAAAATTTTTCAAGTATACATTTCTGACTTAAAATTATTTTTGTAACATGAAAATATTCTTTATTGTCTTCGCTCATATTCTCCATAGGATATCCATTTCTGCGAATATCTTTAAAGCTTAATAAGTTTCTGTGAGAATTTGGGAAAAATAATGCATTATTTATAATAAGTTTTATTCCCCTTTGTAATATAATATTAGCTCTTCCGAAGCCTTCAACCATTTTTGTTTTACCCGATATTGTGGTAACAATTGTTTCACTCATTTTAAGAGTAGAAAAATATATTGCCTGTTTGAGAATAGTATGAGTGGTAGCACTATCCACAATACATAAATTTGCTTCATTTGCCTTGATGCCATATAATATCGGGAAAGAATTCATTTTCTTCATTAAAGAAAATAAAGCTGAATTATTATTTATTCATTCATTACATTGTGCATCAAAATAAAAATTACATATTTCAAACATATATTTATAAATAATATATATATATATATATATATATATATATATATATAGTCATTACTCAAGTTTATCCTTACCACTGAGGCTGGACAGCAGAAAATCTTCCAAATCCATATTGGTCATATCTATAGGGTCATTATTATTCAATATAAAATTGGTTTCTAGGTCCTCAAATTTCTTAAGTGATGTCATGTATATATATATAATCATTACTCAAGTTTATCCTTACCACTAGGGCTGGGCAGTAGAAAATCTTCCAAATCCATATTGGTCATATCTATAGGGTCATTATTATCTAATATAAAATTGGTTTCTAGGTCCTCACATTTCTTAAGTGATGCCAGTATAAGTTCACTAAATGTTTAGCGGTTCTACAAGTTCTTGACCAGTGACTAGACATACCGCATTTATGGCATACATTTTCGTTACTCGGATTTTTATTTTATTATCAAATTTTTCAACTTGATTATTCCACTTTTGGTGGTTATTTGTATTTTTCCACTACGGGTGGAAATTATTATTACTATTCTTATTCTTATTATTATTATTATTACTACTGCTATGTTTTCACTTCTGGTGAAAATTGTTATTATTAGATCCTCTACCACGTCCATTATTATGACCTTTACCTCGACCACGACCATTTCTGCGGCTGCGTCCACTGAAATTATTATGAATTATCGCATTTGCTTCAAGGAATGGATTTGTTTCGATACGTCGTAATTCATGGTTTTTCAACAGGAGCAGATTTCTTTGTTCTATTAAAAGAAGAGTAGTAATTAGTTCACTATATTTGGTATAACCCTTTGCTCTATGCTGCTCACGCAATGCCATATTATTTAAATAAAAAGTACTGTAAGTCTTTTCTAGAAAATCATCTTTAGTTACCACCTTTCCACATAACCTTAAAGTAGACGTTATTTGAAAAAGTTTGGATTTGTATGCACTAATAGACTCAAAATCTTGTATCCGTAAGTCCATCCATTCATATTGGGCTATGGGTAGAGATATTTCTCTAAGATGCTCATATCTCTCTTTCAATAAATTCTAGAGATCTACAGATCTTTAACAGTTAAGTATTCAGATTTGAGCCCTTCGTCAAGATGACGACGGAGGAAAACTAGAGATAATGTATGAGTGCGCGACCTTTTTCGTGAACCCTCGTGAGAAAAAGATTAAGGCTTATTTTTAAATACATTTTTAATGAGTTTAAGTGTGGTCTAAGGTCACAAATTTGTCAAAAGGAACTTTCCAAACGCGATTCAAACCAGAAAGATAGAATGATAGGTCTATAAAAGGTTAGAGAAATTTCCATCATCGTTCCTCGGAAACACCGAAAAGCCCATGCTTATAGGATGCCCCTCGGAAGATTGTCGTTTGAATTAGTCAAATATGATCTCATGAAAGAGTAAGGGATAGAAGGTTTTACCCGAGTTTTGGATTCTTGAACAGGTTGCCTATTAGGGCTGCCATAAACAGACCTATCAAGAACAAAGTTGATTTAGAGAAATTTTGAATCGGTATCACCTTTGACCCCCCAATAGATTTGAGATAGATTTTTGGTTTCCTTCGGTACTTAGACATTTTTGCGGTCACCTCGAACTCTTAAAAAATGAGGAATAGGGAACCCTTGAGTCGGTTGCTTACTGGGGTTGCCATAAACGGACCTATCAAGAAAATTTTGACATATTAGCACTCGTTGTGAATTCTATTTCTATTGCTTAATTGATTTGGTTGTAACAAAAAAAAATTTTGCCCCTTCAATTAAGTAATGGAAACAGAAGTAGGAAATATAAATTGAGTTAGAAATTTTTGGAGGTCCAAAGAAGCTTGTTGTTCGGTCGGTCTTCGAAATTGCACCGAGGTGTTCATGAAGGATTGAAAGCTGCATAGAGGTGCCCCTGAAGGATTGAAGGCTGCATTGAGGTTCCCTTGAAGGATTGAAAGTTGTATCATAGTGCCCCTAAAGGATTGAAAGCTGCATCGAGGTGCCCCCGAAGGATTGAAACCTACATCGTAGTGCCCCTAATGGATTGAAAGCTGTATTGAGGTGCCCCCGAAGGATTGCTAGCTGCATCATAGTGCCTCTAAAGGATTGAAAGCTATACCATAGTGCCCTTGAAGGATTGAAAGCAGCATTACAGTGCTCCTGAAGGATTGAAAGCTGCATCATAGTGCCCCCAAAGGATTGAAAGCTGAATCGTAGTGCCCCTGAAGGTTTGAAAGCTACATCGAGGTGCCCCCAAAGGATCAAAATTTATATCATAGTGTACCTGAAGGATTTAAAGCTACAGTATAGTGCCCCTGAATGATTGAAAGCTACATCGTAGTGCCTATGAAGGATTGAAAGTTGCATCGTAGTGCCCTTGATGGATTGAAAGCTGCATTGTAATGCCCCTGAAGGATTGAGAGCTGCATTGAGGTTCCCTTAGGAGAAACTTTTGAGCTTTGAATTTAGGATCCTCGGGTCGATTGTCCATTGGGACTACCGAATGGTGAACCTGTCAAGGAAATTTTTAGGCATTAGTAAGTGACATAAGTTGCATTTTTATGGCTTAATTGATTTTGTGGAAACAAAAATATTTTTGCCCCTTCAATTAAGCAATAAAAATGGAAGTATGAAATATAAATTGAGTTAAAATTCTAGGGTCCAGAGAAGTTGTTGAGGCCGAGCGTTTAGTTGGAAGGCGTTTTCTTGTTAGAGATTAGATGATATAGTAGGACTTCATTGTTTAGGTAATGATCTTTGATTTATTTACTCTAGAAGCAAGTATAGAATAATAGATAGAATATTCATCAATATTATGGATGTATGCATGATTGCGTGAGTTAATGGGCTGATCTTCTTATGGATTTGAGTGAGTTGATTGCTTGCTTGATTGACTTGCTTAAAGAGAGAGAATATATGGAATTATATTACCGCATAGATCAGGTGGGCATGCCCTTGGTAGAGGATTAGGAATGTTGTAGCGTATACGTGGGTTCGTGTTTCTAGGAATCGAGGCTGAGGATAGCTACTTCCTACACATCCTCTTGCTCATGTTGATGGAAACGAGTCAGCTGTGTAATGATTTCCAAATTGAATATACTAGGGACAAGTGGGAGCACGAAGCGAAGTTCGACATTCTAGATGATGAATGGTTGGGCGCTATCGTTATCGACAAATTCTACCAAGGATGGCTTTGGAAGATTAGGATGTTGCAGAATCGAGATCGTCGGTCGTGGTCAAGATCAGAGTAGACTCGTGTAGAGGACCGATTTGAGCTCTTCAAGTCTACAAGGTCATAGAGGATGTTTCGGTACTATAATGATGCGGGTACCTCGATGTGATCAGTGATAGTGATTTTACCTTTTATCTTTATTTGTGTTAATTTTTGCGTAGACTCGAACATTGACATGGGCCTATCAGACTTATGTATTTTGTCTTTATTTTTACCAGGACCGCCCTTTTTGAGTTTTCAATCTTGCAGACTTGTTCTCGACTTTTGCATAGACCTCGCTTGTTTTCAATCTATCACGATTTTTGCCTTTTATTATCTTTCTTTTCTTCTGAGGAATTGACTGCATGGAACCCCACATTCAACTCATCTATTGCATTTTGCCTTTTGGGCCCAATATGTTCATTCAAGTATAAACATAAAGATTTCAGTAAAATGACATTTCCATCAATTGAATTAAGTTTGAGTACATAACGATGATAACCATTTCTATTATCCCAAACTCCGGTGTTAACTAGCCTATGAAGGTTTTCTAGCTAACACACTCTCTTAGCACTGGTCTATGAAGGTTTTCTAACTAACACACTCTCTTAGCGATGCTTGATAATCTGATGATAAACCCTAGGCATGTCTAGGAAAGACCAGGCGAAAGTGTTATCATGATCTTTGAGCACTTTAATTATCTCTCTTTTTCTTTTAAAGGTTAGGTCATTACAAATGGTTACCATTTTAGGTTATCATATGTTCTCAAATTTATTTCAGTTAAGGAAAATGTCACGAATACTGAACACGTTATGCTTATGATTGAATGAATGCATGGACTCATCGGGCGGAACATCAAACAAAAAAGCAAAATCTTTAATAAAACTAAATGCCTTAAAGGCAGAATTATTCATGTCAAAATACTAGAGAAAGAAAATTGCATCATAGATAGTCATCCTCCATAGTTTATAGCACACCATAAATCAGCACTTCATCGCATCCTGTTGTGAAAACACATTTTAACTTTTGTGGGTTGATTTACCGGATTATTAGTGAAAATGATTGCATGGCAAATGGTGAGTTAGATGAATTTTTAACCAGTCAAAAGTGAGTTCTAGAATTTGCCTGGGGCTGGTACCCATACGGGTGGGTGGGACTCGTACGGCTACCAGGGAGGATCGGTACGGGTAGGGCTTACTCGTATGGGTCTTGTCTAGTCTAGGCAGAAACTTTGTTTATTCTAATTTACAGATTAATGGATTAAAAGATTAGTGGCAGAAAAATAAAATAAAAAGGGATTTCCTTCTGAATGACTATGGCGCACCGATTTGATATCTTTAGGGATATATGGTGCCAACAAGGCTCATATGGGTTAGGACCAGACTCGAGACAAGAAATGAAAGAAACAGATAGAATAGAAGGAATAGCCAATAATAATAATGAAATAACTGAAATGTGAGTCTCTTTGAAACTCAGGAGCTTTACCTTTGTGACATGAATCCACTTTGAGGTGATCCTTTTACTGTTGAGAGAGCTCGGCCAAAGTAGATGGTAAAATAGGATTATTTAGATTTGTGTCAACAAAACCTCCCCTAAATCCTAATAAAAGAAGTTAGGAGTGAATAAAATGTGGACAAAACCTCAAAAGAAGGGTTTTCTCCCTAATTTATACCTCCTATACCTTTTCTAGATCTATAGAAATTACTAGAATTTTAGTATAATTTTCCTATGACATATGTGTGTGTGTGTAAAATGTGAAGAGAAGGGCCCTATTTATAGGGGAGAGGAGGTCTGAATGCAATAAATCACGTTCATGACTTGCCTTTTCCCAAAAAAGGAAAGGATTCCCTTCCAAAAGAGCCTGTTTAGGCAATAAGAGGACCTGTACGGGTGGGGCCCCACCCATACAGGTCCCCTCCTAGGCGTATGGAAGGAATGACCCGTACGAGTCCCTTGGTGGATCCGTACCACCAGGCTATACCCGTATAGGTCCCTAAGGGTAGACTAGGTCTCCAAACTTTGGCCAAACTAAACTCTACAGTAGTTGGAACACCCCTGATGGACAACACCTAAAAGATATTGCATCATATAGCTCTCATCATAGTTTCATGAGAAGGATCGTTAAAATCCAGTGCTCGCAATTAGACTAATCTGTGTTGGACTTTGGCTTCCATTATCACCCATATGGTGAAGGAAGGAGAGATAGAAGAGCCCATTTGAAAGCCTGACACAATGGAGAACCCTTTACCAAAACTTGATGAGAAGATTGGTATGATTGACTCCAGCCTCTTTGAGGAGTTTATTCTAGGGGAAATTTCTAGAAATCTCTTCGACAAGCATGCTACTGTGGAAAATTGGAAAGATAGCGAAGAGACCGACTCTATCGTGCAAGCTAACAAGTAGCCCATGAGTTCTTTAGCAGACAAAGGAGATAAGCTACCAGCCAAGCAAGGGAAAGTTCTGGGTCTCAGCCTAGATGACACACCATTAAAAGCTACTGAGGATGGATGTTTTCTAGCTAACACACTCTCTTAGTGATGCTTGACAATCTGATGATAAACCTTAGGCATGTCTAGGAAAGACCAGGCAAAAGCTTTATCATGATCTTTGAGCACTTTAATTATCTCTCTTTTCCTTTTAGAGGTTAGATCATTAGAAATGGTTACCATTTTAGGTTATCATATGTTCTCAAATTTATTTCAGCTAAGGAAAACATCACGAATACTGAACACATTATGCTTATGATTGAATGAATGCATGGACCCATCGGGCAAAACAACAAACAAAAAATCAAACTCTTTAATAAAACTAAATGCCTTAAAGGCAGAATTCTTCACATCAAAATACTAGAGAAAGAAAATTACATCATAGATAGTCGTCCTCCATAGACGGAGGGTCTTGAGTTGTAGTACTAGTAGATTAGGCATCCTCAGTAGCTTTTAAAGGTGTGCCGTCCAGGCCGAGACCCAGAATTTTCCCTTGCTTAGCTGGTAGCTTGTCTCCTTTATCTGCTAGAGCCCTCATGGGCTTCTTGTTAGCAAGCGCGATAGAGTCGGCCTCTTTGCTATCTTTCCAATTTTCCACGGTAGCATGCTTGTCAAAGAGATTTCTAGAAATTTCCCCTAGAACAAACTCTTCAGACAGGCTGGAGACAATCATACCAATCTTCTCATCAAGTTTTAGTGAAGGGTTCTCCATTGTGTCGGGCTTTCGAACGAGCTCTTCTATCTCTCCTTCCTTCCCCTTACAGGTGATAATGGAAGCCAAAGTCCAACACTGATCAGTCTTATTGTGAGCACTGGATTTTAACAATCCTTCTCATGAAACTATGATGAGACCTATATGATGCAATGTATTTCAGGTGTCGTCCATCAAGGGTGTTTCTACTACTGCAGAGTTGAGTTTGGCCAAAGTTTGGAGACCTAGTCTACCCGTAGGGACCCGTATAGGTACAGCCTGGTGGTACGAATCCACCAGGGGACCCGTACGGGTCATTCCTTCTATACCCCTAGGAGGGGACCTATACAGGTGGGGCCCCACCTGTACAGGTCCTCTTATTGCCTAAACAGGCTCTTTTGGAAGGGAACCCTTTCCTATTTTGGGAAAAGGCAACTCATGAACGCGATTCATTGTGTTCAGACCTCCTCTCCCCTATAAATAGGCCCCTTCTCTTCACATTTTACACACACACATCTCATAGGAGAATTATACTAAAATTCTAGTAATTTCTATAGGTATAAAAAAGGTATAGTGGGGGTATAGGAGGTATAAAACAGGGAGAAAACCCTTCTTTTGAGGTTTTGTCCACATTTTATTCATTCCAACTTCTTTTATTAGGATTTAGAGGAGGTTTTTTCCACACAAATATAGATAATCATATTTCACCATCTACTTTGGCCAGGCTCTCTTAACAGTAAAGGGATCACCTCAAAGTGGATTAACGCCGCAAAGGTAATGCTCCTGAGTTTCAAAGAGACTTACATCTCAGTTATTTCATTATTATTATTGGTTGTTCCTTCTATTATATCTGTTGCTTTCATTTCTTATCTCGGGTCTGGTCCTAACCCTTATGAGCATTGTTGGCACCATATATCCCTAAAGATATCAAATCGGTGCGTCGTACTCATATGAAAGGAAATCCCTCTTTATTTTATTTTTCTGCCACCAATCTGTTAATTTGTTAATCTATAAATCAGACTAAATACAGTTTCTGCCAAGACCAGATAAGACCCATACTGGTAAGCCATACCCGTACCGGTCCTCCCTAGTAGCCGTATGGGTCCTACCAACCTGTAGGGTACCAGCCCCATGTAGATTCAAGAACTCACTTTTAGTTGGTTTAAAATCCATCCAACTCACCATTTGCCATGCGATCATTTTAACTAATAATCTGGTAAATCAACCCACAAAAGTTAAAATTTGTTTTCACAACAAGATGGTTGAAGTGATGATTTATGGTGTGCTATAAACTATGCTAACATCTGTGAATGCAAGGGAATTTATTTTCATTTTGTTTTATAACTTAGAACAAATGTATAGGTTCTCTTTGCAATTTCCCCCCATTTTCCCCCAGTTGTAATTTTTATTCCCCCATTTATTGCTTGTGCTTTATTGTAATATGTAAACACATGTAACGAGTGTGAAAGAGTGTAGAAATAGGATTTCTGTGATAATTCTCTAAATGATGAAAACTAAAATGGTTTTACACAGTGAATGTAGTTTTGAATCAACTAAATGAGAAATAAGTGACTCATCTGATACCCGAATCTCTGATCCAATAGGTATAAGTCTCCCACCCAGAGGGAACCGTACCAAAGCTCTTTACCAAGTAGACAACTTGGGTGGCGACTCTATCAATTGTATCGGGATTTGAGTCTCGATTCTTTTATTCATTAAAATTGGCTTATTGTACAAACTTTAATTAAAGAATGTTTCATCACACCTAAATCAAACCACCCAGTGGACCCCGCCTCTCACACAGGCACCAAGGGTGACCCACACGTCATCGACCCCTCACAGTGGCGACTATGCTGGGGATATAATCTTTTAACTTGCAAAATGTTGGTCTATTTTAAAAGCTTAAAAGATTAAGATGAGAACCGAAAATCATTTACTTGATTCAACCCATTTTTGTTTTTATCATTTGGGAAAATTATCTCACTCTATCTTCTCACCTCCTTCTCTCTAGTTAGATGCACTCTTCTTTTAGCGATAGGATATGGTGCCCTATTATTTCCACAACACTCACAATGGTGATACCTATGACTAGCAGGGATATTGGGTATACCTTATTGGCTGGAGCACTCATTGCCATCTCCCTCTAAAAGAGGCTTGATGCGATGGGAACCTTTTACATCAACTTCCGATACGTCCCTACACCATTCTTATCAAAAGCAATAGTATTTTACCTTCTAGGTACCCTGATTTCTTTGTGAGATTAGACTAAGGAAGAATACCCTTAGACTCGCCGAGAGAAATAAGGGCAGAATCAATCGCTTCGCATGTGTTGTGTTACATACCCTTGTGATTAACCCCTCCACATATCATTGTAATTTATGCATGCATACCATATCCTATGCATGTACTGATCTCTTGGTCATCACCTCAGCCAAAACCAAACCTCAAAGGGAAAAAACTTGGTGATAATCTCAAGTTCATTTGACTCGCATTCTAGCTCCTCCAGTTCCATTAAGGGTTACTCCATCACTATCCACGGGTATTTCATCCAGCAGTCAGTTTAGTCCGATTGATCTTTCTGCCTATCATCCTGAGGAGATGTCTCACATCCTAACTCTAGATGGCCAGATTGATATTAAGGTTGAGAATTTTGTTACTAGGGAGGAGGCAAATGCATCGAGGATCAAAATTAGGTCAGAGATCTCAAATGTCATCTCACAGTACTTGGGAAGTGATCAGTTTTTGGACCGAATGAATGATAAGATGTTAGCTACCATCTGGGCAATCATGACTGAGGAGAGAATGGCCAATGCTCCTGTTAGTGCTCCAGTAGTGAATGCAGTAATCAGTGAGCCGATATCAAGAATTACTCATAATTCATTCACTTAGTCCCAATTGCCACCTATACGGACTTGTGGGGGTTCTTCCAGTCAGTTTGGTTAGTTAGGTTAGGGGGTCCATTTAGTTCAGCTAGCTTGCCATTTCAGTCAATGGGTATAGTGGTTCCTCTAGTTGTTAGTCAGTTTACCTAGCCCAGTCAGGGATTTGTACCGCTAACATTTTAGTTTGGGGGATATGCTCTGATCCTAAATTTTGTGGTCATACCTAAGGAGACGACCTTCCCTCAGTCAACAGGTTTACCCTTGGGTGCAATTACTCAATTGGAGGGATCATCTTTATCATCAGAATTGAGTGAACTTCTTCAAAAATTGCTTGATGCTAATCCTGGCTCCTAGTAATCTATCCAAGCAGCTAGAGAGGAGGATTGGGTCCTTGAAAACTTTAATATGCCTAACATAGCGAAGTATAAGGGAACCAATCCACCTCAATCTCACATCACCACCTATCTGAGGGTTATCAGAATCAAGAAGTTAAGTGATAAGGTCCTGGCTGAGATGTTTCCTTGCACCTTGGAAGGTCCTACTATTGAATGGTACAACACTCTATCAAATGAAGTGACCGGAAACTGGAAAGCTTTATCGAAGGTTTTTATTGAGAAGTATGGTTTCAATGCCACCATTAAAACTACCATACAGAATTTGGAGGCTATCAAGCAGGGCCCCAATGAGAACTTCAAGCCCTACTTCAAAAGGTGGATGGCCACTCAAGTTCTATTGAAAGATAGGCTAAGTCTCTCAGAAATGATTGTGAAGTTAATGGATTGTGCCCTACCTACTTATCGTAAGGTCCTTGGTATGGATAAATTCTCTAGCTACATTGAGGTCTTTGAAAAAGCTGAGACGTGAGAAAGAATTGAGGAGTTGGAGAAGGCAAGTGTACCGGCCAAACCTTGGTTAAAAAAGAATGATCCTTCAGCCCCAACCCAGGCTTCTAGGTCAAAGTCTAGTTCTGATCTTAAAACTGCGGTGATACAAGAAGAAGTGGTTGCTGTCCATACCATCGAAGATGGTATTTCTCCTAGAAAGCATCTTTGCTTGCCATCTTCACTAAGTTGAGAGTACTCGGCCTTCTTCATAGTATCAAGCCCTATGTCCCAACCAAACCTGAAGACATAGATTAGTTTTGTGCCTATCACGTCAGTAAGGGGCATTGTACTGGTGCCTGTAGGGATTTGTTTATGGCTATTTGTGGTTTGATTAGGGATAAGAAGATTCAAGAACCCGAGCTTAATACCAGTACCATGAATAAACCCCTACCGAATTTTGAGAAACAGGTCGCAGCTATTGAATTAGGCTTGCCCTCCTACCATGTCTTTAATATGATCTCACAAGTTAATCCCATGGTTCACTCGGTAGTGGCTTTACCAGATGAGCCAATCCCTATTGACATCATTGCATTCAAGTTAGAAGGAGTACATGAAGAGGAGGTTATGTTAGTTCATCCTGTGCCAATTGATATCGATGCTTATGTATTAAAGAATGATGAGCTCAAAGGACCAGCCTTGTTGGTGGAAACTTTTAAAAGGAGAAGTTATATGAAAGATGGAGTGTTGCATGTCACCCTAAGTGAAAGGATTCCTCCCGATCCTCTCCCAAAAAGAAGAAGGGGCAGGGATGTAAATATCCGGGTCATTCCAAGTATCAATCAGGGTCCTATCTTCACACCTGTGATTGAGACCCAAACTTCAGCTAGTAATGAGAAGAAAGATTCAAAAGTCACCCCTCTCATCCAGTAATTACAAGTTACCCCTACTAAGTATAGCATCTGGCAGCTTCTCATTGACTCTGAGGATCATCGCAAGGATCTGATAGAAAAGTTGTTGAGTATGGAAGCTACGCCATCTACTACTCTGTTTGAGGTATTTTCAGTTATTGGGGGATGTCCTCCTAATCAGATTGAACCCATTAAGTTCTATCCATCAGACCTCCCAGCCGAAGGAAACAAGCATAACAAGGCGCTCTTCATTAGGGTGCAAATATTCCTTGTGTTATGGTGGATGACGGTTCCTCCCTTAACCTCTGTCCAACCAAGATCCTTCCTCACTTAGGGTTGGATGAATCCATGTTGGAAAAGTCCAATACTATTATAAGGGCATATGATGATATGAAGAGAAGTGTCATTGGGGTCTTTGAAGCTAAAGTTACAGTTGGGGGTGAAGTCCAAGGTTTTATTCACTATTCTTGATATCCTCGTCACCTACTCATTACTATTGGGTCAACCTAGGCCCCATGGATTGGGAGCCATCCCTTTCATCGTTCATCAGAAAGTTAAGCTCATCCACAATGGCAAGCTGGTGACCATTGATGCGGATGAACCGTCTATCATGGCGGCTATGTAAGCCAAGGAAAAAGAATCTAGGGTTACTGTAGCTCACCAAGGCACGAAGTTTTCAGTTAAGCGGTACATATCACTTAAAATCAAGAAGATAATGATAAAGCAGGGTTACATAAAGGGTAAAGGGCTCAGGAAGAATCTGCAGGGACTACTGGAACCCCTCTCGCCTCTTCCATGGCCATTCAGACTTGGTCTAGGGAACCGCCTAGATGCCAAAACTTCCAAGCCCCAGTCCTACCTCATGATAGGAATTGAAGTCTAACAAGGGGAATTCACGGGCGAAGAAGAGCCTATCGAAGTAAGTGGCAAGAAGGTCCCTAGTTTTGAGATCTTCAATAATGTATATGATTTCAAGAAACGATGCCTGATTGAAACCTTATTTTCTGTAGAAGTATGTGGGAATGCCGAAGAAGATGAAATGATTGAGGCAATCGTTTCCATCACCAAATCACTAGCAGTACTTATGAGGAAGAATTAAAAAAGAAGTGAGAAAGGAAATCCCATCAGTAAGGCTGTCAAAAACTTAGCAAGAGCAGTGGCCGAACAAACCCAGGCTAACTTAAACACCAAGGCTACCAATTTAGCTGTCAATCAACAAGGGCCTCCGCCTGTCGAGGATGATTCAAATGATGTAATTTTTAATGTTGCAAACATTTTTTATGCAAACAATGTCGCTTGTAAGGCATATCATGAATAAGTTGTAGGGTCGGTATCCTTATCTTTAACATGTCATGAATACATTGATGCATCTATCATACACATTTTCCTCGAGTATTTCATTCTAATGATGGCATGCACTCATAACAATGACATTATTAAAGTATCATCATATTCATTAATGAAGTTGACTTTGGGTATAACGCAATGGTATAAACGTCCAATGGTTAAAACCTATTATCAAAAGAGAGATAATGAAAAGTGCTTAGCAAACATGATAACAATTAGCCTAGATCCTTCTTTCTTTACGAGGAGGAAAGGGTACAAAAACATGCATCATCAAGAAAGAAGACCAAGAAGACTCAACACCGGGTTAGCTCTGGTCATGAATAGATAGAAAGTACATATTAGGGCATAAAATGCCCAAATCATTCAGAAGTTTTAAAGGGAAGTTCATCATAAATCAATCAAATTTTGTCAAGGATAGTGGCTACCTACAGAGATTGGGCTGATAAACTTCCATTCGCAGTCTAGGGGTATAGACCTAGTGTAAGGACTCCTATCTATCAAACACCTTTCTCCTTGGTATATGGAATGGAAGCCGTGCTACCGATCGAAATAGAAGTAAGATCTCTAAGAGTGGCACTTGAATCATATATAAGAGAGTTAGTTTGGGCAAGAGCCAGGTATGAACAGTTAAATGCGATAGATGAAAAGTGGCTCAAGGCATTTAACCATTTCCAGATGTACCAATATTACATGGCTCGAGCTTACAACAATAGAAATAGATACCCGAAACAACCTCTCATAGCGGGTGATCAGGTCCTCAAGCTGCTATGCCAGGTCAACACCGACACTAGGGGCAAGTTCAGGCCTAATTGGGAGGGACCATTTGTCGTGAAGAAGGTTTTTGGTAAAGGAGGAATCAAGCTTATGGACATGGATGGAAATGAGTTCATGAATCTAGTGAATCAAGATAGGCTTAAGCGTTATCATGTCAAGGTCAAAAGAATTAAATCATAAAAAATAGTACACAGAATAAAAGAAATAAAGAATAAAACACCCAGCGAGTGGTAATCTACTGCTTGGGAAAAAATTAGGGTGTAGCCTACTGATCGGTATTTCATAAATTGGTCAAGCAAAAATTAGGGCACTCTGATGCAAATAAAGCCCGTTAAGTTGAAAAACCTGAAAAGGACGGCTTAGGCAAAAGTTAGGGCATCGAGAGAAAAATGTCAGTTGCTTCCTAGAAAATCTATAAAGAGACCAGTAGGCAGTAGGGATTAACCATTGGAAATTGTTACCATTGCCTATGTACTCAAATTAATCTCATCAATGAACATGTTATGATTTTGCTAAGAATCTTGGTCTTATGAATGCATGCATGTCTTTATGTGAAATAATTGCTGGTATGTGAACATCAATTTTTCTCTATGTGTTATGCATCATTGTATTCATCTTTACCACTCATTTGCAAAATTCAGAAAAGCCTGCTGGATTGAAAATCCGAAAGGGCCTTCCAGGCAAAAATTAAGGCAAAAAGAAAAGTCTACTGGGTTGAGCCGTCAAGGACAACTCAGGCAAAAATTAAGATAAAAATTAAGGCAAAAAGAAAGAGAAAAGCTTGCTAGGTTGAAAACCCCAAAGGGAGGTCTAGGCAAAAGTTGAATCTTAAAAGAAAAAGGTCCACTGGGCTAAGCCGTCAAGGATAGCTCAGGCAAAGATTAGGATAAAAAGAAAAGAAAACAAAAATAAATGTTCGATAGGTCCCCTCACATCGAGTGGCCTATGCAAAAGTTAGAACCTCACCTGATCCCCTTACCATAAAATCACCGTAAAAAATACGGGTTCACAAGATAACAATGCTCAACAATCTCAGTTCGAGAAATATCCATAAGCGTAAAAGAAATGTCAAAAGTACCAATCCAAAAGTTTACAATCAAAAGCAAGCTACGCAGGGCCCAAAAAGTACTAATGGTGTAGAAAAGCAATCATAACCTAAGCTGTCGGGGGGTCCTATCCCTAGTGACCCTCTTGAGTCTAATCTTGAGTATCCGCCAGCAGATAGTGTACGTCTATGGTCATATGGTCCCTAACATCACTAGCACCGATAGCCGGCTGGGTAGGGTCCCTAATCTCTAAAGTCCCCACAGTGGCTCTAGCAACATCAACTCCGTTAGTATGCTAATCTGTGCCCCTCTGAGTCACTTGATATACAGAAAGATCATCCACAGACTCATCGTCGGATGGCTCAGAAGTCCGCCTACCCTCAGTCATGTGAGCTAACTCCTCCCGCAAAACCTCAGTCTCCCTCCTAGCTCTCTCCAAGTCTGGCTTTAGGGAAGGAATCCGATCCAACTTTGCAGTGGCTGCCCGTAGCTGCTCCTCTAGGAAGCCAACCTAATCCTTGGCAACCTCCAAATCCTGAGCGGATTTATCCCACTCTATATCCAGTAGAGTCTGCATGAAAATCATGATATCAGTACATAGATGTAAATGTTATAGCATGCATGCATAGTTTGTTATATTTCAAAGGTAAATAAGAAACTCACCATAGCTAAGGCATCCTGTGCCATCATCAGATCCCTAGTTAAGAACAACCTCCATGCAATCCTCTCTGCCTCAGCTACAGACACCTGTGGAAACCAACTTAGTCAACTTAAAATGTGCATCATAAATTTAACAAGGATATAACCTAAGAGTTTGGCATAAGGGCTCACATGGCTTGCTCCAAGAGGAGCAAAGTGGATGGTGTGGATCGAATCCTCTAGCCCGCGTACAGTACACTTCCCTGAATGATCGAGGAGGTAAAAGTTAGAATCTAGGTTAGTCTAGAGGACGCCCTCCTAGAAGCCTCTGACAGTCTTGGCCCGCTTCCCCGGTGGAGCCAGATCAGTTGGTGTCTCAAGGGCAGTAGTAGTGGTTGTAGCAGCATGTTGCTTCTACTTCTAGGCAGAAGACTACAGTTCAAGTTTGCAAGTTATCAGACCAATGGTTGGTACAAGTAAGGGTAAAAGAATAAACAATTCATAGAGCTGAGTTGAAAGATATACCTGAATAGAAGAACCTGCGGGCCTAGAAATGCCCTCAGTCTGATGAAGCAGGAAAGGTCCCCCTTGGTCACCTTTGGCTGCATCATCACCACCCTCATCATCATCCCTATAGTGGAAATCGAGAGGAATATCTCCCGTATGGACTCTCGGACATGGCTGGAGTAGTGAGGTATGGATGAAATCAGGATAAGAGCCCTTAATAGATAACACTCTGGCTCCCTTGCCAAGCAAATACAACCCCTGGTCCATCTCCGGCATCAGGTGTGGCTAGTATACGCCTACAGGGACAAGTGGAGGAATAGAACTCTCTACTATAGAGTTTCTCCACCAGTCATGAACCCGGTCACCTAGATACCACTCAAAGGAAAGTGGTGACTCCGGAACAAACCGGCGGTCGTCCACCCCCTGCCGCATATCCTTAATCTCATCATGGATGACCATGTGCACCCAAGGATCATGAATAGCCTATATATGCTCAGAATACACTGTAAGAACCCTAACTTTATAAATACAGTTTATCACTGACAATTTGTTTAAAAATACAGGTTCGGGCTTAAGAGATTTACCCGATGGAAGCGCAGCTAGCGAATATACTCTTGATACTCTATAGCGGTCCAAGGCTGCTATTACCAGGGACCCATCCACTTGGATATGACATGAGGCATCTCAGGCTGACCGGATAAGCCTAGCCTAGGGAGAAAAAGATGCTCGAATGCCCATATCTACAAAAAGAATCAAAAGTCAGCCACAAGACAGTTTTAATATAAGGCTAAAAGCACGTGGAAGGTTCAGTGTTTACCAGAAGGAGTAGATGGCTGATCTTTAGCTTAGCCTACTGGCCCTGAACCCTGATGTCCAAGCCATGATACAGTTAAGCCAGAATAGCCCAACACCAATTCTTGCCAGGCATACTAGCAAGATCCTCCACTGCAGAAAGCAAACCATAATTAAGATTGCTCGAGTATACATGTAAGAAGATAGCTCCCTATACTTGAGCTTGTCCTTCCCACAAGGGCAAAGCCCAAGAAGCCTCTATACATAGTCCTTCACCTCGGCCCGTGAATGCCAACGATCGGCATACATGTCAAAGTGAATAATATCTCCTCTCCAAGCTAACCCGGTTAGTGCACATATGTCAAACGGGGTGACACTAACCTCCTGTATTGATAAATGGAAGGTATGGGTAGTCTCCGACCGCCGCTCTACCAGTGTAGCAATGGCATTATGAGCTAAAGTCTTCGGTCCCTTAGGAATTGCCCGAGTAATATTAGAGAAGCCCAAGGCATCGATCCGGGCTATCAACTCAGTGTCCCCATTGGTGTTGATCTCCTCATACCACTTTTGGCAAAAACTCAGGGCCTCGATGGTCCTAAAAGGGAATTGCAAAAGCAAAACAGTAGTATGACAGGGTCAAAATACGGGGACTAAGTCAGAAATTAGAAGAAAAGTGCAGTATATGGAGTTTTAGACTTTTTGTTCTGGATAAGGGTACCGGTATGGGTGAGCCCTACCCGTACAGGTACCATACCCACACCCATATGAAAAACGGGACCCATATAGGTCCCCCACACCGGTAAGGGTCCCTGTAAATAGTTTTGTCGGAGGAAAAGTTCCTAAACAACCATTTTCACCAAAACTCAACCAAATCTCAGTAAAAACTATCCTAAAGGTTCCCTAGACTAAAGTTACAGGCATTAGGCTCAATTTCAACACCTAAAGCACCCTAAAAGCATGCTAAATCAAAGAAATTCCGAATTAGGAGAAAATAAAAAATGGTGGATTTTGATCGACTTACTTGGAGTTTGAAGGGGTGTGATTCGGGAGAAGGGACCAAGGGGACCTCAGAGGAGGGATTAAAGCCGAGGAAAGAGTCTGTTTCCTGGAAAGCATATCCAATGGCCACCAAACATTGCCGGAATTTTGAATCACCAATCTGGCACACCTCTTTGCATTTCAGACTACAACGACTAGCATAGGAAATCTTCTTGTACATCCTTTGGTTGATATGGGTGAGAAATCGCTAGAATTTGGGGGAATTGAAAATTTTTATGAATAGAGGGAATAGGGACTATTTGTATCTTTAAAACTCCCTAAAGCACCTGTACCGGCTCCTCATAGCCATATAGGTCCCTTATTAGTAGATTTCCACCCGTTCTGGTCCGGATCACCCGTACGGGTCCCTTCCTACCACCAAGAGGTAGTCTTCAAGTCAGAGCATCATAGGCACATCCATTCTAGATTAGGGGACCAACCCCGCTTCTCTTAAACCCTATTTTTTAGTTAATCATGGGGTCAAACCCTTAGCTCACCTTGATCTTCGATCGAAGGGGCAAAAACTCTCATTTTGGCAAATCAATCAAGAATCAGAGTAAGCTATTTTTTAATTAGTCACTTACCAAGAAATCTGTATGTACAGGTACATCCTAACACAGGAGTTCTTCCCCAATAGATGAATCTTGACAGTAAGGGCTTCCCCAATGGAAGAGGCTTTACTCAAAGGATATCACTTCCCTCCCCGGCCAAGGAATAACTCAGAGGGCATACCCCCTATCATCAAGAACCCTAGGGGTACTTCACTCTAGGGTCATTCCCCAGTAGAAGAATCAGATCTAGAGGCATCCCCTAAATTCCTAGTAGCATAATCAGATCTAGGGGGATCCTCCCACTTCCCAATAGCGAAATCAGATTTAGAGGCATCCTCCCACTTCCTAGTAGCAGAATCAGATCTAGTAGCATCCCTCCATTAGATCTCGGGGCATCCCTCCATCAGATCCAGGGGCATCCCCCCATAGTCCAGCCTTCCTAGGGGCATTCTTTGAGAAGCACCCCTCCAAGGGGCACTTTATTTCGGAGCGATTGGGCCAAACCCGACATTTTCCATCAGAATTTTTAGTTTCTCTCATCCACACATCTTTATTCTTAATTAAAGGGGTAAAAATATTTTTATTTTCACAAAAGTCAATTAAGAATAAAGAGGTGTCTACTTAGACAATGACTGACTTGGTGTTAGATTGTTGTCCCTTTTCAGGTTATTCAAAATTCCCCAGCAGGAGAGTCATCCGCCTTAAGAAAGGGATACAACCTTAGGAAAAGGATACTCACATCTTCCCCAAAGAAATCATCAATCAGGAAAGTCGATTTGCCTTAGTAAAGGGTACACCATTAACATTCAGGAAAGTCGATCAACCATAAGAAAGGGATACACGCCTTCCACAAGCAGAATAACTAGGGATATGCATAGTAGTAAAAGGAAAGTCATCCGCCTCAAGAAAGGGATACGTATTGGCAAGGAAAGTCATCCGCCTCAGGAAAGGGATACATCAGTCAGGAAAGTCATCCACCTTAAGAAAGGGATACACATCAGCCAGGAAAGTCATCTGCCTCAAGAAAGGGATATGCACGGTAGCAAAAGGAAAGTCATCCACCTCAGGAAAGGGATACGCATTAGCATGGAAAGTCATCCACCTTAAGAATGGGATACCCATCAGGCAAGGAAAGTCATCCACCTTAGGAAAGGTATACACATTCCCCAGTAGAGTTACAACGGGTACGCATTAGCAAAGGAAGGAAGTTAGCCTCAAGAAAGGGACTAACCCATACCATCACCTTAGGTATGATTTCTAAACCCTTGCTCACATTGTGAGATCATACATATCCATAACTGCGGTGATCCCTCGAGGGGCAGTCTATGAGCACTGGATTTTAATGATCCTTCTCACAAAACTATGATGATAGCTATATGATGCAATGTCTTTCAGGTGTTGTCCGTCAAGGGTGTTCCTACTACTACAGAGTTGAGTTTGGCTAAAGTTTGGAGACCTAGTCTACCCTTAGGGACCCATACGAGTACAGCCTGGTGGTTCGTATCCACCAGGGGACTCGTATGGGTCATTCCTTCCATATGCTTGGGAGGGGACCTGTATGGGTCCTAGGGGACCCGTACAGGTGGGGCCCAACCCATATGGGTCCTCTTGTTGCCTAAACAGGCTCTTTTGGAAGGGAATCCTTTCCTATTTTAGGAAAAGGCAGGTCATGAATGCGATTTATTGCATTCAGACCTCCTCTCCCTAATAAATAGGGCCCTTCGCTTCACATTTTATACACACACATCTCATTGGAAAATTATACTAAAATTCTAGTAATTTCTATAGGTATAGAAAAGGTATAGTAGGGGGTATAGGAGGTATAAAATAAGGAGAAAAGCCTTCTTTTGAGGTTTTATCCACATTTTATTCATTCCTAACTTATTTTATTAGGATTTAGGGGAGGTTCTATCCACACTAATCTAAATAATCCTATTTCACCATCTACTTTGGTCAGGCTCTTTAAATAGTAAAGGGATCACCTCAAAGTGGATTCATGCTGTAAAGGTAACGCTCCTGAGTTTCAAAGAGATTCACATCTCAGTTATTTCATTATTATTATTGGTTGTTCCTTTTATTATATCTGTTGCTTTCATTTCTTATCTCGGGTCTGGTCCTAACCCGTATGAGCCTTGTTGGCACCATATATCCCCAAAGATATCAAATAGGATCAGTACGGGTAAGCCATACCCTATACCGGTCCTCTCTAGTAGCCGTACGGGTCCCACCCACCCATACGGGTACCAACCCTAGGCAGGTTCTAAAACTCACTTTTAACTGGTTAAAAATCCATCCAACTCACCATTTGCCATGCAATCATTTCCACTAATAATCTGGTAAATCAACCCACAAAGTTAAAATTTGTTTTCACAATAAGATGCACTGAAGTGCCGATTTATGGAGTGCTATAAACTGTGCTAACATCTGTGAATGTAGGGGAATTTATTTTCATTTTGTTTTATAGCTTAGAATAAATGTATAGGTTTTCTTTGCAATTTCCCCCCATTTTCCCCCGGTTGTAATTTTTATTCCCCCATTTATTACTTGTGCTTTATTGTAATATAGAAAAGCATGTAACGAGTATGAAAGAGTGTAGAAATAGGATTTCTGTGATAATTCCCTAAATGATGAAAACTAAAATGGTTTTACATGGTGGATGTAATTTTGAATCAACTAAATGAGAAATAAGCGACTGATCTGATACCTGAATCTCATATTCAATAGTTATGAGTCTCCTGCCTAGAGGGAACCGTACCAAAACTCTTTCCCAAGTAGACAACTTGGGTGGCAACTCTATTAATTGTATCAGCATTTGAGTCTCGATTCTTTTATTCATTAAAATTGGCTTATTGTGGAAACTTTAATTAAAGAATGTTTTGTCATGCCTAAATCCAACCAAACCTCCAGTGGGCCCCGCCTCTCACACAGGTGGCAAGGGAGACCCACACATCATCGATACCTCAAACTTATGCCCTCTCTAAACATAATACTTGCAGAAGTCTCCTTCCTCTTTGGTAGTGGGAGATCTATGCTCACGCATAAGGTTAAGCTTGCCTGCCCCTATCAACTTGGAGAAGGTAACGCAGAGAGGTAGTTTCCATTGAGACACGAAGATAGCCTTACGGGGGGCAACCTAAGCCGTTGAAACATTCTCTCAAGTGACAACTTGAACTATCACTATTTTAACCTTGGAACAAATGGCCTTGATGAGTTCCTATGGTCCATTACTTCCTTTTGGTGAGCCACAAAGTGCAAGGGAATCCATAGGGTTAGACACTCTTTCAGGCTCAACTATCTTCTCTTCCTTTACCAAATAGTCAATGTCTTGAATCAAAGTTCGACATTCATCAGTGTGATGACTTGGTTGGACATGATATTTATAAAACCTATCCCTCTTATCGGCTATGGGAGGTCTCCATGGGTGTAATGGTCTAATCTTACCGTCTTTTCTTAACTTTTTGTATATGCTCAATGATGCTTTCCACTGATATATGTCATACTATTCTTTGGTTTCCTTTCGTACGGGTGCCTGATCAATAACCTGAACTTGATTGGGGAGAATGTGATCCAACTTATTTGCTTATGTAAGTCATTCTTTCATTTCGGCCTGAGATAGGATAGCGCGTGATTTACTAATTCCTTCACCTCCCTTGGTAGTAAAGAGTAAGAACTTACACAATAGAACCTCCATTTTGGGTGTCATGCCTGGAGATTGCATGACCTTCTCGCTAGATCGAGTAATCATTGACTAATGAGAAAGGTATTCAATTTTAGGTGTCATGATCGGAGATTGCATTATCTGGTCATAGGATGGAAAAGCTAGGTCATACTGGAATGGTGAAGTAAGTAATGGCATCTCAACTTGAGAACTAACTCAAAGATTACGATCGAAGGGGTTTGTTTGGGAAAGTGGTTCCTCTCGGGGAAACAACAAACTGAGCAGGAGCAGGAGTAAAGGACATCAGAGGCTCTAGAGGTGACACAAATCTGCTAGAAGGTGTGGCCATGCGAGATGCAAGGTCACTCGGGAAGATCGAACCTTAAGCGATTAGTTTTGGGTCTCGGGTTAATAAAGCAAAGCTCGAGGGAGCAAAAGATGATTGTGGTTGAGCTAAATCCTGGTAAAGGCGGAATGGACCCGATTGGGACTGGACGGGTAGGATTGGTTGAGCTTACTAATCTGAGGTTAGTGGGGTCAACTAAAGATGACCCACACCAATTGGGGTATTAGAACTGAAGGTACGGTCTGAACTTTACCTAAATTAAGACTAACTTGGCTGAGATTTTATAAGTTATCGCATAAGTTAAATTGGCTGAATAGTAGGCAGAGTCTGACTCGGCAGAATTTAACCTGACTGAACCATACCCTGATCATTCTGAGCTGGCTTTAACTGTCTTTGAGCATGCATTACTAGCCCCAATGGCCTCTAAATATCCCTATCTTCCCCCAAAATGGCTCGGATCTTCTCTTAAAAAGTAGTGCAGAATATATTAGAGCAAAGAAACATAGCCATAGCACAGGCAATCTCGGTACCCAAAGGAGATTGCCCCTTATTAGGCAGAGGAAGGAAGGAGTTGGAGGACCTTTGGACGGAACCTCATCAACTGGCAATGAATTAGACATGGCTATCAAAACTGAATCAGAAACTAATCTTGTCACTAAACTTGAACCCATGGAACAACTGAGCAAACGACGATTGAGTCTGAGCCAAAGTGGACTATGACGACGAGGATGCCTCGACTTAGCTGAGAAATCTGAAGCTGATCATCCTAAATCAAACCATGAATGAAATGAATGGCTAAACAATTATTCGAGTGATGAATGTTATATACACAGGTTGGTTTAGAGGGATAGAGAGCAGAAGGGCGGATGCAAAGCTTATCCCTAAAATACATGAGACGCGAGAATCCCTTGCTATGCTTTAGCAAAATAAGTTCGGTTCCTCGGGACCCAAATGATCTTAGGCATTTTGTTAAATTCCCCCTTCAAGTGAAGGAAGAGTAGAGGTAAGCAAAAGAATAAAGGTCGGGCACATGTGGACTATGCATGGATTTTGCATGAATGAGCACAACACAAGTAGCACACGATAAGAGAAAGCACTTCCAACCTTATGACTCCCGCACAATGTCGTTCAAAAAATCTGGTGCTTAACTCTAACTCCAACGAACAGCAAGAGAGCATGCGACCTAATTCTAAAACATGCGTGTTTTGGTGATTCATAAGGGTAAGTTCCTATGGCTTTTCTAATGCGGTTATGGTCTCAAACTGATATTGATGTAGAAGGCTCTCATTTACCTTGATTTCACATCACTCAACTACTCATGCTACTGCAGTAGTTGACGTGTTAGTTGAAATGAGTGATCCACTCATGAAGTATCCCCAAGTCCTGGTAGGCATGAGTGATACAAGAAAGCATCACGGGGTGAATAATGGGTACCCTAACCTAGCCTAGTATTCTAATCTACACGATGGATAAAAAAGGTATAAGAATGAAGAGAAGTTTTGATTCGATAAAGATTTCGGTACATTATCAAATCCTTTAACAAATTTTGAAAAATAAAAGAGTTTTCAAATTTTAAGTTCAAAGGACAATCCCCAGCGGAGTCGCCACTGTAAGCGGGCAACCCTTTTCTCGAACTCGCGTGAGAAAAAGATTAAGGCTTATTTTTAATACATTTTTAATTATTTTTAATGACTTTAAGCGTGGTCTAAGGTCACAAAATCAAAAGGAAATTTCCAAACATGATTCAAACCAGAAAGATAGAATAATGGGTCTTATAAAGGACAAAGCAATTTCCATCATCATTCCGCGGGAACACCAAAAAGCCCGTGCTCACATAATGCCATATATTGCGGTGTAGCATCATTATTTTGAATAAGAGTATTGCTAAATGCATTTCTGCGTCTTACACCCATGTAAGGTAATTATTTCCCGATACATCAGGAGGAACAAAGTCAAGATTTTTGATACTAGACATTTTTAAAATTTAATAGGGATATAATATATATTATTGGGAATAAAAATAACTACGCCATATGTGAGCGGACGACGTTTTCGGGAGTGGGCAAACTGTGTTTGCTTTTTCAGATCAATTAGGGTCAACCGAGGCTACTTTCCTTTTCGGGACAATCGAGGCATTAATTATAGGCAACTGAGAAAACTTGGTAACTTGGCTAGGGGTTTTAATAAATAGAACTAGTAGGGAAGAATATAAAACAATTTATGAAATAATGTCAAAAAGATTCATAGATCTAAATCCATAATTTAAAATATAGAGTCGCCACCTGGTCGGCTCTTCCAAGAAATTCTTATATAGCACTATCCCAAGAACAAAAGTATACCCTAATTTAGATATTCGGATCCGGACGAATTACTTTTGATTTGTTTAGCCAATTTAAATTGAAATACCAAAATTATTTATTAAATATCAAACATATTACCTAGATTCATTTAAGAAATGAGATGAGAAGAAGAGCTATTCTAATCAAAACACACCACCTCAATATGGTCATGACATCATTTTATGGTAGCTACTGCATGCTTATAACACGTAATACAAAACAAATCGATTCCGGGCAATTATCCTGTAAATAATGGGTTAAAACAGGAATATTGCATTTTGGCCGGAGTAAATAGCGACGTTAGTATCGAAGATCACGGTGCCGTTCTTCTAACATAACGGGGCCGCGACAAATTTAGCAATTCACAAAATTAAGAAGATGGTGGAATCGCAAATGTGGCAGGCAACTTCACAAATCAAGAAGAAATGGGAAGAGAGGCATAGAAAAGTTTACCAAGGGTTGCAAACTAATCCCTCGAACAAAATCACCTCAAAGAGCTCTTACCCGCTCAAATATAATTAATGAAATTGACAGGTAATGGAAAGTAGCGGGAAAAAGGAAAGTTTATAATGAAAATAAAAGCATGGAATAAATAAGAATGAGATATTGATCAATTATGACATAAAAAGATGAAGCATCAATTAATTACATGATTGAAAAAGGAAATGGAATAAAATGAAACGGGAAATGAAACATAATATAATTATAATTGAAAGTGAAATATGGATTATTTGGGATGTGAATCAATTATATTATGGAAAAGAATTATAAATCATTTCTATTAAGGAAATGAAATACAAGTAGTTTATAAAATGGAATATAAATAACTCATATTATGCAAGTGAAATATAAGTAATTTATATTATTAATTAATTAGATTATAGTGATGAGACATGAAATGAAGATGAGACAGAAATAAAGTTGGTTGATTTATAGTCAAGTTCAATTGTAACAAGTTTAATTCAATTAATGTAGCATAAATTGAAACTTAATAAATTCAAGCAAGAAATAAATTAAAATGATTATTTTAGTCTCAGATTGTGTACCTTTTCGTTGTGAATCCGTTGTTAGACTGGAAATGAAACAGGAATGCCCTCATGGAGAGTGGTTGGATTTAGAAGAGATGAGTTAAAGATCGATAAAGAATAACTAGGCAAAAATAAATTCCCCTCTTTATTCTAAACTTGCTAAAAACTCAGAAATGACTTTGACATAACTTTGATAAGAACTTTCCTAGAGCTAATTTCACATAATAGATTTGATAGATGTTAATTGTATATGAAAAACTTATTTTAAGCCTCTATATATAGTGAAAAATGAGAGGTAAAATTGGGTAAAGTAATTAATTCTCCAACTGAATGGAAAAATCGAATTAATTCAGATTTACTTTCTTCCAAAAAAGTCGATACTACCATTTTTAGGGATGTCGGTACCTGTGTTGGTTAATTTCAAATAGGAAATTTTGATTTGAGTCAGTCAAAACTAACTGGGAAATAATAGATAGTAGTACCGTTACTAGGGATAACGATACTAGTGTCTACTAAAGACGGTACCGTTGTCAAATGATACAATGCACCTCATGACTGTTTTTAGGGTTTTTGACAGGGGTGTGAGGGACTGAATGTATTTTCCCAAGGCCAATTCCCATAAATCAAGTTCAAACTTAATATATTAGGATACGATAAAGTATAGAGCCAATCTTTCATCAATGACTAGAGGTGTGAGAAAATTTTTTCTCGCAGACTGCCCCTCACAGGACATAATAGACTAGAGTCTTTATGATCGTGCGAAAGAGATTATGGAATAAGGTGAGAGATTATACCTGAGATACCTCTGAAGGAGATAATACTTGATTGACTTTGCTTTGGAATGAAAGTCTATCTCTCTATACGTGGTGATAATCTGTTGAGAATACAACACTCTGATGGGGACAAGGAATAATAAATATCCTTACTGGGGAAAAAGAAAATAACTCTGTGGGGAGTCAAATGTTAGTGTTGTAATAAGATATTAATGTATCAACGGAAATTGCTGTATGGTCAGGGACCAAGCCAGTAGAGATTTGCTGGAGCTATAATCTCTACAAAAGGTAAAATTGGTTGTATAGTCAGGGACAAAGCCAGTAGAAATTTGTCGGAGCCATGTTTTTGAAATAATAATAATAATTGGCCGCATGGTTAGGGACCAAGCCAGTGGAAATTTACCTCAATGATTCTCACAAAAGGTAAAAATTGGCTGTATGGTCAGGTACCAAGCCAGTAGAAATTTATCAGAGCTATAATTTCTACAACAACAATAATAATTGGTTGTATGGTCAGGGACCAAGCAAGTCGAAATTTACCGAATCTATGATTCCCACAAAAGGTAAAATTTGGCTATATGGTCAGGGACCAAGCCAGTAGAAATTTGCCAGAGCTATGATTTTTACTACAACAATAATAATTGGTTGTATGGTCGGGGCCCAAACCAGTAGAGATTTGCTGGAGCTATGATCTCTACAGTAATAATTAGATTATTCATGTTTAGAAATGTCATATCTTAGAAGTGAAAATATTTACCTCATTTGCGTTGAACAAGGATTTGGTTTGGAAAGTTGAAAGAAATTTGCTAGAGACTTTAATAATGGTACAATTGTAATGAATATCGGTATCGCTGTTGTGTTGTACCGGTACCGATATCAAAAAATTCAAAAACTATAAATAGCGCCACTCTCCCCAAACAGAAGCTTGCTTGTTCTTTGCAAAACTTTTGGAAATTTGACTTATTTACCTCGATTTCACACTGATTTTCGTTTCGTTCATCACGATGTTTCCCAAGGCGGGTTCGAAGAATGCTAGGAAGTTCCTCAAACTTCATTAGACACTATTCACAACTCGGAGCTTCGAGTTATGTCCGTTGCTCGGGCGTATTGCCTTAAGGATGATGAGAAGCATCTCAAGCTTGATCGGGGATTTGAGCCTGCTATTGATCACGCCTACAGATCTCATGCTTTACACAGATCGATTAGTAGATTGATTTTAAGATTTATAATTTGCCAAATTCAAAAATTCAAAGACTTAGGTTAGAAACTTCAGAATAAATTTGAATTATGTGAAATATGCCTGTTTGGTTAGACTTTAGGATTGATTGAGACTCCCGAGTAGTTAGAGAACCTTAGATGACAAAATTCTAGGCCTCAGGAAGTCGATTTAGTCATTTTTTGCGTTTTTTGGGTTTTTACTACGAGTAAGGGATTGTTCCCCTTCTACCGCTATTGATGTTTGTACCGATATCTTAGAATAGTGGTACCGGCATCGATGAAACCCATACCAGTACAAGCAAGGGCCATACAGTTATTGATGCCAGAAACTAGATTTCTTGACTTTTATTGTTTAAATGCAATTCTAAGTGGAATAAGGCCTCATGTAAACATTTATAAGTCTATGAAACTAATGAATAAAGATACTTATTGAGATTTTATTGTGCAGGAGCATCCGAGAGAGGGCTTAGGATCCTTGTCCTTTAATCAAAAGTGGTGGGACAAGATTACTGATGCTGATGTTTGCCAGGGAGTGGCAGATGCTGGTTTTGGTATCTTGATTGAGAGCCTCCAACCGAAGAGGACTCACACTTCTTATGCCACTCTGAAAATGCTTGTCGGGAGATGGTTGGATATTACTCATACCTTCCATCTACCGATTAGGGAGGTGATGATTACCCCCTCTAACATGGTGGTGATGACTGGGATTTAATTTCGAGGTGACGTAGCTCACTTCGATGTCAATGTTGATAGGTTACCCCATGAGGAACTAGTTTTGGATTATGTAGAGGAGCTTTTGGGTGTGAGGCCCATTTCTAGTCACTTGGAGTATACCAAGCTGCGTGATCACTGGTTGGCGTAGCGAGTGTTGACTGCTGATTCGAGGAGGCAGTACATCAGAACTTTCCTCATCGGCTTGCTTACCATTGTGCTCTTCCCATAGGGATCAAGCCATGTGCATTATGGGCTCCTTTTAGATTTGGCGTATTTGACTCGGGTCCCCAAGCTGAACTGGTGTTGGGTGGCACTTGGCTAGCTCTATTTAGGACTTGATGCTAGCGCTTAGGGAAACTTATCGGAGTTGAAGTGCGGCTATCTATTCCTTTTAGTATATTTCTAAACATGGTCTTTGTACATTATTTCTTTAGTTATGCATGTGGTATTCAAATGCTTTAATCTTTTGTAGATTTGTGCGTTTGAGTATAAGGTCCTTCCTCCACCTAAGTTGGTAGGTGAGATTGCCCCAAGGGCGACAATTCTCTTTTCCTGCACTCGATCATGGAAGAAGGTGTCGAGGGATATAGCTGCTCTTCAAGCTTACCTTCGGGGACTTACTCTTGACCAGGTATCTACAAAATTTAAATTTGGAATTTGGTAGAAATAGTGTTGACACAAGGTTTTTAGAATTGTTTACCCTGACTTTTGATGATTTTGTAGCTTCGCCAAGAGCCATGGGAGGGCTCTAGCCATATGGGTCTAGTCACTAATACTAGTGAGCTGTATGATGACCAGCGCTTCGTGTAGGAGTGCCCCATGTGCCTAAAGTGGAATCTAGGCAAGCGGGCGAGGGGCTTTAGGACTATGGCCTCCATTGCTGAGAGGGTGGTTTCGGCTAATCCACCAATTGAATTATTTTACCCACATCTAGTGCGGAAGGAAGATTAGTCAACTTTATGGGATGGCACAGGATACCGATTTGATACTGCTAAGGGAGTTTACACTGATTTTATGGCGAGGTTGATCCCGTTTCCTGCTACTCTTCTGGTTCCTCAGGTATGCATTTGTGATTTTAAAAACTTATTTCATTTGCCTTCTATTAGTCCCTATGAGGTTCTAAGTAAGGTTAGAGGGGGCATTAGTGACCCTTTTTTGCGGAATAGACAGACTTTGAAAAAGTCTTAATTTAGCGTGTACGATTATGTTCCGAATTGATGGATCCGGATAATGCAAATAAATAATATAATGCAAAAAGTAAAGAGTTAGGAAATCAAACATGAAAATTTTATCCTTGTTCATCCCCCGCCTACTCCAGTCCCCAAAGTTTCCTTCCTCCGAGCTTTTCCATTAGTGGATTCCTTTCCAACAAGTAGGAATCAAGCCTTACAATTTGTCTCTGGATGGTACCCCCTTCCAGATGTAGGATCTACCACTAGAAATCCCAATTCCTAGCTGAGTCCTTTTGTCTTTAGTAGGATATACCACTTAGATTTCTACCCAAATCTAAGCTGAGTCCTATAGGGAGATACCACTCAAAGCACCTACTTCAAGCTATATCCCAATCTCACTACTCACCTAAGTAGGAGATCTTTTACACTTTGGTTTTCTCAAAGGTTTTCGTTTTGGTCTTCCTCAAGTTTATAACTTCACTTGAGAATCCTTACAAACTGATTTTGAAAGATTTGGTTCTTGGAGGGAATAAGTAACTGATTGCTTTTTAGCAAATTCTGCTTGTGTATGCTTTCCTAAAATCAACCATCACCTTCTCAACTTGTGAATGTTCCCTTTTATAGGCTTCCATCATAAATGTAGCCGATGTGGGTTGTTGAGCTATAATCAAATCTTCACCAATGATCAGGTAATATGTGGCACTTCCGGAACCATTGATCAATCAGTTACACAGAGATTTTTTGACCCATTTGAATCCTTGGGATTGAGGCTGAAAAGTTGTCAGTGATTGTTTTCCTTGTATTTTAGTGAGTCCCCAACTTTTACACTAGTACCTTTTTGGTGTGAGTTCCACGCGCCTTCTTATTGGTCTAGGTGAAAAAGGTTATTACCTTTTTCTCTTTCCTGTATTAGTCCTTTGTCCTTTCTCCGAAAAATGCTAGCTGTCATTTTTGTCTTACTTTAGGGGAAAGTAATCTTTGACTTGTAGACCAAAAGAATGAAGGGAATTCTATCTTCGGATCTATCTCCGGATCTATCTTCTTCCAGATGCTGGTGTAATCAGTTCTTCCGAATGCTATTTTAGGCGGTTCAAAGTTTGCTTCCTTTCCAAACTTTAATCGAATGCTTCCATTTATGCTTAGGTAATTTTCTTCACTTGTCTTGGACTTTGAATGTCTTGGTTATATGTCCGGATGCAATGACTTAAGTCTTTTTGTACTTAGGTGTTTTGTTTACTTCAAACCTGATCCGGATTATTTGTTGTTTCGGATCATTGTTTCCAACAATCTCCCCCATTTGATGGAAACAAAAACCTAAGACATCTAAGCATAAGGAAATGGGGTTTATATGATCTAAGTATGATTCTTGATGCTTAGTCATTTACAAATTTTTACTCCCCCATAACTTTAGCATCTCTAACTCACCCAATATTTTTCAATTCTAGCTTCTAATGTTTTTGTATTATAATTACAGATTGTACTTTTAGAAGCAATTTTTGGTAATAGATTTTCACTATATATACTTTAGCTGTTAATAATAGTTAACATCAATGAATTTCAGCATTACATGATACAGAATTACATAAGTGAAAAGGAATCTAGCTATTACAGATTTTACATTGAAGAAAATAGCTAAATCTATTACAAGTTTGTTTCTTTCCGGATGATGCTTCTTCTCCCTTCTTTTCCTTTCCTTTGCTTTTCTTCCCTTTATCAGTTTTAGCTTCCCCTTCTTGATTCTCCCCCTTTTGGTTTGCATCTTGGTGGTCAATTAGCATATACGTTTTACCATCCCATTGCTGCTACCAAGCCATGGAGTAGATGGAATAATCTACATTTCCCTTTCTTCTGCAATCTATAATGGTATCCACAGTGGCTAGAGCTAGATATAGGGGCCGAAAGACCTTTCGGAGATGGGTATAGGATTTAGTGATGTATGGATGCATTTGGAGTACAAAATCACGATCCTTTTCATCAAAATAGGGGAAGAGAGCCTTAAGGAGAGTAGCAACCCCCTTATGACCGAAGAACCCAATATCTCCTATGTGCTGTACAAGATCTTGCATGACTGGAAGGAGTTGGCTCTCTGAAATAGAAGCTAAAGAGGATGATCTGGAAATGGATAGATTTGATAGATATGAGAGCACCTTCTAAATTTCTTGCCCTATGCCCCTTTGGCAATTATGAACACTATCGCTGACAGTCATAATGTTCTTACCAAGTTCCTCCTTGGCATTATTTATAACTGTATCTTACCTAATCATTTAGCCAACTACCTCTTGTGCAATGTTTTTCATATGCTTTGTAAATAACTTGGGAAGGTCTTCCTCAATGAACTTTGTGAGCTTATTCAATATTATTTGTTGATTTTCATTGAGGCTGGGAAGAGCTGATTTTTCTTCTTTTTCAGCAATGAATTTTGTTAAGTTTTTAAACTTGGAGTCCGGATACTCTTCTATTTTCGTGGATAGCTTAGATGAGGAAGAAGTGATCTTATCCATGATTGTTGCACAATCATTGGTAGCCCCTGTGTTGGCTTGATCTGCAGTGCGGTTTGCTGCTGCAAGGCTTGTTTTAAACTCATTTAGTACTGGAGTGACTTTTGCAAGTGCTACTTCAGCCACTAAGTCAGCAGTGGAAAAATCCTCCACTTTCTGTTCTATCTTCTTGACACTCCCTTTTAGCTCCCCAATTTCAGTCTTCAAATTCGGAGGAGAGAATTGTTGAATCAGTACTTTCTCCACTGATTTGAGATGCTTATAGATGTTTCGGAGACTCTATTTGATATAGCTCTCCTCATATTCCTCATGGGTAGCCTCTTGTAGGATTTTTAGGGATGTTATGATCTTTTTAGCTGTAGCTTGATTTATGCTATAAGTTGGTATTCTGATTGGACTAGCAAGAGGAGGGGATTCAGATGCGGAGCTCCTTCTGGTCTCATCTGATCCGAATGATTCTTACTCTGTGGATTCCTCTTCTTCTCCTCCTTCCTTCTCTACCAACTGTTCCTCCAGACTAGCCTCGCCCCTTGAGTCCACTCTAAGAGTGTTCCCTTAGGAACCCAGACCAAGTCCCTCCTCCAAAATGGTATATTCCGGGTTAGACTCTTGTTCCTTAGATACACTTAGAGTATGTGTATCTAAGTTATCCTCTTCATTATCTGTTGTATCAGCAGCAGTAGAAGTGTCAACATTAACATTAAATGAAACTGAGTTAGGAATTACCTCATTCATTAGTGTTTGATCCTGAGCAGCTGCTTTTTGTCTTCTCTCTTCCACTTCCACAACCCCCGGATGACTGGAAATGTCCTCAGTCATCCCTTCACATGCCTTTTCAGGACTTTTATGTACTCCTCCAAGCGTGTTGGTAACGTTCTCAACAACTTCTCCATGAGCCTCTTCAGGCCTTTCTTCATTTATGGCTTCATCTTTTGGATCTAGTAAGTTCTCCAGAAGTGGTCTGGTTCTCGGTACAAAAGCAAAGAAGTCAGCTTCTAGATCCTGGGCTAGAATTGCCATATCTACCAGATCAACAAATATTACTTGTGCGCCGGAAGAACCTCTGGGTCCTTTTGTTCTGAGCTTGTTGATCTTGTCATTATCCTTCATAGCTTCTCTTATGATTTAATATTGAGGGTCATCCAGAGTGACCTCCTCAATAGATCCGGGGACATTCTTCCCATTTATTCTCTTGGCCTTAGCCAATTCTACCTCTTCAGCCCTCTTTGCTACATCTTCATTAATAATAATAATACATGTAGGCTTCTTAGCTTTCCTCTATTGGGTTGCCACAGCCTCATCAAATGTGCACCCTTTTCTTGTGAACTATTTTTTAGGTACCGGAGCCTCATCCTCTATCTCCTCATCATCTACCACAACCTCCGAGATCTTTGTAGCTTTTCTTTTCTTTTCTGCCACTTTTATCAATCTTCCCCTCAAATTGGACTTCTCCGAGCTCTTTTTCAGGAATTGAGTGAGGGGTTGAGTGTCCTCATCAATTTCTTCTAACGGAATTATTGGAAGATCAGGTTGTGCTCTTAGCTTAGTGGTTCTAGCCCTTTTTGGAACCGGAGCATCTTTAACCGGATCAACTGCCTTCCTACCCCTGGTTTTCTTCTCATCCCTTATCTTTTTGGCTTTTTCCTCATTCTAGGTCTCTCCAAACCTCGGCTTTCTAAAATTTTTCTCTAGGATTTCTTTTCCATTTACAGCCTAAAATCCTGAGACATTAACTTTATTTGCTACTAGGATTCTGGTGATCAAGGAACTATGAGAGTTTCTATACTGTCAGAGGAAGTGGATAATTAGCACTGGCATGTTTACTACTCTGCTTTCTACCCATTGCTATAATATGCAATGTTAGAAGGAGGATACTATGGTTAGAGAGCCCTTCCGGATTAGAATCAGCTTGGCGAGTGCGTACTGGAGAAACCTTGGCACTTCTGGAAAATATGTTGAGAATTTATCGCCAAAGTAATTCGGATGTAGACATATCTTGGGGTGATATTTGACTAGCAGTTCTCCCCATCCGTTCTCATCTAAACTTGTCATTTCTCATGTTTAGGTACTTTTCAAAGAACTCCGGCATGAGTGTTGTCACTTTGCCCTAAACCTTGGTTCTGAGAGCATCATAATAGTTGTTAGCTCTCAAGTTGTTGTAAAACTCGTGCACTAGTTCTGGATATATTGGGTAGTTGATTTTCAAGAAGTCTACTAGGCGTTGGTCTTCGATGAGTTTTGAGTATAGGTCAGTTTGAAAAAGAAAGTTATCGCCCAAATAACCAATAGGAACAACTGAGTCATTTGTTTTAATGTTTAAGGGTAGGAAATCTTTATCTTTGAGATCCTTCTCTACAAAAATATTTTATGGAGGAAGAGTTTGGATCTGGTTGTTGATCATGATTACTGCCATTGAAGGATTTTTGAAGAATTAGGGTTTTGAAGTTTGATTTCTGCAGAGTAACAGTATTGAGTTGCTTGCATGTGGAAGAATAGGAAATTTGGGGGTTTATATAGAATTTTCAAAGTGAGGGTATAATGGTAATCCAGACGCCGTTAACTTTGGCTAGATTGATGACATGGCAGGTTAGATTTTAGGAGAGAGGTAAATTCCGTTTAACCAGAGAATAGGAAAGGTTTATTTTTAAAAATAGCTCTTGAATTTACCGTGCGTGTAACTCCCAATAGACGTTTGACATTCAAAAAGGAACAATTACTTTTCAGTGCCTTTACTGCCATTTGTCCTTTTTATCTGCTAAGTTGGCAATCTTTGATCCGGATGACAAGTCAACATAATTTCTTCTTGTTTTCTAGATTGCTCAACTCATAGGACTTCAAATTAATCCCAGAATTTCTTCCAAATTTGCCCTCAAATTGGATTTGACATTCCAATTGACTCCCTTAGCTTGTTAAATTGATCTTTACTTAGTGTTTTGGTAAAAATATCTGCTCTTTGCTCATTGGTTGGAATGTATACTAATGCAACATCCTTCTTCATCACATGATCCCAGATGAAATGATGCCTGATGTTGACATGTTTCATCCTACTGTGGAGTGTTGGATTCTTTGACATATTAATGGCACTTTTGTTGTCACATATGACTTCAACACATCCGGATTAGACCCCATAATCTTCCAATTATTGATTGATCCATAGGAGTTGAGCCATACAACTTCCTGATGCCATATATTATGCTTCTGTGGTTTATAAGGCAACAGAAGTTTGCTTCTTACTGTACCAAGATACTAAACAATCTCCCAAGAAGTGATAGCCTCTGGATGTACTCTTTCTCTCAAGAGTATCTCTGCCATAATCTGCATCAGTGAACCCTTGGAGTGAGAATTCCCCATTATTAGGATACCATAACCCAACTTCAATGGTTCCTAGGAGGTATTTAAGGATCCTCTTTACTGCCTTTAGATGTGAATCCTTAGGATTGGCTTGATATCTTGCACAGTAGCAAACTACATAGTGTACGTCAGGTCTGCTAGCTGTCAAGTATAGAGGTGATCCAATAATCCCTCTATATAGCTTCTGATCAACATCTTCTCCCTCACAATCTTTTGATAGAACTATATCTGAACCCATTGGAGTGGACATTGGCTTGCTTTTGTCCATTTTAAACTTCTTGAGAATCTCCTTGGTATACTTGGATTGGTTGATGAAAATCCCATCCGGACTGTGCTTAATCTGCAACACAAGGAAGAAATTAAGTTCTCTCATCATGGACATCTCAAACTCCTTCTGCATTTGAGAGCTAAATTCTTCACACATCTTTTCATCTGTTGCTCCAAAGATGATGTCAGTAATACAGATTTGAACTAGAATAATATCATCCTTCTTCTTCTTGAAGAAAAGAGTTGTATCTACTTTGCCTCAGATATATCCCTTGGATATGTGAAATGTAGTGAATATCTCATACCAAGCTCTTAGTGCTTACTTCAATCATAGAGGGCCTTCTTCAATTTGTATACATGATCCGGATGCTTTGGGACTTCAAATCCAAGTGGCTGCTTCACATAAACTTCTTCTTGGATAACTACATTAAGGATGCACTTTTGACATCCATTTGGTACAGTGTGAATCCTATGAATGGTGCAAAAGCACATAGAATTTGGATTGCCTTCAATCTTGCTACAGGGGAAAATGTTTCTTCAAAGTCAACCCTTCCTATTGATTGTAGCCTTGGGCAACCAATCTTGCCTTATGTCTTACCACTACTCCAGATTCATCTAGCTTGTCCCAAAATACCCATTTGGTGCCAATGATTGACTTTCCTTTTGGAGGTGCCACTAGATCCCGTACATCATTCCTGGTGAATTGATCTAGTTCTTCTTGCATGCCATCATCCAGCTTTTATCTCCTTCAGCCTCTTGAAACTTCTTTAGTTTAATAAGTGAGATAAAAGCAGCATGACTCATCATCCTATTGAGTTGTCCTCTGGTTCTAACTGGATTTTGAACATTATCCAAAATGGCTGCAACCAGATGATCCCTGTGAGTCCAGACTTCTCTTGGTAGGTCTTCATGTTGGACTGAGGCTTGTTCCACTTCTGGCTCAACTGACTCTCCCTAATCAGCATTGAAGTTTATCTCATGTGGGTTAAGATCAACTCGTGTTACTTTTGGATCAAAGGATATTTGGAAGGAATCTAGAATCTGGACTTCCTTCTTTTCTCCAGTGTTTTCAGCTTCCAGAATTAGATCTTCCGGAGTAGAACTTCTTTTGCCTGCATGGTTAGTCTCATCAAAATCTACATGTATTGATTCTACCATAGTTTGGGTTCATTTGTTATAGACTTTGTAAGCCTTGCTGTGTGTTGAGTAGCCAAGGAAAATTGCTTCGTCAAACTTAGGATCAAATTTTCCTAGTTGCTCTTTATCATTAAGGATGTAGCATTTACACCCAAAGGCCTTGAAATACCCAATTTTGGGTTTCCTTCCCTTCAAGATTTTATAGAGGGTCTTTTCTATGGTCTTTCTAATGAGAGCTCTATTCAAAATGTAGCATGCTGAGTTTACGGCCTCTCCCCAGATATATTTTGGCAAACAATTTTCACTGAGCATTATTCTAGCCATCTCAACTATAGTCTTATTTGTTCTCTCAAGAACTCCATTCTGTTGAGGAGCATGAGGGGCAGAGAAGTTATTTTCAATGCCCTTGGAGTCACAAAATTTAGCAAAGTGCTTTTTTTTTTAACTCACCACCATTATCACTCCGGATGCGTTCAATTCTTATGCAATGCTTATGCCCTGTTCTACTTCTATCCGGATGAATGTTTTTAAGAATTGGTCAAAGGCTTCATCTTTGCTTGCAAGCAAGATAACCCAGGTATAGCGAGAATAATCATCCACAATGACGATGGTGTATTCTCTTCTACCTAAACTCAATGGTTTGATTGGACCAAAGAGATCAATACGCAAGAGCTTAAGTACTCTTTTGGAAGGAATGTAGGAGATGGAAGGGAAACGTTTCTTATGTTATTTACCTAATTGACATGCAGTGCATAGATGATCCTTATTAAAAGCAACCTTAGGCAAACCCATAACTAATTCCTTTTTTGCTAATTTGAACAAGACGTTCACGTTGACATATCCCAACCTCCATTGCCATAGCTACGATTCTTCTTCTTCAGACACCAAGCATATATTCTTTTTATCATTTTTAATGTTAACACAACAAACATTATTTACTCTAGGTGCATAAAGAATGAGTTGATTAGACTTACTATCATAGATTGAGCATCCTCCGGAGTCAAAGGTGACTTTTCTTCCTTTATCACAGAGTTGTGCTACACTGAGTAGGTTGAACTTCAATCCATCAACTAGAGAGACATCTACTATTTGTATTTCAGATCCAATGGTTCCATGCCAAATGATTTGTTCCTTTTGACTGTCTCCAAAGCTTACTTTGCCTCCTCTCTTCCTGATTAAAGTGATGAAGGCCTTCTTATCACCTATCATATGCCTTGAGCATCCACTATCAATGTACCATGTGTGTTGATCTTCTGTAGATTTAAGGCATACCTACAAAATAGATCAAGTGGGTTTGGGTACCAAATCATATTTGGGTCCTCTTGGGTTATCAACCATTTTATGCCAAGGATAAATATCATGATAACCATTTTTTAATCTACACATTTTAGTAACATGGTTGTTTTTTCCACAAAACCTGCACCCTGAAATGGGTCTGTTCTGCTCTTGCTTCTTCTGGATCTTCTCAAGATCATCCTTCCTATAGTTCCCTCTATATCCAGCTTCTTGTATGCTTGTTGTTAATCTGGTCTGTATCAGGAAGCTAGTTGGGGGTGCAACTTCTACTGCATAATTCCTTCTTTGTTTAGTAGGTTGCTGATTATAGACTACCTTAGCCTTTCCTTTTTGTGCAGCAGTGTATCTTTGAGGTTGAGGTTGCCTACTAACCTCCTTCTCCTTTTGCTTCGAAGGCTTTGGGTTTTTCTTGGCAACTTGATGTTGATTTCTTGATGCATCTTGCCTTGTATTCCTTCTTGGTTGCGAAGGACCTGATCTCCTTCCAGATATTTCCTTCATCAGGGTTAGCTCCCTATTTAGCCCTGTCAAGTTAGCATTTAAGATCTAAACTTGACTTCTTAGGAAGTTTTCTTCCACCACATTCATATGCTTTGTGGTTCTCATCAAGTTGATGTCTTATGACATTGCTTGTCGTTGTATGGATTTTATGGCTTTGGTGTTCTTTCTTACGTTATGGATCACCACCTTTAAAGCACTAGCAAGATCATTGTTAGAAACAGAATTAGAATGAGAGTTTACCTCAATATTTATTATTTCTGATTCTGAATCCTCAATTTGCTCAGTGTCTTGCTTGGATGACTTTCTTCTGGATTGCTCTGCTTTCGGATTCGTTAGTGCCATAAATGCACAATGAGCAGTCTCTTCTTCTTCTGTTGAAGATGAACAGCTACTTCTTCACTATTGCTCTATGTTGCCACTATAGCTTTCTTCTTATATTTCTTTTCCCTTCTTAGCTTGGGGCATTTGGTTCTGAAGTGCCCTTTTTCCCCACATTCAAAGCAGGCAGCATCTTTTTCAGGATCTTTCTTTTCTTCCAGAGCCTTTCTTGGCTTATCCCTTCTTGAGTTGCCTTCCTTAGGCCTCCTTGATTTGAATCTTTTGAATTTCCTTATATCCTTTTTCTTCAGAAATTTGTCAAAGTGCTTGGCTAGCATAGCCATATCTTCTTCACTATACTTTGATTCTTTTGGTTACTTATCTAGATTCGGAAGAGGCTGATCTGGTAGAGTTTTCTTTAAGTGCAATTGCCTTCTTCTTTTCGTCTGGCTTCTTCTCTTATTGACTATATCTCTCCAAGGATAACTCTTGAGTTAAAATATTACCAATCAGCTCATCATAACTATAGAAGTTTAAGTCATGAGCTTCTTGAATGGCAGTCTTCTTGTTGTCCCATTCCTTGGTGAGACTCCAGAGTATTTTCTTGACCATATCAACTTCTGAGATTTCCTTCCCTACCTCTTCAATTCATTTCTAGATTGGTGTATCTAGTATTCATGCTACTGATGGACTCTTTGGGCTCCATCTTAAAGGATTCAAGCTTCTGTTGTAGTAGGTCATTTTTGGCTTCTTTGACCTTGTTTGTTCCTTCATAGGTCACTTCCAACTTCTACCATATTTCTTGTGCAGTTTTGCATTCGGATATCCTATTAAATTTTGCTGCACTAAGAGCACAATGAAGCATGTTAACAGCATTTGCATTTTCATGCAACTTTTTAAAATCATTCTTATCCCACAAACTTGATGGCTTTCGGGTAGTCACACCCTCTACTTCGTGAGTAGGCTCATATGGGCCATCTTTAATGGCCAACCATATTTGCATGCTTTGTGCTTGAATGAAGTCCTTCGTTCAGTTTTTCCAGAACGTGTAGTGTTCACCGGTGATGAGTGGAGGACGGATAATGGACATATCCTCAGGGAAGGAGTTGTGAGTTTTGGAAACTATATTGATACTTGGATCAAAATTTGGACCTTTAGCTCGAGATTGTTAGATCTCTAGTTTTAACCACTAGCTTTGATACCACTTGTTGGTCCCTTTGAGGGTCTAAGTAAGGTGAGAGGGGGGGTAAATGACCCTTTTTTGCGGAATAGACAGACTTTGAAAAAGTCTTAGGGTAGCGTGTATGATTATGTTCTAGATTGATGGATCCGGATAATGCAAATAAATAATATAATGCAAAAAGTAAAGAGTTAGGAAATCAAACACAAGGATTTTATACTGGTTCGGCTCCGCCTACTCCAATCTTAAGAGTTTCCCTCCTCTGAGCTTTTGCACTAGTGGATTCCTTTCCAACTGGCAGGAATCAAGCCTTACAATTTGTCTCCGGATGGTACCCCTTTTCGGATGTAGGATATACCACTAGCAATCCCAATTCCTAGCTAAGTCCTTTTGTCTTTAGTAGATATACCACTTAGATTTCTACCCAAACCTAAGCTAAATCCTACAGGGAGATCCCATTCAAAGCACCTACTTCAAGCTATATCCCAATCTCACTAATCACCTAAGTAGGAGATCTTTTACACTTTAGTTTTCTCAAAGGTTTTGGTTTTGGACTTCCTTAAGTTTATAACTTCACTAGGGAATCCTTATAAATTGATTTTGAAAGATTTAGTTCTTGGAGGGATTAAGTAACTGATTGCTTTTTAGCAAATTCTACTTGTGTATGCTTTCTCAAAATCAGCCAGCACCTTTTATAGGCTTTGATCATAAATGTAGCCGTTGTGGGTTGTTGAGCTGTAGTAAAATCTTCACCGTTGATCAGGTGTGGCACTTCTAGAACCATTAACCAATCCGTTAGACAGAGATTTTGACCCGTTTGAATCCTTAGCATTGAGGCTGAAAAGTTGTTAGTGATCGTTTTCTTTGTATTTTAGTGACTCACCAACTTTTATGCCAGAACCTTTTTGGTGTGAGTTCCATGCACCTTCTTATTGGTCTAGGTGAAAAAGGTTGTTACCGTTTTCTCTTTCCTGTGTCAGTCCTTTGTCCTTTCTCCAAAAAATGCTAGCTATCATTTTTGTCTTGCTTTAGAGGAAAGGAATCTTTGACTTATAGACCAAAAGAATGAAGGGAATTTTAATACTTTGAATTATTCCCTTTGTCTAGAATTTTAAGTCTTCCGGATGTTTTCAATCTCCGGATCTATCTTCTTCCAGATGCTTGTGCAATCAGTTCTTTCGAATGCTATTTTAGGCGGTTTAAAGTTTATTTCCTTTCCAAACTTTAATTGAATGCTTCCATTTATGCTTAGGTAATTTTCTTCACTTGTCTTGGACTTTGAATGTCTTGGTTATATGTCCGGATGCAATGACTTAAGTCTTTTTGTACTTAGGTGTTTTATTTACTTCAAACCTAATCCAGATTATATTTGTTCCGGATCATTGTTTCCAACACCTTCTTTTGCTTTGTCCAATATCATGTTTCAATAGGTTCCCCCACGCAACACGGGGAGGACCTCAGGTAGTAGCATGACTCTGCCTGCAGCTTAGGTGGCTCTTGCTGTCAATCAAGTGCCAGTGGTTCCGCCAACCAACCAGGCACAAGTAGTTGAGGGTCGCATCCAGACGGCCCTAGATACTACTTTCATCATCATGATTGGAGTCGGTAGATAGGTGACCCGGGGAATCCCTACATTGGCTCATTAGCTGCAGTTTATGCCAGCCGTCACTACTCGTGTAAGATTCTGATCTTCCTAAGAATTTGTTTTCTTTAATGTTGATTTTTTGCTAGATTTTGAGCTTGGTTTTGATTTATAGGTGCCTCAGGCTATAGCGGAGCAGCTGGCTAGGGTGTATCAGTCTCTTGGTGATCTCCTTTCTACTTAGCGACACCTTATGGAGGTAAAGTACCTAAACCTGTTGAAATGATTTATGTATGATGCATGATTAATTGTATAATGAGCTATGCATGATTTGTTTGGATTTGCAGTCAGCTTTGGAGGATATGACCGAGAGATTGGCCAAAGCTGAAGGGGAAGCCAGGGTAGCCACTGCTAGAGCTAAGGCTTCTAAGGCGGAGACTGAGCTCTTGAGGAACCTTCGCTCAAAGTGGCTTAGTGATCCGGTTATGCGAGGAGCAGAGGAGCCTGGGGGATCTAGGGAATCACACTCTAGTGATTCTTTTTCTGTATATGGCGCAGAGTATATTAGGCACTTTTCCATATTTACACCTCATTTTGGAACTTTTGACACGTTATCATTGTACAAAATTTTGCCATGATGTATAGAAGCCAATTTTTCAAATCCATTGTCAATTTTCTTGCTTTTCACAGAAAAAATTCACTGATCTTCTCAACAACCTCGGTACACTTATTGCAAAAGCCGATGACTGAATAGTATAGATAATGGTAGAGGATAAGTGAAATAGGAATCGCTGCCGCTAATACTGGTACCAGTGTTGGTTTTAACAGTCCGCATTTTTCTTCATTTCTTCAATTCAATCAAACGATGGGTTTCTATAGCATAGAATTGAGGCAATTTCTAGAACATTTGGGTGAATAGGACTAGAAGAGACTAAAGTCATTTAGTTTATGAAATATTAGATATTATATTGACAGACTTTATGAATTCTAGATTTCTTGGAGCAATTTATGCATTATGGGATCTGATAGATCGGTCATTTCATTCAGTTAGTATAGAACTATGTCCAATGTTTGAAGAGTTTAGTGCTATCTTAAATATCCCCTCTCCTCAAAGAGTAAAGATAGCATTCCTCAACCCGCCTTCGGTTCATAGAAGGATTTAGATCGCATTTTTGGGCTCGAATTTTTCATGGATTTCTTATCTCATGCCCCAAACTTTGTTGGATTCCAGATTCGCTTGGTGTTCGAATGGTGCCAAAATGCTTCAAGGATTTACATAGATTGGCCTTCCATGGTTGCTATACTAAGACTAAGTGAATACATATGCGGGTTAGGCGAGACCGTGGCACCTTTTTGGTTGATTTCTTTGATATCACAGATGGCTAACAAGGCTTCTCTAGCCACTTTTGTCTTGGCCGAAACCCTTATTCATTTAGATGCTGCTTCTAGGGACCAAATCCTGATAGGGGACCACTTCACACCATTATAGGTAACTTGTCACGACGAGTTTGCTACTCTCCAAATTTGCAGATATTGATAAATGTTTTCTCGTAGGTATGGATCTTGGAGAAATGGGCTTTAAAGGAACCGCCGTAGGGGAACATCAAGAAGTGTAACCCATCTAATTTCTCGGAGCGAGCTTTTGCCACATCGGGCCACCAAATGCTATCATCGGTTGAGTGGGCTCCGATTCTATGGGCTTATGCTGAATCTCAGATTTGTTGGGTTTTCCCTTGGTGGAAAATTTCAGATGTCTTATTAGAGATGTTGCCGGATGGAGTACAGTTGCTTAGGTTATAGATGGTTATATCATATTCTCTATCTAGATTTGCAAGTAATATGGGCAAGTCCAAAATATTCCAACTGAATTCTACAAGACTGTTTTAGTGGAGTCCCCTTCTACATGGCCAGAACTCTTTATTGAGAGATGGACAAAATGTGTGAAATATGCCCGATTGAAATAGGAAGCTAAGAGGATTGCAACGATTGATGAGTTGTACAAGGGTTGGATTGCTTAAATTCAAACTCTGTCAACTGGGAAAAAGCGACTGGCTGCTAGCAATGATTAGTACTATTATTCCAGAGGTGATGGACCTGTTCTTCCTGAGGTGAAGAAAAGACGTGTAGTATGACATTTGATGTGATCATGTTAGACTTTTGATACAATATTTCCATCTTCAGTTCTAATTTTTGCATAGGGAGTTTATATTGTGTCCTCGACCTATCAAACTGCATATGTCCTAATTTTTTCCTGGACCGCCCTTTTTAGGTTTTCAATCCAGTGGACTAATTTGGCTGCTTTTGCATAGACCTTGCTTTTTTTAAGTCTATCGGATATTTTTGCCTTTTTGGAAATAATTTTCTTTTTCTTTTTATTACTTATTTCTATATTGAGTCTAAGCGTGGAATGAGAGATTAGGCGTGAGTAGAAATATTAAACATATGCAAACTTACGAATCAATGACTTTCACATCAAACTAAATTTATCATCGCATTCATACGAGAATTTTAGCAAGAATGACACTTTTATTGAATGAGCTCAAATTGGTTACAAATTTTTGGTAACAATTTCAAATAACGTATCTTCCATTGCTATCGATCCAGTTACAATTTTATAGATAGCAACTCTCAACTGTTTAGTCCTAATTTTTTCTTGAACCCCTCGCAAAGGTCCAACGGACTTTATTAGCCTTGACTTTTGCATGACCCGCCTTTTTCGGGTTTTTGAATTAGCAGGCTGCCCTAGTTTTTACCTAATCCGCCCTTTTTGGTTTTTCAAATTGGTAGGCTTATTCTTAATTTTGTCATTTATTTTGTTTATTTATTTACACGTGATAGCGCTTGAGTTTGTCTTGGTTGATAGGATTCACGAACTCATTGCCATCCATATCCATGATCTTGATTGCACCTTTACCAAGGACCTTTTTTATGAGATACGGACCTTCCAAATTAGGAACAAATTTTCCCCTGGCATCGATGTTGACTTTTCTTAACTATTTGAGGACAAGGTCTCCTGCTTTGAGCAGTTTTTTCGGCTATTTGACTCAATTGTTGTAAGCTCTAGCCATACACTGTTGGTACATTTGTAAGTGATCTAAAGCTTTCAGTCACGCCTTGTCTATCATATATAGTTGTTCAAATCTGGCGCAAACCCAATCCATTTCTTTCAACTGAGGTTCTAAGGCAACCCTAAGTGACTTAACCTCAATTTCAACTAGTAGAACAGCTTCCATTCCGTATACCAAAGAGAACAGAGTTTGATTCGTCGAAGTACGCACACTTGTTCTATGTCTCTAGACTGAAAAAGGAAGTTTGTTGGCCCAATCGTGGTATGTGAAAACCATTTAGACATGATTTTCTTGATTGCCTAATTGGCTTCTTCAACCGCTCCATTGGCCTGTGGTTAGTAAGGAGATGATATATGATGCTCTATTCCATATTTTTCGATCAAATCTACCGTTTCTGCTTGGAACTGAACCCTGTTATCAGTAATAATGTGGTGAGAAATACCGTATCAAGCAAAAATTTGGTGTTCAATGAACTTGGCCATCTTCTTGGCGATAATATTGGTGTAGGATTCATTCTCAACCCACTTTGAGAAGTAATCGATCGCAACTACTATGTATTGGTGACCATTTGTAGAGGATGGTCGAATCTCACCAATTGTATCTATACCTCACGCTGAGAATGGGCAAGGAGTAGATAAATTTTGGAGTTCAGTAGGCGGTAGGTGCGAGATTTCTCCATAAATCTGACATTCATGACACTTTTGTACTTTAGATATGCAATCAGCCATCATAGTAGTCCAATAGTAACCCTACCACTGTATCTTCTTCGCTAAGGCCACCCCGTTCATATGTGGTTCACAATCACCTGAATGCATTTTCCTCATGATGTGAGTAGCTTCTTCCCTGGTTAAAACACTTAAGAAGTAACCCATTATTGGCTCTTTTTAACAGAACACCATCAACCATACTGAATTAGACTGCCAATTTCCTTGATGTCGTATGATCTGACTGAGACATGCCATCAAGGTAACGTCCATCTCTCAAGAACTGGACTATGTCGGAATACCAGGGGCCTTCTTTGATTTGTCCTACTATCATTACTGATTGCTTGAAGAAAGGCATCTTGGAGGATTGCATAACCAATGGTCTCATCAGTCTTTCTTGAGTATTTTTCCACATGGAAGCTAATGTTGCTAATGAATCTACCATTTGAACTTTTCCGTTAGATCCCAAATCGCTTCAAGATAAGGGCAAAGTGACTCTTCTTTGATTTCCTAATCTCCTATGACTTGGCGAATTACCAAAGCTGAATCACATACTACTAATACGTCAGTTACCCCAACTGAGAGGAGCGCTTCTAACCCAAAAAGATAGGCTTTGTATTTTGCTCCGTTATTGGTGATCAAGAATTCTAGGCTTTTGGACAGTGGGATTATCTGGTTATGGGGAGTGACGATGATAACACCATGCCTAGCACCTCATTTATTGACTATATCATCAAAATACATGGTCCATGAGGAATCTACTTCTTTTACCATAGCTAATTGTTCATCAGGAAATTCCAGATTCTCCATATAATCAGAATCATTTGGCTGACTGGCTAAGAATTCTGCCACAGAACGTCCTTTGATGACCTTCTTTGTGACATATTCAATATGGAATTCAGAAAATAATAACAACCACCTTGACAACTTCTCGGCTAAAGTAGGCAATTCACACAAATACTTTATGGGATCAATCTTGGCAATAGCCTAGATCTGGTAAGACTGAAAGTAGTGTCTCAGCTTTTTGGTTAGCTACACTATAGTAGCATAGGTTTTTTCCACTATATTGTAGCGACTCTCATACTCTAACAACTTCTTGCTGAGGTAATAGATTGTATGCTCTCTCTTATCCTTTTGCTCTTGGACTATCATCGCACCTACTGACGTTTCCTCGATAGCTAAATATAAGGTCAAAGGTTTCCCTTGTATCGGAGGTTGAAGGACTGGTGGATTCACAAGGTAAGCTTTGACTCTATCAAAATTGTTTATTAAATGTCAAACATATTACGTAGATTCATTTTAAGAAATGAGATGAGAAGAAGAACTATTCTAATCAAAACATACCACCTCAATGTGATCATGGCATCATTTTATGGCAGCTACTGCATGCTTATAACACGTAATACAAAAAAATCAATTTTGGGCTATTATCCTGCAAATAATGGGTTAAAATAGGAATATTGCATTTTGGCCTGGAATAAATAGAAATGTCAGTATCAAAGATCTCGGTGCCGTTCTTCCAGCATAATGGCACCGCGACAAACTTGGCAATTCACAAAATTAAGAAGATGGAAGAATCGCAAATATGGCAGGCAATTTCACAAATCAAGAACAAATGGGAAGAGAGGTATAGAAAAGTGTATCAGGGGTTGCAAGCTAATCCCTCTAACAAAATTACCGCAAAGATCTCTTACTCGTTCAAATATAATTAATTAAATTGACAGATAATGGAAAGTAGCGGGAAAAAAGAAAGTGGTGTGTAATGAAAATAAAAGCATGGAATAAATGAGAATGAGATATTGATCAATCATGACATAAAAAGATAAAGCATCAATTAATTACATGATTGAAAATGGATATGAAATAAAATAAAATGGGAAATGAAACATAATATAATTATAATTGAAAGTGAAATATGGATTATTTGGGATGTGAATCAATTAAATTATGGAAAATAACTATAAACCATTTGTATTATGGAAATGAAATATAAATAGTTTATAAGATGGAATATAAATAACTCATATTATAGAAGTGCAGTATAAGTGATTTATATTATAAATTAATTAGATTATGGTGATGAGACATGAAATGCAGAAATAAATCGGATTGATTTATAGTCAAGTTCAATTGTAACAAGTTTAATTCAATTAATGTAGCATAAATTGAAACTTAATAAATTGAAGCAAGAAATAAATTAAAATGATTATTTTAGTGTCAGATTATGTACCTTTTCGTTGTAAATCCATTGTTAGACTTGAAAATGAAACGGGAATAGCCTCGTGGAGAGTGATTGGATTTAGAAGAGATGAGTTAAAGATCGGTAAAGAATAGCTAGGCGAAAATAAATTCCCCTCTTTATTCTAAACTTGCTAAATACTCGAAAATGACTTGGACAGAACTTTGATAAGAACTTTCCTATAGCTAATTTCACAGAATAGATTAGATAGATGTTAATTGTATATGAAATACTGGCCTCTATTTATAGTGAAAAATGAGAGGTAAAATCGGGTAAAGTAATTAATTCTCCAACTGAATGGGAAAATCAAATTAATTCAGATTTATTTCCTGCCAAAAAAGTAGATACCGGTACCATTTTCAGAGATGTCGGTATCGATGTTCGTTAATTTCAAATAGGAAATTTTGATTTAAGTTGGTCAAAACTAATCGGGAAATTATAGAAAGCGGTACCGTTAAAAGGGATAACGGTACAAGTGTCTACTAAAGAAGGTACCGGTGTCAAATGACAGGATGTACCTCATGACTGTTTTTAGGGTTTTTGATAGGGGTATGAGGGACTGAATGTATTTTCCCAAGACCAATTCCCACAAATCAATTTCAAACTTAACATATTGGGATACGATAAATTATAGAGCATATCTTTCATCATTGACTAGGCGTGAGAAAATTCCGTGCTCACACCTTACTTCGGATTGATTAGGTGGAATCCTTGAGTGAGAGAGCAAGCTCGTGCTGACAACATGTTGGAAACCGACAATTAACACAAAGAAATTATAATAAGAATAAAGAGAACTAAAGAATAGAAGTTTTCTTTTCTTATTACTTTTAATTGGTGTAATGATGAAGAAAAAATGATACATAATTATAGTACAATTTAGGGGACAAATTATAACAAATATTAATGATGTAAGTTTTACATATTAATGAACTTTTGTATATGTCTAAATATTATTCAAGATGTGGGCTATAGGTAATAAAGACATTTTGTAAAATGAAAAGCACACAACTTGGCTGGAGCCCATTAATAATTTCCGCAATCCCAATTTAATATCATATGTGGCTTTGTGTAATGGTCATAAAGGCATACAAACATTAAATTAATTCAGGTTTAAATTCACTTCTCTCTACGAATAAATTGACATAAAAGTAAAAGATTAAACCAAAGTCTAATGCAAAATGGATAAGCATTGTAGTAGACTTATTATGTAAATTATATTTATTTCTATTGGATAATTGATATAAAAATAGTTCAGTATCAATTAACTAACTGTCATATATATATGAAAAGGAGGAGACGTTGAATATAGAGAACAACAACACGAGATTAAAGCAAAAGATATGGCAGTGCATATTATAAATGCCTTTCTTCATGAAGTGAAGTGTTGTTTCAATCCGGTTTTTCAATCTTTAGTCCCTTATCATAAAGATGTCGAGGACGAAGACAGTTTGTTCTCTTCGCCATGGATCAAGAATGCTATTTCTCTTCACTTCGATTCAATATGTATTAAGGTACGCTTCCACTTAATCGTTTATTATTTATCATTCAATTCTAGGCATGGTCTTAGTGTTATATCTCGATTAAGGTTTATGGCTTACAGTTAGTACAGATTTCATCATCGAAATCGTTACTGAATTATAAATATTACAATATTGTCAAAGCTAGGAGTGAAAGCCTTTGAGAAAGTGGCGATATAGAAATGGTAGAGGCATTTAAGTTATCGCGAGGCACTAACCTAGTTGAAATTGATATGGGGGAGGAGGGGTTATAAAAATATTCTCGACTCAGATGCTGAAAACATTGTTTCATTTATGAATAATGGTGTTTCTTTGGCTTTACCTTTGGGTATTATATTCGATGATTGTCGATACATTGCTAAGAGCTTTAGAGATATCAAGTTTGAGTATGTTATGGCAAGTCCAACCATTCCCCATTTTGGGGTTCCCTATATACTGGGAATGAATTCATTCCCCATATTGAGAATATATTAAAATAATATTACTTTTTGTATTTTTAATGTTTTTAGTTTTTGTTTTGTTATTTTTTTATTAGTTTAATAATAAAATATTATTTTTCAAAGGGAATTTGAATTGGGAATGAAAAATGGGGAAGATGGTTGGAGCAAAAATATTGTAGATGAGGAAATCCAATGGTTCTTCATTTTGGGGAATCCCAAAATGAGGAACACATGTGCGGAATGATCAAGTCCAACCATTCTCATATTGTATTCTCCAAAATGGGAGTTCGAGAACCATTACTTTATAATTTATTTTAGTTTTGGTTTTTTTTTAATTATTTTGTTAGTTTGGTAGAATAAAAATAATATAAAGAAATTAATATAATAATAATAATAAAATATTATTATTTCTAAGGAATCCAATATGAGAGCATCTTTAATAGATAGTCCATTCTAACAATAATCCTGCCACATAAGCAAAAATAGACAATTAATTAAAAAATTATTCTACACTAGCTTATCTATTTTCTATTTTCTATATGATGTGGCACAATAAATGTTGGACATTGTCTATTTGGGGCTTTAATAGGGTGGATCAGGTCCTTTTAGGACCAAACAATCCAAAGGCAGATATTTAATGGAGACTTAATTAAGCATTTTCTCTTTCCAATTAAATATCTTTCTATTAATTATCTATCCTTGATTGTAAAAGGACCTAAAAAGACCCGATATGTTGGTCCCTGTGCTTATGTTAATAACGTCAGAGGGGGGTGAATGACCTTTTTCGCGGAAATAATAGACTTTCAAAAAGTCTTGTGTAGCATATTTGAATGTTCTGGATATTTTGGATCTGGATGATGCAAGTAATGTAAATAGCAATAATTTAAACACATAGTAACTTGAATTGAAACACAAGAGATTTATACTGGTTCGGCCCGCCAACGTCCAGTCCCCAAAGGTTGCTTCCTTTGAGCTTTTCCACTAGTGTGATTTCTTTCCAGCTGGTAGAAATCAAGCCTTACAGTTTGTCTCCGGATGGTACCCCCTTCCAGAAGTAGGATATACCACTAGAAGCACCATATCCTAGTTGAGTCCTCTTGTCTTTAACAAGATATACCACTTAGATTTCTATGTAAACCTAAGCTGAGTCCTACGGGGAGATCCCACTCAAAGCACCTACTTTAAGCTATATCTCAATCTCACAACTCACCCAAGTTGGAGATATTTACACTTGGTTTTCTCAAGGGTTTTAGTTTTGTACTTCCTCAAGTTTATAACTCACTTGGGAATCCTTACAACCGATTTGGAAATGTTTGATTCTTGGAGGGATGTGTTTTCTAATTGCTTTAGCAAATTCTCTTGTTAATTGCTTTTTCAAATCAACCAGCACCTTCTCAACATGTGAAGCTTCCCTTTTATAGGCTTTGATCATGAATGTAGCCGTTGTGGGTTGGTGAGCTGTAATTAAATTTCACCATTGACCAGGTGAGATGTGGAGCTTCTGGAGCAGCTGATCAATCCAGTAGATAGAGATTTTAACCCGTTTGAATTCTTAGGATTGAGGCAAAAAAGTTGTCAATGATCGTTTTCCTTGTATTTTAGTGATGCATTAACTTTTATACCGATAGCTTTTTGGTGTGAGCTCCACGCGCCTTCTTATTGGTCTAGGTGAAAAAGGTTGTTACCTTTTTCTCTGTCTGATGTCAGTCCTTTGTCCTTTTTCTGAAATGTGCTAGCTGTCATTTTTGTCTTACTTTAGGGAAAAGGATCTTTGACTTAGAAACCAAAAGAATGGAGGGAATAGAATTTTTGAATCATTCCCTTTGTCTGAAATATTAAGTCTTCGAGATGTCTTCAGACTTAATATATCCAGATTTGCCTTCTTTCGAATGGTTCTACAATCAGTTCTTCCGGATGCTGTTTTGGACGGTTCAAAGTTTGTTTCCTTTCCAAACTTTAACTAGATGCTTTCATTTATGCTTAGGTAATTGTCTTCACTGTCTTGGACTTTGGATATCTTGGATATGAGTTCGGATTAGTGATTTAGGTCTTTTTATACTTGGGTTTTTTTGTTTACTTCAAACCTGATCCGGATTGTTTGTGTTCCGAATCCTTGTTTCCCAACACGGTGAACCCTATAATTTCCTGTCTATTTGATCTTCTACATGTAGACAATCAAATGGACTACCAACTCATCAAATTAATTAATATTTTAATATTTAACATCGAAACAAGTTTGTAATTGAGTATTTTTTATTATTTAATTACACAATTCTAGATGAAATAGACAATCTAGTGTGACTCTTTTTTTATAGATATTGTCTATTTTTAAAATCATTGACATATCATCAGTGTGAACTTCTATTTCACATGCCATATAATTATGCAATCCACTATCTACTAAAGATGCTCTGAGGAATGAAATAGGGGTTCTTACAAAAATCCTAGAAAAAACTAAAATAATTTGGTAGTTTACAAAAACAGGGGAAAATATTTACATAAATACGGTGTAGTATATATCTGGTTAATATCTAGTAATCGTCTAGTAGTTATCGAGTAAATCATAGGTTCAAATAAATTTCTAAAACATACATGACCTATGAAATCTAGTATTTATCTAGTAAATCATTGTTAGATATCTAGTATGTCTTAATTTTGACAATTTTTTTATGGATCTAATGACACGTAACATATATATAATACATGACAATTTCATAACAATATTTACATCTAGTATTTATCTAGTAAATCACTGTTAGATATCTAGTTATTCGTCTAGTATGTCTTAAATTTGACAGTGTTTTATGGATCTAATGACACCTAACATATATATAATATATGACAATTTCATAACAATATTTACTAGATAACTACTAGACAATTACTAGACGAATACCAGAAGGGGAAGGCCAAGATTGTAAACATAGAACCGACCAGGCCCGTCTAAAGGAGAAAAAGGTGACTCCTCATCTTGAGGATATGGTGTCGATAGCTCATCTGGTGGACGTGGATTTTGAGCGGGCCAGTTTTCCCTGGATGCAAAGTTACAGAGTTATGCTGCCGTCTAAAAATCAACGTGTCCACCAGCTGCCCGAAGGATGGTTTAGCCTATATTTAGAACAGGCTTGGTTTTGTTTTGTTTATCCCATTCCTCAAGGCATATGTTACCTTCTTAATTATTGGAAGGTATGATCGGCCCAAATTCACCCCAACGTATGGGGTGACATAGTGGGACATTATCACCTATGTGAGAACCTAGAGTTGGGTTTTGACGAGAAGTTCTTCAGACAGATTGTATCTTGTAAGATGAATAAAGGCGAGGACAACTTGCATTTCTCACACAAGAACAGGTTCTACTCCTTTACCCATAGGGCGAATTTGGTAAAGAATTTTAAGCAATTCTTTATTTTTTTGGAACTGAAAGACAGGCCTCCTACATTTCCTACTCGGTGGTCTACTGTTGTACCACCTCCTTTCAAGGTTCCAAAGAATGACACGGACATCCATGTAGAGATTTTTGAATGCTTGAAGAGGGGCATATGGTCTCTAGGCGACGTCTCTTATGCTTTTGTCCATAACATTAGGCTTATTGATTATAACTTGAATTCTGACAATGGTTATGAATACTATGTTAGTCCCCCGCCATCGGGTTAGTTTATTTTCCTCCTTATTTACTTTCATTGCTATTTTTCAGCTATGTTAGGAGTTAAGAATGTGGTTTTTGATGCTATAGCCAAGCAGGTGAAAAACCTGCAACAAGTCAACAACCACCGGGCTCCAGAGATCGTTGACGGTGCAACTAACAAAACTATTGATACGTTTTTGTTAGGTAATAGTGGCGAGACGTCACCCAAGAAGGGAGCGAAAAGGGGGAATACGGATGCAGTCGAGGCGTCCACGAAGGATAGAAAGAAAAAGTCTAAGGTTATCGACACGGTACGTTTTATGCCATCTAAAACCTTTGTTTGCCTCTATGTATAATTTGATTTACTAACACGATTCATGAAAGGCAACCGTTGATAAGCCTGTTGAGGAATCCGGGGTTCCCCTCTCCTTGGTGAAGGATGCCCTAATCCATGTTGCGGGTAATAAACCTTCCCTCAATCTGCTGGTTGTTCAGCAGTCTCTTCTTCAGGCCTTTCCGTTGGAAGAAGAGGACCATATATATGATCAAGAGGAATTCCATACAGTGGTGGCCCGCCTGTTCAAATCGGTAGCTCAGGTATTATTTCCCTTTTAAAAATCCATCTTACAAGTCTTGCTTCATTCTTAACATGCTTTTGTTTTTTATGCAGTCTCTATCCCGGGCGGCTGACATTTTCCACCGGTTGGATGCAGAGAGGACCAATGTTGAGAAGTTAATTGAAGCAATAGGTATATGTCGTAAGCTGAAAGCTCAAGTGAAGGAGGTGGCCGGGCAAAACAAAACTTTGGGAGAGGACCTAAAAAAGCTAAGAGAAGTGCATAGGCTTCTCTAGTCATCACATGAGACGGTCTCCAAAAGTTTTGAGGAGGCCAAAGCCGAACTTGCTGCCACTCAGGAGAATTTAAAAGCCGCAATTAACAAAAAATAGGAAGATTCAGCTGAGTACATCCAATCCATTGAGGGGATGGTGGATGATGGCTTCGAATTTGGGTGTTGTGTTTATAATGCCTGTAAGCAGCTTCACCCGGATCTCCCTGAAGATTTATTAAAAACAGTTGAGTATCCTGGAGCCAAGGTGAATGAAGATGAACATATCGAGGAGGATATCCTGGATGAGAAAATTAGCTAGAATCAAGTTATTCTAGAGGAAAATCATGAGTCGGCTGCCAACCAAGACTTTGCCGTAGTATAGAGTTCTTAATCTTTTTGTACTTACCATTTCTTGGCCTTTTTTGTATGTACATTGCTTTATTTAAGCTCTTTAGGGCATAATTTTAGTTTTTTAAGGTCTTAATTCTATGCCTTGTTATTTAGCTGAATCGGTCTTACATTTTACTACTGTTTAGATGATTGCTTAGGTCTTACTCATAGCCTTTTTTGTCCAGTATTTTATTTTGTGCCGGTCTTATTTGTGTTCTTGGGTTGTGACCACCTAAAAACTGTTTGCCATAGTTTTAACTAGGTCTTATGCGCGAGATATTTAAACTGGTCTTATGTTGTGCTGGGGATATGCCATAAAGTGTGATAAATACTTATTGAGGCAAATGTATGAATAAAAGAATGTTCTTATTAATAATAATAATAATTTGAGTATAAGTACGGGAATTCTATGCATTCGAATTTCTACTTGAGGGGAGCCACCTCGTTAAAAACTCCCTTGAGGGAAAACCTAGTGGGAAAAATCCTCAAGGAAGGAAAAAGAGGACGGTTGCTAGGATCCCTAAGTATTTACTGTAAGCTCTTTGCCTTTCATAGTCCCTAACTTGTAGGTGGCCGACCTGATGACTTTGGTGATCTTGTAGAGGCCTTCCTAGTTGGCGCCCATTTTCCCTTTGCCCTCTAGTGCCTGTGAGGCGGCCGAGTCTTTGAGAACTAGGTCTCCTTCTTTGAGGCAGACATCTCGTACGCGCCTGTCATGGTATCTAGCAATTTTTTCTTTATAAGCCGCCATGAGAATCCAAGCTCGCTCTCTTCTTTCATCCAATTTGTCCAAGTGGTACTTCATATTGATGTTGTTATCTTCCTTTGTGTAATATGCCACTCGCCCTTAGTCATGTAAGCCAGCTGCTCCCTCAAAACCTCAATCTCCCTCCTAGCTCTCTCCAAGTCTGCCTCTAGGGCAGGAATCTGATCCAACTCTACAGTGGCTGCCCGCAGCTGCTCCTCCAAGAAGCCAGCCCGATCCTCGCCAACCTCCAAATCCCGAGCAAATCTATCCCACTCCATAGCCAGCAGAGTCTGCAAGAAAATCACAAGATCAGTACACATATGTAAATGATATAGCATGCATGCATAGTTTGTTATATTTTGCAGGTAAATAAGAAACTCACCGCAGCTAAGGCATCCTGTGCCATGATCAGATCCCTGGTCGAGAAGCACCTCCATGCAATCCTCTCTGCCTCAGCTACAGACACCTGTGGAAACCAACTCAGTCAACTTAAAATGTGCATCATAAATTTAACAAAGATATAAGCTAAGAGTTTGGCATAAGGGCTCACATAGGTCGCTCCAAGAGGAGCAAAGCGGATGGTGTGGATCGAATCCTCTAGCCCGCGTACAGCATGCTTCCCCAAAAGATCGAGGAGGCGAAAGGTAGAATCTAGGTTAGTCTGGAAAACCCCCTCTCGGAAGCCTCTAACAGTCTTGGCCCGCTTCCCCAGTGGAGCCTGATCAGCTGGTGTCTCAGGGGCAGTAGCAGTGGCTGTAGCAGCATGTTTTCGCTTCTGGGCAGAAGACTACAGTTCAAGTTTGTAAGTTGTCAGACCAATGGTTGGTACAAGTAAGGGTAAAAGAATAAACAATTCATAGAGCTAAGTTGAAAGATATACCTGAGTAGAAGAACCCACGGGCCTAGAAATGCCTTCAGTCTGACGAACCAGAAAAGGTCCCCCATGGTCACCTCCGGCTCCATCGTCGCCACCCTCATCGTCATCATTGTCGTCGTCATCTCAATAGTGGAACTCAAGAGGAATATCTCCCATATTGACTCTCAGACATGGCTAAAGTAGTGAGGTATGGATGAAATCAGGATAAGTGCCCTCAATAGACAACACCCTAGCTCCCTCGCCGAGCAGATACAACCCCTGGTCCGACTCCGGCATCAGGTGTGGCCAGTATACGCCTACAAGGACAAGCAAAGGAATAAGCCTCTCCACTGTAGAGCTTTTTTGCCAGTCGCAAACCTGGTCACCTAGATACCACTCAAAGGAAAGTGGTGACTCCAAAATGAACCGGTGGTCATCCACCCCCTACCGCATATCCTCGATCTCATCGTGGATGACCATGCGCACCCAAGGATCACGGATAACTACATATACTCAGAACACATTATAAGAACCCTAACTTCATAAATACAGTTTATCACTGACAATTTGTTTAAAAATACAGGTTCAGGCTTAAGAGGTTTACCCGATGGGAGCGCAGCTGGCGAATGTACTCTCGATACTCTACAATGGTCCAAGGCTGCTACTACCAGGGACCCATCCACCTAGATATGACATGAGGCATCTTAGGCTGACCGAATAACCCTATCCTAAGGATAAAAAGATGCTCGAATGGCCACTTCTGCAAAAAGAATCACAAATCAACCAAAGACAGTTTCAATATAAGGCTAAAAGCATGAGGAAGGTTCGGTGTTTACCAGAAGGAGTAGATGGCTAATCTTTAGCTTAGCCTACTGGCCTCGAACCCTAATGTCCAAGCCATAATACAGCTGAGCCAGAATATCCCAACACCAATTCTTGCTAGGCACACTGGCAAGATCCTCCATTGCAAAAAGAAAACCATAATTAAGATTGCTCGAGTATACATGAAAGAAGACGGACGATAGGAGGCTTAAGAGGAAAGACATGGCATATTGATCCCTCATGTCCACTGCAGTTAGCCTTAGCTACACTCGCCAGTAAGTATGGAGCTCCCCGTACTTGAGCTTGTCCTTTCCACCAGGATAAAGCCCAAGAAGCCTCTATACGTAGTCCTTCACCTTGACCCGTGAATGCCAACGGTCTGCATACACATCGAAGTGAATAATATCTCCTCTCCAAGCTAAACTGATTAGTGCACACATGTCAAACGGGGTGACACTAGCCTCCCCTATCGACAAATGGAAGGTATGGGTAGTCTCTGACCACCGCTCAGCCAGTGCAGCAATGGCATTACGAGCTAAAGTCTTTGGTCCTTCAGGAATGGCTCGAGTAATATAAGAGAAGCCCAAGGCATCGATTTGGGCTATCAACTCGTTGTCCCCATCGGTGTTGATCTCCTCATACCACTTCTGGCAGAAACTCAGGGCCCCGATGGTCCTAAAAGGGAACTATAAAAGTAAAACAGTAGTATGACAGGGTTAGAATACGGGGACTAAGTCAGAAATTAGAAGAAAAGTGCAGTATATGCAGTTTTGGACTTTCTGTTCTGGATAAAGGTACCGGTACGGGGTGAGCCCTACCCGTACGGGTACCGTACCCACACCCGTACGAAAAATGGGACCCATACGGGTTCCCCACACTAGTACGAGTCCCTGTAAATAATTTCATCGGAGGAAAAGTTCCCGAACAACCATTTTCACCAAAACTCAACCAAATCTCAGCAAAAACTATCCTAAAGGTTCCCTAGACTAAAGTTACATGCATTAGGCTCAATTTCAACACCTCAAGCACCCTAAAAGCATGCCAAATCAAAGAAATTCTAAATTAGGAGAAAATAAAAAATGGTGGATTTTGATCGACTTACTTAGAGTTTGGAGGGGTGCGATTCGATAGAAGGGACCAAAGGGACCTCAGAGGAGGGATTAAAGCCAAGGAAAGAGTCTGTTTCCTGAAAAGCATATCTAATGGCCACCATACATTGCTGGAATTTTGAATCACTAATCTGGTGCAACTCCTCGCATTTCAGACCAAAACGACTAGCATCGGGAATCTTCTTGTACATCCTTTGGTTGATTTGGGTGAGAAATTGCTAGAATTTGGGGGAATTGAAAATTTTGATGAATAGAGGGAATATGGACTGTTCGTATTTTTAAAACTTCCCTGAAGCACCTGTACCGGCACCTCACAGCCGTACAGGTTCCTTATCAGCAGATTTCCACCCATACTGGTCCGGATCACCCGTACGGGTCCCTTCCTACAACCAAGAGGCATTCTTTAAGTCAGAGCATCATAGGCACATCCAGTCTAGATTAGGGGACCAAACCCCACTTCTCTTAAACCCTATATTTCAGTTGATCATGGGGCAAAACCCTTAGCTCACCTTGATCCTCGATCGAAGGGGCAAAAACTCTCATTTTGGCAAATCGATCAAGAATCAAAGTAAGCCGTTTTTTAATTAGTCACTAACCAAGAAATCTTTATGTACAGGTAAATCCTAACACAAGAGTTCTTCCCCAGTAAATGAATCTTAACAGGAAAGGCTTCCCCAAATGAAGGGGCTTTACTCAAAGGATATCACTTCCCTCCCCAGACGAGGAATCACTCAGAGGGCATACCCCCTCTCATCAAGAACCCTAGGGGTACTTCACTCTAGGGTCATTCTCCAGTAGAAGAATTAGATCTAGGGGCATCCCCCCAATTCCTAGTAGCAAAATCAGATCTAGGGGCATCCTCCCACTTTCTAGTAGCAGAATCAGATTTAGGGGCATCCTCCCACTTCCCAGTAGCGGAATCAGATCCAGGGGCATCCCCCCATCAGATCTAGGGGCATCCCTCCATCAGATCCAGGTGCATCCCCCTATAGTCCAGCCTTCCTAGGGGCATTCTTTGAGAAGCACCCCTCCAATGGGCACTTCATTTCGGAGCGATCGGGCCAAACCTGACATTTCGCACACAGAATTTTCAATTTCTCTCATCCACACATCTTTATTCTTAATTGAAGGGTCAAAAATATTTTTGTTTTCATAAAAGTCAATTAAGAATAAAGAGGTGTCTACTTAGACAACGACTGACTTGGTGTCTGATTATTGTCCCTTTTCAAGTTATTCAAAATTCCCTAGCATAAGAGTCATCTGCCTTAAGAAAGGGATACAGCCTTAGGAAAAGGATACATACATCTTCCCCAAAGAAATCATTGATCAGGAAAATTGATCCACCTAAGTAAAGGGCTACACCATCATTCAAGAAAGTCGATCCGCCTTAAGAAAGGGATACACGCCTTCCCCAAGCAGAATCACTAGGGATATACATAGTAGCAAAAGGAAAGTCATCTGCCTCAGGAAAGGAATATGTATTGGCAAGGAAAGTCATCCACCTCAGGAAAGGGATACATCGGTCAAGAAAGTCAACCGCCTCAGGAAAGGGATACACATCAGCCAGGAAATTCATCTGCCTCAAGAAAGGGATATGCACGATAGCAAAAGGAAAGTCATCCGCCTCAGGAAAGGGATACACATTGGCATGGAAAGTCATCCGCCTTAAGAAAGGGATACCCGTCAGGCAAGGAAAGTCATCCGCCTTAGGAAAGGTATACACATTCCCCAGTAGAGTTACAAGGGGTACGCATTAGCAAAGGAAGGAAGTTCGCCTCAAGAAAGGGACTAACCCATACCATCACCTCAGGTATGATTTCTAAACCTTTGCTCACATTGTGAGATCATACATATCCAGATCTGCAGTGATCCCTCGAGGGGCAGTCTATGAGCATTGGATTTTAATGATCCTTCCACAAAACTATGATGAGAGCTATATGATGCAATATCTTTCAGGTATTGTCCATCAGAGGTGTTCCTACTACTGCAGAGTTGAGTTTGGCCAAAGTTTGGAGACCTAGTATGCCCTTAGGGACCCATACGAGTACAACCTAGTGGTACAAATCCACCAGGGGACCCATACGGGTCATTCCTTCCATACGCTTAGGAGGGAACCTGCATGGGTCCTAGGGGACCCGTATGGGTGGGGGGCCACCCAAAAAGTCTATTATTTCCATGAAAAAGATCATTCACCCCCCCTCTAAATTTTTATTAACATATGCCAATCGGTCTGATGGGGCTCCAATCTCGAGCCATTGTCTGCTATTATTCTTTTTGGTACTCCAAACTGAGTGATTATGTGCTTCCAAACAAAGTCAATGATTCTCTCAGCTGTGATCGAGCTAAGTGCTTTTGCCTTAACCCACTTAGAAAAATGGTCGATTACCACTAATATCCACTTCCTTTGGCCGGACGCTTCTAGCATTGGTCCTACAATATCAATACCCCAGGACGCGAATGGCCAGCCGGCCATTATCGGCTTTGGATTGGCTTTTGGAATGTGTGACTTACTTGCATGTATTTGGCATTGGTGGCAAGTCCTCACATATTCTTCTGAGTCGGCTTTGACAGTTTTGCAATAGTATCCGACTAGGGTGAATCTCCTAAGTAGTGTCTCTGCCGCCTGGTGGGATCCATAGCTTCCTTCATGGATTTCTTCTATAATGAGCTTTCCTAGCTCGGGGGTGGCACATTTAAGCCATACATCCAAGTAGGACTTTCTGTATAATTCATCTCCCACTAATGAAAACTACATAAAGTTCCAGGTTATTTTCTCTGCCTCGATTTTGTCCTCTGGCAACTTATCACAAGCCAAGTAGTCGTATAGAGGTTGAATCCACCCAAGTGACTTCTTTTGGATCCATAGGCTTTCACCCTGTTCTTTACATGTTGGCCGAGTCAAGACTCATAAGGGCAACTCAGCTCTTTCTATGAGTCTTTTCCTGTGGTCGCCTTGGCTAATTCGTCTGCTCTCTCATTCTAAGTCAGAGAAACATGCTCAATCTTCCACTTGGTTCTCTTGGCAGCAAGTTTTTCTAATAACTTTCCTACTTTAGCTAAGTATTTAACCATTTCGGCTCGTTTGGTTCCATACGTCTGATTGATCTGATTCGCTACTATCCTGGAGTCACTTTTAAGCACAACTATATCGGGTGCAATCTCATTAGCTAGCTCCAATCCTTTAATCAATGCTTCGTACTCAGCCGCGTTGTTGGTAGAAGGGAAAGCCAACTTAGCGGCATATGATAATTTGATCCTTTCAAGCCTTTGAACATAAACTTCGATGCTAGCTCCTTCTACGCAGGAGGAATCGTCGACAAAGACTGTCCAAGTTTCAGAGGGGATGGTTTATTCCGGCTCTATGCTTGCAAATTCAACCATAAAGTCGGCTAACACTTGAGCCTTTAAAGCCTTTCTTACCTCGAATCATATATCATATTCTCCAAGCCTGATGGCCCACTCAGTTAGGCGGCCAAAAGTATTTGGCCTTTACAACATTTTTTTGAGAGGAACACTGGTTCTTACTACGATGGTGTGTGCTTAGAAGTAAGGTCTGAGCCTCTCAGCCGAGTGGACGAGGGCTAAGGCTAGCTTTGCCATCTTCGAATATCTTAGTTCCGCATTTCTCAACACTTTATTAGTGTAACAGACAGAATATTTCTCTTCTTGATCTTCTCAAATTAGGATGGTTCCTATCGCCTCATCTGTTGCTGCTAAGTAAAGATAAAGTGTGTCCCCAACGTTGGGGCGGCTCATGAGAGGAGGTTTGGCCAAGAAATACTTCATTCTATTAAAGGCCTCTTAACAATCTTTATCCCACTTGAAATCCCAATCCTTCTTGATCGCTTTATAAAAAGGCATGCACCTCTTTGCTGAGAAAGAGATTAAGCATCCTAAGGCGTTAATCCTTCCGTTGAGATGTTGAACTTTATTTAAAGTGCGAGGCGGCTCCATCCGGATAATGGCTTCTATTTTTCCAGGGTTCGCCTCAATGCCTCTTTCTGAAATCATAAAGCCTAAGAATTTTCCACTCTTAACCCCAAAGACACATTTCTCAGGGTTGAGCTTCAATCGGTATGCCTGCAATGTTTTAAAAACTTTTTCTAAGTCATCTGCATGTAATTCTTCATTTTTGCTCTTCACTATCATATCATCCACGTAAACCTCGACTGTCTCATCGATTATGTCTTTGAACATTGTGTTTACCAGCCTTTGGTAAGTTGCTCTAGCATTTTTTAATCCAAACGGCATTACCATGTAATAATGTCCCTTTGTGAGCAACAAAGGACGTCTTTTCTTTGTCTGCTGGGTCCATAGGAATTTGGTGGTTTCCGGCCTTTGCGTCTAAAAAGGAGTAGACGGTGTACCCGGCTGTAGAATCTACCAACTGGTTAATACTTGGCAAAGGAAAACTGTCCTTTGGGGTTGCCTTGTTCAAGTATATGAAATCTACACACATGCAATAATTTCCATTCGGTTTCTTAACCAACACAACATTTGCTAGCTATCTGGGGTAATTTACTTCCCTAATATACTTGGCTTTGAGAAACTTATCTATCTCTTCTTCGATGGCCTTCTATCTTTCGGGAGCATGCTTTATTCTCTTCTGTACCACTGGGGTTGCCTCTGGGTCGAGGTTGAGGCTATGCTATATTATTTCTGGCCAGACTCCCAACAAGTCATCGTGACTCTATGAGAATGAGTGTTGCTGTCCAACCAGGACCACGATGATGCTAACTTTTGTGTCTACTTTTAAGTCTTTAGCCACCTTCAACGCTCTACCCTGTCCTACCATCAGTACTTCTTGTTCGCCCACCGGCTCGACTATTGAACTATTACCATCCGAGCTAGTATCTTCTCGATCTTTTTCCGATCTTTCATGTTAAGGCGACTGTTTGTCTCCTTTCAATGAGGCTATATATGTTTTGTGAGCCACCGTAGGGTTTCCTATTGCCACTGATGTCCCCTTTTTAGTTGGTATTTGTAAGACCAAGTAAGCAAGAGATATTAAAGCAAATGATTCACATAAGAAGGGGCATCCCAATATGATGTTGAATCCGACTAAAATTTTGGCAATGGTAAAGTCTACCTTCGCTCGGTATACATGCTCTCTGTCACCTATTTCCATATTTAACTTGACTTCTCCTAAGGAAATGGTGGTGTGTCTGCTTAAATCAGATATTGTGGCATAGCCAGGCTAGACCCTACGATTATTCACTTTCAACTACTCGAACGCCGATCTAGTGATCAAATTTACAGAACTTCTCGTGTCGACAAGCACCCAATATACTATGCAATTTTCTACCATAGCTTCGATGACAAGTGGGTCCAAGTGGTGCTTGGTTACCATGGTTGCGTTCCTATAGGATTTTTTTGCTTTCGAGCCATTGCGTAGCGTAAGTGGATTACCTGAAGAATGTCTTGCTTTCTTGGAAGGCGGCTCTCTATCTCCGCCCCCGTGTATCACCATTACCTTGATTCCCTTGTCACCACCAGCCTTCTTTGTTTCTTTGGGCTTATCCTTAGAATAGCCCGAGTCATCACGCCTATCTGCCCTTTTTGTCACCTATTTAACGAATTGGCTAAACATCCCCGCCCTAATCAGGGTGTGTACTTCCTTGGCTAGGACTCTACAGTCGTGTGTATGATGTCCTCTAGCCTTGTGAAATTCACAATACTTATCATAATCTCTTCCCAAGGTTTTACCTTCTGGGACGTTTGGGAACCAGACGCTCTTCCTTTCCAGCACGCTCTTGATGGCTATCAAAATTCTACTTAACGACGTATTTAGTTTTGGCTTGTCTTCCTCTCGATCATACTGGCTGGACCCACGACTGCCTCCTTGGCTTTGATCCCTATTTCTCTTCCCCTTCTTATCATCCCGCCTGGGATGGTCATTGTCATCAGAGTTCCATTTGCTAGAGCGACTTACTTCGTCCACCTCTACTAAGTTTTGGGCCATGCCAATCATCTGGGGGAAGTGAGTCAGTTTCCTAGTAATGATTTCTTGCTTGAGGCGGTCGTTGCGGGTTCCTTTTATCAAGACCTCCTTGGCTGTCCCAAAACCCAAATCAGTAATGCCTACACAAGCTTCGTTAAACCTTTTTAGATAATCCTGCACGGATTCATCCGATCTTTGTACTACGCTGTGAAGGTCACGGCTAACATTATCTAGTTGAGCCGATCCTAAGAAGTGCTTCTGGAATTTTCCTCTGAGCATCTCAAAATCTTTTATCTAGTTAGGTGCTAGGCGGAGGAACCAGTGCTTGGTTGCTCCGATTAAAGTAGTGGGAAAATACCTACACCGGAAGGCCTCTAGAGCATTTATCAAATCCATCTGGTCGATATAATCTGTCATGTGTAATTTTGGGTCATCCTTTCCACTGTATTTATCCAAGATGGGCGGGAAGACGTATTCAGGAAGCTTTTGGCTTAGAATGTTCTTCTTGAATAGGGAGAGAGTCTTCTCGCTAATTTGCTCTTGGAACAAAATAGCATACTTCTTCAGCCTTCTTTTGAATTTGGCATCAAAATCTTCTAAACTTCCCGACTTAGACTGGGAGGAAGGTGAGGAGGATTCAGAACTAGAGGTAGTGGGGGACCTATGCTTTTTCCCTTTACCTTTCTTCCCTGTCAATTTATGTCGGGACCTAGTTTTATCTGCTCCATCTTGCTCTGGGGTTACAACCGTTGAGTCGGTAGGTACTCCTTTAAGTTTGGGAGTTCCGTGCTATAATGATATTCCAGCCGGAATTTCTTTCCCTTATTGTGCCATCATGAGAATTCCTCACAATGTTGCGAGATCTGATTCTATAAAACCACCCAGAGGCGTCTGAGTTAGAACCGGTTCTTTAGCTGTTGGAGTGACTGGCTGGACCGATACCGGTTGGGATATCGTCATCTACTTAAGTCCTTCCGTTACCTGGGACACGGGCGTCAGTGCACTAGTGATCGAGTCAAATTGAGGGAGGAGATTCTGGTTAACGGTTACTTCAGGTGGAACCACCATATCTTCATGTAGTTCTCCTCCCAAACAGCCTACCGACACAAAGTGGTTGTAGGCCTATTGCATCATCAGTTTTTGCTATTCCGACATGAGGGCCGCCTACCCAGCAATCTCTAAGAAAGGGTCCAGTTCCTTGGGATGATGGGAGGAGCATTTCTCCACCTCTTTAGTTCTTGAACTTCCCGCGGTATGCGGTGTCTTTGCCGTGGGATCCACCGTGATCAGAGCTTTTCCAGATTGAATTGGCATCTCCAACACCGTCGTGGGTGTTTTCCGAGCCAGAGTTAATAATTGGTTTAGAGTTTCTGTGCGACATGGTCACTACGAGACCTCCTAAAAATCTGAATTAGAGTGTTCTTTCCGATGAACAACGATTCTTGCCCGAGCAAGTAAACGAAGTCAACGCTCATCGCACCACTGAAAATATCGTACCTGGATCCGATATTTCAGAATTGATCTTTTTACAAACTTGTTTGAATCTACGAACAAGTTCCTGCAAAACAACACACGTACTTAGGGGTGATCTGTGGTTATCCCGTGGGGGACCCTCCGATGCTTAAGTCAGTAAAGGGTTCTGAGGAATATTATGAAAGTGTTTATGAGAATGTGAATGTACTGTTGAGCTGACCTAAGGGCTTATTTATAGGCGCAGGAGCAGCCCTATTCCTGATAGACTAGGGAGTCCCAATTGTGGTGAGTTTAAAACTCTTTGTACATATCTGATCCTTGTACCCCAAGTAGATTAGGATAAGGATAGAGGAGAGAATATAGGGACTAGAGTCATACCTGGATTCTCCTTACTTGTAGGGCACGGAGATGCCTTTGAGCCGGTCATAAGCCGTCTCAAGACTATGACCATTCAAGGCTTCTCGTGGTCTCTGGTTTTGTATGTTCTCCAGCTAGGATGAGATTCTAGTCGGCTCATTTTCCTAACTTAGTCGACAGAGTGAATCACGCGGCTCTTTGTTGACCCGGTCTCTAGGACGAGATGGGCGAGATATATTTAGTAAGCTGTCACCAGATAAATACCAGACCGTATTCATATAAATATTTTCTCTTATTTTTGTTAATTTGTAAATTATTTATATTTTTTGTACATATGTAATTAGTTTGGCTTAATGGTGAATTTTGTAAATATTTTTAGTGAGACATATATATTTTTGACAATTTCCCAATGAAAAATGAGGAAGATAAAACACTATAGATTCCAAATGGGGTTTGAGGAATTAAAAATGGGAAAATGAACTTGCTCTTGTGGAATAGAAAATGGGGAATACGGATTAACTTGCTCTTAATAGGTAATGAATCAACTTACTCATGAGTTAAGTATAACCGTGAATTCGTCAATACTTAAAAGGGAGTGAGATCATTTTACTGCAAACCTATGGTAACAATTTATGAGATTATGGTTTTTTATGTATAATAAAGGCATATATTGAGAATAAAATTTCGAACAAGATAACTATTTGATCTATCGTGGTGTTTGTTTTGCATAATAGTTATTGTGGGGAATCAAAAAAATGAATAAAAAGAATAAAAAATGGTTAGGATTTTTTGTAAAATCCGTCGTCCTAGATATTATATATATCTAACGGAATTACTCCATTGATATTTGAACCTCAGGTTTTGCATCAACTTTTGCATTTGGAATGTACCGTATTCTACTGTTCAACCTTCTTCTCTAATTCAATCCACCATTTTTTTACTGTATCTCTTCTTCACGCTGAACACTAACTTCTTTTTTCATCATCCTGCTTTCTTCCATTTTCCTCTCTAAATATCCATTGTCAATTTCAATTTGCTGGAGCTGCACTTTCTCAATCACTTTTTTCCGGTTTTATATTTCCTGAAATATCCAAACAGTTTTCGACTTTCTCTATACCAATTCCCCAAGTAGGCTAATGAGCTCTCCGCTTCTGGCTTGTCTATTTGTGGAAACTTGCAGAAAAATTCCATGATTTGTTGTATTTCATCTCCAAATGTCTGTGAAAGTTCTTTCGAAGCATGGGAAGGGGTACAAAGGCAAGGCCAAGATCTTGCGGATCGGGTAGCGCAGGGATTTACGGGCCTCATCCAATCCCATATGAGTCCGCCACGAGGTTTTCCTTGGCCTAGCCCTCCGCAGTCTAAGCTTTTTGATTTGGAATTCCCGGGCTACAATTTCAGTGAAAGGGATTTTGGCGTTTTAACTGATAATTCTGGGGGGATAGATGGGGTTTCTGCAATTTTTGATATTGGAAGCAGGATTGGTTAAGCTGGGGCAGAGTTTGGGGCGGGCTTGAATGGGATGGTACAGCAGTTTTTTAGAAGATTGCCGGTGCCTTTTAAGCCGGAGGAGGCTGCCGGAACGGAGGTGAGGGTAGGCAGTAGGAGTGGTGTGGGGTTGAATGTGGAGGGGGATTTGGGATTGGTTATTGAGAGGATGCAGGAATTTGGATTTGTGGAAAATGCCCAATGATTTTATGGCTTTTGGAAATTGTCATTATAGTTCTATATACTGTAATCCATAGTATCAGATATTAATCAGATTGTTATATTTTGATCTGTAATACCATAGTTGTCAAGGCGCAGCCCAGTTGCATAAAGAATATTTGCTTGGAAAGTAAAGTCAAATGTAGTAATAATAGCTGAATATGAACTAAGAGAATTGTTATATGTACATATATATGTAAAATTTACATATTACATTAGGAATATCTAGCCTTGAATTAATCTAGCCATAATAGGAATTGAATTAAGAATATCTAGCCTTGAATTATTATTAGAACTCTTAAAAATAGATGAACACATCATAAAGTAGGTTAAAACCCGAAAAAAAAGTGTCCCTGATGTGAGCCTCAGGCGCACACCGAAAGGTGAGCTTAGGCGTGCGCCCAAGGTACTCTCCCTCGCCTAAGTTATGGAGAGGCCATGTGCCCTTCGTCGGGCACGCCTTTAACAACACTGTATAAAACCCTGTGATTGAGGGTTTATATTAATGATAACTCAAAGAGATCAAACCCTTTTTAAAAGGAAAAATAAGAATCTAGAGTGTTTAAACTTGTTGTAATATTGACCTGAGTGTACTTGCATGATGGGTATCACTTTAAGAGCTGATTTGTTTGCAACCTTGAGTTCAGGCAATATTCTAGAAAGCTACCTATTTAGAATATTCTATAATTGAACAAATTTAGTATTATCATAGAGAAACGAAGTTTTGAGTTATGCTTGGAGCCTTGATGCAAGAAAACATAGAACCAAGGTAGCACGGAAACTCTTAGAAATTAACGTTTTTTGTTTGTCGTTTTCGTACTACCTTGCATAGAACTATCAATTATGAGTTCACTATAAAATGGACTAGAGGCTTGTGCTAATGAGGTGAATAGTAAGCTTTTTATTAGGAATAACTGCTTTTTGCTCCTTGTACAGTCAAACAGACCATTCTGTCCAATTTTCTACAGATTATGTGGTTAATTATATACCAATTAGATAAAACTATGTCCTGAGGCCATGTTTGATGGAAATGTGCCAATTAGTAATAGAATAAAGTAAAACTATTAAATTGAGCCTTATTTAATGGTATTGTGTATTTTTGGATTGGCCTTCTGTGCGAGTTGCGTCGGTTTTGTTTTTTTTCATGGCTGATGTGTGGATTGGCTGATTTGTTGTTTTAGAGAATTAATTAAAAGATCAAGCATTTATTTGTCAAAGCGAAGCTGAAAGCGTTGCATGTGAGTTATAGAAAATAATTGGCCTCACATGGTCTCTAAGTGCTTCTTAAACAAGTCAAAAAGAGTGTCACAGCTTAGTAGAAGTAAAAATATCAGGTGTGAATTGTCTATTTGAACTTGATCAATTTTAAACTTATTAGAAAATTATCAAGTATCAAAGGAAGAAAAGAGCAAAAAAAGTAGAATTCATATCATCAGCTAAGTAGTTAAAACGGTTATTTCAGTTATTCTAGTTATTTCCAGTTTTCAGTTAATTAAATAGCAGCCAGAAATAGTGTAATTGTTTTGTGGTATTTTAGTAATAGCTAAGGTTCTATAGGATAGAAAAGGCAATTGGATGAGAGCTGACATCAGCAGATTCCTTCTTATCATCATTGTACTAAGTTGTTAGAAATATTTTGGCAGTATGTATGAGTCACTGTCCTAGCCGTTAACAGCAGCATCTTTATATTCCCTAAGGCTGTAATTATCATCATCTTATGAATGAAATATCTACTTTTCCTTTTATTTTGTCCTGCATTTCTATCTTCTTCTTCCTTAAACCCTATTTCTTCATTATTTTATCTATTCCTACAAATCCTAGAGCTGATATTGCAAGCTAGTTAGGGAATACCTAACAACTGGTATCTGAGCGGCGATTCTCCGGCCATTCATGGTTAGAAAAGTTACTGCTAAAAGATTAATGGAGTCCCTGGAAGATCAGATTAAGAGCTTTACCACAAGGTTTAACGAAACTGAAGAAAGGATGAATGCTAGAGATGAAAGAACGCAGAGAAATTTGAAGGGTTTATGGATTCTCAAGCTAATCTGGAGAGAAATGTGGCTGATGTAAGAAGGGATGTGAGTGACCTTAAGAAAGAGATAGCCGAGAAGTTTCAGCAGCTAACAGATGCAGTAATGGCCATTCCCAAAAACCACAATCCTGAATCTCAAACAACACCTCAGTCCTTCACCAGACCCTCGAGTGGTCTCTCCAACCCCCAAAACCAAGGTAACCAAGCTCAATCACTACCCAGGCCTTCATTCTTAGCCCCACCTACCCAGATCCACTTTTTAACTCACAAAACTCAAACTTAAGGCCTCACCACACCACCCTACAACACCAAAACCCCAGTAGCTCTTAGTTACCATTCAGTAGCCACCAAATAGGTAACTTTAATGCTCAAAACCAATCCCAGAACATTCAAAACAGGCCTAGCTCCTCACATCAAACCACACCTCACACCGCTTTTCTCATAAATAGACCCCAACCACTACAATACCCTTACCTACCTAGACCCCCACTCAATAATCACCCTGAAACAGACCCTAACAACTGGAGGGGCCCTGTAGATGGTCAAAACTAGAGGGTTCCTTATCTGCAGAAAATATTGCTTAAGTGTGAACTTCCTAGTTTCAATGGAGAGGAAGTAGAGCTGTGGACCAGCAAATGTGCAAGGTATTTTCAGATTTTTGAGGTACCTGAGGAGAGAAAGGTAGAGTTTGTTGGCCTGTATATGTAGAGAGCTGGTTCAAAAATTGGATTCCTTATAACTTTGGAATTCAATGGCATGGGTTTAGAAGCGAAGTAGAGAAGAGGTTCCAAAGCACAGAAATTACAAAAGTGGTGGAAAGAATGCCTCAACTAAGGTAAACCACTACAGTGATTCAATATCAAGAACAATTTGAGGAGGCCAAAATCAAGCTTGAGAGAGTCCATCCATAACTTACCATAGAATACTATATTAAGTGCTTTGTAGCAGGCCTCAAGCCAGAACTAAGGGTAGCAGTGAAGGCTCAAGAACCAACATACCTATTTATTGCTATTAAGCAGGCCAAATATTAGGAGACAGTTGTTAAAAACCTAATAGAAGTGGTCAAGCCTAAACCCTCTTACAAAATGAACCCTTACCCTAAACCCTGTTCTCAATCCTAAAACCCCAACACCACATAGAATACCCCTACCAAAAACCAGAAACCTTTTAAGAGCAAACCTGCACCTAACCCTACCCAAACCAACTACAAAAGGACCCCCGGAGCCTGCTGGAAGTGTGGGGAGAAGTATCACCCAGGTCATCAATGCAAAAAGCTATTAGCAATGGCTACAGAGGAAGAATTAGAGGAAGGAGGCCCAAAAATGGTAGAGGAAGGGGAGGATATAGGGGAGGAGCCTCAGTTTGGAGAAGAGGAGGGAGAGCAAATGCAGCTATCCATCAATGCCTTAGATGGAGGGCTCACTGATACAACCATGAAGCTCAAAGGTATACTTAACAAGAAACCTGTTATGATCTTAATAGATTGTGGGTCCACACATAGTTTCATTGATTCTAAGCTAGCAAATGAAGTTAAGTTGCCCTTAGTGCCTGTTAAGCCTTCCCCTGTCACTGTAGCAGATAGTAGACAACTTTTGGTAACCTCTAAATGCCAAGACTGCCCCTGGACTATGAATGGCAGTAAGTTTCAATTCACCCTTAGAGTTTTGGAACTAGGGGACTATGACTTAATATTAGGAGTGGACTGGATGAGGCACCACTCCCCTGTTACTTTTGACTTTGGGAAGAATAGACTGTTAGTACAGAAAGAAAGGAAACAAGTGGAGCTTAAGGGGATGAAGGAGGCTATGACCCTTAAAATGATGTCTATGAAGTTTGTTAATAAAATGATTAGCAGAGGATGGAAGGGAGTAACCAGCAGGCTGTTTGTAATGATCTCTAAACCTGAAATACCGAACCAGAAACCTGAAAAATTTAGCCAACCCATTAGTCAACCCATTCAATCCCTACTTAAAAAATACAACCACCTCTTCCAAACACCCATTGCCCTGCCACCCGAAAGAAGCCATGACCATGCTATTCCATTAAAGCCAAACACTGAACCCATTAACACCAGACCCTATAGATACTCACACAATCAAAAGGATGAAATTGAAAGGTTAGTGGAGGAAATGCTTAAGGATGGGGTGATCAAACCTAGTACTAGCCCATTTGCCTCTCCTGTGTTGTTAGTCAAGAAAAAGGATGGCACTTGGAGATTTTGTGTGGACTTTAGGGAACTTAACAAGGCAACTGTGAAGGATAAATTCCCAATGCCTGTCATTCAAGAGCTAATTGATGAGCTAAATGGTGCAATAATATTCAGTAAGGTTGATTTGAGAGCAGGCCACCACCAAATTAGAATGTTAGTACCTGATATCCCTAAGACAACATTTAAAACACATTCAAGTCATTATGAGTTCCTAGTAATGCCCTTTGGCCTAACTAATGCCCCAGCCACATTTCAATCACTCATGAACTCCATTTTCAGACCCTACTTTCAAAAATTCATCCTAGTCTTCTTTGATGACATTCTTATCTATAGCCCTAGCCTAAATGACCATTTAAAACACCTAGAACTGGTTTTTGAATTGTTAACAATACATCAGCTGTATGCAAAATAGTCTAAGTGTGAGTTTGGAGTTAGCCAAGTGGCCTACCTGGGCCACATTATTTCTAAAGGAGTGTCCACAGACCCTGCTAAGATTGCTGCTATGAAAGAATGGCCCTTACCTAAGACATTGAAGGGGTTAAGAGGGTTCCTGGGACTAACTGGATACTACAGAAGGTTTGTCAAGGGTTATGGAGAGATTTGCAAACCCTTGACTGAAATGGTAAAGAAAGACCAGTTTAAATGGTCCAAAGAGGGAATAGAGGCCTTCAACATATTGAAAGAACTTATGAGCCAAACACCAGTTCTAGCTCTACTGGATTTTTCACAACCCTTCATCCTAGAGTGTGATGCCAGCCAGAAAGGGATTGGGGCTGTTCGGATGCAAGGCAACAGACCCCTATGCTACCTTTCAAAACCACTAGGCCCAAGAAACCAAAGGCTATTTGCCTATGAGAGGGAACTCTTAGCACTAATTCAGGCAGTCACCATATGGAGATCCTATCTAGAAGCCGTACCATTCATCATAAGAACAGACCACCAAAGCCTAAAACACTTGCTAGAACAAAGGCTCTATACAGTAGTTCAACAGAGGGGAATCACAAAGTTGTTTGGCCTATAGTATACCATACAGTATAAGAAGGGGACAGAAAATAGAGTAGCAGATGCCTTATCAAGACAATATGATGAAGAAGGGGGTAAATTGTGGGCCATCTCTACTATAGTGCCTACCTAGATATCTGAGGTTCAAAAGTCTTATGAAGGGGATGAGGAGACTACAAAATTGATAGGTGAGTTAGCCATTCACCCACAAGCTAGAGAAAACTACAGTTTGAAACAAGGAGTTCTATATTACAAACAAAGAATTCTAGTGGGCAAGCAAGCTGGATTGAGAGAAAGGATTGTCCAAGCCTTACATGACTCCCCAATTGGGGGACATTCTGGTATCAGGGGCACACGTATGAGAGTCAAACAAAATTTCCATTGGCCAAAAATGAAGGAAGGGGTGACTAAGTGGCTGACTAAATGTGTAACCTGTCTTAGATGCAAATCAGAAAACTGAGCAACTCCACGGTTATTACAGCCCCTGCCTATTCCTGAGTCAGCTTGGCAAGATATCTCAATGGATTTTATGGAGGGATTGCCTAAATCTTCAGGATTTGATACTATACTAGTGGTGATTGATAGATTAACTAAGTATGCCCATTTCATTCCCCTAACCCACCCCTACACAGTAGCTACTGTAGCACAAACTTTTCTCAGCAGCATTTTTAAACTTCATGGGATGCCTAGAACCATAGTTTCTAACAGGGACAGAATTTTCACAGGGGTGTTTTGGGGAGAGCTTATGAAACTATTAGGCACCAAGCTACTATTTAACAGTGCCTAAAATGCACAAATTGATTGCCAAACTGAGAGGCTAAATCAGTGTATGGAAAACTATTTGAGGAGCCTATGTTTTCAACAACCTAAGAAATGGGCTAAATGGCTAGACTTGGCTGAATATTGGTACAATTGTTCACATCACAGTGCAATCAACATGACTCCCTTTCAGGCATTATATGGGATAAAACCTAGGCTTCCAGTACTACCTAACCAAGCAACTACAGTTGCTACAATTGAAGAGATGCTAGCAGTAAGGGAAGAGATGAATCGGAGGCTAAGGGAAGCTCTAGCTAAGGCACAGAATAGAATGAAGCAAGCAGCAGATAAGGTAAGAAGTTATAGGGAATTTCAGGAAGGAAAATGGGTGTTTTTGAAGCTACAACCCTATAGGCAACAATCTATAGTTAACAGGAGAAATCAGAAACTATCAGCTAAATTTTATGGGCCCTTTCTGATTCTGAAAAGGATTGGGAAGGTAGCCTATAGGTTACAATTACCCACCAAATCCAAAGTACATCCTGTGTTTCATGTTTCCCTACTCAAAAGGAAACCTGAGGCAACAACTACTACACTATCTACACTACCACCGCTAGAAGATGGCCTACTACCTCTAGAGCTAGCTAAGATAATCAACAGCAGATATGTGGAAATTGAAGACGTTCTAGTTCAACAACTACTCGTTCAATGGAAAAGCCTACCCTCGATCGATGCAACATGGGAAGACAAGGACTACATCAGCAAACATTTTCTAGAATTTTTCAATTCTTGGGGACAAGAATGTTCTGAAGGAGTGGGCATTATCAAGTATCAAAGGAAGAAAAGAGCAGAATTCATATCATCAGCTAAGTAGTTCAAACAATTATTTCAGTTATTCCAGTTATTTCCAGTTTTCAGTTAATTTCAGTTAATTAAATAGCAGCCAGATATAGTGTAATTGTTTTATGGTATTTTAGTAATAGCTAAGGTTTTATAGGATAGAAAAGGCAATGGGATGAGGGCTGACATCAACAGATTCCTTCTTATCATCATTGTACTAAGTTGTTAGAGATATTTTGGCAGTATGTATGAGTCACAGTCCTAGCCGTTAGCAGTAGCATCTTTATATTCCCTAAGGCTGTAATTATCATCATCTTATGAATGAAATATCTACTTTTCCTTTTTATTTTCTGCTGTATTTCTATCTTCTTCTTCCTTAAACCCTATTTCTTCTTTATTTTATCTATTCCTGCAAATCCTAGAGCTGATATTGCAAGCTAATTAGGGAATACCTAACAAAAAGCACCTACTTGATTGCGTCTATAATGAGAAGAAATTGTTTGTTTTGCTATGTTTTACGCTTGTACTTATGTTTTCATTATCTTTGTCACATGTCTTGGCCACCAGCGAATTATTCTCCTTAGTTGAGAATGTTTCTTTAACTGCCTTGTTGATTGTTTGATTTTTTCTTTCTTTTGTTATTTTCTTTTCTTCTCAATAATATTTGTGCCCAGTTTACCGGCCTCCACTTTTAACTAAAAAAATGTCTTCAAACGAAAAGTAATGTTTAGTTATCTAACTGTTGATTTTCCTCTGGAGTCAGGGTGTCATGAATATTACATCGACTTTTGACAGTAGAACTCAAAACATAGAGAGCTCTTTGGTTGCTAGGGGAGATCTATGGAAAGTCGAAGCATCAAAAGGAAGTTCCACTTCCGGAAACGATAATTCTCTCTTCCTTTTTCAACTCGGACCAGTTCTATTTGTTCGTGATTCAACACTTCTTCTACCTGTTCATCTATCAAAGCAACACTTGCTTTGGTATGGCTATGATAGGAAGGTATGTCCATGTATAGTCAAACTATTTCTTCAATAGAAATCAAATTTTTTTTTTGAATTCAGAATAGCAAAAAGTGCAGAATTCTAGATATCCTTTTATTTGTTGCATAAGCTAGTTTGCATATTCTAAGCCTCGAAGGGCCATAATAATTGGCTCCAAAGAAAATGACATTATACTAAGAGGGTTCCTTAACTACATATTTTCATGATTTGCTTCTATAACTACAACTTAGCAGTTTATTCATTATGCAAATTTGAGTGGCAATATATTTATACTTTAGTAGCATTACTTACTTTGATAGCGTAATGGGCTATGTTACATGGACTGGTGTACGACTATCTAATACAGATACGGATTCGAGTGTCTGGTATAGTAAATGTGAAAATTTTGGATACGTGACCTATGTTACTCGGACTCACTATTTTTGTTGGCTCACCGGTGTCTGGTACTTCTTGTCATGTATCTCTTCCTCTACTTTTTGTCATGTATTTTATGTCGAAAATTTTTATGTATTTGTATTTTTTCGCGTGTCCCCCTACCCGTATCCAAAACTAGGACAATATCCTAGTATCCTAAATTTTTAGAAACGCCGTACCGGACACTCGGATCCACACCCGTATCCGATACCCGTACCGGAGTCCAGGTAACATAGTACGTGGCCCTGTCCTATATTTGGACTCGGGTTGAGGGATACCAAAATTATATATATACATATACATATTATATTATATTTCCAAAAAACTTATCTTGATTTATGTTGTTGCTGAAACCAAAGTAGTTGAGACCATATTTAGAAAAGGGAAAAGCACCTAAATGGGCTAGTTTTGCAAAATAATTACATGTAAACTTTTATCAAATTATCAAAATACCTTCTATCAAAATGTCACGAACTTAATTAACTTTACCATAACCTTCATGCGCCATTTGATGATGTCATGTGATTAAGGTTGTTATTTTTATTTTTTTTGTTTATTTTACATTTATCTCACAAACCATTCATTTTTTCGACATGCCGCTTTAAAGTTTTTTTATTCGTCTCATTTTTATCTTCGAAATGCCATCCATTGTGATATATTTTTTCCAAAAAAAAATTTCGACTTGTTACACATCTGTCACAAACCTAATACAAATTTGTTATAAGTCTCTTTGTATTTGCAATGCCCATTGAACTGTTATATATCACCTATAGATATAATATACACCTGTTACATGTCTAGTATAAGTCTGTTTTAACTCTAAATATTAGTCTCTTTGTATTTGCAATGTTCACTGAATTGTTATATATCTACTATATGTCTGATATATATCTGTTACAAACCTAATACAAATCTGTTGTAAGTCTAATATAAGTCTCTTTATATTTGCAATGCTCATTGAACTGTTATATATCTACTATATATCTGATACATATCTGTTACAAGTCTAATATACTCTTTGTATTTGCAATGCTAATAAACTGTTATATATCTATTATATATCTGATACATATATGTTACAAGTCCTTTACAAGTCAAATATCGGTCTCTTTATATTTGCAATGCTCATTTAACTGTTATATATCTACTATATATTTGATATATATCTGTTACAAGTCTAGTATAAGTCTGTTATAACTTATAAGTCTAATATAAGTCAGTTGTAATAAATATGTAATAGGTTTGTAACAAGTCAAAATTTCTTTCTGAAAAAAATATATCACAATGGATGGCGTTTCGAAGATAAAAATGAGACAAACGAAAAACTCTAAAGCGGCATGTTGAAAAAATGAACGGTTTGTGAGTAGGTAAATTAAAAATAAGCAAAAAAAAAATTGAAAAAAAACCCAAATCGCATGGATATGGAGAGGGCGTAAAAAGGATAATATGGAAGTTAATTAAGGTATGTTGGTATTTTGTTTCCTGTTGGATTGTTTTGGTATTTATGTTGCATAATTGGGTCAAATATAACAATTTCCCTATAGAAAGTTGATTTGTATCCCCACAGACATATTTTTTCAGAAGTCAAGCTACTTAGTAAGATTGACAATCCTTCAAATTAGTTATTTAGGAATTTTGATTGATCTTTCAAGTTAATAGTTCAGAAAGCCTTATTGTTTGGGAAGTATTTCCAATGGTTCTTTTTGGAACAATAGTGAGTATTAATAAAATGCAGCGTTTCTGCCACAGAATAAGTTTCAGTGTTATTTTTACTTTTAACTTATCATATGTTTTTTTTTTCAGTTTCTTTTCCATTCATTTCACCAAGGTTGTTTTTTTTTATAATAAACTGTATATATGAAACTTGATTGTTCTTTTGCTCCTTTGTGGAATTTATGCACGATTATTGATATATTTTGCAGAACGGCATGCATTCTCTGTGTCCAGCTGTGTGGTCAAAACACAGAAGATGGTTACTTATGTCAATTCTCTGTCTCAATCGTTTGGCTTGTGTAAGTAAATCAATTACCTAAAATATGGAAAGCTCGTACTTTTACCTGTTATTGTAGTTTATTTTTTGAAATTTAGTGAAGTGCTGACTGGGGCGCAATTAGGTTAGAGGCGTAACCCTTCGTAGCAAAAACTTGATTTTATTTCTTCATAAGTTTGTGGAGCTTATACATAGAGTAATTCATATCAAATTGGGAGAAACATATATAAAAAAAAGCTATAAACATGCAGAAGGGCAGAAAGTGACAGAAATTTGGTCCGCTGAACGAAGAGTGGTTAAAGAACGAGAGCTGTATTCATCATTGATATAAAAGTTGATTTGATGAGATTTCAATTAATAATAGAAACATCTTATTTCAGCAGAGTGGTATCATATAATAAACCATATAGTTGTTTTTTCCATCATTTAACGAAAATTCACATCTTCATCCTTCAAATCTTTAGATGGATTTTTAATTTTCTTATTCTTCTTTCCCTTTGCTGTTTCTTTGTGCAGTCATTTGTGGATTTGCAGTTTCCAAATGGTCAGTTTACTCATGTGGCGGGTGAAGGGCTAACTACAAGTGCTTTTATACCTCTTTGTGGTGGCCTTCTCCAAGCTCAGGGTCAATATCCAGGGGAAATGAGATTTAGCTTTCTCATAAGGTGTGTGTAGCAAAAAAAATGGCTGTTTCAAATGCCAATTTAGCGATTTAAATACCTTTCTGGGTCCTATTCTATAACTCAAATACCCTTTTGGTGTCTAATCTATTGAAATTGTCTATTGGGTGTCTGACGTATTCACTTTTTGCCTATTTGGTACCTGGAGTATTCAATAGTAGCATATTTAGTGCATGACCTATTTAATTTTAGTACATCACGCATCCATCTAACAATACAAAAAGAATGAAATACCTATGTCATCATTTGGTTTATGGATATGTTTTGTTGATCATCCATAGAATTGTCGACCCTTATTAATCCGTTAAGTTGTCGTATTAAAATTGAATATGTCAGGTACCAAATAGGCGAAATTGGCAATTTCAATAGGGACATTTGAGTTGTAGAACATGACTCAAAAAGGTATTGAGTCCCCAGTTTAGTGCTTTGGGGTACACGTATCACGCCAATGGTACAATGGCCTGACAAATCATTTACGTTAGGTTTTTCACAAGCCTTAGCGTGGCAGAGATCTGGCCTAATGGTGAGGCCTCCAGTACAGTTCAGGTAATTTTTCACGCTTACATTCATATTCTACAGTACAGTTCACGTAATTTTTCATGCTTACATTCATATTCATTGACTTTATATGCCATTCTTCTCTCCTGTTATAATGACAAAATAACTTTTCTTACCTAGTATTCTGGTAACTTTCACTGGATGATGATAAAGCGTTGCATTAATTCCAATCGCAACTGAAATGTCCATGGTGTACGAGAATTGCATTACTAATTTAATGCTATTTCAGTAGTTTACCCTCATTATGTTCTTTCAAGTATCTTCTTTTGTGTCCTTGGCACCTTGCATCTAATCTTCTTTTTTTTGTCTTAAACCTTTTTCTCCCTAAGATTTCACATTTTAGTTCAGTGAATCGAGAATAATCGACATATATGAAATTAACTGATTTATGCTATTTCAGTAGTTTAGCCTTATTAACGTTCTTTCAAGCATCCACCTCTATGTGATATGTCCTCGCATCTAATCTCTTTTTTTTTTGCCTTAAACCTTTTTCTTCCTAGCTGTCAAATTGTAGTTCTATGGATTGAGAATTACAATTCCTACACGATTTACAATTTGTCTCAAGTCAGCTAATAGTCTAGAGAATGGTTCTCTCTTTCATTTGACTTCTTTCCAAACAAGAGATTTGATGAATTAGAAAGTTAAATTGAATCCAATTTCAGTGAAGTCCTATAAAAGGATGGAAGCTAAAAATAATCAGTTACTTACTACTCAAGAAGATTATGATAGCTTGCAGTATAATTGTAGTGTGTATAATTGGAGATAAGAGCTTTTGATATTCCAAGTTTTCTTGAATTCATTTGCTGTATTTGAATTCTCGAGTACTCTTCAGTTTTATATTTAACTGGTCATAAATATCTAAAAGTTTATTTATTGTAGAAATTGTTTTTTCTTTGGTGGTTTACTTTCAGATTGCTGTGTGATTAACTTTGTGTTTAATGATATGGCTATAGTTTGTGCCCCACATTTGGTGGAAGCAATCCGGGGTTGCGGGCAGAACTTATTCATTCAGTGAACGAGCAACTGAATCTGATCTGCGGCTGTGGATTTATGGCTCACCCTTCTCTATTTGCATCCTTGCCTGTGAGTTCGGAATTATTTTACAACGGCCATATCCCCCTAACTTGGCAAAAGTGCCCTAGTTTGCTCCCTCATTGCCACGTGTCAACTTCTTATTGGAGAAAGAAAATGATATCTTTGAAAAGTCAAACCAACCGGAAGCTGACACGTGGCTTTCGTGGGCAAACTGGTGCACTTTTACCAAGTTCAAGGAACTTTGAAAGTTCAGGGTGGCATCCGGCATTTCGTGCCAAGTTTAGGGGGGCTCGTTTGCATAAAATGAATGGTCTATCTGTTTGCACAGTTTGGGCGTTCAAAGTGGGACGGGAATGTTGGGAGGTCCGGGGTGGTTCTTAGAGTGGATAGCTCACTCTCGGATGTTGGAAGACCCTCTCTGTCCGTTCAGATAAACAGCGGCATTGAGTTTTGAATGTTTTCTTTACTAGTACAGTTGTATATAGTAATGGGTGATATTTTTCTCACTCTTGTAAAAATCCCCTTTTGGGGTTCTGGTGTTGTAAATTATGAACTGGAGTAAAAGTTTTGACCCATCTTAGATCCTGATTTCTATCTGCTTGAAATAGGTTCTTGGATTATAGAAATGAAACAGTTTCCCTTCTGAAAACTGATGTTGTAGGCATGTGACAATTTCAACTATGGTAAATATGGCTATTAATAGAAAGTTGGACTTTTCTTATTCGGCTCATTTAAACAAGTTTAAGATTAATACGGGCAAGAACACATGAAACATAGAATATGATATACGACAGCCGCAAATGCATTTCATTATTTTTATGGAAATTGTAAAAAAGATACGTGACTAAAATATTTGCATTTATTATTAAGCCAAACTAATTAAATATATAAAAAATATAAACAATTTATAAATTAACAAAAAATTATGAGAAAATAGTTACAAAAATATCATGTAGTAGTTATATGGTAAATATCCAATAATCGATCTTTTACATATATACTACATATCTAATATCGATCTAGTAGATGCTTACTAGATATCTACTAGATATCTAATACTAATCTACTAGATATTTACTAGATATCTACTACATATCTAATACCGATCTACTAGATGTTTACTAGATGATTACTAAATATTTACCCGATAACTACTATATGATATTTTTGTAATTATTTTCTGTTGTTTTGTTAATTTATAAATTGTTTATTATGTGTCCAAATTATTTCAGTTTTTATGAGCATTTCTATAAGAAGCTCTTTTTATTAGATGATACAGATCCTAATTATTGGTTGTCTACGCTGAACACCTAGTATAAAATAAGAACAAAACCCAAATCCTCGTAATGTTCGTGCACTTTATACCTATGTGCTGTATATTGAGGTACAAGTGTGCCAAAAATGTTTCGAAAAATATGTTAGTTTTAAAGCTGGATGAGTCACCTATAGAAGATAACAATTAACAAATAATTGTACGAGGCAAATACAAGAGAAGGGATTTGTAATACAACAAATCATGTACTTGATAAACATTCAAATCTTCTCCTCTTCTTTTTTGTAAATTAGATTTTGCTTAGAAAAAAAAAGCTTTTTTGAGCGATCTATTTCATCATTTCATACTAATTTTTATTTTCTTAATTTTCATTTTTAGTTTTTTGAGTGAAATAATCTATACCTCATATTTTATTGAATTCTCTTTTATGTGATCATCTTCTTCAATCGTAAATTTGCTGCTACACAACACGCATTTGATAGATTTATCGTTAGATTGGGTTCCATCAGATTTCAGTCAAAGATACATGTTGATCTTTCATATAAGGTATCCAAATCTATTTCCTTTAAGTAAGATTGTTTCAGATCTGCAAAACCGGTAGGTGTTATGGAGTACGACGAAGTTCTTATGGTTGCGAATTCTTAATAACATAAGATGGAAATTTAGAAGATATAGGTTGAAGAAGCATTTTTCTTTTTTAATTTTCTTCATGTTTTCCTCTTGGTCTTATGGCAAATTTGTTATTATCTCCCATTATGTTTCTCTGATTTTGGTAGAATATTTTATTTGATTTATATATCAGTCAAGATATACCCCAAATATCAGTAATTAATGTAATTCTCATATTTAGTAAAAAAAATCATGTACTTGATTAAATGTGGATTGTATAAGTCGAAAAAAAGGAAAAAAGCAACTAAATAGATAACTTTTGCAAAAATAATTATAAGTTACCTTTTATCAAATTACCAAAATGTGTTCTACCAAAATCACACAAACTTAATTATTTTTCCTCTAACCTTAATATGCCCTTTGTACATCTCATGCCGTTTAGATAGTTTTTTTTAATAATTTTTTATGGTTTATTTTATATTTATCTCATAAACCGTTCATTTTTTACGTGTTACTATAGAGTTTTTTGTTCGTATCATTTTTATCTTCAAAATGCCTTACATATTTGTTACAAGTCTGATATAAGTCTCTTTATATTTAGAATGTTTATTGAGTTGTTATACATCTACTATATATATAATATATATCAGTTGCAAGTCTAACACAACAAATCTAATATAAGTCTATTTGTATTTGTAATGCCCATTTAACTGTTATATATTTATTATATATAATATAAGTCATTAGACTTATAACATATGTGTAATAGGTTTGTAATTGGTGGAAAAAAATTGGAAAAAATATATCGCAATTGATGGTGTTTCGAAGATAAAAATGAGATGAATAAAAATTTTTAAAGAGTCATGCCGAAAAATGAATCGTTTGAGAGATAAATGCAAAATAAGCAAAAAAAATTTCCTTATCGCATGGGACATACAAATGGCTTACAAAGGTAAAAGAAAATGTAATTAAGTTTTCGAAATTTTGATAGTATCTTGGTATTCTTTTCCGTGTTGGGTTGTGTTGTGGTATTTATTTTAACCAAATGAACCAAATAGGATAATTTCCAAAAAAGATTATTTTCTAAAAATTTTCCAACGTTATTAAATCGGACCAGATCAAATTGGTCAGTTTAACCGAAAAATCGTAGTTGAACCATTATCAAATTATAATTAAATTACGGCTGAATCCAATTAAACTACAGTTAAACCACTAAAATCATGAACCCTCGCCTTCTCCAGTTCGAGGTCAGTTCGGTTTGGATAACATTGGTATTTTCCAAAAGAAAAAGCTCTATATGGTTACCTAAAGTGTGGATATTGGGCTCAACAATACAATCCGGCCCCAAACCCAATAGCCTCCTGCATTCTATATGCAAAGAAAACAATAAGAAAACGTTATCCATATATACTGAAAATTGAGGTACACTGAAGAACTGATAGAAGGGGTTATGGCATTCTGTGCACCTTCTTCTTTCATACTTTCTTCTTCTTACTCAACAGCTATTTGCTTTTTTCCGTGTTCAAAGAACAATGTCACTACAACCAGTACTCCGTTTCTTGATGGATTTTCCGTTCTAAAATCAAATCCAAACGCCCGCAATTGCGTGGTTCGCTATCGGAAGAAAGGCGAAGCCGTCATTTCTCGTGTTCCGCTTGACCAGCGCTGGATGTTCGAAGAGTCCGAGCTTAACGGCCCTGTAATTCCCTCTTTTTTTCATCCATTTTTCTGATTTGTTCGTTCTCTATCAGGTCGCTGTAATTAATTGAAATTGGAACTTCGATTAGGGGAAAATTGAATGCGCAAATGGATTTGTGTTAATTTTTAGTTGGATTTTGTGTTGTAGCACTTGAGGCCGCTGTAATTAATTGAATTAGAACTTGGATTTGGGGAAAATTGAATGCGGGAATGGCTGTGTTAATTTTGAGTTGGATTTGGTGTTGTAGGACATTTGGAATACGACTTGGTATCCTAAAGCAGCGGACCATGTGAACACGGAGAAACCATGGTACATTGTTGATGCTACTGATAAAATTCTTGGCCGACTGGCGTCCACCATTGCCATTCATATTCGTGGAAAGAATTTGGCTACTTATACTCCTAGTGTCGACATGGGAGCCTTTGTAATTGTGGTATATCATTCTCTTATTTTCATCCTTACTTGTCTACCAGTCTTCATTCTCAACAAATTCATCATTGTGAAGGTGGATCATTATACATACATAATTTACTCTTCAATGCATATATGGCTCTGCTTTACCAATTAAATTACTGGATATGGATCATTAAACATCATCTACTCGTCTATTGTGCTTCTTGTTCTGGCTTGGCTAAGTCACTGTGCTGTCTTCAATCAATTTGAATATGTCTTTGTATTCTGAGCACTGTTTTAAAGATCTCCCCGTCTAGGGGCTATTTTGGGGCTCGCCGCCCGACTTTTTACTCCTCGGGCGTTATCGGGCGTTGCACCGATATATTGCCGCCTAGTCCGACTTTTTCTGCCCAGGCACCGCCTAATCCGATTTTTCCGCAATTTTTAAGATACCAATAAGTATAATAATTATAGTTCAAAATATTCTCTCCGTATAATTCTCATTTTGAATCTCAAACCGAGAAATAGTATGCTATAAACCACAAAGAATTTGTGAAGATATGCATTTTTAAGGAATTGATTTTAGTGTGTGTGTTTTTACACAAAAATCGATTAAAACTTATGTTGTCATGTGCTAAACTATATTTTTGTAATATATTATTACATTATAATTTATTTTTTAGTTGAATTTATACTTTTATCTATTAATAAATATTAAAAATAAATCACATATCCGCCTAGGCACGGCCTAGGTCCCGCCCAGGCCCTGCCTAGGCGCTGGATGCCCCGACCGCCCGACTAGCGCCTAGTGCTTTTTAAAACATTGATTCTGAGTCAAAATGTATCCTAATGGATTTTTATATTGAAATTTCCACTAACTTGATATATTTGTTAGATTGAGGTATCATGTTGAAAATGAACTCTAGGATTAGTCCATGACGTTGGAGTTACGAATTGACATTTTGGACGAACAATTTCTGCTTCTTGTGATGCCTAAGTGATGGATGTTATCTCTAGCATTATCACCATTAAAGGTTTTTGGTTAATGCATATCTCCAAGTACCTGAACTTGTCCTAGAAAATCTACTGCCCCACTGCACTTTTAAAGTGACCCCGCAACTTCTAAAAAGTGCACCACTTTGCCCCTGAACACCATGTGTCAACTTCTGGTTGGTTTGACTTCTCAAATGTCATTTTTCTGTTTTTCTCTCTCCAATCAAAAGCCGAAACGTGGCGTTCAAGGTGCGTGCACTTTTTGAAAGTTGAGGGAGCTACGGGGTCACTTTGAAAGTTCAAGGGGTAGCAGGTTTTTTGGGAAAAGTTCAGGTACTTGGAGATGCATTAAGCCAAGATTTTTCAGTATATCGATCTTACAGTACGTTACCTCGCAATCATCCATGCTTAAAAGGTTGTTTTCACTGTTTGTAATATATTTGCATATGATTCTTATCATATTATAAAAATGTGACTGACATTTGTTTGAATTATGTTTCTGCTTTAGTTAGTAGCAGATGAACATGTGAAGGTTGTGGAGTATTAGCTAGATTTGTCTGTCTTTTTGCAGAATATCTGTTGTAATTGATAAATGCAATTTAAGGCCTGAGATTCTGAAATTTTTGTCCAAAAGGTGAATGCTGAAAAAGTTGCTGTATCTGGAAAGAAAAGAACTCAAAAACTATATAGGAGACATTCAGGAAGACCAGGTGGTATGAAAGTCGAAACATTTGATCAGCTACAACAGAGGATTCCTGAAAGAATTATCGAACATGCTGTCCGTGGTATGCTTCCTAAAGGAAGAGTAAGTTCTCAATTTTTTTTGACTCACTATGATTGTCCAACATAAAAGTTAATGTCCTGTCTATTTTAAGGCCATTTTGGTGTATTTGTTTGCCCTTGTACATCCATTTGTGATGGGGTTTATCAATATTCAATAACATATTGATCATTGATACAATTGGTAAGTCAAGGAGCTGTATAATCGCCAATGCCCACTGAGTAACCTTATAGACTCAACACTGAAAGTGGATAATAGCTAATGCGATTAAAAATTCAAAGCTATAACTACAGTGTCTTGTAAATAGAATCAACTGCTTCTATGTGTATTTCTCTATGGCTTCCAAAACTTCTGCTCTTCTATTTGAATAAAAGAACAGCCGCTATTTTACTACTTTCATATTAGCCAGTACGAACTTGTAACGATAAGTGGTAAATGCAGCTTGGGAGAGCATTATTCAACCACCTGAAGGTTTACAAGGGCCCAGAACACCCACATGAAGCACAGAAGCCAATTGAGCTGCCTATTAGGGACAAGAGGATGCAAAAGGTGCGATAAACTTGAACTCGGTGTTACTGTAGATGTGGCAAGCAAGGTGTTAAAACCGGCTTAAGGAATTTAATACTCTGCTGAGTTATTTGGAACTAGTTGTTTACTTGTATTGATCTGAATGTTGTTTTTTTAATATATATTCACCGGAACTTAGAATGTATCAAAGCGATAAAATTTAATTTATGGACTGATTTTGCTTTTTTTTTTATCAGTTTAAGGATGAATAGAATGTGTTGAGTTAGAGTGACTGCAATAGTTTATGTAAAATATGTGCAAGCAATGCGAGTTGTGCATCTTTAGAACGCAGTTGCAGTTTTTGGAAGAGAAAGCATGGACTACTTTCAACCTTAACCCTATTTAAAAAGTTAATTTAAAACTAAAATAGTTGTTAAAACTAGGGATATTAATGAGCCAAAACTGAGACTTAACCAGTCTAAATGAGCCTCCGATACTTGGATTAAATTCTTGACTATTATTTTTTAAATACAATATTTTGACAAATTGAAATTTGATATATTAATCCAAAAAAAATTATAAGAAGGTTCGTAGAGGTGAAGGAAATGAGAGAGGCGGCATAGAACTTTCTTCCCTTTTTTTTGTAAAAAAAAAATTAGATGTCTTCATTAACAAACCAAAACAAAACCATACGGGCAAAGGTGCATAATAATAGTAATAGTACAGCACCTAAAAACACGAAATCAGCTAACCCTAACCCTATTGTGTAACTTGTTATTACGATTATGGTATTGCCAAACCAAACCGAACCGCATTGCATTGCACCAGGCAGCCACAGTTGCAACAACCATATTATACCTGAAAGATTTATATAGACGATAATTCAAACTTTGAAACGCATCAAACCATGTAGTAATCTGGAGCCATTGCCGCAAAAGATCCGCAAGTTGACAACAAAAGAACATTCAAAAAAACAAGCGTTGTGATGTCTCTTTTTGAAGCCCACAACTCAAACATTCCACACTATCAATAAGAAATCTCTTCTTAATATTCACCCTTCTCAATTTGCCAAAGAGTGAATCTATGATATGACCATATGGCAGTAGAGCAATCAAGCTTAGCACCCGTTGCAATTTCAAGCTGAATTTCTGGCTAACAAGACAAAGTTCCAGTTGATGTTTCGGAAACACTGCCCGAAGCTTGCACATTTTCCTCCAATACCATGATACATCAATAGGGGACACGTAATTCCAAAAATCAGCAGACTTTAAGTATCCAGTATGAATCCTCGTAACCCGCAGAGTATTCCTTCCTTAGCAATATTAGCTTTGTTTCATTTAACACCAACCCCCTGTAAAACCCAAACCACCAAAACTCTTAGGTTGGCAAACAACATCCCAAGAAGTAAAACGCATTTTCTGCTTTCCATTCTTCGAACACCACAAAAAAACCTCTACACATTTTTCAATCTCTTTGATCATAGAACTAGGTAAAACGCTTATAGAAGAATGAGTATGCTGAGCAAATGAAAACTGAGAAAAGTAAAGGAGAATGAGTAAGAAGAACTTCACAAAGGGATTTATTCTGGTTCGATATCTCGTCTACCTCCATTCCTCAAGTACTCTGCCTGAGCTTTAATCCACTAGTGAATATCTCCTTCACAGGCGGAAAAATCTTTACAAATCGGTCTTTGATTAGAGAAAGTACCTTTCATTTATAATCTAACCCACTAAGTTGAATACCATCTTCAGCCTAACAAACTCTCTGTTTTTCAAATAAAAGATTGCGTATTCAACAAAGAGTTTGAATCTCCTTACAATCATATTAGAAATGAATTCAAAGATCTAAAGATTATCTCTCTCGATAACTAAAGAAAACAAATTTAATGAACAATTGATTGCTTTTGAGAATTCTTTTGTGAGCTGTGATTGCAATAGAGTTTCAGCTTGAAACAATTTCCGGTGGTTTGAAATGACCCCTTCTTGCTCCTTATATAGTAGTCTACAAAGTAGCCGTTGTGAAATAGGACTAGCAGTGATAATAAATATCGTCAAATCTTATTGCCGTTAAGAAACAATTTCTTCCCGTTGTCTGACAAGATTAATTTTGTTGTGAGAGGGAATTAATTAGTTAAGAGATATTGTATCTACTTCCTTGTCGCGTTGCCAAATTCGTTACCAGGGAGAGCATGTTTGCGATGTGTCATTTGCTGTACATTCTAGTAATTGTTAGAGACAGACGTGCGCGCGATTGCAAGAAACGCAACCACTTTTAAGAAGTTTGACTTTATCTTTTTTTGCCTTTTCCCAACAACCTTTTTGTCCACTACAGCTTTTTGTCATATCTCTCTGTAACTCTTTTTTCTTAGGTTGCCTTTTTCTCACGTGCTAAGTGGCCTACCTGGGCCACATTATTTCTGAAGGAGTGTCCATAGACCCTGCTAAGATTGTTGCTATGAAAGAATGGCCCTTACCTAAGACATTGAAGGGGTTAAGAGGGTTCCTAGGACTAACTGGATACTACAGAAGGTTTGTCAAGGGTCATGGAGAGATTTGCAAACCCTTGACTGAAATGCTAAAGAGAGACCAGTTCAAATGGTCCAAAGAGGGAATAGAGGCCTTCAATATATTGAAAGAACATATGAGCCAAACACCAGTTCTAGCTGTACCGGATTTTTCACAACCCTTCATCCTAGAGTGTGATGCCAGCTAGAAAGGGATTGGGGCTGTTCTGATGCAAGGCAACAGACCCCTATGCTACCTTTCAAAACCACTAGGCCCAAGAAACCAAAGGCTATTTGCCTATGAGAGGGAACTCTTAGCACTAATTCAGGCAGTCACCATATGGAGATCCTATCTAGAAGTCGTACCATTCATCATAAGAACAGACCACCAAAGCCTAAAACACTTGCTAGAACAAAGGCTCCACACAGTAGTTCAACAGAGGGGAATCACATAGTTGCTTGGCCTACAGTATACCATATATTATAAGAAGGGGACAGAAAATAGAGTAGCAGATGCCTTATAAAGACAATATGATGAAGAAGGGGGTAAATTGTGGGCCATATCTACTATAGTGCCTACCTGGATATCTAAGGTTCAAAAGTCTTATAAAGGGGATGAGGAGACTACAAAATTGATAGGTGAGTTGGCCATTCACCCACAAGCTAGAGAAAACTATAGTTTGAAACAAGGATTTCTATATTACAAACAAAGAATTCTAGTGGGCAAGCAAGCTAGATTGAGAGAAAGGATTGTCCAAGCCTTACATGACTCCCTAATTGGGGACATTCTGGGATAAGGGGCACATTTATGAGAGTCAAACAAAATTTCCATTGGCCAAAAATGAAGGAAGGGGTGACTAAGTGGGTGACTTAATGTGAAACCTGTCTTAGATGTAAATCCAATTAGAAATGAATTCAAAGATCTAAAGATTATCTCTGTCGATAACTAAAGAAAACAAATTTAATGAACAATTGATTGCTTTTGAGAATTCTTTTAAGAGCTATGATTGCAATAGAGTTTCAGCTTGAAACAATTTCTAGTGGTTTGAAATGACCCCTTCTTGCTCCTTATATAGTAGTCTTCAAAGTAGCCGTTGTGAAATATGACTAGCAGAGATAATAAATATCGTCAAATCTTCATGTCGTTGAGAAACAATTTCTTCCCGTTGTCAGACAAGATTAATTTCATTGCGAGAGGGAATTAATTCGTTAAGAGATATTGTATCTACTTCCTTATCGCGTTGCCAAATTCGTTAACAGAGAGAGCATGTTTGCTATGTGTCATTTGCTGCACATTCTAGTAATTGTTAGAGACAGACGTGCGCACGATTGCAAGAAATGCAACCACTTTTAAGAAGTTTGACTTTATCTTTTTTTGCCTTTTTCCCAACAACCTTTTTGTCCACTGCAGCTTTTTGTCATATCTCTCTGTAACTCTTTTTTATCAGGTTGTCTTTTTCTCATGTGCTAAGAATCAAAATTAATTTCTACAAAAGTCAACAAAAGAGAATATTCATTGAAAGAAACAAGTTTGTGCACAACATAAGATGCATAGATGATAGAACACGGAGCATATCTCAAAAAGACTCATGTTGGGTAACTTACACTCGGAGCAATGTTGACTGAAGTTACTCAAGAGATACTAAGATAACTTATTGTTGAAAATAATGATCTGGAATAACAAATAATCCAGATTAGGTTTGAAGTAAACAAAACATATAAGTACAAAAAGATATAAGTCTCTATATCCGGACAAGTAAACAAAGACACATAAGTCCAAAATAATTGTATCCGGACATATAATCAAAACATCCAAAGTACAAGACAATTAATAAAGTGAAGGCAATTACCTAAGAATGAAAGAAAAGCATCCGGTTAGAGTTTGGAAAGGAAATAAACTGCTAACTCCTTGTACAACAGCATTCGGAGGAAGACTGATTGAATAGCATCCGGATATCAAGAGAAAAGACAACCGAAAGGCACAATTATAAAGACAAAGGGAAAAATTTTGAAAATAACTTTTCCCTCCATCTTTTTGGTCTACAATTCAAAGATCCTTTTCCCACAAGCAAGACAAAAATGACAGCTTGCACTTTTCAGAAAAAAGGATAAAGGACTGATACAGGAAAGAGAAAAGGTAACAAATTTTTCTCATAAACCAATAAGAAGGGCGCGTGATACACACATTCCGGAATATTGGCATAAAAGTTGGTGAATCACTAAAATACAAGGAAAACGATCATTGACAACTTTTTAGCCTCAATCCCAAGGATTTAAATGGGTCAAAATCTCTGTCTAACGAATTGATCAACGGTTCTAAAAGCACCATATATTACCTTATCAATGGTGAAGATCTAAATCAAGTTCAACAACCCACAATGGCTACATTCATGATAGAAGCCTATAAAAGGGAAGCTTCACAAGTTGAGAAGGTGCTTGATTTTAAGAAAGCATACACAAGAGAATTCGCTAAAAGCAATCAGTTACTTAAACCCTCCAAGAACTAAACCATTCAAAATCTGTTTGTAAGGATTCCTAAGTGAGTTATAAACTTAAGGAACTCCAAAACCAAAACCTTTAAGAAAACCAAAGTGTAAAAGATCTCCTACTTGGGTGAGTAGTGAGATTGGGATATAGCTTGAAGTTGGTGCTTTGAGTGGGATCTCCCTGTAGGACTTAATTTAGGTTTGGGTAGAAATCGAAGTGGTATATCCTGGTAAAGATGAAAGGACTCAGCTAGGAGTTAGTACTTCTAGTGGTATATCCTAAATCCGGAAGGGGGTACCATCCGGAGACAAATCGTAAGGCTTGATTTCTGCCAGTTGAAAAGGAATCCACTAGTGGAAAAGCACGGTGGAAGGAAACTTCAGGGACTGGAGTAGGCGGGGCTGAACCAAGATAAAATCCGTGTGTTTGATTTTCTAACTCTTTACTTACTTACATTATATTTCATATCTGCATCATCCGGACCCATTACATCCAAAACATAATCAAACACGCTATACAAAGACTATTTAAAGTTTGTTAATTCTACGAAAAAGGGTCATTCACCCCCCTCTGACCTTATTTAGACCCTCACAGGGACCAACAAGTGGTATCAGAGTAAGTGCTCAAAACCAGAGATCTAACAATCTCGAGCTAAATGTCTAAATTTTGATCCAAGTATCAAAATGAGTTTCTAAAACTCACAACTCCTTCCCGAGGGTATGTCTATTATCCGTCCTCCACTCTTCACCGGTGAACACTATACGTTCTGGAAAAATTGGATGAGGAACTTCATTCAAGCATAAAGCATGCAAGCATGATTGGCTATTAAAGATGGCTTATATGAGCCTACTCATGAAGTAGAGGGTATCACTACCCAAAAGCCCTTAAGTTTATGGGATGGGAATGACTTTAAAAAAGTGAGTGAAAATGTAAATGCTGTTAACATGCTTCATTGTGCTCTCAGTGCAACAAAATTTAACAGGATATCCGGATGTGAGACTGCACAAGAGATTTGGCAGAAACTGGAAGTGACCTATAAAGGAACCAACAAGGTCAGAGAAGCCAAACTTGATCTACTCCAGCAAAAGATTGAGACCTTTAAAATGGGGCCAAAAGATTCAATCAGTAGCGTGAACACTAGATACACAAATCTAGTGAATGAAATGAAGAGGCTCGGAAAGGAAATCTTTGAAGTAGAGATGGTAGAGAAGGTGCTCCGGAGTCTCACCAAGGAATGGGACAACAAGAAGACTGCCATTAAGGAAGCTCATGACTTAAACTTCTATAGTTATGATGAGCTCATTGGTAATCTCTTAGCTCAAGAATTATCCTTGGAGAGATATAGCCTACAAGAGAGAAAGCCGGAAGAAAAGAAGAAGGCCATTGCACTTAAGGCAGACTCTGCCAGATTAGCCTCTTCCGAATCTGAAAAGTTACCAAAAGAATTAAAGTACAGTGAAGAAGATATGGCTATACTGGCTAAGTACTTTGATAAATTCTTAAAGAAAAAGGATAGAAGGAGAGCCAGGAGATTTGAATCAAAGAGGCCTAAGGAAGGCACCTCAAGAAGGGATAAGCTAAGAAAGGCTCCGGAAGAAAAGAAAGATCCAGAAAAGATGCTGCTGTGAGCGGGCGAGGTTTTGAGGGAGCGTATGGGGTGCGGTGTTCGGGGCGCGATTCAATGCAGTTTGAGGAAACCGCGATGTTTAGTGTGGTTTGAGAAAATCCAGTTCGCTTAAATGCGTGTGCCTCTTTTATAATAAAATACTTGATTTATTAAAGAGAAAATTATTTTATTATTTTTATGTAAACTTATTGAGTGTGAAAAACGTGACTTTTTATAAGCAAAAAATGTGATTATATTGAGAAATATATTTACACATTTTAATAAAAGAAGATATATTTTTTTAAATAAAGCATTTTACTTTATTCAAAATATAATTGAGTCGCCACCGAGAATTGTGGTATACTGATCCAAAATGGGATTTTTATACCGAAGAGAAAATGAGATTCTGAGTTCGGACATGATAGGTACTCCTATTGTTCAAATTGTTTGGATTAATTTTGGAACTTTGAAATTTGTGGTAACTTTGGCATTACAATGGCTTTATTTAAGAATTAAATTCAAGATATAAAACGGGCATTATAACGGCATAAATAAATAGAAATTTGCTACCGAAATTTCATAAGAGTAACGACAATACTTGGGTTTTGGCCTGAAAACTCGGATAGAGTTTCCTCACATTCTGGATGTTTTACCTGTACCTGCGAGCTTATTTACACATATTATAGTTGAAGTGGCTCCAGCGGCTCACTTAACCAGAGAAATGAAATGCAATGTGCAATAATAAAAGTAACAAAAATGGATTTTAAAGTTGGGCTTAGAGCCAGTTACCCTCAGTTTACCTTTTCATTTGTCCAGGATGACTTGAGAGCCGGTGCAGGACCGAAGTTGTTAGAGGTAGTGATTTTGTTGGAAAATAGGTTTAACCCAAGTTATGGCTATTGTGAGCGGGTAGATGTTTTAGGCAGGTTTCACGCGGGGTGCGGTGCGCAAGGCACGATTCGGTGCGCGATCTTTGGTTTGGTTTGAGAAAATCTGGTTTGCTTAAAAGCGTGTACCTCTTTTGTAATAAAATACTGGATTTTATTAAAGAGAAAATGATTTTATTATTTTTCACATAAACTTGTTGAGTGTGAAAAACATGGCTTTTTATAAGCAAAAAATGTGATTATATTGAGAAATATATTTACACATTTTATTTAGAAAAGATATTTTTAAAATAAAGAATTTTTACTTTATTTAAAAATAAAATAGAGTCCCCACCTGATTCAACTCCACTCAGAATTGTGGTATACTGATCCATGATGAGATTTTTATACCGAAAAGAAAAATGAGATTATGGGTTCGGACATGATAGTTACTTATATTGTTCAAATTTTTTTAATTAATTTTGGAATTTGTGGTAGTTTCTGCATTATAACTGCTTTATTTAAGAATCAAATTTAAGAAATGAAACAGGCATTATAATGGCCTAATAAATAGATATTTTCTACTGAATTTTTGGCAGAGTAACGGCAGCGTTTGGGTCTTGGCCCGGAAACTCGGATAGTGTTTCCTCACATTCTCGATGTTTTATGCATACCTGTGAGCTTATTTACACATATTATAGTTTAAGTGACTCTAGTGGCTTACTTAACCAGATAAATGAAAATGCAATGTGCAATAATAAAAATAATTGAAAAGAATTTTAATGAATTTAAAGGTGGTCTTAGAGCCAATTATCCTCAGTTACCTTTTCGTCTGTTCAGGATGACTTGAGAGCCGATGAGGGATCGAACTTGTCAAGAGAAAAATGTGGTTTGGTTGGAAAATAGATTTAACCCAAGTTATGGCTATAATCTTGGATTATTTCTATAGAAAATGCAGGATTTTTGAGAGATTGAGTAGTTTTTAGACCGAAGATCATTGTGAGATCTAGATCTAAAAAGACCAGAAAATGAGTTTATACCGAATATCAGTGATAAAGCTCGGATTTAGAAGTGTTTTGACAGAGTTTGGGGGCGACTCCTGGAATGATTTTTGGGCGTAAATGGGGTTTTGGTGCATTTTGGATGTGTAAAAATGAGGGGGGAGCTCCCTTATTTATAGAAAGGTGGTAATTAGCCCGTGGGCTAAGTACATAGGTAATTAGCCGGCGGGCTAATTACCTATCTAACAAAATCTTGCTTTAAATCCCACAAATCCTGCAAAATCTCGGTCAGATACAACTTTTTTACTGTTCATAGGTAATTATCCGCTCGGCTAATACCTATTTGACCATATTTTGACGAAACAGCCCAATGAGCAAAACTAATGGCCTTTGGACTCTAGCCCCACCTTATTTTGGCCAAATTCAATCATTTAAGCCCTCAAAATTGCATTTTTTGTGTTTTTTTAGGACAGTTTTACTATTTGATTGGTTTACTATTTTGATTGTTCGGAAATGGATTTCAAAGCATTTTAAGATGTAACTTGAAACATTATGAAGAATATGAATTTTTGGGATTTTCGGATTTTTTAGGTGACAGTTCGGTCCTTCTTGGCTCCTTGTCTAATCACTGATTGAAATTGGTGTAAATCCTTATCGGGGCGAGCGGATCGTGCTAACAGTTTTCCGCTTGCCTATAAATTTTTTACCATGGAGATAAATTGCACGTACGCGGATGAAAGAGCTATTGTCAAAACCACTGTTCTTGTGTGATAAGGACATGAAGACCTTTTAAAAGAATCGACATTTCTTAATCGATAATTTTGAAAAACAAAAATTTTTGCCCCTTCGATTAAGAATATGATGAAAATCTTCAAAACAAAAATCCGCTGGTGAGTAAATGTAAAAAGATAAGATGTTAGGGATATAGGAAAATGCAGGTTTAGAAAAATTTCTTGTCCTTAATGGTGCATAGAAAATTTTGGTCCACCCATTTTAAAATAGGGTTTTGCATGATGCAGAAGTGAAGGATCATACTTACCTGTGGTGTTGCATCCGCTGATCAGTTTGCTTGTCAGAAAGGATGGCATTGTCAGCCATGTCTTGATCAATTTTCTCTGCTGAGGAAATGTCAAATATGGTGATCAATCTCTCATCTAGGAGGAGTATTGTCGGCTATCATCAAACATTTTCCTCCTTAGGGAGTGCTGCACTATTCACAATTGTCGAGAAGTTTTCTCACTAGGGAGTGTGGCACTATCTGTCACCATTGACCAGTTTGTCTCATCAGGGAGTTGGGCACTATTTGCCACCATTGAGCAGTTTGTCTCACCATCAAGTTGGGCACTGTCAGCCACCATTGAGCAGTTTGTCTCACCATCTAGTTGGGCACTGTCGGCCACCATTGAGTAGTTTGTCTCACCATCGAGTTAGGCACTGTCAGCCACCATTGAGAAGTTTATCTCACAATCGAGTTGGGCACTATTAGCCACCGTTGAGCAGTTTATCTCACCATCGAGTTAGGCACTGTCAGCCACTATTGAGCAGTTTGTCTCACCATCGAGTTGGGCACTGTCAGCCACCATCAAGCAGTTTATCTCACCATTGAGCTGGGCACTGTCAGCCACCGTTGAGCAGTTTGTCTCACCATCGAGTTGGGCACTGTCAGCCACCATTGAGCAATTTGTCTCACCATCGAGTTAGGCACTGTAGCCACCATTGAGCAGTTTGTCTCACCATTAAGTTAGGCATTGTCTCGCCACCATTGAGCAGTTTGTCTCATCAAAGAGTTGGGCACTGTCTCGCCACCATTGAGCAGTTTTTCTCACTAGGGAGTCGGGCACTATCTTCCACCATAGAATTGTTATTGAAATTTTCCTGCAAAATACAAGCTGACATGGCACTGCATGTCGCAAGCACAATACATGACACTGCAAAACTTAATACTACTTGACTTGACATAGCGTTGCATGTTATTAAAATAAATTGACATGACATTACATGTCATTAACATAAATTATGAAGATCTCACTAGATTTAAGGTTTGGCTATAATGTACCGGGGTAAAGATCTCATTGGATCTAAGGTTTGGCTATGATGTGCCATGGTAAAGATCTCATTGGATCTAAGGTTTAGCTATGATGTACTGAGGTAAAGATATCACTGGATCTAAGATTTGGCTATTATATGCCGGGTAATGATCTCATTGGATCGAAGGTTTGGCTATGATGTGCATGTAATTTAATTTTGGATCAACATGATGAAGCTTAATCTTTTGGAAGAGTTTTATGCATTCTTGTTTAATGATGCATGTGATGTAGTACATTTACTGACGTATGATGAGTTGTGCAAGTGCATGATGTATTAAGTTGGCATTTGCCCATAGTCAAATTGGGAAGATGCATCACTCAGTAGCTTTTCCCTGCTAAGGAAATGTCAAACATGGTGACCAACCTTCTCATTTGGGTGAAAGTACTATCAAACAGGGTGATCAGTCTCTAATTTAGGAAAACTATCGAATTTGGTGATCAGTTCTCTCTTCTAAGAGCAGAACCGTCGAATTTGGTGATAAGTTCTCTCTTTTGGGAGGAGAACTATTGAATTTTGGTGATCAATTCTCTCTATTGGGAGGAGAACTATCGAATTTGTCTTGAATGATTGATTTGTTTTCTCTGTCACTGGGTAGTCAATTTTTTGATGACTTTGGAGTCTAGTACTACTGTGTTTTGATTATTGAAGCATTTTCTCAAATGCCTCTTGATCTTAGAAAGCGTTTGAGCTATTTTTGCATTATGTTGCATTTGTTGGTGATAGCGATGTCTACATGGCGACTTGTTGCCTTTGCATCTGTGAATATGAATGTGATGCATAATGCATGATATATGATGTTTATACAATGCATTTTATCATCATAGGATGGAATCATGCAGCAGTAAGATGAGGCTTGCTTGGTTATCAACAATATTCTATTGTATCATTGGCTTCTTGGTTTCTGTCATTCTTAGTGATTATGAAAATTTAATTTTGGGTTGGAGCCCTAGATGTAAGCTTCATAGCTTCAAGGGATGAGCTTATCGTTTTTATTGTAGTTGTGTGCGCTTTGTATGAATTTCACTCTAGTTGTTGGGTTGGCCATGCACTTGACTATTTGAACAAGGCAAGCTTTTGAGTCCTTCTCAGCTCCAATGAATTCCCGTGTTGAAAAACTTTTACCCCTTGTGGCATATAGTATGAGACTGAGCAGGTAAATCCCAATTGCTTGAACTGACAAAGATTAGCTTTTATTCTTTTGACCGACCGTGCAGATAGTATGGCACGCATCAATAGTTCTCAGAATTCTTGTGTAGCTGAGTGCAAGAAGATTGCCTTCTCACAATTTTGGAGATGTGGGAGATTCATACGCTCGTGTTGATGAAGAATATTGCTCCTCTGCGAAAGCTTTGGATTGAGTGACTGTGCTTGTTGTCATTTGGTGAGTCATTTCGATGGATAACTTTGATTGTGCTTGCATGCAGAGGTTATGCCCTAATTTTTGCCTGAACCGAAGCACAACAGGCTTTTTTTCCTTTATTTTTTTACCCTAATATTTGCATAAACTGCCTTTTCAGGTTTTCGATTTATCGGGTTGCCTTAACTTTTGCCTGGACCGTCCTTTTGGGTTTTCAATCCAGCAGGCTTTTTTTCGAATTTTTTTTATGTGCATGAACTATTATGAACAAGAGTATTTATATGAATGTTTCTTTCAACAATTATGTGTATTCATTAAGTGCAGACATTTAACAATTCAGCAAAATGACACATCAGTGAAAGAAATATTTTTAGGCATAAAAGTTTGGTATCTATTCCAAAAACTTTCTCCCATTATCAACGGTCCCTTTAAGGTTTTACCAATTGATTTCCGTCTTTCTTTTGTCTTTATTTTTGCCTAAAAGCCCTTACTAGCTTTTAGCAGCCACTTTTTTTTAGTTTATATGGTATTGCCTGAGCCTATTTTTGTTCGAGGGATTCATGAACTTGTCTCCTTTGATGTCCCTGATGCGTAGCATTCCCTCGATGAGAATCTCTTTCACCATGTTGGTCCTTTGGGTGGAATTTGCCCCTAGCATCAGCATGCACTACTTTCATTTGATTTAGGATTAGTTTCCATGATTTTGACTCTGTCGGTTATTTTTGTCGTCCTGATCATCTTTCATTGGCGCATTTTTTTTTACTTTGACTTTTTTGCTTGGTTCATGTCAGTTCTCTTTGGTAAAGGAAGGATATGTCATTTCAATGATGTCATGTCTCAGGTTGAGACATTTTCGTGCAATTGTTCGGAGACATTCCACTTGCTAGATACTTCTAGCTGATTTGACTTTGTTCATGCGTGTTCTGCAAGATCCTTATCGACTTTCATACTTCTTATCGAGTAGCCCGCTGTAAGGAAAAGCAAATCTTTGGAGATTAGTCTCGCTGGATTTGTTTGTTTTGTTTTCACTATGATTGTGTTCTTGATGTCCTTTTTGCGTTGATGCTAGAGTTGCTTGGGAGTCTGCCATCTGATTCTTTCTCGTGTGGCACATAGTAGATTTTGTCTAGATTACTTCGAGTCATGGTTCGAGTGATTTTCTTTCTCGATTTTGTTTGGCGAATTGTCCATTGTCTTGAGTAGATTCTCTGATGATCTTTTCTTCATTTGCCCTTACGAGTAGTAAGGGCATTTTATTGATTGGACATGCTTGATTGAACTAGGCAAAGGCAGCCACGTGTTATTTTTTTCTTTTTTTTTCTCTCTTTTTCTCAGGGGTTAATTTATTTGAAATAGATACCATTTCTTGGTTTGTCAAATGTGCCTAAATTTAATTCTTTATTTGGAGCGTCATGAATGTTGAAATGTATGCTGGAATGAATACATGGAATCATTATTAGAAACATTGCATATGCAAGCATATTTATTCATAATATTATTTATTACATTGTATAGTTTGAAAGCACTAGAGATAAAAGCAAAAGAGCAATCTTCATTATTTAGCGCATCTCCCACTTCTTCTGAGTAGCTGCTGCTAGCCATACTATTCTTAAATTGAGCTTTCATCTTGGTCTTCCAAAGTTTCTTTATCTGAATGATATTCAAACTCTGGGCCCTCAAGATCAAGATGTTCATAATCTGGGTTTTCATTTGGCATCATCCCATGGATCTCGTCTTCTTTCAGCTGATCTTCTTCATCATACTTCTCTAGCTTCTTGGCATAATCTAGCACATTATTGAAGGTGTTGAACCTCTCCATCTTCATCTCATCTTTGTACCTTTGACTAGAACCCTCCACTAGTTTCACATTCAAGGCTTCCTGGTCAGGTGCCCCACTTACTACCACTTTGACTGCCATCCATCTCAAATAGTAATCCTCAAAGGACTCATTCGAACATTGCTTTATCCCTTCCAGGTCCTATAGAGTGGTCCTTACCTTCAAATTAAAAGCATAGTTCTCTATAAAGGCAGAACATAACTTCTTCCAATCAGACTTTACATTAATCGGCATCCTCATATACCATTTGGAAGCTAGACCACGGAGAGTGGCTTGGAATAGATTAACGATGTGAACTTTGGGAATCACCATACTGGTCATGATTTGGAGATATCCCTTGACATGTGCATGTGGGGATCCTGTGCCATTGTATGGAGCTACATATGGCATTATGAAGTTAGCTGGGAGTGCTTCAAACTTGTTGGGTGCGAACTTGTTAATATCCACATATTGCTTGATGGAGGAAGCAGTGGATTTCCTTATCTTCGGGAAAGAGTTCTCCAGGTCACTGATCTTTGCCTTTAACACTGCCAATTCAGCCTCTTGTTCTTGCAACATTTGAGAGTTCAAGTTCTCAAAGATATTGCAGAATTTTGGAGTATCCAAGATTCTCTTAAGGGAGCAGATAATAGCATCATCATCCGCCATCTTCTTTTTTAGGTTCAGAATTGGAGAAAAATCCTGTGAATGACTCAACTGGTGACATATGTCTAACCTTTGGAGTGCTTGAGATACGTGTCGGCTTGCTTCTTTCTCATTTCCAACCTTTTCATAAAAAATAAAATTAGGGCCTCCCACGTTACAAGGATCCTAATGGTTTTTTTAATGGTTGAATGAATGGATGTTATAAATGTATGAATGATATATATATACATGAATGGATGTATATGTGTGAAATGTCATGGAACATTGAATTGGTTTTGAAAGAGTCAAACATTCAGGGAATATTTAACAACGGTCAGGTATTCGGGGATACCGAACAGGATTATGAATCTTAGTATTCAAGGAATATTAAATGAGATCGGGTGGTCATATATAGTGATAGGGTTTAATTGGGTTATTTGCCACATTCATGGATTACATAAATTCGAGTGTCTTTTAGGGAAAGTTTAACTCAGGGAAGTGTCATTTTAGGAATGCACCAAGATTAGGATCATCTAGGATGCCCCTAGGGTAGGATTATTTTGGTCATTCAAGGAGTGCCAAAAATTTTGTGCTCACTAGACATTGATTCGACAATCACTATGTTGCCTTGGAGTTGGTAAAGTTTTGGTCATTCGGGGAATGCTAAAAAGGGTGTGTCTCACTGGACATTGATTTGGAAATCGCTATGCTGCCTTGGTTTGGGTATGATTTGGTCATTAGAGGAATGCCAAAAAGGTTTGTACCTCGATGGGTATCATTTCAGCAATCACTATATCACCTAGGGGTCAAATATTTGTTGACTGTTTGATAAAAGTTAAGCATTCGAGGAATGCATAACCAAAAGGGTAAGTCTTTGATACTAGTGGAATATCAAGCTTGGTCAAGCGATCACTTTAAGTGTCAAGGTTTGGTTGAGTTTTCTTTCGTGGAAAGCATAACTCAAAATTGTGTCATCTAGGAACACACAAAAGTCGGGGTCATGTAGAATGCCCCTAGGTATTTCAGCCAAGTCATTATAGGAATGGCTTAGCTATTGTGTGTCATGGAAATTAATTTGGTAATCAAGGGGTTCTCTTGGTTGTAGTCATTCGAGGAATGCCAAAAGGTCTGGGCCTCGCAGTCGGGTTTGAGACCACTCGGTGGTCGGTATCAGCTGACTCATTGGTCGAGATTAGATGACTCATTGGTCGGGTTAGATGACTCACTGGTTGGGGCTTAGTGACATACTAGTCCAATATTTGTCAACCATTGGTCGAGTTTGAATTGACTCGGGGATTAAAGGTGACTTTATTAGTCGGGTGAATCACTGGTCGAATTGACTCACTAGTTAGGTTTTGGAATGACTTTAATAGCCGAGTTACTCACTGATCAGGTTTTGAAATGACTTTGATAGTCAGATGATTGACTAGCCTGGTTTTGGGATGACTTTAATAATCGGGCGACTCGCTGGTCAGGTTTTAGAATGACTTTAATGGTTAGGTGACTCACTAGTCAGGTTTAGTCAATCTGGATGACTGAGTGAGTTGACTCGGTGGTCACTCGGGGGTTGACTCAGTGGTCAAGGGTGAGTTGACTCGATGGTAACTTAAAGACTGACTCGATGGCCAAAGGTGAGTTGACTCGATGGTCACTCGAAGGTTGACTCTATAGTTAAAGATGAGTTGACTCGCTGGTCACTCGGGGTTGACTCGGTGGTCGAAGGTGAGTTGACTCTATGGTCAATTGAAGGTTGAATCGATGGTCAGGGGTTAAGCCTACATTGGCCGGCCGGTCTTGATATATTTCAGCTCATGGGCTGAGCCTAGGCGGATTCACTAGTCTGGTTTAATTCGGCTCATGGGTTAAGCCTAGGTAGACTCACTAGCCTTAGTTTATTTCAGTTCATGGGTTGAGCCTAGGTAGACTCACTACTCTTGGTTTATTTTGGCTCATGAGTTGAGCCTAGGTAGACTCACTAGTCTTGGTTTATTTCGGCTCGCGGGTTGAGCCCTGGTGGACTCATTGGTCTCATTTTATTTTGGCTCGCGGGTTGAACCTAGGTGGACTTACTAGTATCGGTTTATTTTTGGTTCCTATGGCTAAGGACGCAAAATGATATGTTAAACATCAATGTCATGGCTGCACAAAGATGTGGTTAGTTTTCATACAATCATGATTTTTATGATGTTTTTAGGTTTATTAATATTTAATAAACCTGCACATGTAGAAAACGGTTAGATCGTGCCTACCGCCCTTTTAACTCCTTTTGGTTACTTCATTTTAGATTCAACAGGGGACTTAGCAGAGTTTGCTCATGTGCACTCATGGTTTTTGGGTAGACCTATGGGAAAGTGTCAACGGTTCATCTATATGCGGGTTTCGGTCTTAGGATTGGGTGCGATTGGGGTACCCTATGCCTTTGTGTACCGAGTCCCAGTGGCCCTAAGCGAACCAAATGAAACTTTTCCACATAGAATATACGTAGGTCGTCTTGCCCTTAAGCGAGCAAGGACCTCGTACGTTACGCAAGGGATGTGATTGGATCCATACCCCTCAAGCCCTAAGCAAACTTGGAGATACTTCACCAAAAGACACCTAAATTGGTTTAGGGGTAAAGAATGCAGATGCTATGCAATCCTAAAATTTGTGTAATGCTGAAATTACCATATATTCCATAATTCCAAAATTTGATTTGAACAATATTTTAATTATCAGGTCAAAAAGAATTTTTTTTATAATAATCGGGTTTCTATAAAAATATTTTTCCCCCAGCAGAGTCGCCATTGTGAGCGGGTGGATGTTTTAGGTGGGTTGCACTCGGGGTGCGGTGCGCGGGGCGCGATCCGATGAAGTTTGAGAAAACCGTGATGTTTGGTTTGGTTTGAGAAAATCTGGTTCGCTTAAATGCGTGTGCCTGTTTTGTAATAAAATACTGAATTTTATTAAAGAGAAAATGATTTTATTATTTTTCACATAAACTTTTTGAGTGTGAAAAACATGAGTTTTTAAAGCAAAAAATGTGATTATATTGAGAAATATGTTTACACATTTTATTTAGAAAAGATATTTTTAAAATAAAGCATTTTTACTTTATTTAAAAATAAAATAGAGTCACCACCCGGTTCAGCTCCACCGGGAATTGTGGTATACTGATCCAAGATGAGATTTTTATACCGAAAAGAAAATCGAGATTTTGAGTTCGGACATGATAGTTACTCATATTGTTCAAATTGTTTGAATTAATATTGAAATTTGAGGTAATTTCTGCATTATAATGGCTTTATTTAAGAATCAAATTCAAGAAATAAAACAGGCATTATAACGGCTTAATAAATAGATATTTTCTACCAAATTTTTGACAGAGTAACGGCAGCGTTTGGGTCTTGGCCTGGAAACTCGGATAGAGTTTCCTCACATTCTGGATGTTTTATCCGTTCATGTGAGCTTATTTACACATATTATAGTTGAAGTGGCTCCAGTGGCTCACTTAACCAGATAAATGAAAATGCAATGTGCAATAATAAAAATAATTGAAAAGAATTTTAATGAATTTAAAGGTGGGCTTAGAGCCAATTACCCTCAATTACCTTTTCATTTGTCCAGGATGACTTGAGAGCCGGTGCGGGACCAAAGTTGTCAAGAGAAAAATGTGGTTTGGTTGGAAGATACATTTAACCCAAATTATGGCTATAATCTTGGATTATTTCTATAGAAAATGCAGGATTTTTGAGAGATTGAGTAGTTTTTAGACCGAAGATCACTGTGAGATCTAGATCTAAAAAGACCAGAAAATGAGTTTATACCAAATGTCGGTGTTAAAGCTCGGATTTGAAAGTATTTTTATAGAGTTTGAGGGCTTTTAGGACTCCTGGAATGATTTTTGGGCGTAAATGGGGTTTTGGTGATTTTTGGATGTGTCAAAATGAGGGGGGGGGGGGGGGGGTGGAGCTCCCTTATTTATGGAAGTGTGGTAATTACATAGGTAATTAGCCGGCGGGCTAATTACCAATCTCACAAAATCTTGCTTTAAATCCCATAAATCCTGCAAAATCTAGGTCAGATATGATTTTTTTTACTGTTAATAGGTAATTACCAGCCCGACTAATTACCTATTTGGCCATGTTTTGATTGAAACGGCCAAATGAGCAAAACTAGTGGCCTTTGGCCTCTAACCCCACCTTATTTTGGCCAAATTCGATCGTTTAAGCCCTCAAAATGGCATTTTTTGTGTTTTTAGGACAATTTTACTATTTGATTGGTTTACTATTTTGACTGTTCGGAAATGGGTTTCAAAGCATTTCAAGATGTAACTTGAAACATTATGAAGAACGAGAATTTTTGGGATTTTTGGATTTTTTATGTGACAATTCAGTCCTTGGCTCCTTGTCTAATCACTGATTGAAATAGGTATAAATCCTCATCGGGCTGAGCGGACCATGCTAACAGCTATAATCTTGGATTAATCCTGAAGGAAATATAGGGTTTACGTCATTTTTAGACCGAAGATCACTGTGAGATCTTGATATGAAAAGATAGGAAATTAAGTTTTTAATAGAGTTTCGGGAGTTTTGGGACTCACGGAATTGAAAAGGGACACAAAGGGAATTTTGGGATTTATATAAAATTTTCGTCTATTGAAAATGAGGAGGCGAGTCCCCTATTTATAATGGGGAGGTAATTAGCCGACGGGCTAATTACCTATCTGACAAGATTTTACATCAGATCTAGTAAAATCTTGCCAAATCTCGGTAAGATTTGATTTTTTTACTATAGATAGGTAAATAGTTGGCGGGCTGATTACCTATATTTGACCAAATTTTGACTTCTTGATTTTTCAGTAGAAAATGATAAATTGGAGCTTCCCTAGAATGTGGATTTTTGAATTTCGGATTTTGGATGACAATTCGGTCCTTTTTGGCTCTTTTGTCTGATCACTGAACGAAATCAGCATTATTCCTCATCGGGGCCGAGCGGACAGTGCTAACAGTTTGCCCCTCGCGTACAAAATTTTTATCGTGAAGGTAAAATTGCACGTACGCCGATGAAAGAGCGACTGTTAAAATCAGTGTTCTTGTGTGATAAGGACTTGAAAACCTTTTAGAAAGAATCAACATTTCTTAATCGATAATTTTAACAAACAAAAAATTTTGCCCCTTCAATTAGGAATGTTGATGAAAATCTCTAAACAAAGGTCCATTGGGGAGTAAATGTAAAAAGAAAAGATACTGGGGATAAAAGAAAATGCTGGTTTGGAAAAATTTATGTCCTTAACGGTGCATAGAAAATTTTGGTCCACCCATTTTAAAACAGGGTTTTGCATGATGCAGAAGATAAGTGAAGGATCATACTTACCTGCAGTGTTGCATCCATTGATTAGTTTTCTCTTCTAGGAAGATGGCACTATCAGCCACGTCTTGATCAGTTTTCTCTACTGAGGAAATGTCAAATATGGTGATCAACCTTCTCACGTGGAGGAAGTATTGTCAAATTTGGTGATCAATCTCTGATATGGGGGGAGCATTGTTAGCTATCATCGAGCATTTTTCTCCTCAGGTAGTGCTACACTGTCTGCAGCTATCGAGCAGTTTTCTCACTAGGGAGTGTGGCACTATGACCCACCATCGAGTAGTTTTATTTACCATCGAGTTGGGCACTATCTGCCATCATTAATCAGTTTGTCTCACTAGGGAGTTGGGCACTGTCTGCCACTGTTGACCAGTTTACCTCATCAAGGAGTTGGGTACTGCCCAAAGCCATTGAGCAATTTGTCTCACTAGGGAGTTAGGCACTGTCTGCTGCCATTGAACAGTTTGTCTTACCATCAAGTTATGCACTATCCACTACCATTGAGCAATTTTTCTTACTAGGGAGTTGGGCACTGTATGCCGCCATTGAGCAGTTTGTCTCACTAGGGAGTTGGGCATTGTCTGCCACTTATTATTGAGATTTCCTGCAAAATACAAGCTGACATGGCACTGCATGTCGCAAGCACACTACATGACACTACAAAACTTAATACTACTTGACTTGACATGGCGCTGCATGTTATTGAAATAAATCAAAATGGCACTGCATGTCATCAATATAAATTATAAAGATCTTGATGGATCCAAAGTCTAGCTATGATTTAAATTTTGAAGATCTGACTGGATCTAAGGTTTGGCTATGATGTTTTGGGGTAAAGATCTCACTGGATCTAAGGTTCGGCTATGATGTGCCTATAGCTTAATTTTGGATCAAGATGATGAAGCTTAGTCTTTTGGAAGAGTTTTATGCACTCTTGTTTAATGATGCGTGTGATGTAGTACATTTACTGATGTATGATGAGTTATGGAAGTGCATGATGCATTAAGTTGGCATTTGCCCCTAGCCAAATTGGGAGGATGCATCACTTAGTAGCTGTTCCCTAGTGAGGAAATGTCAAATGTGGTGGTCAGCCTTCTCATCTGGCAGGAAGTAATGTCAAATAGGGTGATCAATTCTCTCTTTTGGGAGGGGAACTATTGAATTTGGTGATAAGTTCTCTCTACTAAGAGGAGAACTGACAAATTTGATGATCAGTTCTTTCTATTGGGAGAAGAATTGTTGAATTTGTTCATCAGTTCTCTCTACTGGGAGGAAAACTGTTGAATTTGGTGATCAATTCTCTCTTTTGAGAACAATTGAATTTGTCTTGAATGATTGATTTGTTGTCTATGTCATTGGGTAGCCGATATTTTGGTGACTTTGGAGTCTTGTACTACTATGTTTTGATTGTTGAAGCATTTTCTTAGATACCTCTTGATATTAGAAAGTGTCTGAGCTAATTTTGCATTATATTGCATTTTTTGGTGACTAACAATGTCTGCTTGGTGACTTATTGCTTTTGTAAATATGAATGTGATGTGTGATGCATGATATGTGATGTTTATGCAATCCATTTTATGGTCATAGGATGGAATTGTACAGCTGCAAGATGAGGCATGCTTGCTTTGTTCTTAGCAGAATTCTCTTGGATTGTCGGCTTCTCAATTTCTATCATTCTCAGTGATGACAAAAATTTGATTTTTGGATGGTGTCCTAGATGTAGGCTTTATAGCTTCAAGGGATGAGCTTTGTCATTTTCATTGTAGTTGTGTGCACTTTACATCCATTACACTCTGATTGTTGTGATGGCCATGCACTTGACTACTTGAATAAGGCAGCTGTCAGATCAGGCATGCTTGCTTTGTTCTTAGTAGAATTCTCTTGGATTGTCGGCTTCTCAATTTCTATCATTCTCAATGATGATGAAAATTTGATTTTTGGTTGGTGTCCTAGATGTAGGCTTTATAGCTTTAAGGATTGTAGTTATGTACACTTTGCATCCATTACACTCTGATTGTTGGGCTGGCCATGCACTTGACTACATGAACAAGGCAAGCTTTTGGGTCCTTCTCAGCTTCAATGAATTCCTGAGTTGCAAAACTTTTGCCCCTTGTGGCATATAGCATGAGACTGAGCAAGTAAACTCTAGTTGCTTGGATTTATAGAGGTTAGATTTTATTATTTTGACTAACCATGTAGATAGAATGGCATGCATCACCAGTTCTTAGAATTCTTGTGTAGCTGAGTGAAAGAAGATTGTCTTCTCACATTTTGGAGATGTGGGAGATTCATACGCTCGTGCTGATGAAGAATATTGCTCCTTTACGAAGGCTTTGGATTGAGTGGCTGCGCTTGTTGTCATTTGGTGAGTCATTGTGATGAATGACTTTAATTGTTCTTGCATGCAGAGGTTATGCCCTAATTTTTACCTGAACCGAAGCACAACAGGCTTTTTTTTCCTTTGTTTTTTAACCCTAATTTTTGCATAAACCGCCTTTTTTGGTTTTCGATTTATCGGGTTGCCTTAACTTTTGCCTGGACCGTCCTATTGGTTTTCAATCCAGCAGGCTCATTTTTTTATCTTTTTTGGGCATGCAATATAATGAATAAGAGTGCTTACATGAATGTTTCTTTTAACGATTATGTGTATTCATTAAGTGCAGACATTTAACAATTAAACAAAATGACACATCACTGAAAGAAATATTTTTTGGAACAAAAGTTTGGTATCTATTCCCAAGAACATTTTCGCCTGTTATCAACGGCCCTTTTTAGGTTTTACCAGTTGATTTATCTTTTTCTTTTGTCTTTATTTTTGCCTAAAAGCCTTCACTAGCTTTTAGCACACACATTTTTTTCTTTTTTTAGTTTTTGTGGTATTGCCAGAGCCTGTTCTTGTTTGAGGGGTCCATGAACTTGTTTCCTTTGATGTCCCTGATGTGTAGCATTTCTTTTATGAGAATCTGTTTCACCATGTGGGGTCTTCTTGGGTGGAATTTGCCCCTTGCATCAACATGCACTACTTTCATTCGATTTAGGATCGATTCCCTTAATTGTGACTTTGTCAGTTATTTTTGTTGTCCTGGTCGTCCTTTGTTCACGCACCTTTGTAGGATTCGACTTTGACCTATTCATTTGGTTCATGATGGTTTTCTTTGGTAGTGGAAGGATATGTCGTTTTAATGATGTCATGCCTTAAGTTAAGACATTTTCATACAATTGTTTGAAGGCATTCTATTTGCTAGATATTTCTAGCTGATTTGACTTCGTTCATCTGTGTTCTGGAAAATCCGTATCGACTTTCATGCTTCTTATTTGAGTAGCACACCATTTGGAAAAGCAAATCTTTAGAGATTAGTCTCGTCGGATTTGTTGGTTTGGTTTTTGCTATGATTGTGTTATCGATGAGGTCCCTTCTGCATCATACTAGAGTTTCTTGGGAGTCTGCCATCTGATTCTTTCTAGTGTGGCATATAGTAGATTTTGTCTAGGTTGCTTTGAGGCATGGTTCAAGTGATTCTTCTCTTTGTAACTTGTCTGGTGACTTTGAGCAGATTCTCTGATGATCTTTTCTTCATTTGTCCCTACGATTAGTAAGGACATTTAATTAATTGGACATGCTTGATTGAGCCAGGAAAAGGCAACCACATGTGTTTTTTTTAATCTTTTTATTTTCTCTCTTATTCAGGGGTGAAGTTATTTGGAGCGCGTGAGGTTTCGAGGGAGTACACGGGGTGCAGCGTGCGGGGCGCGATTTGGTGCAGTTTGAGGAAACTGCGATGTTTGGTGTGATTTGAGAAAATTTGGTTCACTTAAATAAGTGTGCCTCTTTTATAATAAAATGCTTGATTTTATTAAAGAGAAAATTATTTTATTATTTTTCACGTAAACTTATTGAGTGTGAAAAACGTGACTTTTTATAATCCAAAAATGTGATTATATTGAGAAACATATTTACACATTTTAATAAAAGAAGATATTTTTTAAAAAATAAAGCATTTTACTTTATTCAAAAATATAATAGAGTCGCCACCCCGGTTCAGCTCCACCGGGAATTGTGGTATACTGATCCAGAATGAGATTTTTATACCGCAGAGAAAATGAGATTCTGAGTTCGGACATTATAGGTACTTATATTGTTCAAATTGTTTGGATTAATTCTGAAACTTTGGAATTTGTGGTAATTTTGGCATTAAAATGGCTTTATTTAAGAATTAAATTCAAGATATAAAACGAGCATTATAACGGCATAAATAAATAGAAATTTGCTACCGAGATTTCGATAGTGTAACGGCAGTAATTGGGTTTTAGCCTAGAAACACAGATAGTGTTTCCTAACATTCTGGATGTTTTGCCTGTACATGTGAGCTTATTTACGCATATTATAGTTGAAGTGGCTCCAGCGGCTCACTTAACTAGAGAAATGGAATGCAATGTGCAATAATAAAAGTAACAAAAATGGATTTTAAAGTTGGGCTTAGAGCCAGTTACCCTCAGTTTACCTTTTCGTCTGTCTAGGATGACTTGAGAGCCGGTGCAGGACCTAAGTTGTCAGAGGTTATGATTTTGTTGGAAAATAGGTTTAACCTAAGTTATGGCTATAATCTTGGATTATTCCTAAAGGAAATATAGGGTTTAAGTCATTTTTAGACTGAAGATCAATGTGAGATCTTGATCTAAAAAGACAAGAAACTGAGTTTATACCAAGTGTCGGTGATAAAGCTCGAATTTGGAAGTGTTTTGACAGGGTTTCGGGGCTTTGAGGACTCCCGGCACTGAAAAGTGACACGAAGGGAATTTTGGGATTTATATAAAATTTCCGTCTGTTGAAAATGAGGGGGCGAGTCCCCTATTTATAATGGGGAGGTAATTAGCCGGTGGGCTAATTACCTATCTGATGAGATTTTACATCAGATCCAGTAAAATCTTTTCAGATCTCGGTAAGATTTGATTTTTTTTACTGTAGATAGATAAATAGCCGGCGGGCTTATTATGTATGTTTGACCAAATTTTGACTTCTTAATTTTTCAGTAGAAAATGCTAAATTGGAGCTTCCCTGGAATGTGGATTTTTGAATTTTGAATTTTGGATGACAATTCGGTCCTTTTTGGCTCTTTTGTCTGATCACTGAACAAAATAGGCATTATTCCTCATCGGGCAAAGCGGACCGTGCTTACAGCTGCTTGCTTTGAATGCGGAAAAAAGGGCACTTCAGAACCAAATGCCCAAAGCTAAAAAGGGAAAATAAATATAAGAAGACAGCTATGGTGGCCACATGGAGCAACAGTGGAGGAAGTAGCAGTTCATCTACAACAGAAGAATAGGAGAATGCTCATTGTGCATTCATGGCACTGACTGATCCGAAAGCAGAGCAATTCGAAAGAAAGTCATCCAAGCAAGATACTAAGCAAACTGGGGATTCAGAATCAGAGATAGTTAATACTGAGGTAAACTCTTACTCTAATTCTATTTCTAACCTTGATCTTGCTAGAGCCTTAAAGGTGGTAATCCATAATGTGAGAACGAACACCAAAGCCATAAATTTCATACAACGACAAGTTTTGGAGCTAGCCAAAGATGCTGAAGCAATGTCACAAGACATCAACCTGATGACCACAAAGCATATGGATGTGGTGGAAGAGAATTTCCTGAGAAGTCAAGTTCAGATCTTAAGTGCTAACTTGACAGGGCTAGATAGGGAGCTAACCCTAAAGAAGGAGGCATCCAAAAGGAAACCAGATCATCCACAAAATGGGAGAAATCAAGGGAGACTAGGACTAAGAAATCCTAATTAAAAGAATCCAGTGCTCCTAAATCTCAAGGAAAGAAAAGTGAGCAAGCAACCTGAAGTACAGAGATTCACAGCTGCTCAAAAGGGAAAAGTTAAGGTTGTATTAAATGAGCAACCTGCCAAGCAAAGAAAGAATTACAAAGCAGAAGTTGTACCTCCAACCAGCTTCCAGATACATTCCAGACATACCAGCATACAAGAAGCTGGATATGTTGGAAACTATAGAAAGGAGGATCTAAAGAAGATCCAGAAGAAGCAGGAGCAAAGCAGACCCATCTCAGGGTACAGGTTTTGTGGGAGAAACAATAATGTTACTAAATTATGTAGATTAAAAATGGTTATTATGATATTTTTCCTTGGCCTGAAATGGTTGATAACCCATGAGGACCCAAATCTGATTGGTTACCCACTTGATCTATTTTGCAGGTATGCCTTAGATCCACAGAAGATCAGCATATATGGTACATTGATAGTGGATGCTCATGGCACATGACTGGTGATGAGAAAGCCTTCACCACTCTAATCCGAAAGAAAAGTGGAAAAGTAAGCTTTGCGGATAATAAAAAAGGACATATCATTGGCAATGGAACCATTGGATCTGAAATAAAGATAGAAGATGTCTCTCTAGTTGATGGACTAAAGTTCAACCTGCTTAGTGTAGCACAACTCTGTGATAAAGGAAGAAAATTCACCTTTGACTCTGGAGGATGCTCAATCTATGATAGCTAATCAACTTATTCTTTATGCACATAGGGTAAATAATGTTTATTGTGTTAACATTAAAAATGATAAAGGAATATATGCTTAGTGTCTAGAGAATAAGAATAATGGCTATGGCTCCGGAGGTTGGGACATGTTAGCATGAACCTCCTTTCCAAATTAGCCGAAAAGAAATTGGTTGTGGTTTTGCCTAAGGTAGCTTTTGATAAGGATCACATATGCACTGCACGTTAATTAGGTAAACTTCATAAGAAGAGCTTCCATTCTATCTCATACATACCTTCCAAGAGAGTCCTTAAACTCTTGCACATTGATCTCTTTGGTCCAATCAAACCATTGAGTTTAGGTAGAAGAGAATACTCCATGGTCGTTGTGGAAGATTATTCTCGCTATACCTAGGTGGCTTTGCTAGCTAGCAAAGATTAAGCCTTTGACCAATTCTAAAAAATATTCATCCGGATAGAAGTAGAACATGGCATAAGCATTGCACGCATCTGTAGTGATAACGGTGGTGAGTTAAAAAATAAGCACTTTGCTAAATTTTGTGACTCCAAGGGCATTGAACATAAATTCTCTGCCTCTCATACTCCTCAACAAAATGGAGTTATTGAGAGGAAAAATAGAACCATAGTTGAAATGGCTAGAACAATGCTGAGTGAGAATTGTTTGCCAAAATATTTTTGGGGAGAGGCCGTAAACACAACATGCTATATTTTAAATAGAGATCTCATTAGAAAGTCCTTAGAAAAGATCCCCTATGAAATCTAGAAGGTAAGGAAACCCAAAATTGGGTATTTCAAAGCCTTTGGATGTAAATGCTACATCCTGAACGATAGAGAGCAACTAGGAAAATTTGATCCTAAGTCTGATGAAGCAATTTTCCTTGGCTACTCAACACATAGCAAAGCTTACAGAGTCTATAACAAATGAACCGAAACTGTGGTAGAGTCAATACATGTAGATTTTGATAAGACTAACCATACATGAAGAAGAAATTCAAATCCGGAAGATCTAACTTCAAAAGTTGAAAGCACTGGAGAAAAAGAAGAAGTGCAGATTCCAGATTCCTTCCAGATCAAGAAATACAAGGAAGAAGATGAAGGAATTAATCTCAACTCAGAAGTTCCACAAGATTATCTCAATCATTAAGAGATAAACTTTACAGATAATCAAGAAGAAATTGAAGCAGTTGAGAAACAAGCTCCAGACCAGCATGCAGATCTTCAAAAAGAATCCGGACTCATAGAAATCATCCTGTAGAAGCCATTTTGGATTATGTCCAAAATATAGTCAGAACCAGAGGACAACTCAACAGGTTGATGAGCCACATTGCTTTTGTCTCTCTCATTGAGCCAAAGAAATTTCAAGATGCTGAAGGAGATGAAAGTTGGATGATGGCAATGCAAGAAGAACTAGATCAATTCACCAGAAATGATGTTTAGGATCTAGTGTCACCACCAAAAGGAAACTCAATCATTAGCAACAAATGCGTATTTCAGAACAAGCTAGATGAATCTGGAGTAGTGGTGAGAAATAAGGAAAGATTGGTTGCCTAAGGCTACAATCAACAGGAAGGGACTAACTTTGAAGAAACATTCACCCCTATAGCAAGATTGGAGGCAATCCAGATTCTATGCACTTTTGCATCATTCGTGGGATTCACATTGCTCCAAATGGATGTCAAAAGTGCATTCTTAAATGGACTTATCCAGGAAGAAGTATATGTTAGGCAACCACCTAGATTTGAAGACACAAAGTATCCAGATCATGTATACAAACTAAAAAAAGGCCCTATATGGATTAAAGCAAGCACCAAGAGCTTGGTATGAGAGACTCACTACATTTCTCATATCTAAGGGATATGTCAGAGGCAAAGTAAATACAACTCTTTTCATAAAAAAGAAGAAAGGTGATGTTATTCTAGTCCAGATCTATGTGCATGACATCATTTTTAGAGCAATAGAAGAAAAGATGTGTGAAGAATTTAGCACTCTAATGAAGAAAGAGCTTGAGATGTCCATGATGGGAGAACTTAGTTTCTTACTTGGTTTACAAATCAAGTGGAGTCTGGATGAGATTTTCATAAACCAATCCAAGTACACCAAGGAGATCTTGAATAAGTTTGAAATGGACAAAAGCAAGCCTATGTCCACTCCATGGGTTCAGATACAGTCCTATCCAAGGATTGTGAAGGAGAAGATGTTGATCAGAAGCTATATAGATGAATGATTGGATCACTTCTATACTTGACAGCTAGCAGACCTGACATACGCTATGCAGTTTGCTGTTGTGTAAGATATCAAGCCAATCCTAAGGATTCACATCTAAAGGCAGTAAAAAGGATCCTTAGATATCTCTTAGGAACCACAGAAGTTGGATTATGGTATCCTAGTAATGGGAATTTCACACTTCAAGGCTTCACTAATTTAGATTATGGCAAAGACACTCTTGAGAGAAAGAGTACATCTAGAGGCTATCACTTTCTTTGGGATTTCTTGGTATCATGGTATAGCAAAAAGTAAACATCAGTTGCTTTATCAACCACAGAAGCTGAATATATGGCAGCAGGAAGTTATGTAGCTCAACTTCTATGGATCAAGCAATAATTGGAGGATTATAGAGTTCAATCCTGATGTGTTGAAGTGATGCGTGACAACAAAAGTGCCATTGATGTGTCAAAGAATCCAGTACTTCATAGCAGGATGAAGCATGTAAACATTAGGCATCATTTCATCTGAGATCATGTGATAAAGAAGGATGTTGCATTGGTATACATTCCAACAAATGAGCAAAGAGCAAATATCTTTACCAAGCCACTGAGTAAAGATCAATTCAACAAGCTAAGGGAGTCAATTAGAATGTCCAATCCAATTTAAAGGAAGATCCGAAAAATAATTTGGGATTAGTTTGAAGCTCTATGAGTCAAGGAATCTAGAAAAGAAGAAGAAATTATGTTGACTCTGGATCTGAAATAAAGCTGCCAGCTCAGCAGACAGAAAGGAAAAATGGCAGAAAAAGCGCTAAAAAGTAACTATACACGTTTTGAATTTTAAACATCCATTGGGTGTTACACGCGCGGTAAAATTAAATGGTTGTTTTAAGAATAAACCATTACCATTCTTTGATTTTAACGCCATCTACCTCTCTTATAAATTCCGTCTGCCATGTCATCAATTCAGTTAACTTTAACTGCATCCGGATTACCATTTTACCCTTAATTTAGAAATCCTATAAAACCCCCCAAAATCCCCTTCTTCTTAATGCAAGCAATTTCTACTGTTACTCTGCAAAAATCAATTTCCAAACCCTAATTTCTTCAAAAACTCTCACATGGCAGCCATAATGTTGAACAACAAAATCCAAACGCTTCCTCCAAGAAACATCTTTGTAGAATCTGATCTCAAAGATGAACACTTCACACCCCTCAAGCTCAAAACCAATGACTCAGTAGTTCCCACCGACTATTTGGGAGATAATTTTCTCTTTGATGCAGACCCCTACTCCAAACTGATTAAGGATCAACATCTGGGTGATTTCCTCAAGATCAATTACCCAACTTATCCAAATTTGGTGCGGGAATTCTACTCAAATCTGAGAGTACACTTCTACCATGATGCTCTCGAAACCATGGTTCAAGGGAAGGAAAGCACTATCTCTCCAGAATTCTTTAAGAAGTACCTTAACATGAAGAATTATGGAGTTCAACTAAGGAATGATGGGGATGAACTGCTTGTGAAGTATCACCCCAAGATGTGGCTTCATGCTAATTACTTTGGAGATAAATTCTTAACCTACTTCCTGGAAACACCAAGATATCTCCAACACGCTCTTGCTAAGTTAATCTTGATTCAAAAGGGCTATCTAACCACCGTATCCTCCTTCCAACATTGCATATTATAACACTGAGTGGAGAGCAGAGTGCTGAACATGCCGGTACTGATTATTCACTATCTGAAGTAGCACAGAAACTCCTATGGTGCCCTCATCTCTAGAATACTCATAGCTAATGAAATCAATCTATTTGAATTTCAAGCTATTCAAGGAAAGGAGATTCTTAAGAAGAACTTTAAAAAGCTAAGTTTTGGTGAAACATAGAATGAGGAGAAAGCTAAGAAGCGGAGGGAGGAGGATAACGAGAAAAGCAGGGTTAGGAAAGTAGTTGATCCGAGTAAGAATGCTCCAGTTAATAAGAAGGCCAAAACCACCAAACCTAAAGCACCAAAGCAGCTAGTTTTGTTTCTATTTGATGATGTTGATGAGGATACCCAAACCCTCACTCAATTATTGAGTAAAAGCCTTGAGAAGCCTAAGCCAAAGGGGAGGCTAATAAAGGTAGCAAAAGAAGAGTTGGCTAGGTCAAAAAGAACCAAGGGCAAACATGTGCCCGGATCTACTGAGGAAGTCACTTCGGATGACCCTCAATATAAAGTAATAAAGGAAGCCATCAAGGACAATAACAGAATCAATAAGCTTACCACGGAAGGACCCAGAGGCTCTTCCGGGGCTCAAACCATTCTTGTGGCTCCTACAAACTTAGAAACTATTACTCGTCTTCCAGAAGTAGATTTATCAGTTTTCCAACCCAGAACTAGACCACTTCAAGAAAATTTGCTTAATCCTGAAGTTGAGACCATTAATGAAGAAAGACCCGAAAAGGAATATAAAGAGGGTGTTGAGGACACTACCAAAATGCCTGGGGGAGTGATTAAGAGTCCTAAAAAGGCAAAAGAAGGGAAGACTGAGGACATTTCCAGTCTTTTAGGGGTTATGAAGGTAGAAGGAAGAGAAGCTGCATATGATTCAGAAACGCCAATAAATGAGGTAATCCCTGACTTAATTTCCTTTGATGTAAATGCTGATACTACTATTGTTATTGAAACAACAGATGAAAATCAGGAAAACTTAGATACACACAACCAAAATATATCTAAGGAACCAGTATCCAACCCAAAACAAATCATTTCAGAGGAGGGACTTGGTCTGAGACTTGATGAAAATGCTTCTAAAGCGGATTCAAAGGGCGAGGCCAATCTGGGGGAAAGGTTAGAAGAAAGGCAAAAGGAAGAGGAAGTAGAAGTGGAGGAAGATGAATCATCTGGTACTGAAAGCTCATCCGAATCTAAGGAAAGTTCATCTTCCAGGGAAGCTCACATAAAGAAACTTATCAGTCCTAGTCAGAGAAGATCTGATAAATTGACTACAGCTTTGGAAATGATCTAGGAGGTTTCCCTTGAAAGAAAGGAGGAAAGCCATGTGGTAAAAATTCTTCAAAGTGTGAGTGATTAGTTAAAATCTGTGGAGAGCATGATTAAAAGCAAATCCTTATCTCCGGATCTGAAGCAAGCACTAAGAGAAATTAAAGGATCAGTGAAAGCAATAGAAGAGAAAGTGCAGGATTTCCCCTCAGCAGATCTCATTGTAGATGTATCCCTATCCAAGGTTTCTCCGATGCTTAATAAGCTGAAGATAAGTGTTGCGGCAACCAATCATTTTGTAGATCAAGTCAACATTGGGGCTACAAATAATTACACAACCATAATGGACGAAATCACCTCCTCCTCCTCCGAACTGACCACAGAGATCAAGGAATATCTTGATTCCAAGTTTGAAAACTTGTCAAAATTCATAGCTGAAAAGGATTCCAATTCCACCATCACAAGCCTAAATGAAAAGTAGCAAGCCATATTAGACAAGCTGACACAATTCATTGATGAAGGAATGCCCAAACTCCTTGCCAAACAGATGCAAGACATTGGAATGGAGTTTACAGGCCAAATGAATGGCCAAGATATAGTCATAAACAACCTCAAGGGGGGATTTCACAGACCTAATGACTGTCAACACCATCATTCACAACTACCGCAGAGATATGGGCAAAGAATTTAAGAAAGTGCTATCCAGCTTGTCTAATCTGTCCATCTCCGGATCTTCTTCCTCAACTTCAATTTTGGAAAGCCAACTGCTCCCCGTATTTCAAGATCTTATCCAATATATTGGGGATACAGGCTTCTTCGAATATAAAGGGATAGCTACACTCTTGAAGGCACTTTTCCCTTACTTTGATGAGAAGGATTGCGAACACGTTCTATATATGCATCCATACATCACAAAGTCTTAGTCCTAAATCCAAAAAGTCTTTCAGTCCCTGCATCTAACTCCAGCCACAATTGACACTATCATCGAGCGCAAAAGGAATGGAAATCTAGATTATTCCCTCTATTCAAAGGCATGATAGGAGAGTTGGGATGGCAAGACCTATATGGTTATAGACCCCCACGTTGATGCAAACAGAAAGGGGGAGAGTTTAAAAGGGGAGGGTAAAGCAGAAACAGAAAAGGGGGAGAGGAGCAAAGGAAAGGAGAAGCTTTCGAAAAATGAGTTGTAATAGAAATAGCTATGTAATAATTGTAATAGCTAGAGTTATTTTTCACTAATGTATCCTTGTATCTTGTAATCCAAAACTTCATTGATGTTAACTATTGTTAACAGCAGAAGTATATATAGTGAAAAATTACTATAAAAAAATTGCTTCTAAAGTACAATATGAAATTCTACTACAAAAATCTTAGAAGCTAGAGTTGAAAAATGTTGGGGGAGTTAGGGATGCTAAAATTATGGGGGAGTAAAATTTGTAAATGTCTAAGTATCAAGAATCATACTTATTTCATAAAACCCTCTTTCATTATGCTTAGATGTCTTAGGTTTTTGTTCCATCAAATGGGGGAGATTGTTGGAATCAATGATCTGGAACAACGATAATCCGGATCAGGTTTGAAGTAAACAAAACACCTAAGTACAAAATGACCTAAGTCTCTATACCCGGACAAGTAAACAAAGACACTTAAGTTCACAAAAATTGTATCCGGACAAATAACCAAAACACCCAAAGTCTAAGACAATTATTAAAGTGAAGACAATTACTTGAGCATGAAAGTAAAGCATACGGTTAGAGTTTGGAAAGGAAACAAACTACTAACTCCTTGTACAACAACATCCAGAGAGAGACTGATTGAATAGCATCCGGATATTAAGAGAAAACGACATCCAAAAGACACAATTATAAAGATAAAGGGAAAAAGTTTGGAAAATAACTTTTCCCTCCATCTTTTTGGTCTACAAGTCAAAGATCCTTTCTCCACAAGCAAGACAAAAATGATAGCTTGCACTTTTCAGAAAAAGGACAAAGGACTAACTCAGGAAAGAGAAAAGGTAACAACCTTTTTCTCATAGACCAATAAGAAGGGCACGTGATACACACATTCCAGACTACTGGCATAAAAGTTGGTGAATCACTAAAATACAAGGAAATGATCATTGACAACTTTTCAGCCTCAATTCCAAGGATTCAAATGGGTCAAAATCTATGTCTAACGGATTGATCAACGGTTCTGGAAGTGCCACATATTACCTTATCAATGGTGAAGATCTAAATCAAGTTCAATAACCCACAATAGCTACATTTATGATAGACACCCATAAAAGGGAAGGTTCACAAGTTGAGAATGTGCTGGTTGATTTTAAGAAAGCATACACAAGAGAATTCACTAAAATCAATTAGTTACTTAATCACTCCGAAGAACCAAACCATTCAAAATTTGTTTGTAAGGATTCCTAAGTGAGTTATGAACTTAAGCAACTCCAAAACCAAAACCTTTGAGAAAACCATAGTGTAAAAGATCTCCTACTTGGTTGAGTAGTGAGATTGAGATATAGCTTGAAGTTGGTGCTTTGAGTGGGATCTCCTTATACGACTCAACTTAGGTTTGGGTAGAAATCTAAGTGGTATATCCTACTAAAGATGAAAGGACTTAACTAGGAGTTAGTAATTTTAGTGGTATATCCTAAATCTAGAAGGGGGTACCATTCGGAGATAAATTGTAATGCTTGATTCCTGCCAGTTGGAAAGGAATCCACTAGTGGAAAAGCTCGTAGGAAGGAAACTTTGGGGACTGGATTAGGCAGGGTTGAACCAGGATAAAATCCCTGTGTTTGATTTTCTAACTCTTTACTTGCATTATATTTCATATCTGCATCATCCGGACCCATTACATCCAGAACATAATCAAACTCGCTACACAAAGACTTTTTAAAGTCTGTAAATTCTAAGAAAAAGGATCATCCACCCCCCTTTGACCTTATTTAGACCCTCACAGGGACCGATACTCATTACTTAAGTTCATTCATTAGAACTAAGTATTTGCCTGAGAGTTCACTCATTCTACTGAGCAACTTAACCTCTGAATTAGTCATAATATTGAACGTTTCAATGCTGAGCAAGTTTATCAGTCTATAAAACTCTTAATATGATAAATCATAATGAGTTGGTCCAACAATATAATATTCCTAATTTCTAAATATAAATACATTTCACATCACATAAATGGAAGAAAAATTATTTATGCATATTTAATGAATCAAACTAATAAGGCCCGGGGACCTGACGGATTTAACTTCTACTTCTACAAAAGTTTTGGGATGACCTCAAAGGGGAGATAATACACTTGTTCGAGAACTTTCACACAAGTAATAGATTGCCAGAGTCTATTAAAACATCCCACATGATTCTAATTCCAAAAGTTCCTGGGTCGTGTACTCTGACTAATTATAGACCGATTGCTTTGATCTATGGTATGTACAAATTGGTGGCTAAGGTGTTCGCCAATTGACTATAGCCTTGTCTTTCGGAGTTGATATCAGAATCACAATTTGGCTTTATAAAGGGTAGAAATATACACGAGTGTTCTTTTATAGCCTTGGAAGTACTCCACTCAATGAAATCGAATAGACAATTGTGTTTGGTGCTAAAATTAGATTTTCATAAGACCTATGATACTGTGTCTTGGGATTATATTAATAAGGTAATGGAAAGGATGAAATTTAATGACAAGTGGATTTCATGGCTGAGAAATTGCAGAAAACAATCAACTACTTCCATCCTTATTAATGGAGTCCCTTGCGATCCAATCCGTATCCGGAGAGGAGTAAAATAAGGTGATCTGCTGTCTCTGTTTATTTTCTTGTTGGCTGTGGAAGGCTTAAAACAGCCACTAGATTCCAGCATTAGAGAGGGCCTACTTCCAGGGTTTCGAATTGATGGTTCACCAAGGGATGTATCTGTGTTATAGTTTGCCGATGATACAGTTTGTTTTTTACCTGCTAATGAGGATGTATTGCCTATTTTTATCAGATTACTGCAGTGTTTTGAGTTGATATCAGGCCTACGGATTAACTATAATAAGAGCTCGATAATGGGGATAAATTTCCAGGATCAGATTTTGCACTCATGTGTGGATTATATTGGATGCAAAGTGGAAAAATTTCTGATTTCTTATTTGGGTGCTCCGTTAAGATGAAAACACTGCCAATATCGGCTTGGAACCCACTAGTGATGAAATTTCGGAATAGACTTGCGGGGTGGAAAGGAAATTGTCTGTCATATGGGGGACGGTTGGTTCTGATTAAATCAGTGTTAGGTTCACTTCCTATCTATCTTATGTCCTTGTATAAAATGCCGAGAGGAATCATTGACAGGCTTCATTGCCTTATAAGAAATTTTCTTTGGAAAGGAGATTCGGGTTCACGAGGGGTTAGCAAAGTGTCGTGAAGTTCTATTGCTCTACCTAAAGAGTTGGGTGGCTTATACATTAGGGACTTCAAACTTGTTAATTGCAGTTTGCTATTAAAGTGGCTTTGGAGACTACGTATAATTAGTCACAATTCTATGTGGTTTGAGATTTGCGTTCACCGGTATGGCATTGCATCGTGGACAGATTTTGAGAGAGTGGAGTGTCGCATTTTGTCCCTAATTTGGAAAGGAATCTTTTCGTTACGTGTTAAAAATGGACAGCTATGGACTCTATGAAAAAACAACTCGAGTATATGTATTGGAAATGGAGTTTCATCCTCCTTTTGGCACGACAATTGGACTTCAGATCAACCCCTTTATGTATTATTCTCGGACCTATATCCTATTAATAATGATAAATTCTGCAATGTCCAACATGGATATGAGAGGTTGTTTGGAGCGGAGGCATATGAATGACCCTTTTGGAAACGCAACTTACGTGTATCAGCTAGAGAGCAATGTGGGCAACTGAAAACTTGGTTTTTGGGGGCGTGCCCAACTCTTTTTGATGTTGAAGATTTAAGTTCAACGACTGTGGATAGGGTGGTTTGTGCTTTCCCTTGGGTAGCAGATCGTGTTACATGGATTGGTGAGGCTAGTTAATAGATCTTTTTGCCGTTATTATTATCGACCTCCAAGATGGAATGTGCCATTACTGAATTTTGATCGAGTGTGGGAAGCAACCTTTCTACCAAAGATCAGATTCTTCGGATGGCTTGTATTTCATGGTAGATTACCAACAAGATCCTTCCTTTATAGGTGACAAAGCAGGGGAGTGGAAAATGACGAATGTCCCTTTTGTGGTGTATGCGAGACGATGAACCACGCCCTTTTTCTCTGTCCGCAAAGCTTAAGAACTTGGCACCAGTTATTTAATCTTTTCGGGCTAGCAGTTACCACTCCATCATCGGCTTGGGAGTTCTTGGAACTATGGAGATGTCATTTTAATGCTGGTCCTAACCGGGATTTTGCCACATCATTATGGAAACAAAGAAACAGAGTTGTATTTGATAGGGGTGCGGGCTCGGAAGACATTTTGATTACGAGCATCTATTATTGTTGGTTTTTATTTGTGTGTAAAAAGCGTAATATTGGTTTTGTAGTTTCGGATGTCTTTACTTTTCCATAACATTTACTCGCATGTAATTGACATTATTGATCACATCTTGTGATTACTTTTGAATATATAAATACCCGTAATAGCTACATTGGCTGTTAATGGGTATCTTCATTCAAAAAAAATGAACAAAACTAATAAAAATTTAATAAACCATTAAAATGACTAATGTATCTTTGATAAAATTATTATTATTATTAATTACCACTCTATAATTTCATCAAAATCTAATCTCTATCCTATTTAATATAAGAGTAAATTAGAGAAAAATTTGTGAAAGTTGTATTGATATTCTAAAATAAGAAATAAAAGGAACAAAGATAAAAAGTCTAAAATGACTAGTTTTTAAAACCGGAGGGAGTACATAGTTTGGATAAATTATCAAACTATTTTGACATGTGAAAAATATAACTAACTAATTTTGCCAGCTGTATGTAATAACTAACGAAATTGACTATTGCAGTTGCCAAGCTATTTATCTTTCAATTTATCAAAAGTAATAAATACGCACTTAGGGTGAGTTTGGCTAAGCTTTTTTAAGTAACTTTTTTTGAAAAACTCCATTTTCAAGCTTTTCATAGAAGCAATAGATTTTATTTTAGAAAAAAATAAATCAGACAGTTTGTGAGCACGAGCTTTTCGATCTTCATGGAATGATGATGACTTTACTGCTTGGACCTTTTACAGATCCGGTGGATTTATTTTTCTTGTTCGAGGCATGCTTGGAGATATTCCTCTTGATGATTTTTGGACTTGATCGCGCCTAATTTAATTTAATACCTTAAAAAATATTTGAAAGGCCATAAAATTGCATATTTCCCTTTTTTGTGGTCCCCCACCTCGCCGGCCAGAGCTGCCGCACTCCTCACCACCGGAGACAATGAGCGCTCCGGTGGCGGCTACTACCACCGTTGTGGCGGTAGCTACCACCAGGATGGCCACACCCGCTACTCGTGTGGCGGCCACCGCTGTAGCGGCGGCGGCGGCGGCGGTCACCTTGGCACGGGCTGCACCAGTCTTTGCCACTTCGCTCCTCCTCTCTCCTTGTGATTGGGCCACGATTTTTTTCTGAAAATTCACTCGAAGTCGCTGTATTTTTTGAGTGAGGAACTATTTAAACCCTGCTTGGAGAGAGAATTGCAGATTTTTTTTCTCACGATTTTGAATTAGAAATCTATTGTGAGAGAAAAATAAGAACAAGAGAGAGAGAGAGGTAAGAATTAGAGAGAGAAAGCTTTAGAGAGGCATAAAATTGAGTTTAATCTTCTCTAATCTCGGTTTTTAGTTATTCTTTAGCTTAATCTCATAGCTTAAACATTAAAAATCGATTAGAAATCATAGGTAAAATGGATTGAATAGGTTTAGAGACTTATTTTCCAAATACTACCTAAAATTTTGTCACTATTTCTGTCACGATTTTTGACTATTTCGTCACAAAATCATCAAAGGGATTTTACGACGATTGATTCGAGTCTCTGAAGATAGATTCATGGCCTAGAGGTAATAAATCTGAGTTTCTTTACCCATTTACTCGCTTTTCTTGTTCCTTAGTTATTGTTATGGTGATCTTTGGGGTCTTTTACCCATTTTTCTCTCGGTACTTTTACAAAACCATAAAAATCCCCAGAACCGCTACAAGGGTAACCCTCACAGCCACTGCTCTAGCCCTCAACGCCACACCTATGGCGGTGAAGGCCAGAGTAGCGGTGGTGACCTCTACCCTTGTAGAGGTCCCGGTCATTTTTTAGTATTTTGGGTTCTTCCCCAAATCCATAAATTAAATATCATTTTGAGTGTTTTAAGTCCAGATCTATTGAAATAATGTTGATTTCGACTTAGAATATCGATGATTTTGAGTTTATGGGTGCAAAAATACCCGGATTTATGTTGGAAATCAGTTTAAATCGGCATTGCTAGAGGGGGAATTATCCCCGCACCACACCGTTGGTGGTCACCGCCGGAGCAGCGACGGGGACGACCACCCCTCCAGCAATGGTGGTTTAACTGGTCTTTGGCTCCTTTTCGGTTCTTTTTTTGTGGTTTTTCATTCTCTTTTATTGTGTTTTTCTGACCGATTCACAGCCGAAAAATTTTCTAAAAATTCTAATTATTCTGAAACAAATTAATTTTTTTTAATCTGATTTATGTATTTAATTGATTAAATAGTCTCTAATTGCCTAAAAAACGTGTTTTCAACTCTAAGAATTCATAATAAATCACCTTCTCTTAAATAAAAATCCAATAATTAACCGGAATTATTTGTGCCGTGATTATGCGCGTTAATGGGATTTTTTCCACACTACGTACCATATCTGTGCTAACCGATATTCGGATGCAGGTAGATTTAAGGTTAGATGTATGTTAGGCCTTCGGGTATCATTTGTTTTATCGCATATAATAAATGTATTGAAATTTGTAAAGCCTTGTAATAATTTATTTATTTCTTGCTTATATTTATTTGTCGATTTTTGCATACTGCATTGCGTGATGAATGGATATTATTAATAGAAAACTTTAAATTAGGGGATTTAAATTCGCATAAGAATGTAAGAAACCTTTATTGAAAAATAATTGATTTGATTTATAAAATGAAGAATAGACAACATCATCCGAGATCAGAATCTCTAATTAAGGTGCGGTCTACCACCCAGTGGGAAAATCGTACCCAAAATTCCCAGTCGAGCTGAACTGGGTGGTGACTCTACCTTAAGGATGAGATTCTGATCTCGCCTCCTCTAACATATAAATTGGACTTAAATTCAACTTCAACATCATCTTCACAAATATTTTCCTCACGCCTAAAATGAGGGTCAATCTTCCAGCTCGCTTCACTGCGCATTTATGTTTTCCCTCTCCCTAATTTTCAAAGGGGTCGGAAAATGGTTGCCTGCTCACAGTGGCGCCTTTTAACTCAAAACTTGAAAAACTCTTTTCTTTTTGATAATTTATTTAAGGATTTAATGATGTGTCGAAATCATTTTTAAATCAAAGCTTCTTTATTTCTTATGCCTTTTTTTTATCCATCGTGTAGATTAGAGGACTCTAGGTTAGGGTGCCCATTTTTCACCCTGTGAAGCCCACTTACATCACTTATGACCTTTAGGAATTGAGGATATTTTATGGGTGGATCACTTGTTTCAACGAACACGTAATTCCTACGATAGCACTCATTTGAGTAGTGGTTGAGTTACGTGGAATCAAGGTAAATGAGAGCCTTCTACATTGTCAGCAGTTTAAGACCATGAACCGAATTAGATAAGCCATAGCAAATTCCCCTTAGGAATTACCGAAACAAGCATGTTTTAGAATTAGGTCGCATACTCTCTTGCCGTTCGTTGACATTAGAGTTAAGCCCAAGATTTTTGAATGGCGTTGCGAGGGAGTCATAAGATTGGAAGATGTATCGTTTATCGTGTGCTACTTGTGTTGTGGTTATTAATGCAACAACTATGCATATGCCGTATGTGGCTGACCTTTTCTTTTATTCTTTTGTTTGCCTCTACTCTCCCTTCACTTGAAGGGGGAATTTAACAAAATTCCTAAGATCATTTGGGTCCCAAAGAACCATACCTAGCCCGCTAAGGAATAGTGAGGGATTCATGCGTCTCATGTATTTTGGTGATGAGCTTCGCATTATGAGCCTTTCTGCTCTCTATCCCTCTAAGCCACCCTATGTGTATGACATCCATCATTCGAATAAATGCAAACCATTCATTTCATTCATGGTTCGATTTGGGCTGATCAGCTTCTGATTTCTCAGCTAGGTCTAGATGTCCTCGCCATCGCAGTATAGTTTGGTCCAGGCTCAATCGTTATTTGATTCGTCGTCCCATGGGTTCAAGTTTAGTGGCTCTATAATCTGATTTTTCAGTCATCTTTGGTATTCCACCAGTTAGTAGGGTTCCGTCTGAGGGTACTCCTCCTAATCAGGTCCAGTCTCAATTAGGTAATGAGATTACCGGTGCTATGGCTATGTTCCTTCAATCTGACTTGTTCCATAGTTCTATCCAAGGGCAAGTCTGTTCAATGTTAATAGAAGGGAGGAATGATAAGAGGCCATCAGGGCCAGTGGTTCAAGCTCAGGGACAGCCAGAGCTCACTCAGAATGGGTTAGTCCATGTTGTACCAGTTTCGACTCAGGCTCTAATTCTCGTGGTTCCCCCTTTGCCACCTATTCAGCCGAGTCAGTTTCAGTTTAGGCAGACTTCCATCTTGCCACTTCCGTCCTTTACTCCACCGACCTTTAATTTTCCACCTTTAAACCGAAGGCCTATAGCTCAAGCTCTTATTTTCCCCACTTTCTCAAGGGGATTTACTCCTCAGATGACTGCGCCTTCTAGTGGTTTTGTCATTCCCCCAACGCCACTAACTTCCTTTGCACCATCTTCTCCTAATTTTGTGGTCACCCTGAGGGGAACCACTTACCCTCAGAATCCTTTTTCCCGTTCTCAGGTTGTTATTTTGGCACCTCCACCGCCTTTTCAATTTGGAGCTACTTTAGCTCCCAATGACTAGGTCACACAATCTCTGGGTGTGACATGAGAATTGGAGGCGATGTTGAGGCAGTTGATGGCCGTGAACTATAAGAAAGAAGAAAAGAAAGATGAGGATTGGGTTCCCAAGAACTTTTCCATGCTGAGAATGGAACCTTACACTAGTGAGGGGCCTCCTAAGTCCCATATTATCATATACAAACGGATCATGTGAGTCCAGAAAATTGGTGATAAAGTCTTAGCCAAGTTGTTTCCTTATACTTTAGGTAGGCCAGCTCTCGAGTGGTACAATACTCTTCCTAAAAACGTGGTTCGTGACTAGAAGCTTCTCTCCGAGGCTCTAATTGGTCATTATGGTTTTAACTCAACCATAGAAACTACTATTTAGCATCTTTAGGTGGTTAAGCAAAAGCCAGGAGAGACTTACAAGTCCTACTTCAATTAGTGGATGGCCATCTAAGTAATGTTAAAGCAGAAGCTCAGTCTGAAGGAGATGATCCCGAAGCTCCTTAATGGATCTCTCCCAAACTTTTGAAAAGAAATGGAAACAGATTCTTATGACTCGTATATGAAGGTTTTTGAGAAAGTTGAGAAGATTGAGCGTCGTGAAGAGAAAGAGAAGGTGAATAAGTCAAGTGGGAACTAGCCATGGTATAGGAAGAATGAGTTGAATGAAGTTGCACCTGCTCTTGCTAAAGGTAAATTTCCTGCAGTACAAATAGTAGTAAGAGGAAGTGTCTGCAGTTTAAGTCGCCCCTCCTCAGCAAACATTTGTATCTCCATGGAAACTACCTCTTGGCATCATCTTTTCTAGGATGTATGAAGCAGGCAAGTTAAAACCTTTCCGTTATTATAGAGCTCCTCGGCTAAACGAGAAAGGAAACTTTTGCAAGTTCCACATATAGAAAGGGAATCAAACTGATCAGAGTAGAACTTTGGCTTCCACCATCACTCGTATGGTCAAGGAAGGGAAAATTGAGGAACTAGTTAGGAAACTAAGCACTATAGAAAACCCTCTGCCTAACTTTGAGGGCAAGGTCACTATGATCAACCCTTGTCTTAGTGGAGAATCTTATCTAAAGATGATCTCTGCAGAGTTCATGCTAGTTATCGGCTCTGGTCTACTTTCAAACTTTGTGTTTGACATGTTCTTATAGTCTAATCCTATGGTAAGCTCCATGGAGATTGAGGAAATGGGGCAAGAAAATGAGACCAAGACCAAAAGTGTGGAAATGGTTAAGGAAGCACCATTTAATGTTGATGATTATGTACTAAAAGGGGAATATTCTGATGAGGAGCTCGAGGGTTTCAACGTGGATGAATATGAGCTTCAGGACATTATGCTAGCTTACAAGGAGCCCGCCTACTTGTTAGAAACTCCAGCCCCCAAGAGTGTCAAGGTTGATGGGATTTTGAATGTCACTCGAAGCGGTCGGGTATATTAACCTAAGGATAACCACCTCTATCTTCAGAATGATCCCATCTGGAAACCTGTTAGAACTACCACTAAGCCAGTATCTCCACCTCCTTAGGTTGAGACGAGTCCTGACATCAACCCTCTTATAACTCAATTGAAGAATACATAAGCCTACTTCAGCATCTGGCAGCTAGTCCTCGGTTCTGGTGATTACCGTAAGGCTCTTATTAAAATGCTTTTGGAAAATGAAGCAAAGCCTACCATTTCAGCTTTGAGATGTGTAGAATGATAGACAAAGGGGCTTCCAGTTCTGAGAAGTGAGGATGGAGTTGTTCTTTCTTGCAGGGATCTCCAGCCTGAGGGGATCGACAACAATCGCGATCTATTCATCTGTGTCCAGATTCTAGATCGAACTATCCCCTATGTCATGGTTGATGATGGGTCCAGTTTAAACATCTGTCCGCTAAAGATACTTCCTCACTTTGGTCTATCCGAGGCCATGCTTGAAAAATCTAATACCATCATTCGTGCTTACGATGATTCAAAGAGGGGTGTGATTGGTGTGTTTGAAGCCAAGGTGACCGCGGGGGAAGTCACTAGCAAAGTACAATTCACTATTTTGGATATTCCCATTACTTATTCATTGCTCTTGGGTCATCCTTAGATCCATGTTTTGGGAGCAGTGGAAGGCTCTATGTCATTGAGGCTGATCAAGTGTCTGTGATGGCCGTTATTGAAGCCGACGAGAAATCTAGATTTTGAGTGGCTGTCATCCATAATAAAAAGCCTAAAGTCCTTTACTACAAGCGCTATTCATCTATAGCTAGAAAAATGAAGAAGAAGGGCGACCATGTGCCAAGTCAGGGGTTAGGCAAAGGCTATGGGGGGATAATTGATCCTATCCCAATCAAGAAGTTCCCATTGCAAGCTAGTTTTGGGTACACCACAAAGAAAGTTTATAGGCATCTTCACCCCATGTACTGTGGACTGATTAATGTTTGTGAAGTCCAAGGAAAAAGAGCCTATAAGGGGGAACCAAACCCTATCGAGCATGGTGGTTAAATATGGCCAGGTTTTGAAATTTTTAGAGATGTGTATGATTTTGAGAAAGGCTGCTTTATTGGTGAGGAGGAGAATCCTATCAAGCTTGTGTCTGTTGTTGAATCCGATAAGAAAGGTAAAGGGAAGCTGTATCCAGATTTAGATGAAGAGAAATCTACCGATCATGAAATTGAAGATTTTGTAGCCACTATGTCCAAGGCCATGTCTATTCTATTGAAGAAGAAGTGGAAGAAGAATGATGACGCCAATCCTCTAGCCAAAGCTGTGAAGAAGATCGCGAGATCTCTAGCAAAGGAAGGAGATAAGTTAAGTTCTGAATAAGAGAAATCTCTGGGTCTCGACTTGGACGACCTACTCATGGAACCTACCGAGGGTGTCAACTCCGCTGATGCCACTATTCAAGGCCCTCCGCATGAGGAGGATGACTCTATCTATGATGATGTAACCTTTAATATTTTTAGTGTTTTTGATGAGAACAATGTAGCTTACAATGCTTTTACTTCAATGAAAGATTCTAATTTTTCTTATTTGCTTGATGTTTTGCCCGAAGGGCCCATGCATTCATTTAATCATAAGCATAATGTTTTCGGTATTCATGATGTTTCCTTAACTGAAATAAATTTGAGTATAGATGATAACCCCAAAATGGTAACCATTTCTAATGACTTAACACCTAAATTAAAAAGAGAGATAATCAAAGTGCTAAAAGATCATGTTAACGCTTTTGCTTGGTCGCATATGGACATGCCTAGTGTTGATCGTCATTTTGCCTAGCATCACATCCCGACCGATCCTACATTCCATCTTGTCAAGAAAAAGTACTGCAGGATGAGACTAGAATGGGATGACAAAGTCAAGGCATAAGTTGATAACATGATTAAAGCCAAACACATCGAAGTCATTAAGTATCCGACCTAGTTATCCAATATTGTCCCGATTGCGAAGAAAGATGGAAGAGTGAGGGTTTGTGTGGATTATCGAGATCTAAACAAGGCTTCATCGAAGGATGACTTTCCTTTGCCGAACATCGATGTACTAATCCATAACGCCACTAGAGCCACGGTGTACTCGTTTATGGATGGCTTCTCACAGTATGATCAGATTCTGTTGGACATAATCGACAAGGTCAAGACAACTTTCATCATAGAATGGGGGTCTTCTGTTATCGGGTTATGCCATTTGGTATGAAGAATGCTGGGGAAACCTATCAGCGAGCCATCACCACTATCTTGCATGATATGATCCATAAAGAAGTAGAAGTCTATGTGGATGACATGTTGGTTAAGTCTTCCACCAAGGAAGAGCACCCCGCAGTTTTAGAAAAGTTTGTGACTCGCATTGAGAAGTACAACTTATGCCTTAACCCAAAGAAGTACATTTTTGGGGTAACGTTAGGAAAGCTTTTGGGGTCATGTGGTTAGTCAGAGAAGAAATGAAATGGACCCAGACAAAATTAAGGCAATCAGGGACATGCCCGCTCCAAAAATAGAAAAATAAGTTTGATCTTTCCTCGGGTCTATTTAGTATGCTAGTTAGTTTATCGCTTGCCTCACTACCATTTGTGAGCCGATCTTTAAACTTCTAAGAAAGCATTAGCCAATCATGTGGGATGAGCATTGTCAAAGTGCTTTTGATAGAATCAAGACCTAGCTTCTTAGCCTACCCGTCCTTCGACCACTCACCCCCGGCAGGCCATTGATTCTGGACTTAGCAATAGATGATTCGACAATAGGGGCAATGTTGGTTTAGGAAGATGATAGCAAGCGCAAACACATCGTATACCACTTGAGTAAGAAATTATTGGATTATAAAACCCGTTATTTAATAGTTGAAAAAAATTGCACTGCCATTGTTTGGTTAACATAGAAGTTACGTCACTACTATTAGTCATACAGGATCCAAGCCGTTGCCAAGGTGGACCCGATGAAGTATCTCTGTTACTCCACGAGTTTGGCCGACAACCTTTCACGATGGTTAATGTTACTTTTTGAGTTTGATATTGAATATGTCACAAGGAAGGTTATAAAAGGCCGTGCATTGGCTGAAGTTTTGGCAAACCAAGCTCTCAAATCTGACTATATTGAGAACTTAGACTTTCCAGACGAACAATTAGCTATGATTGATGTCGTACAACCAGTATGGACTATGTACTTTGATAGGGCCGTGAATAATTTTGGCGTGGGCCTTAGAGTTATCATTTTCAATCCAGAAAATGATGTCATTCCTTTGTCTAAATAATTGGAATTCACAACAACCAATAATAGTGCCAAATATGAAGCTTGTTTATTTGGTCTAGAAGCCTTATTACTCATAGGGGCAAAGCATGCTTCAGTAATTGGAGATTTGGCTTTGGTAATCCGTCAGGTTGTTGGAGATTAGGACATCAAAAAAGAATTGCTCAGACCTTATGTAGACACAGTTTAGGATTTGTCAGTAAAATTTGAGGCTTGTTTATACCAACAGGTGCAACGAGATGAGAATCAGATGGTCAATTCATTAGCCATACTGGCTTTGATGTGGGAAGGGCCGCAACTCCAACCCATTCGTCCTCTGATTCTGGTTTCTACCAAAGTTCCTTACCATTCGCGCGACGTTACCCAAGTCCTCACCATCAGTGCTGAACCCTACTGGTATTCAGACATTGTCTAAAATCTTTGAAATGGTCAGTACCCTGAGAATGCTACTGACTCTGACCATACTACACTTCATAAATTAGCCTTTCAGTTTTGGATTTTCGACGATGACCTCTTTAAAAGAACTATGGATGGCTTGTTACTTTGATGCCTAGCCGAGTTCGAGGCATGTCAAGTGGTAAGTCAGGTTCACGTAGGTGATTGTGGACCACACATGAATGGGATGTCCTTAGTAAAGAAAATTCAGAGAATGGGATACTTTTGGTTAACCCTTATAGCCAATTGTGTCTCCGAGGTCAAGCATTGTCATCAATGTCGGATATAATGTGATATCAAACATCTTCAGCCAACCGAGCTTCATAGTTTATCTACTCCTAGGCAATTCTAGGCATGGTGGATAGATATAATTGGCGAGATTCAGCCATCCTTAACTAATGGTCATTGTTTTATCATAGTCATGGTGTATTATTTTTCTAAATGGTGGAAGCCGAATCATTCACCAGTATCACCACCAAGAAAATGGCCAAATTCATTGAAAAACACATCTTCACTCGGTACAGTTTGCCTCACCACATCGTGTTAGACAATGGGGTTCAATTTCAAAGGGCAACCGCTGATCTGATTGAGAAGTATGAAATTGAGTACCAAAGATCCTCACCTTATTGACCTCAAGGCAAAGGTGCAGTTGAAGCCGCGAATAAGTCTATCAAGAAGATCCTCTCTATATTACTGGTTATCGAGATTGAGTTGATAAGCTTCCATTTGCTCTCTGGGGGTACTGAACGAGCATCAGAACTTCAATGAGCCAAACACCGTTCTCTCTGGTATATGGATAGAAGCTGTCTTACCCGTAGAAACTGAGATGAAATCTTTGTAAGTGGCACTTGAATCCAAGTTAGAGAAGGGTGAATGGACAAGAGCGAGATTTGAGCAACTCAATACTATGGACGAGCAATGTTTGAAAGCTTTAGATAGTCTTCAGATGTACCAATAGTGTAGGGCCAGGGACTATAACAACCGGGTCAAACATCACAAGTATCCATTGAAATCTAGTGATCTTGTTCTGAAGCAGGTCAAGCATACCAATATTGACCCGAGGGGGAAGTTCCAACCGAAATGGAAAGGAACCTATGTAATTAAGAAAGTTCTCAGTAAGGGTGGTATGAAGATTATGGACATGGATGGTAATGAATTCATGAACCCTATCAAGCAAAATCAGTTGAAGCATTATCAAATCTAAATTAAAAGATTTAAATCAGAAAAGCGGCATAAAAAAATAAATAAAGGAAATCACCAGATGAGTAGTCCTCTATTGATCGGGCAAAAATTAGGGTGTAACCTGCTGTTTGGTACTCTACAAGCCATTTAGCCAAAAGTTAGGGGTGCAAGAATGGCCCGCTAGACTAAAAATTCGAAAAGGACAGTCTAGGCAAAATTTAGGGTGAAAATGAGCAAAGAGAGTGTGTTAGTGAGAAAACCTTTTTAGGCTAGTTAACACTAGAGTTTGGGTCAATAGAAATGGTTATCATCACTATATACTCAAACTTAATTCAATTAATGGAAATGTCTCTCATATCGAATCCTTATGTTCATGTGCAAATGAACATACTAGGCCCTGAAGGAGAACTGTTACAGGTAAGTTGAATTCGAGGTCCCTTACGATCCATTCAATAACTAGCAATAACAACAAAAACGTAATAATAAAAAGCATAAAATCTGATAGACTAAAAACATAAAGGTCTATGTAGAAGCCGAAAAGGTCTACTCGATTGAAAACCCGGAAAGGGCGATCCTGGAAAAAGTTAGGACATAAAAAGAAATAAATAATGTCTGATGGACCTAACACAATGTTGGGTCTATGCAAAAGTTAAGACAGATAACATAAAGACAATGTGATTCTCATCAATCACGCCAATGGGCCTATGCCCTCATCATCATGGTCAGAGTCGTAAAATTGGGAGATACTCTTTACTACTATGGATAGAAAGGGCTCGAGCCCCTCTTGCTAGCATCTCCATGCATGCCATGATCTCTATAGATCCTCCCGAGACCATAATATCAAAATATCATGAAGCCATCCTTGGTAGGTACCATCGATAGTGATAATGTCCAGCCGATCATAATCTAGAACCCTATATCTTGCCTCTCATCCTCACACATCTCTAGCTAGCTTGATGAAGCTATCACTAAATGGCTGACTTGTGAACCCTATCAAGTGGATTGGGACCCTTTGTCAATCTCCCCACTGACGACACAAATGATAAGGTGAATAGTGTATGAACTGCCACAGCCTCGCAAGCTATACACAGCTACCACCAAAGTCCACCAGCACATCAGTAATCCTCCACCAGCGATACATCCATTATATGTCTATGCCACGGTGACCCTCTATAACCCCTTCCCAGTCCTAGAATGTCAGGGCATCATGACTAGGTGTAACTAAACTACTCCCGTGATGGCTCTGAGGTTAATACTTCCTCAGATCGCTTTTAGGCTCTTGAACCAAAGCTAATTTCTCTAAAGCCACACCTGTATGTCAGTTTTGGTTTTAGATTCAGTCTAGGTTTCAGTTTCAAGTTTTGTCAGTTTTAGAATTCAGATTCAGATTCAGTCAGAGAGTTACCTGCAGAATGGAGAAATGATCTCAATGAGGTCCGGGTCAGTGGCAGTAATGTCTAAATGGATCAGGGTCTCAGCCAACCCTTCGAACAAAGGGGAAGCACCCTCTGAGATAGGCCCAATGATAGAAACCAACTAAAAATGGCAATGATGCCAACTTCACAAATGAACTCTGCCATCAGTAGCAAAGCCACCATGTAAGGATAAGAAATATGCTATCTAGGGGCAGCTATCCACCAGTCAAGCACCTTGCTAAGATTAAATCCAGGTGATCCAGGGAACTGGGAGAGGAATGGTGCCATAGATTCCAGGTTCCACAACCCGGCCAAGCGATCCTCAGCCTTATAAATCACCTCTGGCATACCAAATCATCTCCCTCGAGGGCAGAGTCCCCCAAGGATAACATGGAACTCATCCACCGTGGGGCATATCTCGAAATTCGAGAATCAAAACACATGGTGTATTAGATCCCAATAGTGTGTGCAAAGGAAAGCCTCATTCACTGGCCTACTAACAATCTACCAGAGCCCCCACAATCTGAAGTCCTTCAGCTTCTTCAAGTCCAACTCTCCGAAGGACCTTAGAAAATACCTCAACTAAATGTTGTACATCGCCATTTATGGTGCCCACCTGCTAATTACATGTCACATAAATTCACAAGATTGTTAAACCCCATAGTTTTGAGTAAATCAGTTCCCTATCAAGCATCTACTGTGCCTAGCATTCTTCTAGCATACGAACAGTTCAGACAATCAAGAAAGCAACCAAGAAAGCAAGTCACACATCAGATAAATATGTCATCCATGAAGTCACCAATATATCAGGTGAATATCAAAACAAAGTGCAGAAATCAATCTAGTACAATCCAATGATGATCATGGGGTCCTCCCCTAGCTCTTAGAGGAGGTAATCGGGAACCTCCTCACTATCACTACCCTCCTCGCTACCACTACCATCCTCCTCAATACCCTGCTTCACGATAGTACAAACTGATGCATATCTGGCTGATGGTCCAGGCAAAATAGCCGACCTTGTAAAGCTCAATCTCATAGGACCTGATGGCACGGACATGGGACCTCAAGCCCCTGGTCCTCTCACGTCGATCAGGACTCCGCCGCCAACATCCCCACCTTGACCTCGGCCTTGCACCCTAAGTCGAGCCTTAAAGTCATCCCTTTGTATCTTCAATCTCTAAGCATCATCGCTGAACTATATCATCTCCCGAGCATGAGCAGTTCTCTCATCTGCATATCGAGCTCTCTCCAGTGCCATCTAACTCTAGAAGTCCATCAGCTCTCGCTCGGCTCTAAGCTAACTCCCCTCGCTAACTTGGCTCCTATCCAGCTCTAGCGTAATGAAAATCTGCAAATGCCAATGATTATTGGAAGATGATTAGCAAACAAAGTCACACATTCATACATACATTCATGACAATATATACTGTTTGTACCAATTGTTACAGGAAAGGAGGGAGTAAGAAATTACCCCAGCTATGGAGTCTTGGGACATCAGAATGTCCCTCATCAAAAAGTATCCCTGGGCTATACACTCGGCCTCAGAAATAGGTACCTGCATATGAGGAATCTTGGTGGAAGTAGTCTTAGGCCCAACCTATGGCCCCTGTGATGTCTTCCCTAGCCCACTATAGCTAGTGTCAGCAGCTTCCTTCTCTTCTTATAGGTGGTTTGAAAAAGATGGCAAAGCAAAGAATTAGTCAAATCAGTTAAATAAGCATTATAAAAAAGTTGATTGGGTTTGTGAATAATTGGAATGCGTACCTTCCTCAATCGAGGTAAGAATGATCTGGAGCCAGCATCACTGAAAAGGTCCTCAGCATCAAGGTGCATACCGTCGTGGTCCATAGCCATACCGCCGTCATCAACATCCGTAGGGGGCTCATCGTCATCTTTGTTGCCACTGTCATATCCATCACTAACCTCAGTCACCATAACATCACATCCAAAGTCCTCAACTACATTGAAGGGGGTCAATCTCGGGCAGATAAGAATAAGGCAATCCAGATGGGCAACATAGTCATGACTGAGTAATAACACCTTAGCTTGATCCCCATCCATATATGGCGGCTAGTCTCTATAAGGCATGAGATGAGGTCAGAAAGTACCAACTGGCACATCAAGGGGAACTCTCCTATGGCTAGTAATGCTGGTCCTCCATCTCTGGATGTGCTCCCCGAAGTACCACTCTTGGCTCTAAGGGCACTCGAGTACAAAGTGGCCGCCATCCACCGTTCTCTGAATATCCTTGATGTGGTTGTAATATGGGAGTCCCCTCTACGGCTCTACAATCAACTAAAAAATGACAATGAATCATTGTAAGTATTTCTCCTTTTTGTACATATAATTTTAAACTAACAGTTCAAAATGAATGTGCAAAAAGAAAATATTATTACCCAATAGTGACGAAGCTACCTCAAATGCTCTCTAGACCAAGCATGGTTGCGATTGTCTTTGTCCTTCCATCCTACCATCCACTGGTCAATGTAATGGGCGTCATCATGCGACTAACCACCTAGGCCGGGTGGAGGAACAATCCTGTGTACATAAGCCCATACCTGCAAGAAGAATGGCAAAGTCAGTAAATCGCCAAACATTGGAAATTCAAAGGTCTTTTGTTTCATTAAAATCGCTCACCTGAATCCATACATGCCTGATTTTGAATTCACTAATCTCTCCATGACCTAAACAACCAAGGGTGTAATAAATCTGCCCAACTATGGCCCAAGGCTAGTTCCACTCCCAAAAAATGCTCATATCCTCTAGTGTACTAAGCAGCCCCAAGTTAACAGTGCTCGCTGAGGAAGGAAAGAAAAGGGTGGTAAGCAGCGTGGTAATAAAAGATCGGAGGTACTAAATAAGCCTGTCTCCCCTAACATCGGTTGCTCGGGGTCCAATAATCCTCAAGGGCGGCATACTTGAGTTTATCCTTTGCCGTTGGAGGAACACCGAGAAGTGCTGGTATCCTAGCGCGGGAAGCTGACTGGTCTTAAAATTTGTCAAGATATAAATCTAAGTAGATCACTCGACCCTCCCACCGAAAGCCCGTTATCGCCACTATATCCGAAGGGGCAGCGGTCATCTCCCCGACCGGTAAATGAAAGGTGTGGGTGGTCTCACTCCACCACTCAACTAGACATTCCATGACCATCTAACTCATTGGTCTACATCCTACAGGCAAAGCCTCTATCAACAGTACAAGCCTGGTAGTAGTAATCACATTGACAAGCGAGAAATCTTGGCTTGAATTAGCCTTCACCTTTATCTTTATCCATCATTGGGCGCAACGCCTCAAAGAGCCCATGGATTTACAATACTAGCTCTACAACAAATTCAAACACCAAAAGTCAATACCGGAAAAGCAAAGTTAGAAGTTAAAGTATGTAAAATCAGAGGAAAACCCAAGTTTCAGTATTAAGATCACCTCGGAATTGAATTTCGACATCAAAATCGGACTCAGGGCAAAAAATAGGTCGAAGTAGCATATTCGGAAAATTTTTCCAGGCACTCCAAAGTCACCACCACCGTTGCCAGCGGCGGCCACAGCCGCTCCGGTGGTGGTCACCGCCATAACTTTGGTGATCACCGCCATAACGACGGCATTCACCACTACTAGGGGGGTGGTGACAGCATGTACGGTAGCCTTTGTTGTTTTCTCTCCTTTTCTCCCAAAAAATTCAAAATTAACTACCCAAATTCAGTCCAAATTCACTCAAATTAGTTTTTAAACAATCCTAAATACATTCCAAGCACAATTCATCAACCAATTTCACCATAATTCAAACCTAAACAGCATAAAATTTAAAACTAGGTCATGGGTATAATGTTCAAAATTTGAATTTTTGATCGAGTTTTGAGCCAATTTACCTGGATTCTGGAGGCATGTTCATGCAATTTAATGTGAATTTAAGGTTGGCAAAAGGGTTACACCCTGAATATAAATCTTGTTGGCAGAGTCGATACGCTTTGGACACCGAAAGAACGCGCAGGCCATGGTTTCCTACGGGTAAAGAATCGTGATTGACTCTCTGGGTCCCTTTCTCTCACAATTTATTAAGCCTTTTTTTAACAAAAATCCAGATTGAGTCAAGTTTAGATTTTGTTTAGCTTAAGAAAAGGAGGGAGAAGTAAGAAAAAGAAAGAAATGAAAAGAAAAAAGTGCAGGAAGGAGAAAAGAAAAAAGAAAAGGAAAGGGAATAGTAGTGTGGGTTTTGATTAAAAGCCTTGGCACACTTCCCAAAATATTCTCCACTCAAAGGGGCAAAATCAACCGAACAACAATTTTTTCGGACTCTCAGCTATTTCTAAACTCAATCATTCTAATCCTTTCATTTTTATTGTTAATTGAAGGGCAAAAAATATTTGTCCTGATAAAATCAATTAAGCAATAAAAAATGAAGATTTCCAACAATTGCTAACTTCTTAAAGTTTCATTCCTGATAGGTCTGTTGATGGCAACCCTAGAAAAACAACCGATTTGGGAATTTCACTTCACAAAATTTTATTCTTGAGAGGCCCATTGATGATGAATCCCTAGACCATCCGTAGACAACCAACTCAAAGAATTTTCTATCCACGAGGGGTCCGTTGATGATACGTCCCTTGATTGTCCGTAGACAACATACTCAAAGAATTTTCTATCCTCGAGGGGTTCATTGTGTTAGGAACTGACAGTCACTTTGAACATGCATAACAGGCATAGCGAGAATTCAAAATTTTGTCCCTTGTTCCTAGGAACTCCTATTAGTTGCATATTAAATAAAGCCTTAACTAAATAATTCTCTACCTAGGTTAGCATGGATAGGCTAGGCATACTATAATTCTAAATTATATCCTAGCATAAATATTTTATACTAAGCATGCTATAACTCTAAGCTATAAGCTAAGTATAAAATAAACTAAGCATGCAAAACCACGTAAGCATCATAATTATTAAGTCTAAAAGCGCTTAAAGAAAAAGACCTAATAATTAAAAGAGAAAGAAAGGAAACTTACCAGTTGAAGCGTGCTTTAGCAGAACCTCCTTGCACAAGCCTCCAAGTGTAGGATAGCCTCTATGAGTATCCGTACAAACCCCACCAACCGAAACCTCCCTGAGAGGAAGAACTAAGAGCTTTTGAGTAGTTGCTAGACCACTCCAAAAACCCACTCAAAATAAAATTAGTTATCGGTTAAAATAAATTCCTGGCTTAACAAAAAATGATCTAATCATTTTAATCAACATATTAATTTATTTTATGACCCTAATAAAATTAGTTACTGATCAAAATAAATTCCTGGCTTAACCGAAAAATGATCTAATCATTTTAATCAACACTTTAATTTATTTGTGACCCTAATAAATTAGTTACCAGTCAAAAATAAATTTCTTGGCTTATCCAAAATGATCGAATCATTTTTAACCAATTAAATAATTATCTGATTATTATTATGTTATATTTTCATAATAGAATAATTCTATTAATTCTTTACTCAGTCCGATGAAGGTCCAATGTGTGTGACCTTATAGGATCCCAAAGTATTGAGCTTTTAAGGCTTAACCAACCCTTGTTGTATTGGAACCATTGGCTCGAGGTTCTAGACCGTGAATAGAACTCGATTACCTTAAACGACTGTAGTACGCCTTTAGCAAGGGTCTACCATTCCCCATTACTCGGAACACATTTGTGCTTATGACTTAATCTCGGTTAATGCAATATTTATCCAATGCAATGAACTCCTTCCATTTTTTAATATTAGTACCATGTAGTTTATAGGGTTCGGTTAAAGTGTTAACCCACTAATAGCAAGGTTGCTCCAAGCTATCCTAGTTATTGACTTGTTACCGAAGCATATTGCCTTTTACCATAGTGTGTTTGACTAGAAACCATTTCTATCAAACACATACTCTGATAAGAGGTTTATAGCAATCATCACTTCAACAAGCGGCTAGGTACAACTCCCTCATATATCCGAAGTGATGGATTCTTTCCAACTACATAGCTTACCAACGTATTGTCATCACTATACCCGTAACCACTCGTGACACCCTAAATTAATGAGGTATGTGAATGACCCAAAGTATAGTAATGGTACTACATAAGGTAACTAGCATCTCAAGTATGAGGATATTCGCAAAGCTGATTGCATGAAGATAAACACTAACACATTGATATATACACCAAGTGTTTACCCTACTGTGGTCTCTAATATATCTCGCAGATATATCCATATGTCAAACTTAAGGCACCACCTTCAGTCCTTAGGAGATTGACGGCTTGGATCCTTTCCAGAAATTTGACCACATGCTAGCCTTACCGCTTCATCAATATCCTTTCTTAATGAAACTATGACTAGGGATAGTTTAGACATAATCATAACTGCACATGAAGCAAGTCTCACTAAATATAGTCCAACTGTGATTTCTCTAACTTCATGCTATGATACGTCAAGGACTTTTGTATACATACATCAATGAATATATTTTAACCAGCCATAATATATTTATAAGCACATCGATATAAACAAAAGATTAAATGCCTTTATTAATTAAACAAATTATTCGTACCATTACATAATTAAGATATATCGCCCTAATTGCCTTAAGGGCATACATAATATATAACACATTGATGATGTATCCCTTGACTGTCCGTAGACAATATACTCAAAGAATTTCTATCCCCGAGAGGTCCATTGATGATGTGTCCTCAAACCGTCCAAAGATAACTGGCTTGAGGATCCACTATTTTAGGTATAGCCTTCTACCCCTTTGCTCGTTTGTGAGATCACACTTAGCCCACCAAGTGACAATCTTCCGAGAGGGCAGCCTGTGAGCACGGGCTTTTCGGTCACCTTGGAACGATGATGGCTTTTTTGCTCGGACCTTTTATGGACCGGCTGGATTTATTTTTCTGGTTTGAGGCACCCTTGGAGATATTCCTCTTTAATGATTTTTGGACTTGATCGCGCCTGATTTAATTTAATTTAATACCTTAAAAAATATTTAGAAGGCCTTAAAATTGCATATTTCCCCTTTCTCTTGGTCTCCCACCTCGCCGGCAGGAGCTGCCGCCAGTGCCGCTGCCTGCGACAGCAAGCGCTCTGGTGGCGGCTACTGCCACCGTTGTGGGGGTAGCTACCAATAGGGTGGCCACCCCCATTGTGGCCAACCCTACTACACGTGTGGTGGCCACCGATGTAGTGGTGACGATGACCGCTACGGCAGTGGCGGTGACCACCATAGTGGCGCCGGTTACCTTAACACGGGTTGTACCATTCTCTGCCACTTCTCTCCTTCTCTCTCCTTGTGATTGGGCCACGATTTTTCCCTAAAAATTCACCTAAAGTTGGTGTATTTTTTGAGTGAGGAACTATTTAAACCCTACTTGGAGAGAGAATTGCAGACTTTTTCACAAATTTGAATTAGAAATTCGATTTTGAGAGAAAAATAAGAACAAGAGAGAGAGAGCTATGAATTAGAGAGAGAAAGCTTTAGAAAGGCATGAAATTGAGTTTAATCTTCCTTAATCTTGGGTTCTAGTTGTTCTTTAGCTTAATCTCATAGCTTAAATATTAAAATCGATTAGAAATCATATGTAAAATGAATTGAATAGGTTTAGATACTTGTTTTCCATATACTACCTAAAATTTCGTCACTATTTCTATCATAATTTTTATAACTATTTCATCTCAAAATCATTAAAGGGACTTCACCAATGGTTGATTCGAATCTTCGAAGATAGATTCACGGCCTACAGGTAACAAATCTGAGTTCCTTTACCCATTTACTCGCTTTTCTTGTTCCTTAGTTATTATTTTGGTGATCTTTGGGGTCTTTTACCCATTTTTCTCTTGGTACTTTTACAAAACCATAAAAATCCTCGGAACCGCTACAAGAGTAACCCTCACCGCCACCGCTCTAGCCCTCACCGCCGCACCTATGGCGGTGAAGGTCAGAGTAGCGGCGGTGACCTCTACCCTTGTAGAGGTTCCGGTGATTTTTGAGTATTTTGGGTTCTTTTCTCCCATATCCATAAATGAAATATCATTTCCAGTGTTTTAAGTTTAGATCTATTTAAATAATGTTGATTTTGAGTTAGAATATCGATGATTTCGAGTTTTTAGGTGTAAAAATACTCGGCTATATGTTGTAAATCAGTTTAAATCGGCATTGCTAGAGGGGGAATCGCCCCCAACGCCCCACCTGGTGCAGTCACCACCAGAGCAGTGGCAGGGACGGCCGCCCCTCCAGCAATGGTAGTTTAACCGATCTTTGGCTACTTTTCGATTCTTTTTTTGTCGTTTTTCATGCTCTTTTTTTCTTTTTTGTGCTTTTCTCACCGATTCACAGCTAAAATTTTTTCTATAAATCCTAATTATTCTGAAATAAATTAAAATTTTTTTAATCTGATTTATTTAATTTATGTAGTATTTAATTGATTAAATAGCCTTTAAATGCCTAAAAATGTGTTTTTAACTCTAAAAATTAATAATAAATCATTTTCTCTTAAATAAAAATCCAATAATTAACCAAAATTATTTGTGCCTTGATTATGCGTGTTAATGGGTGTTTTGCCATGCTACGTGTCGTATATGTGCTAATCGGTATTTGGATACAGGTAGATTAAGGTTAGATATATGTTAGGCCTTCGAGTATCATTTATTTTATCGCATAGAAGAAATGTATAGGAATACGTAAAGCCCTTTAATAATTTTTTATTTCTTGCTTTTTTTTATTTATCGCTTTCTGCATGCTGCGCCATGTGATGAATGGATATTATTAACCGAAAACTTTGAAATAGGGGATTTAAATTGCATAAGAATGTAAGAAACCTTTATTGAAAAATCATTGATTTGATTTATAAAATGAAGAATAGACAACATTATCCGAGCTCAGAATCGCTAATTAAGGTGTGGTCTACCACCCAGTGGGAAAATCGTACCCAAAATTCCCAGTCGAGCTGAACTGGGTGACGACTCTACATTAAGGACGAGATTTTGATCTCGCCTCCTCCAACATATAAATTGGACTTAAATTCAACTTCAACTTCATTTTCACAAATATTTTCCTCACGCATAAAATGAGGGTCAATCTTCCGGCTCGCTTCGATGTGCATTTAAATTTTCTCTCTCCCTAATTTTCAAAGGGGTCAGAAAACGGTCGCCTGCTCACACAGTTCGTAATTAATTAGTATGAAGGATCAAAATATGCTATTCAAAGCCAAAATGTGTAGTTTTTATTAAAAAATTATGAGAGAAACTTATTTTGAAAGCAGCTTAAAAAATAATATCAAACTGACCCTTAGTCATTCTGTTGTGCTTCCTCGATTACTTTAATGCTTTTACCCTTAACTTGCTGCAAGCCTGCAACTAATCTTCAAGATTGAACATATATCTAAGATATTCTTGAAAAAACATATATCTAAGATGAATACAATCAAATATATACATATCCATTTTTTAGGCTTAATGCATCAATAACATCCTCAACTTATCCCCAAAATCCTGCTGCCTCCCTGAACTTTAGAAGTGTTCTCACAGCTACCTCAACTTTCAAAAAGTGCACCACTTTGCTCCCTGAATGCCACGTGTCAGCTTATGGTTGGTTTGACTTTTCAAATATATCATTTTTTAAGATTTTCCCTCTCCAATCAAAAGCTGATGCGTGGCATTTAGGGAGCAAAGTGGTGCACTTTTTTAAAGTTGGGGTAGTTGTAGGGACACTTTCAAAGTTTAGGGAGACATCAAGATTTTGGGGACAAGTTGAGGATGTTTTATATATATTGGGCCTGTGAGCGGATAAACTTTTTCAACCCCTTTTACGATGGGGTGAAAAAATAAGCGTGGCAAAGCGAGCTGAAGGATAGCCCTCTTACGGGTTTAGAGAGGCGTGAAAAAATTTAAAATGATGTTGAAGTTGAATTTTAAGTCCATTTTTATTGTCAAAAGATACGAGATCAGAATCCTGTACTTTAAGATAGAGTCGCACTAGGTTAAGCTCTACTGGAAATTTTGGGTACGATATTCCTATCGAGTGGTTGGACCGTACCTTAAAATTGAGATTTTGAGCTCGGATGATGTTATCGACTCTTCGTTAATTAAATTAAATGTTATATTTTAATGTAAGTATCTATTCTTTCTTATGCGATTTAAATCCTCTTAATTAGAATTTTTGGTTTATATTTAAGCCAGTCATTATGCGACGGTTCATGTAAAAGTGATAAATAAAATAATATTACAGTCAACCAAATAATAAAAGTGAGAAAATAAATAATTATTACAAGACTTTATCAAATCCTATACATTTTTCTATGCGGAAAATGAAAAAAACCCGAAGGCCTAACATTCATCTAACCTAATCTACCTATAACAAAAAATGGTTAGAATAAAGACGACACGTAGCATGGCATATCACTCATTGACACGCATATTCGAGGCATAAATAAATTCGGGTTAAAGGTTAAATTTTATTTTTGAAGAAAATAACTTATTATGAATTTTATTGTGGAAAAAACCCATTTTTAGGCATAAATTAATTATTTAATCAATATAATTAATTATTTAATCACATGAAAAAAATTCGGGGCCAATTTTAGAAGTTATTGGACCTTCGTCGTGGAGGAAAAATCCTAAAATACCCGAAAAATGACAAACTAGTGCAAAAAATGCAAAATAAAACGAAATAGGGACCGTTTAGCCATTTTTTCATTGAGGCCGCAGTGACTGACCTTGGGGCCACTAGAGTGGAAATGGTGGCCGCCACAGGTGCCGCGGCTATGGCTGCGACTACAATGGCCCTGAGGTCTCTCATTGGCGCCTCGGGAGAAAAATGTTAAATGGGGGGAGATAGACATTTTTGCACCCGAAAACTCAAGATTACTGATATTTTAAGTAGATTTTAATAATATCTCAATGAATCTAGACTTAAAACATCAAAATAACTTTAATTTTTTGAATCGGTGGAGAAAAAGACCCAAAAACATTCAAAAATCGCCAGGCCTCTACGGCAGCACTGAGGCCTCAACCGTTGCAGCAGCTAGGGTTGAAAGTGGGGCAGGGATTCCCTGAACCTGATGGGGATCCGCCCCAATAGGGAAGGGGAATCCCCGATAAGAATCCCCACGGGGTGGGGATGGGGATTTTTTAAATCCCCGAATCCTTAATGGGGATGGGGATGAGGACTATGTCCCCAAACCCGATAAATCCCCGAATCCCATAAAAAAACTACTATTTTAATTTTTTATAAGTACTATCAATACTCTTACAAAAGTTCTTTATTAAACTTAAAAGTAGATTGTAAAATATAATAATATAATATTTAAAATTATTAATTTCTTCAATTATTTCTTTAATCATTTAATTGAATTGATATCAATTATATTGTATTTTTTTAATTTTATTTAATTATTTTCACTAATTATATTACTTGTATCAATTTTTTCGACGTATCAATATGAAGTAATGTTAATTTATGTTACTTTCGCAAAAAATTAGCATATTTTTTCGTTAAGGGGGAATTCATGATTCCCCGATGGGAAATGGGGAATCCCTGATTTGGAGATGGGGAAAAAATTTTCCCCGAGTCCTTAAAGGGGATGGGGAAAATTTTTCCCCCAAAACCTTAATGGGGATGGGGAATGCATGCCCAGATAAGCCCCACTTTCAACCCTAGCAGCAGCCACCAATGCAAGAGTTGAGGCCTCGAGGTCGTCATAGCGGCCTCGATGATTCATCAGTGTTTTGCAAAAAAATAGAAGGAAAAAAGGGCAAAATGCCCCTAAACCAACCAAAACAGCAAGAAATTAACCAAGAAATGAACTAAAAACACAAAGGAACTCAGAAATTATACCTTTAAGCCGTGAATCCACTCTTTGAGACTTGAATCAACCCTTGGAAAGCTCCTTTTTGATGATTTCAGGCAATTTTTGGGTAGTGTTTTTAGATTCAATTTTAAGCTATGCTTTCTAATAGATTTTAGGCCTAAGTAATGAGATTAAGCATGTGTGAGCATGGGATTTTGCAGTCCCTCTCGCGAGACGATGATGATGTGTACCCGATTTTAATGCCTCGAAATAAAAGTTCACTTTAGAATTTTTATTACCAAAATAATATTCCTCGCGAATTTTAGACTTGATAGAATCCAGTTTGGTGTGGCCGATAACGCGTCCGGTAGGAGCTTGAACCGATGATCTGCACCTAAATAATAAATACCCATTAAAATATTATTAAAAGTTAAAAAGATGCCTTTCCACCCACTATTAAACCACTTTTCATGACTTTTTTTGGCTTTTAGGCCCGGTAGCTCTCGGTATGCTGGAGACTGATGCCACCGGCGGCATCATCCATGCTAACGGCGGCATCACCATACCGCCGGTGGCATCACTATGTCGCCAGTGGCATGGCCCAAAAAGGGTCCCTCCATAGACAGCCTTTCGGCCACTTTCGGTGGAATTGGTAAAAAAGGCCTCAAAAAGCACCCCATTTCACCTATAAAAGGACACCTTGAGCTGCATTTTGGGAGAGGAACAAGAAAGGGAAATGGAATGTTAGAATTTTAATGTGGGAATAGATTTTAGTGAGATAAGAACTAGATAAAACAGAAAAAAGGATTCTGATTCATTTTTCCTGGTTTTTCTTCTTTGAATTCTCTGATTGTGAGTTTGAAATTAGTAAGTCTTTAAGTTAAAATCAACTTAATTGGATTTAGAAACCAAAAGCACCTAAATTTACTACTAAATCGTCATAACAAGCTCCCCAGAGGTGTTTCTTTCAGTTCATGGAGAGGTGGATTCATGGCCTCGAGGTAAAAATTCTGAGTCTCATAGCTCTTTGGCATTAATATTACTGATTCGTGTTAATTTTCGTCGATTTAAATTCATTTTTGGGTTTTCAGTCTTTTTTACTGCCACCACTACTGCTGACAAGCTGATATCACTGGTGACATAACTGATGTTGCCAGCGGCATTAGCCATGTCACCAGCGACATCAGTCATGTCGCCGGCGGCAGCAGTTGTATCGTCGGTGATATGACTTTCTGGACAGCAGTTTTACTTTCGTTTGTTCCCGAATTAGCTTATTTTCCAAAGCTTGAATATATAATGTAATGATGGAAGTTCAAAATCTCTTGCAAACAGACCCCATCCTGTAATGTGTGGGTATTTTCACTCATAATCCGGTTAAAATAACGATTGAGCCTAAAATTCGATTAAAAATGGAATTTCCTCGAAAATGCTGTTTGAATCTCATTTTAGCCATCCAATCCGATTTCATGCTACTGTAAATAAAATATGCTATACCCAATCTAACAATCTTCTGCAGGCAGACGTATATCAAACACTCAGGTATTTTATTTATTGCATAGAAAAATGTATAGGACTTGGAAGCCTTGTAATAACTTTGTTTTCCGCACTTATTTTCTTTTATGGTTGTAAATATTTTATTCACTACTTCAATTGCTTGATAAACGCGAAAACAACAAAATGATTAAAAATACAAATAAATAGGATGGATTAAACCGTTTTAAGAAAGAATGAAGTATCTTAACTTGGCCAAATGAAAAATAGATAACATCATCCAAACTCAGAATCTTTACTTAAGGTATGATCCAACCACCCGGTGGGAAAATCGTACCGAAAATTTCCCGGTTGGGCTGAACTTGGTGGCGACTCTATTTTATGTATGGGATTTTGATCTCGTATCTTTTGAGCTTTTAAATATGCAAAATCATTTTCCAAACACTTCACGTGCATCTCCCCGTCATTCAAAGAGGCAGGCCTAAAGGCCAGGCCTCGCTGCCGCCGTACGAAATGTTGTCCGCTCACAGTGACACTCTACTGGGGAGTTGCTCTTTAAACTTGAACTTTCTTTTGTAAAGTTTAAAAGATTTTGATGATGTATTGAAATCATTGGCCAAATTAGAACTTCATTCTTTTTTTATAATGTTTTATCCTCACGCATGTAGATAATTCGATAATTTTAGGTGCCCCATTTTACCCGAGAAGCTCACGAAGTATCACTCATGCCCTGTTGGAATTGATGATGCCTAGTGGGTGGATCACTCATTTTAACCAACATGTAAACTCCTATGATCTCACCCATTTGGGTAGTGGTTGAGTAACGTGGAATCAAGGTAAACGAGAACCTTCTACATCAACAACCCTATACCAAAGCCGCGCTAGAAAAAGCCCTAGCACATTATTCCCCTTAGGAATACCCAAAGCAAATAAAATAATTGGGATGCGCTTCTTTCACCATTACCGGTGAAGAGGCCAAACTCCATCCTTCCAAAGAGGCGTTACGTGGGAGTCATAAGGTTAGAAGAGGGACGATTTGCGTGCTATGTGCTCTGTGATCATACACCCCTATACATCGGCTTTAAGAGCCGAAAATGAATCAACTTACCCTTACCACTTCCACCCATGGAAGAGGTTTAGCAATACACGTAGGACTTCTCTTATACCTCCATTACGTCATGACATATTGCTATGTATGACGTGAGGTATAAATGTCCCACGTGTGTTGGAGGGATAAGCCATCACGTCATATTTAATCACATCTAAGTGCAACCATGTGCATCACACATCATTCCCAAGGAACAAAAGGCATGCATACCATGCATACCATTCACCAATCCATTCATGGTCTAATCCACTGCCTACCATTTCAGCTAGGAGAAGGCACACTGATCGTCGCACCCCAGCTTGGAAAAGGATAGAGCATCGCCTGATACGTCATCCTCTTGCCCCGGTTGTCACTACAGAAGTCAAAGGAATTCCCCACACCGATTCCAGTGGGGAGTCAGATTCAGAACAAGTTCAGTTGAGCCAAAGTCCCTCTCGACCAGCCATATCTTTCCCAAGAAATGAAGGGACCCCTCCTCCGGAAGAGCCCTTTGGCCCCACTTTTAGCTCAGGAATGAGATCCCAACCACTACCCGATTTTGACTTCACCAGTGCTATGATGTAATTCCTGAACTCGGACGCTTTCCAAGCTTCTATCCAAACTATAGTTCAGGCGGCCAATAAACGAGCTCTTGAAGATAGGAATTCCGATCAAGTAATGACATCTGATTTTCAGGCCCTGAACGGTTCAGCACAGATATTGACTGGTCTGGTAGAGGCAAGACCTGTTGCACCTATGTTTCAATCAACTGAACCCATGGCAAGCCCATTCCAGTATGGGCAGACTTTGGCTTTCTTGACAACTTCGACCATCCCATCAGTTGTGCCTTTCAACCCAAGACCCTTCGCTCAAAGCTCCACTCCTCCGATATTCACTCACCAAAGCCCAGTTTCTCGGCCACTACCCTCCTTCACGCCTCCGTAGTTCATTGTGACTCCTAAAGGCACCACCTACCCCCAAAATCCATTTGCTAGCCATTTGACCATTTGCCCTCCGCTACCTCAGACACTCAACGACTAGGTCACACAACCTCCGGGCGTGACACTTGAGGTAGCCGCTTTTGTTCGGCAGATGATAGCTTCTCAAACCATCAATGACCAGGTCACGCATTCTTCGGGCGCGACACCTGAAGCCCCAACTGTCTCTTACAAACCTGTCAGTGACCAGGTCATGCAGCCTTCGAGCGTGACGCCCGAGATCCAAGCTTACATCAACTGCCTCATCATTGATAAAAAAAACCTAAGAGGGACGAAGATTGGGTCCCCTACAATTTTAGTATGCCAAACATGGCTCATTATGATGGCTCAGGAGCACCTGCCTCTCACATTATAATGTATGAAAGAGTGGTGTGCGTGAAGAAGTTGAGTGATAAGGTGCTTGCTGAAATGTTTCCCTGCTCCCTTCGGGGGTCCTGCCCTCGAATGGTATCACACTTTGTTGCAACATATTGTAGACGACTTGACTCTCTTATCCGATGCATTGAAAGTGCATTATGGTTTCAATACTATGATGGAGATGACCCTCTAGCATCTTGAGAGGGTCCATTAAATGCCCAATGAAACCTTTAAGCAATACTTCAATAGGTGGATGTCAACTCAGGTCTTGATGAAGTCCAAGCTCAGCCTTGAGGAAATGATTGTCAAACTCCTTAAAGGGTCTCTCCATCTGTTCCACAAGGAAATGGCTACAGATTCCTTTCTTTCTTACAAGGCTGTGTTTGAGAAAGCTGAGAATATTGAGCGTGAGGTGGAGCATGATAAGGCCGAGAAAGCGGGGAAACCATGGTTTAGGAAGAATGAAGCTCAACCCTCAGCCCTGGTGTTGGCTAAGCCAAAAATACTAGCTGCAATTCAAGCCATTTCTCATGCCCCCACTACACCCCTCATAGCCAATCTGGCTCCATCAATGATTGCCATAATCCAATCTCCTCGTCCCCCTTTTATTTTAACCAACCCTTATAAATTGCCCCTGTGGGTCAACTTCCAGCGCTTGAGGAATATAAGCCACCTAGACCTGAAGATAAGAACAACTTCTGTAATTATCACGTTCAGGTGGGACACCAAACCAACAACTGCAAGGCCCTGCTCTTAGCGATTCAGCGGTTGGTTAGCGAAGTAAAGATTGCAGAACCGGATAAGGCACTGAGCACTATGAATAATCCTTTGCCAAACTTTGGAAGTGAGGTCGGCATGATCCAATCTAGTTTATCCGAAGCCACAGTCTTTGATCTCCTTGATCGGGGCCGGATAGTAGTAACTCTATCATGGTCATCGGTTCGGGTCTACCATCTTGCTTGGTTTTTGACCCTATCAATCAAGCCAACCAGGGAGTCAACTCCATTCAGGGAATGGAAATTGATCCAAACCAACCAAAGCAAGAGAGCTGCAGGTCTAAACCATTTATGGCAAAAAGAAAGAAAGCTGAGGGGAAAGCACTGTTTAGCATGGATTCCTTTGTTTCGAAGGAGAACTATTCTGATGACAATGGGGAGATGGCTCGAGAGACCAAGGCCATAAGCACCAACTTGTTCAAGGTGGATCACCATGACCTTTTTAGCATAGATAAGTATGAGCTACAAGACCTAGATTTGGACTTCAAAGAGCAACAATACTTGTTTAAAACGCGAGCCACCAAGAGCGTCTTGCTCGATAATGTCCTTAATATTACCCGAAGTGGTCACATATATAAGACGGAAGACCAATATCTTCATCTAACCAAAGACCCGATTCCTAGCAGAGTCGAAACTACTGCAAGACCCCCTTCTCCACCTCCGCCTGTCCCTACCAGTCTTGAGGTTGACCCCCTTATTACCTAGCTAAAAAACACCCAAGCCCGATACAGCATCTGGCAACTAGTAATTGACTCTAAAAGGCATCGCAAGGATTTGATCAAATGGCTCCTTGATCTAGAAGCTAATCCGACTACCTCGGTCATTTAGATATGTGCCACAATAGGAGAAGGCATTCCCCCAAGAAAAGAGCCTCAGATTGTGTTTGACAATTTTGATCTTACACTCGAGGGAAGGGATCATAATAGGGCCTTATTCATCTGGATCCAAATTCTCGATAAGGTCATCCCGTGCATCATGGTGGTTGATGGCTCCGCTCTAAACCTATGCCCTCTAAAAATCCTTCCTCATCTGGGGCTATCCTAAGACATGCTCAAAAGGTCCAACACGGTTATTAGAGCTTATGACGATTTAAAGCGTAATGTAATTGGGACTTTTAAGGCAGAAGTCACTGTCAAAGGTGTGGCGAGCAATGTGCGTTTCACCGTACTTGACATTCCTGTTACCTATTCTTTGTTGCTTGGCCAACCATGGCTCCATGCTTTGGGTGTAGTTCCCTCCACATTACACCAAAAAATCAAGCTAATTCATGATGACAGAATGGTGCCTATAGAGGCCGATCCTGCTTCCATTATAGCTGTTATGGAAGCCAAAGCTAATCTAGAAAAAGGTCTTCAGATTGGCATGATTAGCAAAGCCCAGAAGCCTCCTCCCCTTTGGCACAACTACCTTCACGCTAATATGGGCAAATTAATGAAGAAATCTAGTTATAGGCCTGGCAGAGGTGGAGTAATACACGAACAGGGAATTATTGAGGTATTGGAGCCAAAGATCCTTATTCATGGAGCTGGATTAGGATATAAGCCTAGAAAAGCCTATCGCCGCGTCCGTTCTTGCTATTGCCGCATGGTCACTATTTATGAGATCCAAGGCAAGAGGCCTTGAGCCAATTGAGTATGGCAGGAAAATGTGGCCCGACTTTGAGATCTTTAAAGATGTCTATGACTTTGAGACAGGACACATGATAGTTTTAGTTGAACCCGGGCCTACTGAGCCTGATGCGCCTGTCAATGTTGTTTTTTATAAGCCTAAAGGGAAAGGTAAGATGTATCCTAAGGATAAGCCTGAGAGAAGTAATAAAGACACTATGACAGCCATATTAGAAAAGCTCGCTAGGGCTCTCACTGAAAAGGCCGACCTGACTGAAGGGCCATCACTCACCATTGCCCAAAAGACCGCTCTAGAGCATGACCTAAAAGCCATTCTGATAGACGATATAAAGGACGCTTCTCCCGTTGATGTTGCTACTGAAGCCCCTCCGCCTGTGGAGGAGGACATGGATAATGTAATTTTTAATATTTCTGATATTTTTGATGCAAACAATGCCACTTATGAGACTTTTAGCGCAATAAATAACTCCCGATCTGCTTACTTGTTTGATGTCTTTCCTGATGGATCCATGCATTCACATAACAATATGCATAATGTTTTTGGCATTAGTGATACATTATTAAGTGAAATAAACCTGAGTACAGATGACAATCCCAAAATGGTAACCATTTCCAAAGATTTAACTCCCGAGGAAAGAAGTGAGATCATAAAAGTGCTTAAAAATCATGTTAACACTTTTGCCTGGTCGTACGAAGACATGCCTAGGGTTGACCGATGAATCGCCGAACACAAAATCCCAATCGACCCTAAATTTAGACCTCTCAAGCAAAAACTCCGCCAATTAAGACCTGATTAGGCAAAACAGGTCAAGACAGAGGTTTCAAGGTTGATCGAAGCTCGATTTATAGAAGTGGTAGAATACCCGACTTGGTTGTCCAATATCATCCCAGTACCGAAGAAGGATGGTAGGGTCCGAATCTATGTGGATTTTCGAGACCTTAATAAAGCCTCACCGAAAGGCGACTTCCCTCTCCCACACATCGATGTCCTGATTGATAGTGCTGCCAGGGCGGCTACGTATTCATTCATGGATGGGTTCTCGGGGTACAATCAGATTCTGGTTAGCATTGTTGACAAAGTCAAAACAACATTCATCACTGAATGGGGGGTGTATTGCTATAAGGTAATGTCGTTCGGGTTGAAAAATGCCAAGGCCACTTATCAGGGTGTTATAACCGCCCTCCTACACGACATGATCCATGAAGAAGTGGAAGTATATATGGATGACATGATTGTGAAGTTCATGACTTGCATTGAAAAGTATAATCTTCGCCTAAATCAAAAGAAATACATATTTGGAGTTACCTCCAGCAAGCTGTTGGGATACGTGGTTAGCCAGAAAGGGATTGAAATGGATCCCGACAAAGCCAAAGCCATCAGGGACATGCCTCCCCATAAGATAGAAAAGCAGGTCCGATCGTTCTTGGGATCCTTGCAGTATGTTAGTCGGTTCATTGCTTGCCTCACTACTATTTACGAACCCATCTTTAAACTGTTAAAGAAACAGCAACCCGTTGTATGGAACGATCACTGCCAAGTAGCATTTGACAGAATCAAGGCATATCTTGTCGATCCACCCATCTTGACAGCCCCCATCCAAGGGAAACCACTCATTCTTTATCTAGCCATTGAGGAAACTTTTGTCGGGACCATGCTTGTCCAGGAACATGATGATAAGCGCGAACATGCCATCTACTACTTGAGCAAGAACTTGTTAGGTTATGAAACCCGGTATTCGATTGTAGAGAAGACCTATACTACCATGGTTTGGCTCTCTAAGAAGTCGCAGCATTATTTCCAATCTTATCGCGTCTAAGCTGTAGCCAAGATTGATCCAATGAAGTTTCTTTGTCAATCCCCTACTCTGGCCGGCAAATTGTCCCAATGGCTACTTCTCTTGTCTGAGTTTAACATTGAATATGTAACCCAGAAGGTCATTAAGGGCCGGGCCATAGCCAAATTCCTAGCTAATCAACCCCTTAGCTCCGACTATAAGGAAAATTTGGAGTTTCTTGATGAACAGCTTGCCTTTATTACAACCCTCGATGATGATTGGACAATGTACCCTGACGGCGCTATGAACCACCGGGGAGCAGGTCTTGGGGTCATCATCGTCACACCCGATAATGAGATAATCCCATTATCCAAACGTTTGGAATTTGCTATCACCAACAACGGCGTTGAATACAAAGCTTGCCTGTTTAGCCTCGAGGCTCTTCTTCAGGTTCAGGCACGCTATGTATCCGTCATCGGAGATTCAGCTCTAGTTGTCCATTAGGTCATTGAAGATTGGGAAGTTAAAGAAGAATCTCTCCATCCTTATATTAAGGGTGTCCGCAAATTGTCTGAGAAATTTACCTCGTGCTTGTACCGCCATGTCCCTCAAGATGAGAATCAAATGGTAGATGCTCTCGCCACTCTCGCGTCCATATGGGAAGGACCCCAACAGCAACCTATCCGCCCTTTGGTTTTGATGTCCACCAAGATCCCATATCATGTTCAATCGACTCTTCCAGTTCTCACTATTTCATCTGAACCTTATTGGTATTCTGACATCATCCTATTTCTTCAGACCAACCAATACCCCACAGATTCTTCTGACTCGGACCATACCACCCTACGGCGGCTCACTATCCAGTTTTGTATTATGGATAATGATCTATTTAAGCACACCAGTGATGGCCTACTTCTCCATTGCCTCACTGATTCTGAGGCTCAGAACATAATGACCCAGGTCCATGCCGGTGACTATGGTCCTCATATGAAGAGTCTTGCTCTCGCAAAGAAAATCTAGCGACTGGGGTATTTTTGGCTCACTCTCACAGCCGATTGTATTATCCAAGTCAAATGATGCCACCAATACCAGGTTTACAGGGATATGCAGCATCTACCACCCACCGAGCTCCATCACTTATCCACCCCTTGGCCATTCTTGGCATGGGGAATAGATATAATTGGTGAAATCCGTCCTTCCTCGACAAACGGCCATAAATTCATTGTGGTAGCAGTAGATTACTTTTCGAAGTGGGTCAAAGCTGAATCTTTCACCAATGTCACCGCCAAGCAGATGGCCAAGTTCATAGCAAAGCACATCTTTGCTCGGTATGGGCTCCCACACCATATAGTCTCGAACAATGGAGTTCAATTTCAAGGAGCAACTGCTTCTATAATTGAGAAATATGGGATCAAGCACCATAGATCTTCTCCATATAGACCACAAGCCAATGGAGCTATTGAGGCGGCCAATAAATCGGTAAAGACAATTCTTTCCAAGATGATAGCCGGTTATAGGGATTGGGCGGATAAGCTACATTTGCCATCTGGGGATATCGCACCAGCATATGCACCCTGACGGGCTAAACTCTGTTCTCCCTGCTCTACAGGATGGAAGCAGTCTTGCCAGTTGAAACTCAGGTGACCTCATTAAGAGTCACTCTAGAGGCTAAATTAGAAGAATCCGAATGGACTCGGGCGAGATTTGAACAGTTGAACATGATGGATGAGCAGAGGTTAAAGGCCCTCGACAACCTCCAGATGTACCAACAACGTATGGCTTGGGCATATAACAGTCGAGTAAGACATCAAAAGTTCTGCCTAAAGACCGGTGATCTGGTCCTCAAGCAGTTGAAACACTCTACCACTAATACAAGGGGTAAATTTAGGCCAAACTGGGAAGGACCATATGTAATAAAGAAGCTGCTTAGCAAAGGGGCAGCTAAACTAATGGACATGGATGGGAACGAGTTCGTAAATCCTGTAAACCAAGATAGGCTTAAGCGTTATCATGTTTAATTCAAAAGAAATAAATCAGAAAAGCGACACACCAAAAAAAATATACGTGATAATTACCCGCCTTTCAGTCTTTTACTAATCGGGCAAAAATTAGGGTAACACCCGACGATTGGTATCCTGCAAACCAATCGTACAAAAATTAGGGGATGAGACAAACCCGCTAGATCGAAAACCCAAAAAGGGCAATCTAGGCAAAAGTTAGGGTATGTGAGTAAAGAGCGAGTGCCTTCTAAAAAACTGATCTCGGCTAGTTGGCATCGGGAGTTAAATCAATGGGAATGTCAACCAAACATCATGTACTTTATTTTATCTCAATTAATAAAAATTCTCTTTTGTTGAAATCTAAATGCTTATACTTATGTGGATCCTGTATTCATAAGATTAAGACAACTTCAGAAAGCCTTGGACAGAGTTTGTTTTACTTTCATTTTGGATATAAAAAAAGGGGTCTGATAGTTCTAACAAAAGTAAGACTCAAATCGAACTTCCCGTATCATCATCATAGTACCTTGAGATCTACCTCAGTGTGCTATTAGGAAAGGGGTCCTCTCCCCGCTCCGCACATTCCCCCTCAAAACAGGCCCATGACCACTTCTGACGGGTCGGCAAGTCTCTAATCTCAGCAAGCCATCCTATGTAGTGTGTGTCAGTTTTGAAGGTTTCCATGTGATCATAATCCAGAATCTTAAATACAGCCTCCCTAGACCTCTTCTCTCGAATATGGTTGACCCACCTAGCTTTGTAAACTCTGAATTGGTTGTGGGGTAGTTTGATTGGGACTCTTTGCCTCTTGCCATACTAACAACACAGCCGGTAAGGGGTATAGAATGAAGACTTCTCCAGACCTACCAGTTGAACACATGCTCCCCAAGATTCTACAACCACATCCTGAATTCTCTACCATGGACTAACCCACTAAACCTGCGCGTCAGTATACCCCCTTAAAATGGGCACCAAATCATCATATATTAACTCGTCAAAATCAGCCCGCATAAGCCCTCTCTCCCTCAAGTGGACGGGAAGATACTTTTTCGGGTGTCCTCGTGGCGCCTCCCTCAACTTCAGCTTCTCCATCAGCCATACCTATAATTCAAAACTCAGGAAAGGATTGGGGAAGGAAATATACGTGATTAGAAAGAACAAAAGGTACCTGTAATAATATGAGTTGATCTCCGATAAGTGATGATTCAACAGAAGTAGCGTCCACGTTCAGCAAAACATTGGCCAACACCACAGCCACGGGAGAAGCCCCTGTTGACATAGGGCTGATGAGCAAAATCAGCCTGAGCGGAGCAATCGGGCTTACTCCGCACATAAACACCGCCATGAGTAGCAATGCCACCATGAATGGCCAAGAAGGATGGGATCGGGGCACTTTACGACATCACTCTAGAACTGCTTTGAGCTGAAACCTAGGTTTATCGGGCAATCGAGATAGAAATGGGTCCATAGAATACAAGTTCTATAGCCCTCGAGGAATTCCATCTATGCCAAAATGAAAATCCGGCAACGCCAGAGAAACATGTTTAGGACACGGTGTCCCTAAAATAGCATGGAATTCTTCGAGCAAGGGGCAAAGCTCGATTGATGAAAATCTGAAAACGTGATCCATTAGATCCCAAAAAGATAGTGCCGCTTGAAGGAATTCGCGGCTTACAGGCCACGCCGTGGCATATCGAAACCCCCAAAGCCTGAATTTTTTAAGCCCCTTCCAGTCTGCATTCCCTAGACTTTGCAGAAAACCCCATAGCTTTTGATTGTGGGTTGCCATGACAGGAATGGATAGAATAGTCGAAATCAGATTGCTGGAAAATTGATGCCGCCAGCGACATGGATGATGCCGCCGGCGATGTGAATGATGCCACCGACGATGTGAATGATGCCGTCGGCAATATGGATTAGATTGGGCAATATCAGATGATGCCACCGGTGATATGGACTTTTAGACACCCCTGTATATATTATGTTGGCTGGATGAGTTTGGGCAATATGGGTCATGCCGCCGGCGATATGAAGTGAATTTTCCGGTGACATCAGAAACATTTCTTCCATTTCAGACCTATACAAAACCTATAGATAATGGTATACTACGTTTCCAATACCTTTCCAAACAGCGACCCATTCTTATTCAAAATAAAAAGCCTGAAGGCACAAACCATTCAAAAATTCTGAATGTCTAGACCACAAAAAAAAACCCAATGATAAAACCAAATTATGCCAACCCCAATGTATCAAGGGTACAAATAAGGAAATAAAAAAAGCAAAATGAAAATGAAAAAAAAACTAGGCATGCTCGCCACTACCGGCTGGGCGGGATGAAATGTCATCGGGGCTCACAAGCCAATCTCCAACATCATCCTCATCCTCCTCCCTTCCATCTGTCATGGGCACAATACTAGACTCCTCAGCCACGGCAGGCGAGCTTCGGTCGGTAGACATCTTGATCCCCCTACGACTGGTACTTCTGGGGTGTGCACGGTCTAGGTTTTGCTTACTTCTCTGTTCCCGAACGGTGGCTACCAGCTGGCCCTCAAGGTCACTCGCACGATGCTGTAAATTTGCAGTCTCTGCCTCGTACCATCACTGGGCTGCATTAGCATCTGACAAGGAAAGTGCCAAGAAATCCTGTAAACCAGGAAAAATATCAACAATGCATATCATTCATAATATCCATACATACATCCCATCTTAACATATGCATAAAATACTTGAGCAAGGAGCGACTGTCCGATAAGTGTATCCCGGAGAACAAAATTATTCTTTGTGAGCTGCTCTACATGGCTCCGCGCCACCTGAAAAATCCAAAAGGTAAATCATTAGACACCCGCATCCAAGGCTAAACAAGAAAATAATTATCAGGCCTTATGTAAGTAGTATTTTCGGGCATGAAAATTGGGGCTTGCCGGCTCAAGCCTATATTCCTAAGGAGGAACTCGCTATGGGAATTCATCAGCAGGAATTTGGTTCCCAACGGATTGACTAGATGCCCCTCCACAAAGTTTATACCCTCCAACACGCCATAGTGTTGTGTCCCACTGTGGTTATCCCGGCCTCTCTTCCTCCCGGGTTCCTAAAAAACACGAAAACCACATGTCAACAACGTTCCTAAACAATTTCAAAATCATGCACATAAGTACAATCATACCTCAAAAGAACGTTGCTCCCCTTGGGACATGGGCACACTCTCACCAGCTACGTCCGCGCTCACCTCATCCTTCCCCTCGGGCTCGATCCCAACATCCCCTTCAAGCGCCTCATCTTTATCATCTTCTTCCTCCTCGATGTCCACAATGCCTTTGAGGTGCCTTTTTTCATCCTCCAACCGTTGTTCATTATGATACTCAATCGTATCATTTCTCTGGATGCGGGGACACACAAGGAGTAGACGCTGCTGAAGCTGCTCGTAGGGGCCAGGGACACTAGGGATCACTCGGCCATTCCCTTCGATGTAATCGGCCTTATCAGCCTCGGAGGTGATCACCAGATGGGGCCACCATAAGCCCTTGGAAGGATCAATAGTCACCGATCTATCAGCCACCAGGACAGACCTCCAGCCCCAGACACGCTCACCCAGGTACCACTGTTGGGATAGAGGGCACTCAATCATGAACCGACGATCATCTACCTCCCTCCTAACCCTTGCGACCTCTGCTAGATTCTCCACCCCATCGAATGGATCCAGGACAAGCTACACCAAAACAACCAATATAAGTCTATAAGCTATTTTTGTTTTGTCTAAGTGTAAAAACAAAGACTAAATCAAGAATTGCATACCGAGCTCAATCGCACGCTCCTCAGCACCTCCCTATATTTCATAGGGTACTTGGCCTACCCACCGATGCCCCACACCAGTGAGCGAGGAAGTGAGAGCCCGGCGGCATAATCTTCTTAAACTCCGCCGGCAGGAGGATCTGATCAAAGGCCCAAGCCTACACAAATAATGACCAATCAATTCAAAAAGTGTCATACAATAAATGAGAATGTGTACTATCAAGTAAAATACTTCTAAAGAGATGTACCTGGAGTATCAGGTGGCAAAGGCAAAGGGCTTTCTCCTTCTTCCGGGCTCCCATGTCTAGCCCATGGTACAGCTGAGCCAAGATGGCCCTCAACCAATTCTTCCTCCTAATGCCCGACACATCTTCCACAGCAGTTATAAGCATATAATTGATCTTGCTCCCCGAGATTGGGAAGAATAGCACGGTAAGCAAAGAAATCTTGAAGGACCGGACACCAGCCTCCCTCTCATCCTCGGGCACTACATCCACCCGGGTCTAGTGATGGTATAACTCACCATAAGATAGCCGCCTAGAAACTATCTTCAGACTAAACAACTCCTTCACCCGCCTCACCATGGGCCTCTCAACATGGTACTTGTCCATATAACCATCAATGTGTATGACCTCATCCATCCAAGGGAGACCGGTTATGGCTACGACGTTAGAGGGTGTAACCGAAGCTTCCTCGAAAAAGAAATGGAAAGTATGGGTGGTCTCAGACCACCTCTCGGTTAGGGCCATCACTATTGAATGAGAAAGCTTAGGCATCAGTATTGGCATTATCCGGGCTAAGTCCCCGAATCCTGTCTCATTGATGGCAAGCACAAGCTCAGGCTCATTCTCTGAAATATGGTGCCACCATTCACCAATGGTACCCATTCCCCCTGTACAGGTCAGTTCATATGGCTATAAAATTAGAAACAAAAAGGATCAGTCCTACTTATTTTTCATTAGAAGAGTGGCTGATGTCGCTTCTGCTAAAAGCGATGTTGCCGGTGGCATCGCTCCATACTGTCAGCGGCATGGATGTTACCGCTGACAACATCACTTTAAATAGAAGCGACATCAGACTCCTATAGGCCCTTTCAAAAGGATTGATGCTACCAGCGACATCACTCATATCGCCGACAACATCACTCATATCACCGGCGATATCACTATATGCAGGCAGAACCTGTTTTTCCCCAAAATCACACCCATCGTGCCAAAACCACAAAAATCGCAATCAATCAAATAATAGGCCCAAAAATGGTAAGAATCGATCCTAAAGCATGCAATATAGTCAATATATTTCACACTTAAACTCCTATCATGGCACGATTTCAAACCTAAAGCCAAATCAAATCGAACCCAAAAAGAAGAGATTCGGGTTTTGTGGGATTACCTGAACGTAGCAAAGGTGCTTCTCCTTCTCTGGGGTCAGATTGGTGATGGGAGAATTGATCCTATAGCCATTGATCTTGGTCGTCTCCTTTAGGCCATAAGCAGTGGGAACGGAAAGAATTTTTAATCCCTTGACAGAAGAATCGGGTAAGTTCTCCCTAGCCTTGGTAGATTTGCCCCTGAGAGCCTTGCTGATTCTCTTCATGATTTGAAAGACGAAACAAGAAATTGTAGGATTTGGAGAAAGAGATGTGAAATAATAGAGACAATTTTCTGAATAAATAAGGAAGAAGGGAGTTTCAATTCCTTTTAAACTACCGTGCGGAATTTGAGGAGTTTTAATTTATCTAAAACTGTCCGTTCATGCCGCCGGTGACATCATTCCATGCCGCTAGCGACATCACTCATGTCGCCGGTGACATCACCCCTTTTAGTTCAAATTTTGAAATTAATTGACCTGTCAAAGCTGCCACGTGGCACTCATGTCACCGGTGGCATCAATCCATACCGCTAGCGATATAATTCATACCGCCGGCGACATCACTTCTCCAATTCAGATTTTGCACAAGTCTGACCAAAGGACAACCAATCTACAAAACACAAAACCCGACCAAGGGACAATTTCTCCGCAAAGCATAATTCCGACAAAAGGGCAACCAATCTACAAAAGCACAAAACCAGACCAAAGGGACAATTTCTCAGCGAAGCATAAGTCCGACCAAAGGGCAACCAATCTCTAAAACATAAAACCCAACCAAGGGACAATTTCTCCTCGAAGCGTAAGTTTGACCAAAGGGCAACCAATCTACAAAGCATAAAACCTAACCAACGGACAATTTCTCCACGAAGCATAAGTCCGACCAAAGGGCAACCAATCTCCAAAACATAAAACCCGACCAAGGGACAATTTCTCCACGAAGCATAAGTCCGACCAAAGGGCAACCAATCTCCAAAACATAAAACCCGACCAAGGGATAATTTCTCCATGAAGCATAAGTCCGACCAAAGGGCAACCAATCTACAAAACACAAAACCCGACCAAGGGACAATTTCTCCACAAAGAATAAGTCTGACCAAAGGGCATCCTATACACAAAGCTCAAGCCCGACCAAGGGACAACCTCTATACAAAGCACAAGGTCCGACCAAAGGCCAAACCGATCACCCGTCAGGTATCGTTCCTATCCCTTGCTCTATCGTGTGATCATACTAAACTGTGGCAGCAGTGATCCCCCGAGGGGCAGCCTGTGAGCATGGGACTTTGCAGTCCCTCTCGCGAGATGATGATGACATGTACCCGATTTTAATGCCTCGAAATAAAAGTTCTCTTTAGAATTTTTATTACCAAAATAATGTTCCTTGTGAATTTAATACTTGGTAGAATCCAGTTCGGTGTGGCCGATAACGCGTCCGGTAGGAGTTTGAACCGATGATTTACACCTAAATAATAAATACCCATTAAAATACTATTAAAAGTCAAAAAGATGCCTTTCCACCCACTATTAAACCACTTTTCAAGACTTTTTTGGCTTTTGGGCCCGTTAGCTGTCGGTATACTAGAGACTAATGCCACCGGTGACATCATCCATACCGCCAGCGGCATCACCATACCACCGACAACATCAGCCATACCATCAGCGGCATGGCCCGAAAAGGGTCCCTCTATAGACAGCCTTTCGGCCACTTTCGGCAGAATTGGTCAAAAAGGCCTCAAAAAGCACCCCATTTCACCTATAAAAGGACACCTTGAGCTGCATTTTGGGAGAGGAACAAGAAAGGGAAATGGAATGTTAGGATTTTAATGAGGGAATAGATTTTAGTGAGATAAGAACTAGATAATATAGAAAAAAGGATTCTGGTCCATTTTTCCTGGTTTTTCTTCTTTGAATTCTCTGATTGTGAGTTTGAAAATAGTAAGTCTTTAAGTTAAAATCAACTTAATTGGATTTAGAAACCAAAAGCACCTAAATTTACTACTAAATCATTGTAACAAGCTCCCCAGAGGTGTTTCTTTTGGTTCACGAAGAGGTGGATTCACGGCCTCGAGGTAAAAATCCTAAGTCTCATAGCTCTTTGGCATTAATATTACTGATTTGTGTTAATTTTCGTCGATTTATATTCATTTTTGGGTTTTTGGTCTTTTTTACTGCCACCACTACTGCCGTCAAGCAGATATCACCAGTGACATAAATGACATCACTAGCGACATTAGCCATATCGCCAGCGACATCAGTCATGTCGCCGGCAGCATCAGTTGTATCGTCGGCGATATGACTTTATGTACAGCAGTTTTACTTTCATTTGTTCCCGGATTAGCTTATTTTCCAAAACTTGAATATATAATGTAATGATGGAAGTTCAAAATCTCTTGCAAATAGACCCCATCCTATAATGTGTGGGTATTTTCACTCATAATCTGGTTAAAATAACGATTGAGCCTAAAATCTGATTAAAAATGGAATTTCCTCGAAAATGCTGTTTGAATCTCATTTTAGCCCTCCAATCCGGTTTCATGATATTGAAAATAAAATATGCTATACCCGAGCTAACAATCTTCTGCAGGCAGACGTATATCAAACACTCAGGTATTTTATTTATTGCATAGAAAAATGTATAGGACTTGGAAGCCTTGTAATAACTTTGTTTTCTGCACTTATTTTTTTATGGTTGCAAATATTTTATTCACTGCTTCAATTGCTTGAAAAACGCAAAAACAATAAAATGATTAAAAATACAAATAAATAGGATGGATTAAACCATTTTAAGAAAGAATGAAGTATATCAACTTGGCCCAATGAAAAATAGATAACATCATCCGAACTCGGAATCTTGAGTTAAGGTATGATCCAACCACCCGGTGGGAAAATTGTACCGAAAATTTACCGGTTGGGCTAAACCAGGTGGCGACTTTATTTTAAGTACGGGATTTTGATCTCATATCTTTTGAGCATTAAAAATGCAAAATCATTTTCCAAACACTTCACGCACATCTCCCCGACATTCAAAGAGGTCGGCCCAATGACCAGGCCCCGCTGCCGCCATATGAAACGTCGTCCGCTCACAGCATGAGAATGGCTAAAGAAACAAATTAGAATTAATTGCTTTGCCTTTCTTTCACTTTCTCTCTCTAGTTCTTAGTCTAAAATTTTAATTCTTGGATCAGATGAAATTTGGGCAAAAGTCCTCGACAATTGGTGATTTCAGGTCTTTTATAGACCCCTCTCACTCTAAATAGCTAAATTAGTCCCTCAATTTCATGAAAAACATGGAAAAATCATATCAGATTGAGTTTAGAGAGAGAAAAGACAAGAACACACAGTTGTAGAGAACCCGCACAGTTGTGACCACTGCCGTCGTAGCCGCCATCGCTGCTCCTATAGCGGTGGCAACCAAAGGCGCAAACATGGACCCTAAAGATGGGACCGTGGGGGAGTCGATGGTGGCTGCCGTACCAGCAATGATCGTCGCTATCGAAAGGGCAGCGCCGGCGTCGTACGCAAGCGATGGCTTTGGTGACGGCTCCGGCGATCGGACCAGGAAAAAGCGGGGAACCTAAACTTTTTATTTTTTAATGTCTTCAGTGATTTCTAAGCGCAATTAGGTCCAAAATCATTAAAAAAAGGGCATTTCTAAGTGTGTTTTAAACCTGAAAAATAGGAAAACTGGCCCATATAAGGTTAGAGCAATTTCCACCATTGTTCCACAGGAGCGATCGAAAAGCCGGTGCTCATAGGTTGTCCCTTGGGAGATTATCGCTTGATGGGTCAAACGTGATCTCACGAAAGAGCAAGGACAGGAGTCCATACCTAAGGGTTGTTTAGTTGGTCTTCCAAATTGCATCAAGGTGCCCCTAGGAGATTTCAGAAAATTTCATCGAGGTGCCCCTAGAGATTTGCAGGGAAGTTGCATCGAGGTGCCCCTGGAGATCTATAGGAAGATTGCATCGAGGTGCCCCTAGAGGCCTATAGGAAAATTGCATCAAGGTGGCCCTTGAGATCTTTGTGAAAATTGCATCATGATGCCCCTGAAAATTGTAGAAAAATTGCATCGAGGTGCCCCTAAAAAGTTGTGGGAAAATTGCATCAAGGTGCCCCTGAAAATTGTAGAAAAATGACATACTAATAACTAAAGTGAGTTGCATTTTTATTACTTAATTGATTTTGTTGAGATAAAATTTTTTGTCCCTTCAATTAAGAATAAAAATGGAAAATTAATAAAAGTTGAGTTTTAAAAATATGCAGGAGTCAAAAAAAATTATTGCTCGGTTGATTTTGCCCCTTTGACTGAAGAATATTTTGAAAAGTGTGCCACGAGATTTTCAAAAATAAAAAATCCCACCATTCTTTTCATTTCTTCTTCCCTTTCTTTAACTTATTTCTTCTTCTCTTTCTTTAACTTCCATAAGAAAGAAACCCTCTAAAAATCCCGAATTCCCTCGATTTCTTCAAATTTCAGACTAAAAAATGTTTAACAAAATTCGAGGAGAGCAAGGTCACAAGGTTAATCACGACTCATTGCCTTTAGGGGCGAATGGGCTACCAGTTTGTGCGGTCCCTTGGGCGTATGGATTTTGAGAAACCGACGAGTATATGGGATACTACCCAAACTCCAGAGTCCATATGCATACCAGGCTGGCAAATCACACCTCCGAACTCCAAGTAAATCTACAAAACCAAACTTTTTCTTCAAAATTTCCATTTTTATGCCATGAACGGAATTCAAATTTTTAGGGTATTCAGACTTGAATTTAGGTGAAATTAGTTGTTAAATCATGTTTGGGTTGAATTTAGGGGTATTTTGGAACTGATAGAGATGAATTTAGGTCGAAATTTGGACTGAAATAGGGTGAAAATGGCCAAAAAGGCCAAGAGGGGCATTTCTAACCTCAAGGGGCGCGTGGTTGCTATAGCTGTAGTGGTAAGGCTGCATTGGTAGAGGCCACCACCGCTCATGGCGGATTCTCAGACAGTCGGCCGGCCGGGAACCCAGAAAAAAATTATGATGGGTGATTCTTGCTTCATTTTCATGCTGAGTCCAATTTTGATGTTGAAATTCAATTTTGAGTTGATCTTGATGCCGAAATTCTGATTTTTCTCTGATTTTGCAAACTTGAACTTGTGATTATGCCTTTTATGACACTGGTTTTTGGATTTATTACAGCTGGGGGCCTGTAAGTCAATGGCTCATTATAGAGATTCGCCAAGTGGTGGGATCTAATCAAGACCAAAGCTGAGGAGACCTAGAATGATTTAGTGGTCCGTCAAGTCGGTGGGGTTGGAGCGGATATTGGAGGCGCTGCCGATAGCATTACAACTTATGAGCCCGACAATTATGGCCTAGTTGGTTGAGCGGTGGAGCAAGACAGCCCATACATTTCACCTACCAGTTAGGGAGTTAACCAATACCCCTTCTGATATAGTCACTATGACTGAGCTTTCGTGGGTCGGTCCAGTTATCCATTTTGACATCTATCTCGACCGCTTTTATGGTAGACCAGCCGCTCGGGCTTGAATAGAGGAGTTATTAGGTGTTCCATTACCAAGTGATGGCAAGCTGAGGTACAAGCAGGTAGAGAAGTACTAGACCCAGGCGATGAACATCAGTGGGGATCATCTCATTTAGTATACCCAGTCTTTTATTCTGACATTATTGACCTGCCTTTTCTTTCCCTCCTCCTCTAGTAGGGCCACCTTTGGGCTCCTGTATATGCTAGAGGATCTGGCCACTATAGTAGAGTTGAACTGGCTGAGGGCTATCCTTGGTTAGATATATTTTGCACTTGACTGTTCAGCCTGCGGGGAGATCATAGAGTTTTAGGCCGGCTAGTTATGGGTTTTGGTGATCCTACTCGACAAAAACCCTCCACCCTTGCTTTGGTATTTTTTGCGGTTTTCTGAATTTGTCATTTTCCCTTCTTTGCAGATGTGGGCATTTAAGCACAAGATAGTCCCTCTGCCCGTACTTGATGGTCAGCCTCTACTTAGATAACAAGCTTGTTAGATATGATGTATGCCCTTAAGACAATTATGACGATATATCTTAATTATGTATTGGTAAGAACGATTTGTTTAATTAATAAAGGCATTTAATCTTTTATTTATATCGATGTGTTCATATATATTGTGACTGGTTAAAATATATTCATTGATATCTTTGTACAAAGGTCCTTAACATAATACATAGTGTGAAGTGAGAGATATTATAGTGGGACTGTAGTGAGACCTACTTCATGTGTAGTTATGATTATGTCTAAACTATCCCTAGTCATAGTTTCATCAAGAAATGATATTGATGGAGCAGTAAGACTAGCATGTGGTCAACTCTCTTGGAAAGGGTCCAATCAGTCAACCTCCTAAGACTGAAGGTGGTACCTTGAGTTTGATAGATGGATATATATGGAAGATATATTGGAGACTGCAGTAAGATAAACACTTGGTATATATATCAATGTGTTAGTGTTTATCTTCATGCAGTAGCTTTGCGAATATCCTCATACTTGAGATATTAGTTATATTGTGTGGTACTATTGCTATACTTTGGGTCATACCTATTCACTCATTAATTTAGGGTGCCACGGGTGATTATGGGTATAATGATGACAACACGTTGGTAAGCTATGTAGTTGGAAAGCATCCATCATTCCAGATATATTAAGGAGTTTTTACCTGGCCGCTTGTTGAAGTGATTATTACTATAAACCTCTAATCAGAGTATGTGATTGATAGAAATAGTTTCTAGTCAAACACATTATGGTAAAACGTAATATACTTCGGTAACAAGCAAATAACTAGGATAGGTTGGAGAAACCTTGCTATTGGTGGGTTAACACTTTAATCAAGCCTAATAAACTAGATGTTACTAAGATTAAAGAATGGAAGGAGCTCATCGCATTTAAAAACTATTGAATAAACCAGGAATAATTTATCAGAACAAATGACGTTCCGAGTAATGGGGGATGGTACACCCATTTAAGGTAATCGAGTTCTATTCACGGTCTAGAACCTCGAGCCAATAGTTCCAATAGAATAAGGATTGGTCAAACCTTAATAGCTCAATGCTTCGGGATCCAATAAGGTCACACACATTGGACTTTCATCGGACTGAGTAAAGAATTAATAGACTTGGTCTATTATGAAAATATTAAAGGGATGGTTGAACTATTACCTGGTTAGACCAGAGATTTTATTTATTACCCAGTAACTAATTTTATTAGGGTCATAAATAAATTAAAGTGTTGATTAAAATGCTTACATCGTTTTATGGTTAAGTCATGAATTTATTTTGACCAGTAACTAATTTTATGAGGGTCATAAATAAATTGAAGTGTTGATTAAAATGATTAAATCATTTTATGGTTAAGCCAAGAATTTATTTTAAAAGGTAACTGATTTTTTTAGGGTTATAAAATAAATTAAAAGAGAGGAGGATTAAATTTAATCTCGTATTAAATCCGCATTTAATCTGCATTTAATCCTGCATTTAATCTCACATTAAACCCGCATTAAATCTGCATTTAATCCCGCAATAAATCCGCATTAAATCCTCAATTATTACGGGGAGCCTTTGCTCCCCCTATATAAAGAACTCCCATTCCCCTTTCTCAAATGCACCACAAGCTCATTCGAGCCTTTATGATTCCAACGCGATATCGCTCAAGTCAACTCAAGAGTAAATTCTTTTTATTTCGGGTGGGTTTTGCAGTGGTCTAGCAGCTACTCAAATCTCTGCTGTTCTTCCTTATTAGGAGGTTTCGGTTGGTGGGGTTCTTGTGGATACTCATAGAGGCTATCCTATACATGGAGGCTTATGTAAGAAGGTTCTGCTAAAGTACGATTTAATTGGGAAGTCCTCTAATTCTTTTTTATTTATTAAGTACTTTTATTAAGCATTTTAATACTTAATAATTATTATGCTTCGTTTATTTTGCATGCTTAGTTTATTTTATACCTTGACTATAACTTAGAGTTATAACATGTTTAAACTAAAATATTTATGCTAGGATATAATTTAGAATTATGGTACGCCTAGCATATGCATGCTAACTTAAGTAGAGAATTAATTTAGTTAATGCTTTAATTAATTTGTATGCTACTAATAGGAGTTCCTAGGGAAAAGGGACAAAATTTTGAATTTCTGTCATGCCTGTTATGCATGTTTAAAGTGACTGTCAGTTCCTAATAGTGGTATCATGAGCCTGCCTATTAAGTACATAATTAAGTTAAAAGCAAACTAAATTTTATTTTCTATATGAAATAATTTAAGGTCTATTAAATTGTTTGGAATAATAGATGAACTTAGACTTTTATTTCGAAGGTTAGAAAATGGATATAGATAATTTTGAATAATCCTGCTCAACTTACTTAAACTTATCAAAGACTCAATAAATTATATAAATTACATGGGTTATAGATGCTTTCAATTTACATGAATTAAAAGAACAAAATATATTAGGCCAAGAGAACCCATGTTTTTTCAAGCTTGTGCCCGTATATGTTCTGACAAGGATTGGACAAGGTGTCTACTCCTCATAGAGCACCTTTCCTACTTGGAAATATATGTCGGTGCAGCTTGAGTTAACAAATAGGGGATTAAATATGGACTAATTTATTTCTAGTATATAAGATGGTTCTTATATATGTTTCTATAATAAAGTAAATATTAAATTATTGAATAAAAGCTTAAAGGAAATGCAATATAAATATAATAAATAAAAATATTAATTGTTTTGCATATAATCTAGGTTGATGGAATAATTATAATAAATAGCTTGAACCCACCTAAGGTTTGACCTTATAAATTAATTCTAAAATTCCCTAAATTAATATAAATTATTGTAAATATGTCCATCTAATAAATCCTAGATTGTGTGAGTCGTTTAACACCAATAAAATCCCAAAGTAAATATATTAAGGCAACTTATAAGTCTTCCTTACTCAAATTTATGATACGATCTTTTTCGGCTATAAAGTTTGCACAAAGCGTTCCTTTAGTCTACATCAATCGGTTATCAAAATTGAGATAGGGTCTGCCTTAATAGGAATGGGTAGTCTACCATAAAATTGGGTGCCAGCCGCATGACTGATACCCATTCAAGGAGATGCTAATATAAGAGCACAGTCCCTTGGATTCAGGGAACTTGAATAAATTAGCAATTGCATACGATGCAAATGGAATGGAATTCCAACTACAACTTACTAATATGGCTTGACTCATAAAATTGGGAGTCGTAGTAGACTAGTTATAGATGCTACCTACTTGGAAATTTAGCTAGGCTAAGCCTCCCGAATTCAATAGAATGAGCTATTTTAAATTTTGAAAAGTGGAATGTATTTAATTAAAAGTCCTTAGTCTAAACAATGCTTTTCTTTTCTTATATCTTAGGTTGAAAATGACTTCCAACATTAATCTCCATCCATTACTTGACACCAAACTGAATGACATGAACTTTTCTGATTGGTTCCGAGCTGTGAGAATAATTCTCAGATCCGAGGGAATTGTCTATACTCTAGATGAGATTTTCCAGTTAGAACCTAATGTTGAGGATCAATTGGAACATGATGCCTGGATGAATCACAAGAAAGATCATGAGACTACAACATGCATAATGTTGGAGTCCATGAATCCTGAGCTTCAGAAACAACATGAGAACATGGACTTAGAGACCATGGTTCTCCATCTTGAGGAGCTCTTTGCTGAGCGAGAAAGGATAGAGAGCTATGAGACCTCAAGGCTCCTTTTTAGAAACAAGATGCAAGCGGGCGCCTCTGCCTCTCAACATTTACTAAAACTCTTGGGATACCTTGAGAAGTTGAATTGATTGGGATTCGAAATGAATCATGAGTTAAGTGTTGACCTTGTGTTGATGTCTTTAATAGATAGTTATTAACATTTTGTAACTAACCATTAAATAAACACAATTAATTCTACAATTCTAGAATTAGTCAATATGCTAAAGACAGTAGAACCTCAGATCAAGAAAGATTAGAGAATACTATTGTTGCTCAAGAAGGGCAAAACTTCTAAATAAAAGAAGGCATTGGGGGCCAAGAAAAGAATCAATGAGAAGAAGAAAGAAAAGAAGACATCTAAATATGTTTGCTTCCAGTGTGGAAACTAGGACACTAGAAGAGAGATTACAATGCTCCCACTTCTGAACATTTGAAGAAGAAGCCTACAGAGGCATCTACTTCAGGAATGTTTGTAATTGAAAACTATGCTACTTTTCCTTACGAATCAACTTGGGGTATTGGATACTAGTTATGGTTCTCAAATCTATACTTCTGTGTAGGGACTAAGGAGTAGTAGGAAGCTTGTAAAAGGTGAGATGGACCTGCGTATGGGAAATGGAGCATGAGTTACTGCATTAGCAGTAGGAAGCTTTAATCTTGTTTTGTCGAATGGCTTAGTTTTAGTTTGAATAATTGTTACTATATTCTGAATGTTACTAAGAATATTATCTCTATTGTGCGCTTTAGCAGCAAAGGGATTTGAAGTTTTATTTTCGAATAATAATTGTCAGATTCGTTTAAATAATGTTCTTCATGGCTATAGGATGTTGAATGGGGGCATTTATGTTCTTGATACTAAAGCAAAAGTTTTTAATATAAACGATGTGAAGAAAGTTAAATTAGATAATGAAAAATCTTTCTACTTATGGCATTGTCGTTTAGGCCATATAAACAAAGATCGCTTAACTAAGTTATACAAATATGGAGACTTAAGCCCAATAGACTGGGAGTCTTATGGTGATTATGAACCTTGTTTAAAAGGAAAATGACAAAGTTAACCTTTAAGGGAAAGGGTGAATGAGCCACTAGTACATTGGAAATTATACATACAGATGTGTGTGGCATAATGAGTGTTAAGCCACTAGGAGGATACTCCTACTACATAACCTTTATTGATGATTATTCACGATATGGTAATCTGTACTTAATGAAGCACAAGTCTAAAAGTTTTGAGAAGTTCAAAATATTCAGAAAAGAAGTAGAGAAACAGCTTGAGAAAAGTATTAAAGCACTTAGATCTAATCGAGGTGGAGAATACTTAAGTCAAGAGTTTTAGGATTATCTAAAGGAAAACGAGATAGTTCCCCAGTGCACCCCTCCTTATACACCCACACAATGGAGTGTTTGAAAGGAGGAATTGAATCTTATTAGATATGGTTCAGTCCATGATGAGCCAAGCAGATTTCAGTAATTTTTTTTGGGGATATGCACTAGAGAGCGCAGTTTATGTATTAAACAGAGTGCCCTTTAAATTAGTTGACTTTACACCTTACAAAAGATGTTGTAATAAAAGACCATCTCTGAGTCACCTAAGAGTATAGGGCTGTCCTGCTATGGTAAAGAGGATCGCATCAGATGAGCTGGATGATAAGTTTGATAAGTGTTTGTTCATTGGATATACAAAGGAAACTATTGGATATTTATTTTTCAAACCCGAAGCACAGAAGGTATTTGTGTCTCGGAGTGCTCACTTTTTGGAAAAGGAACACTTACTTGCAAAAGTTAGTGGGAGCAATATTGAACTGGAGGTTCAAGAGGAAAAAACAGACAATCAGCTGATTGACCCCGTTCTAGATACACAAGAAGGTGTGATCCAAGAACAAACAATTGAAACATAATCTTTGTGAAGATCAGGTTATGTCGATAAAGGTCCTAAAAGATATGGTTTTGTCATCATAGATGATAGGGAACTATATCTCATGGAGGATGATGAACCAAGAACTTTTGATGAAGTAATGAAAAGATCAGATTTTGATAAATGGCTTGAAGCCTTGAAATTAGAAATGGATTCCATGTATGAAAACAAATTTTGGAAATTGGTCAATGCACCAGAAGAGGTTAGACCTATCGAGTGCAAACGGGTCTTTAAGAAGAACACTGGCATGGACGGTAATGTAATTACCTATAAGGCAAGGTTAGTTGTAATAGGTTATAGTCAACATAAAGGTATTAACTATGATGAAACTTTCTCATCTATAGCGACACTTAAATCCATCAGAATACTCCTTGCCATTGCTGCTCATCATGATTATGAGATCTAGCAGATGGATGTTAAACTAGCACTCCTAAATGGGGATTTGGACCAGGATGTGTATATGATACAGCCTGAGGGTTTTACATCTCAGAGTGACTCGAAGGTATGCAAACTGCAAAGGTCCATTTATGGACTTAAGCAAGCATCTAGGAGTTGGAATATTAGGTTTGATCAAATAATCCATGAACTGGATTTCTGTCCAAATATTAATGAGCCTTGTGTTTACAAGAAGGTTAGTTGGAGTGTAGTCTTTTTTTAGCTTTGTATGTTGATGACATTCTGCTAATAGGAAATGACATTTCTCTTGTTCGAAGTATTAAAATATGGATGTCAAGAAAGTTCTCCATGAAAGACCTTGAAAAGCACCATTTATACTAGGTATAAAAATCTACAGAGATAGATCCAAGAGGCTATTAGGTCTTTTCTCAAAGTACATACATATACAAGGTACTGAATATGTTCAAAATTGAGCATTCAAAGAAAGTTTTTCACTCAATAAAAAAGGGAATAAACCTATCTAAGACTGAGTGTTTGAAGACAGCTCTGGAAAGAATGCGCATGAAGGATATACCCTATGCATCCGCGATGGGATCCATCATGCATGCTATGATATGTAGTAGGCCAGATGTCTCTCAACCCTTGAGCTTTATGAGTAGATATCAATCGGATCCAGGTGAAAAGCAGTGGATAACCGTCAAGGAAATTCTTAAGTACTTGAGAAGGACTAAAGATGAGTTCTTGATATATGGAGATGATGACCTCACAATTAGAGGTCATACTGATGCGAGTTTTCAATTTGACAAGGATGACTTTAAGTATCAATCCAGTTTTATATATGTGTTTAGTGGAGGGGCAGTATGCTAGAAAAGTTCCAAGCAAGAAACTACTGCTGATTCAACCACGGAGTCTGAGTACATTACTGCCCGTGAAGAAGTAAAAGAAGTTGTCTAATTAAAGGGATTTATTGGTGATCTCAGTGTGGTCCCTGAGATTTTTGATCCAATTATTTTGTATTGTGATAACGATGGTGATATAGCTCAAGCAAAGGAACCACGGTCTCACCAGAAAAGCAGACACGTACTTAGAAAGTATCATATAATCAGGGAGATTGGTAACGCTATGATAATAAGATTAGAATATGTCCCCACTTATTAGAACCTCGCAGATGGTATGACAAAGCCATTGACACAAGTCAAACATGAAGAGTATGTGAAAGCATATGCAGTAAGACATATGGCTAATTGGCCTTAGTGCAAGTGGGAGTTTGTTAGATATGATGTGTGCCCTTAAGGCAATTAGGGCGATATATCTTAATTATTATTGGTACTAACGATTTGTTTAATTAATAAAGGAATTTAATCTTTTGTTTATATCGATGTGTTCATATATATTGTGACTGGTTAAAATATATTCATTGATATCTTTGTACAAAAGTCCTTGACATAATACATAGCATTAAGTGAGAGATATTATAGTGGGACTATGTATAGTGAGACCTGCTTCATGTGCAATTATAATTATGTCTAAACTATCCCTAGTCATAGTTTCATCAAGAAAGGATATTGATGGAGTAGTAAGACTAGCATGTGGTTAACTCTCTTAGAAAGGGTCTGAGCAATTAACCTCCAAAGTCTGAAGGTGGTGCCTTGAGTTTGACACATAGATATATCTAGAAGATATATTAGAGATCGCAGTAAGATAAACACTGGGTATATGTATATATCAATGTGTTAGTGTTTATCTTCATACAATAGCTTTGCGAATATCCTCATACTTGAGATATTAGTTACCTTGTGTGGTACTATTGCTATACTTTAGGTCATACCTATTCACGCATTAATTTAGGGTGCCACGTATGATTACGGGTACAGTGATGACATCACATTGGTAACTATATAGTCGGAAAGAATCCATTGCTCTAGACATATTAAGGAGTTTTTACCTAGCCGCTTGTTGAAGTGATGATTACTATAAACCTCTCATCATAGTATGTAATTGATAGAAATAGTTTCAAGTCAAACACATTATGGTAAAAAGTAATATCCTTCAGATACAAGAAAATAACTGGGATAGCTTGGAGCAACCTTGCTATTGATGGGTTAACACTTTAATCAAGCCCAACAAACCAGATGGTACTAAGATTAAAGAATGGAAGGAGTTCATCGCATTGGATAACTATTGCATAAACCGGGATTAATTCATAAGCACAAATGACATTCCGAGTAATGGGGGATGGTGGACACTTGCTAGAGGCGTACTACATTCATTTAAGGTAATCAAGTTCTATTCACAGTCTAGAACCTCGAGCCAATAGTTCTAATAGAACAAGGATTGGTCAAACCTTAACAACTCAATACTTCGGGATCCTATAAGGTCACACACATTGGACTTTCATCAAACTGAGTAAAGAATTAATAGACTTGGTCTATTATGAAAATATTAAAGGGATGGTTGAACTATTACTTGGTTAGACTAGAGATTTTATTTATTGACCAGTAACTAATTTTATTAGGGTCATAAATAAATTAAAGTGTTGATTAAAATGAGTAGATCATTTTATGGTTAAGCCAAGAATTTATTTTGACCAGTATATAATTTTATTAGGGTCATAAATAAATTAATGTGTGGATTAAAATGATTAAATAATTTTATGGTTAAGCCAAGAATTTATTTTGACTGGGCACTAATTTTATTAGGGTCATATAATAAATTAAAAGAAAAGAGAATTAAATTTAATCTCGACTTAAATTGGCATTTAATCTCGCATTAAATCCGCATTAAATCCACATTTATTATGGGGAGCCTTTTGTCCCCCTATATAAAGAGCTCCCATTCCCCTTTCTCAAATGCACCACAAGCTCATTCGAGCCTTGATTTGAGATTTCAGCATGACATCTCTCAAGTCAACTTAAGAGCAAATTCTTTTTGTTTCGGGTGGGTTTTGGAGCGGTCTAGTAGCTACTCAAAGCTCTACATTCTTCCTCGTTGGGAGGTTTCGATTAGTGGGGTTAGTGTGGATACTCTTAGAGGCTATCGTATACTTGGAGGCTTGTGTAAGAAGGTTCTGCTAAAGCACGCTTCAACTGATAAGTCCTCCAATTCTCTTTTAATTATTAAGTCCTTTTATTAAGCGTTTTAAGGCTTAATAGTTATTATGCGTTTGGTTATTTTGCATGCTTAGTTTATTTTGTACCTTAACTATAACTTAGAGTTATAACATGTTTAAAATAAAATACTTTTATGGTAAGATAATTTAGAATTATCGTATGCCTAGCCTATGAATGCTAACTTTAGTAGAGAATTAATTTAGTTAAGGCTTTAATTAATTTATATTCTACTAATAGGAGTTCCTAGGGACAAGGGATAAAATTTTAAATTTCCGCCGTGCATGTTATGCATGTTCAAATCGACTGTCAGTTCCCAACAATGCTATCACCCGCTGGATGGTCGGGTGGTCAGAGATAGAGATAGATGATGGGCGCACTTGGTACCGAGAGTACTTGAGGCAGCTTCGCGTTCATCGGGTAACTTTTTTTTCTGCACGTTATTGTTAAACAGTTAGTTCAAAACTGTATGTACAAAGGGGAGAAATAATTACAGTGATTTATCATTGTTGTGGTTTTTTAGATTGTCACCGAGCCGTGGAAGAGATTGTCCTATTATAGGTAAGTTAAGGATGTTCGGCGGACAGTGGATGGTCGTTTATTCATATTAGAGTGACAATTCAGCCTAGAGTGGTATTTTGGTGAGCGTGTACATTGGTGGAGGATGAGCGTTATGGCTTAGAGGAGGGTCCCCTAGATGTGCCTATCTGTTGTTTTTGGCCCTAACTTATTGTGAGCATGGGATTTTACAGTCCCTCTCGCGGGACGATGATGACGTATACCCGATTTTATTCCATATGATAAAAATTTTTTTTGGAATTTTTATTATTAATAAAAAATTCTCTACGAATTTTATTTTCAGAAAAATTCAGTTCGACATGTCCGATAATGCATTCGGTGGTAGCTCAAACTGATGATTTGGACTAAAAAAAATAATTTAGTCCTAAATACCCTAAAATATTAAAAAATAAACCTAATTACACAAAAATCCCACTAAAACACCATTTCGTGTGGATTTAGGCACCTTTTCACCTTTTTAGGCTAGGCCATGCTTACTTTTCAGACCTAGCAAAAGCTAATGCCGCCAGCGGCATCAGCGATACCATCGACGGTATCACCCATGCCGTCAGCAGCATGGATTCTATAGTAGTCAGCTTTTCTGCTCGATATCCGCCGGGTAATTGATCAAAGTCTATTTCCACCGGATTTTAGCCTATATAAACAACCATTTTCAGCAGAAATAGGGGTTCAGCACACTCACAACTTAAAATCTTAAGGAGATTTTGAGTAATTTTAGTTAGTTCTATTGGGATAAGGTATAAAAAAGGTAAGAAAAGAGGATTTAATCTATCTTTTCTTGGTTTTTCTTAACTAAACTCTCTGATATTTATGAGGATTTTTGAGTTTACAACCATTAAAATAGGATTTAGAGACCTAAATCACCCCTTTACTTTCCTAATCATCATTTGAGCTCGCTGGAGGTGTCATTTGGATCATGAAGAGGTGGATTCATGGTCCCGAGGTAAAAATTCTGAGTGTCATAGCTCTTTGGCTTTTCATTTTACTTGTTTGTTGCATTTAGCTGCTGTTTTCTGCTTAGTTTTGGGTTTTTGGCCTCTTTTTGGCCATTAACTACTGCTGTTGCAAGAAACTGAAGCCACTGGAGACACTTGAAGCCATTGGCAGTATCAACCATGTCGCCAGAGGCATTGTTGATACCGCCAGGGGCTTCATTTGTCCCTAATGACTCTATTTTATTGCAGGACCCTTTCTTTATGGTATCCAAAATGTTATACAGCCTGCCTGTGTAAATGAGATCACCAGCGGCGTCATTGATGCCATCTGTGGCCTCATTCATACCTCCGGCGGTATGGGGTTCTAGACATCAGATTAGTTTTGGTTTTATTTCTGACCTATTTTAATTTTCGAAGCTAGGATGTATAGTGGAAAGACAGGAGTTCAAAACCTCCTAAAACGGACTTCACCCCATAACATGTGGCATTTTCACTAATAATCTGGTTAAAATAACAATCGAGTCTAAAATATGGATAAAACGAGATTTTTTCTCACAAAACTCCGTTCAAACACCATTTTTAGCCATCCAACCTGGCTTCATAAAATTGTAAAATAAATATGCCATGCTCATGTAACTCGGGTCTTATTTTGTCTACTAACTATGCATGCTACATGATATACCTCGTACAATGTGTCGTATCTGTGCTAACCGTTTTATGCAGTTAGATTTAGGTTAGATGTATGTTAGGCCTTTAGGTATTTTATTCATTGAACAGAAAAAATGTATAAAATTTGGAAATCCTTATAATTATTGTTTTAATTTCTGTATTTTTATATGTTGGATGACTGTAATAATTTATTTACCGCTTTTGAATGCTTGATGACGCGATAACAATATATAAATTGAAAATATAATAAATAGGGTGGATCAAACCGATTAATAAAGAATGAAACTTTTAACTTAGCCTAATGTAGAATAGATAACATCATCTGAACTCGGAATCTCTACTTAAGGTATGGTCTACCACCTGGTTGGAAAATCGCACCAAAATTTTCCAATTGAGCTGAACCGGGTTGCGATTCTGTCTTAAATACAAGATTTCAATCTCGTATCTTTTGAGCATTAAAATATGCAAAACCATTTTCTACCATCACACTCACACCTAATATTTTTCGAGGGATCAGTCCACTGGCCCAGCTTCGCAGTCGTCACATAAAACGTTGTCCGCTCGTAGTGGCGACTCTGTTGGGGATTGATCTCTTTAAACTTAAAACCTAAAATTTTTAATAAGTTTAAAAGATTTAGATGATGTATTAAAATCATTGGCCAAATTAAAACTTCATTCTTTTTATAATGTTTTATCCTTTTGCATGTAGATAGTTCGGTAATATTAGAATGCCCCATTTTGCCAGAGAAGCTCACGAAATTATCACTCATGCCCTATTTGGAATTAAGGATGCCTAGTGGGTGGATCACTCGTTTCAACCAACACATAAACTCCTGCGATCACACCTATTTGGGGATTGGTTGAGTAACATGGAATCAAGGTGAACTAGAACCTTCTACATCAACAACCTTATGCCAAAGCCGCATTAGAAAAGCCTTAGCACTTCATTCCCTTAAGACCACCGAAATAATAAAAAATAATTGGGACGTACTTCTTTGCCATTTCGGGTGAAGAAGTTAACCTCCATCCTTTTTGAAAGACGTTACAAGGGAGTCATAAGGTCGGAAGAGGGACATTTCATGTGCTATATGCTCATGCATTACCCATACCAATCTCCACCCATGGAAGAGGTTTAGCAACATTCGTAGGACTTCTTTTGTAACTCCGTTATGTCATGACATATCAGTATATGTGACATAAGATACAAATGTCCTACGTATATTGGAGGAATAAGACATCGCATCATGACATTACCCTTATATCGCAACCATCCTCACGAGCATATCATGCATCGCTTCCCAAAGAGCATGCATACCATGCATACCATTTACAACCCACTCATGGTCTGACCTTCAATTCATGGTTTGTCAGTCTGGAATTCTAACCTTCACAACCAGCCAAGTCTCTCCCTCATAACAATGATGACACCGCCTTGCCTGAAGGACATATTGGTCCTACCCCCACCTCAAGAGTAGCTCCTCCACCATTTCTTGGCTCTAGAATTGCCACCGCCATGGTCTAGTTTATCAGTTCAGACCTCTTTCAAAACACTTTTCAAGAATAGATTCAAGCGACTGTTCAAGTAGCTGGTAAACAAGCCCTAGAAAACTGACATTTTGACTAGGTCAAGCAAACTCCGAGCGTGACACCCGCAACTGTGGCTACCTTGCTACAGTCATCTATCCCCCGAGCCAGCGACTAGGTCATGTAATCTCTGGGCATGACACCTAATGATGAAACACTCTTACAATCATCTGCTTACCAAGGTCAAAGGGGAGGAGACCAGGGTTCAGTTCCTCCATCATTCTGTAGCGTTTTGCCGCCGAAGTTGGTCACTACATCACAATTTATGCTACCTGCAGTCCCGATGCCTCCTCAGTATGACCAGATCATGCAACCTCTGGTCATGAGACCCGAAGTTGAAACCTTCTTGCGTCAATTGGTGATAGATAATTATAATCAAAAAGAGGGTGAAGTCTAGACAAAGGAAGATTGAGTGTTCCAGAACCCCAGCATACATCCATCAAGCACATCCCCATCTCAAGCCAGAATGGGCCAAAAGGCCTCTCAAAAATCAGCACTAGCTGTCATTACCAAACTAGGTTTTTTCCTCACAAGTAGTGTAAACACGTGGAAACTCCCTCTTAGTGTAATTTTTACCAAGGCCAGGAAGGCTAGCCTCTTCCAATCCCATCGCAAGTATAGACCCCCCACAGAAGAGGAGAGAAAGAATTTCTATGGATATCATGTCCAGGCAGGTCACCGCACCAATGAGTGTCGAACTTTGATTCAAGCCATATACCATTTGGTGAGGGAAGGAAAGATGGTTGAGCTAGAAAGGGCGCCTAGCAATACAAATTTCCCCTTACCTGAACTCAGCAACCAAATAGGAATGACCAATCCTAGCTTGCCAAAATAAGGGAACGGCCCACAAGAACTCATCAAGGTCATTTGCTCTAAGGGCAAGGGAAATTTGTACTCCAATAACAAGAACGAGAAGCCAAATGATGAAGAGGTCAAGGGGGTTATAGCCGCAATGATCTAGGCCATGACAGTTTTAACAAAGAAACACAGACAAAGCAAAATGAAGAACCCAATGATCAAGGCCATGATACAGTTCGCTGAGGTCCTCACCAGGGGGTCAAGCCAAGTGAATTACGTCTTGTTGATTACTAAGCAGAATGAGACATAGGCTTTCAATTAGGATAACACATTTAAAGAGGATGGTCTCACTGCAGACAATGAAGACCCTTCGCCTGTAGAGGATGAAAAGCTTTAGTATGTAATCTTTAGATTTTCGATCTGGACAATTTTCATGTTTGTAACTTTCAGCTCCACGAGCAACCTTCTATTTTGTTACTTCATGTTTTGTCCATTTGATCCACGCATTCATATAAACATATGTATGATGCTTTCAGTATTCAAGGTACTTTATTGTATATAGTTAATTCGAGTACAAATGGAATCTCTCTAGTGGTGATCATTTCCAATAATTTAATTCCTATTAAAACACATGTGAGATAATAAAAGTGCTTAAATTCCGTGATAACGCTTTCACCTGGTCGTGCTTATATGATATGCCTAAGATCGATAGTCAGATTGCCGAACATCACGGAAAAAGAAGGCCGGTCTCTTCTAGAATTAACTCAAGTATGCGTAAATCGACCTTCAAGCTACTAAAGAAGCATCGACTTATCTTGTGGAAAAAAAAATCAAGCCATGAATTGGAGAACTCTGACCTTTATCAAATAAACACCGCAGCTATAAAAGAAGCCAAATCTTACACCAATGTCACCGCCAACAAGATGACCAAACTTAACCCACCACAAACACCTCAAAAAAATGAAGATCAGTTCCAAGGGGCAACCACCATTAAGAGCATAAAGTATAGGACTAAATATCACAGATCTTTACCCCACAAGCCACAAACCTAATCACACAACTGAAGTCGCAGAATGGCTTGTCTAGTAAACCAGCTAAAGGAGCTACCATTCACCTTTTTAGAGGCACCAAGAAAAAACCCCTGAACCAAAACGTCACTTGGTTTATGATATAGAAATCAGATACAATTGGATCTAAGATGAAATAATTGGGAGTTGCTTTGAGATCCTAATCAAAAGAGCCTAAATGGATGTAGATAAGATCCGAGCAAATGCTACAGATGAATAATGATTAAAAAACCCCTGACAACTCTCAAAGGTATCAATGGCACGGGGTAAGGGCATACAAACAACTGAGTTAAGTGTCTGAAAGGTCAGTTCAAGGCCGATGACCTGATCTTGAAATAGGACAAATCTGTCGACACAGATCCAAGAAGGGAATTCCGACCAAGTTAAGAAAGACCTTGCAGATATCTAGTTGAAGAAGCAATCAACCAAAATCATAAGCATGGATGAGAGAAAACCCATCGACCTAGTCAAATAGGAACAGCTTAAGCGTTATCACATCAAAAGAAATAAATCAGAAAAGCGGTACAATAAAAAAATATATGTAATAATCACCCACCTTTCGGTCTTTCATTGATCGAGCAAAAATTAGGGCAACACCCGATGGTCGGTATTCTGAAATCTAGCCGGGCAAGAATTAAGGAATCTCTTCGTAAAATCGCCCGCTAAACTGAAAACTCAAAAAGGGTGGTTCAACCAAAAATTGGGGCACGAGAGAAAAAAAGTAAGATGTTAACTTGAAAATCTATAAAAACTGATTAACACCAGGAGTTTGATTAATGGAAATAGTTAACAACATTTTTTACTCCGATTAAATTCATCAAATTAAAGTATCTTTTGTACTAAAATCTTTATGCTTATGACTGTATGAATGTCTAGCAGCCAAATGGTGGAAACATTGCAAGCTAACTTAATAGAGGGTACTCAGAGCTCATTTGTATAGTGCACAACTAATAATATTTAGATAGACTGGAAACATCTAGGTCTATGCAAAAGTCAGAATAAGTCTGTTGGATTGAAAACCCAAAAAGGGCGGTCTAAAAAAAGTTAAGACAAGGCTCGATAGATTGAAAATCCCTAGGGGCAGTCTACGCAAAAGTTAGAGTCAAAAAAGACAAAAAGAAAAATAAAGACAATAAAATAATAAAAGAAGATTGCAATTCTAGAGGATGAAGCCACCAGCGATCTGAATCATGTCGCCAGCTATATGAGCTAAACTAATGGAGACACAAGCCATACTGCTGATAGTATGGAGCTATTTCCAATAAATTTTAGGTCTGTTTTAGCTAGACCAAACTTGTCCGAACTTGTAAAAAACCTGTATTCTGTTTCCAGACATATTTCAAAGCACAAAATCCAAATGTTATTCAAAAACCAAAGGCCTAAGGGTGCAAATATTCCAAAACATCCAAATCCTAAACCTAAACAATTCATCCAAAAACCTGAAACAATTCAAACACCCAAATCCAAAATTAAAACCCAAATTATTCAAACCCAAATGTAATAGAGGTACAAGCAGTCAAAGCACTAAAAATCAAATCAAATAAGGCTAGAACATCCCACAACCATCCCTCGAGTATGATGAATACTCCGGCTCGTCAACGAGAAAGCGATTGATATAATCCACATCCTCCTCTCTATCCTCTATCATTGGGATACTGCTGGATTCAGCAGGTATAGCAGCAGGACGCCGGCCAGCTATAGCCTTCCTCCCTCTGCAACTAGGCTAAGCTGAAGTTGCATGGTCCATGTTACGCTTGCTTCTCCTCTTGTGCATAGTAGCATCCAGCTGCTGCTCCGGCTCACTAACCCACCGCCTAAGCTCCTGGTTCGAGGCCTCAGTTTGTTAGACATTGCAAAGTGTCATAGCGATAAAATCCTACAAAATTGCAAATACCCATAAACATTATTCATAACATCCATCCATGCATTTTTAAATTTTATAACATCATTTAAACACACATTTACCTTGGCGAGAAGGGCCTGGGAAACTAAGGTATCCCGGAGTGCGAAGGCATTCCCGACTATCCTCTCTGCCTCCCTATAAGTAACCTGAAAAAACCAAAAAGAAGGGGCATCAAAGGACAGTCCCAAAGAAGAAATCACACAAAGGATCATAATCGAGTTTTTGCTAAGCTTACATGGGTAGTGTCTAGAGGAATAAAATCCATGGAGTGAGCACTTGGGGTTATGTATCGTATGTTGAACTCACCATTAGGCCCATGAGGGGGAAGGACTCCTCTAAAGCAGACCAAAGGCACCCGGGTACTATACTAATGTCCTCTGGCCTGCTATGGCCTCGTACTCCACTACTCTCGGGCTGAGTCCTCTTCCTCGGACGTGGCTGCAAAACAAGCAAAAACAATACAAAGGCAACGTTAGCAACCAGTTTGGACCAATAATTGATATATATATGTAATCGAACATGTTCTTACAACAGAAGGATAATACTACTCATGGGCTGCCAGCGCATCCTCGCCAACCTCATCCTCCCCCTCGGAATCATCCTCACCAGCGCCTTCTTCCTCCTCTCCCTCATTGCAGCTCGCGACACCCTTGAGCTACCATTTTTTCTCCTCCCTCTTCTTCTACAAATGATACTTGATTGTATCATTTCAGTTGATGCATGGGCATATGGGAAGTAGGCGCTGCTGGTGGGTCTTATAAGAATGAGAGACGCTCTCCACGACTCGGCCGTTCCCCTCTAGATAGGGGGCTTTGTTAGCCTAGGCAGTGATAACTAGGTAAGGCCACCATAGACAAGTGAGAGGTGTTGGAGGCACTGGCCTAGCAAAGTGGGAGACATCTTTCCAGCTTCGTACCTGCTCTCCTAAGTACCACTCGGCACTCCATCATAAAGCGTCGATCATCCACGTCCTTCCAGGTCGCAGCTACATCCACGAGGTTAGACACCTCATCTAATGGATCAGGTATAACCTGACCAGACAACCAGATAAACAATCAATGTAAACACAATGTAAATTCATAAATGCATTTTGTCTATCAATGTTTTGTTTAAGTGTGAAATAGGGGGCAAGAATCAAAAAGATGGCATACCGAGCTCAGCTGTAGGACCCTCAGCAACTCCCTATAGCTGGTGGGGTACTTGCCAAGTTCCCCAATGCTTCCATACCATCGAGCAAGAAAGTGAGAGCTAGCCGGTACCATGGTCCTAAATTGGATCGGTGGGAGTATCTGGTGCTCGAAGGCCCAAGCCTACATAAATAACAATTAATCAGTCTAAAACATCCAAAAGAAGAAAAGCAGACAAATTGAATAATGCATAAAAGAGGATAATCAAATGCTTTTGGGAGAGGTATACTTATACGAGCAAATGACTAAGCCAAAAGGACTTTGCCCTTCTTCCATGCACCTGCATCCAACCCATGGTAAATCTGAGCTAGGCCAGTTCTTCTCCTTGATCTTCGCCATATCCTCAACCGCGGAGATCAACCCATAGTTGATCTTGCTACTAGAGACTAAGAAGAATAGCACAGTCAGTAATGAGATAACAAAAGAGGAGACACAAGCATCCCGCTCCATCTCGGGTACCACCCCAACTTCCATCTAATGCTTTTAAAGCTCTCCATATAACAACCGCCCCGAGATGGGCTGTCAAACCAAAGAGCTCCATAAACCTCTTTATCACAGGCTTCTTAGTGAAGTACTCCTCTATATACAAGTCAAAATGGATGATGTGATCCATCCATGAGAGCCCAAACTTTGCCACCATGTTAGAAGGAGTGATGGTCACCTCACCAAAAGTGAGATGGAAGGTATGGGTAGTCTTGAACCATCTCTCGGTCAAGGCTGTTGGGGCTGAATGGGGAAGTTTTGACATCAGTAGGGGCATAGCAAGGGCTAAGTCTCTGAAACCCGTATCATCAATGGCGACCGCAAGCTCAAGGTCTTTCTCAGCAACATGCTGCCACCATTCACCTATGGTTCCCATGCCTAAGGTACAAGTAAGCCCATGCGGTTGCATAATTAAGAAAGAAACAAACATATAAATCTTCAGTATTTTATTCGCTTTCTTGCCGCTACTGGAACTGGCCGATATCACTGCTAGAGCAGTGATACCACCGACGACATCAGCCATATCACTAGTGGTATAGATGATGCCGCTGGTGATATCGCTATAAGCAATAGCGATATGGCAGGCTTTTAGGCTTTTCTATAATGCTTGAAGCCACGAATGGTATGAGTGATGCCGCTAGTGGCATCAATTCCTACGGGCAGAATCCAGTTTCACTCAAAATCGAACCAAAATCGTACCAAATCATGAAAAACATAGTTAATCGAATCCAAAGCATAAAAATAGTAAAAATTGAACCTACAACATGCAATATTAGTTTCTATGCCTTCAATTTCATGGTTATAACCCCTATCATGGCAAAATTTTGAGCCTAAGGCCAAAATAAAAAATTATTAAAAACAAAGAAATTCAGGTTTTGTAGGATTACCTGGACTTAGCAAAGGTGCTTCTTCTTCTCAGGGGTCAAATTTGTTATAGGTGAAGTAATCTTTCAACCTAACATCTCATCAGTTTTCTTCAAACCATAAGCAACGTGAATCAGGCAAAGTTTTAGCCCTTCGACAGAAGAATCGGGCAGATTTTCAGGCCTCATACTTGTGAATTTTCTTTAAAATACTTTGTTCAACATGATTAAGAGTGAAAGGGAGAAGATATAGGAGTTTAAAGAGTTTGAAAGGAAGTAAGAGAGCTATTTTGGAACTACTGCCATCAAAATAGGAAAAAAGAGTGTTATAATTAGTATTAAACACAAGCGCGAAATTTGAGGAGTCAGAAATTGTCATTCCATACCACCGGTGGCATCATCCAGGCTGCTAGTAACATCATTCTCACTAGGTTAATTTTGAATTTCTTTAACCAGTCAAAGATGCCACATGGCACCTCATGCCACCAGCGGCATCAATCAAACTGCCAGCAACATCACCTCAAACTGTCACGGCATCAATCAAACCGCCAGTGACATCACCTCAAACCAGTAGCAGCATTAAATTCTCAAGGGCTATTTTTAGATGACTTTCCAATAGTTCAACGGGATCTCAGCTCGAACCCTCAACATTCTAGGACTTCTAAAACCCTTGTATTTTTAATTATCACATTTTTACTATTGATCAAATGGGCAAAAATATTTTTTGTATCACAAAGTTAATCAAATAGTAAAAATGTTACTTTAAGAATCTATCTAATCTTATTCCGCTTACTACTCCTTGCAGGTACAACCATAGGGGGTAAACCAAATAACCTCTTTTTATAGTCCACCAGCCACACTGAACATCAACTAAAGATCATGGTATAGACCCTGTAGATACCTTTCTTTGGGTTCTCCCCTAGAACGTCAACTAAATAGTATAGACCCTGTTATACCGTCCTTTGGGTTCTGCCTTAGAATGTCAACTGAAGATCATGGCGTGACCCTATACATGCCTGCTTCAGATTCACCCCTAGAACACCAATTGAAGATCATGGTATAGACCATGCATATACTGTCCTTAGGGTTCTGCCCTGGAATAACAACTGAAGATCGTGGCATGACCCTGTACATGCCTCCTAAAGGTTCACCCCTAGAACGCTAACTGAAGATCACAGTATAGACCCTATACATACCATCCTTTGGGTTCTCCCCTGGAATGTCAACTGAAGATCATGGTATAGACCCTGTACATTGGGTTCTCCCCTGGAATGTCAACTGAAGATCACCATGTCACCCTATACATGCCTCCTTCAGGTTCACCCCTGAAATGCCAATTGAAGATCACGGTATAGACTCTGTATATACCATCCTTTAGGTTCTCCTCTAGAACGTCAACTGTAGATCACGACGTGACCCTATACATGCTGCCTTTAGGTTCACCCCTAGAACAGGAACTAAAGATCACCGTATAAACCCTGTACATACCATCCTTTAGGCTCTCCCTTGGAATGTCAACTAAAGATCATGGCATGACCCTATACATACTGCCTTCGGGTTCACCCACCGAACATCAACTAAAGGTTCTAGCACAATATCAGCACGTGTTACTCTTGGGGTACCTAGCATGCTAGTTGTCAGGTATAATTTCTAAACCCTTGCTCCTTTCACGTTATCATACTGACCTGCAGCAGCTATGATCCCCCAAGGGGCAACCTGTGAGCACGGGGATTTTATAGTCCATCTTGTAAGACGATGATGACGTATACCCCGATTTTGTTCCTCATGGTAAAAATTCTTTTTTGGAATTTTTATTATCGATAAAAAATTCTCTACAAATCTTATTTTCAGAAAAATTCAGTTCAACGTGTGCAATAACGTGTCTGGCAGACCCGTACAGGTCATTCCTTCAATACGCCTGGAGGGGACCTCGTACGGGTCCTTTTATTGCCTAAACAAGCTCTTTTGGAAGGGAATCCTTTGCTATTTTGGGAAAAGTTAGGTCATGAACGCGATTTATTGCTTTTAGACCTCCTCTCCTCTATAAATAGGGCACTTCTCTTCACATTTTACACACACTTCTCATATGAAAATTATACTAAAACTCTAGCAATTGATATAGGTATAGAAAAGGTATAACGGGGGTATAGGAGGTATAAAATAGGGAGAAAACCCTTTTTTTTGAGGCTTTGTCCACATTTTATTCATTCCTAGCTTCTTTTATTAGTATTTAGGGGAGGTTCTGTCCACATAAATACTCACCTAAATAATCCTATTTCACCATCTACTTTGGTCGGACTCTCTCAATAGTAAAGGGATCATCTCAAAGTGGATTCATGCCGCAAAGGTAATGCTCCTGAGTTTCAAAGAGACTCACATCTTAGTTATTTCATTATTATTATTGTCTGTTCTTTCTATTATATCTATTGTTTCCATTCTTATTTCGTGTCTGGTCCTAACCCGTTGGAGCCTTAGTGGCACCATATATCCCAAAGATATCAATTCGGTGCGCCATACTCATATGGAAGGAAATCCCTTATTATTTTTATTTTTCTGCCACCAATCTGTTAATCCATTAATATGTAAATTAGACTAAACAAAGTTTCTGCTTGGACTAGACTAGACTACTACTGGTATGGCTTATTATAACTTAGAATGAATGTATACTGTTAATACTACCTACTTAATGGTAGGTCCTTGGTATGGATAAATTCTCTAGCTACGTGAGGTCTTTGAAAAAGCTGAGAAGTGGGAAAGAATCGAGGAGTTAGAGAAGGCAAGTATACCGGCCAAACCTTAATTCAAAAATAATGACCCTTCAGTCCCAGCCTAGGCTTCTAAGTCAAACTCTGGTTCTGATCTTAAAACTACGGTGGTGTAGGAAGAAGTAGCTGTTGTCCGTACCATTGAAGATGATATTTCCCCTTAGAAAGAATCTCTGCCTGCCATCTTCACTTTGTTGAGGGCACTTAGCCTTCTTCAGAGTATCAAGCCCTATGTACCACCCACGCCTAAAGACAGAGATTAGTTTTATGCTTATCATGTCAGTAAGGGGCATCACACTGGTTCCTATAGGGATTCGGTTGAGGCTATTTACGGTTTGATTAAGGATAAGAAGATTCAAGAACCCGAGCGTAAACCTAGTACAATGAATAATCCCCTGCCAAATTTTGAGAAATAAGTCATAGCTGTTGAATCAAGCTTGCCCTCCTACCATGTCTTCAATATGATCTCACAAGCTATTCCCATGATTAACTTGGTTGTGGCCTTACCAAACGAGCCAATCCCCATCAACATCGATGCATTTGAGTTAGAAGGAGCACGTGATGAGGAGGCTATGTTAGTTCAACCTATTCCAATTGATATCGATGCCTATGTATTAAAGAATGATGAGCTTGAAGGACCAACCTTGTTGATGGAAGCTTTCAAAGGGAGAAGTTATATGAAAGATGGAGTGTTGCATGTCACCCAAAGTGGAAGGATTCCTCCTAATCCTCTCCTAAAAAGAAGAAGGGGCAAAGATGTAGATATCCAGGTCGTTCCATGTATCAATCAGGCGATCTTCACACCTGCGATTGAAACTCAAACTTTAGCCAGCAATAAGAAGAAAGATTCAAAAGTCACCCCTCTCATCCAGCAATTCTAAGTTACCCCTGCTAAGTACATCATCTAGCAGCTTCTCATTGACCCTAAGGATCATCGCAAGGGTCGGATAGAAAATTTGTTGAGTATGGAAGCTACGCCCTCTACTACTCTGGTTGAGGTATTCTTAGTTATCAGGGGATCTCGTCCTCATCAGATTGAACCCATCAAGTTCTACCTATCATACCACCCAGCCGAAGGAAATAAGCATAACTAGGCACTCTTCATTAGCGTGCAAATCTTTTATCATTCTATACCTTGTGTTATGGTGGGTGACGGTTCTGCCCTTAACCTCTATCCAGCTAAGATCCTTCCTCACTTAGGGTTGGATGAATCCATGTTGGAAAAGTCCAATATTGTTATAAGGGCATATGATGATACGAAGAGAAGCGTCATTTGGGTCTTTGAAGCTGAAGTTACAGTTGGGGGGTGAAGTCCAAGGTTTTATTTACTGTTCTTGATATCCCCGTCACCTATTCATTACTATTGGGTCAACCTTGGCTCCATCCATTGGGAGCCATCCCTTCCATCATTCATCAAAAAGTTAAGCTCATCCATAATGGTAAGCTGGTAACTATTAATGTAGATGAACTGTCTGTCATAGCGGCTATGGAAGTCAAGGAAAAAGAATCTAGGGTGGCTGTAGCTCACCAAGGTACAAAGTTTTCGGTTAAGGGGTATATATCTCTTAAAACCAAGAAGATAATGATGAAGCAGGGTTACATAAAGGGTAAAGGGCTCAGGAAGAATCTGCAGGGAATGCTGGAACCACTCTCACCTCTTCCATAGCCATTCAAACTTTGTCTAGGGAATCATCCAGGTGCCAAAAAGTCCAAGCCCTAGTCCTACGTTATGATAGGAGCTAAAGTCAAACAAGGGGAATTCATCGGTGAAGAAGAGCCTGTCAAAGTAAGTAGCAAGAAAGTCCCTGGTTTTGAGATCTTCAATGATGTATATGATTTCAAGAAAGGCTACCTGATTGAAACCTTAGTTTCCATAGAAGTATGTGGGAATGCCAAAGAAGATGAAATGGATGAGGCAATCGAGTCCATCACCAAAGCACTAGCGGTACTTATGAGGAAGAATTGGAAAAGAAACAAGAAAGGAAATCCTATCAGTAAGGCTATCAAAAACTTAGCAAGAGCAGTGGTCGAAGAAACCTAGGCTCACTTGAACACCAGGCTACCAATTCAGCTGTCAATCAACAACGCCCTCTGCCTATGGAGGATGATTCAAATGATGTAATTTTTAATGTTGCAAACATTTTTTATGCAAACAATGTCGCTTATTATGCATATCATGAATAAGTTGTAGCTTCAGTATCTTTATCATTAACATGTCCTGAATAAATTGATGCACCTTTCATTCACATCTTGCTTGAGTATTTCATCCTAAATGACATCATGAACTCATAACAACAACATTCTTAAAATATCATCATATTCATTAATGAAGTTGACTTTGAGTAAAACGCATTGGTAACACTATCTAACGGTTTGACCCCTATCGAAAAAAGAGATAATAAAAGCGCTTAGTAAACATGGTTACAATTAGCCTAGGTCCTTCTTTCTTCACGAGGGGGGGAATGAGTACAAGAGCGCACATCGTCAAGAAAGAAGACCAAGAAGACTCATAAAATCACTAATAGCAGGCTGATCCTGGTCATAGAAAACACATCTTAAGACATGAAACGATTTCTTCAGAAGCTCTAAAGAAGAGCATATCAATGAAGAAGATTTTGTCAAAGATGGTGACTACCTATGGAGATTGGGCTTATAAACTTCCATTCACAGTTTGGGGATATAGAACCAGTGTAAGGACTCCCACCGATCAAACACCTTTCTCCTTGGTATATCGAATGGAAGCCATGCTACCAGTTGAAACAAAAGTAAGATCTCTAAAAGTGGCACTTGAACCGCGGTTAAAAGAACCAGATTCGGCAAGAGCCAGATATGAATGGTTGAATGCGATGGATGAAAAGCGGCTTAAGGCACTCGACCATCTCCAGATGTACAAATAGCGAATGACTTAAGCTTAGAATAATAGAGTCAGATACCCGAAGCAACCTCCCAAAGCGGATGATCTGCTCTTCAACCAGCTGCGCCAGGTCAACACCAATGCTAGGGGCAAGTTCAGGCCTAATTGGAAGGACCATTTATCGTGAAGAAAGTCCTCGGTAAAGGAGGAATCAAGCTTTTAGACATGGATGGAAATGAGTTCGTAAATCCATTGAATCAACATAGGATCAAGCATTATCATGTCTAGGTCAAAAGAATTAAACCATAAAAAAGCAGCACAAAGAATAAAAGAAATAAAGAATAAAACACTCGGCTTATAGTCCTCTACTACTCAGGAAAAAATTAGGGTGCAGCCCGCTGATTGGTATCCCACAAACTGGTCAGGAAAAAATTAAGGCACTCCAACGCAAATAAATCCCACTAAAGTGAAAACCCAAAATGGGAGGCTTAGGCAAAAGTTAGGGCATTGAGAGAAAAATGTTAGTTGCTTTCTAGAAAATCTGAAGACCAGTGGATAGTAGGGGTTAACCAATCGAAATTGTTACCATTGCCTATTTACTCAAATTAATCTCATCAATGAACATGTTATGATTTTGCTAAGAATCTTGGTCTTATGAATGCACGCATGTCTTTAGGTGAAATAATCGCTGGAATGTGAAAATCACTTTTTCTCTACGTGTTATGCATCATTGTATTCATCTTTACCACATATATGCAAAAAGCAAAAAAGCCTGCTGGATTGAAAACTTGAAAGGGCGGTCCAGGCAAAAATTAAGGAAGAAGGAAAAGTCTGCTGGGTTGAGCTATCAAGGAAAACTCAGGCAAAATTGAGACAACATGTGGGATTGAAAACCAAAAAGGGCGGTCGCAAAAAAATTAAGGCAAAAAGAAAGAGAAAAGCTTGCTAGGTTGAAAACCCGAAAGGGCGGTCTAGGCAAAAGTTAAAGCTAAAAAGAAAAAGGTTCGCTGGGCTAAGCCGTCAAGGACAGGTGAGGCAAAAATTAGGACAAAAAGAAAAGAAAACAAAAATAAATGTTCGATAGATTCCATCACTTCGAGTGGCTTATGCAAAAGTTAGAATGTCACCTGATCCCCTTGCCATAAAATCACAGTCCAAAATACAAGTTCATAAGACAACAATACTCAACAATCTCAGTTCGAGAAAAATCCATAAGCATAAAAGAAATATCAAAAGTACTAATCCAAAAGTTTACAATCAAAAGCAAGCCAGCATAGCCTAAAAAGTACCAATGGTTTAGAAAAGCAATCATAACCTAAGCTGCCGAGGGTTCCTATCCCTGGTGACACTCCTGAGTCTGATTCTGGGTATCCGCCAGTAGATAGTCTATGCCTATGGTCATTTGGTCCCCGGCATCACCAGCACCAGCAGCCGGCTGGGTAGGGTCCCTAATCTCTGAAGTACCTGCAGTGGCCCTAGCAACATCAAATCCCTCAGCACAATGATCTGTACCCCTCTGAGTCACTCAATATGCAGAAAGATCATCGTCGGACTATTGTCGGATGGCTCAGGATTCCGTCTAACCTTAATCATTCGAGCCAGCTGCGCCCACAAAACTTGAGTCTCTCGCCTAGCTCTCTCCAAGTTTGCCTCCAAGGAAGGAATCCGATCCAACTCTGCAGTGGCTGCCCACAGCTAATCCTCTAGGAAGCCAGCCCTATCCTCGGCAACCTCCAAATCTCGAGCAGTTCTATCCCGCTCCATAGCTAGTAGAGTCTACATGTAAATCATGAGATCAATACATATATGTAAATGTCATAGCATGCATGTATAGTTTGTCATATTTTGCAGGTAAATAAGAAACTCATCGCAGCTAAGGCATCCTATGCCATCATTAGATCCCTGGTCGAAAAGCACCTCCGTGCAATCCTCTCTACCATAGCTACAAACACTCGTGGAAACCAACTCAATCAACTTAAAATGTGCATCATAAATTTAACAAACATATAAGCTAAGAGTTTAGCATAAGGGCTCACATGGGTCACGCCAGGAGGAGCAAAGCGGATGGTGTGGACTAACTCCTCCAGCCCGTGTACAACATGCTTCCCTGAATGATTGAGGAGGCAAAAGGTAGAATCTAGGTTAGTTTGGAGCATGCCCTCCCAGAAGCCTCTGATAGTCTTCGCTCGCTTCCCCGGTAGAGCCTGATTAGTTGGTACCTCAGGGGTAGTAGTAGTGGCTGTAGCAACTGGGGTACTTCCGTTTCTAGGCAGAAGACTACAGTTCAAGTTTGCAAGTTGTCAGACCAATGATTGGTACAAGTAAGGGTAAAAGAATAAATGATTCATAGAGTTGAGTCGAAAGATATACCTGGGTAGAAGAACCCGCGGGCCTAGAAATCCCCTCAGTCTGATGAACTAGGAAAGGTCCCCTACGGTCACCTCCAGCTCCATCATTGCCACCCTCATCATCATACCTAGAGTGGAACTTGAGAGGAATATCTCCTACATAGACTCTCAGACATGGCTGGAGTAGTGAGGTACGGATGAAATTAGGATAAGAGCCCTCAACAGACAACCTTTGGCTCCCTCGCCAAGCAGATACAACCTCTGGTCCATCTTCGACATAAGGAGTGGCCAGTATATGCCTACAGGGATAGGTGGAGGAATAGGCCTCTCCACTATAGAGCTCGTCAACCAGTCATAAACCCGATCACCTATATACCACTCAAAGGAAATTGGTGACTCTGGAACGAAACAACAGTCATCCACCGCATATCCTCGATCTCATCGTGGATGACCATGTACACCCAAGGATCGCGGATAATCTACATATAATTAGAATGCACTATAAGAACCCTAACTTTATAAATACAATTTATCACTGACAGTTTGTTTGAAAAATATATGTTCAGGCTTAAGAGGTTTACCCGATGGGAGCCCAACTGGCGGATATAATCTTGATACTCTGCAACGGTCCTCGGCTGCTATTGGCAAGGGCCCACCCATCTAGATATGACATGAGGCAACTCAGGCTGACTGGATGGGGATAAAATGATGCTCGAATGCCCACATCTGTAGAAAGAATCACAAGTCAGCCATTAGACAGTTTTAGTATAAGGCTAAAAGCATGAGGAAGGTTCAGTGTTTACCAGAAGGAGTATATGGCTAATCTTCAGCTCAGCCTGTTGGTCCTGAATCCTGACATTTAGGCCATATTACAGCTGATCCAAAATAGCCTGACACTAGCGTTGGCTGGGCATGCTGGCAAGATCCTACACGGTAGAAAGCAAACCATAATTAAGGTTGCTCGAGTATACAGGAAAGAAGAAGGTCTATAGGAGGCTCAAGAGGAAGGAACTGGCATATTGATCACTCTTATGTGCTGCAATCGGCCTTGACTGTGCTCGCTAGGAAATATGTAGCTCCCTGTACTTGAGCTTTTCCTTCCCACTAGGATGAAGCCCAAGAAGCCTCTGTACGTAGTCCTTCACCTCGACCCATGAATGCCAACAGTCAGCATACACGTCAAAGTGAATAATATCTCCTCTCCAAGCTAATCCGGTTAGTGTATGCTTATCAAATGGGGTAACATTGACCTCCTCTATCTGCAAATGAAAGGTATGGGTAGTCTCCAACCACCACTCAGCTAGTGCAGCGATGGCATTAGGAGCCAAAGTCTTCGGCCCCTCCGGATTGGCCTGAACAATGTCAGAGAAGCCCAAAGCATCGATCTAGGCTATCAACTCAATGTCCCCATCGGTGCTGATCTCCTCATACCACTTTTGACAGAAACTCAGGGCCCCAAAGGTCCTAAAAGGGAACTACAAAAGTAAAACTACAGTACAACAGGGTTAGAATATGGGGATTCAGTCATAAATTAGAAGAAAAGTATCGTATATAGAGTTTTGGACTTTCTAGCCTGGATAAGGGTACCTCTACAGGTGAGCCCTACCCATACGGGAACCGTAGCTACACCTATATGAAAAAAGGGACCCATATGGTCCCCCACACCGGTACGGGTCCCTGCAAATAGTTTTGTTGGAGGAAAAGTTCCTGAATAGCTGTTTTCACCAAAACTCAACCAAATCTCAGCAAAAACTCAACCAAATCTTAGTAAAAACTATCCTAAAGGTTCCCTAGACTAAAGTTAAATGCATCAGGCTCAATTTCAACACCTAAAGCACCCTAAAAGCATGCCAAATCAAAGAAGTTCTGAATTAGGAGAAAATAAAAAATGGTGGATTTTGATCAAATTACTTGGAGTTCGGAGGGCCGTAATTCGGGAGAAGGGACCAAGGGGACCTGAGAGGAGGGATTAAAGCCGAGGAAAGAGTTTGTTTCTCGGAAAGCATATCCAATGGCCACTGGACGTCGCCGAAATTTTAAATTGGCAATCCAGGGCAATTCCTTACATTTTAGACCAAAATGACCAGCATCTGGAATCTTCTTATACATACTTTGGTTGATTTGGGTGAGAAATCGCTAGAACTTAAGGGAATTGAAAATTTTAATTAATAGAGGGAATAGGGACTATTCATATTTTTAAAACTACCCCGAGGCACCCGTATCGGTACCTTACAGTCGTACAGGTTCCTTGTCAACAAATTTACACCCGTATCGGTGCAGATCACCTGTACGGGTCCCTTCCTACCACCAAGAGGCAATCTTCAAGTCAGAGCATCATAGGCACATCCAGTCCAGATTAGGGGACCAACCCTGCTTCTCTTAAACCTTGTATTTCAGTTAATCATGGGGCAAAACCCTCAGCTCAACTTGAACCTTGATCAAAGGGACAAAAACTCTCATTTTAGAAAATCTATCAAGAATCAAAATAAGCCATTTTTTTTGAATTAGTCACTAACCAAGAAATCTGTATGTATAGGTACATCCTTACGCAGGAGTTCTTCCCCAGTAAATGAATCTTAATGAGAAGGGCTTCCCCAATGGAAGGGGCTTTACTCAAAGGATATCACTTCCCTCCCTAGTTGAGGAATCACTCAGAGGGCATACCCCCATCATCAAGAACCCTAGGGACACCTGACTCTAGGGTCATTCTCCAGTAGAAGAATCAGATCTAGGGGCATCCCCTTACTTCCCAGTAGCAAAATCAGTTAATCCAGGGGCACCCCCACCAATCTAGGGGAATCACCACACTTCCCAATAGCGGAATCAGATCTAGGGGCATCCCCCCATAGTCCAGCCTTCAAAGGGGCATTCTTTGAGAAGCACCCCTCGAAGGGGAACTTTATTTCGGAGCGATCAGGCCAAACCCGACATTTCCCACATAGAATTTTCAGTTTCTCTCATCCAAACATCTTTATTCTTAATTTAAGGGGAAAAAATATTTTTGTTTTCATAAAAGTCGATTGAGAATAAAGAGGTGTCTACTTAGACAACGACTGACTCGGTGTTTGATTGTTGTCCCTTTTCAGGTTATTCAAAATTCCCCAGTAGGAGAGTCATCCGCCTTAAGAAAGGGATACAGTAGTCACAAGAGTCATCCGCCTTAGGAAAGGGATACATACATCTTCCCCAAAGAAATCATCAGTTAGGAAAGTCAATCTACCTTAGGAAAGGGATACACCATTATCAGTTAGTTAAGTCGATCTGCCTTAAGAAAGGGACACACCATCATCAGTCAGGAAAGTCAATCTGCCTTAGGAAAGGGATACACGCCTTCCCCAAGCAGAATCATTAGGGATATGCACAGTAGCAAAAGGAAAGTCGTCTACCTTAGGAAAGAGATATTCATTGGCAAGGAGAGTCATCCACCACAGGAAAGGGATACATCAATCAAGAAAGTCATCCGCCTTAAGAAAGGTATACACATTAGCCAGGAAAGTCATCCACCTTAAGAAAGGGATATGCACGGTAGCAAAAGGAAAGTCATCTGCCTCAGGAAAGGGTTATGCATTTGCAAGGAAAGTTATCCGCCTCAAGAAAGGGATACACATCAGGCAAGGAAAGACATCGGCCTTAGGAAAGGGATACACATTCCCCAGTAGAGTTGTAAGAGGTACGCATTAGCAGAGGAAGGAAGTTTGCCTTAGGTATGATTTCTAAACCCTCACTTACATCATGATATCACACAGATCTGTATTTGTAGTGATCCCACAAGGGGCAGTCTATGAGCATTGGATTTTAATGATCCTTCTCAAGAAACTATGATGAGAGCTATATGATGCAATGTCTTTCAGGTGTTGTCCATCATAGGTGTTCCCACTACTGCAGAGTTGAGTTTGGCCAAAGTTTGGAAACCTAGTCTGCCCTTAGGGACCCGTACGGGTGCTGCCTAGTGGTACGGATCCACTGGCAGACCCGTACGGGTCATTCCTTCCATACGCCTGGGGGTGACTCGGTCCTTTTGTTGCCTAAATAGGCTTTTTTGGAAGGGAATCCTTTCCTATTTTGGGAAAAGGCAAGTCATGAATGCAATTTATTGCATTCAGAACTCCTCTCCCCTATAAATAGGGCCCTTCTCTTGACATTTTACACACACACTTCTCATATGAAAATTATACTAAAACTATAGCGATTTATACAGGTATAGAAAAGGTATAGCGGGGGTATAGGAGGTATAAAATGGGGAGAAACCCCTTCTTTTGAGGTTTTGTCCATATTTTATTCATTCCTAGCTTCTTTTATTAGGATTTAGGGGAGGTTCTGTCCACACAAATAGTCACCTAAATAATCCTATTTCACCATCTACTTTGGCCGGACTCTCTGAACAGTAAAGGGATCATCTCGAAGTGGATTCATGCTGTAAAGGTAATGTTCCTGAGTTTCAAAGAGACTCACATCTCAGTTATTTCATTATTAATATTTTCTGTTCTTTCTATATCATATCTGTTGTTTCCATTTCTTGTTTTTGGTCTGGTCCTAACCCGTATGAGCCTTGATGGCACCATATATCCCCAAAGATATCAATTTGATGTGCCATACTCATATGAAAGGAAATCCCTTTTTATTTTTTTCTGCCACCAATCTATTAATCCATTAATCTATAAATCAAACTAAAAAAAGTTTTTGCCTAGACCAGACAGGACCCGTACAGGTAAGCCATACCTATACCGGTCCTCCCTGATAGCCGTACAGGTCCTACCCACCTATACGGGTACCAGCCCCAGGTAGATTCCAGAACTCACTTTAAACTAGTTAAAAATCCATCCAACTCACTATTCGCTATCCGATCATTTTCACTAATAATCCTGTAAATCAACCCACAAAAGTTAAAATGTGTTTTCACCATAAGATATACTGAAGTGCTAATTTATGGTGAGCTATAAACTGTGATAACATTTGTAGATGCAGGGGAATTTATTTTCATTTTGTTTTATAACTTAGAACAAATGTATAGGTTCTCTATGCAATTTCCCCCCATTTCCCCCGATTGTAATTTTTATTCCCCCATTTATTACTTGTGCTTTATTGTAATATGTAAATGCATGTGATGGGTGTGAAAGAGTGTAGAAATAGGATTTCTGAGATAATTCCCTAAATGATGAAAACAAAAACAGTTTTACATGGTGAATGTAATTTTGAATCAACTAAATGAGAAATAAGTGACTCGTCCAATACCCGAATCTCTGATCCAATTGGTATGAGTCTCCCGCCCAGAGGGAGCCGTACAAAAAATCTTTCCTAAGTAGATAACTTGGGTGGTGACTCTATCAGTTATATCGGGATTTGAGTCTAGATTCTTTTATTCATTAAAATTGGCTTATTGTGCAAACTGTAATTAAAGAATGTTTTGTCATGCCTAAATCCAGCCAAACCCCCAATGGGCCCTGCCTCTCACATAGGCACCAAGGGAGACCCACACGTCATCGACACCTCTCAAGGACTCAAGAACAATGTTGAGTATAAGCTGATTGAGTCTAGAGTACTCAGTAATGCTCATTTCCACAATCTTCGCTGTGAGAACAAGTCCAAGCCTAGAAAATGCATCAGGCTTAAGAAAGGGGTAGTCAAAGTAAAGGATCGTAAGGCTCAAATGCAGTTGAAGCCTATTAACCCTAAGGATGAAGATTAGACTTTAAATGCTTTTGTCAATGAGGAGTTGGAAAGGATCTTAAAGCTCTATGAAAAGTAAGGAGGTAATATGAGTCTAGAAAGGATGGACAGAAGGAGGTCATGAGAGACTCCAAGATGGAAGAGAAGAGAGCTAAACCTACAAGTTCTCACCCAGTTCATGATACTCTTCCTAAGAAGTCCATATTTTCAAAAGGAACTAAAATTGTGAGTTCTAGCCAGTTGACTCCTAAAGAGATTGAAAAGGAGAAAGCTAGTGAATCCGAGATGAAGAAGGATGTTCCTCTATCCAAATACAGGAAGAGAAAGGCTGATGATGTAGGTCTTGATCAAGGTAAGACTGGAGGACAAGTGGCCTCACTAGTGCCTATGCTTGATGTTGGTCAGCTTAGAAAAAAGTTTGTGGCCAAGAAGCTATCTAGTGTTGTCAAAAATCTAGAAGAAGCTGAGGCATTGAAGGCTATAGAGGTAGAGAGAATTAGAAAAAGGAAGGAAGATATGGAGGAAGAAGGAAAGAGGAGAGCTGAGGAAGTTGCTTCTAAAGCCAATGCTAATTTAGAGGCTGTGTATGCTAAGGCAACAACAAGCTTACCTGAAAAATCCATTCCTAAAGTAGTGGATAAGATGATTGGTGCTCTGGATGGTATTGAGAGTGAAGAAGGGAATGCCGAAGAAGAGACTGTTAAGTTAGTCACATTTGATGTTGATGTTAAAGGAAATGAAGACCAACAGGTTATTGATATAATTACTGGGGATGCTATGGAGGAAAGAAGAGAGAGGAAGAGGAGAATTTTCAAAAGGGCAAAGTTATTAATGGATGAGGAAGCTAGTGATTTAGAGGACAAGGAAGAGGAGGATACAATTATAGTAGTTAAGCAAGGAGCTTAATTGGCTGAGCAGTCATCTATAGCTCAGGCTAGTGAGCAAATTTTTGAAGGTGCTGAAGAAAAGGAGGATGAGAAGCAGCCAGAAGAACCATTCCTATTCCCCACTTCTTCTACCTAAATACCCCTTTCAGCTACACCCATTTCTATGCAACCACTTATTATCCCTAAACCCATATACTTTGACCAATCAAACACCTGCACTTCTAGCCAAACAGCCAACCTAAAAATCATCCCCATGCTTTCCCTGGTTGGGTCTCCAGTTCATGAACCATTTCTTTTAGAAGGGCCAATTCCAAATTGTCCAACCATTGAGGAGATCCACACTAAACAACCATAACCTCAACAACCACAACAACCTCAACCATAATTCAACTCCTAAGCTGAGTTACTCGGAGAGATAAGGAGGTTAGCAAGAGAGAAATTTCCAACACTTAGGACAGAGGAGGAAATTAATGCCACTATAGCTAAATCAATACTGTCTGAGGAAGTGTTGAGGGCACTTATTAGGGCTAGTGAGCTAGTACAAGGGTTTATAAGATTTTTGGAAGAGATGAAGGAGCATATGAAGTCAATACCTATCGCATTTTCACTAACTAAGGCAATTGTGTCACACATGTTGCCAATCCTTAATATTATAGGTAGGAAGGCTAACTACTTAAAGCTGGAAGTCTTTGAGCTCAAGGAAAGGATCCAGAAGATCTATGAGAGCTATAAAAAAGTTATCAATGATGAGAAGGACTTTAGAAACTCCTTGATTGATAAGTTTGATCCAGTATTGCAAGGACTGCAAGCTGCGCTCAATAGATACCGTATCTTGAGCAAGGAGAATGATGCAAATACTGACAAGCTAGATATATTAATCAATTCAGTTGATTCTCTAATCACTACCTTTAAGAAAAATCAAGGCAACTCCAATGAGCTTAAATAGGTAAAGGATGAGCTATTGGAGGGAATTAAGGCCTCTAAAGGCAGAATTATGGCTGAGCTGAAAAGATTGAACATATCTAATGCTTTTAATAGCGACGTGGTCATATCAGAGGCTGAGCAAGAACCATCACTACAGTAAAAGCTTTGTCACATTTGTGACTAAATTAATTATGTTCATACTGATGCCTATAATGATGGGTAAGCTCTAGATCAGATACACAAGCAGGTATCCTTTAACATTCGCAGTTCAATGTTTGAGAGAATTATGCGTGAGAATAGCCAAGCCAAAGCTCCATCCAGCCTCACCTAGATCTCTAAGGAAGGACTCAACGCATATTTTTGAGTCAAGCAATTTCAATCTTGTGCCCTAGTGGCACTCTTCTCTTGTCTTAGAGAGTAGGACTTAATTTCACAAAAGGTTTACAAGTCGCTGGTCCAGAATTTTGCAACCTCTATCTATGGTGAAACCAGTTCATTTGAGCGTTCTCTAGATTCATTTGATCTTCAAGCCCATGCCATTTTAGATTCAATGGCAATGAGGGAGAAGGATTGTGAGAAGTGTGAGCAAGAGGAGAGGGACAGTGAGGCAAGGATTGCTGAGTTTAACTATTAATTGTCCAAGGATTTGGAGTGCTTAGAAAGAGATTATCTTGAGATAAGGAAGAATAAGGGCAAGGATCCTATGCCACCTAAGTAGAAGAAGACAAGATGGGATAAAGATGAGTACCGGAAGGGAGCTTCTTCACTGTAGGGACCACTTTTGCATGATAAATTTTGAATAGAATAGACTATGATGTAATCCTTAGTGCTCATTGTAAACTTAGTATAGGTTAGCTGTCTATTGATATTTACTTAAGTTTTATTAAAAAAAAGATTACATATTCTATTCTAAGTTAAGATCTTCTTATCTTCTTGTACTTTCTACTATATATTTGTTGTTGACCTAGCAGAAAGATATGAGAAGTATTGTTGAATGTTGACCCAAGATAAGTCAATGCTTATGGGGGAGTTATCATTCACTCTGAGTAACAAGAGATGCTAAACCATAGGGGAGCAAGCATTCATTTTGAGGTAATTCTGATCTAAATATCTTATTGATTCAATTCTCACTTAGTTAATTTCCATTGATCAATATGGGGGATATTGTTGAACCAGCACAAAGTTGGACTGACTCAGTGGATGACTCAGTTGTGCTTAAGGTTTTGACCATACCAATTAGTTCAGTTTGAGTTAATTAAATCAATAGTGAAGTTAAATTAGTTGGTCTATGGTTTTAGTTGAGTATTTTAATTCAAGGGTAGAATTACAAATCTCAGCTGACCAAGCTATTTGATTTAACTCTGAGTTGTTTAGGGCTGAGTTGTGTTCTTAGTTAACTGACTAAGTTCTGTTCAAATTAGTGCTCGATATTTAGATTGTGCTTATTAGTTTATACCCTTCAGTGAGTTATCTTGCTTATTCAACTACGCTAATCATTCCATTTAAGGAAAAATGGAATCTTGCTTATCGTCTTACAACTTTTGCAGACATTAATGAAAGATGCCATACAAAAGACAAAAGGAATCGATGATACGACGAAGTCAAAATCCAAGCGCTAATAAGTTTTTTCAAAGAAAAACTACGAGCAGATAAAGTCATTTTGGATTGACCAATGCGTATCTCTTGCAAGTGGGTGACTCTACAGATTTATCAGATTACCAAAAGGAATGGGAAGATGACATATAGCAAGATGGCACAAGATCTCTCTAACCGATTTCCGGCATCAAACGACAAAGGATTCAAAATTGAAGCTCTGATTTAATCTGGTTCTTCATGGATTAGTTTCTATCTCACAATAGTGTGATTCTATGTCCTAATAGATTGATTTAAAGAAGCAATGAGTAGATAGCTGAGCTGTCAATTGTAGAAGATGCCAAGGCAAGTTCAATGGCTGCTTTCTTGATTTCAACTATAAAAGGAACAAGAAGGGAAGCTTTAGAACTTGGTGAATACACCTGAATTATTAAGAAGCTAAAACTCTATCAATTTTCTAACTTTAAAGAGATTCAATCAAGAAAGCAACCACTCAGCAAGAATCGGCTTTTCAACGAGAGAGATTAGAAAAGATCAACTGAATTATAATATTTTATTGCTGTAAATGGATCAACGTTTCTATAAGTTGAATCCAGCTCTTGTTTAGAACTCTGTTGATTTGCTGGTAGAAGAGGGTATTCTACTCAGCTAGTAAGTGATTACAATGAGGAGGGTACTCAGTTGTAATTGGGACACTCTGTGAAAGGCTTCTCCACCTAGAGTAAAGGAGTTGAGATAAGTGGATTAAAGCCAAGACACTCTCTTGGGATTGGATGTAAGCACAGGTTGTTAAACCAGTATAAAATCTCTGTGTTCTTTACTTTATTTTTATTTTTTCTCTATTTTCTCCGCTGACCTACTTAGTAAGGTCCATTTTATCTCAAAAAGTTTCCTATTTTAATGAAGCGAGTCATTCAACCCCCTTTGACTCACTGAGTTATACATATAGGGACTAACAAGGGTGATGACGGGAGTTACGATGATGGGAGCAAGGAAGAGACCTGATGACTGCCTCATTACTTCATTTTATGTACTCTGTTATTCACCTGACTCATTGGTGATCTTATGGATGCTTGATGATTGACTGCCTTAATTACTTTCTTTGATTGTTTGAATTACTTGTGCGCTAGATGAATGATAGGCTTGGTAGATGCTTGACAGGCCAATTGATTAATTGGATAACAAATGTACTTGTATTTGTCAAGGTTAATGATCTCGTGGGTTCATTTGACAAGTGATTAGTAGCTGGTAATGGAGACTCATAATGGTAGGTTGAGGCACTTCTTAAGGACCTTAGATCACCAAGACTAGCAAAAGTAGAGGGTTTTTGGGCTATGGGATTTTTTATACATCGCTCATTGGCTGGTGAACCCATCTTTTCTTCATTTGGCTTTCACTTTTTAGGATCCAATGGAGCACGTGTTTCGATTTATGGACTTTGAGCTATGCCCTCTAGTTGAGGAATTTCACGCTATATTGGGAGTGTCTTACCCCAAGAGGGCACAGTTTGCCGTACTATAGGTGATTTATAGGATTGAGGATCAGTTGACCTGGTTGTGGAACCTAGATTCAATAGAGTGCTTCCTCTCTAGGAAACCCAAATCTCTGGGATTCTCACTCATCAGGGTTCTTAACTGGTGTATGGGTGCCCCTAGATCATATATCTCTTACCTAGTCATGGTGGCATTATTATTGATGTCGGAGTTCATTTATAGAGTAGGATCTGTTGCCCCATTTTGATTGATTTCTATGATCGACCCCATTTCAAGACGCATTTCCCCCCTATTTGTGGGACTAGCCAAGACTTTGGTCCACCCAGATGCTGCTGCTGCTGACCCTGACCTTATTGGGGATCATTTCACTCTACTAACCTTCTGACAAATCTGAATTCTTCTAAAACTTAAACCCGACTAAAACTATTCCCTGAAACTCTGAATCCTAAAATTAATCTCTAATTCTAATTTCGGAAACTGACAATGCAGGTTTGGCTTCTAGAGAAGTTGGCATTGATCCGAGAGCCATGTTGTAGCCCAAAGAAGTACAAGCCCTTCTATCTTGGCAAGAGGGGCCTTACTACGGTGGACCACAACACCCTAACAGCTGAGGCTTGGATAGAGGTTATGCAAGGATACACTACCACTGACATCAGGAGGGTGTCTCCGGTTGAAGATCACGGACATGATGGTAGACTATGGTGGTTGAAGTGTTCAGATTTTAGGACTATAGTAGGTTACCTGCTACTCACCTTATCGTATGTGCCGCCAGTATGGCAAGCGACAAAGGGTTCCTCACTAACTGACAGAGTTGATGAGCCAGAGGTATAGTATAAGTTGGATTGAGCATGCCAAAGATAAATGGGGGCACGAGGTGAAGTACGTGACTCTAGATTATGATCAACTGGATGCTATCACTATTGATAAGTTCTACCGAGGATGGCTTCATGACTTTTAGAGGTTATGTACTCGAGATGACCTATGGCAAATGAGACACGAGTGGATATGCAAGGAGGATGGGCTTGATCCCCTTGAGTCCACCCGACTGGAGAGGATTTCTCGATATTATGATTCTGATGATGAGGATGCAGGTCCTTTGATGTGATTGGTGGCAGTCACTTATCTATATCCTTTATTTGTCTTAACTTTTGCATAAACCCGAACATTGTGATGGGCCTATTAAACTTATTTACTATTATGTCTTTATTTTTGTTTGGACCACCCTTTCGGGTTTTTAATCTAGTAGACTATCCCTAGCTTTTGTGTAGACCTCGCTCTTTCAGTCTATCAAGGTTTATGTTTTTTTATTATTATTTATTATTTATACTTTTATCATTATTCAAACATGCAATTGACTGCATGGAACTCTGCGTACAACTTATCAACAATATTTCACCTTTTGGGCCTAATATATTCATTCAAGCACAAAACATAAGAGTTCAATAAAAGTGATATTTCCATTAAATGAAATAAATTTGAGTACATAATGATGATAACCATTTCTATTGACCCAAACCCTGGTGTTAACTAGCCTATATAGGTTTTCTAGCCAACACACTCTCTTTGCTCACTTTTACCCTAACTTTTGCCCAGACCACCCTTTTCGGGTTTTCAGCCTAGCGAGCTATTTTTTACCCTAACTTTTTCCTAATTACTTTAGAGAATATCAATCAGTGGGTTACACACTAGTTTTTGCCCGAGTAGTAGAAGACCACTCGACAAGTGATTTATTTTATTTATTTTTATGTGCTGCTTTTCTAGATTTGATTCTTTAGATTAAATATGATAACACTTTAGCCAATCCTAATTGATAGGATTCACGAACTCATTACAATCCATGTCCATGATTTTCATCCCCCCTTTGCCGAGTACCTTCTTAATCACGTAAGGTCCTTCCCAATTCGGTTGGAACATCCCCCTTGGTCGGTATTGGTAGGCTTTACTTACTTTAGAACTAGATCACCGGCTTTTAATGGGTACCTCTGATGCTTGAAATGGTTATTATAAGCCCTTACTATGCACTATTGATACATCTGAAATTGACTGCATTATTCATTATTCAGTCTTCAGATGTTGCTCATCCATGGTGTTAAGCTAATCAAATCTGGCTCTAGTCCATTCGGCATCTTTCAACTTCGATTCCAGAGTGACTTTTAATGATTACATCTTAGTTTGACTGGAAGCACGACTTCCATAACATAATCCAACGAGAAAGGAGTTTGATTTGTAGGAGTTCTTATACTTGTTCGATACTCCCAAAGAGCGAATGACAGCTTATTTACCCAATCTCGGTACCCGGTAATAGTCTTCGACAGAATATTCCTCATTGAATTATTCGTGGCTTTAATAGCACCTTTAGCTTATGGCTTGTAAGGTGACGACCTGTGGTGCTCAATCCCATACTTTTCAATTAGATCGGTTGTTGCCTCTTGAAACTGAACCCCATTGTTTGAGATGATGTGATGGGGAAGGCCATACCGAGTGAAGATGTGCTTCTTTATGAACTTGGCCATTTTTTTAGAGGTAATTTTGGTGTATGATTCAGCTTCCACCAATTTGGAAAAGTAGTCCACCGCTACTATGATGAAATGGTGTCCATTTGTTGATGATGGCTGAATTTCACCAATTATATGTTGGATATGATGTATGCCTTTAAGGCAATTAGGGTGATATATCTTAATTATTTAATAGTATTAATAATTTGTTTAATCAATAAAGGCATTTAATCTTTTGTTTATATCAATGTGTTTGTATATATATTATAGCTGGTTAAAATATATTCATTGATGTATGTATGCAAAAGTCCTTGATGTATCATAGCATGAAGTTAGAGAAATTATAGTTGGACTATATTTGGTGGAACCTGCTTCATGTGCAATTATGATTATGTCTAAACTATCCCCAGCAAGAGTTTCATCAAGAAAGGATATTGATGAAGCAAAAAGACTAGCATGTGGTCAACTTTCTTGGAAAGGGTCCAAGCAGTTAATCCCCTAAAGACTGAAGGTGGTGCCTTAAGTTTTACACATGGATATATCTGGGTGATATATTGGAGACCGTAGTAAGATAAACACATGGTATATATATATATATCAATGTGTTAGTGTTTATCTTCATGTAATAAGCTTTGTGAATGTCTCATACTTGAGATGCTAGTTACCTTGTGTGGTACTATGGCTATACTTTGGGTCATTACTATGTACTCTTTAATTTAGGGTGTTACAGGTGATAACGGGTATAGTGATGACAACATGTTGGTAAGCTGAGTAGTTGAAAAGAATCCATCGCTCCAGATATATTAAGGAGTTGTACCTGACCACTTGTTGAAGTGATGATTGCCATAAACCTCTTATCAGAGTATGTGTTTAATAGAAATAGTTTCTAGTCAAACACACTATGGCAAAAGGCAATATACTTCGGTAACAAGTAAACTAATGGGATAGCTTGGAGCAACCTCGCTATTAGTGGGTTAACACTTTAACCGTGGTACTAATTTAAAAGAATGGAAGGAATTTATCGCACTGGATAACTATTGCATTAACCGGGATTAAGTCGTAAGCATAAATGATGTTCCGAGTAATGGGGGATGGTAGACCCTTGCTAGAGGCATACTATCGTTGTTTGAGGTAACCGAGTTCTATTCATTATCTAGAGCATCGAGCCAATGGTGCCATTAAGAACAAGGTTGGTTAAGCCTTAACAGCTCAATACTTTGGGTTCCTATAAGGTCACACACATTGGACCTTCATCGGACTAAGTAAAGAACTAATAGATTTATTCTCTTATGAGAATATAACATAAATAATAATTGGATTATTGTTTGACTGGTTAAAATTGATTAGATTAATTTTGGATAGACCAAGGAATTTATTTTGACCAGTAACTAATTAATTGTAGTTATAAATAAATTACAATTGATTATTTTGGTTGGACCAAGAAATTTATTTTTACTGGTAACTAATTTATTGTGGTCGAAAATAAATATTTATTTGAAAAAGGCTAAAAGGGAATTTTCCAATCGGGGTATAAGGGTCGGACCCTACGAAAATGGGGCCCAAATTTTGGAGGGCCCTTACAGGCTGGCAGAAGGGTAGTGGGCTCGCCGTAGTGAGCCCACATGCTGGGATACACCAGCGTTGCTAGGCAGCGCTGGGTGTTCCCAGCACGGCCCAGCTCGCAAGCCCAGCTTACGGCACACACATCTTACATTGCACGCTATGTGTGGCGGGGCAGCCTACAGGTCCTATTGGACCCTCGTGGCTAACCCGCGTGTGGGATGTGCACATCGGAAAGAGGGGGAGCTCTTTTGCCCCCCCTCCCCCCCCCAAGCCTATATATATGCCTCTCTATTCCCCTTTCAAAGTGCACCGTAGCTCAGAGCGTAAATCCTAAGCGAGATATTTTTCTCTCGGGCCTTCGAGCAAGTTCTTTTTCAGGAGCTTGAATTTATTCCAGCACCTTATGTATATATTTTTGGGTGAGGCTTCAGGAGTGGTCTAGCAACTGCTCCAGGCTTCTTAGTTCTTCCTCCTGGGAGGTTTTGGTTGGCTGGGGTTCGTGTGGATACTCATAGAGGCTATCCTACGCTTGGAGGCTTGTGCAAGAGGGTTCTGCTAAAGCATGCTTCAACTGCTAAGTTCCTTTTCTATCTCTTTTATTATTAGGTCTTTTTCTTTAAGTGTTTTTAGACTTATAATATGCTTAGGTTGTTTTGCATGCTTAGTTTATTTTATGCTTAGGTAATAACTTAGAGATATAACTTGCTTAGGTTATAGCTTAGAGACATAACATGCTTAGGTTATAGCTTAGAGTTATAACATGCTTAGGTTATAGCTCAGAGTTATAACATGCTTAGCATAAAATATACATACTAGGATATAATTTGGAATTATGGTATGCGTAGCCCTTTTGCATGCTAACCTAGGTAGAGAATTATTTAGTTAAGGCTTTATTTAATTTATATGCAACTAATAGGAATTCCTGGGGACAGGGACAAAATTTTGAATTTCCACCATGCCTATTATGCATGTTCAATCTGACTGTCAGTTCCCAACAGTGGTCTCAGAGCCTGCCTATTTAGTGCACAATTAAGTTAGAAGCAACTAAATATTATTTTCTATATGAAATGATTTATTTATTTAATTGTTTGGAACAAAATATATGAACTTGTGCCTTTCATTTTAAGGTTAGAAAATGGTTATGAATAATTTTGATTAAGCCTGCTCAACTTACTCAAATTATACAAGTGTCAGTAATTTATTTAAATTACATGGGTTATAGATGCTTCCAACTTACATGAATTAGAGAACGAAATTTATTAGTTCAAGAGAATCCAATGGTCTTCAGGTTTGTGCCCGTATTTGTTTTGGCTAAGGATTGGACTTGGTGTCTACTCCTCATAGGGCACCTCTCGTACCTAGGAACCTATATCGGTGAAATTTGAATTGACCAACGGGGGGATTAATATGAGCTAATTTATTTCTAGTATATAAGATGGTGCTTATATATGTTTCTATAATAAATTAAAAAAATTAAATTTATTGAATAAAAGCTTAAAGGAAATGCAATATAAATATAACAAATAAAAGTGTTAATTATTTTGCATATAATCTAGGTTGATGGAATAATTATAATAAAGAGCCGAACCCACCTAAGGTTAGACCTTATAAATTAAATCTAAATTCCCTGAATTAATATCAGTTATTATAATTTTGTCCATCTGATAAAATCCTAGATTGGGTGAGATGCATAACACCAATAAAATCCAAAAGTAAATAGATTAAGGCAAGTTGTAGTCTTCCTTACTCAAATTTATAATACGGTCTCTTTGGGCTATCAAAGTGCTACGCAAAGCATTCCTTCTAGTCCACATTGATTGGTTGTAAAGTTTGGGATATGGTCTCCCTTAACAGAGCTAGGGTAGTCCACCATAAAATTGGGGGCTAGGCCCATATTTTAGACATTTTCAAGGAGATGCTAATATAAGAGCACACAGATTAGAGAACTTGAATGAATTAGCAATTGCATGCGATGCAAGTGGAATGGGATTCCAACTATGACTTACTATTATGACTTGACTCATAAAATTGGGGTTTGTAATAGACTAGTTATAGATGCTACCTACTCGGAAATTTAGCTGGGCTAAAATTTCTGAATTCAACAGAATGCGCTACTGTAGATATTGAAGAAAATAGTAGGGCAAATGTGTTTAATTTAAAGACCTTATATTAAATGCATGTACTTAAACTAATATCTGAACTTTTTTATTTTTTTATATGTTAGGTTGAAAATGACTCCCAATGTTAATCTCCATATGTTACATGACACCAAATTGAATGGCTCGAACTTTTTTATTTAGTTTCGAGCTGTGAGAATAGTTCTCAGATCCGAGGGAATTGCCTATGTTCTAATTGAAATATTCCCTATAGAACCTGATGTTGAGGATCATGTGGAACAAGATGCCTGGTTGAAGCACAGGAAAGATTGTGAGACTGCCATGTGTATCACGTTGGGGTTCATGAATCCTAAGCTTTGAAAACAACATGAGAACTGTAGGGATCTGACAGTCAAATTGAACATGCATAAGAGGCATGACGGAAATTCAAAATTTTGTCCCTGTCCCAGGAACTCCTATTAGTTGCATATAAATTAAATAAAGCCTTAACTAAATAATTCTCTACCTAGGTTAGCATGCTAAAGGACTAGGCATACCATAATTCCAAATTATATCCTAGCATATTTATTTTATACTAAGCATGTTATAACTCTGAGTTATAACCTAAGCATAAAATAAACTAAGCATGCAAAAATAACCTAAGCATAATTATTAAGTCTAAAAACACTTAAAGAAAAAGGCTTAATAATTAAAAGAGAAAGAAAAAGAACTTACCAGTTGAAGCGTGCTTTTACAGGACCTACTTGCACAAGCCTCCAATCGTAGGATAGCCTCTATCAGTATCCACACGAACCCCACCAACCAAAACCTCCCCAGGAGGAAGAACTAAGAAGCCTCGAGTAGTTGCTAGACCACTCTAGAAGCCTCACCCAAAAATATAAACTAGCGGTGCCCGAATAAATTCAGGCTCCACAAAATTAACTTGCTCAAGTACCCGAGAGATTAATTATCTCGCTTAGGATTTATGCTTTGAGCTTGGTACAATTTGAAAGGAAAGGAAATAGCCTATATATAGGCAAGGGGGAGCAAAAATGCTCCCCCTTTCATCGATGTGGGATTAATTAACATATATATATATATATATATATATATATATATATATATATATATATATATATATATATATATATATATATACACGCCACTTTTCATGGGCTGCCTTTGTGCAGCCCATGAATAAGGGTTGTGCATTTTTCGGCAACCGAACTTTGTACAAAATATTTTATACTTTTCGGTTCTAACTTACCAATGCAAAATTCCTTATAAATCCTTTCAAATAAATTTTTATTTTTGACTCTAATAAATTAGTTATCAGTCAAAATAAATAATTTGGTCCAACCAAAATTGATCTAATCAATTATAATTTATTTATGACTCTAATTAATTAGTTATCGGTCAAAATAAATTCCTTGGTCTATCCAAAATTGATCTAATCAATTTTAACCAATTAAACAATAATCCAATTATTATTCATGTTATATATTTTGTAATAGAATAAATCTATTAGTTCTTTACTTAGTCCGATGAAGGTCCAATGTGTGTGACCTTATAGGATCCCGAAGTATTGAGCTGTTAAGGCTTAACCAACCCGTGTTCTAATGAAACCATTGGCTCGATGTTCTAGACCGTGAATAGAACTTGATTACCTTAAACGACTGTAGTACGCCTCTAGCAAGGGTCTACCATCCCCCATTACTCGGAACGTCATTTATGCTTATGACTTAATCCCGGTTAATGCAATAATTATCCAGTGCGATAAATTCCTTCCATTCTTTAATATTAGTACCATCTGGTTTATTGGGTTCGGTTAAAGTGTTAACCCACTAATAGCAAGGTTGCTCCAAGCTATCCCAGTTATTTACTTGTTACCAAAGTATATTGCCTTTTACCATAGTGTGTTTGACTAGAAACCATTTCTATCAAACACATACTCTGATCAGAGGTTTATGGCAATCATCACTTCAACAAGTGGCCAAGTACAACTCCTTAATATATCCGGAGCGATGGATTCTTTCCGACTACTCAGCCTACCAACGTGTTGTCATCACTATACCCGTAATCACCCGTAGTACCCTAAATTAATGAGTGCATAGGAATGACCCAAAGTATAGCAATAGTACCACACAAGGCAACTAGCATCTCAAGTATGAGGACATTCGCAAAGCTTATTGCATGAAGATAAACACTAACACATTGATATTTATACCAAGTGTTTATCTTGCTGCGGTCTCCAATATATCTCCCAGATATATCCATGTGTCAAGCTTAAGGCACCACCTTCAGTCTTTAGGAGATTAACTGCTTGGACCCTTTCCAAGAAAGTTGACCACATGCTAGTCTTTCTGTTTCATCAATATCCTTTCTTGATGACACTGTGACTAGGGACAGTTTAGACATAATCATAATTGCACATGAAGTAGGTTCCACCAAATATAGTCCAACTATAATTTCTCTGACTTCATGCTATGATATGTCAAGGACTTTTGTATACATACATCAATGAATATATTTTAACCAGCTATAATATATATGTATAGAAACACATTGATATAAACAAAAGAACAAATGCCTTTATTGATTAAATAAATTATTCGTACTATTACATAATTAAGATATATCACCCTAATTGCCTTAAGGGCATACATCATATCCAACAAACTCCCACTTGCACTAAGGCCAATTAGCCATATGTTTTAATCCATATGCTTTAACATGCTGGTCATGTTTGACTTGAGTCAATGGCTTTGTCAGACCATCCGCGAGGTTCTGATCAGTGGGTACATATTCTAATCTTATTATCTTAGCATCAACAATCTCCCTGATTATATGATACTTTCTGGATACATGTCTGTTTTTCTGATGAGACCGTGGTTCCTTTGCCTGAGCTATGGCACCATTGTTATCACAATATAAAGTAATTGAATCAATAGCCTCAGGCACCACACCGAGATCACCAATAAATCCCTTCAACCAGACAGCTTCTTTTGCTGCTTCGCATGCAGCAATGTATTCAGATTCCGTGGTTGAATCAGCAGTAGTTTCTTGCTTGGAACTCTTCCAGCATACTGCCCCTCCATTTAACACATACACAAAACCTGACTGAGACTTAAAGTCATCCTTGTCAGATTGAAAGCTTGCGTCAGTGTAACCTTTGATAGTGAGATCACCTTCTCCATAAATCAAGAACTCATCCTTAGTCCTTCTCAAGTACTTAAGGATTGCCTTGATGGCCATCCAGTGTTTTTCACCTGAATCTGACTGATATCTGCTCGTAAAGCTCAAAGCCTGAGAGACATCCGGCCTAGTACATATTATAGCATACATGATGGATCCTATCGCGGATGCATAGGGTATATCCTTCATGCGCATTCTCTCTTGAGCTGTCTTAGGACACTCAGCTTTAGATAGGTTAATCCCCTTTGTCATTGGGAGATAACCTTTCTTAGAATGCTCAAGGTTGAACCTATTTAACACCTTGTCTATATATGTACTTTGAGAAAGACCTAATAGCCTCTTGGATCTATCCCTGTAGATCTTTATACCTAGTATAAATGCTGCTTCACCAAGGTCTTTCATGGAGAACTTTCTTGACAACCATACTTTAACATTTTGAAGAAGAGAAATGTCATTTCCTATTAGCAGAATGTCATCAACATACAATACTAGAAAAACGACTGCACTCCCACTAACCTTCTTGTAAACACAAGGCTCATTTGCATTTGGGCAGAAATCCAGTTCCCGGATTGTCTGATCAAACCTTATATTCCAACTCCTTGATGCCTGCTTAAGTCCATAAATGGATCTTTGTAGCTTGCATACCTTCGAGCCATTCTGAGATGTAAAACCCTCAGGTTGTGTCATATACACATCCCGGTCTAAATCCCCATTCAGGAATGCTGTTTTTACGTCCATCTGCCAGATCTCATAATTGTAATGAGCAGCAATGGCGAGGAGTATCCTTATGGATTTGAGCATGGCTACCGGTGAGAAGGTTTCATCATAGTCAATACCTTCCCGTTGACTATAACCTTTCGCAACCAACCTTGCTTTATAGGTAATTACATTACCATCCATGTCTGTCTTCTTCTTGAAGACCCATTTGCACCCAATTGGTCTAACCTCTTGCAGTGCATCAACCAAATTCCAAACTTGGTTCTCGTACATGGAATCCATTTCTGATTTCATGGCCTTTTGCCATTTATCAGAATCTGAGCTTTTTATTGCCTCATCATATGTCCTTGGTTCATCATCCTCCATAAGATATAGTTCCTTATCATTAGTGATAATAAACCCATATCTCTTGGGACCCTTATGAACACGACTTGATCTTCGCAATGATTGTGTTTCGATAGTTTATTCTTGGATCACACTCTCTTGTGTATCTAGAACGGGGTCAATCAGTTGATCGTCTGTTTCTTCCTGTTGAACTTCCAGTTCAATATTGCTCCCACTGACCTTTTCAAGTAAGTGTTCCTTTTCTAAAAAGTGAGCATTCTGAGACACAAATACCTTTTGTGCTTCGGGTTGGTAAAACAGATATCCAATTGTTTCCTTTGGATATCCAATGAACAGACATTTGTCAGCCTTGGCATTTAGCTTATCTGACGCTATCCTCTTCACCATAGCAGGACAACCCCATACTCTTAAGTGATTTAGAGATGGCTTTTTGTTACACCATCTTTCATAAGGTGTAAAATCAACTGATTTAGAGGGCACTCTGTTTAAGATATAAATCGCGCTCTCAAGTGCATATCCCCAAAAGGATTTACTAAGAACTGCATGGCTCATCATGGAACTGACCATATCTAATAAAGTTCGATTCCTCCTTTCTGACACTCCATTATGTTGGGGTGTATAAGGAGGGGTCCACTGGGGAACTATCCCATTTTCCTTTAGATAATCCTGAAACTCCTGACTTAAGTATTCTCCACCTCGATCCGATCGAAGTGTTTTAATACTTTTCTCAAGCTGTTTCTCTACTTCAGCTCTGAATAGTTTGAATTTTTCAAAACTTTCAGACTTGTGCTTCATCAAGTACAAATAACCGTATCGTGAGTAATCATCAATAAAGGTTATGAAGTAGGAGTATCCTCCTAGTGTCTGAACACTCATTGGACCACACACATCAGTGTGTATAAGTTCCAATGTACTCGTGGCTCGTTCACCCTTCCCTTTAAAGGGTAACTTTGTCATTTTTCCTTTTAAACAAGGTTCGCAATCACCATAAGACTCTAAGTCTATTGAGCCCAAGTCTCCATGCTTATGCAACTTGGTTAAGCGATCTTTGTTTATGTGGCCTAAACGGCAATGCAATAAGTAAAAGGAATTCTCATTATCTAATTTAACTTTCTTCACATTGTTTATATTTGAAAACTTCTGTTTTAGTATCAAGAATATAAATGCCACCTTTCAACATTCCATAACCATAAAGAATATTATTCAAACGAATCTGACAATTATTATTCGAAAATAAAATTTCAAATCCCTCTGTTGCTAAACACGCAACAGATACAATATTCTTAGTAACACTTGGAATGTAATAACAATTATTCAAAACTAAAACAAGTCCACTTGGCAAAACAAGACTAAAGCTCCCTACGGCTAATGCAGCAACTCTGGCTCCATTTCCCACACGTAGGTCCATCTCCCCTTTTGCAAGTTTTCTACAGTTCCTTAGTCCCTGCACAGAAGTACAGATATGAGAACCACAACCAGTATCTAATACCCAAGTGGATTCTTGCGGAAAAGTAGCAAAGTTTTCAATTACAAATATACCTGAAGTAGATGCCTCTGTAGGCTTCTTCTTCAAATGCTCAGAAGCAGGAGCTTTGCAATCCCTCTTCCAATGTCCCGGTTTCCCACATTGGAAGCAGACATACTTAGATGCCTTCTTTTCATTCTTCTTCTTACTGATTCTTTTCTTGGCACCCAGTGCCTGCTTCTTTTTCTTAGAAGCCTTGCCTTTTTCAACCAACAGTAGAGGTTTCTGATCTTTCTTGATCTGAGGTTCTACTGTTTTCAGCATGTTAATTAATTCAGGGATAGTTGAATTAATCCTGTTCATGTAATAGTTAGTTACGAAACCTGAGTAACTATCTGTCAAGGACATCAACACAAGGTCAATGCTCAAGTCATGATTCATCTCGAATCCCAATCAATTCAGCTTCTCAAGGTATCCCAAGAGTTTCAGTACATGCTGAGAGGCAGAGGTGCCAGCCTGTATCTTGGTCCCGAAAAGGAGCTTAGAGGTCTCATACCTCTCTGTCCTCTCCCTCTCTGAAAAGAGTTCTTCAAGATGGAGAACCATATCCTCCAAGGGCATGTTCTCATGTTGTTTCTGAAGCTCAGAATTCATGGACCCCAACATAATACACATGGCAGTCTCACGATCTTTCCTGTGCTTCAACCAAGCATCATGTTCCACATGATCCTCAACATCAGGTTCTACAGGGAAAATTTCACTTAGGACATAGGCAATTCCCTCAGATCTGAGAACTATTCTCACTGCTCGGAACCAATCAGAAAAGTTCGAGCCATTCAATTTGGTGTCAAGTAACATACGGAGATTAAAATTGGAAGCCATTTTCAACCTAAGACATAAGAAAAGTAAAGTGTTTAGATATTAGTTTAAGTACATGTATTTAATATGAGGACTTTTAATTAAATACATTTTCCTACTATTTTCTTCGAAATTTACAATAGCCCATTCTATTGAATTCGTGAATTTTAGCCCAGCTAAATTTCCTAGTAGGTAGCATCTATAACTAGTCTATTACAACCCCCAATTTTATGAGTCAAGTCATAATAGTCAGTCATAGTTGGAATCCAATTCCATTTGCATCGCATGCAATTGCTAATTCATTCAAGTTCCCTAAGGGACGTGTACTCTTATATTAGCATCTCCTTGAATATGTCTCAGATCTGGGCCTAGCCCCCAATTTTATGGTGGACTACCCCAGCTCTGTTAAGGCAGACCCTATCTCAAACTTTACAACCAATCAATGTGGACTAGAAGGAACGCTTTGCGTAGCACTTTGATAGCCCAAAAAGACCGTATTATAAATTTGAGTAAGGAAGACTATAACTTGCCTTAATATATTTACTTTGGGATTTTATTGGTGTTAAACGTCTCACCCAATCTAGGATTTTATCAGATGGACAAAATTATAATTACTTGTATTAATTCAGGGAATTTTAGAATTAATTTATAAGGTCTAACCTTAGGTGGGTTCAGCTCTTTATTATAATTATTCCATCAACCTAGATTATATGCAAAATAATTAACGCTTTAATTTGTTATATTTATATTGCATTTCCTTTAAGCTTTTATTCAATAATTTTAATTTTTTACTTTGTTATAGAAACACATATAAGCACCATCTTATATACTAGAAATAAATTAATTCATATTAATCCCCCGATTGGTCAATTCAAATTGCACCGATATAGGTTCCCAGGTAGGAGAGGTGCCCTATGAGGAGTAGACACCAAGTCCAATCCTTAGCCAGAACAAATACGGGCACAAACTTGAAGACCAATGGATTCTCTTGAACTAATAAATTTCGTTCTTCCAATTCATGTAAATTGGGAGCATCTATAACCCATGTAATTTAAATAAATTATTGACACTTGTATAATTTGAGTAAGTTGAGCAAACTTATTCAAAATTATTCATAACTAATTTCTAACCTTGAAATGAAAGACAGAAGTTTATATATATTGTTCCAAACAATTAAATAAACAAATCATTTCATTTAGAAAATAATATTTAGTTTGCATCTAACTTAATTATGCACTAAATAGGCAGGCTCTGATACCACCGTAGGGATCTGACAGTCAAATTGAACATGCATAAGAGGCATGACGGAAATTCAAAATTTTGTCCCTGTCCCAGGAACTCCTATTAGTTGCATATAAATTAAATAAAGCCTTAACTAAATAATTCTCTACCTAGGTTAGCATGCTAAAGGACTAGGCATACCATAATTCCAAATTATATCCTAGCATATTTATTTTATACTAAGCATGTTATAACTTTGAGTTATAACCTAAGCATAAAATAAACTAAGCATGCAAAAATAACCTAAGCATAATTATTAAGTCTAAAAACACTTAAAGAAAAAGACTTAATAATTAAAAGAGAAAGAAAAAGAACTTACCAGTTGAAGCGTGGTTTTGCAGGACCTTCTTGCACAAGCCTCCAATCGTAGGATAGCCTCTATCAGTATCCACACGAACCCCACCAACCAAAACCTCCCCAGGAGGAAGAACTAAGAAGCCTCGAGTAGTTGCTAGACCACTCTAGAAGCCTCACCCAAAAATATAAACTAGCGGTGCCCGAATAAATTCAGGCTCCACAAAATTAACTTGCTCAAGTACCCGAGAGATTAATTATCTCGCTTAGGATTTATGCTTTGAGCTTGGTACAATTTGAAAGGAAAGGAAATAGCCTATATATAGGCAAGGGGGAGCAAAAATGCTCCCCCTTTCATCGATGTGGGATTAATTAACATATATATATATATATATATATATATATATATATATATATATATATATATATATATATATATATATATATATATATATATATATATATATATATACACGCCACTTTTCATGGGCTGCCTTTGTGCAGCCCATGAATAAGGGTTGTGCATTTTTCGGCAACCGAACTTTGTACAAAATATTTTATACTTTTCGGTTCTAACTTACCAATGCAAAATTCCTTATAAATCCTTTCAAATAAATTTTTATTTTTGACTCTAATAAATTAGTTATCAGTCAAAATAAATAATTTGGTCCAACCAAAATTGATCTAATCAATTATAATTTATTTATGACTCTAATTAATTAGTTATCGGTCAAAATAAATTCCTTGGTCTATCCAAAATTGATCTAATCAATTTTAACCAATTAAACAATAATCCAATTATTATTCATGTTATATATTTTGTAATAGAATAAATCTATTAGTTCTTTACTTAGTCCGATGAAGGTCCAATGTGTGTGACCTTATAGGATCCCGAAGTATTGAGCTGTTAAGGCTTAACCAACCCGTGTTCTAATGAAACCATTGGCTCGATGTTCTAGACCGTGAATAGAACTTGATTACCTTAAACGACTGTAGTACGCCTCTAGCAAGGGTCTACCATCCCCCATTACTCGGAACGTCATTTATGCTTATGACTTAATCCCGGTTAATGCAATAATTATCCAGTGCGATAAATTCCTTCCATTCTTTAATATTAGTACCATCTGGTTTATTGGGTTCGGTTAAAGTGTTAACCCACTAATAGCAATGTCGCTCCAAGCTATTCCAGTTATTTACTTGTTACCGAAGTATATTGCCTTTTACCATAGTGTGTTTGACTAGAAACCATTTCTATCAAACACATACTCTGATCAGAGGTTTATGGCAATCATCACTTCAACAAGTGGCCAGGTACAACTCCTTAATATATCCGGAGCGATGGATTCTTTCCGACTACTCAGCCTACCAACGTGTTGTCATCACTATACCCGTAATCACCCGTAGCACCCTAAATTAATGAGTGCATAGCAATGACCCAAAGTATAGCAATAGTACCACACAAGGCAACTAGCATCTCAAGTATGAGGACATTCGCAAAGCTTATTGCATGAAGATAAACACTAACACATTGATATTTATACCAAGTGTTTATCTTGCTGCGGTCTCCAATATATCTCCCAGATATATCCATGTGTCAAGCTTAAGGCACCACCTTCAGTCTTTAGGAGATTAACTGCTTGGACCCTTTCCAAGAAAGTTGACCACATGCTAGTCTTTCTATTTCATCAATATCCTTTCTTGATGACACTGTGACTAGGGACAGTTTAGACATAATCATAATTGCACATGAAGTAGGTTCCACCAAATATAGTCCAACTATAATTTCTCTGACTTCATGCTATGATATATCAAGGACTTTTGTATACATACATCAATGAATATATTTTAACCAGCTATAATATATATGTATAGAAACACATTGATATAAACAAAAGAACAAATGCCTTTATTGATTAAATAAATTATTCATACTATTACATAATTAAGATATATCGCCCTAATTGCCTTAAGGGCATACATCATATCCAACAAGAACATGCCCTTGGAGGACATGGTTCTCCATCTTCAAGAACTCTTTTCAGAGAGGGAAAGGACAGAGAGTTATAAGGCCTCCAAGCTCCTTTTTGGGACCAAGATGCAAGCTGGCACCTCTACCTCTTAGAATGTATTGAAACTCTTAGGATACCTTGAGAAGCTGAATTGATTGGGATTCAAGATGAATCATGACTTGAGCATTGACCTTGTGTTGATGTCCTTGATAGATAGTTACTCAGGCTTCGTGACTAACTATTACATGAATAAGATTAATTCTACTATCCGTGAATTAATCAACATGCTGAAAATAGTAGAACCTCAGATCAAGATGGATCAGAAACCTCTACTATTGGTTAAAAAAGGCGAGGCTTCTAAGAAGAAGAAGCAGGCACTGGGTGCTAAGAAAAGAATTAGTAAGAAGAAGAAAGAAAAGAAGGCATCTAAGTATGTCTGCTTCCAATGTGGAAAACTGGGACATTAGAAGAGGGATTGCAAAGCTCCTGCTTCTGAGCATTTGAAGAAGAAGCCTACAGAGGCATATACTTCAGGTGTGTTTGTAATTTAAAATTTTGCTACTTTTCCAAGTGAATCCACTTGGGTATTAGATACTGGTTGTGGTTCTCATATCTATACTTCTATGTAGGGGCTAAGGAACTATAGAAAACTTGCAAAACAGGAGATGGACCTACGCGTGGGAAATAGAGCCAGAGTTGCTGCATTAGCCCTAGGGAGTTTTAGTCTTGTTTTTCCAAGTAGACTTGTTTTAGTTTTGAATAATTGTTACTGCATTCCAAGTGTTACTAAGAATATTGTATCTGTTGCATGTTTAGCAGTAGAGGGATTTAAAATTTTATTTTTGAATAATAGTTGTCCGATTTGTTTGAATAATGTTCTTTATGGATATGGAATGTTGAAAGGTGGTATTTATATTCTTGATACTAAAATAGAAGTTTCCAATATAAACAAAGTGAAGAAAGTTAAATTAGATAATGAGAATTCCTTCTACTTATGGCATTGTCGTTTAGGCCACATAAACAAAGATTGCTTAACCAAGTTGCATAAGCGTGGAGACTTTGGCCCAATAGACTTGGAGTCTTATGGTGATTGCGAACCTTGTTTAAAATGAAAAATGACATAGTTACCCTTTCAAGGAAAGGGTGAAAGGGCCACGAGTACATTGGAACTTATACATACTGATGTGTGTGGTCCAATGAGTGTTCAAGTACCAGAAGGATACTCCTACTTCATAACCTTTATTGATGATTACTTACGATATGGTTATTTGTGTGGAATTATGGTTGCGCTGAAAAGATTAAACATATCTAATGCTTTTAATAGCGATGTGGTTATGTCAGAGGCTGACCAAGAACCTTCACTGTAATAAAAGCTTTGTCACATTCGTGATTAAATTAATAATGTTCATGCCGATGTCTATAACGATAGGCAGGCTCTAGATCAGATACATAAGCAGGTATCCTTTAACATTCGTAGTTCTTCAATGTTTGAGAGAATTATGCGTGAGAATAGCCAATTCAAAGCTCTATCCAGCCTCACCTACATCTCTAAGAAAGGACTCAACACATATTTTCGAGTTAATCAATTTCAATCTCGCACCCTAGTGGCACTCTTCTCATATCTCAGAGAGTAGGACTTCATTTCATAAAAGGTTTACAAGTCGCTGGTCCAGAATTTTGCAACCTCTATCTATGGCAATCTTAGTACATTTGAGCATTCTCTGGAGTCATTTGATCTTCAAGCCCATGCCATTTTGGATTCAATGGCAATGAGGGAGAAGGATCATGAGAAGTGTGAACAAGAGGCGAGGGACAGTAAGGTAAGGATTGCTGAGTTCAACTATCAACTGTCCAAGGATCTGGAGTGCTTAGAAAGAGATTATCTTGAGATAAGGAAGAATAAGGGCAAGGAGCCTATGCCACCTAAGTAGAAAAAGATAAGATGGGATGAAGATGAGTACCGAAAGGGAGCTTCTTCGCTGTAGGGACCACTTTTGCATGATAAATTTTGAATAGAATAGACTTTAACGTAATCCTTAGCGCTCATTGTAAACTTAGTATAGGTTAATTGTATGTTGATTTTTACTTAAGTTTTATAAAAAAATATTTCATATTCTATTCTAAGTTAAGCTCTTCTTATCTTCTTGTACTTTCTGCTATATATTTGTTGCTAACCTTGCAGAAAGATATGAGAAGTATTGTTGAATGTTAAGCCAAGAGAAGTCAATGATTATGAGGGAGTTATCATTCACTCTGAGAAACAAGAGATGCTAAACCATAGGGAGCAAGCATTCATTTTGCGGTAACTCTGATCTAAATATCTTATTGATTTAATTCTAGCTTAGTTAATTGCCGTTGATCAAAATAGGGGAGATTGTTGAACCAGCACAAAGTTGGACTAACTCAGTGGATGACTCAGTTGTGCTTAAGATTTTAACCATACCAATGAGTTTAGTTTGAGTTAATTAAATCAATAGTGAAGTTAAATTAGTTCATCTATGGTTTTAGTTGAGTATTTTAATTCAAGGGTAGAATTACAAATCTCTGCTGACCTAGCTATTTGATTTAACTCTGAGTTGTTTAGGGCTGACTTGTGTTCTTAGTTAGCTGACTAAGTTCTGTTCAAATTAGCGCTCGATATTTAGATTGTGCTTATTAGTTTATACCCTTCACTGAGTTATCTTGCTTATTCAACTGCGCTAACCATTCCATTTAAAGAAAAATGGAATCTTGCTTATGGTCTTACAACTTTTACAGACATTAATGAAAGACGCCATATAAAAGGCAAAAGGAATCGATGACACGACAAAGACAAAATCCAAGCGCTAATAAGTTTTTTCAAAGAAAAACTATGAGCAGACAAAGTCATTTTGGATTGACCAACACGTATCTCTTGCAAGTGGGTGACTCTACAAATTTGTCAGATTACTAGAAGGAATGGGCAGATGACACATAGCAAGTTGGCACAAGATCTCTCTAACGGATTTCCGGCATCAAATGACAAAGGATTCAAAATTAAAGCTCTGATTCAATTTGGTTCGTAAAGAAGCAACGAGTAGATAGCTGAGCTGTCAATTGTAGAAGATGCCAAGGCAAGTTCAATGGCTACTTTCTTGATTTCAACTATAAAAGGAACAAGAAGGAAAGCTTTAGAACTTGGTGAATACACCTGAATTTTTAAGAAGCTAAAACTCTATCAATTTTCTAACTTTAAAGAGATTTAATCAAGAAAGCAACCACTCAGCAAGAATCTACTTTTCAATGAGAAAGATTAGAAAAGATCAACTGAATTATAATATTTTATTGTTGTAAATGGATCAACATTTCTATAAGTTGAACCCAGCTCTTGTTTAGAACTCTGTTGATTTGCTGGTAGAAGAGGGTATTCTACTCAGCTAGTGAGTGGTTACAATGAGGAGGGTACTCAGTTGTAATTGGGACACTTTGTAAAAGGCTTCTCCACCTAGAGTAAAGGAGTTGAGATTAGTGGATTAAAGCCAAGACACTCTCTTGGGATTGAATGTAAGCACAAGTTGTCGAAGTAGTATAAAATCTCTGTGTTCTTTACTTTAGTTTTAGTTTTTCTCTATTTTCTCTGTTCGCTAACCAACTTAGTAAAGTCCATTTTATCACGAAAAGTTTCCTATTTTAATCAAGCGAGTCTTTTAACCCCCCTCTGACTCAATGAGTTATACGCATAGGGACTAATAAGGATGATGATGGGAGTTTCGATGATGGGAGCAAGGAAGAGACCTGATGACCACCTCATTACTTCATTTTCTGTACTCTATTATTCACCTGACTCATTGGTGATCTTATTGATGCTTTATGACTGACTACCTTTATTGCTTTCCTTAATTGTTTGAATTACTTGCGCGCTAGATGAATGATAGGCTCGGTAGATGCTTAACAGGCCAATTGATTAATTGGATAACAAATGTAGTTGTATTTGTCAGGGTTAATGATCTCATGGATTCATTTGACAGGTGATTAATAGTTGGTGATGGAGACTCAGAATGCCAGGGTTAGGCGCTTCTTGAGGACCTCAGATGACCAAGACTAGCAAAAGCTGAGGGTTTTTGGGCTATGGGATTTTTTATACATCGCTCACTAGTTGGTGAACGCAGCTTTTCTTCATTTGGCTTTCACTTTTTGGGATCCGATGGAGCACATGTTCTGATTTATGGACTTTGAGCTATGCCCTCTAGTTGAGGAATTTCATGCTATATTGGGGGTGTCTTACCCTAAGAGGGCACGGTTTGCCATACTAGAGGTGATTTATGGGATTAAGGATCAGTTGACCTGGTTGTGGAACCAAGATTCAGTAGAGTCCTTCCTCTCTCGGAAACCCAAATCTATGGGATTCTCACTCATCAAGTTTCTTAACTGGTGTATGGGTGCCCCCAGATCACATATCTCTTACTCATTCATGGTGGCCTTATTATTGATGTCAGATTTCATTTGTAGAGTAGGATCTGTTGCCCCATTTTGATTGATTTCTATGATCGGCCCCATTTTAAGTGGCATTTCCCCCCTGTTCATGGGACAAGCCAAGACTTTAGTTCACTCAGATGTTGTTGCTGCTAACCCTGACCTTATTGGGGATCATTTCACTCTACTAACCTTCTGACAAATCTGAATTCTTCCAAAACTGAAACCCAACAAAAATTGTTCCCTGAAACTCTGAATCCTAGAATTAATCTCTAATTCTAATTTTTGAAACTAAAAATGCAGGTTTGGCTACTAGAGAAGTTGGCATTTGATCCGAGAGCCACAGTGTAGCCCAAAGAAGTACAAGCCCTTCCATCTTGGCAAGAGGGCCCTTACTACGGCGGACCATAACACCCTAACGGTTGAGGCTTGGATAGAGGTTATGCAAGGACACACTACCACTGATATCAGGAGGGTGTCCCTGCTGGAAGATCACTAACATGATGGTGGACTATGGTGGTTGAAGTGTTCAGATTTCAAGACTATAGCAGGTTACCTGCTACTCACCTTATCACTTGTACCGCCAGTATGGCAAGCGATAGAGGGATCCTCACTAACTAACCGAGTCCATGAGCCAAAGGTATAGTATTAGTTGGATTGAGCATGCCAAAGACAAATAGGGGCGCGAGGTGAAGTACGTGACTCAGGATTATGATTAGCTGGACGCTATCACTATTGATAGGTTCTACCGAGGATGGCTTTGTGACATTTAGAGGTTGTATACTCGAGATGACCTATGGCAAACGAGACATGAGTGGATATTCAAGGAGGATGGGCTTGAGCCCCTTGAGTCCACCTTAGTGGAGAGGATTTCTCAATTTATGATTCTGATGATGAGGATGCAGGTCCTTCGATGTGATTGGTGGCAGTCACTTATCTTTATCCTTTAGTTGTCTTAACTTTTGCATAAACCCAAACATTGTGATCGGCTTATTAAAGTTATTTACTATTATGCCTTTATTTTTATCTGGACCACCCTTTCGGGTTTTCAATCCAGCAGACTATCCCTAGCTTTTGTGTAGACCTCGCTCTTTTAGTCTATCAAGGTTTATGTTTTTTGTTATTATTTATTATTTATACTTTTATCATTATTGAAACATGCAATTGACTGCATGGAACTCTGCGTTCAACTTATCTACAATATTTCACCTTTTAGGCCCAATATATCCATTCAAGCACAAATATAAGAGTTCAATCAAAGTGATATTTCCATTAAATGAATTAAATTTGAGTACATAATGATGATAACCATTTCTATTGACCCAAACCTTGGTGTTAACTAGCCTATATAGGTTTTCTAGCCAACACACTCTCTTTGCTCACTTTTACCCTAACTTTCGCCTAGACCACCCTTTTTGGGTTTTCAGCCTAGCGAGCTATTTTGTACCCTAACTTTTGCCTAATTACTTTAGAGAATATCAATCAGTGGGTTACACCCTAATTTTTGCCCGAGTAGTAGAAGACTACTCGACAAGTGATTTTTTTTATTTATTTTTATGTGTGCTGCTTTTCTAGATTTGATTCTTTGGATTAAATATGATAACGCTTTAGCCAATCCTAATTGATAGGATTCACGAACTCATTGCCATCCATGTCTATGATTTTCATCCTCCCTTTGCCGAGTACCTTCTTAATCACGTAAGGTCCTTCCCAATTCGGTTAGAGCATCCCCCTTGGTCGGTATTGGTAGGCTTTACTAACTTCAGAACCAGATCATCGGCTTTTAATAGGTACCTCTGATGCTTGACACGGTTATTATAAGCCCTCACCATGCACTATTGATACATCTGAAGACTGTCCAAGGCTTTCAGATACTACTCATCCATGGTGTTAAGCTAATCAAATCTAGCTCTAGTCGATCCGGCATCTTTCAACTTTGATTCTAGAGTGACTCTTAATCATTTCATATCAGTTTGACTGGAAGCACAACTTCCACAACATAAACAAAGGAGAAAGGAGTTTGATTTGTAGGAGTTCTTATACTTGTTCGATACCCCCAAAGAGCGAACGATAGCTTATCTACCCAATCTTGGTACCCGGCAATAGTCTTCAATAGGATATTCTTAATTGACTTATTCGCAGCTTTAATAGCACCATTAGCTCATGGCTTGTAAGGTGTAGACCTGTGGTGCCCAATCCCATACTTTTCAATCAAATCGGTTGTTGCCTCTTGAAACTAAACCACATTGTTTGAGATGATGTGATGAGGAAGGCCATACCGAGTGAAGATGTGCTTCCCTATGAACTTGGCCATCTTCTTAGAGGTAATGCTGGTGTACGATTCAGCTTCCACCAATTTGGAAAAGTAGTCCACCGCTACTATGATGAAATGGTGTCCATTTGTTGATGATGGCTGAATTTCACCAATTCTATGTTGGATATGATGTATGCCATTAAGGCAATTAGGGTGATATATCTTAATTATGTAATAGTATTAATAATTTGTTTAATCAATAAAGGCATTTAATCTTTTATTTATATCAATGTGTTTGTATATTTATTATAGCTGGTTAAAATATATTCATTAATGTATATATGCAAAAGTCCTTGACGTATCATAGCATGAAGTCAGAGAAATTATAGTTGGACTATATTTGGGGGAACCTGCTTCATGTGCAATTATGATTATGTCTAAACTATCCCTAGTCAGAGTTCCATCAAGAAAGGATATTGATGAAGCAGAAAGACTAGCATGTGGTCAACTTTCTTGGAAAGGGTCCAAGCAGTTAATCTTCTAAAGACTAAAGGTGGTGCCTTAAGTTTTACACATGGATATATCTGGGTGATATATTGGAGACCGCAGTAAGATAAACACAGGGTAATATATATATCAATGTGTTAGTGTTTATCTTCATATAATAAGCTTTGCAAATGTCCTCATACTTGAGATGCTAGTTACCTTGTGTAGTACTATTGCTATACTTTGGGTCATTACTATGTACTCATTAGTTTAGGGTCTTACAGGTGCTTATAGGTATAGTGATGACAGCATGTTGGTAATCTGAGTAGTTGAAAAGAATCCATCACTCCGGATATATTAAGGGGTTGTACCTGGCCACTTGTTAAAGTGATGATTGCCATAAACCTCTGATCAGAGTATGTGTTTGATAGAAATGGTTTCTAGTCAAACACACTATGGTAAAAGGCAATATACTTCAATAGCAAGTAAACTACTAGGATAGCTTAGACCAACCTCGCTATTAGTGGGTTAACACTTTAACCGAACCCTATAAACCAGATGGTACTAATATTAAAGAATGGAAGGAATTTATCGCACTAGATAACTATTGCATTAACCGGGATTAAGTCATAAGCATAAATGATGTTCCTAGTAATGAGGGATGGTAGACCCTTGCTAGAGGCATACTATAGTTGTTTAAGGTAATCGAGTTCTATTCATGGTCTAGAGCATCGAGCCAATGGTTCCATTAAGAACAAGGGTTGGTTAAGCCTTAATAGCTCAATACTTCGGGATCCTATAAGGTTACACACATTGGACCTTCATCGGACTAAGTAAAGAACTAATAGATTTATTCTATTATGGAAATATAACATAAATAATAATTGGATTATTATTTGACTGGTTAAAATTGATTAGATCAATTTTGGATAGAAGAAGGAATTTATTTTGACCGGTAACTAATTAATTATAGTTATAAACAAATTATAATTGATTATTTTGGTTGGACCAAGAAATTTATTTTGACTGGTAACTAATTTATTAGGGTCAAAAATAAATATTTATTTGAAAAAGGCTAAAAGGGAATTTTCCAATCGGGGCGTAAGGGTCGGACCCTACTGAAATAGGGCCCAAATTTGGGGTGCCCCATGCAAGCTGGCTAAAGGGTAGTGGGCGTCATAGCAAGCCCATGTGTTGGGACACACCAGCACTGCTGGGCAGCTATGGGTATGCCTAGCATGGCCCAGCCCACAAGCCCAGCTTGCGACACACACAGTGTGAGCTACACGCTGTGTGTGGCGGGGTAGCATGCGGGTCTAGTTAGACCAGCGTGGCTGACCCGCATGTGGGATGTGCACATCGGAAAGAGGGGGAGCTTTTTTGCCCCCCCAAGCCCATATATATGCCTCTTTATTCCCCTTTCAAAGTGTACCGTAGCTCAGAGCATAAATCCTAAGCGAGATATTTTTCTCTCGGGTCTTTGAGTAAGTTCTTTTTGAGGAGCTTGAATTTATTCCAGCACCTTGAGTATATATTTTTTGGTAAGGCTTCAGGAGTGGTCTAGCAACTAGGCTTCTTAGTTCTTCCTCCTGGGGAGGTTTTGGTTGGTGGGGGTTCGTGTGGATACTCAAAGAGGCTATCCTAAACTTGGAGGCTTGTGCAAGAGGGTTCTGCTAAAGGATGCTTCAACTGCTAAGTTCCTTTTCTCTCTCTTTTGTTATTAGGTCTTTTTCTTTAAGAGTTTTTAGACTTAATAATATGCTTAGGTTGTTTTGCATGCTTAGTTTATTTTATGCTTAGGTTATAACTTAGAGTTATAACATGCTTAGGTTATAGCTTAGAGTTATAACATGCTTAGGTTATAGATTAGAGTTATAACATGCTTAGCATAAAATATACATGCTAGGATATAATTTGGAATTATGGTATGCCTAGCCCTTTTGCATGCTAACCTAGGTAGAGAATTATTTAGTTAAGGCTTTATTTAATTTATATGCAACTAATAGGAGTTCCTGGGGACATGGACAAAATTTTGAATTTCTGCCATGTCTTTTATCCATGTTTAATCTGACTATCAATTCCCAACAATGGTATCAGAGCCTGCCTATTTAGTGCACAATTAAGTTAGAAGTGAACTAAATAATTTTTTCTATATGAAATGATTTATTTATTTAATTATTTGGAATAATATATATGAACTTGTGCCTTTCATTTCAAGGTTAGAAAATGGTTATGAATAATTTTGAATAAGCCTGCTCAACTTACTCAAATTATACAAGTGTCAATAATTTATTTAAATTACATGGGTTATAGATGCTTCCAATTTACATGAATTAGAAGAACGAAATTTATTAGTTCAAGAAAATCCATTGGTCTTCAGGTTTGTGCCCGTATTTATTCTGGCTTAGGATTGGAATTGGTTTCTACTCCTGATAGGGCACCTCTCGTACCTGGGAACCTATATCGGTGAAATTTGAATTGACCAATCAGGGGATTAATATGAACTAATTTATTTCTAGTATAGAAGATGGTACTTATATATGTTTCTATAATAAAGTAAAAAAATTAAATTTATTGAATGAAAGCTTAAAGGAAATGCAATATAAATATAATAAATAAAAGTGTTAATTATTTTGCATATAATCTAGGTTGATGGAATAATTATAATAAAGAGCTGAACCCACCTAAGGTTAGACCTTACAAATTAATTCTAAATTCCATGAATTAATATTAGTTATTATAATTTTGTCCATCTCATAAAATCCTAGATTGGGTGAGATATGAGATGCATACCAACCAATAAAATCCAAAAGTAAATAGACTAAGGCAAGGTTTAGTCTTCCTTACTCAAATTTATAATATGGTCTCTTTAGGCTATCAAAGTGCTACGCAAACCGTTCATTCTAGTCCACATTGATCGGTTGTAAACTTTGGGATATGGTCTGCCTTAACAAAGCTGGGGTAGTCCGCCATAAAATTGGGGCTAGGCCCATATTTTAGACATATTCAAGGAGATGCTAATATAAGAGCACACGGATTAGAGAACTTGAATGAATTAGCAATTGCATGCGATGCAATCGGAATGGGATTCCAACTATGACTTACTATTATGACTTGACTCATAAAATTGAGGATTGTAATAGACTAGTTATAGATGCTACCTACTAGGAAATTTAGCTGCGCTAAAATTCCTGAATTCAATAGAATGGGCTATTGTAAATATCGAAGAAAATAGTAGGACAAATGTGTTTAATTTAAAGACCTTATATTAAATGCATGTACTTAAACTAATATCTGAACTTTTTTCTTTTTTTATATCTTAGGTTGAAAATGACTCCCAATGTTAATCTCCATATGTTACATGACACCAAATTGAATGGCTTGAACTTTTCTAATTGGTTTCGAGCTGTGAGAATAGTTCTCAGATCTAAGGGAATTGCCTATGTTCTAAGCGAAATTTTCCCTGTAGAACCTAATGTTGAGGATTATGTGAACATGATGCCTGGTTGAAGCATAGGAAAGATCATAAGACTTCCATATGTATCATGTTGGGGTCCATAAATCCTGAGCTTCGGAAACAACATGAGAACATGCCCTTGGAGGTCATGGTTCTCCATCTTCAAGAACACTTTTCGGAGAGGGAAAGGACAGAGAGGTATAAGACCTCCAAGTTCCTTTTTAGGACCAAGATGCAGGCTGACACCTCTACCTCTCAACATGTATTGAAACTCTTGGGATACCTTGAGTACCTGAATTGATTGGGATTTGAGATGAATAATGACTTGAGCATTAACCTTGTGTTAATGTCCTTGATAGATAGTTACTCAGGCTTCATGACTAACTATTACTTGAACTAGATTAATTCTACTATCCCTAAATTAATCAACATGCTAAAAATAGTAGAACCTTAGATCAAGATGGATCAGAAACCTCTACCGTTGGTTAAAAAAGGCAAGGCTTCTAAGAAGAAGAAGTAGGCACTGGGTGCTAAGAAAAGAATTAGTAAGAAGAAGAAAGAAATGAAGGCATCTAAGTATGCCTGCTTCCAATGTGGGAAACCGAGACATTGGAAGATGGATTGCAAAGCTCCTACTTCTGAGCATTTGAAGAAGAAGCCTACAGAGGCATCTACTTCAGGTATGTTGGCAATGGAAAGTTTTGCTACTTTTCCTCGTGAATCCACTTGGGTATTAGATACTGGTTGTGGTTCTCATATCTATGCTTCTATATAGGGACTAAGGAACTGTAGAAAACTTGCAAAATGGGAGATGGACCTACGCATGGGAAATGGAGCCAGAGTTGATGCATTAGCCATAGGGAGTTTTAGTCTTGTTTTTCCAAGTAGACTTATTTTAGTTTTGAATAATTGTTACTACATTCCAAGTGTTACTAGGAATATTGTATCTGTTGAGTGTTTAGCAGTTGAGGGATTTGAAATTTTATTTTCAAATAATAATTGTCTGATTCATTTGAATAATGTTATTTATGGATATGGAATGTTGAAAAGTGGCATTTATGTTCTTGTTACTAAAACAGAAGTTTCCAATATAAACAATGTGAAGAAAGTTAAATTAGATATTGAGAATTCCTTCTACTTATGGCATTGTCATTTAGGCCACATAAACAAAGATCGCTTAACCAAGTTTCATAAGCGTGGAGACTTGGGCCCAATAGACTTGGAGTCTTATGGTGATTGTGAACCTTGTTTAAAAGGAAAAATGACAAAGTTACCCTTTCAAGGAAAGGTTGAGTAGGCTACGAGTAAATTGGAACTTATACATACTGATGTGTGTGGTCCAATGAGTGTTCAAGCACTAGGAGGATACTCCTACTTCATAACCTTTATTGACGATTACTCACGATATGGTTATTTGTACTTCGTGAAGCACAAGTCTAAAAATTTTGAAACGTTCAAACTATTCAGAGCTGAAGTAGAGAAACAGCTTGAGAAAAGTATTAAAACACTTTGATCGGATTGAGGTGGAGAATACTTAAGTCAGGAGGTTCAGGATTATCTAAAGGAAAGCAGGCTAGTTCCCCAGTGGACCCCTCCTTATACCCCCCAACACAATATTAGATATGATCGGGTCCATGATGAGCCATGCAGATCTTAGTAAATTCTTTTGGGGAGATGCACTGGAGAGCGCGGTTTATGTTTTAAACAGAGTGCCCTTTAAATCCATTAATTTTACACCTTGAAAGATGGTGTAATAAGAAGCCATCTCTAAGTCACTTAAGAGTATGGGGCTATCCTGCTATGGTAAAAAGGATAGCGCCAAATAAGCTAAATGCCTAGGCTGATGAATGTCTATTCATTGGATATCCCAAGGAAATGATTGGATATCTATTTTATCAACCCAAAGCATAAAAGGTACTTATGTCTCGGAATGCTCACTATTTGGAAAAGGAACACTTACTTGCAAAAGTCAGTGGGCGAAATGTTGAACTAGAAGTTCAAGGGGAAGAAATAGACAATCAACTGATTAACCCCATTCTATATACACAAGAGAGTGTGATCCAAGAACAACCTGTCAAAACACAATCGTTGTGAAGATTAGGTCGTATTCATGAGGGTCCCCATAGATATGGGCTTATCATCACTAATGATAAGGAACTATATCTCATGGAGGATGATGAACCAAGGACATATGATGAGGCAATGAAAAGCTTAGATTCTGATAAATGGCTAAAAGCCATGAAATGGATTCCATCAGAAATGGATTCTATGTACGAGAACCAAGTTTGGAATTTGGTTGATGCACAATAAGAGGTTTGACCAATTGGGTGCAAGTGGGTCTTCAAGAAGAAGACAGATATGGACGGTAATGTAATTACCTATAAAGCAAGGTTGGTTACGAAAGGTTATAGTTAACGGGAAGGTGTTGACTATGATGAAATTTTTTCACTGGTAGCCATGCTTAAATCCATAAGGATACTCCTCGCCATTGCTACTCACTACGATTATGAGATCTGGCACGTGGATGTAAAAATAGCAGTCCTAAATGGGGATTTAGACCGGGGATGTGTATATGATACAACCTGAGGGTTTTACATCTCAAAATGGCTGAAAGGCACGTAAGCTACAAGAATCTATTTATGGACTTAAGCAAGCATCTAGGAGTTGGAAAATAAAGTTTGCTTAGACAATCCAGGAACCGGATTTCTGCCCAAATGCTAATGAGCCTTGTGTTTATAAGAAGGTTAGAGGGAGTGCAGTCGTTTTTCTAGTATTGTATAGGAAACGACATTTCTCTTCTTCAAAATGTTAAAGTGTGGTTGTCAAGAAAGCTCTCCATCAAAGACCTTGGTGAAGCAGCATTTATACTAGGTATAAAGATCTATAGAGATAGATCCAAGAGGCTGTTAGGTCTTTCTCAAAGTACATATATAGATAAGGTATTGAATAGGTTTAACCTTGAGCATTCTAAGAAAGGTTATCTCCCGATCACAAAGGGGATTAACCTATCTAAGGCTGAGTGTCCGAAGATAGGTCAAGAGAGAATGCGCATGAAGGATATACCCTATGCATCCACGATAGGATCCATCATGTATGCTATGATATGTACTAGGCCAGATGTCTCTCAAGCTTTGAGCTTTATGAGCAAATATCAGTCAGATCTAGATGAATAGCACTGAATGGCCGTCAAGGTAATTCTTAAGTACTTAAGAAGGACTAAGGATGAGTTCTTGTTTTTGGAGAAGGTGACCTTAAAATCGAAGGTTACACTGACGCGAGTTATCAATATGATAAGGATGACTCTAAGTCTTAGTCAGGTTTTGTGTATGTGTCAAATGGAGGGGCAGTATGCTGGAAGAGTTCCGAGGAAGAAACTACTGTTGATTCAACCACAGAATCTGAATACATTGCTGCATGCGAAGTAGCAAAATAAGCTGTCTGGTTAAAGGGATTTATTAGTGATCTCGGTGTGGTGCCTCAGGCTATAGATCCAATTACTTTGTATTGTGATAACAATGGTGCCATAGCTCAGGCAAAGGAACTACGGCCTTATTAGAAAAATAGACATGTATCCAGAAGGTATCATATAATCAGGGAGATTGTTGATGCTAAGATAATAAGATTAGAATATGTAACCACTGATCAGAACCTTGCAGATGGTCTGACAAAGCCATTGACTCAAGTCAAGGATGACCAGCATGTTAAAGCATATGGATTAAGACATATGGCTAATTGGCCTTATTGCAAGTGGGAGTTTGTTGGATATGATGTATGCCCTTAAGGCAATTAGGGCGATATATCTTAATTATATAATAGTATGAATAATTTGTTTAATCAATAAAGACATTTAATCTTTTGTTTATACCAATGTGTTTGTATATATATTATAGCTGGTTAAAATATATTCATTGATATATGTATGCAAAAGTCCTTGATGTATCATAGGATTAAGTCAAAGAAATTATAGTTGGACTATATTTGGTGGAACCCGCTTCATGTGCAATTATGATTATGTCTAAACTATCTCTAGTCATAGTTTCATCTAGAAAGGATATTGATGAAGCGGAAAGACTATAATGTGTTCAACTTTCTTGGAAAGGGTCCAAGTAGTTAATCTCCTAAAGGCTGAAGGTGGTGCCTTAGGTTTGACACAAGAATATATCTAGGAGATATATTAGAGACCGCAGTAAGATAAACACTTGATATATATATCAATGTCTTAGTGTTTATCTTCATGCAATAAGCTTTGCGAATGTCCTCATACTTGAGATGCTAGTTACCTTGAGCGGTACTATTGCTATACTTTAGGTCATTACTATGCACTCATTCATTTAGGGTGTTACGGGTGATTACGGGTATAGTGATGATAGCGTGTTGGTAAGCTGAGTAGTCAAAAAGAATCCATCGCTCCGGATATATTAAGGAGTTGTACTTGGCCACTTGTTGAAGTGATGATTGCCAAAAACCTCTGATCAGAGTATGAGTTTGTTAGAAATGGTTTCTAGTCAAACACACTATAGTAAAAGGCAATATACTTTGATAACAAGTAAACTGCTGGGATAGCTTGGAGCTACCTCGCTATTATTGGGTTAACACTTTAACTAAACCCTACAAACCAAATGGTACTAATATTAAAGAATGGAAGGAATTTATCGCACTGCATAACTATTGGATTAACCGGGATTAAGTCATAAGCATAATTGACGTTCCGAGTAATGGGGGATGGTAGACCCTTGCTAGAGGCGTACTACAATCATTTAAGGTAATCAAGTTCTATTCACGGTCTAGAGCATCGAGCCAATGGTTCCATTAAGAAAAGGGGTTGGTTAAGCCTTAACAGCTCAATACTTCGGGATCTTATAAGGTCACACACATTGGACTTTCATCGAACTAAGTAAAGAACTAATGGATTTATTTTATTACAAAAATATAACATAAATAATAATTGGATTATTATTTGACTTGTCAAAATTGATTTGATCAATTTTGGATAGACCAAGGAATTTATTTTGACTGATAACTAATTAATTAGAGTCATAAATAAATTATAATTGACTAAATCAATTTTGGTTGGACCAAGAAATTTATTTTGACAGGTAACTAATTTATTAGGGTTCAAAATAAATATTTATTTGAAAGGGTCTAAAAGGGAATTTTCCAATCAGTGTATACGGGTCAGGCCCTATAGAAATGGGGCCCAAATTTTAGGGGCCCCATACAAGCTGGCTAAAGGCAGTGGGATTGCCATAGGGAGCTCACGTTCTGGGACACACCAGCGCTACTAGGTAGCGCTAGGTGTGCCCAACATAGCCCAGCCCGCAAGCTAGGCTTATGGGTGGCTCGTAAGCCCAGCTTATGGGACACACAGCGTGCGCTGCATGCTATGTGTGGTGGTGCAGCCCGCGGGTCCTGTTGGACCAGCGTGACTGACCCGCATGTTTCCCATCCCACATCGAAAAAAGGGAGAGCTTTTTTCCTCCCCCAAGCCTATATATATGCCTCTCTATTCCCCTTTTCAAAGTGCACCATAGCTTAGAGCATAAATCCTAAGCAAGATATTTTTCTCTTTGGTCTTTAAGTAAGTTCCTTTTGAGGAGCTTGAATTTATTCGATCACCTTAAGTATATATTTTTGGATGAGGCTTGAGGAGTGGTGTGGGAACTACTCGAGTCTTCTTAGTTCTTCGTGTGGATACTCATAGAGGCTATCCTACGCTTGGAGGCTTGTGCAAGAGGGTTCTGCTAAAGCACGCTTCAACTGGTAAGTTCCTTTTCTTTCTCTTTTATTATTATGTCTTTTTCTTTAAGCGTTTTTAGACTTAATAGTATGCTTAGGTTGTTTTGCATGCTTAGTTTATTTTATGCTTAGGTTATAACTTAGAGTTATAACATGCTTAGGTTATAGCTTAGAGTTATAACTTGCTTAGGTTATAGCTTAGAGTTATAACATGCTTAGGTTATAGCTTAGAGTTATAACATGCTTACCATCCTTTTGCATGCTAACCTAGTTAGAGAATTATTTAGTTAAGGCTTTATTTAATTTATGCAACTAATAGGAGTTCCTTGGGACAGGGACAAAATTTTGAATTTCCGCCGTGCCTATTATGCATGTTCAAACGGACTGTCAGTTCCCAACATTATATCTATCCCCCACGCTGAGAATGGCCAAGGAGTAGATAAATTGTGAAGCTCAATGGGTGGAAGATGTTGGATATCGCCATATATTTGACATTGGTGGCATCTCTTAACTTCGGAGACACAATTGGCATTGAGAGTTAACCAAAAGTATCCCATTCGTTGAATCTTCTTTGCGAGTGCCAATCCATTAATTTATAGTCCATAATCACCTGCATGAACTTGACTCACCACTTGGCATGCCTCACTTTTGGTCAAACACCTAAGTAATAACCCATCTGAAGTCCTTTTGAAAATATCATTGTCTACTATTCGAAACTGAATGGCTAACTTGCGAAATGTAGTACGATAAATCCATTGAATTCTTAGGGTACTGACCATGTCGGAGAAATTGAACGATGTCTGAGTACCAGCAGGGTTCATCGATGATGGTGAAGACTTGAGCAATTTCACAAGAATGGAAAGGAACCTTCGCAGAAACAAGGATCAAAGGTCGAATCAGCTGTGATTGGGGTCCTTCCAACATCAAAGCTAGAGTCGCTAAGAAATCTGCCTTCTAATTCTCATCTCGGGGCACGTGTTGATACAGATAAGTGTCAAACCATGCTGATAAATCCCAAACTGTATCCATATGAGGTCTGAGTGATTCTTCCTTAATCTCCCAGCTACGTACAACCTGATGGATTACCAAAGCCGAATCCCCAATTACCGAGATGTATTTTTCCCCTATAAGGAACAGGGCTTCTAGACCGAACAAATAGGCCTCGTATTTTACTCCATTGCTAGTAGTTGTGAACTCCAATCTCTTGGAAAGAGGAATGACCTCATTGTTGGGTGTGAATATGATAACTCCAAGGCCCACTCCACATTTATTCATGGTGCCATCGAAGTACATACTCCACACGAGCTTCATAACCTCAATCATAGCTAACTGTTCATCAGGATTTTCCAAGTTCATAACATAATTAGATTCGAGAGCTTGGTTTTCTAAGAATTTTGCTACCGCTTGGCCTTTGATAACCTTCTTTGTTACATACTCATATCAAACTCGAAAAGCAATAACAACCATCAGGAAAGCTTACCGACCAATATAGGGTATTAACAAAGATACTTCATCGGGCCTGTGAGTGGATAACATTTTACATAAGGATGCGGCAAAGCGGGCCGGAGGACCAACCTCGAAAAGTAATGGTGTGATGCAAAATGGGTTTGCATGTTGTAATGCTCAAATGATACGAGACCGAAATCCTGTATTTAAGACAAAGTCGCCACCCGATTAAGCTCAACTAAGAAATTTAGGTACGATTTTCTCACTAGGTGCTAGACCTTACCATAATTAGAGATTCCAAGCTTGGATGATGTATCTATTTGACATTATCCAAATTAAATCATTTATCGTGATAAAAGTATCAATCTTCTTTCTTTGATTTTAATCCACCCTATTTGTCATTTTTGATTTTATGTGTTATATTCGTGCCTTGTTTAGCAAGCATTCAGAAGCGGTAAATAAATATATTATTACTGTTATCCAACAAATGAATATGCGGAAATCGAAATAATAATTACATGGCTTTCAAATCCTATACATTTTTCTAAAATGGAAAAAAATAAAATAACTGAAGGCCTAACAAACATCTAACCTAAATCTACCTGCACCAAAAGGTTAGCACAAATACGACACATATACGAGATATATTTCATATAGCATGCATAATTAGTGGACCAAACAAGACTCGAGTTAGATTGTTAGTGTGATGCTCAAATTATTTACGAGGCCCAATTAGATAGCGAAAAATATTCTTGGACAGCTTTAAGTGGAAATCTCATTTTATTTTTAGACTCGATTGTTATTTTAACCAAATAATTAGTGAAATTGCCACATGTTATGGAGTGAGGACTATTTTTGGGGCAATCTGAGTCACCCATCATTACACTGTTCATCCTAGCTTCGAGAATTAAACTAATTTGAGAGAAAATGAAAGTAAACCTGTTGTCCAGAATATCATGTCACCGGCAGTATGAGTGATACCATTGGTGGTATCACTGATGTCGCTGGCGGTTTCACTTACTCAGGCTCGTGAGTTGACATTCTAGATACCATAGAGAAAGGATCCTACAAGAAATATAAAGCCGTTGGTGACAAGTGAGGCAAATGGCGGTATCATTGATGTCAGTGGCGACATGAATGATACTACTGGCAGCTTCGCATGTCGCCAGTGGTTTCACTTTCTTGCGACAGTAGTAGTTAATGGTCGAATAATGATCGAAAACCTAGAATAAGCATAAAAAACCAAATAATCAAAACAAATAGTAAGGATGAAATCCAAAGAGCTTATGAGACTTAGGATTTTACATTAGGGTCGTGAATCCACCTCTTCGTGATCCAATGACACCTCCAAGAAGCTCGAAACCACAATTTGGGTAGTAAACTAAAGATTTAAGTCTCCAAATCCTATTAGATTGATTTTAAACCTAAGTTCTACTAATTTTAAGTCAAATTCTAAGAGAATCAACAAAGAAAAACTAAGAAAAGATTGAGTAATTCCCCTTTTCTTACCTTTTCTTAACTTATCTTACTAAAATTCCACTCTCTCACTAGAATTTCCTCTCAAATCCAATTTAAAGTTATCAACCCCTTCTCTCCTCTTCATCTGGTCTTTTTATGGCCGAAAAAGTGAAAGAGCTAACTTTTTCTGATTACCCGGCGAGTATCGACCAAAGACATGGAAAAAAGTTGGCTACCTACACAAAGTCAGACCGCTGGCGGCATGAGTGATATAGCCGGCAGTATCATGAAGCTGGTGCCGGCTTCACAACACTAAAAATGTATGAAAATGAGGTATGGCCTAGCTTAAAAAGGAGATTAAGGGTCAAATCCGGCCTAAAAAGGTCAAACCAGGATTTTTGAATAATTTGAGATATTTTGAGGGTATTTTAGACTATCTTATTTTTTTGGGTGTAAATTATTAGTTCGAGCTTCTACCGGACGTGTTGTCGGACAAGCTAAACAGAATTTTCCTCGGGAATAAAAATTTGAAAAGAAGTTTTTAAGATGATTAACATACAAATATAAGTCATCATCATCTCGCGAGAGGGACTGTAAAATCCCATGCTCATATGCTGCCGCTCAGGGGATCATAGCTGACACATATCAGTATGATCTCCTAAAAAGAGCAAGGGTTTAGAAACTATACCTGATAAATAGTGGGCTTCATTCGACATATAGCGGGATAGCCTCAAAGGATGACAAGACATTGATTTTATCAGTACCTGCATCTGATATATGGTGGGATGGCTCCAAAGGATGACAAGTCATTGATTCTGTCAGTACCTCCATTCAACATTTGGTGTGTTTGGACCCAAAGGGTGATAAGATGCTAATTTTACTAGTACCTCCATTTGACATTTTATGGTTTTGGACCCGAAGGATGTTAAGATATTAATTCCGTCAGTTCCTTCATTTGATATTTGGTGGGTTTGGACCCGAAGGATGACAAGATGTTGCTTCCATTAGTACCTCCAATTGCTATTTGGTGGGATTGACTCAGGAATGATGATATTTTGATTGCCCCTTGTGGTTCTAAGAGGTTGTACCTATAATAAGTGATGAGTGAAACAAGATCAGACAGATTTTTAAATAACGGTTTTTACTCCTTGATCGATTTTATGAAACAAAAATATTTTGCCCCTTCGATCAACGGTAAAAATGTGATAATCAAAGACGTCAAAGTTTTAGATATCCTAGGTTGTTGAGAGTTCATGTTAGAGATCTGTTGGATTGTTGATGTGAGGAACAATAAGGGTAAAGGAATTTGAGACCTCTCCTTTATAGGCTTGATATCGCCACCAGCTTGGATGAAGTCATTGGCGGTATGAGGTGCCACATAGAATCTTTAACTGGTCAAGGAAATTCAAAAAGTGCCCCTGGTGATAGTGAAATTGCCAGTGGTTTGGGTGATGCCATCGGTAAGATGGATGATACCGCCGGGGACATGGAGTGTCAATTTTGAATTTAATTAAATTCCTTGATTTCTGCGTGGGTGTTTAATATGAATTAAAACTTGTGTTTCTCCTATTTCGAAAAGTAGTAGCCAAAACAATCACTTCCCTTCACCAAAGTTCATCTCCTCTCTTTCTCTTTGATTCACCATGTTTAAGAAACTTCCCAAACGCAATCGGACGCTATGGCCATGAGCAATCTGCCTGATTCGTCTATCCTAGAGCTGAAACTCTACCTGATTCATGTCGGTTATGGCCTAAAGGATTTATAGATCATGTTCAGGTATGGGATTGCGGCTCCCATTGACAATCCAACCCCAAAGAAGGAGGATCACATTTCTTTTATCCAGGTAATTCAGCAAAATAAAAACTTTCTGTTTCATTTTTAAAGATTTTAGACTAAACTCAAAATTCCACCATGATAATGGACAATAATATAAAATAGATCGGTAAGGGACATAGAATACATGCCATAGGGTCATTTTTGCTTGATTCCATACCTTAGAATTGATTTATTATACTTTGGTCAATTTGGTTTAATTTAGGGGATTTTACGATTCTATTTGCAAAGGGTGATGTTGTCGGTGGATTGGCAATATTGCTAGCAATATCACCCATACTGCCTACGGCTTCAAGCATTTCAAAGGCCTGAAGGGCCTTGCCATGTTACCGATGATGTCAGTGATATCGCCGCTGACATCACTACTTCAGTAGTGACATCAGTGAGGTTCCAGCAGTTTTAGATTATATTACAATACAATGCAAAGGGCTTACCTTATCCATTTTCTGATTGTGATTTTTCACAACCTCATTTTGTCACTTGCACCGGAGGGATGGGGATGATTGGCAAGTGGTGGAGGCGTATTGATAAGTATCACGCTGAGCTTCATGCGGCTATTGATGTTGTAGGATTTGGGGACTTAGCTCAGATCCTGCCCTTGAAGATGCCAAAACTCTCCCATTCAACACTGACTGCAATGTTGCTGCAATGACTGGGCTCTCTTGGACCAACAAGATCATCCACTTCAATGTTTATATAGAGACATACTACACTAGGGGGCCTATGGTGAAAAGGGTGACCGAGCTATTTAGTTTCAAGCCCAAAGCAGGGTGATTGCCATATGGGGAGCTGTACATGTTAGATAAGATGTATGCCCTTAAGGCAATTAGGGCGGTGTATCTTAATTATATATTGGTATGAATAATTTGTTTAATTAATAAAGATATTTATTCTTTTGTTTATATCGATGTGTTCATGTATATTATGATTGGTTAAAATATATTCGTTGATATCTTTGTACAAAAGTCCTTGACATAAACATAGCATGAAGTGAGAGATATCATAGTAGGACTATGTTTGGTGAGACCTACTTCATGTGCAATTATGATTATGTCTAAACTATCCCTAGTCATAGTTTCACCAAGAAAGGATATTGATGGAACAGCAAGACTAGCATGTGGTTAACTCTCTTGGAAATGATCCTAGTAGTTAACCTCCCAAGATTGAAGGTGGTGCCTTCAGTTTGACACATGGATATATCTAGAAGATATATTGGAGACTCTACTAAGATATATATATATATATATATATATATATATATATATATATATATATATATATATATATATATATATATATATATATATATATATATATATCAATGTGTTAGTGTTTATCTTCTTGCAGTAGCTTCGCGAATATCCTCATACTTGAGATATTAGTTAACTTGTGTGGTACTATCACTATGCTTTGGATCATACCTATTGACTCATTAATTTAGGGTGCCATGAGTGATTATGGGTATAGTGATGATAGCACGTTTGTAAGCTATATAGTTGGAAAGAATCCATCGGTCCGGATATATTAAGGAGTTGTACATGGCCGCTTGTTGAAGTGATGATTGCTATAAATCTCTTATCAGAGTTTGTGATTGATAGAAATAGTTTCTAGACAAACACATTATGGTAAAAACTAATATAATTCGGTAACAAGGAAATAACTTGGATAGCTTGGAGTAGCATCACTATTGGTGGGTTAACACTTTAACCAAATCAAATAAACCAATTGGTACTAATATTACAGAATGGAAGGAGTTCATCGCATTAGCCAACTATTGCATGAACCGGGATTTAAGTCATAAGCACAAATGACATTCCGAGTAATGGGGGATGGTAGACTCTTGCTAGAGGCATACTATAGTCGTTTAAGGTAATCGAGTTCTATTCACGGTCTAGAACCTCAAGCCAATAGTTCCTATAGAACAAGGATTGGTCAAACCTTAATAGCTCAATACTTTAGGATCTTATAAGGTGACACACATAGAATATTATCTGGTTAGACCAGAGAATTTATTTTGACCGATAACTAATTTTAATAGGGTCATAAATAAATCAAAGTGTTGATTAAATAATTAAATCATTTTTGGTTAAGCCAGGAATTTATTTTGACTAGTAACTAATTTTATTAGAGTCATAAATAAATTAAAATGTTGATTAAAATGATTAGATCATTTTTTGATTAAGCCAGGAATTTATTTTAACTAGTAATTAATTTTATTAGGGTTATAAAATAAATAAAAGGAAAAGAGGATGAGAAGGGAATTTTTCCATGGACCTATGAATTTATTCATAGGGTCCATATATGCAAAAAGGGCCAGCCTATGGGGCTGGCTGCAAGCTGGGCTTATGGCCAAGGCAAGCCCATTAGGGTTTGCCTTGTGCCGACTTGGATGGCAAGCCTAGCTTGTGCTTGCCGTCCAAGCTTAAGGGTGGGATGGGTTAATGACGGGAGCTCTCCCCTCTCCCTATAAAAGGAGATCTCCTCCTCCTCATTTCAATGCACCACTTCTTCCTATGAGCTCTGACTTGAGATTCTAACGCATTTTCTCAAGTCAACTTGAAGAATAAAATTAACCAGTCCCTTTACATAATACTTCGGGTGGGTTTTGGAGTGGTCTAACAGCTACTCAAAACTCTGCGGTTCTTCCTCGAGGGAGGTTTCAGTTGGTGGGTTTGTGTGGATACCCATAGAGGCTATCATATACATGGAGGCTCATATAAGAAGGTTCTACCAAAGGATGCTTCAACTGGTAAGTCTTCTACTTCTCTTTTAATTATTAATTCATTTTCTTTAAGTGTTTTTAGACTTAATAATTATTATGCTTAGGTTATTTTGCATGCTTAATTTATTTTATGCTTAGACTATAACTTAGAGTTATAACATGCTTAGTTTAAAATATATTTATGCTAGGATATAATTTAGAATTATGGCACGCCTAGCCTATGCATGCTAACCTAAGTAGAGAATTAATTTAGTTAGGGCTTTAATTAATTTATATGTAACTAATAGGAGTTCCTAGGGACAAGGGACAAAATTTTGAATTTTTGCCATGCTTGTTATGCAAGTTCAAAGTGACTGTCAGTTCCCAATAGTGGTATCAGAGCCTGCCTATTTTGTGCATAATTAAGTTAGAAGCAAACTGAATTTATTTTCGATATGAAATGATTAAATGTTTATTGAAATGTTTGGAACAATAGATGAACTTAGTCTTTTATTTCAAGGTTAGAAAATGGATATAGATAATTTCGAATAAGCCTACTCAACTTACTCAAACTTATCAAAGACTCAATAAATTAAATAAATTACATGGGTTACAGATGCTTTCAATTTATATGAATTAAAAGAACGAAATTTATTAGTCCAAGAGAATCCATGTTTCTTCAAGCTTGTGCCCGTGTATGTTTTGGCAAGGATTGGACATGGTGTCTACTCCTCATAGAGCACCTCTCCTTCCTGGGACTGTATATCGGTACAACTTGAGTTAACAAAGAGGGGATTAAATATGGACTGATCTATTTCTAGTATATAAGATGGTTCTTATATGTGTTTCTATAACAAAGTAAATATTAAATTATTGAATAAAAACTTAAAGAAAATGCTATATATATACATACATACATACATACATATATATATATATATATATATATATATATATATATATATATTTGCATATAATCTAGGTTGTTGGAATAATAATAATAATAAAGGGCTTGAACTCACCTAAGGTTAGACCTTATAAATTAATTCTAAAATTCCCTAAATTACTATAAATTATTATAAATATTTCCATCTAATAAATCCTAGGTTAGGTGAGATGTTTAACATAAATCAAATCCCAAAGTAAATATGTTAAGGCAGGTTATAAGTCTTCCTTACTCAAATTTATGATACAATCGTTTTTTGCTATAAAGTGTTGCACAAAGCATTCCATTCGTCTACGTCGACTAGTTATAAAAATTGAGATAGGGTCTTCCTTAACAAGAATGGGTAGTCTACCATAAAATTGGGGGCTAGCCACAGGACTGACACATGTTCAAGGAGATACTAATATAAGAGCACACACCCCTTGGAATTAGGGAACTTGAATAAATTAGCAATTGCATACAATGCAAATGGAATTGAGTTCCAACTACAACTTACTAATATGGGTTGACTCAAAAAATTGGGGTTCGTATTAGACTAATTGTAGATGCTACCTATTTAGGAATTAAGTTAGGCTAAACTTCCTGAATTCAATAGAATGTGATATTATAAATTTCAAAAAAATGGTAGGATAAAAGTATTTAATTAAAAGTCCTTATGTTAAATACATGTACTATATACTAAAGTCGAAACAACATTTCCTTTTCTCATATCTTAGGTTTAATAAGAACTCTGATATTAAACTTCATCTTAACCACATCCAAATTTTAACTACAATTAACTACCATGAATAGATCAAGGAAGTAAGGGATACATACCCTTATAGATTATAAATAGGCATATATTCTTGAAAAACCATTCGCAGAATGTCCTAGCACTGATGCACCAGCTGAACTTCAGTGGGCATGGTTGAAATATCTAAAGGATCCAATCTATGTGTCACACTTGCTGTTAGATACAATGAATCCTATGATACATTCACAGTGTGATCACATGATTCTTGAAACCTTGTTGATCCATCTAAAGGGTTTGTCCGAAAAAGCAAGGTATGAAAGGTTCAAGTTGATTAATGAGCTTTCAACCTCTTAGATGAAGGAAGGGACAAGTGTTACAGCACACATCAACAAAATTAGAGATTTTATGGTGAAATCAGAGTCACTAGGATCTATAGTTAATTGATCATGGGAATTGGTAGCATTTTGGATTCTTTACCCCCAAGCTATGCTGACTTTATAAAGGAATACTTCTCTAAAGGATATGATTGTACATTCCCATAATTGATTGATGTGTTAAGGAAGTTCGATGCAAAAGGCAAAGGAATTTCAGCAAGTCTACAAATAAATATTCTCTAAACATTGATCCCGAGAATATTGTCACCAAAAGGGTAGTTAAAGGGTCGAAGAAGAAGAAACAAAAGGATAAAAAGAAGACATCTAAATATATATGCATCCAGTATGGGAAACCAGGACACTAGAAGAGGGATTACAAAGCTCCCACTTTTGAACATTTGAAGAAGAAGCCTACAGAGGCATCTACTTTAGGTATACTTGTAATTGAAAATCTACTTTAGGTATATCCGTAATTGAAAACTATGCTACTTTTCCTTATGAACCAACTTGGGTATTCGATACTGGTTATGGTTCTCACATATGCACTTCTATGCAGGGACTAAGGAATAATAGGAGGCTTGTAAAAGGGGAGATGAACCTACGTGTGGGAAATGGAGCACGAGTTGCTGCATTATTCGTAGGAAGCTTTAATCTTATTTTGCCTAGTTGTCTAGTTTTAGTTTTGAATAATTGTTACTATATTCCGAATGTTACTAATTTGTTGCGCATTTAGTTGTAGAGGGATTTGAAGTTTTATTTTCAAATATAATTCTTAAATTCGTTTAAATAATGTTCTTTATGGGTATGGGATGTTGAATGGTGGCATTTATGTTCTTGATACTAAAAAGGAATTTTTTTTAACATAAACAATGTGAAGAAAGTTAAATTAGATAATGAGAAATCTTTTCACTTATGGCATTATCGTTTAGGCTATATAAACAAAGATCACTTAACTAAGTTATACAAATGTAGAGACTTAGGCATAATAGACATGGAGTCTTATGGTGATTGCGAGCCTTGTTTAAAAGGAAAAATGATGAAGTTACCCTTTAGAGAAGCCAAATCTTCATTCTTTCTTTCTCTATAGCTATGTCAAAGAAGGTCTTGGCCCTAGGGTTCTTCTAGGATAAGCTACTAAGATAGAAGTACAAATGCCAAAAGTGAAGTCAAATCATGCCTCTCTCACTTTTTTGATGTAGACTTCAGAGAAGAGAAAGGATGCATTCATCAGCATAAGAAGGCCCACCGAGCAAAGATCTTTCTTTCTTTTTTTTGTCGTGAAGTCAAATTGTATCATATGTTAGTTAAAGAGGTTGGCAAACTACTATAATCTATAGATTCCTCATCTATATTCCAATCCTAATGAGAATAGAAGCAAGTCGCTTCTGGCTTGCTTAGCTTGTAGTCGGGATGGATCCACCTAGTAAAGGTGCCAATGTAAAGTGGGTCTCCAAAATGTTGGAATAGCTTGCGGTACCTAACTCACTATAGCTCTTTCATCAACTACAGTAATATCCGATTCCGGAGTAGAATCCCTCTTTCGCATATCTTCACTACTATCAGACAGCTAGTAAGTAGTTCTCGTATTTCCAGTTGTGATAGTTGTTGTCCTAGCTCTTGTAGTACATTGGAACTTATACATATAGATGTATGTGGTCCAATGAGTGTTAAGGCACTAAGAGGATACTCCTACTTCATAACCTTTATTGATGATTATTCACGATATGGTTATCTATTCTTAATGAAGACAAATATGAAAGTTTTGAAAATTTCAAGATATTCAGAAATGAAGTAGAGAAATAACTTGAGAAAAGTATTAAAGCACTTCGATCTGATCGAGGTGGATAATACCTAAGTCAAGAGTTTCAGGATTATCTAAAGGAAAATAGGATAGTTCCCCATTGGACCCCTCCTTATACACTCCAACACAATGGAGTATCTGAAAGGAGGAATCAGAATTTATTAGATATGGTTTGGTCCTTGATGAGCCAAGAAAATCTCAGTAAATCCTTTTGGGGATATGCACTAGGAGCGCAGTTTATGTATTAAACAGAGTGCCCTCTAAATTAGTTTGACTTTACGCCGTATGAAAGGTCATGTAATAAAAGGCCATATTTAAGTCACCTAAGAGTATGGGGATTTTATGCTATTATAAAGAGGATGACATCAGATAAGATGGCTGCTAAATCTAACAAGTGTCTGTTCATTGGATATCCAAAGGAAACTATTGGATATTTATTTTATCAACCCCGAAGCACAAAAGGTATTTGTATCTCGGAGTGCTCACTTTTTTAAAAAGGAACACTTACTTGTAAAAGTTGGTGGGAGCAATCTTAAGCTAGAAGTTCAAGAGGAAGAAAAAGACAATCAGCTGATTGACCTCGTTCTATATACACAAGAAAGTGTGATCCAAGAATAGCTATCAAAACACAATAATTGCAAAGATCAGGTCGTGTTCATAAAGGTGCTAAAAGATATGGTTTTATCATCACTGATGATAGGGAACTATATCTCATGGAGGATGATGAACCAAGAACCTATGATGAGGCAATAAAGAGCTCAAATTTTGATAAATGTCTTAAAGCCAGGAAATCAGAAATGGATTCCATGTAGAAAAACCAAGTTCGGAATTTTTTCGATGCACGAGAAGAGGTTAGACCTGTCAGGTGTAAATGGGTGTAATTAACTATAAGGCAAGGTTGGTTGCAAAAGGTTATAGTCAACATGAAGGTATTGACTATGATGAAACTTTCTCATCGGTAGCCATGCTTAAATCCATTAGAATACTCCTCGCCATTGCTGCTCATTATGATTATGAGATATGGCAGATGGATGTTAAAATAGCATTCCTGAATGGCGATTTGGACTCGGATGTGTATATGACATAGCCTAAGGGTTTTACATCTCAGAATGGCTCGAAGGTATGCAAACTGTAAAGGTCCATTTATGGATTTAAGCAAGCATCTAGGAGTTGGAATATTAGATTTCATCAAACAATCCGTGAACTGGATTTCTCTCCAAATATTAATGAGCCTCGTGTTTACAAGAAGGTTAGTGGGAGTGTAGTCATTTTCTTAGTATTGTATGTTAATGACATTATGCTAATAGGAAATGACATTTCTCTTCTTCAAAGTATTAAAATCTGGTTGTCAAGAAAATTTGCCAGGAAAGACCTTAGAGAAGCAGCATTTATACTAGGTGTGAAGATCTATAGAGATAGATCCAAGAGGCTATTAGGTCTTTCTCAAAGCACATATATAGACAAGGTGCAGAATAGGTTCAGCCTTGAGCATTCGAATAAAGGTTATCAGCCGATGACAAAGGGGATAAACCTATCTAAGACTGAGTGTCCGAAGACAGCTCAGGAAAGAATGCACATGAAGGATATACCCTATGCATCCATGATAGGATCCATCCTGTATGCTATGATATGTACTAGGCCAGACGTCTCTCAAGCCTTGAGCTTTGAGTAGATATCAATCCAATCCAGGTGAAAAGCACTAGATGGTCGTCAAGGCAATTCTTAAGTACTTGAGAAGGACTAAAGATGAGTTCTTGATATATGGAGATGGTGACCTCACAATTAGAGGTTATACTTATATGAGTTTCCAATCTCATAAGGTTGACTTTAAGTCTCAGTCAGGTTTTATATATGTATTTAATGGAGGGGCAATATGCTTGAAAAGTTCCAAGCAAGAAACTATTACTGATTCAACCACGAAGTCCAAGTACATTGTTGGCTGTGAAGCAGCAATAGAACATATCTAGTTAAAGGGATTTACTAGTTATCTCGATGTCGTGTCTGAGATTGTTAATCCAATTACTTTGTATTGTGATAACAATGGTGCTATAGCTTAGGCAAAGGAACCACGGTCTCACAAAAAAAACAAACATGTATTTAGAAAGTATCATATAATTAGGGATATTGTTGATACTAGGAGAATAAAATTAGAATATGTCCGCACTGATCGGAACCTCGTGGATTGTCTGATAAAGCCATTGACGCAAGTCAAACATGACCAACATGCGAAAGCATATGGATTATGACATATGGCTAATTGGCCTTAGTGCAAGTGGGAGTTTGTTAGATATGATGTATGACCTTAAGCCAATTAGGGTGATGTATCTTAATTATGTATTGGTATGAATAATTTGTTTAATTAATAATTTTGTTTATATCGATGTGTTCATGTTTGTTATGACTGGTTAAAATATATTCATTGATATCTTTGTACAAAAGTCCTTGACATAAACATGGCATGAAGTGAGAGATATCACAGTAGGACTATGTTTGGTGGACCTGCTTCATAAGCATTTATGATTATGTCTAAACTATCCCGAGTCATAGTTTAACCAAGAAAGGATATTGATAGAATAACAAGACTAGCATGTGGTCAACTCTCTTGGAAAGGATCCGAGTAGTTAACCTCTTAAGACTAAAGGTGGTGCCTTGACTTTGACACATGGATATATCTGGAAGATATATTGGAGACCACAGTAGGATAAACACTTGGTGCATATATCAATGTGTTAGTGTTTATCTTCATGCAGTAGCTTTGTGAATATCCTCATACTTGAGATATCAGTAACCTTGTATGGTATTATCGCTATGCTTTGGGTCATACTTATTCAGTCTTTAATTTAGTGTGCCACGGGTGATTACAAGGTATAGTGATGACAACATGTTGGTAAGCTATGTAGTCGAAAAGACTCCATCGGCGCAGATATATTAACAAGTTGTACTTGGCCGCTTGTTGAAGTGATGATTACTATAAACCTCTGATCAGAGTATCTGATTGATAGAAATAGTTTCTAGTCTTATAGTAAAAAGTAATATACTTCGGTAACAAGCAAATAACTGGGATAGCTTGGAGCAACCTCGCTATTGGTGGGTTAAAACTTTTACCAAACCCAATAAACCAGATGGTACTACTATTAAAGAATGGAAGGAGTTCATCACATTGGACAACTATTGCATAAATCGAGATTAAGTCATCAGCACAAATGACATTCCGAGTAATGGGGGATGGTGGACCTTTGCTAGAGGCGTACTACCGTTGTTTAAGGTAATCAAGTTTTATTCATGGTCTAGAACCTCGAGCCAATAGTTCCTATAGAACAAGGATTGGTCAAAACTTAACAGCTCAATGCTTCGGGATCCTATAAGGTAACACATGTAGAATCTTCATCGGATTGAGTAAAGAATTAATAGACTTAGTCTATTATGAGAATATTAAATGTAGAATGGTTAGACTACTACCTGGTTAGACGAAAGAATTTATTTTGACCGGTAACTAATTTTATTAGGGTCATAAATAAATTAAAGTGATGATTAAATGATTAAATCATTTTTGGCTAAGCCAAGAATTTATTTTGACTAGTAACTAATTTTATTAGAGTCATAAATAAATTAAAATGTTGTTAAAATTACTAGATCATTTTTTGGTTAAGCTAGGAATTTATTTTGACCGGTAACTAATTTTATCATGGTCATAAAATAAATAAAAAGAAAAGAGGATGACAAGGGAATTTTTTCATGGACCTATGAATTTATTCATAGGGTCCATATATGCAAAATGGGCCAGCCCATTGGGCTTGCCGCAAGCCCAAGCTTGCAACCAACGCAAGCCCATTAGGGCTTGCCTTGCACCGACTTAGGCGGCAAGCCTAGCTTGTGCTTACAGCCCAAGCTAAAGGGTGGGATGGGTATTTTACCCATCCCACATTAATGAGGGGAGCTCTCCCCTCTCTCTATAAAAGGAGCTCTCCTTCTCCTCATTTTAATGCACTACTTCTTCCTATGATCTCTGACTTGAAATTCTAATACATTTTCTCAACTCAACTTAGAAGAATAAAATTAAGGAGTCCCTTTACTTAATATTTTAGGTGGGTTTTGGAGTGGTCTAGCGGCTACTCAAAACTCTGCGGTTCTTCCTCAAGGGAGGTTTCGGTTGGTGGGGTTCATGTGGATACTCATAGAAGCTATCATATACTTGGAGGCTCGTGTAAGAAGGTTCTGCTAAAGCACGCTTCAACTGGTAAGTCTTCTACTTATCTTTTAATTATTAATTCCTTTTCTTTAAGCTTTTTTAGACTTAATAATTATTATGCTTAAGTTGTTTTGCATGCTTAATTTATTTTATGCTTAGACTATAACTTAGAGTTATAACATGCTTAGTTTAAAATATATTTATGCTAGGATATAATTTAGAATTATGGTACGCCTAGCCTATACATGCTAACCTAAGTGGAGAATTAATTTATTTAGGGCTTTAATTAATTTATTTGCAATAAATAGGAGTTTCTAGGGACAAGAGGAGAGATTTTGAATTTCCGCCATGCCTGTTATGCATGTTCAAAGAGAGTGTCAATTCCCAATAGTACAAGCATTGGAAGAAGAGTAGGGTGGTTCATGAGGCGCAAAGGGTTGCATGTGTTTGCTCTTTTGTTATCTCCATCTTGACCGTAATATTCTTCCTGTTTTCTAGCAGCAAGGTGAATTATGGGTTGATCTCTCCGATTGAAGATGTCCAGAAGATTAAGGAGAAGAATTGGTCTAGGGCTATTCTCACCCAAATGTATTATAGGTTGGATGTGGGACCCAGGAAAAAGGATAATGCTCTTAGATTGAGTCACTTGGTCCTCCAGGTATGGTATTTAAGGGGTGTTTCATTATTTCCATTCCTTTCTCATTCTCTCTCTTATTTTTATTTCGGCTGGTTGGCCATTGATCATGTAGGCTTAGGCTTTCGAGCACGAGATTCTTCCGGCGGTGACTTTCATGACTAAAGTGCCGGATGATTCGTACTTCCTTGCCTGCTGGTGTGGGGGTGTTAGGGGATTCTACTAGTATAAGACTTGCTATATAGAGGTGTTGCGGTTCTTGTAGACGGGCTCAGTAAGAGACTTTAACTTTTATTCTAGACTGACTTTAAACAAAGTGTTAGTCAAATTGAACATTATTAATTTATGTTGTACTTACATTGGCATTTTCGAATTTTTTGGACAGGTTGTTAGAGACCCTTTCGATAAGGTGTTCAACTGAGCCGATATCCTTGCAGTACGGAAGGATGTGGATAGCCATAGGTTCATGATGGAATGCCCCTTATCTACAGAGTGGTACATAGGGGAGAGAGTGATCGATTGGAGGAATGTCATGGCTACTGCTAGACCTGTGCCCTTGGCACCTCTTACGGGCTTATAGTGGCATTATTTGACTATTACTGCTGAGGCCAACAAGGCTGATTTTCTAAGGGGGAACAGTCGTATGGTGGAAAGTGTCCTTGGCCCTTATAATGGCCACATCTCGTGTTTGGTCCCTATTTTCCCCGTATCCATTCTAATGATGTGGTCTCCTTTCATGCCAAGAAGATGAAGGAACCGTAAGCCTAGGGCGGTGGTGAGGATGATGATGACAAGGAGAATGATGATGAGGAAGATGATGATGAGGAAGATGATGATGATGATGATGATGATGATGACGAGGATGGCGATCACTGTGACCATATGGATGGTGGAGCAGGCAAGGAGACGTCGATGATCCGTGAGGGGTATTATTCTTTTGAGGTAATAATGTGCTTTTCCTACACTTTCTTATTTGATCTAGGTTTGATACTTATGTTTGTGTTTCTTTCTTAATATGTTTTTTAGGCACCTACTAGGAAGAGGAATAGGCCCGAGATGAGTGGGGTACATGGTCAAGGTAGACCCGAGGATGCAGGAATAGTGGAGAGGCAACTCTAGAAGACCTTGGAAAATTCTTTTTTACTTTTGGGACTGAGGGGTGATTTTTAGGTGAGAGACATAACCCTGAGCTATCACTTGGTGGATTTCATGCCGTAGAACACTACCCATGTAAGTCTATAAAAACTTGCATTTCTCCTTTCATGCATGTGACCTTTCCTAGCTTTCTTTGATTGCCTTCAGATTTGTTAGGTTCCTCATGTCCAAGCGAACCTATTGGCGCGCCATTCCTTTTCTCTTACGGACACCCTCGTCTCGCAGACCTTATTTACTCAGATACATTCCATGCTTGAATGATGATGCTTTAACTTAAAGCAAATAATGCATGTGTGAATATTATGAATGATGTGGATAGTTACTATCTCTTTTGTTGGAATTTATGGCATTATCACTCTCGGATGCTAACGTATCCCAGGCAAGGTACTTAGAGGAGGTGGCCACCAATCAAGAACTTTGATGTCGGGTGGGCGAGCTGGAGCAACAGTTGGATGCCACATTGCATAAGACGAGGAGCAAGAATAATTTAGATCGTACGCCCTCACCCGAGTCAAGTCATAAAGGAGTTAAGATGGCTACTTGCCGGTGCCTTGTTAATAAGCTGGAGGATTTGTGGGGCGTCCTGCTAATCGAGGGAAGGGCCAAAGAAGAGGATGTAAAACCGTACTTTGCGATGGACATGGAGTATACATCTTTCTCGACCGATGGCAGCACATAGCCTTAGATTTCTTTATTTGCTTGTTTGTTGGTGGATTTTCTTCAGGATTTGTGCTTTGTTTCTTTGACTCATTAGGGCTTTGCTTGGATTGCAATTTAGCTTGTTTAGGATAGGATGTTTGGTACATTCGCGCCTTCGGGGCTTTCATGTTTGGAATAAAATGATTTTTGGATTGAAATGTGCTTGGAACAACTTAAACGATTTTTACAAGTTATGAACAGGTTTGAATTAGTCAAAATAGGCCTTAAATTTATAGGAATAGGGTCATATCCCCAGCGGTTTCACTAATACCGGCACCCACATGAAAAGTTTGATTTGCTAATTAATATAGACAACATCGCCCGCAACTGATACCACTGGCAATCTCATTCCCATACCGCTGGCGACCTCATCCATATCATCGACAATTTCACTTCCAAAATCACAGATTTTGCCATTTTTCTTATCTAAATTATGGAGAGCCACAACTAGTGACTAAGGGGCTTTCTAAAAACCCTGGGGAATGTAGATTGGCAGAAGTTGCTAAAATTCAGGCTTTGGGGGTTCCGATACGTTACCCAATGGCAAGTTAGTACGGAGTTCTTGTATGCAGCACTGACTTTTTAGGATCTAATGGACAATATATTTTGTTTCTCATCTTTTGAGTAGTGCCCCTTGTTCTTGGAGTTCCATGTCATTTTGGGGGTTCTATGCCCCAAATGGGTGCCCCTGGCCCTCCCAACTGTCAAATGCTACATGGCACTGATCATTCTACATAACTAGTTGTTCCTTCTTTAGCAACTTAAAGATAGGTTTGCATACGGTAGTGAGACGAGCGATGAACCGACTAACATACTGCAGGGACATTTTTGAAACGATCAAACTTATTTTTCAATCTTGGACGGAGGTAAATCCATGATGGCTTTGTCTTTATTGGAGTCCATTTAAATTCCATTATGACTAACCACATGCCCCAAAAATTTTCCTAAAGTGACCCTAAAATACACATTTCTTTGGATTCATGCGAAGGTTGTACTTCTCAATACGAGTCATGAATCAGTCGAGAATACTGGGGTGCTCTTCTCGAGTAGCATACTTCACTATCATATCATCTACACACAGCTCTACCTCTTTATGGATCATGTCGTTCAAGAGGGAAGTCACAGCTCTTTAGTAAGTAGCCTCGGTGTTCTTTAACCCAAATGGCATGACTCGATAACAGCAAACCCCCCATTCGGTGATGAATTCTATATTAACCTTATCGATAATGTCCATTTAGATCTAATTGTACCCTGAGAATCCATTCATAAATGAGTACATGGCTGCTCAGGCAGCACTGTCAACTAAGACATCGATGAGCGGGAGCGGGAAATCATCTTTGGGTGAGGCCTTGTTTAGGTATCGAAAGTCGACACAAACCTAGACCCTACCATCGTACTTCAGAACTAGAACAATGTTGGACAACCAGGTGGGATATTTAACGACTTCAACAAAGCAATGTGATGGGCTACCCCTGGCATGTCTTTGTAGGACCAGGAATAAGTGTGAACATGCCTTTTAAGCACTTTTATTATCTCTCTTTTTTCTTCGGGAGTTAAGTTGTTATAAATGGTTACCATTTTTTGGATTTTCATCAGTACTTAGATTTATTTCATGTAAAGAAGTTTCATGAACACTAAAAATATTATGCATATGGTTATGTGAATGCATGGACCCATCAGGTAAAACATCAAACAAGTAGGAAAAATGAGCCATTCATTGAGTTAAAAGCCTTGTAGGCAACATTGTTTGCATTAAATACATCGTAAATGTAAAGATTACATCATCCATGTTTTCATCCTCCACAGACGGAAGGGACTTCAGTGATGATGTCGGCAATAAGTGGAGCATCCTCTGTAGTCTTCATCAGGATAGTGTCCACGTCATGGTCTAGAGCTTCTTTCTATACGGCAGTGAGTGGTTATTCTTTAGGCAGACTAGCCTTCTTGGTCAGAGCCTTGGTGAGCTTTTTTATGATCTCGGTCATGGGGTCCTCTCCCTCATTCCTCTCACCCTTTCAACCGTTTTCCCTCAATAATGTCATAGCCTTAGTCATGATAGCTATAGCATCCTCAACATCTTGGTCCATGGGATTTTTGTCTTCATCTTCTACATCTTCACCTTTAGGGTACATCTTCACTAATGGAATTCACAGGCACAACGGGTTTGATGGCAGGTGTCACAATAGGTTCAGGTTCAGCAGGACTTGTAGAGATAACCATACAGCCAGCTTTAAAGTCATGAACATCTTTGAAGATTCTAAGGCTAGGCCACATATTTCCATCATGCTCAACAGGTTCGGGTTCCCCCTTGTAAGGCCTCTTGCTTTGGATTTCACAAATGATCACCATGCGATAATAGTTGGGGTGGACACGATGGTAGGTCTTTCTAGGCTTATATCCTAACCCTACGAGATGGACTAGTACCTTCGATTCTAAAGCCTCAATAATCCCATATTCATACATGCCACAACCCCTTCCAGGTTTGAACCCACTTCCTTTCATCAGTTTGCCTACGGTAGGGTGGAGATAGTCATGCTAGAGGGTGGTTGATCTTGCCTTGCAAACCATTGCCATACAAAAACCTTCATCCATTTTAGCCTCGACTTCCAAGATAGGCACTACCAAGGCGGCATTGGCTTCAATTGTCACAAGCTTATTCTCATGGATGAACTTAACCTTCTGGTGGAGGGTGGAGGGAACTGCTCTTACAATATGGAGCCATGGTCGTCCAAGTAGTAGATAATAGGTGATAGGAATATCAAGAATGGTAAATTGTACTTTGCTCGTACCCCCCCTTCGGTAGTGACCTCTACTCTAAAAACCCCAATCACACTACGCTTTAAGTCGTTGTAAGTGTGGATGATGGTATTGGACCTTTCCAGCATTTCCTCTGATAAACCCAAATGAGAGAGGATCTTTAGAGGGCAAAGATTCAAGGCAGAGCCATCATTAACCATGATGCAAGGAATGGTTTTATCGAATAGCTAGACTTAGATCAACAGAGCCTTATTGTGGTCCTTACCCTCAACCAGAAGATCCATATGAGAAAATGTGATTCTCACTTCTGTCCTCAGGGGAATACCTTCTCCTACCCTTGCACACATCTGAACAATAGAAGTCGTTAGGGTAGCTTCCAATTTGAGTAACCGCTTATTAAGGCCCCTGCGGTGTCCATCAAAGTGGATGACCAACAGCCGAATGCTATAGTGAGCTTGGGGGTTTTGAGTTGGATGATAAGTGGGTTGACCTAAAGGCTTGTCAGAATAGGCGGGGGAGGAGATGAAGGTCATACTGTAATGCCTACCCTTTTGGGGATTGGGTCCTTATCAAGACGAAGGTAAAGGTCTTCGGTTTGATAGACATGGCCACTTCTAGTGATGTTAAGGACACTATTGAGAAGGACACTATAGGTGGCTCGTGTTTCAAAAGGATAGGGAGGCTCATCAAACCCCATAGCCGGGTCCTGTAATTCATACCATCCATGCTAAATGGCTTATAAAAATCAACTTTAAATCGCCCCTTTGATTCATCAATAGCCGGTGTATCGGTGTAAACCTTAAACAGTTCCTTGCTAACTGTCTTAGCATCCTTAACCATACCCCCTCTTCATCAGAATAATCTCCTTGTGGAACATAAGCGTCCATACTAAAGAGTGGTTCTTTCGTGGTTCTCGCTCTTTTGACCATGATAGGTTGGGATCAGCGGCTCTTTTTCTCGGGTGGAACTAGGTCCACTTCCATTCCTCGAATTGAGTTAACCCCTTGATTAGCCAGGCTAATTAGATCAAACACTGAGTTGGATGGAAGACCGGAATCAATTAGCAAAACCAAATTATTTCCCCTTTGCCCTTGGGCAATCATCACAAAAATTGTATCTTCGGGTAGACCAGAATCAATCATGCCCACTTTGTTGTCAAAATTCGGCTGGGGATTGTTCATGGTGCTATGTACCTTATCTAGTTCAGCGATTTTCCCTTCACTCACCAAACGTTGAATAGCCAAAAATTGGGTTCTAGCGTTACCAGTGTGATGGCCTATCTGAACATGATACGTACAAAAATGTTTCTTATCCTTGGGTTTGGGCGACTTGTATTCATAGGGGGACCAGAGATAGCTGAACTCCCTCAACCGGTTGAAGATGATTCTGAGTGGCAGTTTGTAGGGGTTTACAAAAACAAAATCAGTACAATTAGGTTGGACCGTGGTGACCGCTACTAGGGCTTGAGTGATTACGTAAACTATAGCAGGAGCCCTGGGTTTGGCAGGTGCTAGAGTTATAGTAGGAGTATCGTTGTTCTTTCTAAACCATGGTTTACCTGCCTTTTTGGCTAGCTCACGCTCAACCTCACGCTCGATCTTCTCAGCTTTCTCATAAACAGCCTTATAAGAAAGGAACGAGTCGGTTTCCATCTCTTTTCAAAATATGGGAAGGGCCCCCTCCAGGAGTTTGACAATCATCTCCTCAAGGCTAAACCTAGACTTCATTAGAACTTTTGTTGCCATCCATCGGTTGAAATATTATTTAAAAGTCTCACTAGGCAACTAGCGGACTACTTCGAGATGTTGGAGTATAGTTTTCATCATGGTATTGAAACCATAATGTTCAATTAGGGCTTTAGATATAAGCTTCCAATTAGTGATGATATGGTAAGGCATTGTGTGATACCACTCAAGAGCGGGCCTCAGAGGGAGCAAGGAAACATTTCGGCAAGGATTTTATCGCTTAACTTTTTCACCTACATCACTCACTTATACATAATGATATGAGAGGTTGGGGCACCTGACCATTATAATGTGCCATGTTGGGCATGAGGAAGTTGTTGGGGACCAAATCTTCATCTTGATCGGGTCCCTTTCTTGGTTTGAGTTGGTTGCCACCACTTGACGGATATATGCTTCAATTTTAGGTGTCACGCGCTGAGGTTGTGTAACCTAGATTTTGGACTGATGAATTGTCGGCTGATGAATGATTGTTTTAGCTTCGAGTGTCATACTCAGAGATTACATGACCTAGTCATTGGTTCAAGAGGCCATCATTTGGAGCAAAAAAGTTTCTACTTCAGATATCATGCCTGGAGATTGTGTGACCTGGTTGCAGTTTTAGATGGTGACTCCTAGATGGATGGAAGAAGATGGTGCACGCATTTCCAAATGAGGGCGAAAGATTATTTGATTATTAAAAGGATTCTAGGGGCAGGTCATTCCCCTGGGTGTTACAATGAATTGGGGGAGACTGAAAGATTGTGAAGGTTGGGCTAATCTACTATAGGAAGCTAGATGTCGGTGAGAAAGCATAGGTGGTACCGAGCTCTGAGCTAAGGGTATCGGATTTGAAGCCATGTAAGGGAAAATTGGCGAGGGTGCTGAAGTTCTCAAAAAAGAAGAAGCATGCCCAAATTGGAATGGGGATGGCAGAGGCAATGTGGTAGTTGATGGATTTGTGTGAAAAACAGGCTGAATTGGTCTGGCCCCTATTGGGCTAGGTAAATTCTGAGCTGAACCATTTCTAGGTTTGAGCTTGCATATCCTATTCAAAAACCCGATCTGAGTTCTTATCCTCTAGGGCTTGCCTAATAGAAGCTTGAACTTGCTCCTGGATAGTGTTGCAGAATAAATCCTATCGAAGGAATTAAGCCATGGTGCTACCAAAATCAAAACTAGCGGGTGGATGAGATCCTGCTCCCGAGATGGGAGTAGGGCCTGATTACTCCTTGGGTGGAGGGATGTTGTCCTCATTTATTGGGAAAGACATGGCTAGATGAGATGAATTCTAACCTAACTAAACTTGATATGAATCTGATTCCCCACTAGAATTGATGTAAGGAACCCCCTCGATCTTTGTTGTGACTACCAGGGTGAGAGAATGATGGACCAAATGATGGTCAAGCCTTCTCTAAACTAGGGTTTGACGATAACTTTGCCTCCTCCTAGCTAAAATTGTGGGTAGCAGATCAGACTATGCGTGGATTGTGTAATGCTATGGATGGTATGAATGTTTTTTGTCACGGGAACTTATGCATGATATGTTGACGATGATGGTTGCGATTCAAAAGGTCGATGTGATGATACGAAGTCTTATCCCTCCAACATATGTGGGATGTTTGCACTTCTTAAGATGCACAACAACTCAGCGTAACTCATGGAGATACAATAGATGTCCTTCGGATGTTGCTAAACCTCGTCACAAATGGAAATTGGTAAGTGTAAGTTGATTGAACGATTGACCCTTGAAGCCAATGCATGGGTGATGAATGAGCATGTACACATAGCACGCAAAAATGTCCCTCTTCCAACCTTATGACTCACGTATAACGCCGTTCAAAAATGGATGGAGGTTAACTTCGACGCCAACAAATGGCAAAGAAGTACGTCCCTATATTTTTATTTACATGTTTCGGGTAATCCTAAGGGAAAACAACTATGATGGCTTTACTAGCATGACTTGGTATAGGGCTATTGAATTAGAAGGTTCTCATTTACCTTGTTCACATTTTACTTAACCTCTCCTAAAATAAGTGCGACCGAGACAGTTACATGTTGGTGGCAACGAGTGATCCACCCACTAGGCATCCTCAATTCCAATAGGGCAGGAGTGATACTTTCATGAGCTTCATAGGAAAATAGTGTGTCCTAACCTAATAATCTAATCTACATGCGTAAGGCTAAAACATTACAAGAAAGAATGAAGTTTTAATTTGGCCAATACATCATATAAATCTTTTAAACTTATTGAAAATTTTAAGTTTCAAGTTTAAATAGATTGGTCCCCAACAGAGTCGCCATTGTGAGCGGATGACATTTTACATAAGGACGTGGCGAAGTGGGCCGGAGGACCAACCTCGAAAAGTAATGGTGTAATGGAAAATGGGTTTGCATGTTTTAATGCTCAAAAGATATGAGACCAAAATCCTATATTTAAGACAGAGTCGCCACCCTATTCAATTCAACTGGGAAATTTAGCTACGATTTTCCCATGGGGTGATAGGTCACGCCTCAAGTAGAGATTTCGAGCTCAGATGATGTTAACTATTTTACATTAGCAAAATTAAATAATTTATCGTGATAAAAGTATCAATCTTTCTTATTCAGTTTTAATCCACCCTATTTGTCATTTTCGATTTTATGTATTATATTCGTGCGTTGTTTAGCAAGCAGCCCTAAATAAATAAATCACTACTGTCATCCAACAAATGAATATGCAGAAATCGAAATAATAGTTACGTGGCTTTCAAATCCTTTACATTTGTCTAAAATGGAAAAAAAACATAATACCCTGAAGGCCTAACAAACATCTAACCTAAATTTACCTGCACCGAAAGGTTAGCACAAATACGGCATGTATATGAGATATATCACATATAGCATGCATAATTAGTGGACCAAACAAGACTCGAGTCAGATTGTTAGCGTGATGATTAAATTATTTACGGGGCCCGATTGGTTGGCCAAAAATATTCTTGGATGGCTTTATGTGAAAATCTCATTTTATTTTTAGACTAGATTATCATTTTAACCGGATTATTAGTGAGTATTGTTTTTAGGGCAATCTAAGTCACCCTTTATTGTACCATTCACCCTAGCGTCAGAAATTAAACTAAGTTGAGAGAAAATGAAAGTAAACCTGCTGTCTAGAATATCATGTCGCTGGCGGTATGATGGATACCGTTGGCAGTACCATTGATGTTGCCGGCGGCTTCACCTACTCAGGCTCATGAATGGACATTATGGATACCATAAAGAAAGGATCCCACAAGAAATATAAATCCATTGGTGACAAGCGAGGTAACTAGCGGTATCGTTGATGTCAGTGGCGAAACGAATGATACCATTGGCGGCTTCACATATTGCCGGCGGTTTCACTTTCTTGCGGTAGTAGCAGTTAACGGTTGAATAATGATCGAAAACTCGAAATAAGCACGAAACACCAAATATTCATAACAAACATCAAGGATGGAAGCTAAAGAGCTTATGAGACTCAGGATTTTACCTCGGGACCGTGAATCCACCTCTTTGTGATCTAATAACTCCTCTGGGAAGCTCAAAACAATAATTTGGATTGTAAACTAAAGATTTGAGTCTCTAAATCCTATTAGATTGATTTTAAACCTATGTTCTACTAATTTTAAGTTAAATTCTTAGAGAATCAATAAAGAAAAACTAAGAAAAGATGGAGTAATTCCCTTTTCTTACCTTTTCTTCACTTATGTCACTAAAATTCCACTCTCTTACTAGAATTTCCTCTCAAATCCAATTTGAAGTTGCTAACCCGTTCTCTCCTCTTCATTTGGTCTTTTTATGGCCGAAAAAGTGAAAGAGCTAAATTTTTCTGATTACCCGATGGGAATCGAGCAAAGGCATGGCAAAAAGCTGGCTGCCTGCATAAAGTCAGACAACCGGCGGCATATGTGATACCGCCGATGGTATCATGAAGCTGATGGCGGCTTCACAACCCTAAATAGGTCTAAAATTGAGGCATGGCCTAGCCTAAAAAGGGGATTAAGGGTCAAATCTGCCCTAAAAAGGTCAAAGCGGGATTTTTGAATAATTTGAGATATCTTGGATATTTTTAGGGTATTTTAGACTATCTTATTTTTTTGGGTGAAAATTATCTATTCAAGCTTCTACCGGACGCATAGTCGGACACATTGAAATGAATTTTTCTCGGGAATAAAAATTTGAAAAGAATTTCTAAAGAGGATTAAAATACGAATATACGTCATCATCACCTCACGAGAGGGACTGCAAAATCCCGTGCTTATAGGGTCAACCTTAGCGATAGTCTAAATTTTGTAAGACTTGAAAAAATGGTGCAACTTCTTAGTCAGCCATACCATTACAGCACATGTCTACTCAACTATTGGATACCGAGTCTCATAATCCAATAGTTTCTTGCTCAGGTAGTAAACCGCGTGCTCTCATTTTCTATCATCCTCTTGAACCAACATTGCCCCTACTGATGCATCATTAATTGCCAAATACAGAATCAATTACTTCTTAGGGTGGGAGGTTGAAGAATGGGTGGGTTAAGGAGATAAGCTTTGATTTTGTTAAAGGCAATCTAATAATGTCCGTCCCACACAATAGGCTGATGTTTCCTTAGCATCTTGAAGATGGGTTCGCACACAGTTGTGAGGCTAGCAATGAACCGAATGGCATATTGAATCGACCCAAGGAAAGACCAAACTTCTTTCTTTATCTTCGGCCCAGGCATGTCTCGAATAGATTTGATATTTTTCAGATCTATCTCAATCCCTCTCTGACTGACTACGTGACCCAAGAACTTTCCTGATGTCACCCCAAATATGCACTTCTTAGGATTAAGGCATAGGTTACATTTCTCAATGCCAGTCACAAACCTATCCCAAATCATGGGGTGTTCTTTCTTGTTAGCAGACTTAACCAACATGTCATCGACATTGACCTCTACCTCTTTGTGAATCATATCATGCAAGAGAGTAGTGATGGCTTGCTGATAAGTTACCTTGGCATTCTTTAAACCAAACAGTATAACCAGATATTAGTAGACCCCCTACTGTGTGATGAAAGTTGTCTTGACCTTATCGATTATGTCCAATAGAATCTGATTATAATGCCAATAAAGGAGGCCCACATATTAAACATAGAAATGATAAAGAAATTGAACTTAAGAGGAAATATCCTTTCCATATTTCATTTCCATGTTTATTTTCAAAGAGTGTTCAATCTGCTTTAATTGTACTAAACAGAAATATTTCAATGATTCGACATTCAAGTCAACTTTCAACAATTTCAAATAATGCAAGTTTGAGCATATATGAAGAATACATAACTTTGGTTGAAGCATTTGGTCTGGTTAGATTTAACTTAAGTGAGCTTTGGACACGCATGTGTTTAACATGTGTTAACCCATTGGGATCTTGGTTAGTTCTTATTGGATCAATTACTTGATGGAAGACAAATATGGCTGCCATCATATTAGGATTTCATCTTATTTAATTAGGTTCATTTATATTGCTCTATTTAGGATATTTTGTTTCTTATTTTAGTAGAATCTCTTATTCAATTAGGTCTATACCAATTTAAGAAGAAATCTCTTTCCTTATGCTTTTGGACTTCTTTCCTAAAGCTAAAAAGGATTTTATTATTTGCCTTTTAGGATAATAATATCATTTTCATGGTATATGGTTAGTAGTATTGTAAATAGAGAGTTTTCTTCTATGTATAATACAGATTTAATATTAATAGATTTCATATTTTTCCTATGTGGAATTTTTATCCTTTTCTTTGAGTGTAAGAGATCGGGATCTTGTTCTTGAAGTATTATTTTGATTGTGATCAATTGTTATGGCTAGACAATTGAGAATCAACCCCATAACAGTTTCTTTCTTATAATTTGAAAGGTTGCATTAACTAGATGCTAGCATGATTGTTCATTTTATTTGCTAGGATTGGATGTGCTATAGCCATTTAATCCATCATTATTCATTTTATAATTAATAAAATTTAATCTTCTTTGTGTCTTTTAATCTCAATTCACAACAGGGAAATTCTTGATTTTTCATTACGTTTCTCGTAGCCAGATTCACATCAGTTACCATCAGATTATACCCCAAGAATCCATCCATAAATGAGTACATGGCGGCCCTAGCTGCACTGTTGACCAGTATGCCAATATTCGGTAGAGGAAAGTCATCTTTCAATGAAGCCTTATTCAGATCTCAGTAATCTACCAAGACCTTTACCCTTCCATCTTTCTTAGTAGCCTGGACATTGTTAGACAACCAGGTTAGATACTCGACAACCTCAACATGCTTAGCTTCAACCATATTAGCAACCTCTACCTTTACCTGTTCGGCCCATTGTGGTCTTAATCGGTGGAGGTTCTGCTTGATCGGATGGAATTTTGGATCGGTTAGAATACTATGTTCAACAATATGACAATCTACCCTAGGCATGTCCAAGTGTGACCAGGCGAAAGCGTTAACATGATCTTTTAACACTTTTATCATCTCTCTTTTTTTCATCAGGGGTTAGGTCATTAGAAATGGTTACCATTTTAGGGTTGTCATCTGTACTCAAATTTATTTCAGTTAAAGAAACATCATGAACACTAAACACATTATATTTATGACTAAATGAATGCATGGGCCCATCAGGCGAAACATCAAGCAAATAAGCAAAATCAGAGTCTTAAATTTTAATAAAAGCCTTGTAGGCAACATTGTTCACATCATAAATATTGGAAATATTAAAAGTTACATCATTAAACATAGATTCATCCTCCACAGGTGGAGGGTCTTGAGCAGTGACGTTGGTTGAGTGGACATCCTCAATAGATTCTATAAGCAGTTCATCCAGGTCAAGACCCAGAGCTTTCTCTTGTTTGGCATTTAGCTTGTCTCCTTCATTCGCTAGAGACCCCGTGATTTCCTTGACAACGTTGGCGATAAGGTTGGCTTCATCATTCTTTTTCCACTTCTTCTTCATCAGAACAGACAAGGCTCTAGACATAGCAGCCACAACATCTTCAATATCCTTATCAACAGGCTTCTCTTCCTCTTACTTAGAATCAGGGTACATCTTCCCCTTTCCTTTCTCTGCGAACTCAACAATAAAAACTAGCATAAAAGGATCAATAGGTAGGGGTGTCTCCTCATCGATCAAACGATTCTTCTCAAAATCATAAACATCTTTAAAGATCTCAACACCAGGCCACATCTGTCGTTCATGCTCAATAGGCTCAGGTTCTCCTTTATAAGGCCACTTTTCTTGGATTTCACAGACATTGATCACTCTATTGTACATGTGTAAAGGCGCCTATAAACTTATCCCAGCATATAGCATAAACCAGAAAGCAATGAAAGTTTCTTTGCTTCAATTGGATTGATAATACCCTGATAGCACTTGCTAAAAGCCTTTATTAGCACATGACCACTCTTCTTCATCAACTTCCTAGCCACAATTGAATATTGGATATAGCTAGCAAGCTCAGTTTTTGCATTATGGACCACAGCCACTAGGAACCCATATTTCACTTCGGCTTCCATTACAGCCATAACTGATACTTGATCAACTTTAATAACAAAGAGCTTCCCATCATTGCACCTTGACTTGATTTTTTGATGGAGCATTAAAGAAACTGCCCCTAGAGAATGGATCCAAGGTCGATCCAAGAGCGGAGAGTAAGTGATCAAAATGTCCAAAATAGTAAATGGCACTTTACTTACGACTTCCCCCATGGTCACCTAAGCTTTGAATACCCCTATCACACCCCTGTTAGAGTCATCACAAGCACGAATGATGATGTTAGACTTTTTGAGCATTATCTCATACAGACCCATGTGAGAAAGGATCTTGAGCGAGTAAAGATTCAATGCAGACCCATCATCAACCATTACACATGGGATAGTTTAATCTAGAATCTGAACATGGATAAAAAGAGCACGATGATCGATCCCCTCTGGTGGGAGGTCCTTGCAAGAGAACATTACACCTTCCTCCCTTCTTAGTATTGGTAACCCTTCTCCTACCATTACACACATCTTCACTACTGAAGTCATGGGCTATGCTTCCAGTTCCAAAAGCCTTTTGATGAGACCCCTTATATGAGCATCGGACCCTAGAACAAGCTGCCAAATACTATAAGAAACTTAATTATTCTTTAGTCGAGTGATAAGCGAATCAATCTCAATACTTATGTCAACTTGAGGAGGAGGGAGAAGGTGACCTTCAAGTGGTACCAACAGATTTCCGAATAGGATCATTCTTGACGTGAAGACGGTTATCTTTAGGCTGATACACCCGGCCACTCCTCATGACAATCAGAATCCCATTGATCTTTGGACTTTTGGTAACAAGGGTCTCAAATAGATAAGCTAGCTTGTCATAAGCCAATAAAGGATCTTTAAGCTCATACTCATCAACATTGAAAGCCTCACATTCATCATTCGAGAGTTCCCCCCTTAAGCTCATAATTATCAACACTGAAAGGAACATCTTTGAATAGATCAACCCCTTCGGTCTTGGTCTTCTCTTCTCCCATTATTGCTTCAATATCTATAGAGCTAACCACAGGGTTAAACTTTATAATCGTATCAAATACGAAACTCAATGGAAGACTAGTTTGATAACCATCACAGGCTCCTCAAAAGGACACGTAGAAATCATTCTTAGAATAGATTCTTCACTCAGACCAAAATTGATCATAGTGACCTTGCCATTAAATTTAGGAAAAGGGTTTTTTATAGTGCTAGGTTTCCTAGCTAGTCCTTCCATCCTTCCCTCACACACAAGATGAGAAATAATAGTGGCTAGAGTTCTACATTGATCAGTCTTATAACTGCAGAAGTTCCCTTTCTCTCCGAGGGTTGGAGGCCTATACTCTTAGAGATGATTAAGTTTTCCGGCTTCATGTAACTTGGCAAATATAACACTCAACGGTAACTTCCAAGGGGAAATGATAGGAGTTCAATTGGGTGCCTAGCAAGGAGCTCTTTGAACAGTTGAAACCTCTTCTTGAGCCATAACTTGAACTACTGATGTCTTTTCTTTAGCAGGACCAAGGGCAACTTCATAAGATTCAGAACTACCACCCTTCTTAAACCAAGGTTGATTACCACTCGGCTTGTTAGCCCTTTCCTTCTCCTTCTTAATGTTTGATCTTTTTTACCTTCCCGAGCACCTTGATATAGGAGTTGTAAGTATTAATTTCCATTTCCTTGGGAAAAATTAAGAGACACTCATCAAGAAGCTTTAGGATCATCTCTTTCAAACTCAACTTCTGCTTTAAAAGCACATAGGTGGCCATCCACCGGTTAAAATAGGACTTGAAAGTCTCGCCTTGTTTCTACTTCACGGCTTTGAGATGTTGAATAGTAGTTTCCATGGTCAATTTGAAACCATAGTGAGAGATCAGAGCCTCTAAAAGAAGCTTCCAATCTAGAAAAGTACTAAGAGGAAGAGTGTTGTACCACTCCAAAGTAGGGCCACCCAAAGTGTAAGGAAAAAACTTGGCTAACACCTTGTTGCTAGGCTTCTAAACTCGTATAATCCTTTTATACATCGAAATGTGAGACTTAGGAGGACCAAGACCAGTGTAAGCTTCCATTCTTTGCATGGTGAAGCTCATAGGGACCCAATCCCCATCCCTCTCCTCCTTTTTCTTCTCATTTATGGATAAGAGTTGCCTCAAAAGTGCCTCCACTTTGGGTGTCACACCTAGAGATTCTGTGACCTGGTCAATTGGTGTCACACCTTGAGATTGTGTGACATGATCATTAGGAATAGAAGTGGCACAAATTGGAATAGCGGCAGTGGCAATGGAATCTAGACATGAGGATGAACTCGCAAACTCTGACTGATAGGTTGTCCCCCTCAAAGTAACCACAAAGTTAGAAGGAGAACGTGCAAAGGACACTAGTGTTGTCAAAGGAGGAACAAAATGACTTGAAGGTACGACCATCTAAGGGGTGAGACCCCCTAAAAAAGCAAAAATAGAAGCATGAGTTATCGGCCTTGTGTCTTGAGGGGGAAATACAAAGGTTGATAGAGAGAGTGATGGGGGGACCTGAGTAGAACCCTGAGTAAATTAGAACTGATAGGTTAGATAGGCTGACTTGGCACAGCAAGCTAAATTAAAGATGGAATCTAAGCTGACTGAATTGGTTCCTGACTAATGAGCGGCCTCATACTGACCCTCAGCTTGAACCACCGGCCCTGGTGGCATCTAACCATTCATTTCCTCCCTCAAAATTGAATGAACCTACTCTTGAATAGCATTTCAAAAATGCTCTGACTGAAGAAACTAGGCATAAAGCTAGGTATCTCGACACCTATAGAAGATACACCTTAACTAGGTAAAGGAAGAGGAGGAGGAGAACCCTCGGGCGGAACCACATCTGGGGGGAAGATTAGACATAGTAGACAAATCAGACTCAGGAATTGATCTCAAACCCAAAGAATGGTGAGCCAAATGATGATCGAGTCTATGCCAAGCTGGACTAAGATGGTAGCAGCGCCTCAATCTAACTGAGAAATCGGAAGTTGAGCAGCCCAATCAAGAACCATGAATGAAAATGAATGATGTACATTTATTCAAATGAATGTATGTTTACATATATACAAGGTGGTTTATAAAGGAGGGAGAACAGAGAGGTTTTATGATGCAAAGCTTATCCCCAATATACAAGAGATGCATGAATCCCTGTCTATTCCTAGTGAACTAGGTACGGTTCCTTGGGGTTTAAATGATTTTATGCATACTGTTAAATTACCCCTTCAAGCGAAGGGATAGTAGAGGTAAGCGAAATCATAAAAGGGGCGGCAACTAAAGGCCTAGGCATGAATGTCGAATGAATGAGCACAACACATTTAGCATGAAATAAATGATACCATTTCCAACCTTATAGCTCCTGCACAACGCCATTCAAAAATCTGAGGTTAACTCTAACACCAACAAACCGCAAGAGAGTATGCGACCTAAATCTAAGAACATGCATATTTTTGTGATTTCATAAGGGGAAGTTGCTATGGCTTATCTAACGCGGTATGGTCTCAAACTAGTTATTGATGTAGAAGGCTCTCATTTACCTTTGTCACAATTTACTCAACCTCTCCTCAAATGAGTGCGACTGAGGGAGTTACGTGTTGGTGGCAACGAGTGATCCACTCACTAGGTACCCTTAATTCCCAGTGGGGCATAAGGATACTTTCATGCGCTTCACGACTAATATTGGGCACCCTAACCCAGTAATCTAATCTACGTGATGGTTTAAAAGGCATAAGAAAGAAATAAGTTTTGATTTAAAAACAATTTAGATACATCACATCCTTTAACAAATTTTTAAAAGAAAAGAATTTTCAAATTTTAAGTTAAAAGGACAACCCCAGCAGAGTCGCCACTATGAGCAACCCCTTTTACGATGGGGTATAAAAATAAGTGCAGTGAAGCGAGCTGAAGGATAGCCCTCTTAGGGGTTTAGAGAGGCATGATAAAAATATTAAAATGATATTGAAGTTGAATTTTAAGTCCAATTTTATTGCCAAAAGATACGAGATTGGAATCCCACACTTTAAGATAAAGTCACCAACTGGTTAAGCTCTACCGGGAATTTTGGGTACGATATTCTCATCGGGTGGTTGGACCGTACCTTAAAATAGAGATTTTGAGCTCGGATGATGTTATCTACTCTTCTTTAATTAAATCAAATCATTTATGATTTAATAAAAGTATCTATTCTCTCTTATGCAATTTAAATCCTCTTAATTAGAATTTTCTGTTTATATTTAAGTCATTCATCACGCGACGGTTCATGCAAAAGCGATAAATCAAATAATATTACAGTCATCCAAATAATAAAAGCGATAAATAAATAATTATTACAAGGCTTTATAAAATTCTACACATTTTTCTATGCAAAAAATGAAAAACACCTGAAGGCCTAACATTCATCTAACCTAATCTACATGCAATAAAAATGGTTAGCACAAACACGGAATATAGCGTGACATCGCCCATTGACATGCATATTCAAGGCATTAATAAATTTTGTTTAAAGATTAAATTTTATTTTTGAAGAAAATAACATATTATGAATTTTATTGTGGAAAAAAACCCCTTTTTTAGGCATAAGTTAATTATTTAATCAATTTAATTAATTAGTTAATCATATAAAAAAAAGTTGAGACCAATTTCAAAAGGTATGGGACCTTCGTTGTGAAGGAACAATCCTAAAATGCCCGAAAAACAACAAACTAGGGCAAAAAATGAAAAAGAAAATGAAATAGGGACCGTTTAGCATTTCTTCCTCGAGGCTGCTGTGACTGACCTTAGAGTCACTATAGTGGTAGCGGTGCCCAGTACAGGTGTAGTAGCCATGACTGCGACTACAGTGACCCCGAGGTAACTCATTGAGGCCATAGGATAAACATGTTAAACGGGGTGAAATCAGCATTTTTGCACCCGAAAACTCAAGATTATTGAAATTTTAAGTCAATTTCAACAATCTCTCGATGAATTTAGACTTAAAACATCAAAATAAATTTGATTTTTTGAATCGGGGGAAAAAGACCTAAAAACACTTAAACATCACCAAGCCTCTATGGTGACACCGAGGCCTCAACCGTTGCAGCGGCCACCACTGCAAGAGTTGAGGCCTCAAGGTCATTGTAGCAGCCTCGATGATTTGTCAGTGCTTTGCAAAAGAATCGAAGGAAAAACGGGTGAAATGCCCCAAAACTAACCAAAATAACAAGAAATTAACCCAGAAATGAATTAAAAACACAAAGGAACTAAGAAATTATACCTTTAGGCCGTGACTACACACTTTGAGACTCGAATCAACCCTTGGCAAGCTCCTTTTTGACGATTTCAAATGAATTTTTGGTAGTATTTTAAGAAAAGTCACTAAAACATATTTAGATTCAATTTTAAGCTATGTTCTAATAAATTTTAGGCCTAATTAATGAGATTAAGCAAGAGAATGGCTAAATAAACAAAGTAGAATTAATTTCTTTGCCTTTCTTTCACTTTCTCTCTCTAGTTCTTAGTCTAAATTTCTAAAAGTCTAATTCTTAGATCAGATGAGATTTGGGCAAAAGTCCTATTTCCTCGATAACTGAATTCTACTTTATGGACCAAGAGATAGTTGCCCCTCTTCCAAACTGAGATAGAACCAAGGTTGGATTATCCATGCGTGGGTTTGTGCATGGATATATGAGTGGGATGAAGAACCTGGTAAAAGTGAATGTATGCAAATATGGCTGCCAAAAGATAGTTAATGCTATGTAATGCGACTCGGACAAGACTCGTTTGTGCAGTGTGGTTACAAAACAAAAACTCGTTAGTCATATAAGGAAACAAGGCTTCCCCTAAGACTTTTATGAAGGACAAGGGTGATGCAACCCTAGACTCTAGGACGGATATGGTTGTGATGACACAATATTATGAGACTATGGTTTGGACAGACGCGGTGGATGCAACATCGATAGGATATCGTAATGTAGGTAAAGGTTTGCTAGGGTTTGAGGACCCAAGTTCAACATAAGGTTGACTAGGGTAATGCAAGATGTGACATATTCCAACGATATACGGATGAAGGATGAGATATTGGTGAGATATCTCTATGCATGGACACGATGAATTTTAGTGAGACATCGATGGGACATCTCTAGGGATAAATGATTTAATCATGGGTAAATGCATAACAACACAAGGGTTTAGGTGAGATGTTAACACGACATCTCTAGGGGCGATAATGATTTAAGTGAGCCATCGACATGGTACCTCTAAAATGATGACTGGGAAATGCATGTAACTTGTTCATAGGTAAGGATCGAATGAGACATCTCTGGGATATCTCTAGAAAAGGGTGACGATATATAAATTTGAAGAGGGTAGTTGAGATATCAAAGTGACATCTCTCAAAATGGACACCATAACGACGTATCATAGATACGGGGCTAAAGGTGATATCTATGGGATATCACCTCAAAAGGGGTTTGCATGAACCTATTGACCACTATATGAGATGCCTCATAAAAAGACTTGGGGGAAATGACATGGAAGCATTTATCATGGCAACATTTAGCATGGCAATATTTTAGCATGGCAATATTTATAGCACAACAATGGGGGTTAGTTAACACGTAGATGGAAATCATTCTTCCAACCTTGTACCTCTCATCTCCTTATTACTCCACACGAAGGGTAAAAGCTTCTAAATCTAGTTTTGGCTCTAAAAACTTTGAAATCCATATGAGACAACAAAGCACGACCTAAACTATTAAATGTGATAGGGTAGTCCTAAGGGGAAGTTGCTAGGCTACTACAGGCAAGCTTATAGTCGGGTTGTTGATGAAGAAGGTTCCTATGACATTACGGTATCCTAATTCCCATGAAGAATATTGGTGATACTGTCATGAGTGATTACCCACTAGGCGACCCTAAGTCCAATGAAGAATCAAAAGCGAAGCTCAGCTAAAGTAATGCGGTCAATAATAAGGGTGAGCCTGCCATAAAATGCAAAAGAATTTGACTACTACAATGAATATGATGCATAAAATAAACAATATCGGGCTAATTTGGCTAAAAAAAATTTTCCGTATTCGTCAAATCTTTTAAACGAGTTTTAAAGAAAAGGTCCCTAGCAGAGTCGCCACTGTGAGCGGATGACGTTTTTTTGAGCGCGGGCGGACCGTGTTTGATTTTTCGGGTCAATTAGGGTTAACCGAGGCAACTTTCCTTTTTGGGAAAGTTGAGGCATTAATTATAGGCAACCGAGGCAACTCGGTAACTCGGTTGGCAGTTTTAATAAATGGAATTGGTAGGAGAGAATGTAAAACAATTTATAAAATAATGTCAAAAAGATTTATGAAGCTAAATCCGTAATTCAAAATATAAAGTCGCCACCTGGATTAGCTCTTCTAGGAAATTCCGGTATAGCACTGTCCCAAGAACAAAACTATACCTTAATTTAGAGATTCGAGTTCGAATGAATTACTTATTCGATTTGTTTAGCCAATTTAAATTGAAATTGTTTATTAAATGTCAAACATATTGTCTAGATTTATTTTAAGCAGTGAGATGAGAAGAAGAGCTACTCTAATCAAAACACACCACCTTAATGTGGCCATGGCATCATTTTATGGCAGCTACCGCATGCTTGTAACATGTAATACAAAACAAATTCATTCCTGTCAATTATCCTGAATACAAAAGCTTAAACATGAATATTGTATTTTGGCCCGGAATAAATAGCAACATCGGTGTCAAAAATCACGATGCCATTCTTCCAGCATAATAGCAATTCACAAAATTAAGGAAATGATAGAATGCCAAATATGGCAGGCAATTTAACAAATCAAGAAGAAATGGGAAGAGAGGTATAGAAAAGTGTACCAGGGTTGCAAGCTAATTCCTCGAACAAAATCACCACAAAGAGCTCTTATCCGCTTAAATATAATTAAATGAAATTGACAAATAATGGAAATGATGAGAAAGGAAATGATGTGTAATGATAGAAATGAAAATGGGGTATGAACTAATTATGACATAAAAGAATTAAACATAAACTAATTATATAATGAGAAATGGATATGAAATAAAATGAAACGGGAAATGAAACATAATGTAATTGTAAATAGAAATGAAATATGGATTATTTGCATTTTTGAAGTGTGAATTAATTATGTTATAGAAACCAAATATAATTAATCTATATTATGGAAATGAAATATAGACAGTTCATATTATGGAAATGAATTACAAACAATTTATATTATGGAATATAAATAATTTATAATATATAATATAAACAACTTATGCTATCGAAATGAAATATAAGTAATTTATATTATGAGTTAAGTAGATTATTGTTGGAGATGGAGCGTGAGATGAAGATGAGACATAAATAAAATAGATTGATTTATAGTCAAGTTCAATTGTAAGAAGTTTAATTCAATTGATATGGTGTGAATTGAAACTTTAATAAATTGAAGCAAGAAATAAATTAAAATGATTATTATCTTAGTCTCAGATTGTGTACCTTTTCATTGTGAATCCGTTGTTAGATCTGAAATGATACGGGAATAGCCTTGTGGAGAGTATTGGATTGAAAGAGATGAGTTAAAGATTGGTAAAGAATAACTAGGCAAAAATAAATTCCCCTCTTTATTCTAAACTTGCTAAAAACTCATGAATGATTGGGACAGAACTTCAGTAAGAATTCTCCTAGAGCTAATTTCACAGAATAGATTTGATAGATGATAATTGTATATGAAAAACTGATTTTAGGCCTCTATTTATAGTGAAAAAAGAGAGGTAAAATCGGGTAAAATAATTAATTCTCCAACTGAATAGGAAAATTGAATTAATTCAGATTTATTTTCTGCCAAAAACATCCATACCGATACCATTTTTAGGGATGTCAGTACCGGTATAGGTTAATTTCAAAGAAGAAATTTTGATTTGACTAGGTTAAAACTAACCGAGAATTGATAGACATCGGTACCGTTATAAGGGATAATGGTACCGTTGTCTACCAGTGATAGTACAGTCGTTGATGACCAGGGTACACCTTTTGAGGGTTTTTCAAGGTTTTTGACAGGTGTGTGAGGGACTGGATATATTTTCTCAAGGCCAGTTCCCATAATCAATTTCAAACTTAACATACTAGGACACAATTAAGTATGGAGCCAATCTTTCATCATCAACTAGGGGCGTGAGAAAATTTTGTACTCATAGACTACCCCTCACAGGACGTAATAGATCGGAGTCTTTATGATCTTGTGAAAGAGAGTATGGAATAAGGCAAGAGATTATACCTGAGATGACTCTAAAAAAGATAGTATTTGACTGACTCTGCTTTGGGATAAAATTTTGTCTCTCCATGCAGGACGAGAATCTGTTGGGAACAAACTACTCTGGTGGGGAAAATAAATGATGAATATTCCTACTAGGGAAAAAAGAATAACTTTATGGGGAGTAAAATGTTAGTGTCGCAACAAAATATCAATGCACAAATAGGAATTGGTTGTATGGTCAGGGACTAAGCCAGTAAAAATTTGTCGGGGCTATGATCTCTACAATAATATTTGTATTTGGCTATATGGTTAGGGACCAAGCAAGTGGAAATTTGTCGGAGCTATGATTTCCATAAAAGGTAAAATTGGTTGTATGGTCAAGGACCAAGCTAGTAGAGATTTGTCGGGGCTATGATCAGTACAACAACAATAATTGGCTGTATGGTCAGGGGCTAAGCAAGAAGAAATTTGCCGGAGCTATGATTTCTACAAAAACAATTATATTTGGCTGTATGGTTAGGGACCATTCCAATGGAAATTTGTTCGAGCTATGATTTCCACAAAAGGTAAAATTGGCTATATTGTTAGGACTAAGTTAGTAGAAATTTGTCAGAGCTATGATTTCTACAACAATAGTAATATTCGGCTGTATGGTTAGGGACCAAGCCAGTGGAAATTTGCCGGAGCTATGATTTCCACAAGAGATAAAATTGGTTGTATGGTCGAGGACCAAGCCAGTAGAGATTTTATAAGGCTATGATCTCTACAACAACAATAATTGGCAGTATGGTCAGGGACCAAGCTAGTGGAAATTTGTCAGAGCTATGATTCCCACAAGAAAAAAATAAGGGTTACATTGTTTGGAAATGTCATACCTGGGAAATGAGGTGATTCCTCACAGAAAATATTTTCTTTACCTTAGGATCCTTATCCTTTAGCCAAAAATGGTGGGACAAGATCACTGATGTTGAGGTGCGCTAGGGAGTGGCGGATGCTGGCTTTGGTGAGCTGGTGGAGAGCCTTCAACCAAAGGGGACCCATACCTCTTGTGCTTCCCTAATAGTACTTGTGGAGAGGTGGTCAGGTATCGCCCTTACCTTTCCCTTATGGGTTGGAGAGATGACGATCACCCCATCTAATATGGCGGTGATGACGGGATTGCCGTTCGGGGTGACATAGCTCACTTCGGTGTCTATGCTAGTAGGTTCCATTTGGAGGAACCAATTTTGGATTATGTGGAAGGATTTTTGGGTGTGAGACCCACTTCTGGTCGCTTGGAGTATTATAAGTTGCGTGATCACTAGCTGGAGCAGCAAGAGTTGACTGCTGATTTAAGGAAGCAGTATATTAAAGCTTTAATCATCGGCTTGCTTACCATTGTCCTCTTCCCCTAAGGATCATGCCAAGTGTATTACGGGCTCCTTTCAGCTTTGGTGGATCTGACTCGGGTCCCCAACCTGAATTGCTGTCGAGCGGCACTTGGTCAACTCTACCTAGGTCTCGATGCTAGTGCTCGAGGGAACCTGATGGAGCTGAAGTGTGGTTATCTGTTCCTTTGGGTATATTCTTTGTTCTTTATTTCTTCAGTGATGCATGTGGAATTGAAATGTTTTAACCTCTTGCAGATCTAGGCCTTTGAGTACAAGATCCTTCCTCCACCTAAGCTGGCAGGTGAGACTACCCTAAGGGCGACTATTCTCTTCTCCTGGACCCGATCCTGGAAGAAGGTATCGAGGGATACTGCTGCTCTTTGAGCCTATCTAAGGGTTCTTACACTTGACTAGGTATCAACAAAATTTAAATTTACAATTAGTAAAAACTTTATTGACACAAGGTTTTCAGAATTGTTTACTCTACTTTTGAAGATTTTGCAGCTTTACCGAGAATGATGGGAGGGTTCTAGCCATATGGGTCTGGTCACTACTACTCGTGAGATGTACAATGACCAACGTTTTTATGCTAGAGTGTCCTATGTGTCTAGAGTGGTACTTGGGAGAGAGAGTGAGAGGCTTTAAGACTGTGGCCTCTGTTGCTGCGAGGGTGCTTCCTGCTAATCCACCGGTTGATCTATTTACCCACATTTAGTGGAGAAGGAGGATCAGGCAACTTTATAGGATGGTAAAGGACACCGGTCTGATACTATTGAGGGAGCTTATACTGATTTTATAGTGAGATTGATTCCCTTTCCTGCTACTCTTCCGGCTCCTCAGGTATAAACTTTGTAATGTCAGAAATCTATTTTGCTTACTTTTCTTTTCTGCCTTGTCTAATATTATGTTTCAATAGGTTCCCTCACATAAGAAGGGGAGGACATCAGGTAGTGGTGGGACTCGTCCTATAGCTTAGGTGGCTCCTACTGTTGATCAGGTGCCCGTGATTCCTCCTGTTGGCCAAGCATAGATCATTGAGGGTCATATCCAGATAGCCTTGGATACTGCCTTTGTCATCATGATGGGAGTTGGTAGACAGGTGACTCCCTCCATCGGCTCATCAGCTGGAGGTTGTGCCAGCCGACGCTACTCATGTAATATTTTGATCTTTTTAAGAATTTGTTTTCTTCAATGATGATTTTTTGTTGGATTTTGAGCTTGGTTTTGGTTTATAGGTGCCTCGGGCTATAGTGGAGCAGTTGGCTAGGGGATATCAGTCTCATGGTGATCTTCTTTCTACTCAGCAACACCTTATGGAGGTAAAGTACCTAGATCTATTAAAATAATGTATGTATGATGTATGATTAATTACGTAATGAGTGATGCATGATTTGTTTGGATTTGCAGTCAGCTTTGGAGGATATGATTAAGAGATTGGCCAAAGCTGAGGAGGAAGCTAGAAGTGCCACTATCAGGGCTGAGGCTTCTGAGGCAGAGGCTGAGCACTTAAGGAGACTCCGCTCAAAGTGGCTTAGTGACCCAACTGTGCGAGGAGGAGCAGAGTAGCCTGAGGGATCGGAGGGATCGGACTCCAATGATTCCTTTTCTATAGATGGCCTAGAGTAGATTTATGCATTTTCTGTATTTACACTTATTTTTGGAACTTTTGACGTATCATTATTGTATAGAATTTTGACTTGGTGAATAGGAATCAATTTTTGCAATCTTTCTATTGATTTTCTTGGTTGTTACAATGGAATTAACTGATCTGCTCCACAATCCATGATACCCCTATTGCAAATGATCATGACTAAATAGTAAAGATAATGGTAGAGGTTAAGTGATAACGGTACCATTCTCACAAATATCGGTACCGATATTGATTATGATAGGCTGTAATTTTTTCCTAAAATTCGTTCCAACAATGGGCTTTTATAGTGTAGAGCTGAGGCAATTTCTGAAGCATCTGGGTGAACAGGACTAGAAGAAGCTGAAACCATTTGGTTTATGGAATATCAGGTATTACATCGATGATTCTATGAATACTAGGCTTCACGAGACGATTTTTTCGCTGCGAGACCCAATTGCCCAGGTTTTTTGTTTGGGTAGTATAGAGCTATGTCCCATGTTTGAAGAATTTAGTGCCATCCTAAATATCCTTCCTCTTCAATAAGCAAAGATAGCAATTCCTTAACCAGCCCTTGGTTCAGAGAAGAATTTAGATCTGATTTTTAGGCTCGAATTTCCTGGGGATTTCTTATCTCATGCCCCAAACTTGGCTGGATTCTAGATTCGCTTGATGTTCAAATGATGCCAAAATGCTTCAAGGTTTCACCTAGCTTAGCCTTTCATGGTTGCTATACTGATACTGAGTGATACATATGCGGGTTAGGCAACACTATAGCGCCTTTTTGGTTGATTTCTTTGATATCGCAGATGGCTAACAAGGCTTCCCCAGCCGATTTTGCCTTGGCCAAGATCCTCATTCATTTGGATGCTATTTCTAGGGACCCAAACTAGATAGGGGACTAATTCACACTATTATAGGTAACTTGTTATGACGAGCTTGCTATTTTCCAAATTTGCAGATATTGACAAATGCTTTTCTCGCAGGTATGGATCTTGGAGAAATGGGCTCTAATGAACCACCGCAAGGGAGTATCAAGAAGTATAACCCATCCAATTTTTTAGAGCATGCTTTTTCCATATCGGGCCACCAAATGCTATCATTGGTCAAGTGGACCCCCATCCTATGGGTTTATGCTGAAACTCAGATTTGTTGGGTTTGCCCTTGGTGGAAAATTACATATGTCTTATTAGAGGTGTCACCAGGTGGGGTGCAGTTGCTTGGGTTACAAACGGTGACATCCTACTCTCTATTTAGGTTATATAGGCTGTATAGACAAGTTCAAATGATTCCTACTAAGTTTTATGAGACCGTGTTAGTTGAATATCCTCCTACTTAGCTGGAACATTTTGCTGAAAGGTGGGCAAAATCTATGAAATATTCCCGATTGAAATATGAAGCTGAGAGGATTGTAACGACTGATGAGCTATATAAGGGTTGGATAGCTGAACTTCAAACTCTACCTGCTGGGAAAAAATGACTGGTGGCTTGCATTGATTGGTAGTATTAATCTAGAGGTGATGGACCTATTCTTCCTGAGGCGAAGAAAAGACCTATAGTATGACGTTTGCTGTGATCATGTTAGACTTTTGATACAATATTTCAGTTTTCAGCTGTAATTTTTGCATTGGGAGTTTATGTTATGTCCTCGACCTATCAAACTACATGTGTCTTAATTTTTACCCTGACTGCCCTTTTCGGGTTTTCAATCCAGCAGACTAATTTGTAGGCTTTCGCATAGACCTCATTCTTTTTTTAGTCTATCGGATATTTTTGCCCTTTTGGAAATTTTATATTTTTAAATTATTATGTGTATTGACTCTAAGCAAGGAATGAAAGATAAGGTGTGAGTAGAAATATGAAACATATGCAAACTTCCAAATCAATCACTTTCATGTCAAAATACATTTATTATCGCATTCATACGATAATTTTAGCAAATATGACACTCAAATTGATTACAAATGTTGGTAATAATTTCAAATAACATGTTTCCCATTGCTAACTATCCAGTTATGGTTTTATAGATAGCGACTCTCAATTGTTTAGTCCTAATTTTTGGTTGAACCCCTCACGAAGGTCCCACAGACTTTATTAGCCTTAACTTTTGCATGACCTGCCCTTTTCGGGTTTTCGAATCATTAGGCTGCCCTAATTTTTTCCCAATCCGCCCTTTTCGGGTTTTCAAATTAGCGGGCTTATTCTTTATTTTGTCTCTTTTTCTTTTTTTTACACGTTATAGCATTTGAGTTTGCCTTGGTTGATAGGATTCACGAACTCATTGTCATCCATATCCATGATCTTAACTGCACCTTTACCAAGGACCTTTTTGATGACATACGGACCTTCCCAATTAGGGCAAAATCTGCCCTTAGCATTGGTGTTGACTTTTCTCAACTGTTTGAGGACAAAGTCTCCTACTTTGAGTAGTTCTTTCAGCTATCTAAATCGATTGTTGTAAGCTCTAGCCATACGATGCTGGTACTTCTACAAGAGATCTAAAGCTTTCAGTCGTACCTCGTCTATCATATTTAGCTATTCAAATCTAGCGCAAACCCAATCTGTTTCTTTCAACTGAGGTTCTAAGGCAACCATGAGTGACTTGACCTTAGTTTCAACTAGTAGAATAGCTACCATTCCATATACCAAAGAGAATGGAGTCTAGTTCATTAATGTACGCACACTCATTCTATATCCCTAAACTACAAATGTAAGTTTGTCGGCCCAATCGCGGTATGTGACAACCATTTTGGACAGGATTTTCTTGATTGCCTTGTTAGCTACTTCAACAGCCCTATTGGCCTGTGGTCGATAAGGAGTTGATCTATGATGCTCTATTGCATATTTCTCAATCAAATCTGTCATTTTTGCTTGGAGCTGAACAACATTATCAAAAACAATATGGAGAGGAATCCTGTACATAGCAAAAATTTAGCCCTCAATGAACTTGGCCATTTTCTTGGCAGTAATATTGGTGTAAGATTCGGCCTCAACCCACTTTGAGAAGTAGTCCCACTACTACGCATTAGTGATGATTTGTAGAGGATGGTCAAACCTCGCCATTTATATTTATCCCCCATGCCGAGAATGGCCAAGCAGTAGACAAATTTTAGAGTTTAGTAGGCGGTAGATGTGATATTTCTCCATGAATTTGACATTAATGACATTTCTTGACTTCACATATGCAATCGGCCATCATAGTAGTCCAATAGTAACCCTAATGGTGTATCTTTTTTGCTAAGGCCGCTCCATTCATGTGCGAACCACAATCACCTGAATGCATGTTTCTCATGACGCGAGTAGCTTCTTTACTGGTTAAACACTTAAGAAGTAACCCATTACCGGCTCTTTTAAATAGAACACCATCAACCATACTGAATTGAATTGCCAATTTCCTTAATGTCGCATAATTTGACTGAGGTGTGCCATTAGGGTAATGACCATCACTCAAGAACTGGACTATGTCAGAATACCATGGATCTCCTTCAATTAGTCCCACTGTCATTACTAGTTGGTCGAAGAAAGGTGTATTGGAGGATTGCATAACCAATGGTCTCATTGGCCTTCCTTGAGGATTTTCCCACATGGAAGCCAATGTTGCTAACAAACCTGCCATCTGATTTTCCTCCCTTAGTACATGCTGGTACAAACATTGTTTGAACTTTGTCGTTAGATCCCAAACTGCTTTAAGATAAGGGCGAAGTGACTCTTCTTTGATTTTCCAATCTCCTACGACTTGGCAAATTACCAGGGCTAAATCACCCACTACTGATACGTTAGTTGCCCCAACTGAGAGGAGTTCTTCCAACCCAAAAAGGCAGGCTTCATATTCTCCCCCGTTATTGGTGACCTAGAATTCTAGGCATTTGGACAATGGGATTATCTCGTTATAAGGAGTGACGATGATAACCCCAAGTTTGGCGCCTCATTTATTGACTACACCATCAAAATACATGGTCCATGAGGGTTTTTCTTCTTCTACCATAGCTAATTATTCATTGGGAAATTCCAGGTTCTCCAAATAATAAGAATCGATTGGCTGACTGGCTAAGAATTCTGCCACAACATGCCCTTTGATGACCTTCTTTGTGACATATTCGATATCAAATTCAGACAATAATAGCAGCCACCTTGACAACTTTCCAGCTAAAGTAGGTAATTCACAAAAATACTTCATCGGGTTAATCTTTGCGATAGCCTAGATCTGGTAAGACTGAAATTAGTGTCTCAGCTTTTTGGTTAGCCATACCATAGTAGCATAGGTTTTTTCCACTATAGTGTAGCGACTTTCGTACTCTAACAACTTTTTACTGAGGTAATAGATTGCATGTTCTCTCTTATCCTCATGCTCTTGGACTAGCATTGCTCCTACTGAAGTTTCCTCAATAGCAAAATCTAAATTCAAAGGCTTGCCTTGTATCAGAGGTTGGCGTACTGGTGGGTTCACAAGGTAAGCCTAGACTCTATTGAAGGCTATTTGGCATTGCTCATTCCACACCACTGGATGTTGCTTTCTTAACAACTTGAATATAGGCTCACAAACTGTAGTAAGTTGAGATATGAACCTACTAACACACTATAAAGAACCCAGGAATGACCAGACATCTTTCTCGGTTTTTAGTGTAGGCAATTCACGGATAGCTTTGATTTTGTCAGGATCCATTTCAATACCTCAGTGACTGACAATGTGCCCCAAAAATTTCTCGAATGTAACTCTAAACACACACTACTTTGGATTTACTCGAAGATTGTACTTCTCGATTCTAGCGACGAATCTGTCCAAGATAGTCGGATGCTCTCCTCGGGTCGATGATTTTACCAACATGTCATCAACATAGACTTCAATTTCTTTGTGGATCATGTCATGTAATAAGGTAGTAGCGCGTCTCTAGTATGTTACCCCTGCATTTTTCAACCCAAATGGCATAACTAGGAAATAGTAAACTCCTCATTCAGTGATGAAGGTTGTCTTGACTTTATCATAAATGTTCATGAGAATCTGAATCTAACCTAAATACCTATCCATAAAAGAATACATGGCGGCCCTAACTGTACTATCAACCAAAACATCTATGTGTGGTAACGGGAAGTCATCTTTAGGTGTGGCTTTGTTGAGATCATGATAATCGACATAAACTAGGACTCTGCCATCTTTCTTGGCTACCGAAATAGCATTTGCTACCCAAGTCAGATATTCAACCACTTCAAAGAACTTGGCATCAATCTATTTGGATATATTGGCTTTAACTTTCTCAACCCATTCAGGTATCAAGCGACGAAGTTTCTATTAAACTAGTTTGATCTTAGGATCGGTTGACGACCAATGTCTAGCATGTCTTCATAGGACCAAGAAAATTCTACCACATGCTTTTTTAAGAATTTTGTTATTTCATTTTTCTCTATGGGAGACATATCATTTGCAATATATACCAATTTAGGATTATCATTTATACCCAAGTTAAGTTCGTGCATAGAAGTATCATGTATGCTAAACACATTATATGAATGTTCAAATAAATGCACAGTGTCATTTGGCGAGACATCAAACAAGTAAGTAAAGTGATTATTTTTCATTGATAAATTAGCCTCATAGGCTTTATTGTTCACATTAAATACATCAGAAATAGAGATAAGAAAATCATCCTCCTCTTCCTTATTAGTATCCTCGCATACTAGACTAGCCATCTTTTCCGCAAGCTCTTTTATATCGGCTGTCGGAGGCTCAGTAGTCTTATCAATCAAGCAGCATTTGCTGAAGTCCAACACATCATTAAAGATCTCGAAACCAGGAACTAGTTCACCTTTTATTTTGACAGGCACTAGTTGATCATGGTAAGGTTCTTCTATAGCCCTTGCATAAACGGAAACTATGTTGACCAGGTACTAGTTACTTTTCTTGATCTTCTTATTGATAAGACCCAAACCTTCCTTCCCTTTCTAAGAGAAAATTCTTAGAGGAGATAAAATTCCCAGAAGGTCACATCCCAAACCTCTCCCCCATTTGCAGCCCTTCCTAGCCATATATTTAATAACCCAAGAAGTATAGTGCTTGACCAGGTCGTCATTTAGGTCCACATTTATCGTTGCTATTCTGATATCTTCACTAGCCACTGTGGCAATGATCAATTCTTCATCTGCTTCTAAAGTAATCAGTTTTCCTTTACGAATCAGTTTAATCTTCTGGTGGTGAGTGGATGGAATGGCCCCTATTGAATAAAGCCAGGGACGACCCAAAAGCAATGAGAATCTGAATGGAATATCAATTATCGTGAAGGTCACCTAAGCTGTAACTTCCCCCACAATAACTTCACTTTTGAATGTCCCTATAACCTCCCTTTTGGAGTTATCATAGGCTTTGAGTATAGTGTTCGATTTCTTCAACATTTATGCAGAGAGATAGATATGTGGGAGAACCTTGAGGGGGCACAAATTCAGAGCATAACCATCATCTACCATAACACATGTGATAACTTTATCGAATAAACCAGCTTTGATGAAGAGAGCCTTATTATGTTCAGGTCCCTCAGGAGGGTAATTGTAGGAGGAAAAAGTAATTGATCCTCGAGGAGCACTTCCCCCAATCATGTTTCACATCTCAATGGGAGAGGTTGTACATTCATTTCCATGAACTTTTGTACCAAAGCAGCTCTATGTTTCTCAGATACTCATAACAATTGCCAGATACTGAACTTGTCCTGGACTTGTTTTAACTATTTGATCAATAGGTCATTATCTATTTCTTCTTTTGTAGAAGATAAAAGGGGCTTTTATGGGCTTTTACTTTGAGTAGTCTTCCCAATATCAGGTTGGTAAACACGGCCACTACGAGTAAGATTCATTATCTCACCATTTTTTAAGTAATATATTAAACCATCTTTGGTACTCATAGGGTATATCAGGCCATATTCACTTTCATCACAGCTGATATCATCGAGACCAATATGGGCAAGGATGGATTTGCCAAAGAAATTGATGGAATCAATATCGATTGGTTCATTGGTCATACAACGTGAATCGGGAGATAATTATATCTTAGTATCAAATTCTTCAAGCCAGGTTTCCTTAGTTGAACTACCGGCCCCTACGTGGTTGGCTTGGATAATTTTGCTAAGGACAAAATTGAAAGAGAGACTATATCCCACCACAAGAATAACCTCTTTCATCACTTTCTTGTTTTTCAAGTATTGAACAATACACGCTTTGGATGTGTCGAGCCTAACAACGTTTACTAGTTTTATGAACTGAGGGAGTGGGTTGTTGAGAGTGCTAGGTCGTAATGCCAGTTCTTTGATCTTTCCTTCTTTGATAAGGTTCTTAATGGCATTCAGGAGAGCTTTTGGTGTGGTGGCCAAGGGTTACATGGTAGCCACAGAAATTACGAACATCTTCAGGTTTGGGAGGGGAATAAGGAACCAGGTTGTCAAGTAACTTAATCTTCCTTAGTTTGCTAAATAGGAAAGGATAAGGAATCCTTCTAGGGAGAGATCCTAAAATTCTCCCCTTGAGTTAACTAGACTGCGGCTATATTAATTTCGATGGCTAAGGCTACCTTAGCTTTTGGTGCAGCTAGTGCTGGTATGGAGGGTTCATATTGGTCCTAGTGAGGGTCTAAATAAGGTCAGAGGGGGTTGAATGACCTTTTTCCCGGAAATAGGCAGACTTTAAAAAGTCTTGCGTAGCATGTTTGATTATGTTCCGAATATGATGGATCTGGATGATCCATATATGGAATGTTATGCAATAATGTAAAGAGTAAGAAAATCAAACATAGTAATTTGATATTGGTTCAGCCCCGCCTACTCTAGTCCTTAGAGTTTCCTTCCTTAGACCTTTTCTACTAGTGAATTCCTTTCCAACTGGCAGAAATTAAGCCTTACAATTTATCTCTGAATGGTAACTCCTTCATGATGTAGGATATACCACTAGAAGCACCAACTCCTAGTTGAGTCCTCTTGTCTTTAGTAGGATGTAACACTTAGATTTCTACCCAAACCTAAGCTGAGTTGTACAGGGAGATCTCACTTAAAGTACCAACTCTAAGCTATATACCAATCTTAGTACTCACCCAAGTATGAGATTTTACACTTTGTTTTTCTCAAAGATTTTAGTTTTAGAGTTCCTAGAGTTTATAACTCACTTGGGAATCCTTAGAAATAGATTTGGAATGGTTTAAGTCTTAGAGGGATTATGTCAGTAATTGCAATACGAATTCTCTTCTATATGCTCTCTCAAAACAACCAGCACCTTCTCAACTTGTGAAGCTTTCCTTTTATGGGCTTGCAACATAAATATAGACATTGTGGGTTGTTGAGGTTGAATTAAATCTTCACCGTTAATCAGGTAAATATGTCACTTTCAGAGCCATTGATCAATCCATTAGACTACGTAAGTGTCCCATTTGAATCCTTGGGATTGAGGCTGAGAAGTTGTCAGTGATCATTTTCCTTGTATTTTAGTGATTCACCAACTTTTACACCAGTGTGCAAGCTCCACGTGCCATTCTTATTGGTCTAGGTACGAAAGGTTGTTACCTTTTCTCTTTCCTGTCTCAGTCCTTCATCCTTTTCTAAAAAGCTTGCTAGCTGTCATTTTTGTCTTTCATATAAGGAAAGGATCATTGACTTGTAGACCAAAAGGTGGAGGGAAAAGTTATTTTTGAAACTTTTCCCTTTGTCTTTTAATTGTTTCTTTCAGATGACTTTAGTCTTGATATATCTGGATGCTATTCAATCAGTCTTATCTGGATGTTGTTTTGGACGGTTCAAAGTTTGTTTGCTTTCCAAACTTTAATCGGATGCTTCCATTATATCCTTAGCTACTTGTAGTCTTCAATGAGTGTCCTGATAACTTGATTTGGACCAGATGCCTCCACTTTTGATTTAAGGAGGTCACAAAATTTGTTCCTTAATATTTTATTTCTAGTTTTTTTTTCAAACCTGATCCAGATTGTTCTAGAATTTAATGCTTTCGGATCATTGTTTTCCAACAATCTCCCACTAAGCACATGGAAAAAGGGTTTTATGATCTAAGTATGATTCTTGATACTTAGTGTGAGCACGGGATTTTACAGTCCCTCTCGCGAGACGATGGTGGCGTATATCCAATTTTATTCCTCATGATAAAAATTCTTTTTTAGAATTTTTATTATCGATATAAAATTCTCTCTGAATTTTATTTTCAGAAAAATTTAATTCGGCTTATCCGATAATGCGTCTGCGGATAGCTCGAACCGATGTTTTGCATCCAAAAATTAATTTGGTCCTAAATACCCTAAAATATTCAAAAATAACCCAAATCACCCAAAAATCCCATCTAAACCCATTTTTAGGCGGAGTCAACACCTTTTTTCTAGCTTTTTAGGCTAGGCCATGCTTACTTTTCAGACCTGGTAGAGGTTGATGCTGCCAGTGGCATCAGTTATACCGCTGGCTGTATCATCCATGCCGCCGCCGCTGGCCTAATTTTTGTAGGCAGACAGCTTTTGCAGAAATTGGCTCGATACCTGCCAGATAATTGATCAAAGTCAATTTCCACCGGATTTTAGCCTATATAAGCAGCTATTTTAGCTAAAATAAAGGTTCAACACATTCACCGCTTAAAATCTTAAGAAGATTTTGAGCCATTTTAGCTAGTTCTAGTGGGATAAGATATAGAAAAGGTAAGAAAAGAGGATTTAGTCCTTCTTTTCTTGGTTTTTCTTAACTGAACTCTTTGAAATTTAGGTGAATTTTAGGTTTAGAAATCACTACAATAGGATTTAGAGACTTAAATCACCCCTTTACTTCCTAAATCATCATTTGAGCTCCTTGGAGGTGTCATTTCGATCACGAACAGGTGCATTCACGGCCTAGAGGTAAAAATTCTAAGTCTCATAGCTCTTTGGCTTTCATTTTACTTATTTGTTGTGTTTATTTGCTGTTTTGTACTTAATTTTGGGTTTTCAGCCGCTTTTCGGTCGTTAACTGCTACTGTTGCAAGAACGTGAAGCCGTCGGAGACACTTGAAGCCGCTGGCAGTATCATTCATCTCACCAGCGACATCATTGATACTGTCAGGGGCTTCATTTGTCCCTAATGGCTCTATTTTCTTGCAGGACCCTTTCTTCATGGTATCCAAAATGTTATGCAGCTTACTGGGAGCGGGCAGACGCTTTTGTCAGGTCTAGTTGTGAACATGAAGTGTGATGTGTGGGGCGCGATTCGTTGTAGTTTGATGAAACCGCGGTGTTTAGTTTAGTTTGAGAAAATCCAGTTCGCTAAGATGCGTGTGGCTCTCTAGGCAAAAAAAGTGATATATATTGAGAAATATATTTACACATTTTATTGAGAAAGGATATTTTAAAAATAAAGCATTTTTACTTCATTTAAAAATAAAATAGAGTTGCCACCCGGTTCAGCTCCACCAGGAATTATGGTACATTGATCCAAAGTGGGATTTTTGTACCAAAAAGAGAATGAGATTCTGAGTTCGAAAATGACAGTTAGTCATATTATTCAAATTGTTTGGATTCACTTTGGAATTTTGGAATTTATGGTAATTTCTGCATTACAGCGGCTTTATTTAAGAATAAAATTCAAGAAATAAAACGGACATTATAACGGCATAATAAATTGATGTTTTCTATCGAATTTACGGCAGAGTGACGGTATCACTTAGGTCTGGGCCCGAAAACTCGAACAGAGTTTCCTCACATTCTAGTTGTTTATCCGTGCCTGCGAGCTTATTCACACATATTATAATTTAAGTGGCACCAATGGCTCACTTAACCAGAGAAATGGAATGCATTGTGCAATAATAAAATAATGGAAATGGATTTTAAAGTTGGGCTTAGAGCCAATTACCCTCAGTTTACCTTTTCATTAGTCCAGGATGACTTAACAGCCGGTGCGGGACTGAAGTTGTCAAAGGTTGTGATTTTGTCAGAAAATAGATTTAACCCAAGTTATGGCTATAATCTTGGATTATTTCTAAAGGAAAATGCCGGGTTTTTGAGAGATTGAGTTGTTTTTAGACCAAAGAACACTGTGAGATCTAGATCTAAAAAGATCAGAAAACGAGCTTATACCAAATGTCGGTGATAGAACTCGGATCTAGGATTATTTTGATAGAGTTTCAAGGCTTTTGGGATTCCCGGAACAGAAAAAGGATATAAAAGTAATTTTGGATTTTACAAATTTTTTCCGTCTCTTCCAAATGAGGGGGTGCACCCCTTTATATAGAGGGTTGGTAAATAGCCGGTGGGCCATTTACATGGGTAAATAGCTGACGAGCTATTTACCACTCTAACAAGATTTTACCCGGATCTCGTAAATCCTGGGCGCTATCTTGGTAAGATTTGATTTTTTTTACTGTAGATAGGTAAATAGCAGGCGGGATGATTACCCATGTTTGACCAAACTTTGACTTTTTAATTTTTCAGTAGGAAATGCTAAATCGGAGCTTCCTTAGAATGTGTATTGTTGAATTTTGGATTTCGGATCATAATTCGGTCCTTTTTGGCTCTTTTGTCAGATCACTGAACGAAATAGGCATTATTCCTCATCGGGCCAAAATGGGCTTGTGCTAACAGTTTGCCCCTCACATATATAAATTTCAAGCTAGAAATTTTAACATATGCGAAACAAACAAAACGTTGTGTGTGGAATGCAATGAGTTAAAATATTTTTAATCGACTAATTTTGAAATAAAATGTATTTTGCCCTTTTGACTAAAAATTTATTAATGAGTTGCATGAGTTTAAAAACTGACTGGGGGTCGAAAAAAATGTTTTGGATGGTTAATGCATGCATGATTGTGTAGAAATAGCTTTTAGGTCCGCTCATTTTGGAAACGATGTAACAGATGGATGAAAAAAATGTAACTTTTGCAAACACACGTAATTAATCGGCTGGCTAATTACCAACGGGCTATAAAAATAGTAGTTTGGCTCCCATTTTCTTCACACCAACAATTTTCTCTTCTTCCTCTTTGCTTTTTTTGCTTTTATCTTCCGATTTTGGATTTTGATAGCTCTGACTTGCTTCGATTTCTATCTTTACAGGTGCCTATTGCCGATAGTATCTCCGACTGGAGTGTATGCAGGGACTGCAGTAGTTGATGATGAACATAAACTCTAACATGCTGGATATTTGCTATTTTATTATGTTAATGACGATGCATGGAATGTTATGAAATGCATTTGAATGACTTATGTCAAATCATTGCAGCTGGAGATCCGGCGGCTTCGGGTTTAGTTAGGGATGCTTTAGGTGGATGACCCGCAGCAGCAGCCGCATCAGAGACAAGGTAATCCTTTCGGATTCTTCCTGTAGGGTGATTAGCTAGGATTTTTTTCTTTTGTTGTTCTTTTTTCTTTGGGCCGTTCGTAGTGCCTCTTTTGTATGAACACATTTTTGCTTATAAATAAAATTTCTTTTATCCTTTTGCTTTGTGTTTTCCTTTCATAGTTGGTCGAGCTTATCAAGGTAATCTGCCAGATGTTGGCAGATTGCCCCATAAACTACATATAGCAAACTGCTACCCTTGTGAAATTTTTTCATGGAGGACTATATCAGTTTTCGCGCAAATTTGAATGTTTATTTGAAGAACTCCGATGGTTGGGACTGTCTCAGGGTTTGTTGTTTGGCACCCATGAAGGATCATTGTCGCATCCTTGTCAAAGGTAATGTGATCCAAGCTACTTTCAGGTTCTGGGATCCTATTGATAGCGTGTTTTGGTTCGGGGATCACGAGTTATGCCTCTTGTATGAGGAGTTTTGCGGGCTCCTTTGGTCTTTCACTGATATGCCTCCAGTCATTCTGATGCATCGTCCTGAATTTTCTAATTTATTATTGAATCGTTTTTAGCTTTGACTATTTAACAGGCTCTGATTGATCTGTGACGAGGGCTTGAGGTTGGATGTGGCATTTGACATAGTCAGGGGTCTTTGTTCTGACGACGCGAGCTGACTGCTATTGATGTGCTTGCTTCTGTTGGGAGTTTTTCTCTGTGAAGTCCCGTCTTTGGTCTATAACTTTGCATTTTTGAGTATTGTTGATCAGATGTTGGAGGGGAAGTCTCTTATTGTAGTGAGCTTAGCCGAAACACTAATTTTCGTGCCTTCTTCCCGAAATGGGACCAAAGCTACTACTAGGGGCAATAGACTCCTTCAAGTAACCTTTATTTGAGCCCTTCTTTTTGCATGAGCCGCCCTTTCAGGTTTTCAACTCATCAAGCTTGCCTTAATTTTTGCCTGGACCACCTTTCAGGTTTCCGATCTAGTAGGCTATTTTTTTTGTCTTTTTTTTTCATTTTCGTATTGATTTTTTCTTTTTGTGCTTTCTCATGTAGCTTAGGCTCTAGGATAAGCTTTCTGTGATGTCTGTTCCTACGACCATGGATTATTATCTGAGGGCCTATTGGGAACGATGCTCTATAGTTCACATCGATAATCGTTCCCCCAAAGATTTCACCATTAAAGAGTGGGTCAATTTTATGGGTAGCCGAGCTGTTGAGGATATCCGTTGGGTTTGCCCTTTATGGGGAATCACTCATATGACTACCGACATTGCTAGAGATAGCATGGTCCTCATTGGCCTGTCCAAAATCATCACTTATTCTCTCGATCGCCTGTTCAAGCAGTTTGGTCGATCTTAGGGCTTTTTTCTATCCCTGTGCACTCTCAATGGCCCGGAGCTTTCCTATACTCAGGTCTATTGCCATGACGTGAGATGGTTTAGTAGCACTCAGGTGGAGATAAACTACACTACCCCCTTTAACGTCCATCCTTTTGAGCCTTATCACATCTGGGTTGCGAGTGTTCATAGACTAGCTACCCTCGAGGAGAGGCTTCATGAGACTAGGAGGCTTTGAAACTTCCTTAGGGTTTAATGGGCCTGCCATTACCTTTCTTTTGTCTTTATGGGAGAGTAAAGGCATCAGGCCTCGTCATTTGTCGTTTCTATTTTTATTTGTAATGCACCTTTATGTGTAATGAAGATGAAATGATGTTGTTTGGATGCATGTTTTATTGAACAATTCATAGTTTCCATTTAATGCACTCATGCAGTATTTTTAACGTGAAAATGTTACTATAAAAGATATTATTTATCACGGAGCACTAGTGGTATTTACTTCCAAGAAATGTCCGCCGTTGCCCAAGGCTCCAAACAGATTTTATGCAAGGCTCCACTCTTTTATTTTTTAGTCTTTATTTTTGCTCAAGAGCCCTTACTAGCACTTGACAGACTTTATTATTATTGTTGTATCATTTTTTTACATGAGATAGAGCTTCAACTTGTCGCGATTGATCGGATTCATGAATTCGTTCCCGTCAAAATTTGAGATCTTCACTGCCCCTTTACTGAGAATCTTCTTTACCATGTATGGTCCTCCCCAGTTTGGCTAGAATTTCCCTCGAGCATCTGTGTGTGTCTTACAAGATTGCTTCAAGACTAAATCGCCCATCTTTAAAGGTTGATTCTGCCCCTTAACTTTGCGATTGTAAGCTCTGGCCATATGCTGTTGGTACAATTGTAGACTTTCCAATGTGACTAATCGCTTTTCATCGATCAAGGTCAGTTCTTTATGCCATGCCTTTGCCCATTTGTCCTCGAGAAGTCTGGCTTTAAGGGCTATGTGTAAGGATTTGATTTCCATTTTGACGGGCAATACCTCCTCTATCCCATAGATAAAGGAAAAAGGAGTTTGACCCGTAGGAGTCTTGACACTGGTTCTATATCCCCACAAGGCATAGGGTAAATGATCAGTCCAATCTTGGTAGTTGGAAATCATCTTGGAGAGGATTTTCTTGATTGCCTTATTAGCTGCTTCTACAGCTCTGTTGGCTTAAGAGCGATAAGTAGAAGAGCGATGATGCTCAATTTCGTGCTTTTCAATAAGACCAGCTACTTCTCCTTGGAACTGCACACCATTGTCACTCACCACATGATGAGGGATGCCATATCTGATGAAGATGTGCCCCTGAATAAATCAAGCCACTTTCTTAGCCATGATGCTTGTGTATGATTTCGCTTCATCCCACTTGGAATAGCAATCAACCGCTACTATAATGAAGTGGTGACCGTTTGTCGAAGGACTTATTTCACTAATGATGTCGATGCCCCAGGCTAAGAATGGCCAAGGCATTATTAAGCTTTGTAGCGTTGTTGGAGGTAAGTGGCTCATATCCCCATATATCTGACAAGCACGGCATGTCTTTGCTTCTCTAGTACAATTAGCTAGCATGGTTAGCCAAAAGTATCCTATTCTTTGGATCTTCTTCGCCATCATGACACCGTTCATGTGTGGACTGCAATCTCCCGAATGTACCTCTTTCATTACCCTTTTAGCTTCCTGTTGGGCTAGACATTTTAACAATAGGCCATCAGAGGACCTCTTGAACAGGTCTCCTTTAACCAGGAAGAATTGCACAGCGAGCTTTCTTAATGTATATCTATTGGAATCCGTAGCCTCAGCTAGGAATTCACCATTTTCAAGGAACTTGACAATGTCAGAATACCACAGGGTTTCTTCCTCTGCAATGTCTCCTATTATTCGAACTTAGTAGGGAGATTAGGTCATTTCTATGATAAGAGGTCTAATTGGCTACTTTTGGTGCCCTTCCCACATGGGGGCTAAAGTGGCCAGTGCATCCGCCATCTGATTTTTCTCGCAAGGCATCTAACTAAATTCTCATTCGTTGACCATCGTAGCTTTTCTCCACATAGCTTCTAATTAAGGCCTAAGGGATTCTACCTTTAGTTCCCAGTTCCTGGTAATATGCTTGATGACTAAAGCTGAGTCGCTAATAATTTTGACTTTGACCGCTCTAAGAGTGATCAGGGCAGACATTCTAAATAAACAGGCTTCATGCTCTGCCCCATTATTTGTGGTGGGAACTTCTAAGCATTTTAACAAGGGTATGAGTGCTCTTCTGGCATAAAGATGATAACTCCCAAACTGAATCCTCATTTATTGACGGCGCCATTGAAGAACATGATCCATCTTTTGAGGTTTTCTGCAGTGGCTGCAAGACATTCGTCAGGAAATTCTAGTTTTTCCTGTGCTCCTTCCTTAAGTGGTTGATTTACCAGGAACTCGACCACCGCTCTACCTTTGATAGTTTTCTTTGTCACATACTTAATATTGAATTCTAACAGTAGCAAGAGCCACCTTGCCAGTTTCCCAGTTAGTGAGGGAGCCTGACATAACTACAAAAATTGGATTTTGTATGATTGGAAGTAATGTCTGAGCTTTCTGGTGAGCCAGACCATGGCAGAACAAGGCTTTTCCACGATGGTGTATCGGGTCATAAACTCTAGCAATTTTTTTCTGAGGTAATAAACCATGTGTTCCCTCTTATCTTCATGTTCTTGAACTAGCATGGCTCCCACAAATGTTTTTTCTACTACCAAGTAGAGAATGAGTGGTTTTTCGAGGATCGACGACTTCAGTACTGGAGGGTTCATTAGATAAGCTTTAATTTTATCAAGGGCTTCCTGACATTGGTCATTCCACTCTATTGGCTGTTATTTTCTCAAGAGTTTGAAGATAGGCTCACATGTAGTGGTCAGTCATTCTATAAAGCGACTGATGTACCATATGGATCCTAAGAAATTCCTTACTTCTTTCTCGATTTTTAGCACGGCCATTTCCCTGATAGCATTGTCTTTGTCGGGATCCATTTCTATGCCCCTTTAGATAACAACGTGCCTTAGTAATTTACCTGATGTGACACCGAATATGCATTTCTTTGGGTTCAAATGGAGGTTGTACTTCTCAATCCTTGTAAGGAATCGTTCTAGCACCGTCAAATGTTCTTCGGGTGTAATGGATTTCACAAGCATGTCATCTACATAGACCTTGACCTCTTTATGGATCAAGTCATGTAGCAAGGTCATGACTGATTGCTGATAGGTTGCCCCTGCGTTCTTGAGTTCGAAAGGCATTACTCTAAAACAATAAGTTCCTCACTCTGAGATGAAAGCAGCTTCGAACTTATCTACTAAGTTTATGAGGATATGGTGGTATCCTAAGAATCCTTCGATAAATGAATACATGGCCGCTCTTGCCGCATTGTCTACTAGGACATTGATGTGTGGTAGCGGGAAATCATCCTTAGGGGTAGCCTTATTCAAATCCTTAAAGTCGACGCAAACTCAAACATCGTCATTCTTTTTGGGTACAGGGACTACATTGGATAGCCAAGTGGGATACTTGACAACTTTGACAAAATTTGCCTTGATTTTTTTTGCCACATTTGCCTTAACTTTTTCGGCCCACTCTGGGCTCATTCTTCTCATCTTTTGCTTTATCGGTTGGATATTTGGGTCTGTAGGGATCTTGTGCTCGAGGATGTACCGATCAAGTCTAGGCATATCCTTATGAGACCAAGCAAAGGCTAAAACGTGGTTTTTTAGTACTTTTATCAATTCTCTCTCTTGTTCAATGGGCAATTGATTGGAAATGTATACCACTTTTCGATCATCTTCTGTGTTTAAATTAATGCCTTTTGTAATATCGTTATTAATGTTAAAAATGCTAGATGAATGCTGGAATAGATGCATGGAATCATAATCAGAAACACAATCCAAATAAACAAAGTTCTTCATCTTATTATCATCATAAAGTACATTATTCATTTTAAACATGCTAGAAATGGAAACGAGTGACTCATCCTGATCGATGGGGTCTGGCTCCATTGTAAATGATTCTCCTATGGCAGCTAGCTTTAGCAGGATATGCTCATCGTCCTCCTTATGTACCTTGGCTTTGCCCCTCGTAGTCATGACCATATCCATGATGGCTTGGTTTAAGCTACCTCCCCTCCTCCTTGCTTCCTCCACTAACTTAAGTTGTGCCTGAAGGTGCTTGGTTAGGGTGTCGAGGATTTCTTCCCCTTGACTCAGCTTCTTGATCTTTTTCGGGTGTACCTATTGGTCATTCTTGGTCTGATCCGGCATTGCCCCTACATCTGGCTGACAACTAGCCTTCTTTATATAGGTTATAAAGCTTTTGCCATTTTTGCCATAGTTGACTATGTCTGAGAAAATTTTGAATCTCAGAACGGTCTTCCCTAAATGAGTGACAGGCTCGGGGGTTCCTTTACAGGGTTATTGTAGCTTGTTTTTAAAGATTGTCTTATGAATAACTCTTCGAGAGCCTGTGTAACTGAGTCCCATGGGCTTACATTCTCCTGCCCCTATATTAAAGGTGGGCATTCCCTGATCATAGGCACCTAACCCTTTTCTAGGGGTGTGGTGCTTTTGCATATATCCCTGAATCCATGGGCCCCACTGCACTTCCGACTGCTTGCTGGCCTCTTTGCCAATTTTGGCTGTGGTAAACCCTTTCATGTTGCTTTCTTCCATCTTTAGTGCTGCTATAACTGAGGCTTTGTCAGCTTCCAGGGTAATAATCTTTCCATGAAAAGGGATTTTGATCTTCTAGTGTAGGGTGGATGGGACTCCTCCCCAAGCATGGAACCATGGTCTCCCAAGTAGCATAGAGAATGTTATCGAGATATCTATGACCGTGAAGAGTACTATAGATAAGATTTCGCTGATAGTGACTTTAGCTTAGAACGTGTTGATGACGGTCCTTCTAGAGTTATCATAAGCTTTGATGATTGTTGTGGATTTCTTTAGGTCCTTCTCAGCCAGTCCTAGGATTATCATAATATCCTTAGGACAAACATTTAGTGCTGAGCCATCATCGATCATTATACAGGGCATGACACACCTGAAGACACTAGCTTTCAAATAGAGAGCCTTGTTGCGGCGAATGCCTTCATTAGGTAGATCCAAGCTTGAAAAGACAATGTCGGGGATAACAGTGCTAGTCTCGTTATTGAGTAGTGCACAGACCTGTTCTGGGGATGCTAGAGGAGATATCTCAATTTCTATTAGCTTTTTAATGATAGCAAGCCCGTGTTCTTTGGAGCCCCAAAGTTGGTCCCAGATACTCATCTGAGTTGTCGTGCCCTTCAATTGATCCATAATAGGGCTCTTTACCCATCCTAAGAACTTAATAAAGGTAGGAGGCATTAGGGGCTTAGTTCTCGATACAGCTATGGTTAATGATCCACTGACCTTTCCTCCTTTGGTGATAGGACTGACCACCTGGATTGGCGAGTTTGTCATTTCAAAGACCTCATACTCGTCGAAATCCTCATCAAAGGGTATCTCTCCCAAGTTAATTGGCTTGTTTACATAAGCTGGTGCCTTGGCGGCGAAGGGCCATTGCATGAAGGGAACCTTCTCAGGCTGGTTTTCTGGAACAGTGGGGTTCTCTTGTAGGATTTAGCACATGATGGGATTGGGTTCCTGTCTGATTATATGGATGGATGAGGAGGCTCCGTCAGATGGTTCTCCTTGATCAAACAAGCCTGGCGCATTGTCATAGGCAATTTGCTTGTCTTTATTCCTATTTATGTACCATGGGTATTCTTTGGCTGATTCATTGATGTTGGACAAATGGCATTAGTTGCTTTCCATTCTCGGTACCGCAAAGGGTACCCGTGATTGTCTAGTTCAAGGGTTGAGCTTTTTGGTGGGTCGACCCATGTGAAGTAATCAATGAATTGCTTAGATAGAACATTTTAGAACGACTTTTGGTAAAATGTCAGCCCTTCATACCAAATGACTACCTTTTCTCGGAGAGTCCAGTGGAACTTCTCGGGCCAGTGGGCATAGTAAATGTACCCATGATTGATCATTTGCACGAATTCACGGATGTGAGGGCATGGCCTTGTGCTTCAGTCATAGAATATGGGGTAAACTTCCCCCAGATCCGGGTTTTGAATGCAATAACCAGCCCAGGCTAGTTCATTCTCAACGCGAATCCTTTCCATGATCCATTCATGGGATGATTCTTGCCCCTCTTCTCGAATCATGTTAACGATATGTTTACTATCCAATTGAAGTCTGTAAAGTCTCTGGAATCATCACTTACTATAGACCATAAGGCACCAGGGGAGTCATGCTCTAAAGAAGAGGCGTCGCTCTCGGTACCATCATAATCAACATCATGCCATTGGGGAAGGGAGCCTCATTCTCGAAATCTCCTGGTAAGTGATTTAGCTCATCATTTGAGAAAGTCTCTGATTCATACCCTAAGTTATCCACTTCGCTTTCATCTTCATGATCTAATTCATTAAAGTCAACAAAATTCTTCCACCTCTTCATCCGAATCTTTGAAAGGTTCTGGTTCAAAGATCCAGTTCAGTGTGTGCTAAGCTGGGATATCATTATCAGAATCTTTTTCTGGATCCTCTTCGGGGTCCTCCTCAGGATCTTCTTCGACATCTTCCTCAGGATCTTCCTAAGGATCTTCCTCAGGATACTCTTCTGGGTTTTCTTCTACCACATATGGCTCAACTTCGACCCCTTCTGTGGCTATACAAAATTCTGATATCATGGTTTAAATGCTGGCAAATGTTTCCTCCATATGGATGAAATTTTGTAATGTTGGTATGGATTTCCTAAAATGGGTCCCGTGGTCCTTCATCTAAATTTAGGTTAAGATACCTTTACTGGTCTTCGTGTCCCATCCCTGTTCGAGATTATATAGTTCTTGGATTTTTTATTTTGCGGTCCCAGAAGAACTCCCGAATTCAAACAAACTTGTCCCAATATAGTACGGACTCATGTAATCCAGATGGGTGTACATGGGAGGTTGTAGAGGAGGGATATCTTACCAGCCAGCATTATTTCGGTCTACCTATGGCGCCAACCACAAACAAAGCTCATCCGTGTATGGCTGAGATGCCTTGAAGGGGTGGAGGAAAGATCTCTCCATAAAGCACCAGTTCCAACGTCCTTCCAGTGGCATGGCATCATACTAATTCATGGTCGAGCCTTCTAAGAATCAGGGAAATTATAGTGCCAAATCCATCATGGCTATTCCTCATTTGTACATAAACTAGAGAAATTCCTCTATATGTTCATTTGGATACGAGTCTCCGCGGTATACGAGCTACAGCGGTACAAGATATTGATCTAGCCCTTCTCTCCTCATTCTTAGGACATAGTGGTCTACCATGTAGATGATATCCATGTTATCAAAGATCATGTTGTCCCCCCATCCAGGGTCATGTTAGAAGTTGTCTGTCATATTGATACCGTATTCATCGGATTCCACATGAACACCGATGGCATTTACGGTAGCTTGGAAGTTTGGCAGCAGATTAGTCTTAGTGCTTGGCTTCTTCTTAGGCTCTTTCATTCATCCATCGGCTATCATCTGCTGTAGATCTTTTAGTAGCCAAGCGTATTTGTTAGTGCGGTGCCCCTTGTCATATGATAACCACAGAAGTTGTCCCTGTCTACCGCTATAGGCGGAGTGAAGGGCTTAACGCTCTGGAGTTGGTTGGACTTCCTTAGCTTGGTGAATATCTAGGATAGTGATTCCACCTATGGAGAGATGGACTGGGGAGTCTGTACTCGGGTAACTGCTGCCACTTTAGGGGCTGCTTTCGAGGATTCGGAGGTGCCTTTCTCCTCATATAGAGGTTTAGTATAAGCTTGCTATTCTTGCTTCTTTGCTTAATCTTCTTCTTTTTATTTTTCAAGCCTCTTGGCATAGTCCACCACATCATTGAAAGTGTCAAATCGTTTCATCTTCATTTCGTCCCAATATTTTAGGCTAGAGCCTTCGACAAGCTTTACTATCAGGGCATCTTAGTCAAGTGCCCCAGTTACAAGGACTCAAACAGCCATCCACCTTAGATAGAACTCTTTGAAGGACTCGTTCAGCCATTGCCTAATCCTTTTGAGATCTTGCAGAGTAGTCTTGACCTTCAGATTAAAGGCATAGTTTTCAAGGAATGTAGAGCATAGCTTTTTCTAATCAGACTTCACATTGGTCGGTAGTCTCATGTTCCACTCGGAGGCGGGTGCACGAAGAGTTGCTTGAAATAGATTGACTATATGAACCTTATGAATGTTCATGCTTGTCATAATTCAAAGATATCCCTCCACATGTGTGTGGGGAGGTCTAGTGCCAAATATATGGCCATATAGGGCATCACAAAGTTAGCTGGAAGGGCTTCTGACTCCTTAGGTAGGAATCAATCAATATCCATATATTGCTCTACAGACGGAGGAGCAAATTTATCCTTCATCGGAGATAGTTTTGCCATTTTTGCTTTGAGCGCTGCTATTTTGGTCTCTTGTTCTTGGGTTTTCTAAGCACCAGCAGCGCTCAGCCTTTCCCAAATGTCGTGAAATTTTAGGGCATCCATAATCCTCCTAAGGGACTGACCAACTGAATCATCGTCTGACATCACAGTTTTGGGTTCTAAATCAGAGAAGAATCCAGCCAAAGATTTGATCGGTGGTGGGGGTGTGACTTTTTGACTGCTTGTGATCATCTCAACCTATTTCTCTCTCACTACCAACCTGAAAGCGTAAGAGATCAAGTGTTAGTAAATGTGTTGGATATGGCTCTAGGCCTTTCTCACCTTGTCTGTGAACGAATGAATGAATGTATGAGTGATCAATTGCGTGGATGAATAATGGAGATGTACAATCAAAATAAAAGGTCTAGACATATGCCAATTGCTCGAGAAGGAATTGACAACTTGCAATATTCAAGGAATGTCGCAAGTGGACTGGTCAAAGACCAAGGGCCTGAGTTAGATCAGACTAGAAAGCCCGAGGGTGAATTGACTCATTGGTAAAAATTGGGTCGACTCATTAGTCCAAAGGGTGAGATGACACTAGGGTCACTCAAAGGGTTTTGACTCATTGGTCCAAGGGTTGAGGTGATACTAGGGTCACTCAGAGGGGCTTTGACTCATTGGTCCAAGGGGTGAGCTGACACTAGGGTCACTCTAAGGGTTTTGACTCATTGGTCCAAGGTGTGAGTTGACATTAGGGTCACTCGAAGGGTTTTAACTCATTGGTCCAAGTGGTGAGCTAACACTAGGGTCACTCAAAGGGTCCAAGGCGTGAGCTGACACTAGGGTCACTTAGAGGGGTTTTAACTCATTACTTCAAGGGGTGAGCTGACACTAGGGTCACTCAAAGGGTTTTGACTCATTGGTCTAAGAGGTGACCTGACACTAGGGTCACTCAAAAAGTTTTGACTCATTGGTCTAAGGGGTGAGCTGATACTAGGGTCGCTCAAAAGGTTTTGACTCATTGGTCCAAGGTGTGAGCTAACACTGGGGTCACTCGAAGGGTTTTGGCTCAGTGGTCCAACGGGTGACCTAACACTAGGGTCACCCAAAAGGTTTTGACTCATTAGTCTAAGGGGTGAGCTGACACTAGGGTCACTCAACGGGGTTTTGACTCATTAGTCCAAGGTGTGAGCTGACCCTGGGGTCACTCAAAGGGTTTTGCCTCATTAGTCCAAGGGGTGAGCTGACACTAGGGTCACTCAAAGGGTTTTGACTCATTAGTCTAAGGGGTGAGCTGACACTAGGGTCACTCAAAAGGTTTTGACTCATTGGTCCATAGGGTGAGCTGACACTAGGGTAACCCGAAGGGTTTTGACTCATTGATCTAAGGTGTGAGCTGACACTGGGGTCACTCAAAGGGTTTTGACTCATTGGTCCGAGGGGTAAGCTGACACTTGGGTCACTCAAAAGGTTTTTTTTTCTTTGTCTTTTGGCTCATGGGTGGAACCTAGGTTGATTTACTGGTCTCGATTATTTTGGCTCACAGATCAAGCCTAGGTGGACTCACTGGTCTCAATTATTTCGGCTCATGGGTCGAGCCTAGGTGGACTCACTAGTCTCGGTTCATTTTCAGCTCATGGGTAGAGCCTAGGTGGACTCACTAGTCTTAATTATTTCGGCTCACAGGTTGAGCCTAGGCTGACTCACTGGTCTCGGTTCATAAAAAGAGATGCCACACACAAATGTTATGGCTGCATAAAAATGTGGTTAGTTTACACACAATCATGATGTTTATGATGTCTGTTTTTAGTTTGTTTATATTTAATAAACCTACACATGTAGCAAACGGTTATATCGTGCCTACCGCCCTTTAAACTCCACTGGGTTACTTTCCTTTGAAGTCAACGGGGGACTTAACGAAGCCTGCTTACGTGCACTCAAGGTTTCTGGGTAGACCTATGAGAAAGTGTCAACGGTTCATCTATATGCGGGTTTGGGTCTCAAGATTGGGTGCGATTTAGGGTACCCTGCGCCTTTGTGTACCGAGTCCCAGTGGCCCTAAGCAAACCAAAGGAAGCTTTTTCGCATATAATATACACAGGTAGTCTTGCCCTTAACGAACGAGGTCCTCGTACATTATGCAAGGGGTGTGATCTGATCCATACCCCTTAAGCCCTAAGCCAACTTGGAGATACATCACAAAAAGACACCTAAATTGTTTTAGGGGTAAAGGATACAGATGCTATGCAGTCCTAAAATTTGTGTAATGCTGAAATTACGACATATTCCATGATTCCAAAATTTAATTTGAATAATATTTTAATTATCATGTCAAAAAGAATTTTTATAAAAATTGGGTTTTTATAAAAAATAATATCCAAAGGAGTCGCCACTGTGAGCGGGCGGATGCTTTCATCAGGTTTGGTTGTGCACATGGAGTGCAGAGTGGGGGGCGCAATTTGGTGCAGTTTGAGGAAACTGCGGTGTTTGGTTTGGTTTGAGAAAATCCAGTTCACATAGATGTGTGTGGCTCTATAGGCCAAAAATGTGGTTATATTGAGAAATATATTTACACATTTTATTGAGAAAGGATATTTTAAAAATAAAGCATTTTTACATTATTTAAAAATAAAATACAGTCGCCACTCAGTTCATCTCCACCGGGAATTGTGGTATACTGATCCAAATTGGGATTTTTATACCGAAAAGAGAATGAGATTCTAAGTTTGGACATGATAGTTACTCATATTGTTCAAATTGTTTGGATTAATTTTGGAATTTTGTAATTTCTGGTAATTTCTGCATTACAATAGCTTTATTTAAGAATAAAATTCAAGAAATAAAACGGACATTATAACGACATAATAAATTGATGTTTTCTATCAAATTTTCGGTAGAGTGACGAAAGTGCTTGGGTCTGGGCCCGAAAACTCGAACAGATTTCCTCACATTCTTGATGTTTGTCCGTGCCTGCGAGCTTATTCACACATATTATAATTTAAGTGGCACCAGTGGCTCACTTAACCAGAGAAATGGAATGCAATGTGCAACAATAAAATAATGGAAATGGATTTTAAAGTTGGGCTTAGAGCCAATTACCCTCAGTTTACCTTATTGTTTGTCCAGGATGACTTGAGAGCCGATGCTAGACTGAAGTTGTTAAAGGTTGTGATTTTGTCGAAAAATAGATTTAACCCAAGTTATGGCTATAATCTTGGATTATTTCTAAAGGAAAGTACGAAGTTTTTGAGAGATTGAGTCATTTTTACACCGAAGATCACTACGAGATCTAGATCTAGAAAGACCGAAAAACAAGCTTATACCGAATGTTAGTGATAGAACTCGGATCTGGGATTATTTTGACAGAGTTTTGGGGCTTTTGGCATTCCTAGAACTGAAAAAGGACGTAAAAGTAATTTTGTATTTTACAAATTTTTTCTGTCTCTTCCAAATGAGGCCTTTATATAGAGGGTTGGTAAATAGCCTGCAAACCGTTTACACGGGTAAATATCCGGTGGGCTATTTACCACTCTGACAAGATTTTACCTGGATCCCGTAAATCATAGGCGTAATCTCGTTAAGATTTGATTTTTTTACTGTAGATTGGTAAATAGCCGGCGGGATGATTACCCATATTTGACCAAACTTTGACTTTTTGATTTTCAGTAGGAAATGCTAAATCGGAGCTTCCCTGGAGTGTGGATTTTTGAATTTCGGATTTTAGATCACAATTCTGTCCTTTTTTGCTCTTTTGTCTGATCACCAAACGAAATAGGCGTTATTCCTCATCGGGCCGAAACGGACCTGTGCTAATACTTGCTTATGTAAATGAAATCGCGAGTGGCATCATTGATGCTGCCGGAGGCTTCATTCATACCGCCGGCGGTATGAGATTCTGGACAGCTTCTTTATTTTCATCTTTGTTTCCAACCAAGTTTAATTTCCAAAGCTAGGATGTACAGTGCAACGATGGGAGTCCAGAACTCCCCGAAAACATACCTCACCCTATAACATGTGGTATTTTCACTAATAATTCGATTAAAATAACAATAGAGTCTAAAATATCGATAAAACAGGATTTTCTTGCAAACGCCATTCAAACACAATTTTTTGCCATCCAACCGGGCTCCGTAAAATTGTAAAATAAATATGTCATGTTCACACTAACTCGGGTTTTGTTTTGTCTAATAACTATGCATGCTACATGATATACCTCGTACAACGTGTTGTATCTTTGCTAACCATTTTATGCAGCTAGATTTAGGTTAGATGTATGTTAGGCCTTCGAGTATTTTATTTCCTATATAGAACAAATGTATAGCCATGTAATTGTTATTTCATTTTCCACACTTTCATTTGTTGGATAAGTATAATAATTTATTTATCGCTTTAGATGCTTGATGATGTGTTAACAACATATAATTGAAAACACAATAAATAGGGTGGATTAAAATTGAATAAAAAAAGAATGAAACTTTTAACTTGACCTAATGTAAAATAGATAACATCATCCAAACTCGAAATCTGTACTTAAGGTATGGTCGACCATCCGGTGGGAAAATCATACCAAAATTTCCCAGTTGAGATGAACCGGCTGGCGACTCTATTTTAAGTTTGAGATTTTGATCTCAAAACTTTTAAGTATTAACATGTGCAAAACCATTTTCCATTACAATCACAATCACATCACGCTCCATATATTTTCAAGGGATCGATCCTCCGGCCCAGCTTCGCAGCCGTCACGTAAAATGTCATCTGCTCATAGTGGTGACTCTGCTAGGGATCAATCTTTTTAAACTTGAAACTTAAAATTCTCAATAACTTTAAAAGATTTAGATGATGTATTGAAATCATTGGCAAAGTTAAAACTTCATTCTTTTTTTATAATGTTTTATCCTTACGCATGTAGATAGTTCGGTAATATTAGGATGCCCCATTTTACCCTAGAAGCTCATAAAAGTATCTCTCATGCCCTGATGGAATTGAGGATGCCTAGTGGGTGGATCACTCATTTTAACCAACACGTGAACTCCTGCGATCACACCTATTTGGGGAGTGGTTGAGTAACGTGGAATCAAGTTAAACGAGAACCTTCTATATCAACAACCCTATACCAAAGCCACGCTAGAAAAGCCTTAGCACTTCATTCCCTTGGGGCTACCAAAATAATAAAAAATAATTGGACGCACTTCTTTGCCATTTCCAGCGAAAAAGTTAACCTCCATCCTTTTCAAAGTGGCATTACGTGGGAGTCATAAGGTTGGAAGATGGACGTATTGTGTGTTATATGCTACATGCTCATGCATTAACCATGCATCAGATTCGAGAGCCAAAACCTAATCAACTTACCCTTACCAATCTCCACTCATGGAAGAGGTTTAGCAACATCCGTAGGACTTCTTTTGCACCTCCGTTGAGTCACAACAAATCACTTTATGTGATGAGAGGTACAAATGTGCCACGTATGTTGGAGGGATAAGACTTCGCATCATGACATCGACCCTTTGTATCACAGCCATCCTTGCAAGCATATCATGCATCGCTTCCTGAAACAAAAGGCATGCATATCATCCATATCATACGTAACCCACTGACAACATGGTCTAACCTAAGATTCCTAATTCTGAGCAATCTGCTTTTTGATCCGAGTCTTCGCAACCAACCATAGCTCTCCCTCATAATAATGATGACATTGCCCTACCCGAGGTGCAAATCAGTCCTACCCCTACCTTGGGGGTAGCTCCTCCACCATCTCTTGGCTCTGAAATCACCACTGCCATGGTCTAATTTATTCATTCAGATCTATTCTGAAACACTATTCAGGAACAGATTTAAGCAACTATTCAAGCTGCTATTAAATAAGCCCTGGAAAACAAGAACTTCGACCAGGTCACATAACGTTCGAACATGACACCCGCGCCTGTGGCTACTTGGCGATAGTCATCTATCCCCTAAGCCAGCGACCAGGTCATGCAATCTTTGGGCAGGACACCTAATGATGAAACACTCTTGCAATCATCTACTTACCATGGGCAAAGGGAAGGAGCCCAAGATTTAGTTCCTCCATCATTTTCCGGATCCTGCCATTGACGTTGGTCACTCCAGCACAATTTATGTTACCCACAGCCCGACACCTCCTCAGTACGACCAGGTCATGCAACCTCTAGGAATGACACCCAAGGTTGAAGCCTTCTTTTGCCAATTGATGGTAGCTAATTATGTCACAAAGAGAGGGAAGTCCAAACAAAGGAAGATCGGGTTTTCCAGAACCCCAACACACGGCCATAAAACACGTCCCCATCTCAAGCCAGAATGGGCAAAAAGGCCTCTCCAAAATTGGCGCCAGCTACCATTACCAAACTAGGTTTTTTCTTTACAAGTAGTATAAACCCATGGAAGCTACCACTTAACGCAATCTTCACCGAATTAAGATAGGTCGGCCTTCTCAAATCCCTTCATGAGTATAGACCCCCCACAAAAGATGAAAGGAAAAGTTTTGCGGATATCATGTCCTGTCTGGTCACCGCAACAATGAATGTAAGACTCTGGTTCGTGCCATAGACCGTTTGGTGAGGAAAGGAAAGATGGTTAAGCTATAAAGGGAACCTAGCAATACAAATTTCCCCTTACCTGAATTCGACAACTAGAATGACCAATTCTAGCTTACCTAAACAAGGAAATGGACCATAAGAACTCATCAAGGTCATCTACTCCAAAGGCGAGAGCAAAGGAAAGTTGTACTCTAAAACTAAAAATGAGAAGCCAATCGATGAAGAGGCCAAGGAGGTTATAGCCACAATGATCAAGGCCATGACAGTTTTAGCAAAGAAACATGGACAAAGCAAAGTGAAGAACCCGATGATCAAGGCAACAAGGCAGTTAGCCGAGGTCCTCACCGAGGGGTCAAGCCAAGTAAAGCATGCCTCACCGACTACCAAGTAGAATGAGACTTAGGCTTTCAATCAAGATAACACATTAAGCGAGGATGGTCTCACCACCGACAATAAAGACCCTCTCCCTGTAGAGTATGAAAAGCTTTAGTATGTAATCTTTAGACCTTCGATTAGAACAATTTTCATGTTTGTAACTTTCAGCTCCATGAGCAACCTTCTGTTTTATCCATTTGATCCACGCATTCATATAAACATGCACATGATGCTTTCAGTATTCAAGATACTTTATTGCATGAATTTAATTCAAGTACAAATGGAATCTCTTAAGTGGTGATCATTTCCAATAATTTAACTCCTGTTAAAACATGTGTGAGATAATAAAAGTGCTTAAATTCTGCAATAATGCTTTCGTCTGGTCGTGCTTAGAAGATATGCCAAAGATCAATGGTCAGATCGCCGAACATCACGGAAAAAGAAGGCTGGTTTCTTCTAGAATTAAATCTATTGGGAACTACCAGTCAAATTGAACATGCATAACAGGCATGGCGGAAATTCAAAATTTTGTCCCTGTCCCCAGGAACTCCTATAGGATACATATAAATTAAATAAAGTCTTAACTAAATAATTATTTACATAGGTTAGCATGCAAAAGGTCTAGGCATACCATAATTCTAAATTATATCCTAGCATGTATATTTTATGTTAAGCATGTTATAACTCTAAGCTATAACCTAAGCATGTTTTAACTCTAAGCTATAACCTAAGCATAAAATAAACTAAGCATGCAAAACAACCAAATCATATTATTAAGCCTAAAAATGCTTAAAGAAAAAGACCTTATAATAAAAAGAGAAAGAAAGAAAACTTACCAGTTGAAGCGTGCTTTAGCAGAACCTTCTTGCACAAGCCTCCAAGCGTAGGATAGCCTCTATGAGTATCCACACGAACCCCACCAACCAAAACCTCCCCAAGAGGAAGAACTAAGAAGCCTCGAGTAGTTGCTAGACCACTCCAGAAGCCTCACCCGAAAATATAAACTAGAGGTGCCCGAATAAATTTAGGCTCCTCAAAGATAACTTGCTCAATTACCCGAGAAATTAATCTTTGCAAATCTCAACTTAGGATTTAGCTTTGAGCTTGGTGCCCTTTAATTATGGTGAAGAGAAAGCCTATATATAGGCTTGGGGAGCAAAAACTTGCTCCCCAAAAAGCAATGTGGGATAGGGTGAAAAACCCTATACTACGCGGGCCACATACACGGATCCAAGGGATCTACATGTTGACCCAAGCATACAGCGTACAGTGCACGCTATGCACTACAAGGGAAAGCCCTTGTAGGCTTTTCCTAGTGTGTGAGCTGGGCCTCACGGCCCATGCCGAGAGCCCAGATCACGGTGCCCCTCAAGGGCTGCCATTTGTGAAGCCCATGTTCATGGGCTACCGCGAACGCTGCCTAGCAGTATTCGTGCACCTTTCGGTGTACTCTGCACAATCGAGCCTGTACAAAAATACTTTTGAACTATCGGTCCAATTTAACTCACCCTTGTAAAATTCCCCTTTTAATCCTTTTTAAATAAATATTTATTTTTCGACCCTAATAAATTAGTTACCGGTCAAAGATGAATTCCTTGGCTTATAAAAATGATATAATCAATTTAGCCAATTTATTTATGACCCTAATTAATTAGTCACCTGTCAAAATAAATCCTTGGTCCAACCAAATAATAATCTAATTATTATCATGTTATATTTTAATAATAGAATAAATCTATTAGTTCTTTACTCAGTCCGATGAAGGTCAGATGTGTGTGACCTTATAGGATCCCGAAGTATAGAGCTGTTAAGGTTTAACTAACCCTTGTTCTAATGGAACCATTGGCTTGAGGTTCTACACCGTGAATAGAACCTGATTACCTTAAACTACTGTAGTATGCCTCTAGCAAGGGTCTACCATCCCCCATTACTACCATCCCCCATTACTCAAAATGTCATTTAAGCTTATGACTTAATCCCGATTAATGCAATAGTTATCTAGTGCAATAAATTCCTTCCATTCTTTAATATTAGTACCATCTGGTTTATAGGGTTTGATTAAAGTGTTAACCCACTAATAGCAAGGTTGCTCCAAGCTATCCTAGTTATTAACTTGTTACCGAAGTATATTGCCTTTTACCATAGTGTGTTTGACTAGAAACCATTTCTATCAAACACATACTATGATCAGAGGTTTATGGCAATCATCACCTCAAGAAGCGGCCAGGCACAACTCCTTAATATATCCAGAGCGATGGATTCTTTCCGACTACTCAGCTTACCAACGTGCTATTAACACTATACCCGTAACACCCTAAATTAATGAGTGCATAGTAATGACCCAAAGTATAGCAATAGTACCACTCAAGGTGACTAGTATCTCAAGTATGAGGATATTCGCAAAGCTTATTGCATGAAGATAAACACTAACACATTGATATATATACTAAGTGTTTATCTTACTGCGGTCTTCAATATAACTCCTAGATATATCCATGTGTCAAACTTAAGGCACCACCTTTAGTCCTTAGGAGATTAACTGCTTGGAACCTTTCCAAGAAAGTTGACTAGATGCTAGTCTTTCCGCTTCATCAATATCCTTTCTTGATGAAACTACATAATCATAATTGCACGTGAAGTAGGTTCCACCAAATATAGTCCAACTATAATTTTTTTGACTTCATGCTATGATACATCAAGGAATTTTGTAAACATACATCAATGAATATATTTAACCAGTCACAATATATTTATAAACACATTAATATAAATAAAAGATTAAATGCCTTTATTAATTAAACAAAATATTCATACTATTACATAATTAAGATATATTGCCCTAATTGCCTTAAGGGCATACATCATATCCATCAAACTCCCACTTGCACTAAGGCCAATTAGCCATATGTCTTAATCCATATGCTTTAACATATTGGTCATGTTTGACTTGAGTCAATGGCTTTGTCAGACCATTCACGAGGTTCTGATCAGTGGGTACATATTCTAGTCTTATTATCTTAGCATCAATAATCTCCCTGATTATATGATACTTTCTGGATACATGTCAGTTTTTCTGATGAGACCGTGGTTCCTTTACTGAGCTATAGCACCATTGTTATCACAATACAAATTAATTGGATCAACAGACTCAAGCACCATACCATGATCACTAATAAATCCCTTTAACCAGACAGCTTCTTTTGCTACTTTGCATGCAGCAATGTATTCAGCTTCCGTGGTTGAATCAACAGTAGTTTCCTACTTGGAACTCTTCCAACATACTACACCTCCATTTAACACATACATAAAACCCAACTGAGACTTAAAGTCATCCTTGTTAGATTGAAAACTCGCGCTAGTGTAACCTCTAATTGTGTGGTCACCTTCTCCATATACCAAGAACTCATCCTTAGTCCTTCTCAAGTACTTAAGAATTGCCTTGACGGCCATCCAATGCTTTTTACCTAGATTTGATTGATATCTGCTCATAAAGCTAAAAGCCTGAGAGACATCTGGCCTAGTACATATCATAGCATACATGATGGATCCTATCATAAATGCATAGGGTATATCCTTTATGCGCATTCTCTCCTGAGCTGTCTTTGGACACTCAGCCTTAGATAGGTTAATCCCCTTTGTCATCGGGAGATAACCTTTCTTTTAATGCTCAAGGTTGAACCTATTCAATACCTTGTCTATATATGTACTTTGTGAAAGACCTAACAACCTCTTGGATCTATCCCTATAGATCTTTATACCTAGTATAAATGCTGCTTACCAAGGTCTTTCATGGAGAATTTTCTTGACAACCATACTTAAACATTTTGAGAAAGAGAAATATCATTTCCTATTAGTAGAATGTCATTGACATACAATACTAAGAAAATGATAGCACTCCCACTAAGCTCCTTGTTAACACAAGGCTCATTAATGTTTGGACAGAAATCTAGTTCACGGATCATCTGATCAAACCTTATATTCCAACTCCTGGATGCCTGCTTAAGTCCATAAATGGATCTTTGTAGCTTGCATACCTTCGAGCCATTCTGAGTTGTAAAACCCTCAGGTTGTGTCATATAAACATCTCAAACTAAATCCCCATTTAGCAATGCTTTTTTAACATCGATCTATCAGATCTCATAATCGTAATGAGCAGCAATGGCGAGTAGTATCCTAATGGATTTAAGCATGGCTACTAGGGAGAAAGTTTCATCATAGTCGATACCTTCATGTTGACTATAACCTTTCAGAACCAACCTTGCTTTATAGGTAATTACATTACCGTCCATGTCAGTCTTCTTCTTAAAGACCCATTTGCACCCGATTAGTCTAACCTCTTATGGTGCATCAACCAAATTCTAAACTTGGTTCTCATACATGGAATCTATTTTTATTTCATGGTTTTTATCCATTTATCAGACTCTAAGCTTTTCATTGCCTCATCATAGGTTCTTGGTTCATCAACCTCTAAGAGATATAGCTCCTTATCATTAGTGATGATAAAACCATATCTGTTGGGACCTTTATGAACATGACCTGATCTTCATAATGCTTGTGTTTCAACAGGTTGTTCTTGTATCACACTTTCTTGTGTATCTAGAATGGGGTCAATCAGCTGATTATCTATTTTTTCCTCTTGAACCTTCAGTTCAATATTGCTCCCACTGACTTTTAAATGTAAGTGTTCCCTTTTCAAAAGGTGAGCACTCCGAGACACAAATACCTTCTGTGCTTTGGGTTGGTAAAACAAATATCCAATAGTGTACTTTGGATATCCAATGAACATACGCTTATCAGATTTGGCACTGAGCTTATCTGGCGCTATCCTCATTACCATGGCTGGATAGCCCCATACTCTAAGGTGACTTAGAGATGGCCTTTTATTACACCATCTTTCGTAAGGTGTAAAATTAGCTGATTTAGAGAGCACTCTATTTAATACATAAACCGCGCTCTTTATTGCATATCCCCAAAGGGATTTACTAAGGTCTACATGGCTTATCATGGACCGAACCTTATCTGGCGCTATCCTCATTACCATGGCTGGATAGCCCCATACTCTAAGGTGACTTAGAGATGGCCTTTTATTACACCATCTTTCGTAAGGTGTAAAATCAACTGATTTAGAGGGCACTCTATTTAATACATAAATTGCACTCTCCAGTGCATATCCCCAAAGGGATTTACTAAGGTCTACATGGCTCATCATGGACCGAACCATATCTAATGAGGTCTGATTCCTCCTTTCTGACACTCCATTGTGTTGGGGCATATAAGGAGGGGTCCACTGGGGAACTATCCCATTTTCCTTTAGATATTCCTAAAACTCCTGACTTAAGTATTCTCCACCTTGATCCCATCGAAGTGCTTTAATACTTTTCTTAAGCTATTTCTCTACTTCACAGGTGAATAGTTTGAACTTTTCAAAACTTTCAGACTTGTGCTTCATTAAGTACAAATAACCGTACCGTGAATAATCATCAATAAAGGTTATAAAGTAGGAGTATCCTCCTAGTGCCTAAACACTCATTGGACCACACACATCAGTGTGTATAAGTTCCAATGTTCTAGTGGCTCGTTAACCCTCTCATTTAAAGGGTAACTTTTTTATTTTTCCTCTTAAATAAGGTTCACAATCACCATAAGACTCCAAGTCTATTGGCCCTAAGCCTCCATGCTTATGCAACTTGGTTAAGCGATCTTTGTTTACGTGGCCTAAACGACAATGCCATAAGTAGAAGGAATTCTCATTATCTAATTTTCTCTTAGCAATGTTTATATTTGAGAATATGATTTTGTAATTACGAAATATTATTTGTCATATTAAAATAAAATATCATTCATAACTTTGATAATACCTTTTATCAAATTGGAATAAAAATTCCGTCTGCTGTGAAGTAGGAAACAATATTTTATAATGACAATTAAATTTCATCCTTTTACAAATTTTAGCAAAATGGAAATTTCAAGTTTCTACATCATTAGCAGCTATCAAGCTCTAATGATATTCCGTAGGTAGAACTCTCCTTTTTCTCAAACCTCTACTTCTCAACAATATCTATACCTTTGTATGGATATGTGATTCTCATTAGGTATTCCATACCAATTTAGAATTCCCTTGAGATGTAGAAATTCTCAATATCAAACACCTTGAAGTGGAAGCTTCAGGCCTTTTCTTCTCATGTTATGAGACTTTAGCCATTTTGATCTTATTTCCAATATCCCATATTGAAATGAAGATCTTATTTCCAATGTTTCATGTTGAAAATAATCATTTTGTCTTCTAGACAAAATTCTCAGTATTCTTTTACTTTTCTCTTTACTATGCTCTATCCTACCTCAATGCCAGACATAATGTGTCCCCTTACTTCTTTGAGATATGCATCATTTGAATCTCTGACTAATTGGTCCAACCATTTTCTATCAAAAAAAATTGGTTCAAATTTTCCACCAAGGAGAATCCTTTCTCAAAGATGGAAAGACATAGGCTTTTCAAGTCCATGATTTTATGATGTCCTTGTAGCTTAGCAAACATGGATCCTAACATCTGACTTAATGTTTATCCTTGTCTCCTGCCAGCTACACATATAAGGTAACAGGGATGTTAACAACCTCCAAGGTGTTGTATCCTAGTTTTTCTTTATGTATTTGAAGCATATTTGTTTTAAGTAGAATTGCTTGCATCATATTGTTTAGATTTGGGCTTATACAAAGTACATGCCAAGCCCAAGGCTTTGAGGACTATCCTCACATTTCTAAACAAACCCTTTGAAGCTAGAGCCAATAGTTATCAATGCGAACGTTTGTATTTAAATAAAGATTTCAACCTAAGATATAAGAAAAGAAAATTGTTCAGATATTAGTTTTAGTAAATGCATTTAATATAAGGTCTTTTAATTAAATACATTAGTCCTACTATTTTCTTCGAAATTTACAATAGCTCATTCTATTGAATTCGGGAATTTTAGCCCAGCTAAATTTCCTAGTAGGTAGCATCTATAACTAGTCTATTATGGCACCCAATTTTATGAGTCAAGTCACAACAGTAAGTTATAGTTGGAATCTAGTTCCATTTGTATCGTATATAATTACTAATAAATTCAAGTTCCCTAATCCCAAGGGACATATGCGCTTATATTAGCATCTCCTTGAATATGTCTCAAATCTGGGCCTAGCCCCCAATTTTATGGTGGACTACCATAGTTCTGTTAAGGCAGACCCTATCCCAAACTTTACAACCAATCAATGTGGACCAGAAGGAATGCTTTGCATAGCACTTTGATAGCCCAAATAGACCATATTATAATTTTGGGTAAGGAAGACTATAACTTGCCTTGATATATTTACTTTGGGATTTTATTAGTGTTAAATTTCTGACCCAATCTAGGATTTTATCAGATGGACATATTTATAATAACTTATATTAATTCAGGGTATTTTAGAATTAATTTATAAGGTCCAATCTTATGTGGGTTCAGCTCTTTATTATGATTATTCCATCAACCTAGATTATATGCAAAATAATTATCACTTTTATTTGTTAAAGTTATATTGCATTTCCTTTAGGCTTTCATTCAATAAATTTAATTTTTACTTTGTTATAGAAACATATATAAGCACCATCTTATATACTAGAACTAAATTAGTCCATATTTATCCCCCGGTTGGTCAATTCTAGCTGCACCAATATAGGTTCCCAGGTATGAGAGGTGCCCTTGAAGTGAGCAGACACCAAGTCCAATCCTTAGCTCGAACAAATATGGGCACAAACTCGAAAACCAATGGATTCTCTTCAACTAATAAATTTTGTTGTAATTCATGTAAATTGGAAGCATCTATAGCCCATGTAATTTAAGTAAATGATTGAAACTTGTATAGTTTGAGTAAGTTGAGCAGGCTTTTTCAAAATAATTCACAACCATTTTCTAACCTTGAAATAAAAGGCACAAGTTCATATATATTGTTCCAAACAATTAAATAAACAAATCATTTCATATAAAAAAAATAATATTCAGTTTGCTTTTAACTTAATTATGCACTAAATAGGCAGGCTTTGATACCACTGTTGGGAACTGATAGTCAAATTGAACATGCATAAAAGGCATGGCAGAAATTCAAAATTTTGTCCCTGTCCCCAGGAACTCCTATTAGATACATATAAATTAAATAAAGCCTTAACTAAATAATTCTCTACCTAGGTTAGCATGCAAAAGGGCTAGGCATACCATAATTCTAAATTATATCCTAGCATGTATATTTTATGCTAAGCATGTTATAACTCTAAGCTATAACCTAAGCATGTTATAACTCTAAGCAATAACCTAAGCATAAAATAAACTAAGCATGCAAAACAACCTAAGCATATTATTAAGTCTAAAAACACTTAAAGAAAAAGACCTAATAATAAAAAGAGAAAGAAAGAAAACTTACCAATTGAAGCGTGTTTTAGCATAACCTTCTTGCACAAGCCTCCAAGCGAAGGATAGCCTCTATGAGTATCCACACGAACCCCAGCAACCAAAACCTCCCTGAGAGGAAAAAGTAAGAAGCCTCAAGTAGTTGCTAGACCACTCCAGAAGCCTCACCTAAAAATATAAACTAGAGGTGCCCAAATAAATTCAGGCTCCTCAAAAATATCTTGCTCAATTACCTGAGAGATTAATCTTTGTGAATATCAACTCAGGATTCAACTTTGAGCTTCGTGCACTTGAAATGGGGTGAAGGGAAAGCCTATATATAGGCTTGGGGAGCAAAAATTTGATACCCAAAAAGCAATGTGGGATAGGGTGAAAAACCCTAACCCACGCGGGTCACACACGCGGATCCAAGGGATCCGCGTGTTGACCGGCGCACACAGCGTGCAGTGTACTCTATGTGCCGCAAGGGAAATCCCTTGCAGGCTTTGCCTAGCAAATGAGTTGGGCCTTACAGCCCATGCCACGAGCCCAGCTCGCAGTGCCCCTCATGGGCTGCCATTTGTGCAGCCCATCCATGTTCATGGGTTGCCGCGAACACTACCTAATAGTGTTCGTGCACCTTTTGGTGTACTCTGTGCAAACGAGCCTGTATAAAAATACTTTTATACTCTCAGTCCAATTTAACTCGCCCTTGAAAAATTCTCCTTTGAATCCTTTTCAAATAAATGTTTATTTTTTGACCCAAATAAATTAGTTACTAGTCAAAGATAAATTCCTTGGCTTATAAAAATGATATAATCAATTTAGGCAATTTATTTATGGCCCTAATTAATTAGTCACCTGTCAAAAATAAATCCTTGGTCCAACCAAAGAATAATCTAATTATTATCATGTTATATTTTTGTAATAGAATAAATCTATTAGTTCTTTACTCAGTCCGATGAAGGTCCAATGTGTGTGACCTTATAGGATCCTGAAGTATTGAGCTGTTAAGGTTTTTATCCAACCCTTGTTCTAATGGAACCATTGGCTCAAGGTCTAGACCGTAAATTGAACCCGATTACCTTAAAGGACTGTAGTATGCCTCTAGCAAGGGTCTACCATCCCCCATTACTCGGAATGTCATTTATGCTTATGACTTAATCCCGGTTAATGCAATAGTTATCGTGTGAGATAAATTCCTTCCATTCTTTAATATTAGTACCATCTGGTTTATAGGGTTTGGTTAAAGTGTTAACCCACTAATAGCAAGTTTGCTTCAAGCTATCCCAGTTATTAACTTGTTACCGAAGTATATTGCCTTTTACCACAGTGTGTTTAACTAGAAACCTTTTCTATCAAACATATACTACGATCAGAGGTTTATGGCAATCATCACTTCAACAAGCAGCCAGGTACAACTCCTTAGTGTAGTCTCCAATATATCTCTCAAATATATCCATGTGTCGAACTTAAGCCACCACCTTCAATCTTTAGGAGATTAACTGCTTGGACCCTTTCTAAGAAAGTTAACCACATGCTAGTCTTTCCACTTCATCAATATCCTTTCTTGATGAAACTATGACTAAGGATAGTTTAGACATAATCATATTTATACATGAAGCAGGTTCCACCAAATATAGTCCAACTATAATTTCTCTGACTTCATGCCATGATACGTCAAGGACTTTTGTAAACATACATCAATGAATATATTTAACCAGTCATAATATATTTATAAACACATCGATATAAACAAAAGATTAAATGCCTTTATTGATTAGACAAAATATTTGTACTATTACATAATTAAGATATATTTCCCTAATTGCCTTAACAGCATACATCATATCCAACAAATTTAGCAACGTCACAACTATGCGCAAACCCACCTTCAAGCTACTAAAGAAGTGTTGAGTTGTTTCGTGGAATAAAAAATCAAGGCATACATTTTCGCCCACCCACTACCAGTATACGATTGGAGAACTTTGGCCTTTATCAAATAAACACCATAGCTATAAAGAAAATGTCACCGCAAAGAAAGTGACCAAACTCACAGAGACACACATCTTCACCTGACATGACTTAACCCATCACAAACACCATAAACAGTGAAGAACAGTTCCAAGGGACAACCGCCACTAGGAGCATAAAGTATGGGATTAAGTGTCGCAGATCTTTACCCCACAAGACACAAAGCTAATCACACTACTAAAGTCGTAAAATAGCCTATTAAGCAAACTAGTTAAATGAGCTATCATTTGCCCTTTCAGAGGTGTTGAGTCAAAGCCAAATGTCACTTGGTTCATGATATAGAAACGAGATATAGATGGCTCCAAGATGAAATCATTGAGAGTCGCTTTTAGATCCAAATTAGAGAAGCTTGAATGGATGTAGATAAGATCCGAGCAAACGCCACGGATGAATAACGATTAAAAGCACCAAATGACTTTGAAGTGTATCAATGACACATGGTAAGGGTATACAAACAACCAAGTCAAGCATCAGAGGTATCCATCAAAGGCCAAACCTGCTGACACAAATCCAAGTGTGGGAATTCCGACCGAGTTAAGAAAGACCTTGCAAATATCTGGTTGAAGAGGCAATCAACCAAGATCATAAGCATGGATGAGAGCGAACCCATCGACCTAGTCAACCAAGACCAGCTTAAGAATTATCACATCAAAAGAAATAAATTAGAAAAGCGGCACACAAAAAATATATATATGTAATAATCACCCGCCTTTCAGTCTTTCACTGATCAGGCAAAACTTAGGGTGACACCCGACAGTTGGTATTCAGCAAACTGACTATGCAAAAATTAGGGAATCCCTTTAGAAAATCGCTCGCTGAACTGAAAACCTAAAAAAGGGTGGTTTAGGCAAAAATTAGGGCATGAGAGAAAAACCAGTAAGATGTTAATTTGAAAATCTATAAAGACTGGTTAACACCAGGAGTTTGATTAATGGAAATGGTTACCAACATTTCGTACTCCAGTTAAATTCATCTGATGAAAGTATCTTTCGTACTAAAATACTCATGCTTATGACTGTATGAATGTCTGGCGGCCAAATGGTGTAAACATTGGAAGCTAACTTAATAGAGGGTACTCAGAGCTCATCTATATAGTGCACAACAATTTAAAATTAATAATAAATCTGGATAGACTAAAAACATCTAGGTCTATGCAAAATTTGGAATAAGTCTACTAGATTGAAAACCCACAAAGGGATATCCAGGAAAAAGTTAAGACAAGACTCGATAGATTGAAAACCCCTAGGGGTAGTCTATGCAAAAGTTAGAGTCAAAAAGACAAAAACAAAAATAAAAGAAGATTGCAATTCTACAGGACAAAGCCGCCGACGATTTGGATCATGCTGCCAGTGGTATGAGCCTAACTAATGGCGACATTAGTGAAACCTCCAGTGGTATGGTATTGTTTTCTACAAATTTCAGACCTGTTTTGGCCATTTCAGACATGTCCATAATCTATTAAAATCCTATAATCTATCCTTAAAAGCAGTTCAAAGCCAAACATCCATTTTATTCAAATCCAGGCCCGAAGGTGCAAATGTACCATATATCCAAATCCTAAGACCAAACAAAGCCAAAACACAAAAATAAACCCGAAATCATCCAAAACCAAAATGAACCAAAAAGACAAATATTCCAAACCCAATGTATCAAGGGCACACAAATTAAAATCCAAAGCAAATGAAAAGATATTATCTAACGTTACCCACCACCATCGGTCAGGCGAGATGAAAACTTTGTGTCATCCACTAGTTAGCGGTTGATAACGTCCTCATCCTCCTCTTCCATCCTCCCCTCAGTCAGCGAAAGGCTCCATGAACCCACGATCTCGGCAGTAGGACATCGACCGCCTGTCTTCTTCTTACGACTAGCTTCAGGTTGAGAAGTTTGGTCCATGTTGAGTTTGCTCCTCCTCTCTTGTACAGTAGCATCTAGCTGATGCTCCAACTCGCTAACACAGTGCCTAAGTTCTTGGTTCATAGCCATATCATTTTGGTACATGGCCTAGGCCTGGTCAACATCAGAAAGAGACATCACCATAAACTCCTAAAAGCAAAACAACAATAACCCACATCATTCATGACATTCATGCATGCATTATTAGGACGTCATTCAAACATATAGGTACCTTGGCAAATAAGGTCTAGGAGACCAGAGTATCCCGAAGTGCCAAAGCATTCCCTCCTATTCGCTCCACTTCCCTCCAAGTGACCTGAAAAATCCAAAGAAGGGGAAATCAAAAGGCGAGTCAAAAGAGATGGTATACATAATGGTTAAAGTTTGAAAAGCTCACATGTGTAGTGTTCTATGGCATGAAATCCATGAAACGGGTGACAGGAGTTACATTCCTTAAACCGAAGTCGCCCCTCAGGCTTAGAAGTAAGAAGAACTCCTCCAAGGTAGTTAAAAGGTGCCCCTCCACCATGCCAATGTCCTCTGGCCTACCTCGACAGCGCACCCCACTCGACTCAGGTTGGCTCCTCTTGGTAGGTGCCTAAACATAGCGCATAATAAGAGAAAAGGCAAATGTATAAGTCAGTCTTGGACCACATAAAGAAGAATATAGAAAGTATGGTATTTACCTTGAAAGAATGATATCCCTAATGAACCGGTACCTCGTCGATGCTATTGCCACCATTGTCATCATCCTTATTATCGTCATCATCCTCCCCCTCCTCCCCCTCACTGCTCTCACCTTCACTGACCTCGCTTGGGGCTCTTGATTCCCTCTTCTTATTGTGAAAGGTGATAGTGTCATCGGCATGAATACGAGAACACAAGGGAAGCAACTACCCTGTAAAATCACCATAAGCACCAATAGCGCTCTTGACCACTCGGTTGTTTCCCTCTATATATATAGTCTTGTCAGCCTCAACAGTAATGGCCAAATGAGGCCACCATAAACCCATCGGGGGAACCAGAGGTATAGACCTAATAGAGGGCAAGACATCCCTCCATCCGTGCACTCTCTTGCCCAGATACCAATTCAGGGACAGAGGGCACTCCATCATAAATCATCTAACATCCACCTTCCTCCTCACTTTGAGAACGACTGCCAAGTTGGACACCTCCTCAAAAGGGTCTAGTTTTACTTGCACAAACCAACCAAAAATCATCAATGTAAGTACAAAATAAATTGTTAGTATACATTTGTACTAATAGTTTGTTCAAATTTAAGACAGGAATAAAAATAGAATTGAAAAAACCATTTACCGTGCCTATCTTCAAGTGCCGCAACACCTCCCTATAGCCGATCTTCCACCTGCAGAAGCCCCTGACACTCCCACACCAGCGGGTGAGGAAGTGTGCATCATCTGGCACCTCTATCAAGAAAGCCATTGCAGGAAGGATCTCATGCTCAAAAGCAAAGGCTTATACAACCAAAAAACCAATCAAGTCAAAGCTGACAAAGAAGATAATCAAAATGGCCCAAACATAAAAATACGAAAGAATGGAAATAACAGGATATCACCATACCTGCACTAGTAAATGGCTCAATCTAAGAACCTTGTCCTACTTCCTAGCCCTACTGTCCAAACCGTGATATATTTGGGCGAGGATGGCCCTCGGCCAATTTTTCTCTTGAATCGTCGCCACATCCTCAACCACAGAAATTAACCCATAATTCACCTTACTACTCAAAACTGGGAAGAATAGCACTATCAATAGGGAAATGATGAAGAAACAGACATAGGCCTTCCTCTGCTCCTTAGGGACCACCTTCCTCTTGTTCTAGATTTTGCACAACTCCCCGCATGACAAGCACCCCAACTTAGGCTTCATCCCAAATAGCTCGGTCACTCGCTTTACTATAGGTCCCTAAATATGGTGCTTCACCATATAAACATCAAAATGAATAACCTTATCAGTGCAAGGGATTCCAGTCATAGCCACAATATCCAAAGGGGTGATTGTAAGCTCACCAATCGGGAGATGGAAGGTATGGGTGGCTTCCGACCACCTCTAGGTCAGTGTTGAGAGGGCCAAGTGAGAAAGCTTGGGCATTATCATTGGCAGAATCTGAGCTAGGCCCCCAAAAGCCATCTCATTAATAGCGGCTTAGAGTGCGGGGTCATGCTTGTCTATTACTTTCCACCACTTGTCGATTATTCCCATTCCCCTAGTGCAAGTGACAGAATGGGGCTGCAAAAAGAATAGGAAGAATCAGAAATTAGATCAAATAAGCAAATTGTATTGCATTTTATCACTCTCTAATCTGCCAGAATCTGTCAATGTCACTGATGAAGCAGTGATGTCGTTGGTGGCCTCAACCATACCTCTAGCAAAATGGTTGAAGTCGCCGGTGATATCACTGATATTACCAGTGGCTTGGAAAATTCCCAGGCCTTTTCAAAGGCACAAAGTCACTGGCATTATGAACCATACCATCGGCGGCCTCATTTTACAGCAGCAGAATTGCAAAAAACTCCAAAATGGGGCCAAAATCAATCGAATCATCATTAATCAAAGTCAGGGCATAAAATAAGATAAAATCACCCTATAACATGCATTCTAAGGTTTATGTACTCCTAATTTTGCATCATTTTGGTAGAATTTTAGGTCACAAAAATAAAAATGAAATTGTTAAGTTTTTGCAGGATTACCTAGGTGTGGGAGAGATTATTTTCCTTTTTTGGAACAAGATTGGTAATAGGTGTGGTTATTTTGTAACCATATATGCTTTCAGAGTCCTTTATTCCATACCCAATGGAGACTGGGCAAACCTTCAACCTTGGGATAGAAGAATCAGGCATATCATCGGTGGCTTTTGTGGCTGATTTACCTTTAAGAGCCTTGGAAATCCTTTTCATGATGGATTAGAGAAGAAAAGAAGAACAATCTATTTTTGGAGGGGAAAAAGGGAGACTATCAGCCTCATTGCCTTCAAAATAGGAAAAGAGAGGTGTTTTAATTCATATTAAACATAAGCGCGAAATTTTAGGAGTCAAAAATTGTCATTCCATACTGCCGATGACATCATCCAAGCCATTGGCGGCATCATTCTCACTAGGGGCAATTTTGAATTTCTTTGACCAGTCAAAGATGCCACATGGCACCTCATGCCGCTAGTAGCATCAATCAAACCGCCATCAACAACTGCATTAAATTCTCCAGGGCTATTTTTAGATGACTTTCCAATAGTTCAACGGGATCTCATCTCAAACTCTCGACATTCCAGGACTTCTGCAACCCTTGTGTTTTTAATTATCACATTTTTACTATTGAACGAAGGGGCAAAAATATTTTTGTTTCACAAAATCAGTCAAACAGTAAAAACGTTACTTTAAAAATCTATCTAATCTTGTTCTACTTACTACTCCTTGTAGGTACAACCATAAGGGGCAAACCAAATAACCTATTTCTATAGGCCACCAACCACACCAAACATCAACTGAAGATCACGGTGTGACCCTGTACATGCTGCCTTTGGGTTTACCCCTAGAACGTCAACTGAAGATCATAACATGACCCTATACGTACCGCCTTTGGGTTCACCCTTGGAACATCAACTGAAGATCACGGTGTGACCTTGTACATGCCACCTTCGGGTTCACCCCTGGGGAATATCAACTAAAGATCACGGCGTGACCCTATACATGTCGCCTTCGGGTTCACCCTTGGAACATCAACTGAAGACCACGGCGTGACCTTGTACATGCTGCCTTCGGGTTCACCATTAGAATGTCAACTGAAGATCACGGCATGACCCTATATATGCCACCTTTGGGTTCACCCCTGGAATGTCAACTGAAGATCATGGTATGACCCTATACATGCTGCCTTTAGGTTCACCCTGGAACATCAACTAAAGATCATGGCGTGACCCTATACATGCCACCTTCGGGTTCACCCCTGGAACATCAACTGAAGATCACGGCATGACCCTGTACATGTCATCTTCGGGTTCAACCCTGGAACATCAACTGAAGAACATGGTGTGACCCTGTACGTGCCACCTTTAGGTTTACCTCTGGAATGTTAATTAAAGATCACGTCATGACCCTATACATGCCACCTTTGAGTTCACCACTAGAACATCAACTGAAGATCACAGCATGACCTTGTACATGCTGCCTTTGAGTTAACCCCTAGAACGTCAACTGAAGATCACATTGTGATGTTGTACATGCCGCCTTCGGGGTCACCCCTGGAACATTAACTAAAGATCTTGATGTGACCCTATATATGCTGCCTTGAGTTCACCCATAGAACGTCAACTGAAGATTATGGCATGACCTATACACGTCGCCTTTGAGTTCACCCCTGTAATGTCAACTAAAGATCACGGTGTGACCCTGTATATACCGCCTTTGGGTTCACCCCTAGAACATCAACTGAAGATCAGGGTGTGACCCCATACATGCTGACTTTAAGTTCCCCCCTTGAACATCAACTGAAGATCATGGTGTGACCCTATACATGCCGCCTTCAGGTTCAACCGCCCTTTCATTTTTCAGACCTAGCACACTAGCTGTCAGGTTCAATTTCTAAACCCTTGCCATTTTCGTGCGATCATACTAACATGTGGCAGTAGTGATGCCCCGAAGGGCAGCCTGTGAGCATGGGATTTTACAGTCCCTCTCGCGAGATGATGATGACGTATATCCGATTTTATTCCTCATGATAAAAATTCTTTTTTAAAAGTTTTATTACCGATATAAAATTCTCTACAAATTTTATTTTAGAAAAAATTTAGTTCGGTGTTATCGATAACTCGTCCAGTGGTAGCTCGAACCGATGATTTGCAACCAAAAATTAATTTGGTCCTAAATACCCTAAAATATTCAAAAATAACCCTAATCACCAAAAATCCCTCCTAAACCCCTTTTTAGGTGAAGTCAACACCTTTTTCTTGCTTTTTAGGCTAGGCCATGCTTACTTTTCAGACTTGGCAGAGGTTGATGCTGCCAGTGGCATCAACGATACCGCCGGCGGTATCGTCCATGTCGTCGCCGGCCTGGTTTCTCCAAGCAGACAGTTTTTTGCAGAAATTAGGTCGATACCCGCCAGATAACTGATCAAAGTCAATTCCATTAGATTTTAGCCTATATAAGTAGCTATTTCAGCTGAAATAAAGGTTCAGCACATTCACCACTTGAAATCTTGAGGAGATTTTGAGCCATTTTACCTATTTCTAGTGGGACAAGGTATAGAAGAGGTAAGAAAAGATGATTTATGGTTTTCCTTAACTGGACTCTCTAATATTTAGGTGAATGTTAGGTTTAGAAATCACTACAATTGGATTTAAAGACTTAAATCATCACTTTACTTCCCAAATCATCATTTGAGCTCCCCAGAGGTGTCATTTGGATCACGAAGAGGTAGATTCACGGCCCCAAGCTAAAATTTCTGAGTCTCATAGCTCTTTGGCTTTCACTATACTTGTTTATTGTATTTATTTGTTGTTTTATGCTTAGTTTTAGGTTTTCGGCCACTTTTCGGCCGTTAACTGCTATTATTGCAAGAAAGTGAAGCCACTAGAGACACTTGAAGCCATCGGCGGTATCATTTATGTTGATAGTGACATAATTGATACCGCTAGGGGCTTCATCTGTCCCCATCGGCTCTATTTTCTAGCAGGACCCTTTCTTCTTGGTATCCAAAATGTCATGTAGCCTACCTGTGTAAATGAAATCGCAAGCAATTTCATTGATTTTGCCAACAGTTTCATTCATATCGCCGGCAGTATATGGTTCTAGATAGCTTGTTTATTTTTGTTTTCATTTCTGAGCTAGTTTAATTTTTGAAGCTAGGATGTACTGTGCAACGATGGGAGTCTAGAACACCCCGAAAACAGACCTTACCCTATAACATGTGGCATTTTCACTAATAATTCGGTTAAACTAACAATGGAGTCTAAAATGTGGATAAAATAGGATTTTCTCGTAAACACTATTCAAACACCATTTTTAGCCATCCAATCGAGCTCCATAAAATTGTAAAATAAACATGCCATGTTCATGCTAACTCGGGTCTTGTTTTGTCTACTAACTATGCATGCTATGTGATATAGGTCATACAATGTGTCGTATCTGTGCTAACTATTCTATGCAGTTAGATTTAGGTTAGATGTATGTTAGGCCTTTGGGTATTTTATTTCTTGTATAGAACAAATGTATAAGATTTGAAAAGCCATGTAATTGTTATTTCAATTTCCACACTTTCATTTGTTGGATAACTGTAATAATTTATTTATCACTTTGGATTCTTGATGATGCGTTAACAACATATAATCGAAAACAAAATGAATAGGGTGGATTAAAACCGAATAAAAAAAGAATGAAACTTTTAACTTGGCTTAATGTGAAATAGATAACATCATCCAAACTCAGAATCTCTACTTAAGTATGTCTACCACCCGGTGGGAAAATCATACCAAAATTTCTCGATTGAGTTGAACTGAGTGGCGACTCTATTTTAAGTACAGAATTGTGATCTCGTATCTTTTGAGCATTAAAATGTGCAAAACCATTTTCCATCACAATCATATCATGCTCCATATATTTTTAAGGGATCGCTCCTCCGGCCTGGCTTTGCAACCGTTACGTAAAATGTCGTTCGCTCATACTTAGTCATTTACAAGTTTTACTTCCCCATAATCTAAGCATCCTATCTCCCCCAATATTTTTGAATTCTGGCTTCTATATTTTTGAAGTACAATTACAGATGGAAATTTTTCACTATATATACTTATATTGTTAATAATAGTTAACCTCATGAAGTTTTGGATTACAATTATAGAAATATATATAAGTGAAAATAGAACTAGCTATTACAGATTTTTACAGTTGAAAAAAAATAGCTATTCTAAACTTATTCAGCTCTTCATCTACCTCCTTTTCTTGATGACTCACCCTCTTTTCCTTTGCCTTTACTTTTCTCCCCCTTTTGGTTTTCAGCATCTTGGGGGTCTATTACCATGAAATATCTACCATCCCATCTCTTTTACCATGCCTCTAAGTAGACAAAGTAGTCCATATTACCTTGTAAGCGCTTCTCTATAATAGTTTCAACCGTTGCCGGAGGGAGATGGACTAGTCTTAGTAGATTCTGGAGCTCTTTGTAGGATTAGGTCATCTTACGAATCATCTTTAAAGCATGAGCTTGGTCCTCTTTATCAAAATATGGAAATAATGCCTTGATGTGGGTCAAACCACATTTGTAGCCAAAGAAGCCAGTGTCGCCTATATGTTTGACTAAGTCATTGACCACTAATATAAGAAGACTGTCTGGAGTAGAAGATGAAGATTCAGATTAAGAGATGGATAGATTAGCCATACCTGACTTTAAGAGATCAATATCTTGGCAAATATCTCTCCAGATGTTATGGAGACTGGAATTGAGAGTGGTAAGATCCTTGTGGAATTCCTCCTTTAGATCATTGATCAAGGTATCCGTTCCATTAATTTGGCCAGCAAATTTTGCACTAGTATTGTCCATATGTTTAGAGAGGAGTTTGGGCAATCCTTCATCAAGAAAATCAGTTAACATCTCATGTGCGGCTTGATGTTCCTCATTAAGCAAAGTGAGTCCGAAGCTAATTACTTTTCCTCCCTCTGTAATTGCGCCAGGAATGAATTTTTCCAAGTTTTTAAACTTGCGATCCAGGTAGTCTTTTAGCTCATTTGTTATCTCTATGGAGGTAGAGGTGATTTTATCCATTAAGGTGGCACAATTGTTATCGCCTCCGGTGAGAGCTTGATCTGTAGAGTGATTTGCTCCTGCAATACTTATATTTATTTATTCCAGCACCAAAGTAATCTTTGAGAGAGAGGTTTTAGTTATAATTTTAGCATTTGGGAAAGCCTTTACCTTCTTCCCAATATTTTGAACACTACCCTTGATTTCTCCTAACTCAACTTTAAGATCAGGAGTCATTATTTTATTTTTCATTAGACTCTTAACTAATCTTAGTTGGGCACAGATGTTATAGAGCAGAGGCTTGAACTCATCATCCTTCTGTCCTTGCAAAGCCGCTTGTTCCAATAAAGTCAGTCCCATCTGGATTTTCTTATTACGAGAGACATTGTAGAACACAAATGGTTTTAGCTTTGGCTTCTTTTTCTCTCCGGATGAGGAGGATTCTTCCGATTTAGAATTGCCAGTCTCTTCATATCCGTATGATTCTTCCTTACTTGACTATTTTTTATCAAATTCTTCCTTTTTCTGTTCTTGCTCTTCCAACCTTTCCTCCAAACTAGCCTTGCCCTTAGAGTCCACTTCAGAAGTGTGCTCTTTGGGTACTAGACTAGTTCCCTCCTCCAGAACATTGTGTTCTGGGATGGACTAGTTATCCTTCGATGCAGTTCGGGTTTTTGCACCTAAGTTGTCCTGTGTTTCAATGACATCACTAGCCAAAATTTTATCCGTAGTACAGATATGTGGGAGGATGATTACTGATTGGTTTGTTGAGCATATGCTTGTTCTACTTCATTCTGCTCCTCTATCCTAGTATCCGAAAGACTGGAACTGTCCTCAATCTCCTCATCCTTTGCCTTTACAAGACTTATAGCTCCCTATTCTATATTCGGAATGATGGTATTTTCCTTACCATTCCCTTCAATTGCTGGGATAGGACTTGCCATTATGACTATCTCATTCTCCAAAATGGTGGAATTGTCCTCACCATCTCCTCATGTTGCCTTTTTAGGACTTTCTATCTCTACCACTTCTGCTTCTACACTTAGTAAGTTATTCGGAAGAGGACCTAATCTTGCTTTGAAGTTAAATAATTCCTCATTCAGATACTTAGCCTCTTTGAGAAGCACTAGATCTTTTCGAGCTATTAGAATAGGTGGGCTATCTATAGATGCTGCTTCGGATGAGCCTCCAGGTCCCTCCTTAGTCAGTTTGTTTATCGTTTGGTTATTCTGGGCTGTTGACATCATCTCAGCAAACTAAGGATCCTCCAAAAAAATATTTTTTGGAAGAACTAGTTTTTCAGTAAACACAACTAGTTCTTTGCCCTTGCTTATGTTTGCTGTGTAGAGGCATTTGGAGATGGTTCCCTGATGAAAATTCTAGTAGTTGGCTTTTTAATGGGAAGCTTAGCTCTTTCTGCCTTTAAAGCCTTGCGGAAAGTTAATCCTCTCTTTTAGAGTTGCCTTTTCTTAGCTACAGGCCCTTCTTCCTCTGTTTTCACTGCATCATCATCCTCTTCCAGATCACAAACTAGCATTTTCTAATTATCAGCTGTTTTGATGAGCCTTCCTCTCTTCGTAGGCTTGTTGGGAGTGGTCTTCATTAGTTGTGTGAGAGGCATTCTATCCTCGTCATCAGCATCCTTAACAACTGGCTTTAAGTTGATCTTTCTTTGAGCTTTAGACTTATTGGTTCTGGCTCTCTTGGCCTCTAGAGCAACGTCAACTTCGACTTTCCTGACACTGGTCTTTTCCTTTCTTTCTTCCCTTAGCTTGATAGCCTTTTCTTCATCCTAGGTCTCTCCAAAACTATGTTTCTTAAAACTCTTTTCAAGGATCTCCTTTCCCTTAAAGGATTGTGCTCTGGATAAATTTACTCCATTTGAGAGAAGGATTCTGGTTATGAGAGTGCCATGGAAGTTTCTGTGTTACCTTAGGAAGTGGATGATCAATACAGGCATATTTTTAACCCTGCTTTCTACCCATTGCTACAGAATGCAATATTGAAAGGAAGAAGCAGTGGTGATGGATCCTTTCCGGATAGGACCAATTTGGCTAGCATAAGTTGGAGAATCCTACGTGTTTGTTGCCAATAGGTGGAGAATTTGTCTCCAAAATAGCAAGCAGGGAGCCACTTCTTTAGATAGTACTTTATCTAAAGTTCATCCCCATCATTCCTCAACTAAACTCCATCATTCTTCATGTTGATCTACTTTACGAAGAATTTGGGAGTAACAGTGATTACTTTCCCTTGAACTGTGGTTCTGAGAGCATTATAGTAGGAGTCTACTCTCAAGTTATCGTAGAATTCTCTGACAAAATTTGTATAGGTGGGATAGTTGATCTTAAGGAAATCTTCAAGGCATTGGTCCTTAATTAATTATGAGTAAGGTTCTGTGTTGAACAGAAAATTATCCCCCAAATAATCTGTTGGTACAATGGAGTCCGGATTTTTCAATTTAAGAGGGGTTAAATTTTCGTCTTTAAGATCAGATTCATTAAAGATGTATCTAGGAGGAGGAGGAGTGGGTTTATTTGAAGCCATTTGAGAGTTTGGAGAAGGTTTAGGAATTTTAGGGTTCTGAGAATTGAATTTTGCTGAGTAACAGTAAGAGTATTGCTTGCGTGAAGAAGGAGAGTGAGTTTTAGGGGGTTTTATAGAATTCCTAAAGTGAGGGTATAATCGTAATCTAGACTCAATTAAATTTAACTTGGATTGATGATCTGGCAGGTAAAAATTTATTAGAGAGGTAAATGTCATTTAATTGGAGAATTATAAAGGTTTATTTGAAATCCAGCTGTTTTATTTTACCACGCGTGTAACACACAATAAACATTTGAAATTTAAAACATGTACAGTTACCTTAATGCGCTTTTACTGCCATTTGTCAAGTCTGCCTGCTGAACTTGCCCTATTCCTTCTGGATTCAGAGTCATCTTCAATTCTTCTTATCTTCCTGATTCCTTATCTTACAAAACTTCAAATTAATCCCAGATTGGCTTCCAAAATTTCCTTCAAATTGGATTAGACATTCCAATTTACTCCCTTAGCTTGTTGAATTGATCTTTACTTAATGGCTTAGTAAAGATGTCTACCCTTTACTCATTGGCTGGAATGTAAACCAATGCAACTCCTTACTTTATCTCATGATCCCGAATGAAATGATGTCTGATGTTTACATGCTTCATCCTGCTACAGAGCATAGGATTCTTTGACACATCAATGGCACTTTTGTTGTCAAACATTACATCAACACATCCAGATTGAACTCCATAATATTCTAACTGTTGCTTATTCCATAAGAGTCAAGCTACACAACTTCCAGCTTCCATATATTCTGCTTCTATAGTTGATAAAGCAACTAAAGTTTGCTTCTTGCTATACCATGACACTAAGCAATCTCCTAGAAAGTGATAGCCTTCGGATGTACTATTTCTCTCGAGAGTGTCTCTGCCATAATTTGCATTAGTGAAGCCTCAGAGTGTAAAGTATCCATTACTAGGATACCACAACCTAACTTTAGTGGTTCCTAGGAGATATCTAAGAATTCTCTTTAGTGCCTTGAGATGAGAATCCTTACGATTGGATTGATATCTTGCACAGTAGCAAACTGCATAATGTATGTCAGGTCTGCTAGTTGTCAAGTATAAAAGTGATCCAATCATTCCTCTATAGAGATTCTAATCTACATCTTCTCCTTTACACTCCTTTAATAAGACTATATCTGATCCTAGCAAGCACCAAGAGCTTAGTATGAGAGACTCACTACATTTCTCATATCCAAAGGTTACATTCGGGGCAAAACAGACACAACTCTTTTCATCAAGATAAAGATTGGTGATGTTATTCTAGTCCAAATCTATGTAGATGACATCATCTTTGGAGCAACAGATGAAAATATATGTGAAGAATTCAGCACTCAAATGCAGAAGGAGTTTGATATGTCAATGATGGGAGAACTTAATTTCTTCCTTGGTTTGCAAATCAAGCAGAGTCCAGATGGGATTTTCATTAATCAATCCAAGTACACCAAGGAGATTCTAAAGAAGTTTGAAATGGACAAAAGCAAGCCAATGTCCACTCCCATAGAGGGCTTTCTTCATCTTGTATACATGATCCGGATGATTTGTGTCTTCAAATCCAGGTGGTTGCTTGACATAGACTTCTTCCTGGATAACTCCATTTAGAAATGCACTTTTGACATCCATTTGGAATACTGTGAATCCCATGAATGATGCAAAAGCACATAGAATTCCAATTGCCTCTAATCTTGCTATAGGGGAAAATGTTTCTTCAAAGTCAATTCCTTCATGTTGATTGTAGCCTTGGGCAACTAATCTTGCCTTGTTTCTCACCACAACTCTGGATTCATCAAGCTTGTTCTAGAAAACTCGTTTGATGCCAATGATTCACTTCCCCTTTGGTGGTGACACTAGATCCCAAACATCATTTCTTGAGAATTGATCTAGTTCTTCTTACATTGCCATCATCTAGCTTTCATCTCCTTTATCATCTTGAAACTCCTTTGCCTCAACTATATAGAAAAAAGTAGCATGGCTCATCATCCGGTTAAGTTATCCTCTGGTTCTTACTCAATCTTGGACATTGTCCAAAATGGCTTCAACTGGATCATTTCTGTGAGTTCGGATCTCTCTTCAAAGGTCTGCATGCTGATCTGGAACTTGTTCCTTAACTACTTTAACTTCTTCTTCTTGATTATCCATAAAATTTATCTCATGATTGATAGGATAATCTTGTGGAACTTCTGAGTTGAGAGTGATTCCTTCATCTTCTTCCTTGTACTTCTTAATCTAGAAGGAATCAGGGATTTGAACTTCTTTTTCCTGCACTATTAGTCTCATCAAAATCTACATGTATTGACTCTACCACAATTTGTGTTTGTTTGTTATAGACTCTGTAGGCTTTGCTATGTGTTGAGTAGCCAAGGAAAATAGCTTCATCAGATTTAGGATCAAATTTTCCTAATTGCTCTCTATCATTCATGATGTAGCATTTACATCTAAAGGCTTTGAAATACCCAATTTTGGGTTTCCTTCCCTTCCAGATTTCATATAGGGCCTTTTCTAAGGTCTATCTAATGAGAGCTCTATTCAAAATGTAACATGTTGTGTTTACGGCCTCACCCTAGAAATAATTTGTCAAACTATTCTCACTTAGCATAGTTTTAGCCATCTCAACTATTGTTCTATTTTTCCTCTCAACAACTCCATTTTTTAGGTGTATGCGGGGCAGAGAAGTTGTGCTCAATGCCCATGGATTTGCAGAATTTAGCAAAGTGCTTGTTTTTTAATTCTCCTCCATTGTCACTCCGGATGCGTGCAATGCTTATGCCATATTCTACTTCTATCCGGATGAATATTCTTGAGAATTGGTCAAAGGCTTCATCTTTGTTAGCTAGCAAAGTAAACCAGGTATAGCGAGAATAATCATCCATAGTGACCATGGTGTATTCTCTTCTACCTAAACTCATTGGTTTGATTGGACCAAAGAGATCAATATTCAAGAGTTCAAGAACTCTCTTGGAAGGTATGTATGAGATGGAAGGGAAGCCTTTTCTTTGTTGTTTACCTAATAGACATGTAGTGCATATGTGATCCTTATCAAAAGCAACCTTAGGCAAACCCATAACCAATTCCTTTTTGGCTAATTTGGACATGAGGTTCATGCTTACATTTTCCAACCTCCTGTGGCAAAGCCATGATTCTTCTTCTTTAGACACCAAGCATATATTTTTTCTCATTTTTAATATAAACAAAACAAACATTATTTACTCTAGGTGCATAAAGAATGAGTTAATTTGACTTACTATCAATGATTGAGCAACATTTGGAGTCAAAGATGACTTTCCTTCCTTTGTCACAGAGTTGAGCAACACTTATCAGGTTGAACTTTTATCCTTCAACTAATGAGACACCTTCTATTTTTAATTCAGATCTAATGGTTCCATGTCCAATGATCTATCCCATTTGATTATCTCCAAAGCTTACTTTTCCACCTTTCTTCTAGATTAAAGTGATGAAGGCTTTCTCGTCACCAGTCATGTGCCTTGAGTATCCACTATCAATTTACCATGTGTGTTGATCTACTGTAGATCTAAGGCATAACTGCAAAATAGATTTAGTGGGTTTAGGTACCCAATCAGACTTGGGTCCCCTCGGGTTATCAACCATTTCAGGCCAAGGATAAACATTATAATAACCATTTTTTAATCTACATAATTTAGTAAGATCATTGTTTTTCCCACAAAACCTGCACCCTAAGACAGGTTTGTTCTCTCCTGCTTCTTCTAGATCTTTTCAAGATCCTCCTTTCCATAAGTTCCAATGTATCTAGCTTCTTGTATGCTTGTTTGTCCGAGGTGTATCCGGAAGCTAGTTGTTGGTGCAATCTCTGCTCTATGGCTTTTTCTTTGCTTGGAAGGTTGCCTGTTATGGACTACTTTGGCTTTTCCTTTTTGAGTAGCTTTATACCTATGTGCTTGAGGTTGCTTCTGAGGTTTCTTCTCTTTTTGATTTGAGGGTCCTAGATTCTTTTTAGCAATAGAGGTTTGATTTCTTTGTGTTCCTTGCCTTGGATTCCTTCTTTGCTGTGAAGATCCTGGTTTCCTTTCGGATGCTTCCTTCATAAGAGTTATCTCCCTATCTAACCCCATTAAGTTTGCACTTAAGATCTGCACTTGATTTCTCACGAGGTTTTCTTCAAACACATCAATGTGCTTTGTGGGTCTTATTAGATTGACATCTTGTGCCAATGCTTCAGCAACTTCAGCAAGCTCTAGTACTCGTCTTCATAGGGATTTGATGGCTTTCATGTTCTTTCTCACATTCTTGATCACAATCCCTAAAGCTCTAGCAAGTTCAAAGTTAGAAACATAGTTAGAGTGAGAGTTTACCACAGTACTAGCTATTTCTGATTCTGATTCTTCAATTTGTACAGTGTCTTGCTTAGATTGATTTCTTCTGGATTGTTCTACTTCCTGATCAGTCAGTGCCATGAATACACAATTAGTAATCTGCTCTTCTTCTGTTGAAGATGAGCATTGGCAATGAGCTCAATATAACTGTAAAAGTTTAAGTCATGAGCTTCCTCAATGGCTATCTTTTTGTTATCCCACTCCTTGATGAGACTTCGGAGCACCTTCTTAACCATCTCTACTTCAAAGATTTCCTTTCCTAGCCTCTTCATCTCATTCACTAGATTTGTGTATCTAGTGTTCATGCTGTTGATTGACTCTTTAGGATCCATCTTGAAGGATTCTAGCTTTTGTTGGAGTAGATCAATCTTGGCTTCTTTGACCTTGTTTGTTCTTTTGTAGGTAACTTCCATTTTTTTTCTAAATCTCTTGTGCAGTCTCATAACCAGATATCCTATTGAATTCTGCTGCACTAAGAGCACAATAAAGCATGTTAATAGCATTTATATTTTCATACAATTTCTTGTAATCATTCTCATCCCATATACTTGAGGGCTTGCGGGTAGTTATGCCCATTAATTCATGGGTAGGTTAATATGGGCTATCTTTAATGGTCATCCATGCCATCATGCTTTATGTCTGAATGAAGTTCTTCATCCGATTCTTCTAGAATGTGTAGTGTTCACAGGTGAAGAGTGGAGGACAGGTAATAGAGATACCCTCCGAAAGGAGTTATGAGTTTACGAAACTCATTTTGATTCTTAGATCAAAATATAGACCTTTAGCTTGAGATCATTAGATCTCTAGTTGTGAGCACTAGCTCTAATACCACTTGTTGGTCCCAATGAGGGTCTAAATAAGGTCAGAGAGGGGTGAATGAACTTTTCTCGGAAATAGGCAGACTTTAAAAATTCTTGTGTGGCGTGTTTGATTATGTTCTGGATATGATGGATCTAGATGATGCAAATATGAAATGTTATGTAATAATGTAAAGAGTAAGAAAATCAAATATAGTAATTTTATCTTGGTTCGATCCTGCCTACTCCAGTCCCTGGAGTATCCTTCCTCCAAGCTTTTCCACTTGTGAATTCCTTTACAACTGGTTGGAATTAAGCCCTACAATTTGTCTCCGGATGGTAACTCCTTCCGGATGTAGGATATACCACTAGAAGTACCAACTCCTAGCTAAGTCCTCTTGTCTTTAGCAGAATGTACCACTTAGATTTCTACCCAAACCTAAGCTGAGTCCTACAGGAAGATCCCGCTTAAAGCACCAACTCTAAGCTATATCCCAATCTCACTACTCACCCAAGTATGAGATTTTACACTTTTTTCTCAAAGATTTTGGTTTCTGAGTTCCTCAAGTTTATAACTCACTTGGGAATCCTTATAAATGGATTTGGAATGGTTTGATTCTTGGAAGGATTATGTCACTAATTGCAATAGCGAATTCTCTTATATATGCTTTCTCAAAACAACCAGCACCGTCTCAACTTGTGAAGCTTTCCTTTTATAGGTTTGCATCATAAATATAGCTATTGTGGGTTGTTAAGGTTGAATTAAATCTTCACCGTTGATCAGGTAAAATGTGGCACTTCCGAAGCCGTTGATCAATCTGTTAGACTGAGTAATTGTCCCGTTTGAATTCTTGGGATTGAGGCTAAGAATTTGTTGGTGATCATTTTCCTTGTATTTTAGTGATTCACTAACTTTTATGCTAGTTGTCTGGTGTGTGAGCTCCACGCACCTTTCTTATTGGTCTAGGTACAAAAGGTTGTTACCTTTTCCCTTTCCAGTGTTAGTCCTTCATCCCTTTCTAAAAAGCTTCCTAGCTGTCATTTTTGTCTTTCATATAGGGAAAGGATCTTTGGCTTGTAGACCAAAAGGTGGAGGGAAAAGTTATTTTTGAAACTTTTCCCTCTGTCTTTTGACTGTTTCTTCCGGATGACTTTAGTCTTGATATATCCGGATGCTATTCAATTAGTCTTATTCCGGATGCTATTTTGGACGATTCAAAGTTTTTTTCCTTTCCAAACTTTAAGCGGATTCTTCCATTATGTGCTTAGGTACTTGTAGTCTTTAATGAGTATCCTGATGACTTGATTTGGACCAGATGCTTCCACTTTTGGATTAAGGTGATTACAAAATTTGTTCCTTAATATTTTATTTCTAGTTTTTGTTTTCTTCAAACCTGATCCAGATTGTTTTAGGAATTTAATGCTTCCGGATCATTGTTTTCCAACAGTTTAGGTGTTTTCTTATAATCAAAGGAATAAGTCTTGGACGGGGTAGTGGCACACCTCTGCTTTTTCTTAGTGTCTTGTCTTTTAATCTTCTTAGCTTTCTTACAAACATCGGTATAATTCTCATAATCATCTAGGGCCATTTGATCTTTGTACCAAGGTAAGGCACCGTCAATCATCTTAAGTATCATTTCAGGCAAGCTAGGCTTGCTATCCAATAATGCCGGAGTGGACATCCATCGCTCATAGTAGGATTAGAAAGCATTGCCCTCTTTCTACTTAACTTGCTCAAAATTCTGAATGGTAGTTTTCAGTTTGGAGTTGAACTCGTAATGTTCCTTGAAAGTATTAGATAGTTTCCCCGAATCTAAGAGAACATCTTTGGGTTGGGTGGCATACCATTCTATAGCAGGCCCCGTCAAAGTGCAAGAGAACATTCTAGCTAATAGGTTGTCAGACAATCCCTTCATCCTCATCACATTCTCATAATTCTCCACATGAACCAAAGGTGGACCAGTCCCCTTAGAAGAGGGAAGGGGAGGCACGTTGAAACCTAGTGTTAAGAGTTCAACACCATTGCTAGCGATAGTCTTACCTCCACTGCCCTCGAGCATGAAGAGGGACATGGCACGAAAATCATCTAAACTGCTATCGGTCTTAAGAGGGGTCTCAGCCTCTCGCTTATCATCTTTAGGCTCTTTGTCAAAACCCTTTTTAGCATCTTTCCTAGAAACCTTCTCTAGAACCTCCTTCACAGAGGTTTGGATTTGCTCGTTGATAGAACCCCTAAAGTAATTCGACTTTAGGAACTCAGCAAAGGTGGTTTGCATCTCTTACATCATGCTTTCAACATTAGAGGAAGGAGCCATTTCACCAATCTCAGAAGAATCTGAACTGAAATCAAAACTGTGCTGATCAAACTGCTCGAAACCTGATTCGGACCCCAAACTTGGAACTGATTCTAAGACAATCCTATTTTCTCAATAACTGAATTCCATATTACGGACCAAGTGATCGTTACCTCTCTTCCAAACTGTGATAGAACCAAGGTCAGATTAGCCATGCATGGGTTTGTGCATGGATAAATGGGTGGGATGAAGAACCTGGTTAAAGTGAATGTATGTGAATACGGCTGCCAAAAGATAGTTAACGCTATATAATATGACTCGGACAAGACTCATATGTGCAGGGTGCTTACAAAACAAAAAATCGTTAGTCAGATAAGGAAACAAGGCTTCCCCCAAGACTTTTATGAAGGACAAGGGTGATAAAACAATGTAATGTGAATATGGTTTGGACAGACGCAGTGGATGCAACATCGATAGCATATCGTAACGTAGGTAAACGTTTGCTAGGGTCCGAGGAGCCAAGTTCAACATAAAGTTGACTAGGGTAATACATGATGTGACACATTCCAAGGATATATGGATGAAGGATGAGATATTGGGGGGATATCTCTATGCATGGACATGATACTTTAGCGAGACATCGATGAGACATCTCTAGGGATAAATAATATAATCATGGGTAAATGCATAACAACACAAGGGTTTAGGCGAGATGTTAACACGATATCTCTAGGGGTGATAATGATTTAAGTGAGGCATCGACATGGTACCTCTAAAACGATGACTGGGAAATGCATGTAACTTGTTCATGGGTAAGGATCGAACAAGACATCTATGGGTAATCTCTAGAAAAGGGTGATGATATGAAAAAGTGAAGAGGGTAGTTGAGATATCAAAGTTACATCTCTCACAATGGGCGGCATAACAATGTATAATGGATATGGGGCTAAAGGTGATATCGGTGGGATATCACCTCAAAAGGGGTTTACATGAACCTATTGACTGCTACATGGAACACCTCATGAAAAGACTTGGGGGAAATGAATAAAGCACATAAGATAGACTTGACAGTAATCACAAGACAAAACATAGCTAATGACATGGCAGCTGTTAGCACAGGTCCGTTCCGGGCCGATGAGGAATTACGCCAATTTCGTTCAGTAATCAGACAAAAGAGCCAAAAAGAACTGAATTGTCATCCAAAATCCAAAAATAAAAAATCCACATTCCATGGAAGCTTCGATTTAGCATTTCTTACTGAAAAATAAAAAATCAAAAATTGGTCAAATATAGGTAATTAGCCCGCCAGCTAATTACCCATCTACATTAAAAAAAATTAGATCTTACCGAGATCTGGGAAGGATTTAAGGGATTTGAAGTGAAATCATGTCAGATAGGTAATTAGCCCGCCGGCTAATTACCTACCTATATAAATAAGGGCTCACCCCCCTCATTTTCAATAGACGGTGGAAATCCAAAAAATTTCACACGTCCCCCTTTGGTTTTGGGAGTCCCAAAAGCCCCGAAACTCTGTCAAAATACCCCCAAATCCGAGCTTCATCACCGACGTCCGGTATAGACTCGTTCTCTTATTTTTTTTGTTCAAGATCTCACATTGATCTTCGGTCTAAAAATGGCTAAATCTATGAAAAAGTCTCGTATTTTCTATAGAAATAATCCAAGATTATAGTCATAACTTGGGTTGAATCTATTTTACAACCAAACCACATTTTTCTCTTGACAACTTCGGTCCCGCACTGGAATCGTCTCGGACAGACGAAAAGGTAAACTAAGGGTAATTGGCTCCAAGCCCAACTTTAAAAATGCATTCAAGCTCATTTTTATTATCTTATTGTTGCACATTGCATTTCATTTCTCTGGTTAAGTGAGCCACTAGAGCCACTTAAACTATAATATGTGTAAATAAGCTCGCAGGTACGGATGAAACATCCAGAACATGAGAAAACTCAATTCGAGTTTCCAGGCCAGAACCCGAACGCTGCCGTTACTCTGCCAAAATTTCGGCAGCAAATATCTATTTATTTTTGTCGTTATAATGCCCATTTTATTTCTTAAATTTAATTCTTAAATAAAGCCATTGTAATTCATAAATTACCACACATTCCAAAATTCCAATATTAATCCAATCAATTTGAACAATATGAGTACCTATTATGTCCGAACTCAAAATCTCACTTTCATTTTAGTATAAAAATCCTATTTTGGATCAGTACACCACAATTTCCAATGAAGCTGAACCGGGTGGCGACTCTATTTCATTTTTAAATAAAGTAAAAATGCTTTATTTTAAAAATATCTTTTCTCAATAAAATGTGTAAATATAATCACATTTTTTTCTTATAAAAAGCCATGTTTTTCACACTCAATAAGTTTACGTGAAAAATAATAAAAATAACTTTTTGCTTTAATAAAATCTAGTATTTTATTATAAAAGAGGCACACTCATTTAAGCGAACTGGATTTTCTCGAACCGAACCAAACGCTGCGGCTTCCTCAAACTACACAGAATCGCACCCCACGCACTAGACACTGCTTGCAGTCCTATAAAACCTCGCCCGCTCACAGTGGCTACTTTGCTGGGGATTTAATTATTTTTATAAAAAGCCGAATTTTATAAAAAAATTCTTTTTTGACATAATAATTAAAATATCATTCAAATTAAATTTTGGAGTTATGGAATATGTGGTAATTTCAACATTACACAAATTTTAGGGTTGTGTAGCATCTGCATTCTTCACCCTAAATCAATTTAGGTGAGTACCTCCAAGTTCTCTTAGGGCTTGAGGGGTATGGATCTGATCACATCCCTTGTGTAATGTACGAGGACCTTGCTCGCTTAAGGGCAAGACTACCCGAATATATTATATGTGGAAAAGGTTCATTTGGTTTGCTTAAGGCCACTGGGACTCAGTACATAAAGGCGCAGGATACCCAATCGCACCCAATCTTGAGACTGAAACCCATATATAGATAAACCATAGACACTTCCCCATAGGTTTACCCAAAAACCTTGAGTGAATGCGAGCAGACTTCACTAAGTCCCCCATTGGCTCTAAAGCGAAGTAACCCATTGGAGTTAAAAGGGCGGTAGGCGTGATCTAACCATTTGCTACATGTGCAGGTTTATTAAATATAAATAAACTAAAAACGAACATCATAAGCATCACGATTGTATGAAAACTAACCATATCTTTATGCAGCCATTAAATTAATGTATGTCATGCCATTTCATTTCCTTGGTTATAAGAACCTAGAAATAAACCAAGACTAGTGAGTCCACCTAGGCTTAACCCATGAGCCAAAACAAATCAAGACCAACTAGCTTATCTAGGCTTAACCCTTGGACCATAGAGTCAATCCCCGAGTGGCCAGTGAGTCAGCTCACCTTGGACCATAGAGTCAACCCCCGAGTGACCAGCGAATCAGCTCACCTTGGACCATAGAGTCAACCCCTGAGTGACCAGCGAGTCAGCTCACCTTGGACCATAGAGTCAACCCCCGAGTGACTAGCGAGTCAGCTCACCATAGACAGTAGAGTCAACCCCCGAGTGACCAGCGAGTCAACTCACCTTAGACAGTAGAGTCAATCCCCGAGTGACTAGCGAGTCAACTCACCTTAGAGCATAGAGTCAATCCCTGAGTGACCAACGAGTCAGTTCTCCTTGGACCATAGATTCAACATTCGAGTGACCAGCGAGTCAGCTCACCCTTGACTATCGAGTTGGATCAAATTTAGATTTAATCTATGGTCTCCGAACTGCATGTTTGTGGTATTCCATGAATACTACAGACTACCCTTGCCGATTATTCCATGAACAATTAGCATACACCCAACCCACTATTATTTATACATATCCATTTTTCATTAATTCACTCATTCATTCATCCATCCACTCATGCATCCTAATAGGCCGAGGTAAGTAGGTCTCAGAGCTACACCCGATACACTTATTAACACTTTATTTCTTACATTTTAAGGTTGGAGGTGAGAGAAAAGGAGGTTAAGATGTATTACAGGAAGCCCAAAAGTCACACCCCCACCACCAGTCGAATCTCTGGCCAAATTTTTCTCCAATCCAGAACCTAAAACCGCAATGGCAGAAGATGATGCAGTTGGACAGTCCCTTAGGAGGATTCTTGATGCTCCAGAGTTTCATGATGTTTGGGAAAGGCTGAGCACTTCTATAGCTCCGAGACCCCAAGAGCAAGAGGCCAAGATAGCGGAGTTAAAGGTAAAGAAGGCGGATATGGAAAAGTTATTTCCTATAAAAGACAAATCTGTTGCTCCCTCCATCGAGCAGTATGTAGACATTGACCGATTCTTGCCAAAGGAATTAGAAGCCCTTTCGGCTAACTTTGTGATGCCTTATATGGCCTGATATTCTAGTACTGGGCCTCCTCACACATATGTGGAAAGTTATCTTTAGATTATAACTAGCATGAACATCCCTAAGGTTTATATAGTCAATCTATTTGAAGCTACTCTACGAGGACCCACTTTTGAATGGTACATGAGAATGCCAACAGATGTGAAATCTGATTGGAAGAAGTTATGCTCTGCATATCTGGAAAATTATACCTTCAATCTGAAGGTCAAAACTTCTTTGCTAGACCTTGAAAGGATTAAACAACGGCCAAATGGGTCCTTTGAAGAATTTTACCTGAGGTGGATGGCCGTCCGTGTACTTGTAACTGGGGCACCCGACCAAGATGCTCTAATAGTGAAGCTTGTCGAAGGATCTACCCTAAAACACTAGGACAAAATGAAAATGAAAAGATTCGACACATTTAACGATGTGGTGGACTATGCCAAGAGACTAGAAAAGTATGAGGAAGAAGACCGGGCAAAGAAGCAAGAGCAGCAAGCTTATACTAAACCTAGATACTGGGAAAAGAGTGGATCCTCCAAACAAGGTAGTTTTGAGTCCTCAAAGGCTTCGGCCAAAGTTGTAGCAGTCACTTAGGTGCAGACTCACCAAGGTATCACCCCATGGGTAGAATCATTATCATAGATATTCACCAAACTAAGGAAGTCTGACCAACTCCGAAGCTTTAAACTATTTGCTCCACCTACTGCGGGGAATAGAGGAAAATTTTATGCCTATCATGTAACTAAGGGGCACTGCACTAATGAATGCACCAGACTAATGAAGGATTTACAGCAGATGATAGCCGACGGGAGAATGAAAGAGCCTAAAAAGAAACCAAGCACACAGACTAATCCCCTACCAAGCTTTCGAGCTATAGTGAATGGCATCGGTATCAATGTGAAGGCTGACAAATATGGTATTGAGGTGACAGATAACTTCCGACATGACCCAGTATAGGGGGACAATATGATTTTTGACAACATGGACATCATTTACATGGTCGATCAATATGTCTTAGGGATGAGGAGAGAAGGGTTGGATCAATACCAAGTGTCACCACACCTTATATCCGAGGGAGACTTTGACCCAAATGAACATGTGTAAGAATTTCTCCAGTTTATGCATGAACAAGAAATAGCCATGATGGGTTTTACACCTCAGTTCCCTAGGTTCTTAGAAGGACCGGCCATGGACTAGTATGACACAATGCCAATAGAAGGCCAATGGAACTAGTACTTTATGGAGAGGCCCTTCCTTCATTACTTCAAGGCTTGCCAACCATACCCGGATGCACTTTGATGGTGGCTAGCACCACAAGTAGACTAACATAATGTTGGCTGGAAGGATATTCCTCCTCCTCAGCCTCCCATGTATACTCCCCCAGATTACATGAGCGCGAACTACGTTAAAATAAGTTTGTTCGATTTTGAAAGCTCTTCTGGGACGGCACGCCCAGAAAGTCTAGAGCTATATGATCCTGAACAAGCCTAGAGCAACCATGAGGACTAATAAAAGTATCTCGGCCTGAACCTAGATGAGGGAATGCGAGACCCGTTTGAAGGAATCTGTGCTAACATTACACAATATGATGCCCATATAAAGGAAACATTCACTAGCATATGGGGCATGGTCTCTGATTTTTGCATAGCTATGGCAGGGGTCAAGGCTGGAATGAATGCAGAAGAAGATCCCGAAGAAGATCTTGAGGAAGATCCTGAGGAAGGTCCAAAGGAAGATCCCAAGGAGGATCTGGATGAAGATTCTGATGATGATATCCCAGTTCAGCAAGCACCAAATTGGGTCTTTGAACCATGGAACGAGCAATAACCTTTCAAGAATTCGGATGAGGAAGTAGAAAAATTTGAAGACTCCAATGAATTGGATCACGAAGATGAAAGTGAGGTAGATAACTTAGGATATAAATTAGAGGTCTTTTCAAGCTATGAGCTAAATCACTTACATGGAGATTTTGAGTACGAGGCTCTCTTCCCCAATGGCATATTGGTCGATTATCATGGTACTGAGAGCTATGCCTCATCTTCAGAGCATGACTCCCCAAGCTCTTTATGGTCTGCAGTAAGTGATGATTCTGGAGATTTCATGGACTTTGACTCGGGTAGCGAGCACTTTGTTAATATGATTCAAGAAGAGGGACAAGAACCTTCTCACGAGTACATCATGGAGAGAATCTGTGCCGAAAATGAATTAGCCTGGGCTAGTTATCACATTCAAAACCCGAATTTAGGCAAAGTCTACCCCATATATTATGATAGAACTAGAACCCCTGTGCCTAAGTTTATTAATTTGTCTAGATGATGAGCAATGGGCGCATTTACTATACTCATTCGCTAGAATGATTCAAGGTAATTCTCAGGGGCAAGGCTAGAGCATGGCACGAGGGACTCAAGATCTATCAAAAATCATCTTTGAATGTCCTTACCGAGGATTTTATTAGGCATTACACTTGGGTAGGTCCACTGAGGGATCCTACTCTTGAGAGGGATATGGACTAGCAACTCCCACCGAATTGGCAGTGGGAAGTCAATGAAGAATGCCCCACACACATGCCAAATCACACCAAATCAAGATCCGATTGATGGAATGTCCTCATCCATTCACATGATTGGGTAAACCCTATTCTATGCCAGATCCTACAAGAGAACCCTATTATTCTGAAAAGACCGCCTGAAGAGGTTCCTTTATGCAGTGGCCCTTTGCCACTAAATCGCCATCTTTCGTAAACAAGTTGATTGACTTGGGAGAGATACCACTTGATGAAGATTTTAACAAATTCAAAGTCTTTGAAACAACAAACTCGCCAACCCAGGTTATCAGTCATGTCACTAGAGGAGGGAAAATCACTGGGTCTGTAGCCTCGGCTGTGCTATGAATGGAACCTCCGGTACCTCATACTTTAATTAAATCCTCAGAATGGATAGAAAGCCTGATTGTGGAGTAGTTGTAGGCCACCACTACCAAAATAAGCATCTAGGACCTCCTCCTCAGTTCTCAAGACCACATGCTCACTATTGTTAAAAAGCTGATGGAAATCAAAACATCTCCCTTAGCATCGCCCGAACAGGTCTGCGTGCTACTTAACAACAAGATTAGCACTATCATCCTTGACATTATCTTCACGAGCTTGGATCTACCTTACCAAGGCATTCACCATAATAAGGCTCTCTACTTAAAGGCTAGTGTTTTTGGGCCCATCATGCCCTGTGCAATGGTCGATGATGGTTCATCACTGAATGTCTATCCTAAGGATATTCTACCAATCCTAGTACTAGCCAAAAGAGACTTAAAGAGATCCACGACAGTTATTAAGGCTGACAACAACTCTAAGAGGACCGTCATTGGCACGTTTGAGGCCAAAGTTACCATCTGCAAAATCTCATCTATAGTACTTTTCATAGTCATAGACATCCCGGTGACCTTCTCTATACTGCTCAACCGACCATGGGTCCATGCACTGGGAGGAGTTCCATCCAATCTTCACCAAAAAATCAAAATCCCATTCCACGGAAAGATCGTTTCTCTAGACACTGATAAAGCATCGGTGGTGGCAGCGCTGAAAATGGAAGAAAGCCATATGAAAGGATTTACCACAACTGTGAGCTAGCGACCTCCTCCCCTCCCGCGAGGACCGTATGAGATGTGTAGCACGGGTGTGAAAAGAGAACGAGTGCTATGAAGCGTGCTAAGGGAGAATCCTTATTTTAGGCGTGATGAAAATAATAATGTAAATGATGTTGATGTTAAATTTAAGTCCAATTCGCGTGTTAAGGGATACGAGACTTGAAATCCCATATTTTAAGATAGAGTCGCCACCCAGTTTAGCTCCATCGGGAATTTGGATACGATATTCCCACTGGGTGGTTGGACCGTACCTTAAAACAGAGATTCCAAGTTCGAATGATGTTGCTTACTTTTCATTTTTAAATCAAACCATTTATATTTTAATAAATGCGACTTTAGTTCTTATGCGATTTAAATCCGGTTATTGATTAGAGTTTTCGGTTTATATGCCATACATCATACAAAAGCGGTAAATAAAGCAAATAAATAATTATTACAAGGCTTTATAAATACCTATACATTTTTCTAAATGCGGAAAAGTAAATAAAGCGAATAAAGAGACTAAAATCGGGTCTCAACCGAACTTACCAACACCGAAATGGCTCGAAACACGATAAATAAATCACAAATAATCACAAATAAGACACAAATAATTAAAGGCAGAAAATAAAAACATATCATGGAGAAAAAACGTTTTTTTGGGAATTTTTAGAGTTAAAAAGACATTTTTTAAGAATTTATTAAATATATAAACAACCTGAAAAAATAAATAAATAAGCTAAACAACCTAAAATTAATAAAGGTAATTACATAATATTTTTGGGATTTTATATTATGGTGAAAAGATCAATTAAATATTTAATAATTCACGTAAGGGCGAGGGATAGGAGGTTATACCTAAGGTGCGGATTCTTGAACCGATTGTCTACTAGGGTTGCCATCAGCAGACTTCTCAAGAACAAAATTCTAACTTGGACATTTTTATTTGGTATCGCCTTCGATTCCCCCCAAACGTTTTTGGGATGGATTGTTAGTTGCTTTGGAAAAAAAAGGGTAGGGATTTCTTGAGTCGGTTGTCTACGGAAGGTTTGGGGATGTATCATCAATGGACCTATCAAGAAGGAAGGCTAAATCAGTTGTCTACGGGTTTGGGAACGCACTATCAAAGGACCTATCGGATGTGAGGCTGAATCGGCTGTCTATGGGTGCTCTGGAAATGCACCATCAACGGACCTATCGGATGTGAGACTGAATTGGTTGTCTACTGGTGGTCAGGGAACGCACCATCAACGGACCTATCTGAGTAATAAAAAAACCTAAGAAGTCAATAGTTGTTGTAGATTGCATTTTTAATTGCTTAATTGATTTTGTCAAGATAAAAAATTTTGCCCCTTCAATTAAGTAATGAAAATGGAATATCGAGAAAAAGAGGTTTAGAGATGTTCGGGAAGTCCGGGAATTCCATCAATAGGTTGATTTTCTGACAGTTGTATTGGGATGCCCTTGGAAGACCGAAAGCCACATCGTAGTGTCCTAAAAGGATTTTCTGAATTCTGGATTCTAGTTCTTTGGATTGATCATCCATCGAGATTACCTATCAAGGTAGTTTTGAAGCATTAATAAATGACATGAATTGTGTTTCAATTACTTAATTGATTTTGTGGCACAAAAATTTTTGCCCCTTCAATTAACCAATTGAAATGGAAGAATGAAAGCTGAGTTAGGATTTCCAAGAGTCCGGAGAAACTGTCAAGGTATCCATCGGGTCTAGCTGATATGCCCCTTGGAGAAATTTTGAGTTCTGATTTTAGGTCCCACTGGGCGATAAATGGGGTGTAGCCAGCTTAGGTTGGGAGGCTCGCCAAGCGCCGGTTTGGGCTTACGGGTTTGCCAAGCGCGGGCTTAGGCTTTAGAGGTTTTCCAAGTGCGGGCTTGGGCTTTTGAGGGTTGCCAAGCGTGGGCTTGGGATTTTGAGGGTTGCCAAGTGCTGGCTTGGGCTTTTGAGGTTTGCCAAGGATGGGCTAGGGCTTTTGAGGTTTGCCAAGTGTGGGCTTATGCTTTTGAGGGTTTCCAAGAGCGTGCTTGGGCTTTTGAGGGTTGCCAAGTGTGGGCTTGGGCTTTTGAGGTTTGCCAAACGTGGGCTTGGGCTTTTGAGGTTTGCCAAATGTGAGACTAGGCTTTTGAGGGTTGCAAAGCGCGGGCTTAGGCTTTTGAGGGTTTGCCAAGCGTGGGCTTAGGCTTTTGAGGGTTGCCAAGTGCGGGCTGGGCTTTTGAGGTTTGCTAAGCGTTGGCTTGCGCTTTTAAGGGTTTGCCAAGTATGGGCTTGTGCTTTTGAGGGTTGCTAAGCGTGGGCTTAGGCTTTTGAGGTTTGCCAAGCGCAAGCTTGGGCTTTTAAGGATTGCCAAGCACGGGCTTGGGCTTTTAAGGGTTTACCAAGTGCGGGCTTGGGCTTTTGAGGGTTCTCAGATCGATAAGCTGCATCAAGGTGCCCTTGGAGATTCGAAAGGTCATATCGAGGTACCCCTGGAGATTTTGAGTTCTTATCTTAGGATCCATTGGGTTGGTTATCCATCTCGATTGCCATATGGAATACCAATCAAGAAAGAATTTTGAGATATCAGTAATTGGCATGAGTTGCATTTTTATTTCTTAATTGATTTTTTGGAAAAAAAAAATTTGCCCCTTCAATCAAGCAATAAAAATAGGAGAATGAAATATAAATTGAGATAAGATTTTCAAGAGTCTAGAGAAACTGTTGAGGCGAGCGCCGAGACTAGCTGATGTGCCCCTGGAGAAACTCTACCTTTGAGTGTAGGATAGAGGACAATATTGGGATGCCCTTTGATGCGGGTGCTCACTTGGAGGTCCAGTGTATAGCTCAAGAATGTTTTTCTGTACTTTGTTCCCTGTAGAATTTAGTATAGAATAATAGACATGACATTTATAAATATTATGCATGAGTGCATGAATGCATAAGCTGCTCAGGCTGATCGTCCCCCACATCTGAGTTGCATGACTACTTGCCTAATTGATTTTGCCTAACTCAGTTGCTTGCTATGACGGAGAATATACAGAACTGCTTTATGGCATGAACAAGATAAGAATGCCCCTGGTAGAGGATTAGTGATATCACACAGATTAGGTGGAAATGCCCCACTATAGAAGCTACAGTGTACACACAGGCTCGTGTGTTTGGATACCATGGCTGAGACAGGACCCATGAATTTTGCATTGCTAGTATGATAGGCGGCAGAGGGCTCCTTACGAGCTACGCAAAAGCAATTACATGACTGCAAATTGATTGCTAGATCGAGCTTGATGAAGACAAGGGAGTGCACGAAGCGAAGTTCAAGATTCTGGATAACGAATGACTGGATGTTATCACTACCAATGAATTCTACCAAGGATGGTTTGGGGAGATTGTAGACTTTCCCTAATGCTTGGTCGCGGTCGAGACTGGAGTGGCATGATAGAGGGCAAATTTGAGCCCTTCAAATCCATTAGACCAGAGAATGTATTTAGGCACTCTGATGTTGATGACGATAATGCATATATCTCAATGTGATCGATGGCAGTCATTTATCTTTGTTTTGGTTGTCTTAATTTTTGCATAGGCCATAACATTATGTTGGGCCCATCAGACTTGTTTATTGCTTTTAGGTCCTAATTTTTGCCTAGACCGCCCTTTTTAGGTTTTCAATCCAGCGGACTTTTCCTGGCTTTTGCATAGACCTTGCTTCTTTTCAATCTATCAGGATTTTTTTTGCCTTTTATCTTTGCTTTCATTTCTTTTGAAGAATTGAGTTGACAGCACGGAACCCCATGTTCGACTTACTTATAACATTTTGCCTTTAGGGCCCAATATATTCATTCAAGCACAAACATAAAGAATTCAGTAAAATGACATTTCAATTAAATGAAGTAAGTTTGAGTACATAATGATGATAACCATTTCTATTGACCAAAACTCTGGTGTTAACTAGCCTATGAAGGTTTCTAGCCAACACGCTCTCATTGCTCACTTTACCCTAAATTTTGCCTAGATCGCCCTTTTTTGGGTTTTAAGTCTAGCGGGCTATTTTTGCACCCTAGCTTTTGGCTGACCAGTTTGTAGAATACCAATCAGCAGGATACATCCTAATTTATGCCCGATCAGTAGAGGATCACTCGTTGGGTGATTGATTTTTATTTATTTTTTATGTGCCGCTTTTCTGGATTTGATTCTTTTGATTAGATATGATAACGCTTCAAATGATTCTGATTGATAGGGATTACGAACTCATTATCATTGATAATCATGCCCCTTAGATCGAGTACTTTGCAGAATACACGAAGTATTACCCAATCCGGATAGAATCTCCCCCTTGGGTTGGCGCGGGCAGGCTTCACTTGCTTTAAAATTAGATCATTGCCCTTGGACAAATACTCCTGATGCTTGACACGGTTGTTGTTCGGCCTTGCTACTCGCTGTTGGATATGATGTATGCCCTTAAGGCAATTAGGGTGATATATCTTAATTATGTAATGGTACGAATAATTTATTTAATCAATAAAGGCATTTAATGTTTTGTTTATATCAATATACTTGTATATATATATATATATATATATATATATATATATATATATATATATATATATATATATATATATATATATATATATTAAAGCTGGTTAAATATATATTCATTGATGTATGCAAAAGTCCTTGACATATCATAGGATAAAGTCAGAGAAATTATAGTTGGACTATATTTGGTGGAACCTGCTTCATGTGTAGTTATGATTATGTCTAACCTATCCCTAGTCATAGTTTCATCAAGAAAGGATATTGATGAAATGGAAAGACTAGCATGTGGTCAACTTTCTTGGAAAGGGTCCAAGCAGTTAATCTCCTAAAGACTGAAGGTGGTGCCTTAAGTTTGACACATGGATATATCTGGGAGATATATTGGAGACCGCAGCAAGATAAACACTTGGTATATATATCAATGTGTTAGTGTTTATCTATGTGCAATAAGCTTTATGAATGTCCTCGTACTTGAGATGCTAGTTACCTTGTATGGTACTATTGCTATACTTTGGGTTATTACTATACACTCATTAATTTAGGGTGTTATGGGTGATTACGGGGTATGGTGATGACAGCATGTTGGTAAGCTGAGTAGTCGGAAAGAATCCATCGCTTCGGATATATTAAGGAGTTGTACCTAGCCACTTGTTGAAGTGATTATTGCCATAAACCTCTGATCAGAGTATGTGTTTGATAGAAATAGTTTCTAGTCAAACACACTATGGTAAAAGGCAATATACTTCAGTAATAAGTAAACTACTGGGATAGCTTAGAGCAACCTCGCTATTAGTGGGTTAACACTTTAACCAAACCCTATAAACCAGATGGTACTAATATTAAAGAACGGAAGGAATTTATCGCACTGGATAACTATTGCATTAACCGGGATTAAGTCATAAGCATAAATGATGTTCTGAGTAATGGGGGATGGTAGACCCTTGCTAGAGGCGTACTACAGTCGTTTAAGGTAATCAAGTTCTATTCATGGTATAGAGCATCGAGCCAATGGTTCCATTAGAACAAGGGTTGGTTAAGCCTTAATAGCTCAATACTTTGGGATCCTATAAGGTCACACACATTGGACCTTCATTGGACTAAGTAAAGAACTAATAGATTTATTCTATTACGAAAATATAAAATAAATAATAATTGGATTATTATTTCATTGGTTAAAATTGATTAGATCAATTTTGGATAGACCAAGGAATTTATTTTGACCGGTAACTAATTAATTAGAGTCATAAATAAATTATAATTGATTAGATCAATTTTGGTTGGGCCAAGAAATTTATTTTGACTGGTGACTAATTTATTAGGGTCAGAAAATAAATATTTGAAAAAGGATTAAAAAGGGGAATTTTGCATTGGCGAGTATAATTGGACTGAGAGTACAAAAGTATTTTGTACAGGCTCGAGTATGTGGGAGTACACCGAAAGCAAGGCTTTGCCTAGCATGTGAACATAGCGTGCACGCTGTGTGCACATGGGATGGGAGTAATTACTCCCATCCCACATCGCTCACGGGGGGAGCAAAATGCTACCTCAAGCCTATATATAGGTTATCTCCTTTCCTTTCAAATTGACCCAAGCTCAAAGCATAAATCCTAAGCGAGATAATTAAACCCTTGGGTAATTGAGCAAGTTATTTGTGGAGCCTGAATTTATTCGGGCACCGCTAGTTTATATTTTTGGGTGAGGCTTCTAGAGTGGTCTAGCAACTACTCGAGACTTCTTAGTTCTTCCTCCTGAGGAAGTTTTGGTTAGTGGGGTTCATGTGGATATTGATAGAGGCTATCCTACGATTGGAGGCTTGTGCAAGAAGGTTCTGCAAAAGCACGCTTCAACTGGTAAGTTCTTTTTCTTTCTCTTTTAATTATTAAGTCTTTTCTTTAAGTGTTTTTAGACTTAATAATTATGCTTAGGTTATTTTTGCATGCTTAGTTTATTTTATGCTTAGGTTATAACTTAGAGTTATAACATACTTAGTATAAAATAAATGTGCTAGGATATAATTTGGAATTATGGTATGCCTAGTCCTTTAACATGCTAACCTAGGTAGAGAATTATTTAGTTAAGGCTTTATTTAATTTATATGCAACTAATAGGAGTTCCTGGGGACAGGGACAAAATTTTGAATTTCCGCCATGCCTCTTATGCATGTTCAATTTGATTGTCAGTTCCCAACAGTGGTATCGGAGCCAGCCTATTTAGTGCATAATTAAGTTAGAAGCAAACTAAATATTATTTTCTAAGTGAAATGATTTGTTTATTTAATTATTTGGAACAATATATATATAAACTTATGCCTTTCATTTCAAGGTTAGAAAATGGTTATGAATAATTTTGAATAAGCCTGCATAACTTACTCAAATTATACAAGTGTCAATAATTTATTTAAATTACATGGGTTATAGATGCTCCCAATTTACATGAATTGGAAGAACAAAATTTATTAGTTCAAGAGAATCCATTGGTCTTCAAGTTTGTGCCCGTATTTGTTCTGGCTAAGGATTGGACTTGGTGTCTACTCCTCATAGGGCACCTCTCCTACCTAAGAACCTATATCGGTGCAATTTGAATTGACCAACCGGGGGATTAATATGAACTAATTTCTAGTATATAAGATGGTGCTTATATATGTTTCTATGACTAAGTAAAAAATTAAATTTATTGAATAAAAGCTTAGAGGAAATGCAATATAAATATAACAAATAAAAGTGTTAATTATTTTGCATATAATCTAGGTTGATGGAATAATTATAATAAAGAGTTGAACCCACCTAAGGTTAGACCTTATAAATTAATTCTAAAATTCCCTGAATTAATACAAGTTATTATAGTTTTGTCCATCTAATAAAATCCTAGATTGGGTGAGATGTTTTACACCAATAAAATCCCAAAGTAAATATATTGAGGCAAGTTGTAGTCTTCCTTACTCAAATTTATAATACGGTCTCTTTGGGCTATCAAAGTGCTACACAAAACGTTCCTTCTAGTACACATTGATTGGTTGTAAAGTTTGAGATAGGGTCTGCCTTAATAGAACTGGGGTAGTCCACCATAAAATTGGGGCTAGGCCCAGATATGAGACATATTCAAGGAGATGCTAATATAAGAGCACACTTCCCTTGGGATTAGGGAACTTGAATGAATTAGCAATTGCATGCGATGCAAATGGAATGGAATTCTGACTCTGACTTACTATTATGACTTGACTCATAAAATTGGGGGTTGTAATAGACTAGTTATAGATGCTACCTACTAGGAAATTTAGCTGGGCTGAAATTCACGAATTCAATAGAATGGGCTATTTTAAATTTCGAAAAAAATAGTAGGAAAATGTATTTAATTAAAAGTCCTCATATTAAATACATGTACTTAAACTAATATTTAAACACATTTCTTTTCTTATATCTTAGGTTGAAATCTTTATTTAAATACAAATGTTCGCATTGATAACTAATTTTGATTGGCTGTGGCTTCAAAGGGTTTGTTTAGAAATGTGGGGATAGTCCTCAGAGCCTTGGGCTTGGCATGTACTTTGTATAAGCCCGAATCTAAACAACATGATGCAAGCAGTTCTGCTTGAAATAGATATGCATTAAATACATAAAGAAAACTAGGATACAACACCTTGGAGGTTGTTTACATCCCTATTACCTTATGTGAGTAGCTGGCATGAGACAAGGATAAACATCAAGTCAGATGTTAGGATCCATGTTACCTTAGCTATAAGGGCATCATAAAATCATGGACTTGAAAGTCTGTGACTTTACATCTTTCAGAAAGGATTTTCCCTGGTGGAAAATTTGAACCAAAATATTTTTTATGGAAAATTGGTTGACCAGTTAGTCAGAAAATTAATTGGTTCATATCTCAAAGAAGTAAAGGGACACATGGTGTCTAGTTTTCAAGCAGGATGGACCAGAGTAAAGAGAAAAGTAAAAAAGAATACTGAGAATTTTGTCTAGGAGACAAAATGATTGTTTTCAACATGAAATATTGGAAATAAGATCTTCATTTCAATATAGGATATTGGAAATAAGATCAAAATGGCTAAAGTCTCATAGCATGAGAAGAGGAGGCCTGAAGCTTCCACTTCAAGATGTTTGATATTGAGAAATTCTACATCTCAAAGGAATTCTAAATTAGTATGGAATACCTAATGAGAATCACATGTTTGTACGAAGGTATAGATATTATTGAGAAGTAGAGGTTTGGCAAAAAGGAGAGTTGTACCTACCGAAAATCATTAGAGCTTGATGGCTACTGTTGATGTAGGAACTTGAAATTTCCATTAAGCTAAAATTTGTAAAATAACGAAATTCAATTGTCATTATAAAATATTGTTTCCTGCCTCACAGCAGATGGAATTTTTTCCAATTTGATAAAATGTATTATCAAAGTTATGAATTATATTTTATTGTAATATGACAAATGATATTTCGTAATTACAAAATCACATTCTCAAATATAAACATTGCTAAGAGAAAATTAGATAATGAGAATTTCTTCTACTTATGGCATTGTCATTTAGACCACATAAACAAAGATCGCTTAACCAAGTTGCATAAGCGTGGAGACTTGGAGTCTTAATGGTGATTGTGTACCTTGTTTAAAAGGAAAAATGACAAAGTTACCTTTTCAAGGAAAGGGTGAGCAGGCCATAAGTACATTGGAACTTATACATACTAATGTATATAGTCCAATAAGTGTTCAGGCACTAGGAGGATACTCCTACTTCAAAACCTTTATTGATGATTACTCACGATACGGTTATTTGTACTTGATGAAGCACAAGTCTGAAAGTTTTGAAAAATTCAAACTATTTAGAGCTAAAGCAGAGAAACAGCTTGAGAAAAGTATTAAAACACTTCAATCGGATTGAGGTGGAGAATACTTAAGTCAGGAGTTTCAAGATTATCTAAAGGAAAATGGGATAGTTCCCCAGTGGATCTCTCCTTATACACCCCAACACAATGGAGTGTTAGAAAGGAGGAATAGGACTTTATTAGATATGGTCAGGTCCATGATGAGCCATGTAGTTCTTAGCAAATCCTTTTGGGGATATGCACTAGAGAGAGCGGTTTATATCTTAAACAGAGTGCCCTCTAAATTAGTTGATTTTACACCATATGAAAGATGGTGTAACAAAAAACCATCTCTAAGTCACTTAAGAGTATGGGGTTGTCCTGCCATGGTAAAGAGGATAGCGTCAGATAAGCTAAATTCCAAGGCTGATAAATGTCTGTTCATTGGATATCCAAAGGAAACAATTGGATATCTATTTTAGCAACCCAAAGCACAAAAGGTATTTGTGTCTCAGAATGCTCACTTTTTGGAAAAGGAACACTTACTTGCAAAAGTCATTGGGAGCAATATTGAACTAGAAGTTCAAGGGAAAGAAACACACAATCAACTGATTGACCCCATTCTAGATACACAAGAGAGTCTGATGCAAGAATAACCTGTCGAAACATAATCATTGTGAGGATTAGGTCGTGTTCATAAGGGTCCCAATAGATATGGGTTTATCATCACTAATGATAAGGAACTATATCTTATAGAGGATGATGAACCAAGGACATATGATGAGGCAATGAAAAGCTCAGATTTTGAGAAATGGCAAAAGGTCATGAAATCAAAAATGGATTCCATGTACGAGAAACAAGTTTGGAATTTGGTTGATGCACCGCAAGAGGTTAGACCAATTGGGTGCAAATAGGTCTTCAAGAAGAAGACAGACATGGATGGTAATATAATTACCTATAAAGCAAGGTTGGTTGTGAAAGGTTATAGTCAACAGAAAGGTATTGACTATGATGAAATCTTCTCACCGGTAGCCATGCTTAAATCCGTAAGGATACTCCTCGCCATTGCTGCTCATTACGAGTAGGAGATCTCGCAGATGAATGTAAAAATAGCATTCCTAAATGGGGATTTAGATCGGGATGTGTATATGACACAACCTGAGGGTTTTACATCTCAGAATGGCTCGAAGGTATGCAAGCTACAAAGATCCATTTATGGACTTAAGTAGGCATCCAGGAGTTAGAATATAAGGTTTGATCAGACAATCTGGGAACTGGATTTCTGCCCAAATGCAAATGAGCCTTGTGTCTACAAGAAGGTTAGTGGGAGTGTAGTCATTTTTCTAGTATTGTATGTTGATGACATTCTGCTAATAGGAAACAAAATTTCTCTTCTTTAAAACGTTAAAGTATGGTGGTCAAGAAAGTTCTCCATGAAAGACCTTGGTGAAGTAGCATTTATACTAGGTATAAAGATCTATAGGGATAGATCTAAGAGGCTATTAGGTCTTTCTCAAAGTACATATATAGACAAGGTATTAAATAGGTTCAACCTTGAGCATTCTAAGAAAGGTTATCTCCCAATGATAAAGGGCATTAACCTATCTAAGGCTGAGTGTCCGCAGACAGCTCAGGAGAGAATGCACATGAAGGATATACCCTATGCATCCGTGATAGGATCCATCATGTATGCTATGATATGTACTAGGCCGGATGTCTCTGAGGCTTTGAGCTTTATGAGCATATATCAGTCAGATCCAGGTGGAAAGCATTGGATGGCCATCAAGACAATCCTTAAGTACTTGAGAAGGACTAAGGATGAGTTCTTGATTTATGGAGAAGGTGACCTCACTATCAAAGGTTATACTGATGCGAGCTTTCATTTTGACAAGGATGACTTTAAGTCTCAGTCAAGTTTTGTGTATGTGTTAAATGGAAGGGTTCTAAGCAAGAAACTACTGCCGATTCAACCACGGAATCTGAACACATTGCTGCATGCAAAGCAGCAAAAGAAGTTGTCTCGTTAAATGGATTTATTAGTGATCTTAGTGTGGTGCCTAAGGCTGTTGATCCAATTACTTTATATTGTGATAACAATGGTGCCATAGCTCAGGCAAAGGAACCACGGTTTCATTAGAAAAATAGACATGTATCCAAAAAGTATCGTATATATATGGGAGATTGTTGAAGCTAAGATAATAAGATTAGAATATGTACCCACTGATTAGAACCTCACAGATGGTCTGACAAAGCCATTGACTAGTGTCAAACTTGACCAGCATGTTAAAAAATATGGATTAAAACATATGGCTAATTGGCCTTAGTGCAAGTGGGAGTTTGTTGGATATGATGTATGCCCTTAAGGCAATTAGGACGATATATGTTCATTATGTAATAGTACGAATAATCTGTTTAATCAATAAAGGCATTTAGTCTTTTATTTATATCAATATGCTTATATATATATATATATATATATATATATATATATATATATATATATATATATATATATATATATATATATATTAAAGCTGGTTAAATATATATTCATTAATGTATGCAAAAGTCCTTGACATATCATAGCATAAAGTCAGAGAAATTATAGTTAGACTATATTTGGTGGAACCTGCTTCATGTGCAGTTATTATTATGTCTAAACTATCCCTAGTCATAGTTTCATCAAGAAAGGATATTGATAAAACGGAAAGACTAGCATGTAGTCAACTTTCTTGGAAAGGGTCCAAGCAGTTAATCTCCTAAAGACTGAAGGTGGTGCCTTAAGTTTGACACATGGATATATCTAGGACATATATTGGAGACCGCAGCAAAATTAACACTTGGTATATATATCAATGTGTTAGTGTTTATCTTTGTGCAATAAGCTTTGTGAATGTCCTCGTACTTGAGATGCTAGTTACCTTGTATGGTACTATTGCTATACTTTGGGTCATTACTATACACTCATTAATTTAGGGTGTTACGGGTGATTACGGGTATGGTCATGATAGCACGTTGGTAAGCTGAGTAGTCAGAAAGAATCCATCACTCCGGATATATTAAGGAGTTGTACTTGGCCATTTGTTAAAGTGATGATTGTCGTAAACTCCTGATCATAGTATGCGTTTAATAGAAATAGTTTCTAATCAAACACATTATGGTAAAAGGCAATATACTTCGGTAATAAGTAAACTACTAGGATAGCTTAGAGCAACCTCGCTATTAATGGGTTAACACTTTAACCGAACCCTATAAACCAGATGGTACTAATGTTAAAGAATGGAAGGAATTTATTGCATTGGATAACTATTCCATTAACCGGGATTAAGTCATAAGCATAAATGACGTTCCGAGTAATGGGGGATGGTAGACCCTTGCTAGAGGCGAACTACAGTCGTTTAAGGTAATCGGGGTTCTATTCACGGTCTAGAGCATCGAGCCAATGGTTCCATTAGAACAAGGGTTGGTTAAGCTTTAACAGCTCAAGGGTTGCATATGCGTTGCATATGCGTAGCCCACAAGCAAGGCAAAGCCCAAGGCTTTGCCTTGCATGTGCACACAGCGTGCACGCTGTGTGCACATGGGATGGGAGTAATTACTCCCATCCTACATCGCTCACAGGGGGAGCAAAATGCTCCCCCAAGCCTATATAGAAGCTGTCCCCTTCCCTTTCAAATTGTACCAAGCTCAAAGGATAAATCCTAAGCGAGATAATTAATCTCTCGGGTAATTGACCAAGTTATTTTTGTGGAGCCTGAATTTATTCGGGCACCGCTAGTTTATATTTTTGGGTGAGGCTTCTAAAGTGGTCTAGCAACGACTCGAGGCTTCTTAGTTCTTCTTCCTAGGGAGGTTTTGGTTGGTGGGGTTCGCGTGGATATTGATTGAGGCTATCCTACGATTGGAGGCTTATGATAGAAGGTTCTGCAAAAGCACGCTTCAACTGGTAAGTTCTTTTTCTTTCTCTTGTAATTATTAAGTATTTTTCTTTAAGTGGTTTTAGACTTAATAATTATGCTTAGGTTATTTTTGCATTCTAAGTTTATTTTATGCTTAGGTTGTAACTTAGAGTTATAACATGCTTAGTATAAAATAAATATGCTAGGATATAATTTAGAATTATGGTATGCCTAGTCCTTTAACATGCTAACCTAGGTAGAGAATTATTTAGTTAAGGCTTTATCTAATTTATATGCAACTAATAGGAGTTCCTAAGGACAGGGACAAAATTTTGAATTTCTGCCATGCCTCTCATGCTTGTTCAATTTAACTGTCAGTTCCTAACACGCGCTGTCGGTATACCTGAAGACTAATTAGGCCATTCGAACCGCGCTTTAGTCCACAAGGGTCTCTTTGACTGCGACTCTTAAGGATTTTACCTCGGTTTTGGTTGGTAGCATGGTTTCCATTTCGTAGGCAAACAAAAGAGGTGTTCGGTTTGCAAGAATTCTAACACTTATTTGACATCTTCGAAGGGTGAATGATATCTCATCGGCTCAATCTTTGATCTTTGTTGTGGTCTTAGATATAAACTCCTTGATAAGACGATTTGCGGCTTTGGTTGCCCCACTAGCTCATGGTCAGTTGGGTGAAGATCTGCGATACTCGGATCCAAATTTCTTGATCGATCAGTGGTTTGTCCCTTGGGACTGAAACTGATTTTTTGAGACCAAGCTATGAAGTAGTCTATGCCAGGTGAAGATGCATTTCTCGATGAACTTGGACATCCTCTTGACGGTAATGTCAATGAAAGACTCAGCTTCCCCCTATGTTGAGAAGTAACCTGCCCTATGACGATGAAGCAGTGTTCATTTGCTGATGACGGTCGAATCTCAACGATCATATGTGCACCCCTTGCTGAGAATAGCCAAGGAGGAGAGAAACGGGGACGGGTAAGAATAAATGATTTTTGGGGTGGGGAGTTGCAGAATGGGTGGGCGAATAAAAGGTAGGCCTTGATTCTGTCGAAGATGATCTGGCGATGCTCTTTCTCTATAACTGGCTGATGCTTCTTCGGTATCTTAAAAATCGGTTTACACACAAATGTGAGGCCAGCGATGAACCGATTGATATATTGGATCTATCCAAGGAAGAACTGGGCTTCTTTTTCTATTTTAGGTGTGAAGATAGGATGCTCGGCAATCTGACGGTGAACCTCGAGTATCTCTAGGTGTGACCAGGCGAAAGCATTATCTTGATCTTTAAGCACTTGTTTATCACTCTTTTTTCTTTTAGAGGTTAGGTCATTAGAAAATGGTTACCATTTTAGGTTATCATCTGTACTCAAATTTATTTCAGTTAAAGAAATGTCATGAATATTGAACACATTATGCCTATGATAAAATGAATGTATGGACTCATCGGGCGAAACATCAAACAGATAAGCAAAAAGAGAGTTTTTGATTGAATTAAAATGCCTTAAAGGCAGAATTGTTCACATCTAAATACTAGAAAAGAAGAAAATTACATAATAGATAGTCATCCTCCACAGGCAGAGGGACTTGATTGGTAGAGCAGGTAGATTAGGCATCCTCGGTAGCTTTCATTAGCATGTCATCCAGGACGAGATCCAGAACTTTCCCTTGTTTGGTTGATGACTTGTCTCTTTTACTCGCTGGAGACCTCACAAAATTCTTGTCAAATTTGGCGATAGAATTGGCTTGCATAGTAACATCAGCTGAACCAGAGACCATGGCCAACACAGTTTCTTTAGGGAGACCAGAATTGATCACACCTATTTCACCATCTAAGTTCGGTGATGGTTTCTCCTCAGTATTGGTCTTTCTAGCTGACTGGTCAATTTTCCCTTCTCTTATCAAACCCTAAATGGCCATGCTTAGAGGTTTACATTGATCTGTTTTATGACCTACCTAAACATGATAGCAACAGAATTTCCCTTTCTCTTTGGGCGTAGGAGACCGATATTCGCGAAGAGGGCTAAGCATGCCTTTCTCTTGTAACTGGCAAGCAGCACACTAAGAGGAAGCTTCCACAGGGATATGAATGCTTTCTGAGCAGGTGTCCGAATAGGTGCGGCTTGAATCGTAGAGGCATTAAGTTGAATTACCGGAGCTTTGTTTGTAGAACAGATGGCCCTAATGAGATCCTGTGAACCACTACCTTGAGAAAACGAGGGTGAATTCCGATGGTTAAATGCTTTTTCAGGCTCAACTATCTTTCCTTCCCATATCAAATGATGGATGTCTTGAATCAATTTTTGGCATTCATCAGTGCAGTGGCCTCTTTTGACATGATACGCACAAAAGTTATGCTTCTCCTCTTCCTTAGGGGGTCTATGCTCGCGAAGGGTTCTAAGGAGGCCGCACTCTCTTAAGGTGGCTAAGATCACACTAAGGGGTAATTTCCACTTACTTGTAATATCTTTGGGGTTATGGCACTGCTGGATGGTGGTAACTACGACCGGCACCTGAGAAATCGTTCGATCCTGAGTGGGTGGTCCATGATTTGCTTGCTGGCTCATAAAAGCCTCTCCTTCACCTTGAACCGTGATGGGAGAACATACGGTCCTTCACTCTCTTTGAGATTTGCTTTTTGACTTCCTTCGAAACAAAAGAGTAGGAACTTATGCAGTATAGCCTCTATTTTAAGTGTCATGCCCAAAGATTGCATAACCTGGTTACTGGATGAAGGAGTCGCTAGTCGATGCATGAGAGCTTCAATTTCAGGTGTCATGCATAGAGGTTGCATGACCTGGTCGCTAGAGGGATGGGGTATGCCACACTGGAATGGTGAAGCAAGCGACGAGGTTTCGACTTAAGAACAAACCCGTGTATTAGTATCGTAGGGGTTTTACGGGTAAGCAGCCCCTCTCGGGGCAACTAAAAATTGTGTAGGAGTAGGGGAAAAGGGCTTTGGAGGCATTTGAGGTTGAGCTAAATTTTGATCCCGTTGGAATGGATCGGATCGGGACGGGATGGGTGAAATTGACCGAGTGGGCTGAAACTGATCTGGGGTTATTGGGGTCAACGGAAGTTGGCTTATACTGGTGAGAAAATCAAGCTTGAAGGGGTGGTTTGGAGCCTGAGTTAGATAAGCGAATACGGGCAACTGAGATTGCATGATATCCTGACTAAATTGAAATGGGATAGGCGATGGTTGAATGGGTTATTGCACACATTGAAGCTATTGAATTGGCTGAACTAAAGACTGGGTCTTAAATGATGAAATCTGAATTGACCCATTCTGAACGGTCTCTAGCTGTCCCTGAGCTTGAATACTGATCATCGGAATCCTTTAAACACTTCTTTTCTCTTCTAAAATTGCATAGACCGAATCTTAGATCTGTCCTTGAATTGCATCTTAGAACTGATCGGATCGGAGAAACACTAATAAAGCATTGGCAATTTTGGAACTCAATGGAGATTGACCCTGATTAGGCGAAAGGGGATGAGGAGAAGAAGAACCCTCGGATGGAACCCTATCCACTATCGGTAAATCAGATATAGCAGAAAAAGTAAGATTCTAAAACTGAGCTTGACTAAATTCAAACCCACAAAACAGTGAATTGGAGGATGATCGAGTCTAACGGTAGCGGTGCCTTAGTCTAACTGAGAAACCAGAAGATGATCAGCACGAATCAAACCATGAATGAAATGGATGATTACATAAGAATCTGAATGATTAATGCCATATATACGGGGGTGGTTTAGAGAGGTAGAGAGTAGAAGAGCTTATGATGCGAGGCTTAACCCTAAAATATGTGAGACGTATGAATTCCTCACTATCCCTAGTGAACTAGATATGGGTCGTCGGGACTCAAACGATCTCAGGCATTTTGTTAAATTCCCCCTTCAAGCGAGGGGAGAGTAGAGGTAAGCGAAAACCAAAAAATAAAGGTCGGACACAGGCGGTCTATGCATGAAGTGTGTATGTATGAGCACAACACAAGTAGCACAAGGAAGCAAATAAACTTCTTCCAACCTTATGACTCCCGCGCAATGCCAATTTGGAATCTGGGGTTAACTCTAGCACCAGGGAATGGCAAGAGAGTATGCGACCTAAATCTAAACTGTTACGGTGAACCTAAGGGGAAGTTGCTATGGCTAGTTTTATCGCCGTTCGTAGTCTCAAACTGCTGGTATTATGGAATGATACTGTAGAAGGGTCTCATTTACCTTGATTCCGTGTAACTCAACCACTCCTCAAATGAGTGCGACCGCGGGAATTACACGTTGGTTGAAATAAGGGATCCACCCGCAAATAACTCCAATTCCTGGCAGGAATGAGGTATATAAGTGAGCTTCACGGGGGTGATAAAAATGGCACCTAAAAACCTAGAATCTAAGTAAGCGGTGGAAAAAAAGGCATAAGAAATAAAGCGTTGATTTAAAAGCGATTTAGGCACATCATCAAAATCCTTTAACTAAATTTGAAAACAAAAGCAATTTTCAAGTTTTCAGTTAAGAGGGAATCTCCAGCAGAGTCGCCACTGTGAGCTAGCGACCTCCTCCCCTCCCCCGAGGACCGCGTGAGATGCATAGCACGGGGGGCGGAAAGATAACGAGCGCTATGAAGCGTGCTAAGGGAGAATCCTTATTTTAGGCGTGATGAAAATAATAATGAAAATGACGTTGATGTTGAATTTAAGTCCAATCCGCGCGTTAAGGGATACGAGACTTGAAATCCCGTATTTTAAGATACAGTTGCCACCCAGTTTAGCTCCACCGGGAATTTGGGTACAATATTCCCGCCAGGTGGTTGGACCGTACCTTAAAACAGAGATTCCAAGTTCGGATGATGTTGCTTACTTTTTATTTTTAAATCAAACCATTTATTTTTTAATAAACACGACTTTAATTCTTATGCGATTTAAATCCGGTTATTGGTTAGAGTTTTCGGTTTATATGCCATATATCACACAAAAGCGGTAAATAAAGCAAATAAATAATTTTTACAAAGCTTAACAAATACCTATACATTTTTCGAAATGCGGAAAAGTAAATAAAGCGGATAAATAAAGCGAATAAAGAGAGACTGAAATCGGCTCTCAACCGAACTTATCAACACCAAAATGGTTCGAAACACGATAAATAAATCACAAATAAGACATAAATAATTAAAGGCGGAAAATAAAAACATATCATGGAGAAAAACATTTTTTGGGGAACATTTTTTAAAGCATTTATTAAATATCTAAACAACCTAAGAAAATAAATAAATAAGCTAAACAACCTAAAATTAATAAAGGTAATTACAGAATATTTTTTGGATTTTATATTATGGTGAAAAGATTTATTAATGATTTATTTAGTTAAAACACCATTTTTAAGCCATTAAAAGGAGATTTAATTAATTAAATATTTAATAATTCATAAAAGCAGATTTAAAATTATATTATAAATTTATAAACTAAATGTGATTTTTAGGAAATTTTTCGGGTAAAAATCGGAGTAAAAATGCATTAAAAGGATAAAACATGGTTAAAAACACAAAATAAAACAAGCAGGGACCATCTGGACATTTTTTACTAGTATGCCGACTCAGTGACGTTGTAGGCCGACTCAGCGACATGGTAGTTGGCCTAGATGACACTCAGTCAGCCTTCTGCCCACTGAAGTGGTCTACCTGGAAAAGTGTCTAAACAGACCAGAATCGACATTTTTGTGCCCGAAAACCCAAGATTATTGACATTTCAAGTCGTTTACTACATTATTATAGTAGATTTGGACTTAAAATGCTAAAACAACTTTGATTTTTCAGTTTGGGGGAAAAACCCAAGAAAATCAAGCGAAAAAGCGATTGGCCGCTTGAGCAACATGTAGGCCGATTGAGCGACGTGGTAGGCCGACTCGCCGAGTCACCCAGCCATGTCGTTCAGGCAACCTGCCGGTCGCCGGAGCGGTCAGCCGGAGTTTTGCCGGAAAATCACGAAAAAGTCGAAAACAAGGGCCAAACACCCGGAAAAACAACTAAAAACACAGCAAAATGCAATAAATAACTTAAAGAAATAGATTGGAACTCGGAAAATTACCTAAAGGCTGTGAATCCACTCTTGAGACTCGAATCAACCTTTGGCGAACTTTTGACGATTTTATGATGGCAGAAACGACAAACCAAGACCGATTTAGCAAGGAATTTAGTGATTTTGTAAGGAAAAAAGTCCTTAAATCGTACTTAAATTAGTTTTTACCTAAGATTTCTACTTGATTTTAATATTTAAGCTAAAAGATTAAGCCTAATAAAGCTTAGGAAAACTAAATCATTTGAATTTCCATAGCTTCATTAAACTTGCTCTTTCTAAAAGCCTAAAAAATGCTAAAATCCGAATATTTATCAAAATGAGCAAAAAAGACCACATTTTTGGGGATTTTGGGGGTTTATATAGACTTAAATTAATGAAAATAATGCATTTGGTCCCTTAAAATCATGGATTTTGCGGAAAAAACCGGTAAAAAATTGAATTTTAGACAGAGAAAATGACTGAAATGCATAAGTACAGTCCCTGGAGCAAGGCCGCTTCAGAGACACGGTAGGTTGTATCACAAACGCGGCATGGCCGCTCTGGTGACCGGATTCAGGCGACCGTTGCCGGAATCCGGTGAAAGGGCAGATTTTCTAAAAAACACCGTTAAACTTCAAAAAATCATAACTTTCACCACGGTTATCCGATTCAAGCGATTCTTGACATTTCGGAAACATCAAAGAGTCTAGAATCTAGGAAAAATAACTGGACTCACTAAAAATGTTTAAGTTTTTCAAAAAACTGCAAAAATACTATGCAAGAGAGTAACATAAATGTTCATTTTAAATACAATTTTAATTATTTTTAATGACTTCAAGCGCGGTCAAAGGTCACAAAATCGCCAAAAGGAGCTTTCCAAATGTGATTCGACTCTCAAAGAATAGAATAACTAGTCCATAAAAAGGTTAGAGCAAAAAGTTATCATCGTTCAGCGAGTCACCGAAAAGCCCGTGCTCACAACATCCACGATTGGCCAAGAATCAAACAAGCAGCCAGAGGTGCACTGAGGCCCTTGGATTTAGGGTTACATGTGGAAACACCACACTCCTAAGAAAGGACAAGGTGCCCATGAACAGGGAATGTAGAGCTTCAATATAGGGGCAGGAGAATGGAAGCCCATAGGACTCGGTTATATAGGATCCAAGAGAATCTCACCCACAAGACAGTCTCTCAAAAGAAGTCACAGCAACCCTACAATGGGACCCCTAAACCCATTACTCACCAAGGAAGGATGGTCTCAAGATTTCAGATTTTCTCATATATAGTCAACTAAGGCAAGTGTGGTGAAAGCTCCATAACATGTGCATTGAAGGGAGCAGGTCACCAGCCAGTTGTAGGGGCAATCCCGGATCAGACCAAGCTTGATGAACAGGTACACCCAAAGAAGATCAAGAAGCCAAGTAAAGAGGAGGAAATCCTGGACACTCTAACTGAGCACCTTCAAGCACAGCTCAAGATAGTAGAAGAAGAAAGGAGAAAGGGAGGTAGCTTGAGCCAAGCCATCATGGACATGGTCAAGATCATGAAGGGCAAGGCAAAGGTAGAAGAGGAAGATGATGAGGACATCCTGTTGAAGCCAGCTGCCATAGAAGATTCATCCACTACAAAGCCAGACCCTATCGATTAGGATGAGTCTCTTATTTCCATTTCTAGCATGTTTAAAATGAATAACGTACTTTATAATGATAATAAGATGAAGAACTTTACTTATTTGGATTTTGTTTTTTACTACAATTCCATGCATCCATTCCAGCATTCATCTAGCATCTTTAACATCAGTAATGATATTATAAAAGAAATTAACTTAAATACAGAAGATGATCCAAAAATGGTATACATTTCCAATCAATTTCCCATCGAACAAGAGAGAGAGAGTTAATAAAAGTACTAAAAATCATGTTTTAGCCTTCGCTTGATTGCACGAAGACATGCCAGGACTAGATCAGCACATCATCGAACACAAGATCCCCACGGACCCAAAAATTCGACCAATAAAGCAAAAGATGAGGAGGATGCGCCCAAATATGCCGAAAAGGTCAAAGCAGAGGTAGCCAAGCAGATCAAGGATAATTTCATTGAGGTCATCGAGTATCCCACCTGGCTATCTAATGTGGATCCTATACCCAAGAAAAATGGTGACATTCGAGTTTGTGTCGACTTCAGGGACTTAATAAGGCTACACCTAAGGACGATTTCCCTCTACCACACATCGATGTTCTGGTAGACAGCGTGGCAAGAGCGGCCATGTATTCCTTTATAGATGGGTTCTCTAGCTATCACCAAATCCTCATAAACTTAATAGACAAGTTCAAAACCGCATTCATCTCAGAGTGGGGAACCTATTGTTTCAGAGTGATGCCTTTTGGACTCAAAAACATATGGGAAACCTACCAATGAGCAGTCATGATATTGCAACATGACTTGATCCATAAAGAAGTCAAAGTCTATGTAGATGACATGCTTGAAAAATTTGCCACGCTAGAAGAGCACCCGGTAGTGTTAGAACAATTCCTCACAAGAATAGAGAAATACAATCTCCGTCTCAACCCAAAGAAGTGTATATTCAGTGTCAGGTCAGGAAAATTATTGGGACACGTGGTTAGCAAGAGAGGCATAGAGATGGATCCCAATAAGGCCAATGCTATCAGAGAAATGCCTATGCTGAAAACCGAGAAAGAAGTAAGAAGTTTCTTGAGGTCTATATAGTACATTAGCCACTTTATAGCACGGTTAACTACCACATGCAAGCCTATCTTCAAGCTCATGAAAAAGCAGCAACCAATAGAGTGGAATGATCAATGTCAAGAAACCTTCGATAGGATCAAGGGTTATCTAATGAACCCTCCTGTACTGAAGCCCCCGATTCTTGAGAAGCCGCTCATTCTCTATTTGGCAATAGAAGAGACATCTGTGGGGGGCTATACTAGTTTAGGAGCATAAAGATAAGAAAGGACATGCAGTTTATTACCCTAGCAAGAAATTGCTAGAATACGAGACTCGATACACCATCATGGAGAAAACTTGTGCCGCCATGGTCTGGCTCACCAAGAAACTCAGGCATTACTTCTAATCTTATAGAATTCAAGCAGTCATGAAAGTGGATCCAATGAAGTATTTATGCCAGGCTCCCTCTCTAATCGAAAAACCGGCAAGGTGGCTCTTATTACTGTCGGAATTTGATATCGATTATGTCACTAAGAAGACCATCAAGGGAAAGGCAGTCATCGAATTCCTAGCAAATCAATCGCTCGATGAAAGAAAAAAGGAAAGCCTGGAATTCCCTAACGAATGCTTTGCAATGGCTACACAAAGTTTTGGAAAATGGACCATGTTCTTTGATGGCACAGCTAACAAATAAGGAGCTGGCTTGGGAGTCGTAATCATTACGCCAGATGGAGCACTCATACCACTGTCGAAATGATTGAAATTTCTCACCATGAATAACAGGGCAGAATATGAAGCCTGGTATTATTGGTTATTTGGCTTTGGTCATCAAACATGTCACGGGGGACTGGGAACTAAAGGAGGAATCCCTTAAACCTTACTTAGAGGCTATATAGAACAAACATGAATTTTGTCACAGGCCCCGAGAGGAGAACCATATGGCAGATGCATTGGCTACTTTAGCCTTCATGTGGGAAGGACCCTAAAAGCAGCCAATCAAACCACTTGTTATGGAAATGACTCAATTTCCATACTACGTCCGTGCAATAAATGGCACTGTGGATAAAGAAGAGCCCTGGTACTCTGACATTATCAAGTTCCTTGAAAATGGTAAATTTCAAGCCGAGGCTACGGATTCTGACATAAATATGCCAAGGAAGCTCGCTGTGAGTTCTACCTAATTAAAGGGGATCTTCAAGAGGTCATCTGATGGCCTACTATTAAAGTGTCTAACTCAACAAGAAGCAGAAAAGGTGATGAAAGAGGTACATTCAGGAGACTATGGTCCACACATGAACGGTATCATGATGGCAAAGAAAATCCAAAGAATGGGATACTTTTGGCTAACCATTCTAGCTGACTGTGTTCAAGAAGCGAAGACTTACCATGCTTGTCAGATATATAGCGATGTGAGCCACTTGCCCCCGACAACATTACAAAGCTTGACAACACCTTAGCCATTCTCAGCATAGGGCATCGATATCATCGGTGATATAAGACCATCTTCGACCAATGGCCATCGCTTCATTATAGTAGCCATCGATTACTTTTCCAAATGGGCTGAAGTAGAATCATACATGAGCATCACGGCCAAGAAAATGGCTTAGTTTAACCGGCGACATATCTTTGCTAGGTACGACATTCCTCATCATATAGTAAGTGACAATGGTGTGCAATTCTAAGGGAAAATAGCCGATCTTATTGAGAAGCACGGGATCGATCATTATCGCTCTTCGCCTTATCGCCCTCAAGCCAACGGGGCTATAAAAGCAGCTAATAAAGCAATTTAGAAAATCCTCTCTAAGATGATCTCTAACTACCGAGATTGGGCCAATCATTTGCCCTATGCCTTGTGGGGATACAGGACCAGCTTCAAGACTCCTATAGGTCAAACTCCTTTTTCTCTCATCTACGGAATGGAGGTGATATTGCCCGTTGAAATAGAGATCAAATCTTTGCACATAGCCCTTGAAGCAAGACAACCCAAGGATGAATGGGCAAAGGCAAGACACGAGGAACTAACTTTGATCGATGAAAAACAATTAACTGCATTGGAGAATATATAGTTATACGAACAGCGCAAGGCCAAGGTTTACAATCGTAAAGTCAAGGGGCAAGATCAATATTTGAGAACGAGTGATCTGGTTTTAAAGCAATCTCGTAAATCGCACACAAATGATCGAGGGAAGTTCGAGCCAAACTAGGAAGGGTCATACATAGTAAGAAAGACTCTCAGTAAAGGGGTAATAAAGATCTCAGACCTGGACGACAACAAATTTGTGAATCCAGTAAATCGTCATAAGCTAAAGCGCTATCTCGTGTAAAAAAAGAAGAAAGTCTGTCAAGAGCTAGTGAGGGCTCTTGAGCAAAAATGAAGACTCCAAAATAAAAGAGTGAAGCCTTAGGTAAAATCTGTTCGGAACCTTAGGCGACGGTGGGCATTTCTTGGGAATAAATACCATTTGCCCTTCCTATTTAAATGATATCTTTTGTAGTAACGTGTTTGTGCTAAATATACTAAATGAGTGCATTAAATGGAAACTATGAATTGTTTAAATAAAACACGCATTCAAATAACATCATTTCATCCTTATTACACATAAAAATTCATCACAAACAGGAAATGAAAATGACAAATGCAAACAACAAGGCCTTAAGCCTTTATTTTCCCACGGGTACAAAAGACACATGATGATAAGCTCAATGACCCATAAGGAAACTACAAAGTCTCTGCATCTCGATGAGCCTCTCTCCAAGGGTAGGAAGCCCATGAGTACTGGTAACCTAAATGCGATATGCCTTGGAGGGATGGATATCAAAAGGCATGGAATAGTTCATCTCCACCCTAAAGCGGCTGATCCACCTTATATCATGATGGTAAACCCAAGTATAAGAAACCTCAGAGCCGATCAAAAAACACAAGGATGTCAGGAACCCCTGAGGATGACCATACTGCCTACACAAGCGACCAGGAGAGTAGGTGATGATCTCGGAAAGACCAATGAGGACTATACCATCTCTAGCAATGTTAGTAGTCACATGCGTGATTCCCCACCAAGGGCAAACTCAACAAATATCCTCGGTGGCTCCACTCCCTATAAATGCAACCCATTCCTCGATTGTAAAATCTCTATGAGGACGATTGCCGATGCAAACTATGGAACCCCATCCCCAGTAGGCCTTCGGATAATAATCCAAGCTCATAGGGATAGACAACACAAAAAGTTTATCCCAAAGCCAAAGCTACAAAGGCAACACAAAAGCATAAAAAATAAGAAAAAGAAAAAAAAGATAGCCTGCTAGATTAAAAACCTGAAAAGGCGATCTAGGCAAAAATTAAGGCAAGTCTGATGAATTGAAAACCTGAAAAGGCAAAAATTAAGGCAAGTCTGATGAATTGAAAACCTGAAATGGTGGTTCATGCAAAAAGAAAGGCTCTAATAAAAGCTACCTGAAGGAGAAGTCTACTACCCCTGGTAGTAGCTTCAGTCCCATTCCGGGAAGACTGCACGAAGATCAGTGCCTCAGCCAAACTCACTGCAGTGGGAGATTTCTCCTCTAACATCTGATCAATAATAGTCAGGAAGGCAAAGCTGCAAACCATAGTGGGAACCTCGCAAAGGAAGACTCCCAGCAAGATTAAACAAATGAGTGGAAGCCAACTCGCATCGTTAGGAGGAAGGTTCCTAACTATATCCAAAGCCAAGTCCAACCTCAAACCCTTGTTACAAATTAGTTGACGCCTATCAAATCATTGCTACTAAAAATGGTTCATCAATGAGTTAGTAAACTCAGGATGATGCATAGGAATGGCTGGGGGCATGTTAGCTGAAGATCTCAAGATCCCACAAAATTCCTCGTATAAGGGGCATAACTCGTGATCTCCAAACCAAAACATATTGTCGACAGGATCCTAGAATTTGATAGCAGCCTGGATCACGTTGTCCTTAAAAAAGATGAAACACTATTCCTTCATATGCGCCAGACTACAGACCCCGAGATAGTCCCAACCATTGGAGTTCTTCAAATAAACGTTCAAATTGCACGAAAATAGATGCAGTTCTCCATGGTAGAATCTTAAAGAGTAGCAGTTCACTATACGTAGTTTATGGGGCAATCTGCTAATATCTGGAAGATTACCCCGATAAACTCAATCAACGGCAGAAGAAAGCACAAAGAGAAGGAACAATGCAAGATTCTTTTATATAAAAAAAGTGTTCATACAAAAAAGAGGCACAACAAATGGCCCAAAGAAAAAGAAAATGACAAAAAGAAAGCCTATCTACTTCCTGTTGGAACTCGGGTGGTTAGGATCAAAGGATGATAGAGAAGGAGGGTAACCACCCTAAGGAAAGAATCTAGAAAGATCACCCTGTCCCTATTGTGGCTACTACTGTGGGTCATCCACCTGGAGCATCCCCAATAGACCTCAAAGCTGTCGGATCTCCAGCTATAACATTTTAACATCGATTATTCATATGCATTTCATAACATGCCATGCATCATTATCTAAATAACAAAATGATGAACATACTGCTATATTAGAATTTTGGTTCATCATGAACTGCTGCTGTCCTTAGATATATCCCTAGTCGGAGATGCTATCAGCAATAGGCACCTGCAAGAATGAGAGATTAGAACGAGTCAGAACCATCGCACTCTAAGGAAAAATGGAAGAAAAGTGAAGAAGACTCACGTGATTGGTATCGTCCAGATAAGGCTGAATCATTGGCGTATAAGTACTCAGGTCAGGATGGTACATCAGGGATATGGGCGGCCGATATTGAAACCCCCGATGTCACTCCACCATCACCAAACTCTGAGGTAGGACAGATGAAGCTAAAGAACTACCCACATGAGTGGAAGTAGACGCATGCCTTTTCCTACCTTGGTGATCCTGCAAAGACATCAAAGCAGGGGCAAATTAGTCCAATTAAGTGTGACAATGAAAAGACAAGAAAGAAATTTGCATCAATGAAAAAGAAGATACCATCATCCGGACAGTCCCAGGTGAACTCGATCTAGCCTGACCGCTAGGGGTAAAAGTCGAAAGGCCACCACCCTCAGAGGGTTATGAATGTCTGGCTTAGGTACAATAGGAATGGAGTCCGTCTTTGGCCATCCAAGAAACTGTGAATGGCAAAACTCCTTATAACCCCCAATCTGCTCCAAGAAGGCACTAGACAAACCATCAGAGGCCAATCGCACAAAGTCGGGCAAGCAACGAGGCAAGAAGATCCATCTGGGCACCTTAAGAGGGATAGAGCGTGACCAGGGAGGAAGATGCTAATTCTGTATGTGCTCTCCAAGGTACCACTCCAAGGAGAAGGGAGTCTCTATAATCAGCCGGGTGTTCACAAATGCCCCAGCTAATCTTATAACCTCTGGCTAGTGAAGAGTATACCAAAAGGCTGCATCTTAATCTGAGAAAAGAAAGAGGAACTAGGCATTAATACAATGATTGTAGCAGATATAGTGATTAAAAAAATCAGGGAAGCTATAGAGTATACCTGCTCCAAAGACAGATTACAGAGGCAACCAGAAAGAGTAGAATAGGACTCTATCTCCCAACCACGCTAGTAGTGTGGTCCTTGGAAGGATCCCCATCTCGAAAAACTAGATCTATGAGCAGTCAAAGAAATCAGAACGCCAAAAGATAGATAAAAATGCTCATAAAAAAAGAAAAGGAGTTAAACCCTTACATAAACAATCTGAAGACAAGATTTAAACTTGCCAATCTTGTTCCTTGTGCACTGATCAAGGGCCCAATACAGATGATCCAACATAGCTTAACCCTAGGCATACTCATCAAAGTGGGTTGGATCAATCAGAGTGGGCAGAATATGGAGATTCGTGATCGAACCCCTATTAGGAAAACACAGCCATGACAAAGTAGCAGCCATGAAAGCTCTGGCCTCATAGGCAAAAGTCAAGTGCCTTTTATCCCCGGTGGTCCAAAAGGTCATAAGTTTCTCTCAAGAAACTCGCCTGGGCTTATCCCTAGAGTATCCAATCAAAGCCTCAATGGTCTCCACATTGAAGTTGTCATAAGTAAAGCAAGCTTTGAAATGGATCACATTACCATGGAAGGGAAGACCTGTGATAGAATAGTAATCTAGCTGAGTGATGGTAGACTCCCCACAACAGAAGTGGAAAGTCTGATTAGTGCCGGACCACCGGCTCAAGATATGGGTAGAAGTACTGGTTGGGATGTACAGATACTTATGATGCCTCACGTACTTGCAGTTCCTCACCATTCTCCCCAAGGACGTCCTATCAACAATGGTTTTGGCACTAGGAGATAGCACCTTATACCACTTGTGAAAGTGGGAAATGATACCACCCTCGTGACCGTTGACTTGCAGAAATAATGTATATACACTAATCAGACCCCACTCTTTGATAAATCACACAATTATCGAAGGTCATTGCATTCATGCCATAAATAAAAAGAGCAAAAATACATATATATAACAAATAAATAATAACATCATAAATAATAATCATTAATGATAATAACATAGTAATAAACGTGGCAAAGGTAGTAAGGCTTACCAGAATCCGAGAAAGGTGATCATAAGGCTTTAAAGTAGGTGGAATAAAATCCCCAAGATGGATCCCGTGGTACATCTAATTCGACGGAAGCCCGTATAAAGCCTCAGTAGGATCCTCAGAAAGTTCCACTTGTTGACCGTCAATAAGCACGTTTCGAGTAGTCACTTGGACGGCTAGCAAATCCAAGCGGATATTGTAAAGCTTGAACCACATAGAGACCCCGGAAAATCTGAATGGGAGGGGTAGAAGAGGAAAAAAGATGCAAGAAATCATCGTCAGAAATAGCTAGGAGGCTAAAATCTTCGAAGAAAAGGAGCCAAACCCGTAAGAGAGAAGAAGAGAATTTTTTGGTATGGAGAAAATGGGAGCCAATCTGCTGTTTTTATAGCCCGCAGGTAATTAGCCCACCGGTAAATTACCTATCCAGCTGTCACGCATTTATGCGTTGCACGTGTTTATGCATAACGACTGTAAAAGTTACCGTAACATAGGTAATTAGCCCACCGGCTACGTACATATGTTTTGAATTTTTGCAATTTTGCATATTTCATCCATTTACTACATTGTTTATAAAATGAGCTGACCTAAAAGTTGTTTTTACACAGTCATTCCTGCATTAAGCACCCAAAAATATTTATTTCGACCCCGAGTCAATTTTAACCTCATGCAACTCATTAGTAAATTTTTAATCAAAGGGGCAAAATATATTTTGTTTCAAAATTTGTCGATTAAAATATTTTAACTCATTGTATCCCACACACACTGTTTTATTTGTTTCGCATACGACAAAATTTCTAGCACGAAATTTATGTATGAGAGGGGAAAACTGTTAGCACAGGTCCGTCCCGGCCCGACGAGGAATTACGCCTATTTTGTTCAGTAGTCAGACAAAAGAGCCAAAAAGGACCGAATTGTCATCCAAAATCCGAAATTCAAAAAAATCCACATTCTAGGGAAGCTTCAATTTAGCATTTCGTACTGAAAAATTAAGAAGTCAAAATTTGGTCACATATACCGGCTAATTACCCATCTAGAGTAAAAAATCAAATCTTACCAAGATCTGGCAAGGATTTACGGGATTTGAAGTGAAATCCTGTCAGATAGGTAAATAGCCCACCGGCTAATTACATGCCTTCTATAAATAAGGGCTCACCCCCCTCATTTTCAATAGACGGTGGAAATCCAAAATATTCCATACGTCTCCCTTTGGTTCCGGGAGTCCCGAAAGCCCCAAAACTCTGTCAAAATACCCCCAAATCCGAGCTTCATCACCGACATCCATTATAGACTCATTTTCTTGTCTTTTTAGATCAACATCTCACAGTGATCTTCGGTCTAAAAATGACTTAATCTCTCAAAAAGTCTCGTATTTTCTATAGAAATAATCCAAGATTATAGTCATAACTTGGGTTAAATCTATTTTCCAACCAAACCACATTTTTCTCTTGACAACTTCGGTCCCGCACTGATTCTCAAGTCATCTTAGACAGACAAAAAGGTAAACTGAGGGTAATTGGCTCTAAGCCGAACTTTAAAAATTTATTCAAGCTCATTTTTACTTTCTTATTGTTGCACATTGCATTTCATTTCTCTTGTTAAGTGAGCCACTAGAGCCACTTAAATTATAATATGTGTAAATAAGCTCGCAGGTACGAATGAAACATCCAGAACGTGAGGAAACTCCATCTGAGTTTCCGGGCCAGAACCCGAACGCTGCCGTTACTCTGCCGAAATTTTGGTAGCATATATCTATTTATTTATGCCGTTATAATGCCCGTTTTATTTCTTGAATTTAATTCTTAAATAAAGCCATTGTAATGCAGAAATTACCACACATTCCATAATTCCAAAATTAATCGAATCAATTTTAACAATATGAGTACCTATTATGTCCGAACTCAGAATCTCACTTTCATTTCAGTATAAAAATCTCATTTTGGATCAGTATACCATAATGCCCGGTGGAGTTGAACCAGGTGGTGACTCTATTTTATTTTAAATAAAGTAAAAATGCTTTATCTTAAAAATATCTTTTCTCAATAAAACTTGTAACTATAATCACATTTTTGGCTTATAAAAAGCCATGTTTTTCACGCTCAATAGGTTTGTGTGAAAATTAATAAAAATAACTTTTCTCTTTAATAAAATCCAGCATTTTATTATAAAAGAGGCACGCGCATTTAAGCGAACCGAATTTTCTCAAACAGAACCACACACCGCAGTTTCCTCAAACTGCACCGAATCACGCCCCGCGCACTGCACCCCGCATGCATCCCTGTAAAACCTCACTCGCTCACAGCAGCATTTATCATGGCTAAATTTAGCATGGCAATATTTATAGCACAACAATGGGGGTTAGTTAACACATAGATGGCAATCATTCTTCTACCCTTATACCTCTCATCTCCTTATTACTCAGCGCGAAGGGTAAAAGCTTCTAAATCTAGTTTTGGCTCTAAAAACAATGAAATCCATATGAGACAACAAAGTGCAACCTAAAATATTAAATGTATGGGGTAGTCCTTAGGGGAAGTTGCTAGGCTACTACATGCAAGCTTATAGTCACGTTGTTGATGAAGAAGATTCCCATGACATTACGGCACCCTAATTCCCGTGAAGAATATTGGTGATACTTTCATGAGTGGTTACCCGCTAGGCAACCCTAAGTCCTGTGAAGAATCAAAGGCGAAGCTTCGCTAAAGTAACACTGTCAATAATAAGGGTGATCCTACCGTAAAATGCAAAAGAATCTAACTACTGTATTGAATATGATGCATAAAATAAACAATATCGGGTTAATTTGGCTAAACAAATTTTTCGGTATTTGTCAAATCTTTTAAACGATTTTCAAAGAAAAGGTCCCCAATAGAGTTGCCACTATGAGCGGAAGACTTTTTTTGGGCGCGGGCGGACCGCTTTTGATTTTTCGGGTCAATTAGGGTCAACCGAGGCAACTTTCCTTTTCGGTACAATTGAGGCATTAATTATAGGTAACCGAGGCAACTTGGTAACTCGGCTAGGGGTTTTAATAAATTGAATTGGTAGGAGAGAATGTAAAACAAATTATAAAATAATGTCAAAAAGATTTATGAAGCCAAAAGTAATTCAAAATATAGAGTCGCCACCAGGATCATCTCTTCTAGGAATTTCTGGTATAGCCCTATCCCAAGAACAAAATTATACATTAATTTAGAGATTCGGGTCCGGACCAATTACTTGTTCGCTTTGTTTAACCAATTTAAATTGAAATACTAAAATTGTTTATTAAATCTCAAACATATTGTCTAGATTCATTTTAAGAAGTGAGATGATAAGAAGAGCTACTTACACACCACCTCAATGTGGTCATGGCATCATTTTATGGCAGTTACCACATGCTTATAACATGTAATACGAAACAAATTGACTCCGGGAAATTATTCCGCAAATAAAAGGTTAAACAGGAATATTGTATTTTGGCCCGGAATAAATAGCAACATCGGTGTCAAAGATCACGGTGCCGTTCTTCCAGCATAGCGGCACCGCGACAAATATAGCAATTCACAAAATTAAGGAAATGATAGAATCGCAAATATGGCAGGCAATTTCACAAATCAAGAAGAAATGGGAAGATGGGTATAGAAAAGTGTACCATGGGTTGCAAGTTAATCCTTGGAACAAAATCACCACAAAGAGCTTTTACCCGCTCAAATATAATTATATGAAATTGATAAATAATGAAAATGACGAGAAAGGAAAATGATGTGTAATGATAGAAATGAAAATGGGATATGAATTAACTATGACATAAAAGAATTAAGCATAAATTAATTACATAATGAGAAATGGAAATGAAATAAAATGAAACCGGAAATGAAACATAATATAATTGTAAATGGAAATGAAATATGGATTATTTACATTTTTTTAAGTGTGAATTAATTATGTTATAGAAACCAAATATAATTAATCTATATTATGGAAATGAAATATAGACAGTTTATATTATGGAAATGAATTACAAACAATTTATATTATGGAAAATAAATAATTTATAATATATAATATAAACAACTTATACTATGGAAATGAAATATAAGTAATTTATATTATGAGTTAAGTAGATTATTGTATGAAACATAAATAAAATAGATTGATTTATAGCCAATTTCAATTGTAACAAGTTTAATTCAATTGATATGGGGTGAATTGAAACTTTAATAAATTGAAGCAAGAAATAAATTAAAATGATTATTATCTTAGTCTCAGATTGTGTACCTTTTCGTTGTGAATCCGTTGTTAGATCTGAAATGATACGGGAATAGCCTTGTGGAGAGTGATTAGATTGGAAGAGATGAGTTAAAGATTGGTAAAGAATAACTAGGCGAAAATAAATTTCCCCCTTTATTCTAAACTTGCTAAAAACTCGGAATGATTTGGACCGAACTTCAGTAAAAACTTTCCTAGAGCTAATTTCGCAGAATAGATTTGATAGATGATAATTGTAGGGCTTTTTATATAAATGTACCGAAATTAAAGTTTCCTTTCACCCCAACATTTGGCTCTTAACTTTCTCTGACCAAACAAGTTTCAAAATATCCATACATACGTTCCAAAGCAAATTTTTCATCTCCCTTACTCTCCCCTTTAATAAATTGTTCAATCACCCACTAAATTCCACCGCTCTTCATATTTTCATCGATTTCGCTCTACATGATCTTTCATTGGCGCACTATTGAAGAATTTTAAAACGGTAACTTCATTCATTCTATAATCGATTTCTACAAAAACAAGTAAGATTTCTGAATTTCATTAGTTTTTTCTCAGTTTTTGAATTTGATTTGATTTTCGTTTTGAATCTCTGATTTGATTCGGTTATTCGGATCAAGTTATTTTGTTTTCAGATTTGTTAGATAAAAAGTTGAATCTCTGATTTGATTCGGTTTTCACTGATTTATTTTCAGATATTAATCTATGTTGGATATAAAGAGTTTGCACATAAGGTGTTTGATGAATTGCCTGAGTGGTGATGAGATTGTTGGATATATAGTTCATCAAGCTTTGATTTGATTCGCATCTTATTTGTTTGATTAGAGCTTTTGAATTTCTGTTTTGAATGATAAAAATCAAAGATATTGATGTGTTTTTATTAGATTTGTATTTAATTTTGCATTTTCGTTTTTTAAGTATATGGTAGTTATCTGGTATTTATCTGGTAAGAAACTGGTATTTACCTGGTAAGAAACTGATATTCGCAATTTTCATACAAGAAACTGGTATTTACCTGGTAAGAAACTGGTATTCGCAATTTTTGTATAGAAAACTGATATTTACCTGGTAAGAAACTGGTATTCCTAATTTTTATATAAGAAACTGGTATTTTCCTGGTAAGAAACTAGTATTCACAATTTTCATATAAGAATCTAGTATTTACCTGGCAAGAAACTGGTAGTTTTCTAAATTCACAATTTTCATATAAGAAACTGGTATTTACCTGGTAAGAAACTAGTATTCACAATTTTCATATAAGAAACTGGTATTTACCTGGTAAGAAACTGGTAGTTTTCTAAATTCGCAATTTTCATATAAGAAACTGGTATTTACCTGGTAAGAAACTGGTATTCGCAATTTTCATATAAGAAACTAGTATTTACCTGGTAAGAAACTGGTAGTTTTCTAAATTCGCAATTTTCATATACGAAATTGGTATTCGTCTGGTAAGAAACTGGTATTTACCAGATATCGAACAACCGAAAAAAATCGAAAAAATATATCACAATGGATGGCGTTTCGAAGATAAAAATGAAACGAACAAAAAAACTCTAAAGCGACATGTCAAAAAAATGAAGGTTTGAAAGATAATGTCAAAATAAGATTAAAAAATAAAAAAAAAATCAATATGAGAATAGTATGTGAACAGTAGTGCATGAACAGTAAAATGGAACGTATGGGAGAAGAATGAAAACTTAAAATCGGTTAGAGAGTGCAAAGAAAACATAAAAGGTTAATTTACTAAATATGAAACTTAAACCATATATTTTTTACAATTTCCCATTATTATATTTGAAAAAGTGATTTTAGGCCTAAATAGTGAAAAAAGAGAGGTAAAATCGGGTAAAATAATTAATTCTCCAACTGAATGGAAAAATTGAATTAATTCAGATTTATTTTCTGCCAAAAAGGACGATACCAGTACCGTTTTTAGGGATATCGGTACCGGTATAGATCAATTTCAAACAGGAAATTTTGATTTGAGTCGGTTAAAACTAACCGAGAATTAATAGACATCGATACCGTTATAAGGGATAACGGTACCATTGTCTACCAATGACGTACCGTCATTGATGACCAGGGTACACCTTTTGAGGGTTTTTCAAGGTTTTTAGATAGGAGTGTGAGGGCCTGTATGTATTTTCTCAAGGCCAATTCCCATAAATCAATTTCAAACTTAACATATTAGGACACGATAAAGTATAGAGTCAATCTTTCATCATCGACCAGGGGTGTGAGAAAATTCCGTGCTCACAGTGGTCGCTGAAAGGGCAGCGGTAGCGCTGGCGCCGCCCCAGACGGCGGCTCTGACTACCGAACCAGGAAAAAGCAGGGGACCTGAATTTTTTAATTTTTTTATGTCTTTGAAGATTTTTTAAGCGCAATTAGGTCTAATATCATCAAAAAAAAAGGAATTTTGCAAGCGTGTTTCGAACTCAAAAAATAGAAAAATTGGCCAAAATAAGGCCAGAGCAATTTCCATCATCGTTTCACGGGAGCCACTGAAAAGTCCGTGCTCACAAGGTCCATTTTTTATATTTTTTTCCAAAAAAGCATGAAATACGAACAATTAATCCCACATAATGTATATGTTGTGCTCACTTCGATATACGGTTAAGAATTGAGATTCTTTAAAATAGAGTTAGGGACATTTCTACATTGCTTTCCCGAATTCTACTTGTATAAAAAAAAGTCTATTTACAAGTTATAATAGAACAACTCTTGGTTTGGTAAAAACAATTTTAAGACTGGCTTTTAAAAAAAATGTATCATTTGGGCTTATGTTAAATAGAAAGAAAAAAGGGTTCTTACAAAAATTCTATAAAAAATTAAAATAATTTGATGATACCATAAATAATTTATAAGTTTACAAAAATAAGGGTAAATAATTATAAAAAAACGGTCTGGTGTTTATATGGCAAATATCTAGTAATCGTCTAGTAGTTATCTGGTAAATATCTAGTAATCGTCTAGTAGTTATCTGGTAAATCATAACTTCAAATATTTTTTAAAAATATACATAACATAATTTCGACAGTTTTTTATGCATCTAATGACACCTAACATATATATAATAGATGTGCATGACACCTAACATATATATATATATATATATATATATATATATATATATATATATGATAATTTCATAATAATATTTACTAGATAACTATCAGACGATTACTAGATGAATATTAGATATTTACCAGATAAATATCAGACCGTATTCATGTAATTAATTTCTCTTATTTTTGTTAATTTGTAAATTGTTTATAGTTGGACAATAGATATGTAATTAGTTTATCTTAATGATCAATTTTGTAAATATTTTAGTGGGACATGTATATTTTTGACAATTTCCCAAAGAAAAAGGGGCTCTTATAAAAAAATACCCCTCTTCATAAAATAATTTAGACGAAAAGGCAAAATTTTTCTAAATACACGTTCCCCCACCACTATTACTGGTCATGAGTTTTTTTTAATTTCTTTACTTTCTTTTGCATTTATCTCTCAAACCATTCATTTTTTTGACATGCAGCTTTAGAGTTTTTTGTTCGTCTCTTTTTTATCTTCGAAATGATAGCCACTGTGACTTTTTCGAATTTTTCAACTGATAGACATGTGGTAGATGTCTGGTTGACATGTTATAGAAGTCTGATAGACATGTGGTAGAAGTCTGGTAAATGTGTGGAATCTATTTTTTCATTAACCTTTTTTTCTCTTATGATCTATATATTGTACTTTCTTTCTATTGGATCTGTTCTTGCATTCCTTTCTTGATCTATAAAACTGTTTCTCGATTCTCTTCTCTTTTTGTTATTTGGTTGATTTTCGCCACTAATTTATCATTGTTTGGATGGTGATTTGATTTCAAGATTTCCACAAACTAAGATAACGATTTCATAAAAAACAATAAAAAAACTAATATATACCATATGTCTACCAGACTTCTATCACATGTCTATTGGAAAACTATCATATGTCTACTAGTTAAAAAAATCAAAAATCTCACAGTGGATGTCATTTTGAAGATAAAAATAAGACGAACAAAAACTCTAAAGCGGCATGTCGAAAAAATAAACGGTTTGAGAGATAAATGAAAAATAAGAAAAAAAATTAAAAGAAAGAGGGGAGAAACAAGTGGATGACATGGTATGTAAATAGAATTTGTTGGTCCCTGTGAGAGGAATTATAAGGCCAGAGGGGGGTGAATGGCCCTTTTTCGCGGAATTTATAGACTTAGAAACAGTCTTAGTGTAGCGTGTTTGATTATGATCCGGAAGATGGATCCGGATGATGAATATAATTTGGAGAATGAATCCGGAAGATGCAAATGAGTGAAATACAGTAAAAGCAAAAGTAAATCAAACACAAGTGTTTTACACTGGTTCGGCCCCGCCTACATCCAGTCTCCGGAGTTTCCTTCTTCCGAGCTTATCCACTAGTGGATTCCTTTTCAACTGGCAGGAATCAAGCCTTACAGATTTATCACCGGATAGTGACCCCTTCTGAAAGTAGGATACACAACTAGAAGTACCAACTCCTAGCTGAGTCCTCTTATCTTTAGTAGGATATACCACTTAGCCTTCTACCATGAATCTAAGCTGAGTCCTACAGGGAGATTTCACTCAAAGCACCTACTTCAAGCTATTTCTCAATCTCCCAACTCACCCAAGTTGGAGATTCTTACTCTTTGGTTTATAACGAAGGGTTGGTTTTTGGAGTTCCTCAAGTTTATAGTTTCACTTGGGAATCCTTACAAATAGATTTTGAATCAAAGGTTCTTGGAGGGATTTTCTCGACTGATTGAATGTTACTTTATTACTTGCTTTTGTAAGTCAATCAGTTGCACTTCTCAATTGGTGAAGAGCTCTCTTTATAGGCTTTGATAAAAAAAAATGTAGCCGTTTGTGGTTGGTAAGCTTTCATTCAATCTTCACCCTTGACCAGGTTGTGATGTGGAGCTTCCGGATCCGTTGATCAGTCCGTTACACTGTATTTTGATCCGTTTGAATTCTTGGGATTGATGCTGGAAAGTTATCAGTGATCATTTTGTTTGTCATTTTGTGATACACCAACTTTCATACCAATTGTCATATACTATGAGCTCCACGTGCGCCTTTATTGGTCTAATAGAAAGAGTAGTTAGACTTTCTCTATCTGGTGTCAGACCCTTTTGACTTTTCCCCGAATTGTGCAAGCTGTCTTTTTGTACTTATTTCTTGGAAAAAGGAATCTTTGACTTTAGTAGACCAAGGAGGCAGAAGGAAAGGTATGTTTTAGACTTTCCTTAGCTTTTAGATATAGGTCTTCCAGATGAGTCATCTGGATTTCCTTTGGATCTATATGTTCCGGATCTTCCTTCCGAATATGGCTTCAATCAGTTCTTTCGGATGCAAGTCTTGGGGGACGGAAGTTTGTTTCCTTTCCAAACTTTGTCCTTGATTTCCTCCTTTGCTTAGGTTTTCTATTTTGTCTAATAAATGTTCTTAGCTTTGTCCGGATGCTTCCATTTGGATTTAAGAGAATTACTTACATTCGTTTTTGTTTCTTTCAAACTTGATTCGGATGGATTTCAGATTTTATTATCCGGATCATTGTTTTCCAACAATCTCCCCCATTTGATGGAAATAAAAACTTAAGACATTTAACTTTTAAGGTACTCCCCCATGATAATTTTTTGACTTCTGCTTTTAAGTTTGTTGTAGTACAATTATAGATTGTACTTTAGAAGCGTTTGTTTTGATAGTTAAGAATTTTTCCCTTTATATATACTTCTGCTGTTAACAATGGTTAACATCATGAAGATCAATGTTATAAGATACAGAAATACATATAAGATACAGAAATACATATAAAGAGAGTCTAGCTATTACAATTTTATCTAGCTAGCTTAACTATGTCTCCGGGCAGACCACTCTTCCGGACTTGTAGTGTTTTTCCTTTGCCCCTTCCATCTCCTTGCTGACTTTGATCTTCTTCCTCCCCCTTTTTGCTTCCATCAAGGGGGTCAATAACCATATAGGTACGTTTATCCCAAGATTTCTGTCAGGTAGAGGAGTAGACAAAATAGTCTTTGTTACCTTTGGCTCGCTCATTAATGATGTGATTTACGATAGGCGGAGTCAAGTAGTAAGGACGAAGGGCCCTCCGAAGCTGATCATATGATTATGAGACTTGAGGGAGAATGGGCAGAATCTATTCTTGATCCTTGGGATCAAAGTAAGGGAACATGGCCTTGGTGAGTATAGTCAAGCCTTTTTGGCTCATGAACCCTAAATCCCCTATAGACTAAACCAGATTGTGTAGGATAGGAATGAGCTGGCATTCTGGAGTATCTGGAGAAGAGGGTTCGGAGATAGACAACTTGTTTATTCCGGTTTGAAAAAGGGTGATTTCATCACTAAGGCCCTTCCGGACATTATGGATAGACTCCGTTTGATCTTTAATTTCTTTGGAGACAATATTCTTCCACTTTGTTATTACATGTTCAATGCTAGAGTTCCTTGCTTGCATTTCATCACCCATATCATCAAGGAGTTTCTCTTTCAGTTTGGGGATGGTTTTGTCTATGAAAGTGGCAAGCATTTCTTAAGTAACCTGCTGATCAGTCCTCATATTCGGCAGAGTTAGTTTTCAATCCCTATCCTCCATGAATATTGACAAGTTTTCAAACTTGGTATCTATATAGTCCTTGAGTTCTGTGGATAGGTCTGTGGCAGAGGAGGACATCCTTTTGAGCACTGTTGCACAGTTATCAGAGGCTAAGGTATTGGCTTGACTGGCATTGCAATTTGATTCAGAGGTGCTTTCCTTTATCTCATTCAAGAGAGGCTTAACCTTAGGAAGGGAAGCTGCCACCAGAGCTCCGGGTGTTGGGAAGTTCATGACCTGTTGCTCAATTTTGGGGAGGCACTTCAACCTTTCTTTGATTTCACCTAAATCCTTGCGGACCTCTTGATTCGACTTTTGCCTGATTAATTCCTTTTCCACAGCTTTGAGATGGGTGCAGATGTTCTGGAGGCTCTTCTTGATAAAACCCTTTTCATGATGCTCAAGAGTTTCCTCCTAAAGAAGTTTGAGAGCTGCACTAACTTTGGATTCTTTGGAGTTTTCATCAGGAAGAGTCACTGATTTTGTGCGAGAAGGGAAGTGTTTGTTGGAGGGTCCGAATGAGTCACTACTGGATGAGCTGGATTCACTTTTAAAGATTGAACTGCTTCCAGAGGGGCTAGCATCTTTTGAATGTGAGCCTCCAATTGCTCTTTCTTCTCCACCCTTGCTCATTTCCCTTTCCTCCGGAGTAGCCTCGCATGCAGGATCCACTTCAGAAGTATGTGCCTTGGAACTCAGACTTTCTCCCTCCTCCGGAGCTATTGCATCTGGGTTTGGCACTATGTCCTTAGCTACATTATGAGAGATTGTAGCTAAGTTGTGCTTTTCCCGTTCAGAAGAGAGATGAAGAAGATTTGGGGTTACCTCAATGGTTTGTAGCGTCTGATCCTCATTCCTCCTTTCTTCTTCTGGCCTTTCCTTCGGATGGTTGGAACTGTCCTCAACCACCCCTACCGTTGCCTTTTTAGGACTTTCTTTTTTTTCTTCAGGCATGTTGGTAGTTTCCTCAACAGCCTTCTCCAATGCCTTTTCAGGACTTTCAAGATTGATGACTACATTGCTGGATCCAAGGAGATTCTTCGGAAGTGATCTGTTCTTTCAGCAAATAGCAATTTATGTGCTTTCGAAATCTTTGATAGAGTTTCCATATCCTCTGGATGTACAAGAATTAGGGGAGCTTGGGATGATTTACCACGTCCTTCGGTTATTTTACCTTGATTTATTGCATTGTTTTCCTTGATAGCGGCCTGAATTTCAGCATATTGCTCATCATCTTATCCTACGAATTCTGTTATGCTGGGAACTTTTTTTTATGCTTTCTCTAAAGCGGCTCTCTCCCTATACTGCCTTGCTTCCTTAATTAGTATGATCCCAGGAAGCCTCCTGCCTTCACTAGCTCTTTTTTCTTGAGCAGCGAGAGCTTCATCAAATGTTAGCCCTTTTCTCTGGAGCTGCTTTTGAGGAGGAGCCTCATCCTCTGTTTCCTCATCATCAGCCTCTTCTTCCATCTCAACCAAAGTTCTCTTGGCTTTCCTTCTTCCAGCCTCAATCGCCTTTGTAGCGATTTTAGGTAGACCCATAGTAAGCCCATACTGTCCCTTCTTGGCTGCAACTTTGATCAGTCTGCCTCTGGATCTTGGCTGTTCAGAGCCTAGGAATTAAGTGAGCGGTAGAGTGTCCTCATCAATCTCTTTCGACATCATTTCCACTTGCCTTTTGGCCTTGGCTTTGGTGGTTCTAGGCCTTTTGGGAATGGGTGCCTCTACTTTCGGATCAACTGCTTTTCTAGATTTAATTTTGCGCTCATCCCTTTTTAGCTTCGCCTTCTCTTCATCCCATTCTTCATTAAAGCAGAGGTTTAGAAAATTCTTCTTTGATATGGGCTTTCCATAAATCCCTTCAAATCCGGTTAGATTCACTTCTACCGCTTGGAGGATTCTTGTAATCAAGGCACCATGTGAGTTTACATGGGTCATGAGATAATGGATGATCAAGACTAGCCAGTTTACTTCCACACTGCTAACCCAGTGCTGCAGAATGCAGTGCTGGAGGGAGGAGACTGTAGTCAATGACCCCTTTCTTATCAGAATAAGCTTTGCCAGAGCATGTTGTAGGAATCTGGGCATTCTGGGGAAGTATGTTGAAAACTTATCGCCGAAGTAGTTCTGGTGAAGCCATAGCTTGGAGTCATACTCAACTCCAGTTTTATCCCCATATTTTTTAATAGTACTCCAGAGTTCTTCATATTCAAATTCTTCTCAAAGAATTCTGGTGTTAGAAGAATAACTTTTCCTTGTACCTTAGTGAGGAGGGCATCAAAATGATTGTGCGCACTTAGATTTGAGAAGAATTCATTCACCAGCTTGGGATAGGTTGGGCAATTTATTTTAAGAAGGTTACCTAGATTTTGATCTTCAATTAGGGTGAAGAAAGGTGGAGTTTTGAATAGGTAGTCATCTCCTAGATGATCAGTAGGGATGACTAAATCGGAAGTTTTGAGGTTTAAGGGTTCAAAATCTGCATCTTTCAAGTCAGATACTTGGAAGAGGTTTTTGCTTGGTAGGATTTCAAGAGTGTTTAAGGTGTTTTTGGCTGCCATTTTTGAGTATTTGAGAGATGGTGTTTTAGGTTTGAATTTTTGCAGAGTAACAGTGAGATTGTTGCTCGTGTGAAGAAGAGAAGGGATTTTGAGGGGGTTTATATATACTTTTTTAAAATTAGGGTATAATTGTAATCCGGACTCTGGTGGTTTTGACTAGATTGATGACATGGCAGTTGGTTTTTTTAGGAGATAGGTGAATTCAGTTTAACCGGAGAATAGGAACGGTTTATTTTTGAATTAACAGTTGTATTTACCGCGCATGTAACAGCCAATGGACTTTTAAAATTCAAAAAGTAACAGTTACCTTTATGGGCTTTTACTGCCATATGTCATTATTGTCGGTTGACGTGGCAATCTTCCAGAATATACCTTTCCAACTCTTCTTTTCTTCCAGAGTGGGAATTTTATGTCAAGATCTGGCTTGGTTAGATGCTATCTTCCGGAGTTTTTCTAGATTGGATTTGACATCCCAATTGATTCTCTCAGTTCCCAAATTGATCTTTACTTAAAGGTTTAGTAAAGATATCAGCTCTTTGTTCGTTTGTTGGGACATATACCAGTGCAACATCCTTTTTCATCACATGATCCCAGATGAAGTGATGCCTTATGTTGACATGCTTCATCCTGCTATGAAGCACCGAATTCTTTGACACATCAATAGCACTTTTGTTGTCACACAATACATTGACACATCCGAATTGCACTCCATAATCTTCAAGTTATTGTTTGATCCATAGGAGTTTAGCAATACAACTTCCAGCTTCCATGTATTCTGCTTCTGTGGTGGATAAGGCAACTGAAGTTTGTTTCTTGCTATACCATAAGACTAAGTAGTCCCAAAGAAAATGACATCCTCTGGATGTACTTTTTCTCTCAAGAGTATCTCTGCCATAGTCTGCATCTGTGAACCCCTGGAGAGTAAAGTCTCCATTACTAGGATACCATAACCCAACTTCAGTGGTTCCTAGGAGATATCTAAGTATCCTTTTGACAGCCTTGAGATGAGAATCCTTGGGATTAGCTTGATAACTTGCACAGTAGCATACTGCATAGTGTATGTCAGGTCTACTGGCTATTAAGTATAGGAGTGAGCCAATCATTCCCCTATATAGCTTTTGATTAACATCTTCTCCTTTACAATCCCTGGATTGTGTCTAAAATCATTGGAGTAGACATTGGTTTGCTGCTGTCCATTTCAAACTTTTTCAGGATCTCCTTGGTGTATTTTAATTGATTTACGAAAATCCCATCTGGACTTTGTTTGATTTGTAGACCAAGGAAGAAGTTGAGCTCTCCCATCATGGACATCTCAAATTCCTTCTACATTTGAGAGCTAAATTCTTTGCACATCTTTACATCAGTGGCGCCAAAAAAGATATCATCTACATAGATCTGGACTAGAATAATATCATTTTTTTCTTCTTGATGAAGAGTGCGGTATCTACCCTTCCTCTAGTATATTCCTTGGATATAAGGAATAAGGTTAATCTTTCATACCAGGCTCTTGGTGCCTGCTTTAATCCATAGAGAGCTTTCTTTAGTCTGTAGACATGATCCGGATGATTGGATCTTCAAATCTAGGTGGTTGCTTGGCATACACTTCTTCTTGAATGACACCATTTAGAAATGCACTTTTGACATCCATTCGGTATAATGTGAACCCCATGAATGATGCAAAAGCACATAGGATTTGGATTGCTTCTAGTCTTGCTACAGGAGCGAATGTTTCCTCGAAATCATTTCCTTCTTGCTGATTGTAGCCTTGAGCGACTAGTCTTGCCTTATTTCTTACTACTGCTCCGAATTCATCAAGTTTATTCCAGAACACCCCTTTAGTGCCTATAATTGACTTTCCTTTAGGAGAGGGCACAAGATCCCATACATCATTCCTGGTGAATTGATCTAGCTCTTCCTGCATCGCCATCATCTAGTTTTTATCCCCTTCAGCTTCTTGAAATTTCTTTGGCTCTATGAGAGAGACAAAACCGGTATGGCTCATCATCCGGTTTAACTGACCTCTGGTTCTAACTGGATTGTAAACATCATCCAAAATATTCTCTATGGAATGATCTCTGTGGGTCTGGATCTCCCTTTCTAGGCCTTCATATTGAATTTGAACTTGTTCCACTTTAGTTTCATCTACTCTTTCAATAAAAACAAATCCTTGTTGATTAAGATTGACTTGTTGTATTTCTAGGTCAAAAATCATTCCTTCATCTTCCTCTTTGTACCTCTTGATTTGAAATGAGTCAGGAATTCCTCTTTTCTTCTTTTCTTCAGATCGTTCAGCTTCCGAAACTTGATCTTTCAGAGTGTAGCTTTTCTTTCCTGCAGTGTTAGTCTCATCAAAATCTACATGTATAGATTCTATTACAGTTTGGGTTCGTTTATTGAAGACTCTATAAGCCTTACTATATATTGAGTAGTCGAGGAAAATTGCTTCATCAGATTTAGGATCAAATTTTCCTAATTGCTCTCTATCATTGAGGATGTAGCATTTACATCCAAATGCTTTGAAGTATCCAATTTTTGGTTTTCTTCCCTTCCAGATTTCATATGGGGTCTTTTCTATAGTTTTTCTAATGAGAGCTCTATTTAAGATGTAGCATGATGTGTTTACGGCCTCACCCCAGAAATATTTTGGCAAATGATTTTCACTTAGCATCGTTCTAGCCATTTCTACAATGGTCCTATTTTTTTCTCTCTACCACTCCATTCTTTGAGGAGTGTGAGGGGCAGAGAAGTTATGTTCAATGCCCTTGGAGTCGCAAAAATTAGCAAAATGATTATTTTTTAATTCTCCACCATTATCGCTCTGGATGTGTTCAATGTGTATACCCTGTTCTACTTCTATCCGGATGAATATTTTGGAGAATTGGTCAAATGCTTCATCCTTGCTTGTTAGCAGGAGAACCCAGGTATATCTAGAATAGTCATCTACAATGACCATAGTATATTCTCTTTTACCTAAGCTTAGTGGCTTAATTGGACTAAAAAGATCAATGTGTAAGAGCTCAAGTACTCTTTTGGAAGGAATGTATGATATGGAAGGGAAACTTTTCTTATGTTGTTTACCTAGTTGACATGCGGTGCATAGATGATCCTTATGAAAAGCAACCTTAGGCAAACCCTAAACTAATTCCTTTTTGGCTAATTTGGATAGGAGGTTCATGCTTACATGTCCCAACCTCCGATGCCATAGCCATGATTCTTCTTCTTTAGACACCAGGCATATATTCTTCTTATCATTTTTAATGTTGACAAAATACACATTATTTACTCTAGGTGCATAAAGAATAAGTTGATTGGGCTTACTATCATAAATTGAGCAGCCTCCGGAGTCAAATGTGACTTTTCTTCCTTTGTCACATAACTGAGCCACACTTAGTAGGTTGAATTGTTGTCCATCAACTAGTGAGACATCTTCAATCTTTAATCCAAATCCAATGGTTCTATGACCAATGATCTGACGCTTTTGATTGTCTCCAAAGCTCACTTTGCCTCCCTTCTTCAGGGTTAATATGATGAAGGCCTTCTCATCACCTATCATGTGCCTTGAGCATCCACTATCAATGTACCAAGTGTGCTGATCTATTGTGGATTTAAGGCATACCTGCAAAACAGATCAAGTGGGTTTGGGTACCCAATCAAATTAGGGTCCTCTCGGGTTAATAACCATCTCAGGCCAAGGATAATCATCATGATAGCCATTTTTTAATCTACATGATTTAGTTATATGATTATTTTTCCCACAAAACCTGCATCCTGAAATAGGTATGTTTTACTTTTGCTTCTTGCTGATCTTCTCCAGATCCTCCCTTTCGTAGTTGCCTTTATACCCAGCTTCGTGCACACTAGTGGATGGTCCGGTATAATTCCGAAAGTTGGTTGGAGGTGTAATTTTAGCTCTATAATTTTTTCTTTGCTTGATAGGTAGTTGGTTATAAGCTACCTTAGCCTTTGCCTTCTGAGCAGCAGTAAATCTTTGAGCTTGTAGCTGTCTTCTTACTTCATTTGTCCTTTGATTTGAGTTCCTTTGAATCCTGTTCTGAGGAGGAGGGGGATTATCTCTTCTTGGATTCTTTGTTTCAGGTTTCTTCTGGATGCTTCCTCTAATAGATTGACTTCTCTATCCAGTCCCCGTTACATTTGCATTCAAAATCTGGACTTGATTTCTCAGAAAGTTTTCTTCTACTACATCAATATGCTTGGTTGCTCTAACCAAATTGATGTCTTGTGCCATCACCTCAGCATCTTCAGCCAATTCTAGTATCACTCTTTTTAGAGACTTGATAGCTTTCGCCTTTTTTTTCACTCCCTTAATAACAATAGAAAGAGCTTTTGCAAGATCAAACTTAGAGGTAGAGTTAGAGCAAGAGTTTACCTCAGTGTTTGTTGAATCTGATTTTGATTCTTCAATTTGCACTGTTTCTTGCCTCGAGGCGTTCCTTTCAGGTTGCTCTGCTTTTGGTTTAGTTAGAGCCATGAATGCACAGTTAGCAGTTTCCTCTTCTTCTATTGAAGATGAGCTGCTGCTTTCTTCACTATTGCTCCATGTAGCAACCAGTGCCTTCTTTTTGAATTTCTTAGCTTTCTTGAGTTTGGGACATTTTTTTCTGAAGTGGCCTTTTTCACCACAATCAAAATAGGCAGCATCTTTCTCCGGATCTTTCTTTTCTTCTGGATTCCTTCTGTGCTTACCTCTTCTGGAGGTGCCTTCTCTTGGTCTCCGAGATTCATACCTGTTTTATTTCCTTCTATCCTTCTTTTGTGTGAATCAATTTAGCCTTTTGGTCAATAGAGCGAGTTGATCTTTAGTACTCATTGACTCATCTATTTGCTCTTCCTCTTCGGATGAGCCCAATCCGGTGGATTCTGCCTTAAGAGCAATGGCCTTCTTTTGCTCCTCAGGTTTCTTTTCTTGTTGGTTGTATCTCTCCAAGGACAATTCTTAAGTTAGAAGATTACCAATGAGTTCATCATAACTGTAAAAATTTAAGTCATGCATGAGCTTCCTCGATAGCAGTCTTTTTATTGTCCCATTCCTTAGTGAGACTCCGGAGCACTTTCTTGAACCTTTCTACTTCTGGAATCTCCTTCCCTAGCCTCTTCATTTCATTTACTAGATTTGTGTATCTAGTGTTCATGCTACTGATTGATTATTTAGGCTCCATTTTAAAAGATTCAAACTTTTGTTGGAGTATATCAAGTTTGGCCTCTCTTACTTTGGTAGTTCCTTCATAGGTTACTTCCAGCTTCTCACATATCTCTTTTGCAGTCTTACATCCGAATATCCTATTGAATTTCGCTGCACTAAGAGCACAATGAAGCATGTTAATAGCATTTGCATTTTCATGCAATTTTTTAAAGTCATTATCATCCCACATGCTTGACGGCTTTCGGGTAGTCATACCCTCTACTTCGTAAGTAGGTTCATACGGGCCATCTTTATTAACTGACCATGCTTGCATACTTTGTGACTGGATGAAGTTCTTCATCTGATTTTTCCAGAATGTGTAGTGTTCACCGGTGAAGAGTGGAGGACGGCTAACAGACATACCCTCGGGAAGAAGTTGCGAGTTGTGGAAACTCATTTTGATTTATGAATCAAAATATGTGAACCTTTAGCTCGAGATTGTTAGATCTCTAGTTTGAGCACTTGCTCTGATACCACTTGTTGGTCCCTGTGAGGGTAATTATAAGGGTAGAGGGGGGTGAATGGCCCTTTTTTGGGGAATTTATAGACTTAGAAAAAGTCTTAGTGTAGCGTGTTTGATTATGATCTGGATGATGGTTTCGGATGATGAATATAATTCGGAGAATGAATCCGGAAGATGCAAATGAGTGAAATACAGTAAAAGCAAAAGTAAATCAAACACAAGTGTTTTATACTGGTTCGGCCCCGCCTACGTCCAGTCCCCGGAGTTTCCTTCTTCCGAGCTTATCCACTAGTGGATTCCTTTTCAACTGGCAGGAATCAAGCCTTACAGGTTTATCTCCGGATAGTGACCCCTTTCGGAAGTAGGATATACCACTAAAAGTAACAACTCCTAGCTGAGTCCTCTTATCTTTAGGAGGATATACCACTTAGCCTTCTACCTTGAATCTAAGCTGAGTCCTAAAGGGAGATTTCACTCAAAGCACCTACTTCAAGCTATTTCCCAATCTCCCAACTCACCCAAGTTGGAGATTCTTACTCTTTGGTTTATAACGAAGGGTTGGTTTTTGGAGTTCCTCAAGTTTATAGTTTCACTTGGGTATCCTTACAAACAGATTTTGAATCAAAGGTTCTTGGAGGGATTTTCTCGACTGATTGAATGTGAGTTGCTTTATTACTTGCTTTTGTAAGTCAATCAATTGCACTTCTCAATTGGTGAAGAGCTCTCTTTATAGGCTTTGATCATAAATGTAGCCGTTTGTGGTTGGTAAGCTTTCTTTCAATCTTCACCCTTGATCAGGTTGTGATGAGGAGCTTCCGGATCCATTGATCAGTCCGTTAGACTGTATTTTGATCCGTTTGAATTCTTGGGATTGATGCTGGAAAGTTGTCAGTGATCGTTTTGTTTGTCATTTTGTGATACTCCAACTTTTATACCAATTGTCATATATTGTGAGCTCCACGCGCGCCTTTATTGGTCTAATAGAAAGAGTAGTTAGACTTTCTCTGTCTGGTGTCAGACCCTTTCGACTTTTCCCTTAATTGTGCAAGCTGTCTTTTTGTACTTATTTCTTGGGAAAAGGTATCTTTGACTTTAGTAGACCAAGGAGGCAGAAGGAAAGGTATGTTTTAGACTTTCCTTAGCTTTTAGATATAGGTCTTCTGGATGAGTCATCTGGATTTCCTCTGGATCTATATGTTCCGGATCTTCCTTCCGGATATGGCTTCAATCAGTTCTTCCGGATGCAAGTCTTGGGGGACGGAAGTTTTCTTCCTTTCCAAACTTTGTCCTTGATTTCCTGTGCTTAGGTTTCTGATTTTGTCTAATAAATGTTCTTAGCTTTGTCCGGATGCTTCCATTTGGATTTAAGAGAATTACTTACATTCATTTTTGTTTCTTTCAAACTTGATTCAGATGGATTTTAGATTTTGTTATCCGGATCATTGTTTTCCAACAGAATTGCAGGGAATGTGTATTTATAAATAGTTTAACTCGATGGTGAATTGGTAAATAGTTTATAAAGTATAACTATTCTTGATAGTTTCTCAAAGAAAGAAAAATCCTCAACTCGCATAGGATGTGACTGAAACCTAATACTTCTAAAGGTCACAACTTCAGTATCAATCACTAAGTCAACACCTCAGTCACATTTCAAAAAACTAGCCCTTAGAAGTTGAAAAATTAGCCTGATTTTCATCTACTGATTACTCTAAAATGGCTCACATTAAGATATTTTTGTAACCCAATCCAACTTTATAAGCGCTAAACAAGATAAGTAGCAACTTTAAACATTTGATAAAATTTATTTGGGCATCTATTTCAATTTAGAAAACTAAAATTTACTATATATTTTCTAAAATAATTTATCTACTACTCATTTTATCTACCTCTAACTTTTGTTTTAAAATTGTGCTCCCTCCGGTTTTAAAAATAGTAGTTTTAGAGAAATTTACAAATTTTAAGAAGCAATTAATTAATAGTATAAAATTACTTGTTTACCCTTAAATTAGCATTAATGAGTAATGAGTGTACTGGAATAGAGCTAAAATTAATAAAGATATATTACGGAGAAAGGAGTAAAAGTTTACATTAAAAACAGAGAATGACGAGTAAAAGAGCAGAAAGAAAATGTGTAAAACGACTAGCTTTCGGAACCGGATGGAGTAATAAACCTAAAAAACATGACTTTGTGTTTGACTATTTTGCAAAATAGCGCATGTTAATTTTTTTTTAATACGGGGTCTGTAGTTTCAAAAAGTTAAAAAGGAAATTATAATAAACACTTTTTTATTAAAAATAATGATGTTACAAAAATTTTCTTAATCAATTTACCATTCTCATTATTTAAACATATTACTTAAGAATTATACATCAATATTTGAATAAGTTTCGGAGATTTTTCACTTTAATATAATCTTTATTAAAGTTTATTAGCCACAATTAATTAAATAAATATTTCAAATTATAAAATATTTTCAAAATTTAGGGTGTATTGTATTTTTATTAATGGATCTATTAAATTTTAGTATAAAATAAATAAAACTAACCTTTATTATAACACAATTTAATATTAAAAATTTTTTATTTATTAATTTTTTGAGATCACACATCTAATGTTGAAAAAAAATTCAGTACGCCATTTTACATATGCATGGATTATGCTTTTTTAAAGGGCATAATATATTATCAATATCCTTTTCCCCAAAATCACGCGGCATTCCTAAATTTTGAAAGTGTCTCTGCAGCTACCTCAATTTTTAAAAGGTGCACCACTTTGCTCCCTAAATTTCACGTGTCAGTTTTTGATTAGAGAGGAAAAAAATTTTAAAATGATATCTTTGAAAAGTCAAACCAACCAGAAGCTGACTCCTGTCATTCAGGGAGCAAAGCGGTGCACCTTTTGAAAGTTGAGGTAGCTGCAGGAACACTTTTAAAGTTCAGGGAGGCAACGTAATATCGGGGACAAGTTGAGGATGTTCATGCATTATGTTTTTTTTTTTAAAAAGGCTTAATGCATCTCCAGCTACCTGAATTTGTCTCAAAAAACCTACTGCCTCCTTGATCTTTCAAAGTGTCCTCGTAGCTCCCTCAACTTTCAAAAATGCACCACTTTGCTCCTTAAACGCCATGTGTCAGCTTCTGATAGATTTGACTTTTCGAAGATGTTATTTTTCAGATTTTTTACTCTCTAATTAAAATCTGACACGTGACATTTATAAAATAAAATAGAACACTTTTTAAAAGTTAAAAGAGCTATAAAATCACTTTAAAAATTTAAAAAATAATAAATTTTTTAAAATAAATTTAAATAATTAGATATGTGCTGCCCATTTAAAAAATGCATTTCCTCACATGTTGAAATAGAGAAAAATCGAAACACATCCTCAATGCTCCTCTTACATTACATCTGTAATACAGCGGAGTTGGTCTCCTTGCTTCAATACAGCAATCACGATCTGCCACGTGGACATAACATTCATGCCCCAAAAAATCTCACTTGCAACCAAAAAATGAGAAAAACAAAATTGTTCTGTTATTAAACTGTTCCTTGCATTTGATCCTCTCCGTTTCCTCAAAAAGATCTCAACTTTCCAGGGTTTCTTCACTAAATATCCAAAACCCCTGATTTTCGATTCCTTATACATAACTCATACTATTACTTCGAACAGATAATCAAAACTAGAGGTTTTAGCGAGGTTTTTACTGGGTTTTGAAATAATTCAAACTCTTATGAAGTTAAAATTGCTTGAGAGGGAAGAAAGAATTGGGTTTTATCGTAATTGGGGGGTAAAGGGTTTAGAGTAAGTTGGTTAATTGTGAAACTGAAATTTGGGTAGTAGAAGATGAAGATTCAATGCCACGTGTGTGAGAAGGCGGAGGCGAAGGTGCTTTGCTGCGCCGATGAGGCGGCCTTGTGTTGGGGGTGCGACGAGAAAGTTCACGCGGCTAATAAACTAGCCAGCAAACACTAGAGAGTTCCTCTTTCTGGGTCTTCTCCTCAAATGCCCAAATGTGAGGTAATTACGAGTTACAATTCATAAGCTCTTTCAAAATTGAAGGTCCTTCTACGACTTTCTATGTTTCTTTGTTCACTGCTCCAAAATGTATCTCGCCCATAGGCCAAGGAATGGGCGTGTGCTTGTTGTATCTGTATCTGAATGTATGCTTGTCTATTTGCGCTTTCTGGTTCTAGTCTCAATGTGGTGGACTTAATTTGTTGTTCTATTGCCATATGGATTCGAAACGCAGGTGATCAGCCCATAGCTTTGCACCAAATCCCCTTATCCACCCTGCCTTTAAGGGTTTTTTAAGGATTCCGGAAAATAACCACTGCTTTTGAAATATGTTTGATGGGAAACAGGAAACAGCAGGGTTCTTCTTTTGTATGGAGGATAGAGCTTTACTGTGCAGGAAATGCGATGTTGCTATACATTCCGCAAATGCTTATGTGACTACTCATCAGAGATTTCTGCTTACTGGAGTGAGAGTGGGCCTCGAATATCGTCTTCTTCGGGGAAATCTGAAAAAACTTTTGAAACGAGATCCAATTCTGTGTCAAGAAGAGAAGCACCAATGCCGCCGCCACTGGCTAGTCCACACAATCAAGCTCTGCCTGCACAGTTTAATGGAGTCCAAGAGTTGGGGACTGGAAATATTTCGTTTTCTGGAGGTGGAGGCAACCAACCAATGGCATCTCGACGACTTTCTTGGAATGCCTGATTTTAATCAAAATTATGGCTATATCGATAACGGATCATCTAAGGTATGCTTATTATTGTTTGTTCTATTCACCGCTTTACTTGCCTGATTTGATGGACCTAGACTTTGGGTCAATTTATTGCAGCTCATATAGCAGGATCATCTAAGGTATGCTTATTATTGTTTGTTCTATTCACCGCTTTACTTGCCTGATTTGATGGACCTAGACTTTGGGTCAATTTATTGCAGCTCATATAGCAGGAAATGCCGTTTCAAAAAAATATAGGTTAGAAAATTTTGGAAAAACGTGTAAATATTAAAAATATATTAGGTATATAAATAAATATAAAAATTATAAATACATATTTATATGATTTTTTTCTTCCATAAAATTGATGATCATCACAAAAATTAAAAAAAAAATGACTGTATTCTATAAGATAACATGAAAAAGTTGCAGATCATTGATTTAGAGTATTAACTGTAAAAGATATTTAACTTTAGCGGAGCAGTAGTAAACAAACGGAAGGATAATTTGTCGAAAACGATCTCCTAATATTGAGGAAAGAAAATTGACATGTGGTAGTTTTTAGGAAAGACAAATGAAAAATAATGGAGAGAGAAATTAAAAGAATAAAAAAATAGTAAAAAAACTGGCACATGTCAATTTTTCAATGCGAGACACACAAGGGGACATGACAACAGATTTACGCCCCAACTTTTGTTATTTACGAAAACATCCCATACCCAGTTTCCGAAACGGGGAAACGTTAGTGTTTAGAAGTTTCCGTGCTACCTAGATTGATTGCCGCCTATTCACTGTCTGACTGATGTTACTTTCAGGCTGATAGCGGGAAGCGTAGTGACTCAAGCAGCTCGGCGATCTTGAGATGCGGGGAAGAAGAGTGCCTGGACAGTGGTTGGGCAGTGCCTGAGATGCCTTCACCTACAGGCTCAGGCAGGGCCGATCCTGACATTCTATGGGCCCTGGGCGAAATGAAAAATATGGGCCCCTTAGAAGAAAAAAAAATTACGCAAATTTGAAATATATTCTAAATAAAAAGGAATTTCATTAACAATTGTATTTGTCGTATAATTATATTTAGCAATCATTAAAATCCAAAACAAAAAATGTTTCAGAAGTCACAATTTTTTTTTCAAAAGAAGAGAAAATAGTGAAGTTTGAACTTCAATGTACAATGAAAAAATAAAAAGCTTGATTGTCTACTGTTGGAGAAGTAAAGATGATAAAAGGGAGAAACAATACGAATATTAAAAGTGACTCTTAAATCTTAATATTTATGTGTTTATGAATGAGATTAAGTTAAAAATGTTATGGATTAAGATAAAAAAATGGATAAGTTTTAAAAACAAGCTAAAAAATAAGTTTTGAAAATAATAAATTATGCAAAAAAAATTTACGGAAATTTGAAATCAAATGGGGATTTAAATCTAGTGTCCCTAAATTGATGTCTCATTCTATGTCCCCAAATTGGTTTCCCTTTCATATATTACTAAATGGAAAGAAATTAAAAAAATGGATTAAAGAAAAATTACAAAAGTTCAAATTTAAATATGACTCTTTTATATTATTAATATACAATATTTAATGCATAATCAAATATTATGGTAATGAAATATATATATATATATATATATATATATATATATATATAATGGCTAGGAATCTATTAATTAATTTATTAATTACAATTCTCTTTTAAGATATACTTCAAATTAAAATTACAAAAAACTAAAATAAGATAATAATATATATATATAAAAAATTTTGGGGCCCTTTCACTCTTGGCCCTAGGCGATCGCACCATTGGCCTATATTCAGGATCGGCCCGGGGCTCAGGACTCCATTAGCCACCACAGCCTCCAAATTTAACAGACAGTTCAGATTTGGTGCCTGATATTTGTTGCTCGAACCCCACAAGGTGTCATCACTTTCACCGGCACGGTACTGCCATAAAACGCCGGCAGTTGTAGGGCAACATGCCACCTGACCCACATCATATTTATACTGTTTAACCACTCGTCGTCCGATATTTACTCAACTTTGATATTTCTATGGAAAGGAGTGGGTAATCGGAATTTATTAAGTGAAGTAAGAATGGCAAATGTGTACGGTACTAGTAAAATTGGATTAGTTTGTCTATTTATTTGTCAATATGAGCGCATTTATTGTCATGTTGTGTTGTTTTATGTCCCTACATTTGTATACATTTTGTCTGATATTTGTTTGGACTGATGATAGTTATGCCGGGATGTAAAGGGTTAAATAGAATGTGAAAGCCAAAATCCATTCGTCCCCAAAATTGCATGCTTGAGGCCCATAGCAGTACTGAACTTATAAGTACTTATTTTAATATGTACATTTATATGTATGAAGTATTGATAAGTACTGAACTGAACTAATATTAAGTTGAAGCACTAATAAGTTACGGATTTTGGAGTTTACTTTTAGAAGTTAAGAACTTTAAGTTTGACCAAAAAAAAGAAAATTTTTTATTTCACTTTATGTATGGAAAAGTCTTTCTTTGATATCATATAATAAAATCTACTATAAGTTGAGTCTAAGATAATTTTCACAAATATTTCAACTCATTATAAGTTAGCTTTAATGAGTACTTTAAGTTTCAGCTACTAGAAAAAAAAAACTCGTGAGCAAAAAAACACTATTAATAAGAAACACCACTTTAGTTTGTAATTTGGATGTAATAAAGGATTCATAAAATAATGCTCCTTCCTTTGTTTTGAAGGTGGTTTTGTATATAAGGGTTGCTAGATGCAAGTTTTTTTCCCCTTGCACTTCACGTAAGGGCCAAATTAGTTAATATAAAGTATATTTTATTTGCCTTTCGAAACTCTCATTTCCGTCTATTGACTATTCTATGATGATTCAAGTAGATTAGTGATCTTAGTGAAAATTTGCTAAAAGTTTTAGTTGTTTGAAAATAGCATTAGAAGTTAAATTTGTACAATAATATATCGTCTCAATTATATAAAAATATTTCATATTTTCAATACTGAAACCCTTGAATAAAGGAAAATATGTATTTTTCATGAGAATGATATCAGACTATTTAAGGCTCTGTTCTCTTAAACTACAATTTAATTTATCTCACTTCAGTTCAATTTAGCTTTTAGAAGTTAAAAAGAACAATGCCTAAATATGAAACTTTAATAATATTCACATTTAAAATGGATTCAGCTAATGACACTATTTCAATCTACACGGCTCGATTTTGAATTTAAAATGGATTAAGCTACTTATAAATTTATAATAGTCATCTATTCTTCATCTTTTCTTAGGAAATTTTTTGTTGAATTGGATTGGTGTCACGATCAGATTGTGACTAGCTTGAAATATCAGGGGATTAGTAACAGAAATAGAGGAAATAGGAAGGTAAAGGTGAAGAGGGAGGTGAGAATTAGAGAGAAAATAGATAAGAACAGAAATACGGAGAAAATAAGCTTAAAGCTTGATAATATTTCATTTTATTAATTCATTCCTCTTACATACTGGTATATAAAGACTAATGGCTACTAATTGCCAGCTGCACTAAAGAACAAAACAGACTAACAACTTTGTACTGAAAGGATAAAAAAGACTGATATACCCTACATCTAGTGCTCCTGGTTGTATTTCATTCCTCATCCAACACATGACAATACTCCCCTCTTGAAATGATTCTTGTCCTCAAGAATCTCTTAGAACTTCAACCATTATCAAATACCAAATTAGCAATTACAGCTTCAGTTTCATATTCATAAAGAACATAAACAAGTAAATTTCCATCAATTGTCAAAGATAGTGTTGATGCAACATGCTGGGCAGCCACTCGTAACTCGCCGCTATATGCACTCAAATCAGAAGTAAAACATGTGAAAATATCGTACATGGATCCGATATTTCAGAATTGAATTATCACGAACTTACTTGAATCTATGAACGAATTCCTACAAAACAACACGCAACTTGGGGGTCGATCCGTGTTACCCCGTGGGGGACCCTCCGATGCCTAAGTCAGTAAAGGGTTTTGAGGAATATAATGAAAGTGAGTATGAGAATGTTGAGATACCTGTTGAACTGACCTAGGGGCCTATTTATAGGCATGGGAGTTGCCCTACTCTCAGTGGAATAAGGAGTCCTAATTGTGATAAGCTTAAAACTCTTTGTGCATATCTGATCCTTGCTCCCCAAGCAGATTGGGATAAGGATAGAGGAGAGAATATAGGGACCAGAGTCAGATCTGGATTCTCCTTTCCTGTAGGGCATGGAGATGCCTTGGAGCCGATCATGAACCGTCTCGAGGTTATGATCGTCCAAGGCTGCTCGTGGTCTTAGGTTTTGTACGTTCTCCGGCTGGGATGAGAGAGCAGCCGATTTGACGAGTCCGGTTTTCCTAACTCAGCTGATAGCGCGAAACTCCTTGTCCCTAAACTGAGACGGGCGAGATATATTTAGCAAGTTATCAGAAGCCTTCCCGCAAGTGTGGGAAGTTCTTTAGGGCTTCGGACGGCGTGAACCGGTTTGAATTTGAGCGGCCTAATAGTTAGGGCTACGTGGCCAACTGTGGTCCAAGTATTCTCGAAGCTTCTTTGGGAAGCCCAAGTCTTTTCGTATCCTTTGGTGGTAGAGGGGTTTTTTTTTAAATTTGAAACCACCCTTACCTCAACTAACACTTGGCATTGCGTCTCTGCCTTTTGATGATTGCGACCCTTCGCTTTCATTTTTCTTCTTATTTAAGCGCTTTCTTCCCTCATTTCACTACTTTCACCTGCCTGACTTTTCTGCAATTCTTGTCTTCATTTTATCAAGGTTGATTTTACCGGCAACGTCCACTTCTTCAAATCCTTCATCTCGCAAGTAAGTAATTCTCACTATACTTCTTTCTTCCTAGGATTCCATGTCTGCAACCTTTTATGCCTTTGACCTTGTGCCTGAAATCCATGTTAAAATTTTTCCTTAGCGAGTTCTTGCTAAATTGCTTTCTATGCCATAGTGTATCTGGAACTTTTAGAATAGATATGTATGGATTTTTGAATGCTATTGCTTGTCTAAATGATCGTAGCTGTAACTTAGTATTGCTGGAATCTGGGTTTCTTTTGGCCGGATTCTAGGTTTGTGCTTGAATTTTGATGAATATAAAACTGCTTAGATTTGGACGTTTTCCCTCCCGGCTGAAAAAATGTTTAGATCCTTTAGGGTAGATTTGCCATGAATCTAACTTGTTCTAGGCGGCTTCTTTTTCTAGGCGGCCATGTCTTCTACTACGTCCATAAGTATAGGTTCGGCCGATAAGTTGTTTGATGAATATTGTGCCGAGTTTCCTGACTCGGTGTCAAGATGCAACGTTAGTATTGACCCAACTAACCTTCATTCTAACATTAGGGTTAAGAGAATAGCCGGGAGGAAGGAGTGCTGATGACGAGAGGAGGGCATCCCACGAGACCTCCTCAAGCTAACAAATTCATTCGTCTGACTCGGCTTGGGCTGGGGAAGACGAGCAAGAGATTCAACAGCCAGCCCGGCAAGATGCTACCGCTTCGATCCCTAAAGGTTTTAGGGTCAAGAGGGCGGCCAACAAGGGGAAGGCAAAAATCGTTGGTGGAGAACCGACCGAGAAGGGACCTCCCAAGCCGAGAAAAATGACACCTAGGATAGAAGATATGATTTCAATCGTCCTCCTGGTGGATATTGAATTTGAAAAAGGCAACCTTCCCTTGGATGAGAAGGTGTAGAATTATGCTCCCGCCACCCGATCAGCACGTCCATAAGCCGCCTCCCGGGTGGTTTAGCATCTATTTAGAGCATATTTGGTCAGGGTTCATCTACCCGCTACCCCCGGGGATCTGCGACCTGCTAAACTATTGGGACATATGTCCAGCTCAAATACACCCAAACGCTTAGGGCAACCTCGCTGGTCATTATAAAATTTGTATAGACCTAGGTCTTAGTTTTGATGCTAATTTCTTCAAGCGGGTGGCGTCCTGCAAGCTGAACAAGGGTGAGAACCACTTGCATTTCTCCCACAAGAAGGGATTCTACTCTTTCTCTGGGAAATTTGACTCGGTGAAGAACTTCAAACAGTTTTATGTGTACATCAAGTTGCAACCCCGACCCCAATGGTCATTCAAAGCACCGCCTGCTTTTAACGTTCCTAAAAATGATCTGGACATCCGGGTTGGGCTATTTGAGCAGTTAAAGAGAGGGGTTTAGACCTTGGGCAATATTTCCTATGCCCTAGTTCATAGGCATAGGGTGATAGACTACACGCTGGAGTCGGATGACGGCTTTAAATATTATCCTGGTCCTCAGCTACCCGGTGAGTTATCTTAATTTCTTTTTTTTTTGTTTCATGTTTTCAGCCATGTCTGGAGTTAGAGCTAAAATTTCTAGTGTCGTAGCCAAACGGGGTCAAAAACTTGCAGCAAGAGAATACTCGTTCGGCTCCGGTTGAGTTGGCAGCTCAATCTAACAAAGTTGTTGATCCAGTTTTGCTAGGCAAGGCCAGCGACTCGGAAGCAACGAGGGGGAAACGTGCCTAGGATCCGGAGCCGGCCAACAAGAAGCGGAAGAAAGCCAAAGGGGCTAGTGAGGTAATACTTTGTTCTTTGAACTTTGTATCTGGTGTTAAAAAATTTTGCTATTAGTTGTTAATTATCGTTTATCAGGTTGTTCTTGACTCGGTTGTTGCCCCGGGATCGGACGCTGATGCTGACCCAACTCCTCCCCCCTCCATCCTAATTGTGAGAGAGGCTTTGCAAAAGGTGGCAGGGGATAGGCCGATTATCACTCTTCCCCAAGTGCAAGAGACCCTTCGCGAGGCTTTTCCTTTGGAGCAAGAGGCTCAGCGGTACGAGAAGGAGAATTTTCTTACCCTTTCGGGTTTGCTTTTCCAATCTATCAGCCAGGTATACTTCTATATTTCTCCTTACTCTCTTTTTTTCTTGTTCATATTTGTGTCAACCAGTATTCTAACCAATGTTTCATTAGCCTTTGTCATGAGGAGCCGAGCTTTACCGCCGAATCGAGGCTGAGGAGATGAATGCGGAGCTCTCCGAGGCGATTGATATGTGCAAGAGCCTAAAGAGCCAGCTGAGGGAGTCGGATGAGGCCAACAAGAAACTGGAGGGCAAACTTATGAAGTTAAAGGGAGAGCACGAGCTGATCCAATCGAACCATGAAGCTACCTCCAGCCAACTTGTGAAAGCCAACGCGGACCTTACCTCTAGTCGCCTGGAGTGTCAGTCCATTCAAGCTGCCAAGGAGAAGGATGAAGCCAAATTCATCTGATCCATCAAAGGCATGGTGGATGATGGCTATCAGTTTGACAAGATGGTTTTGGATGCTTGCCGGCTCCTTCATCCGGACATTCCCGAGACTCTCTTGCAAATGCTCAAATATCCAAGATCTGATGAGCAGGAGGGGTAGGCGGTTGAAAAGGACCCGAGTGTGTTGACCGAAGATACACAGATTGAGTCGGGAGGAAGAGTTGAAGACTCAAACCCTATAGCTTAGCTTGTTTGTAACTTAGCTTTATTTTACTTTTGTAAGTACAATTTAATTTGAGCCCATTCTTGAGGCATTTATTTAAGGTCTTATTTCTTTGCCTTAATTTTTTATCTGAATTGATCTTATATTTTACTGCTGATTAGATGATTGCTTAGGTCTTATAACCTTTTCCATCAAGTATTTTATTTGATGTAGGTTTTAACTGTGCTCTAGGGGTGTGACCGCCTAAAAATTGTTTACCGTAGTTTTAACTAGGTCTTATGTGCGCAAGATATTTAAGCCGGTCTTATGTCATGCAGGGGATATGCCATAAAGTGTGATCAGTACTTATTGAGGTGAATCTATAAATAAAAGAAAGCTTTTATTAATAATTTGAGTACAAGTCCGGGAATTCTACGCATCCGGAGTTCTACTTGAGGGGAGCCTCGTTAAAAAATTCCTTAAGGGAAAAAACCCAATGGGACAAAAATCCTTAAGAAAGGAAAAAGAGTACGGCTGCTAGAGTCCCTAAGTATCTACTGTGTAGTAGGGTCTAAGATTAGCAACTTTCAAAGCTCTGCCCGGTCCTACCATCAGTACTTCTTGTTCACCCACCAGCTCGACTATTGAACTGTTACTGTCCGAGCTAGTATCTTCTCTGCTTTCCTCCGATCTTTCATGTTGAGGTGGTTGCTTGTCTCCTTTCAACGAGGCTACATATATTTTGTGAGCCACTTTGAGGTTTCCTATTGCCACTATGAGGTTTCCTATTACCACTATCGTCCCCTTTTTAGTTGGTATTTGTAGTACCAAGTAAGCGGGAGATATTGAAGCATACGATTCGCATAAGAAGGGATGAAGGGACGTCCCAATATGATGTTGAATCCGACTGAAATTTCAGCAATGGTAAAATCTACCTCCGCACTGTATACGTGCTCGTTGTCCCCTATTTCCACATTCAGCTTAACTTCTCCTAAGGAAACGGTTGTGTGTCCACTTAAATCAAACATTATGGCGTAGCCCGGCTGGACCCTATAGTTATTTACTTTCAACTGTTCAAACGCCGATCTAGCGATCAAATTCACGGAGTTTCCCGTGTTAACCAGTACCCGGTATACTGTACAATTTTCTACCATAGCCCTCTTAGCGTAAGCGGATTATCGGAAGAATGCCTTGCTTTCTTGGGAGGCGGTTCTCTATCTCCGCCGTCGTGTATCACCATTACCTTGATTCCCTTGTCATCACCAGTCTTCTTTGCTTCTTTGGGCTTTTCCTTTGAATCATCTAAGTCTTCACGCCAATCTGTTCTCTTTGACACCCCTTTAACGAATTGGCTGAACTTTCTCGCTTTAATTAGGGCATGTACTTCCTCGGCTAGGACTCTACAGTCCTATGTATGATGTCCTCTGGCTTTATAAAATTCACAATACTTGTCATAATCTCTCCCCAAGGTATTGCCTTCTGGGACGTTTGGAAAACGAACGCTCCTTTCCGGTCTGTTCTTGATGGCTACCAAAATTCTACTCGGTGATGTATTTAGTTTTGGCTTGTCTTCCTCTCAATCATACCGGCTGGACCCACGGCTACCGCCTCGGCTTTGATCCCTCTTTCTCTTCCCCTTCTTATCATCCCGCCTAGGATGGTCATTATCATCAGAGTTTCGTTTGCTAGAGCGGCTTACCTTGTCCACCTCTACTAAGTTTTAGGCTATACCGATCATCTGGGGGAAGTGAGTCGGTTTCCTAGTGATAATTTCTTACTTGAGGCGGTCGTTATGGGTTCCTTTATCAAGGCCTCCTTTGTTGTTCCGAAGTCCAAATCAGCAATGCCTACACAAGCTTCGTTAAACCTTTTTAGGTAATCTCTCAAGGATTCGTCCGATCTTTGCACCACGCTGTGAAGGTTACGGCTAAAATTATTCGGTTGAGCCGATCCCAAAGGTGCTTCTGGAATTTTCCTTTTAGCATCTCAAAGTCTTTTATCGAGTTAGGGGCCAGGAGGAGGAACCAGTGTTTGGCTGCCCCGATTAGAGTAGTGGGAAAATACCTACACCGGAAGGCTTCTTGAGCATTTATCAAGTCCATCTGGTCAATATAATTTGTCATGTATAACTTTGGGTTGTCCTTCCCACTGTATTTACCCAACACAGGCGGGAAGACGTATTCGGGCAGCTTTTGGCTCAGAATGTTCTTCTTGAATGGGGAGAGAGTCTTCTCGATGATTGGTTCCTGGAACGATATAGCATACTTCTTTAGGTGTCTCTTGAATTTTGTATCAAAATCTTCTGAACTTTCCGACTCAGATTGGGAGGAAGGTGAGGAAGATTCAGAAGGAGAGGTAGTTGGGAACCTATGCTTTTTCCCCTTTCTTTCCTCTCGATTTACGCCGGTTCTTGCCTGCTCCGTGGTTACAGCCGTCGAGTTGGTAGCTACTCCTTTGAGTTTGGGAGTCCCGTGCTGTAGCGATATTCCAGCTGGGATTTCTCTTCCTTCTTGTGCCATCTTAAGAATTCCTCACAACGTAGCGAGGTCTGGCTCTGTGAAACCACCTGGAGGCATCTGTATCGGAGCTGGTACTCTAGCTGTTGGTACTACCGGTTGGTCCATTACCGGCTGGGTTATCGACATCTGCTTAAATCCTTCCGCTACCTAGGACTCGGGTGTGAGGACACTAGTGATCGAGTTGAATTGAGGGAGGAGGTTTCGGTTGACAGCTATTTCTGGAGGAACTACCATGTCTTCATTTAGTTCTCCCAGTCAGCCTATAGACACGAAGTGGTTGTAAGCCGATCGCATCATTAGCTCTTATTGCTCTAGCGTAAGTGCCGCTTGCCGAGGAATCTCTATGAATAGGTCCAGTTCCTTCGGAGGATGGGAGGAGCGTTCCTCCACCTCTTTGGTTCCTGAACTCCTTCCTGCTAACGGCGTCTTGGCCGTGTGATCTACCATAGTTGGCGTTTTTCCAGTTAAGTCAGCATTTCCAACACCGTCTTGGGTGTTTTCCACGCCGGAGTTGATGATGGGATCAGTGTTTTCATGTGATGCTTACAATGAGAGCTCCTAAAAATCTAAATTGATGTGTTTCTTCCAATGAACAACGATTCTTGCCCGAGCAAGTAAACAAAGTCCACGCTCACTGCACCACTGAAAATATCGTACCTAGATCTGATATTTTAGAATTGAATTATCATGAACTTACTTGAATCTATGAACGAATTCCTACAAAACAACACGCAACTTGGGGGGCAATCCGTGTTACCCCGTGGTGGACCCTCAGATGCCTAAGTCAGTAAAGGGTTTTGAGGAATATAATGAAAGTGAGTATGAGAATGTTGAGATACCTGTTGAACTGACCTAGGGGCCTATTTATAGGCGTGGGAGCTGCCCTACTCTCAGTGGAATAAGGAGTCCTAATTGTGATGAGCTTAAAACTCTTTGTGCATATCTGATCCTTGCTCCCCAAGTAGATTGGGATAAGGATAGAGGAGAGAATATAGGGACTAGGGTCAGACCTGGATTCTCCTTTCTTGTAGGGCTCGGAGATGCCTTTGAGCCGATCATGAACCGTCTCGGGATTATGACCGTCCAAGGCTGCTGGCAGTCTCAGGTTTTGTACGTTCTCCGGCTGGGATGAAGAGCAGCCGGTTTGACGAGTTGGGTTTTCCTAAATCAGCTGACAACGTGAGCCACTCGGTTCTTTGTTGAACCGATCCCTAGACTGAGACGGGCGAGATATATTTAGCAAGTTATCACCATGCATCATATATCCGATCGGAGAACCCTTCTTTTTCGATCATTCCATCACCATCCTTATCAAATTGATCCATATAAGCCATTGAGGACCAAACAACTTCCCCAAACTTCTTGTATCCACTAATAGCCTTAATCAAGTTAAGAACACAAGTTTAGATGCAAAAATGGTTGTAACACTAATCCACCTTTTCATAACCAAAGCCCAAAAGCCACAAGGATCTCTAAAAACAACTAGTTTGTCTTGTGCAACAAACTCTTTAGAATCAGTATTCAATGAAGCAACAATAGGAATACTCTCCATAAGTGCAGAAAAGGTATTCTTTACACGATTCTCATTATATCTATCAACTGTAGGAGCATCTATGACAGACTCGATGTTTCTATGATCTTGAAAACTCATAGCTACAACAACCATGGCTGCTTCATTTACAACTACTTGCTTTCATGCTTCCGGGCTTCTCTCGTTCCTCAATTCATAAGGGTTTCCTCATTATAAGCAGCAACCGTAATTACTTTGCTGGGATCAGTTACAGCTTCACAATTCGCTTTTCCTGGAGATATCTGATTGCGTTTATTACCTTCTATTGGGCCTTTAAGCATTTCATTAAACAGTTTGTATGCGTCTGAGGAATCCCTTTCTTTCTCAAACATAGCCCTTAATTGTCTATAATAGGCTAAATTCTCTTTGTTCCCAACCCCAACAGAACTACCAACCACAATAATTTGGACATTTTTAAGCATAAGAGGGACTGACCGATCTCCAGTAATATATTGCATAGCCCTTTCACAAACAGCAACATTGCCAGCTCCTCTTGCAAGAGAAAAGAAGCCGGAGAAGGTCGGAATGGCTCTGAAGTATCCCACTATTGCGCCGGCACTGGAGAATAGGGCTCAAAGCTGATTTCATGTTCGCCGTTGAACTGATATGGATCGTTTTCAGTTGGCAAGAGGAGATAGTGCACTGGGTTTTCTTTTAAGCAATAATTGGGCTTGGACTTGGGCCTGTTTCTAATAAAAAAACTTAGCTTTATCTCTTTCCCTCTTTCTCTACAGCCAACACTGGAACCCTAATTTCACTCCTCTTTTGCGAAAATTGAGAGCAGCCATATTTTCCTTTCTTCCTTTTTGTTTCCGTAGCCAGAACTTGAGCCCTAATTCCATTCCTTTTATGCGAAAGTTCATAGCAGCCATCTCCTTTTCTCTTCTTTTCATTCGGCGTCTCTTTCTCCAATTCCTTTTTAGCCAGTAAACACTTCTTACTTTGCAATTTCCTTTTTCTTTAGTCAGCCCTCTTTCCCGGTTAATTTGCTCTTCATACCTGGAGTTTTTATTTCAGATTTTAGCCCTATTACAGGCTCGATTTGCTCTTGAAAACCTACTAGCCCTATTTCACGTTTCAGCCTCATACTATCGATCTCTGCAGGCAGCTCTAGAATATTATTTTTTGCGATTTCCATATCCTTCTCTGGAATTTCGTCGAGCAGCTTAAGTGCAACTGAAGAAGAATCAGAAACACCTGGGTTTTCTTCATTTTTTAGCTCCATCATCTGCTTCTTTTGCTCATTGAAATCTATGGGCTTTATTTCAAATTTCAACTCTATAATCTGGTTTTCTTCCGCCGGCCACTCAACGGTAAGAATATCAGAAATTCTCGTACCCTTTTCAACCTTTTTCTGGGCTTCTTCTTGGAGTTTTACTTTCTTGTTTGGAACATAATCATCTTCCCAAGGCTCGTTCTGAATCTGAAGTTGGCAACAGTGGTCATATATATTACGCCCATGGAGCAGAAACATTGCTTATGTTGCTTCTTTAGGGAAATAAAAGCGAATCACTGCCCGGAGCTCTGGTGATGCTCGAATTACTATGATTTTCTCTATAGATCCATAAGGAGAAAAAACCCTATTCTATTCGGTATTTCCTCTGAGATAGGAAATCTCAAATCTTGTACAGTAACCCATAAACGCGTAGAAACGTAAGGCTCTGGCACAAAATCGAACGATTCTTGTTCCATGGCAGGAGAATCGATGCACTCTAATACCAATTGTCACGATTAGATTGTGACTAGCTCAAAATATCAAGGGATTAGTAACAGAAATAGAGGAAATAGGGAGGTAAAGGTGAAAAGGGAGGTGAGAATTAGACAGAAAATAGATAAGAACAGAAATAGGGAGAAAATAAGCTTAAAGCTTGATAATATTTCATTATGTTAATTCATTCCTCTTACATACTGGTATATAAAGACTAATGGCTACTACTTGCCAGCTGCACTAAATAACAAAACAGACTAACAACTTTGTACTGGAAGGATAAAAATGGCCGATATAGCCTTTGGGAATAAAGACTGATATACCCTAAATCTACTGCTCTTGGTTGTATTTCATTCCTCATCCAATACATGACAATTGGGTTTCTAGGTTATGATTTGGGGTATAATACACAAAATGGTATAGACTATATCAAGTGTTCCATATTTAAGAACTATTAACAAAAAAACCCAAGCAAAAACCTATTGATCACTATCAATAACCACCTAAGAATTTACAATATAAGATTCCAATACAAGAGATGACATCTTTTCACCCAAAATTCTAATCCACTAAAAGGCTATTACTTTCTAGGAATTCACCAAGCACCCCCAAAAAAAAAAACCCACATTGTATGAAAAACAACACTTATACTTCCACTATACCTTTCGTATATACCCGCTCAACTCGCCCAACTAGGTGGAAAGCGATCAGATGACACGGGAGGCAATGCACGAACATTGATGTCAAGAGGAAGCAAGCGATGTCTAGACCATCTGTTCGAGCAAGAGGGCTCTCCTTCACCATTTCTCCCCCATGTCTTGGTGGTTCATTCTATGAGTCAACCAAATCGCTATTCGAACCCTGTTCAGCTCGTCCAATTCCTTAAATATGATCACCGGCGATGGATACCAGTGCTCTTTTTTGTTCTGAATGTAACTACATGATAAATACAACACAATAGGATTAATCAATCAAGCAAATCAGCAACTAATTGATGGTAAACATGATGCCATACTAAAGAGTGTTTTTTTTGTCATAGCAAAAACCGCAGATAAATTAGTTAAAAGCCAAAGATTCCTGTTACACATGATATTAGCTATAGGTCATGTGGTTGGCACAGTATTGGAATAGCATCATTGGAAAAGCTTTCGTTTATATTATTATATGGCCTAATACATCATGACCCTTTGAACTTGTCCCTAAACACCTATTTGCCCTCTGAACTTTCAACCGTAATCTGTAATCTGTAATCTGTAATCTGTAATCTGTAATCTGTAATCAATAACCCCCTGAACTTGTTTAAAGTGCTCCTAGCCCCCTGAATTCATGTGTCAGCTTTTAGTTGGAGAGAGAAAAATAAGAAAGGTGACATCATTGAAAAGTGAAGCCTACAGGAAGCTCACACATGGCGTTCGGGGAGCAAGCTTGTGCGTTTATTCAAACTAAAGGAGGTAATTGGAACTTTTGAAAGTTTTGTGGGAAAAATGAACGTTTATGACCAAGTTCAGGAGTTCCCCGATGCATTAGGCCTTTATATATACATAGAAAGTAAAGTGGATGCAATAAGCCCTTTTGACTGATATGCAGGCAAAATGGAGAAGTTTATATGTACTTACCTAGTTATCCGTTGTCTCATGAGCGCAATTTTTTCGGCAGGGGTTGCTAGGTGTACGAAGAACTCAACTGCATCTCCCATGTCCGGGCTACGGTAATAGTTGCTGATGGCTTTCGTGGCAAGAACACCGTTGGCAATAATGATCTTCTGGTTGTCATATCTCAGAAATACAGTAGTCCAAATGTTCATCTCTTCTACCACCATCTAATAATTCCCAAAAAAACAAGTTAGGACACATTAGATATTGCCATAGTAAAGAGAAAGAACAACAACATATACCTGAACTCCATCAATTTCACAGCGATCGCCCACATCAAAAGGGTGAATCACAAACAAGAAGATAATAGATTCGAATATTGTTTTGCATGTGTTTCCGAATATAAAAGCCACAAGTAGGAGTTCGGGATGTTATAAAGACCAGAAATATGCTTGTTGCAATCCCTAGATTAAGAAGCCATATAACGCTTATAATGATTCCAACCAAAGTGTTTACAAAACGATCCAGTTCACAGCTGTTTTTGTATCATCGAGTGTCAATGCAAGAGCTCTGCGTTCTCTAAAAGCATTAACCTGAAAAATCAATATAATAGGAAGTGTAATAGATGAACAAAGGAACTGCATATCAATCATAGTTTCTAGGCCTAATACATCGAGAACCCCTATAGATGTCTGGTCCCTAAACGCTCGTTAACCCTGAACTTTCAAAAGTTCCAGTTTCCCCAATGAACTTGGAATTAATGCACCAGTTTTCCCCTGAAAGCCACGTGTCATCTTTCGGTTGGTTTGACTTTTCAAATATGTCATTTTCCTGATTTTTCTCTCTTCAACCAGAAGCTGACTCATGGTATTCAGGGGTTATGTGGTGCGGTTTAAACAAGTTCAGGGGGTTACGTGGAACTTTTGAGAGTTCAAAGAGGATATGGGCGTTCAGGGACAACTATAAGGAGGAAATGGGCGTTTAGGGACAATTATATGGGGTCCTAATGTATTAAGCTTAATTTCTATGTCAACCAAAAAAATAAGGTCCAAATGTTACTTGATTTTTAAACAGTTGCATTTTGGAAACCACAGAGCCATATGATATCAGCAAAAGCAGTTCAGTCTATTTGCATGCTTCAACATTAAGGTAAAAGATATAGCATAAGACTCTTTCGGAAATACCGAAATAAAAAGTTAAAATGCCCAAAGGGAATATCGAGCACTTGTGCTGAACCTTCATCTATGGCTCTAGCTAAAACATGCTTGCTGGCCTCAAATACTTTCAATTCTCATACTCTAGATTTTCTTCCCTACCAATTTTTCCATACTAAAAACTTAAAAAATTTATTCATTTTCTGTTTCATGTTTTACCATCTATAAAAAAAACTAAAAAGCACTAAGCACGCAAATCAAGAAGTGCTGAAGGCTATATGTCATTTTTTTTCTCTAATTAATCTATTATGAGCAAGAAGTTTATAGGCAACCACAAAATGCTCCATATCCTGATGAGGTTATTGTAAAGACTAAGCACACATGAGGAGTTTCAACATCCATTACTACAAGAAAGTACAGCAAAATAATTCCATACTTATGCAATTATGATTAGTACCTAATGGATGATTGTAGACTGATGGTAACGGTAATTTAACAACGAAGTATAAGACAACTCTTCTGGAAATCAACAATATTTCCAGTCACTCAGACCTATTTAAATAAATAATTAGGTAAGAAGAGTAAATCTATATAGAAGAATTCATGGATGCAAAAATACCTGTAGATAATAATTAGTAGCATAATTTATAACGTATTTCTCGAAAATGAATGTTTTCTTACCACCCAATTTTTCAAAATAGACTTGCTAATTTTCTTGCTTTCAGATGCTCCTTCAAAAAGACTCGTGGCCTTTAAAGCCTCATCTTCCTGCATGAAGCGCGTGATAACCTCTAAGTAGATAAACCTACATATGAGAACGAAATGTTCAGTTTCAGAAATACATAATTTGCTGAAGCTTATTAATATTACAAAGATGTGCAAGAATTTGCTAACTATTATATGACTAACAATAGTTCAAACCGAAAGTTGACTGTAAAATGAAATTTCAAAAGGGTAGTTGCCATAAGTTTATGCAATACAGTCTCACTGAGCATAATAATAACAGACATAAAAGGGCAAGGGTTATCAATGTAATCAACCTGGATCTCAATAACAGCAGTTAAGTTAAACAACTACAGATACTGTCAATTCAAAAGAAACGCTGCTCAAATGAGCAATTTAAAGATAATCTTAGATAATAAATAGGATGGATTAGGCCTTACCTAGACCCCGGCTTAGCTACATTGTGAAATATTTTCCTCGCTGAAGCTTTTGCTTCGATTTCACTTCTAATCTTAGTAGCAGACTCATCATCATCATGACTAGATTCTCTTATTTGTTCATCTAAAGTAGACAAAGCACCATATCTAACTATGTTTATCAACCTCTTCATATTCCAAGCAGAAACATTATTTGGATTCAATTTGTGCAAGTGATCAATAGTTATCCCTTCATCTCCTTCATCAAGACCCTGAGAAAACTTAGGGGTACCAATTCTAGGGCTTTTCTGCATCCTACCACTCCCTACCCCCTTAAGGCCAGGTGGCACCACAGCCCCTGCCTTCTGCAATTTCTGTATATCAGCTGCCATTCTCTCTTCCTCTTCCTCATTCCTTTTTATCTCAATCAACGGAGGACCAGAAAGTGTTTCAATCACGTATTGATTAAACAACGACTCCTGAATTCGATCAAAGTATGTACTTACATGAAAAGAAGATGCAAGAACCTTAACTACAAGGGTCTTAACAAGCCAAATTAATGTCCCCACTACCATACAGATCAAAACCTTAGTAACATATCGAAGGGTTTTACTCTTTGTTTCCCTCTCAACTTTCTTGTCAAACAGAAAATGCCAATCAATCAAAACAAGACCTAGCCACAAGCAATTCTGCACAGCTTTCTTTACTCCATATACAAAATATAAAACCCTTTTTCTTAGGAGAAAATTCCTCTCAATGAAGAACACTATGATTCTTATCACCCATCCTGAAACTAGTCTACCACATATCAATACTAAAACTAGCATCTCCCATTTCCATAATTTAAGCTTCCAAAGACGTTTATTCCTTAGAAATGGACAAACAAGACTAGATATCAAAGCTGCAATTATCAAAATCAAACTCACCGATTCAAGCACAACCCAAACATCTAGTTTATCTTTTCTGTACTGTTCAGGTATATCATCCTCAAAAGGATCATCCTCTTCATCGTCGAACACACTTCCTTTCCCTAAAAATCCGGACCTTAATTGGCCGGATTTTCCTGCCTGTCTCCCGGATTTTTGAGCGGGTTCCGGCGGTGGATCCATCAATCTCGACTTCGTCCTCTCCTTCAACAGATTCGATTTCCTCTTAAACGACGAACTGTTGGAAAACGGCAAGTCGTTCCTCGAACTACACTTCAAAATCTCCCCGTCGTTTGTTCTACCACTCTCAGGGCGGCTACCGTTAGCTCCGGCACTATCAGTACTCTTTTTCCCCGGGGAATCTCTACTCGGATTCCTGCTCCTCACCGTCTCATTATACTCATCTGTGTCAAAAGCCACGCGACTAGCTTTAACCGGAGACTCCGTAATCGGAACTAAATTCCGGTGCACGAGAGCCGCCGCATCATTCTGATTCTGAAGCTCAGCCATCTGGAGGTCCAAATACAAGCAAAGCTCACCGGAAGCTTTCTGTTTGTGCAGAAACTGACCGATCAACTTGGAAGGAGGATCCTCCGCTGAAGTAGAAGAAGTAGTTTGAGGAAAATCAAAAATATAATTCTCACTCTCATTTTCTGTAATAAGCTTATCTTTCTCTTTATCATTCCAAAAACCATTGATGGAATCCCTCCACATGTTCCCACCGCCGTTTGACGTACCGGTGGCATCTCCTTCGCCATCCATCTTAAGAACGAGCTCTTTCCAGTCAGTAGTAACTCCGGCCATCGTGATTGTTTTGGTTGCTACAGAAGATTCCGTGTTTGGAAAGCAGGAAAATGTGGGGGTTGATTTTCCGGGAATACTTTTAAGGCTAAAACACCAAAACGATCCATTTTGTAAAATAATTATACGACAAAGTTTTGTAAAATATCAACGTACCTTTATTAAAATAATATAAATTTAATTAATTTTATCATAATTTTTTATACATGTGAAATATTGATAATATGATGCGGAATTTTGATGATGTTATGGGTTGATTTATTTTGACTTATTTTGTATTTATCTTATAAATTGTTCATTTTTTCTATATGTAGCTCTAGAGTTTTTTGTTCGTCTCATTTTTATCTTTGAAACGCCATCCATTATGATATATTTTTTTCAAATTTTTTTCGACCTGTTATATATCTATTGCAAGTCTAATACAAGTTTAACATAAGTCTTTTTGTATTTGCAATGCCATTGAACTGTTATATATCTAGTAGTATAAGTCTAATATAAGTCTCTTTAAAATGCTCATTAAAATGCTACATATCTATTTCAAGTCTAATATAAGTCTTTTTTGTATTTGCAATACTCATTGAACTGTTATATATCTATTATATATCTGATATACATCTGTTACAAGTCTAGATAAGTCTTTTGTATTTCCAATGCTCAGTGAACTGTTATATATCTGATATATATCTAATACATATCTATTACAAGTATAATACAAGTTAATATAAGTCTCATTGTATTCGCAATGCTCATTGAACTGTTAATATCTAATATATGCCTGATACATATCTGTTACAAGTCTAGCATAAGTTTGTTATAAGTTTAATATAAGTCTCTCTGTATTTGCAATTATTATTGAATTGTTATATATCTACTATATATTTGATACATATATATTACAAGTATAATATAAGTCTCTTTGTATTTGCAATGCTTATTAAACTGTGATATATCTACTATATATTTGTTACAAGTCTAGTATAAGTTTATTATAACTAGTTTGTCGAATATAAGTCAGTTATAACATATACGTAATAAGTTTGTAACAGGTCGATTTTTTTGTAAAAAAATATATCACAATGAATAGCGTTTTAAAGATAAAAATGAGACGAACAAAAAACTCCAGAGCGACATATAGAAAAAACGAACGATTTGTGAGATAAATGCAAAATAAGCCAAAATAAATCAACCCAAATCGCATGACATCATTAAGATTCGGCATGATATTATAAGGGAGGGAAAAGGTTAATTGAAAAATTGATTAAGGTTATGTTCTTTTCAACTTCTAAAAGCTGAACTGAAATGAACTGAACTAAAGTTGGCTAAATTGAACTTAAATGAGCTGAACTGAATTTATTTTTATATAAATTTATAACTATAATTAAGCTAAATTACAATATTAAACTAAAGTTCACTAAATTATATTAAATTATATTAAATTATAATAAAAAAATAGAATCTAAGTATGTTAGTATTTTATTTATGTTAGTATTTTATTTTGCCCAAAAGTTATTTTAATATTTATTTTATAAATGGAACAAGTCAACAATTTCCCTATTTTTAAAAGGAAGTAGAGGACGCGTGTACGGCGAGGATTTAAAAATAAAACAAGTATTCTCTGTAATTCCTCGTTTCATCAACGGACATATATCTGTAATTTTATTTTGCGGCACACTTTATTTTTTTTTAATATTTATTAAGATAATTTTATTTAAAATTTAATAATATTTTTTATTTTTTTTAATAAATATATTTAATAAAATTTAAATTTTATTTTTTTTAATTTTAGTTAATTGAGCTACACCTTATTGATTTTACGGCACACTTTATAATACAGCTGCAAATGACAATTTATACCCCTCTTTTGTTATTTATTTGCATTTCCACCATTTTTTATTTATTTACTTTCTAATTTCTTTCTCCTCCAATTTTAACTTAACTAATGCATTTTGCTAAAGTAATAACTAACGTAGTATGGTACAATGGATTTTAAACTAGGATATTCTGAACCCGGCTGTATGGAAAATGGGTTTGAAATGCCAATTTCATATCTTTGAACAATACATTTTTATCTTTCATATTACTAATTAATTAAAATTGTCTGATTTATTTTTTTTCAAAATTAAATCTGCAGCTTTAAAAAAAGCTTGAAAATTGAGTTTTTTCAAAAAAGCTACAAAAATTCACAATCAAACTGGTCCAAAGTATAATAGCTTTTGTCATTTCAATTATAATTCGGTGACAAAGTGGAAAAGATCTAAGATTTGAGTTTTTTTATTAGGAAAAAGGACTTTCATTGCTCGAGGAAGATAATGCAGACCAAAAAATGAGCTATGTAATGAGTTGTGTTATTGGTAATACGTCGGATTAAGTTAAAAAGACATGAACTAAAAGATAATGCAATAAATTAACAATTCGAAACAATTGAAGAGAAGTAAGAAGAGCCAAATTGTACAAAATAAAAGCATCAAATAAAAGATTATAATCCTTTTCTAAAACAATTTTGATTAAATTGCTATTCCTTTTATATTTCATTTCCAAACAATGGTTGGTTAAAATTTCTTACCAAACATGGTAACAATGCATTTTAGAGCAAAAACGCTATATACTCTTCTTACCAAATATTACAACCAGTGTTATCAATATCGTACTGGTCGGTCTATCAGTTTTATTGTAAACCGGCCATGCTTACGGTATTGTATATTTAAAAAATAGTTTTAGTAAAAAATCGGAGAAAATTGAGTTGAACCGGTTCAAATCCGGTTTTCTCAAAACCCCTCTAGCAACAAGCAAAAACGTCGCTAAAGACCCAAAAAGCGTTGCAATAGCCACTGAAAATCATAAATAATATATATTCTTTTAAAAATAAAAAAAATAGTAAAACGACCAATTACCGGTAATATCGGTTATACCACGTATCATTGGCTTCACCGTTATGAGGCCCGATACGATATTGATAACACTGATTAAAACAAACACTCCTTTTTTGAAAATTTTTTGAAGAGGCTAGGTATTGAACCTAGGACCTCCCATTACTAACATTGACTGGTGTGCCAATTGTATTAAAACAAACACTCCTTATTTTCAAAATTTGTACTCTAAACAAATACTGGTATTGCAATAATAACCAATTATTATTATTGATTGGAGTGGTAATAAACTTCTTCCACTTAAGTAAGGTCTCAATTCGGATTGGAGACTTGTAAACATAAAGAAAACGCTACAGATAGAAATTGCACCAAACCATAAATGTGTAATCCTCCAAATTAAGCAATTATGGAAATGAAAGAAGACAAAAGTGAAGTTTCCTTTTGAAAAAGATTATATGTACACAAAGAAACAAAAGATGGGAAGGCAATAATATGACATTGGCATGGGTAGGAGAAGTGGTTCTAGTTTGGAATTGCTCAACAGGACCATTATTTTACATGGACCATTCCAGTTATGCCCTTCAGCTTTCACTTTTTCTACTTCTCTTTGGGACGTTTTATTTTCTGTTCAGTTTAGTTCACTATTATTTAATTTAATTCAGTTTAATACCTTTCAGTTTAGTTCGATTTTAATATTCAGTCTTCAACATTCAGTATTAAGTTTCAGTTTATACATTATATCAATATTAATAATAATAAAAATAATAAATATTAATAATAATATCATTTCAATTTCAATTTATTTCTATTTATACATCATATCAATATTATTAATTAATATTACTAATCACAAAAAAACAACAAAGAGAAAAAGTAACTAATAATAATATTTTAAAATTATTAATTATTATATTTATGATGGATAATTTTGTAGGATAAATAAATAAATAAAAATAAATAAATTTATGAATATTGATAACAATTAAAATAATAAAATAATATTCATTACAATAATTATAATAAAATAAATAATAATAATTTATAATGATAGATTTTATTATTATTATTATTATTATTATTATTATTATTATTATCATTATCATTATTTGTAACAATTGATATATTTTATTAGAATATATAGTATTATTTAAAGTGTTACTAATTATTTTGTTGATAAATTTTAAGATTTTAAAATATTATTTATATTATTAATTATAATTTATTTTCAGTTTCAGTATTGTTCAGTTTTAATATTTTCAGTTTCAGTACTATTCAGTTCAGTTTCAGTATTGTTAGTCCTTGTAAGGGGGTGATATATGAGTCAGAGAGTGGTGATTGACTCCTTTTTTATTAGATGTTAAATAATAGAATTTTTAGATCAATTTAATTTATCTTTAAGATATTGATTTGAAGTCTATTGATGAACGGTGTTTGATCAGTTATGTGATTTACTTGTTAGCAGAATATGAACAACATTAAGTGCACAAAGTAAATAAAAGCAATGTAAAGTAAATCAAACACAGAGTTTTTATACAAGTTTGGCACTGCCTACATCTAGTCCCTGGAGTTTTCTCGTTCGAGCTTAAATCCACTATTGATTACTCCTTCTGAGGCAGAGAAGCCTTTACAACTTCAAAATCATATTGCCGCATAGAGTACCCTCCTCTTGCTACTTCTGATTCCTCAATCTAAGAGTATCCTCCTCTTAGATTCTTCAAAATTTCCAACTTCTTCAAGTTGTGTTTAGGATGGAAGACCCCAACATCCAATCTAACTCTATTGTGACTCCAAGATCTCACCAAGCCGGGCTTGCCTAGTCTTGATCACCTTCTGAGTGGATTGAAAAGGATTGAGTGATCTTGTACTTTATTATCAAGGACCACTTTTACAATTGATACGAATTGTTCTATTCTAGCAAGCGTTTGATTGTACAAACTAATATGAAATGAGATTTGTTTACTGTTGAGATTCTGCACAGTAGTAATTTGCTTGAGTGTGATTTTTGTAAAATTGCTCGCCAATTTGCTTGTTATGGATTGAGGCTTATATATACTCTCTTGACTTGATTAGGGCCGTTGGTGCGCACATTCTGAGAGAGTCTCCTTTATAACCGTTGTTGTGAGACGATCACAATCCTCAGAACGATTACATTCTGAGAAGTCCTTTACCATTATCTCCTAACAGCTTTAATGCTATGTGACCGTTTGATTCATTGATAGACTTTAGTCAATCTTCCCGTTATATGAATCCAAAACCAGTTAGCTCTATCCTCCGTTCTTCTACTTTTAGCAATTACACCTTTTTGGTATTTTAGCTTTCCGTGTGTCAGGTGTTAGGTGGCTAAAAGTGACTTTTTTTCCTTACTAGTCAACTCACTTTCTTAATGGTGTCTTATCTCTATTGAACCAAGCACGAGTTTGTACTGACTCAGTGGATGGATCAGTAGTGCTTTAGTTTTGATTATAACAATTAAGTTCAGTTTGAGTTAATTAAATCAATAAGGATGTTAAAATAAATAGTCTATGGTTTTATGCGGGTTATTAAATTCAAGGGTAGAATTTTATGTCTCCACTGACCTAGCTATTTAGTTTAACTCTGAGTTGTTCTAGGTTGAGTATGTACTTTAGTCACTGACTAAATACTATTCACTCAGTGCTTGATATTCAGATTTTGTTTCAGCTATGCTTATTAATTTATCATTTCGCTGAGTTACTTTATGTCTTTCAAAGGTATTGACTTTTTCGTTCAAGGAAATATGGAATCTTTGCCTTTAGTGTTGCTTTTTACAGAATATTAATGAGACAAAGACAAAAAGAATTAATGCCTTGACAAGACTCCGATTTATGAAGAAAAGGACAAAGTCTTCCAGATTTAAGTTGCTAAAAGTAATTTGCCAATTTGGGAAATTCTGCAGATCAACAATATAGTATCGCGCGCTCTTCAAAATGTCAGATTACCAGAAGGAATGGGAAGACGACACGTAGCAAGTCAGCTCGAGTTCTCTTTAATAGAAGACTGGCATTAAACGACAAAGGATTCAAATTGAAGCTCGAATTTCAATATAACGGGTTGATCTCTATCTCACAAAGGTGTGATTCTATCTCTTAACGAATTGATATGAAGAAGCAACGAGTGGATAGATGAGCTGACAATTTCAGAAGATGCTAAGGCAAGTTCAACGACTACTTTCTTAATCCCACTATAAAAGGAGCAAGAAGGCAATCATTAGAACTTAGTGATTACACTTGAATTTCTAAGAAGCAAAACTTTGCCAATTTACAAGCTTTAAAGAAGTTCAAACGAGAAAGCAACCACTAAGTAAAGAATCTGCTTTGAACAAGAGAGAATAGATTAGATCATTTAAATTGTAATATTAGATCATTTGCAACTGGATCAACGTTTCTATAAGTTAATTCCAACTCTTGTTTAGAAATAGTTGAGTTGCTAGTAGATGAGCGTATTCTACTCAGCGGGTGAGTGATTACAGTTTGGAGGGCACTTTCTGTAATTGGGGAAATTTGTGAAAGGCTTCTCCGCCTAGGTAAAGGAGTTGAGAATAGTGAATTAAAGCCAAGACACTCTCTTGGGACTAGATGTAAGCACAGGTTATCGAACTAGTATAAAATCTTTGTGTTCTTTACTTTAAAGTTTTTCCTGATTTCACTCAGTCAGCTGACCTACTCAACGGAGCTCATATAATCGCGAAAAAGTTTACTAAGTTAATCGAGCAAGTCATTCACTCCCTCTCTAACTCATTGAGTGTACGCATAGGGACCAACAAGTGGTATTAGAGCAGTTCTCATTATAAATATTTCACAATCTTGAGATAAAGACCATGGCATACAAGGGAGGAGAATCTAGTAGAAGGGCTCAAGCTTATGCTAGAAGGCATGTAAGTCACCAGGCCTCCCATGTTTAATGGCGAGCATTATACTTATTGGAAGAACAGGATGAAGAATTTCATCCAGTCTTAGAGTATGCACGCTTGGACGGGGCTTGTTGAAGGGCCATTTGTTCCTACCATAGTAAAGAATGGAGTATGCATTGATAAGTACTCTGATGAGTGGGAGAATCAGGACTTGGTCATATTGAAGGAAAATGCAGCTGCTATCAACTATCTCCATTGCGCTCTTGATGCAACTGAGTTCAATCACGTTTTAGGGTGTGAAACTACTTGAGAGATATAGAAGAAGTTGAAAGTGACTTATAAAGGTACTGACAAGGTCAAGGAATCCAAGATCAACATCCTTTTGAGGAATTATGAATGGTTTCATATGCAACCCAAAGAAGACATCTCTAACATGAACACCAGGTTCATGAATATTGTCAATGAGCTAAAAATACTTGGCAAGACCTTCACAAAAGAAGAGATTGTTAAGAAGATCCTGAGAAGTTTGACATAGGAATGGGATGCAAAGAAGAGTGCTATCAAAGAGGCTCATGATTTGAAGACCTACAAGTTTGATGAGCTGATAGGAACCTTGCTGACTCATGAGATATCCTTAAAGCAATATGATGTTGAGTCCAAAAAGCACAAGAACAAGGAGAGAGAAAGCTCTAGCAGAGCTATTATCTTTAAAGCTGATGATGATAAAGTTGCCTCCGAGGAAGATTATCCAGAGGACAGGTTCAAGAAGAGAAAGGATAAGAAGGCTCTTGCTGCTACCTGGAGTTACTCTGAATAAGAGTCATCATCCTCAGATGAATAGGCATAAGATTTGGCAAATGTATGTCTCAGGGATAAGGATGATCGACCCAACTCAGAGTTAGCTGACTAACCATCTACTTCCGCTGCTAATCAATTAGCTGACCAGAGCAGAGACAAAGGAAAGCAAACTGAGGTAAATTCTGAACCCACTTTGTCTTTAGATGAACTTGCTGTAGTATTTAATGATGTTATTAATATGACTAAGAAGACAGCCAAATACATCAAAGTACTCCAGAGGAGGTGTGATGATCTAGAAGATGTCAACTCTTCTACCTCACTTGACATCTTATACCTTACGGAAAAAGCTGAGTACTATAATGGATATAACAACAAACTCATTAAGAAATTGGATGAGCTAGCTGCTAAATTAATAGCTCTGAAAAAGGTGTGGGTCCCTTCTCAACCTAGTAGGAATACTCAGAGTAACCACACTCACCACTCAGAGAAGGTTTCTCAAAAGAGTAAAGTGAGCAGCCCCAATCCTAAGGCCGTTTGTAATTTTTGTGGAAAGTTAGGACATGCTACTGTCATGTTTAGACATAAAAATGGTTACTATAATGAGTATGACTGGCCAAGGATGACCACCACTAACAAGGGAGGACCCAGCCAGAAAAAGGCATGGGTACCTAAGAAAACTTGATTATTTTGTAGGTAAGCCTAAGATCCACTGATGACAGAAGAATGTGGTATTTGGATAGTGGATGCTTCAGGCATATAACAGGTGACAAAAATCAATTCATCACATTGGAGTGAAGAAGGAATGGAAGTGTCAGTTTTGGAGACAACAAAAAGGGAAAGATTATTGGAAATGGCACTGTAGGAGTCAAGCCTTCAATTGATAATGTGTCTCTTGTGAAAGGCTTGAAGTTCAACTTTCTAAGCATTGCTTAGTTGTGTGATAAAGGTAGGAAGCGGGCTGCTCAATCATAGATGGTAACTCAGACCAAACTATTCTTTATGCTCCTAGAATTAATAATGTTTATATGATTGGTTTATCCCCTGGCTCCAATGATATATGCTTAGTTTCTAAGGAGGAAAACTCATGGCTATGGCACAGAAGGTTAGGACATATCAATATGACCAATCTGTCCAAATTAGCCAGAAATGAACATGTTGAGGGATTACCCAATCTAGTCTTTGAAAAAGATAGACTCTGCTCAGCATGCTAACTTGGGAAACAATTTAGGGAGACCTTTAAATCCTTAGCTGATATATCTTCTTCTCGTCCCCTTGATCTTCTACACATGGATTTTTTTGGGCCAGTTGTGCCAATAAGTCTAGGTGGAATGAAATACACCCTTGTGGTTGTAGCTGATCTGACCAGGTTCACTTGGATTGTCTTGCTAGCAAGCAAAGATGAAACATTTGAATCATTCTCTAGGTTGGCTAACCAGATCATGAATGTAAAAGAGCTTAAAATTAATAGAATCTGTAGTGATCTTGGAAGAGAATTCGAAAATAGGCAGTTTGAGGAATTCTATTCTAAGTAGGGTATTGACCATAATTTTTCTGCCCCTCACACACCTCAGCAGAATGGGGTTATTGAGAGAAAGAATCGCACTATTGCGGAGATGGGTCGTCTTATACTGAGTGATAAAAATCTACCAAAGTATTTTTGGGGAGAAAACTTCTTACATTCTAAACAGGGTTTTAATTCACCCAGTTTTGAATAAAACTCCTTATGAACTTTTTCAAATGGGTGCAAGCCTAAGGTTGGTCATCTCAAGGCCTTTGGTTGTAAATGCTTCATATTAAACATAAAAGACCAATTGGCTAAATTTGACCCCAAGGCTGATGAAGGAATTTTTTAGGTTACTCAATACACAGTAGGGCATACAAAATGTATGTCAAGAGGACTGGCATCTTAGAGGAGTCTATGCATGTAGATTTCAATGAAACTAACAATGTAGGTAGAGAAGCCAATGATGACGAAAAGGAAAAGGAACAAGTCAGCAGATCAGTCAGTTAGCCCATTGTTATTCCTGATCCAGTACTAGAAAAAGAAGATTATAAAGTTGACTTGGACCAATCCATCAACTTTGGTGATGATGTAGATGCTCAACCAATGACATTAGCTCAGCGAGCTGATCCTGATCTTACAAAAGAAGTCAGAGCAACGAGAGATCACCCAATGGAGAAGATTCTTGATAGTGTGCAAAATCCAATGTTGACTAGAGGTCAGCTGAACAGAATGATGATCCATTCAGCATTTGTCTCATTGATTGAACCAAAGAAGTTTGAAGATGTTGAGTTTGATGACAACTGGATAATTGCAATGCAAGAAGAGCTAGACCAATTCAGAAGAAATGAAGTTTGGGATTTGGTGGAGAAACCCAGAGGCAAGTCAATCATTGGCACCAAATGGGTTTTCAAGAATAAGTTAGATGAAGCTGGTAATATTGTCAGAAATAAGGCCAGACTAGTTTCTCAAGGCTATAATCAACAAGAAGGCATTGACTATGGAGAAACCTTTACACCAGTAGTAAGACTTGAAGCCATAAGAATTCTCTGTGCTTTTGCATCTTATATGAACTTCAAACTATTTCAAATAGATGTTAAGAGTGCATTTCTTAATGGTTATATCTAAGAGGAAGTCTATGTCAGACAGCCCCCAGGCTTTGAAGACCCAAAGTATCCAGATCATGTCTTCAAGCTGAAGAAGGCTTTGTATGGACTGAAAGGCTCTAAGAGCTTGGTATGAGAGACTGACTAACTTTTTACTCAATAAAGGTCATTTTAGAGTAAAAGAAGATATAACTATGTTTATTAAGAAGAAGCATCAAGATGCGTTGCTAGTCTTAATCTATATTGATGACATCATTTTTGGAGTAATTGATGAAAAGCTATGCAAAGAATTCAGCCAGCAGATGAAGAAAGAGTTTGAAATGTCAATGATGGGAGAGCTTAATTTCTTTCTTGGTTTGCAAATCAAGAAAGGTGATGATGGGATCTTCATCAGCCATGCTAAGCATGACAAGGAAGTACTCAAGAAGTTTGACATGGATAAAGCCAAGCCAATGTCAACACCCATGGCCATTGATACAATTCTGAGTAAAGATGAGGAAGTTAAACCTGCAGAGAGTAAGCTCTACAGAGGTATTATTAGTTCTCTGCTTTACTTAACTACTAGTAGGTCTGACACTCAATATGTTATATGCTATTGTGTAAGATATCAAGCTGACCCCAGAGAATCTCACTTAGCTGCTGTTAAGAGAATTCTCAAGTATTTGTTAGGCTCTATTGATGTAGTTTTATGGTATCCAAGTAATGCAAACTTCACTCTGAAAGGATACACATATGCTGACTATGGAAGAGACAAACTTAAAAGGAAAAGCACCACTGGAGGATGTCATTTCCTTGGTAATTATCTAGTAACATGGTATAGTAAGAAACAGACTTCTATGGCTCTGAGTACAACTGAGGCTAAGTACATAGCTGCAGGAAGATGTGTAGCATAACTACTATAGATCAAGCAGCAATTTGAGGATTATGGTATAAAGTCTAAGTGTCTTAAGGTAATGTGTGATAACAAAAGCACAATTAACCTATCCAAGAATCCAATTCAACATAGCAGGATGCAGCATGTCAATATTAGATATCACTTCATAAGGGATCATGTACTAAAAGGAGAAGTCAAGCTCACATACATTCCTACTGAAGAACAGTGAGCTGACATATTCATAAAGCCTAGTAGAAAGGATCAATTCAACACTCTGAGAGAGTTAATCAGAATGTCCAATCCAATTTGAAGAAATTCATTTCTCGCTGACCTTTTTCTGGAGCTGGCCTAGGGCACACTTTGAGCTTTAGTAAATTAGGTTAAGTGTTTCTTTTTCGCGCTTGAATTTTGGACACGTCATTAAAATTGTCACTGGTTTCTTTTCAAATTCAAAACTGATAAAAACTGTAGCAAGTTTTAAAATGTTCCATATTCAGTTGATTTTATCCTGTGTATTTCACCATCATTAATTCTATGGTAAACTCTATTTGATCTCACCGTTAAATTTTGACCATGGATTATGAGTCGTACACGTAGGATTTGCAGGTCTTAGCGAAGAGTCTTTGGCTATTTAAGGAGAAATTCAGAAAGAAGAAAGGTTACTTTACCAAATTTCTTTTCTGCAAACTTCTTCTCTAAATCCCCAAATTCTCTATTTCTTTCAAAGCAATTTCTATGGCGAGTACTTCAAGAAGATCATCTGAACCCAGTTCTAAGGAATCCCTATTTGTAAGATATGCAAAAGATACATGTTGGGTCACTACCATGGATCATACGGCTCAAATGGCGATTAGAATCAACAAGAGGGAAGATATATTCATTCTAGCAGGAACCAGATATATACTAACTGAATGGTATACTAGGGACGGAGCTGTAGTTGAGGAGCCTATAACAGTTGATTTGCTCAGTTTTTCTAATGATGAGCGATTTAGGAAGTGGACGCGTCAACACCATTTGAGAGGTTTTTCGAGATACCTAGTGGGTGTTATGAGTAAATAGTGAGGAGATTCTTCTATGGCATTCACATGGTAGAAGGTTTGAAGAACTTATTTATCACTACAATGATGGGGAGGAAAGTCTATATGACTCCCAAGCTGATTGCTTGGCTATTGGGTATGAGAGAAAGAGGACTCAGAATGCGTGTTGTTAGGGATGAAGAACATGTGAACATCCCCATTGACTATGAAGTTCCCGATGACTGTAAGGCTGGTGAACTCATAGCCTCAATTTTCACAAAGGAAGGAAAGCAGGCGTGTGAGCTTGTAATGAAGGTGTTTCTGCCCAAGACTACTTCTACAGGAAGCTGCTCAAAGTTTGAAAGAGTGTTTGTCTACGCTCTGACTCAAGGGATGTGCATTAACTGGCCCATGGCAATCATGCATGGGTTTTTGAAGGTATCCCAACATATGGTTTATGGCCATCTTGTTATGGAAATTTATAGGGCGTACGAGCTAGACTTGAAAGGATGGGCTCAGAAAAGCAGAATCACTCTGAAAGTGATTGAATTAAGAATACTGAGCAATGCACATTTTCATGGCTTGAAGTGTGATGAGAAGCCTAATAATACCAAGTATATCAAGATGAAAAAAGGGGAGGTTAGAGTAAAGGATCCTAAAGCTATTATGTCTATAAGACTAATTAGGCCTGAAGAGGAAGATCAGACTCTTGATGAGTTTATGGCTAAGGAGCTAAAAAGGATTACCAAGCTGAGAGTAGAGAAAGGAGAAGAGAAGGTAGAGAAGAAGGGAAGCAAGAAGGAGGTCAGAAGAGACTCCAAGAAGGATGTGATCTCTAATCCTTTAGTTACCCTTGTTCCTAAAAAGACCAGATCTACTGAGGGAACTAAGGAAGAGAAGCCCAGCGAGCTGACCGAGAAAGAGAAGGAAGAAGAGAAGAAAGCAAAGAAAGAGTTGAGAGAGGAGATGCCTCTGATCAGAATTAAGAAAAGAAAGAGTGAGGAAGCTCAGCTTGATGCTGAAAAGGTTGTAGGAAAGGAAGCTACATCAGTTCCTGTGCCTAAGATTGGTCAGCCTAAGAAGAAGCTAATGGTGAAGAAGCTAACTGGCGTAGTCTAGAATATGGAGGAAGCTGAGAAATTAAAGGCAGTTGAGGCTGAGAGAATTAGGAAGAGGCAGGGGGATTTAGAAGAAGAAATAAGAAGGAGAGCTGAAGAAGCTGCGGCTATAACTAAGGCTGATACCAAGAATGCTATTGAATCTACCGTAGCCAATCTAACTGATAAATCTATTCCAGAAGTAGTGGAGGAGATGATAAGAGCCTTGGAAGGTATTGAAAACCAAAAAGAGCAGGAAGTTGATGTAGCTGAAGTAGTGGAGGCAGTAGAGTTTGATATCAATAAAGAAGTCCAGCAGCTTGATTTGACTATTGAGGAAGCTAAGGAAGAGAGAAGAGAAAATAAAAGGAGAATCTTATAAAAAATGAAAGTGGTTTTTGATGAAGATGAAGGAGATTTGGAGGACAAGGAGGAAGGAGAAGTAGTTGTAGTTGAGCAGGAACCTCAGCTGACTGAGAATACTCTAGCTCAAGTTAGTGAGCCAACTGTTGAAGGTGATGACGGAGAGAAGGATGAGGAGAACCAAGAAGAACCATTCATTTTCCTTAACCTTTCCACTGAAACACCCCTTTCACCTGCACCTATTTCCATGCAACCTTTACCTAAAACTCAAACGCCATCCAAATCTGATTTTGACCAACCCAACATCTCAAACTCTGACCATCTACCTAAAATCGCCATCATTCCATATCTATCCCTAGTTAGTTCTCCAGCGTATGAACCTTTACTATTAGAAGGACCAGTTATTAGAGGTCCACCAATCATTGAGGAGATTCCAGAACTACAACAATAACAATAACCACCTCAACCCTAATTCAACCCCTATGCTGAGTTATTGGGAGACATAAGGAGGATGGGAAGAGCTAGATTTCCAAGACTGAGGATAGATGCAGAGATAAATGCTGAAATTGCCAAATCATTACTGTCTGAGGAAGTTTTGAGGAGGATTGCAAAGGCTGTTGAGCCAGTGCAATGATTTTTAGAAGGTGTTGAGGAGATGAAGGCTCATTTTAGATTTGTTCCTACACAGTTCTCTCTTGTAAAGGCTATAGTATCCCATACTTTGCCTATTTTGAATATTACAGGTGGTTAAGCTGAACATTTGAAGCTGGAAGTTGCTAAACTTAAAAAGAAGATGGAGAAGATTTATGAAAGCAACTGCAGAGTTCTAAATGAGGAAAGGGATTTCAAAAACTCTATGATTGAAAAATTCAACCCTTTGCTAGAAGGCATGCAAGCAGTTCTGAGTGGTTACAGTATTCTGAGCAAGGAAAATGATGAGAACACAATCCGCCTAAATGCTATTATAGATGCTGTCAACACTCTGATCATTGTATTCAAGATGAGTCAAGGCCACTCTAACGAGATGAGAATATGAAGGATCAAGTATTGCAGGGAGTTAAGGCCTTGGAGGGAGAAGTGTTGAAGGCATTGGAGAAATTGAATATATCTGATGCTCTGAGTAGCGACATTGTTATATCAGACGCTGAACAAGAATCAACTCTTCATTAGAAGCTTGGTCACATTCATGATCAATTCAAGTCTGTTCATGCTTATGTCATCAACGGTGGTCAAGCAATTGATCAGATTCATGAGCAAGTGTCTACACACATTCACAGCACTCCCATGCTAAAGCAAATCTTAAGAGAAAACACTTAAGCCAAGGCTTTGGCCAGTCTCACCCATATTTCTAAAGAAGGTCTAAATGCTCAGTACCAGGTCAATCAATCTCAATCTTGTGCCCAAGTGGGACTTTTCACTTTTCTCAGAGAATAGGTCACCATTTCTCAAGAGATCTATGAGTTGCTAGTACAGAACTTTTCTTCCATTATCTATGGCAAGCTCAAGCATTTTGAGGATTCTCTGAACTCGTTTGATCATCAAGCCCAAGTCATTTTAGATGCAATGGAAATGGGGGAGAAGGATTACAAGAAGCGTGAGCAAGAGGAGAAAGAGAGAGATCAGAGGGTAGCTGAATTTTCATATAAATTGTCTAAGGATCTGGAGCGCATTCAAGGACAATATGCTGAGACTCGTAAGAGGAAAGGAAAGGAGGTTGCGCTTCCCAAAAAGAAGTCATGATGGGATTAGCAAGCGTTTGAAGAGAGGCGAGCAAATCTTGGAGGACCACCTTTGTCTAAGTAGAATAAAAAATAGTGTAATCTGTAGAGCTGATTGTAAAACTTAGTATAGATTAACTCTTTATTATTTGTACTCAAGTTACTTATATATAGGAAGATTACTTTCTCTATTCTAAGTAAAAAACTTCTTAGCTTCTTGTATTTTCTGCTATATATATATATATATATATATATATATATGTGGCTCTGATCTTGCAGAAAAATATGAGAAGTGTTGAGGAATGCTGACCTTAGAAGAAATCAAGGTTTATGGGGGAGTTAGCATTCACTTTGAGTAAAATAAAGATGTTGAACAAAGACGTATCAAGCATGAGTATAAGATAACTCTGATTTAGATATATTATGGATTTAATTCTCACTCAGTTAATTGCCATTGATCAAAATGGGGGAGATTATTGAACCAAGGACGGGTTTGTACTGACTCAGTGGATGACTCAGTAGTGCTTAAGTTTTGATCATAACAATTAAGTTTAATTTGAGTTAATTAAATCAATAATGATGTTAAAATAAATAGTCTATTGTTTTATATGGGTTATTAAATTTAAGGGTAGAATTTTATGTCTCCGCTGACCTAGCTATTAGTTTAACTCTGATTTATTCTGGGCTAAGTATGTACTTTAGTCGCTGACTAAATACTATCCACTCAGCGCTTGATGTTCAGGTTTTGTTTCAGCTGTTCTTATTGATTTATCATTTCGTTGAGTTACTTTATGTCTATCAAAGGTACTGATTTTTCCGTTTAGGGAAATATAGAATCTTTGCCTTTAGTGTTGCTTTTTACAGAACATTAATGAGACAAAGACAAAAAGAATTAATGCCTTGACAAGACTCCGGTTTATGAAGAAAAGGACAAAGTCTTCCAGATTCAAGCTGCAAAAAGTCATTTGCCAATTTGGGAAATTCTGCAGATCAACAGCATAGTATCGCGCTCTTTGCAAAATGTCCGATTACCAAAAGGAATGGGAAGACGACACTTAGGAAGTCAATGCGAGTTCTCTCTAACAGAAGACTGGCATCAAACGACAAAGGATTCAAATTGAAGCTCGAATTTCAATCTAACGGATTGATTTCTATCTCACAACGGTGTAATTCTATCTCTGAACGAATTGATTTAAAGAAGCAACGGGTGGATAGATGAGCTGTCAATTTCAGAAGATGCTAAGGTAAGTTCAACGGCTACTTTCTTAATCCCACTATAAAAGGAACAAGAAGGCAAGCGTTAAAACTTAGTGATTACACCTGAATTACTAAGAAGCAAAACTCTACCAATTTACAAGCTTTAAAGAAGTTCAAACGAGAAAGCAACCACTCAGCAAAGAATCTGCTTTGAACAAGAGAGAATAGATTAGATCATTTGAATTGTAATATCAGATCATTTGTAACTGGATCAACGTTTCTATAAGTTAATTCCAACTCTTGTTTAGAAATAGTTGAGTTGCTAGTAGAAGAGGGTAGTCTACTCAGCGTGTGAGCGATTACAGTTTGGAGGGTACTTTCTGTAATTGGGGAAATTTTTGAAAGGCTTCTCCGCCTTGGGTAAAGGAGTTGAGATTAGTGAATTAAAGCCAAGACACTCTCTTAGGACTGAATGTAAGCACAGGTTGCCGAACCAGTATAAAATCTCTGTGTTCTTTACTTTGTAGTTTTTCCTGATTTCACTCAGCCAGCTGACCTACTCAGCGGAGCTCATATAATCGCGAAAAAGTTTACTAAGTTAATTGAGCGAGTCATTCACCCCCCCCTTCTGACTCATTGAGTGTATGCATAGGGACCAATAATCTCTTTTAGTGAAAGTCAGGCATCCAACTTTATAGGACTTCAGAGATTAAGAAAAATACTTTTGGAAAAGTAGGGTCATGTGGGTTTCCTAGGAATCATCAATTTCTCAGAGATGTTAGTTGGTTTTGAGAATTTTCATACTAGCATTCTTCTTGTCTTGAGAGTAATGATCTTCTGGGCTTGTCTGCTCCTTAGCTGTGGTAGATGGCTTCTGAGATAAGATGCTTATTTTTATGGCACGCTTGATTTTGAAGATACCTTGGTGTTTCTTAGAATCAGCTTCATGTGCTTACTTATTCTTCTTCTGGCATGATAGACTCTGAGAAGAAAAATTATTTCTCTATTGAGCGAGTCTCGTTCACAGTCTTCTAAGATTCTCTTCTTCTGACAGTTTTCTTTGATCATTTAGATTGTCCTTTGCGTCATTGCTTCAAGAGTCAAGGTATTTGATGATCTTAAACTCTGAAGTTTTATTTAAGCTTTTTGCTTTGTGAGTGCTAAGTTCTTTTACATTCTGAGGCTGACAAGTCTTGTAAGCTTGAGTCTTCACAGTCTTCTGATGTTGTCCTTCTGACATAGAGATATTCCTTTGTCATTTAGAGTAATGGCTTATTTGCTCTTTCTTCTAAAGTCATGGATTGGTTCTGAGATTTGTATGACTCTAAAGGATAGTTTAGCTTTTATTGATATGATGAATGCCTTTTTATGTTTCTTATTCCAAGAGCACTTCTGAGCTTCTTTGTCCTTTTATCTTTATGCATCTTCTGAGCGCAATTTTTATCTTTTTGTTATCTTCAAAAACTCATATTTTGAGTGATCTAGCCTTTGAGATAAGAGCTAGGGCAAACAACTACCATTCAGTTCAGTTCAATTCAACACCGTTCAATTCAGTTCAGTACAATAATTTATAAATTGAAAAGAACATGGCCTTAAAATGTTTTCCACTATAACAGATAAAGACATACCTTTTCGTTTTTTTTTTATTATGAACAAAAGAAGAGAAACTGATCTATCTTTATCTGAGATCATAAATATAATTATATGTTGGATCGTGACCACTCCACACAAAACGATGTACCGCCTTTGATCGATTATGTTTATCTACTACCCATTTCCCATGACTGGTCCACACAAAACGAGTGTGATTAATTAGTTTATCTCGATAGAAAGTTAAACATGCAATCCAATAAAAAAGACTTACGTAATAGTTGGATAGCTTAGATCGATTATGTTTATCAATTTTTTTGGAAAACCTTCCTTTATTTCCTATATGAGACAAAACGAAATTTAATTCAAATCATTCGTTGTCTTTAAAAATAGAATATACACTTCTTTGTCCATGAAAAACATATATGAATCCATTTTAAGTTGGATGTCACTCTAAACTTTCAAAAGTTTTAACTAATCCCTTGAACTTAGTAAAAGCGCTCAAGTTTGCCCCTTCAATCCTACATGTCAGTTTCTGATTAGTTTGACTTTTCAAAGATGTCACTTTTCTAATTTTTATTTCTTCAATCAAAAGTTGACACATAGCAATGAGGGGGTAAACTAATGCATTTTTTCAAATTCAAAAAGCTAACTGAAATTTTTGAAAATTAGAGTGGCATCTCACTTTTCAACGGGAAATGATATATTTAGCCAATTTTTTTGTTGAAGGATGTTTAGTTTCAATTTATCGGTTGATATCTTTAATTATTCCCTTAAAATACGACATTATTTCCTTGTTCAAAATTTAAAAGAAAATTCCCTCCCCTTTTTTCATGTGGTGCTATCGGGATTTAGATTATCTAAAATTAGAAGCCGATAAAGTTGTATATTTCATTTAATTTTAATTATTTATTAAATTTTAATAGTTGAGATTTAATTATAATGCGAACCCCGTAAATAATTAAACTAGATCTCAACCATTAAAATTCAATAGATAGTTGAGATTAAGGCCATGTTCTTTTAGACTGTAATTTTCTGAACTGAACTAAACTAAATTTATTTTAGTGTAAATTTATAACTACGCATAGCTGAACTAAACTGAACTGAATTAAACTAAACTGAGTTGAATTGAATTATAATCCAAAAAAATAGTGCCTAAATCAAATATACAACTTTATCAATTATTAACTTTAGAGAATCCAAATCCGGTGTAATCCTATTACGTTATTTGATTGGTAATTACAATAAAAATCTCATCTACTAGAATAAACTCTATGCTAACAAAAAGCGAATAATTAGAGGGAAATAATACAACATCGAAATATATGATTTCTGATGGTGTGAGATTGATTCCAAAATGGATATTGTGTGATCACAAATACAAATATTATATTAGCATGTGCATGTGATTTGGGCAATAATATAGGGATTATTACATTTATTAAATGATGATTATAGGAATGAATTGGAAGGAAATCCTTACTTTTAAAACTAATAAAGTTTTAACCGCTAGATTAGGTATAGTAGGGACAAGGATTTTCTACACTTGGAATTCAATTGCAGAATATATTTCATGCAATCCTGGCTATTGATTTCAAAATTAATGGCTAGAATTATTTTAGACATTTGTTACAAAAAATTTTATCTATAAATTTTGAGCCATTGATCATGCAATCAATGGCCAGGATTGCATAAAATGTACTCTGCAGCTGGTACTCAAGTGCAGAAAATCCTTGTCCGGTTTAGTAGCCTCAGCTTCCTCCTAAAATAATTCGAGCAAAAATAAAACGAACCTGCTCCTAAAATAACTAATAAAGTTTCTAATCAATTGAAATTTGAATACGAAAAACAAATTAAATTAAAAAAGAACGGCATAATTGTAGGCATGAAAAACAAGAAGTATAAAAACTGTGGATCAGAGAGCGAAGAAAAACGTATTCTAGTTGTAAACATCCACTCAAAGTTGCCAAAATGCTTTAAATTTTGTTACAAATCACCACAGTACCCCACACTATCCAACAATGTGAATTCGTTGAATTCAGATTTTTAAAAGTTAAATTAGAGGTAAAATTGAAATTGAAGGGTTTAAATTGAAAATAATATGTTTGTAGGGTTCATAATGTACTATATCTCAACCATTTAAGTTTGTAACCGATGTTCTATGTCTCGGGTCTATGGTCGCCGTCGACTGTGACCCTTGTGGCAGCCGCGTCCTAGTCTGGCTGTCACAGATGTTGTATATTTCATCAAATACCAATGGGATCTTCGACAACCTCGATAGCCTCCGTCGTTACCGACTCTACCTCCGGCAACTACTATTACAGTATCTTGAAGTAATTGCCGATGGAATCTCTTACTTTTAGACTAGAGTTGGAAAATGTGATATACCTTAAAAACATGTTCAATTATTAAATCATTAAAAAAATTACTCTTCTATCATGATTCAAATACACGTCGTTAAAACGTATAAATGTAGCTTAATTGACAACGTATGCTAAGTAAGAGGAGATTCAAGTACAAATGTAACTAAATATAATTACCGAAAGGGGTGATTATGGCTAAATTCTAAATAAGATTATTTGGAGAAAGAAACCTGTCGTTTATACAAATAAACTCCGCTAAGCCGTAAAGGCGTTTACTTCAAGTGTTGTATATTTCTCAGTTGCACAAATCGTTGCAACTTGTCAATGTCTTTCTTATTTGAATTACAACAAAGGTAAAACTAAAATCAAATGGAGATGAGTTCTTTGACTTATATTTTCACTTAAATGACATGTTTGCAAATTATTAAAATCAAAATACCTTTATTGGTATTTGAACTTTGGACTAAATTGTGAATTTCGTTCCACGCTTAAGCAATTAAGAAAATTTAACTGTGTAGTCCAGTTTTACTTTGCCATACGTCCAAAAATTTACTTAATTGCCTTAACCCTTTAAACTTCTAAAACTTACCAATTTTCTATTTTTAATTAAAGAAATTAAAATATTTGTTTATTTATATAAACCGATTTTCTATATCCAGTTAATTCCTTTTAATTTACAAAAATCTTTGTTTATTTCTATTATTCATATTTTGTTAATTTGTCTTTTTTTCCATATCTGTTTATTAATGAATTTTTCATATCTATTTTATTTTTTTCTAATATAACAATACCTCTATTTATTTCTGTAATAAATTTTCATATATTGGAACTTATTTTCAGAAGACAAGTTTCCGGAAGATGGTTTTTAAAATAATAAGAAACCAAATTCTCGGAAGACATTTCATCAAAAGGAAGACACCAAAAGACCGACTTTGAAGAAGACTTTCTCAAAAAGAAAAATATCTAAGTATTTCAGAAGATAGAAAATTTAGATATTTATGCAATTGGCATGAAGTCAACTAGCTAAAAATAGACTCTTACATTTGTGATCCAAGAAGACAGGCTACTTGACATACACAAAGAGGGATAAGACACATTCGAAAATTGAGTTGACAACTTTGGGACAAAAAAAGGAAGACACCAAAAGACCGACTCCGAAGAAGACTTTCTCAAAAAGAAAAATATCTAAGTACTTCAGAAGATAGAAAATTTAGATATTTATGCAATTGGCATGAAGTCAACTAGCTAAAAATAGACTCTTACATTTGTGATCCAAAAAGACAGGCTACTTGACATACACAAAGAGGGATAAGACACATTCGAAAATTGAGTTGACAACTTGGTGACAAGGAATATTTTCATCTATTTGACACCTAACGTGCACCAACCTATAAGGTACTAAAAAGTGCAAGAAAGGTTTGAAAAATTGTAGAATTTGTAGAAGTTGGTAGAGTTGACCTCCGTTGATCAACGTAAGGAAAAATTTAAGGAAAAAGGTGGTTGTCATACAACGATTGAGATTTGAACTCAGAATCAAGTCACAACGGAAACAATTTCAAGTCAGCCTATATAAAGACTTCTATCACCACTGAAAGAAAATACCGAAGCTTTCATACTGCTCTTAAGCTAACACAAAATCCATACTTGTTTGTAATTCTTGAAAGCTAGAACAATGGATCTCACATTTGTTGTAAAAGTGATTTTTAAACATTGTTTAAGATTAAAAACCTTCTTTATTTTGCAATTCCTTGGAACTTGGTAGGGTTAGTGCCAAGGTTTTAGTGTTTAATACAAGAACAGAGTACTCTTAAAGTTGGGAATTAGACAACAAGAGGATATTTCCTCTGTGTTGTAAGAATTTCAATTGTGAAGGTTTCTCCACTTTGGAAGGAGATATACACTAGTGGATTAAAATTTGGAGGAAGGTACTCTAGATATGCAAAAGGCTAAACCAATATAAAATTCTTGTGCTTGATTCTCTTTCTCTCAAACTCTCTATTGTTTAATTGGTTTAAATCATATTTCAGTATCTTATTAATTTGTTATGTTTGATATTTATTCACTATTCAAGAGCAGAGACTTTCCCATCAATCCTTAAAAATGAGTCAATCACCCCCCTTATTCTTATCACTCTAAATTTGATTAATGAATATTCCATGTATGTTCATATATTTCTACAAAATTATTTATTTTACTTATATTTTGCTAATTTCCCTATTTTTCCATGTATTTTTATGAATTTTCCATATTGGTATAATTCTTCTATATATAAAAAATTTCCATTTTTTTGTTATTAATATATTGGTAATTTCTCTGTTTTCCATATCTATTTGTTAAATGATATTTCCATATTAATTTAATTCTTCCCAACCTTAATAATATTTGTATTTAATTGTTAGAACATTAAAAGGGCAATAATTCTCAAATTTCTTTATATTTATTTATAAAAAATAAAAATATATATATTTTCATACGCCACCAGCCCAATAAAGCAGCCAAGCAGTGGCATTGCCAGTTTCCCGACCAGCCACGCCACTTGCTAGCTGTTTTCCGGGCGGCCACACCATTGGTCGTCCGGTTTTTCCGATTGGCCAGTCAGTGACGTGGCCCATTTTCTTGACCAACCACGTTATAAAAAAAAAAAATTCCCTTCAAATATAAGGCAATTTCGTCTCTTTTCTGGGTGACGGGAAATAAAACCATAAGATGCTTATTAACACCCAAATTAAGTAATTATACTTGCCTCAGATCCTCTAAATTTGGTGCCTCGTACATTAAAATTTATCTATTTGGAGTTTAACCTGTCCAATACATTATAAATTTAAAACTAATAAACGTTGAGGTAGAATTTTATAACAGTTTTTTTTTAATTTCTAATTTTTTACATGGCTTTTAGTGAATATAATATCTTAATTTACTAAGATTTAATAACTCATATACCAAATATGTAAATATTGGATATTTCATGTACTCCCTCCATCTTTTTAAAATAGGCATTCTAGCCACTTTTTAAAATATTTTTTTACTTGTAATTCTCAAATATCTAGGCACTTTTTGAATTATTTTTTCAATTATACGCTCATTTGTCTCATTATCATTAATTGTAATGGAGTGAAAAACTAAATATATTTGGTATATTTTTCTGTCTTAATTAAGTGATTCCTTAAAAAGTGTTAAATGTGTTAGAAGATAAGTAAAAAAAAGATGAAAGGAGTACTAAATAGGTAATTTCAATATGATAGCAAAATGACATTTGAATTATAAAGCGCGACACAAAAAAATCTTTAAGTCGTGAAAAGTGCAGAAAAAATACACAATAAATGAAAAGTACAGATTACTTGAAAATAAGTTGAATGTTATGGTGACTTTAATTTTTTTTTCAAAGTAAAGGTTACTTCGTGTTATATCACCATTGAATCAGTGATGTGAAAGTAAATAATAAAAAAAGGGAGCCCCAATAGAATAACCCCGGAGATAAATCGATAAATAATTAGAAGAAAAGAAGGGAAATAGGGAAAACTCAGGAAAAAACAGAGACGAAAAAGAAAAAAGTCGACGAAACAACCAAAAGGAATCAATAGATTGTAGAAACAAAGAAAATGCAGGCAAAATGAGAATAAGGGAAAAAAAAGAGAAGAAATTGGTTTTTGTTATTTGTGTTTTGATCAACATTTCAATAGCTAGAAAAAGCATGTCTACCGGCGGTTACAAGCTCCAAACAACTGTAGACGGTAGAAAAATATAGTATATCCTTGACCTGAAATGGTATGTTGGCAGATAGTAATAATGATAGCCAACACTTTTCCATATCTGTAATGTAAAGAAGACGAAAGTTGCGGTTAAGACTTTAAGACCACATTGTTTACCACGCCTCATTTACAGGGTTTTTATACAGGGCGCCGCGTCATGCATTTTCCTTCCATTCAACCCAAAACCATGTCTTTTTCTTCACCGGAAATCATTCTAACAAGCTCCCCAAACGGCCTCATTACCGCCCATGACACAATCTCCGGGACCACCATAGCTCGGTTTTCCGGTAGCCGGTCCCCCCGCCATGGCCTAGCCATCCTCGGAAACTCCTATATTGCCGCCTCTCATATCTCTCCGACCACAGCTTCCGCCTCTATCCACCTCTACAACTGGTGGTCTTCATCCGCTTTGCACCATTTGCCCGTCCCTGAACCGGTGGCCCCTCTCGCTCCAACACCCGATGGCTCGTTTTTATTCGCCGGTGGCCTTTCAGGACATGTTTATACCCTATCTATCATCTCAGGCAACATTGTTAGATCACTCCAAGTTCATACGAAACCCGTGTCTTGTCTAGTAATTTCGGCCGATTCCTCGCTCCTTATTTCGGGTGGGGATGATGGGGTTATAGTTACAATGCCGATCTATTCGCTAATTGAAGAACCAAGCCACGTAGTTTTGGAAAAAAATGGGTTTTTAGCACATGACGGTCCTGTGGTAGAAATTAGTTCTTGTATTGGATCATGTTGTCCTATTATAGCTTCTTGCTCAATAGACTGTGTTTGTAAGTTGTGGAGGCTTTTAGACGGGAGGATTTTGAATATAGTGGAATTCCCATGTCCGATATCCGGGATTTTATTCGGAAAAACTGAAGACGTGTTTTACGGTGGAGGGTCAGATGGGGTAATTTACAAGGGATGGTTTGGGAAGGAATTGGAAGTATGGAATAAAAGGCATGGAGGACCGGTGGTCTAGGTGACTTTGATCAATGAGGGGAAGAATTTGGTATCGGCCGCAGAAGACGGGAGCGTGTTTATGTGGGAAATTGAGAGAGGTGAAGTGATTAGGGTTCTTGGCGATACTATGGAAGGAATTAGTCATATTCAAGTGGCAAAAGGGATTAGTGATGGAAATTTAGGAAATGGGGTTGAAATTAGAGATGGTGGAAGTGTGGGGCTATCGGTGAAATCGAGACCTGTAAAAGTTGCGGTGGAAATTGAAAATGTTTTGACTGCAGCAGGAAAAGATCGGAGAAAAGCGATTGAAATGCTTGAATCAGCAATTGGAGTGTACGAAAGCCTTATGAAGCTTATTCTAAAAGAGGCCAAGAATCAGAGTAATGAAAATAAGTAATCTAAAATGTTAAAGAACAGAGCATACAGCTTTGCATTTATATAGCTAAGCTTTGATGCAAGCAAGTGTATTAGTGTATTTCTCTTATCCTTGCAATAGAATTTCAAATAACAATTTGGAAATCCAAAACTCGAAAATCCTTAATTTCTACAGATAACTAACATATCAGATAGGGAACTTTCGCGTTTTGCAGAATCATTAACATAATTGAATGAAATATTAACACAAGTCACCTGTAATCAAGGGAAAATCTTGGTTTACAATCAGTATGTTTTGCCCTCTGTGCCATACTTTGCTCATCAATTTCGACAGCGTCGTTTATTTACATATGGCCGCTATGGAGTATAAATTGCGGCATCAGAACTGCTAAAATGCTTCCCTAAGTTTCTCACCTCAACCTGTAAATCTGAAACATATATTCACTACTACCCTTCTGGATTCTGCAAAAAAGGGAAAAGAATCATACAATATATGATCATGGACCTCAAATTTATCAAACTTCTAGTAATAATAAAGAATGCTTAAAACAACAATGTTCAAAGAAATTAACCGATACCCATGATCTATAATTTCACTTCAACTAAACCAAACAGCGAATCCAAACTGTTAATTTTTCGTAAAGAAGATTCAATAGATGATTTACCAAAAACACAACCTTTTAGAATTTATCGCAAACTGCTGTAATGAAAAGCTTCATTCTTTCCCTATCATCGTAGATTTTGACCTTTGGAAATCAATTCCAAACAGATCCTAATTAATTAGTATTAAGAGTCAAAATCATTTGACCAAGACCAAATATGTTGTTCTATGGAACGTTTGTGAGTAGAGCTTTTCAGGATAACAGCTAGAAAAACAATCCGAAACAAGCCATTAGGGGTATAGTTATCAAAATCGTACGATTCGCGATATGAATCGTACGATTCGATTCACCTCTAAATAGATTTGAATCTATAGGGTGAATTGAAATCAATCATGAATCGGTGGTGAATCATCCGATTTGGTGGTGAATCGGCCGATTCCACCGATCATGAACACAACTGGAGGAAAAAAAAGAACAGATGAGATTGAAGAAAAGTAGTATGTTCCTAAAGGCTATATGAGGTTCAGACCTATGTAGCCACTAGAATTTTCTGTTGAAACGACAACTTTTTTGTTCAAAAGATCTGAATACTTGATTTTTTCAGCAATGGAGAATACTGAATTTTGAAGAAGAGTAGAAGACTGTCCCTACCCGTTACCCGTACACTTTATGTTTTTCTTTTCTTATTTTATTTTTATTAATGAATTGCACTGTTTTCAAATTCTTTATTGAAACTAATAACAATAAAAAATTTAATCCACCTACATGAATCGAATTTGAACGGTTTTTCAAGTGCTTTAATATTCTTGAACAACTCGATTTTATTTATTTTTTTAATTTATATTGTTAAACATTTATGCCAATATGAATTTGGTAGAATATAATAACACCTATAATGCTGAAATATATATATATATATATATATAAACTACATTTGTGGAATATTAAATGTGAGTTTTATAAATGTTATTTTATTAGTTTAGTTATGTTAGGTTTAATTTAAAAAAAAATTTTGAACATGCAAATATTTCATTTCTATATTTTTATGAAGTTGAACCGAATCTTATGATTCGATTCACGATTCATAAAATCTGGATTTTGATCCTCGATTCGAATCCCCGATTTGACAACTATGGGTAGTAATCCTACAGCTAGGCTGCTCACTGGCCTATTGGGAAACATATATAGCGGCCAAGTACCCTTTGCCAAACCGATAGGATTCTTTCCCCCAAATGGGGTAGCAATTACTAATGCCAATGGTGCCATTCCAACAGTTAATGGTATCAATGGTATTCCCCTAGGAACTAGCTTGGCTGGTACAACTTTTGCAGGAAACCTAAATCTGCTCAAACCCAGCTGGGGCTTGATGGTTTTGGCACAATCACAGTCATTGATGACGTTTTGACTACTAGCCCTGAGCTTGGTTCACAACAGCTGGGAAAAGCTCAGGGAGTTTATGTGGCTAGTTCTGCAGATGGAAGCACACAAATGATGGCATTTACGGCATCTTTTGAAGGGGGAGAGTTCGGGGATAGCCTCAATTTGTATGATGTGTACAAGATTGGAAGTGCAGTGTCACAACTGTCGGTGACTGGTGGAACAGGCAAGTACAGGAATGCTGTTGGGGTTGCTGAACTAAGAGGACTTGGACGGTGCAGAAATGTTGCATAGGATTGTAGTTCAACTAAATTATTAAGAACTTGAAAGTGATTGAAGTTTGGGGTTTCTCTTTGTTCATGAATTTGTTAAAGCAATATATGTATGATTGAAAAAAAGATATGAGAAAAGAATGATGTTGCTTGACAAGAATATGAATTCAAGTGAGAAATGCTATTCTTGATTTACAAAATGAAGGTCTAATACATCGAGACCCCCTATAGTTGTCCCTAAACGCCCATTTCCCCCTAAACTTTTGTCAGGTATTAAGAGTAGTCATTAGTATGTTAACAATTCTGATATTGTATAAGGGTATTTTAGTCTTTTACTAGGACAAGTTGTTAGGAAGGTAGTTATAGACATTACTATAAATTCCTACGCAATGTATTGAATGAGTAATCAATGAATGAATAATAATCAAAACACTTTCCCTCTCTACTTCCTCTGTTCTTCTCCCTAACACTTCTCTCTCTTCTCTCTTCTCTACTCTCTTCTCTCAATTCTATTCACCATTTAAGTTCGTCAGGCCAAGAACCTGACAATTGGTATCAGAGCTCCGATCCTCGGACCGAAAAGAATGGCAGCAACCAAGAAAATCGAAATACTGGAAAATCAGATGGAATTTTTGACAGTTTCAATCAACGAAAGTAACGAGAAAATTCAGGAAATATTACAAGCTTGGGAAACGCGAATGAAAGCTCAAGAGAACCGGCTTGCTGTGTTCGAGAAGAGCCAGAATGAAGCGATTCAAAAGCTTAATAACACCATGATTACGATCGTTCAAGAACTCAGGTTATTGAATCAGAAGAGTAATCGCGAACCAAATCCCAGCTTAGGCGCATCCAAACAGCCATTGATTGCAGAGAAGGGTAACGGTGAAAAAGAAAAAGAGACTGATGGTGCCTTACAACCAGATGCACACAAGGTGTTCAATAGAAAGCCAAAGAAGCCTTTGGATGATTCTGCTACTGAAACGAAGGCTTCAGAAATGGATGTTAGCGAAAAGAATGACCTAGCATCGGGAAAATCAGTGCAGAGATCAGAAAAGATCAATATCCAAGTTCTAAAGTCCAAGGAATTTCCAGGAGCTTCGGCTACTCCAACAGTTGCACAACAATTGTTTGATAAAATGCCTGAGAAAGAACTGAAGAAAGAACACCCATCTAGCAATGCTTTTTTAGGCATTATTCAATCTGATTCCAGGTTTAAAAACGAGTCACATTTGGTGGTTTTCAAGCAGCCCGAACTAAAAGAAGCGCTTGAAGGAATGAAGTGTACTACCACTACTCAATCTGAATTTCGAAATAAGGTGAAAGCTGATGGTGATCAACCTTTGTATCCATTTGACAGAGGGAAGACAAACACAAGTTCGAAGAATCTCTTCCTAATTGAGCAGGGCATGTTTCCGTTTGACAAAGGAAAAAAATAAAAAATAAAAGAAGGCTTTGGACCTGAATCCACTGCTGAAAAGGGAAAGCTAAGCCCACAGATTCTTGTTTGAATCATAGTGGAGTGCATCAGCTTATTTCAAAACTTGATTGGCTAAAGATCCAGCACAAGGCAGTCCATTGCCCTTGGGAGAAGACCATAGACAAGTCAGATCTATCCACCAAGTCTAATGAAGAGGATTGCTACGGTTTAGGGTTGTTATTAGCTTTACTTTTGCAATTTCATGTCTAGTAGTTCATTTTTTCATTCTTGGGGTCAAGAATGATTTGAAGGGGAGGGTATTGTCAGGTATTGAGAGTAGTCATTAGTATGTTAACAATTCCGTTATTGTATAAGGTATTTTTAGTCTTTTACTAGGACAAGATATTAGGAAGGTAGTTATAGACATTAGTATAAATACCTATGCAATGTGTTGAATGAGTAATCAATGAATGAATAATTATCAAAACACTTTCCCTCTCTACTTCCTCTGTTCTTCTCCCTAACACCTCTCTCTCTCTTCTCGACTCTCTCTATTTCTGTCAATTCTATTCACAATTTCAGTTCGTCAGGCCAAGAACCTGACAACTTTCAAAAGTTCCACGTAACCCCTGAACTTGTTTAAAGCGCGCTTCTTAACCCCCTTGAATGCCACGTGTGAGCATCGGGTTGAAACAAGAAAACCAGGAAAATGACGTCTCTAAAAAGCAAAACCAATCAAAAGATGACACATGGCTTTCAAGGGCAAACTGGTGAATTTTTTCAAGTTGAAGGGGGTAATTGGAACTTTTGAAAGCTTCGGGATAATTGGGCATTTAGGGACAATTATAGGGGGTTTTCGATGTATTAAGCCTAAAAATAACAAACTACTAATTATTTGGCATACCACTAGCATAGGATCGGTTGTTACAGGCTGGTAATTTTCGAGCGAGAGAGAACAACAGCTGGATCGAGGCCATAAAGGAAATCAATCAAATGCATCCTCAGAGAAGCTGGTCCTTTGGCCCTGTCCATTCCCAATTCACCAGCAATACCAAATATAGACAAGGCTGAAACAGTAGCTTCAAAAGCATGTAATGGATCAACGGCAACAAATGCCGCAATTAGAGCAGTAACTGCACATCCAGTTGCCGTGATTTTCTGCATCATCGGTACGCCATTATGAACACCAATAACTCTGCTCCCATCTGTGATGATATCAACAGCACCCGACACTGCAACAATCAAACCATATGCTTCTGCCAAAGATTTTGCAGCTTCAATGGCATCCATTGACTCATGGAAGCTATCTACACCCTTCACATGGTTCCCAAATATGAAAAATCGAAAATGAGAAGCCAAAATAAGAATCTCGCATTCAAATTACAAACCCTAATATAAAAATCAACTTATGAAACAATTGATCATAGCTGTCAAGGTTCTAGGCACAGCTCAGGCGCCAAGGGGGCCAGGCGTGCGCCTGAAGTACGCTAGGCGCAAAACAAATTTGGATAAAAAATATTTTCTTGAAAAGTGAAGTTAAATACAATAACATTACCAGAAAAAGAAGAGAATTGTAAGATGTACATGTAAATGTAAAATTTTCATACTGCATCAGGAATATCTAGTCTTGAATTAATCTAACCATGATAGGAATTGAATTAGGAATATCTAACCTTAAATTATTACTGAAACTATTAAAAATAGATGAATAACACTTTTTAAAGTTAAAATAGTACCCTGAAAAAAAGTGTCCCCAAGGCGCACACCAAAAGGGGCGTCTAGGAACAGGGTGCGAGCCCGAGCCTTAGGTATGGCGAGGTGTAGGACCCCGCGCCCTGCATAAGGCCCGCGGAGGCATGCCTTTAACAAATCTGAAATGATTACTGTACCTTAGAGCTGCTCAGAGAAGCTTTAGATAGGGCGATAATTTCGGAGCCATTACCCCTAATAACTGTGGGCTTCATAGCCAGAAGCTCCAAGCAAGCATTCAAGCGGAAACTAGAAGCGCCTGAGGCAACAGGATCAAGAACCCAAGGCTTACGGAATTTAGTGGCCACCTCAGCGGCAGCCTTCATGGCCGGAAGCCAGTTAGGGGAGAGAGTGCCGACATTAATGCAGAGGGCATTGGCATGAGGGGTAAAATCGGGAATTTCTTCAATGGAGTGAATCATTGAAGGGGATGCGCCGGCAGATAGAAGAGTATTGGCCATCAAATCCATTGAAACAAAGTTGGTGATGCACTGAATCAGAGGTGATTCATTCCGAAGCTTGGAGAGGGAAGTGAAGGCTGTTAGAGGCCACTGGGTGGTTTGACTACTGCTGTCTGCTTCAAAATCCATTCTTCACTCTCAATCCTCTGTTGTTGACAATAAAATACAATCTTCAGGCAAAGTGTATATAATAACCGCAGCTAAATTTCAAGAACTATTAGAATTGTTAGATGTATATGAATGTAAAATTTACATATTGCATTAAGAATATCTAGCCTTGAATTAATCTAGCCTTGAATACTAGGAATGGAATTTGGAATATCCAGCGTAAAATTATTATTGAAACTCCTAAATTTAGATGAACAACACATATTAAAGTAAGTTAAACTCCTAAAAATATATGAACAACACATATTTATATTAGTATATACATTAAAATTCAATTGATTCAACAACTCAGCAATCCGTAGATTTAGATAATTCATGTGCAGATAAATTCTCTTCTCTAACCTAACAAAACGAAACATAATATGGAATACACCAACTAATAATGTAATACAAGGACACGTTAAAACTGGTGAGCAGAAACTTATCAACAATGAGCAACACAGCACAATTACTTTATAAAAAAGATCAGCATATAACGAACCATCACATGTACAACATTTAAGATACAATTCAAGCTCCTAGCAACTCTCCTAGATTTATCACAGACTGAAAGGTTGAAACCAAAAATCTCCTAGATTTTATACATGTATCATTGAACTCACATAAACCAACTTGTGCGTTCAAAAGTCAAATATGTTTTAACTGAACTCACATAAGATTCATCTCAATATGTTTTAAAAACAGCACATATTGAAAAAAAATTACCTGTTTCCGTTAGAAATGTGATTCAAAAGTGAATCAAATAGAAACCAATGAAATTGAAAGACATTTCAAGGTTTACGAAAACAACTATCAAAAACCACTGCCTACAAGGCTTTAATTCAAACAAACAGTTTAACAAATAACAGCTCTCTAAACTGATAATAGAACTAGCTAACACAACATGCAATTCATACAGAAATTTAAGACAAAATCAGCAGAGTTCCAAATGTATAGAAAGGGAAACTCAAATCGGCGAATCACACAAAATCACCAGAATTTGTTCCAACTGAAAATGGAACAAGAAAGCCAAATAATCAAATAGAAATCTCCATATACTCGATGTTTATCGAGAAATAAAGAGATGGGGACTTTACCGTCAAGAGCAAATCGAGCAGTAGCACTCGATCAATAGCCGGTTTTTGCTCAAGTCAGCTCTTCAGTACAAGCAACCGCTACAACCCACCTCCTTTTCGGGAAATTATTCACAGTTCCAGAAACTATTTTACGCTCTTATCAGTGTTATTTAGCCCTCATTTATCGTTTTTACTCTATTTATTAAACCCTTTGTTACCCTAAATTCACTTAAGCTCGTTACTCCCATACATAATAAAAAAAATACATATTAATTGATTGATTAATTGCCCCCTTAATTTCTATAATATATGACCTTTCAATCCCTATAAATTAAGGTATTTTATTTTTTTATTGTATGAATAATGAATATGAGTTTATATATTATTTTCTTTCTCTTCATATATTCTCTAAGGGGGCGTTTGGTTCACATCAGGAAAATGTAAGGAAATCAAGAAAGGGAAACGTAAGGAAAGGAATGTAATTCCCTTTGATTGGCTTATGTATTTGGTATAGTCAAGAAAAAGAATGAAATTGTTCCTAATTTCATTTATTATTTTTTATATCAAAAAAATCAATTACTTAACTATAGTATAATAACAATAATTATGTATAAGCTTAATTAATTAATTATAATAAATAAAAATATAATTTATTAATTATTATTATCAAATAAATATTATTTAATAATATTAATAATAATAATAATAATAATATATTCTTCTTATTATTAAATAAATATTATTATTTAATAATAATACTATATATATTTTATAACAATAATAACTATTTTTATATTAACATTAGTTATATAGAATAATAATACATTTATTATTATTATTAATTATAATATACAATAATACAATAATATTATAATAATATTTATTATTATTATTTTATATATTTATAATGATAATAATAATAATAATAATAATGATAATAATGATAATAAGAAGATTATAGTATTGGAGAAAGACAAAGAAAGAGAATGCTAATACTTAGTGGAATGAGAGGAATACAAAGACCTTGAAAGGGGTAATCCTATTAACGAAAATGGGTAGTAAATTTGATTCTCTTGTCCAAACAAACAACAACAAAGGTAATAAGATATTTTGATTCCATTTCCCTTTCCTAAAACCCCTCAACCAAATGCCCCCTAATTGTGTACTTTACTATTATTCATATTATTTCTACTCATATTATTTACTACACGTTATCAGCACGAATTGCTCTTTTGATCAATATCAATAAAATTATCATTTAGTTGATGTGATGAAAAACATGTATGGTGATGAATAGCACGAAGACAACAACAATTTGATCGAGGAAATTTTACTCTGTTTGAAATTTTACTATTATTGTTGATTTTACTATTATTATTTATTCATAATAATTTTATTAATTTTTTTTAATTCTTTTGTTGATAGATTTTGAAGGAATATAATATCAATATATTATATATAGAGTAAAAGACAGTTAAGTACCTTTTTCAATAATAAAATTAAAGATGCTGACCTTAGAAGAAATCAAGGTTTATGGGGGAGTTAGCATTCACTTTGAGTAAAATAAAGATGCTGAACAAAGACGTATCAAGCATGAGTATAAGATAACTCTGATTTAGATATATTATGGATTTAATTCTCGCTCAGTTAATTGCCATTGATCAAAATGGGGGAGATTATTGAACCAAGGACGGGTTTGTACTGACTCAGTGGATGACTCAGTAGTGCTTAAGTTTTGATCATAACAATTAAGTTTAGTTTGAGTTAATTAAATCAATAATGATGTTAAAATAAATAGTCTATTGTTTTATGTGGGTTATTAAATTCAAGGGTAGAATTTTATGTCTCCGCTGACCTAGCTATTAGTTTAACTCTGATTTATTCTGGGCTAAGTATGTACTTTAGTCGCTGACTAAATACTATCCACTCAGCGCTTGATATTCAGGTTTTGTTTCAGCTGTTCTTATTGATTTATCATTTCGTTGAGTTACTTTATGTCTATCAAAGGTACTGATTTTTCCGTTTAGGGAAATATAGAATCTTTGCCTTCAGTGTTGCTTTTTACAGAACATTAATGAGACAAAAGACAAAAAGAATTAATGCATTGACAAGACTCCGGTTTATGAAGAAAAGGACAAAGTCTTCCAGATTCAAGCTGCAAAAAGTCATTTGCCAATTTGGGAAATTCTGCAGATCAACAGCATAGTATTGCGCTCTCTGCAAAATGTCCGATTACCAAAAGGAATGGGAAGACGACACTTAGGAAGTTAATGCGAGTTCTCTCTAACAGAAGACTGGCATCAAACGACAAAGGATTCAAATTGAAGCTCGAATTTCAATCTAACGGATTGATTTCTATCTCACAACGGTGTGATTCTATCTCTGAACGAATTGATTTAAAGAAGCAACGGGTGGATAGATGAGCTGTCAATTTCAGAAGATGCTAAGGTAAGTTCAACGGCTACTTTCTTAATCCCACTATAAAAGGAGCAAGAAGGCAAGCATTAAAACTTAGTGATTACACCTGAATTTCTAAGAAGCAAAACTCTACCAATTTACAAGCTTTAAAGAAGTTCAAACGAGAAAGCAACCACTCAGCAAAGAATCTGCTTTGAACAAGAGAGAATAGATTAGATCATTTGAATTGTAATATCAGATCATTTGTAACTGGATCAACGTTTCTATAAGTTAATTCCAGCTCTTGTTTAGAAATAGTTGAGTTGCTAGTAGAAGAGGGTAGTCTACTCAGCGTGTGAGCGATTACAGTTTGGAGGGTACTTTCTGTAATTGGGGAAATTTTTGAAAGGCTTCTCCGCCTTGGGTAAAGGAGTTGAGATTAGTGAATTAAAACCAAGACACTCTCTTAGGACTGAATGTAAGCACAGGTTGCCGAACCAGTATAAAATCTCTGTGTTCTTTACTTTGTAGTTTTTCCTGATTTCACTCAGCCAGCTGACCTACTCAGCGGAGCTCATATAATCGCGAAAAAGTTTACTAAGTTAATTGAGCGAGTCATTCACCCCCCCCATTCTGACTCATTGAGTGTATGCATAGGGACCAATAATCTCTTTTAGTGAAAGTCAGGCATCCAACTTTATAGGACTACAGAGATTAAGAAAAATACTTTTGGAAAAGTAGGGTCATGTGAGTTTCCTAGGAATCATCAATTTCTCAGAGATGTTAGTTGGTTTTGAGAATTTTCATACTAGCATTCTTCTTGTCTTGAGAGTAATGATCTTCTGGGCTTGTCTGCTCCTTAGCTGTGGTAGATGGCTTCTGAGATAAGATGCTTATTTTTATGGCACGCTTGATTTTGAAGATTCCTTGGTGTTTCTTAGAATCAGCTTCATGTGCTTACTTATTCTTCTTCTGGCATGATAGACTCTGAGAAGAAAAATTATTTCTCTATTGAGCGAGTCTCGTTCACAGTCTTCTAAGATTCTCTTCTTCTGACAGTTTTCTTTGATCATTTAGATTGTCCTTTGCGTCATTGCTTCAAGAGTCAAGGTATTTGATGATCTTAAACTCTGAAGTTTTATTTAAGCTTTTTGCTTTGTGAGTGCTAAGTTCTTTTACATCCTGAGGCTGACAAGTCTTGTAAGCTTGAGTCTTCACAGTCTTCTGATGTTGTCCTTCTGACATAGAGATATTCCTTTGTCATTTAGAGTAATGGCTTATTTGCTCTTTCTTCTAAAGTCATGGATTGGTTCTGAGATTTGTATGACTCTAAAGGATAGTTTAGCTTTTATTGATATGATGAATGCCTTTTTATGTTTCTTATTCCAAGAGCACTTCTGAGCTTCTTTGTCCTTTTATCTTTATGCATCTTCTGAGCGCAATTTTTATCTTTTTGTTATCTTCAAAAACTCATATTTTGAGTGATCTAGCCTTTGAGATAAGAGCTAGGGCAAACAACTACCATTCAGTTCAGTTCAATTCAACACCGTTCAATTCAGTTCAGTACAATAATTTATAAATTGAAAAGAACATGGCCTTAAAATGTTTTCCACTATAACAGATAAAGACATACCTTTTCGTTTTTTTTATTGTGAACAAAAGAAGAGAAACTGATCTATCTTTGTCTGAGATCATAAATATAATTATATGTTGGATCGTGACCACTCCACACAAAACGATGTACCGCCTTTGATCGATTATGTTTATCTACTACCCATTTCCCATGACTGGTCCACACAAAACGAGTGTGATTAATTAGTTTATCTCGATAGAAAGTTAAACATGCAATCCAATAAAAAAGACTTACGTAATAGTTGGATAGCTTAGATCGATTATGTTTATCAATTTTTTTGGAAAACCTTCCTTTATTTCCTATATGAGACAAAACGAAATTTAATTCAAATCATTCGTTGTCTTTAAAAATAGAATATACACTTCTTTGTCCATGAAAAACATATATGAATCCATTTTTAAGTTGGATGTCACTCTAAACTTTCAAAAGTTTTAACTAATCCCTTGAACTTAGTAAAAGCGCTCAAGTTTGCCCCTTCAATCCTACATGTCAGTTTCTGATTAGTTTGACTTTTCAAAGATGTCACTTTTCTAATTTTTATTTCTTCAATCAAAAGTTAACACATAGTAATGAGGGGGTAAACTGATGCATTTTTTCAAATTCAAAAAGCTAACTGAAATTTTTGAAAATTAGAGTGGCATCTCACTTTTCAACGGGAAATGATATATTTAGCCAATTTTTTTGTTGAAGGATGTTTAGTTTCAATTTATCGGTTGATATCTTTAATTATTCCCTTAAAATACGACATTATTTCCTTGTTCAAAATTTAAAAGAAAATTCCCTCCCCTTTTTTCATGTGGTGCTATCGGGATTTAGATTATCTAAAATTAGAAGCCGATAAAGTTGTATATTTCATTTAATTTTAATTATCTATTAAATTTTAATAGTTGAGATTTAATTATAATGCGAACCCCGTAAATAATTAAACTAGATCTCAACCATTAAAATTCAATAGATAGTTGAGATTAAGGCCATGTTCTTTTAGACTGTAATTTTCTGAACTGAACTAAACTAAATTTATTTTAGTGTAAATTTATAACTACGCATAGCTGAACTAAACTGAACTGAATTAAACTAAACTGAGTTGAATTGAATTATAATCCAAAAAAATAGTGCCTAAATCAAATATACAACTTTATCAATTATTAACTTTAGAGAATCCAAATCCGGTGTAATCCTATTACGTTATTTGATTGGTAATTACAATAAAAATCTCATCTACTAGAATAAACTCTATGCTAACAAAAAGCGAATAATTAGAGGGAAATAATACAACATCGAAATATATGATTTCTGATGGTGTGAGATTGATTCCAAAATGGATATTGTGTGATCACAAATACAAATATTATATTAGCATGTGCATGTGATTTGGGCAATAATATAGGGATTATTACATTTATTAAATGATGATTATAGGAATGAATTGGAAGGAAATCCTTACTTTTAAAACTAATAAAGTTTTAACCGCTAGATTAGGTATAGTAGGGACTAAGGATTTTCTACAGTTGGAATTCAATTGCAGAATATATTTTATGCAATCCTGGCTATTGATTTCAAAATCAATGGCTAGAATTATTTTAGACATTTGTTACAAAAAATTTTATCTATAAATTTTGAGCCATTGATCATGCAATCAATGGCCAGGATTGCATAAAATGTACTCTGCAGCTGGTACTCAAGTGCAGAAAATCCTTGTCCGGTTTAGTAGCCTCAGCTTCCTCCTAAAATAATTCGAGCAAAAATAAAACGAACCTGCTCCTAAAATAACTAATAAAGTTTCTAATCAATTGAAATTTGAATACGAAAAACAAATTAAATTAAAAAAGAACGGCATAATTGTAGGCATGAAAAACAAGAAGTATAAAAACTGTGGATCAGAGAGCGAAGAAAAATGTATTCTAGTTGTAAACATCCACTCAAAGTTGCCAAAATGCTTTAAATTTTGTTACAAATCACCACAGTACCCCACACTATCCAACAATGTGAATTCGTTGAATTCAGATTTTTAAAAGTTAAATTAGAGGTAAAATTGAAATTGAAGGGTTTAAATTGAAAATAATATGTTTGTAGGGTTCATAATGTACTATATCTCAACCATTTAAGTTTGTAACCGATGTTCTATGTCTCGGGTCTATGGTCGCCGTCGACTGTGACCCTTGTGGCAGCCGCGTCCTAGTCTGGCTGTCACAGATGTTGTATATTTCATCAAATACCAATGGGATCTTCGACAACCTCGATAGCCTCCGTCGTTACCGACTCTACCTCCGGCAACTACTATTACAGTATCTTGAAGTAATTGCCGATGGAATCTCTTACTTTTAGACTAGAGTTGGAAAATGTGATATACCTTAAAAACATGTTCAATTATTAAATCATTAAAAAAATTACTCTTCTATCATGATTCAAATACACGTCGTTAAAACGTATAAATGTAGCTTAATTGACAACGTATGCTAAGTAAGAGGAGATTCAAGTACAAATGTAACTAAATATAATTACCGAAAGGGGTGATTATGGCTAAATTCTAAATAAGATTATTTGGAGAAAGAAACCTGTCGTTTATACAAATAAACTCCGCTAAGCCGTAAAGGCGTTTACTTCAAGTGTTGTATATTTCTCAGTTGCACAAATCGTTGCAACTTGTCAATGTCTTTCTTATTTGAATTACAACAAAGGTAAAACTAAAATCAAATGGAGATGAGTTCTTTGACTTATATTTTCACTTAAATGACATGTTTGCAAATTATTAAAATCAAAATACCTTTATTGGTATTTGAACTTTGGACTAAATTGTGAATTTCGTTCCACGCTTAAGCAATTAAGAAAATTTAACTGTGTAGTCCAGTTTTACTTTGCCATACGTCCAAAAATTTACTTAATTGCCTTAACCCTTTAAACTTCTAAAACTTACCAATTTTCTATTTTTAATTAAAGAAATTAAAATATTTGTTTATTTATATAAACCGATTTTTTATATCCAGTTAATTCCTTTTAATTTACAAAAATCTTTGTTCATTTCTATTATTCATATTTTGTTAATTTGTCTTTTTTTCCATATCTGTTTATTAATGAATTTTTTTATTTTTTTCTAATATAACAATACCTCTATTTATTTCTGTAATAAATTTTCATATATTGGAACTTATTTTCAGAAGACAAGTTTCCGGAAGATGGTTTTTAAAATAATAAGAAACCAAATTCTCGGAAGACATTTCATCAAAAGGAAGACACCAAAAGACCGACTTTGAAGAAGACTTTCTCAAAAAGAAAAGTATCTAAGTATTTCAGAAGATAGAAAATTTAGATATTTATGCAATTGGCATGAAGTCAACTAGCTAAAAATAGACTCTTACATTTGTGATCCAAGAAGACAGGCTACTTGACATACACAAAGAGGGATAAGACACATTCGAAAATTGAGTTGACAACTTTGGGACAAAAAAAGGAAGACACCAAAAGACCGACTCTGAAGAAGACTTTCTCAAAAAGAAAAATATCTAAGTACTTCAGAAGATAGAAAATTTAGATATTTATGCAATTGGCATGAAGTCAACTAGCTAAAAATAGACTCTTACATTTGTGATCCAAAAAGACAGGCTACTTGACATACACAAAGAGGGATAAGACACATTCGAAAATTGAGTTGACAACTTGGTGACAAGGAATATTTTCATCTATTTGACACCTAACGTGCACCAACCTATAAGGTACTAAAAAGTGCAAGAAAGGTTTGAAAAATTGTAGAATTTGTAGAAGTTGGTAGAGTTGACCTCCGTTGATCAACGTAAGGAAAAATTTAAGGAAAAAGGTGGTTGTCATACAACGATTGAGATTTGAACTCAGAATCAAGTCACAACGGAAACAATTTCAAGTCAGCCTATATAAAGACTTCTATCACCACTGAAAGAAAATACCGAAGCTTTCATACTGCTCTTAAGCTAACACAAAATCCATACTTGTTTGTAATTCTTGAAAGCTAGAACAATGGATCTCACATTTGTTGTAAAAGTGATTTTTAAACATTGTTTAAGATTAAAACCCTTCTTTATTTTGCAATTCCTTGGAACTTGGTAGGGTTAGTGCCAAGGTTTTAGTGTTTAATACAAGAAAAGGGTACTCTTAAAGTTGGGAATTAGACAACAAGAGGATATTTCCTCTGTGTTGTAAGAATTTCAATTGTGAAGGTTTCTCCACTTTGGAAGGAGATATACACTAGTGGATTAAAATTTGGAGGAAGGTACTCTAGATATGCAGAAGGCTAAACCAATATAAAATTCTTGTGCTTGATTCTCTTTCTCTCAAACTCTCTATTGTTTAATTGGTTTAAATCATATTTCAGTATCTTATTAATTTGTTATGTTTGATATTTATTCACTATTCAAGAGCAGAGACTTTCCCATCAATCCTTAAAAATGAGTCAATCACCCCCCTTATTCTTATCACTCTAAATTTGATTAATGAATATTCCATGTATGTTCATATATTTCTACAAAATTATTTATTTTACTTATATTTTGCTAATTTCCCTATTTTTCCATGTATTTTTATGAATTTTCCATATTGGTATAATTCTTCTATATATAAAAAATTTCCATTTTTTTGTTATTAATATATTGGTAATTTCTCTCTTTTCCATATCTATTTGTTAAATGATATTTCCATATTAATTTAATTCTTCCCAACCTTAATAATATTTGTATTTAATTGTTAGAACATTAAAAGGGCAATAATTCTCAAATTTCTTTATATTTATTTATAAAAAATAAAAATATATATATTTTCATACGCCACCAGCCCAATAAAGCAGCCAAGCAGTGGCATTGCCAGTTTCCCGACCAGCCACGCCACTTGCTAGCTGTTTTCCGGGCGGCCACACCATTGGTCGTCCGGTTTTTCCGATTGGCCAGTCAGTGACGTGGCCCATTTTCTTGACCAACCACGTTATAAAAAAAAAAATTCCCTTCAAATATAAGGCAATTTCGTCTCTTTTCTGGGTGACGGGAAATAAAACCATAAGATGCTTATTAACACCCAAATTAAGTAATTATACTTGCCTCAGATCCTCTAAATTTGGTGCCTCGTACATTAATATTTATCTATTTGGAGTTTAACCTGTCCAATACATTATAAATTTAAAACTAATAAACGTTGAGGTAGAATTTTATAACAGTTTTTTTTTAATTTCTAATTTTTTACATGGCTTTTAGTGAATATAATATCTTAATTTACTAAGATTTAATAACTCATATACCAAATATGTAAATATTGGATATTTCATGTACTCCCTCCATCTTTTTAAAATAGGCATTCTAGCCACTTTTTAAAATATTTTTTTACTTGTAATTCTCAAATATCTAGGCACTTTTTGAATTATTTTTTCAATTATACGCTCATTTGTCTCATTATCATTAATTGTAATGGAGTGAAAAACTAAATATATTTGGTATATTTTTCTGTCTTAATTAAGTGATTCCTTAAAAAGTGTTAAATGTGTTAGAAGATAAGTAAAAAAAAGATGAAAGGAGTACTAAATAGGTAATTTCAATATGATAGCAAAATGACATTTGAATTATAAAACGCGACACAAAAAAATCTTTAAGTCGTGAAAAGTGCAGAAAAAATACACAATAAATGAAAAGTACAGATTACTTGAAAATAAGTTGAATGTTATGGTGACTTTAATTTTTTTTTCAAAGTAAAGGTTACTTCGTGTTATATCACCATTGGATCAGTGATGTGAAAGTAAATAATAAAAAAAGGGAGCCCCAATAGAATAACCCCGGAGATAAATCGATAAATAATTAGAAGAAAAGAAGGGAAATAGGGAAAACTCAGGAAAAAACAGAGACGAAAAAGAAAAAAGTCGACGAAACAACCAAAAGGAATCAATAGATTGTAGAAACAAAGAAAATGCAGGCAAAATGAGAATAAGGGAAAAAAAAAGAGAAGAAATTGGTTTTTGTTATTTGTGTTTTGATCAACATTTCAATAGCTAGAAAAAGCATGTCTACCGGCGGTTACAAGCTCCAAACAACTGTAGACGGTAGAAAAATATAGTATATCCTTACCTGAAATGGTATGTTGGCAGATAGTAATAATGATAGCCAACACTTTTCCATATCTGTAATGTAAAGAAGACGAAAGTTGCGGTTAAGACTTTAAGACCACATTGTTTACCACGCCTCATTTACAGGGTTTTTATACAGGGCGCCGCGTCATGCATTTTCCTTCCATTCAACCCAAAACCATGTCTTTTTCTTCACCGGAAATCATTCTAACAAGCTCCCCAAACGGCCTCATTACCGCCCATGACACAATCTCCGGGACCACCATAGCTCGGTTTTCCGGTAGCCGGTCCCCCCGCCATGGCCTAGCCATCCTCGGAAACTCCTATATTGCCGCCTCTCATATCTCTCCGACCACAGCTTCCGCCTCTATCCACCTCTACAACTGGTGGTCTTCATCCGCTTTGCACCATTTGCCCGTCCCTGAACCGGTGGCCCCTCTCGCTCCAACACCCGATGGCTCGTTTTTATTCGCCGGTGGCCTTTCAGGACATGTTTATACCCTATCTATCATCTCAGGCAACATTGTTAGATCACTCCAAGTTCATACGAAACCCGTGTCTTGTCTAGTAATTTCGGCCGATTCCTCGCTCCTTATTTCGGGTGGGGATGATGGGGTTATAGTTACAATGCCGATCTATTCGCTAATTGAAGAACCAAGCCACGTAGTTTTGGAAAAAAATGGGTTTTTAGCACATGACGGTCCTGTGGTAGAAATTAGTTCTTGTATTGGATCATGTTGTCCTATTATAGCTTCTTGCTCAATAGACTGTGTTTGTAAGTTGTGGAGTCTTTTAGACGGGAGGATTTTGAATATAGTGGAATTCCCATGTCCGATATCCGGGATTTTATTCGGAAAAACTGAAGACGTGTTTTACGGTGGAGGGTCAGATGGGGTAATTTACAAGGGATGGTTTGGGAAGGAATTGGAAGTATGGAATAAAAGGCATGGAGGACCGGTGGTCTCGGTGACTTTGATCAATGAGGGGAAGAATTTGGTATCGGCCGCAGAAGACGGGAGCGTGTTTATGTGGGAAATTGAGAGAGGTGAAGTGATTAGGGTTCTTGGCGATACTATGGAAGGAATTAGTCATATTCAAGTGGCAAAAGGGATTAGTGATGGAAATTTAGGAAATGGGGTTGAAATTAGAGATGGTGGAAGTGTGGGGCTATCGGTGAAATCGAGACCTGTAAAAGTTGCGGTGGAAATTGAAAATGTTTTGACTGCAGCAGGAAAAGATCGGAGAAAAGCGATTGAAATGCTTGAATCAGCAATTGGAGTGTACGAAAGCCTTATGAAGCTTATTCTAAAAGAGGCCAAGAATCAGAGTAATGAAAATAAGTAATCTAAAATGTTAAAGAACAGAGCATACAGCTTTGCATTTATATAGCTAAGCTTTGATGCAAGCAAGTGTATTAGTGTATTTCTCTTATCCTTGCAATAGAATTTCAAATAACAATTTGGAAATCCAAAACTCGAAAATCCTTAATTTCTACAGATAACTAACATATCAGATAGGGAACTTTCGCGTTTTGCAGAATCATTAACATAATTGAATGAAATATTAACACAAGTCACCTGTAATCAAGGGAAAATCTTGGTTTACAATCAGTATGTTTTGCCCTCTGTGCCATACTTTGCTCATCAATTTCGACAGCGTCGTTTATTTACATATGGCCGCTATGGAGTATAAATTGCGGCATCAGAACTGCTAAAATGCTTCCCTAAGTTTCTCACCTCAACCTGTAAATCTGAAACATATATTCACTACTACCCTTCTGGATTCTGCAAAAAAGGGAAAAGAATCATACAATATATGATCATGGACCTCAAATTTATCAAACTTCTAGTAATAATAAAGAATGCTTAAAACAACAATGTTCAAAGAAATTAACCGATACCCATGATCTATAATTTCACTTCAACTAAACCAAACAGCGAATCCAAACTGTTAATTTTTCGTAAAGAAGATTCAATAGATGATTTACCAAAAACACAACCTTTTAGAATTTATCGCAAACTGCTGTAATGAAAAGCTTCATTCTTTCCCTATCATCGTAGATTTTGACCTTTGGAAATCAATTCCAAACAGATCCTAATTAATTAGTATTAAGAGTCAAAATCATTTGACCAAGACCAAATATGTTGTTCTATGGAACGTTTGTGAGTAGAGCTTTTCAGGATAACAGCTAGAAAAACAATCCGAAACAAGCCATTAGGGGTATAGTTATCAAAATCGTACGATTCGCGATATGAATCGTACGATTCGATTCACCTCTAAATAGATTTGAATCTATAGGGTGAATTGAAATCAATCATGAATCGGTGGTGAATCATCCGATTTGGTGGTGAATCGGCCGATTCCACCGATCATGAACACAACTGGAGGAAAAAAAAGAACAGATGAGATTGAAGAAAAGTAGTATGTTCCTAAAGGCTATATGAGGTTCAGACCTATGTAGCCACTAGAATTTTCTGTTGAAACGACAACTTTTTTGTTCAAAAGATCTGAATACTTGATTTTTTCAGCAATGGAGAATACTGAATTTTGAAGAAGAGTAGAAGACTATCCCTACCCGTTACCCGTACACTTTATGTTTTTCTTTTCTTATTTTATTTTTATTAATGAATTGCACTGTTTTCAAATTCTTTATTGAAACTAATAACAATAAAAAATTTAATCCACCTACATGAATCGAATTTGAACGGTTTTTCAAGTGCTTTAATATTCTTGAACAACTCGATTTTATTTATTTTTTTAATTTATATTGTTAAACATTTATGCCAATATGAATTTGGTAGAATATAATAACACCTATAATGCTGAAATATATATATATATATATAAACTACATTTGTGGAATATTAAATGTGAGTTTTATAAATGTTATTTTATTAGTTTAGTTATGTTAGGTTTAATTTAAAAAAAAATTTTGAACATGCAAATATTTCATTTCTATATTTTTATGAAGTTGAACCGAATCTTATGATTCGATTCACGATTCATAAAATCTGGATTTTGATCCTCGATTCGAATCCCCGATTTGACAACTATGGGTAGTAATCCTACAGCTAGGCTGCTCACTGGCCTATTGGGAAACATATATAGCGGCCAAGTACCCTTTGCCAAACCGATAGGATTCTTTCCCCCAAATGGGGTAGCAATTACTAATGCCAATGGTGCCATTCCAACAGTTAATGGTATCAATGGTATTCCCCTAGGAACTAGCTTGGCTGGTACAACTTTTGCAGGAAACCTAAATCTGCTCAAACCCAGCTGGGGCTTGATGGTTTTGGCACAATCACAGTCATTGATGACGTTTTGACTACTAGCCCTGAGCTTGGTTCACAACAGCTGGGAAAAGCTCAGGGAGTTTATGTGGCTAGTTCTGCAGATGGAAGCACACAAATGATGGCATTTACGGCATCTTTTGAAGGGGGAGAGTTCGGGGATAGCCTCAATTTGTATGATGTGTACAAGATTGGAAGTGCAGTGTCACAACTGTCGGTGACTGGTGGAACAGGCAAGTACAGGAATGCTGTTGGGGTTGCTGAACTAAGAGGACTTGGACGGTGCAGAAATGTTGCATAGGATTGTAGTTCAACTAAATTATTAAGAACTTGAAAGTGATTGAAGTTTGGGGTTTCTCTTTGTTCATGAATTTGTTAAAGCAATATATGTATGATTGAAAAAAAGATATGAGAAAAGAATGATGTTGCTTGACAAGAATATGAATTCAAGTGAGAAATGCTATTCTTGATTTACAAAATGAAGGTCTAATACATCGAGACCCCCTATAGTTGTCCCTAAACGCCCATTTCCCCCTAAACTTTTGTCAGGTATTAAGAGTAGTCATTAGTATGTTAACAATTCTGATATTGTATAAGGGTATTTTAGTCTTTTACTAGGACAAGTTGTTAGGAAGGTAGTTATAGACATTAGTATAAATTCCTACGCAATGTATTGAATGAGTAATCAATGAATGAATAATAATCAAAACACTTTCCCTCTCTACTTCCTCTGTTCTTCTCCCTAACACTTCTCTCTCTTCTCTCTTCTCTACTCTCTTCTCTCAATTCTATTCACCATTTAAGTTCGTCAGGCCAAGAACCTGACAATTGGTATCAGAGCTCCGATCCTCGGACCGAAAAGAATGGCAGCAACCAAGAAAATCGAAATACTGGAAAATCAGATGGAATTTTTGACAGTTTCAATCAACGAAAGTAACGAGAAAATTCAGGAAATATTACAAGCTTGGGAAACGCGAATGAAAGCTCAAGAGAACCGGCTTGCTGTGTTCGAGAAGAGCCAGAATGAAGCGATTCAAAAGCTTAATAACACCATGATTACGATCGTTCAAGAACTCAGGTTATTGAATCAGAAGAGTAATCGCGAACCAAATCCCAGCTTAGGCGCATCCAAACAGCCATTGATTGCAGAGAAGGGTAACGGTGAAAAAGAAAAAGAGACTGATGGTGCCTTACAACCAGATGCACACAAGGTGTTCAATAGAAAGCCAAAGAAGCCTTTGGATGATTCTGCTACTGAAACGAAGGCTTCAGAAATGGATGTTAGCGAAAAGAATGACCTAGCATCGGGAAAATCAGTGCAGAGATCAGAAAAGATCAATATCCAAGTTCTAAAGTCCAAGGAATTTCCAGGAGCTTCGGCTACTCCAACAGTTGCACAACAATTGTTTGATAAAATGCCTGAGAAAGAACTGAAGAAAGAACACCCATCTAGCAATGCTTTTTTAGGCATTATTCAATCTGATTCCAGGTTTAAAAACGAGTCACATTTGGTGGTTTTCAAGCAGCCCGAACTAAAAGAAGCGCTTGAAGGAATGAAGTGTACTACCACTACTCAATCTGAATTTCGAAATAAGGTGAAAGCTGATGGTGATCAACCTTTGTATCCATTTGACAGAGGGAAGACAAACACAAGTTCGAAGAATCTCTTCCTAATTGAGCAGGGCATGTTTCCGTTTGACAAAGGAAAAAAATAAAAAATAAAAGAAGGCTTTGGACCTGAATCCACTGCTGAAAAGGGAAAGCTAAGCCCACAGATTCTTGTTTGAATCATAGTGGAGTGCATCAGCTTATTTCAAAACTTGATTGGCTAAAGATCCAGCACAAGGCAGTCCATTGCCCTTGGGAGAAGACCATAGACAAGTCAGATCTATCCACCAAGTCTAATGAAGAGGATTGCTACGGTTTAGGGTTGTTATTAGCTTTACTTTTGCAATTTCATGTCTAGTAGTTCATTTTTTCATTCTTGGGGTCAAGAATGATTTGAAGGGGAGGGTATTGTCAGGTATTGAGAGTAGTCATTAGTATGTTAACAATTCCGTTATTGTATAAGGTATTTTTAGTCTTTTACTAGGACAAGATATTAGGAAGGTAGTTATAGACATTAGTATAAATACCTATGCAATGTGTTGAATGAGTAATCAATGAATGAATAATTATCAAAACACTTTCCCTCTCTACTTCCTCTGTTCTTCTCCCTAACACCTCTCTCTCTCTTCTCGACTCTCTCTATTTCTGTCAATTCTATTCACAATTTCAGTTCGTCAGGCCAAGAACCTGACAACTTTCAAAAGTTCCACGTAACCCCTGAACTTGTTTAAAGCGCGCTTCTTAACCCCCTTGAATGCCACGTGTGAGCATCGGGTTGAAACAAGAAAACCAGGAAAATGACGTCTCTAAAAAGCAAAACCAATCAAAAGATGACACATGGCTTTCAAGGGCAAACTGGTGAATTTTTTCAAGTTGAAGGGGGTAATTGGAACTTTTGAAAGCTTCGGGATAATTGGGCATTTAGGGACAATTATAGGGGGTTTTCGATGTATTAAGCCTAAAAATAACAAACTACTAATTATTTGGCATACCACTAGCATAGGATCGGTTGTTACAGGCTGGTAATTTTCGAGCGAGAGAGAACAACAGCTGGATCGAGGCCATAAAGGAAATCAATCAAATGCATCCTCAGAGAAGCTGGTCCTTTGGCCCTGTCCATTCCCAATTCACCAGCAATACCAAATATAGACAAGGCTGAAACAGTAGCTTCAAAAGCATGTAATGGATCAACGGCAACAAATGCCGCAATTAGAGCAGTAACTGCACATCCAGTTGCCGTGATTTTCTGCATCATCGGTACGCCATTATGAACACCAATAACTCTGCTCCCATCTGTGATGATATCAACAGCACCCGACACTGCAACAATCAAACCATATGCTTCTGCCAAAGATTTTGCAGCTTCAATGGCATCCATTGACTCATGGAAGCTATCTACACCCTTCACATGGTTCCCAAATATGAAAAATCGAAAATGAGAAGCCAAAATAAGAATCTCGCATTCAAATTACAAACCCTAATATAAAAATCAACTTATGAAACAATTGATCATAGCTGTCAAGGTTCTAGGCACAGCTCAGGCGCCAAGGGGGCCAGGCGTGCGCCTGAAGTACGCTAGGCGCAAAACAAATTTGGATAAAAAATATTTTCTTGAAAAGTGAAGTTAAATACAATAACATTACCAGAAAAAGAAGAGAATTGTAAGATGTACATGTAAATGTAAAATTTTCATACTGCATCAGGAATATCTAGTCTTGAATTAATCTAACCATGATAGGAATTGAATTAGGAATATCTAACCTTAAATTATTACTGAAACTATTAAAAATAGATGAATAACACTTTTTAAAGTTAAAATAGTACCCTGAAAAAAAGTGTCCCCAAGGCGCACACCAAAAGGGGCGTCTAGGAACAGGGTGCGAGCCCGAGCCTTAGGTATGGCGAGGTGTAGGACCCCGCGCCCTGCATAAGGCCCGCGGAGGCATGCCTTTAACAAATCTGAAATGATTACTGTACCTTAGAGCTGCTCAGAGAAGCTTTAGATAGGGCGATAATTTCGGAGCCATTACCCCTAATAACTGTGGGCTTCATAGCCAGAAGCTCCAAGCAAGCATTCAAGCGGAAACTAGAAGCGCCTGAGGCAACAGGATCAAGAACCCAAGGCTTACGGAATTTAGTGGCCACCTCAGCGGCAGCCTTCATGGCCGGAAGCCAGTTAGGGGAGAGAGTGCCGACATTAATGCAGAGGGCATTGGCATGAGGGGTAAAATCGGGAATTTCTTCAATGGAGTGAATCATTGAAGGGGATGCGCCGGCAGATAGAAGAGTATTGGCCATCAAATCCATTGAAACAAAGTTGGTGATGCACTGAATCAGAGGTGATTCATTCCGAAGCTTGGAGAGGGAAGTGAAGGCTGTTAGAGGCCACTGGGTGGTTTGACTACTGCTGTCTGCTTCAAAATCCATTCTTCACTCTCAATCCTCTGTTGTTGACAATAAAATACAATCTTCAGGCAAAGTGTATATAATAACCGCAGCTAAATTTCAAGAACTATTAGAATTGTTAGATGTATATGAATGTAAAATTTACATATTGCATTAAGAATATCTAGCCTTGAATTAATCTAGCCTTGAATACTAGGAATGGAATTTGGAATATCCAGCGTAAAATTATTATTGAAACTCCTAAATTTAGATGAACAACACATATTAAAGTAAGTTAAACTCCTAAAAATATATGAACAACACATATTTATATTAGTATATACATTAAAATTCAATTGATTCAACAACTCAGCAATCCGTAGATTTAGATAATTCATGTGCAGATAAATTCTCTTCTCTAACCTAACAAAACGAAACATAATATGGAATACACCAACTAATAATGTAATACAAGGACACGTTAAAACTGGTGAGCAGAAACTTATCAACAATGAGCAACACAGCACAATTACTTTATAAAAAAGATCAGCATATAACGAACCATCACATGTACAACATTTAAGATACAATTCAAGCTCCTAGCAACTCTCCTAGATTTATCACAGACTGAAAGGTTGAAACCAAAAATCTCCTAGATTTTATACATGTATCATTGAACTCACATAAACCAACTTGTGCGTTCAAAAGTCAAATATGTTTTAACTGAACTCACATAAGATTCATCTCAATATGTTTTAAAAACAGCACATATTGAAAAAAAATTACCTGTTTCCGTTAGAAATGTGATTCAAAAGTGAATCAAATAGAAACCAATGAAATTGAAAGACATTTCAAGGTTTACGAAAACAACTATCAAAAACCACTGCCTACAAGGCTTTAATTCAAACAAACAGTTTAACAAATAACAGCTCTCTAAACTGATAATAGAACTAGCTAACACAACATGCAATTCATACAGAAATTTAAGACAAAATCAGCAGAGTTCCAAATGTATAGAAAGGGAAACTCAAATCGGCGAATCACACAAAATCACCAGAATTTGTTCCAACTGAAAATGGAACAAGAAAGCCAAATAATCAAATAGAAATCTCCATATACTCGATGTTTATCGAGAAATAAAGAGATGGGGACTTTACCGTCAAGAGCAAATCGAGCAGTAGCACTCGATCAATAGCCGGTTTTTGCTCAAGTCAGCTCTTCAGTACAAGCAACCGCTACAACCCACCTCCTTTTCGGGAAATTATTCACAGTTCCAGAAACTATTTTACGCTCTTATCAGTGTTATTTAGCCCTCATTTATCGTTTTTACTCTATTTATTAAACCCTTTGTTACCCTAAATTCACTTAAGCTCGTTACTCCCATACATAATAAAAAAAATACATATTAATTGATTGATTAATTGCCCCCTTAATTTCTATAATATATGACCTTTCAATCCCCTTTCATGTGCCTATAAATTAAGGTATTTTATTTTTTTATTGTATGAATAATAAATATGAGTTTATATATTATTTTCTTTCTCTTCATATATTCTCTAAGGGGGCGTTTGGTTCACATCAGGAAAATGTAAGGAAATCAAGAAAGGGAAACGTAAGGAAAGGAATGTAATTCCCTTTGATTGGCTTATTTATTTGGTATAGTCAAGAAAAAGAATGAAATTGTTCCTAATTTCATTTATTATTTTTTATATCAAAAAAATCAATTACTTAACTATAGTATAATAACAATAATTATGTATAAGCTTAATTAATTAATTATAATAAATAAAAATATAATTTATTAATTATTATTATCAAATAAATATTATTTAATAATATTAATAATAATAATAATAATAATATATTCTTCTTATTATTAAATAAATATTATTATTTAATAATAATACTATATATATTTTATAACAATAATAACTATTTTTATATTAACATTAGTTATATAGAATAATAATACATTTATTATTATTATTAATTATAATATACAATAATACAATAATATTATAATAATATTTATTATTATTATTTTATATATTTATAATGATAATAATAATAATAATAATAATAATGATAATAATGATAATAAGAAGATTATAGTATTGGAGAAAGACAAAGAAAGAGAATGCTAATACTTAGTGGAATGAGAGGAATACAAAGACCTTGAAAGGGGTAATCCTATTAACGAAAATGGGTAGTAAATTTGATTCTCTTGTCCAAACAAACAACAACAAAGGTAATAAGATATTTTGATTCCATTTCCCTTTCCTAAAACCCCTCAACCAAATGCCCCCTAATTGTGTACTTTACTATTATTCATATTATTTCTACTCATATTATTTACTACACGTTATCAGCACGAATTGCTCTTTTGATCAATATCAATAAAATTATCATTTAGTTGATGTGATGAAAAACATGTATGGTGATGAATAGCACGAAGACAACAACAATTTGATCGAGGAAATTTTACTCTGTTTGAAATTTTACTATTATTGTTGATTTTACTATTATTATTTATTCATAATAATTTTATTAATTTTTTTTAATTCTTTTGTTGATAGATTTTGAAGGAATATAATATCAATATATTATATATAGAGTAAAAGACAGTTAAGTACCTTTTTCAATAATAAAATTAAAGATGCTGACCTTAGAAGAAATCAAGGTTTATGGGGGAGTTAGCATTCACTTTGAGTAAAATAAAGATGCTGAACAAAGACGTATCAAGCATGAGTATAAGATAACTCTGATTTAGATATATTATGGATTTAATTCTCGCTCAGTTAATTGCCATTGATCAAAATGGGGGAGATTATTGAACCAAGGACGGGTTTGTACTGACTCAGTGGATGACTCAGTAGTGCTTAAGTTTTGATCATAACAATTAAGTTTAGTTTGAGTTAATTAAATCAATAATGATGTTAAAATAAATAGTCTATTGTTTTATGTGGGTTATTAAATTCAAGGGTAGAATTTTATGTCTCTGCTGACCTAGCTATTAGTTTAACTCTGATTTATTCTGGGCTAAGTATGTACTTTAGTCGCTGACTAAATACTATCCACTCAGCGCTTGATATTCAGGTTTTGTTTCAGCTGTTCTTATTGATTTATCATTTCGTTGAGTTACTTTATGTCTATCAAAGGTACTGATTTTTCCGTTTAGGGAAATATAGAATCTTTGCCTTCAGTGTTGCTTTTTACAGAACATTAATGAGACAAAAGACAAAAAGAATTAATGCATTGACAAGACTCCGGTTTATGAAGAAAAGGACAAAGTCTTCCAGATTCAAGCTGCAAAAAGTCATTTGCCAATTTGGGAAATTCTGCAGATCAACAGCATAGTATTGCGCTCTCTGCAAAATGTCCGATTACCAAAAGGAATGGGAAGACGACACTTAGGAAGTTAATGCGAGTTCTCTCTAACAGAAGACTGGCATCAAACGACAAAGGATTCAAATTGAAGCTCGAATTTCAATCTAACGGATTGATTTCTATCTCACAACGGTGTGATTCTATCTCTGAACGAATTGATTTAAAGAAGCAACGGGTGGATAGATGAGCTGTCAATTTCAGAAGATGCTAAGGTAAGTTCAACGGCTACTTTCTTAATCCCACTATAAAAGGAGCAAGAAGGCAAGCATTAAAACTTAGTGATTACACCTGAATTTCTAAGAAGCAAAACTCTACCAATTTACAAGCTTTAAAGAAGTTCAAACGAGAAAGCAACCACTCAGCAAAGAATCTGCTTTGAACAAGAGAGAATAGATTAGATCATTTGAATTGTAATATCAGATCATTTGTAACTGGATCAACGTTTCTATAAGTTAATTCCAGCTCTTGTTTAGAAATAGTTGAGTTGCTAGTAGAAGAGGGTAGTCTACTCAGCGTGTGAGCGATTACAGTTTGGAGGGTACTTTCTGTAATTGGGGAAATTTTTGAAAGGCTTCTCCGCCTTGGGTAAAGGAGTTGAGATTAGTGAATTAAAACCAAGACACTCTCTTAGGACTGAATGTAAGCACAGGTTGCCGAACCAGTATAAAATCTCTGTGTTCTTTACTTTGTAGTTTTTCCTGATTTCACTCAGCCAGCTGACCTACTCAGCGGAGCTCATATAATCGCGAAAAAGTTTACTAAGTTAATTGAGCGAGTCATTCACCCCCCCCATTCTGACTCATTGAGTGTATGCATAGGGACCAATAATCTCTTTTAGTGAAAGTCAGGCATCCAACTTTATAGGACTACAGAGATTAAGAAAAATACTTTTGGAAAAGTAGGGTCATGTGAGTTTCCTAGGAATCATCAATTTCTCAGAGATGTTAGTTGGTTTTGAGAATTTTCATACTAGCATTCTTCTTGTCTTGAGAGTAATGATCTTCTGGGCTTGTCTGCTCCTTAGCTGTGGTAGATGGCTTCTGAGATAAGATGCTTATTTTTATGGCACGCTTGATTTTGAAGATACCTTGGTGTTTCTTAGAATCAGCTTCATGTGCTTACTTATTCTTCTTCTGGCATGATAGACTCTGAGAAGAAAAATTATTTCTCTATTGAGCGAGTCTCGTTCACAGTCTTCTAAGATTCTCTTCTTCTGACAGTTTTCTTTGATCATTTAGATTGTCCTTTGCGTCATTGCTTCAAGAGTCAAGGTATTTGATGATCTTAAACTCTGAAGTTTTATTTAAGCTTTTTGCTTTGTGAGTGCTAAGTTCTTTTACATCCTGAGGCTGACAAGTCTTGTAAGCTTGAGTCTTCACAGTCTTCTGATGTTGTCCTTCTGACATAGAGATATTCCTTTGTCATTTAGAGTAATGGCTTATTTGCTCTTTCTTCTAAAGTCATGGATTGGTTCTGAGATTTGTATGACTCTAAAGGATAGTTTAGCTTTTATTGATATGATGAATGCCTTTTTATGTTTCTTATTCCAAGAGCACTTCTGAGCTTCTTTGTCCTTTTATCTTTATGCATCTTCTGAGCGCAATTTTTATCTTTTTGTTATCTTCAAAAACTCATATTTTGAGTGATCTAGCCTTTGAGATAAGAGCTAGGGCAAACAACTACCATTCAGTTCAGTTCAATTCAACACCGTTCAATTCAGTTCAGTACAATAATTTATAAATTGAAAAGAACATGGCCTTAAAATGTTTTCCACTATAACAGATAAAGACATACCTTTTCGTTTTTTTTATTGTGAACAAAAGAAGAGAAACTGATCTATCTTTGTCTGAGATCATAAATATAATTATATGTTGGATCGTGACCACTCCACACAAAACGATGTACCGCCTTTGATCGATTATGTTTATCTACTACCCATTTCCCATGACTGGTCCACACAAAACGAGTGTGATTAATTAGTTTATCTCGATAGAAAGTTAAACATGCAATCCAATAAAAAAGACTTACGTAATAGTTGGATAGCTTAGATCGATTATGTTTATCAATTTTTTTGGAAAACCTTCCTTTATTTCCTATATGAGACAAAACGAAATTTAATTCAAATCATTCGTTGTCTTTAAAAATAGAATATACACTTCTTTGTCCATGAAAAACATATATGAATCCATTTTTAAGTTGGATGTCACTCTAAACTTTCAAAAGTTTTAACTAATCCCTTGAACTTAGTAAAAGCGCTCAAGTTTGCCCCTTCAATCCTACATGTCAGTTTCTGATTAGTTTGACTTTTCAAAGATGTCACTTTTCTAATTTTTATTTCTTCAATCAAAAGTTGACACATAGCAATGAGGGGGTAAACTGATGCATTTTTTCAAATTCAAAAAGCTAACTGAAATTTTTGAAAATTAGAGTGGCATCTCACTTTTCAACGGGAAATGATATATTTAGCCAATTTTTTTGTTGAAGGATGTTTAGTTTCAATTTATCGGTTGATATCTTTAATTATTCCCTTAAAATACGACATTATTTCCTTGTTCAAAATTTAAAAGAAAATTCCCTCCCCTTTTTTCATGTGGTGCTATCGGGATTTAGATTATCTAAAATTAGAAGCCGATAAAGTTGTATATTTCATTTAATTTTAATTATCTATTAAATTTTAATAGTTGAGATTTAATTATAATGCGAACCCCGTAAATAATTAAACTAGATCTCAACCATTAAAATTCAATAGATAGTTGAGATTAAGGCCATGTTCTTTTAGACTGTAATTTTCTGAACTGAACTAAACTAAATTTATTTTAGTGTAAATTTATAACTACGCATAGCTGAACTAAACTGAACTGAATTAAACTAAACTGAGTTGAATTGAATTATAATCCAAAAAAATAGTGCCTAAATCAAATATACAACTTTATCAATTATTAACTTTAGAGAATCCAAATCCGGTGTAATCCTATTACGTTATTTGATTGGTAATTACAATAAAAATCTCATCTACTAGAATAAACTCTATGCTAACAAAAAGCGAATAATTAGAGGGAAATAATACAACATCGAAATATATGATTTCTGATGGTGTGAGATTGATTCCAAAATGGATATTGTGTGATCACAAATACAAATATTATATTAGCATGTGCATGTGATTTGGGCAATAATCTAGGGATTATTACATTTATTAAATGATGATTATAGGAATGAATTGGAAGGAAATCCTTACTTTTAAAACTAATAAAGTTTTAACCGCTAGATTAGGTATAGTAGGGACAAGGATTTTCTACAGTTGGAATTCAATTGCAGAATATATTTTATGCAATCCTGGCTATTGATTTCAAAATCAATGGCTAGAATTATTTTAGACATTTGTTACAAAAAATTTTATCTATAAATTTTGAGCCATTGATCATGCAATCAATGGCCAGGATTGCATAAAATGTACTCTGCAGCTGGTACTCAAGTGCAGAAAATCCTTGTCCGGTTTAGTAGCCTCAGCTTCCTCCTAAAATAATTCGAGCAAAAATAAAACGAACCTGCTCCTAAAATAACTAATAAAGTTTCTAATCAATTGAAATTTGAATACGAAAAACAAATTAAATTAAAAAAGAACGGCATAATTGTAGGCATGAAAAACAAGAAGTATAAAAACTGTGGATCAGAGAGCGAAGAAAAACGTATTCTAGTTGTAAACATCCACTCAAAGTTGCCAAAATGCTTTAAATTTTGTTACAAATCACCACAGTACCCCACACTATCCAACAATGTGAATTCGTTGAATTCAGATTTTTAAAAGTTAAATTAGAGGTAAAATTGAAATTGAAGGGTTTAAATTGAAAATAATATGTTTGTAGGGTTCATAATGTACTATATCTCAACCATTTAAGTTTGTAACCGATGTTCTATGTCTCGGGTCTATGGTCGCCGTCGACTGTGACCCTTGTGGCAGCCGCGTCCTAGTCTGGCTGTCACAGATGTTGTATATTTCATCAAATACCAATGGGATCTTCGACAACCTCGATAGCCTCCGTCGTTACCGACTCTACCTCCGGCAACTACTATTACAGTATCTTGAAGTAATTGCCGATGGAATCTCTTACTTTTAGACTAGAGTTGGAAAATGTGATATACCTTAAAAACATGTTCAATTATTAAATCATTAAAAAAATTACTCTTCTATCATAATTCAAATACACGTCGTTAAAACGTATAAATGTAGCTTAATTGACAATGTATGCTAAGTAAGAGGAGATTCAAGTACAAATGTAACTAAATATAATTACCGAAAGGGGTGATTATGGCTAAATTCTAAATAAGATTATTTGGAGAAAGAAACCTGTCGTTTATACAAATAAACTCCGCTAAGCCGTAAAGGCGTTTACTTCAAGTGTTGTATATTTCTCAGTTGCACAAATCGTTGCAACTTGTCAATGTCTTTCTTATTTGAATTACAACAAAGGTAAAACTAAAATCAAATGGAGATGAGTTCTTTGACTTATATTTTCACTTAAATGACATGTTTGCAAATTATTAAAATCAAAATACCTTTATTGGTATTTGAACTTTGGACTAAATTGTGAATTTCGTTCCACGCTTAAGCAATTAAGAAAATTTAACTGTGTAGTCCAGTTTTACTTTGCCATACGTCCAAAAATTTACTTAATTGCCTTAACCCTTTAAACTTCTAAAACTTACCAATTTTCTATTTTTAATTAAAGAAATTAAAATATTTGTTTATTTATATAAACCGATTTTCTATATCCAGTTAATTCCTTTTAATTTACAAAAATCTTTGTTTATTTCTATTATTCATATTTTGTTAATTTATCTTTTTTTCCATATCTGTTTATTAATGAATTTTTCATATCTATTTTATTTTTTTCTAATATAACAATACCTCTATTTATTTCTGTAATAAATTTTCATATATTGGAACTTATTTTCAGAAGACAAGTTTCCGGAAGATGGTTTTTAAAATAATAAGAAACCAAATTCTCGGAAGACATTTCATCAAAAGGAAGACACCAAAAGACCGACTTTGAAGAAGACTTTCTCAAAAAGAAAAATATCTAAGTATTTCAGAAGATAGAAAATTTAGATATTTATGCAATTGGCATGAAGTCAACTAGCTAAAAATAGACTCTTACATTTGTGATCCAAGAAGACAGGCTACTTGACATACACAAAGAGGGATAAGACACATTCGAAAATTGAGTTGACAACTTTGGGACAAAAAAAGGAAGACACCAAAAGACCGACTCTGAAGAAGACTTTCTTAAAAAGAAAAATATCTAAGTACTTCAGAAGATAGAAAATTTAGATATTTATGCAATTGGCATGAAGTCAACTAGCTAAAAATAGACTCTTACATTTGTGATCCAAAAAGACAGGCTACTTGACATACACAAAGAGGGATAAGACACATTCGAAAATTGAGTTGACAACTTGGTGACAAGGAATATTTTCATCTATTTGACACCTAACGTGCACCAACCTATAAGGTACTAAAAAGTGCAAGAAAGGTTTGAAAAATTGTAGAATTTGTAGAAGTTGGTAGAGTTGACCTCCGTTGATCAACGTAAGGAAAAATTTAAGGAAAAAGGTGGTTGTCATACAACGATTGAGATTTGAACTCAGAATCAAGTCACAACGGAAACAATTTCAAGTCAGCCTATATAAAGACTTCTATCACCACTGAAAGAAAATACCGAAGCTTTCATACTGCTCTTAAGCTAACACAAAATCCATACTTGTTTGTAATTCTTGAAAGCTAGAACAATGGATCTCACATTTGTTGTAAAAGTGATTTTTAAACATTGTTTAAGATTAAAACCCTTCTTTATTTTGCAATTCCTTGGAACTTGGTAGGGTTAGTGCCAAGGTTTTAGTGTTTAATACAAGAACAGAGTACTCTTAAAGTTGGGAATTAGACAACAAGAGGATATTTCCTCTGTGTTGTAAGAATTTCAATTGTGAAGGTTTCTCCACTTTGGAAGGAGATATACACTAGTGGATTAAAATTTGGAGGAAGGTACTCTAGATATGCAGAAGGCTAAACCAATATAAAATTCTTGTGCTTGATTCTCTTTCTCTCAAACTCTCTATTGTTTAATTGGTTTAAATCATATTTCAGTATCTTATTAATTTGTTATGTTTGATATTTATTCACTATTCAAGAGCAGAGACTTTCCCATCAATCCTTAAAAATGAGTCAATCACCCCCCTTATTCTTATCACTCTAAATTTGATTAATGAATATTCCATGTATGTTCATATATTTCTACAAAATTATTTATTTTACTTATATTTTGCTAATTTCCCTATTTTTCCATGTATTTTTATGAATTTTCCATATTGGTATAATTCTTCTATATATAAAAAATTTCCATTTTTTTGTTATTAATATATTGGTAATTTCTCTCTTTTCCATATCTATTTGTTAAATGATATTTCCATATTAATTTAATTCTTCCCAACCTTAATAATATTTGTATTTAATTGTTAGAACATTAAAAGGGCAATAATTCTCAAATTTCTTTATATTTATTTATAAAAAATAAAAATATATATATTTTCATACGCCACCAGCCCAATAAAGCAGCCAAGCAGTGGCATTGCCAGTTTCCCGACCAGCCACGCCACTTGCTAGCTGTTTTCCGGGCGGCCACACCATTGGTCGTCCGGTTTTTCCGATTGGCCAGTCAGTGACGTGGCCCATTTTCTTGACCAACCACGTTATAAAAAAAAAAATTCCCTTCAAATATAAGGCAATTTCGTCTCTTTTCTGGGTGACGGGAAATAAAACCATAAGATGCTTATTAACACCCAAATTAAGTAATTATACTTGCCTCAGATCCTCTAAATTTGGTGCCTCGTACATTAATATTTATCTATTTGGAGTTTAACCTGTCCAATACATTATAAATTTAAAACTAATAAACGTTGAGGTAGAATTTTATAACAGTTTTTTTTTAATTTCTAATTTTTTACATGGCTTTTAGTGAATATAATATCTTAATTTACTAAGATTTAATAACTCATATACCAAATATGTAAATATTGGATATTTCATGTACTCCCTCCATCTTTTTAAAATAGGCATTCTAGCCACTTTTTAAAATATTTTTTTACTTGTAATTCTCAAATATCTAGGCACTTTTTGAATTATTTTTTCAATTATACGCTCATTTGTCTCATTATCATTAATTGTAATGGAGTGAAAAACTAAATATATTTGGTATATTTTTCTGTCTTAATTAAGTGATTCCTTAAAAAGTGTTAAATGTGTTAGAAGATAAGTAAAAAAAAGATGAAAGGAGTACTAAATAGGTAATTTCAATATGATAGCAAAATGACATTTGAATTATAAAACGCGACACAAAAAAATCTTTAAGTCGTGAAAAGTGCAGAAAAAATACACAATAAATGAAAAGTACAGATTACTTGAAAATAAGTTGAATGTTATGGTGACTTTAATTTTTTTTTCAAAGTAAAGGTTACTTCGTGTTATATCACCATTGGATCAGTGATGTGAAAGTAAATAATAAAAAAAGGGAGCCCCAATAGAATAACCCCGGAGATAAATCGATAAATAATTAGAAGAAAAGAAGGGAAATAGGGAAAACTCAGGAAAAAACAGAGACGAAAAAGAAAAAAGTCGACGAAACAACCAAAAGGAATCAATAGATTGTAGAAACAAAGAAAATGCAGGCAAAATGAGAATAAGGGAAAAAAAAAGAGAAGAAATTGGTTTTTGTTATTTGTGTTTTGATCAACATTTCAATAGCTAGAAAAAGCATGTCTACCGGCGGTTACAAGCTCCAAACAACTGTAGACGGTAGAAAAATATAGTATATCCTTGACCTGAAATGGTATGTTGGCAGATAGTAATAATGATAGCCAACACTTTTCCATATCTGTAATGTAAAGAAGACGAAAGTTGCGGTTAAGACTTTAAGACCACATTGTTTACCACGCCTCATTTACAGGGTTTTTATACAGGGCGCCGCGTCATGCATTTTCCTTCCATTCAACCCAAAACCATGTCTTTTTCTTCACCGGAAATCATTCTAACAAGCTCCCCAAACGGCCTCATTACCGCCCATGACACAATCTCCGGGACCACCATAGCTCGGTTTTCCGGTAGCCGGTCCCCCCGCCATGGCCTAGCCATCCTCGGAAACTCCTATATTGCCGCCTCTCATATCTCTCCGACCACAGCTTCCGCCTCTATCCACCTCTACAACTGGTGGTCTTCATCCGCTTTGCACCATTTGCCCGTCCCTGAACCGGTGGCCCCTCTCGCTCCAACACCCGATGGCTCGTTTTTATTCGCCGGTGGCCTTTCAGGACATGTTTATACCCTATCTATCATCTCAGGCAACATTGTTAGATCACTCCAAGTTCATACGAAACCCGTGTCTTGTCTAGTAATTTCGGCCGATTCCTCGCTCCTTATTTCGGGTGGGGATGATGGGGTTATAGTTACAATGCCGATCTATTCGCTAATTGAAGAACCAAGCCACGTAGTTTTGGAAAAAAATGGGTTTTTAGCACATGACGGTCCTGTGGTAGAAATTAGTTCTTGTATTGGATCATGTTGTCCTATTATAGCTTCTTGCTCAATAGACTGTGTTTGTAAGTTGTGGAGTCTTTTAGACGGGAGGATTTTGAATATAGTGGAATTCCCATGTCCGATATCCGGGATTTTATTCGGAAAAACTGAAGACGTGTTTTACGGTGGAGGGTCAGATGGGGTAATTTACAAGGGATGGTTTGGGAAGGAATTGGAAGTATGGAATAAAAGGCATGGAGGACCGGTGGTCTCGGTGACTTTGATCAATGAGGGGAAGAATTTGGTATCGGCCGCAGAAGACGGGAGCGTGTTTATGTGGGAAATTGAGAGAGGTGAAGTGATTAGGGTTCTTGGCGATACTATGGAAGGAATTAGTCATATTCAAGTGGCAAAAGGGATTAGTGATGGAAATTTAGGAAATGGGGTTGAAATTAGAGATGGTGGAAGTGTGGGGCTATCGGTGAAATCGAGACCTGTAAAAGTTGCGGTGGAAATTGAAAATGTTTTGACTGCAGCAGGAAAAGATCGGAGAAAAGCGATTGAAATGCTTGAATCAGCAATTGGAGTGTACGAAAGCCTTATGAAGCTTATTCTAAAAGAGGCCAAGAATCAGAGTAATGAAAATAAGTAATCTAAAATGTTAAAGAACAGAGCATACAGCTTTGCATTTATATAGCTAAGCTTTGATGCAAGCAAGTGTATTAGTGTATTTCTCTTATCCTTGCAATAGAATTTCAAATAACAATTTGGAAATCCAAAACTCGAAAATCCTTAATTTCTACAGATAACTAACATATCAGATAGGGAACTTTCGCGTTTTGCAGAATCATTAACATAATTGAATGAAATATTAACACAAGTCACCTGTAATCAAGGGAAAATCTTGGTTTACAATCAGTATGTTTTGCCCTCTGTGCCATACTTTGCTCATCAATTTCGACAGCGTCGTTTATTTACATATGGCCGCTATGGAGTATAAATTGCGGCATCAGAACTGCTAAAATGCTTCCCTAAGTTTCTCACCTCAACCTGTAAATCTGAAACATATATTCACTACTACCCTTCTGGATTCTGCAAAAAAGGGAAAAGAATCATACAATATATGATCATGGACCTCAAATTTATCAAACTTCTAGTAATAATAAAGAATGCTTAAAACAACAATGTTCAAAGAAATTAACCGATACCCATGATCTATAATTTCACTTCAACTAAACCAAACAGCGAATCCAAACTGTTAATTTTTCGTAAAGAAGATTCAATAGATGATTTACCAAAAACACAACCTTTTAGAATTTATCGCAAACTGCTGTAATGAAAAGCTTCATTCTTTCCCTATCATCGTAGATTTTGACCTTTGGAAATCAATTCCAAACAGATCCTAATTAATTAGTATTAAGAGTCAAAATCATTTGACCAAGACCAAATATGTTGTTCTATGGAACGTTTGTGAGTAGAGCTTTTCAGGATAACAGCTAGAAAAACAATCCGAAACAAGCCATTAGGGGTATAGTTATCAAAATCGTACGATTCGCGATATGAATCGTACGATTCGATTCACCTCTAAATAGATTTGAATCTATAGGGTGAATTGAAATCAATCATGAATCGGTGGTGAATCATCCGATTTGGTGGTGAATCGGCCGATTCCACCGATCATGAACACAACTGGAGGAAAAAAAAGAACAGATGAGATTGAAGAAAAGTAGTATGTTCCTAAAGGCTATATGAGGTTCAGACCTATGTAGCCACTAGAATTTTCTGTTGAAACGACAACTTTTTTGTTCAAAAGATCTGAATACTTGATTTTTTCAGCAATGGAGAATACTGAATTTTGAAGAAGAGTAGAAGACTATCCCTACCCGTTACCCGTACACTTTATGTTTTTCTTTTCTTATTTTATTTTTATTAATGAATTGCACTGTTTTCAAATTCTTTATTGAAACTAATAACAATAAAAAATTTAATCCACCTACATGAATCGAATTTGAACGGTTTTTCAAGTGCTTTAATATTCTTGAACAACTCGATTTTATTTATTTTTTTAATTTATATTGTTAAACATTTATGCCAATATGAATTTGGTAGAATATAATAACACCTATAATGCTGAAATATATATATATATATATATAAACTACATTTGTGGAATATTAAATGTGAGTTTTATAAATGTTATTTTATTAGTTTAGTTATGTTAGGTTTAATTTAAAAAAAAATTTTGAACATGCAAATATTTCATTTCTATATTTTTATGAAGTTGAACCGAATCTTATGATTCGATTCACGATTCATAAAATCTGGATTTTGATCCTCGATTCGAATCCCCGATTTGACAACTATGGGTAGTAATCCTACAGCTAGGCTGCTCACTGGCCTATTGGGAAACATATATAGCGGCCAAGTACCCTTTGCCAAACCGATAGGATTCTTTCCCCCAAATGGGGTAGCAATTACTAATGCCAATGGTGCCATTCCAACAGTTAATGGTATCAATGGTATTCCCCTAGGAACTAGCTTGGCTGGTACAACTTTTGCAGGAAACCTAAATCTGCTCAAACCCAGCTGGGGCTTGATGGTTTTGGCACAATCACAGTCATTGATGACGTTTTGACTACTAGCCCTGAGCTTGGTTCACAACAGCTGGGAAAAGCTCAGGGAGTTTATGTGGCTAGTTCTGCAGATGGAAGCACACAAATGATGGCATTTACGGCATCTTTTGAAGGGGGAGAGTTCGGGGATAGCCTCAATTTGTATGATGTGTACAAGATTGGAAGTGCAGTGTCACAACTGTCGGTGACTGGTGGAACAGGCAAGTACAAGAATGCTGTTGGGGTTGCTGAACTAAGAGGACTTGGACGGTGCAGAAATGTTGCATAGGATTGTAGTTCAACTAAATTATTAAGAACTTGAAAGTGATTGAAGTTTGGGGTTTCTCTTTGTTCATGAATTTGTTAAAGCAATATATGTATGATTGAAAAAAAGATATGAGAAAAGAATGATGTTGCTTGACAAGAATATGAATTCAAGTGAGAAATGCTATTCTTGATTTACAAAATGAAGGTCTAATACATCGAGACCCCCTATAGTTGTCCCTAAACGCCCATTTCCCCCTAAACTTTTGTCAGGTATTAAGAGTAGTCATTAGTATGTTAACAATTCTGATATTGTATAAGGGTATTTTAGTCTTTTACTAGGACAAGTTGTTAGGAAGGTAGTTATAGACATTAGTATAAATTCCTACGCAATGTATTGAATGAGTAATCAATGAATGAATAATAATCAAAACACTTTCCCTCTCTACTTCCTCTGTTCTTCTCCCTAACACTTCTCTCTCTTCTCTCTTCTCTACTCTCTTCTCTCAATTCTATTCACCATTTAAGTTCGTCAGGCCAAGAACCTGACAATTGGTATCAGAGCTCCGATCCTCGGACCGAAAAGAATGGCAGCAACCAAGAAAATCGAAATACTGGAAAATCAGATGGAATTTTTGACAGTTTCAATCAACGAAAGTAACGAGAAAATTCAGGAAATATTACAAGCTTGGGAAACGCGAATGAAAGCTCAAGAGAACCGGCTTGCTGTGTTCGAGAAGAGCCAGAATGAAGCGATTCAAAAGCTTAATAACACCATGATTACGATCGTTCAAGAACTCAGGTTATTGAATCAGAAGAGTAATCGCGAACCAAATCCCAGCTTAGGCGCATCCAAACAGCCATTGATTGCAGAGAAGGGTAACGGTGAAAAAGAAAAAGAGACTGATGGTGCCTTACAACCAGATGCACACAAGGTGTTCAATAGAAAGCCAAAGAAGCCTTTGGATGATTCTGCTACTGAAACGAAGGCTTCAGAAATGGATGTTAGCGAAAAGAATGACCTAGCATCGGGAAAATCAGTGCAGAGATCAGAAAAGATCAATATCCAAGTTCTAAAGTCCAAGGAATTTCCAGGAGCTTCGGCTACTCCAACAGTTGCACAACAATTGTTTGATAAAATGCCTGAGAAAGAACTGAAGAAAGAACACCCATCTAGCAATGCTTTTTTAGGCATTATTCAATCTGATTCCAGGTTTAAAAACGAGTCACATTTGGTGGTTTTCAAGCAGCCCGAACTAAAAGAAGCGCTTGAAGGAATGAAGTGTACTACCACTACTCAATCTGAATTTCGAAATAAGGTGAAAGCTGATGGTGATCAACCTTTGTATCCATTTGACAGAGGGAAGACAAACACAAGTTCGAAGAATCTCTTCCTAATTGAGCAGGGCATGTTTCCGTTTGACAAAGGAAAAAAATAAAAAATAAAAGAAGGCTTTGGACCTGAATCCACTGCTGAAAAGGGAAAGCTAAGCCCACAGATTCTTGTTTGAATCATAGTGGAGTGCATCAGCTTATTTCAAAACTTGATTGGCTAAAGATCCAGCACAAGGCAGTCCATTGCCCTTGGGAGAAGACCATAGACAAGTCAGATCTATCCACCAAGTCTAATGAAGAGGATTGCTACGGTTTAGGGTTGTTATTAGCTTTACTTTTGCAATTTCATGTCTAGTAGTTCATTTTTTCATTCTTGGGGTCAAGAATGATTTGAAGGGGAGGGTATTGTCAGGTATTGAGAGTAGTCATTAGTATGTTAACAATTCCGATATTGTATAAGGGTATTTTAGTCTTTTACTAGGACAAGATATTAGGAAGGTAGTTATAGACATTAGTATAAATACCTATGCAATGTGTTGAATGAGTAATCAATGAATGAATAATTATCAAAACACTTTCCCTCTCTACTTCCTCTGTTCTTCTCCCTAACACCTCTCTCTCTCTTCTCGACTCTCTCTATTTCTGTCAATTCTATTCACAATTTCAGTTCGTCAGGCCAAGAACCTGACAACTTTCAAAAGTTCCACGTAACCCCTGAACTTGTTTAAAGCGCGCTTCTTAACCCCCTTGAATGCCACGTGTGAGCATCGGGTTGAAACAAGAAAACCAGGAAAATGACGTCTCTAAAAAGCAAAACCAATCAAAAGATGACACATGGCTTTCAAGGGCAAACTGGTGAATTTTTTCAAGTTGAAGGGGGTAATTGGAACTTTTGAAAGCTTCGGGATAATTGGGCATTTAGGGACAATTATAGGGGGTTTTCGATGTATTAAGCCTAAAAATAACAAACTACTAATTATTTGGCATACCACTAGCATAGGATCGGTTGTTACAGGCTGGTAATTTTCGAGCGAGAGAGAACAACAGCTGGATCGAGGCCATAAAGGAAATCAATCAAATGCATCCTCAGAGAAGCTGGTCCTTTGGCCCTGTCCATTCCCAATTCACCAGCAATACCAAATATAGACAAGGCTGAAACAGTAGCTTCAAAAGCATGTAATGGATCAACGGCAACAAATGCCGCAATTAGAGCAGTAACTGCACATCCAGTTGCCGTGATTTTCTGCATCATCGGTACGCCATTATGAACACCAATAACTCTGCTCCCATCTGTGATGATATCAACAGCACCCGACACTGCAACAATCAAACCATATGCTTCTGCCAAAGATTTTGCAGCTTCAATGGCATCCATTGACTCATGGAAGCTATCTACACCCTTCACATGGTTCCCAAATATGAAAAATCGAAAATGAGAAGCCAAAATAAGAATCTCGCATTCAAATTACAAACCCTAATATAAAAATCAACTTATGAAACAATTGATCATAGCTGTCAAGGTTCTAGGCACAGCTCAGGCGCCAAGGAGGCCAGGCGTGCGCCTGAAGTACGCTAGGCGCAAAACAAATTTGGATAAAAAATATTTTCTTGAAAAGTGAAGTTAAATACAATAACATTACCAGAAAAAGAAGAGAATTGTAAGATGTACATGTAAATGTAAAATTTTCATACTGCATCAGGAATATCTAGTCTTGAATTAATCTAACCATGATAGGAATTGAATTAGGAATATCTAACCTTAAATTATTACTGAAACTATTAAAAATAGATGAATAACACTTTTTAAAGTTAAAATAGTACCCTGAAAAAAAGTGTCCCCAAGGCGCACACCAAAAGGGGCGTCTAGGAACAGGGTGCGAGCCCGAGCCTTAGGTATGGCGAGGTGTAGGACCCCGCGCCCTGCATAAGGCCCGCGGAGGCATGCCTTTAACAAATCTGAAATGATTACTGTACCTTAGAGCTGCTCAGAGAAGCTTTAGATAGGGCGATAATTTCGGAGCCATTACCCCTAATAACTGTGGGCTTCATAGCCAGAAGCTCCAAGCAAGCATTCAAGCGGAAACTAGAAGCGCCTGAGGCAACAGGATCAAGAACCCAAGGCTTACGGAATTTAGTGGCCACCTCAGCGGCAGCCTTCATGGCCGGAAGCCAGTTAGGGGAGAGAGTGCCGACATTAATGCAGAGGGCATTGGCATGAGGGGTAAAATCGGGAATTTCTTCAATGGAGTGAATCATTGAAGGGGATGCGCCGGCGGATAGAAGAGTATTGGCCATCAAATCCATTGAAACAAAGTTGGTGATGCACTGAATCAGAGGTGATTCATTCCGAAGCTTGGAGAGGGAAGTGAAGGCTGTTAGAGGCCACTGGGTGGTTTGACTACTGCTGTCTGCTTCAAAATCCATTCTTCACTCTCAATCCTCTGTTGTTGACAATAAAATACAATCTTCAGGCAAAGTGTATATAATAACCGCAGCTAAATTTCAAGAACTATTAGAATTGTTAGATGTATATGAATGTAAAATTTACATATTGCATTAAGAATATCTAGCCTTGAATTAATCTAGCCTTGAATACTAGGAATGGAATTTGGAATATCCAGCGTAAAATTATTATTGAAACTCCTAAATTTAGATGAACAACACATATTAAAGTAAGTTAAACTCCTAAAAATATATGAACAACACATATTTATATTAGTATATACATTAAAATTCAATTGATTCAACAACTCAGCAATCCGTAGATTTAGATAATTCATGTGCAGATAAATTCTCTTCTCTAACCTAACAAAACGAAACATAATATGGAATACACCAACTAATAATGTAATACAAGGACACGTTAAAACTGGTGAGCAGAAACTTATCAACAATGAGCAACACAGCACAATTACTTTATAAAAAAGATCAGCATATAACGAACCATCACATGTACAACATTTAAGATACAATTCAAGCTCCTAGCAACTCTCCTAGATTTATCACAGACTGAAAGGTTGAAACCAAAAATCTCCTAGATTTTATACATGTATCATTGAACTCACATAAACCAACTTGTGCGTTCAAAAGTCAAATATGTTTTAACTGAACTCACATAAGATTCATCTCAATATGTTTTAAAAACAGCACATATTGAAAAAAAATTACCTGTTTCCGTTAGAAATGTGATTCAAAAGTGAATCAAATAGAAACCAATGAAATTGAAAGACATTTCAAGGTTTACGAAAACAACTATCAAAAACCACTGCCTACAAGGCTTTAATTCAAACAAACAGTTTAACAAATAACAGCTCTCTAAACTGATAATAGAACTAGCTAACACAACATGCAATTCATACAGAAATTTAAGACAAAATCAGCAGAGTTCCAAATGTATAGAAAGGGAAACTCAAATCGGCGAATCACACAAAATCACCAGAATTTGTTCCAACTGAAAATGGAACAAGAAAGCCAAATAATCAAATAGAAATCTCCATATACTCGATGTTTATCGAGAAATAAAGAGATGGGGACTTTACCGTCAAGAGCAAATCGAGCAGTAGCACTCGATCAATAGCCGGTTTTTGCTCAAGTCAGCTCTTCAGTACAAGCAACCGCTACAACCCACCTCCTTTTCGGGAAATTATTCACAGTTCCAGAAACTATTTTACGCTCTTATCAGTGTTATTTAGCCCTCATTTATCGTTTTTACTCTATTTATTAAACCCTTTGTTACCCTAAATTCACTTAAGCTCGTTACTCCCATACATAATAAAAAAAATACATATTAATTGATTGATTAATTGCCCCCTTAATTTCTATAATATATGACCTTTCAATCCCTATAAATTAAGGTATTTTATTTTTTTATTGTATGAATAATGAATATGAGTTTATATATTATTTTCTTTCTCTTCATATATTCTCTAAGGGGGCGTTTGGTTCACATCAGGAAAATGTAAGGAAATCAAGAAAGGGAAACGTAAGGAAAGGAATGTAATTCCCTTTGATTGGCTTATGTATTTGGTATAGTCAAGAAAAAGAATGAAATTGTTCCTAATTTCATTTATTATTTTTTATATCAAAAAAATCAATTACTTAACTATAGTATAATAACAATAATTATGTATAAGCTTAATTAATTAATTATAATAAATAAAAATATAATTTATTAATTATTATTATCAAATAAATATTATTTAATAATATTAATAATAATAATAATAATAATAATAATAATAATAATATATTCTTCTTATTATTAAATAAATATTATTATTTAATAATAATACTATATATATTTTATAACAATAATAACTATTTTTATATTAATATTAGTTATATAGAATAATAATACATTTATTATTATTATTAATTATAATATACAATAATACAATAATATTATAATAATATTTATTATTATTATTTTATATATTTATAATGATAATAATAATAATAATAATAATAATAATAATAATAATAATAATAATAATAATAATGATAATAATGATAATAAGAAGATTATAGTATTGGAGAAAGACAAAGAAAGAGAATGCTAATACTTAGTGGAATGAGAGGAATACAAAGACCTTGAAAGGGGTAATCCTATTAACGAAAATGGGTAGTAAATTTGATTCTTTTGTCCAAACAAACAACAACAAAGGTAATAAGATATTTTGATTCCATTTCCCTTTCCTAAAACCCCTCAACCAAATGCCCCCTAATTGTGTACTTTACTATTATTCATATTATTTCTACTCATATTATTTACTACACGTTATCAGCACGAATTGCTCTTTTGATCAATATCAATAAAATTATCATTTAGTTGATGTGATGAAAAACATGTATGGTGATGAGTAGCACGAAGACAACAACAATTTGATCGAGGAAATTTTACTCTGTTTGAAATTTTACTATTATTGTTGATTTTACTATTATTATTTATTCATAATAATTTTATTAATTTTTTTTAATTCTTTTGTTGATAGATTTTGAAGGAATATAATATCAATATATTATATATAGAGTAAAAGACAGTTAAGTACCTTTTTCAATATAGAAAATATCTTCAGAAAATGCAACGGAAAGAATATGATCGAGAACTACGTATTACTAGTCAGGTAACGAACTACATCCTATGAGAGAACGTTACACGAACCACAAACTAAAGCAAAACAAAGACAAACAGAAAATAAGAGAGAGAGGAAGAGCCGTTTGTCACGCACTTAGCCGATTTACCGCTAATGGTACGTATGGCCTTAGCTCGATTCTCGCCCTCGAGAGAACTAAGTCAGCCAACCCGATCACAACTTCGCTAGCGATATGAAAGGAACACAAGAGACACAAGCTGAAGAAGTATAGAAAGTGTTATTAACACAAAGGAAAGCTTTAAAGTGTTCCAAGAGATCTTTTGAGCTTAGAACTCAGGATGTACAAAATGAGGGAGGAGTGGAGTACTTATAGCCTAAGCCACCTCCTCAACCAATGGTCTAGATTGATTCTCTAGAAACTTCTTTAATCCTAGGGCTAATATCCATCCTTCTAGGACTTTCCTACATTAAAATATACAAAATATCTAGCCTAGGTCGGCTAGAACCTTCCAGCAACATATTTCAGACTTGTTGCAACCCTTCTGAACATTCTGGATCTTTGGCAACACTTTTTGAAGTTTCTGCAACTATTCTGAAACTTTCTGGCTACCTTCTAGAATCTTCTGGCAACACTTCTGCGTATTCTAGCCCTTTTCAAGCACTTATTTATGTCTTTTAAGGCTATGTCCATGGTTATTTTGCATGGGCATTCTTCCTTTGCCACGGACTTTGCCTCGTTTACCTTTCGGGGACTGACATTCTCCCCCACCAGAGTCCTTGACGCCCTCGTCAAGCTTCTCGTTCTTGTAGGCCTCAATCTTCTCCTTGAACTGCCACAAGTCCGCTTCCTTCTCCCATGATGCCTCACTATCTAGCAAACCTCTCCACTTGACTAGGAATTTAGTATGTGCAGGAATGCCTCGTTGTCGAACGAGTCTATCTGCTATAATCTCCGTTACCTCCCGGTCATACGAGGTTATCATGACGGGTGGTGATCTTTTTGACGTGCCACGCTCAGGTTCTTCGCTATCTCTATGGTAAGGTTTGAGAAAACTTACATGGAAGACATTATGCACCTTCAACTGAGGCGACAACTCCACTTGGTAGGACACTTTGCCAACTTTTGCAATAATTGGAAAGGGTCCCTCATACTTGCGCACCAAACCCTTATGCACTTGGAGATACGCCTTGAATTGCGCTGCGGGCAGCTTCACCATTACTAGATCGCCTACATGAAACTCTAGTGGCCTTCGCTTTTTGTCAGCCCACTTCTTCATTCTTTTAGACGCCTTTTCCAAGTATACGCGAGCCACATCAAGTTGTTCATGCCATCCTTTAGCCCATTTATATGCGGCAGGACTTGTCCCCGTGTAGCCTACCATATTGGTGTGTGGGGTTAGCGGCTGTTGCCCCATCACTATCTCAAAAGGACTTTGATTGGTGGCTTCGCTCCGTTGTAGGTTGTACGAAAATTGGGCAACATCCAGCAACTTGGCCCAATCCTTCTGGTTGGCACTAACAAAGTGCCGAAGATACAGTTCTAGCAAGGCGTTGACACGCTCCGTTTGTCCGTCAGTTTGGGGATGGAAGGACGTTGACAAGTGAAGTTCAGACCCCATGATCTTGAACATTTCCCTCCGAAACTTCCCAGTGAACCGTGGATCTCGATCACTGATGATGCTCTTTGGAAGGCCCCAATATTTTACCACATGCTTGAAGAACAAGCGTGCGGCTTCCTCAGTCGTGCAATCTCGCGGGGCAGCAATAAAGGTTCCATACTTAGAAAATTTATCGACCACTACCATGACGGAACCACACCCTTCGGACGTCAGTAAGGCGGAGATAAAATCCATTGTAACACATTCCCATGGCCTCTCCGGTGTGGATAGGGGTTCTAGCAAACCCGCTGGTTGCCTTTGCTCAATCTTGTCTTGTTGGTATACCAGGCAAGTCTTTACATATCCCTCGATCTCATCCTCCATCCTCGGCCAATAGTATGATCTCTCAACCAATGCCATTGTCCGCTGAATACCCGGATGTCCTGCCCACACCAAATCATGGCATTCCTTAATTATCTCATTCCTTAAGTTCCCCCATCGAGGCACGAATAAGCGGTTGCCGATGGTGTATAGGCATCCATCCTGCTCCCAAAACCGCCGTGTCTTTCCTTCCTTAGTCAAAGCAACGAGATTCTTAGCAAAGTCATCCTTTACCATCCCTTCCTTCACTCGCTCAAGCATATTGCTTTCCACCATGCTCACCGAAGCCAACTCTGCTTTGCGACTTAGCGCATCAGCCACAACATTAGCCTTGCCAAGCATGTACTCCATCACATAATCAAATTCGGCAAGAAAATCTTGCCACCGAGCTTGCTTGGGAGTTAACTTCCTCTGATTCTAGAAGTAACTTGTAGCCACGTTGTCGGTCTTGATCACGAACCGACTCCCAAGCAGGTAATGCCTCCATACCTGCAAGCAATGGATGATCGCCGTCATCTCCTTGTCATGCACCGGATATTGCCTCTCCATGTCATTCAACTTGCGGCTTTCGTAAGCGATGGGGTGATTCTCCTGCATAAGCACACCCCCTATCGCAAAATCTGACGCATCAGTATGAACTTCGAATGGCTTTTCATAATTCGGCAGCTCCAACACCGGGTCACTCATCACGGCTTGCTTTAGATCATCGAAAGCTTCTTGGTAAGTGTCATCCCATTTCCACGGGTTATTCTTCTTTAGAAGATTCGTCAATGGTGTTGCTCGTCGAGAATAACTCTGGATGAATCTTCGATAATAATTCACCAAGCCAAGAAAAGATCGCAAACCCGAGACATTTGTCGGTGGCTCCCAATCTACAATAGCCCACACCTTAGCATCATCCATACTGATTTTCCCCTCATAAATCCTATGTCCCAAGAACATCACCTCCCGTTGCACAAAAGAGCACTTCTCCGTTTTGACATAGAGCTCGTTTTGCTGCAATACTTGGAAAACCTGTCTTAAGTGCCGAATGTGCTCCTCAAGGGTCTCACTATAGACAACGATGTCGTCTAGATACACCACCACGAATTTATCCAGGAACGGGTAGAATATTTTGTTCATCAAAGTGCAGAATGTTGGTGGCGCATTTGTCAATCCAAACGGCATGACTAGGAATTCAAATGAGCCATACCTCATCACGCACGTTGTCTTTTCCTCATCCCCTGCTGCTATCTGCACTTGCCAATATCCCGACCGCAAGTCCAACTTTGAAAACCACCAAGCCTTGCCCAAACAATCGAACAAGTCATCCACTAGTGGAATCGGATACTTGTTCTTGATAGTCACCCTGTTGAGAGCCCTATAGTCAATGCACATATGCAAACTGCCATCATGCTTCTTTTGGAACAAGACAGGAGCTCCGTATGGTGCTTTGGATGGTTGAATGAACCCCGCCTCCAGCAGCTCCTTCAATTGCTTGCGTAGCTCTTCTAATTCAGGAGGAGCCATGCGATACGGCACCATGGCTGGAGGTTTTGTTCCAGGCTCCAAATCGATTGCATGATCCACTTCCCTTCTTGGAGGAAGTTTTTTTGGCAACTCAGACGGCATAACATTCTTAAATTCCTCAAGCAGACCATCGACTTGCGAAGGTACTTCAAGAGAGTCAAAGTTGTTACCTTCTTCTTTATACGCAACCAGGAACATCTCCTCACCCCTCTTGACTCCTTTTGCCACTTGCATCGCGGACAACATACTAGCACCAACAGCTACATGATCTATCGTAACTCGATGGTCACTCTCGCCACATCGAAAGTTAGCATACCCATCCGTAGTAAGGGTGAAAGGCAAAACCCTCTCAATAAAATCGAGACCCAAGACCATCTTGTGGTCCTTTATCGACACAACATTCAAATCCAACTTCCCAACCCATGTACCAATCTTGATGGGAGCATTGCGAATAATTCCCATCATGGGCTGGTAAGGCTGATCAACCGTCTTGATCCACCTAATCTCCTTGGTTATCGGCAAACCCAACGTCACAACTTCATCACTTGCTATAAGATTTTGATTCACCCCCGAATCCAACAAACACTTGATGCCTTTCCCGTTAACTTCGACATCAACATATAGCAAGTTCTTACCCGGTTGAAGCTTACACTTTGCCGTGGCCATGGCACCCTTGCCACTGGATCTCGCATCCATCTTGCCCTTTACCGTATTCAGCACGAGTACCGTCCCCAAGTGCACTTGTTTTCCTTGTTGCGCAGTCTCCTATTGAGCTGAAATTATTGCATTCAGCTTACTCCGATTTTGGCACTCCCTGGCCCAGTGAGCTCCTCCCCAAAGGAAGCAATCTGTTCTCCCCTTTGAGTGCCACCTCGAGGGCTCACCTTATTTATCCTTCCCCCTGAAGGATCTCGCAGGCTTGTGTGACTTGTCTCCCCCACCTTTGCCAAAACCTCCCTTCTTTGGCTTATCTTTCTTTGCCGAGAAGCTAGTGTTGTACTCGGTGAGAGATTCTGTCGTAGCTATCACAGTGGCAAGGTCTTGGATAGCCCTTCTCTTGAGCTCTTGCTTGGCCTAGCGTTGTAAGCCATCAAGGAAGTAAAACAAACGATCGCCATCGGACATATGGGGAATTTTCAGCATTAGCAACGAGAAATCTCGAATGTAATCTTTCAACGCACCTGTTTGCTTCAGTCCTCGTAGCTTCCGCATTGCCACATCTCTCGCATTCTCCAGGTAGAATTGCCTCTTCAACTCTGCCTTGAATGCTTCCCAAGTGCCAATCTAGACCAACCCCCTCTCTCGCTCCGCATAGCTCCTTCTCCACCATAAGGCAACATCACCCTCGAGATAGAGAGTCGAGGTGTTGATCTTGACATCATCAACAGTAATGTTAGTGGCCTCCAAGTATCTCTCCACATGCCAAAGGAAGTTATCGATTTCCTTGGCATCCCATTTTCCCGCAAACTTCGGTGGATCCGGGACTTTCACACGGGAGACACTAGTACTAGCGCCGTTGGCAATGGCTATTTCAGCCACAGCTAACCTGTTTCTTAGAGACTGCATCTCGGCATCCACCCTCTGCCGATATTCCTTCATCGATCGATTCATGGCATCGATGAGGTCGTACGCTCCTTGCAACCGTTCCTCCAATGCACTGATCTGCTCATCCTTATACTCTGGATCGCTGTCCCATACGCCAAGAGTGTCAAGGGCATCCCCCATGGCTAGTTCCATCTTGGCTACCCGAGCATTGAAAGCTTCCACAATTTCTGTAGAGACACCACCCTCCTCTCGCGGAGTCTTCTTAGATTTCCTCCGGGCCTTCTTCGACTGGTTGCGGGCTTTCAGACGCCTACGCTCCTCTTGTTGTTCGGTCATGTTGCTAGACTTAACATTGTTCGTCATAGCTACGAATTCCCCTTATTCTTAACCCACTCTGATACCATGTGTCACGCACTTAGCCGATTTACCGCTAATGGTACGTGTGGCCTTAAACTAAGTCAGCCAACCCGATCACAACTTCGCTAGCGATATGAAAGGAACACAAGAGACACAAGCTGAAGAAGTATAGAAAGTGTTATTAACACAAAGGAAAGCTTTAAAGTGTTACAAGAGAGCTTTTGAGCTTAGAACTCAGGATGTACAAAATGAGGGAGGAGTGGAGTATTTATAGCCTAAGCCACCTCCTCAACCAATGGTCTAGATTGATTCTCTAGAAACTCCTTTGATCCTAGGGCAAATATCCATCCTTCTAGGACTTTCCTACATTAAAATATACAAAATATCTAGCCTAGGTCGGCTAGAACCTTCCAGCAACATATTCCAGACTTGTTGCAACCCTTCTGAACACTTCTGGATCTTTGGCAACACTTTTTGGAGTTTCTGCAACTATTCAGGAACTTTCTGGCTACCTTCTAGAATCTTCTGGCAACACTTCTGCGTGTTCCAGCCCTTTCCAAGCACTTATGTCTTTTAAGGCTATGTGTAACGAGGCTGGACTTCTCCCTCGCCGGCACTTAACAAGCTTGCTAGGGAAGTTGCTAAGTAAGCCTTTTAGAGCGTGTTGCGCAGCGGAAATTGAAATGACCTTTGAGGTGTGTTTGAAGAGTTGGGAGTGCACTTGTGTTGGCAAGAGGTGTGAGAGAAGAGTTTGGGAATGTAATATGTATTATACTTTGAAGGGCAAAGTACAAGTACACAAGTGAGTGATGCTAGCTCTAAGCATTCAAGCATTCAAGCATACTTAGAAAATGAGGGAGGTTAGGTATTTATAGGCATCCCACCTCCTCAACATGTGGTTACAATTTATTTGGAATATTCTAAGCATATTCTAGTAAATTATTGCCTAAAATATCCAGCTAGGTCGGTTGGAAGCTTCCTTGCATGATTTAGGAGCATTTGAGATGATTCTAGTCTGTCCAGCTCTTTTGGCGACGCTTTCTGGAACTTCCGTTGCCTTTCTGGGTCTGCAGCAACACTTTCCGGAGTTCTGGCGACTCTTCTGGAAGCTTCTGACAGAATTTGCAAGGAAACTGGGCCCTTGCACTGCGCTGGGCAGAATGGGCTTGCCATTTGCGGGCTTTTTGCGGGCTGGGCGGTCTCCAGGCCTATTTTCTCGCCATATTTGGCCCAATCTCGCATTTTTATGCCATCTCTTCATATTTTCTCGCATGAAACTCGTGTCAAAGCATGTCGAACATCCCGCGGACCTTGTTGTGCGTTTTTCTCCTCGAAAGCACGCGTCTTTGGCCGATGTTGCATGCATGGCTTGATTAATTTGGCATGGCATGGCATGCCTTGTTTTGTAAAAATTCCAATGCGCATATGCCATCGCGCATGGGCAGCGATGTATTGCGGGGCAAGAATGGCGCCTCGTAACATTCTCCCCCACCCGATTTCGCGGCGTCCTCGTCGCGTGTGGAGTTTGGCCATTTTTGTTGCGATGCTTCTTGGCGTGTCGCCTTGGGTGAGCATCATTCTTAACCTCATGATGTCTGGTGAGATGCAAGCTAGAGACAGTAGGCATTTGTGGAGCCTTCTGTTCTAGTGGTATGTGATGTACCTTCTCGCCATCATTTAGTAATAGCAAGTTACGATTAGTAACGATAAGAGTTGATACCTGTGTGAAGAAGTCTAGACCCAAGATCACTTTGTTGGTGTCGATGGGCAAGACAGTGAAGTTTTGCTTTCCACTCCACGGACCGATTTGCATGGGTACTTTCCTTGCTTTCCCCATGATAGGCTGTTCCACGGTGTTTACTGGCTTGGCAGAACCACCGCTTGGTTTGACATTGAGACCAAGTCGTTTGGCTTCTTCAACATCGATGAAGTTGTGTATAGCGCCTGTGTCGATTAGTGCGCTGGTGTGTTTGCCATTGATGATGACGTCGGCATACAGCAGTCCTTCCTCTTCATGTTTGGATTCTTTCGGAGGAGGCAATTGTTCTAAGGCATTTATAAGTTGGATGGAGCTCATGTGTCGAACTGGCTCCGCTGTTTCGGTTGTCTTGTCATTGTCTTCGACGGTCATTGAGTTTAATGTCTTCTTGTTTGGGCAGTCCCTCGTCCAATGGGCACCACCACAAATGAAACAAGGACTTGGAGGGGGTTTGGATTTGCGTACCTTCGATGGGTCTTTATCCTTTCCTCCAAATGTTTTGGATGTGTCGCTCTCTTTGCGATGTTGGCGTTCCTCTCCATCGTTACGCTCGAACATTGATGACTTATCCCTCTTTAGATGTGAGGAATATTCTACCATGTTTTCAACAATTGCAATGGCTTCATCAAGGGTTTGTGGTTTTCCCCTATTGACTTCAGCCCTTGCATAATCTTTCAACCCATCCTCAAAGCGAATTAGTATTTCGTAGTCGGACATACCTTCTACTTCGAGCAATACTCAGCAATGCTACCCGTTTGTCGCAAACGCCAAATCTTTCTCAAGGCTTCTTTGTTCGCATTAGTTGGGCAGAATTTCTTTCGCAATTCTTCTTTAAATTGCGCCCATGTGTTTATGCCTTGCCGTCCCTTCTCGGCATCGAGACATCTACGCCTATACCATTGTTGAGCGGTGTCACGAAGGAAGGATTGGGCAGTAGCGATCCTTACCTCATCACTAGTGATGGCAAGACCACGTAAGTATTGCTCCAAGCTGAAGAGAAAGTTCTCGACAGTGGCAGCGTTACGGCATCCGTTGAAGTTGTCGGGCTTTTGCAGCAATTTTATGGCAATCGGGGGAGCGCTATTAATGCTTCCGCTTCCTGAGCTTCCGCCACATTGGTGTTGACTAATCTGCCGTCGAAGATCTTGATTTTCAATGGTCAAGGTTTCGACCTTGGCCTCCAATTCATCGATCTTTTGTAGCACGAATGTGCGAAGGTCTTCGAAGAGGTCTTTCGAAGCTCTCTTAATTGCATCATCTTCAAGAACCAAGCCGTCGATTTGATCTGAGAGGTCTCCCACATTAGCTTTCACGTCAGCCATGTGAGTTTCGAGTGTGATTATGCGCGACTCCAATGCATCGCCGATGTTGGGTGCTTTGGATTTGTCACGCTTTGCTGATTTTCGAGAGCGCTCGATGTCGCGTCCGCGAGCTTGCTCTTCCTCGAGTTCAAGGGCAGATTGATTCTCTACCTCGTTGGCCATTTGTGCGAGACTCGTCTTCATAAACACTAGGTCAGGAACGTTCGCTCTGATACCACCTGTAACGAGGCTGGACTTCTCCCTCGCCGGCACTTAACAAGCTTGCTAGGGAAGTTGCTAAGTAAGCCTTTTAGAGCGTGTTGCGCAGCGGAAATTGAAATGACCTTTGAGGTGTGTTTGAAGAGTTGGGAGTGCACTTGTGTTGGCAAGAGGTGTGAGAGAAGAGTTTGGGAATGTAATATGTATTATACTTTGAAGGGCAAAGTACAAGTACACAAGTGAGTGATGCTAGCTCTAAGCATTCAAGCATTCAAGCATACTTAGAAAATGAGGGAGGTTAGGTATTTATAGGCATCCCACCTCCTCAACATGTGGTTACAATTTATTTGGAATATTCTAAGCATATTCTAGTAAATTATTGCCTAAAATATCCAGCTAGGTCGGTTGGAAGCTTCCTTGCATGATTTAGGAGCATTTGAGATGATTCTAGTCTGTCCAGCTCTTTTGGCGACGCTTTCTGGAACTTTCGTTGCCTTTCTGGGTCTGCAGCAACACTTTCCGGAGTTCTGGCGACTCTTCTGGAAGCTTCTGACAGAATTTGCAAGGAAACTGGGCCCTTGCACTGCGCTGGGCAGAATGGGCTTGCCATTTGCGGGCTTTTTGCGGGCTGGGCGGTCTCCAGGCCTATTTTCTCGCCATATTTGGCCCAATCTCGCATTTTTATGCCATCTCTTCATATTTTCTAGCATGAAACTCGTGTCAAAGCATGTCGAACATCCCGCGGACCTTGTTGTGCGTTTTTCTCCTCGAAAGCACGCGTCTTTGGCCGATGTTGCATGCATGGCTTGATTAATTTGGCATGGCATGGCATGCCTTGTTTTGTAAAAATTCCAATGCGCATATGCCATCGCGCATGGGCAGCGATGTATTGCGGGGCAAGAATGGCGCCTCGTAACATATGTCCATGGTTATTTTGCATGGGCATTCTTCCTTTGCCACGGACTTTGCCTCGTTTACCTTTCGGGGACTGACCCGTTGCTCTTCTCTACTCTTCATTCTAATGTATGCACATATTATATATGTGCATACTAGTGGGCATCCAATAACTAATTAATTGTTTCGGGCAGGCAATTGTTGACATCCAACAACCACAATTAATTGGTTGTTGGAAGCCCACTGTAATTGTTAATTTTATTTTTATTATATTATATTTTAAACCCCTTAACTTTTATTCGGTTAACATATACTGATACATATAGTCCACTTTAGATTACACCGATACAAATACGGATGTAATGGGTCTAAAGCTAACAACGAAATGAATCACACCTATACTGGTACGGGCGGATCGGGTCTAAAATCCAACATCTCCCACTCGCATGTAATAGAACAGATCTATCAACTTTTGTCTCTTTTATACTTGCAAATAGTTCGTGCGACCAGCATACCTCAAGAGCTTTAATGCTATACACTCATTGGAGATATATAGCGACTCGATGAAAAAAATACTGAAGTATTGTATGCCTTATCCTAGATTCCACATCACATACACTGTAATCCTTTGATCTCTACAGTTTTCTATCATCACAGCTACACACACATGCATAACTATGCGGGTTGTGAAGTATAAAAACTCAAGAGGTGAACACGTGGTAATCTTCCCCCTATACTGTATTCCTTCCATCATAATCTAACTCGCTTGTCCAGTCGGGCTCATCCAAGGTCGAATCAAACTTGACCTTCTCAAAGTCTCCTTCTAAAATAGCTACATTAGACTATACTTTCAAAATAAGTTAGGGTCCTAAGGATAGCAAGCTAACAAAATCATAGTTTTGTTGTGTGAGTCTCACACTAGGAAAGGTTGAGATCATTACTTTTCCATCTCATGGTCGTAAAGCACACATGGTATGAAACCATGTGTTATGGTGTTCTTTCCTTTCCATTTGAAAGAAGTGCATGTCCACTAACACCATACAAAAGCATCAGTTAGATGTGCCAAAACATCTAACTTTAGTTCGCTTACTTTATGAACTACTTTTGGCTACAAAGACAGAATAGGAGCATGTTACTTATAACAAGTCTATTTGTAGATTACATATAATCTCTTACATGCTTATGCAAATATGTGATTCTTGCACTTTTATGAAAACGTTTTTCATATTTCAAGCAAGACGGCTTCCATTATTGAACAAACTCTCATTTGTTCAAAAATAGCCTGATCCTTCACATCTGTTATCTAATAACAGAACAAGGGTAAACGCTCGTGTGAGTGAGCTTTTTCTGTCTTACAAGCATCTAAAATAACAACAAATATTAATAATATTCGCACTCGTGTATTGCAAAATTCAAAATCTATTGAATCATATGTTCTTAAACATATGAACTAGATCAGGTAGATCTAGCATATTTAACATAAACATCTTTCATGTTGAACCCTCTACGTGCTATATATAAAAATGATACTTAATCTTCATATGCTTTAACTTGATATGGAACCTCAATTCCGTAGCAAAAACTATATTAGATTGACTAATATTTTCCTTTTTGATTGAGCGTTTGTAAAATTGATATAAAGATGGTTCATTAACCTTTTGAATTAATTAGCTTCTTACGCTAAATAAGAGTATGACATACACTCTACTTAATAATGGATAGGGCGACATAATTTTATTTCTTATTACTTCATAATATGACACTATTATCAATTAACAAGATAAAACTAAAATATGGATCTTATTTTATCCATGTATCTAACCCAATCGCCATTTGTGAATCCTTTTAATTGTATATTATTGCAAATTGATAACACAGAAAATAGCCTACAACGCCTTTAAGGTACCTTAGTATCCTTTACACAGTTTTTAATGCGCTTTTCTTGGAATTGACTGATATATGCTTATAATGGCAACTGCATTACAAATATCAGATTGTATACACACTATAGTGTATATATGAGGCTTCACAAAACTCTCACATAAGGAAAATTAATCATTCGTTCATTTTCTCGTTTGTGTTATGGGACGCATGCAAGTGTTAGGTCCACTTTGACCTTTATCCATCTGGTTATACATATAGGCTTAAGATTGCTTATATTGAAAACTCAAGAACATTGTCGGTTGATGTCTCTTAAGACATGGTTAGCAACTTCATGGAGTAATCTCTTGGAATCTTAATTCTAAGAGTATAAGCAATTTCACTTAGAACTATCATTTCAAAATTTGATATTAATCAAGCTTTGATCTAATTCATACATTCCATGTCATTTCCAGCTATGAGAACGTCATTGACATGCAATGACATACTAATAAATCTATTCGATCTTATTATTAAATAGAATATTTCTTGATCTTGCAAGACTATTTGAGGCAATAAATTGATCATTCCAATGTACAAACCTTTTGTTTGTGCCTTAATTGCAAATCTACAGGTCTTTCCTTGTAGATTTATTTATCTTCTCACAATAGAGAAAAAATAGTCTTAACATCCACTTGATGTAGTTCTAGATCTTGACTTGTTATAATAGCATGGATCGTCTAATGGATTGTGTATAGTACTTTTATAGTTAGTCAAACTTAATATCCATTGATATTGTCATCAACCTAATGCTTGAGAACCCACTTGTTCTTCATAGCCTTTCTTCCCTATGACTAACCAACGAGTTCATAAACTTCGTTGGATTTCATGGAAGCTATTGTTTTCTCCATAGTTTTAATCCATTATTCTTGTGTGGGAATGAGAGAGTCTCTTTCTCTCATCATCATTTTATGAACTAAACAATTGAAGCAAAATAGTCATGTCATCAATCCATCAATCGATGATATTCAACTATTTTTCTGCAGTTCCAAATTTTGATAAATATCTCATACATTTTTCAAAATTCTATATGCTCTCACTTGAACCATGTTCCATACTCCCACTGAAGTTTGTATCTATCTAGTTACCAAAGACATAGAAAATTAGTCAAGGCCTTGATCTCGATCATTCGTAATGTTTTGATGTTTTTGAACATATTCATGGACCTCAAAATTTCTCCCACTCGAATGGAGAGATACGTTCATCAATTTTAAGGAAAATGGTATACTAAATAATGGTTGAACTCATCTAACTTAGTGAACTTATTCTCTAAGAAGACACCAATACTTGATCTGAATTTTGTCACTTTGTGTTTCTCCCGTTGTGACATGTCCTTTTGACACGTTATGATACTTTAGAAAAAGATGCATTATTGCATCTTGAGTGTAGTAACTAATAGTGCTCTATGTATCATGGGTGAAAAATTTTGTAACCTCTCCTTGGTTATGGTTACAAAAATTAGGTTTTTGACATGTCCAAAACTCAGAAGTAGTGGAAGTGACAAATTCAGAAGGCACTTGGTTAAAACTTTATGTGGTTGTTAATAGGATATCTCCTCAGTAGGAGATATCTGTTACAACCACCATTGATTTAACCACACTGAGAAGAGTCATATTCTTCTCTTGACAACACCGTTGTGTTGAGTGAAAGAAATTGAATACTTGTGTTCAATTTCATTTTCATCACATAAAGCTTGAATTTTATCATAATAAAATATATCTGACCACGGTCAGTTCTCAAAGCTTTAATTTTAAACTTGATGATTCTCAACAAGGTTCATAAACCATTTGAAGCAGTACATAGCTCCAATCTTATGAGATATCAATTAATCAAGACTATACATTATACAACATATAATGAGAGTGATGAAATATAATAGGCCACATACTTTTTTGTTTGCCCTTACTTCCAATCAGATCACTAATGGATTAATTATAAAAGGAAATCATTTGTCTTTTGAATGATATTTACATATTTTCTTATAGATGACAAAAATAGATAATTCAAACTTATTTGAATTTACGATTATACATTCTTTGACTTATTCGACTCATTCAAATTAAGTCAACACAGTTTAATGTAATATGTCATTAACTTGTATTACTATTTCAATCACTTATAGAAGTAGACACAATTGAAAATATGTCTTTATTATTTCTTTTTGGATCAACATCCAAAGGAAAAAATTATTCAATCATTCAAATATGTCACAACACAACTTTGAACTGTTATTTTCAAAGTACAAGTTGAATCTTATATTCAACACAATTGTAAAAAAATGAGATTCCTTAAAATCTCGAAAGAAATAGGATATCATGTATAATCATTGTACATCTAACTTTATAGATATAACAATACATCAATTCCTGTGATTTCAACTTTAAAGTTGATTTCTACATAAATACTTTTATCTATATAGGATTACTTGAAAAAATATAAAGGATCCTCTGTCCCCATTACATGACATACTTAAGTCAACAATTCACAAATGAATTGTATTCTGTATGATATATTGAAAATACAAATTTACTCACACTTGAGTTAATTAGATATATCTTTGACATTAAATTCACAATCTTAATTAAAATTTAAAACATTTCACTTTTGAAATATGTATATATTTCTTTCATTTCAAATGTCATTAGGCTCATAAGCCACCTCTTTGCCTTTTTTATTAATAAAAACGTTTATGCTTTTATTCATGTTTATTGAAACTATTTCCAATAAATACATAAAATGTTTCGTTATTGACTTAATAATCAACATTAGACTCTTACCCTCCAACTTATTTGGGTGGATTTGATTATCAAAATACTAATATTTTGATATTATTTATGAGCATCTTATATGCTTTTATGATATTAGCAAAGAGTAAATAACATTATTAATTTTCCTTTTGTTAGCCCACATGAACCTCTGTCCAATTTATGCTAAACGTTTGTTCCCTCTTTGAACTTAGTCATAACTATGGTTCAATATTCTTCTCAACATGATAATTTAATGCTCTTTCTCACAGTTGTTCACTTGCAACTTGAGTCTCATTTATTTTATTAATTCAACCACAGTTGATATTAATTATACTTATATTGTATGAACTTATTCTTGCAATTTTCGTTCATAAGCACGATTTAATATGAATTTGATAATGCACGAATATTTAATATACAACCAATAAATTAGAGCAAAAATTTTCATTAGAATTCAATTCAAATTCAATTCGAAAAAGAAACCTTAAAGGCTCTAATCACCCTCTCTTTTCTAATGAAAAAGTTTGCTAAATTTATATATATGCATATTAAATATCAATATTCTTATAACTTATTACAAGAATAAAAATTCATCAGTACTATCACTTACGTATTTACAATATATTAAGCTCATATAATAAATTGTACAATGATAAATTTTATTAATAAATATGAACAAATATTTATTACATGGATTTTGAACTCATTCAAAATTTTCATATGGTACTTTTACTTTAAGTACCTACAATAAATTATACACATCTAATAAATTGACAAAAAATTAATAAATATTCTCAAATATTTATTTTTAAATTAATAGAGATTTCAATTTCATATATATATATATATATATATATATATATATATATATATATATATATATATATATATATATATTAGTACTTATACATATAATTTATTATACTCATATAATAAATCAAAAAAAAAATAATAAATATCCTCAAATATTTATTTTTAAGTAAGAACTTATTCTTAACTTTTTAACAGAGAAACTTATTCTCATGGTGTTATTAACTTAGCCACACTACGCCATAGATGGCCCGTTGCAACAAAAAAAAGCACATGGTTGCCATGAGTGGGTGGCAATTTTAATGAAAAAAATGACCTTTTGCAACGGACTTGCGAAATTGTCAAAAAAAGGTTGCAAAAAGTATAAAAGTCAAGAAAATCCGTTTCATGTGCAACGGTATTCATAAAACGGTTGCAAAAAAGCAAAATAAATAGTAACTTCACCGCGCAGGAAAACATTTTTAACTGGCGCCTTAAAGTTCCCCTTAAGAAGTAGACGGAAATTAGGAAAAAAAAGAAATTAAAAATTAAAACAATAATAATAAAACAATGGCATAAAATGAAAACTCTCTCTCTCAATTTCTCTCCTTAGGTTTCTGTATCAGACTCCAAAATCAAAAGCGGCTATTCATGCTTCCTATCTCCCTCTTCTTCTCTCCGACGACCTAAACCATAGGTCCCCCTCTCCTCCATCGCCTTTTAGATTATTCAGCCTCTACCCCCACCGTCGTCTCTCCATTCTCACTGCTCCGCCGTTGCCGCTCCATCTTCGCTTCTTTGTTGTAGTTGCTCTGTGTTGTCGTCACCCTCGATTGTTCAATGAGTAATCAATTTCACCATTTTACCCATTTTTCTTCTGAATCCGAGGCACCTATGCTTATTTCCCTTCAATTTTACCCAATTTCTCCCATCCCTAGCGACCTCTGATTGACTCAGATATGCAATCCTTATACCCCACTCTCGCCGGCGACTACGTCCCTCAGTTCCTCAATCCTCAACCTCAGCAAGTAATTACTCGAAAGTAATTTAGTCTTAACTTGTAAATATCGTTGTTTGGGCATTTTAAGTTCCATATATACTTGGATTCAGAACTGAGCAGTTTCGAGTCGTAATCGTAATTTAACGTAACACTCTATAGTCTTTGCCGGGATGATTGTCGTAATTGAATTATAGCAATGAGTTTTGAGACTTAATTGAATTAATGAACTGATTAATGAGACTGATTGTCTTGTATATAATATTGCTCTTGTTATAGATGCTCGACGCCAAAGGCTAGTGAATCGGATCAATGCCACAGTGGTGCTTCTTCGGCATTTGATGTTATAACAAAGGTATTTTTAGGAATGTCACTAGCATATCAATTCTCAATTTCCCTCTATGCCTTAGATGTTAATGTCAAAATTTATGCCAAACTTTGGTTTTCATAATAAATGCATTTCTCAGATATCCTCTATGCTTGTGGATCATGTGGGACAATAATGAATTGATTAATGTTTGGAGTTCAATACCATTTATGTGTTTTTCCCTATATGATTTTCATCATTCATACTTTTTGATATTAGAAAATGTCTCACAGATAAGTTGATTTGTGATATTTGGATGCACATAGTTGATATTCTGACATTTTTGGTGAATTTAAGGTCGCATAAGCAATGATGTTACGTGGTTACTTGAATTTTTCTTTAATAAAGTATTTATTTATCCAATTAATCATTGCATGTTATTATTATTATTATTATTATTATTATTATTATTATTATTATTATTATTATTATTATTATTATTATTATTATCATTTTGTTTCTATTAAGGGTGCACCTTTTGGTCTCACTAGTCACTAACAAGTAACTAGAATTCGTTATAGCTCCAAAATATATTCACATTGTAACATGTTGTCAAAATTATTGTAACTAACCAGACTAATATTGGACCTTCTTTTTTCACTACCAAAATTTCAAAATTATAAATCTAACTGGGATCTTACACTTATTCAATCAAGTCTTACACTTTGTAAGCAAAGATCTCTTCAAAGTCGGATCGAATGACAGCATCATGAAAAACATTGCAATGCTAGGCCCCACGTATGAAATTTGGTGCAATATCGGGCCTCATTGACCCAATAACTTAATATTGCAATTTCTTCATGCCATGACCATAATTAATCTCAACCAACACGCATATTGTTATTTTATACAGAACAAACATGTAAATTTGTTTATCTTTTTCTGTGTGGGCTTATTTTTTATGGAAGAACAGGAGACTCAAGCAAATGATGATGCCCTTGACTTTGGATCTGCCTTCCTCTTCTCTTGTGTATTTAGTATGTCTTTACTATGTGTTCTTTTTCATGATGTGATTAAGTCCGAGCATTATGCCTATGAATGATTAGATTGCTTAAATATACGTCCTTAACCATAAAGCTTCCATTTTCAGTGCAATTCTTTTGGTATAAGGGAACATTAGTTAATAAAGAAGTCCAGCTTCATGTTGGCTTTGACTCTTGTTAAACCTTCTCTTAAGTCCGGAGAAAGCCTTGTAAGAAGAGATGCATTTTTTTATAGTAGTGGCAATGTTATGTCTATTCAGTTTGTGTTGTTTATGACACTTACTCATTGTCTAGCCTATTAGTGCAACCTGGGTTTGCAACTTAAGATAAAAAAATATATAGTTAAGACAGGAAGAGTGAACCTCGTGTTGTATTTCTGAATTTTAATTTTTTGTTTCTTAGGCAGGATTTAAATGCTCATAGTACTTCTGTATAAGATGTTTATTATATTATATCTCTCACACGTTAGTTTCTGCGTTTGTGTACACACTGCTGAAAGTTTATTCGTATAAGGCATAATGGCCATGCTAATTTCATGCCCTTGAAAATGACAATCCTTTGTTACAGGAAAATTATAATGAAGCATTGTCTACTCGAGTTCCGTACATGGTGGACAAATTTGCCTCCCCTGACTTTTTGTATGGCCTTGTGAATGATAAATTTCTCTTTTAGAAGATTCTTGCATTCCTTTTTTCACTTGGTAGGGTTTCTTTCCTTCTTCCTTTGTTTTTATCCATATGTTTGACAACTTAGTATTGCTGCCCTGATACTTTTAGTTTAACTAGTTGAACTATTACATAGTACATCACAATAACTGTCTCTGTAAGCTCATTTCATCATAATTGCTTGCTTTTTTAGCTTTATTTTACATCGCTACTGAACATTTTGGACTCACGTTTTCTTTTAACTTTTCTTGTGCTAATTCAGGTTTCTCCATACAACAAAATGGTTGGTTCGAAGAATGTTCTGTCAAATAAAACTAAGGTATCGCAAGATTCGAGCACTATACAGCAGGTAACTGATGCATTGCTAGGCTTTTTATTATCTTCCCCGATGCTTAATAGATATGACTAGTTTAAGAGTAATAATATATGGTAAGTTGTTACACAACAGAATAGAAAATGGTCAGTCTTACTGATTAAAATTACTAGTAATTACATAATTTAAGTAACATGTGCTTTTTAATCTATTTGCTATCTATGTAGCATGGACACTTCAAAATCTAGCGTGTCCCCGTGTCGGACACGTATCGGACACCGACACTCTTCGAACACTCGTTGGACACGTGTCCGATACTCCAAATTTCAAACGGACACTCCACGTAGGATGGACACTCCTCGGACACTCCACGGACACACCTCGGACACTCCGCGGGCACACCTCGGACACTCCGCGGGCACACCTTGGACACTCCACATAGAAGTTAATGAATTTTTTTTGTGAAAATATGTGATAAAAATTGAAAAACTTAGTGGGGGTGGGTAATACGACATTTAAATGCAACAATGTGGGCAAGAAAAGTAAGGGTCATACACTAGAGTTAAAGCACATTTGTTGCACATAGCTGGTAAAGGTATTGGCATGTGCAATGAAGTCACAAGAAACTATTTTCGATTAGTTTTTTTGTTGTTTTGTAAGTGATCAAATGACTATGGATGATATGAATTTTATTATATATGAATATTTATGTTTGACAATTTATTTTAGTTGCCGTGTCCCAGCCGTGTCCAAATGCATATTATTTCCAAATTGTCGTGTCCACGTGTCCGTGTCCGTGTCGTGTTGGATACTCGGGGCGTGTCCGTGCAACCTAGTTTGCTATGTTACTACACTATAATATCTTAAGAGTTTTACTTGTATACTTTATGTGATGCGTGCCTTGCCTTGAGGCGCGCCTAAACTGCTCCTAGTGCCTTAACAACATTTGTTGGTCACTTCATTTATGTTTAAGTGCCTATAGAGCATTATCATACAAGTAGGATTTTAAAATTTTCTACATATATTGTTAATCTATTTGTGTTGAAGTTTAGGTTAATAAAAAGAGCTAAAGTCTATAATTGTTAGATACTTTAAATCTCTATTTTAAGTTTTTAACATTGCAATATAGGAGTCCATTGACTATGTTATTGGTAACCTTTTGCGATAACTAGTTCTTACTGGATTATTGCCTTGCTTTTGTTCCATTTTCTTTGGATTTTTTGTAGGAAACAACTCCAAAAGTGTGCAATGGCGTACAATAGTTGATGATATGACGATGCCTATTCTAGATAGATAGATTAGAATGTTTTAGTTTATATCTTGTACTTTTTTACTTTATCTTATTCTGAGTAAGATACAATTAATTATTATGTATTACGAATTATTTAAATTAGAAAGATTTGAATGTATATTGAATTTTATAGTATTATATTAATAATGTTGGTTTGATAGGAATTTATATTATATAAAATATGTGCTATTTAAAGAATTTGGAATAAAAAGGGTTGCAAAAAGACGAAAATAGGTTGCAATTGACTACAGTATTACGGTAAAATTGGTTGCAATAATTGATAAATTCGTTGCAAATGCTAAATAAGAATCTTAAAAAATGGTTGCAAATGTGGTAAATAGGTTGCCATAGGATATCTAAGCGTTGTCAAGAAAGCGTTGCAGTAATCGTTGCTATTTCGCCATTAACGGAAGTTCACATTGACGGTGTTGGACCCTATGGCAACTGCGTGAATTGGTTACCTTTGGGTCCAAAAAGCATTGCAATAGGTGATTTGTGCATCGGTTTTCAAGTGGTTGCAAAAATCGTTGTAATAGGCACTTTAGGCAACGGCCAAAAAACCAACTAATTTTTTTTCGAAAAAACGTTGCGAAAACCCCTATTGCAACCTTTTGACCCCTTTTTGCAAGCTTTTTTTGTTGTTGCAACAGGCCATCTATGGTGTAGTGCCAAAATATGTTTATTTTAATTAAGAACTCACTCTTAATATCAACATAACACTCATGTTTATGTTATAAATTCCATTGTTTCGTAAAATTTGGTTATACACAATTTATCAATAAATATCATTATTAAGCATTATTTATTTTAATCTTAAATAAAATAAATATTGCATAAATTTAACTTTCAAATATGAGTATTCCTAATTTCTGGTCTACAACAAACCATAAGAAAAATCTTATGATTTATTAGGGTGCATACTAATAAGGACCCATCATTATTTGAAAGGTTCTAGTAATAATAATATATTCATTTATAAATAATTAAATTTATAGGAACTTTTATAGACGAGACAAATCTAGTCCATTTCCTTTGATATTCAATAAATGTTTAAATAATCATAATTATTCTTTATCACAATAAAGAATAATATTTTGGTCCAGTTTTTATTTTCGTAACTCATTCACAAAAATAAACTTATTTAACGTACTTATACGTATTATTTATGATCAAAACATATTTCGATCAATCCAAAAATTAGAACAGTACTCGTCCAATGAATTCAAATATTCTAAAAACGTTTATAATTTTTCGGGATTTTTTTTATTGAACAGAGATAAGTTTAAATAATTTTTAGTTAATCAAAATATTAAGAGTTAATTTTCTGTCCATCAAAAAATTAAATAAAATTCACCGAAAAATCCGAAATATTTGAAAACTTAAAACTGCTAAAAACTGGTGACCGGACATCGCCATAAAACGACTTCACTCTCCGCCTCATTGGAGAGTGGGGTCCACTCGCCGACCTCTGGACGTTTTCCGGTGGCCGGGTTCTGGCTAACCCTAGGTTTTTGGATACTACAAATTCGTTGGTGGTGTCAGTTTGTCCGTTTGACAACCGAAAAATGGAGTTTGACATACAAACTCGTAAACCTGAGAGTGGAATAAAGATAAAAAGTTATATATATAAATATATATAATAAAAAAACTCTTCAGGTTTATTTATACTGATTTTCACATAAAATCAGTCCAAAATTATCATTTTTTCTCAAAAATATGATTTTACACAAAATATAAAATATGTGGTTCAAAACAGATTTTTGAAAAATGACCGAATACATAGTATATAGCTTTGCTACAAATGAAGGAATATAATATCAATATATTATATACAGAGTAAAAGACAGTTAAGTATCTTTTTCAGTACAGAAAAAATCTTCAGAAAATGCAGCGGAAAGAATATGATCGAGAACTACGTATTACTAGTCAGATAACTACCTACATCCTATAAGAGAACGTTACACAAACCACAAACTAAAGCAAAATAGAGATAAATAAAAAATGAGAGAGACTCTTCAATCTAATGTAAGCGATATATATATATATATATATATATATATATATATATATATATATATATATATATATATATATATATAATATGTGCATACTAGTCAACCAATTAATTGTGGTCCTTGGATGTCAGCAATTTAATTTAATTTAATTTTTATTATATTATATTTTAAACCCCTTAACTTTTATTCGGTTAATATGTACTGATATATATAGTCCACTTTAGATTATACCAATACAAATACGGGTGTAATGGGTCTAAAGTTAACACCGAAATGAATCACACCTGTACTGGTACGGGCGGATCGGGTCTAAAATCCAACAAATTTTATGCACACGACAGGTAGTGACTCATGCAACGACGGTTTGCAATCTACCTAGTCGGTTTCATCAAACATTTAAAATTGTTTTGGTGATGAGTATAATTTATTTTTTAGTTCTATCAGTTGTTTTTCTTTTCTTTTATATTATGTCATTTTTTATCGTGATAATTTTTATATTCTTGAAGAATACATATGTAATTATATCCTTGAAGGCTATAACAAATAAATTTAATTTGTATATTCTCAAAAAATATATATATTAGACTATAAAAGATCCCGAAGATTTTTTTAAAACAAATTTATGACCATGTGAAAATATATTGACTAAAAGCTCATTTTAAGAGGAAATAAAGTTATACATGTATATATGAGGCTTTACCTATAGCAGCTTGTGCTCCTGTAGCAGCACTCTAAATAAAAAATGTTCCATGAGATATGGCAAATTAATTATTATGGGTACTTGATGCTGAAATTTATTTTAATGCCATGAATCTTGGAGATTTTACTAAAGAAGGAAATGAAGCATCCCTGCAGGATTGCTCAAAAGCAAAGCTTTTTCTTTGGCATCATTTACATGAAGAGTTGAAAAATCGAGTATCTCACTTTGAAAAATCCATTAGTTCTTTGGAATACCTTTAACGAACAATTTGAACACCAAAGACGTGTGTTTAGTGGATAGTAGGACTACCCTACAAAGTGATTAGATTAGAGTTTATTCATTTTTATTATTTACATGATTATATTTATTTATTTATAAGGCAATATGTAGGTGGTGTTTAATTAGTTTATTTTTTTATTGTTTACATGATTATATTAAAGTTATAAAATAAAAGTTATTATTATCAAATAGTCGACTATTGAAGATCCTGCAAAACTTTTGTAAAAGTTTTAAACAAAATATATTTTGTAATTTGGAATGCATATGAACATGCTAGCATTTTCCACCTGAAGTGGAATAAGATGGATGAATTTTTTACCCGAAGTGAGAAAAATTAAATTGATAAATTATTTTCACCCGAAGTGAAAAATTTAAATTAATGAATACATTCCACATGAAGTGGAGACATTAAATTATGAATAGTTTTCACTAGAAGTGGAAAAATAAAATTGTGAATAATTTCCACCCGAAGTGGAAGAATAAATTTGATGAATAATCTCCACACAAAGTGGTATTGTAGAATCAATGAACAATTTTACCCGAAGTGAAATTAAAATTGATAAGAAATTTCATCCAAAGTAAAACTGAAATTAATGAATAATTTTTCGCACGAAGTGAGAAAGTAAAAATGATGCATAATTTCCACAAGAAGTAGAAAAGTAAAATTGAGGTCCAATAACCACCAAAAGTGGAAAATCGAATTGAAATATTTTGATAAAAGGAAATGAATTCTTTCCGATATTGATTGACGTAAAGCTAGTGAAGCAATTGTAAAAAGGCTCTAAAAGAGTCGATATATAATACTTTGATGATATGAAACAAAATGTTACTCAATATTGTGTTAAGGGAAAACACATTTTGTAAATACTCCAGAAGAGCCAGAATTAGGTAACCAAAGGGATAGAAATTAGTTTAATGCTCCAGAAGAGTTAGTATTAAGGTACTTAAGAAACAAAAAATTGTTGAATGCTTCGAAAAAGCTAATATTATATGTTAAGGGGGCAAACAAGTTATTGAATGGTCTGGAAGACTGAATGTTAATCTATCAATGTGATGATTATTATGAATAATGCATTATATTCCCCAACTTCTCACGTATGTTTGTTGAGTTTTACAATATTTGCAGAAATGAATATTATTGAAAATTTGAGTGAAATAATAAAAAAAATGTCTTCATGATACATATATTTTCTGGCCAGTTTAACTATAAAATTGAAGTTTACAGAATGAAATAAATTTATATATGAAAATAAATGAAAATGTTGCCATTATATTGGATAAACACTAAAATTGTTGAATGCTCCAAAAGAGCCAATTTTAATGTAATAAGGGGAAATAAATTTTAAATGCTCGAGAATAGCCAACATAATGTACCAAGAGAGAAAAACTGTTGAATGTTCTAAAAAGAGTAAGTATTGATAATGTATTAAAGGAAAAAAAGTTGAATGGCCTAGAAGAGCCAATATGAGTTTTTCAAATGGGACAAAGATAATTATAAATAATACATTATTTCTCTCTAATCCTCACAAAAGATTATTAAAAGTTAAAAATATTCGCAAATTAAATATTATATTAAAAAATGTGAGTGAAGACATTAAAATGTCCTGATGGTACAAACATATATACAGGCTAATTTGATGATAAACCTGAAATATATATATTGAGATACTTATAAAATTTGGCACAGTCAATATTTGATAATGATGAGAAAAATTTCTAAAAATGTATATGGACGTCTATTAAAAGAACCAGAAGTTTAATGTAATTTGTGTTGCTTGTTCGCAAGGAAACTTGATATAGTAAAACCTTCCAGAAGTAAGGTCATAATTGAATCTCTAACACTTAAACTCATACATTGTGATATATATGAACCAATTCATCCATGATTAACCATTTAGTTATGCGGTCACTTCCTGAAAAAGTACAAGAATCTGAAGTTGATGTTTAACTAAATGGTCACATGTATGTTTTTGTATATTAATTAAGATTAAAGTTGAACATCATGTAGTATATGTTCATACTCAAAATGGTAGGGTAAAACCATTTAACAAATTTGAATATAAGTGTGGAGATATGTAACATTGCAAGCAATTATTTTTGCATGACCAATAAGTTATTTTGATATTTCCCCTATAATTAGCTATGGTCATGATCCAAATTTTCTCATCTAAGAGTTTTATGGTTATGCAGTTTATGTGCCTATGACTTCATTAAAATAGACCAAAATGGGTCCTTAAAGGAGATTATGAAATTTTATTGGATGTGAATCTCCATTAATAATTAAGTATCTCGAGCCTTTAAAAACAATATGACTGCTGAAAGATTTGTGGATTGTAATTTTGATGAAAGCACTTTTCCAAAATTAGAGGAAAAATGTAGAAAGACAATTTTGGAAAAGAAAAATTTATGGAATGCTTCATCTTTAATTTTTATGGATCCTCAGTCAATTCGTATTGAAATTTCTGAAGAATAAATTAAAATAGCGCTATAACACGCTTGAAGTGTAGATGACCAATCGGTTTAAATGATAAAAATTTTAGAGAAAGAAAAATTGTCGATAATAAATATAATCTCATTAAGGATAAGTGTACTAATATAAATACACTTCTTGCAGAAGTATTAGCACACGAAGTGCAAGCACCCGAAGTGCAAGCACCCGAAGTGCAAATACCCGAAGTTGTTAAAAATGAGGAAATTGAAATAAATTATATTAGTACAAGTAAAAGATGGAATAACGATAAAATAGTTCTATACCATATTTTCCCTATATTTGTGGCAACAAATATTGAGAATGTGACTATGGATTATGGACTATAAAATGTTCGAGAAATGTCAAAAGTGATTGACAAATTAGAAATTAAGATACAATTCAAGAAGAAGAAAATTTCATATTATCTATTTTGTCAATATCTTTTTCTTATACTTATATTTGTTTATTTTTATATTTATATTATGTTAAGACATTCTACTCCGATGGAGGTAAATTTTTATATCTTATTAATTTTTCAATGTAAGAAAAATTTAACGTACATTTGATTGATGTTGTTATAACCAACATATATGGTTCACATGATGATGCTATTTACATGAAAATCTTGAAAGTTTAAAATTGTAGGAAAAATGTGCAAGTGAAAACATTGTTCAGTTAAAATACAAATCTATAGATGAATTATGCCAATTTGGACGCAGGTAGTACATCAATAGCTGAAGACAATACCCGACAAAAACTTATGAAGATAATATCAACTGAATTGCTTAATTGAAGGAAAGCTACACAAAAGGAGATAGAACCAAATATAATCATGATCGCATGAGGACTGGTCAAGTGACATCTGCAAAGTTAATTAGATCAAGTGAAAATCCAGCAGATCTTTTCACTAAGTTACTCTCTGCTTCTACTTTCAAAAGACATGTCCATAATACTGAGATGCATCAGCTCAAAGATATGTCTTGACCATTGTACTTTTGAGGGGAAGTAAATTTGCATATGAATATTGTACTCTTTTTCCTTCGTTAAGTTTTTATCCCACTAAGATTTTCTTAGCAAAGTTTTATACCAGGCATATTCATATTGCATAGTCATCCAACGGGGAAGTATTATGAATATATTATTAAATATATTAATTGGATGACTAATTGCCCTATTAATTCCTATAACATATGACTTTTCAATCCCCTCTCATGTGCCTATGAATTAAGGCATTATGTTCTTTATTGTATGAATAATGAATATGTGTTTACTTATTATTTTCTTTCTCTCCGTACATTCTCTAATTATTTACTTTTCTATTATTCATATTATTTCTACTCATATTATCAACCGTATGATTTTTAAAATTTAGATTTTTTGACCCTTGCTCCAAAATCAATTGAATTGAAATTTGGACTCCTCCCTTGAAAAAGTATGTAAGAATATTTTTATAGATCTTTTAATAAAGAATAATAAGCCCATTCAATAGAATTGAAGTCAATTACATCTTTAATTGAAGGTGAATAAAAATTAAATTAAGTCTTTCTATTTGTTAAATGATCGTCTGCTTTAGTTAACTTATGACCGACTTAATTTATAGACCTATTAACATTAATTACTTTTTTGGTAATACTAACGTTAATTACTTTAATATTCACAAACAGTACAAAAGTTCCCACGATTATATAAAATACAACTTATGAGACGTTTAAAATAAGAGTCAGTATTGACAGCATTTGCGGCATTCATTTCCAGCACTGCTTTATCAATGTGATGAAGGGGTTGTTTGTTGTAACTTTGCATTTTGGCTTTTGAGCTAAAGTCAGCTTATAAGCTGGCTTTTTAAGAAGCTCTAATTGTTAGACCCAATAATAAATTACGAGAAAAATAATAGCAGCAGAATAAAAAGACACGCAGATTTTTATGTGGAAACCCCAAATGAATTAGGGAAAAACCACGGGACCAACTCCGAATAATTCTCCACTATAAAAATAATAGTAGGTACACTAAGAGATTACAAAATAGTGGCACTCAAGTGTTTCCCAAAACCTCACTATTTTCTCTCTTACCCAACTTTTAGGAACCCTTTTCCTAAGTTTCTCTACACAGATAATATTTTTATCTGTGTTTTCTTCCTCTCCTGCTCTCAGTTGAGGCAGAAGCCTCTCTATTTATAGGAAATACAAGCGCGTATGGCCGAATTGTGCACAGTAATTTTACTGTGCACTTTTTGAAAAAACGCTCTGCCAACCTGCCTCTTTTTGTTTTTTTAATAAATCAGTGGGTCCCACAATAAGAGGGACACCACTCAACAAATCTCCCCCTCCCGACTACATTGTGGCACTCTCCATCCCGGTTGCTTCAATGCACTGATCGAGCTTTTCTTTTGGTACAACCTTTGTCAGCATATCAACAGCATTATTCTTTGTATGAATCTTCTGCAACTTGAACTCTTTTTCTTCAATGGCAAGTCTGAGCCAATGATATCTTACATCAATATCTTTCGTCCGTGCATGATACATAGTATTTTTGCTCAAGTCTAGTGCACTTTGACTATCACAATAAACTATGTAGTCTTCTTGTTGCACACCCAATTCTTCAAAGAATCGCTTTAACCAAAGCATTTCCTTTCCTGCTTCTGTTGCTGCAACGTACTCTGCTTCAGTTGTTGATAATGAAACACACTTTTGTAACCGTGGCTACCATGAAATAGCTCCCCCTGAGAATGTAAATAAGTAACCTGATGTAGATTTTCTTTCATCAAGGTCACCAGCCATATCTGCATCTCTGTAACCAACAAGTGCTAGCTTTCCACCTCCAAATGTTAAACATAACTTTGAAGTTCCTCTCAGGTATCTAAAGATCCATTTAACTGCTTCCCAATGTGTCTTCTGGGGATTTGACAGAAATCGACTCACAACTCCAACTGCATGAGCGATGTCTGGTCTCGTACACACCATTACATACATCAAACTTCCGACCGCTGAAGAATATGGAACATTAACATATCTTCTCTATTTTTCTCTGTTGAAGGGTAGGATTTCTTACTCAACTTGAAATGAGCGGCAAGTGGAGTGCTAACTGGTTTAGCATTCTTCATATTGAACCTTTCTAGTACCCGTTCGATATATTTTTCTTGCGATAACCACAGACTACTGGACCTTCGATCTCGGGTAATCTCCATTCCAAGAATTCGCCTTGCCGGTCCCAAATCCTTCATGTCAAACGCCTTAGACAAATCACACTTCAACTTACTAATCATTTTGGCATCTGGACCAAGGACTAGCATATCATCAACATATAAGAGAAGAATGATAAATTTTCCATCAGGGAATTTCTGGACATATACACATGGATCAGCTTCTGTCCTCTTGTATCCTTGATTCACCATGAAGGAATCAAACTTTTTATACCATTGCCGCGGGGCTTGTTTTAAGCCATACAAACTTTTCTTCAGGCGACACACCATGTCCTCATTTCCCTTGACCTTGAAACCTTCTGGTTGTTCAATATAAATTTCTTCTTCTAAATCCCCATGTAAGAACGCGGTCTTTACATCAAGCTGTTCTAACTCAAGGTTCAAGCTGGCTACAAGACCTAGCACAACTCGAATGGAACTCATTTTCACAATTGGTGAAAAAATCTCGTCAAAGCCGATACCTTTCTTTTGAGTAAAGCCTTTGACAACCAATCGAGCTTTGAATCTCACTAGGTTTCCATCATCTTTCTTCAGCTTGTACACCCATTTGTTCTTGAGTGTTCTCTTCCCTTTAGGAAGTTTTACCAGCTCGTACGTATCATTCTTCTTTAAAGAATTCATCTCCTCCTGCATGGCCTTCATCCAACAATCTTTATCTTTACAAGATTGCACGTCTTGGAAGCTTTCAGGCTCCCCCTCATCAGTAATTAAAATATATTCAGAACTAGAGTATTTCGTAGATGGTTGGCGTTCTCTGACTGACCTCCTTAATTGAGGTTCTTCTTCTGGTAGAATGGGGTTCTCTGGCTCCCCCTGCTCAATACCCTCTTCATTCGTATCTTCATCTACAATCGCATCTAGATCCCTCACAACTGGCTCTTCTTCTCCATCTTGTTCTGATTGATGCATTCTTCTTTCTGTGGCATCATCTGATAGAATGCTCTTTGGTGTTATATCGATAACACCGTCACTTGTAGATCTTTCACCAATGATATCATTCTCGTGAAATATAACATCTCGGCTCCGTACAATTTTCTTTTTCACTGGATCCCATAATCTGTAGCCGAACTCTTCATCTCCATAACCGACAAAAGTGCAAGGAACTGATTTATCATCAAGCTTTAGCCTTTGCTCTTTAGGAACATTCATAAATGCCTTGCAGTCAAATACCCTCAAGTGAGAGTATGAGATATTTCTACCTGTCCAGACCCTCTCTGGAATATCAAAATCCAAAGGTACTGAAGGTAGTCGGTTGATAAGATAGACAGCAGTATTGACAGCTTCTCCCTAAAATGACTTAGATAAGGTAGCCATTTTTAGCATGGATCTAACTCTTTCGACAATGGTACGATTCATTCATTCAGCAACGCCATTGTGTTGAGGTGTACCAGGAACTGTCTTTTCATGCCTGATACCATGTTGACTACAGTAATCCTTGAACTCCTTGGAGATATACTCGCCACCATTATCTGTGTGTAAACACTTCAGTGGCACTCCAGTCTCCCTTTCCACCATTGCATGGAATTGCTGAAAGTGCTTGAATACTTCATCCTTTGTGCGCAGCAAATAAATCCATGTCTTCCTTGAAAAATCATCAATGAAGGTAACAAAGTATCTTCTTCCTCCAATGGATTCTGTATCCATGGGACCACAAACGTCAGAGTGTACCGGCTCTAACTTATTATTTCTCCTTCTAGAGCTTTTCTGAAATGAAGCTCGATGTTGCTTCCCAAATAAACAGTGATCACACGGGTTAATTTTTCCTTTGGCTAATGGGATGAGGGACTTCTTAGCCAGTATATTCAACCCTTTCTCACTAACATGCGCCAGTCGCCTATGCCACAAATTTGGTGAAGCATCATCTCCAACTGTATTCAGTTGACTCGCACATATTATTGCGTGCGTTTTGTATAGCGAACAACACAATCTTCCTTTCGCCACCACCAACGATCCTTTGGTGAGTTTCCAATTTCCATTGCCTGTATGATTGTGATAACCTTCCTTGTCCAATACACTAATAGACAACAGGTTCAATCGAAGATCTGGAATGTGTCGCACATTTTTAAGTGTTAATGTGCATCCGACACTTGTCTTCACGCAGATATCATCGATTCCCACCATTTGTGAGACACTATTATTTCCCATTCTAATAGTACCAAAATCACCGGCTTTATATGTTGAGAAGTATTCCCTTTTTGGAATACAGTGGTATGAGGCACCAAAATCTACAATCCACTCAGAATCTACATCTCCAACATGACAACAATCTGCATCATGAGATACTAAAGCCACCTCTCCATCTTCTTTTGTGACTGTAACAGACGTATTTTTGTCATTATCATGACTTCGGTTTGCATTCTCTTGTTTAAAGAAACGGCAGTTCCTTTTAAGATGACCCTGCTTTCCACAGTGGTAGCATGACCTCTTCTCTCGGGACTTGGATCTATCTCTGGATTTTCCATTTCCATGTCCTCTACTCTTGCTTCGGCCCCTGTTTTCCATTACAAGGGCTTGTGAACTGGTACTGGCAACGTCTCTTCTACGAAGTTCTTCATTAAGTAGGCTATTCTTTACCATAGACATTATTACCACACCATTTGGAGCTGAGTTACTCAGTGATACAACCAGAGTATCCCAGCTATCTGGTAGAGTTCCCATCAAAAGACATGCTTGCATCTCATCATCCAAGGACATACTAGTGACTGCTAACTCACTTATGAATCCTTCAAAGTCGTTCAGGTGTTGTGTGATTGATCGTCCCTCTGTCAATTTCAAGCTCATGACTTTGCGAATTATGAACACTTTTCCTTGAGCATTTTTAGCCTCGTACATATCCTCTAGCTTCTTCCAGAGAACTTTGGGATCTGTTTCATTCCTCACGTGGTTGTACATGCTAGCATCTATCCATTGGCGTACTGTACCCAATGTCTGCTTCTTCAACTTTATCCACTGCTGATCTTTCATATCCTTCGGCTTTGCGTCGTCACCCTCAATTGGATCATACAAATCTTTGCAATTGAGGTAGTCCTCCATTCTGGATTTCCATATTGAATAATTTGTATCCATCAATTTGATCATTACACCGTCATTCGCCATGTCGAAAATTTAAGAATGGCAAAATTTTACTATTCAAAAATTTCACTATTCATATAAATAGTGACTGTATATGTGAATAGTACCGTATACCTAAATAATACTTGTATATTGGAATAGTAACAGTACCGTATACTTAAATAATGCTATTCATAAAATGGCCGAATATGAATAGTATTATATATGAATACTATTACTCAAGTTACTATTTTACTATTCACTCAAATTGCGTATCTGCGACGGTTTTTCGAACGGATTGCGCCACCGGATTTATCGTAAACTTCTCGTCGTCGTGGTATATTTATTTTTGAAAAATATATCCACGGATTTTACTGATAAAACAACCTTCGGCTCTGGTACCACTTGTTAGGCCCAATAATAGATTACGAGAAAAATTATAGCAGCAGAATAAAAAGACACGCAGATTTTTATGTGGAAACCCCAAATGAATTAGGGAAAAACCACGGGACCAACTCCGAATAATTCTCCACTATAAAAATAATAGTAGATACAGTAAGAGATTACAAAATAATGGCAATCAAGTGTTTCCCAAAACCTCACTATTTTCTCTCTTATCCAACTCTTAAGAACCGTTTTCCTAAGTTTCTCTACACAGATAATATTTTTATCTGTGTTTTCTTCCTCTCCTGCTCTCAGTTGAGGCAGAAGCCTCTCTATTTATAGGAAATACAAATGCGTATGGTCGAATTGTGCACAGTAATTTTACTGTGCACTTTTTGAAAAAACGTTCTGCCGACCTGCCTCTTTTTTTTTAATTAATTAGTGGGTCCCACAATAAGAGGGACACCACTCAACACCAACTTGAAGCTTTTTTCTTTTAGCTTTAAAACCTCTTATAAGCCAAAAAATAAGCTTTTAGAAACACTTAAACTAAGAATTTAAAAGCTAAAACTAATTTATAATCTGATTATAAGCTTTGAGAAACACCCTTGAAGTTTCAACCAACTAAGGGCTTTCTTGCAGCTCCTAGCATCGGCCAAGAACGTGTCACCTCCTCTGGTAGTAGTACAGCCCGCCCAGCTAAGACTTATCCCTTATGATGCATCCATGTTTTAACCGTTTACACACTTCAAAGATACTTGCATCGATGTTACACTTACCGAACTTGAATTTGGGCTAGAGATGGCAATGGATATCGCATCTATCCTTTAATCCAAATCCATTTTGTAGGATTTAAATCCTTTTGTTTTCAAATACATTGGATTTGGACTGGATTTGGATCTAACAAAAATTGATTTGGATTTGGATAGGATAGCCACTTGGACTTGAATTTGGTCTATCTGTACTAAACCTAATTACTTTGCTTAATCTATTTTGGTCTATCTATACCATATTTATTTTCTTTATTTTCCAGATTTTCCATAATTTTTTGGGACTTCTCAATTTTTTACGAAACCGGTCCCTGAAACGTATTTTCACATTTCCGAGCCCTTCCATTAACATTTTCTGAAAATTTCTTGCACTACATTTATTTTCTTTACTTTCCGGATTTTCCATAATTTTTTGGGAGTTTTCAATTTTTTACGAAACGGTCCGTGAAACGTATTTTCACATTCTTGAGCCCTACCAAAAATATTTTTTGAAAATTTCTTGCACCACATTTATTTTCTCTATTTTCCGGATTTTCCGTAAATTTTTGGGATTTTTTGATTTTTTACGAAACCGGTCCCTGAAACGTATTTTCACATTTCCGAGCCCTTCTAAAAACATTTTTTGAAAATTTCTTACACCACATTTATTTTCTCTATTTTCTAGATTTTCCATAATTTTTTGGGATTTTTTTTATTTTTTACTAAACCGGTCCTTAAAACGTATTTTCACATTTTCGGGCCATTCCAAAAATATTTTCTGAAAACTTTTTGCATCACATTTATTTTCTTTATTTTACGGATTTTCCATAATTTTTTGGGATTTTTCAATTTTTTACGAAACCGATCCTTGAAACATATTCCAAAAATATTTTTTGAAAATTTATTGCACCACATTTATTTTCTTTATTTTCTGGATTTTCAATAATTTTTTGGAATTTTATAATTTGTTACAAAACCGGTCTTTGAAACATATTTTCACATTTCCGAGCCATTCCAAATATATTTTCTGAAAATTTCTTGCAGCACATTTATTTTTTTTATTTTCTAGATTTTCCATAATTTTTTGGAGTTTTTGATTTTTTACCAAACCGGGCCCCGGAACGTATTTTCACATTTTCGGGCCCTTCCTAAAACATTTTCTGAAAATTTCTTGCACCACATTTATTTTCTTTATTTTCCGAATTTTTCAGGAGTTTTTGATTTTTAAGAAACCAGGCCCCGAAACGTATTTTTACATTTTCGGGACCTTCCAAAAACATTTTCTGAAAAATCCTTACACCACATTTATTTTCTTTATTTTCTGAATTTTTCATAATTTTTTGGGAGTTTTCAATTTTTTACGAAACAGGGCTCTGAAACGTATTTTCACATTTCCGAGCCCTTCCAAAAACATTTTCTGAAAATTTCTTGCAATACATTTATTTTCTTTATTTTCCGAATTTTCATAATTTTTTTATTTTTTTTAATTTTTTACGAAACTAAACCCCGAAAATATTTTCACCAAAACGTAATAATGATATTATATATAAATATCAGTTTAGAATTCATATTCATATCCATATCCATATCCTAAGATATGAGTATCAAAACTTAACATCCATTAAATATAAAGCAGATATAAATATAAATTTAGAATAAATTAATCCAAATCTGCTCTATATCTAATCCATTGAGATTTCTAATTTTGGCTTCCCACTTTCTAACATTTTTCTCAACATTATTGGTTTTATGTGATAATAGCATTCTTGCTAGCACGGGCAAATCTACTACTACTCAATGGGTCCATGGACCCATTAATTTTTTAAAACTAATAGTATTACATTATGTATTAATTAATACATGGATATCCTGGTAAATTGTAATTGACCTATTTCAGGTAGTAATTTTTTTTAAAATAAATTACCTTATAAGAGCTTATATTAAAGGGAAAGAAAAATTCTCAATTCGCCTCGGATGTAATTCAAACCTAGAACCTCTAGAGGTTATAGCTTCAGTATTCAGTGACGGAGCCAGAAGCCCCGGGGGCGGACTTTATAAGAAAAAAATTTCCTGCAAACAAAGTTTCAGCAAGATTTATCCATACATATAAATCAAAATAAAAGCATTAAAAATCCATTATATAAACAAACAAAAATAAGTTGGACAAAAATCCAATTTATGAAATGTTGCGAAAAAAAAGCTTTACTGGGAAGCTTCCATCTCAAAACCCAACCAAAACAGAAGAATTGAAGAATCAAAGTTAGCAAGATCACAATTAACAAGTATAAAATGCGTCAATTTATCTCAATCAATAAAGCAGAAAGGTAATTAACATAAAATAGAGAGAAAAGGAAAAAGACATTGTGGAGTATGGCTTGATACTTTTGAGAGGATTGCCAAGGCCAACAAGGAGCCAAGGTTGCTGCTTTGGCTTGATGGAAGACAACAGAGAGGCAGCAGAATAATAAATGTACAACTGAGACAAGCATTTCTGCCCACACATCAAAACCAAAGCTCTACAACAAAAATGGATTACAATTTAGTCAACTACACCCTTTATTACTTCTCGAGCTATTCTTAAACATTCTTTCTTTTATTGGAAGTTAAAAACACAATATTGCAAGCTAGCAAATTAATTAATCTATCCCATTCTCTTGCGTTGAAAATGCATATCAAGACCAGTCTTCTGTCTTTTTTGGTTATTCCATCTAAGAGTTTATTTTCCGATTCAATCAAGAAATACAGCATTATCATGTATATGAAATTGTAAACAAAACCAAAACAACTAAGCAAACATATTAACAGATACAAGGCACACAAATTATAGAACAAGATGTCAATAAAATTCAACTTCGTATTATAAGTAACCATTAGAATAAAAATCAATGGTCAATTAGTTGAAAATCAATTGACAAATTACCTGAACATTTTAATTTTCGGAAGAACCAACAAGCAAAATTTGGTTTTTGGTTGAAACTTGAAACAGAAAATGAAAGGTACGTGCCGTCGGTGGCGGGGTATAAAGCTTGGCTGCCATTACCGTTAATGACGGTGACGATATGCAGAGCATCGATCGATGGCAAGGGTATGGAATTAGCAGCAAAGGGGAGAGCTAAAAATTATCTAGCAAAGCAGGAGCAACACTAAGAAGTCAACTTAATTCACTATATAGATCAAACGACGTCGCTTTGATCTTTAAAACTCAAACTAAAACGACGTAGTTTCGGTATAATTTGGTCTAATAAATCAGAAGAATAAGAGAACGATTTGAGACAGGTTTATAAACGAGATTTTGCAGGAATGGGGGATAGGCGGCAGCAATCAAAGGCAGAGGCGAGCAACATAAAGTACAAGGGTTGGATCACAGTTTCCGGCGAAGGGGGTGGGAGGCCGACCACCTCCGCTACCCCTGGCTCCGCCTGTGTCAGTTTTAATCACCGGCACACCACCTCAATCGCTATTTCATAAACTAATTAACTTTTGTTAAAACATTCTTGTAAAAAAAGTTTTTTGTTAAGTGGTAGATTGTTTGCTACCTATGAGGAAATTATAAAATGAATTGGATACTTTGGACCATTCTCTTCGATGAATAACATGTGTCCCAAAATTAAATAAAATAATAAAAAGTAATAGCATAATGTAGTTACAAGACATATGTCATTCATATGAGTTAAAAAATAAAAAATATCTGATCCATTAATCATAAATTATCATCTTTTTTTTCTTATTTCTATTTATTTTTAGTTCTTAAAATCAATTAATCAGACCACAAAAAGCATAATTGAATCTTTTTCTACTGGCAGTGATGATTGAAACTAAAGTTCGTCGTAAAAATAAGGTAGTTAAATTTTACATTAACTAGTTTTTGTATTTACTTTTCTTTAATAATCTGCTCACTTGAAACTGCTCGCTCGTAACAAAAAATTTGATTTTTTTTTCCATCTAGTTCATTGGAGATTGACTTTGGCTAAATTCAGATCCGACCCGGATCGCCCATCTGGATGCGGTGGATGAATCTCCCAATAAAGATTTTTGGCATTCATTAGGACTCGAACTCGAGACATTGATTAAACAATACCAAACCACTTACCATTTAAACCAACCCTTATTGATAAGGGTTTAAAAGTGTTAGCAATGACCAAATTATGACTATTATTTTCAGAGTATAAAAACTCACAGAAGAAAGCTAGGAATGTACTTTTTTGTCTCAATATTATTGAATTGAATATATTAGTATGGACCCTATTAAAAAACGACTCTTCGCCGCGAAATTAATGCTACTAACCGTATGCCACAAAATTAATGTCTTAATTTGATTTAAAATAGAATACTAAAAGGAATCCTTAAAGCATAAAAAAAATCTTATTTTAATTTGAGTCATAAAGTAACTCAGATAATTAATAAACTTAATTAAATTAAATAAATTATGCGATGACAGTCATATTTATCTTGTATTAAGTAGTTGATTTAATAAGAATTAGCCAAGATTCCAATGAGTTAACAGTATCATACACATGCGCATCCAAAACTCACTTAAGCTAACTCTAACCAGATCAAGTTTTGATTCAATCTTCCATACTTGTATCAAACTTAAGAGTTCTTCATATTTACTCAAGCCCAAATTATTTAAATTTGTTAAAACTCGACTAGCCCATTTGAAGCAGAATCAACTATCTTTGACTTAGAACATGTAAAGGAAATATGTAAATGATCTTTCTTATGGTGCTCCTTTATTCACATGATCATCTGTATAATTTCCCAAATATCATACATTTATGTCTAATTAAGGGTTAAAATTAGTTTAACTTGACAACCAACCATGGTTTAGAGAATCTCATTACAAATAAAATACTCCCCATTTCAAACATTCTAAGAAAAATAATTTCAGTTTTAATGGAGTTCAAATTCCGTGTATTGAAACAAGCAAATATAAATAGCTCTAAATCCACATAAAAAAATTTCAAAAAATGGAAGATATAAACTCATATCATGTTGAATTCTTACAAACACAAGTGTAACAAAACATGTATAAATTATAGAATCTAATCAATAAAGAATTTAAACTGCATATATCTAATTAATTGCAGAACTCATCCTCGGCCTACGAATTTCAGTGCCGTAAAGATCAGTGGGCACCACAGACTAAAATACAACTCAGGATAAAGACACCATACCATAATAGGCATACCTATTATAATGGACTTCACTACCTAATATGGCAAAAAGAACATTCTAACAGTAAACAACAAGTAGACTAGTAATAATACTAAGCCAATCTTAGCAACAACGTTTATGCAGGAAAAATATGACTTTGTTTAGGTTCTCTTGTTGGGTTCAAAGACGTACTTGATCAACGAATCCTTGATTGGCAACAACTCGGGGAATTCTTTCTTCAATTTCGATTCATCCATCTCGTTGTTGCTTCGAGGGGCAACAATGACCTTCGATTGCTCGTCCAGTGTGAAATTAACCCACTTAAAATCAGGGTCAATGTAGGCCTTGTACATCTCGAGAATCTCGTTATGGCTAACAACGCCTGGGTTTGTGAAGTTCCAAATGCCCTTAAAGTTACGCTTCGCCATCTCAACTGAGATAGGTAGAAGTTCATCCAATATGGTCATGCTGTTTGGAATGTTTACGACCTTGTTATATCGGGAAATCTTGGTGATGAAGTTCCTTGGGTTGTTAAGATCGGACGATATTGGCATTCGAACTCTTAAGGTACACACATTGTCGTATTCGTTCAAGAGCTCCTCGACCTGGTCAACATTTAAAAAAAAAACAAGCATCAAAATCTGTGTAGCTGGTAATAATGGGAATTGAACCAGGACATCTAGCCTCGACTTATTATTAAAACTCTTAAAAATAGATGAACAACACCAAGGCCAGTCCCAACATTTCGAGGGCCCTAGGCGATATAAGAAATAAGGGCCCATTCGATTAAAAAAATATTCATGTAAAATGAAATATTTTTAATATAAAGTACAATTTTAAGATTTTTTTTATTGTATGTAAATGTAAATAATTTGATTTATTTACATTGAATAAAGTTATATAAGTTTTTAAAACTTCTACATACATGTACACATAGCTATAAAATTTGTAGGCCGTTGCACTCATGGCCTATGCTTGGGGCTGGCCGTGAACAACACATCATAAAGTTAATACCCTGAAAATAAAAGTCTCCTTGAGGCGCGACTAAGGCGCACACCAAAAGGCAAGCCTACGTACACAAGGCGCGTGCCCAAGGTACGCTACCTTGCCTCGCACCCTGCATGAGGCACGCCTTTAACAACAATGGTGTAGCATGTGCTGAAACTAAACATAAATATAGAGACTCGACTGGAGTAAACAATACAATACCATAGCCTTTGTCTTTGAATAGAAGGAGCCAATGAAATTCGGCTTGTCTTCCTCAGTATACCCAATGCCAGAACCCTCGGTGTGAGCAGCATCATACTCGAATATACAGCCAGTAGCAAAATTCATCATTAAGAGGTTATGCTCTCGGCAAACATTGGCTAATGTGAGAGTTCCAGCAACATTTGTACGAATCGTTTCTGGCTTGTGGGATTCACACCAATCAACATTGGGTCTACCGGTAACACCAGCAGCATTGAAAACATGGGTTGGCTTAACATTCTGAAGATCGGCTAAAAGAGATGATCGATCTTCCAAGCGCCCTTTTCCATATTCGAACTGAATCCCCTGTTTCTCGCAGATTTTCCCGAGCAGACCTCCAATCCATCCAGTCCTACCATAGAGCAGGAATTTAAGAATGGGTTTTCGAGGAGATTTCGGAACAACCATTCTGCTCTGATTAGAATTATCAGAGACATATGATGCGGATTTTCCCTCTTCAGAGCCATCGAAGTGTCGTCCACCTGGCATCATTAACATTCTTGGATGAGGCAGTAAAGCTCCAGTTACATCGCCCCACCAATCGGGATTCTGTATGTACCACTCCATTGTATTCTTAAGTCCTTCCTCCCATGTAGTGTGTTCTGCCCATCCAATGTTTTTCAGCTTCTGATCGTCGAGAAAGTACCTCTGGTCATTGAACGGCCTGTTCTCGACAAACTTGATGCTTGTTTCGGGGTCCATTGAGAAGATATTGCATATATCTTTGGCCACATCTATCACTCTTCTTTCCTTCTTAGTTCCGATATTGTAAACATGACCAACCTCTCCTTTGTGAAGGATGACTTCAAAAGCCTCAGCAACATCCTCACAGTATAAATAACTCCGAACATTAGAACCATCTCCATGAATCGGTAGAGGCTTCCCCTTCATAGCCAAAAGGATGAACTTAGGAATCAACTTCTCAGGGAACTGATTTGGCCCATACACATTGTTCCCACGGGTTGTTATAACGGGTAACCCGTATGACCTACCATATGCCATCACAAGCATTTCTGCTCCAGCTTTTGTTGCAGAATACGGGTTTGTTGGTAGGAGCTGAGATGCCTCGTGGTTTCCTACAACAGCATCTTCATCGGTCTCCCCATAAACCTCGTCTGTGCTAACATGGATGAACCTTCTAATCTGGCCAGTGACCTTGCACGCCTCTAACAGAACATGGGTACCGTAAATATTGTTTTTAGTAAACTCAAAGCTGTTTCCAAAGGAGTTGTCGACATGGGTTTGGGCGGCGAAGTGCATAATAGTGTCAATGGATTCGGTGATGAGAAGGAAGTTGACAAGGTCAGCACTGCCAATATCACCCTTGACAAACTTAAAGTTGGGGGATGGTTTCGATGGAAGGAGGTTTTTTAGATTGGAACAGTAATCAAGTTTGTCTAAGACAACAATCTTGTAATCAGGGTAGTTACGGATAAGGCGATTGCAAACATGGGATGCAATGAACCCAGCAGCCCCAGTGATGAGGATGTTCTTAGGCCTATAAGAAGCCATGGCAAAATAACTTCTACACAGAAAATGTTGAAAAATCAAATCTTATATCCAAAAGTATATATATGAACAGAAGCAAACTTATAACAATAACTAATTAAACTGAATAAGGATCAACAGATCTCGATCTCAAAAGTGAATAATAAATGAGTAAAGGGAACAGCTGTCATTCTTCACAGAAATAATTGCAAATAAACTAACATAAAGTAGATAAGAGAGCAGAAATCAAGGATTATTTAATTTAATACAGTAAATCCTTCACAAAACACGAGGAAAAGACAAAATACATCATTAGTTAGTCAAGGCAGCAGAATAAGGAAAATTTAATCTGAACCTACTTTGTTCGAAAGGCATGATTCATGAACAATGTTACAAATAAAGTCAAACTATTAACACAAAGGATTAATTACAGTTGATCATGTATTCAAAACAAACAATAGCCAAACAGAAAAGCTAGAATTTCGAGCTTTGTTTCTTTCACTCTGTACCTAATCAAAATCTAGAGAATTTCCAATTCAAGAATTATCAATTAACCGCTTAAAGATCAAGATCAGCCCTAAACTAATAAATCCACTACATAAATAAGAACAGATCGAGAGAACTGAGCAATATTAAAGGAAAATGAATGTAACAGCATTTACTATAATGTTCCAAGCAGATTCAACAAAATGCAGATCAAATAACAAAGCAGGAGTTGAAATCAAATCACCTTAAGCAACAGATCTAACAAGGAGAAGAATCAGATCAGACAAACCAGCTTAAAACTACAGGGAAAAACCTCAAGATCCAAGCAAGCACAAATCACGGGAAAAGATATAGAAAAAGAAAAATTGACTTACAAATCAAAATTAGGTCAAGATGAGGCGAAATCCAGATAGAGAATTCAAATTTGTTGAAAGAGAAAGACACGGACAAGGCAAGGAAGAGCTGAAATGAAGAGAAGAGGAAGGAGGGGAAATAGTTGTAGAAGCGAATGGTAGAGAGTCAATATATATGGCCACCATTAAAATTCCCACAATGAGAGCTTGAAATACGATAATACCCCCGGTGCACGATGGGTCAATGTTTCAAGGCCCATTGTTTTTAACTTATTTTCTATTTAGTTCAATTCAGTTCAGTATCAATTAGTTCAATTTTAATATTCAGTATTCAGTATTCAGTTTCAGTATTCAGTATTTAATATTCAAAATTCAATATTAATTTTTAGTTTGTGCATTATATCAATATTATTAATGTATATTATTATTCATGAATATTAAAAGGAATGAATATTAATGATAATATTATTTCAATTTTAATTTTAGTTCATTTCTATTTATATATTATATAAATATTATTAATTAATAACAAATAATAATAAAGAAAAAGAAATTAATAATAATATTTTTAATATTATCAATTATTACTTCTACAATAAATAATTTTATAAATAAATAAATAAATAAAAGTAATAATATTTTATAAATATTGGTAACAATTAAAATAATAAGGTAATATTCATATCAATAATTATAATAAAATATAATAATAATAATAATAATAATAATTTATAATAGTATATTTAATTATTATTATATGTAACAATTAATAAATTTTATTAGAATGTATAATATTATTTAAAGTGATTAATTATTATGTATTTTAATATTTTTAAAATATTATTTATATTATTGATTATAATTCAGTTTCAGTATTTTCAGTTTCAGTATTGTTCAGTTTCAGTATTTTCAGTTTCAGTATCATTCAGTTCGGTTTCAGTACAATTCAGTTCAGTTCAGTACCATTCAGTTCAGTTCAGTACCAATCAGTTCAGTTTAGTTCAGTATACCTACTTATCAGTTGAAAAGAACAGGGCCTAAAAATCCCCGCCTAGCTCCGTCTAGGTAGGGGTGTTAACAAGCCGAACCGAGATCGAATAGTGTAGGACTCGGCTCGAAGCTCGTTGAGCTAAGAAAAATGAAGCTCGGCCCTGGCTCGAGTTCTTGAGCCCGCGAGCCTAAACAAGCCCTAACATATATGTATTATTGCAACACAAAATAAAAGTGTTGCCTCTAAGTGTTTCAACTTTGATGATTAGAACTGATTTATGGCAACGCTAGTTAAAAAAAAGGATTGCAACATTAACATGGCATTTTGTTACACATTTTCAAAAAAAATATCGAAAAATACATTTTCAAAAAAATAACGCAATTTATTTGCGCTTAAAGAAATACATAATTTTTAAAAATGTAAACTAACATTATAATATTTTGGGAAAAGTACATAACTGCACCAAAGCTCAACAATAATTTTCATTAAAAGTTTGGTCAACAACATAAGTGTCCAATTCTACAAGCTTCAACAACTTAAATACGTTTCACAAGCCTCAATAACATAAATACCTTTCTCTTCAGCAACTCTTGCACAAGACATGTTTTTTTGTATTTTCTTTTCTTATTTTGCATTTATCTCTCAAACCGTTTATTTTTTTGACATGCCGCTTTAGACTTTTTGTTCGTCTCATTTTATCTTCGAAACGCCATCCATTGTGATATATTTTTTCCAAACTTTTCATCACCTGGTATTTTGCTGGTAAAATGCTGGTATTTTGCTGGTAAAATACTGGTATTTTGCTGGTAAAATGCTGGTATAAACTGGTTATTGTATGATTTCTTTCATAAAGATATGCTTATGTTTGTTTCAATTTTTCATAGCTGGTATTTTCCTGGTATGATGCAGTTTTTGTTTAATTTCTTTCATAAAATGCATGTTTATTAGTTTATTTCATCACACCTAATATTTTGCCGGTATTTTGCTAGTATAAACTAGCATTTTACCAGCAAAATACCAGCATTTTACCAGGTGATGAAAAGTTTTAAAAAATATATCACAATGGATGACGTTTCGAAGATAAAAAAGAGATTAACAAAAAACATTAGAGCGGCATATTGAAAAAATCAACGGTTTGCGAGATAAATGCAAAATAAAGTAAAAAAGGTAAAGAAAGGGAAGAAATCTCATGGGCAAGAAGGAAAGAGAGGAATGTATGGGATGAAAAGAGAAAGTTTAAAAGCTGACCAAATAGATATTTATAAAAATAGAGGGTAAAGAGGTAAATATTTTAGCCAACCCCTACATTTCTTACAATTTCCCTAATATTTTTACCATGATCCGCAGTCACTCTCATTTCATCTCTTTCTATGCTCTATCCTATGCAATTCCATATTTATCACCACTCTTGCAAAGAAGTAGCAAGTTATTTTAAATCATCATTTTATGAATAATTATCGTAAATAAATAATTATTACTCACCAATCATATATAATTAATTTGTTTTTCATGAATTTATTAACTACAAAAATTATACGAACATATTTGCGAGCTTTCGAGCTGAATCTTAGAAGGCTTGGTTTGTCTTGTTAATATCTCGAGCCGATCCCGAACTCGAGTCGAGCTCTATCGAGTCGAGCTCTGACCGAGCTTTGACCAAGCCAAATCTTGAACTGTTTGCGAGCCATTGGGCTTGTTAACACCTCTATGCCTAGGCCCCGCCTAGGCGCTATTTTGGGGCTTGTCGCCCGACTTTCTATTCCTGGGGCACTATCAGGCGTTCGATCGATTTATTGCCGCCTAGGCATCGCCTAGTCCGATTTTTTCCACATAGGCGACGCCTAATTTAGATTTTTTATGATACCATTATTTATAATAATCATAGTTTACCAACAAAAAGTAGTTTGGTTGGTAAAATTAAAGTACATTAAAGTGTTCCCATAATAAAATTATCATTTTGAGTCTCAAAGCGAGAAACATATGTTTAATGGCACTTAGTGATTTTTAAAATATGGTCTAAATTATATTTTTTGATATTTTATATTATTATAATTTACTTTTTATTATAATTTATATTTTTATATATATAATAAATATTTAAAAATAAAAAATACACATCCGCCTAGGTCCCACCTGGATTCCGTCTTGGCCCCGCCTAGGCGTTTTGAAGCTCCGGCCGCCCGACTAGCACCTAGCGCTTTTTAAAATATTGCTTTTACATGGTACTAGGTATTTAGTATCCTCCACGTTCGACGAATGACATCTATACACTTTTAATGGATTCAAATCTGTTGTCCCCAATTATATGTTTCTTTCATATTTATGATAAAATCTGAATGAAGGACATGGAAGATGACATATAATTGGAGGGGATTTTATATTATGCACCTGACTTTTTACACCCTTCTCCAATCCAATGGTTGAGAATTTATTAGGGAGTATTTAATTTGAGTGAGAAAATAATTAATTAATTATCAATAAATTCTCAACCCTTGAACTAGAGAAGGACGTAAAAAGTCAGGTGCGTGATATAAAATCCTCAATTGAAGACATTAGATTTGAATCCACTTTTAATATTATAATAATAAAATATGAGTAGATATCAATAATTCAATGATAAAAATACTAAATATCAAGTCTGATATAAAATTTGGCCTTCTCATTTACAAGAATCATAAGGATTAGTTTTAAGTTTGGAAAATGAAAAACTTTTGTGTACAAATATTAAATGGAGCAAAGTGAAATGCATGCATGGCAATTGGTTGTCAAGAGGAGGAAGGTGGGATAGTTAATTTTGAATTTTTTTAATATTTAATATTATTTAATAATTGCGTTGCGATTTGTGATTAAAAATTGGGTTAACTTAAAAAATTTAACGTGGTTTCACTCGGTTTTAAAAAGGTTTTTATATTATTTTTTTAAAAGGGCCCTTGTGGTATAAATTATTAGCAAAAAACGGTTTTTCTTTTAACAAAGTTAATTGTGTTGGGTTGACAAAGGTATTTTCGAAAAACCCCAAAATTTACAAATTGTAAAACAAAAAATATGATAATTCACCTTGCTAACTCAACAAAACTAACTTTGTTACGAAAAAAACCGTTAATTGCTAACATTTGATACCACAACGACCCTTTTGAAGAAAATAACACAAGTGCCTTTTAGAAAATGAGTGAAACCACATGAGATTTTTGAAGTTAACCCTTATAAAATTACATCTTATTTGAGCTGGAAAAAGTGCAAAATGCATATGAGAATGAATTGTAAAGGAATTCACAAATTATTGAATACATGGGTGTTAATCTAACTAGATAGATACCGAAAGTTGAATAAATTTTAAAATATAAACCGAATTGTATAGAAATAAAAGAAACAATTGAATTAAATCAGAACAAATTATTCAGTATTCGATTATTTTATTTTTTATTTTTTTATAATGTATTAATTTAATTAGATAGTGGCAGAGGTCTTAGCATAATAATTGCGTATTGAAGCTATAATTTTAGATGTTATATGTTTGAGTTCATATTTGGATGACATGGGGTGGGGCGGGGTAAAATTTTATTTCTTATTATTGTAAGCCAAACGAAGCAAATTTTTTTAAAAAAGTAATTAGATAATTGCTTTTAACCACTTTTACTGTGTATACATGGTTAAAAACCATGTATAAGCTTAAACCCAATTAACCATGAAAAAAAGCATAAAGGAGGTGTACATAACTTATCTCACACCTCTATTTATAAAGCTACCCATCCTCACCTTCGGGTATGTTGGTTCTATCACTTCCTGATATTCTCTAGATGTACACTAGCTCCTAACTTTGGCATTGGAGGTGTTTTGCTAACCCCCCTTTATTTACCTTTCTTTGTGCAGATATTGACTCCTAAGTACCCGGAGCAGGAGGAAACAGCCCGATAAGGACCACACAAAGGGCCTACACCAACCATTGAAAAGCCAAAAGGAGGCCCATAACCCATCTCACAACCGAGTAAGGACCATACAAAGGGCCTACACCCAATTAATCATAAAAAAATCTCAAAGGAGGTCTATAACCCATCTCATACCTCTATATGAAAAGTTACCTTATCTTCACCTTCAGGTATATTGGTTCTGTCACTTTTGGATATTCTCTAAGTCTACACCAGTACCTGACTTGGGAATTAGAGGGGCTTTGCTAAGCCCCTTTCGACTCCCAAGGATCTAGAGGTGACATCCTGGTAAGGACCATACAAAGGGCCTACACCCAATTAACCATTATGTTGGTCTCGCTGAGGGTGAATAAGAGTTAGAAGGGATGATTGACTCATTTTTGTGAAATTGATATCAAAGTGTGTGCTTTTGAAAAGTGTCCAAATACAAATACCATATAAGACAAATTAACAAGATACCGAAAAAAGCCCAATGAAGGTGTGTGCTTTTGTGGCAAAAGTCTTAGCCTAGTGGTTGAGGCATGTAGGTGTGATCCTATAGGTTACATGTTCGAGTTCACATACGGGTGGGGTGGGGTAGAGATTTTTCTTTGTTATTATTGTAAGCTTAATGAAGCAAATTCTTTTTAAAAAAAATAAGATACCGAAAAATGAATAAACTCAAATAAGTAAAATAGAGAGAGTTTAAGAGAGAAGATCAAACACAAGCGTTTTAACCGGTTCAGACCTCTGCCTGCATCCTGTCCCCAAAGTACCCTCCTGTGAGTTTTAATCCACTAGTTTTTAACTCCTTCTAAGGATAAGAACCTTCACAATTGGAAATCTTACAACACATAGTACCCCCCTCTTGTTATTTAAATTCCTACTCTAAGAGTATTATTCTCTTAAATTGAATACTTTTTTTTGATGAACTCTTAAATTGAGTACTAGAACCTTGACATTAACCCTACCACTTCCTTACAATTATTTGTAAAAGAAAGAAGGTTTATTTGATCTTGAGGTTTGTTTTAATGATTACTTTTACAACAGATGTGAATTGTAGATAAGCATGAGATTAATGTTTGCTCGAAAGATTCGTAGAGAGTTAAAATGATTGCACTTATTGAGAGCCTCGGGAGGTCTTTATATAAGCTAGCTTAAAATTGTTCTTGTTGTGACTTGATATAGAGTCCTAATCTTAAAGACTTTGGAAAAAAATTTATACTCATTCGAAGGCAACAACTCATTTAATTAGTAGCAGCTATGGAAACTACAATGGACGATGTTGACCCAATTGGCGATCAACTCAGTGTCGGATCTTTGCAATCAACTCCAACAGTTGTTGTGGGTTTCGCGAATGGTGCTTTGCAAATGCTAACATCCTTGGAAATGTGTTAGGCTGAAGTTCAACAACTAACACCTCTTGCACAAGGAAAAAAGATTGGAATAGGTGAAAATTTTGGGGCGTATGTCCCAACTAGGTTGGTGCATACGCTTACCTACAAAACACCTACTCCTCTTTTATTAAAGTAAAAATTCCAGATCTCGAGATGAGATCAGTATAGTTCAGGTACAAGAAAGTAGCAAGTGGGGAGAAATAAAAACATCGGAGGCTAAAAAACACAAAATCATCCCTAAATCCTTGAATGTAAACCAACAAAGATAAATACTAGAGACCAAGTGGTCATCCGTGCTTAGAACACCTTCAAAAATGAACTTGTTCCTTCGTTTCCATAATGACCATGCAATAAGGAACCAAAGAGAGGTACCAAAATCTCTACTAGACCCTAGAGAAAAATGTTGTTGCCACACCACTAGAAAATCATAACCCGACGATGGCATGATTAGTGAAATCCCAAATAGGCGAAATGCTTGGCTCCAAATCCTATAACTCTTGTAGCAATGAAAAAGCGCGTGATCGGTTGTTTCCAGGTTATTATAGAATAGGCAAATCTCATCTATCACCAATCAGCATCTCTGATGAAACAAAAATTTCCTCATCGGCAAACGATCATGGAACACTAACCATCTGTAGAATCAAACTTTAGGAATAACATATGCCTCCTAAATCAACATGAAATCCTTTTCCGGCTTTGGCCAACGTAAATAGAAACCCTAGGAAAATGAAGATGCCGAATAATGTTTATTTTCGCTTAGCTCCCATCTGTACCGATCTGCCACTTCCGTGAATTGAGGATGATTCTATTGTCCAGCCTCTATCTCGTCTCCTATCCCTGAAAATAATGATGGGCAGCCTTGGGTAATCCAGTACCTGAGATGATCGCATCTTTCCATTGTAGAAATCCTGAGTTCGCGTTTCCAAAAAGGACGCATAGGGGCAGCAACACCAAATACAAAACCGCAGGCCTCAAGCACCGAACTAGATTTCTTATTGCAAAGGTGATAAAGATCCAAAAATAACACAGATAGAGGTTGATTCGAAGTCCAATTGTCATGCAAAAAAGAGCATAATAGTCCATTCCCTACCTCAACTCGGACCTGACAAGAAAAGAAAACCCAAAACACATTATTTTTAATACAACAAGAAATAATGTCTCGCCATATGTGAGATAATTTATTTGAATTAGAATTTTCAACTGAAAACCACGAGGTGAATCCATATCTCTTAACAAAAATTTTGAACTAAAGAGAACCCTGATCTGAAGCCCGCATTTTCCACAGCCATTTCAGTAACAAGCTACAATTAACAAGATTCAGGCTTCTAATAAACAACCCGCCTAAATTTTTCAGTAAGGATATGGTATCCCAACTAACTTTACTGATACCCCTTGAATTCGCATCTCCATTCCATAAAAAATTTCACATAAGTTGATTCAGTTTACCACTAACCGAAGAAGGCAACCTATTCAAAGAAAGTAAGTAAACCGGCATAAGACAAAGAGTGACCCTTCCAACTAGACAAATGACTTTGAAAATTATCAATAAACATGTTCTAGAAGGATACAGGTACATGTCTCACACTGAGTGGGCAACCTAAGTACGTGATTAGAAATGTCTCTATTTTACACCCTAACTTACGCGCACAAGAACTAACCATTGAATCGCAAACACTAATACCAATAATAGAACTCTTATGATAGTTAATGCGCAGACCCGATATAAGCTTAAAGCATCGTAGAATATGGATAAAAGTGGGTAAAAGAGACTCATCTGTGGGTAAGAACCACAACGTATCATCAGCAAATTGGAGAAGAGACACATCCCTTTCCGAATAGTCTACTTTAAATCCAAGTAACAAGCCCTTGCGAATACTAGCATCCAAAAGCTCTTTCAGTCCCTCAATAGCAAGCATAAAGATAAATGAGGAAATAGGATCCCCTATTTCACCCCCTAACCTAGACAAATCAGATCACATGATTCACCGTTAATAAGAATAGAGGTCACTGAGTTCTCTCGACAGCTTGATAACCAGCAAATCCATTTATCCCTAAAACCCATTCGTTGGAAGACTGCATCAATATAAGGCCATGAGATACAATCATAGGCTTTATGGAAATCTAATTTCAGAACCAACCCTGACTGTCATCTCTGATGAATCGAGTGCACAATCTCTGAGGCAACAAACGAACATTCGTGAATATTACGTCCTTTTAAAACTCGAACTGATTCTCAAATATTAATACCTGAAGAAGTGGTTGTAATCTGTTAACCAAAAATTTTGACAAGACTTTGTATATTCCATGAATAAAGGCTATTAGTCTGTAGTTACTCAGTAATGATGAACCAGAGACTTTAGGAATCAATACTGTGAAGGAGGATTTAATAGAGTCTGGAAGCTGTGCTGATTCATGAAATTTATTAAAAAGATCAATAACTTTAGGATTCATTTCATCCCAAAACCTCCTATAAAAGTAGAAGTTAAATCCATCTAGTCCTGGTGACTTCCCTTCATTACATGATCGAATCGCATTTCCTATTTCCTCCCTTCAAAATGGTGCCTCAAGAAGTCTAACATTTGGCTTATCAACTGTACGAAACCATAACTCCCTCAAATCAAAAGGAACATCAACTCCTCTTAAGAAAAGATTAACATAGAAATTACGTACTGAGTTCACAATAGTTGTCGGGTCCGAAATCATATTCCCATCTATCTTCAATTGATTTATCCTATTCCCCCTCCATTGCGCCGAAGCCATACGGTGAAAGAAAGCCGTATTGTTATCTCCAAGTACGGTCCAAGTCACCCTAGATTGTTGGTGGCGAACCTTCTTTAAACTACGATGAAGCTCATTTAGGGATGATTTCGCCATCTATAATGCCGATCCAGTTGAAATATCAACATGACGCAAAACTGAACTAGAGGTAAGATCAAGTACCTAATTCTCCAATTCCTTGATGCGTCGTTCAAGGCCCCCAAAATTCATAGAATGCCAAGGTTGGATGAATTTTCTAAACTGCCCTAGTTTAAAGTCGATGTCCCTATTCGAGTTTGGAACTCAAATCCCATTCCATTTATTTTTTAGGAAATATAAGAAATCAACATTATCCTACCAGCAATTCAAGGATCTAAAAATTCTACTCCCTCTCCTGCGCATAGCGTGTGAGTGAAAGATAATTGGGAAATGATCAAAGAGAGAAGAATTAATAGTCATCAACCTCAGTCTCGGCCATAAGTCCAATAATGTGCAATTAACCAACAATCGATCTATTCTAGAGTACGACAAACTATTGGCCCATGTGTAATCCTTGCCATGTAACGGAACATCGTATAAAGCACATTCATTGACAAAGTCTTGAAATTGAATCATAGAATTAGGGATCAACCCCTCTCTCCCCATCCATTCTGTCCCACACAAAACCTCATTAAAATCACCACAAACTAATATTTTTTCAAAACTCCTCACAATTGGCGACAATTCTTGCCATAGTTGATGTCTTAAAACCGCACTAGTAGGACCGTATAAGCACAAAATGTGGATATCTATTTGACTTGAGCTAACATGCAAAATGCACCATCTATCTGAAGATTGAATAACCACACCGTTAAGTATTCCAAGAAATAACTATACCCTCTGAGAGCCCTTGAGCCGAAATTGAATGAAATAAAAAGTCATTGTGTCCCCAAAATTTCCTGATTACCATATCTGAAACTGTTGCCTCTTTCGTTTCAATTAAAATAATAGTCTCTAAATGCTAGCTTCTAATACATGTCCGAACAAAATTCTACTTGGCGCTATTCGTCAACCCTCCCCGATAATTCCAACTTAATAAATTTAATGACATAAGAATGAATTCACAAACCTCAACGAGACGTACCTCTCAATGCATTTTAAGAGAATTTACAATCAGCCCCTTGTCGCATTCCTTAAACAAACCTAACTCTTCTCCTATCCGAAACACTAGCATCTCTTCCCTTTCTCTTGGAATATTATCTTCCCCCCTAATAATGGCTCTATTCATATTCTCAATATCCGGTCCCGATGAGTTAGAGACCCCTTGTATCAAAGTACTAGGATTTACTCCTTGGCTTTCTCCAACTAAAGTATACCTAGTATCAGAACTTTCGTCGTTTGCATTTATCCTTTCAAGCCAAATTCGTTCACTACGCTAATTTATCTCAGCCGAATCTACCATCTCAGTTGTTGAATCTGCAGAATCCGAGTTATATGAGGCCATTACCCTTTATCCAAATCGCTTGAGTCTGAGTAAGTGTTATCATTACCATTCTGGCAACCTACCCCTTGCCAGAGATTGGTGAAGATTCTCAACCCGATAGACCCCGTCGATATTTTAAAGTTTTGGCTGATTGTTCCTACGCGAACCAAAAATTATATAAGACACCACATCTACTCTACTTGGCCTCTCAAAATCATAATCAATAGCCACAACTCATTCGAATCTGCCAACCATCTCATGAATCACTCGATCGCACACAATAGTCGGGGGAATCCCCATAAAATCTAGATACATAATACATTCTTTAAGGGCAAAGTCCGCATTAAGATATTGTACCGAGGACAGTACATGATTCATCACTTTCCATTCATTCTCCATAAAACTAATCATTGAATTCCTCGAGTTAAAGGAAACAATAACATGATCGCCCCCCACCGGGGCAGCAAAAGCTATCTTAAATCCGTGGTCGCTAATAAACTCAAAGATGTTTCGAATATGCACAATAAGTTTTACTCGAACCATGCAAGAATTACCTTTCTATGGGGCAATTGGGATTAGTATATCAGTCTGATTTGGTGTGTCCTTTGAACTAGCCTTTGCCTTCTCCATCGGTGCATCACTTCTCGAATTTAGTACAGGTTCTCGGTTGTTAGGCATATTTTCCTGATTCTCTGAACCCGATTTCTCTTTTGATTTTCTAGTATCATGCACCACTACAGCATATGATCTCTCATCCCGTGGTGAATCGCGAAACACCCTTCTCAGTATAGGGACGGTCCGCTAAATCTTCCTATTATTATTCAAATTATTGGTATGGTCAAACCTCGCTTTAAACGCACGTAACTTAATAGCTCCAATCTGAATATAATTGAGTATGCATAACGCTTTATGTGCAGGAAGTAATCCATCTAGATTAATGAATCTGAAATTCAGATTCTTAGCATTCCTCCTCCTTGCGACATGTACCAATCTATTGACTCCAGCCTTAAAAAAAACTCTCTTCATTGCCATCAAATCATAACCATTAGGAAAATTCTCAAAATATAGCTTAACAGAAGTCAGCTTTGATGGGTTAGGGTTAGCTATTGTAGTGTGAGTCTGATTGTTGCAGGCAGTGGGATTTCGGTGGAATGGGTGGGTACGGCGATCGAACTCGCCGTGGGGTTGTTTGAAAGCGGTGGTTGTTGAGGGTTGGCGGCGATGAAGGGGAAAGGGGTTTGGATAACGGCGGTGGTTGATGGTGGTGGTGGTAGTGGTAGGGCGGCCGGGGCTAGGGTTAGGGTAGGGAGCGACTCTCATGGCTCTTAAAAGCTTTAATTTCAAAAAATTAGGAAGCTCCATATGCGCTATTCTTGAAGTGCAACCGTGATGCAACATGTATTCACGATGGAAATTCAGTCACATATGGTGTAGTTATTCAGAATTCAAGTTTGTCATTTTGTTGGAGCTAAAGTGGGTTTTCCCTCTACTCACATTTATATTCTAGAGGAGAAGGCTTTATGAGTGAGAGAGGTCTTGTCTTGGTCGAAAGACATTAGCTACAACCATATTGGGATTGAAATGGACAATAAAACCTTATTCGAGCTTTTGATTATTTTAAAATTCTCTAGTATGAATAATAATTTTTGTTTCATTCAATGAAAAGTCAGAGAATACAAAGAGAGTGAATGATTTTATATAGTAGTCTGAATTCATTTTGTTAGCCAATAACTACTAGATCTAACTAACTTTTGGATTATTCGGATTCATCTAGAAGTAATATGCCATGTCATCAAACCTTGAGAGTGTGATGGATTGGATAGCTAGTATGGGAATGCCATGGATTAATCTTGAGCTAGAATCAGCCGTAGAGTATTGCAACAGTAGTGACAGTCCAACAACATTAACATTTCTTCACTTGGTGCTACAACAAATTCATGAGTTTAAGACTTTATCATCCCCCCTCATAATGGAAGTCATTGTGTATGTTAACAAGATTCAGCTAAGATAGAGTAGACTTTATTTGGTTAGTTGGCAAGTTTTTGATGAAAAGATCAACAAGTTGTTGTTTGCCAGAAATAGACTTTAGATTAAGGAAACCTTCTACTATCAAATTTCTGACAATGTGAATGTCTATTTCAATGTGTTCAGTATGCTCATGAAATATTGGATTTCTCTGACTATTGCAAGTGCAACTTCATTATCACAAAACAATGAGGTTGGCAATGAAGATGGGATTTGTAAATCATCAAGCAAAAACTATACCCATTTGATCCCACAGGCAGTTGAACACATACTATTGTATTCAGCCTTTGCAGTAGAATGACTAACTGTATTTTACTTCTTGGTTTTCCAAGAGATAAGGGCTAAGCCAAGCAAAATACAGTACCCAATTATTGATTTTCTAGTAATTTTTCTAGTTGCCCAGTTAGAGTCATAGTAGGCCTGCAGTGTAACCGTTGAAGAAGCTGGATAAAATAAGCTAAATCCCATAGTTCCTTAAGATACCTTATCACATGTAGAGTAGATTTCATATGATGCTCTTTTGGAGCTTACATATATTGGCTCAATTGTTGTGTTATGTGTGAAATGTCAGGCCTTGAGAAGTCTAGGTATAATAGCTTTCCCACCAATCTTCTGTAACTGTTTGGTTCTTGTGAGCAGACGACCTCTTCCCGACCCTTAAGGGCGTGGAAAAAATAAGCGCGGCGAAGCGAGCCGAAGGATTGATCCTCAATTTAGCATGATGAAAAGATAGATTGATAAAATCGATGTTGAAGTTGAATTTTAGTCCACTTTTGAATGTTAAGAGATACGAGACCCAAAATCCCGTATTTTAAGACAGAGTCGCCATCCGGTTTAGCTCTATCAGGAATTTGGGCACGATATTCCCACCGGGTGGTTAGACCGTACCTTAAAACAGAGATCCCGAGTTCGGATGATGTTGCTTACTTTTCATTTATTAAAGGCTGAATGCTCTCTAATACCCCTCAAGTTGCGCACTTTTGCCTTAGACATACCCAAACTTTAAAGTGGACCTCCGAGGAACCTAAACTTGTAAAAACTAGACCTCCGTGCTACCCGTTGTTGACGTGGTAGGTGAGGTGTCCCCCTTTGACCAAGGGGGCGTTTGTTGACCTAAAAAATGAGTAAAAAATTATTATAAATTCAATAATTAATAAAAAAATCATTAAAAAATCCCTAAATACTTTTCTAATTGCAAAATGACCCTCTTCCTTCTTTCGGGTGTGTTTGAAAAGCACACATTTTCTGAAAAATTCTTGCACTAAATTTATTTCCTTTCTTTTCCGGATATTTCATAATTTTTTTGGAGTTTTCAATTTTTTATGAAACAGGACCCCGAAACGTATTTTCACATTTTCGGGCCCTTCCATAAATATTTTCTGAAAATTTTCTGCACCAAATTTATTTTCTTTAGTTTTCGGATATTTCATAATTTTTTTGGGATTTTTCGATTTCTTACGAAACTGGGTCCTGAAACGTATTTTCACATTTTCAGTCCCTTTCGAAAACATTTTCTAAAAAATTCTTGCACCAAATTTATTTTCTTTATTTTTTGGATATTTCACAATTTTTTGGGATTTTTTGATTTTTTACGAAACTGGGCCCCGGAACGTATTTTCACATTTTTGGGCCCTTCCGGAAACATTTTCTGAAAAATTCTTGAACCAAATTTATTTTCTTTATTTTCCGGATATTTCATAATTTTTTGGGATATTTCGATTTTTTACGAAACCGGACCCCGAAACGTATTTTCACGTTTTTGGGCCCTTCCGGAAACATTGTCTGAAAAATTATTGCACCAAATTAATTTCCTTTATTTTTCGGATATTTCATAATTTTTTGGGAATTTTTTATTTTTTACGAAACCGGGTCCCGAAACGTATTTTCACATTTTCGAGCCCTTCCGGAAACATTTTTTGAAAATTTTTGCACCAAATTTATTTTCTTTATTTTTCGGACATTTAATATTTTTTTGGGATTTTTCGATTTTTTACGAAACCGGGCCCTGAAACGTATTTTCACATTTTCAGGCCATTCCATAAACATTTTCTAAAAATTTTATGCACCAAATTTATTTTCTTGATATAATAAAAGTTTTAGGGACTTAAATGGATTTTATCAAGATTTTTTTTAAATCAATTGAAGAAGATGGTGTTTTTGGTTGAATTAAAATTACATAAACTTAAAAGAAGTTTTGTCATTTTTTTTAAAATTTTGTTAGTTTATGCCACATGTCGTTATGCCATTAGTTTGACTTTTCCAAATTTTTGGTTGAATTAAAATTATAGAGACTTAAAAGAGGTTTTGTTAGGGTTTTTAAAAATTTTTTTAGTCGATGACACGTGTGATTCAATCATTGGTTTAACTTTCCAAATTTTACATATTGGTAGCGAGTGTAACACACTCTCTAGGCTTCGACTGGACGTGTGGTATTGAGGTAGCACGGAGGTCCACTTTTCACAAGTTTAGGTACCTCGGAGGTAAATTTTAAAGTTTGGATATGTCTAAGGCAAAAGTGCGCAAGTTGGGGGTATTAGAGAGCATTCAGCCTTTATTAAATCAAACCGTTTACATTTTAATAAAGGTGACTTTAGTTCTTATGTGATTTAAGTCCTTCTAATTAGAGTTTTCGGTTAAAATAATCCACACATCATGCGGTGAATCATGCGATAAAGTGATAAATAAAGCAAATAAATAATTATTCCATGGCTTTATAAATACCTATACATTTTTCTAGTGCGGAAAATTAAAACGGATAAATAAAGAGAGACGAGACCGGGTCTCAATCGGGCTTATAACCCCGAAGCAGCTCCAAGAAATGATGAATCACACACATATAAATAGAAAATAATGCATAAATAATAATAAGGCAGAAAATAAATCATATATGGAGGAAAACATATTTTAGAATTTTTCGGTGCTAAAAACATATCTTTTTGGGCATTTATTAATTATCTAAGTAACTTAATAATTAATTAGATAAGCTAAACAACCTAAAATTAATTAAAATGTTGATAGAATATTTTTGGATTTTTAATTATGGTAAAAAGGTTTATTAAGAATTCATTTGGTGGAAAAGCCATTTTTAAGTCATTAAATAGACATTTAACCAATTAAATAATTAATAAAACAATAAAAATGGATTAAAAATTACATTACTTAATTACAGATTATATGTGATTTTCTGAAAAATTTTTGGGTGAAAATCGGGGTAAAAAATGAAGAAAACGATAGAAAATGGCCGAAAACACAAAATAGGGACGTTTTGGCATTTTTGCAGTCCAACCGCTAGAGTGGGCATCTAAACCACTGCCATGGCATTTCAACAGCTGCCGTTGCAGTGGTTGACGCGTTGCCGGAGCGGTTGGATGCCCGCCTGGGCGGTTGGACCGAATAATGCTAAACGGACTAAAATCGGTATTTTTACACCCGAAAACTCAAGATTACCAAAATTTTAAGCCGATTTCCATGATATTTCAGTAGAACTGGACTTAAAATGACAAAATAACTTTAATTTTTCGACTTTGGGACAAAAAGAAACCCAAAAACACCGGGAAGGATGTTTACAAAAATACCAAAAGAAAAGGGGATAACCACTCCAACAACAACCAAGAGCAACAAAATAATTAAAAAAATTAACTGAAATAGATTGGAACTCAGTTTTGTTACCTCTAGGCTATGAATCTGCTCTTTGGAGACTCGAATCAACCCTTGGTAAGATCCTTTTTGATGATTTTGAAGCTTTGGGTAGTGTTTTTGAAGAGAAGTCACTAAAAACCTATTTAATCAATTTTTAAGCTATGATTTCTAACAGATTTTAGTTTAAATCTAAGAGATTAAATGAGATAAAGACTCAAGAAACTAATTTGGAGTAATTCTTTAGCCTTTATCAAGCTTTCTCTCTCTAGTTCTTAAGTTTATCTCACTAAAAATTGAGTTTTTTTAATCTGATAAAAATTAGCCAAAAGTCCTAAAAAGATGATTTTAAGGGTTTATATAGACTCAATTCAGTGTAAAGAACTCAATTAGTCCCTCAAATACTCAGATTTTATGATAAAAACGGGTAAAACCGAAAAAAGGGAAAAAAGGGGCTTGAACGCGCTCCCTAGAGCGGTCAACCGACCGCTCCCTACAGCGGTCAGCCGCGCTCCCTGGCCTGGGCTTGACCGCTCTAGGGAGCCCAACCCAGGGGGGTGACATGCCGCGCAAGGAGCGCGGCGAAGGGGGGCCGAAAACTTTAAAAGAGCATAACTTTCACCACGGTTATCCGATTTGAGTGATTTTTTACATTCCAAAAACCTCAGAGAGTCTAGAATCTATAAAATATAATAGGACTCACTGAAAATGATTGGGTTTAAGAGAAAATCATGAAATAAATTACTGCAGTCAAAGGTCCAAAATCATCAAAAAGGTACTTGCCAAACGTGATTCAACCCTAAAAGAATAGAATAACTGGTTCGTAAAAGATTAGAGCAAACAATCATCATCGTTCCGCGGGACACCGAAAAGCCCGTGCTCAACGGCTGCCCCTTATGAGATTACCATTTGACAGGTCAAATGTGAGCTCACGATAGAGCGAGGGATAGAAGTTATACCTAAGTATTGGATTCTTGAACCGGTTGACTTCTGGGATCGCCATCAACAAACCTATGGAGAACAAGGTTCTAACTTGGAAATTTTGATTCGGTATCACCTTCAACTTACCCACGGATTTGAGGTAGACCGTTGGTTGCCTTAAATATAGAGACTCTAATATAAACTACTATTGCCTTACATCACCATAATATAATTAAGGATTAAATGCCCAGTTAAATGGCATTACGCCACTCAACTACAGAGACTCTAATATAAACTGCTAGTTGCCTTATGTCACCATAACATAACTGAGGATTAAATGCCCAGTTTAATGGCATTGCACCGCTTCATTACAGAAACTTTGATATAAACTGCTGGTTGCCTTACGTCACCATAATATAACTGAGGATTAAACACCCAGTCTAATGGCATTATGCTGCTCCATTACAGAAAATTCAATATAAACTGCTAGTTGCCTTACGTCACCATAACGTAACTGAGGATTCAACGCCCAGTCGAATGGCATTGCGCTGCTCCATTAGAGAAACTCTGATATAAACTGCTGGTTGCCTTACATCACCATAACATAACTGAGGATTCAATGCCCAGTCGAATGGCGTTGCGCCGCTCCATTACAGAAACTTCAATATAAATTGTTGGTTGCCTTAAGTCACCATAACATAACTGAGGATTAAACCCAGTTGAATGGCATTGCGCCGCTCCATTATAGAAACTCTGATATAAACTACTAGTTGCCTTATGTCACCATAACATAACTGAGGATTGAATGCCCAGTCAAATGGCATTGCGCTGCTCCATTATAGAAACTTCAATATAAACTGCTGGCTGCCTTACGTCACTATAACATTACTGAGGATTGAATGCCCAGTTAAATGGCATTACGCTGCTCCACTATAGAGACTCTGATATAAACTGTTGGTTGCCTTATGTCACTATAACATAACTGAGGATTAAATGCCCAGTAGAATGGCATTGTGTCGCTCCATTATAGAAACTCTGATACAAACTTTTGGTTGCCTTACATCACCATAACATGACTGAGGATTGAACGCCCAGTCGAATGGCATTACGGCACTCCATTATAGAAACTCTGATATAAACTGCTGGTTGCCTTATGTCATTATAACATAACTGAGGATTAAACACCCAATCGAATGGCATTGCGCCACTCCATTATAAAAACTTTAATATAAACTACTGGTTGCCTACTGGCGGTTTGGGGACACACCATCAACAGACCTATCATGAATAAAATTTGAGAAGATAGTAATTATCGCAAATTGTGTTTTTATTGCTTAATTAATTTTGTAGAATAAAAATATTTTTGCCCCTTCAATTTAGCAATAAAAACAGAAGATCGAGAAAAGAAATGAGTTTAGAAGTATTCGAGAGTCTGATAAATTCATTTTTAGGTTGATTTTGCGATAGTTGCAACATGGCGCCCCTAGAGGATCGAAAGCTACATCGCGATGTTCCTGAAGGGTTAAAAGTTGCACAGAAGTGCCCCTAAAGGATTGAGAGCTGCATGGAGGTGCCCTAAAAGGATTTTTTGAGTTTTGAATTTTGGATCTTCGAATCGATTGTCCATCGGAATTGCCGTATGGCGTACCTGTCAAGGAAGTTTTGAGATTTTAGTAAGTGACATGAGTTGCATTTTTCTTGCTTAATTGATTTTGTGGAACAAAAATTTTTTGCCCCTTCAATTAAGCAATAAAAATGGAAGAATGAAATATAAATTGAGTTAGGATTTCCGAGAGTCTGGAGAAACTGTAGAGGTGTCCATCGGGACTCGCTGATATGCCCCTTATACGCAACCTAGAATATTTGTCAGGATGCCCTTGATGATTATATCGAGGTGCCCCTGGGTATTTGCATCCAGGTGCCCCTATGAGAAATTTTGAGTCGTGATTTTAGGATCTATCAGGTTGGTTGTCCATGGGGATTGCCACATGGTGTACCTATCAAGGAAATTTTATTGCGTTAGTAATTGCCATGAGTTGCATTTTAATTGCTTAATTGATTTTGTTGGATCAAAAATATTTTTGCCCCTACAATTAGGCAATTAAAACAGAAGAATGAAATAAGAGTTAAGATTCCCGGGAGTTTAGAGAACTACCGAGGTTGGCCGATAGCTCGAGAAGACTTTTCTGTGCTCCGTTGCCTATAGAATTCAGTATAGAATAATAGACATGACATTTATGAATATTATGCATGAATGTATGAATTCATGAGCTGCTTGGACTGATCATCTTCCAGATATGAGTTATATGACTGCTCACCAGATCGATTTCACTTAATTCAGTTGCTCTCTAGGAGAGAGAATATATGGAATTGCAATTCCGCACGGACAAGGCAAGAATGCCCATAGCGGAGGATTAGGGATGTTGCACAGATTAGCTGGGTATGTCTCTAGTGGAGAATCAGGGAAGTCGTAGTGTACACATGCGGGGCCGTGTTTCAAGATATCGAGGTTGGAGATGGTTGCTTTCTACACATATTATTGCTCGTGCTCAAAGGAGTGAGACATCTGTGGCACAAATGCTAAATTGATCATATCAAAGACATTGGGAGCACGAATCAAAGTTTGAGATTCTGGATAACGAACAACTGGACGCTATCACTACCAATGAATTCTACCAAGGACGGTTTCGGAGTATTTGGACCTTGTGGACTTGAGATGCTCAATCACGGTCGAAAATGGAGTAGACACGCATAGAAGATGAATTTCAGCCCCTCTCAAGTCTGCCAGGCTATAGAGGATATTCATGTGCTATGATTTCAAATGACAATGATGCGGGTATCTCGATGTGATCGACGAGAATCATTTACCTCCATTTCTACTTGTCTTGATTTTTGCATAGACCTGAACATTATGATGGGCCTATCAGACTTATGCATTCTTTGCTTTTGTGTCCTAATTTTTGATTGGACCGCCCTTTTCGGGTTTTCAATCCAGCGGACCATTCCTGGCTTTTGCATAGACCTTGCTATTTTCAGTCTATCAGGATTTTTGCCTTTTATTTTTTTTGTTTTCTTTTGAGGAACTGGGGTCGACTGCGTAGAACCCTACGTTTGACTTACTTGCAACATTTCCCCTTTTAGGCCCAATATATTCATTCAAGCACAAACATAAAGGATTCAGTAAAATGACATTTCCATTAAATGAAGTAAGTTTGAGTACATGCTGATGATAAACATTTTTATTGACCCAAAATCTGGTGTTAACTAGCCTGTACCTGTTTTTCTAGCCAACAAACTCTCTTAGCTTATTTTACCCTGACTATTGCCTAGACCGCCCTTTTTGAGTTTTCAGCCTAGCGGGCGATTTTGTTCCCTAACTTTTTCCTGACCGGTTTGTAGAATACCGCTCAGTGGGATACGCCCTAATTTTTGTTCGAGCAGTAGAGGACTACTCATCACGTGATTTATATCATTTATTTTTTTATGTGCCACTTTTCTGGATTTGATTCTTTTGGTTAGATATGATAACGCTTCAATCTGCTTTGTTTGATAGGGTTTACGAACTCATTACCATCCGTAATCTTCATGCCCCTGGAACCGAGTACCTTACTGATTATGTAAGGTCTTTTCCAATTCAATCTGAACTTCCCCCTTAGGTCAGTGCGGGCATACTTCACTTGCTTCAAAATCAGATTATCGACCTTTGACGGATACTCCTGATGCTTGACACAATTGTTGTCTATGCACTTTTGGTACATCTAAAGACTATTTAAGTTGTTCAAACTGCGCTCTAGTCCATGGGGGTCCCTTTGACTTGTATTCAGTACGACTCTCAAGGACTTCATCGCGGTCTGCTTGGGATCGCGGTTTCCACAACATAAACCAAAGAGAAAGGCATCGAATTCATGGGAATTCCAACACTTATTTGACATCTCCAGAGGGTGAATGGTAGCTTATCGACCTAATCTATGTATCTTATTGTAGTAGTCTTCGATATAACCTTCTTGATAAGCTGGTTTGCGGCTTCGATTGCCCCTTTAGCATGTGGTCAGTAAAGCAAAACCCTGTGACCCTTGGTTCCATATTTTTTGATCAAATCAGCAGTTGACCATTGGGACTGAAATCCATTGTCTAAAATGATGTGATGAGGTAGGCCATATCGAGCAAAGATGTGTTTCTCGATGAACTTGGCCATCTTCTTGGCAGTGATGTTGGCAAAAGACTCGGCTTCCTCCTATTTTGAGAAGTAAATTGCCCCTACAATGATAAAGCAGTGTTTATTTGTTGATGAAGGTCAAATTTTGCCGACCATACTTGTTCCCCTCGCTGAGAATGGTCAATGAGGAGAGAAATGTAAGATTGTTTGTAATTGTAAGGGAATGGATATTAGGAAGAGTTAATGGTGTATCGGGGGTGGGAATTAGGAGAATGGGTGGGCAAAGAAAAGATAAGCCATAATTCTATCAAAGGTGATCTGGCGATGTTCTTTCTCCATAATCGGCTGATGCTTCTTCAGTAGTTTGAAAATAGGTTTGCTTATAGTGGCATGCGATGAATTGATTGTCATATTGACCCTATCCAAGGAAGAACTGAGCTTCTTTTTCTATTTTAGGCGTGAAAATGTGATGCTCGACAATCTGACGATGAACCTTGGGTGTGACCAGGTATGACTAAGCGAAAGCGTTATCATGATCATTAAGCACTTTTATCTCTCCTTTTCTTTCCAAGATTAGGTCATTAGAAATGGTTACCATTTTAGGTTATCACATGTACTTAAATTTATTTCAGTTAAAGACACGTCATCAATACTGAACACATTATGCTTATGATAAAATGAATGTATGGACCCATCGGGCGAAACATCAAGCAGATAAGCAAAATGAGAGTCTTTGATTGAATAAAAAATGCCTTAATGGCAGAGCTATTCACATCAGAGCTCGGTGATGGTTTCTCCTCAGTGCTAGTCTTTCTAGCGGGCCGATCCATTTTCTCTCTCTCACTAAGCACCAAGGATTGATCTATTTTGTGTCCTACCTCAACATGATAGCAGTAAAAATTCCCTTTTACCTCGGGCGTAGGAGAACGATATTCACGCAGTGGGTTAAGCATGCCTTTCTCCCGCAACTTGGAAAATAGGACACTAAGAGGGAGTTTCCGCGGAGATACAAACTCTTTGTGACCAGGTGCCCGAGCAGGTGTGACTTGAACTGTAGAGACATTCTCTTAAGTGATGACTTGAACTGTGGGAGTCTTCTCTTCGGCTGAGACATGGGAAACTTCTAAAGTAACAGAACTATTTTTCTTATTAAACCAGGGTTTGTAGCCACTTGGCTTATTAGGTTTCTCTTTCTCTTCACGGCGCTCAATCTTCTCGGCCTTCTAAAAAACCCTCGTATACGAGTCATAAGAATCTGTTTCCATCTCTTTTTAAAATATTGGGAGAGATCCATCAAGGAGCTCCAGGATTATCTCCTTAAGACTGAGCTTTTGTTTTAGAAGCACTTGGGTGGCCATCCACCGATTAAAATAGGACTTAAAAGTCTTACCTTGCTTTTGTTTAATCACCTCAAGATGCTGGATAGTGGTATCTATGGTTGAATTGAAATCGTAGTGGGTGATTAGAGCCTCATAAAGAAGCTTCCAATCTAGGATTATTGACTCGGGGAAGGTATTATACCATTCAAGCGCCGTTCCTGATAGAGTGCAGGAAATAACTTAGCAAGAACTTTATCACCGATCTTCTGAACATGCATAATTCATTCGTACATCACGATGTGGGATTCAGGAGGTCTTTCACCAGAGTAGTCTTTCATTTTAGGCATCAAAAAGTTCTTCGAGACCCAATCGTTGTCCCTCTCTTCCTCCTTCTCTTCATTCTTGGCCAGTAGCTGTTTCAAAAGTGATGCCACTTTGGGTGTCACTCCTGGAGATTGTGTGACCTGGTCGAGGAGTGTCACATCAGGAGGTTGTGTGACCTGGTCATTGTGTACGGAAGTGAATCCAAACTAAAAGGGTGGAGGAGGATTTGAAATCTCAACTCGAGGATGAGCAAAAGGGTTTTGAGGATAAGTAGTCCTATGCAAAGTGACCACAAAATTGGGAGGAGACGGCATAAGGGATGTTGGCGGTGTCAAAGGAAGGACAAAGTTGCTAGAGGGGACAACCATTTATGGAGTAAAACCCCCTAAGAAAGCGGGGAAGATGGGAGTCTGAGTAATAGGTCTCAAGTGTGGAGGAGGAGGAAAAGCGATTATCTATGGAGTAAAAGATGGGGGAGGCTGAAGTGAGGTCTGATCGAACTAAAATTGACTCAGTTGGACAGGTGGGAGTGGCGGAGCCTAACTAGATCCATTCTGAGTGGTCTCTAACTATCCCTGAGCTTGAAACACGGGCCCTGATGACCTCTATGTATCTCTCTCTTCTCTTAGAGCTGATCAGACTTGCTCTTAGATGGAAATATGAAATAGATCAAACTGTAAAAACATGGCCATAGCATCGGCTATATTAGTACCTAGCTGCGACTAATTCTGATTGGTTGGAGGAGGAGGAAGAGGAGGAGTACCCTCAGATGGAAACCCATTGATTGGAGGTAAATCAGACATGGCAGACAAAGCAGATTATAGAACTGAAATAGAAATCACTGATCGGTGAACCAAATAATGATCGAGTCGTAGCCAAAAAGGACTGTAATGGTGAGGACGTCCAACCTAATTAAGAAATCGAAAGATGATTAGCCTGAATTGAACTAGGAATGAAATGGATGATTACATAATAACTCGAGTGATGAATGCCGTATACACAAGGGTTGTTTAGAGAGGTAGAGAGCAGAAAAACTTATGATGTGAAGCTTAATCCCAAAATACGTGAGAATCCCTTGCTATGCCTAGTGAACTAGATACGGTTCTTCGGGACTTAAACGATCTTAGGCATTTTTTAAAATTCCCCCTTCAAGTAAGGGGAGAATAGAGGTAAGTGAAAGAATAAAATAAAAGTCGGCCACAAGCGGCCTATGCATGAGGTGCAGATGCATGAGCACAACACAAATAGCATGCGTAAAGCGAACTTCTTCCAACCTTATGACTCCCGCGCAACGCCGTTCAAAAGATCTGGGGCTTAACTCAAATGCCAATGAACAACAATTGAGCATGCGACCTAAATTTAAAACATACACGTTTTGGTGATTTCCTAAGGGGAAGTTGCTACTATTTTATGTAACGTGGTTCATGGTCTCAAACAGCTGGTATTATAGAACAATATTGTACAAGGGTCTCGTTTACCTTGATTCCGCATAACTCGACCACTTCATAAATGAGTGCTATAGCGGGAATTACGCGTTGGTTAAAATAAGTGATCCTCCCACAAATATCCCCAATTCCTGGTAGGCATGAGGTATACAAGTGAGCTTCACGGGGCGAAATAATGGCACCTTAACTTAGTATCTAACTACGCGATGGATTCGAAAGGCATAAGAAATAAAGCTTTGATTTAAAAACGATTTCAACACATCATCCAAATCCCTTAACTAGTTTTTGAAAATGAAAGCGATGTTTCAAATATTAAGTTAAGAGGAAATCCCCGATGGAGTCGCCACTATGAGCGGATGACCTCTTCCCGACCCTTAAGGGCGCGGAAAAAATAAGAGCGGCAAAGCGAGCCGAAGGATTGATCCTCGATTTAGCATGATGAAAAGATAGATTGATAAAATGGATGTTGAAGTTGAATTTTAGTCCAATTTTAAATGGTAAGAGATACGAGACCCAAAATCCCATATTTTAAGACAAAGTCGCCACCCGATTTAGCTCTATCGAGAATTTGGGTACGATATTCCCACAGGGTGGTTAGACTGTACCTTAAAAAAGAGATCCCAAGTTAGGATGATGTTGCTTACTTTTCATTTATTAAATCAAACCGTTTACATTTTAATAAAGGTGACTTTAGTTCTTATTCGATTTAAATCCTCCTAATTAGAGTTTTTGGTTAAAATAATCCATACATCATGCGATGAATCATGCGATAAAGCGATAAATAAAGCAAATAAATAATTATTACATGGCTTTATAAATACCTATACATTTTTCTAGTGCGGGAAATTAAAACGGATAATTAAAGAGAGACCGAGACCAGGTCTCAATCGGGCTTACCAACCCCAAAGCAGCCCCAAGAAATGACAAATCACTCACAAATAAATAGCAAATAATGTACAAATAATAATAAGGCAGAAATAAATCAGACATGGAGGAAAACATCTTTTAGGATTTTTCGGGGCTAAAAACACATCTTTTTGGTTATTTATAAATTATCTAAGCAACCTAATAATTAATTAAATAAACTACACAACCTAAAATTAGTTAAAATGTTAACAAAATATTTTTGGATTTTTAATTATGATAAAAAGATTTATTAAGAATTTATTTAGTGGAAAAGTCATTTCTAAGCCATTAAATAGACATTTAACCAATTAAATAATTAATAAAATAATAAAAATGTATTAAAAATTACATTACTTAATTCCAGATTATATGTGATTTTTTAGCAATTTTTCGGGTGAAATTGGGGTAAAAAATGCAAGAAAATAATAGAAAATGGCCAAAAACACAAAATAAGGACCTTTTGGTATTTTTGCCAGTCCAACCGTTGGAGTGAGCGTCTGAACCGCTGCCATGGCAGTTCAACCGCTGCCATTGCAGCGGTTGGCGCATCGCCAGAGCGATTGGATGCCCGCCGGAGCGGTTGGACCGAAAAAATGCCAAAAGGACCAAAATCTTTATTTTTACATCCGAAAACTCAAGATTACCAAAATTTTAAGCCGATTTCCACGATATTCTGGACTTAAAATGACAAAATAACTTTGATTTTTTGACTTTGGGACAAAAAGCAATCCAAAAACACCGGGAATGATGTTTGCAAAAATACTAAAAGAAAAGGGGATGACTACCCCAACAACAACCAAGAGCAACAAAATAATTAAAAAAAATTAACTAAAATAGATTGGAACTCAGTTTTATTACTTCTAGGCCGTGAATCTGCTCTTTGGAGACTCGAATCAACCCATGGTGAGATCCTTTTTGACGATTTTGAAGATTTGGGTAGTGTTTTTGAAGAAAAGTCAATAAAAACCTATTTAATCAATTTTTAAGCTATGAATTCTAACAGATTTTAGTTTAAATCTAAGAGATTAAATGAGATAAAGATCCAAGAAACTGATTTGGAGAAATTCTTTAGCCTTTATCAAGCTTTCTCTCTCTAGTTCTTATGTTTATCTCACTAAAAATTGAGTTTTTTCAATCTGATAAAAATTAGCCGGAAGTCTTAAAAAAGATGATTTTAAGGGTTTATATGGACTCAATTTAGTGTTGGATATAACGTATGCTCTTAAGGCAATTAGGACGATATATCTTAATTATGTAATAGTACGAATAATTTGTTTAATCAATAAAGGCATTTGTTCTTTTGTTTATATCAATGTGTTTCTATGTATATATATTATAGCTGGTTAAACATATTCATTGATGTATGTATAAAAAAGTCCTTGACACATCATAGCATAAAGTCAGAGAAATTATAGTTGGACTATATCTGGTGGAACCTGCTTCATGTGCAATTATGATTATGTCTAAACTATTCCTAGTCATAGTTTCATCAAGAAAGGATATTGATGAAGCGGAAAGAGTAGCATGTGGTCAACTTTCTTAGAACGAGTCCAAGCAGTCAATCTCCTAAGGACTGAACGTGGTGCCTTAAGTTTGACACATGGATATATCTGGGAGATATATTGCAGACCGCAGTAAGATAAACACTTGGTATATATATCTATGTGTTAGTGTTTATCTTCATGCAATAAGCTTTGCGAAGTCCTCGTACTTGAGATGCTAGTTACCTTGTGTGGTACTATTGCTATACTTTGGGTCATTACTATACACTCATTAATTTAGGGTGCTAAGGGTGATTATGGGTATAGTGATGACAACACGTTGGTAAGCTGAGTAGTCGGAAAGAATCCATCGCTCCAAATATATTAAGGAGTTATACCTGGCCACTTGTTGAAGTGATGATTGCCATAAACCTCTGATCAGAGTATGTGTTTGATAGAAATGGTTTCTAGTCAAACACAGTATGGTAAAAGGCAATTTACGAGTGAGGCTTCTGGAGTGGTCTACCAACTACTCGAGACTTCTTAGTTCTTCCTCTCAGGGAGGTTTTGGTTCGTGGGTTCGTGTGGATACTGATAGAGGCTATCCTATGTTTGGAGGATTGTTCAAGAAGATTCTACAAAAGCACGCTTCAACTGGTAAGTTCTCTTTCTTTCTCTTTTAATTATTAGCTCTTTTTCTTTAAGCGTGTTTAGACTTAATAATTATGCTTAGGTTGTTTTGCATTCTTAGTTTATTTTATGCTTAGGTTATAGCTTAGAGTTATAACATGCTTAGGTTATAGCTTAGAGTTATAACATGCTTAGGTTATAGCTTAGAGTTATAACATGCTTTGTATAAAATAAATGTGCAAGGATATAATTTGGAATTATGGTATGCCTTGTACTTTTGCATGCTAACCTAGGTAGAGAATTATTTAGTTAAGGCTTTATTTAATTTATATGCAACTGATAGGAGTTCCTAAGGACATGGACAAAATTTTGATTTTCCGCCATGCATGTTATACATGTTCAATCTGACTATCAGTTCTCAACAGTGGTATCAGAGCTTGCCTATTTAGGGTATAATTAAGTTAGAAGTGAACTAAATATTATTTTCTATTTGAAATGATTTGTTTATTTAATTATTTGGAACAATATATATGAACTTGTGCCTTTCATTTCAAGGTTAGAAAATGGTTATGAATAATTTTGAATAAGCATGCTCAATTTACTCAAATTATACAAGTATCAATAATTTATTTAAATTACATGGGTTATAGATGCTTCCAATTTACATGAATTGGAAGAACGAAATTTATTAGTACGAGAGAATCCATTAGTCTTCAAGTTTGTGCCCGTATTTGTTCTGGCTAAGGATTGGACTTGGTGTCTACTCCTCATAGGGCACCTCTCCTACCTGGGAACCTATATCGGTGAAATATGAATTGGCCAAAGGGGGGATTAATATGGACTAATTTATTTCAAGTATATAAGATGATGCTTATATATGTTTCTATAACAAAGTAAAAAAATTAAATTTATTGAATAAAAGCTTAAAGGAAATGCAATATAACTATAACAAATAAAAGTGTTAATTATTTTGCATATTATCTAGGTTGATGGAATAATTATAATAAAGAGCTAAACCCACCTAGGTTAGACCTTATAAATTAATTCTAAAATTCCCTGAATTAATACAAGTTATTATAATTTTGTCCAATCTGATAAAATCCTAGATTGGGTGAGACGTTTAACACCAATAAAATCCCAAAGTAAATATATTAAGGCAAGTTGTAGTCTTCCTAACTCAAATTTATAATACGGTCTCTTTGGGCTATCAAAGTGCTACGCAAAACATTCCTTCTAGTCTACATTGATTGGTTGTTAAGTTTGGGATAAGGTCTGCCTTAACACAGCTGGGGTAGTCCACCATAAAATTGGGGGCTAGGCCTAGATCTGAGACATATTCAAGGAGATGCTAATATAAGAGCAAACATCCCTTGGGATTAGGGAACTTGAATGAATTAGAAATTGCATGCGATACAAATGGAATGGGATTCCAACTACGACTTACTATTATGACTTGACTCATAAAATTGGGGGTTGTAATAGACTAGTTATAGATGCTACCTACTAGGAAATTTAGCTGGGCTAAAATTCCCGAATTCAATAGAATGGGCTATTGCAAATTTTGAAGAAAATAGTAGGAAAATGTATTTAATTAAAAGTCCTTATATTAAATGCATGTACTTAAACTAATATCTAAACTCTTTTCTTTTCTTATATCTTAGGTTGAAAATGACTTCCAATGTTAATCTCTGTATGTTACTTGACACCAAATTGAATGGCTCAAACTTTTCTGATTGATTCCGAGCTGTGAGAATAGTTCTCAGATCCGAGGGAATTGCCTATGTTCTAAGTGAAAATTTCCCCGTAGAACATGATGTTGAGGATCATGTGGAACATGATACCTGGTTGAAGCACAGGAAAGATCGTGAGATTGCCATGTGTATTATGTTGGGGTCTATGAATCCTGAGCTTCAGAAACAACATGAGAACATGCCCTTGGAGGACATGGTTTTCCATCTTGAAGAACTCTTTTCGGAGAGGGAAAGGACATAGAGGTATGAGGCCTCTAAGCTCCTTTTCGGGACCAAGATGCAGGCTGGCACCTCTGCCTCTCAGCATGTACTCAAACTCTTGAGATACCTTGAGAAGCTGAATCAATTGGGATTCGAGATGAATCATGACTTGATCATTGACCTTGTGTTGATGTCCTTGACAGGTAGTTACTCAGGCTTTGTGACTAACTATTACATGAACAAGATTAATTCTACTATCCCTGAATTAATCAACATGCTGAAAATAGTAGAACCTCAGATCAAGAAGGATCAGAAACTTCTATTATTGATTGAAAAAGGCAAGACTTCTAAGAAGAAGTAGCAGGCACTAGGTGCTAAGAAAAGAATCAGTAAGAAGAAGAAAGAAAATAAGGCATCTAAGTATGGCTGCTATCAATGTAGGAAACCGGGACATTGGAAGAGGGATTGCAAAGCTCCTGCTTCTGAGCATTTGAAGAAGAAGCCTACAGAGGCATCTACTTCAGGTATGTTTGTAATTGAAAACTTTGGTACTTTTCGCATGAATCCACTTGGGTATTAGATACTGGTTGTGGTTCTCACATCTTTACTTCTGTGGAGGGACCGAGGAACTGTAGAAAACTTGCAAAAGGAGAGATAGACCTATGCCTGGGAAATGGAGCCAGAGTTGCTGCATTAGCCGTAGGGAGCTTTAGTCTTGTTTTACCAAGTGGACTTGTTTTAGTTTTGAATAATTGTTACTACATTCCAAGTGTTACTAAGAATATTGTATCTGTTGCGTGTTTAACAGCAGGGGGATTTGAAATTTTATTTTCGAATAATAATTGTCAGATTTGTTTGAATAATATTCTTTATGGTTATGGAATGTTGAAAGGTGGCAATTATTTTCTTGATACTAAAATAGAAGTTTTCAATATAAACAATGTGAAGAAAGTTAAATTAGATAATGATGATTCCTTCTACTTATGGCATTGTAGTTTAGGCCATATAAATAAGATCGCTTGACCAAGTTGCATAAGCGTGGAGACTTGGGCCCAATAGACTTGGAGTCTTATGGTGAGTGCAAACCTTGTTTAAAAGGAAAAATGACAAAGTTACCCTTTCAAGGAAAGGGTGAGCGGGCCACGAGTACATTGGAATTTATACATACTGATGTGTGTTGTCCAATGAGTGTTCAGGCACTAGGAGGATACTCCTACTTCATAACCTTTATTGATGATTACTCACGATACGGTTATTTGTACTTGATGAAGCACAAGTATGAAAGTTTTGAAAAGTTTAAAATATTAAGAGCTGAAGTAGAGAAACAGCTTAAGAAATGTATTAAAACACTTCGATCGGATCGAGGTGGAGAATACTTAAGTCAGGAGTTTTAGGATTATCTAAAGGAAAATGGGATAGTTCCCCAGTGGACCCCTCCTTATACACCCCAACACAATGGAGTGTCAGAAAGGAGGAATTGGACTTTCTTAGATATGGCTAGGTCTATGATGAGCCATGCAGATCTTAATAAATCCTTTTGGGGATATGCACTAGAGAGAGTTGTTTATGTTTTAAACAGAGTGCCCTCTAAATCAATTAATTTTACACCTTATGAAAGATGGTGTAACAAGAAGCCATCTCTAAGTCACTTAAGAGTATGGGCATGTCCTGCTATGGTAAAGAGGATAGCGTCAGATAAGCTGAATGCCAAGGCTGACAAATGTCTATTCATTGGATATCCAAAAGAAATAATTGGATATCTGTTTTACCAACTCGAAGCACAAAAGGTATTTGTGTATCGGAATGCTCACTTTTTGGAAAAGGAACACTTACTTGCAAAAGTCAGTAGGAGCAATATTGAACTGGAAGTTCAAGAGGAAGAAACAAAAAATAAACTAATTAACCCCGTTCTAGATATACAAGAGAGTGTGATCCAAGAACAACCTATCGAAACACAATCATTGCGAAGATCATGTTGTGTTCATAAGGGTCCCCGATAGATATGGGTTTATCATCACTGATGATAAGGAACTATATCTTATGGAGGATGATGAACCAAGGACATATGATGAGGCAATGAAAAGCTCAGATTATGATAAATGGCTAAAAGCCATGAAATAAAAAATGGATTCCACGTACGAGAACCAAGTTTGGAATTTGGTTGATGCACCGCAAGAGGTTAGATCAATTGGGTGCAAGTGGGTCTTCAAGAAGAAGACAGATATAGACGGTAATGTAATTACCTATAAAGCAAGGTTGGTTGAGAAAGGTTATAGTCAACGAGAAGGTATTGACTATGATGAAACCTTCTCACCGGTAGCCATGATAAAATCCATAAGGATACTCCTCGCCATTGCTGCTCATTACGATTATGAGATCTAGCAGATGGATGTAAAAACAGCATTCCTGAATGGGGATTTAGACCGAGATGTGTATATGACACAACCTGAGGGTTACATCTCAGAATGGCTCGAAGGTATGGAAGCTATAAAGATCTATTTATGGACTTAAATAGGCATCTAGGAGTTGGAATATAAGGTTTGATTAGACAATCCGGGAACTAGATTTCTGCCCAAATGTAAAAAAGCCTTGTATTTACAAGAAGGTTAGTGGGAGTGTAGTTGTTTTTCTAGTATTGTATGTTGATGACATTCTGCTAATAGGGAGAAATGACATTTCTCTTCTTCAAAACGTTAAAGTGTGGTTGTCAAGAAAGTTCTCCATGAAAGACCTTGGTGAAGCAGCATTTATACTAGGTATAAAGTTCTACAAGGATAGATCTAACAGGCTGTTATGTCTTTCTCAAAGTACATATATAGACAAGGTATTGAATAGGTTCAACCTTGAGCATTCTAAGAAAGGCTATCTCCCGATGACAAAGGGGATAAACCTATCTAAGGCTGAGTGTCCGAAGATTGCTCAGGAGAGAATGCACAGGAAGGATATACCCTATGCATCTATGATAGGATCCATCATGTATGTTATGATATGTACTAAGCTGGATGTCTCTCAGGCTTTGAGCTTTACGAGTAAATATCAGTCAGATCTAGGTGAAAAGCACTGGATAGCCGTCAAGGCAATCCTTAAGTACTTAAGAAGGACTAAGGATGAGTTCTTGATTTATGGAGAAGGTGACCTCAGAATAAGAGGTTACACTGATGGGAGTTTTCAATCTGACAAGGATGACTTTAAGTCTGAGTCAGGTTTTATGTATGTGTTAAATAGAGGGGCGGTACACTGGAAGAGTTCCAACCAAGAAACTACTACTAATTCAACCACGAAATCTGAATATGTTGCTGCATGCGATGCAATAAAAGAAGCTGTCTGGTTAAAGGGATTTAGTGGCGATCTCGGTGTGGTGCCTGAGGCTGTTGATCTAATTACTTTGTATTATAATAACAATGGTGCCATAGCTCAGGCAAAGGAACCACGGTCTCATCAGAAAAATAGACATGTATCCAAAAAGTATCATATAATCAGGGAGATTGTTGATACTAAGATAATGAGATTAGAATATGTACCCACTAAGTAGAACTTTGCGGATGGTCTAACAAAGCCATTAACTCAAGTCAAACATGACCAGCGTGTTAAAGCATATGGATTAAGACATATGGATAATTAGCCTTAGTGCAAATGGGAGTTTGTTGGATATGATGGATGCCCTTAAGGCAATTAGGGCGATATATCTTAATTATGTAATAGTACGAATAATTTTTTTAATCAATAAAGGCATTTGTTCTTTTGTTTGTATCAATGTGTTTCTATGTATATATATTATAGCTGGTTAAATATATTCATTGATGTATGTATACAAAAGTCATTGACACATTATAGCATGAAGTAAGAGAAATTATAGTTGAACTATATCTGGTGGAACCTGCTTCACGTGCAATTATGATTATGTCTAAACTATCCCTACTCATAGTTTCATCAAGAAAGGATATTGATGAAGCGGAAAGACTAGCATATGGTCAACTTTCTAGGAAAGGGTCCAAGTAGTCAATCTCCTAAGGACTGAAGGTGGTGCCTTAAGTTTGACACATGGATATATCTGGGAGATATATTAGAGACCACAGTAAGATAAACGCTTGGTATATATATCTATGTGTTTGTGTTTATCTTCATGCAATAAGCTTTGCGAATGTCCTCGTACTTGAGATGCTAGTTACCTTGTGTGGTACTATTGCTATACTTTGGGTCATTACTATACACTCATTAATTTAGGGTACTACGGGTGATTACGGGTATAGTGATGACATCACGTTGGTAAGCTGAGTAGTCGGAAAGAATCCATCGCTCTAGATATATTAAAGAGTTGTACCTGGCCACTTGTTGAAGTAATGATTACCATAAACCTCTGATCAGAGTATGTGTTTGATAGAAATGGTTTCTAGTCAAACACAGTATGGTAAAAGGCAATATACTTCGGTAACAAGTAAACTACTGGGATAGCTTGGAGCAACCTCGCTTTTAGTTGCTTAACACTTTAACCAAACCCTATAAACCAGATGATACTAATATTAAAGAATGGAAGGAATTTATCGCACTAGATAACTATTGCATTAACCGGGATTAAGTCATAAGCATAAATGACGTATCGAGTAATGGGGGATGGTAGACCCTTGCTAGATGTGTACTACAGTCGTTTAAGGTAATCGAGTTCTATTCACGGTCTAGAGCATCAAGCGAATGGTTTCATTAGAATAAGGGTTGGTTAAGCCTTAACAGCTCAATACTTCGGGATCCTATAAGGTCACACACATTGGACCTTCATCGGAATAAGTAAAGAACTAATAGATTTATTCTATTACGAAAATATAACTTAAATAATAATTGGATTATTATTAGAACAATTTTGGATAAACTAAGGAATTTATTTTGATCGGTAATTAATTAATTAGAGTCATAAATAAATTATAATTGATTAGATCAATTTTGGTTGGACCAAGAAATTTATTTTGACTGGAAACTAATTTATTAGATGTCAAAAATAAATATTTATTTGAAAGGATTAAAAGGGAATTTTGCATTGGTGAGTTAAAACCGAAAAGTATGAAATATTTTGTACAAAGTTAGGTTGCGCGGAGTACACCGAAAGGTGCGTGAACACTGCTAGGTAGTGTTCGTGGCAGCCCATGTTCATGGGCTGCACAAAGGCAGCCATGAAAGGGCGCCGTGAGCCCCAGCTGGCGTGTAAGGCAAGCCCGCGAGGGCTTGCCTTGCACAGTACGCTGCATGTGAGCGGGTCACACGTGGATCTTTTGGATCCACATGTTCAACCGCGTGTCCCATCCCACATTGCTAATGGGGAGCAAAATTTTGCTCCCCAAGCCTATATGTAGGCTGTCCCCTCTCCTTTCAATGTACACAGTGCACCAAGCTCAAAGAGTAAATCCTAAGCGAGATATTTTTCTCTCGGGTAATTAAGCAAGTTATTTTTGAGGAGCCTGAATTTATTCGAGCACCTCTAGTTTATATTTACGGGTGAGGCTTCTAGAGTGGTCTAGCAACTACTCGAGGCTTCTTAGTTCTTCCTCCCGGGGAGGTTTTGGTTCGTGGGTTCGTGTGTATACTGATAGAGGCTATCCTACGATTGGAGGCTTGTGCAAGAAGATTCTGCAAAAGCACGCTTCAACTGGTAAGTTCTTTTTCTTTCTCTTTTAATTATTAGGTCTTTTTCTTTAAGCGTTTTTAGACTTAACAATTATGCTTAGGTTGTTTTACATGCTTAGTTTATTTTATGCTTAGGTTATAGCTTAGAGTTATAACATGCTTAGGTTATAGCTTAGAGTTATAACATGCTTAGTATAAAATAAATGTGCAAGGATATAATTTAGAATTATGGTATGCCTTGTCCTTTTGCATGCTAGCCTAGGTAGAGAATTATTTAGTTAAGGCTTTATTTAATTTATATGCAACTGATACGAGTTCCTAGGGACATGGACAAAATTTTGAATTTCCACCATGCCTGTTATGCATGTTCAATTTGATTGCTAGTTCCCAACAATTAGTCCCTCAAATACTTAGATTTTATGATAAAAATGGTTCATGTGCATGGAGCGCAGCACAGGGGTCTGACACGCTGCGCCCCCTGGCGCGGTGGCGTAGTTCACCGCGCAAGGAGGGCACCGAAGGGGGCTGCTATGAGGGATTGGGGCATAAAATTTTAAAAGAGCATAGCTTTCACCACGGTTATCCAATTTAAGTGATTTTTGACATTCCAGAAACCTCACAGAGTCTAGGATCTAGAAATATAATGGGACTCACTGAAAATGATTAGGTTTAAGAGAAAACTGTGAAACAAATTACTGCATGTGAGAGAAAGATTACAGTTAATTTTTAAACGCATTTTAATGATTTTTAAGCGCAGTCAAAGGACTAAAATCATCAAAAAGGTACTTTACAAACATGATTCAACCCTAAAAGAATAGAATAACTGGTCCGTAAAAGGTTAGAGCAAAAAGTCATCATCATTCCGTGGGACACCGAAAAGCCCGTGCTCATAGTTCTTCCATGCAAGTGCCATCTATGTGTAGAGTGATTTTTTTTGAAAAAGGACTTGAGGTAATCTTACCTTCTGTTAAGCCTATTTTAGCCAACATATCAATTATGTATTTGGTTTGAGCCATAAAAATTCCTTATGTGGTTTTGCACTATTTCCACTCCACTGAAGAATTTTGCTAAGCCAAGATCCTTGATGGTGTAGAGAGTGTGCAAGTGCTGTTTGAATGCCTCTATCTTATCCAAGTTTGATCCACAGATAAAAATACCATCAACATAGATGATAATGACAAGGAAAGATGGCTCATTTATATTTCCCTTAAGAAACAGACAATTTTCATTAGTTGACCTCCCAAAGCCATAAGATAAGAGTGTGTGAGCGGATGACCTTTTTCCCACCCTCTAGGACCACGTGAGGATGCGTAGCACGCAGGGGGGGGGGTGGAAAATAATGAGCTCTGTGAAGCGTGCTAAGGGAGAATCCTTATTTTAGGCGTGATGAAAATAATAATGAAAAAGCGATGTTAACGTTGAATTTAAGTCCAATTTGCATGTTAAGGGATACGAGATTTGAAATTCCGTATTTTAAAATAGAGTCGCCACCCAGTTAAGCTCCACCAAGAATTTGGGTTCAATATTCCTACCAGGTGGTTAGACCGTACCTTAAAACAGAGATTTCAAGTCCGGATGATGTTTCTTACTTTTCAATCTTTAAATCAAACTATTTATATTTTAATAAATGCGAATTTAGTTCTTATGCGATTTAAATCCGGTTATTGTTTGGAATTTTCTTTTTATATGCCATACATCACACAAAAGTAGTAAATAAGGCAAATAAAATAATTATTACAAGGCTTTACAAATACCTATACATTTTTCTAATACGGAAAGTAAATAAAGCGGATAAATAAAGCGAATAAAGAGAGACCAAAATCGGGCATCAATCGAATTTACCAACACCGAAATGGCTCGAAAAATGATAAATAAATAACAAATAATCACAAATAAGGCACACATAATTAAAGGTAGGAAGTAAAAATATGTTATGAAGAAAAACATTTCTTGGAAATTTTTAGAGTTAAAAAGGCATTTTTTAGGCATTTAGTGGTTATTTAATCAATTTAAATAATAAATAAATTAATACATTCAGATTGATATTAAATTAAACATATTCCAAAATATTTAAAATTTTTGGAAAATATTTTGGGCAAAAATCGGGAACAGAAACGCAGAGAAACACAAAATAAAAGCTTGAATTCAAGTTCCGGCGGTCAAAGCTGTCACAACTACAGTAGCGGTGGCCGCTATAGCGGGGGCGTCAAGGCTGTTGCTACAGCCTTGACCACCGAATCTGGATTTTAAGGGGTACACCATGCTCTTGCATCCATAAACTCAAAATATCAACATTTTAAGTCGTAATCAGCCACATATCAACAGATTTGGAATTAAAACACTCAAATAATCTTGATTCAATGAATATGGTTTGAAAATACCCAAAAATTGCAAAAAATACGGGACCTCTAAAGGGTAGAGTTCACCTCCATAACTATAGCCTTCACCGCTATAACAGTAGCGACCAAGGCTATAGGGTTAGAGGTGAAGGCTATCCCTATAGAGGTTGAGCTATTTTCCTACGATTTTTCAAGAACACCAAACAAAAACCAAGAAACAACACCAAAAGCACGAAGGACAGCAACAACAGACAATAAAATGAAGAAAAAGATTAAGGAAACTCAGTTTTGTTACCTCTAGGCTGTGAATCTATATTTGGAGACTTGAATCAACCTTTGGAGAGGTCCCTTTGATGGATTTGTGACGGAAACTTACGGAATCTGCGATGAAAATGGTGACAGAATGGTGACGAATATTTAGGTAGTATTTTGAGAAATGTCTCTAAAACCTATTTAATCCGTATTAACCTATGATTTCTAGCCGATTTTAGCATTTATGCTACGAGATTAAGCCTAAGAAAAAATAAGAATCGAGATTAGGATGGATTAAACCCAGATTCTATGCTTTTCTTAAGCTTTCTCTCTCTAGTTCTTATTTCTCTCCTCAAAACTCAAATTTCAACTCGATTTTTCCAGCCAAAAGTCCCCTAATCTCTCTCTTAGATTGGCTTTAATACTCCCACACTCAAAAACCCATCGACTTAGGCAAATTTTTGAGAAAAATATGTGGCAAAATCACAAGGAGAGAGAGGGAGTGAAGTGGCACGGCCTGTAATAGTCCATGCCACGGTGGCCACTATTGCTGTAGCAGCCACCGCCACCACTATTGCAGCCACCGCTATAGTGATGGCAGTGGCCGCTGCCCCAGAGGCAGGGGTGGTCACAACGCGGGTGACCACTGCGCATCAAAGGGGGGCAGCGGGGGCAACGGTCGCCGCTGCCATGAGCTGCGGCGACCGACTCAACGGTGGCGGCTCCAGCCGCTGAAGGTGGACCACGAGGAAAATGCGAAAAAGGCAAAAAATACACAACTAAAACAGGATTGGGTGAGCTTAAGTCCAAAAATCTCAAAGGGGACGCCTTTAGACACGATTCAAAATCGGACAAAAATAAATTGCTAGAACCGTGCAAGGTCGGAGCAAAAAGTCATCATCATTCCAAGGTAACACCAAAAAGCCCGTGCTCACAAGCTGCCCCTCGGGAGATTACCACTTGGCGCACCAAATGTGATCTCACGAAAGAGCAAGGGATAGAAGATTATACCTGATCTGTGAATTCCTGAGCTGACTGTCTACTGGGAATGCCATCAATAGATCTTCTAGGAAGAATAAAATAGGGATAAGGGGAATTCTCAGAATGGCTGTCTACGGATGATACAGGGATGCGTCATCAACAGACCAGGCGAGAATGGAAAGTTCTTTGAGTCGATTATCTACGGACGGTACGATGACACATCATCAACGGACCTCTCAAAGTTGAGAATCTTGAGTTAGTTGTTTACTGGCGGTTTGAGACTGCACCATCAACAGACATGCTAAGACAGAATTCTTCTGAGCCGTGAAATTCTAAATCGGTTGTTTTCTGGGTTGGCTATCAACAGACCTATGAAGAATAACATTTGAAGAATTAGCATGTGATAAATATGACTACTTTTTTATTGCTCAATTGATTTTATGGAAACAAAAATTTTTGCCCCTTCAATTAACAATAAAAAAGAGGTGAAATATATAATAGCAGAGTTCAGAGATATCCGGGAGGCTAGAAAGAAATAACGGGTTGGAGAATTTTGCCCCTTGCTGAAAGGTATATTCCATAGAATATGCCATACATTAAATGATAAGGAAAAGAATAAATCCCCTTTTATTTTAAATCTCTTTCATTTCATCCATTGCTTTCTCCTTCCATTTTTCCCTTTCATACCACTTCAAACGAAATCTGTTTCCTTTGATCGGTGGTTCCAAAATGATCAAGAAAGGATCCGGTGGGTAGGGGTGTGCATTCGATCGAAATCGAATCGAACTGAACCAAATTAACCGGACACCAAATAACGAAAATACTGTTAACCGAACCAAACTAAATGAGAATCAAAACCGAATTAACCAAACCGAAATAAATTATTTGGTTTAGTTAAAAACCGAACTAAACCGAAATTTTAAATTAATTAACTAAAATTCAAATTCTAATTCTTAAAATAGAAAATTCACATCCAATATAAGTATTACAATAGATTAAATGGCTTATTATAGACACATAAAGGAATAAGAGCGCATTTTAAAAAAGAGGAATAAGGGTGTGATGTTAAAATAGTTTATATATGAGCATATTTTAAATTTTTATTATGTGTAATATATATTTCAGTTCGGTTCGGTTATTTCAATTTTTTCAACAAAAAAACTGAACCAAACCAAATAACCGAAATATTCAACATTTTACAAACCAAACCGAATCGAATTTTTAAAATAATCGAACCAAATTAATATTTCAGTTTGGTTCGGTAATTCGGTTACCAAACCATTTTCACACCCCTACCGGTGGGATTGACCGTAGTTCCTTGTGCGCGACATGCCACGGCTTGCGTGTCCTTTCAGTCGCCTAAGCTTATGGACTCCGTCAAGAGGACAAGTACTTGGGGTATACTCCTTTCTCATAGCCTCGGATGTACACAGATTTGCATGGGCATTTCGACTCTTCAGGTAATACACCAAAACCTGATCAAAATTTTGAATTTTACACTTTTTGCCCGTAACCTAATTTTGAATTCTTAGGCATTTAGGCTTGGATTTTTGGTCAAATTGTTGATGAATAGAGTCTAGAATGCAATTAGGATCGTTTAGGGACAGATTTGTGTGGATTTGGACTGAGATTTGCTCGGAAATTTTGAATTTTTTGGGAATGGGAGACCAAGGGCTGACTTATGAGCCATCGCCACTACCACCGCTATAGGGGCAGCGGTAGCAGCTATACCAGTAGCAAAGGCCACCGCTGCGGCTGCGGCGACGCCATCACCGGTAAGCCCAAAAAAAAACTCGGGAGATGCTGCTCTGACCAAATTTTCATTTTGAGTCTAATTTTGAGGTCGAAATTCAATTCTGAGTTGATCCAGGTACTAAAAATTGGCTTTCTTTTTCTGATTTGCATAATTATCTTCCATTTGTTGCTTTTTTTCGGTACTAACCCTCAACATTTGACATTTTATAGACCCATCATTGCAAGACCATAGGGTCCATGAGCCGATGTACCAAATGGTGGGGAAAAATAAAGGCGAACGCACGAGCTACCCGGGATTTCTCTCTTGTCAAGGCGGTCACAGATATGGGCTTGGTGCCATTATTAGAGGCTTTACTGATGGGACATAAGCCTATGAGCTAGACAATCATGGCATGCTTGATTGAGCGGTGGAGCAAGACCACCCACACATTCCACTTACCAGTTAGGGAGCTGACCATCACCCCTTTTGACGTGGCGGCAATGACGGGTTTTCGATGGGGGGGTCGATTGATCCACTTTAACCTATATCTCGACTGTCTCTATGATCAATCAGCCCTACGGGCTCGAGTAGAGGCGCTCCTCAGGGTTCCTCCCCAAAGGAAAAATAGGCTCAAGTATGCTGCTCTTGAGACATATTAGACCTATGAGACCGACATTATTAGCAACAGATTGAGTTAGTATCTCCGATCTTTTATCATCACACCGCCCACTACCCTAATCTTTCCCTTTTCCTCGAGCGTGGTCACCATAGGCTTGCTCAGCGTTCTTGAGGATATGACCATTTTTCGAGAGTGGAATTGGCCTTGGGCTATACTCGAACAGATGTATTATGCCCTTGATTGCTTGGGCCGCGGGGACATCGCCGAGTTCAAGGCTAAGCCTTCTAGATTTAGGTTAGAAATTCTACCCACCGGAAAATCTAAAAGAGTTATATTGACTGAACACTGACTTTATCATTCTTTTTGCAGGAATAAGCGTACGCGTATAGAGTTATCCCGATGCCTGGGTTAGATGGTCAGCCCCCAAACGGCTCTTATTACATAGACTGGTGGATGGTAGGGTGGAAGGATAAGGACACCCACGGGCATGCTTGGTATAAGGATTATCTGAGGTAGCTTCGCCGACATTGGTTAATAAAATCTATTCCTGCACATTTATTTTAAGCCATTAGTTCAAAATTGCGTGAACAAGAGGAGAGATACTTACAGTGATTTGTTATTATTTTTTAGCTTATCGCAGAGTCATGGAGAGGACTACCATATTATAATCATATCAGAGAGATCCAGAGAGGAGCTGATGGCCGATGAGGGGTTGATGGATGCCGATTCGTACTTGAGTGTCCTTGTAGTTAGGAGTGGTATTTGGGGGAGCGCATCTGGAGCTAGAGGACTAGTGTTACCCTATGAAGGAGAGTTGATGTGCCAGTGGGTACATTCTGGCCCTATCTTATGCCCGTGAGGGATCATATGAGGTATATTGATGGAGATCAGGAGAGAGTGCCATCACTCGGACGAGATTATGCTGCTCACCTTGATTGACTTATTCCTGCTTACCGGAGATTATCCCCACTTGATAAACTGAATATTTTCAAGGATGATGGCATGGTGATCGAGGGTAGTATGGGTACGTTGGAGATGATGATGATAAGGACAGCTCCCTTCGGATGGCGAGGGTGATGATATAGCAATGGATTAGGATAGCATGCCTTTCAATGCTAAGGATCTTGCTAGCCCCGGGGTTTTCCTGCCCTGACAGAAAAAGGTACAACTTGGCTATTGAGGACTCATTCTAATTTTTTGACGACAATCGTTATTGTCTCACTGCTTAGATTAACATTTGATTTGCTCTTTTCAGGCTTCCTATAAGAAGAGAAGAGGAACCGATAGCGCCAGTTGTAGTGGCCTAGGAGATACTTCAAAAGGACCATAGTTTCAGCCTGAGATGGCTTCTAAGGAGATTCCTCATGCTAGGGGGATTCCACCTCACGGATTTGTCTAGGGGGTCTTGAGGAATGCCATAGAGCAAGAGCTATAAGTTCTGAGTTAGCCAGAGGTGTGCAAGGTTAAGCGTATCAAGGAGACTACCATGCCCATTTTCTTCACTCCTCCCAATACTACACATGTATGTACTTTTTTGATAATGATAGACTATTGCTTGGTCATGGTGATCGGTTTGATTTTGCTTCTGATTTACAGGTGCTTGTTTCTGAGGCTAAACGCATAGCTCGGGGATATTTTTCGGTGAGAGACATGGTCTTAGCCCAGGATTCCATTTCCGGGGTGATTGCTTCCTTTCTCATTTCTTGCAAAAATATGATAACATATACGAATATTATGAATGTATGCATGATGCATGATTTATTGAGGCTGATCATTTTCATGGTTGTTAATATATATAGGTTTTCATTGCAATAGAGTAAGATCAGGTCCGAACCAGCGAGGAGGGTTGAGTACGCGCTAAGAGGGAGCTGGTGGAATATCAGAGCCAGATGGCATTCGAGAGAGCTTAGTATGCGGAGGAGAGAGCTGCTTATGCCCGAGAGGTTGCGCAGCTTAGCGACCAGGCCCAGAGATTGCAAGTTTAGAAAGATGATTTTGAGGCCCAGCTTAGCGCAGATGTGGGAGGCTTTATGGATCATGCGAGGTGATTCAGATCCTTGGGACTTACTCATGGTGCTACAGGGATAAGGAAGGTGTCCTTCACATGGTCTGCAGTCCACCTTGAGCCTTCATCCAAGCCCACATCATCTCGCACTCTTGCGGGGGATACCATAGTGGACGAGGGGAGTTAGGATGATGATGGGATGGGATACATTCAATCTAATTATGATGGGGAGCATTGACGACCGTGGTGGCCGCATCACCAGATTGATACATCTCTACACTAGCTTACTCTCTTTAGATACTCTGATGACTATTTTTTTCTTTTCTTGCCGCGATTTGGTGTTCACTTGATACATTGGTGACTTGATAATTGGCCGTTTCATTTGGTTTGGCTAATATGGTTGCTTGCTTATTTGTTTGATTGTGTTGTTTGCTCGCTAGATGAATGCTAGGTGCGGTAGATGCTTGATTAGGTACAAACTGATTAACCTCTACACACATTCGAATTAATAATAGTGCAATTTCCTTTGTCAGGTGATTAGCAGATAGAGATCACTAATGGTGACATATAACACTAGGCTAAGATAACTCTTGCGCACTTTAGGGGATCCTGATTAGGCGAGGCTGGAGGTTTTCAAATTGGCAGGGCTTCGATATATCGTTAGCAGGCCGATGAACGTGGCCTTCCTTCATGCAACATTCCTCTACTGGGACCTAATGGACCATGTGTTCCATTTCTAGGGCTTCAAGCTATGCCCCGATGGTGGAAGAATACCATGCTATTCTCGGGCTGATCTGCACTCGCGGGATGCAATTTGCTATACCGGAGGTGCACTTTGGGGCCGAGGACCAGCTGGCTGGGTTATCAAACCTGGATGCCCCTACTACTTTTCTTTCACTAGTTCCTGGATCACTAGGATTCAATCTCCGCTGGGTGGTTGATTGGTGTACGACCATACCTAGATCGCACATTTCATACCCTTACATGGTGGCTTTATTACTTATGGTCGAGTTTATCTATGGAGTTGGCACCGTCACCCTATTTCGGCTAGTTTTGGTCATTGGACAAGCCTTGGTCGGGATCTCTCCATTGTTCATAGGGTTAGCTGAGACCCTATTTCATTCAGACAGAGCTGCCAATGATCCTGGCCTTAACGAGGATCATTTCTCCATACTATAGGATATCCTCCAGCCGACTCTGAACCCAAAACTGAAACTAAATCTGAGACTGAATCAAAAGTTGAAACTAAAACTAAATCTGAATCTAAATCTGAATTTGAATCTGAATCTGATGTTGAATTTGCAACTGAAATTGAATCTAAATCTGATGCTGAATATGAAACTGAAACTGAATCTGACGCTGAAACTGAATCTGATATTGATGTGCAGGTTTGGCTCCTAGAGAAGTTGGCTTTGCTTCAGGATCCCTGGGGCGATTCGAGATAATATGAGCCTAGGAACTATCATAGTAGGGCTTGTATCACTGCTAGCCACGATACCCTGATAGTTGACAATTGGACGACGGTCATAGAGGGTTTATCCGATGCAGACATTCACTGGTTCTGCCGCTGGTGGGAGATTTTTTATGTTCTAGTGGATACTGGCGGTAGCAAGGTTTAACTTTTAGGGCTATGGTACTTCGTGCATTACTTGCCTTATCACCTATGCTGACAGTGGGGATGATGAGAGAGGGTCTCACTGCATTTGGACGACTTTATTGCCGGGCCGTTCTCAGCCCATCTTCTTGCTCATGCTAGACAGGTTTGGGCATACCGAGCGAGCTACAAGACCTTAGATTATGATCGATTGGAGACTATCACCACTGATGGATTCTATCGAGGATGGCTTTGATAGGTTGGGAGATTGTGGAGTCGGGCGAAGTGCCTGCGCTCGTCGTTCGAGTGGAGAGACAGGCAGGTAGGACGCGATCCTTTATCAGCGGAGGAGAAGTTAGTTAGTGCTTTTAATTCTGACTATGACAATGATGATGATGATGATGATGATGATGATGATGATGATGATGAGGGCGTAGGCCCCTCCGGGTGATTGATGATCACGCTATCTTTATTTGTGTTTACTTTTGCATAGGCCTGAACATTGTGTTATGCCCATCAGACTTTTATTTATTTCTTCTATGTCCTAACTTTTTCCTGGACCGCCATCTTAAGTTTTCAATCCAGGGGACTTTCCGGCTTTTGCATAGACCTATATGTTTTCAGCCTATCAGAATTTATGCCTCTTTGTTATATTATTATTTTGTGTTTGTATATAGCGTGGAAGCGTTTGAGTTAAGTGGCATCCCAAATTCATCTCATCTACAACATTTCGCCTTTAGGGCCTAGTATATTCATTTGCACACAAACATAAGAGCTCAGTAAAAGTGACATTTCCAATAACTGAATTAAGCTCGAGTACATAATGATTATAACCATTTCTACCGACTCAAACTCTGGTATTAACTAGCCTATGAAGGTTTTCTAGTCACTAAACTATCATGACTCACTTTTACCCTAACTTTTGCCTAGACCTTCTTTTTGGATTTTCAGTCTAGCGGGCTATTTTGTACCCTAACCGGTTTGTAGAATACCGATCAGCGGGATACACCCTAATTTTTTCCCGAGGAGTAGAGGACCACTCGCTGGGTGATTTGCTCTATTTATTTTTGATGTGCCACTTTTCTGGATTTGATTCTTTTGATTTGGATATGATAACGCTTTAACCGATCCTGATTGATAGGGTTCGTGAACTCATTACAATCCATATCCATGATCTTTATTCTGCCTTTACCGAGAACTTTCTTAATCACAGCCCCTTCCCAATTCAGTCGAAATTTCCCCCTTGGATCGGCGTTGGTAGGCTTTACTTGCTTCAGAACTAAGCCACCGGCTTTCAATGGGCATCGGAGATGCTTGACCCAACTATTGTAAGTTCTTGCCATACGCTGCTGGTACATTTGGAGGCTATCCAAGGCTCTCAAGCGCTGCTCATCCATCGTGTTCAGCTGTTCGAACCTTGCTCTTATCCATTCGATCTCTTCGAGCTTGGATTTAAGTGCCACTAGTAGAGACTTCATCTCAATCTCAACTAGTAAAACCACTTCCATACCATAAACCAAAGAGAGGGGGGTTTGACTTGTAGGAGTTCTGATGCTTGTTCAGTACCCCCAAAGAGCAAATGGTAACTTATCGGCCTAATCTCAGTAACCAGCGATGGTCTTAGAGAGGATCGTCTTTATAGACTTATTAGCTGCCTCCACCACACGGTTGGCCTGAGGATGGTAGGGTGAAGAACTATGATTCTCAATACTATATTTCTCAATTAATTCCGCAGTTGCCCCTTGGAACCAAACCCCATTATCTGATACAATGTGATGAGGTAGGCCATACCGAGCAAAAATATGCTTTTCAATGAACCTGGCCATCTTCTTGGCAGTGATACTGGTGTAGGATTCGGCTTCCACCCATTTTGAGAAAAAATCCACCGCCACAATGATGAAGCAGTGACCATTAGTTGACAATGGCCAAATCTCACCAATTATATCTATCCCCCACGTCGAGAATGGCCAAGGAGTAGATAAACTATGAAGTTTAGTAGGTAGAAGATGTTGAATATCTCCGTAAATCTGACATTGGTGACACCTCTTAACCTCGGAGACACAATCGGCGATCAGAGTTAACCAAAAGTACCCTAGTCGCTGAATCTTCTTAGCTAAGGCCAGACCATTCATGTGCAGCCCACAATCACTCGCATGAACTTCCCCCACAACTCGATGGTCTTTTCGATGACCCTCGGAACAATGATGACTTTTTGCTCTAACCTTTTATGGTCTAGTTGTTCTATGATTTTAGAGTCGAATCACATTTGGCAAGTTCTTTGTTGACAATTTTGAGATCTTTGACCCCGATTAAATATAATAATTGGATCGCTTTTAATATGTTAACCGCTTCCTTTTCCCTCGCGCGTAGTAATTTGTTTCGCAATTTTTCCATAAAATTCGAACATTTTCAGTGAGTCTCATTTCTGTCATTGGGTTCTTCGCTCTCCGAGATTTCCGAAATGTCAAGAATCGCCCCGGTAGGATGCCCTGCATTGGTTGTTTGCGTTTTGAGCCCTGAAGCTGGGCCTCTTGTTGCTTTTTTCCCGCCCGGTGTCCCCAATCCGGCGGCAGTGGCCGACACCACCGCCGGAGCGCGGGGCCGTGTGGTCCACGGGCTGGGCCACGTCAAGTGACGCTGCCTAGATCTGGCCGCGTCATGTGACACAGCCTGGGCTGGGCCGCATCACCTGACGCAGCCCACGACGTGGCCTTCACGCGGGGAATCTACAGACTGATCTTTTTTGGGTTTTCTTAGCCACCAAGTCGGGTTTTGGGATTTTCTGTCAAATATTGACATTTGGGGGATTAATTTCGGGATTTTACACTTGGGAAGTCTATAAATAACCATCAAAAATTAGTTTTGGGGGGCTTTTTGGCTGATTAAAAAGGAAATCAAATTCTTAGAATTCTAAGGCTTTAGGGAGAAAAAGTTTAATAATATTGGGAAAATCTAAGCCAATATACTTGGTTCTTGATTTCTAAATCTTATTATACTTAATCTCTTAGGTTAAATCATTAAAATCTGTTAGAAATCATAGGTAAAAATTGGTTTAAATAGGATTTAGGGACTTTTTCCTCACAAATCACTAAATCTCTTGCTAAATCATTATTTCGTCAGTTTTTCATCTCAAATCCGTCACAAAGCTTGCCAAACGTCCGATTCGGGTCTTGAGAGTGGATTCACGGCCTTTGGGTAACTTTCTGAGTTCCAATCTATTTCTTTCTATTATTTATTTCTGTTGCTTCATTTTTGGTTGTTTTTTTTCTGGCGTTTGCCCATTTTCTTCGTCTTTTTTTGATTTTTTGCCAAAACCCCGACTGACCGTTTCGGCAAATGTCAAGCTGACTGAACGTCACCTAGGCCGCCTCGCTGAGTCGTCTTACCACTTCGTTCAGTCAGCCTACGGGTCGCTCAAGCGGCCAATCATTGTTTTGTCGGATTTTCTAGGTTCTTTTCCCCCTAAACTAAAAAACCAAAATTATTTAAGCATTTTAAGTCCGAATCTACTGTAACTATATGGGAAACAACTTGAAATTTTAGTGATCTTGGGATTTCAGGCACAAAAAGGTTGATTCCGGCTTGTTTAGACATTTTGTCCGACAGGCCACTTCAGTGGGATGAAGGCCGACTGAGTGTCATCCAAGCCACCTCGTTGAGTTGGCCTACCATGTCGCTGAGTCGGCCTACTGGTAAAAATGTCCAAATGGCCCCTGTTTGCCTTATTCTATGGTTTTTTGGTCCATTTCTGTCCCTTTTGACCCGGTTTTGACCATTTTAATGCGTTTTTAGCCCCGATTTTTACCCGAAAAATTTCCAAAAATTCACAAATAATCTGAAACTATTTTTATATTATTTTATTCTATTTTTAGATTTTTTTTATTTTATTTATTTAATATGCATTTTAATGGCTTAAAAATAGTGTTTTTACTAAATAAACCTAAATAAATTGTTTTCCACCAACTAAAAATATCAAAAATATTCTGAACATATTAAATCTTATTTTATGGTATTTAGTTAATTTATTTTACCTTTTTAGGTTGTTAGATAATTAATTAATACCCAAAAATTACGTTTTTGTCCCAAAAAATCCAAAAAATATGTTTTCTTCATGCTAGGTGGTTATTTTCTGCATTTATTTATTTGTGATTTATTTATGGCTGTTCCCGTATTTCTACTGCCTCGTTTGGAGCCGCGTCTGAGTCTGTAAGCTCGGTTAAAATTCGGTTTCGCCCCATTTATTTATTTATCACTTATATTTACTTTCTCGCATTAGAAAAATGTATAGGCATTTGTAAAGCCTTGTAATAATTTTATTTCCTTGCTTTGTTTATTTATCGCTTTCCGTGTGATGTATGGCATAATAAACTGAAAACACCAAACATTAACCGGATTAAATCGCATAAGAACGAAGGTCACGTTTATTAAAATATAATCGGCTTGATTTAAAAATTGAAAAGTAAGCAACCTAGAATCTCTGTTTTAAGGTACGGTCCAACCACCCGGTGGGAACATCGTACCCAAATTCCTGGTGGAGCTTAACCGGGTGGCGACTCTATCTTAAAATACGGGATTCTAAGTCTCATATCCCTTAACCCATAAATCGTACTAAATTTCAACATTACCATCATTTTCCATTATCGTTTTTATCACGCTAAAATAAGGAATATCCCTTAGCACGCTTCACAGCACTCACTGTTTCTCCTCCCCACGCCGAAGAGCATTAAAGTTTACTGTGCAGGCGGGGGGATCGGGGGTCATCGGCTCACAATGACGACTTTGCTGGGGACCTTCCTTTAACTTAAAACTTGCAAATCGCTCTCGTTTTCACCTTTGGTTAACGGATTATGATGATGTGCCTAAATTGTTTTTAAATCAACACTTTATTTCTTCTGCCTTTTTATCCACCGCTAAGTTAGATTCTAAGTTTTAAGGTGCCATTTTATCACCCGCGTGAAGCTCACTTGTATACCTTATGCCCGCCAGGAATTGGGGATATTTATGGGTGGAACACTCATTTCAGCCAACGTATAATTCCCACGGTCACACTCATTTGAGGAGTGGTTGAGGTACACGGAATCAAGGTAAATGAGACCCTTCTACAGTGTCGTTCACGACACCAGCAGTTTGAGACTATGAACCACGATAAAACTAGCCATAGCAACTTCCCTTTAGGTTTACCAAAACAATATAGATCTAGGTCGCATACTCTCTTGCCGTTTTCTAGCGCTAGAGTTAACCCCAGACTACAAATTGGCGTTACGCGAGAGTCATAAGGTTAGAAGAGGTTTATTTGCTTTTGGGTCCTACTTATGTTGTGCTCATGCATACACACCTTACGCTTAGGCCGCCCCTGGCCGATCTTTATTTTCGGTTTTTGCTTACCCCTATTCTCCCCTCACTTGAGGGGGGAATTTGACAAAATGCCTGAGATCATTTGAATCCCAACGACCCATACCTAGTTCGCTAGGCATAGCGAGGTATTTGACGTCTCACATATTTTAGGGTCAAGCTTCGCATCATAAGCTCTTCTACTCTTTACCTCTCTAAACCACCGATATATATGGTATTCATCATTCGAGTTATTATGTGATCATTCATTTCATTCATGGTTTGATTCGGGCTGATCATATCCGATTTCTCAGTGAGATCCGAACGTTCCCATCATTTCAGTATTCTCTGGGTGCGTCTAGATCGTCATCTAATCTTCCAGCCAGTAAGTTTAGTATCAGAATCTGCTCTTCCAACCATGTCTAATCCATGTTTGAATGATGCGCCTCATAAGAGCACTCCTTCCCCTTCTCCCTCTCCCCCTCATCGGAGTCAAGGTCAACGGGGATCTCAGTTGGGTTCTGAATTGGCTAATGCTATGGCTATGTTCCTCCAGTCAGATATGTTTCAGGCCACCATTTAAAAGCAGGTTAGATCCGCTCTTAGGGTGGAAAGAGAGTCTCAAAGGCCAGCAGGGCCTATTTTTCAAGCTCCGGGAGAGATAGTTCAGTCCCCGCCAGTTTAAAATCAGTTTCTAGTACCGCCACTCCCTCCTACTCGTCCTTTCCAGCAAAGCCAGTTTCAGTTTGGACAGAGCTCTTCTCAGCCATCCTTATCATCTGCTCTACCAACCTTCAATTTTTATCCCCCTGTGCACTCGATGCATGTTCCCCAGTCTCCTATTCTCCCCACTTTCTCAAGGGGATTTACTCCTCAGATGACAATCCCCTAGAGTGGCTTTGTTGTTTCCCTATGTAACCCACTATTTTCACACCCCCTAGCTTTATGGTCGCTCCCCATGAGGCCACTCACCCTTAGAATCCTTTCTCTCACCCCCAGATCCAAACCCCGGCTCCTCTGCCTTTCCAGTTTGGGTCAACTTTATGCGGCCAGGTCATATAGCCTCCGGGCGTGACGCCCGAAATGGCAGCTTTCTTCAGGTAATTTCTGAACAGGAGCGAGTTTAGGGAAGAAGTAAGAGGTGATGATTGGGTGCCTAAAAATTTCTCAATGCCCCGAATGGATGCTTATTTAGGCGAAGGCCCCCCTAAGTCCTGTATAGTTATGTATGAGTGAATCATGCTTGTCCAAAAGATTGGGGATAAGGTACTGGCCAAGTTGTTCCCATGTACCCTTTCAGGCCTTGCTCTTGAGTGGTATAATACTCTTCCGGAGTCCACATTCCTGGATTGGAAACTCCTATCTGAAGCTTTGATTGGCCACTATAGATTTAATTCTACAATGGAGACTACAATTTAGCATCTTGAGGCAGTCAAGCAAAAGCCTGGCAAAGCTTTCAAATCTTATTTCAATTAATGGATGGCCACTCAGGACCTCTTGAAACAAAAGCTCAACCTTAAAGAAGTGATCCCGAAATTGCTTGATGGGACTCTCCCACTCCTTCAAAAAGAGATGGAGACCGACTCTTTCGAGTCCTATCAAACGGTTTTTAAAAAGGCTGAGAGGATCGAGCACCGGGAAGAGAAGGAAAGGGCTAGTAAGCTAAGTGGAAAACCCTGGTTCAAGAGCATCGACTCTCAATCCTTTGAGGTTGCTCCAGCCCTAACAGGGGAGAAGACGCCCATAGTTCAAGTTATCGATCAAGAGAGTGTTTCCGCAGTACAAACCACACCCGCTCGAGTCCCTATTCAGAAGGCATTTATGTCTCCATGGAAGCTCCCTCTTCATATTATATTTGCCAAATTGTGAGAGAAAGGCATGCTTAGCCCTCTTTGTGAGTACCGTTCTCCTATGCCTAAAGAGAAAGGGAACTTTTGTCGCTATCACGTTCAAAAGGGACACACAACAGATCAATGTAAGCCTTTAGGTATGGCTATTTAGCGCTTGGTAAGAGAAAGAAAAATGGATGAACCTACGAGGAAGACCGACGCTTAGGATAAGCCATCACCGAGCTCTGATGATGAAGTAAGTATGATCGATTCCGGTCTCCTCAAAGATATTGTATTGGCTATAGTCTCCTCCAGTTCAGCTAATACCCCTATGTAAACCAACTCTGCCATGAAATCTGACAATAATGCTGCGAGGTCTCTAGCGGATGAAGGAGATAATTTATCAGCCGAGCAAGCAAAGGTTTTAGATTCATCCTGGACGACGCGCCAATGAAAGCTACCGAGGATGATTAGTCTACCGGCTCTACCAATCAAGACCCTCTGCCTGTGGAGGATGTTTTTTTTTCTTCCACGATGTAATTTTCTTTCTTTATGTTTCTAGTATTTTGATGTGAACAATTCTGCCTTTAAGGCACTTTAATTTAATGAAAGACTTTCTCCTTTTGCTTATCTAGTTTGATGTTTCGTCCGATGGGTCCATGCATTCATTTTTGCCACAAGCATAATGTGTTTAGTATTCATGACGTTTCTTTAACTAAAATAAGTTTGAGTACAGATGATAAGCTAAAATGGTAACCACTTTCTAATGACCTCACCTTTGGAAGAAAATGAGAGATAATGAGTGCTTAAAGATCATGATAATGCTTTCGCCTAGTCATCCTAGGCACCCAGGGTTCGTCATCGGATTACCGAGCATCTCGTCTCCATGCCTGAAATAGTAAAAGAAGCTCAGCCTTCCTGGGATAGATCCAATATATTAATCGGTCCATCGCTGGCCTTACAGCTATGTGTAAATTATCGAAGAAGTGTTAACCGATTATGGAGGAAGAGCATCGCTGGATCATCTTCGACAGAGTTGTGGCTTACCTTTTCTTCACCCACCCATTATCAAATTTCCCGCCCTCATACAACATTGCCTTTCCCCTTATCAATTCCCTTACACCCTCAATCCTTCCTTGTTTCTCTCCTCCTTGGCCATTCTCGGCGAGGGGGACACATATGATTGGCAAGATTCGTCCCTCATCAGTATAGGGGGAAGCCGTACGTTTTCACCTGCATTACTGTCGAGAAGATGGTCAAGTTCATCAAGAAACACATCTTGCCTCGGTATAGCCTACCTCATCACATCATTTCAAGCAATGGATTTCAACCCCGAGGAGCAACACTGATCGATCAAGAAATTTAGGCCCGAGCACCGCAGATCTTCACTGCACCACCCACGAGCTAGTGGGATAACTAAAATCGAGAGTCGTATTGAACCCAGTGTCAAAGAGAACCCCATGGACTAAAGCATAGCCTGAACAGCTTAAGCGGTCTTCAGATATATCAAAAGCGCATAGCGAGGCTAACCCCGCAATCGAGTCAAGCATCGAGTATCTGTCAAAGGCCAACAATTTGATTTGTCTAGATTGGATAAGGCTTCTCATATCTAGAAAAGCACTTGATCTAAGGGGCATGATTATCAATGATAATGAATTCGTAAACCCTATCAATCAAAATCAGGTTGAAGCGTTATCATGTCTAACCAATAGAATCAAATCCAGAAAAGCCGTATATAAAAAGCATATATAAATCCATCACCCGATGAGTGGTCCTCTACTGCTCGAGTAAAAATTAGGGTGTATCCCCGCTGATTAGTATTCTACAAACCGATCAAGCAAAAGTTAGGGTGCAAGAATGACCCGCTGGACCGAAAACCCGAAAAGGGCGGTCTAGGCAAAAGTCAGGGTAAAGTGAGCTACGAGAGTGTATTAGCTAGAAAACCTTCATAGGCTAGTTAGCATCAGAGTTTGGGTCAATAGAAATGATTATCATCATCATGTACTCAAACTTAAATTCAACTAATGAAAATGTCACTTTTACTGAATCCTTTATGTTTATGCGTGAATGAATATATTAGGCCCAAAAGGCGAAATGTTGCAAGTAAGTCGAACGTGGGGTTCCGTGCAGTCAACTCAATTCCTTCAAAAGAAACAAAAGCAAAGATAAAAGATAAAAACCCTGATAGACTGAAAAGAATTGAGGTCTATGCAAAAGCCAGGATAGTACGCTGGATTGAAAACCCGAAAAGGGCGGTCCAAGCAAAAATTAGAACTTAAAAGCAAAATATGAACAAGTTTAATAGGCCCAACACAATGTTCGGGTCTGTGCAAAAATTAAGACAATTAGAACAAAGATTATCGACTGCCATATCGACTGCCATCGATCACATTGAGATATCTGCATCATCGCAATCAGCATCAGAACGCATAGGTATGTTCGCCGGTCTAATAGATTCAAAGGACTCAAATTTGTCCTCCGCCCGTGTCTGCTCAATTCTTGACCGCAACCGAGCATCTTAATTCTACAATATCCTAATCTTATAAAGCCATCCTTGGTAGAATTCATTTGTAGTGATAGCGCCCGGTCGTTCGTTATCCAGAATCTTGAGCTCTGCTTCGTGCACCCCCTTTGTCTCCGTCATACCTGATCCCGTAATCAACTTGCAGATGACTCACCATAGCTTCCCTAATCCTCCGCCAGGGGCATCCCCACCTAATCTATGTAATGTCCCTAATCCTCCTCTAGGGGCATTCTTGTCTTATCGGTACTACAAAGCAATTCCATGTATCCTCCCTTTTTAAGCAAGTCAATCTTTCCCCGAATTGAGCAAAGTTGATCAAGCAAGTTAATCAATCAACGTGAAGATGACCAGTCTGAGTATCTCATGCATTCATAGATTCATGCATAATGTTCATGTCTACTATTCTATGCTGAATTCCATAGGAAAAAAAGTAAGGAAAAATATCATCGGGCTATGCACTCGATCTCCAAGCAAGCACCTATATTAAGGGGCCTCTCAGAATTGTTCTCCATCCTATATTCTAGACCGTGCCAAAGGGGCACATCAGCTAGTCTCAGTGCTCAACATTGGTAGTTTCTCCGGCCTCCCGGAAATCTCAACTCTTATTTCTTTTTCTTCCTTTCTTATTGCTTAATTGAAGGGGCAAAAATATTTTTGTTCCATAAAATCAATTAAGCAATAAAAATGCGATTTATATGGCTTACTAATGCTTTAAAGCCATCTTGACAGGTGCACTATGGGGCAATTCAGAAGGACGACAAACCATGGATCCTAAAGTCAGAACTCAGAAGTTTCACCCAGGGGCACCTCAATGCAAATACCTAGGGGCACCTCAATGCAAATACCCAAGGGCACCTCAATGCAATTACCCAGGGGCACCTCAATGCAAATGCCTAGGGGAAGCTTATTGCAAATACCTAGGGGCATATCAGCCAGACTCGGCACTCGGCTCCGACAGTCTCTCTGGACTCATGAAAATCACAACTTTATTTCGGTTTCATTCTTCCATTTTTGTTGCTTAATTGAACTTTTTGTCTCGATAAAATCAATTAAGCAACAAAAGCGCAACTCATGTCTCTCTCGAATATCTCAAAATTTCTGTGGCAGGCACAATGCATTTAGTCCAACGGTCTCCTCAGGTGCTTTTCAGCAAATCCTAGTCCAACCTCATTAGAAGTCCTCGGCACCTTCCAATTAAGTTCTTGGTATGCGTTCCAGTCCAGGGATCTCATTTGATACTCCCGGCATGCGATTTAAGCCAAGCATATCCTAGTCCGACCTCTTTAGAAGTTCTCGGCACCTTCTAATTAAGTTCTTGGTATGCGTTCCAGTCCAGGGATCTTATTTGATATTCCCGGTATGCGATTCAAGCCAAGCATATCCCAGTTCGACCTTATTAGAAGTGCTCGGCACATTTTAGTTAAGCTCTTGGTATGCGTTCCAGTCTAGGGATCTCTTTTGATATTCCCGACATGCGATTCAAGCCAAGCATATCCCAGTCCGACCTCGTTAGAAGTTCTCGGCAGCTTCCAATTTAGTTCTTGGTATGCGTTCCAGTCCAGGGGTCCCATTTAATATTCCCGGCATGCGATTCAAGCCAAGCATATCCTAGTCCGACCTCGTTAGAAGTGCTTGGCACCTTCTAGTTAAGTTCTTGGTATGCGTTCCAGTCCAGTGGTCTTATTTGATATTCTCGATATACAATTCAAGCTAAGCATATCCCAGTTCGACCTTATTACATGTGCTTGGCACCTTCCAGCTAAGTTCTTGGTGTGAGTTTCAGTCTAGGGATCTTGTTTGATATTCCCGGCATGCGATTTAAGCCAAGCAAACCCCAGTCCAACCTCGTTAGAAGTTCTCGGCATTTCCCAGTGAAGCCCTCGACATTCTTGGTACTCCCCTTATCTCCGACATGCCTAATCCAACCTCCACCCTTCGATAGGTCCATTGATGATGCATCCCAGGACCATCCGAAGACAACCGCCTCAAAAAATCCCTACTCCTCTTTTTCCCCAAGCAACCAACCAATCTATCCTAAAATAGTTTGGGGCAACAAAGGCAACACTTAATCAATCTCTAAGTCAATTTTGTTCTTGATAGGTCTATTTATGGCAATCCCAGAAGACAATCGGTTCAAGAATCCGCATGTCAGGTATACCGAATCAACATCCAAGTCAGAATTTTGTTCTTGATAGGTCTGTTTATGGCAACCCCAGAAGACAACCCGTTAAAGAATCCGCGTATCAGGTATATCCCTCTATCCCTTGCTCTTTCGTGAGATCACACTTGGCTCACCAAGTGCTAATCTCTCGAGGGGCAGCCTGTGAGCACGGGGATTTCGGTGACCCTTGAAACGATGATGACTTTTTGCTCTAACCTTTTATGGTTTAATTGTTCCATGATTTTAGAGTCGAATCACATTTGGCAAGTTCTTTGTTGACGATTTTGAGATCTTTGACCCCGATTAAATATAATAACTGGATTGCTTTTAATATGTTAACTGCTTCCTTTCCCCTCGCGTGTAGTAATTTGTTACACAATTTTTCCTTAAAATCCGAACATTTTCAGCGAGTCTCGTTTATGTCGTTGGGTTCTTCGCTCTCTGAGCTTTTCGGAATGTCGCGAATCGCCTCGGTAGGATGCCTCGTGTTCGTTGTTTGCATTTCAGGCCCTGCGGCTGAGCCCCTTGTTGCTTCCCCCCCCCCCGGTGTCCCCAGTCCGGCGGCAGTGGCCGATACCACCGATGGAGCGCAGGGCTGCGTGGTCCACGCATGGGGCCTTGTGGACCATGCGGTAGGCCACGTCGGCCTTCGCGTGGGGAATCTGTAGACTGATCTTTTTTAGGTTTTCTTAGCCACCAAGTCAGGTTTCACTATTTTTTCGTCAAATATTGACATTTGGGGGATTAATTTCGGGATTTTACACTTGAGAAGTCTATAAATACCCATCAAAAATCAGGTTTGGGGGGCTTTTTGGCTGATTAAAAAGGAAATCAAATTCTTAGAATTCTAAGGCTTTAGGGAGAAAAAGTTTAATAATATTGGGAAAATCTAAGCCAATATACTTGGTTCTTGATTTCTAAATCTTATTATACTTAATCTCTTAGGTTAAATCATTAAAATCTGTTAGAAATCATAGTTAAAATTGGTTTAAATAGGATTTAGGGACTTTTTCCTCACAAATCACTAAATCCCTTGCTAAATCATTGTTTCATCGGTTTTTCATCTCAAATCCGTAATAAAGCTTGGCAAACCTCTGATTCGGGTCTCGAGAGTGGATTCACGACCTTTAGGTAACTTTCTGAGTTCCAATCTATTTCTTCTATTATTTATTTCTGTTGCTTCGTCCTTTTTGTGATTTTCTACCAAAACCCTGGCTGACCGTTTCGGCGAACGTCAAGCTGACTGAACGTCACCTATGCCGCCTCACTGAGTCGGCTTACCACTTCGTTCAGTCAGCCTACGGGTCACTCAAGCGGCCAATCATTGTTTTGTCGGATTTTCTGGGTTCTTTTCCCCCTAAACTGAAAAACCAAAATTATTTAAGCATTTTAAGTCCGAATCTACTGTAATGGTGTAGGAAACGACTTGAAATTTTAGTAATCTTGGGTTTTCAGGCACAAAAAGGTCGATTCTGGCATGTTTAGACATTTTTTCCGGCAGGCAACTTCAGTGGGACGAAGGCTGAATGAGTGTCATCCAGGCCACCTCGTTGAGTCGGCCTACCATGTCGCTGAGTCGGCCTACTGGTAAGAATATCCAAATGGCCCCTGTTTGCCTTATTCTATGGTTTTTTTGGCCCGTTTCTGTCGTTTTTGACCCGGTTTTGATCATTTTAATGAGTTTTCAGCCCCGATTTTTACCCAAAGAATTTCCAAAAATTCACAGATAATCTAAAACTATTTTTATATTATTTTATTCTATTTTTAGATGTTATTTTTATTTTATTTGATTTAATATGCATATTAATGGCTTAAAAATAGTGTTTTTGCTAAATAAATCTAAATAAAATGTTTTCCACCAACTAAAAATACCAAAAATATTCTGAACATATTAAATCTTATTTTAGGATGTTTAGTTAATTTATTTCACCTTTTTAGGTTGTTTGATAATTAATTAATACCCGAAAATTTCATTTTTGTCCCGAAAAATCCAAAAAATATGTTTTCTTCATGCTAGGTGGTTATTTTCCGCATTTATTTATCCGTGATTTATTTATGATTGTTCTCGTATTTCTATTGCCTTGTTTGGAGCCGGGTCCGAGTCGGCAAGCTCAGTTAAGATCCGATTTCGCCCCGTTTATTTATTTATCACTTTTATTTACTTTCTCGCATTAGAAAAATGTATAGGTATTCATGAAGCCTGGTAATAATTTTATTTCCTTGCTTTGTTTATTTATCGCTTTCCGTGTGATGTATGGCATAATAAACCGAAAACACCAAACAATAAACGGATTAAATCGCATAAGAACTAAGGTCACGTTTATTAAAATATAATCGGCTTGATTTAAAAATTGAAAAGTAAGCAACATCATCCAAACCTAGAATCTCTATTTTAAGGTACGATCCAACCACCCAGTGGGAATATCGTACCCAAATTCCTAGTGGAGCTTAACCGGATGGCGACTCTATCTTAAAATATGGGATTCTAAGTCTCGTATCCCTTAACCCATAAATCGGACTAAATTTCAACATTAACATCATTTTCCATTATTGTTTTCATCACGCTAAAATAAGGAATATCCCTTAGCACGCTTCACAGCACTCATTGTTTCTCTGCCCCACGCCGAAGAGCATTAAAGCTTACCGTGCGGGCAGGGGGATCTTGGGTCGTCGGCTTACAATCGTTATCCACAATTCGAAATTGAAAGGCCAACTTTCAGAGTGTAGTGCGATCGAAATCGGTAGCATTCTCAGGATACTGACCATGATGGAGGAACTGCACAATATCTGAGTACCAGCAGGGTTCATCACTGATGGTGAGGATTGGAGCAATGGCGTGCGAATGGTAAGGAACCTTTGCAAAAACTAAGACCAGAGGGCAAATGGGTTGGCACTAAGGACCTTCCCACATCGAGGCCAGTGTAGCTAACGAATTGGCCATCTGATTTTCATCCTGGGGGACATGCTGATATAGATATGTCTCGAAGCAAGCCGACAAATCCCAAACGGCATTGACATAAGGATGAAGAGACTCTTCCTTGATATCCCAATCCCCTATAACCTGAAAGATTACCAAAGCCAAATCCCCAATCACAGAAACATGCTTTGCCCCTGCAATCAGCAGGGCTTCAAGACCAAATAGGCAAGCTTCGTATTTTGCCCCATTATTGGTGGTGGGAAACTCCAATCACTTAGACAGAGGGATGAATTCATTGTCGGGTGTAAACAAGATAACTCCAAGGCCTGCTCCGAATCTATTTACGGCACCATCAAAATACATAGTCCACATGGGTTCTGCGACATCAAGTATAGCTAATTGCTCATCTGGAAAGTCCAAGTTCTCGACATAATCAGAAATAAGAGTTTGATTTGCCAAAAATTTTGCGACCGGTCTACCTTTGATAACCTTCTTCGTGACATATTCAATATCAAACTCAAAACGCAATAGTAACAACTTTCCGGGTAACGATGGCGATTGACAAAGATATTTCATTAGATCAACCTTAGCGATGACCTAAACTTCAGATGATTGGAAGTAGTTGCACAATTTCTTAGTTAACCAAACCATGGCAGAACATGTCTTTTCAACAATCGAATACCGAGTTTAGTAATCCAAAAGTTTCTTACTCAAGTAGTACACTGCGTGCTCAAGCTTATTATCATCTTCTTGAACCAACATTGCCTTAATGGCAGAGTCATTGATCGCCAAGTACAAGATCAAGGGTTTGCTAGGGGTGGGAAGTTGAAGGACGGGTAGGTGAAGAAGGTAGGCCTTGATTTTGTCAAAGGCGATCTGACAATACTCATCCCGCACAATCGGCTGGTGCTTCTTTAATAGCTTAAAAATTGGATCACAAATGGTTAGGAGGCGAGAAATGAACCTGCTGACATACTGAATAGACCTAAGGAAAGACTGGACTTCTTTTCCTATCCTCAGAGCGGGCATATCCCTGATCGCTTTAATCTTGTCTGAATCCATTTTGATTCCTCTCTAACTGACTACGTGACCTAAAAGCTTCCCTGATGTAACCCCAAATATGCACTACTTCATATTAAGGTGTAATTTATATTTCTTAATGCGAGTCATGAACTTATCCAACATCGTAGGGTGCTTTTCTCTAGTAGCAGACTTAACCAACATGTCATCCACATAGATCTCTACTTCATTATGGATCATGTCATGCAAGAGAGTGGTAACAACACACTGATAGGTTGCCCCGACATTCTTCAGTCCAAAGGGCATAACTCGATAATAGTAGACTCCCCATTCCGTGATGAAAGCTGTCTTAAATTTATCAATTATGTCCAACAGAATCCAATTGTACCCCAAGAATCCATCCATAAATGAGTACATTGCGGCTCTGGCAGTGCTGTTAACCAGTACATCAATATGAGGTAGGGGAAAGTCGTCTTTCGGTGAAGCCTTATTCAGATCCCGATAATCCACACAAACCCTTACTCTTCCATCTTTCTTCGGAACTGGGATGATATTAGATAACCAAGTCGGATACTCAACGACTTCGACGTGCTTGGCCTCAATCATGTTAGCAACATATGCCCTAACATTTTCCGCCCACTCCAGTCTCATTCTTCAAAAATTTTGCTTGACAGGATAGAATCTAGGATCAATTGGAATGCAATGCTCGGCGATATGGCGATCGACACTAGGCATGTCTATATATGACCAAGCAAAAGTGTTAACATGATCTTTTAGCACTTTAATTATCTCACTTTTTATCTCAGGGGTTGAGTCATTAGAAAGGGTTACCATTTTAGGGTTATCATTTGTACTCGAATTTATTTCTGTTAAAGAAACATCATGAATACTGAGCACATTATGCTTATGATTAAATGAATGCATGGGCCCGTCGGGCAAAACATCAAGCAAATAAGCAAAATCAGAATCTTTCATTGAATTAAAGGCCTTATAGGCTACATTGTTCTCATAAAAAACACTAGAAATATAAAAAGTTACATCATCATAGAGAAAGTCATCCTCCACAGGTGGAGGGCCTTGAGTAGCGGCATCAGCAGAGTTGACACCCTCGGTAGGCTCCATGAGTAGGTCATCCAGATCATGATCTAGAGCTTTCACTTGATCAGCAGACAGTATACCTTCTTCAGCAGCAAAAGATCGGGAAAGCTTCTTCACGGCTTCGGCCAGGGGATTGTCTTCATCATTCTTCATCCACTTCTTCTTAAGTAGAACGGACATAGCTTTTGACATAACAACCGCAACATCTTCAATTTCTGGGTCCACAGGCTTCTCCTCATCTAAATTAAAAAATAGCTGCCCCTTGCCTTTTTCATCAGATGCGACAGCAGACAGAGGCTTGACCGTGTTCTCCACCTTCTCTATAAAGCAGCTCTTTTCGAAGTCATACACATCCGTGAAGATCTCAAAACCTGGCCAAATTTGTCCATCATGCTCAATAGGCTCGGTTTCCCGTTTGTAGACATTCTTCCCTTGAACCTCACAAACAGTCACCATGTTGTAGGATACCGGGTGAACACCCCTGTAAATCTTCTTTGGAATGTACCCAAAACCTGCATGTTTTGGAAGCTTCTTGATTGGGATAGGATCAATTATTCCCCCAAAGCGCTTGCCTAAACATTGACTAAGCACATTGCTATGCTTCTTCATCATCTTCCTTGCCATAGACGAGTAATGCTTATAGCAAGGGGCCTTAGGCTTTCCATTAGTGACAATAGCCATACGAAACCCAGATTCCTTCATAGTGGCCATGATCGAGGCATGATCAGCTTTAATAACCTTAACCTTTTCATCGTTTCCCACGGTTTAGATCTTTTGATGGAGTGTCAACGAGACTGCTCCCATAGAATGAAGCCAAGGTTGACCAAGGAGCAAAGAGTAAGTGACGGGAATATCAATAACAGTGAACTAGACCTTGGTAGAAATTTCCCTTATAGTCACTTTGGCTTCGAAAACCCCAATCACATCTCTCTTTGAATCATCGTAGGCTCGGATGATAATGTTAGAATTCTCGAGCATCTCCCTGAATATGCCCAAATGAGGAAGAACTTTCAGAGGGCACAGATTTAGGGAAGAACCATCATCAACCATAATGCATAGGATAGTTCTGTCGAGGACTTGGGCACGAATGAATAATGCTCGGTTATGAATACGCCCCTCGGGTGGAAGATCTTGATTGGAGAACATTATCAGATCATTCCCTCTCAAGAATGGTATTCCTTTCCCTACCAGGTTGAACATCTCAATAATAGAAGTTGTAGGCTTTGCTTCAAGTTCGAGAAGCCTCTTAATCGGAGCCATACGGTAATCATCTAAACCCAAAACTAACTGCCAAAAGCTGAAATGGGCTTGAGTAGTCTTCAACTAAGTAATCAGAGGATCAATATCGAGACTTGTTTCAACTTAAGGAGACGACGCCGACGGATTAGCTATGGCCTTAATAGGGTTCAGGATTGGGTCATTCTCAATATGGAGACGGTTGTCCTTAGGCTGGTACACCCGGCCGCTATGGGTGACATTCAGAATTCCATCAATCGATATGCTCTTAGTGGTCTGGGTTTCAAATGGATAGGGTGGCTCCTCACAGACTAATGATGAGTCCTAAAGTTCATACTCATCCACATTGAAAGCTTGAAACTCTTCATCAGAATATTCTCCCTTCAAAACATAGTCGTCGACATTGAATAGTGTCATTTTAACCATTTCCATGTCTTTGACCTTGGTCTCATCTTCTTACCCCATTTCTTCAATTTCCATGGAGCTTACCACAGGATTAGATGTGAGATCATTTCAAATTCAAAGTTTAAAGGGAGACTAGAGCCGATAACCATCACGACCTCCTTAGATATCATTTCTAGAACACATTCTTCCTTAATGCCAGAACTGATCATAGAGACCTTGCCTCTAAAATTAGGCAGAGGGTTTTCCATAGTGCTTGGCTTTCTAGCCAGCTCAGCCATCTTCCCTTCCTTGACCATACGAGCGATAGTGGAAGCTAGAGTCCTACACTGATCGATTTGATGCCCCTTTTGTACATGGAACTTGCAAAAGTTTCCCTTTTCATCCGACTGAGGAGCCCTGACATCATGCAGAGGCTTTAACTGGCCAGCTTCATACATCTTAGCAAATATGACTCTAAGGGGCAATTTTCATGGGGACATAAACGGTTGCTGAGAAGGAGGAGGAGAAATGGCTTGAACTGCGAATACTTCTTCTTGAGCCATAGCTTGTACTGTAGGCGATTTACCTTTAGTTGGAGCTGGCGCAATTTCACTTGATTTGCTCTTCTTAAACCACGGCTGGTTCCCACTTGGCTTGTTGGCCTTCTCTTTCTCCTCCCGACGTTTGATTTTCTCAGCTTTCTTAAAAACCTTCTAATAGGATTCAAAAGAGTCCATTTCCATTTCTTTCTAAAGCATCGGGAGAGCCCCGTCGAGCAACTTTGGGATCATTTCTTTCAAACTAAGCTTCTGTTTCAGCAGGGCCTAGGTGGCCATCCACCTATTAAAGTATGACTTAAAAGGCTTGCCTGGCTTTTGCTTGACTGCCTCAAGATGCTGAATGGTGGTTTCCATTATGGAATTGAAACCATAGTAGGCAATTAAAGCTTTAGACAAGAGTTTCCAATCTAGGATTCTTGACTTTCAGAGAGTATTATACCACTTGAGAGCAGGTCCTTATAGGGTACATGGGAATTACTTACCCAGAACTTTGTCCCCAATCTTCTAGACATGCATAATCTGTTCGTACATCATGATGTGGGATTTGGAAGGTCCCTCACCGGAGTATGCTTCCATTCGGGGCATTGAAAAATTCTTGGGTACCCAATCTTCATCTCTCGCCTCTTCTCTATCTTTATTCTTACCCAGAAGCTGCTTAAAGAATGCTGCCATTTTGAGTGTCACGCCTCAGAGGCTGTATGACCTGGTTGCATAGTGTCACACCCGGAGGCTGCGTGACCTGGTCATTGTGAACTGAGGATGTTTTGAACAGAATTGGTGGAGGAGTAGGGATCTCGATCTAAGGATGGGAAAAAGGATTCTGAGGGTCAAAGGTCCCGCATGGAGTAACCATGAAATTAGGGGGCGACGGAGCAAAAGGTGTGGACAGCGTCGAAGAGATGATGAAACCGCTGGAAGGAATAACCATTTGTGGAGTAAAACCCCCTAAGAAAGTGGGGAATATAAGAGCTTGACTGATAGGCCTTGAAGGTACTAGAGGGGAAAAATCAAACACCGACGGAGCAAAAGCTGGGGTAGGCTGAACTGAAGAGCTTTGACCAAACTAAACTGGCCAAACAGGCGAGACTGGCGGAACAGAAAATTGATTCTAAAGACATATTCTGAGCAATCTCTTCCTGAGCTTGAATAACAGGTCCAGCTGGCCTCTAAACTTCTCTTTCCTCCCTAAGAGCCGATCGGACTTGCTCTTAAATAGTGACCCAAAACAGATCTGATTGTAAGAATATAGCCATAGCGTTAGCCAATTCAGAACCCAATTGGGATTGCCCTTGATCAGTCGGAGGAAAAGAAATAGGAGGAGAAATCTCGGATGAGACCCCACTAGCCAAGGAATATCAGACATGGTTGAAAGAATTGATTCAGGTACTGAACTCACTGGACGGCGAATCAATTGGAGATCAAGTCGTAACCAAAGAGGACTGCAGCGACTTCTCAACCTAATTGGAGAAACTAGAAGATGATCAGCCCAAATCGAACCATGAATGAAATGAACGATTATGTAATAATTCGAGTGATGAATGTCATATATATGGGGGTGGTTTAGAGAGGTAGAGAGTAGAAGAGATAATGATACGAAGCTTAACCTTAAAATACGGGAGACGTGCGAATTCCTCGTCGTACCTAGCAAACTAGATACGGGTCGTCGAGACTCAAACGATCTCAGGCATTCTGTTAAATTCCCCCTTCAAGTGAGGGGAGAGTAAAGGTAACCAAAAACTAAAATTAAGAGTCTGCCGCAGGCGGTCTATGCATGAGTTTTGTATGAATGATTACAACACAAGTAGCACATGAAAGCAAATAAATCTCTTCCAACCTTATGGCTCCAGCGCAACATCAATTTGGAATCTAGGGTTAACTCTGTAGCTAGAAAACGGCAAGAGAGTATGCGACCATGTTCTAAATTGTTTTGGTGAACCTAAGAGGAAGTTGCTATGGTTAGTTTTATCGCGGTTCATAGTCTCAAACTGCAGGTATCATGGAATGACACTGTAGAAGGGTCTCGTTTACCTTGATTCCATGTAACTTAACCACTCCTCAAATGAGTGCGACTGCGGGAATTACACGTTGGTTGAAACGAGTGATCCATCCATGAATATCCCCAATTCTTGGCGGACATGAGGTATAAAAGTGAGCTTCACGGGGGTCAAATAATGGCACCTTAAAACTTAGAAACTAACTAAGCGGTGGATTCGAAAGACATAAGAAATAAAGCGTTGATTTAAAAAATGATTTAGGCACATCATTAAAATCCTTTAACAAATTTTTGAAATGAAAGCGATTTTCTTAATTTTAAGTTAAAAGGAAGTCCCCAGCAGAGTCGCCACTATAAGCGGACGACCTTTTTCCCACCCGTGAGGACCGTGTGAGGTACGTAGCATGGGGGGTGGAAAATAACGAGCTCTGTGAAGCGTGCCAAAGGAGAATCCTTATTTTAGGCGTGATGAAAATAATAATGAAAAAGTGATGTTGATGTTGAATTTATGTCCAATTTGCATGTTAAGAGATACGAGACTTGAAATCCCGTATTTTAAAATAGAGTAGCCACCCGATTAAGCTCCACCAGGAGATTGGGTACGATATTCCCATCGGGTGGTTAGACCGTACCTTAAAACAGAGATTCCGAGTCTGGATGATGTTGCTTACTTTTCAATCTTTCAATCAAACTATTTACATTTTAATAAACGCGACTTTAGTTCTTCTGTGATTTAAATCCCGGTACTGTTTGGAATTTTCGGTTTATATGTCATACATCACACAAAAGCAGTAAATAAGGCAAATAAAATAATTATTACAAGGCTTTACAAATACCTATACATTTTTCTAATGTGGAAAGTAAATAAAGCGAATAAAGAGAGACCGAAATCGGGCCTCAACCAAACTTACCAATACCGAAATGGCTCGAAACATGATAAATAAATCATAAATAATCACAAATAAGGCACAAATAATTAAAGGCAGGAAGTAAAATTATGTTATGAAGAAAAACCTTTTTTGGGAATTTTTAGGGTAAAAAAGGCATTTTTTAGGCATTTAGTGGTTATTTAATCAATTTAAATAATAAATAAATTTATAAATTCAGATTAAAATTTAATTAAACATATTCTAGAATATTTAAGATTTTTAGAAAATATTTTGGGCGAAATTCAGGATCAGAAATGCAAAGAAACACGAAAGAAAAGCTTAAAATCAAGTTCCGGCGGTCACAGCTTTGACCGCCGCCGTCGTAGCCGCCACCGCAACTACAGTAGCTGTGGTTACTATAGCAGCGGCGGTCAGGCTGTAGCTACAGCCTTGACCACCGAATCTGGATTTTAAGGGGTACTCCATGCTCTTGCATCCATAAACTCAAAATCATCAACATTTTAAGTCGTAATCAGCCACATATCAACAGATCTGGACTTAAAACACTCAAATAATCTTGATTCAATGGATTTAGGCATGAAAATACCCAAGAATTGCAAGAAATACAGGACCTCTATAGGGGTAGAGTTCACCTCTATAGTTATAGCCTTCACCGCTATAACAGCAGCGACCAAGGCTATAGGGATAGAGGTGAAGGCTATCGATATAGAGGTCGAGCTATTTTCCGACTATTTTCCAAGAACACCAAACAAAAACCAAGAAACAACACCAAAAGCACCAAGAACAGCAACAATAGACAATAAAATGAAAAAAAAGATTAAGGGAACTCAGTTTTGTTACCTCTAGGTCGTGAATCTATATTTGGAGACTCAAATCAACCTTTGGAGAGGTCCCTTTGATGGATTTGTGACGGAAACTGACGGAATCTATGACAAAAATGGTGACAGAATGGTGACGAACTATTTAGAAAGTATTTTGAGAAATGTCTCTAAAACCTATTTAATCCGTATTAACCTATGATTTCTAGCCGATTTTAGCATTCAAGCTATGAGATTAAGCCTAAGAACAACTAAGAATCGAGATTAGGATGGATTAAACCCAGATTTTATGCTTTTCTTAAGCTTTCTCTCTTTAGTTCTTATTTCTCTCCTCAAAACTCAAATTTCAATTCGATTGTTCCAGCCAAAAGTCCTCTAATCTCTCCCTTGGATCGGCTTAAATACTCTCACACTCAAAAATCCACCGACTTAGGCAAATTTTTGAGAAAAACACGTGGCAAAATCACAAGAAGAGAGAGGGAACGAAGTGGCATGGCCTGTAACAATCCGTGCCACGGTGGCCGCTGCCGTTATAGCCGCCACTGCCACCGCCATTACGGCCATCGCCATAGGGATGGCGATGGCCGCTGCCCCAGCGGTGGGGGTGGTCACAACGGGGGTGACCACCCCGCGTAAAAGGGGGCCAGTGGGGGCAACGGTCACCGTTGCCATGAGTAGCGGCGACCTCCACAATGGGGGTTGTGATCATCGTAAGAACAGTGGTCACTGCCGCCACAGGAGTACGCGCTGGTGGCAGCGGCGGTGATGGGAGTGGCTCTGGCGGGCAAAGGGGGACCATGAGAAAAATGCGGGAAAGGCAGAAAAAATGCAACTAAAATAGGATTGGGTGAGCTTAAGTCCAAAAATCATCAAAGGGGACACCTCCAAATGGGATTCAAAATCGGACAAAAATAAATTGCTAGAACTGTGCAAGGTCGGAGCAAAAAGTCATCATTGTTCCAAGGTAACACTGAAAAGCCCGTGCTCACCCAGTGCCTTTGATAATTCCTTATACCACTGGCGCTCTACCTTTGATAATTCCTTTTGCCACTAATCTGTCTTTGAATTTATTATCTTGGCCTTAAGGAGTGTATTTAATCCTAAAGACCCATTTGGACTGAATGACCTTTTGCCTTTGGGAAGGGGTGCCAATTGCCAAGTTTGGTTTTCTTCTAGTGCTAAGAGCTCCTTGTTCATTGATTCTATCCATCTTTGATCTCTTTTAGCTTTAAGGTTCTTTGGCTACTTCTTCTATGTAGCACTGAGGAGAAATTGTTTGTGTGAATTAGGCCTTGTGAAACACTTTGTCTGTATTCTTTTGCAAATTTCGATGCTGCACTATGGAAAGCATAATCTTTCTACTAAATAAAAATGACCTAACTCACCCCAAAAGGTACCTCAAAGGGTAAGGGTTCCCTCACACATATAAGGAGCAGCATTGCACACGCCTTAACTAATGTGGGATATACAACACATCGGTCATGCCCAAATCCACATGGAACGTGGAGAAAATATCAACAAATGGCCCAAAATTATAATTGGGCTTTGATAACATGTAAAATTTCCTGGTATGAACAATACTTTTCATTTCATTCAATAAAAAAATTAGAGAATACAAAGAGAGTGAGTGGTTTTATATAGAAGCCTGAATTCATTTTGTTAGCTAAGAACTGTTAAATCTAATTAACTTCCAGATTATCTGGATTCATCTAGAAGTAATATACCATGTCATCAATCCTTGAAAGTATGATGGATTGGATAGATAGCGAGAATATCATGGATTGATCCTAAGCTAGAATCAGCTGTAGAGTAGTGCAACAGAAACATATCTTCATTTGGTGAGGCAGCAAATTCATGAGTTCAGGACTTAAACAATCATTCTTAACAAAATTGTTTCAATTATTGAGAATTGTAAAAATTTATCTAGTCATTTTATATCATGCCTTTTTAGTTAGGAAAGTCGTGCTCATAACACAAATGTCCATACTTTGGCCAGAGCTGCTTTTATAGATGAGGCAACGGGAATATGAAATTTTGTTACTCTTGATTGTATTATCATCTATTATGATTTTGTGCAATCATTTCCCTAAGAAAAACTACTTATTGGACAACCACACATGGTTTTTAAGTTTCTCAAATTCATGAGTATGGTTTCAATTTCCAAGTCCCCTGTTTTTTTAAGAAAGTCCATTTTTCTTCATTTTTCATTTTTCATTTTTTCTGTTGTGGTTCCCATTTCTTGTGCAATATTTTAGATTCTATCATGTTCATTTTAAGTCAGTTAAGTTGTTTACTAGTTTCATTTTTTATATCAATTATTAGTCCAAGTTCATCATATTCTTTCAATATTCAATGCAATTTATGTAACTTACCCCTCACCCGTTATGATTTCTTTTTTTTCTTGCCATCTATTCCGGTCCACTGGTTTTCCCTCATTATGATTTGATGGTCATTATTGCATAGAATCTACTTCTTTTTTATTTTTACCAATCATCTTATTGGTAAAGTCATTTATAGTTGTTGGGTCAAACAAATATCCCACATTGAATAGAGGGGATGAGATTCTATGGCTTATAAGTGTGTACCATATCCCCATTGGTATGAGGCCTTTTGGGGGTAAAGCCTAAGAGCAAAACCAAGAGGGCTTAGGCCCAAAGTGGAATATATCATACCATGTACGGGGATATGGAGTGTCCAAGCACTTCCGCCGGCTGCAACAATTGGTATCATGGTCAAGGTTTGGCTTGTTTAAGCGTGGTGTTGTGCTTGAGGGGAGCACGATCTTAGCCTAGATGTGGAGATAACTCACACTTGAGGGGGAAATTATCGGGGCAAGTGTGGAGTTGGATATCCCACATAGAAAGTTAATGAGTTAAGTGAATGATATATAATTGGGTATGACCCATAAATCCATCACCTTAGGGTTTTAGGTTGGATGTGGCGTCAAACCCATAAAGTATATCATTCACTTGGGTGCTCATTGTTCCCTAAACCGAAAAGCTCTTGGATCCTGACAAGTGGTATTAGAGTCTCCGGAGTTAACCATGTGGATGAATCATCGGAATGTCGCACAAAGGTGGTTTGCCTAGTTTGATCACCGGTTATCTGTGCAACCACTAGTGCTCTATGTAAGGCGTGTCCTCCGTCACATTAGAGTGGCAAAAATAATCAGTTTTTAGAGAATTTAAGGATGGATGATTGGTCAAGGGGAGACTTGATGGTACTTTGTTCCATAGGATGATTGTTGGGATGCAAACAAAAGTCCCTTATTGGTTAATAAAGAGGAAATTAAGTGGTTTATAAGTGTGGACAATATCCCCAATGGTATGAGGCCTTTTGGGGTAAAGCACCAGAACAAATCCATGAGGGCTTAAGCACTAAGTGGACAATATCATACTATGTGTGGGGATATGTGGTGTCCAAGGAGCTTTCGTTGGCCGCTACAAATTGGTATATTGTTGCAGCCGGTGAAAGCGCTTGGACACCCCATATCCCCACACATGGTATGATATTGTCCACTTTGGGCCTAAGCCCTCATGGTTTTTCTTTTGGACTTTACCCTCAAAAGGCCTCATACCAATCGGGACATGGTCCACACTTATAAGTCATAAAAACTCATCCCCTCTAGCCAATGTGAGATATTTGTTTGACCCAACATTCCTCCCATAGAAACAAGATCCATCAAGCCTCCCCTCAATCGATCAACCATCCGTTTACAACACATCTTTTTCCACTCTATGCGATGGATGACACACGCCTTACATAGAGCACAAGCAATTTCATGGATATTCGGTGATCAAACTGGGCTTGCCCCACTTTTTGTTCGATTCTCCAGAGATTCATCCACATCGCGGATAACCTTAAGGCATGGCTCTGATACCAATTATTGCGGCTCGCGGATGCACTTAGATATGACGTATCCCGCACATGATATGATTTGTCTACTTTATGCATAAGCCCTCATAGTTTTGCTCTTGGGCTTTATCCCCAAAAGGTCTCATATCAATGGGGATATGGTCCACCCTTATAAGCCATATAATCTCATCCCCTCTAACCAATGTGGGATATTGGTTTGACCCAACAATAATCCTACCTAATAGGGAGATTTAAACCTTTTCCTCAATACAATCAACAAATATGTGCAAGCCTTTCTTATTGGTCACTAAACTGTGATTAACTATAAGAAAACAGAGTCCCGTTTCCCGTTTCATTAAAATGACTTTTAGAAATATTATATTTATGGGTTCACTACAATATCTAGAGTATGCAAATAACTTCAAGGCCTAATGCATTCGGACCCCCCTAAAGCTGGCGCTAACCAGCTTTGGCCACCCCCAACTTAAAATCTTGACACTTTACCCCCTAAAGTTGACAAATCCGTATAACATAACACCAAAATGCTGATGTGGCAAGTGATGTGGTGAAGTTTGACTTATTAGGAGATTGAGTTATGGATTTTGACCAAAAAAATTAAAAAATAGTTTTTTCTCTCTAATTTTTACCCCCTCTCTCTTCTCCTCCCCCCTCTCTCTCTCTTTGAAAATTAACAAGCAGATTTAAGCAACACATGATGGACATAACCCCATCAAACTTCTGCGTCCCTAATCTATTATCCAACAACAATTCGTAATCACTTTCCTTTATCAAATTAAACCCATGAATTGCAACCACAATTTTTTTATTAGGGTCAAGAGTAGGGGAACAAATTTGGGGGTTTAATTTGGGGGTTTTCTGAATCGGTTTCGTAAACAGCTTCTCTCATTCTTAAATCAGGAATTGAGAACTACTACTCCGCCGGAATTTTCTTTTGTAAATTATTTGTCGAGTAATTTAGTCTTGAAATTTAGCTTTTGTAGCTCATCTTGTTTGCGTCTTTTGGGACTATAAATCTATTCATTTTTTGAAATTTTAATCAACTCATTTGTGATAATACTTGTTAAATTTATCTATGTCTTCTTAGTGTCTCAAACCTGTCTTTGATGGAGAATTGATCAAGGATTAACTATTTTGTTTTTTTTCTTTTATTTTCTCCGGCCTTAAAACTGGGATTGATTCAAACGTTTCTTTTTCACTTCTCTTCCTGATAAAAAACTTAAGAACAAATAAGTATGGGTATATCTATAATAGGATGAGATTCTATTGTTCATGTAAATCAACAAATGAATAGAAACAGTTAGGAAAAGAGAGGAAAGGGAAAAGAGATAGAACATGACTTTTTTGCTATTAAACATGTTAGCAGGGATGTATATAAAAATTTTAGGGATTTTTTTGCAAGTTTTATGTTTCACGCCATGTGTCAAAGGCTCATTTATTTGACTTTTTCACTTTATGCAGCATGACTGTCACATCATACGAGTATAATACACTCTCCGATATGAGATTGAGGAAGTCCGCGTTTCGAAGTTATGTTATATGGATTTGCCAATTTTATGGGGCAAAGTGTCAAGATTATAAGTTGGAGGTGGCCAAAACCGGTTAGCGCCAGTTTTAGGAAAGTACGTATGCGTTTGGCCTAACTTCAGATTTAAACTTTAATGCATTATATATATATATATATATGTATATATATAATTTCTTTTGCATCCATCCATAATTGTTGTTGAAGTTAAAAAAAGAATTATAAAAATGTGTAATCGATTGAGCGTCAATCTTTCAAATTCAATAGTAAGGTGAAGTACTTGGAAATTGAACTATTTGTTGATTTTTTTTCTTGCTTTATTATTGAGATTTATGTTTTATCTAGCGGTATCATAATCATTCATATTAGTCGTATTATGGATGAATTTTTAGAATGTCAAATAAAGATGTTGCACGCACTTGATCACTAATAATTTTTAGAGTGTCGAATAAAGATGTTGCACGCAGTTTAGTGAAAATTGTGATCATGCCTGGATGGATGATTGGTCGAGGAGTGGATCGATGATATTTCATTCTAGAGGAAGATAGTTGGACGAACAAATATCCACATTGACTAGAAGTGGGGAGAAAAATTTATATCTATATAAAAGCAATGAAGTTCTAAAAGACTTCTTTGTCCTTATACCTTTTAAAAAATTATCCTTATACTATATATATATATATATATTACTAACTAATGTTACTTACCATGAATAATAAATGATAAAAACTAACTACAAATAGTATTAATAATAAATAAATTTATTAATTATTTTTTAATGAATAAATTTTAATAACAAATAAATATATAAAAATAATAAAAGTTATATTTCATTTATGAATATATATCATTTATATTCATACTAATCATAACAATACCAAATACAAAAATGAAATATATTTGATGAGGAATAAAAGAGTGTCACATTAATTCTTAAATAGGATTATAAACATAAAATAGAATTCAATATATATATATATATATATATATATATATATATATATATATATATTACTAATTAATGTATAATAAATGATAAAAACTGACTACAAACAATATTAACAACAAATAAATTTATTAATTATTTTTTAATGAATTATTTTTAATAACAAATAAATATATAAAAACAATAAAAAAATATTTCATTTATATTTATACTAATCATAAAAATACCAAAATTCAAAATTGAAATATATTTGATGAGGAAAAAAGAGTCACATTAATTCTTAAATATGATTATAATTATAAAAAGATAAAAATAAAATAATAATAATAATGAAAACAACAACAATAATAATATTAAAATATATTTGATGAATAGAAAAGAGTAACGTTAATTCTTAAATAGAATTATAATCATAAAATAAAAATAAAAACAACAACAACAATATATATATATATATATATATATATATATATATATATATATATATATATATATATATATATATATATATATATATATATTTGATGATGAAAAGTTAAATTAAATCTTAAATCGGATTATAATCTATCAGAAAATCAACGACTGACAATTTCATCAATTATATCCGTAAAAAAAATTTGTGTATTTAATTAATTGCTAATTAAAATTTAAAATATGAAATTTTTTTAAATAAGACTATAATCAACAAAATTAAATATAATAAAAAACAACAAATGAGTAATTAACTTTATTTTATTTTATTACCATATTATTCTAATTTTTATTATAATTTTATTTAGTTAGTATTTATATTAAAAATGAAATGTTAGATATTTTGATAAATTTTTCTCATATATATCTGTTTGAATATTATTTTAAATGTCAAATAATTATTAATTATAATAACAGTTTTACAACATAATTCTTATCAGCAATTATGAATTATTTTAATATGTAAATGTTACTTTAATTGGTTGTATATTTACTTTAATTTATTCTATAACAATGGTGTTTAAAATTGGTTACTATTAAAACCTTTCAAACTTAATTTTCCTGATTTATTTCATGATTAATAGCATCTTAATTTATCCTCAAACAACTATTTCATTCCATTATAAAAAAGGTCTTCCTATTCATGTTTGGTATGTACAATTTCTTTCACTTTATTAGTTTTTTCTCCATTAATAATATTTGAAACATCTATTATTGTTTTTTGTCTTTTAAAATTATTTTAGATGTCTGTTGCACTTGATGAAACACCTATACCAGTGGAATTGGAGAACATTATAGGAAGAGAAATTATGTTTAAACTTTCAGTTAAGAGCAACAATATTATTACACATAATGAAGTGTATTATGTAGTTACACTTACAGAGGACGAACAACTTCTGAATAAATATAATCTTTCGTTCCCTCAAAATTCATTGACTATAAGTTTAATTTTTTATATGTAACTTCAAATTATTGTGTTGTATTATTTGTATTTTAGTTCATATATATTTTAACTTTAAATTTTTTTTATAGTAAGATCTAGATTTCGATGTCGATCAATTTTTAGATGCAAATGAAAATTTCAAGGTACTTCTAACATTTATATTATAAGTACAAATGATTTATTATCTAATATGATTTTTTTTAGGTCTTTTATTTATATATTTATTTATTTATGTTTGGCATGATTTGATATTAGAGAATGAAGTCAATTCTCCTGTCACACCTGTAGAGATAATAAATGAAACTCCGACACTGTCAATATTGATAGATGAAGATAACACATAGCTTTCGAGCAATCAAGCAAAACAGATGAGAATTAAGAAGGAGAAGAATAATTGATATGTATCTCTTTAAACCCTATAAACCTTTTTTATCTTTATACCTTTTAAAAGACCTTTTAACCTGCAAAAAAACACTTGAGCCTAATTATGGCTAATTATCAACTATTATATCTGCTAAATTTATTCTTTAAAATTTATTTTGTTCTTCTTGAGTTTTTTTTTTTAATTCTGTTGAGTATAATCCTATTTAAAGAAAATGTAATTTTATAATAGTACTCACTCCTTCTCATGGAATATTTTTAATTATTTGATCAAGTGAATTTGAACTTCATAATTATAAATTAAGTATATCTGTTAACTAATATATCTCCTAAACATATTTTTTTAAAATTTAATTTATTGTTCATGATTTTATTTAATTCTATTCTATTGATTATAATTCTATTTAATAATTAATGTGACTCTTTTTTACTCATCAAATATTTGACAGAGAATCATTAGAAAACTGCAGAAAAGTATAAAGTATATTCTTATTTAAGAAAGAAATTTGAATTTTATATCTATTTAATATTATTTGTTTTATATTGTTGGATTGTTTCATTTTAAACATGTGTTATTTCTTCTTATTTTTACCTTTTCAATTTGTTTGGTAAATTTTGCAATTCTTGTATAATTTTCTCTAAATTGGAAAAAACTATTGCTGATGGATGAATTTGTCGAGAAGAAATCAATGAATTTTGTGAATCCTTTGGTGATTTATAAATTGAAATGTAATCCATTGGTGATTAAGATGAGATTTGAAAAAAAAAGATAAGATGATGAAGAATCGTGGGTTATGAAGAGTTTAGAATGTGGTCACGTGATTAAAGGAAAAAAGAGAAGAGAAATTAAGGGCTAAGTTTTGGATAAAATTGGGAACACAAATTTGTTATCATGTACTCCATGATCTACTTTTTTAAGTTTATTTATGAAGATTACGAATACAATGTAATTGTATTAATTAGAAAAAAAATTAATAAGTATGATAAATTGAATTTGATATTCTTTGTGTATAAATATGTTTTCCGCAAATAAATTGTATTGTGAAATAAATTTGTCATTAATATACTAATTACAAATGCTCTATCCGTGCATCGCACGGGTACCATACTAGTAGATATATAAGAGCAAGCCCAACCATATTCCCTATTTTTCGTTTCCCAAACTCTATTTTACAGGATCTACAATGTTTTTGCTTCAACCATGCATCTTCCCTATTTTTCATTCCTCATATCACATTCTCTAAAAATAATAATATTTCATTAACATTATATTAATTCTTTTACATCATTTCTATTCTAATCAACCAACAAAATAATTAAAAAAAACAAAAAATTAAAAAAAATTATAATTTAACATTCATCTCCTAAAATAGGGTTTCCTATATAGTTTCCTATATATAGGGAGCCTATTTTAAGGATATACCACATATAACGATTCCCTATATCCATTCTCTATTTTAAGGAATACCCTAGAGAATGGTTGGACTAGCTCATACATCTTATTGGTATGAGGCCTTTGAGCTAAAGTCCAATAGCAAATCCATGAGAATTTAATTACGAAGTGGACAACATCATATCATTATGAAGATGTATGATGTTATAAGGTTTCCGCGGATCGTAACTAACTGGTATCAAACACTATTCAAAATGATGTTTGACTAGTAACTTTGGGTGCTATTATGATTCATTATTGTTCAACAATCATTTGTTAGGTCCGTTTCTTGGGAACCAGGGGTGTGTAGAATTTTGTAATAATATACTATAATAGAACTTGTAAAACACTATCTAGTGCGGTTGTCAAAATAAAGAAGTCGTAAAAAAGCTATCTAGGTTGGTTGTCAAGAGAGGTCAAAGCTATATTGACAGAGAAAATTATTATTTCATTTGAACAAAGGTGTCAAAGCTTTATAATATGAAATAATAGAGCTAGAATAGGACAAACCACCACCGTCATGAGACCAGCTTGAAACAAAATGCTATTGTCGCTACCAACATCATATGAGTGAATCCCATAGTCTTGGTTTATGTTAATGCATCCCGTATTGAAAGGTTGTCGACCTCCGACATAGACATCAGAGAAGTAAGGCGGCATGTTTTTTCCGCTACAAAAGAACAACTCAAATTACTCGAATTACGGAAAACTACAAGAATAACGAACTCATATCTTTCTATATTGTGTGCCCAAGGTTTATCTACGACTTTGTCTAGTCTTGAGAGGAATGGGTGTATTCATGGGTGTGAGATTGCTAGAAATGCACCATCTATTTCTATATTTACTTTACGATACCCTTTTGTTCTTCCGTTCGCATCTGATTGAATGTCATTGGATTATGAAGAAGCATATGGGAAGATGATTAATTTTCAAAAGTCATCATTTCCTTTAGTGCCAACTTGGACTGATCGTATAAGCAAATTATTTTAATGTCGCTATGTCTTCTGCCTCAGTCCTCAGCTATGTACTTGGGTGTGCCTACGACAGTTGGCAGAATTGTTGTGAATCTCTCAAACACTTAAATTTATCCAATGATTAATTTTGTGAGTTTTTATTTTGTCTTTTCCTCTTTGTGACACTTGTTTTCTTCACTATGATTCTTGCCCTCCCTCTTTGCAACTCATTCACTTACTTGTACTTTTTTTTTAATCCCTATACCTGACTCCAATATTAGGATGATGTCTCCGTATCCTAAAATTTTAAAAATGTCGTATCGAACACTCGGACTTGCACCTCTATCTGATACTCGTATCTGAGTCCAGGTAATATAGGTGCCAACCTGGCTTGAATTGTTGAGGAATACGACAACGACACCAGAGACAATTCGAACATAAATTGGTAAAGAAAAATCGAATAGGGTTATTGTTGGATATGATGTATGCCCTTAAGGTAATTAGGGCGATATATCTTAATTATGTAATAGTACGAATAATTTGTTTAATCAATAAAGGCATTTGTTCTTTTGTTTATATCAATGTATTTTTATACATATATATTATAGCTGGTTAAAATATATTCATTGATGTATGTATACAAAAGTCCTTGACATATCATAGCATGAAGTCAGAGAAATTATAGTTGGACTATATTTGGTGGAACCTACTTCATGTGCAATTATGATTATGTCTAAACTATCCCTAGTCATAGTGTCATCAAGAAAGGATATTGATGAAACGGAAAGACTAGCATGTGGTCAACTTTCTTGGAAAGGGTCCAAGCAGTTAATCTCCTAAATACTGAAGGTGGTGCCTTAAGCTTGACACATGGATATATCTGGGAGATATATTGGAGACCGCAGCAAGATAAACACTTGGTATAAATATCAATGTGTTAGTGTTTATCTTCATGCAATAAGTTTTGCGAATGTCCTCATACTTAAGATGCTAGTTGCCTTGTGTGGTACTATTGCTATACTTTGGGTCATTGCTATGCACTCATTAATTTAGGGTGCTACGGGTGATTACGGGTATAGTGATAACAACACGTTGGTAGACTGAGTAGTCGGAAAGAATCCATCGCTCCGGATATATTAAGGAGTTGTACCTGGCCACTTGTTGAAGTGATGATTGCCATAAACCTCTGATCAGAGTATGTGTTTGATAGAAATGGTTTCTAGTCAAACACACTATGGTAAAAGGCAATATACTTCGGTAACAAGTAAATAACTGGGATAGCTTGGAGCAACCTTGCTATTAGTGGGTTAACACTTTAACCGAACCCAATAAACCAGATGGTACTAATATTAAAGAATGGAAGGAATTTATCGCACTGGATAACTATTGCATTAACCGGGATTAAGTCATAAGCATAAATGACGTTCCGAGTAATGGGGGATGGTAGACCCTTGCTAGAGGCGTACTACAGTCGTTTAAGGTAATCAAGTTCTATTCACGGTCTAGAACATCTAGCCAATGGTTCCATTAGAACAAGGGTTGGTTAAGCCTTAACAGCTCAATACTTCGGGATCCTATAAGGTCACACACATTGGACCTTCATCGGACTAAGTAAAGAACTAATAGATTTATTCTATTACAAAATATAACATGAATAATAATTGGATTATTGTTTAATTGGTTAAAATTGATTAGATCAATTTTGGATAGACCAAGGAATTTATTTTGACCGATAACTAATTGATTAGAGTCATAAATAAATTATAATTGATTAGATCAATTTTGGTTGGACCAAATTATTTATTTTGACTGGTAACTAATTTATTAGAGTCAAAAATAAAAATTTATTTGAAAGGATTTATAAGAAATTTTGCATTGGTAAGTTAGAACCGAAAAATATAAAATATTTTGTATAAAGTTCGGTTGTTAAAAAAATGCACAGCCCTTATTCATGGGCTGCACAAAGGCAGCCCATGATAAGTGGTGGCTCAATTAATCAATTAATTGATTAATTAGTGGGATGGGAGTAATACTCCCATCCCACATCGATGAAAGGAGGAGCATTTTTGCTCCCCCTTGCCTATATATATGTTATTTTCTTTCCTTTCAAATTGTACCAAGCTCAAAGCATAAATCCTAAGCGAGATAATTAATCTCTCAGGTACTTGAGCAAGTTATTTTTGTGGAGCCTGAATTTATTCGGGCACCGCTAGTTTATATTTTGGGTGAGGCTTCTAGAGTGGTCTAGCAACTACTCGAGGCCTCTTAGTTCTTCCTCCTGGGGAGGTTTTGGTTGGTGGGGTTCGTGTGGATACTGATAGAGGCTATCCTACTATTGGAGGCTTGTGCAAGAAGGTCCTGCTAAAGCACGCTTCAACTGGTAAGTTTTTTTTCTTTTAATTATTAAGTCTTTTTCTTTAAGCGTTTTTAGACTTAATAATTATGCTTAGGTTATTTTACATGCTTAGTTTATTTTATGCTTAGGTTATAACTTAGAGTTATAACATGTTTAGTATAAAATAAATATACTAGGATATAATTTGGAATTATGGTATGCCTAGTCATTTAGCATGCTAACCTAGGTAGAGAATTATTTAGTTAAGGCTTTATTTAATTTATATGCAATTAATAGGAGTTCCTGGGACAGGGACAAAATTTTGAATTTCCGTCATGCCTCTTATGCATGTTCAATTTGACTGTCAGTTCCCAACAGTGGTATCAGAGCCTGCCTATTTAGTGCATAATTAAGTTAGAACCAAACTAAATATTATTTTCTAAATGAAATGATTTGTTTATTTAATTGTTTGGAACAATATATATAAACTTCTGTCTTTCATTTCAAGGTTAGAAATTAGTTATGAATATTTTTGAATAAGCTTGCTCAACTTACTCAAATTATACAAGTGTCAATAATTTATTTAAATTACATGGGTTATAGATGCTCCCAATTTACATAAATTGGAAGAATAAAATTTATTAGTTCAAGAGAATCCATTGGTCTTCAAGTTTGTGCCCGTATTTGTTCTGGCTATGGATTGGACTTGGTGTCTACTCCTCATAGGGCACCTCTCCTACCTGGGAACCTATATCGGTGCAATTTGAATTGACCAATCGGGGGATTAATATGAACTAATTTATTTCTAGTATATAAGATGGTGCTTATATGTGTTTCTATAACAAAGTAAAAAATTAAAATTATTGAATAAAAGCTTAAAGGAAATGCAATATAAATATAACAAATTAAAGCGTTAATTATTTTGCATATAATCTAGGTTGATGGAATAATTATAATAAAGAGCTGAACCCACCTAAGGTTAGACCTTATAAATTAATTCTAAAATTCCCTGAATTAATACAAGTAATTATAATTTTGTCCATCTGATAAAATCCTAGATTGGGTGAGACGTTTAACACCAATAAAATCCCAAAGTAAATATATTAAGGCAAGTTATAGTCTTCCTTACTCAAATTTATAATACGGTCTTTTTGGGCTATCAGAGTGCTACGCAAAGCGTTCCTTCTAGTCCACATTGATTGGTTGTAAAGTTTGAGATAGGGTCTGCCTTAACAGAGCTGGGGTAGTCCACCATAAAATTGGGGGCTAGGCCCAGATCTGAGACATATTCAAGGAGATGCTAATATAAGAGCACACGTCCCTTGGGATTAGGGAACTTGAATGAATTAGCAATTGCATGCGATGCAAATGGAATTGGATTCCAACTATGACTGACTATTATGACTTGACTCATAAAATTGGGGGTTGTAGTAGACTAGTTATAGATGCTACCTACTAGGAAATTTAGCTGGGCTAAAATTCACGAATTCAATAGAATGGGCTATTGTAAATTTCGAAGAAAATAGTAGGAAAATGTATTTAATTAAAAGTCCTCATATTAAATACATGTACTTAAACTAATATCTAAACACTTTTCTTTTCTTATGTCTTAGGTTGAAAATGGCTTCCAATTTTAATCTCCGTATGTTACTTGACACCAAATTGAATGGCTCGAACTTTTCTGATTGGTTCCGAGCAGTGAGAATAGTTCTCAGATCTGAGGGAATTGCCTATGTCCTAAGTGAAATTTTCCCTGTAGAACCTGATGTTGAGGATCATGTGGAACATGATGCCTGGTTGAAGCACAGGAAAGATCGTGAGACTGCCATGTGTATTATGTTAGGGTCCATGAATTCTGAGCTTCAGAAACAACATGAGAACATGCCCTTGGAGGATATGGTTCTCCATCTTGAAGAACTCTTTTCGGAGAGGGAGAGGACAGAGAGGTATGAGACCTCTAAGCTCCTTTTCGGGACCAAGATGCAGGCTGGCACCTCTGCCTCTCAGCATGTACTGAAACTCTTGGGATACCTTGAGAAGCTGAATCGATTGGGATTCGAGATGAATCATGACTTGAGCATTGACCTTGTGTTGATGTCCTTGACAGATAGTTACTCAAATTTCGTAACTAACTATTACATGAACAGGATTAATTCAACTATCCCTGAATTAATTAACATGCTGAAAACAGTAGAACCTCAGATCAAGAAAGATCAGAAACCTCTACTGTTGGTTGAAAAAGGCAAGGCTTCTAAGAAAAAGAAGCAGGCACTGGGTGCCAAGAAAAGAATCAGTAAGAAGAAGAATGAAAAGAAGGCATCTAAGTATGTCTGCTTCCAATGTGGGAAACCGGGACATTGGAAGAGGGATTGCAAAGCTCCTGCTTCTGAGCATTTGAAGAAGAAGCCTACAGAGGCATCTACTTCAGGTATATTTGTAATTGAAAACTTTGCTACTTTTCCGCAAGAATCCACTTGGGTATTAGATACTGGTTGTGGTTCTCATATCTGTACTTCTGTGCAGGGACTAAGGAACTGTAGAAAACTTGCAAAAGGGGAGATGGACCTACGTGTGGGAAATGGAGCCAGAGTTGCTGCATTAGCCGTAGGGAGTTTAGTCTTGTTTTGCCAAGTGGACTTGTTTTAGTTTTGAATAATTGTTATTACATTCCAAGTGTTACTAAGAATATTGTATCTGTTGCGTGTTTAGCAACAGAGGGATTTGAAATTTTATTTTCGAATAATAATTGTCAGATTCGTTTGAATAATATTCTTTATGGTTATGGAATGTTGAAAGGTGGCATTTATATTCTTGATACTAAAACAGAAGTTTTCAATATAAACAATGTGAAGAAAGTTAAATTAGATAATGAGAATTCCTTTTACTTATGGCATTGCCGTTTAGGCCACATAAACAAAGATCGCTTAACCAAGTTGCATAAGCGTGGAGACTTGGGCTCAATAGACTTAGAGTCTTATGGTGATTGCGAACCTTGTTTAAAAGGAAAAATGACAAAGTTACCCTTTAAAGGAAAGGGTGAACGAGCCACGAGTACATTGGAACTTATACACACTGATGTGTGTGGTCCAATGAGTGTTCAGGCACTAGGAGGATACTCCTACTTCATAACCTTTATTGATGATTACTCACGATACGGTTATTTGTACTTGATGAAGCACAAGTCTGAAAGTTTTGAAAAATTCAAACTATTCAGAGCTGAAGTAGAGAAACAGCTTGAGAAAAGTATTAAAACACTTCGATCGGATCGAGGTGGAGAATACTTAAGTCAGGAGTTTCAGGATTATCTAAAGGAAAATGGGATAGTTCCCCAGTGGACCCCTCCTTATACACCCCAACATAATGGAGTGTCAGAAAGGAGGAATCGGACTTTATTAGATATGGTCAGGTCCATGATGAGCCATGCAGTTCTTAGTAAATCCTTTTGGGGATATGCACTTGAGAGCGCGGTTTATATCTTAAACAGAGTGCCCTCTAAATCAGTTGATTTTACACCTTATGAAAGATGGTGTAACAAAAAGCCATCTCTAAATCACTTAAGAGTATGGGGTTGTCCTGCTATAGTGAAGAGGATAGCGTCAGATAAGCTAAATGCCAAGGCTGACAAATGTCTGTTCATTGGATATCCAAAGGAAACAATTGGATATCTGTTTTACCAACCCGAAGCACAAAAGGTATTTGTGTCTCGGAATGTTCACTTTTTGGAAAAGGAACACTTACTTGAAAAGGTCAGTGGGAGCAATATTGAACTGGAAGTTCAACAGGAAGAAACAGACGATCAACTGATTGACCCCGTTCTAGATACACAAGAGAGTGTGATCCAAGAACAAACTGTTGAAACACAATCATTGCGAAGATCAAGTCGTGTTCATAAGGGTCCCAAGAGATATGGGTTTATTATCACTAATGATAAGGAACTATATCTTATGGAGGATGATGAACCAAGGACATATGATGAGGCAATAAAAAGCTCAGATTCTGATAAATGGCAAAAGGCCATGAAATCAGAAATGGATTCCATGTACGAGAACCAAGTTTGGAATTTGGTTGATGCACCGCAAGAGGTTAGACCAATTGGGTGCAAATGGGTCTTCAAGAAGAAGACAGACATGGATGGTAATGTAATTACCTATAAAGCAAGGTTGGTTGCGAAAGGTTATAGTCAACGGGAAGGTATTGACTATGATGAAACCTTCTCACCGGTAGCCATGCTCAAATCCATAAGGATACTCCTCGCCATTGCTGCTCATTACGATTATGAGATCTGGCAGATGGATGTAAAAACAGCATTCCTCAATGGGGATTTAGACCGGGATGTGTATATGACACAACCTGAGGGTTTTACATCTCAGAATGGCTCGAAGGTATGCAAACTACAAAGATCCATTTATGGACTTAAGCAGGCATCAAGGAGTTGGAATATAAGGTTTGATCAGACAATCCGGGAACTGGATTTCTGCCCAAATGCAAATGAGCCTTGTGTTTACAAGAAGGTTAGTGGGAGTGCAGTCGTTTTTCTAGTATTGTATGTTGATGAAATTCTGCTAATAGGAAATGACATTTCTCTTCTTCAAAATGTTAAAGTATGGTTGTCAAGAAAGTTCTCCATGAAAGACCTTGGTGAAGCAGCATTTATACTAGGTATAAAGATCTACAGGGATAGATCCAAGAGGCTGTTAGGTCTTTCTCAAAGTACATATATAGACAAGGTGTTAAATAGGTTCAACCTTGAGCATTCTAAGAAAGGTTATCTCCCAATGACAAAGGGGATTAACCTATCTAAAGCTGAGTGTCCGAAGACAGCTCAAGAGAGAATGCGCATGAAGGATATACCCTATGCATCCGCGATAGGATCCATCATGTATGCTATGATATGTACTAGGCCGGATGTCTCTCAGGCTTTGAGCTTTACGAGCAGATATCAGTCAGATCCAGGTGAAAAACACTGGATGGCTGTCAAGGCAATCCTTAAGTACTTGAGAAGGACTAAGGATGAGTTCTTGATTTATGGAGAAGGTGATCTCACTATCAAAGGTTACACTGACGCAAGCTTTCAATCTGACAAGGATGACTTTAAGTCTCAGTCAGGTTTTGTGTATGTGTTAAATGGAGGGGCAGTATGCTGGAAGAGTTCCAAGCAAGAAACTACTGCTGATTCAACCACGGAATCTGAATACATTGCTGCATGCGAAGCAGCAAAAGAAGCTGTCTGGTTAAAGGGATTTATTGGTGATCTCGGTGTGGTGCCTGAGGCTATTGATCCAATTACTTTATATTGTGATAACAATGGTGCCATAGCTCAGGCAAAGGAACCACGGTCTCATCAGAAAAACAGACATGTATCCAGAAAGTATCATATAATCAGGGAGATTGTTGATGCTAAGATAATAAGATTAGAATATGTACCCACTGATCAGAACCTCGCGGATGGTCTGACAAAGCCATTGACTCAAGTCAAACATGACCAGCATGTTAAAGCATATGGATTAAAACATATGGCTAATTGGCCTTAGTGCAAGTGGGAGTTTGTTGCATATGATGTATGCCCTTAAGGCAATTAGGGCGATATATCTTAATTATGTAATAGTACGAATAATTTGTTTAATCAATAAAGGCATTTGTTCTTTTGTTTATATCAATGTATTTTTATACATATATATTATAGCTGGTTAAAATATATTCATTGATGTATGTATACAAAAGTCCTTGACATATCATAGCATGAAGTCAGAGAAATTATAGTTGGACTATATTTGGTGGAACCTACTTCATGTGCAATTATGATTATGTCTAAACTATCCCTAGTCATAGTGTCATCAAGAAAGGATATTGATGAAACGGAAAGACTAGCATGTGGTCAACTTTCTTGGAAAGGGTCCAAGCAGTTAATCTCCTAAATACTGAAGGTGGTGCCTTAAGCTTGACACATGGATATATCTGGGAGATATATTGGAGACCGCAGCAAGATAAACACTTGGTATAAATATCAATGTGTTAGTGTTTATCTTCATGCAATAAGTTTTGCGAATGTCCTCATACTTAAGATGCTAGTTGCCTTGTGTGGTACTATTGCTATACTTTGGGTCATTGCTATGCACTCATTAATTTAGGGTGCTACGGGTGATTACGGGTATAGTGATAACAACACGTTGGTAGACTGAGTAGTCAGAAAGAATTCATCGCTCCGGATATATTAAGGAGTTGTACCTGGCCACTTGTTGAAGTGATGATTGCCATAAACCTCTGATCAGAGTATGTGTTTGATAGAAATGGTTTCTAGTCAAACACACTATGGTAAAAGGCAATATACTTCGGTAACAAGTAAATAACTGGGATAGCTTGGAGCAACCTTGCTATTAGTGGGTTAACACTTTAACCGAACCCAATAAACCAGATGGTACTAATATTAAAGAATGGAAGGAATTTATCGCACTGGATAACTATTGCATTAACCGGGATTAAGTCATAAGCATAAATGACGTTCCGAGTAATGGGGGATGGTAGACCCTTGCTAGAGGCGTACTACAGTCGTTTAAGGTAATCAAGTTCTATTCACGGTCTAGAACATCTAGCCAATGGTTCCATTAGAACAAGGGTTGGTTAAGCCTTAACAGCTCAATACTTCGGGATCCTATAAGGTCACACACATTGGACCTTCATCGGACTAAGTAAAGAACTAATAGATTTATTCTATTACAAAATATAACATGAATAATAATTGGATTATTGTTTAATTGGTTAAAATTGATTAGATCAATTTTGGATAGACCAAGGAATTTATTTTGACCGATAACTAATTGATTAGAGTCATAAATAAATTATAATTGATTAGATCAATTTTGGTTGGACCAAATTATTTATTTTGACTGGTAACTAATTTATTAGAGTCAAAAATAAAAATTTATTTGAAAGGATTTATAAGGAATTTTGCATTGGTAAGTTAGAACCGAAAAATATAAAATATTTTGTATAAAGTTCGGTTGTTAAAAAAATGCACAGCCCTTATTCATGGCCTGCACAAAGGCAGCCCATGATAAGTGGCGGCTCAATTAATCAATTAATTGATTAATTAGTGGGATGGGATCCCACATCGATGAAAGGGGGAGCATTTTTGCTCCCCCTTGCCTATATATATGTTATTTCCTTTCCTTTCAAATTGTACCAAGCTCAAAGCATAAATCCTAAGCGAGATAATTAATCTCTCGGGTACTTGAGCAAGTTATTTTTGTGGAGCCTGAATTTATTCGGGCACCGCTAGTTTATATTTTAGGTGAGGCTTCTAGAGTGGTCTAGCAACTACTCGAGGCCTCTTAGTTCTTCCTCCTGGGGAGGTTTTGGTTGGTGGGGTTCGTGTGGATACTGATAGAGGCTATCCTACTATTGGAGGCTTGTGCAAGAAGGTCCTGCTAAAGCACGCTTCAACTGGTAAGTTTTTTTTCTTTTAATTATTAAGTCTTTTTCTTTAAGCGTTTTTAGACTTAATAATTATGCTTAGGTTATTTTACATGCTTAGTTTATTTTATGCTTAGGTTATAACTTAGAGTTATAACATGTTTAGTATAAAATAAATATACTAGGATATAATTTGGAATTATGGTATGCCTAGTCATTTAGCATGCTAACCTAGGTAGAGAATTATTTAGTTAAGGCTTTATTTAATTTATATGCAATTAATAGGAGTTCCTGGGACAGGGACAAAATTTTGAATTTCCGTCATGCCTCTTATGCATGTTCAATTTGACTGTCAGTTCCCAACAGTTATATTGAGAGAGATGTATGATTACATGTAATTATTGTTGGTAGTAATATATTCTGATCCAACCAATGTTATTAAAACTGAACTGAATCGGCTAGTTCAATCGGAAAAACTGGGAATCATTAATGAGTTTGGTCCAGTTGAAGGAAAACAACAATTCAATAGAAAATCGGAAAAAAACGATAAACCGGTGGACTAGTCAAAATGAAATTTTTATAAATGTAGAGATAATTATGAAATTACATCAATGTTTCCAACTTATGGAAAACAATTATTTATTATTCAACTTTGTTCTTCTTATGGAATCTACATAAATTTAGAGATAATTAGGATATTTGAATACTGTTTTCACTTTTATGAAAATTTATTTTTTTATTTTTTACTTCTTATATTGTTAATATAGCAAGAAATTAGCTTAAATATTTATTTATTTTACACATGTTCTTATAGAAAGAGATAAAAATTATCATTAGTATTTACTGTTTTTATTACTTATAAAAAAATATGTACATTTTTAAATGTAAATATATTACAACATTATTAAGATTTTTGTTTATATTATAAATTATTTCCAATTAGAATGAGATTAAGTTTATCATTTACATCCACTATTTTTATTTCCTTCCATGAAAACAACATTGTTATGATCATATTTTTTAGCATAAAAGTTTATCAGTGACATTTTACTATCTTAATTTTCTTTCATAAAAACTTATACATGGATATATTGTACATTAATTTTTACTTATATATTTATTGAAAAAAATTAAATAACTGGTTGAACCCAGTTTAAACGTGTTGAATCTGCAAAATAATGAACCACCAATTTTACTGATTAATGTTCGATCTGGTTTTGATAACATTGGTACCAAAAATGGTTAGAGTAGTAAAAAGTTTATTTCATTAAATACTTGTAAATATTTGGTAACTAATGTAGTGATGGAAAATGCCACTGAATAGTAATTTGATGGTTTAACTGACTAAGTCCGAAATAAGATTATCTTGATGAAAAGAAGTCTCGCTTATTAAAAAAATGCTGCTCCCCTCTTAAGAAACTTTTCTGATTGAGTTTTGAGTGTAAAAGTCATTGTTTGAAGAGTTTTACTCAGTTTTTTTTTGCTTTCACGACAGTGTCCGGCCGGTTGACCGACCAGTCCGGACTCGTATACTGCAGAGGCTCAATTACAGGAGCAGCCCTCCAACCCCAGTGCACTCCACACACATCTCTAGGGTTGAACCTGGTTGATGTTTAAGAAGTTGGGTTCCTCATCAAACTCAACCAATTGGTAGTTAGTAAAGTTTTACTCACTATAGTTTGAAATGACATAGGTTGTTAATAATAAATCTTATCGTTAAAATTCCCATAAAAGAAAAAGTCTAAGCATTAAAAATCGTAATGATTAGAAAACAACTATGTAGAGTGGAGACATACACCGGAAACGCCAAATATAACATGGTTTTTGAGATGAAAATGAGACGGAAGAAGTTAGTGTCTAGGAGTTTTATGCTACGTTGAAAAGCGAGATTAGCTGATTATAAATAGCTAGAAGCTAAATTGGAAACAAAGTTGCAAGTGAAGGCATGATAATGAAAGACAAAAAGTTACTCAATAGCCATATATATATATAGAGGTTGTAATTACATAACAGAGATATAAATTGAGTATCGTATTTGCAGTGTAAATCATTCAAAATTACAGCAGATCCTTCAGCATAGTTCTCATTCCGGTTTCTGATTTTTCCTACAAGAACAAAAGCAGACAACTTGAGAATTTACCCAAATAGTGGAAATGGATACCAAAACAAAATTCTAAGAACTAATTTGTATTTGCTTTTCCAAACCCGTGAATAATCGATGTCTTAAAAAACTTATCTCACAAGTTTTTCTTAAAACAACAGCATGCCCATCCCCAACTGCCCCCAAGTGGTCCTACATTTTACCACTCATCATATTATCGTTATAGTCCCTTTGATATTCATTCTTCCCTGGATTTTCCAAATTTGAATATCGGTAAAGTTGAACATTTCAGTCAATCTCAACAATGCATTGAGTTTTAATGATTGGCAAGGCCGTCCCAGAAATTTTAGGGGCCTTGAGCGAAAACTAAAATATGGGCCCTTATTATATATAAGTACGTCCAAAAATTTTGACCGATACATTTCGTTTGGTTCACAGAAATACTATTATGTGGAATAGAAATAGAAATGTATGGAAAGATGTCAAATGTCATATTATTCATCTAGAATCCGTCGACGTACGGAAAAGCTTTTCCTAGTTTATATATATCTCACGGAAAAGCTATTTCTTTTTTAATAAAGCTTTGCTCCGACTACATCCAGATCCGAACCGGGCCGACACCTGGCTATGGTGGGTGAGTCTTCCAATAAGGATTTTTTCCATTCACTAGGACTCGAACTCGAGACTTTGCTTAAGCGATACCAAGCCGCTTACCACTTGGACTAACCCTTATTGATAGACACATAATCTACTACATTTGACACCTTTCCATTCATTTCTATTTTTATTCCACGGAATATGATTTTCGAGAATCACACGCACCTTAGTATCACATTGATGAACTATAAAAAATATCAATCTATTATGTATACATGTATTATTAGATTAACAAAATTATTAACTGAAAAATTTCATCATGCAACATTTTTTAAGTAATATTTACATTGAACCTTATCTAAACTCTTATTGTGGATTGCCACCAAAAATAGTCCATAAAGTCTTCCTTATGACAAAGATTCCACAAATAGAAAAAATAATGGAAGAGGAAATTGACAAAAATTTTTTAATAAAAATAGGTAAAAATAATGAAGAACGGAAATTTGATAGAAATAATAAAAATTAACAGTTTATAGAAATTGAAGAAAAATAGTAAGAATAAACAATAATAACAATAGTATTGAAATAGTAAAGTTATGAGGTGAAATAGTGAATGATAAATTGAGGAAATAGAGAGATACAACAATGAAAATATGAAATTGTGATGCAACTAAAAGTACTTTTTATGAAAGAAATACAAGAGTTTTTAAATAATAAAATAATGAAAAAGTTTCTTTTACTGTCCAAAGAACCATGGTAAGATTTTTTTTAACTTGAATTACCTTTAGTTTTTACCGTTGGTGATTGAAATCTCGCAACAAGAGTAACTTTTTTACTTAAAATTAAAACAAAGAAATTATTTTATTGAAAGGGCCCACAATCCATGTACAGAATACATGGGCCCATCCTCTTCATCTTCTATTATTCAATTTTCTCGTTCTACTGTTACAAAAAAAGCAGCACATCCCAGATCTATTTTTAAGCATCACCGTCGCCGGAAAACTTGAGGCCCCTCGTTTTTTGGGCCCTGAGCGGTCGCTCACCTCGCTCCTGTCAAGAGCCGACCCTGATGGTTGGGATTTCATTTTAATTGTTAGTAGGGTTCACAATGCAATTAAATCTTACGCATTTAAATTCAATAGATGGTTAAAATTGACTAAAATGTACAACTTTAGTACTTTTCAAATTTAGAAAATCCTAATGCCCCTTTTATACACAATTGGATATTTTTTAACCGAAAATATCAGGTAACTCCACACAAGTTAACAAAATGCAAGTGATCTTCATATTTCGATCCAAATGGAAAACAAAATAGATACCTGGGACACCCAAAACTAAAAAAAAGATCATATTTTGCCAATTAGTAGAAGGATAGAAAGCGGAGTCAGAAACGAATGAATCACCTGGCGTGGAGATGAGAAAGAATGATGCAACAACCTGCTAGATTGATCGTAAAGAATAAGTCCACTAAACTTAGGCATTTTACATTTCTCACCCATAAGTATAGGCCTTTGCCAAACCGGCGAAAACGAGTTCGAACCACCAAGCAAATGTACATGGCGATCCAACTTAACCTTATTAGCATCGCTCCATCTCAACTTCCTCTTGAGTCTAACCCAATTACTACTAGGCTCCAACCCACCTGGCTCAGCCTGGCGGGGGTAGTTAGCTATTTGAACCTTCTTCCTTTTAAGAATGGTTGTGGTGCATAGGCCAACGAGCGCAAAGGCAGTGCATGCAAATAAGAGCATTGCTTGTTTTGTTGTTAGGTTCCATTTGTCTTCAACCTTCCACAAAGCGTCCATAATATTATTCCTTTGATGTAATGGAATAATAGGGGACACCATTTTTTTTAATTTGTGTATAGGTATTAATACATTATTATACGTATGGACATGGTAAGGTTCACGTTTGGATCCACCGCTTGCTCTGCTGGGGTTGACCGTACGGGATTTCCTGTGTTTTTAGCCGTTGTGAATATATCACCAATTTTAACAAGGCCACTTCACGAGAGATATCAAGGTACCATTTAATATCTATAACTCACTCACATACATATTCATTAATGTTGTTTTTATCTTGGGCTAATAGTATGATACTAAGGTACTGCTCTTTTAGACTATAATTTAATGTAATTTAGACCAGTTCAGTTTAATCCACTTTACTTCAATTCAGTTCAGTTCAGTTCAGCTATGCTTACTTATAAATTTAGACTGAAATAAGTTCAATTCAGTTCACTTAAACTTTTAAAACTTAAAAAAAATAGGGCATAAAGCCCCATATCTCAAAATTAATTACTTCATTTTATCATTCGAGTGAATGAAGCACCGAAACTCTTAAGCGTTACACGTTGTCATGTTTAGATTTCATCTCAAAAAATGCAAAAAAACTTGTACATATAGCCGTTTCCTATAGATTACAGCTTTAAAATAGAACCTCTATATGTCTACAAATCCTTTTTTTTCATGTGATATAACATTTGTCCATTGGATTATCCAATATACATGTTATTCATTTAGTTTGTATGTTACGTAATTTAATAAAAAAAATTTCTTTAACACGAACTATACATAATAAAATTAATGTATATTCAATAATGTAAAGCCTAAAAAAATAACATATTCACCAACCGAGAAATCTAATAAGAATTACGCATAACACAAGGATAACAAAAATGAAAATACAATTATAGCATGTATACTATGTTATATATAATGTATGCCCTTAAAGCAAATAGAGCGATATATCTTAATTATGTAATGGTACGAATAATTTATTTAATTAATAAAGGCACTTAATCTTTTATTTATATCGATGTGCTTATAAATATATTATGGCTGATTAAAATATATTCATTGATGTATATATACAAAAGTCCTTGACGTATCATAGCATGAAGTTAGAGAAAATAGAGTTGAACTATATTTAGTGAGACCTGCTTCATATGCAATTATGATTATGTTTAAACTATCCATAGTCATAGTTTCATCAAGAAAGGATATTGATGAAGCGTTAAGACTAACATGTGGTCAACTTTCTTAGAAAGGGTCCAAGCAGTCAATCTCTTAAGGATTGAAGGTGGTGCCTTAAGTTTGACACATGGATATATCTGGGAGATATATTGGAGACCGCAGTAAGGTAAACACTTGGTATATATATCAATCTGTTAGTGTTTATCTTCATGCAATAAGCTTTGCGAATATCCTCATACTTGAGATGCTAGTTACCTTATGTGGTACCATTGCTATACTTTAGGTCATTGCCATACACTCATTAATTTAGGGTGTCACGGGTGATTACGGGTATAGTGATGATAACATGTTGGTAAGCTATGTAGTCAGAAAGAATCCATTGCGCTGGATATATTAAGGAGTTGTACCTGGCCGCTTGTTGAAGTGATGATTTATATAAACCTCTGATCAGAGTATGTGTTTGATAGAAATAGTTTCTAGTCAAACACACTACGGTGAAAGGCAATATACTTCGGTAACAAATTATTAACTGAGATAGCTTGGAGCAACCTTGCTATTAGTGGGTTAACACTTGAACTGAACCCTATAAACCAAATGATACTAATATTAAAGAATGGAAGGTGTTCATCGCATTGGATAACTATTACATTAACCGGGGATTAAGCCATAAGCACAAATGACGTTCTGAGTGTTGGGGGATGGTAGACCCTTGCTAGAGGCGTACTACAGTCGTTTAAGGTAATCGAGTTCTATTCACGGTCTAGAACCTCGAGTCAATGGTTCCAATAGAACAGGGGTTGGTTAAGCCTTAACAGCTCAATACTTCGGGATCCTATAAGGTCACACACATTGGACCTCCATCGGGCTGAGAAAAGAACTAATAGATTTATTCTATTACGAAAATATAATTGGTTAAAAATGATTAGATCATTTTGGATAAGCCAAGAATTTATTTTGATCGGTAACTAATTTTATTAGGGTCATAAATAAATTAAGACATTGGTTAAAATGATTAGATCATTTTGGATAAACTAAGAATTTATTTTGACCGGTAACTAATTTTATTAGGGTCACAAATAAATTAGAGTGTTGATTAAAATGATTAGATCATTTTTTGGTTAAGCCAGAAATTTATTTTAACCGATAACTAATTTTATTAGGGTCATGAATAAATTAAAAGAAAGGAGAATTAAACGAAATATATATATATATCTGTGTGTGCGCGCGCGCGTGTGCGTGTTCATGTGTGTGTGCGTGTGTAAATGGAGAAATATTTTTCTTTCCCAAGCGTATAAATAGGCTTCTCCTTCCTCCTTTCCATTCACACTTCAAGTTCACGTCTTTGTGGTATTTTTCGAGAGTCTTTAGTGAGGATTCTCGAGCCATCAAAGAAAAACTTTTTGATCCTCATAAATTCTAGTTTGAGGATCCCAAATTATATTTTAATTTTGGGACCTCTAGTTTATATTTTCTGGTGGGTTTTTCGAGTGGTCTAGTAACTACTCAATAGCTCTTAGTTCTTCCTCTCGGGAAGGTTTCGGTTGGTGGCGCTCGTGTGGATACTCATAGAGGTTATCCTATACTTGGAGGCTTGTGTAAGGAGGTTCTGCTAAAGCACGCTTCAACTGGTAAGTTTTCTTTCTTTCTCTTTTAATTATTAGGTCTTTTTTAAGCAGTTTTAGACTTAATAATTATGCTTAGGTGGTTTTGCATGATTAGTTTTTATATGCTTAGGTTATAGCTTAGAGTTATAACATGTTTAGGCTATAGCTTAAAGTTATAACATGCTTGAAATAAAATATTTATGCTGGGATATAATTTAGAATTATGGTATGCCTAGCCTATGCATGCTAACCTAGATAGAGAATTATTTAGTTAAGGCTTTATTTAATTCATATGCAACTAATAGGAGTTATTGGGGAAAGGGACAAAATTTTGAACTTCCGCCGTGCCTGTTATGCATGTTCAAATTAACTGTCAGTTTTCAACAGTGGTATCAGAGTCTGCCTATTTAGTGCATAATTAAGTTAGAAGCGAACTAAATTTTATTATCTATGTGAAATGTTTTACAGTTTATTAAATTATTTGGAACAATAGATTCAAGGTTAGAAAATGGTTGTAGATTCTTTTTGAATAAGCCTGCTCAACTTACTCAAAATTTTTAAAGACTCAATAAATTATATAAGTTACGTGGGTTATAAATACTTCCAATTTACATGAATTGAAAGAACGAAATTTATTAGTTCAAGAGGATCCATTGGTCTTCGAGTTTGTGCCCGTATTTGTTCTAGCTAAGGATTGGACTTGGTGTCTACTTCTCCTATGGCACCTCTCCTACTTGGGAACCTATATCGATGCAGCTTGAATTGACCAACGAGGGGATTAAATATGGACTAATTTATTTCTAGTATATAAGATGGTTCTTATATATGTTTCTATAACAAACTAAAAATTAAATTTATTGAATAAAAACTTAAAGGAAATGCAATATAAATGTAATAAATAAAAATGTTAATTATTTTGCATATAATCTAGGTTGATGGAATAATTATAATATAGAGCTTGAACCCTCCTAAGGTTGGACCTTATAAATTAATTCTAAAATTCTCTGAATTAATATAAATTATTATAAATATGTCCATCTGCTAAAATCCTAGATTGGGTGAGACGTTTAACACCAATAAAATCTCAAAGTATATATATTAAGGCAAGTTATAGTCTTCCGTACCCAAATTTATAATACGGTCTCTTTGGGATACAAAAGTGTTGCGCAAAACGTTCCTTTTCGTCCACATTGATCGATTATAAAAATTGAGATAGGGTCTGCCTTAACAGGAATGGGTAGTCCACCATAAAATTGGGGGCTAGCCGCAGGACGGAGACATATTCAAGGAGACGCTAAAATAAGAACACACGTCCCTTGGGATTAGGGAACTTGGATGTATTAGCAATTGCATACGATGCAAATGTAATGAGATTCCAAATATAACTTACTAATATGACTTGACTCAAAAAAATTGGGGGTCATAATAAACTAGTTATAGATGCTACCTACTAGGAAATTTAGTTGGGCTAAAATTCCCAAATTCAAAAGAATGGGCTATTGTAAATTTCAAAGAAAATAGTAGGACAAATGTATTTAATTAAAAGACCTTATATTAAATGCATGTACTGAAACTAATATCTGAACAATAATTCTTTTCTTACATCTTGGTTGAAATCTTTATTTTAATACAAATGTTCGTATTGATAACTAATTTTGATTGGCTCTAGCTTCAAAGGGTTTGTTTAGAAATTTGAGGGTAGTCCTCAAAGCCATGGGCTTGGAGTGTACATTGTATAAGCCCGAATCTAAACAACATGATGCAAGCAATTCTGCTTGAAACAGATATGCATGAAATACATGAAGGAAACTATAATACAACACCTTGGAGGTTGTTAACATCCTTGTTACCTTATGTAAGTAGATGGCAAGAGGGTGATATATCTTAATTATGTAATAGTATGAATAATTTGTTTAATCAATAAAGGCATTTAATCTTTTGTTTATATCAATGTGTTTGTATATATATTATAGCTGGTTAAAATATATTCATTCATGTATGTATACAAAATGTTGGAAAATAATGATCTGGATAAATAAATCTATATACATCCGAATTAAGTTTGAAAGAAACAAAAATGAATGTAAGTGATTCTCTTAAAATCCAAATGGAAGCATCCGGACAAAGCTAAGATCGCTTATTGTACAATATCAGAAACCTAAGCAATGGAGGAAAATTATCCGGACAAAGTCTGAAAAGAAAACAAACTTCCATCTTCAAGACTTACAACCGGAAGAACTGATTGAAGCCATCTCCGAAAGGAAGATCCGGAACATATAGGTCCAAAGGACAACCAAAAGACACATCCGGAAGACCTATATCCAATAACTAAGGAAAGTATGAAACACAGCTTTCCTTGTGCCTGTTTTGGTCAACTAGTAGTCAAAGAACCTTTTTGTTTAAGACAACTGGCATGGATCAGAGAAAAGTCAAAAGGAGCAGACATAGGACAGTGAAAGTCTAAACTACTTTTCTCCTAGACCAATAAAGGCACACGTGGAGCTCACACCATATGATAATTGGTATGAAAGTTGGTGCATCACAAAATGACAAGAAAAACGATCACTGACAACTTTTTAGCACCAATCCCAAGAATTTAAAATGAATAAAAAATATAGTCTAACGGACTAATCAACGAATCCGGAAGCTCCACCTAAAAACCTGATCAAGGGTGAAGACTAAATGTAAGCTCACCAACCATAAACGGCTACATTTATGATCAAAGCCTATAAAAGGAACTCTTCACCAAATGAGAAGGCAACTGATTGACTTACAAAAGCAAGTAATAAAGTAATATACATTCAATCAGTCAAAATAATCCCTCCAAGAACCCTTGATTCAAAATCTGTTTGTAAGGATTCCGAAGTGAAATTATAAACTTGAGGAACTCCAAAACCAACCTTTTGTTGCAAACCAAAAGTGTAATAATCTCCAACTTGGGTGAGTTGGGAGATTGGGATAGAACTGGAAGTAGGTGCTTTGAGTGAGATCTCCCTGTAGGACTGAGCTTAGATTCGAGGTAGAAGGCTAAGTGGTATATCCTACTAAAGACGAGAGGACTCAGCTAGGAGTTAGTGCTTCTAGTGGTATATCCTACTTCCAGAAGAAGTCATCATCCAGAGACAAATCTGTAAGGCTTAATTCCTGCCAGTTGAAAAGGAATCCATTAGTAGACAAGCTCGAAAGAAGGAAATTTCGGGGACTAGACGTAGGTAGGGTCGAACTAGTATAAAATACTTGTGTTTGATATTTGTTTATTTTTTCTATACTGCATTCATATTGCATCATCCGGATCCATCTTTCGGATCACATTTATCATCCGGATCCATCTTCCGGATCATAATCAAACATGCTACACATAGACTTTTTCTAAATCTATAAATTCCTTGAAAAAGGGCCATTCACCCCACTTTGCCCTTATAAATACTCTAACAGGGACCTACAAGTGGTATTAGAGCGAGTGCTCAAACTAGAGATCTAATAATCTCGAGCTAAAGGTCCACATATTTTAATTCATAAATCAAAATGAGTTTCCACAACTCGTAACTTCTTCCTGAGGGTATGTCTGTTACCCGTGCTCTACTCTTCACCAGTGAACACTACACGTTTTAGAAAAACCGGATGAAGAACTTTATCCAATCATAAAGTATGCAAGCATGGCTAGTTATTAAAGATGGTCCATATGAACCTACTTACGAAGTAGGAGGTATGACTACTCGAAAGCCATCAAGTATGTGGGATGATAATGACTTTAAAAAATTGCATGAAAACGCAAATGCTATTAACATACTTCATTGTGTTCTTAGTGCAGCAGAATTCAACAGGATATCCGGATGTGAAACTGCTAAAGAGATATGGGAGAAGCTGGAAGTAACCTATGAGGGAACTACCAAAGTAAAAGAAGCCAAACTTGATCTACTCCAATAAAAGTTTGAATCTTTCAAGATAGAGCCTAAAGAATTAATTAGCAGCATGAACACTAGATACACAAATCTAGTAAATGAAATGAAGAGGATAGGGAAGGAGATTCCAAAAGTAGATATGGTCAAGAAAGTGCTCCGAAGTCTCACCAAGGAATGGGATAATAAAAAGACTGCCATTGAGGAAGCTCATGACTTAAATTTCTACAGTTATGATAAACTCATTGGTAATCTTCTAACTCAAGAACTGTCCTTGGAAAGATACAGTCAATAAGAAAAGAGACTTGAGAACCAAAAGAAGGCCATTGCTCTTAAAGCAGAATCCACCAGATCAGGCTCATCCAGAGAGGAAGAGCAAATAGATGAGTCAATGAGTGCTAAAGATCAACTCGCTCTATTGAACAAAAAGGTAAATCGATTCATACAATAGAAGGGTAGAAGAAGATAAAAAAGTTATGAATCTCAGAGACCAAGAGAAGGCACCTCCGAAAACAAAAGGAATCTGGAAGAAAGAAAAGATCAGGAGAAAGACATTGCTTGTGGTGAAAAAGGCCACTTCAGAACAAAATACCCCAAGCTCAAGAAAGCTAAGAAACTTAAAAAGAAGGCAATGGTTGCTACTTGGAGCAACAGTGAAGAAAGCAGTAGCTCATCCTCAATAGAAGAAGAGGAGACCGTTAACTGTGCATTCATGGCTCTAACAGAGCCGGAAGCAGAGCAATCCAAAAGGAACACCTCCAGACAAGAAACTGTGAAAATTGAAGAATCAAAATCAAATTCAGCAAACACTGAGGTAAACTCTTACTCTAACTCTACCTCTAACTTTGATCTTGCAAAAGCTCTTTCTATTGTTATCAAGGGAGTAAAGAAGAATGCAAAGGCCATCAAATCCCTAAAAAGAGCGATATTAGAATTAGCTGAAGACGCTGAAGTAATGGCGCAAGACATCAATCTGGTTAGAGTAACCAAACATATTGATATAGTAGAAGAAAACTTCCTGAGAAATCAAGTCTAGATTCTAAACGCAAATGTAATGGGACTAGAAAGAGAAGTTAGTCTATTGAAGGAAGTATCTGGAAGGAGACCTAAAATAAAGAATCCAAGAAAAGATGATCCTCCTCTTTCTTAAAACTGGATTCAAAGGAATCCAAATCAAAAGATAAATCAAGTTAGCAGACAACTATAAGCTCAAAGATATACTGCGGCTCAGAAAGGAAAAGCTAAAATAGCTTACAACCAACTACCTATCAAACAGAGGAGAAATCATAATGCTGAAGTTGCACCTCCAACCAACTTCCGGAATTATACTGGACCATCCACTAGTGTGCATGAAGCTAGATATAAAGGCAACTACAGAAGAAAGGATCTGAAGAAGATCGGCAAGAAGCAAATGCAAAACATGCCTATTTCAGGATGCAGGTTTTATGGGAAAAATAACCATATGACTAAATCATGTAGATTAAAACATGGCTATTATGATGATTATCCTTGGCCTGAGATGGTTATTAACTCGAGAGGACCCAAATCTGATTGGGTACCTAAACCCACTTGATCTATTTTATAGGTATGCCTTAGATCCACGGTAGATCAACACACTTGGTATATTGATAGTGGACATTCAAGGCACATGACAGGTGATGAGAAGGCCTTTATCACATTAACCCGGAAGAAGGGAGGCAAAGTAAGCTTTGGAGACCATCAAAAGGGATAGATCATTGGTCATGGAACCATTGGATCTGGGTTAAAGATTGAAGATGTCTCACTAGTTGATGGACTGCAATTCAACCTACTAAGTGTGGCTCAATTATGTAATAAAGGAAGAAAAGTCACATTTGACTCCGGAGGCTGCTCAATTTATGATAATCAACCTCCAGAAGCTGAAAAATCTGAAGAGAAGAAGGAAAAAGATATCCCTGATTCATTTCAAATCAAGAAATACACAGAGGAAGATGAGGAAAAATCCTATAATCTAGAGTTATATCAAGTTAATCACAATCCACGGGGAATTGACTTTAATGAAGAAATAGTTGAAGCTGAAGAAGAGCAAGTCCAAATTCAACATGAAAGCTTGGAAAGAGAAATCCGGACACACAAAGATCATTCCATTGAGAATATTCTTGACGACATTCATAATCTAGTTAGAACCAGAGGATAGCTCTACCGGATGATGAGTCATGCTGCTTTTGTCTCTCTCATAGAGCCAAAGAAATTTCAAGTTACTGAAGGAGATGAAAGGTGGATGATGGCGATGCAAGAAGAGCTAGATCAATTCACCAGGAATGATGTATGGGATCTTATGCCCTCCCCCAAAGGAAAGTCAATTATAGGTACTAAATGGGTGTTCCGGAATAAACTTGATGAATCCGGAGCAGTAATAAGAAATAAGGCGAGACTAGTTGCTCAAGGCTACAATCAACAAGAAGGAATTGATTTCGAAGAAACATTTGCTCCTGTAGCAAGACTAGAAGCAATCTGGATCCTATGTGCTTTTGCATCATTCATGGGGTTCACATTATACCAAATGGATGTCAAAAGTGCATTTCTAAATGGCGTCATTCAAGAAGAAGTATATGTCAAGCAACCACCCGGATATGAAGAACCAAAGGATCCGGATCATGTCTACAAACTAAAGAAAGCTCTCTATGGATTAAAGCAGGCACTAAGAGCCTAGTATGAAAGACTGACCTCATTCCTTATATCCAAAGAATATACTAGAGATAGAGCAGATACCACACTCTTCAACAACAAGAAGAAGAATGATATTATTCTAGTCCAAATCTATGTGGATGATATCATTTTTAGTGCCACTGATGAGAAGATGTGCAAAGAATTCAGCTCTCAAATGTAGAAGGAATTTGAGATGTCCATGATGGGAGAGCTCAACTTCTTTCTTGGCCTACAAATCAAACAAAGTCCAAACGGGATCTTCATTAATCAATCAAAATACACTAAGGAGATTCTGGAAAATTTGAAATGGACAGCAGCAAACCAATGTCTACTCCCATGAGTTCAGACACAGTCTTATCTAAGGACTCTGAAGGAAAAGATGTTGATCAAAAGCTATATAGAGGAATGATTGGCTCACTCCTATACTTAACAGCCAGCAGACCTGACATACACTATGCAATATACTACTGTGCAGGATATCAAGCTAATGCAAAGGATTCTTATCTCAAGGCTGTCAAGAGGATACTGAGATATCTCCTAGGAACCACTAAAGTTAGGTTACGGTATCCTAGTAATGGAAACTTTACTCTCCAGGGGTTCACGGATGCAGACTATGACAGAGATACCCTTGAAAGAAAATGTACATCCAGAGGATGTCATTTTCTTAGAGACTGCTTAGTCTCAGGGTCTAGCAAGAAACAAACTTTAGTTGCCTTATCCACCACAGAAGCTAAATATATGGCAGCTGGAAGTTATTTTGCTCAACTCCTATGGATCAAACAACAACTTGAAGATTATGGAGTGCAATCCAGATGTGTGGATGTATTATGTGACAACAAAAGTGCTATTGATATGTCAAAGAATCTAGTGCTTCATACCCAGATGAAACATGTTAACATAAGGCATCACTTTATTCGGGATCATGTGATGAAAAAGGATATTGCACTGGTATATATCCCAACAAATAAATAAAGTGTTGATATCTTTACCAAACCTTTGAGTAAAGATCAATTTGGGAAACTGAGAGAATCAATTGGAATGTCAAATCCAATCTAGAAAAACTCCGGAAGATAGCATCAAAACAAGCCGGATGTTGAAATAAAATTTCCACTTCGGAAGAAAAGAAGAGTTGGAATAGTATATTCTGGAAGACTGCCATGTCAGCTGACAATAATGACATTTGGCAGTAAAAGCCCATCAAGGTAACTGTTACTTTTTGAATTTTAAAAGTCCAATGGTTGTTACACGCATTGTAAATACAACAGTTGATTCAAAAATAAACCGTTCCCATTCTCCGGTAAAACTGAATTCACCTCTCTCCTAACAATCCGACTGCCATGTCATCAATCCAGTCAAAAACACTGGAGTCCGGATTACAGTTTTGCCCTTACTTTAAAAAATTCTATAAAAACCCTCTCAAAATCCCTTCTCTTCTTCACACGAGCAACAATCTGACTGTTACTCTGCAAAAACTCAAACCTAAAACATCATCTCTCAAAAACTCAAAAATGGCATCCAAAAACACCTCAAACACCCTCGAAATCCTACCTAGCAAAAACTTCTTTCAAGTATCAGACTTAAAAGAAGAATATTTTGAACCCTTAAATCTCAAAACCTCTGATTTCGTCATCCCTACTGATCATCTAGGAGATGACTATCTATTCAAAACTCCACCCTTCTTCACCCTAATTGAAGATCAAAATTTGGGTGATCTTCTCAAAATAAACTACCCAGCCTATCTCAAACTGGTGAAAGGGTTCTACTCAAATTTAAGTGCGCATAATCACTTTGAGGCCCTATGCACTGAGGTTCAAGGAAAGATTATCCTTCTAACACCAGAATTCTTTGAGATGAATTTAAAAATGAAAAATTCTGGAGTACTGTTAAGAAAAGATGGGGATGAGATCGGAATTGAGTATGACTCCAAGCTATGGCTCTACCAGAATTACTTCGGCGATAAATTCTCAACATACTTCCCCAGAATGCCCAGATTCCTGCAACATGCTCTAGCAAAGCTCATTCTTATAAGGAAGGGGTCATTGACTATAGTTTCTTCCCTCCAGCATTGCATTTTGCATCACTGGTTTGGCAGCGTGGAAGTAAACTGGCCAGTCTTGATCATCCATTATCTCAAAACCTATGTCAACTCACATGGTGCCTTAATCACGAGGATCCTTCAAGCGGAAGGAGTGGATCTTATTGGTTTTGAAGGAATTTATGGAAAACCCATCCTTGAGAAGAATTTCCTAAACCTCCGGTTCAATAAAGAATGGGATGAGAAAAAGGCTAAGCTAAGAAGGGACGAACGAAAAGTTAAATCCAGAAACATAGCTGATCCAGAAGCAGAAGCCCCAGTTCCTAAAAGGCCTTGAACCATAAAAGCCAAAGCCAAAAGGCAAATGGAATTGGTTTCGAAAGAAGTTAATGAGGATACTCTGCCTCTCACTTAAGTCCTAGGCTCTAAACAGCCAAGACCTAAAGGAAGATTGATAAAAGCCGTAGCCAAGAAGGGATTTCACGGGCTCACTGCTGGTCTACCAAAAATCGCTATAAAGGCAATTGAGGCTAGAAGAAAGAGAGCCAAGAGAACTTTGGCTGAGATGAAGGAAGAAGGTGATGATGAGGAAATAGAAGATGAGACTCCTCCTCAAAAACAGCTTCAGAGAAAAGGGCTGACATTTGATGAAGCCCTTGCTGCTCAACAAAAGAGAGCTAATGAGGGCAGAAGGCTTGCTATGATAGTGCTAAATGAAGAGGCTAAGCAGTATAGAGAGAAGGCTGCGTTGGAAAAGGCTAAATCTAGCAAAGGGAAGAATATTCCTGAAGCAACACAAATTGTAGGGCAAGATGACAATAAATTTGATGCCATTCAAGCAATAATTAAGGAAAACACGAAAATAAACAGAGAAAGAACTGAAGGTCCTGGAGATTCCTCACAAATTCCTCCTATTCTTATTGATTCACAAGCCCTAGATGCCATCTAAAAAATTCTGGAAGCAGCTGAGTTCATCTTTGTTGAAAGAACAAGTCCACTTCCAGAGAATTTGCTTGGACCAAGCTGTGAGGTCATAAACCTTAAAAGTCCTAAAAAGACATTATAGAAGGCTGTTGAGGACAGTGCCAACATGCCGGGGGGAAGAAAGTCTTGAAAAGCCATCTGCTAAAATGGTTGAGGACAATTCCAGCCATTTGGAGGAAGGGCCGAAAGAAGAAAGGAGGGAAAAAAATCAGACGCAACAAACCATTGAGGTAACCCCTAATCTTCTTCAACCCTCTACTAATACTGAAGAGTACAACTTAGCTACAATCTCTCAAAATGTAGCTAAGGACATAGTGCCAATCTTGGATGCAAAAGCTCCGGAGGAGGGAGAAAGTCTAAGTTCCAAGGGATACACTTCTGAAGTGGATCCTGCAGGTGAGGCTAAATCGGAGGAAAGGGAAATAAGCAAAAGTAGTGCAGAAAGAGTAGTTGGAGGCTCACAATTGCCAAATAATAGCCCCTCTAAAAGCAGTTCAAGCTCCGAAAGTGAATCAAGCTCATCCGGTAGTGAATCATCCGGACCCTCCAACAAACACTTCCCTCTTCACACCAAATTAGTAACACTTCCTGTTGAGAACTCCAAAGAATCCAAAGTCAGTGCAGCTCTCAAACTCCTTCAAGAAGTAACTCTTGAACATTATGAAGAAGGGTTTATCAAAAAGAGCCTCTTAACCATCTGTACCCACCTCAAGGCTATGGAGAAGGAACTTCTTAGGCAGATGTAGAATCAAGAGGTCTGCAAGAACTTAGGTGAAATCAAAGAAAAGCTAAACTGTCTCCCCAGAATTGAGCAACAAGTCATGAACTTCCCAACACTTGGAGCTTTGGCAGCAGCTTCCCTCTCTGAGATTAAGCCTCTCTTGAATGAAATAAAGGAAAGCACCTCTGAATCAAACCATAACGCCAGTCAAGCAAATAACTTAGCCTCTGATAACTGTGCAATAGTGCTAGAAAAGGTATCCTCCTCCACCACAGACCTATCCATAGAACTTAAAGACTACATAGATACCAAGTTTAAAAACTTGTCAAAATTCATGGAGGCTAGGGATTTGAAACCAACTCTGCGCAACATGGAGACTGATCAGCAAGTTACACAGGAGATGCTTACAAATTTTATAGAAAAATCCTCCCCCAACTGAAAGAGAAAATTCTTGATGATATGGGTGATGAAATGCAAGCAAGGAACTCCAGCATTGAGCAATCAATAAATGAGTGGAAGAAAACCATCTTCAAAGAGATTAAAGATCAAATGAATCTATCCACAATATCCAGAAGGGACTTAGTGATGAAATCACTCTTCTTCTAGCCGAAATAAATAAATTGTCTATCTCCAGACCCTCCTCTTCTCTGAATACTCCAGAGTGCCAGCTCATTCCAATCTTGTACGATCTAGTTTAGTCTATAGGGGATTTAGGGTTCATGAGCCAAAAAGGCTTGACTATCCTCACCAAGGCCATGTTCCCTTACTTTGATCCGAAGGACCAAGAATAGATTCTATGCATCCTTCCTCAAGTCTCACAGTCATATGATCAGCTCCAGCGGGCCCTACACCCTTAGTACCTGACTCCGCCTATTATAAATCAAATTATTGATGAGCGAGCCAAAGGTAATAAAAACTACTCTTTCTACTCCTTTGCATGGTAGAAATCTTGGGATAAATGCACCTATATGGCCATTAACCCCCTTGATGGAAGCAAAAAGGGGGAGGAAGAAGATAGTATGCAAGGAGACGGAAGGGGGAAAGGAAAAACATTGCAAGTCCAGAAGAGTGGTCCATCCAGAGAGATAGTTAAGCAAGCTAGATAAAATTGTAATAGTTAGATTCTCTTTATGTGTATTTCTATATCTTGTAACACTGAACTTCATGATGTTAACTATTATTAACAGCAGAAGTATATATAAAGGGAAAACTTCTTAACTATCAAAACAAATGCTTCTAAAGTACAATCTGTAATTGTACTACGACAAACTTATAAGCATAAGTCATAAAATTATGGGGGAGCCTGGTTACTAAAATTATGGGGGAGTATCTTAAAGTTTTTGTTTCCATCAAATGGGGGAGATTGTTGGAAAACAATGATCCAGATAAATGAATCTATATACATCCAAATCAAGTTTGAAAGAAACAAAAACGAATGTAAGTGATTCTCTTAAAATCCAAATGGAAGCATCCGGACAAAGCTAAGATTGCTTATTGAACAATATCAGAAACCTAAGCAATGAAGGAAAATTATCCGGACAAAGTCTGAAAAGAAAACAAACTTCCATCTTCAAGACTTACAATTGGAAGAACTGATCGAAGCCATCTCCGAAAGGAAGATCCGGAATATATAGGTCCAAAGGACAACCAGAAGACACATCCGGAAGACCTATATCCAATAACTAAGGAAAGTATAAAACACAGCTTTCCGTGTGCCTCTTTTGGTCAACTAGTAGTCAAAGAACCTTTTTGTTGAAGATAGCTGGCATGGATCAGAGAAAGTCAAAAGAAGCAGACATAGGACAGAGAAAGTCTAAACTACTTCCCTCCTAGACCAATAAAGGCGCGCGTGGAGCTCACACCATATAACAATTGGTATGAATGTTAGTGCATCACTAAATGACAAGAAAAATGATCACTGACAAATTTTTAGCACCAATCCCAAGAATTTAAAATGAATAAAAAATATGGTCTAACGGACTAATCAACGAATCCGGAAGCTCCACCTAACAACCTGATCAAGGGTGAACATTAAATGTAAGCTCACCAACAACAAATGGCTACATTTATGATCAAAGCTTATAAAAGGAACTCTTCACTAAATGAGAAGGTAGCTGATTGACTTACAAAAGCAAGTAATAAAGCAATACACATTTAATCAGTCAAAATAATCCCTCCAAGAACCCTTGATTCAAAATATGTTTGTACGGATTCCCAAGTGAAATTATAAACTTAAGGAACTCCAAAAACAACCTTTTGTTGCAAACCAAAAGTGTAATAATCTCCAACTTGGGTGAGTTGGGAGATTGGGATAGAACTTAAATTAGGTACTTTGAGTGAGATCTCCCTGTAGGACTCAGCTTAGATTCGAGGTAGAAGGCTAAGTGGTATGCCCTACTAAAGATAAGAGGACTCAGCTAGGAGTTGGTGCTTCTGTTGGTATATCCTACTTCTGAAAGAAGTCATCATTCGGAGACAAATCTGTAAGGCTTAATTCCTGTCAGTTGAAAAGGAATCCATTAGTAGACAAGCTTGGAAGAAGGAAATTCCAGGGACTGGACGTAGGCAAGGCCGAACCAGTATAAAATACTTGTGTTTGATATTTGTTTATTTTTACAATACTGCATTCATATTGCATTATGCGGATCCATCTTCCGGACCACATTTATCATCCAGATCCATCTTTCAGATCATAATCAAACACGCTACACACAAACTTTTTCACATCTATAAATTCCACGAAAAAGGGCCATTCACCCCCCTCTGCCCTTATAAATACTCTAACAGGGACCTACACAAAAGTCCTTGACATATCATAGCATGAACTCAGAGAAATTATAGTTGGACTATATCTAGTGGAACCTGCTTTATGTGCAATTATGATTATTTCTAAACTATCCCTAGTCATAGTTTCGTCAAGAAAGGATATTGATGAAGCAAAAAGACTAGCATGTTGTCAACTTTCTTGGAAAGGGTCCAAGCAGTCAAATTCCCAAGGACTGAAGGTGGTGCCTAAAGTTTGACACATGGATATATCTGGAAGATATATTGGAGACCACAGTAAGATAAACACTTGGTGTATATATCAATGTGTTATTGTTTATCTTCATGCAATAAGCTTTGAGAATATCCTCATACTTGAGATACTAGTTACCTTGTGTGGTACTATTGCTATACTTTGGGTCATTTCTACACACTCATTAATTTAGGGTGGTACGGGTGATTACGGGTACAGTGATGACAACAAGTGGGTAAGCTGAGTAGTCAGAAAGAATCCATCACTCCGGGTATATTAAGGAGTTGTGCCTGGCCACTTGTTGAAGTGATGATTGTCATAAACCTCTAATTAGAGTATGTGTTTGATTGAAATGGTTTCTAGTCAAACACATTATGGTAAAAGGCAATATACTTTGGAAACAAGTAAATAGCTGGGATAGCTTGGAGCAACCTTGCTATTAGTGAGTTAACACATTAAACGAACCCTATAAACCAAATGGTACTAATATTGAAGAATGGAAGGAGTTCATCACATTGGATAACTATTCCAGTAACCGAGATTAAGTTATAAGCATAAATGACATTCCGAGTAATGGGGGATGGTAGACCCTCGCTAGAAGCGTACTGCAGTCGTTTAAGGTAATTGGGTTCTATTAATGGTCTAGAACCCCGAGCCAATTGTTCTATTAGAACAAGGGTTGGGTAAGCCTTAACAGTTCAATACATCGGGATCCTATAAGGTCACACACATTGGACCTTCAACGGACTAAGTAAAGAACTAATAGATTTATTCTATTACAAAAATATAATAGAAAAAATAATTGGATTATTATTTAATTGGTTAAAATTGATTAGATCAATTTTGGATAGACCAAGGAATTTATTTTGACTGGTAACTAATTAATTAGAGTCATAAAATAAATTGTAATTGATTAGATCAATTTTGGCTGGACCAAGAAATTTATTTTGACCGGTAACGAATTCATTAGGATCGAAAAATAAATAATTGAAAAAGGGGACTAAAAGGAATTTTCCAATCGATACAATAGGTTAGGACCCTACGGGAATGGGGCCCCAAGGGGTGGCAAAAGGGGTCGTGGGCTTGGCACTTGGCCAAGCCCATATACTGGTCACACTAGTGCAGCTGGGCAGCACTGGCGTGACCAGTGCAGCCGAGCCCACAAGCTGGGCTTGTGGGAAAAAGACCCATAAGCCTGGCTTATGGGAGAAGCCAGGTCATAATGGTCTGCCTTGGCTACACGCGGGTCAACCCGCGGACCCATGAGGGTCCGCATGTTGACCCATATGGGGATTGGGCAAATTTTGCCCGATCCCACATTGTAAGTGGGGAAGAACTTCTGCTTCTCCAAGCCTATAAATAGGCACCTAGTCCTCCCTTTCTCAGTGTACCATAGATCAAAGCATAAATCCTAAGCGAGATTCGAAAAGAATAATCTCTCGGCTGATTGAGCAAGTTATTTTTAAGGAGCCTGAATTTATTCGAGCACCTCTAGTTTATATTTTCGGGTGAGGCTTTTGAAGTGGTCTAGCAACTACTCGAGGCTTCTTAGTTCTTCCTCCTGGGTAGGTTTTGGTTGGTGGGGTTCGTGTGGATACTCATAGAGGTTATCCTACACTTGGAGGCTTGTGCAAGAGGGTTCTGCTAAAGCAAGCTTCAACTGGTAAGTTCATTTTCTTTCTCTTTTATTATTAGGTCTTTTTCTTTAAGCGTTTTTAGACGTAATAATATGCTTAGGTTATTTTGCATGCTTAGTTTATTTTATGCTTAGGTTATAACTTAGAGTTATAACATGCTTAGGTTATAGCTTAGAGTTATGGCATGCTTAGGTTATAGCTTAGAGTTATAACATGCTTAGCATAAAATATACATGTTAGGATAAAATTTCGAACTATAGTATGCTTAGCCCCTTTTGCATGCTAACCTAGGTAGAGAATTATTTAGTTAAGGCTTTATTTAATTTATATGCAACTAATAGGAGTTCCTGGGGACAGGGACAAAATTTTGAATTTCCGCCGTGCCTGTTATATATATTCAATCTGACTGTCAGTTCCCAATAGTGGCATCAGAGCCTGTCTATTTAGGGCATAATTAAATTAGCAGTGAACTAGATATTATTTTCTATATGAAATGATTTGTTTATTTAATTGTTTGTAACAATATATATGAACTTATGCCTTTCATTTCAAGGTTAGAAAATGGCTACGAATAATTTTGAATAAGCTTACTCAACTTATGGACAATATATATGAATTTAAATTACATGGGTTATAGATGCTTCCAATTTATATGAATTGGAAGAACGAAATTTATTAGTTCAAGTGAATCCATTGGCCTTCAGGTTTGAGCCCGTATTTATTCTGGTTAAGGATTGGACTTGGTGTGTACTCCTCATAGGGCACCTCTCCTACCTGGGAACCTATATAGGTGAAATTTAAATTGACCAACTGGGGAATTAATATGAACCAATTTATTTCTAGTATATAAGATGGTGCTTATATATGTTTCTATAACAAAGTAAAAAAAATTAAATTTATTGAATAAAAGCTTAAAGGAAATACAATATAAATATTGTTAAATTATTTGATGTGACATATGGGGCCCACGTCCTTAATAATTTGATGTAATATGTTTTCTACTTTTCTACCTGTCATTATTATTTTCGGTAATATGTTTCTTACCTATTTACCATTCTTACCGTTGGATTTCTCTATAAATAGGAATTCAATTTCTTCATTTCATATATCTCAGAAATAAGAAATAAAAGTTTCTCTCAAATTCTCTCTCTGCTTTCTCTCTTTATTGTTATAATCTCCTTGCATATATAGTCGATTTCTAACACGTTATCAGCACGAGCTTGCTCTAATCAACTGAGGATATCACCAAATAAATCCAAAGTAAGGCATAATTATTTTATTTTCTATAAATATATATTATACCTATAATTCTTAATATGTCTAATATCAAAAGTTTAGAATTTACTCCTCTTGATGTATCGGGGAAAAATTATCTTACTTGGGTGCTGGATGCAGAAATACATCTAGAATCGATGGGTCTTAAGAATACTATTATTCAAAATAATAATGTTGGATCTCAGTATAAGGCAACAGCTCTAGTTTTTCTCCGCCGGCATCTTGATGAATCACTTCAATCAGAATATTTGACTGTCAAAGATCCTGCAGATCTTTGGAAACAATTAAAGGAGAGGTATGAACACCTAAAGAAAATATCTCTACCAAATGCCCAATATGAATGGATAAACTTAAGGCTACAAGATTTTGAATCTGTCAGTGCATATAATTCTAAACTTTTTCAAATTACATCCACATTAAGATTATGTGGAAAGGAAATAACTGATGAGGATTTACTGGAAAAGACATATTCTACTTTTCATTTGAATAATATGGTATTACAGGAACAATACAGAGCAAAAGACTATAAGAAATATAGTGAACTAATTACTGCTCTTCTCCTAGCAGAACAGAGAAATCAACTCCTGTTAAAAAACCATGAACTACGACCTACCGGAACAAATCCATTCCCTGAAGCGAATGCGATAATTCATAATAATTTTAATGGACGCGGCCGCAGAAATGGTCGTGGTCGTGGACAAGGTAGAGGTCGTGGAAATGGGCGTGGTAGAGGATATAATAATAACAATTTCCACCAGAAGTAGAAATATATAAATAATAATAATAGCAATAATTTCCACCCGAAGTGGAAAAATACAAATAACCACCAGAAGTGGAATAATCAAATTGAAAGATTTGATAAAAGAAAAAACAGTCAAAATGATGAAAATAAATGCCATAGATGCGGTATGACTGGTCATTGGTCAAGAACTTGTAGAACCGCTAAACATTTGGTAAACTTATACCAAGCCTCTCTCAAGGAATATGCGGAACCAGAAACCAATTTCATATTGGATGATAATACCCCAAATAATGAGCCTATTGATGTCCCCAATATGGAGATGGATGATTTTCTGTTACCCAGCACCAGTGGCAAAGAAAAATTTGAATAATTAGTCCATATATTTTGCTTAATTAATATATTGTAACTTTTATGTTATTATTAGTTTGCTTTTGTTATTGCTGCTTAATGTACTTTTTATACAATGTTTATTTATAAATAAATAATAATGCATCTTTCATTTGTTCAATGAAGAAAATGAATTCTTTCCCGGTATTATATGACTTGAAGGAAAATGAAGGAAATTTATGTATTGTAGATAGTGCCACCACCCATACTATTCTCAAAGAGGCAAGATATTTTAATATTCTTAAAAAGGGTGAAACTGTTGTTACCACAATATCGGGACAAACAAAAATGATTGAAGGCTCCGGAAGAGCTAGTATTATATTACAAAGGGGAACAAAACTTATTATAAATAATGCATTATTTTCCCCGAATTCTCACAGAAATTTATTAAGTTTTAAAGATATTCGCAGAAATGGATATCATATTCAAACTGTGAGCGAAGACAATAAAGAATGTCTTTATGTTACAAAAATAATTTCAAGTAAGAAATGTATACTTGAAAAATTTTATACTCTTTCATGTGGCTTATACTATACATATATTAATATGATTGAGGCCAATTTAACTATAAACCAGAAGTTTATAGATTCAAATACTTATAAAATTTGGCATGATCGACTGGGTCATCCTAGTTCGATAATGATGAGAAAGATTATTGAAAATTCATATGGGCATCCATTGAAGGACCAGAAGTTTCTTCAAAATAATGAATTATTTTGTGCTGCTTGTTCGCAAGGAAAATTAATAATAAAGCCTTCCAGAAGTAAGGTTGCAATCGAATCACCAGCATTTTTAGAGCGCATACAATGTGATATTTGTGGACCAATTCATCCACCATGTGGACCATTTAGATATTTTATGGTTCTAATTGACGCCTCAACTAGGTGGTCACATGTATGCTTATTATCTTCACGAAATATGGCATTTGCAAGGTTAATTGCTCAAATTATAAGGTTACGGGCACAGTTTCCCGATTATCCTATTAAATCAATCCGTCTTGATAATGCTGGGGAATTCACATCCAAATCATTTAATGATTATTGTATGTCGATTGGAATAAAAGTTGAACATCCTGTAGCATATGTTCATACACAAAATGGTCTAGCAGAATCATTTATTAAACGTTTACAACTAATTGCGAGACCGCTAATTTTGCGAACGAATCTCCCTACTACAGTTTGGGGTTATGCAATATTGCATGCAGCATCTCTTATACGTTTAAGGCCAGTAAGTTATCATGATTATTCTCCATTACAATTAACTTCTGGCCATGAGCCTAGTATTTCTCATCTTAGAGTTTTTGGTTGCGCAATATATGTGCCTATTGCTCCACCACAAAGGACTAAAATGGGTCCTAAAAGGAGATTAGGAATTTATGTTGGCTATGAATCCCCTTCAATAATTAAATATCTTGAGCCATTAACTGGCGATATGTTTAGTGCACGATTTGCAGATTGTCATTTTGATGAAAGCACTTTCCCAAAATTAGGGGGAGAGAATAAGAACCCAATTTTGGAAAAGAAAATAATATGGAATGCTTCATCACTTTCTCATATGGATCCTAAATCAAATGATTCTGAACTAGAAGTTCAGAGAATAATTCATCTTCAACATTTAGCAAATCGATTGCCTGATGCACTCGCTAATCCTAAAAGAGTAACAAAATCGCATATACCAGCAGTAAATGCCCCAATTCGTATTGAGATTCCTGAAGAACAACCTACGGATAATACTCTATCACGCCTGAAGCGTGGACGACCAATTGGTTCAAAGAATAAAAATTCTAAAAAGAGGAGAATTATTGATAGTGATGATATTCCCATTGAGGATATAAATATAAATACACTTCCGGAAGAAGTACAAGCACCTGAAGTGCAAATACCTGAAGCTATTGAAAATGAAGAAATTCAAATAAATTATATCACTAACGAAAGAAGATGGAGTCGCAATAAAATAGTTATAGATCATATCTTTTCATATAATGTTGCGATCAATATTGAAAATGAAAACGTGGATTATGAGCCAACATCTATTGTAGAATGCCAAAGTAGAAATGATTGGCAACAATGGAAAGAAGCAATTCAAGCAGAGCTGAATTCTCTTGAAAAACGCAAAGTATTCAGACCAGTAGTTCGAACACCACAGGACGTAAAACTTGTTGGTAATAAATGGGTTTTTATTAGAAAGAGAAATGAGAAAAATGAAATAATAAGATATAAAGCCAGATTAGTTGCACAAGGTTTTTCTCAAAGACCCGGGATAGACTATGAGGAGACATATTCTCCGGTGGTGGATGCAATAACTTTTAGATATCTTATTAGTTTTGCAGTACAAGAAAATTTACAGATGCACTTGATGGATGTTGTCACAGCTTACCTTTATGGTTCGCTTGATAATGATATTTATATGAAAATCCCTGAAGGATTAAAGCTGCCAGAAAAATATGGCAAACGAGAACTTTACTCGGTAAAGTTACAAAGATCCTTATATGGATTAAAACAATCTGGGCGCATGTGGTATAATCGTCTCAGTGAATATTTATTGAAAGAAGGATATAAAAATGATCCAATTTGTCCATGTGTTTTTATAAGAAAATCAGGATCTAATTTTATTATCATCTCAATTTATGTTGATGATTTGAATATTATTGGAACTCCAGAAGAGATTCCAAAAGCAGTTGATGCTTTAAAGAAAGAATTTGAGATGAAAGATCTTGGAAAAACAAAATTGTGTCTTGGTTTACAAATTGAGCACCTTGAAAAAGGAATTTTAGTGCATCAATCAAACTACATAGAAAAGATCCTGAAACGATTTAATATGGACAAAGTACATCCATTGAGTAACCCAATGGTTGTACGATCACTCGATGTGAAAAAGGATATTTTTCGTCCTAGAGAAAATAATGAAAAAGTTCTCGGTCCTGAAGTACCATATCTAAGCGCAATAGGTGCTTTAATGTATCTTGCTAATAACACAAGACCGGATATAGCATTCTCTGTTAATTTATTATCAAGATACAGCGCTGCACCTACAAGACGACATTGGAATGGAATTAAACATATAATGCGCTATCTTCGAGGAACTATTGATTTAGGCTTATTTTATTCACATGAATCTAAGCTTAAATTAGTTGGATATGCGGATGCGGGTTATTTATCCGACCCACACAAAGCTCGATCTCAGACGGGCTATTTATTCACATATGGAGGAACAGCTATATCTTGGCGATCGACAAAACAAACAATTACAGCTACTTCCTCAAATCATGCGGAGTTAATAGCTATTCACGAGGCAAGTCGTGAATGTGTGTGGTTGAGATCATTAATCAAACATATCCAAGAAGCATGTGAAAAAGTTACGGTCAAGGAAGGACCGACGACAATATATGAAGATAATGCTGCTTGTATTGCTCAATTGAAGGAAGGTTATATTAAAGGAGACAGAACAAAGCATATTTCACCAAAATTTTTCTTCACTCATGATCTAGAAAAGAATGGTGAAATCAATATTCAACAAATCCGCTCTTGTAATAATTTAGCAGATTTGTTTACCAAGGCTTTACCTTCCTCAACTTTCAAGAAATTAACTTACAGCATTGGAATGCGACGTCTTAAGGATCTCCAGTCAACTCGCGAACAGGGGGAGTAAACACTGTACTCTTTTTCCCTTAGCTAAGGTTTTTATCCCACAGGGTTTTTCCTTAGTAAGGTTTTTAACGAGGCAGTGTCCCATTCGCGGCAGATGATACATCAAAAGGGGGAGTGTTAAATTATTTGATGTGACATATGGGGCCCACGTCCTTAATAATTTGATGTAATATGTTTTCTACTTTTCTACCTGTCATTATTATTTTCGGTAATATGTTTCTTACCTATTTACCATTCTTACCGTTGGATTTCTCTATAAATAGGAATTCAATTTCTTCATTTCATATATCTCAGAAATAAAAAATAAAAGTTTCTCTCAAATTCTCTCTCTGCTTTCTCTCTTTATTGTTATAATCTCCTTGCATATATAGTCGATTTCTAACAAATATAACAAATAAAAGTGTTAATTTTTTTGCATTTAATCTGGGTTGATAGAATAATTATAATAAAGAGCTGAACCCACATAAGGTTAGACCTTATAAATTAATTCTAAAATTCCCTGAATTAATACAAGCTATCATAATTTTGTCCATCTGATAAAATCCTAGATTGAGTGAGACGCATAACACCAATAAAATCTCAAAGTAAATATATTAAGGCAAGTTGTAGTCTTCCTTACTCAAATTTATAATACGGTCTCTTTGGGCTATCAAAGTGCTACGCAAAGCGTTCCTTCTAGCCCACATTGATTGGTTGTAAAGTTTGGGATAGGGTCTGCCTTAACAGAACTGGGGTAATCCACCATAAAATTGGGGGCTAGGCTTAAATCTGAGACATATTTAAGGAGATGCTAATATAAGAGCACACGTCCCCTGGGATTAGGGAACTTGAATGAATTAGCAATTGCATGCAATGCAAATGCAATGGGATTTCAACTATAACTTACTATTATGACTTGGCTCGTAAAATTAGAGGTTGTAATAGACTAGTTATAGATGCTACCTACTAGGAAATTCAGCTGGGCTAAAATTCCCAAATTTAATAGAATGAGCTATTATAAATATCGAAGAAAATAGTAGGACAAATGTGTTTAATTAAAAGACCTTATATTAAATACATGTACTTAAACTAATATCTGAACTTTTTCTTTTCTTACATCTTAAGTTAAAAATGACTTCCAATGTTAATCTCCATATGTTACTTGACACCAAATTAAATGGCCCGAACTTTTTTGATTGGTTCCGAGCTGTGAGAATAGTTCTCGGATCCGAGGGAATTGTCTATGTTCTAAGTGAAATTTTCCCTGTAGAACCTGATGTTGAGGATCATGTGGAACATGATGCATGGTTGAAGCACAGGAAAGATCATGAGACTGCCATATGTATCATGTTGGGATCCATGAATCCTAAGCTTTAAAATAAGATGAGAACATGCCCTTGGAGGACATGGTTATCCATCTTGAACAACTCTTTTCGGAGAGGGAAAGGATAGAGAGGTATGAGACCTCCAAGCTCCTTTTTGGGACCAAGATGCAGGTTGGCACCTCTGCCTCTCAGCATGTACTGAAACTCTTGGGATACCTTGAGAAGCTGAATGGATTGGGATTCGAGATGAATTATGACTTGAGCATTAACCTTGTGTTGATGTCCTTGACAGATAGTTACTCAGGCTTCATGACTAACTATTACATGAACAAGATTAATTTTACTATTCCTGAATTAATCAACATGTTGAAAATAGTAGAACCTCAAATCAAGAAGGATGAGAAACCTCTACTGTTGGTTGAAAAAGGCAAGGCTTCTAAGAAGAAGAAGCAGGCACTAGGTGCTAAGAAAAGAATTAGTAAGAAGAAGAAAGAAAAGAAGGCATCTAAGTATGTCTGCTTTTAATGTGGGAAACCAGGGACATTGGAAGAGGGATTGCAAAGCTCCTGCTTCTAAGCATTTGAAGATGAAGCCTACAGAGGCATCTACTTCAGGTATGTTTGTAATTAAAAATTTTGTTACTTTTCTGCATGAATCCACTTGGGTATTAGATACTGGTTGTGGTTCTCATATCTGTACTTATGTGCAGAGACTAAGGAACTATAGAAAACTTGCAAAAGGGAAGATGGACCTACGCTTGGGAAATGGAGCTAGAGTTGCTGCATTAGCCGTAGGGAGTTTTAGTCTTGTTTTGCCAAGTGGACTTGTTTTAGTTTTGAATAATTGTTACTACATCCTAAGTGTTACTAAGAATATTGTAACTGTTGCGTGTTTAGCAGTAGAGGGATTTGAAATTTTATTTTCGAATAATAATTATCAGATTCATTTGAATAATGTTTTTTTATGGTTATGGAATGTTGAAAGGTGGCATTTACGTTCTTGATACTAAAACAAAAGTTTTCAATATAAACAATGTGAAGAAAGTTAAATTAGATAATGAGAATTCCTTCTACTTATGGCATTATCGTTTAGGCCACATAAACAAAGATCGCTTAACCAAGTTGCATAACTGTGGAGACTTGGGCCCAATAGACTTGGAGTCTTATGGTGATTGCGAACCTTATTTAAAAGGAAAAATGACAAAGTTACCCTTTCAAGGAAAGGGTAAGCGGGCCACAAGTACATTGGAACTTATACATATTGATGTGTGCGGTCCAATGAGTGTTCAAGCACTAGGTGGATACTCCTACTTCATAACCTTTATTGATGACTACTCACGATACGATTATTTATACTTGATGAAGCACAAGTCTGAAAGTTTTGAAAAGTTCAAACTATTCAGAGCTGACGTAGAGAAACATCTTGAGAAAAGTATTAAAATACTTCAATCGGATCTAGGTGGAGAATACTTAAGTCAGGAGTTTCAGGATTATTTAAAGGAAAATGGGATAGTTCCCCAGTGGACCCCTCCTTATACACCCTAACACAATGGAGTGTCTTAAAGGAGGAATCGAAGTTTATTAGATATGGTCAGGTCCATGATGAGCCATGCAGATATTAGTAAATCCCTTTGGGGATATGCACTAGAGAGCGCGGTTTATGTTTTAAATAGAGTGCCCTCTAAATCAGTTTATTTTACACCTTATGAAAGATGGTGTAATAAGAATCCATCTCTAAGTCACTTAAGAGTATGGGGCTGTCCTGCTATGGTAAAGAGGATAGCGTCAGATAAGCTCAACACCAAATCTGACAAATGTCTGTTCATTGCATATCCAAAGGAAACTATTGGATATCTATTTTATCAACCCGAAGCACAAAGGTATTTGTGTCTTGGAATGCTAACTTTTTGGAAAAGGAACACTTACTTACAAAAGTCAGTAGAAGCAATATTGAACTAGAAGTTCAAGACGAGGAAACAAACAATCAACTAATTAACCCTATTCTAGATACACAAGAAAGTGTGATCTAAGAACAACCTGTCGAAACACAATCATTGCGAAGATCAGGTCATGTTCATAAAGGTCCCGATAGATATGGGTTTATCATCACTGATGATAAGGAACTGTATCTTATGGAGGATGATGAACCAAGGACAAATGATGAGGCAATGAAAGGCTCAGATTTTGATAAATGGCTAAAAGCCATAAAATCAGAAACGGATTCCATGTATGAGAACCAAGTTTGGAAATTGGTTGATGCACCGTAAGAGGTTAGACCAACTGGGTGCAAGTGGGTCTTCAAGAAGAAGACAGACATGGACGGTAATGCAATTACCTATAAAGCAAGGTTGGTTATGAAAGGTTATAGTCAACAGGAAGGTATTGACTATAATGAAACTTTCACACCAGTAGCCATGCTTAAATCCATAAGGATACTCCTCGCCATTGCTGCTCATTACAATTATGACATCTGGCAGATGGATGTAAAAATGGCATTCCTAAATGGGGATTTAGACCGAGATGTGTATATGACACAGCATGAGTGTTTTACATCTCAGAATGGCTCGAAGGTATGCAAGCTACAACGATCCATTTATGGACTTCAGCAGGCATCCAGGAGTTGGAATATAAGATTTGACCAGATAATCCGAGAACTAGATTTCTGTCCAAATATTAATGAGCCTCGTGTTTACAAGAAGGTTAGTAAGAGTGCAGTCATTTTTCTAGTATTATATGTTGATGACATTCTGCTAATAGGAAACGACATTTCTCTTCTTTAAAATGTTAAAGTATGGTTCTCAAGAAAGTTCTCCATGAAAGACCTTAGTGAAGCAGCATTTATACTAGGTATAAAGATCTATAGAGATAGATCCAAGAGGCTGTTAGGTTTTTTCTCATCGTACATATATAGACAAGGTATTGAATAGGTTCAACCTTGAGCATTCTAAGAAAGGTTATCTTCCACTGACAAAGGGGATTAACCTGTCTAAGGCTAAGTGTCCGAAGATAGCTCAGGAAAGAATGCGCATGAAGGATATACCCTATGCATCCACGATAGGATCCATCATGTATGCTATGATATGTACTAGGCCAGATGTCTCTCAGGCTTTGAGCTTTATGAGCAGGTATCAGCCGGATCCAGGTGAAAAGCACTGGATAGCCGTCAAGGCAATTCTTAAGTACTTAAGAAGGACTAAAGATGAGTTCTTGATTTATGGAGAAGATGACCTCAAAATCAGAGGTTACACTGATGCGAGTTTTCAATCTGAAAAGGATGACTTTAAGTCTTAGTCAGGTTTTGTGTATGTGTTAAATGGAGAGGGGGTATGCTGGAAGAGTTCCAAGCAAGAAACTACTGTTGATTCAACCACAAAATCTGAATACATTGCTGCATGCGAAGCAGTAAAAGAAGCTGTCTGATTAAAGGGATTTATTGGTGATCTCGGTGAGGTGCCTGAGGTTGTTGATCCAATTACTTTGTATTGTGATAACAATGGTGCCATAGCTCAGGCAAAGGAACCAAGGTCTCATAAAAAAACAAACATGTATCCAGAAAGTATCATATAATCAAGGAGATTGTTGATGCTAAGATAATAAGATTAGAATATGTACCCACTGATCAGAAACTCGCGGAAGGTCTGACAAAGCCATTGAATCAAGTCAAGCATGACCAGCATGTTAAAGGATATGGATTAAGACATATGGCTAATTGACCTTAGTTCAAGTGGGTGTTTGTTGGATATGATGTATGCCCTTAAGGCTATTAGGGCGATATATCTTAATTATGAAATAGTACAAATAATTTGTTTAATCAATAAAGGCATTTAATCTTTTGTTTATATCAATGTGTTTGTATATATATTATAGGTGGTTAAAATATATTCATTGATGTACGAATACAAAAGTCCTTGACATATCATAGCATAAAGTTAGAGAAATTATAGTTAGACTATATCTGGTGGAACTTAATTCATGTGCAATTATGATTATGTCTAAATTATCCCTAGTCATAGTTTCATCAACAAAGGATATTGATGAAACGGAAAGACTAGAATGTGGTCAACTTTCTTGGAAAGGGTCCAAGCAGTCAATCTCCTAAGGACTGAAGGTGGTGCCTTAAGTTTGACATATGGATATACCTGGAAGATATATTGGAGACCGTAGTAAGATAAACACTTGGTGTATATATCAATGTGTTAGTGTTTATCTTCATGAAATAAGCTTTGCGAATATCCTCATACTTGAGATACTAGTTATCTTGTGTGTTACTATTGCTATACTTTGGGTCATTTCTACACACACATTAATTTAGGGTGTTACGGGTGATTACGGGTACAGTGATGACAACACGTTGGTATGCTGAGTAGTCGGAAAGAATCTATCGCTCCGAATATATTAAGGAGTTGTAGTTGGCCACTTGTTGAAGTGATGATTGTCATAAACCTCTGAACAGAGTATGTGTTTGATAGAAATTGTTTCTAGTCAAACACACTATGGTAAAAGGCAATATACTTTGGTAACAAGTAAATAATTGGGATAGCTTGGAGCAACCTTGCTATTAGTGGGTTAACACTTTAACCGAACCGTATCCGAGTAATGGGGGATGGTAGACCCTTGCTAGAGGCGTACTACAGTCGTTTAAGGTAATCGGGTTCTATTAACGGTCTAGAACCCCGAGCCAACTGTTCTATTAGAACAAGGGTTGGTTAAGCCTTAACAGCTCAATACTTCGGGATCCTATAAGATCACACACATTGGACCTTCATCAGACTAAGTAAAGAACTAATAGATTTATTCTATTACGAAAATATAATAGAAATAATAATTGAATTATTATTTAATTGGTTAAAATTGATTAGATCAATTTTGGATAGACCAAGGAATTTATTTTGACCGATAACTAATTAATTAGAGTCATAAAATAAATTATAATTGATTAAATCAATTTTGGTTGGACCAAGAAATTTATTTTGACTGGTAACTAATTCATTAGGATCAAAAAATAAATAAGTGAAAAAGGGGACTAAAAGAAATTTTCCAGTCGGTACAATAGGGTAGGATCCTACAGGAATAGGGCCCAAAGCTTTGGGGCCCCAAGTGGTGGCAAAAGGGGTCGTGGGGTTGGCACTTGGCCAAGCCCACATGCTGGTCACACCAGCGCTGCTGGGCAGCGCTGGGTATGACCAGCGCAGCCCAGCCCACAAGCTGCTCTTAAGGGAAAAAGGCCTAAAAGCCCGGCTTGTGGGAGAAGGCAGGTCATAATGGCCTGCCTTGGCTGCCCAGCGTGCATACTGCACGTGGGTCAACCCGCGGACCCATGGGGGTCCGCGTGTTGACCCATATGGGGATTGGGCAAATTTTGCCCAATCCCACATTGGAAGTGGGGAAGCACGTCTGCTTCCCCATGCCTATAAATAGGCACCTAGTCCTCCCTTTCTCAGGGTACCACAACTCAGAGCATAAATCCTATGCGAGATTCGAAAAGAATAATCTCTCAGGTAATGGAGGAAGTTATTTTTGAGGTGCCTGAATTTATTCGGGCACCTCTAGTTTATATTTTCAGGTGAGGCTTCTGGAGTGGTCTAGCAACTACTCGAAGCTTCTTAGTTCTTCCTCCCGGGTAGGTTTTGGTTGGTGAGGTTCATGTGGATACTCATAGAGGCTATCCTATGCTTGGAGGCTTGTACAAGAGGGTTCTGCTAAAGGACGCTTCAACTGGTAAGTTCTTTTTCTTTCTCTTTTATTATTAGGTCTTTTTCTTTAAGCATTTTTAGACTTAATAATATGCTTAGGTTATTTTGCATGCTTAGTTTATTTTATGCTTAGGTTATAACTTAGAGTTATAACATGCTTAGGTTATAGCTTAGAGTTATAACATGCTTACGTTATAGCTTAGAGTTATAACATGCTTAGCATAAAATATACATGCTAGGATATAATTTGGAATTATGGTATGCCTACCCCCTTTTGCATGCTAACCTAGGTAGAGAATTATTTAGTTAATGCTTTATTTAATTTATATGCAACTAATAGGAGTTCCTGGGGACATGGACAAAATTTTGAATTTCCGTCATGCCTGTTATGCATATTCAATTTTACTGTCAGTTCCCAAGTGTGGTATCAGAGCCTGCCTATTTAGTGCATAATTATGTTAGAATCGAACTAAATATTATTTTTTATATGAAATGATTTATTTGTTTAATTGTTTGGAACAATATATATGAACTTGTGCCTTTCATTTCACGGTTAGAAAATGGCTATGAATAATTTTGAATAAGTTTGCTCAACTTACTAAAATTATACAAGTGTCAATAATTTATTTAAATTACATGGGTTATAGATGCTTCCAATTTACATGAATTGGAAGAACGAAATTTATTAGTTCAAGAGAATCCATTGGTCTTCAGGTTTGTGCCCGTATTTGTTCTAGCTAAGGATTGGACTTGGTGTCTACTCCTCATAGGGCACATCTCCTACCTGGGGACCTATATAGGTGAAATTTGAATTGACCAACTGGGGAATTAATATGAACTAATTTATTTCTAGTATATAAGATGGTGCTTATATATGTTTCTATAACAAAGTAAAAAAAATTAAATTTTTTGAATAAAAGCTTGAAGGAAATGCAATATAAATATAACAAATAAAAGTGTTAATTTTTTTGCATATAATTTAGGTTGATCGAATAATTATAATAAAGAGTTGAACCCACCTAAGGTTTGACCTTATAAATTAATTCTAAAACTCCCTGAATTAATACAAGTTATTATAATTTTGTCCATCTGATAAAATCCTAGATTGGGTGAGACGCATAACACCAATAAAATCCCAAAGTAAATATATTAAGGCAAGTTGTAGTCTTCATTACTCAAATTTATAATACGGTCTCTTTGGGCTATCAAAGTGCTACTACGCAAAGCATTCCTTCTAGTCCACATTGATTGGTTGTAAAGTTTGGGATAGGGTCTGCCTTAATAGAACTGGGGTAGTCCACTATAAAATTGGGGGCTAGGCCCAGATCTGAGACATATTAAAGGAGATGCTAATATAAGAGCACACGTCCCATAGGATTAGGGAACTTGAATGAATTAGCAATTGCATGGGATGCAAATGGAATGGGATTCCAACTATAACTTACTATTATGACTTGACTCATAAAATTGGGGGTTGTAATAGACTAGTTATAGATGCTACCTACTAGGAAATTTAGTTGGGCTAAAATTCCCGAATTCAATAGAATGGGCTATTGTAAATATCGAAGAAAATAGTAGGACAAATGTGTTTAATTAAAAGACCTTATATTAAATGCATATACTTAAACTAATATCTGGACTTTTTCTTTTCTTATATCTTAGGTTGAAAATGACTTCCAATGTTAATCTCCGTGTGTTACTTGACACCAAATTGAATGGCTCGAACTTTTTTGATTGGTTTTGAGCTGTGAGAATAGTTCTCAGATTCGAGGGAATTGCCTTTGTTCTAAGTGAAATTTTCCATATAGAACTTGATATTGAGGATCATGTGGAACACGATGCCTAGTTAAAGCACAGGAAAGATCGTGCGACTGCCATGTGTATCATGTTGGGGTCCATGAATCATGAGCTTCAGAAACAACATAAGAACATGCCCTTGGAGGACATGGTTCTCCATCTTGAAGAACTCTTTTCGGGGAGGGAAAGGACAGAGAGGTATGAGACCTCCAAGCTCCTTTTCGGCACCAAGATGCAGGTTGGCACCTCTGCCACTCAGCATGTACTGAAACTCTTGGGATACCTTGAGAAGCTGAATCGATTGGGATTGGAGATGAATCATGACTTGAGCATTGACCTTGTGTTGATGTCCTTGACAGATAGTTACTCAGGCTTCGTGACTAACTATTACATGAACAAGATTAATTCTACTATCCCTGAATTAATCAACATGCTGAAAACAGTAGAACCTCAAATCAAGAAGGATCAGAAACCTCTACTATTGGTTGAAAAAGGCAAGGCTTCTAAGAAGAAGAAGCAGGCACTGGGTGCTAAGAAAAGAATCAGTAAGAAGAGTAAAGAAAAGAAGGCATCTAAGTATGTCTGCTTCCAATGTGGGAAATCGGGACATTAGAAGAGGGATTGCAAAGCTCCTGCTTCTGTGCATTTGAAGAAGAAGCCTACAGAGGCATCTACTTCAGGTATGTTTGTAATTAAAAAATTTTTTACTTTTCTGCGTGAATCCACTTAGGTATTAGATATTGGTCGTGGTTCTCATATCTGTACTTCTGTGCAGGGACTAAGGAACTGTAGAAAACTTGCAAAAGGGAAGATGGACCTACGCGTGGGAAATCGAGCCAAAGTTGCTGCATTAGCCGTAGGGAGTTTTAGTTTGTTTTGCAAAGTGGAATTGTTTTAGTTTTGAATAATTGTTACTACATTCCAAGTGTTACTAAGAATATTGTATCTACTGCATGTTTAGCAGCAGAGGGATTTGAAATTTTATTTTCGAATAATAATTGTCAAATTCATTTGAATAATGTTCTTTATGGTTATGGAATGTTGAAAGGTGGCATTTATATCCTTGATACTAAAACAGAAGTTTCCAATATAAACAATGTGAAGATAGTTAAATTAGATAATGAGAATTCCTTCTACTTATGGCATTGTTGTTTAGGCCACATAAACAAAGATCGCTTAATCAAGTTGCATAAGCGTGGAGACTTGAGCCTAATAGACTTGGAGTCTTATAGTGATTGCGAACCTTGTTTAAAAGGAAAAATGGCAAAGTTACCCTTCCAAGGAAAGGGTGAGCGGGCCACGAGTACATTGGAACTAATACATACTAATGTGTGTGGTCCAATGAGTGTTCAAGCACTAGGAGGATACTCCTACTTCATAACCTTTATTGATGATTACTCACGATCCCACATTGGAAAAGTGGAGAAGCATTTTGCTTTCCTAAGCCTATAAATAGGCTTCTCCTTCCTCCTTTCTATTCATACTTCAAGTTCACGTATTTGTGGCATTTTTTGAGACTGTTCAGTGAGGATTATGGAGCCATCAAAGAAGAACTTTTTTATCCTCATGGATCATAGTTTGAGGATCCCAAATTATATTTTAATTTGGGGACCTCTAGTTTATATTTTTGGATGGATTTTTGGAGTGGTCTAGCAACTACTCAAAAACTCTTAGTTCTTCTTTCGGGTAGATTTCGATTGGTGGGGTTTGTGTGGATACTCATAGAGGCTATCCTACACTTGGAGGCTTGTGCAAGGAGGTTCTGCTAAAGCACGCTTCAACTGGTAAGTTTTCTTTCTTTCTCTTTTAATTATTAGGTCTTTTTCTTTAAGTATTTTAAGATTTAATAATTATGCTTAGGTTGTTTTGCATGCTTAGTTTATTTTATGCTTAAGTTATAGCTTAGAGTTATAATATACTTAGGTTATAGCTTAGAGTTATAACATGCTTAGTATAAAATATATATGCTGGGATATAATTTAGAACTATGGTATGCCTAACCTATACATGCTAACCTAGGTAGAAAATTATTTAGTTAAAGCTTAATTTAATTCATATACAACTAATAGGAGTTCCTAAAGATATGGACAAAATTTTAAATTTTATCTTGCGTATTATACATATTTAAATTAAGTGTAAGTTCCAACATACTATAGGAAGCCGAACCCACTTTAACTTTCTCACTGACAAATAGGCTTTTACTTAAAGGAAATAACATCTAAATTCTTATTTGAAAAGAAAAACTTTTTATAGCAATTTCACAAATACATAATTTTGAAACAATAGACTAATGGCCCACCAAAAATGGTATATTGTGGAGTTGGCCCCTGAAGAAAAAATTGGATCTATGGCTGTAAATGAACCATCAACTCATGAATAACTCGATGTTCGACTTGCTAAAGTTTGACTTGGCTCAGTTTAGTGTTTATGAACTATTCATGAATATAATTTTTGGAATCGGTTTGTAAATTAATCGAACATAAATAAGTCTAAACTCGGCTCGAAAGCTTATGAACTAGCTCGTTAAAAGTTCGTGAACTATATTCATGATTATTTTTACACATTAAAATTAAACTTTAATAGTATAAATTATTCTAGATAAATGTACTTGAAATATTTAAAAATTTTATTCTATTTATTTATCATTTTGATTTAAAGTTTGTTGATTTAACAATTTTTTACAATTTATTATATAATAACTAAACGATATTATAAGTATAAAATTAATATTATTTAAAGTAACAAATTTAATATTATTTTTTATTTGTAAACAAAATAAAGGAGCTCGTCAATGTTCGTGAACAAATAATTTGTTAAATGAATCGTTCGTGAACATGAATTTTGAGTTCGAACAAAGCTCGAAGCTCGGCTCAAGCTCGTTAAAAACTTAGTGAATGAACATGAACAGACTTAAGCTCGGCTCAACTCGGCTCATTTGCAGTCATGATTGAGTCTAGTACTTAAGGTTTTTATACATGGCATTGAGTATTTTGTACCATTTCCTTTGGATTATTGACACATATCTACGTGTCAATTATTAAATGGAAAGAGTACATAATACCCAGTTCTCTATATACTTTTCCCCGGTACTTAGTAATCAAAAGCAACAAACAAATTAGATAGGTACTTAGTAATCAAAAGCAACAAACAAATTAGATATGTTTTTGCAAGATCATTTGAGTTGATAAAATAATTATTAATCCAACAATATCAAAGCCTAAACTAAGTACTATTAGATTATTATCAACCTCATAAACTGAAAGAATCAATAGTTGAATAATATTAATCAGAAAGAATGAGATTGTAAAGAAGTTGATTCCAAGTATCAGGAACACCGGCAAGACACCAATGGCTGCAATCCATAGCAGAGAGGCCACGAAGGCCATACTTAGAAGGATGCCCGTCTTTTCTAAGTAGAGAGAGCAGTGTTATATCAAGTAATTTCACTGGCTTTTTCATGTTTTTCAGCACACTCTTTACGACTTCGACAGCCGGTGGCAATCCTCCTGGATATGTTGATCCTGCCATTGGCTCTTCTTCCTTCACACAGCTCTTTGCACTCGGATCGTTCCACGAGCTCCCACTGCATGTGTTCATTTCATTATACATTGATTACGACATTCGGTTGATTCATTAATCGTAATGTTGCCAGGAAATTTAACATTTATCTCAAGGTCTGATTATGGTCACTTATAACCAACAGTGATCAAATCTTACGTCAAAACATTTTTTGTACGGTTTAGAGAAGACAATAGACTCGTTCAAGGGCGGGCTACCTATCGGGCCGGGCCGGGCCCGAGCCCGCTCCCACAGGCCGGACTTGAACACATACTTTTTACCTAAGCCCGGCCCGAGTCCGCTAAAGCCCAAAACTAAAGTATGAATAACCTAGCCTTTTTGGATTTTGGTGTTGCAACAAGCTTAAAGTAACGGATAAACTCCAAAGTCACAAGTTAGAAGTAAAATTATACCATATTAATTCAACATTCTGAATAGACATGTTCATCGGGTGGGCTGGATTTAATTTCGGTTAGGCTAATTGGCTTTTGACTAAAAACATCAACTTGAGCCCATCCCAACCCACAACTTAAAACTTCGGGGCCAGGCTGAGCTCGGGCCGGGCTTAAGAGGTCATTCCAAGCCCGACCCAAAATCCATCAATAATTTTTTTTAAAAATTTTTGGGTAAACTAAAAAAGTCTAAAAGATCAATTTTATACAAATATATTTAAATCCTACATAAATAAGACATATTTTTACTTGAATTATTCAATAAATAGTAAAACATTATAAAAGTTCAATTGATTAAAATATACAAATCTAATATCGATTTGACATAGTCTAAATGGTACATCCTCACATAGTGAGTGGGGAGTTTGGGGTTCAAACCCCCTGCTCCTACAAATAGCTCCTCATTAAAAAGAATATACAAATCTAATATAAATATTAAATAAATACGATGATTATTCGTCGGACCAGGTTTGAGTATTTATATAAAAACTAAGGCCGATTCATTGGGTTTTAGCAGGCTCGGACCGGCCTTTGTTAAAAAGTTGAGCATCCAAGTCCAACCCATTTAAAAGGGCTCGTACTGGACCGGGCGGGTACCTCGGCTCCATGAACATGTCTACTTTTCAGACCTTGGGAGTAAATCCCAAATTCTAACAAAGCTGGGGTTGTTTTGGTCGGATTGGTTGCAGTAGAGTTTTGATCTGGATGTCAACCTACTTAAGAGCATCTCAAATAGTTATTCTATTTAAATATTTTCATTGACACATAGATACGGATAAACAATCAATCAAAATAAAATGATACAATAGATATTCTATCTACTCTTTCTAATATGATGTGACATTTAAATTTGTGAAATCGTCTATTTAATCTTCTATAAATTGAAGATTAAATAGAAAGCCAAGTAATCAAATATATTAATATTTTAATACTTAATTTAAAATTCAAATTTTGGTTTGTTATGAAAGTGATAATTTAGTAAATAATTGACTCTATTTTTATTAATTAATTTTCAAAAAAACGTTATCCAATATAAAATAGACAATCTACTGTAACTGGTTTCGTGAAAGATATTGTCTATTCATAAAATCATTACCATGTCATCAATATGAATTTCTATTCTACATGGCACATCGTCCTAGAATTCACACACTACCGGAGATGCTCTTAGAATTTTTATCTTTTGGTCCATATGTATTTCTTTTTTTTCTTATAAAAAGGGATTCTTTTGGTACCTTAACCCTTATTTATGCGGTGCGCATAATTGATGAGTACATATTTTATAAATTAGCAAGTATAAGAATGAATAAAATAAACAGAAATATAAACTTACTTGTAATGAGAAGGGGAAATCCCTTGGAAGAAAACACTAGTTTGAGTGGGATCAATGTTTGAGTCGACCCAATTAGCCCAAGTAGTTAGTCCTTGTTTAAAAGCAACCATACGGTCCATGTCTTCATAAATTTGTTTTCCAATTTGAATAAAATCCCATGGTTGACTTGGTCCTCTACGGTTCCACCAATGCCATGTATTAAATATTAGCATATCAACACCTTTCCAAAGTTTTCCACCTTGGATCGAATCAAGCTTTAGTACCCTGCCTATGTTTTCATGTACAACATCAACTAGATATACGTTTCGATCCAACATCACTTTCACCCCGTCATCCTGCACCAGTTTTCATTCCACCAATATCACGAAACGAGCAAACATACAATTTATTGGACTTTGTTAAAACAAAACAATTTATCAGACTTGAAACTTGTAAAACACATGTCTGGAGCCTCTAATATCATGTTGTGAGCGAACGGCATGGCACGCGACGGTGTTTCGCGGCCATAATGAAAATTTTATGTTCATTTCTCTACCGGGAATGTGGGACTCTTTCGGGGAATGTTTTTTTTCCATGATGTTGTTAAAACATTTTAATTGGTGACATTTTCTTAAAATGCTAGGCTATGAAAATTTTGTTGATTAATGAATTATGTGCAATTTAATAGAGTCAGAAAACATCTGTTATAAAGAAATAAGAGTCGCTACCCTCGTGAAAAATTTGGTATAGCTAATCAAAATGTAATTCATATACATACGAAATAGAGATTTTGAGTTTGGACAAAATAGTGATTTGCTATTTGATTAGAGAAAAATACACGTTCAAAGTGAATGAATTTTAACATTTTCATCAAACTTACAAAAATAGAGTTAACTAAGAAGATGTATAGATGTGTGTGTGAGTGAGGAGAGATTATACCATACTCTTGGAGCATTGCTCTCTACTCCCTGCATGAATGACAAATGTTCCAGAAACTACTTTATAGTATTACTTTTCTATTATTTTATTTATTTTTGTGATACTTGTCATTTATGTGGGGAGTATGGAGCATACTCCGAAAGCATGGTATAATGTCTCGTGTGTTGATATCGTTAATATCATAAGTTAATATTGTCATAATTTTTAGGCAAGTTTAGCTTGCGATTAGGTTCAAAATTTTCATAAGTTATCGCCAATATTTTTTTTCTAATACATATACTTTGTGCAAATTCATTTTCCTAAAAAGACTCCTGAAATTACCCCAATGCCTAATACATATTCATATTTGTAAACCATTAAGAAAAGTATAAGTTTGATTCTTACCAATTCAATCCTACTTGCTTATTGCATGCACTTTTATTATGGATTTCCATTATTTTTCAATTGTTTAACAAATGAATGCAAGATATGTGAATTTATTATTATTATTATTATTATTATTATTATTATTATTATTATTATTATTAAACTGTCTGACCTTCTTTTGTTGTGAAGTCAGGGATAGCTGTTGCAACTACACATCAGGGTCAGTTGGAAAAAAAACCTCTCTGTTATTAGATAAGTAAGGTTGTGTACATCCAATCCTCCTTACTCCACTTGTGCAGGAGCCTTGTTAGACATTCGGGTAATGTTATTATTATTATTATTATTATTATTGTTGTTGTTATTATTATTATTATTATTATTGTCATATCATTAAATAGATTAAAAACAAAGAAAATTTAGTAAAAGAAAAAAAAAAGACTTACCAAGAATGTAAAAATGGAAACATCCCCTTGTCTAATAAGAGAATATTTGGAATTGGGAAGGGAAGAGTGAAGCAAACATGTCAAAGACTGCCATTGGTTCCTACTTAGAGAATCTCCAACAAACATTATGCTTTTCCCTCTCATTCTTTCCATGAAATCTTCTCCATCAAACCTATACAATTTTTCAATTTTATTTTCCTCCATCTATTTCTTAAATAAATAGAGTATCAATATATACATACACACATAAATAAATGGTGGTATTTTCACCATGTTCACTTGGGCTACAATTCAATTTAATTCTGTTCAGACTGCTTCAGTTCGGTTCAGTTCAGCTATGCATGATTATAAATTTACATTGAAATAAGTTCAGCTCAATTCAATTCACTTCAGTTTAATTCGACCACCTTTAGTTCAGTTCAATTTATAAAATTATTGTCTAAAAAATTGGGCCTTTATTTATTACAGAGAAACTATTACTTTATTTCTTTTTATTAAAATTGTCTGATAGTAATGGAAGTCAAATTATGATTATTATATAAAAAAGGGGTTCGTAGAAAAATCCTACTTAAATGCGATAAACATTTGAGGCTTTTTTTTTCTGAAGTTCTCTCAATCAAACTAATTGAATTGGTAATAAACTCATAGCTTAATTTGGTGCATTATAATTAAATGGAAAAGGATGTATTTGGAATTGGTAATAAACTCATATCTTAATTTGGTGCATTATAATTAAAATGGAAAAGGATGTATATGGCTTCTATTTGTTTAATAAATTCCTATACTTTGATAATAGTTAATTTATGTATTTGTAATTTGTCCATCATTTAATAAAATTGATTGTCTAATCATTTATTTTTGTCATGTAATCAAGCTTAATTTTCCAAGTCTGTCCCACTTGACTAACACAAATAAATATGTATGAGATAGCTAAATATTATTAATAATTAATAAAAAAATTATTACAAGTATTATGAGATAGCAGAATAAATTGCCACGTATGCAAAGTGCAGTGTTGAATTCTGTAAAATATATTACTGTTTTGACTTGAATAGTGACAAACGGGAAAGACATACGACCGCGCCTTCCGTGATCTTGACCATCACTAACATTTCATACCACTTCATACTATGTTTCTCTTTTTTATCCTCTTTATATATAATAACAAATTATAAAAAATAAAGCGCTTGTAACCACTCAAATTAATTTTTTTTCATTGTTACTTTACTATGCATTTTAACACTATTTATTATGTAATCAATGAAAATATGTAATGATTACATGCACATTTATAGATCATAATATTTATTTTGACAATAAATTAGTGACATGATAAAATATATATCACAAATCAAAGGACTATAGCTCTGTTAGGTAGAACACATCGTTTATACGCGCGTCCGTGTTTTTTTTGAAGAAGGTCATCATGTAATCAAAAGACTTATTAGTAAGTCGATGTCTTACTCCATGACTTTTAGGGAACCATAGCCTGACATAAAAAATTCTGATAACCTTAGATATCCTTTTTGACGCCCAACCCAATAGAAAGAACGTCCATCATTAATTTAAGACCTTGATAAAGTGAATACGCAATCTATTTAATGCTAGGCATAATGAGTATAATTACCTCAAAAATTTTTTTTACCATACAGTAAACCTTGTTGATAACAGTTTTTCCGTTAATTATTACGATATTATCTTAGTCCAATTTTGGAAGGCAATGTTTTAATGGCGTACTAGTTAAAAAAAATACTCTTGCACACTACAATGACTTTTAAATGTTATTCACTGAATACCAATACTACTAAAATAATATATGAGAATATTTTTTATAATTTATAACTTAATTATTAATTAAAAATAAAAAAATGCCTATATTGTTCACTAATAAAAAAATAAACATTATCAAAATTGGACAAAATATGTAATACTATATTTTATGGTTATGTTATTTTTATAAAGTAATTATTATTTTATTTATTTTCATAATTAGATGACTGATCAATGGTAAAAAAATGTGAAATAGTAATAATATAAAACCCAAAGTAATTATTAGAAAAATTCTACATATAAATAATTATTATTTTTCCAACATGGTTTTGTATTAATAATTCAATGCAAGTGTTAAAAAAGAGAGAGTAGCGTTAGTATAATTTTTCTTTTCTTGTTATGCATGGTTCCTTGTTTATTTTAAAAAATAAATCCTCATCCCACGCGCTTTTTGTTAACATTTTTCTTTTTCCCTTTCTTTTCAGAAAAGAAAAGATAATTTTTCATTTTAAAAGAAAGGGAACGGCATCATTTGGTCATCGGATTCCATGTCGATCTGAACAATTTTCCACCTACTTTTTCTTCTTTAATTTGTGAAATCGTAATTAAATTTTGTGGTACTTAATTTGGATTGATTGCACAATTATAAGTACAACTTTAAGAAAATGAAATCAAGGTACCAATTGAATGTAATTCGATTGAATGTAACTCAATTGGTACACTACTCAATGTTAGTAGTGGAAGGTCTTACGTTCAATACGAACTCTTAAAGCCTGCATTCAGACATCCACGCAGCCAAAGCGACATATCTATCGCCTCACTTAGAGTCCGTTTTGGTTGGATTTTATAATTTTTTTTACATATTCATCGAAAAACAGATTCCATCAACCTATTTTATGTGTAAAATCAAAACGGATTCTTCACCCTGGTTAAGCATCACACTTTTGTAATTATTCTTCAACTATGCAGTTATTTGGTATTAATTTTCCTAATTTGCAAATTTTGGGTGCTTAATCCGAAACATTCGTAAATCCTCAATTTCTTATATACAAACAAAGATTGACATCGGAAATAACGTTGAAGATATATAGCAAAGAATTAAAAGATTAACCTAAAAAAATGAGAGATAGGTGGCAAAAAGAAAAACTTTTTCTGAATTCTAATCCTAGTTTGTTAAAGAGACAGCTGTAAAATAATGCATGACTTTTTCTGCTAAATGTCAGGACATACTGTACCATTACAGACACAATTCTAACCATAAGCTATAGCCACCTCAATCTCCAGTCCTATTGTTATCCTTATTTTATTTTATTTAATTATTATTTTATATTTTTTATTATTAAATTAAAATAATTACTATTCATCTTATCGTATAAAGTAATGAATACTTTATAAAAAATAAAATAATTATAAAAAGCATACTTTAGGTATATTCTATGGTTACTTCATCACTCCCTGACTTTGTTTAACACATTTTTTATGATTTTTCTTTTTCATGTTCAAGTTAAATTATTAACACAATTTTTTAATTTATTTTTTTATTAATTAGAAAAGAATTATTATTAATAATATTATAAATTTATAAATAAAAAGTAGAGATTTTATTATATAAAAGGTAATAATTTTTATACCAATTTGTGACATAAAAGATATAAGTTAATTATTTTAATAATGTAATAAATTTTTAATTGATACTAACAATATTACACTTATTTGCATTGTGTTGTTGTACCACAGAAATTTCCGATCTTATTTTCGTCTAAAAAATCAGGACATCCATAATATTCAACATTTTTCAGTGTTGTTTTAAATTTCAAGTTCTGTTTAGTTGTGTTACATGCAGTAAACTCGGAAAGTGGATATAACAAACACGTTTTTAAAGTCATATTCTTTTAGACTGTAATTTTACAAACTGAACTGAACTTATTTTAATGTAATACGTATAGCTGAATTGAATTGAAGTAGACTAAAGTCTAACAGAAGGGCAGGAGACAAATTGAAACATTTATTTTCTGAAATGAACCATTAAAAACTCTTATTTCAAAATGAAACTATAGGCAAATTTTTCCTTAAACCCGGCGGTCCAAATATCTAAATTAACAGAAAAGCCCAAATTGTAGAAAAAGAAGAGAAGAGTTACCTGGTTAAATCACAGGAAAGTGGGCGCCATCTGTATTTGGTGTACCGGAAATCAGGGCGGCCATTTTTCTGGCAGCTAAATTCTCTCTCTAAAAAAGGACATGAAGATGATGCATTGTAGAGTGGATATTCTTCATCTACTACCCATTTCCCACTATACAAATCACACTTTTCTACCCCACATTTTCTTGATTCTACCCCTATAATCATTATAATCCCAATAATCCAATGCATAAAATTACTCATTTCTCTATCTTTGAGAAAAAAAAACAGCCTTTGTTTTTCTCTCTACTTGTTAGAGAGAGAGATGGTGGTGAGATGGAGACGGAGACGGAGACGGAGGAGAGGGATAAATAGAAGAGAAAAGTACGCCCAACAATAATTTTTACTAAAATTTTGGTAAATAACATAAATATCTAATTTAATAAGCTTTAACAACATAAATATGTTCTACAAGTCTCAAACAACATAAATAGATTCTTCTCCAATAACTCATGTATAAGTTATGTTTTTTTTATTTTCTTTTCTCGTTTTATATTTATCTCTCAAACCGTTTATTTTTTGACATGCCGCTTTAGATTTTTTGTTCGTCTCATTTTTATCTTCGAAACGCCATCCATTGTGATATATTTTTTCCAAACTTTTCATCACCTAATAAAATGCCGGTATTTTGCTGGTAAAATGCTAGTATGATGTGGTTTTTATTTGATTTCTTTCGTAAAATAGATGTTTATATTTGGGTTCTTCACACCTTGTATAATGCTTGTATAATGCGGGTATAATGATGATATAACGTGATTTTTGTTTGGTTTTTTTTCAGAAAATAGATTGTTATGTTTAGTTTAATTTTTAACACATGGTAAAATATTGGTATAAAAGTGGTTTTTGTTTTAGTTCTTTCATAAAATAGATGCTTATGTTTGGGTTCTTCACACCTTGTATAATACTTGTATAATGGTGATATGAAGTGGCTTTTGTTTAGTTTCTTTTCATAAATAGATGCTTATGTTTAGTTTAATTTTTCACACTTAGTAAAATGCTGGTATAAAGTGGTTTTTATTTGATTTCTTTCATAAAATAGATGCTTATGTTAGGGTTCTTCACACATTGTATAATGCTTGTCTAATGATGATATAAAGTGGCTTTTATTTGGTTTCTTTCATAAAATACGAGCTTATATTTATTTTTCACACATGGTAAAATGATGGTAAAATGCTGGTATAAAGTGGTTTTTGTTTGGTTTCTTTCATAAAATAGATGCTTATGTTTGGGTTCTTCATACCTTGTATAATGCTTGTATAATGATGATATAAAGTGGTTTTTATTTGGTTTCTTTCGTAAAATAGATACTTATGTTTAGTTTAATTTTTTACACTTGGTAAAATGCTGGTATGAAAGTGATTTTTATTTGATTTCTTTCATAAAATAGATGTTTATGCTTGGGTTCTTCACACCTTGTATAATGATTGTATAATGATGATATAAAGTAGTTTTTATTTGGTTTCTTTCGTAAAATAGATGCTTATGTTTAGTTTAATTTTTCACACTTGGTAAAATATTGGTATAAAGTGGTTTTTCTTTGATTTCTTTCATAAAATAGATACTTGTATTTGGGTCTTTCACACCTTGTATAATCCTTGTATAATGATGATATAAAGTGGTTTTTGTTTGGTTTCTTTCATAAAATAAATGCATATTGTGAGTGGACGACGCCTCGCGCGGCTGTAGCGGGGCCGGACCCGGTCGGGCCGGCCCGTTTTGGTGTGTCGGGGAGATGAGTGTGATATGTTTAAAAAAAATGATTTTTCCATATTTTAATGCTCAAAAGATACGAGATCGAAATCCCGTACTTAAAATAGAGTCGCCACCCGGTTCAGCTCAACCGGAAAATTTTTGGTACGATTCTCCCACCGGGTGGTTGGACCATACCTTAAGTAGAGGTTCCGAGTTCGGATGATGTTATCTACTTTTCATTAGGCCAAGTTAAGATACTTCATTCTTTCTCAATCGGTTTAATTCACCCTACTTATTTGTATTTTTAGTTATTTTGTTGTTTTCGCGTTTATCAAACGATTGAAACGATAAATAAAATATTTATGACTGTAAAAGAAAAGTAAGTACAGAAAGTAAAATCATTACAAGGTTTTCAAATCCTATATATTTCTCTATGCAATAAATAAAATACCTGAGTATCCGATATACCTCCGCCTGCAGAAGGTTGTTAGCACAGGTACAACATATTTTATTTACAGTATTACAAAGCCCGGTCAGATGGCTGAAATGGGAGTTGAACGATGTTTTCCGAGAAAATTCCATTTTTGAGTAATTTTATGCTCAATCATTATTTTAACCGGATTATAAATGAAAAATAAAACTGCTGTCCAGAAAGTTATATCGCCGACGGTATAACTGATGCTGCCGGCGGCATGCCTGATGCCGCTGGCGATATGGGTGATGCCGCCGGCGACATCAATTACGTCACCGGCGGTATCAGCTTGTGGGCAGCAGCGGTGGCAGTAAGACCGACCGAAAATTCAAAAACGAATATAAATTGACAAAAAAATTAACACAAGTCAGGAGTATTAATGCCAAAGAGCTATGAGACTCAGGATTTTTACCACGAGGTTGTGAATCCACCTCTTCGTGAACTGAATAAAACACCTCCGGGGAGCTTGTTACGATGATTTAACAATGATTTTAAGTGCCTTTTGGTTTCTAAGTTCAATTAAGCTGATTTTAACTTAAAGGCTTGTCGATTTCAACTCACAATCAAAGAGTTCAAAGAAGAAAAAACCAGGAAAAATGGGTCGGAATCCTTTTTTTCTGTTTTATCTAATTCTTATCTCACTATAATCTATTTCCACCTTAAAATTTTAACCCCCCCTCTCAAGTGCAGCTCAAGGCGTGCTTTTATAGGTGAAATGGGGTGCTTTTTGGGGCCTTTTTAAATAATTCCACCGAAAGTGGCCTAAAAGGTTGTCTGTGAAGGGACCCGTTTCGAGTCATGCCGCCGGCGACATGGTTATGTTGTCGGCGGTATGACCGATGTCGCCGGCGGTATGGTGATACCGCCGGCGGCATGGGTAATGCCTTTGGCAGCATCAGCCTTCAGCATGCCGACAGTTAGTGGGTCAAAAAGCCAAAAAAGTCGGGAAAAGTGGTTTAATAGTGGGTAAAAAGGCATCTTTTTTTACTTATAACAATAATTTAAAGGGTATTTATTATTTGGGTGTCAATCATCGGTTCAAGCTCCTACCGGACGCATTTATCGGCCACGCCGAACTGGATTTTACCAAGTATAAAATTCACAAGGAATATTATTTTGGTAATAAAAATTCTAAAGAGAACTTTTATTTTGAGGCATTAAAATTGGGTACACGTCATCATCGTCTCGCGAGAGGGACTGCAAAATCCCGTGCTCACAGGCTGCCCCTCGGGGGATCACTGCTGCCACAGGTCAGTATGATCACACGAAAGAGCAAGGGATAGGAATGATACCTGATGGGTGACCGGTTTGTCCCTTGGTCGAGTTTACGCTTTATAGATCGGTTGCCCCTCGGTTGGACTTACGCTTTATGGATTGCCCCTTGGTCGGGTTTATGCTTTGTGGAGATACTGTCCCTTGGTCAGACTTGTGCTTTGAGGAAATTATCCCTTGGTCGGACTTGAGCTTTGTAGAGATTGTCCACTGGTCGGACTTGAGCTTTGTAGATTGCCTCTTAGTCGGGTTTATGCTTTGTAGAGATAGCCCCTTGGTCGGGTTTGTGCTTTGTGGGGATACTGTCCCTTGGTCGGACTTGTGCTTTGAGGAAATTGTCCCTTGGTTGGACTCGAGCTTTGTAGAGATTGTCCCCTGGTCGGACTTTGAGCTTTGTAAAGAATGCCCCTTGGTCGGGTTTCTTATTTTGTGGAGATTGTTTGTCCCTTGGTCGGACTTGTGCTTTGAGGAAATTGTCCCTTGGTCGGACTCGAGCTTTGTGGAGGTTGTCCCCTGGTCGGACTTGAGCTTTGTGGAAATCATCCCTTGGTCGGACTTGAGCTTTGTAGAGATTGTCCTTTGGTCAGACTTGTGTAGAAATCTGATATAGAGGAGCGATGTCACCGGCGGCATGACTTATATCGCTGGCGGCATGGATTGATACCGCCGGCGGTATGAGTGCCACGTGGCAGCTTTGACTGGTCAGATAATTTCAAAATTTGAACTAAAAGAGGCAATGTCGCCGGCAATATGAATGATATCATCGGCGGCATGAGTTGATGTCGCCGGCGGCATGGACGAACAGTTTCAGATAAATTAAAACTCCTCGAATTCCGTGCGGCAGTTTAAAAAGGGATGGAACTTCCCTTCTTCCTCACTATTTAGAAACCGCATCCCCTCTCTTCTCCTCCAAAGCTTTTTGATTTCTTCCTTTGTTTCTGAAATCATGAAGAGGATCAGCAAGGCTTTCAGGGGCAAATCCAAGGCTAGGGAGAGCCTGCCCGATTCTTCCTTTGAGGGATTGAAAATCCTCTCCGTCCCTACTGCATATGGCCTGAAGGAGATGACCAAAATTTATGGTTATAGCATTAACTCTCCTATCACCAATCTGACTCCGGAGAAGGAGAAACACCTCTGTTATGTCCAGGTAATCTCTCAAAAGCCCGAATTACTCCTTTTTGGATTCGATTTGATTTTGCCTTAGATTTGAAAACATGCTATGATAGGGTTTAAAATGTGAAATAGATCAGTCATATTGCATGCTTTAGGATCGATTTTTATCATTTTTGGGCTTGTTGTTCGATTGATGGTGATTTTTGTGATTTTTGGCACGACGGGTGCGATTTAGAGAGAAAACTAGTTCTGCCCACACATAGTGATATCGCTGGCGGCATGAGTGATGTCGCTGGCGGCATGAGTGATGTCGCTGGCGGCATGATTGATGTCCCTGCTGACATCAGTCCTTGCAAAAGGCTTTATAGGAGTCTGATGTCGCTTCTGTTTAAGGTGATGTCGCCGGCGACATGAACCATGCCGCTGGCGGTATGGGTTGATGCCGCCGGCGATATCACTTTCAACAAAGGCGACATCAGCAGCTTTTCTGACAAAAATAAGCAGGATTGATCCATTTTGTTTTCAATTTTACAGCCATATGAATTGACTTACATAGGGGGGATGGGCACCATCTGTGAATGGTGGCACCATATCTCAGAGAACGATCCCGAGCTCGCGCTTGCAATTAACGAGACAGGGTTTGGGGATTTGGCGAGGATAATGCCTATGTTGATGCCTAAGCTTCCCCATTCTGCAGTAATGACCCTGACTGAAAGGTGGTCCGAGACCATCCATACCTTCCATTTCTCCTTTGGGGAAGCTACAATAACCAATTCTGATGTGGTAGCCATGACTGGCCTCCCTTGGATGGATGAGGTCATACATTTTGATGCCTACATGGACAAGTACCATGTTGAGAGGCCCGTGGTGAGGCGGGTAAAGGAGTTGTTCGGTCTGAAGCCCGTTTCTGGGCGGCGGTCCTATGGTGAGTTATACCATCATTGGATCCGGGTGAATGTGGTGCCCGAGGAGGAGAGGGAGGCTTGTGTCCATTCCTTCATGATCTCACTACTCACTGTGTTGTTCTTCCCAATCTCGGGGAGTAAGATCAACTACGTGCTTATAACTGCAGTGGAAGATGTGCCGGGAATCAGGAGGAAGAATTGGCCGAGGGCCATCTTAGCCCAGTTGTACCACGGGCTGGATGTGAGAGCTCGGAAGAAGGAGAAAGCCCTTCGCCTTTGCCACTTGCTAGTCCAGGTATAGCTTTTTAGAAATATTTCCCTTGATAACGTGCGTTCTTATTTATTGCATGACGTCCTTTGAATTGATCGGTCGCCATTTGTGCAGGCCTGGGCCTTCGAGCATTAGATCCTCCCCGCCAGTGGAGTTTAAGAAGGTTGTGCCACCAGGCTCTCACTTCCTTGCTCGCTGGTGCGGGGGCATCGGTGGAAAGGCCAAGTACCCTACGCAGTATAGGAAGGTCCTAAGAAGCGTGCGGTTGAGCTCGGTATGCAAATTTTTTTTTACTTTATTTTATTTTATTTTATTATTTTTTTTAATTTTCGCCTATGGACTTATGTTGGTTGTTTTGATGTAGCTCGTCTTGGATCCATTCGATGGGGTGGAGAACTTGGTCGAGGTTGTAAGGGTCCGGAGGAAGGTGGATAACCGCCAGTTTATGATCGAGTGCCCCCTGTCCTAGCAGTGGTATCTGGGCGAGCGCCTTCGGGGCTGGAGGTCCCTTCCGGTTGCTGCTAGACCGGTGCCTGCCGATCCCCCTAGGGGCTTATGGTGGCATCATTTGGTGATCTCTGCTGAGGCCGACAAAGCTGATTATATTGAAGGGAATGGCAGAGTGATCCCTAGCGTTCCTGGCTTCTATGAGCAGCTTCTTCAATGTCTACTCCCCGTGTGTCCTTGCATCCATGGAAACGATACAATTGAGTATCACAACGAGCAACGGTTGGAGGATGAGAAGAGGTGCCTCAAAGGCATTGTGGACGTTGATGAGGAGGATGATGATGAGGATGAAGCACTAGAAGGGGACGTTGCGGTTGACCGTGAGGGGGAGGATGAGGTGGGTGCAGACGTAGCTGGTGGGAGCATGCCAATGTCCCAAGGGGAGCAACGTTCTTTCGAGGTATGATTGTGTTTATGTGTATGATTTTGAAGTTATTTATTGACGTGTGACTTTTGAGTTTTGCAGGAACCTGCGAGAAAGAGGGGCCGGGATAACCAAAGTAGGACCTGGCATTATGGCATGCCGGAGGGCATAAACTTCGTGGAGGGGCGATTGGTCAATCCGTTGGAAACCACCTTCCTGTTGATGAACTCCCGAGGCAAATTCTCTCATAGGAATGTTGGCTCGAGCCGGCAAGCCCCGATTTTTATGCCTGAAAATACTACCTACGTAAGACCTAATAATTATTTTCTTATTAAGCCTTAGATGCAGGTGTCTAAGGATTTGCTTTTTGGATTTTCCAGGTGGCGCGGAGTTACGTGGAGCAACTTGCGGAGAACAATTTTATTCTCCGGGATACCCTTATTGGGCAGTCGCTCCTCGTTCAGGTATTTTATGCACATGTTAAGATGGGATGTATGTATGGATGTTATGCATGACATGCAATGTTGATATTTTCTCCGGTTTATAGGATTTCTTGGCCCTTTCTTTGTCTGATGCTAATGCAGCCCAGCGGCGGTATGAGGAGGAGACTGTGGTCTTACAGTGCCTCGTAAGCGATCTCGAGGGTTAGCTAGCAGCCACTGCTCAGGAATGGAGAAGTAAACAAAACCTGGACCGTGCGCACCCTGGGGGCACCAGTCGTAGGGGGAACAAGATGTCTGCCAGCGACGTGCGTTTACCTCGGTGAGGAGTCCAGTAGTGTTCCTATGATGGAGGGAAGAGAGGAAGATGATGTTGATGATTGGCTCGCAAGCCCTGATGATGTTTCATCCTGCCCAGCCTGTAGTGGTGGGTACGCTTAGTTTTATTTTTCATTTTCGTTTTGCCTTTGAGTTCTTGGTTTGTACCTCCGATACATTGGGATTTGGATAATTTGATTTTATTGTGGGCTAGATGTTTTGGTACAATTTGAGCGATTTGCGCCTCCGGGCTTTTATTTTGAATACAAAAATGAATTGTTGTTTGATAAGGCATTGGAAATATAGCATAGGATTGTTTATAGGTTTTGTACACGTCTGAAATGGAAGAAATGCTTCTGATGCCGTCGGAAAATTCACTCCATGTCGCCGGTGGCATGACCCATATCGCCCAAATTGATCGAGCCAAAATAATATATACGGGGCTGTCTGAAAGCCCATATCGCCGGTGGCATCATCTGATATCGCCCAAATTGGCCCTATATCGCCGGCGACATCAGCTACATTGCCGGCGGCTTCACTCATATCGCCGGCGGCTTCATCCACATCGCCAGCGGCATCAACTTTCCAGCAATCTGATTTCAACCATTCTGTCCACTTCTGTCATGACAACCCATAATCAAAAACTATGGGGTTTTCTACAGAGTTTGGGGAATGCCGACTGGAAGAGGCTAAAAAAATTCAGGCTTTGGGGGTTCTGATATGTCGCAGCATGGCCCGTAAGCCACGAATTCCTTTGAGCGGCACTGTCCTTTTGGGATCCAATGGACCACATTTTTCGATTTTCATCGTTCGAGCTTTGCCCCTTGCTTGAAGAATTCCATGCTATTTTAGGGACACCGTGTCCTAAACGCGTTTCGCTAGCATTGCCGAACCTTCATTTTGGCATAGATGGAATTCCACGAGGGCTATGGAATTTAGATTCTGTCGATCCATTTCTGTCTCAGTTGCCTGACAGACCTGGTTTTCAGCTCAAAGCAATCTTGGAGTGGTTTTGTGGAGTGTCCCGATCCCATCCTGCTTGGCCATTTATGATGGCATTACTACTCTCGGCAGAGTTTATGTGTGGAGTGAGCCTGATTGCTCCGCTCAGGCTAATTTCCCTCATCGGTCCTATGTCGACAGGGGCTTCCCCCATGGCTGTAGGGTTGGCCGATGCTTTGTTAAACGTGGATGCTGCTTCTATTGACTCGTCACTCATTGGGGATCAATTCACATTTTTACAGGTATCTCTTGTTTTTTTTGATTCAAACATTTCTTTCTCCCATCCTTACCCGAGTTTTGCATAATAGGTCTGGCTGATGGAGAAGCTAAAGCTGAGGGAGGCACCCCGAGGGAATCCGAAAAAGTATCTTCCTATCCATCTGAGGGAGAGAGGGCTTATGCGGGCCGATTTCGATGAGTTGACATATGACGATTGGGTGGCTATCTTGAGGGGGTATATTGACACGCAAGTTCAGTGGGTTAGTCCATGGTGGAGAATTCAGGATGTGGTCATAGAATCTTGGGGAGCATGTGTTCAACTGATAGGTCTGGAGAAATCTTCATTTTATACCCCCCTACCGGCTATGTTGTCAGTATGGTAAAAGGCAAAGAGTCCTGATCAAATTGCCTCACAACCAGATCGGAGTTTACAAAGCTAGGTGGGTAACCATATTCAGGAGAAGTGGTCCAGGGAGGCTGTGTTTGAGATTCTGGATTACGATCAACTAGAAACCACTGAATCTGACACATACTACCGAGGATGGATTGCCAAGACAAGAGGTTTGCCGACCTGTCGAAAGCGGTCATGGGCCTGCTTGGAGGGGGAATGTGCGGAGCGGGGGGAAGATCCCTTTTCTACTAGCACACCGAGGCGGATCTCTAGGTACCAAGAGGATGATGCGGGAAGTTCGTTTTGAGTCTTGCCATTGTCGGAACCATCAGGTTTTTTTTATTCAAATACTCTAAAATGGAACAAAATGAACCCTGCTCAAAGCTTGTCGAAGTTGTCTTAAACTTATGAATACAGGATTCACATAAGCATAAGCATTTAGATTTTAACAAAAGAGAACTTTTATTAATTGAGATAAAATAAAGTACATGATGTTTGGTTGACATTTCCATTGACTTAACTCCCGGTGCCGACTAGCCGAGATCGGTTTTCTAGAAGGCCCTCGCTCTGTGCTCACATACCCTAACTTTTGCCTAGATTGCCCTGTTCGGGTTTTCGATCTAGCGGGTTTGTCTTATCCCCTAATTTTTTCACGGTTGGTTCGCAAAATACCAATCGTCGGGTATCACCCTAATTTTTGCCCGATCAGTAAAAGACTGAAAGGCGGGCGATTATTACGTATGTATCTTTTTGTGTGCTGCTTTTCTGGTTTGTTTCTTTTGAATTAAACATGATAACGCTTAAGCTTGTCTTGGTTTACGGGATTTACGAACTCGTTCCCATCCATGTCCATAAGTTTACCTGCCCCTTTGCTAAGTAGCTTCTTTATCACATATGGTCCTTCCCAGTTTGGCCTGAATTTACCCCTTGCATTAGTGGTAGAGTGTTTCAACTGCTTGAGGACCAGATCACCGACCTTCAAGGGGAACTTTTGATGTTTTACCCGACTGTTATATGCCCGAGCCATACGTTGTTGGTACATCTGGAGGTTATCGAGGGCCTTCAACCTTTGTTCATCCATCATGTTCAACTATTAAAATCTTGCCCGAGTCCATTCGAATTCTTCTAACTTAGCCTCCAGGGCAACTCTTAATGAGGTCACCTGAGTTTCAACTGGCAAGACCGCTTCCATCCCATAGACCAAGGAAAACAGAGTTTGGCCTGTCGGGGTACGTATGCTGGTGCGATATCCCCAAATAGCAAAGTGCAACTTATCCGCCCAATCTCTGTAACTGGCTATCATCTTAGAAAGAATCGTCTTTACCGATTTATTGGCTGCCTCAACAGCTCCATTGGCTTGTGGTTTGTATGGAGAAGACCTATGGTGCTCGATCCCATACTTCTCAATCAGTGAAGCAGTTGCTCATTGAAACTGTACCCCGTTGTCTGAGACTATATAATGTGGGAGCCCATACCGCATAAAGATATGCTTTTCTATGAACTTGGCCATCTGCCTGGCAGTGACATTGGTAAAGGATTCGGCTTCAACCCATTTTGAAAAGTAATCTACTACTACCACAATGAATTTGTGGCCATTTGTTGAGGAAGGACGGATTTCGCCAATTATATCTATACCCCATACCGAGAATGGCCAAGGGGTGGATAAGTGATGGAGCTCGATCGGTGGCAGATGCTGTATATCTCCGTAAATCTGGCATTGGTGGCATTGTTTGACCTGGGCGATACAATTGGCCGTAAGAGTGAGCCAAAAATACCCTAGTCACCGGACCTTCTTTGCGAGGGCAAGACCATTCATATAAGGGCCATAGTCGCCGGCATGGACCTGGATCATTACGTTCTGAGCCTCGAAATCAATGAGGCAAAGGAGGAGTAGGCCATCGCTGGTGTGCTTAAATAGGTCATTATCTATAATACGAAATTGGGTAGCAGGCTGCCGTAGGGTGGTACGGTCCGAGTCGGAGGAATCTGTGGGGTATTGGCCGGTCTGAAGAAATAGGACTATGTCAGAATACCAACAAGGTTCGGATGAAATGGCGAGAACTAGAGGAGTCGATTGAACATAATATGGGGTCTTGGTGGATAGCAAAACCAATGGGCAGATAGGTTGCTGTTGGGGTCCTTCCCATAAGGACGCGAGAGTGGCGAGAGCATCTGCCATTTGATTCTCATCTCGAGGGACATGGCGGTTCAAGCATGAGGTATATTTCTCAAATAATTCCCGGACAGCCTCAACATAAGATCGAAAGGATTCTTCTTTAACTTCCCAATCTCCAATGACTTGATGGACAACTAGAGCCAAATCTCCGATGACGGATACATGGTGTGCCTGAACCTGAAGAAGAGCCTCGAGGCCGAATAGGCAAGCTTCGTATTCAGCGCCGTTGTTGGTGATAGCAAATTCTAAACGTTTGGACAATGGGATTATCTCATTATCTGGTGTGACGATGATGACTCTGAGACCTGCTCCCCGGCGGTTCACAGCGCCGTCAAAGTACATTGTCCAATTGTCATCAAGGGTTGTAGTAGAGGCGATCTGTTCATCAGGGAACTCCAAACTTTCCCTATACTCGGAGCTGAGGGGTTGATTAGCCAAGAATTCGGCTACAGCCCGCCCTTTAATGACCTTTCGGGTTACATATTCAATGTCAAAATCAGATAGGAGAAGTAGCCATCGGGACAATTTGCCGGCTAGAGTAAGGGATTGACAAAGAAACTTCATTAGATCAATTTTGGCTACGGCCTAGACTTGATAGGATTGGAAATAATGTCACAACTTCTTAGTGAGCCAAACCATGGTAGCACAAGTCTTCTCTACCATCGAATATCGGGTTTCATAATCTAATAGCTTCTTGCTCAGGTAGTAGATGGCATGCTCGCGCTTATCATCATGTTCTTGGACAAGCATGGCTCCGACAGACGTTTCTTCAATGGCCAGATAAAGGATGAGTGGTTTCCCTGGGATGGGGGGTGTCAAGACGGGTGGATTGACAAGGTATGCCTTGATTTTGTCGAATGCTACTTGGCAGTGATTATTCCATACCACAGGTTGCTTTTTCTTTAACAACTTAAAGATGGGTTCACAGATGGTAGTGAGGCGGGCAATGAATCGACTAACATACTATAAGGACCCTAAAAACAATCGGACCTCTTTCGCTGTCTTAGGGGAAGGCATATCCTTGATGGCTTTGGCTTTGTCCGGATCCATTTCAATCCCTTTTTGGCTAACCACGTATCCTAACAGCTTGCCGGAGGTAACTCCAAATGCGCATTTCTTTGGATTCAGACGAAGATTATATTTTTCAATGCGAGTCATGAACTTGTCAAGAACCGCAGGGTGTTCCTCTCAAGTGGCGGATTTCACAATCATGTCGTCCATATACACTTCCACTTCTTTATGGATCATGTCGTGTAGGAGGGCAGTTACAGCTCGCTGATAAGTGGCTCTGGCATTTTTCAACCCGAATGGCATTACCTTGTAGCAATACACCCCCCACTCAGTGATGAATGCTGTTTTGACTTTATCGGCAATATTAACCAGGATCTGATTGTATCCTGAGAACCCATCCATGAACGAATACATAGCCGCCCTGGCGGCACTGTCAATTAGGACATCGGTGTACAGGAGAGGGAAGCCATCCTTCGGTGAGGCTTTATTGAGGTCTCAAAAGTCTACGCAGACTCGGACTCTACCATCCTTCTTTGGTACCGGGACGATGTTGGACAACCAAGTCAGTATTCTACTACTTCTACAAATCGAGCTTTGATCAACCTCAAAACCTCTATCTTAACTTGTTCTGCCCATTTAGGTCTCAACCAGCGGAGCTTCTGTTTGACAGGTCAGAATTTAGGATCAGTTGGGATCCTGTGTTCGGCGATTTATTGGTCAACCCCAGGCATGTCTTTGTACGACCAGGCGAAAGCGTTAACTTGATTTTTAAGCACTTTTATGATCTCACTTCTTTCCTCGGGAGTTAAATCTTTGGAAATGGTTACCATTTTGGGATTGTCATCCGTACTTAGGTTTATTTCACTTAATAGAGTTTCGCTAATGCCAAAAACATTATGCATATTGTTATGTGAATGCATGGACCCATCAGGAAAGACATCAAACAAGTAAGCCAAACAGAGTTATTCATTATGTAAAAAGCCTCATAAGCGGCATTGTTTGTATAAAAAACATCAGAAATATTAAAAATTACATCATCCATATCCTCCTCCACAGGCGGAGGGGCTTCAGTGGCAGCATCGATGTGAGAGGTGTTCTCTGTATCATCTGTCAGGGTGGTGCTTAGGTTGCGCTCCAAAGTGGTCTTTTGGGTAGTGGTGAGTGACGGCTCTTTAGATAGGTCAGCCTTTTCGGTTAGAGTCTTGGCGAGCTTTTCTACTATAGCCATCATGGCATCTTCTTTCCCGTTACCCTTCCAGCCTTTCTTCATCAGTAGTGCCATAGCTTTTGTCATGGTTGCCACGGCATCCTCAATTTCTGGATTGATAGGCTCATCTTTAGGATACATCTTGTCTTTCCCCTTATCCTTATCAGAAATCACGTTGACAGGAGCGTCAGACTCCGTAGGCTCAGGTTCAGCTGAAACTATCATGTGACCGGCCTCAAAGTCATAGACATCTTTAAAGATCTCAAAGTTGGGCCACATTTTCCCGCCATGCTCGATTGGTTCGGGCTCCCCTTTATAAGACCTCTTTCCCTGGATTTCACAAGCAGTGACCATGCGGTAATAACCGTAAGGGACGCGACGATAGGCTTTTCTAGGTTTATATCCTAGTCCAGCTCCATGGATGAGGATTTTTGGTTCTAATGCCTTAACAATTCCCTATTCGTGTATTCCTCCACCTCTGCCAGGCCTGTAACCAGACTTCTTCATCAGTTTGTCCATACCCGTGTGGAGGTAGCCGTACTAAAGGGGAGGAGGTTTTTGAGCTTTATTAAATATGGCAATCTGGAGGCCCTTTTCTAGATTAGCTTTGGCTTCCATAACGGCCATGACGGAAGCAGGATTGGCCTCTATAGTCACCATTTTGCCCTTATGGATTAGCTTGATTTTTTGGTGTAGTGTGGAGGGAACTGCGCCCAAAGTATGGCACCATGGTCGGCCAAGCAACAGAGAATAGGTAACAAAAATATCAAGGATGGTGAAACGTACATTGCTTGTGATACCTTCGACAGTGACTCCTGCCTCAAAGGTCCTAATTACATTGCGCTTTGAATCGTCGTAAGCTTTAATAACTGTGCTGGACCTTTCAAGCATGTCCTCTGACAGTCCCAGATGAGGAAGGATCTTTAGAGGGTATAGGTTTAGGGCGGAGCCATCATCCACCATGATGCACGGGATGACCTTATCGAGAATTTGAATCTGGATAAATAAGGCCTATTGTGATCCCTCCCTTCAAGTGTAATATCAAAACTGTTAAACACGATCTGAGGCCCTTTTCTCAGGGGAATGCCTTCTCCTATCGTGGCGCACATCTTATCGACTGAGGTGGTCGGATTAGCTTCCTGATCAAGGAGCTGTTTGATCAAACCCTTGCAATGGCTTTCAGAGTCAATTACCAGTTGCCAAATGCTATATCGGGCTTGGGCGTTTTTCAACTGGATAATAAGGGGGTCAACCTCAAGACTAGTAGGAATAGGCCGAGGTGGAGAAGGGGGCCTTGCAGTAGTTCCAACCCTACCAGGAACTGGATCTTTGTTTAAACAGAGATACCGGTCTTCCGGCTGATATACTCGACCACTCCGGGTGATATTGAGGACATTATCGAGTAAGACGCTCTCGGTGGCTTGCATCTCAAATAGGTACTGTTGCTCTTCGGAGTCCAAATCTGGGTCTTGTAGTTCATATTTATCCACACTAAAAAGGTCATGGTGGTTGACCTTGAAAAAGTTGGTGCTTATGGCCTTGGATTCCCGAGCCATTTCCCCATCCTCATTAGAGTAATTCTTCTTTGAAATAAAAGAATCTACGCTGAATAGTGCCTTCCCTTCAGCTTTCTTTCTCTTTGCCACAAATGGTTTAGGCTTGCGACTCTCTTGCATTGGTTAGCTTGGATCAATTTCCATTCCCTGAATGGAGTTGACTCCTCGGTTGGCCTGATTGATAAGGTCAAAAACTGAGCAAGATGGTAGACTTAAACCGATGACCAGGATGGAGTTACTACTGCCCGGACCCCGAGCGAGGAGATCGAAGACTGTGGCTTTGGGTAAACTAGATTGGACCATTCCGACCTTACTTCCAAAGTTTGATAAAGGGTTATTCATGGCGCTCAGGACTTTATCTAGTTCAGCAATCTTTACCTCGCTAACCAACCGCTGAATAGCTGAGAGCTGGGCCTTGCAGTTGTTGGTTTGGTGCCCCACCTAAACGTGATAATTATAGAAGTTATTCTTATCTTCAGGTCTAAGTGGCTTGCATTCCTGAAGTGACTGTATAAAACCTACTTCCCTCAAGCGTTGGAAGATGACCCGCAGGGGCAATTTATAGGGGTTGGTCAAAATAAAAGGGGGGCGAGGAGGCTGGATTGTGGCAATCGTTGATGGAGCCGGATTGGTTAATGGCGTAGCGGGGGAGTGAGAAATGGCTTGTATAGCAGCCGGTGTTTTTGGCTTAGCCGGTGCTAGGGCAAAGGGTTGAGCTTCGTTCTTCCTAAACCATGGTTTACCTGCTCTTTCGGCCTTTTCACGTTCTGCCTCGGGCTCAATTTTCTCAGCTTTCTCAAACACAGCCTTGTAAGAAAGAAAGGAATCTGTAGCCATTTCCTTGCGGAACATGGGGAGAGATCCTTCGAGGAGTTTGACAATCATTTCCTCAAGGCTAAAGCTTGGACTTCATCAAGACCTGGGTCGACATCCACCTATTGAAGTACTGCTTACAGGTTTCATTGGGCATTTGACGGACCCTCTCAAGATGTTGGAGGGTCATCTCCATCATAGTATTGAAACCATAATGCACTTTCAGTGCCTCAGATAAGAGAGTCTAGTCGGCGACAATATGCTGTGGCAAAGTGTGGTACTACTCGAGTGCAGGTCCCCGAAGAGAACAAGGAAACATCTCAGCCAACACCTTATCACTTAGCTTCTTTACGCGTATCACCCTTTCGTACATTATGATGTGAGAGGCGGGTGCTCCTGAGCCATCATAATGAGCCATATTTGGCATATTAAAATTATTGGGGACCCAATCCTCGTCCCTTTTAGGTTTTTTATTAATGATTAGGCGGTTGATGTAAGCTTGGATATCCGGTGTCATGCCCAAAGGTTGCGTGACCTGGTTGCTGACTGGTTCACGAGAGATGGTTGGGGCTTCAGGTGTCGCACTCGGAGAATGCGCGACCTGGTTGTTGACTGTTTGAGAAGCTATCATTTGCCGAACAAAAGCGGCTACCTCAGGTGTCACGCCCGGAGGTTGGGTGACCTGGGCGTTGAATGTCAGAGGTAGCGTAGGGCGGATAGTCAGATGGCTGGCAAATGGATTTTGGGGGTAGGTGGTGCCTTTAGGAGTTACGACAAACTACGAAGGCGTGAATGAGGGTAGTGGCCAAGATACTGGGCTTTGGTGATTGAATATCAGAGGAGTGGAGTTTTGGGCGAAGGGTCTCGGGTTGAAAGGCACAACTGGTGGAGTGGTTGAAGCCGACAAGAGGGCTGAAGTCTGCCCAAACTGGAATGGACTCGTCAAGGGTTGGGTTGATTGAAACACAGGTGTGATAGGTCTCGCCTCTACTAAGCTGGTCGACATTTGTGTTGAAATGTTCGGGGCCTGGATGTCAGATGCCGGTACTCGCTCGGAATTCCTGTCTTCTAGAGCTCGCTTAACTGCTGCCTGGACTGTAGTTTGGATAGAGGCTTGGAAAGTATCTAAGTTTAAGAATTGCATCATGGCACTAGTGAAGTCAAAATCAGGGGGTGGTTGGGATCCTGTTCCCGAGCTGGAAGTGGGACCTAAGGGCTCTTCCGGAGGAGGGGTCCCTTCATTTCTTGGGAAAGACATGGTTGGTCGAGAGGGACTTTGGCTCAACTGAACTTGTTCTGAGTCTGATTCCTCGCTGGAATCGGTATGGGGAATTCCTTCAACTTCTGTGGTGGCAACCGGGGGCAGAGGATGACGTATCAGGTGATATTCTATCCTTTTCCAGGCCGGGATATGACGGTCAGTGCGCCTTCTCCTAGCTAAAATGGTAGGCAGCGGATCAGACCATGAATGGATTGGTGAATGGTATGCGTGGTATGCATGCCTTTCATGCCTTGGGAATGATGTGTAATGCGCATGGCTGCACGTAGATGTGGTGGCTTATCCCTCCAACATACGTGAGACGTCCGTACTTCACGTCATACATAGCAATATGTGGGGACGCAACAGAGGTACGAGAGAAGTCCTACGTATGTTGCTAAACCTCTTCCATGGGTGAAAGTGGTAAGGGTAAGTTGATTCATTGTAGGCTCTTAGAGTCGATGCATGGGGGGTGCATGATCATAGAGTACATGGCACGCGAATCGTCCATCTTCCAACCTTATGACTCCCGCGCAATGTCTCTTAGAAAGGATGGAGTTTGGCCTCTTCACCGGTAATGGCGAAAAAAGCACATGCCAATTATTTTATTTGTTTTGGTTAATCCTAAGGGGGATGATGTGCTAAGGTTTTTTTTCTAGCGCGACTTTGCTATAGGGTTGAAGGTTCTCGTTTACCTTGATTCCACGTCACTCGACCACTACCTAAATTGGTGCGATCGTAGGAGTTTACGTGTTGGTTAAAATGAGTGATCCACCCACTAGGCATCCTCAATTCCAACAGGGCATGAGTGATACTTCGCGAGCTTCTCGGATGATATAGGGCACCTACAATTACCGAACTATCTACACGCGTAAGGATGAAATGTCATAAGAAAAGAATGAAGTTTTAATTTGGCCAATGATTTCAATACATCATCAAAATCTTTTAAACTATAAACGAAGATTCAAGTTTAAAAAAAAACTCCCCAGCAGAGTCGCCACTGTAAGCGGATGATGCCTCGCGTAGCTGTAGCGGGGCCGGACCCGCTCGGGCCGGCCCGTTTTGGTGTGTCGGGGCGATGAGTGTGATATGTTTAAAAAAAATGATTTTTCCATATTTTAATGCTCAAAAGATACGAGATTAAAATCCCGTACTTAAAATAGAGTCGCCACCCAGTTCAGCTCAACCGGGAAATTTTTGGTACGATTTTCCCATCGGGTGGTTGGACCATACCTTAAGTAAAGGTTCCGAGTTCGAATGATGTTATCTACTTTTCATTAGGCTAAGTTAAGAAACTTCATTCATTCTCAATCGGTTTAATCCACCCTATTTATTTGTATTTTCAGTTATTTTGTTGTTTTCGCGTTTATCAAGCGACTGAAACGATAAATAAAATATTTACGACTGTAAAAGAAAAGTAAGTACAGAAAGTAAAATCATTACAAGGTTTTCAAATCCTATACATTTCTCTATGCAATAAATAAAATACCTGAGTATCTGATATACCTCCGCCTGCAGAAGGTTGTTAGCATAGGTATAACATATTTTATTTACAGTATTACAAAGCCCGGTCAGATGGCTGAAATGGGAATTGAACGATGTTTTCCGAGAAAATTCCATTTTTGAGTAATTTTAGGCTCAATCATTATTTTAACCGGATTATAAATGAAAAATAAAACTGTTTTCCAGAAAGTCATATCGCCGACGGTATAACTGATGCCGCCGGCGGCGTGCCTGATGCCGCTGGCGACATGGGTGGCGGCATGGGTGATGCCACCGGCGACATCAATTACGTCACCGACGGTATCAGCTTGTGGGCAGCAGCGATGGCAGTAAGACTGACTGAAAATTCAAAAACGAATATAAATTGACAAAAAAATTAACACAAGTCAGGAGTATTAATACCGAAGAGCTATGAGACTCAGGATTTTTACCTCGAGGTTGTAAATCCACCTCTTCGTGAACTGAATAAAACACCTCCGGGGAGCTTGTTACGATGATTTAACAATGATTTTAAGTGCCTTTTGGTTTCTAAGTTCAATTAAGCTGATTTTAACTTAAAGGCTTGTCGATTTCAACTCACAATCAGAGAGTTCAAAGAAGAAAAAACCAGGAAAAATGGGTCGGAATCCCTTTTTTTCTATTTTATCTAATTCTTATCTCACTATAATCTATTTCCACCTTAAAATTTTAACCCCCCTCTCAAGTGCAGCTCAAGGTGTGCTTTTATAGGTAAAATGGGGTGCTTTTTGGGGTATTTTTTAATAATTCCACCGAAAGTGGCCTAAAAGGTTGTCTGTGAAGGGACCCGTTTCGAGTCATGCCGCCGGCGACATGGTTATGTCGCCGGCGGTATGACCGATGTCGCCGGCGGTATGGTGATACCGCCGGCGGCATGGGTGATGCCTTTGGCGGCATCAGCCTTCAGCATGCCGACAGTTAGTGGGTTAAAAAGCCAAAAAAGTCGGGAAAAGTGGTTTAATAGTGGGTAAAAAGGCATCTTTTTTGACTTTTAACAATATTTTAAAGGGTATTTATTATTTGGGTGTCAATCATCGGTTCAAGCTCCTACCGAACGCGTTTATCGGCCACGCCGAACTGGATTTTACCTAGTATAAAATTCACAAGGAATATTATTTTGGTAATAAAAATTCTAAAGAGAACTTTTATTTTGAGGCATTAAAATCGGGTACACGTCATCATCGTCTCGCGAGAGGGACTGCAAAATCCCGTGCTCACACATATGTTTAGTTTAGTTTTTAATACCTAGTAAAATGCTGGTATAAAGTGGGTTTTTTTATTTCTTTCATAAAATATATGATTATGTTTGAGTACTTCACACCTTGTTTATAATGCCGGTATAATGATGATATAAAGCTGGTATTTCACACCCTGTATAATGCCGGTATAATGCTTGTATCATCTATTACATATCTTCAAAAATAAAAACTCGGAAAAAGTATATCATCATAGGTATACTTTTAAAGATAAAAATGAGACAAACAAAAAACTCTAAAGCGACATATTAAAAAAATCAACGGTTAATAAAATACATAAATAAAGAAGGAATTGTGTTTTTGGGAGCAAGAAAGAGAAACCTAAATGTTGAGAAGAGAAAGTTTAATAAGTTCTAAAAAAATTATTTATAAAAGTAGAGAATAAAGAGATAAATATTTCACACAACCCCTATATTTCTTACAATTTTCCTAGAATATGATGTTTTAAAAAAAGCGTAAATTAATTATTTCTTTTAAGATTTTGTTTCCATTGTTTAAAGAGGAAAGTTTTTGGTGCTTACTGGTGTATAGTTTCTATCATGATCATCTTTTTTTTTTATTATTTCCACTTTATTTTGTTTCGTTTTTTGAGATTTTTCCGAATTGATAATTTTCAATTCCTAATTCACTTTTTAGCAGAGGTGCACCCGCTAACGCATTTACTATACATGTATTATGGGGTTTTACCTAATTGAATTGAAGCAAATCACCAAAATGTACCCTGTAGATTCGGTCTAGCAGTCACAGCTTCCTTCCAAAGTGGAGAAAGAGGCTGGAGGTACTGGATTCGAGCTTGAAGTTCCTTAAAAATTAAATTGTTCGTACTTCTAAAAAAATCACAAAAATGTTACTTGAATGATACATGAAAACTCAACTATTGGTCCCGGTTATGATCAATTGGGTTTAAGAGGGGCGAATTGAATAAACGAGGGCTTAAAAACTTCTTTTCGAATTTCATAGAGATGACAGATATAACACAACAGCAAGAATAAAAAAATAGTTCAATAGACGATATATGATGATCCTGTAGCAATAGGTAACCCAATAGTACAACTGAGCAATAGTAGGAATAAATGAAGAACTGTTGAGAGTCTGATTAACATTTTTTGACACATGCTATTTTATTATACAAACAACAATACTCAAGATAAGCAGATATAAAAAGACAATATCAATAGCACACTTCACTACAATAGTAGAGACTTGTCAATACCAATAACAATACCAAAGATATACCAATAACAGAGTAAAGTAAAAAGGTTTAAGGTTAGAAAAGCAAACGCATCGATATATCTTGGTTCAGCAACCCATGCTTACATCAAGTCTAAGTGAAATCCTCCTATCGTGCTTTAATACACTAAGAATTCTTTTCAACAAATAGAATTCAAACCTATTTACAACTTAGTCTATTCATCACTTGTCAAAGTACCATCATTTACAAGCCTCACTATAAGAAATTTTGCATTTTATGACGGTGATAACTTACTACTCCGTCTCAACCTGAGACCGAGTCAACGAAGAGAGGCGTGGCTTGCTTTACAGTCAAGGTTATCAAAGCGAGTCTGACCCATAAAGCCAGTTGAATCTTAATCAATTGGAGATCATATCAAGCCGGGGTTTCTTGAAAGCTTTAGGCGGTCATGATCTCGAGGCGGCTCATGACCGGCTCAAAGGCATTCCCATGCTTTGCAAGAAAGGGGAATCCAGGTTTGACTCTAGTCCCTATATTCTCTCCTTTGACCTTATCCTAATCAACTTGGGGTTCAAGGATTAGATAAGTACGAAGAGTTCTAAACTTATCTCAATTAGGACTCCTTTTTCCATCAGGAATAGGGCAGCTCCTGCGCCTATAAATAGGCCCTTAGGTTAGTTCAACAAGTACATTCACTCTTATTGGTCCCTATGAGGGTCTTTATAAGGTCAGAGGGGGGGGGGGTGAATGACCCTTTTTCGCGGAATAAGCAGACTTTAAACAGTTTTAGTGTAGCGTGTTTGATTATGATCCGGACGATGGATCCAGATGATGCAGTTATGACAATATAATGCAAAAAATAAATAGTTAAAGAAATCAAACACAAAGGACTTTATCCTGGTTCGGCCCCGCCTACACCAGTCCCCAGAGTTTCCTTCCTCCAAGCTTTTCCACTAGTAGATTCCTTTCCAACTAGCACGAATCAAGCCTTACAACTTGTCTTTGGATAGTAACTCCTTCCAGATGTAGGATATACCACTAGAAGCACCAACTCCTAGCTGAGTCCTTTAGTCTTTAGTAGGATATACCACTTAGACTTCTACCTCGAATCTAAGCTGAGTCCTACAGGGAGATCCCACTCAAAGCACCAACTTTAAGTTATATCCCAATATCATAACTCTCCCAAGTTGGAGATCCTTACACTCTTGTTTTCACAAAGGTTTTGTTTTTGGATTTCCTTAAGTTTATAACTCACTTAGGAATCCTTACAACAGATTTGGAATTGTTTGATTCTTGGAGGGATTGTGATTACTGATTGCTTGAGCAAATGTTCTTGTGAATAGCTTTTTCAATACAACCAGCCAACCTTCACAATGTGTGAAGCTTCCCTTTTATAGGCTTCTAACATAAATGTAGCCGTTGTGGGTTGTTGAGCTTGCATCAAATCTTCAGTCTTGATCAGGTTGTATGTGGCGCTTTCGAAGCCGTTGATCAATCCGTTAGATAGTAATTTGTCCCGTTTGATTTCTTAGGATTGAGGCTGAAAAGATGTTAGTGATCATTTTCCTTGTATTTTAGTGTTATACTAACTTTTATACTAGTAACTTTTTGGTGTGAGCTCCACGCACCTCCTTATTGGTCTAGGTGAAAAAGTTTGTTAACTTTTTCAGTCCGGTGTCAGTACTTTTGTCCTTTTTCTTAAAGGTGCAAGTTGTCTTTATTGTCTTGCATATGGGGAAAGGATCTTTGACTTCATAGACTAAAAAGGTGGAGGGAAAAGCTATCATTGAAACTTTTCCCATTGTCTTGATATCTGAGTCTTTCGGATGCTCTTAGACTCAAAATCTCCGAATTTGTCTTCATTCGGAGCTAGTGCAATCAGTTCTTCCGGATGCTGATCTTGAAGGATTAAAGTTTATTTCCTTTCTTAACTTCATCCTGATGGTTCCAGTACATGCTTAGGTACTTGATGTCTTCAATGAATGACCTTGTGGTTGGATCTTGTTTGGATGTTTCCATTTGGATTTAGGAGTTTAAGTTTTTGTTTCTTTCAAACTTGATCCGGATATTTTAGTTCAATTTTATGATTTGGATCATTGTTTCCCAACAATCTCCCCCATTTGATGGAAACAAAAACCTAAGTCAACTAAGCATAATGAAAGGGGTATATGATCTAAGTATGATTTTTTATGCTTAGTCATTTACAATTACTCCCCCATAATTCTAGCATCCAAACTCCCCCAACATTTTTCAGTTCTAGCTTCTAAGTTTGTTTTAGTACAATTACAGATTGTACTTTAGAAGCAATTTTTAAGAATAGATTGTTTCACTATATATACTTCTGCTGTTAACAATAGTTAACTTCAATGAAGTTCCGGATTACAAAATACAGAAATATATAATAGTGAACTAGCTATTACATGATTTTACAAAATTATAGCTAGTCTAATTCCCACCGGATGGTCCTCCTTCCTTTTCCTTGCCCTATTCCTTGCCCTTGCCTGATCCAGATTCTTGTTGACTTGTTAGACTTATCTCCCCCCTTTTGTTTGTAGCTTAGGGATCGATTACCATATAGGTTCTGTTATCCCAGGCTTCTTGCCAAGCTTTTAAATATATGGAATAGTCAACATTACCTATGATCCTTTCATCAATAATGTGATCAACTATTGCTGGAGTGAGGTAGTAGGGTGAGATAGCTTTCTTTATCTGAGTATAGGTCTGTTTGATAGTTGGATTGATGTGGAGGATAAATTCTTGATCCTTCTTGCCAAATTAAGGGAATAGTGCTTTGAGTAGAGTTGTCACTCCCTTCTGTCTGAAGAAGCCAGAATCCCCAATGGCTTGAACAAGATTGTAGAAGACCGGAAGGAGTTGGCTCTCCGGAATTGATGGTGCATAGGAGGATCTGGATAATGATAAGTTATTAACTCTAGTTTGAAAGAGAGTTATTTCTTCACTAATACCCCTCCGAATGTTATGGATGGATTCCGTTTGGAGCTTGACTTCTTTTGTAATAGAGGCTTTCCAGTCATTTATTATTCTCTCCAATCCGGCCAGGAGACTCCCCATCTCTTCGCTCATATCATCCAGCATTTTCTCTTGGATTGTGGGGAGAGATTCATCCAGAAAATTCTTAAGCATTTCCTGGACTACTTGCTGGTCTATTCCCAGTTCTGTGATTGCTGGCTTGAGATCCCTTTCTTCCATGAATTTTGACAAGTTTTCAAACTTGGTATCTATGTACTCCTTGATGTTTGTTGAGAGCTCGGATGATGAGGAAGTAATTTTGTCCAGAACTGACCCATAATTATCGGATGCTAAGATGTTGGCTTGATTTGCAGTCCGATTTGCTGTGGTAACATTCTCTCTAAGCTCATTTATAATGGGAGTTATTTGTGATAGAGAAGCTTCAGCAATTACTCCAGGAGTAGGGAAATCTAGAGCTTTTTTTCTTATTTTCTTCACTGATTTCTTGATTTCTCCCAACTCCTACTTCAAGTCTAGAGTCTGGAATTCATCCAAAAGTAATTTTTCAATAGTTTGTAAGTGTCTGCAGATGTTTCGAAAACTCTTCTTGACATATCCTTCCTCATTCTCTTCAAGAGCAGCTTCTTGTAAGAGTTTAAGCTTGGCTGTGACTTTGGCTTGTTTGGTATTATCGGCAGGAATTTTTATAGGGCTAGCAGCTTGAAGTGGTTTATCTCCGGATGAGCTGGAAGAGTCATCTCTGGATGAGCTTGATGAATTATCTCCGGAAGAGCCATTGGTATTTTCTTCTTCTTCTTCCTCCAACCATTCCTCCGGACTAGCCTTATCCTTTAAGTCCACTCTAGGAGTGTTCTCATTGGATCTCAGACTAAGTCCCTCCTCTGAAATGAGGTTATCCGGGTTAGGCACTGGTTCCTTAGACACATTTTTAGGTGTAGTGTCTAAGTTACCCTTATTGATATTTGCTTTATCATCACCATCAACAGTGTCAGTACAAACATCAAAAGAAATAGTGTTAGGGATTACCTCATTAATTGGTGTTGGGATCTGAACTTTGGAATCTTCATTTCTCACTTCAGTAGCTTCCACCTCAAACTCCGAATGACAGGAAATGTCCTCTATCACCCCTACAACTGCCTTTTTAGGACTTTTAATACCTCCCTCAAGTGTGTTGGAAATGTCCTCAACACCCTCTACAATTACCTTTACAGGACTTAGTTCAGCTTAGATTTTAGCTTCCGAATTTAGCAGGTTCTCCGGAAGAGGTTCTATGATTGCTTGGAAATTGAATGAATCTAATTTTGGAATCTTTGATAGTTCAGATAAGGCATTTGAGTCTACTAGGATGGGTGTAGTAGAAGATCCTCCGGGTCTCTCTATGGTCAGGTTATTTATCCGGTAATTGCCTGCTACGAATGCCATCATTTCCTTATACTAAGGATCTTCTGGAAGAATGTCTTCATTTAATCCGGGCACCTGCTTCCCTTTACTGATCTTGGCCATAGCCAACTCTTCTAGTACTACCCTCTTGGCAGCTTCCTCATCAATGATTATTCCAGCAGGCTTCTTAGCTATCTTCTTTTGATGCTTCTAAGCCTTAACCATTTCATTAAAAGAGCACCCCCTTCGGGTGAATTGCATCTTTAGCATTGGAACCTCATCCTCCATTTCCTCCTCATCAGACCCATGCCCTTCTATTAACATATCTGTAATTTTTCTTTTCTGCCCTTCTGATAAACTTTCCTAATCGCAGCAGCAGCTACTGCTATTGTCTCCCTTGCTTCCGGATCACAAACTAGTCTCTTCAACTTATCAACTGCTTTGATCAACCTTCCCCTTGGCTTTGGCATTTCTGGGCTTGACACAACAGCTGGGTTAAAGTTTTACTATCTTCATCATCTTTAACTAGAACCAGAGCCAACTGCTTAACTGCCTTTGATTTAACAGTCCGGGCCCTTTTTGGAACTGGAGCTTCTGTCGGGTTTGCTGCTTTTTCGGCTTTGTTCTTCTTCTCTTCCTTTTATTTTAAGGCCTTTGCCTCATCCCAGGTTTCACCAAAGTTTAGCTTGAGAAAGTTCTTCTTAAGGATTGCTTTGCCATTTACACCATTCAAACCGGTGAAATCGATCTCATTCACTTGTAGAATCCTGGTGATTAAGGAGCCATGAGAATTCCGGTGATTCTTTAAGTAATGGATAATTAGTACTAGCATATTGACTTCTATACACTCTACCCAGTGCTGTAACATATAGTGCTAGAAGGTAGACACTATGGTTAATGAGCCTTTCCAGATCAAGACTAGTTTCACTAGCACGTGCTGAAGGTTTCTCGGTGCTTGGGGCCAGTATGTTGAGAATTTATCCCCAAAATATCTCTCCAAAACCCATATCTCTAGATCATACTTTACTTTATCCTCATCTCTATCCACTCTCATCAAAACTACACTATTCTTAATGTTTAAGGAGTTCTCGAAGAAATTCGAAGTAATAGTAATCTCTTTCCCTTGAACTGTAGTTTGCAGAGTATTAAATTTCTCGTTGGCTTGTAGATTATCATAGAACTCATGGACTAAATCTGGGTATGTTGGGCCGTTTATTTGGAGAAAGTCCTTCAAGTGCTGATCCTCAAGTAGTCTGGAGTAGGGATCATTTTTAAAGAGAAAGTTGTCTCCCAAAAAGTCAGTGGGAACAACAGAATCATTGGTTTTTAGGTTTAGGGGTTTGAAATCCTCATCTTTCAGATCGAATTCTGTGAATACGTTTCTTGTGGGTAGTATTACGGGTCCTTCTGGAGTCATGATTGCAGCCATTTGAGAGTTTGAAAGAAAATAGGGTTCTGGGTTTTTTAAAATTGCAGAGTAACAATACTTAGTTGCTCGCATAGTGAAGAAGGGTGATTTTGAGAGGTTTATATAGGATTTTCAAAGTGAGGGTAGTTTGGTAATCTGGACACCGGTAACTTGGCTGGATTGATGACATGGCAATCGAATATTTAGGAGAGAAGTAAATTCAGTTTAACCGGAGAATGGGAACGGTTTATTTTAAAATTAAATTGTCAACTTTACCACGCCTATAACCCCCAATAAACGTTTGAAATTCAAAAAGGGACAATTACTTTTTAGATCTTTTACTGCCATGTGTGTTGTCTTGCCTGCTTATGTGGCAGTATTTCTTTCGGAATAGATATCTCTCCAATGCTTCTTCTTTTTCGGGTTTAATGTTTTGCCAGTGATTCAAAAATAGTCTTGGACTGTCTTCCGGATTTCCTTCAAATTGGATTTGACATACCAATTGATTCCCTTAGCTTCCCAAATTGATCTTTACTTAGTGGCTTAGTAAAGATGTTTGCTCTTTGCTCATTGGTTGGAATGTATACTAAAGCAACATCCTTCTTCATCACATGATCTCTGATGAAATGATGCCTTACGTTCACATGCTTCATCCTGCTATGGAGTATTGGATTCTTTGACACATCAATAGCACTTTTGTTGCATAGTCTTTTAGTTGTTGCTTGATCCAAAGGAGTTGAGCAACATAACTTCCAGCTGCCATATATCCTACTTCTATAGTGGATAAGGCAACTGAAGTTTGCTTCTTACTATACAATGATACTAAGAAATCTCCAAGGTAATGGCAACCCCCGGATGTACCCTTTCTTTCAAGAGTATCTCCGCCATAATTAGCATAAGTGAACCCTTGGAGTGTGAAATCTCCATTACTAGGATACCATAACCCAACTTCAGTGGTTCCTAGTAGGTATCTAAGGATCCTTTTTACTACCTTGAGATGAGAATTCTTAGGATTGGCTTGATATCTTGCACAGTAACAGACTGCATAATGTATGTCAAGCCTGCTAGTAGCCAAGTATAGGAGTGAGCCAATTATTCCTCTACAGAGCTTCGGATCAACATGTTCTCCTTTACAATCCTTAGATAAGACTATATCTGATCCCATTGGAGTGGACATAGGCTTGCTCCTGTCCATTTCAAACTTCTTCAAGATCTCCTTGGTATACTTTAACTAGTTAATGAAAATCCCATCCGAACTTTGCTTGATTTGTAAACCAACCAAGAAATTGAGTTCTCCCATTACGGACATTTCAAATTCCTTCTGCATTTAAGAGCTGAATTCCTCACTCATCTTCTCATCAGTGGCTCCAAATATGATATCATCCATATAAATTTGGACTAGAATAACATCATTTTTCTTCTTCTTGATGAAAAGAGTTGTGTCTGCTTTCCCCCAAATATATCCTTTGGATATGAGAAATGTTGTGAGTCTCTCAAACTAAGCTCTTGGTGGTTGCTTCAGTCCTTAGAGAGATTTCTTCAGTTTGTAGACATGATCTGGATGCTTAGGATCTCCAAATCCTGGTGGCTGCTTCACTTATACTTCTTCCTAGATAACTCCATTGAGGAATGCACTTTTGACATCCATTTGGAACAATGTGAATCCCATGAATGATGCAAAAGCACATAGAATCCGGATTGCCTCTAATCTTGCTAAAGGGGCAAAGGTTTCTTCAAGGTCAGTCCCTTCTGATTGATTGTAACCTTGGGCAATCAATCTTGCTTTATTTCTCACCACTACTCTGGATTCATCTAGCTTGTTCCAGAATACCCATTTGGTGCCAATAATTGACTTTCCCTTTGGAGGTGCCATTAGATCCCATACATCATTTCTAGTGAACTGATCTAGTTCTTCCTACATTGCCATCATCCAGCTTTCATCTGCTTCAGCATCTTGAAATTTCTTTGGCTCAATGAGAGATACAAAAGTAGCATGACTCATCATCCTATTGAGTTGTCCTCTAGTTCTGACTAGATTTTGGACATCATCCAAAATAGCTTCTACTGGATGATTTCTGTGAATTAGGATCTCCCTTTTTAAGTCTTCATGTTGAACTGGGACTTGTTCTACCTCTACTTCAATCACTCCTTCTTGGCCTCCATTGAAGTCAATCTCTTGTGGACTGAGATTTGCTTGTTGTACTTCTGGATCAAAGGATATTCCTTCATCTTCCTCTTTGTACTTCTTTATTTGGAATGAATCAGGAACTTCTGCATCCGTCTTTTCTCCATAGTTTTCAACTTCAGGAACTGGATCTTCCGGAGTGGAACTTTCTTTTCTGCAGGGTTAGTCTCATCGAAATCTACATGTATAGACTCTACCATAGTTTGGGTTCGTTTATTGAAGACCCTGTAAGCCTTACTATATGTTGAGTAGCCAAGGAAAATTGCTTCATCAGATCTAGGATCAAATTTTCCTAGTTGCTCTCTATCATTTAGGATGTATTATTTACATCCAAATGCCTTAAAGTACCTAATTTTGGGTTTTCTTCGCTTCTAGATTTCATATGGGGTCTTTTTTATGGTCTTTCTAATGAGAGCTCTATTCAAAATATAGCATGCTGTGTTCACAGCCTCACCCTAGAAATATTCTGGCAAACAATTTTCATTAAGCATTGTTCTTGCCATCTCAACTATGGTCCTATTCTTTCTCTCAACAACTCCATTCTATTGAGGAGTGTGAGGGGCAGAGAAGTTATGTTCAATCCCCTTGGAGTCACAAAAATCATTAAAACGCTTATTTTTTAACACTCCACCATTATCACTCCGGATGCGTGCAATGCTTATGCCCTATTCTACTTCTATCCAGATGAATGTTTTTGAGAATTGGTCAAAGGCTTCATCCTTACTTACTAGCAAGAGAACCCGGGTATAACGAGAATAATCATCCACAATTACTGTGGTGTATTCTCTTCTACCTAAACTCAATGGCTTTATTAGACCAAAGAGATCAATACGTAAGAGCTCAAGTACTCTTTTGGAAGGAATGTAGGAGATGGAAGGGAAATTTTTCTTATGCTGTTTATCTAATTGACATGCAGTGCATAGATGATCCTTATCAAAAGCGACCTTAGGCAAACCCACTACTAATTCCTTTTTGGCTAGTTTGGACAGGAGGTTCATGCTAACATGTTCCAACCTCCAGTGCTATAGCCATGATTCTTCTTCTTTAGACACCAGCAGATATTCTTTTTCTCATTTTTAATATTAACAGAATAGACATTATTGACTCTAGATGCATAAAGAATAAGTTGATTGGACTTACTATCATAGATTGAGCTACCTCCGGAATCAAATGTGACTTTTCTTCCTTTGTCATAGAGTTAGGGTACACTTAGCAAGTTGAATTTTAGTCCATCAACCAGTGAGACATCTTCTATTTTTAATTCAGGTCCAATGGTTCCATGTCCAATGATCTATCCCTTTTGATTATCTCCAAAGCTTACTTTGCCTCCCTTCTTCTTGGTTAATGTGATGAAGGCCTTCTCATCACCTGTCATGTGCCTTGAGCATCCACTATCAATGTACCAAGTATGTTGATCTACTGTGGATCTAAGGTAAAACTGTAAAATAGATCAAGTGGGTTTGGGTACCCAATCATATTTGGGTCCTCTCGGGTTAATAACCATCTCAGGCCAAGGATTAACATCATAATAACCATTTTTCAATCTATATAATTTAGTAATATGGTTGTTTTTCCCACAAAACCTGTACTATACAATGGATCTATTCTGTTCCTACTTCTTTTTATCTTTTCAAGGTCTTCCTTCCCGTAATTTCCTCTATATCCAGCTTCTTGTACATTGGTAGATGGTCCGGTGTGTATCAGAAAGCTGGTTGGAGGAGCAACTTCTGCTGCACAATTTCTTCTTTGTTTGGGAGGTTGTTGATTGTAAACCACCTTAGCCTTTCCCTTTTGAGTAGCAGTATATCTTTGGGCTTGTGCTTGCCTATAACCTTCTTCACCTTTTGATTAAGATACTTTGGATTTTCTTTGGCACCTTGGGATTGATTTCCTTGTGTAGCTTGCCTTGGGTTTTTTCCTTCTTGGAGGATTTGGTCTCCATCCGGATGCCTCCTTCATCAGGGCTATTTCTCTATCTAGCCCGAGCAGATTAGCACTTAGCATTTGTACTTGATTCTATAGATAGTTCTCCTCAACTTCATCATTGTGCTTTGCTGTTCTGATCAAGTTGACATTTTGTGCCAATGCTTCATTATCTTCAGCAATATCTAACACATGTCTTCTTAAGGACTTGATTGCTTTTGCATTCTTCTTTACACTCTTGATCACAATAGATAAAGCTCTAGCAAGATCAAAGTTAGAAGCAGAATTAGAATAAGAGTTTACCTTAGTGTTTACTATTTCTGATTCTTATTCTTCGATTTGCATTATATCTTGCTTAGAGATATTTCTTTTAGATTGCTCTGCTTCCAGATCAGTTAGTGCCATGACTGCACAGTTGGCAGTCTCTTCTTCTTCTATTGAAGATGAGCTGCTACTTTCTTCACTGTTGCTCCAAGTAGCCACCATTGCCTTCTTCTTGAACTCCTTGGTTTTCTTAAGCTTGGGGCATTTTGTTATGAAATGACCTTTCTCTCCACATTCAAAGCAGACAGCTTCTTTTTCTGGATCCTTCTTTTCTTCCGAATTCTTTCTAGGTCTGTCTCTTTTGGATGTGCCTTCTCTTAGTTTTCGGGATTCATACTTTCTTGATTTCGTTCTATCTTTCTTTTGTATGAATCTATTGAGCTGTCTAGTCAATAGAGGTAGGTAGTTGCTTTTTTGTACTTAGAGATTCTGTGACTTGTTCATCTTCTCCAGATGAAGCAGATCCGGTGGATTCTACCTTAAGTGCAATGGCTTTGTTCTTCTCTTTAGGCTTCTTTTCTTATTGGCTGTATCTTTCCAAGGATAATTCTTGAGTTAGGAGATTGCCAATGAGCTCATCATAACTATAGAAATTTAAGTCATGAGCTTCCTCAATGGCAGTCTTCTTGTTGTCCCATTCCTTGGTGAGACTCCGGAGCACTTTTATTACCATCTCTTCTTCAGAGATTTCCTTTCCGAGCCCTTTCATCTTATTAACTAGATTGGTATATCTAGTGTTCATGCTACTGATTGATTCTTTTTGATCCATCTTGAAGGATTCAAGCTTTTGCTGGAATAGATCAAGCTTGGCTTCTCTTACTTTGTTGGTTCCTTCATAGGTTACTTCCAGCTTTTGCCAAATCTCTTGTGTAGCCTCACATCTGGATATCCTATTAAATTCTACAGCACTAAGAGCATAATAAAGCATGTTGATAGCATTTGCGTTTTCACGCAGCTTTCTAAAATCATTCTCATCCCACATACTTGAGGGTTTTCGGGTAGTCATACCCTCTACTTCATGAGTAGGCTCATATGGACCATCTTTAATTACTAACCATGCTTGCATGCTTTATGCTTGGATGAAGTTCTTCATCCGATTCTTCCAAAATGTATAGTGTTCATCGGTGAAGAGTAGAGGACAGGTAATAGACATACCCTCCAGAAGGAGCTGTGAATTTTGGAAACTCATTTTGATTTTGAATTAAAATATGTGGACCTTTAGCTTGAGATTATTAATTCTCTAGTTTGAGTACTCGCTCTGATACCACTTGTTGGTTTATATGAGGGTCTTTATAAGGTCACAGGGGGGGGGTGGATGACCATTTTTTATGGAATAAGTAGACTTTAAACAGTCTTAGTGTAGCGTGTTTGATTATGATCCGGATGATGAATCCGGATGATGGATCCAGATGATGCAGTTATGACAATATAATGCAAAAATTAAAGATTTAAAGAAATCAAACATAAAGGACATTATCCTAGTTCGGCCCTGCCTACACCAGTCCCCGGAGTTTCCTTCCTCCGAGCTTTTCCACTAGGGGATTCCTTTCCAACTGGCAGGAATCAAGCCTTACAACTTGTCTCTGGATGGTAACTCCTTCCGGACATAGGATATACCACTAGAAGCACCAACTCCTAGATGATTCCTTTAGTCTTTAGTAGGATATACCACTTAGACTCCTACCCCGAATCTAAGCTGAGTCCTATAGGGAGATCCCACTCAAAGCACAAACTTTAAGTTATATCCCAATCTCACAACTCACCCAAGTTGGAGATCCTTACACTCTTGTTTTCACAAAGGTTTTGGTTTTGGATTTCCTTAAGTTTATAACTCACTTAGGAATCCTTACAACAGATTTGGAATTGTTTGATTGTTGGAGGGATTGTGATTACTGATTGCTTGAGCAAATGTTCTTGTGAATAAATTTTTCAATACAACCAGCCAACCTTCTCAATGTGTGAAGCTTCCCTTTTATAGGCTTCTTTGATAAATGTAGCCGTTGTGGGTTGTTGAGCTTGCATCAAATCTTCACCCTTGATCAGGTTATATGTGGTGCTTCCAGAGCCATTGATCAATCTGTTAGACATAATTTGACATGTTTGATTTCTTGGGATTGAGGCTAAAAAGATGTCAGTGATCGTTTTCCTTGTATTCTAGTGTTACGCTAACTTTTATTCTAGTAACTTTTGGTGTGAGCTCCACGCTCCTCCTTATTGATCTAGGTGAAAAAGTTTCTTAACTTTTTTAGTTCGGTGTCAGAACTTTTGTCCTTTTTCTGAAAGGTGCAAACTGTCTTTCTTGTCTTGCATATGAGGAAAGGATCTTTGACTTTGTAGACCAAAAAGGTGGAGGGAAAATCTATCTTTAAAACTTTTCCCGTTGTCTTGATATCTGAGTCTTCCGGATGCTCTTAGACTCAGAATCTCTAGATCTGTCTTCTTCTGGAGCTAGCACAATCAGTTCTTCTGGATGCGGATCTTGAATGATTAAAGTTTGTTTCCTTTCCAAACTTTATCCTGATAGTTCCAGTATATGCTTAGGTACTTGATGTCTTCATTGAATGACCTTGTGGTTGGATCTTATCCGGATGTTTCCATTTGGATATACCTATTTAAGTTTTTGTTCTTTCAAACTCGATCTAGATATTTTAGTTCAAATTTATGTTCCGGATCATTGTTTCCCAATAACTTTCTCACAATTACTTACATAATATTCCTCAGAACCCTTTAACTTAAGCATCGGAGGGTCCCCCAAGGTAACCACCGATGACCCCCAAGTGTGTGTTGTTTTGTAGGAATTAACCCATAGATTTAAGATAGTTCATAGAAGATCAATTCTGAAATATCGGATCAGTTACAATATTTTCAGTGGTGCGGTGAGCGTGGACTTTGCTTACTTGCTCAAGCGAGAATCGTAGTTCACTAAAGAACACATCCTTCCTAGATAATTCTGGGTTTTTGTGAGAACATGGCACACGAGAATTCAGACTTGGCCATTAATCCCGATGTAGAAAACACCTAGGCCGATATGGGGAAATGTCATCACAACTGGACGAGCACCGGTTATAGCAGGTAGCTTAGAGGCTATAGAGAAGGTGCCAATGGCAGCGGGCAGGTCAGGAACCGAAGAGGTAGAGGAATGTTCCTTTCGTCCATCTAGTCAACTAGTCCCATTCATCGAAATCGCTCGCCAGGCGGCTCTCACCCCTGAGTAGCAAAACCAGATGATGAGGTCCGCCTACCGACTCAGAGGAGAATTTCATGAAGACCTGGCCATTCTGCCTGAAATAGGCGTTAATGGGAACCTCCTCCCCCAATTCAATTCTATCACTGGGGTACCCATTTCCCTTTCCACAGTGACAGAAGGACCAAAAAATTTAACCATCTCATAGCCAGCATCAATCCAATCGGTTACCCTCCCATAACAGAGATGCCCGCCTCAACTTATCCGGGTGGATTCACAAATTCAGACCTTGCAACGTTGCAAGGATTGCTATTGATGGATCAGAAAGGAAAGGAGATCCCAGCAGGGGTGTCAATACTCAACAAGAAATAAGAAATGGGAACTGACTTAATAATTGTGGCAACCGAGGCGGCTAAAAAGAACGATGATGGGTCCCGCCGGAAGTCAAAGGGAAAAAAGCATAAAGGAAAGAAGCACAAATCCCCCACCCCTTCTCCTTCGGCATCCTCCTCATCCGCTTCTCAGTCCGGTTTGGAAAGTTCAGAAGATTTTGACACTAAGTTCAAGAGATGCTTGAAGAATTACGCTATCTCTTTCTAGGAGCCAATCAATGAAAATACTCTCTCCCCATTCAAGAAAAACATCCTAAGCCAAAAGCTCCCGGAGTATGTATTCCCTCCCGTCCTAGATAAATACACGGGGAAGGATGACCCCCGAATGCACTTAACAGATTATGTGGACCGGATGGATTTGATCAATGCACCCGAAGCATTTCGATGACGATACTTCCCCACTACTCTAATAGGGGTCGCCAAATAGTGGTTCCTCCGGCTAGCCCCTAACTCCATCAAAGATTTTGAGACACTAAGAGGCAAATTTATAAAACACTTCTTAGGATTAGCCCAGTCAGACAACGTCAGCTAGGACCTTTATAGTATTGTGCAGAAACCAGACAAATCTCTATGAGATTTCCTCCAGAGATTTAATGAAGCCTGTGTAGGCATTACTGACTTAGATTTTGTAATGACCAAGGAAGCTCTAATCAAGGGAACCCAAAACAACCGGCTCAAGTAGGAGATAATTACAAGGAAACCAACCCAGTTTCCCCAGATGATCGGGATGGCTTAAAATTTGGTGGAAGTTGATGAAGTAAGCCACTCCAATAAGCGAGGCTTAAACGCCAAAGATCGATCTAGAGGGGACGAGAAGAGGATTAAGAAAGGCAGAGGCATCAGTGGTCATGGTACAAGTTGTATGATCATGATGAGGATAAACCAAAATTGAACGCTACTCTCAGCAAAATTTTGGTCGCAATTAAAAATGGGCCAGAGCGAAAGAACATCAGGTTCCCAAATGTCCTTGAAGGCAAAACTTTAGGGAGGGACTATGAAAAATACTATGATTTCTAGAAAACTAGGGGACACCATACAGATGACTGTAGGGTCATAATAGAAGAAGTCCACGCCCTCATCAATGCAGGAAAATTTGGCTAGTTTGTTAAAGGCATGATAAGACAATCAGATCAAAGAGAAGACTTAGGCGACTCAAGGGAGAAGCCAAAAGAACAAAAGAAAAGCGACGACGGAAGAGGAAAGAAAGTCTTAGTTATAAACGGTGGCGAGGACAAAGAGCAGGCTCAAAAAAGAGCAAAGAATTCTTCTAGCTAGACACTTATGTTGAGTGATAACTCAAAAGCCAACAAGAGTTACAGAAATGCAAGCATGGTGACCAAGCCACACGCAGATCCATTAGTCATTGAAGCAGTGGTAGAGAATTATACTATATACCGAGTGCTCATTGACATAGGAAGCTCAGTAAATTTAATCACAAGATCAACATTTGAATAGCTTGAGGTAAATAACCGCCGCATTAATCTGGGGTATGTAACTTTATCAGATCTAAGTGGGCACTCCATCGTCTCCCTAGGAGAAGTCAAACTGAATGTAGAGATCGGCAATAAAGAACACGTGTATCAAGCCGAGGTGGATTTCACTATTGCTGAAATATCAGTCTGGTTCAACATCATTTTGGGACATCCGTTTTTATGTGAATCCTTCACTTCAATCTCTCCTGCTTACTTTGTATTATAAATACCAAATAGGAAGGGGATAATAGTAGTAGTAGGAAATCCCTCGGTGGCTCATGAAACCTACATATCTGCACTAAGAAAGGACAAAAGACCGGCTCAAGAAGGCAAAGCTAAGGAGGATAGCATAAGCCAGGAAGATTTCAGCCTAAATAAAAGTAGTTCAATCACCGAGCCAGTAGGAGAGTAGGAAATACTCATGGTGGGACCAGGAAGAGCATTGAGAGTAGCCAAAGATCTAAAAATTTATACCAAGGCAAGCATCAATTCTATCATGGTTGGAAAACAACATTCATTCTTTTCGAGTCACGACTATTGGTTGGGAGTCAGATCAAAAATCATACAATATAGCCTCAACCTCAACCCAAAAGCGGCCCTGGTAATACAGAAAAAGAGGAAACATACCGCGAAAAGACAGAAGGCTATTAAAGAAGAGATAGATAAATTGCTCAAAGCCAAGCATATCAGGGAAGTACACTATCCTAGATGGCTAGCAAACATCGTGTTAGTTAAAAAACCAAATGGAAATTGTCGTATGTGTGTGGACTTCACAAACTTGAATAAAACAACCCTGAAAGATAGTTACCCATTTCCAAGCATAGACCAACTCATAGATTCCATTGCCGGGTACGCCATCTACTCCTTCCTAGACGCGAAAGCCGGATATCATCAAATTCCCATATATCCTGTAGATGAAGAAAAAATGTCCTTTATCACTCAGAAGGGAATGTACTGCTACACGGTCATGTTGTTTGGGCTTAAAAATGCAGGGGCCACCTACCAGCGGCTGGTAAATAGAATGTTCAAAGATATGATCGGTGAGAAGGTTAAGGAATATGTGAACGACATGATAGTAAAAAGCAAGAGTGAAGAAGAGTATGCAGATGACTTAAAAATGGTGTTTAAATCCTTGTAAGCCTACCGACTGAAGCTCAACCCCGAGAAATGTGTCTTTGGGGTTAAGAGTGGGAAGTTTCTAGGATTTATGATCTCTGAAAGAGGGATTGAGGCCAATCCAAAGAAAATAGAAGCAATCATTCGAATAGAACCGCCTCAGACATTGAATGAAGTACAACGCCTTAATGGAAGAATCAATGCATTGAGGCGGTTTATCTCATTCTCAGCTAAAAGATGTATGCGTTTTTATAAAGCAATCAAGAAGGATTGGGACTTTAAATGGGATAGGGATTTCCAGGAAGCCTTTGACCAAATGAAGGACTTTTTAGCCCAACCTCCCCTCATGAGCCGCCCCAATGCTGGGGACACACTCTACCTTTACTTAGCAGCGACAAATAAGGCGGTAGGAACTGTGTTGATATGAGAAGATGGGCAAGAACAATATCCAGTGTATTATACTAGCAAAGTGTTGAGAAATTCCGAATTAAGATACCCCAAGATCAAAAAGCTAGCCTTAGCACTAATCCACTCGGTCGACCGATTGAGATCATACTTTCAAGCACATACAATCCTGGTCAGGACAAGTGTTCCTCTCAAGAAAGTGTTGTAGAGACCAGATACGTCAGGCTGCCTCACCGAATGGGCCATTAGACTTGGGGAATATGATATAAGATTCGAATCAAGAAAAGCCCTAAAGGCTCAAGTATTAGCAGATTTCGTGGTGAAATTTGCAGGCATCGAACCAGAAGTAGTAACACCGTCCGAAACCTGGACAATCTTCATAGACAGCTCCTCCTGCATGGAAGGAGCCGGCATCAGAGTATACATTCAAGGATCGGAAAGAATCAAGTTTTCATATGCCTCCAAGTTAGCCTTCCCCTCCACCAAAAATGCAGCTGAATATGAAGCAATGATTAAAGGGCTAGAGCTAGCTAATGAGATAGCACCTGATATCATCATCCTCAAAAATGACTCAAACCTAGTGGCAAATTTGATCAATTGAACATACAAAACAAAATGGACCCAGATGATAAAGTATTTAGCCAAAGTTGGTACGTTGCTAGAGAAGTTGGAAGCTAAGGGAACCGAGTGGAAGATTGAGTACATCTCCCGAAAAAAAAATCAGATGCCGGACAACCTAGCCAAGGCGGCCGCAGGAAAAGACTCATGGAAAGAGCTAAGTTGCCCTTGTGAGGTCTTGACATGACCGACATGCAAAGAGTAAGGTGAAAACCTCTAGATATTGAAGAAATCACTCGGGTGGATGCAACCTTGTGTGATTACCTGGCTTGCAACAAGCTTCCCAAGGACAAGATTGAGGTGGAAAAGATCATAAGGAAATCCATGAGATTCACCCTAATAGGGGATAAATTGTATCAAAAATTCTATTCCAACGTATAGCTCAAATGCGTCACGCCCGAGTTAGGAAAACTAATTATAAAAGAGATTCATAAAGGAAATTACAGGTCCCACCATGTGGCATAAAATTTACTTAGGAGAATCGCTCTGACTGGATATTACTGGGAGACCATCAAAGCCAATTCAGTAGAATATGTGAGAATCTGCAACCAATGCCAAATACATGTGAGGAAATCGTATATCCCCAAAGCTAACCAAAGGCCTATAGTAACCGACTGGCCATTCGAATCCTGGCTAATTGACATCACAGGACCAATGCCAGAGGCTTCCGAGAAAAGGAAGTGGATCCTAGTGGACATCGATCACTTTTCTAAATGGGTTGAGGCAGAAGCACTCAGTGCGATCATAACCAAAAGAATAATTGACTTCATATGGAAACACATAATCACTCAATTTGGAATACCAAAAAGAACTATAACCGATAATGGATCGTAGTTTATCTCAGAAAAATTCAAAGACTTTTGCAAGCACTTGAAGATTAAGAATAACTATTCATCTGTGGCGCACCCCTAGACCAACGGCTAGATGGAAGTGACCAACTGAACCCTAGGAGATGGGTTGAAGAAAAGGGTGTTGGATTGCAAGGGAAGGTGGCCGAATGAGCTAATCAAAGTCTTGTGGTCTTACAGAATGACTCCCTACGGAACGATTGGATTAACCCCTTACTCTCTCGTTCATGGAGTCGAGGCGGTTATCCTAGTTGAAATAGGGGCACCATCAGACTGGGTGGCATACTACACAGAAAAGGATAACGACATCAACATGAAATACCACCTAGACAACCTATATGAAAGAAGAGAACGAGCTTGGATCCTTATGGCAGCCTATAAAGTTAAAATCACAAGATACCATGATAGAAGAATGCGGGAAGTCCAGCTCAAAGAAGGAGACCTAGTTCTTAAAGAGTCGGCTGCCTCACATGCTCAAGAAGGCAAAGGAATGATGGGCACCAACTGAGAAAGCCCCTACAAAATCACCAAAGTCATTGGGCCGACCACCTATAAGCTAGAGACTATGAAAGGCAAAGAACTTCCTCAAACATGGAACATTGCTAATCTTAGGCCCTACTACACTGTAGATACTTTGGGACTCTAGCAGCCATACTCTTTTTCCTTCCTTAAGGATTTTTCCCATTGGGTTTTCCCTTGAGGAAGTTTTTAATGAGGCGGTTCCCCTCAAGTAGATATTCAGATGCGTAGAATTCCCGGACTTGTGCTCAATTTATTAATAATATAAGCATTCTTTTATTTGCCTCAGCAAGTTTTGATCACTAATTCAGGCATATTCCCGGCACAACATAAGAACGACTTAATTTAAACAACTCTCGCATATAAGTTTAGTTAAAACTAAGGCAAATGGTTTTCAATCGGCTCCCACCCCTAAAACATAAACAGCCTACAAATCCTATAAAACCGGCACAAATAAAATGGTTGATGGAAGAGGTTATACGTAAGGCCTAAGCAAATATCTAAATAGAAATATAAGACCGATTCTCAAATATACAAGGCATGATATAAGACCTTAAAGTGACCTTAGTTAAATCTAAGGTACAAACATTCCAGGCGGCAATGAAACATATATCCATTCAAGTGGCAATAATGACCAACTCAAACATACAGCAAGGCATAGAAATAAGACCTTAAAAGATACGCCTCCAAAAGTTCCTAAACAAAGCAATGTACATAAAAAATAAGTTAACATAGCCAGAGTACAAAAAGACAAAAAGTACAAAAATCCTATTCTCGAGGCGAGATATCCTGGTCAGACGGCTTCTCTAAATCTTCACCCAGGATCTCTTGGGTATCGTTAGTTTTCCCGCCAGGGGCATCATCTTCAAGAACTTTCTCCCTTCTACTTTAACCCCCAGGTACTTAATGGTATTCATCAAATCATCAGGAAGATCCGGATGAAGCTGCTTGCAGTCCTAGAAAATGCACCACCCAAACTCGAAGCCATCATCCACCATCCCTTCAATGGACTTGATGTATTCGATGGCGTCTTCTTCTTTCTTTTATTAGACATCCTGCAGCTCTATTTAGGAGGCGGTGAGATCGGCTTTAGCCTTCTCAAGGTTCTTGGAGGCTGCCTCATAAAATGATTGGAAAAGCTCATGCTCCTCTCTCAGCTTTTGTAAGTTCTCCCCCAAGGTCTTGTTTTTGGCTTCTACCTCATTCACTTGAGATTTCAGCTTTCGGCACATGCCAATAGCTTCCATCAAACTTCTTGACATTAGTCCTCTCCGCATCCACCCAGTGAAATATGTCAGCCGTTCGAGATAAAGACTGGATAAGAAACATGTTTATTATTACTTGAAGCATGACACACACCAATTAAGATGGAATTCTTAATTAGAAGGGAGATCATACCTGAGCAACGAATTCAAAAAGATGGGTCATTGCCATATGGAAGTCCTCTTGATCATACAAGCGGTCCTCTTCTTCCAAGGGAAAAGCCTGAAGAAGAGACTCCTGAATAACCGGAAGGCAGAGGGAAGGCTTGTTATCCACGACATGGATCACGGTGTCCTTCACCAAAGAAAGAGGAGCCCCAAAATCGTCAACAGGCGTATTGACGGCCGCCTATCATGAATCATGTTAATAAATAAAATTACATCAATGAAAGTTCTACAAGCAAAAACATACCGAGTTAGTAACCTTGGCTTTCTTCTTTCAATCCTTCGTGGACGCCTCAGCTGCATCCCGGATCCCTTTTTTCACTCCCTTTTTAAGCATCTTCTCCCCATTCTTACCTAACAAAACTGTATTAGTAGTTTGGTCAGTTGCACTGTCAATGATCTCCGAAGCCTGGCAGTTTTTGACTTGTTGCAGGTTTTTTACCCACTTGGCTATAGCATTAGAAACTACATTTTTAACCCCTGACATTGCTAAAAATAACAACAAGAAATAAATAAAGTGGGAAATAAATTCACTCGAAGGCGGAGGACTGACGTAATAAACATAACCGTCATTAGTATCCAAGCTAAAATCTATAAGTTGAATGTTATAAACAAAAGCATAAGAGACATCGGCCAAAGACCACATTCCCTTCTTCAAATGTTCAAATATCTCCACACGGATATCCAGGTCATTCTTAGGAACCTTGAAAGGAGGTAGCACAACAAACAACCAATGAGTAGGAAAAGTGGGCGCCCCTTCCTTCAGTTTAACAAAAACAAAAAATTGCTTGAAGTTCTTTAGCGAGTACGCCCTATAGGTGAAAGAGTAGAACCCGTTCTTATGCGAGAAATGCAGGTGGTCTTCACCTTTATTCATCTCACAAGAAGCTATCCGTCTGAAGAATTTTGCCTCAAATCCTAGCCTCAGGTTTTCACATATCTGATAATGACCTAGTGTATCACCCCAATACTTGGGGTGAATTTAGGCCGGGCATAACTTCCAATAATTAAGGAGGTCACATATATCTTGAGGAAGGGGATAGATAAAACCAAACCAAGCTTGTTCCAAGTAAATGCTAAACCATCTTTTAGGCGGCTAGTGGACGCGTTGACCTTCAGACGGCAGCATAACCCTGCAACTTTGCATCTAGGGGAAAGTGGCCCTCTTGAAATCTACATCTACCGAATGAGCTATTGATACCATATCCTTAATACGAGGAGTCACCATTTTGTCCTTTGAGATAGGCCCAGTCGGTTCCATATTCCCAATCTTCCCCTTGCCCTTCTTAGTGGCTCTCTTCTTTCTATACCCCCTTGGTATAGGATCTGGGTATACGAGGTGAGCTCGTTGCTCAACCTCATTGCCCTCGCCGCCACTACTTACCCATACCAGGTTGGAGGAATGTATTTGCGAGCTTGAGGCGGCCTGACCGGATGCCTCCCTCTCTTCATCACCCTCTATATGGTCCATCCTCCCGGCTGTCCTTTTAATCCTAGGGTTATGAGGTAAGTTAGAATGATGTATGTTAACAAAAGTGTGAGAAACTAGGTCAGGGCACTCCCTACACAAAATGGTAAACAAACCTTCGCTTGAACTGCTACTTAACGAGGACGAAGACATAGCCGCCTAGAAAGAAAGCAAAAGTCCTAGAATAAGTTAGAGTCAGATCCAGTCACCCTATCAAGATCTATGGTCATTTTTCAGGTGGGAGGGGTCCAACCTTAAGCCTATGTTCATCATGTTCGTCAAAGTTCATACATAAACCCAAAATCCGACCAAGAGAAACCCAGATTTCGGCAACACTAACTTACAGCTAAGATCATTTTTCCAAACAAATACATTCAATATGAAAAATCAAAGATCTAAAGGGTTCTAGCCTGAACATTTAAGATATATTATAACCTACTATGATATGGGCAAATGTTCCAACAAAACTCGTTAAACATGAGATTCAGGTTACAACAGCATACAACCCTTGCATAGTAGTAATAAGCGTGAAATTCTTGAGAAATGAAGATAGAAGGAGAGAACTTACTTGTTAAAAAGAAGAAGTGCAAGGAAACAAGAGTCACCGGAGATCTAGTCTTGAAGATTCGAAGGAACGAAAGTTGTCAAAATAGGGTAAAGAGTTACAGAGAAGCCAAAATGAGGAAATGGACTCCAAAGACGCTTAAATAGGAAACGGATGTGAAGTCAAAGAGTCACAATCATTGAATCACAGAAATTGGCCGCCATGTGTTAAGTAGAGAGTAATTGATTTTGAATTTTGAATTTTGAGAAAAAGCCAGCTACCGTCAAAGAATGCAAAAAGACTCAAGTTTCCTGGAGAAGCTTCGAGATGCCTGGTCCATAGCTTGCCACATAGCCCTAATTTGCTCAAAATATGAGCTGGTTCGGATGACTGATGGCAGAAGTCCCAAAGAACTTCTCATCACGCTTGGGAGGGGGGGGGGTTCTGGTAATTAACTACTTATATTTCACCCATCTCAACCTGAGACCGAGTCAGCGAAGAGTCGCGTTGCTCGCTTCACAACCAAGGTTAGCCAAGCGAGTCTGCCCCATAAAGCAAGCTGAATCTTAATCGAGCTGGAGATCATTTCAAGCTGGTTCTTGAAAGCTTTAGGCGGTCATGATCTTGAGGTGGCTTATGACTGGCTCAAAGGCATTCCCGCGGTCTGCATGAAAGGGGAATCCAGGTTTGACTCTAGTCCCTATATTCTCTCCTCTGACCTTATCTTAATCAACTTGGGGTTCAAGGATCAAATAAGTGCGAAGAGTTCTAAACTTATCTCAATTATGACTCCTTTTTCCATCAGGAATAGGGCAGCTCCTGCATTGATAAATAGGCCCTTAGGTCAGTTCAATAGGTACATTCACTTTCTCACAATTACTTACATAATATTCGTCAGAACCCTTTACTGATCCAAGCATCGGAGGGTCCCCCCGGGGTAACCACTGATCGCCCCCAAGTGTGTGTTGTTTTGCATGAATTAACCCATAGATTCAAGATAGTTCGTAGAAGATCAATTCTGAAATATTGGATCTAGTTACGATATTTTTAGACAGTTTTTTTTACCACGCACATGATTTCGTCATAGATGGTAGCTTTATCGTGACAAAACTATCAATTCGTCATAATTTTTGTTTTTTATGACAAATTTAATGTGTCTCTTATGATATACATTTTTGTCTCTAATTATATAATTTTGTGACAATAAAAGTAATATTGTCACTTATTGAATGGAGGCAAAATTTTGTAAAAAATTTTCGAGGGAAAATTTAATTACGACAAAGTAAAGTTAATTAGTGACAACTTCATCGTCATGGTAAAAATAAGATTTTATGACATTTTATTGTTGTCATTATTTTCTAAACAAGAATGTGATGAATTAAATTTTGTGCGTACAATTACTTTGCGGTGACACTATTAAGTTTTTTTGTCATATATTTTAATGTATTATTATGACAATATATAGTAGTTGTCACGAGTTTGTTAATCAGTGATGATTTTATTCGTCAATAAATAAAATATTATTTATGATGAATTTTGTATGTCACAATAAATAAAAAGAATGTGACGATTTTGATTTTGTCACATATTTTAATTTAAATTTGACGATATTTAGATATTGTCATTTATTTTAGTGTATATTATGACGATATATAACATATGTCACTATAATATTAAAAGATGACGAATCTATATTGTAATTATTTATAATACCTTTTTTGACGATACATTTATGTCATGTTCAATACTAAAGAACATGACAACTTTTATTTTTTCATATATCTTTATTTCAAAGCGATTATATTTATATAGTAGTTAAACTGATTTAAAAGTTATAGATAAATAAGTAATTAAGAAATTGAATTAAAAACCATGGCTAGTAGTAGTGGTTGAAGTAAATATCTTTTGTTTTGTTATAAATAGATGAAGTTAAATTAATATATAAATATTTATAATAGTAAAATAAAGGATAAAGAAATACAAACACAACTACACGTTCTCCACCTCTAGAACGTGTAATTAGAATTAGTTATTAATATAGAATTAATTAAAAAAATATTGAACAACAATTAAGAGAATGCTACACTGTATAGGAATAGAGTGAACTAATTAGGAAGATTAATTAAATACAAACTCCTAATATGCATAAACTCCTAATTATCCTTTGCATCTCCAATTCTATTCAATGATATTACGATGAGGGCAATGATATTCCTTGTATCATTTAAGTGAACTAAGGAATACCATTGCTCTTACTACACAATTTCAGTTTTAGGAATCTGAAAGTTGATTCAAATGGAAGCTACTCAGGTATGTTTATTCATTTTGCTTATTCTTATTCGTATCAAGATTCTCTGAGGTGCTTACATCTAAATTCAAATATGCTATTGTAAATCTCAAAGCTATAATTTCAATGAGTTTTTATAAATTGAATTTTTTTTTATTTTATTTGCATCTAAAACATCGTTTAATTTTTGCTCCGTTCAAAGTCGTGCTTGATTGATTAAAATAACGATTTTCCAAAAGAAAATTGATTAAATAATGAACTAATTTTTTGTTTTGTAATTTATTCCTTTGTTGACTTGTCATATTTTCTTTTTCGTGCTTGTGATGCCGAATTTGCACTAGTAGAACTTACAATTAAAGAAGGATTGATAGATTATATTCTAAATTTCTATTAGAAGCTAAAAATATGTAGGCTGAAAATGACATGACGATCTTCATTTACGAAATTGTTAACAGTTTATACATTTGGGTTTTGCTTAAATCTAATGTATTTTTTTGTTTATAGAATTTTAGTTACTAGTTTTATGGCAATTTATTAAACTTTGTATTTCTCCTAATTAAGTAACAAAAAACGATTTTTTTTATGAGCACTGTGATGTTAATGAACTATAAAATAAAATCCCAAGAAAGATTGTATTTTTCTTGTAAAAAATAAACTTGTTCTGACTTTAGATATACTGAGAATCTAAACCATTATTGATTGTTGTGTAGGACATCTGACTTGTAAGTCATATTGATGGCATTCGATGAAGCTAAATGAAGATTGTCCCTATTAAATTTTAGGAATTTATTGTAGTTAAATATATTCTTCTTTCTTCAAGTTATTAATTGTTTGTACGTATTAATAACTAGCTATACGCTTGAGGCGTACACTGCTCATGGGTGACACCGCCTCGACTCACCAACCACCATTCCGTAGCAATATTGAGCCACATGCTACTGGTGTTCGTCTCGAAAGCGAGACGACGCACGCAAGAGTATCATCTACTTAGTCAAAGCAATAACTTTCCACTCCCTAAAAGTGAGGAACTAACAGGATTTGACCGAGTCTTCCTATAATCTCGGGATCATGATCTCACATTCAAACCCGTAACTGCTAGATCATGGGTAACGGTCATAAGGAGGCCTATAAATACCAAAGGCCTACCATGGAAATGGTAATCATTTTTCTACACTCTTTACCTAAATTCTGCCATTTTCTACTTACAATAGACTCTTTCAAGTTATTGACTTAGGCATCGGAGGTTCCCCCCGGGGACAAGCCCCGATCCTTTGATCATTGATTATTTTGCAGGTTCAATCCCTAATCATCGTTTTAATCAATTTTTTGAAGTTCTAGCGGGTTAGCACCCACACTGCGGAGAACTTTCAGTGGTGCGGTCAACGTGGACCAAATTTTCTTGATCCATTCAAGAACTTTGGTCTACCCGTGAATGCAAAAATGGTGGAATCAATGACAACCATCCTTCCGAAATTGGTGCTCTCCAAGGTACCCCCGAGGGTCTTACCGGTCTTTGAGGCTTTACTACAACACCCCCACTGCGGAGTGCCGCGGAGCAGATGCTAAAAATCTTCAGGGATTACAACATCCCGCCGGAGCAGCAACAAATCATCAGAACAGGGTTTGTGGAGTAGTACAATATGGTGGGGACTACCGTCCAGGGAATCCCCGATGATGGACCCAATCACCAAGGCCTAACTAGAGATCTTTCCCCCTCTGATGACAATCATCAAGCGACCGTCACTACAAAGATGCTCCCCATTGTCCCAGCTATTATGGCTCCCCACCCGGCGTTGATAATTCCTCAAGCAAGCATCGCCTCGTACCCGGCGATACAAGCGCAGATGCTAGCGATGCTCTGAGCCTTCAGTTCCCCAAGTAATAACCCCCACTTCCCGACCGGAGTGCTGGCGCTAGCAATGGGCATACAGATACCATACTCATATGGAGTGGCTCTATCGGTCTGGCCGAACCCTTTCTCCTAAGCTCAAGGTGAGACACCGGCACTCCATCCTCCAAGCGCAGAGCCGACAAACAATGCAGATAAGGGAGGTAGCAACACAAAAATTGACCCCAAGCTCAGAGGAAACCTTAAAAAGCTGCTGAAAGACCTAGCAGTACAATACCAGGAGTCGCTAGTGGAGAAAAGGCTCTCCCCGTTCACCAAGAAGATCTTGAGCATCCAATTAAATCCATTTTCATTGCTCCCATCTTCACGAAGAAGCTATACAATGGCCGCAATGACCTAGTGGTTCATGTGAGGCATTATATGTACACGATGGAGATGGTCTACGCCCCGGAAGCCTACATATGCTGCTACTTTGAACAGACACTCAGCGGCCCTTCCGCATAATGGTTCCACAAATTGAAACTTAATTCTATCAGCTTATGGGACCAATTAGTGAGATGTTCTGTAAGCACTTCCTTAGTTCCACCCCCGCCTCGTATGTGAGCCGACAACTGCATGAATTTATCCAGGAACCAGAAGAATCACTCCGATCTTACATCCACCGCTTCAATGAGGTATCCATTACCACTGATTATCTTAATTTTAGCACTGCTAAGGAAGCCCTCATTCGAGGCACAAGAAACTACAGGCTCCGCATGGAAATCATTACAAGGAGGCCCCAAGACAGTACGCAGATGACAGCTATGGGCAAGAGCATGATTAAGGTGGATGAAATGAATAGATCTATAAATAGGAAAGTTGAAGAAAGATCTCGTGATCGAAGAGATGACCGCCGCCCTAGGAAGCCTTCAGACGGCTTGAGTAGAAGCATTATCCCCTTAGCCAACGTCAATCGGGCGGCCCTGAATGCCCCGTTTAGCCAAATATTGGTTGCAATAAAAAGACCAATGAGAGGAGAAACTTAAGGTTCCTAAAGATACCAGAGGGCCAGACGGTGGGCTGCGACCCGAAAAAGTATTGTGAATTCCACCGAGTAAGAGGACATCACACGGATGAGTGCAGGGTGTTAGCAGATGAAGTGCACGCCTTGATTCAAGCCTGGAAATTCAGTCAATTTGTCAAAGGAGTCACAAGGGAAGAAAAGAAAGCCACCTCGGAGATATCAAAATCCGAAGATGGTAGGGCACAAAAGGCTAAGGGTCTGATAATGGTGATAGCAGGGGGACCAGGATTCGAGTCACCCTAAAAGAAACCTAAGATAGCAGTTGGTTACAACATCATTTTGGGACGACCATTCTTGGTTGAGTTGGAAGCCATCATCTCCATGAAATATTTGAAGCTCCAAATTCCAACTAAGAACAGAACGGCAGTAGCAGTGGGTAATCCACAGGTAGCCCAGGAGACATATTTAGCATCATTATAGACTGAAACCATCTCTATTAAGGCGGAGGAGCAAGAAAGAGCAGAACCAGTGGGAGATCTAGAAGTCCTTACCATAGGTAAGACTAGAACACTCAAGCTCGTGAAAGATTTGAGAGAAGATACGAAAGCTGCCATAATAAAGGTATTGAGAGAGCAATAACATACTTTCTCATGGTCTCCAGACATCATCGAGGGTGTACGTCCCGAGGTCATGTGCCACAAGCTGAACATAAATCCTTCAGCCCCCCTAATGAAGTAAAAGAAACATAAGCATGCCCTTGAGCGGCAGAAGGTGATCAAAGTAGAAATCAAAAAGCTGCTTGAGGCGGGTCACACACGAAAAGTAAACTATCCTGAGTGGTTGGCCAATGTGGTACTGGTGAGAAAGCCCAATGGCTCATGGTAAATGTGTGTGGACTTTACGGACTTGAACAAAGCCTGCCCCAAGGATAGCTACCCTTTACCGAGCATTGACCAACTCGTAGACTCAACGGCTGGATTTGCGGTCTACTCCCTGTTGGATGCCAAGGCGGGATATCATCAGATGCCGATGGACCCAAGGACAAAGAGAAGACTTCCTTCATTACACATGAGGGAATATACTATTATAAGGTGATGTCGTTTGGGCTAAAAAATGCAGGAGCCACTTACCAGCGGCTCGTTAACGAGATGTTCAAAGGGCAGATAGGCGAAAACATTGAGGTATATGTAGACGACATGATCATAAAAAGCCAAGATGAGGCCAGCCACGTAGACAATATTGAGAAATTTTTCAAAGTGATACAAAAGTACCGGTTGAAATTAAACCTAGAAAAATTCACCTTTGGGGTGAAAAGTGGCAAGTTCCTAGGGTTACTCATCTCCGAAAGGGGTATAGAAGCCAACCCTGAGAAAATTAAAGCTATCATCAAGATGCAGCCGCCTAGAAATCTGAATAAGGTGCAATGTCTCAATGGTCGGATCAATGCCTTGGGACGGTTCATCTCCATTTCCTTAAAGAGATGCCTGCCTTTCTACAAGGCAATTAAGCAAGATAAAGCCTTCAAATAGGACAAGTACTGTGACCTAGCCTTTGAAAATTTGAAGAAATTCCTAGCTTTGCCCCCGTTACTTAGCCATCCTGTCCATGGGGAACCACTATACATCTACCTGGCGGCTATTGACGAAGCGGTTGGAGCAATCCTAGTAAAGGAACAAGGCAATGAACAACATCCCATCTACTACACTAGCAAGGTATTGAAAAATGTAGAACTAAGGTACCCGAAGATTGAGAAGCTAGCCTTAAGCCTAATCTCCACATCGGTGAGGTTAAGGCCCTACTTCTAAGCGCACACCATAATTGTAAGAACTAGTTTTTCCAACGCCCTGAGATGTTGGGCAGAATGGCCGAATGGGCAGTAAGGCTAGGAGAATTTGATGTCAGGTTTGAGGGTACTGGCAGATTTTGTGGTTGAATTTGTAGGCCTCGAGCCAACGGATATAGTCAAAATGGAACCTGGGTTGTATATATAGATAGAGCATCCTCGAATGAGAGAGCCGGCGTCGGAGTATTAATAAGGGGGCCTAATCATGTTTGTTTGGAGTATGCTGCTAAACTCGCCTTTTCGGCAACCAATAACACTGCAGAATATGAGGCCATGATCAAGGGCCTTGAGCTGGTAACTGAGATTGCTCCCGATAGGGTAATTATTCAAAGTGACTCACGGTTGGTGTCCAACCAAATCAATAGAAACTTTAAGGCAAAGGAGGAAAGCATGATTAAATATTTACGCAGAGTATAAACTTTAGTGGAGAATCTAGAGAAGAAAGGGATGGAGTGGAAAGTTGAACACATCCCTCGAGCTCAAAATGAGACAGCAGACGAGGTAGCAAAAGCCGCAGCTAGCCCAGATGATTACAATAAGCTAAGCTGCCCATATGAAGTTCTAGTCAACCCAAGCTATGAAGAAGAGGCACTTTGCATTGAGGGAGGAAAAAACGACTGGCGTCAACCTATAATCACCTATCTCAAAGAAAACAAACTCCCAAGCAATGAGGAAGAAGCCTTCAAGATTAAAATCCATGAGATGCTCCCTTAGGAACGACGAGCTCTATAGAAAATCTTATGCAGATGCCTGGTAGAAATGTGTGACTCTGTCTTAAGGCAAGAGCATCCTGGAGGAGCTGCACGAAGGAATTTATAGGTCTCACCAGGCGGCATCCACACTACTTAGAACGGTTAGCTTAGCCGGCTACTATTAGGAAATAATGGAGGTGGATGCCACAAGCTATGTTCAAAGTTGCCGCCCATGCCAAGTGTATGGTAGAAAAACACACATCCCTCAAGTGAACCAGCAGCCCATCATGACCGCTTGGCCTTTCTCAACATGGGGAATCGACATAGCCAGACCTCTACCACAAGCCAGCGGACGAAGGAAGTTTGTGATCATCTCCATCGACCACTTCACTAAGTGGGTTGAGGTAGTAGCTGTGAACATAATCACCCCAGAAAAAGTCATTGACTTCATGTGGAAAAACATTGTCACGCAATTTGGGGTACTAATTCAGATAAAACAAGTTCCTAGAATTCTGCCAAGGGCTAAAGATAAAGAACCACTTTTCCCCCATAGCACATCCGCAGATGAATGGCCAGACAGAGGTCAACAATAGGACGCTTGGTGAGGGGTTGAAGAAATGCCTCGAAAGAGGGAAGAAAGGATCCTGGCCAGACGAGCTCATAAGTGTACTGTGGTCCTATCGGACTACCCTATGCAGACCAACTGGTGAGACGCCCTACTCCGTTGTGAAAGGCATAGAAGCTATGATCCTAGTAGAAATCGCAGCCCCAACTGACATAGTTATTTATTACTCCGAAGAATAGAATGATATCAACCTAAAGCACCATCTGGATAACCTCGAAGAAAGAAGAGAGCGAGCTTGCATTAGAATGGCCGCCTAGAAAGCCAAAATTGCCAAGTATCACGATAGGAAAGTTAGAAGCCTACGACTCAAAGAGGGAGACCTAGTTCTCAAAGACACTACCGCCTCGCAGTCTCGCGAGGGTAAGGGAAAACTTAGAGCTAACTGGATAGGGCCATACAAGATAAAAGAAGTCCTAGGTCATGCAACATATCTCCTCAGTAACCTCATTGATAGAGAATTGCCCAGAACATGGAACATTTCCAATTTGAGGCCATACTACATAGCATCTAACAGCTAGGGAACCAGACAACTGCACTCTTTTCCTCCCTTTGGATTTTTTTCCCACTGGGTTTTATCCTCATGAAGGTTTTTAACGAGGTGGCATCCCCTAAGCCTTCATCGGCTAACAAAGCATCGGACAATGTAATTACTTATAATCTATTTACGCTCATCAATAAAAGTACTTTATTCAATTTCATGTTGTGTTTGCTATTATCTTTACTTAGCCTTTAAAGGCCCAAAAGTGGCCACTATCTCGCCCCCAAGCGGTGCAACCCAGCCTTAGCCGGCTGCTATCATCCTATAACTAAGCTAACAAGCCTTAGATAATCTAAATAAGCGACTACGGCTAAGCTAATAGGCCTTAGCCAATATAAACAATGATTATAATTAAACCTGCAAGACTTGGCACCAAAAGCCTCATACTTAAGCTAACGAGCCTTAGACAGAGCATACAAAGCAATTCTTAGATAAATCTAAGTAATAGAACCCCCAGGCGGGTAACCACGCATGTAAATACAAAATAAAAACATTCATCCAAGCAAACACAACATAAAGCATGCTAGAGCAAGTGGCAACAATATAATAATTCAACAATTGAAGCACAAATCAAAATATTCTTTGCTATTAAATATAGTCAATAATTACAAGGCATGAAACCCAAAACAAAACAAAAAAAAAGAGAAAACGGAAAATCTTAGCTAAGCGGTAGGAGGGTCTTGATATGGCACTTGAGACGAGATCACTGGTAATGCCTCACGAACCTCACTTCCTGTAGAAGAATCCGCTTGGTTAGCAGGAGGACTATCAGGAACTTCCTCAAAAGTGGGAAAGTTAACATTGCTCGCCATCTCCTCCGAAAGCTCCGGTCAATGCTAATGGACTGCCTCGAGCAACCTCTACCCAAACAGACGGCCCATTCTTACCATCCTCCCCATGAGGCTATCCAGCTCGACGCTCATTCAGCAATCTCCGCCTTGAGCTTTGCAACCTTTCCTTGCGACAGCCCCAAACCCTTCTCCAAAAGGGTATTATAGGAAAGGATTTAGGTATGGGATTGTGCAAGTTTTTGAGCTCTTTCTTCGCCTCTACCAACGCTACCTTGGTCTCCCGCTGTTTGGCAGTCGTCGCCTCGGCCTCTTCCTTGGCCTTCAGGGCCTCAACCTCCCTTTTCTTGGCCGCTGCCACTTCCTTCTTAGTCTCCTAGAGATCAGCCTTTGTCACTTGGAGGTCCACCTTGACCTTTGCATGGTTAGAGGCCCTCTGATGCATCTTAACACATCGAGACATAACCTACAAAAAATACACAATGTCATAGGTTGGATAAAAGAAATAACTTAAGGTAAAGTTAATATCACATACCTCAGAGAGCTGGTCAAGTATGATTCCAGTCGCACACGTACTGGACTCCTCTTTATAAGCCTCCTTCTCCCTTGGCAGAGGAAGGATGCTTCAAAGCGCCAGCTAAACTTGAGGATTGTTTATCCCCCTTTGAAGACCGGCTTGCTCAAGAAAGCTCTCCATAAATTAGGCAAAAGGAGAGATGGTGGTAGTGGAAGCTCGCGAGTTTGGCAACCCCTGGCGATGGCTTAGGCCTGAAAGCTCTTGGCCCTACAAATAAAGAGAGCAAATCAGCAACATATGGCATGCAAGGAAAACCTAAGTCACGAAAGTAATAGAGTACCTCACGCCCTTTCTTGGGTAGTATTTCGGCCGACGAGGCGGATTTTTTGGCAGGAGGAACATCCTCCCTTGATCTCTTCCTATCCCCAGCCTTCTTGGAGAGGACAAGTTTTGAGGCATTGTCCTTGGTAAGGACAACCGTCTCCGCGTCCTTCCTCTAGTTCTCCTAGCCCAGGTCTTTGGTACCTTTGGCTAGATGTTTATTAAGGGCAGTGTTTAGTCGAGACGACGACATCCTAACAAAGAAAACAGAAAAATAAGCTTACCAGGAATATTGACTTCCCCATTGTAGTACACAATATTTGGGCCATCCCATTCGATGACTTTAATGTTAGTCAAGTAAGCCCAGGTGATGGTCACCAGTGACCATCGTCCCTACTCCAACTGGCTAAAGACGCTAAGGCGGTTGTCCAACTCATGCCCTCTCATGGGCAACACTTTGGAATGTCTTCCCTCCTCCGAGTTGGAAACGTCAGATACAATGGATTCATCTTCATGTAGAAGTAGAACTGCTTCAAGCTTCGAACCGACTGCGGCTGATTCGAGAAATGGTAGAATCTATCCTTATGGCTGAAATGTAGATGATCCTCAGAAGCTTTCTGCCTAAAGGAATCCAGCGGAAGGAAGAAGATCGAGTCGAACTCAAAATTGAGGCCGCGGCATATATGATAGTGTCCCACAATATCTGACCAGCAGTTGGGGTGTATTTGAGCCGGACATACCCCCAATAGGTCAAAAGTTTGGCAATCACCTCAGGAAGATGATACGTGAAGCCGACCCAGACTTACTCCATGTATATAATAAAATAGCCCTTCGAAGGAGTATGAACCCATTCATGGGGATCCGGTAGCGGACATGGCGTTCCAATCAGTCACTTATGCACCTGTGCCTTGAACCCGATATCCAACTCTTTGGAGATCGACACCATACTCCTGATTCAAGGCATAGGACCCCTGGCATGGCTCTTCCTCGCCCGCTTAGGGGCATCCACTGCTATAGTCCTCCTTCGTTTTAGAGTTGATTGAGGAGACAACGTCCTAACCTCTTGCACATATCTAATCCCCTATGTCTGTGGGGTCGTCAGCCCAGTCATACTCATCTACAGCCCGGATCTCTGTATCATCCGAGTTAACGGGGGTCCATGACTTAGAATCTAATCCCGCTTGGCTAGTCATTATCCTATGCGCCCTTCACTTGGTCCTAATAAAGGGATGCTGGTTAGTTCTATCAATAGTTATTGGCTAAGCCAGGAGACGGTCCAAATCCTGATCAAGCCTCATAAGACAGCCTAAGATCTTGTTAAAAAGGGGATCGCCATTTGAACAACTAGATGAGCTCATCCTAGTAAATAAACGATAGAAGAGAAAGTCAAGCCCTGAGCTCGAGACCAAAGGGGCACTACCCCGAGGCCGCTGTACTAAATCAGTGGGGGCCTAAAAATACCTCTTTCCCCAGAACATGTCAATTCAATCCCCCGAACCTAGGTCTGTCCCTAGTCAATACAAAGGCGCGTGAAATACAAATCCATTCCTATAAAAGCTTAGCTAAAGGAATAAACTGAAAAACACATGAACCATGGCAAAAAAAATAGAGGAATCTATAACACGCATTGCGAAAAAGGGCACATTAATTTCTCCAAAGCATGAATCATCACATTTTATAGAGTTTGCAAAAAGAAGCATAAATTAGAGCAATTGAAGTAAAACAATGCTTACTTGTAATTGGGATCAAAAGGAAAAGCCCTTGACGTCGTAGAAGAAATGGAGAAAGCACTAGAAAAGTTTTGAAGTTTCTTCACCGGAAAATGCTAAGCCGATAGAGAATTGAGTGTAAAGTGGTAACTGTCGAAAAAGGGCAGCTTTTATAAGAATTTTTTTAATTCAAACAGTCATCTTGGGGAAAGATCCAAAAGCACACACGACGCGTTTTTGTGGTATAGCACACTGCGCGAGGAGCTTTAACAGCTGTTACATGAATCGTAAACGCTAGACCACACCATCCTCAAAATGACATCCGTCTTGAGATGACACCCATCTCGAGATAACGGAAGCTTGAAGTCTTCCCATACTTGCTGGGGGGACTCTTAATAACTAGTTATACGCTTGAGGCGTGCACGCCTCATGGGTGACACCGCCTCGGCTCACCAACCACCATGCCATAGCAATATCGAGCCACATGCTACTGGTATTCATCTCGAAAGTGAGACGATGCACTCAAGAGTGTCATCTACTTAGTCAGAGTAATAACTTCTCACTCCCTAAAAATGAGGAACTAACAGGATTTGACCGAGTCTTCCTATAATCTTGGGATGATGATCCCACATTCAAACCCGTAACTGCCAGATCATGGGTAACGGTCATAAGGAGGCCTATAAATACGAAAGGCCTACCACGGAAATGGTAATCATTTTTCTACACTTTTTACCTAAATTCTGCCATTTTCCACTTACAATACACTCTTTCAAGTTACTGACTTAGGCATCGGAGGCTCCCCCCGGGGACAAGCCCCGATCCTTTGATCATTGATTGTTTTACAGGTTCTATCCCTAATCGACGTCCTAATCAATTTTCTGAAGTTCTATCTCGTTGAACACCCACTCTTGCCGAGAACTTTCACGTATTATTGCTTTAGAGTTTATAAAAAAATTGATCAATTCATTGTAAAAAAATTTATAACTATTTTCTTCAATTATAATTTAGTCACAAAATATCATTCAAGACTGTCACTATATTATCTTTTAGATGACATAATATTTTGTCACATTAATTGTTTAATGACAATTTATATTATATCATCAAAGTTATATCTCCCATGACGATAAAAAGCGTAACAAATTATATACTTTTTACGACAAGTTGTACATTTAATGATGTACCCAAAACGTCACAAAATATTCATATAGTGACACTTTTATGTTGTCACAAATTGCTACTTTATTGTGACAACATATATGTTATTGTGACAAATATGTGTGTTATTTGTGACAATTATATTGTCACAAAAATATAAATGTTTGGCATTCACATGGAATTTGTAACCTAACTAAAACTTTAGACAACGAAATACATAATTTGTCATTTAAATACTCAACTATGGTGACGAAAGATAATATAAAGTGACAATCAAATATTAATAAAATGACGAAATATTCATCCCAAAAACACAAAAATTGTGGTGACACATGTAATATTTCGTCATATAGAAACAAAGTTTTGATGACAAAGTAGGAAATTGTCACATAGGCAAAATACGACGCACATTCTATGACGAAGCATGCGGCGATGATTTTTCGTCACCTCTTGTCTACTGTGACAAAAAAAAGTATGTTTTCGTGACAATTTTAGTGCGTCATAAAAAGCTAAATTTCTTGTAGTGCCTGAATACAAATTAAGTCCCCACTACCTAGCTATAACCCAAGTAGTGTACTCTCAACACAAGTGAGAATTAAAATTTTGAAGAAAGATTACAATGAACAAATTTCTTTCTTAGCAAGCTATTCTAACAATGATTACAATTAAGAAATAGCTCAAAAAAGTCTCTAAATCACAGTAGAAGTGCTAAAGTGAAAGTTCAATGTCTATGTGAACCTCTTAAGCCTGGAAGTAATGGATATTCTTAGTTGTTTTTTTCATATTTGATTTTTGTCTTCTTCATATAGGCTTCATTTGAGAATCTAGTCGTTGAGATATAGGTTGTCACCTTGGTGGCCGTTCTGTAATGACTTCAATCTTTCAGGTGGTTGATTAGTCGTTAATTGCTTCATATGACATGTCTTATAACTCTCATTGATCATCATGTTGACTTTGAGCTGATAATAGAAGATTTCTTCAAGTATTGGAGAAGTTGCCATTTATGGTATTGGCAGGCTGGCGTTGGATTCCGTCAACAACGGTTTTTACCATATTGAGAAACTGACAACATCTTGGCGTTCTTCAACGGCGTTGAGCTCCACACAAGCATATTTCTCTTTGTCCAATGTAGAACCCCATTCTTCAAAGTATTTCTTTGCATATATGGATATTTTCTTTTGTATTCTTAAATCAATGCAACTCAAAATAGAATTTTGGTTCTCAAAGGCATAAAGTTAGTCAACTTCTTCAAAAATAAATGTGATATTTTTATACGAGGCATACACAATTAAATGAGAGGCTACTCCTAAAAAAATTAGAGGTAACTTAAATGTTACAGGTTCGAGCCCACATACGGGCGGGGGTGTGAGTTTTTCTCTGTTATTATTGTAAACCTAACGAGGTAATTTTTTTTAAAAAAATATATATGAAACTTTAAATCGTTTAACATTAACTATGTAGTGCCCAAATAAGAAATTATATACAAGAATCACCATAACAAAAATTATAAATATATTTTCTTTTAAAGGTTCTCATCTTCAAAACAAAAAATTTGAGATTACAAACACTAATACCAATATAAAAGAATCAGCCAAAAGATTAGCATTGGACAAGTTATTACTCATTATTTGAATTATACATTTAATATAAATAATTTTAGTTTTTATTTTATGGAATTAGAGAATTTTTTCTATATTCACTTAATTTTTTCTATTAGAAAACGTTGATTTTAAATAATTTCTCTTCTTCTATTAAAATAATTTTAAAACTTCATATCAAAAATAATTTATGAAAATGAATTTTAAAAGCAACTATAATGTTGATTGAATGCCATTCAAAGATTTGCTCAATCAGTTTATTAATTAATAAACATAACAAATGTGTATATTAGTTTTTGAAGTTTTAAGAAAAGAAAAGAAAAAAGAAAATTTAAAAGAACCCAAACACCACATGTCCACCGGTTGCGAAACCCAAACATAACAGAGGTGTTTGAAAATCATAAAGATTTGCTATTTGGTACCCGTCCGACCGGCGAAATAAATCAAAATAATAAATGTATTTGAAGTGCATAAAATTAGTTTTTCTCTTTCTAAACAATTTTCAGGAAAAAAAGAAAGAGGAAGTCGGCACCAATCAAAAGTGAGGTGCGATTGGACATCAAAATATTAATGGTTTGCGAACTAAAGATCCGAACAGTTCGTTTGTCAATTACGTGTATGGAGGAAAAGATGCCAATTACCCTACCCCGGCAAGACTAATACTCAAGATGTATTAAGTTATTTGGTTCATTTTTTCCTATTTTATTGTGAGTATTTATGTAGTTTTTTTTTTGAAAAACAGTATTTATGTAGTTTGGGACTTAGAACCTAATTCCCTTTCATTATCTAAGTTTGATTTGTCATACTTTCTAATGTTCATGACATAATAAACATTGAGATCAATACTGATGCTTATTTAATAGAATAAGTTTGATCACTTTACAACAAAAATTTAGCTCAAAGATTTAACTTTAATTTATACCATATTACCAAATAGTTGTCCTGAACAATGTTCTTTGCCGTGTATTTTTTTTATATAATCATTAGTAAAACTTAAAAATAAAAACAATTATTATGGAAGGTACCAAAAGTGGGCAACTATTTGGAAGAGCTAAAACCAAAGTGGGGAAAAACACTTGCATTAGTTTGGCAAAAATAATTTCATGTAAACTTTTATCAAATTATGAAAATATCTTAAAGTAAAATACCACAAACTTAATTACTTTTTATATCACCATTATACGCGATTCATGACTTTTCATATACCCTTATACAATGTTCATGCGTTTTTTGTGTTTATTTTTAATTTTTTTACTTATTTTGCATTTAGCACTCAAACTGTTCATTTTTTTAACATGGAGCTTTAGAGTTTTTTAGTCGTTTCATTTTTATCTTCGAAACGCCATCCATTATGATATATTTTTTTCAAAAAAAAAATTCGTCCTGTTATAAACCTAATATATTTCTGTTACAAATCTAATATATATCTGTTATAAATCTATTATAAGTCTCTTTGTAATTGTAATGCTCATTGAACTGTTATATATCTACTATATATCTGATATATATCTGTTATGAACATAATACAGATCTGTTATAAGTTTACTATAAGTCTCTTTGTATTTTCAATGCTCATTGAAATGTTATATATCTACTATATATATGATACACATCCATTACAAACCTAATAAAAATCTTTATAATTCTAATATAAGTCTCTTTGTATTTGAAATGTTCATTGAACTGTTATATATCTACTATATATCTGATATATATCCGTTACAAACCTAATAAAAATATGTTATAATTCTAATATAAGTCTCTTTGTATATGCAATACTCATTGAACTGTCATATATCTACTATATATCTGATATATATCTGTTACAAACCTAATACAAATCTGTTATAAGTCTAACATAAGTCTCATTGTATTTGCAATGCTCATTGAACTGTTTTATAACTCCTGTATATCTGATACATATCTATTACAAACCTAGTACAAATATGTTATAAGTCTAATATAAGTCTCTTTGTATTTTCAATGCTCATTAAACTATTATGTATCTGATATATATATATATATATATATATATATATATATATATATATATATATATATATATATATAATATAAACCTAATACAAATCTGTTATAAGTCTAATATAAGTCTCTTTGTATTTGTAATGCTCATTGAACTATTATATATCTAATATATATATGTTATAAGTCTAATATAAGTCCGTCATAAGTCTAAGATAAGTCTCTTTGTATTTGAAAAACCCATTGAACTGATATATATATGTATTATAAGTCTGATATTAGATTTGTAACAGATATATATTAGGTTTGTAACATAAATATATATTATTTTTATAATAGGTCGAGATTTTTTTTGGAAAAAGTATATCATAATGAATCGCGTTTCAAAGATAAAAATGAGACGAACAAAAAACTCTAAAGCGGCATGTAAAAAAATGAACGGTTTGAGAGATAAATGCAAAATAAGCCAAAATTTTTTTTAAAAAAAACACCCAAAATGCATGAACATTCATGAGCGTATAAAGGTAAAAAATGAAACTTAAAAAGGTTAGAAAGATATGATTTCATGGTTGAGTTTTTTGGTATTTATTTTGAGCAAATAATTCATATTGGACAATTTCCCAATATACTGAGCATTGTTGGCCCATTTATTAGTGACTAATTAGGGTAAAAGGAAGGAGAAATTGTCACTTTTGGCTCAATTTTCATAAATAATTTCTTTCAAAGTTTCACCCAATAACCTAAAAGCCACAATAAGTTTCATAATAACTGTTATACACCTTACTAACTTTTACGCGCTCATCATCAACAGCCATGCGATTAGGTTATTTTTTAAAAGAATTTTGGCTTTAGAGTTTTTTCGACATGCCCCTTTAGAGTTTTTTGTTAATCTGTTATAAGTCTATTAACAGAAATATATTAGATTTATAATAGAATTATATTAGATTTGTAACATGTCGAAATTTTTTTTGGAAAAAGTATATCACAATGGATGAAGTTTCGAAGATAAAAATGAGACGAACAAAAAACTCTTAAGGGGCATGTCGAAAAAATGAACGGTTCGAGAGATAAATGCAAAATAAGCCAAAAAAATTAAAAAAACCTTTCCTAATCGCATGATATGAATAGTGATGAGCATGAGCATATTATGGTTAATAAGTTTTCAAAATATTCTAAATAGGTTACAATCATTTTTTTGTGATATTTTGGTCATTATTTTATACAAGTTGGTGCATTTTGGTGCTTTTCTCAAAAGGAAGGAAAAAGTACACGAATGGGCTAAAGCCCATATATAATTTCAACAAGTGCTTTGGCCTACAACTTTATAACCAAATTAGAGCTCCTCAACAACTTTCATACGTTCCATTCAAAAACAATAAATCCTTTACGCTCTGCACTTGAAACATCACTTTACATGCACAACACGATTTCTGTAACTGTCTAACTCAGTTTTTATCTATTCAAAACCACAAAGCACTATCCATTCTAGTTTTGAATTTGACAAGAGAAACAGAAATCCCATTCCAAGTCAAAAAATCGAAGAAGATAATCAGAAAATCAAAAGTACGAAACTGATAAACAAGCATGTAAATCATTTACTTGTATTCTAAATCTAAACTGACTCAAATTGTTGATAATGTCACCAAAAAGTAAAGGAAACCAAATGTTAAGTGTGTATTTAATATAGTTATTTGTGTGTTTTAGGATAGTTTCATGCATGTTTGAGTAGATTTGGAGTTTAATTAATACATTTGATGTTGAATTGGAGTTTTCGTGATTTTCATTAGTTTTTGTTATTTTTAGCTTGTTTCATGTACTTTTGGAGCATTTGTACGTGTTCAATATCCTTAGGAGTACATTTGGGACTTAAAAATGATGAATAAGTTAGTTGGAGCATCAAATTTGGATTGCTGCTTTTTTTCGGTTTGATCAGTGTTAGGTATTTTGGTAATAACGTTTTCATAAGATATCAGATTGAGGTGATTCAAGTTGGAACAGAAAGATAAGAGATAAATGCACAACTGTATCTCTGATAGTTCTTTTAAGATTTGGAGTCTATTCTGGTCAAAAATGGATTCAAAGTTACTGCTTATGCTGAATTATCTGTTAGTTACACAATCCTAGTCTAATTCGAACTCTAACTTCTCCACTACTAAGAGTGAACCAATAGCATTAAAAACACAAGTTGAAGAGGCATAAAAACAATAATAATTTCTTGCATATTTAATTGGGGAACGAGCTTGATGATGTTGGTTCCTTAGTGAGTGTTACTAGGCTCAGAAGGGGGTGAATAACCCTTTTTGCGGAATTTTACACTTTAAAAAGTCTTTACGTAGCATGCGATGGATGAACTGAAAGCTTACTGGAGTAAGGTATGGATAATGCAAATATTCAATATAAAATGCACTTAAAGTAAAGGCTTAAGGTAAAGATAATCAAACACATATATTTTATTCTAGTTCGGCCTTGCCTACGTTCAGTCCCCGGAATTTCTTCCTCCGAGCTTAAATCGACTAGTGAGATTTCTTTCAAGGGTAGAAATCAAGCCATTACAGTTTATCTCTAGAGATTTCTTCTCCTCTGGATATAGGATATACCACCACAGCTAACACCTAGCTTGGTTAAGTCCTTTGTAAGTTGTCTCCATAGATTCTCTCTTTTGAAAATAGGATATACCACCAAAGCTAACACCTAGCTTTGCTAAGTCCTTTTCTCTCAGGTATATAACACTCAAACTCTTCCTAGTTTAAGCTAAGTACCCAATCTCAATACTCATCCAGGTATGATATTTTACAGCAATGATAATCAAAGATGGGTTTTGAATTCTTTAAGTTTGCAACTTTACTTGAGAGTTCTTACAAATAAATTTTCAGGTTTGGGTTCTTGGAGAGATTTTGATCACTGATTGAATAGCAAATTTCTCAGGATAATAGCTTTCTTAAATCAACCAGCATCTTCTCAACATGTGAAGCTTCCCTTTTATAGGCTTGGTTCATAAATGTTTGGGTAATCTTGAATCTTCACCATTGATTAGATATGAGTTGGCACAACCAGAGCCTTTGATCTTTCCGTTAGACCCAATAAATGTCTAGTTTGAATTTGTTGGGATTGGAGCAACAAAGATGTCAGGCGTCATTTCTTCGGCTTTTTGTGCTCTGCAAAATTCTATGCAAAGTTTGTCTTTATATGGAGTCCACACTCCTTGCTATTGGTCTATGTTAAAAAGGTAGTGACCTTTTTCTCTCTGTGTGTTAGTATTTTTTATCCTTTGTTGAATTTGTGCAAGCTGTCACTTTTTCTTTATCCAAGGCAAAAAGTTGAGTTTGACTTTAGAGCAAATTGGAGGGAAAATTGATATTACAATATTTCCCTTTGTCTTGTGAATTATGTCTTCTAGATGACTTCAGGTCTTAGCTTTCCGGATGCTCTTCCAATGTGATCTTCTCCGGATGCTATCTTTTTGGGCTTAGGGGTTTGTTTTCTTCCAAACTTTAATCGGATGCATTCTTCTTGGACTTAGACCATTGTTTTCTTCAAAACCTTTATTCGGATGCTTCTGGATGCTTGTGTTTTTACAAGGTCTTCCGGATGATTGATTCCAACAAATGATTCGATAGCAATCGAGCACAAGAATTCGACCAACTTTTGTGTTTCATTATTCTTCTCTTCTACTATTTTTATTGAGACATGTTTAATTTACCTTTAGACATGATGTTTGCATTTAGTTTGTCTATGGACTAAATCTTTTTAGTTAGGATAGATGGATCTTGATTAATTATTATGTTATGACTGTCTTTTCTTAGTTTATTTAATTCGGATTTTCTTCCAATTCGGGTTTTGATATATATTATGATTAATGCTTGTTATTGGTGGTCTATTGATAGCATATTTTTAGTTTCTATTTAGATTGATCATCAAATAGGGATGGAATTATATTATTGGACTTGATATGATTGTATCTCATGGTTTTTTGATTTATCAGGTTCTTCTAAGTACTTTATGCATTTGAGGTTTGATAAGTTGACTTGGTCAGTTCATTGATATCGTTAATAATTTTATTTGTTTGATTTGAATTGAATAGATAAATACATTTGAGAAGATCACCAACCATAGGAAGAACGAATTTGATTACTAGAACATGAAATTTTATAGTAGTTAGTTGAGTGAAGTTGACCCCTAACTATCTCATCGAATTGTTTATCTCAAATTATTTGTGTTTACTGTATCCAATAGCCATTTTAGTTTAGTTCACATATATTTACTTCAACCTTTTGATTAGTCTAACCAGTAGGTAACTTTAATAGACTTGGTACCTAGATATTAGTCCTCGTAGGATCGACTCGTGCGTGTCATGATATTACTTGATATGATAGAATGCACTTGCTTTATTCATAGGCCTTTACATTAATTCATTATATTTTCAGCCTATCAAGTTTTTGGTGCCATTGCCGGGGACTATTTATTTATTATTTAGTCGAATAAGTTCTTATTGCTTTAGATATTTGTAAATATTTTCTGATTTTTTTTACAATTTTTTTGGAGGAGATGTCTATTAATGGATATCCATGGTGCTATAATCTCAGAAGTAATTATGGGAATAACAGTTCGATAGAAGAAATTGCCAACTCATTCTATCCAAATTTGAACGATGAATATGAAAACTCGTGGGATTGTCAACATTCGGCAAATTTTAAAAATTCACAGCAAAAAGGATAAGAAAAAGTCAATTCTAGAACTAATTATAGAGCAGAGAATAGAATCTCTTCATTCAAGGCTTGACGATATAGATGCGGGCTATAAAAATATAGAAGAAGGGTACGAGAATATATCCACACAACTTAATCTCATAGCTGATATGGTTGTCAACATGAGAACTATAGAGGCTTTGCTATATGCCGATAAAGAAACATCTATACCAATCACATCTCATCCGGATGAAATCCTAGAGGAAAATTCAAAGTCAATTTTGGTGGAGAATAACGAAGATACAAATGACTACAATGAGTTGGAAAATACAAGTCTAGTGGGATGTTCGTTTTCCCACATTGATTAACATGTCAAGATCAAGCATGAAATTTCTGTTTTAATGAAAGAGAAGTTCGAGGAACCTTCAATGGAATTATTTTATGCTTTATATGATCTACCAAAAGAATCGAAGAGGGATGAATCAAGAATTTTTCACAAGTTCTACAAATTTGAAGCGTATAGATATTCGGCTTGGCGTTAATCAAATTCTTTATGGTGCATCTATCGAATATTTATTAAAGAATTTGGATTCATCATAAGACTTCAAGCTTATACTTAAGAGGGAAGTATAAAAGTCGAGCTAATAGACTTTAAATTTAGGGAAATTGTCATATTTGGCCCATTTGGCCAAAATATTTTCTTGCCAACTTTGACCTAATAACCTAAAGGCAACATTATGTTTTGTAAATTACCTCTGTACGCTTTTCATAACTTCTATACGCCATCTTCACTTTCTTAATTACCTTTAAACTACACACGATCAAACGGTTATCATTCGTGTTTCCTACAGTTTTGCTCCCTTCAACTTTGCATTTTTCTCCATAAAAGCTTCTGTTGATCCTATTTCTCACTCACCTTCTCTCTTTTTTTATTCACTTTTGTTCATTCTTAAGTGTTAGGTTCGAGTTATTTTTCGTTTTCTCTGCCATAGAAGTTGTTGTAGCTATTTTAGAGCTTCTGTGTAATTGAACTCAAGATAAATAAAAATCTAAAACCTAGTTTTTACTTTTGCTTTCTGTTTTGATTTCGTTTTTTCTTTTGTTGTTGATTTATGTATTTTTTTTTATTTTGAAGTGATAATGGCTCCAAAAAGGAAACAACATCAAAGGAAATCTTCATCGCATATTGCTACAAATGGGAGAGGTAGTGCTGTTAAATCTCAGAGGAAGGTAAGAAAATTATAGAGACAGGTGTATGTAATATATATCTGTTATTTTTGTATTATATATCTGTTATATTTTTGTTTTAAGTAGTTTTTTTTAAAGACATCTGTTATATATCTATTATATTTCTGTTATATATGCATTAGATCCATAGATTGTGGAAACAATACATGGAAAACAAATTTTAGTTCTTATGTATCAGAAATATATTAGAAATTTATCAGATATTTCAATTTTTGATGTAATAAGTTTACTCTCTTTTTATCTAATATAAGTTTTTAATATATATGATATAATGTGTGTACATGTAAGATTTTGAAGTTATAAGAGTTGGTGAAGTGTTTTGGTTAATTATTATATATGTGTTACAATTCTGTTATTTTTCTAATATAAGATTGTGTATAGTGTTTGGTTATTTACCATGTGATACATATGTGTTATAATTCTGTTATATGTCTATTATAACAACATTTAAGTCTTTTTTTTTTGTAAAAAATGGAACTTTGTATTGGAAAATAGGGTTTTTCTAGTTAAAAATTGTATCTAATACATATGTGTTATAATTTTGTTACATTTCTGTTATAAGTTTCAAATTTCATGAAAATACATTTCACGTCAGCTCCAAATTTAGCTTTTACATCAGAGGCAATATCTAGTGGCATGTAGACCCTTATAATCCTCATGTATTTGTTTTTTGATTCGTTTAGCAAGAAACTTCTTTGGTGCTTGCCTCTTCTCACTATTTCATCCATCGATGTTGCAGTTATGTTTTGGAAAGTACTTTCTCATCATAAAATAGCCGCTGGAAGTTCTTATTGATGCTCTCATTTTCCAATTACATTTCAGATCAATGCAATCCAGCCAATACTGCCTATTGCACGATTTTTTTTGTCATGAACTAAAAATTGTTCCTAATTGCATATAAACTCATTGATTCTTGCAGCACCGTTTTATCTACGAAAACTTGTCCAACTTTTATTGTATCCATAGTATTTGGGTTTGTGGTCTCCATATCATCATCTTTCTCAGAATCCAACACGTCATAGCTAAAACTGCTTATTTTATGAACAACCAAATATAAAGATTTTATTCTATCTCCATACTATTGTTGGGCTGATGTTCCCTTCTTTAACTACAAAAACTGAAGAAAAGCAGCTTTTAATTGTTGTATTACATATTTAATAGTTGTTGGAAAACAATGATCCGGATAAATAAATCTATATACATTCGAATCAAGTTTGAAAGAAACAAAATCGAACTCTCTTAAAATCCAAATGAAAGCATCCGGACAAAGCTAAGATCGCTTATTGAACAAAATCAGAAACCTAAGCAATGGAGGAAAATTGTCCGGACAAACTCTGAATAGAATACAAACTTCCATCCTCAAGACTTGCAACCGGAAGAACTGATAGAAGCCATATCCGGAAGGAAGATCCAGAATATATAGGTCCAAAAGACATCCGAAAGACACATCCGGAAGACCTATATTCAACAACTAAGGAAAGTATAAAACATAGCTTTCCTTGTGCCTCCTTGGTCTACAATAGTCAAAGAACCTTTTGTAAATAGAAGACAACTGACAAAGTTTAAAGAAAAGTCAAAAGGAGTAGACAAAGGACAGCGAAAGTCTAAACTACTTTTAGACTAGACAAATAAAGGCGCGCTTGGAGCTCACACCATATGACAATTGGTATAAAAGTTAGTGTATCACAAAATGACAAGAAAAATGATCACTGACAACTTTAGGCACCAGTCCCAAGAATATGGTCTAACGGACTAATCAACAGATCCAAAAGCTCCACCTCACAACCTGATCAAGGGTGAAGATTAAATGTAAGCTCACCAACCACAAACGGCTACATTTATGTTCAAAGCCTATAAAAGGAGCTCTTCACCAAATGAGAAGGCCACTGATTGACGTACAAAAGCAAGTAACAAAGTAATACACATTTAATCAGTCAAAATAATCCCTCTAAGAACCCTTGATTCAAAATCTGTTTGTAAGGATTCCCAAGTGAAACTATAAACTTGAGGAACTCCAAAACCAACCTTTTGTTGCAAACCAAAAGTGTAATAATCTCCAACTTGGGTGCGTTGGGAGATTGGAATAGAACTTGAAGTAGGTGCTTTGAGTGAGATCACCCTGTAGGACTCAGCTTAGATTCGAGGTAGAAGGCTAAGTGGTATATCCTACTAGAGACGAGAGGACTTAGCTAGGAGTTGGTGCTTCTAGTAGTATATCCTACTTCCGGAAGAAGTCATCATCCGGAGACAAATCTATAAGGCTTGATTCCTGCCCGTTGAAAAGGAATCCACTAGTGGACAAGCTCGGAAGAAGGAAATTCCGGGGACTGGACGTAGGCAGGGCCGAACCAGTATAAAATACTGGTGTTTGATATTTGTTTATTTTTACTATTCTGCATTCATATTGCATCATTCGGATACATCTCCGGATCACATTTATCATCCGGACCCATCATCCAGATCATAATCAAACACGCTACACATAGACTTTTTCTAAGTCTATAAATTCCATAAAAAAGTGCCATTCACCCCCCTATGCCCTCATAAATACTCTAGCAGAGACCAATAATAGTTTTGTAATAGATATGTAACAGTTGTGTAAAATATCATTTGGATATGCATTTTTGCCTTTCAAAACATTTAAATGAGTCAAATTTTGTCCATATTCCTTTGAAATTGTATTGCTTAACCTTATTTCACAAAAACGAATACATAAATCAGATATATAGTAGATATATAGCAGTTATGTATCAGGTAAGTGAAATAACTAAAATAAAACAAATCTTACTTTCAAATTCCATTGTATCAACACCATTGACATCCAAAGGACTTGTGAAAGACATAAATGGATTATTTGAATTCAGTAATCAGTTATATTATACTTATATTAGGTTTATAACAGATACATAACACATTTATATTACATTTATAATAGATATATAGTAGTTCTGTATCATATGAAAAAAGACTTCCAGATTATGTCCAACACGATTACAATAGTGTTATGTGATACAATACTATTATAAATCTAATATATTTTCACCAAACACTTGCATCAGACATTTATCAACATTGTAGCAGATGTATAACAAAATTATAGTAGTTTTGTATTAGATTTGTAACAGATTCAATGAACAAACAAAACTCACTTCAGATCCACAAAACAACTAAATAATTACCTTCTAAACATTGATGGACACCTGGAACTGTAGATATGCATAGAGGAAATTCAGTTATCATCATACTTGGAGCTTGCATAAAAAATTTCAGAGATGTGTCATTCCTTATTTCCATAGCAAGATAACAAGAAAAATGCAGAACACAGATCATCTTCAGTTGTTCAAAATCAATTCAAAATTATTTTAGGGTGAAAAAAACGCAGATAGAAAGAAAAACGCAAATCGGTATTAATTGATTGCGCAGAACACAGACTCGGGATGAAAAGCGCAGGATGCATAAAGGATTAAGGATGAAAAAACATAGGAATGAAACGAATTAAGAACAACGATCTTTGATGATGGAAATCGAGAGAGAATTTTGATTGAAAGAGCTTGAAACTTCCTGATTTGCAGGGAAGTTATTGTTTATATAGTAGCGTATTATGGTTAATTAGTTTTCGAAATATTCTATTTGAGAGATGCGTGTTTCTCTATGGTATTTTGGTAATTACTTTACAAAATTAGATGCATTTAGGTGTTTTTCCCTTAAATTTAAGCGCTTGTTGGAAGATAACCCAATAATTTAGTTTCATTCATTTATTACTAATTTTAGTTATTTTCATTGTTTATCTTTTTATAAATTCCATCCCGAAATATTTTTGGTGTATTTTTTCTTGTAGAGACTAGTAGTTGAAGGACAAAAATGGAGTCTAATCAAATTAAATAGGTAATGAAGACGAGAAAGAAAAGGTAAGAACATAAAAAAAGAAAAAAAATAATTAACTGGGGACACACTTGGCGAGTGTACTCATCCACTCACCGAGTGGATAATGTGCTATTGCTTCACGAGAAGCAGTAACAAACACTCCCCGAATTGGTAAAATCCAATTGGGAGTGTACCTGGTCAACTCTCCTTGCTGAACAGTGTGAAAAAAAAAATGGTGAATAAAATGCTATAGTTTTTATTATATAATTAATTATATTAATAATAATTTATAATATGTATTTTTTATGAGAAAGAAAATAAATAAATGTATATAAATATAATTAAATGTAAATAATTTTTTTAATTGTAATTATTTATAAATATTGATATTATTCCTAATTAATAATAATATTCTTAACTTAGACTAATTAAGAATAATTTAATATAAGAATAATCTAATATTAATATTGGAAATAATATTCTCAACACTCGTCCTCAAATTGGTGAGTGAATATCTTGAACTCCTAACTTATGTCTCAATGTCAAAAATTGATCCTTATTTAATGGCTTCATAAAATATCCGAAAGTTGATATATATGAAAGAAATGAAATTTTGAATTGATGAACTTTTTATATATATGAAATATGTGAATTTTGAAGTATGATTTGTCATGTCAATATCCTTATTTGGATTATGATTTGGCATGTCAATAGCCATATTTTGGTATGATTTGGCATTTTAATAGCCATATTTGTAAATACTATTTATGATTCAGACTGAAAATGTGAAAGTGGGATTGATTAAGGCATCAGAAGTTAACAGACCTGTTGCATTTGTAAAAGCAATATATGTTGTTACCAGTGGGGCGTGACTGAGTCAAATAAACCATGCTATTAATATAGACAATCGACCATCTTCAAGAATAAGAATATGACTGAGCCAAATAAGTCGTGATGTTGATATAGACGATTAATGATCTTTAAGAGTAAGAACATGGATGAGTAAAATAGCCATGAATGATGGATGATCTTTGTTTTTACATATGTTTGTCCATAGGTACTAGATGAAAAATATGACCGGAAGACTGTAATTTTGTGTCACCGGAAACTATGCTCTAATACCATGTGAAAAAAGAATAAGAAAAGAAAATGGTGAATGGAATGCTATAGTTCTCATTATATAATCAAGGGTTAACTTCAAAAAACCCCATGTTGTTTCACACATTTTCAAAAAGGCCCTTGAGCTTTTTTTTTCAAAAGGGCCCTTCTGGTATCAAAAGTTAGCAAAAAATGGATTTTCTCTCAACAAAGTTAGTCGTACTGAGTTAGCAAAGGGTATTTTCGTCAAACCCCAAATTTTTCAAATTTTAAAGCAAAAAAATATGATAATTCACCTTGTCAACTCAACATAACTAACTTTGTTATGGAAAAACCTTTAATTGCTAACATTGATACCACAAGGGCGCTTTTGAAAAAAAATAACACAAGGGCCTTTTTGAAAACGAGTGAAATCACATGGGGGTTTTCGAAGTTAACCCTATAATCAATTACATCAATGATAATTTATAGTGTCCAATTCTTATGAGAAAAGGAAACAAATAAATGTATATAACTAAAATTAATTGTAAATAATCTTCCTAATTACCATTATTCATAAATACTTATATTATTAATAAAAATAATGCTAACTTAGACTAATTACGAATAATCTAATATCAATATTGAAAATAATATTCTCTTACAACCAGCACCCATTGCACATGGAATTTATACCATGCTCCTGGCACATTGCTCCCTACTTTCTGCATGAATGATAAATGTCTTAAGAACTACTTTATGCTATTACTTTTTATTATTTTATTTATTTTTGAGACATTTATTATTTATGCAGCCAGTATGAAATAATGGGTCGGAAATATAGTATAATCTCTCTGCTGCACGCCCCCTGTGGGCAGTTTTAATTTTTTTGTTTAGTTTCTCTTTTTTTAATTTACTGTTTATTTTATTTTTATATTTTAATTAAAACTTATCCTTTTCTTATATTCCTTTCATTTTCTACTCTTTAAAAACTTTCCCATCCCCATGAACACTCACTTCTTCAATTTTCTACCATTCTTTACCATATTAGTTTCCTATAAATTTTTTTTATCACGACTTCTTAAGCATGACATAAATTACTAACTCTTTAGGAGAAATAATTTTTGTCGGAAGGATTTCCTGTTTTACTAATGCTACAGGAATCTAAAATTCATGAGGAAAATGAACTAGTGTAAGGAAGAAGTGAAAACTCAGAGGAGGTAACTCATTAGAGTATCGTGCTCACACGCTTGGATTATTGCCAAAAGTCACATCGCAACGCAAGAACATAGAAATCGCCAATATCAAGAGTAATTTGCTCATAATCGCCACTACTTTGATTCACCGCCTCGCGATTAGGGGAGCATTCTTTTTCTTTTCTCTTTACTTTTGCTTTATGCATCTTCGATAGTGAATGCAACTTAAAGTGAGAGGAAGGGAAAAAACTTTTAGTTTCTAGTATGCTATTAGACTTGCATAATATTCGGGATGGATTTAGATTTTTTATTTTAATTTTTGCATGCACACTTAATATTGCACATGTTACGAATTTACTATTGCATGCTCTAATTGTGAGTTTTAGACAATCTGCCATGTGTACATTATTTGAATGCACTGCTGAATATGAACCTTAAAAATCTTTGTAATTTGGATGTCTTTTAGTTTTTAGCAATGTTTAGAATGCAACTCAATAACTTGAAAAAAATTAGTTAAGTTGATTTTGTAGGACCTGGTAACATGTTCAAGTTTTTGAAATTTTAACTTTTACTTCAAAATTATAGCTTAGATGATAATACATAGCCCATATTTAGGTGAGGATTTAAGCCTATTTTTTTCATGACAATCTATTTGCTTTGAGTTTCTTGCTGAGTGGGCAACTTTATTGTTTCTAGCTAGAACTTGCCCTCGGAGATGTATGTAATAAATGATATTATGTTAGTTCTTGTTAAGACCACACATTGAATGTTATACTGAATGATTAAGGCATTAGGTTTTACCCTCTTAGCAAAAAAGCCAACCCTTTTGCAATATTTTACCCCTAGATAACCTCATTTGAGCCTTAAGCCTTTTCTTTCTTACACACATTACAAACCAATCAACCTTTCACTTTGATTCCCAAAAACACCCAGAGTTTTCCAATAGAGGTTCTCATCATTCGAGAAAGGCAACAAAAATATCAACAATGAAGACCTTCTCCATATAAAACAACAATAAAGATATTCATAGGAAATTACAAAACTCAGAAGACAACATCAGTACAACCTTTATAAACCTTTTGTTTGCTTCTTTAAAAATAGAGAAAAAGAAAAAAAAGAAATATGTGAGCGGACGACCTTTTTCTCGCGACCCCTTTGAAAATTAGGGAGAGTGCGAGAAAAAAACAACCGCGACGAAGCGAGCCGGATAAAAAATTGATTAAAAGTGATGTTGAAGTTGAATTTTAAGTCCAATTTAGGTGATAAAAGATACGAGATCAAAATCCCGTATTTTAAGACATAGTCGGCACCCGGTGTGAGCATGGGCTTTTTGGTGTCCCGCGAAACGATGATGATTTTTTTGTCTAACCTTTTATGGACCAGTTATTCTATTCTTTTAGGGTCGAATCATTTTTGGCAAGTACTTTTTTTTTGATGATTTTGGACCTTTGACCACGTTTAAAAATAATTAAAATGCGTTTAAAAATTAACCACAATCTTTCTCTCTCGTGCAGTAAATTGTTTCATGGTTTCTCTTAAACTAGATCATTTTCAGCGAGTCTAGTTATTTATGCTATATTTTAGACTCTTCGAGGTTTCTGGAATGTCAAGAAACGCTTAAATCGGATAGCTGTGGTGAAAGTTATGCTCTTTTAAAGTTTTCGGCTTCGATCTCTTATTTCAGCCCCCTTTGCCGTGCTCCTTGAGCGGTGAACGCGCCGGAGGGCGCAACGTGTCAGCCTCCTTTGCCACTCTCCTTGCATGGTTGACTGCGCCAAGGAGCGTGGTGAACCGGGCTAGGAGCGCGGTCAAGCCCCTTTTTCGCCCTTTTTTCGGTTTTACCCGATTTTTATCATAAAATCTGAATATTTGAGGGACTAGTTGGGTTATTTACACCTAATTGAGTCTATATAAACCCTTAATATCATCTTTTCAGGACTTTTGACTAATTTTCATCAGATTAAAAACTCAACTTTTAGTGAGATAAACTTAAGAACTAGAGAGAGAAAGCCTAATAAAGGCTAAAGAATTTCTCCAAATTAGTTTCTTGGGTCTTTATCTCGTTTAATCTCTTAGATTTGAACTAGAATCTATTAGAAATCATAGCTTGAAAATTGATTAAATAGGTTTTTAGTGACTTTTCCTCGAAAACACTACCCAAATCTTCAAAATCATAAAAAAGGATCTAACCCAGGGTTGATTCGAGTCTCAAAGACCAGATTCACGGCCTAGAGGTAACAAATCTGAGTTTCTTTACCTATTTAATTAATATTTTTAAGTGTTCTTGCTGCCTTTGGGTTGTTTTCGGGGTGGTTATCCCCTTTTCTTTCGGTACTTTTTACAAACACCTTTTTAGGTGTTTTTGGGTCCCTTTTTGTCCCCAAGTCAAAAAATCAAAGTTATTTCATCATTTTAAGTCCAAATCCACTAAAATATCGTGGGAATCGGCTAAAAATTTCAATAATCTTGAGTTTTCGGGTGTAAAAACACTGATTTTTGTCCGTTTGGCATTTTTTCGGTCTAACCGCTCCGGCGGACAACCAACCTCTCCGGTGTTGCGTCACCGCTGCCATGGCAGCAGTCACTGCTGCAGCGGCAGCGGTTAGATGCTCACTCCAGCGGTTGGACTGGCAAAAATGCCAAAAGTTCACTGTTTTGTGTTTTTGACCCTATTTTATCTTTTTCTTGCAATTTTTACCCCAATTTTCCCCCGAAAAATATCCAAAAAATCATAAATAATCTGGAGTTTATTAATATAATTTTTAATCTGCTGGAATTATTTTATTAATTATTGAATTGGTTAAATATCTATTTAATGGCTTAAAAATGGCTTTTTCACCAAATAAATTCTTAATAAATCTTTTTATCTTAAATAAAAATCCAAGAAATATTATGTAAATATTTTATCTAGCTTAGGATTGTTTAGTTTATTTATTTAATTATTAGGTTGCTTAGATAATTAATTAATGCCTAAATAGCGTGTTTTTTATCCCAAAAATTCCCAAAATATAGTTTTTCTCCCTGTTTGATTTATTTTCTGCCTAATAATTATTTGCAATTTATTTGTGGATGATCTATTTTATTTGGAGCTGCTTCGAGGTTGGTAAGTTCGGTTGAGACCCGATCTCGGTCTCTCTTTATTTATCCGCTTTATTTTCCCGCACTAGAAAAATGTATAGGAATTTGTAAAGCCATGTAATAATTAATTTGTCTACTTTATTTATTGCTTTTGCAGGCTTTGCCGCTTGATGTATGGATTATTTTAATCGAAAACTCTAATTAGGAGGATTTAAATCGCATAACAACTAAAGTCACATTTATTAAAATGTAAATGGTTTGATTTAGTAAATGAAACATAAGCAACATCATCCGAACCCGGAATCTCTATTTTAAGGTAAGGTCCAACCACCCGGTGGGAATATCGTACCTAAATTCCTGGTAGAGCTAAACCGGGTGGCAAATCTGTCTTACAATATGGGATTTCGGGTCTCGTATCTTTTCACATTTAAATTGGACTAAACTTTAACTTCAACATCACTTTCATAAACGTTTTCCTCACATGCTAAATCGACGATCCTCGCTTGGCCGGCTTCACAGCACCTCATTATTTTTTTCCCGCCCTTTAAAGGGTCAGAAAAAGGTCGTCTGCTCACAGTGGCGACTCTGCTAAGGATTTCCTCTTAACTTAAAATTTGAAAAATCCCTCTCATTTTTAGAATTGGTTAAAGGATTTTGATGGTGTGCTGAAATTGTTTTTTAAATCAAAGCTTTATTTCTTATGCCTTTTGAATCCATTCCGTAGTTAGATACTAGGTTAAGGTGCTATTATCTCACCTCGTGAAGCTCACTTGTATACCTCATGCTCGCCAGGAATTGGGGATATTTGTGGGTGGATCACTTGTTTCAACCAATGCATAATTCCCGCAATAGCACTCATTTGAGGAGTTATTGAGTTATACGAAATCAAGGTAAATGAGAACCTTCTACATTATTGTTATACAATACCAGCAATTTGTGACCATGACCGCGTTGGATAAAGCCATAGCAACTTCCCCTTAGGAAATCACCAAAACACGCATGTTTTAGATTTAGGTTGCATACTCAATTATCGTTCGTTGGCGTTTGAGTTAAGCCCCAGATCTATTGAACGACATTGCGCGGGAGTCATAAGGTTGGAAGAAGTTGGCTTTTCGCATACTATTTATATTGTGCTCATGCACATGCACCTCATGCATAGGCCACATGTGGCTAACTTTTATTTTATTCTTTCGCTTACCTCTACTCTGCCCTCACTTGAAGGGGGAATTTAACAAAATGCTTGAGATTGTTTGCGTCCCGAAGAACCATATCTAGTTCGCTGGGCATAGCGAGGGATTCGCACGTCTCACATATTTTGGGGTTAAGCTTCACATCATGAGCTCTTCTACTCTATACCTCTCTAAACCACCCTTGTATACACGAATTCATCACTTGAATAATTATGTAATCATTCACTTCATCCATCGTTCAATTCAAGCTGATCATCTTTCGATTACTCAGTTAGGTCGAGATGTCCTTACCGTTACAGTCCTCTTTGGCTCTGATCGATCATCGCTTGGTTTGCCGATCAGTGACTTTAGTTTTAGTTTTAGAATCTGCTCTGTGTAAATGTCTGGTTTGCCACTTGTTAATGGTACTTCTTCTGAGGGTACTCCTGCTCTTGCTCCTCCTCCTCCGACTAATCAGAATCAGTCATAGTTAGCCATCGAGATAGCAGGTGCTATGGCCATGTTTTTATAGTCTGATCTATTCTGTATTTCAATCCAAGAACAAGTCCGATCAGCTTTAAGAGAAGAGAGAGATGCGTAGAGGCCATTCGGGCCCATGTTTTAAGCTCAGGGACAGTTAGAGACCCCTCAAAATGGAACTAGTCAGATTCTGCCCATTCAGCATCTGTTGTCGGCTCCACCACTCCCGCCTATCCGACCAAGTCAATTTTATTTCAGTCAAACCTCCGTTTAGCCTCCCCCATCTTTTACTCCATCGACATTCGCTTTTCCTCCTCCACCACTCTCGAGACCTACCACTCAGACTCCCATCTTCCCCCTTTTCTTAGGGGGTTTTACTCCCTAAATGGCTGTTCCCTCTAGTAGTTTTGTCCTTCCTATGACACCACAAATAGCCATCCCCTTCTAATTTTGTGGTCACTCTGCATTGAATTACTTCTCCTTAAAACCCTTTCACTATTCCTCAAGTTGAGAATCCAGATTCTCCTCCACCATTTCAGTTTGGATCCACTTTTGTGCACATCGACCAGGTCAGACAGCCTCTAGGCGTGACACTCCTCGACCGGGCCAGGCAATCTCTAGGCGTGACACCCAAAGTGGCGGCACTTTTGAAGCAGCTACTGGCCGAGAATGAAGAGAATGAGGAAGAGAGGGATGAAGATTAGGTCCCGAAGAACTTTTTGATGCCTAGAATGGAAGCCTACTCTGGTGAAGGTCCCCTAAGTCTCATATTGTCATGTACGAGCGAATCATGCGAGTTCAAAAGATCGATGATAAAGTCCTCGCAAAGTTATTTCTGTGTACTTTGGCCGGGCCATCGCTTGAATGGTACAATACTCTCTCTAAGTCGATGATTCTCGATTGGAAACTCCTATCCAAAGCCTTAATCGGTCACTATGGTTTCAAATCGATAATGGAAATGACTATTTAACATCTTGAGGCAGTTAATCAAAAGCAAGGCGAGACGTTCAAGTCTTACTTCAATCAGTGGATGGCATCCCAAGTTCTGTTAAAGCAAAAACTCAGTCTTAAGGAGATGATCCTGAAGCTTCTTGACAGATCTCTCCCAATCTTTCACAAGGAGATGGAGACCGATGCCCACGAGTCTTATAATCAAGTATTTGAGAAGGCCGAAAATATTGAGTGCCGTGAAGAGAAAGAGAAAGCTAACAAGCCAAGTGGCAAAAACCCTGGTTCAACAAGAGCGACAACTCTGAAACTTTCAAAGTTGCTCCTGTCCTAGCCGAGAAGAAGACTCCCACAGTTCAAGTCATTGCTCAAGAGAATGTCTCCACAGTTCAAACCAAAGCTACTCGGGCCCCTGGTCAGAAAGTGTTCGTGTCTCCATGGAAATTCCCTCTTAGTGTCCTATTTGCCAAGTTATGAGAGAAATGTATGCTTAATTCTCTTCGTGAATATCGTTCTCCTACACCCAAGGAAAAAAGGAATTTTTATCACTATCATGTTTAGGTAGGGCACAAAACAGATCAATGCAAACGTCTGGGCAAGGCCATTTGGCGCATAGTAAGAGAAGGGAAAATGGATCAGCCAGCTAGAAAGACCAGTACTGAGGAGAAACCATCACCAAGCTATGATGGTAAGGTGGGTGCGATCAATTTCGGTCTTCCCAAGGAAATTATGTTAGCCATGGTCTTCTCCAATTCAGCCAACACCATTATGGAAGTCAATTCTATCACCAACACTAACAAGAATCTTGCGTGATCACTAGCGAAGGCAGGAGACAAGTCATCAACTGAACAAGGGAAAGTTCTGGGTCTCGACCTAAACGACATGTCAATAAAAGCTACTGAGGATGCTTTATCTACCAGCACCATAACTCAAGACCCTCTGCCTGTAGAGGATGACTATCCATGATGTAAGTTTCTTTTTCTAGTATTTAGATGTGAACAACCCTACCTTTAAGGAATTTTTATTCAGTCAAAGACTCTCTTTTTCTTTATCTGCTTGATGTTTTGCCAGGTGGGTCCATGCATTCATTTTATCATAAGCATGACATGTTTAGAATTCATGACATTTCTATAACTAAAATAAATTTGAGTACATATGATAACGCAAATGGTAACAATTTCTAATGACATATCCTCTGAGAGAAAAAGAGAGATAAATAAAAGTTCTTAAAGATCATGTTAATGCTTTCGCCTGGTCATACCTAGACATACCCAGGGTTCATCATTAGATTGCCGAACATCACATCTTCATGCCTAAAACAGAAAAAGAAGCTCAATGATTCCTTGAATAGGTATAATATGTTAATCGGTTCATCGTATATCACTATATGCAAACCTATTGTCAAACTACTGAAGAAGCGTCTGTCGATTATGGAGAAGGACCATTGCTAGGTCACCTTCGGTAGAACTAAGGCTTACCTTTTCTTCGCCCACCCACTCTCCAAATTCCCACCCCAAATACAACATTGACCCTTCCCACTATCCATTCCCTTACGACCATAAACCTTTACTGTTTCTCTCCTCATTGGCCATTCTCGGTGAGGGGGATACATATGATCGGTGAGATTCGACTCTCATCAACAAATGAACACTGCTTCATCATCGTAGGGGCAGGTTACTTCTCAAAGCAGGGGGAAGCCGAGTCTTTCACCAACATTATCGCCAAGAGGATGGCCAAATTCATCGAGAAATGCATCTTAGCTTAGTATGGACTACTTCACCACTTAGTCTTAAAAAATGAGGTTCAGTCCCAAGGATTTGATCAAGAAATATGGAATAGAGCACCGCCGGGCTTCGCCTCATAGACAACAAGCTAATGGGGAAACCAAAATCGCAAACCAGTCTATCAAGAAGTTTATTCCCAAAACTACCGCAAGATACAATGATTGAGTAAATAAGCCACCACTTGCCCTTCAGATGTATCAAAAAAGTGTCAAATAAGATGGATTTTCTCTTTGGTTTATGCTATGGAAACCACGATCCCAGGAAAAACTGAGATGGAGTCCTTGAGAGTCACACTGAATCCAGGTTAAAGGGACCCACATGGAGTAAGGCACAGCTTAAACGACTTAAACAATCTTTAGATGTACCAGCAGTGCATAGCAAGAGCGTACAATAACTGAGTCAAGCATCAGAGGTGTCCGTAAAAGGCCGATGATCTGAATTCAAAATAAGTAAAGCCTACCAATATCGACCCAAAGGGGAATTTCAGATCGAATGGGGAGGGACTTTACATAACCAAAGGGGTACACAGTACAAGGGGCATGAAGATTTTGGATGATAACAAATTCGTAAACCCTACCAATCAAAGCAGGTTGAAGCGTTATCATATCTAGCCCACAAAAATCAAATCCAGCAAAGAGGCACAAAAAAACAAATCACCTGGTGAGGAGTCTTCTACTACTCGGGCAAAAATTAGGGTGTATCCTGCTGATCGGCATTTTCCAAATCAGTTAGGAAAAAGTTAGGATGCAATATAACCCACTAGACTGAAAACTCGTAAAGGGCGGTATGTGCAAGTTAGGGTAAAAGTGAGCTACAAGAGCGTGTTTGCTAGAAAACCTGCATAGGCTAGTTAACACTAGAGTTTGGGTCAATAGAAATGGTTATCATCATTATGTACTAAAACTTAATTCATTTAATGGAAACGTCACTTTTATTGAACTCTTATATTTGTGCTTGAATGAATATTGGGCCCAAAAAGCGAAATGCAATAGATGAGTCAAACGTAGGGTTCCGTGTAGTCAACCCAATTCCTCAAAAGAAAAAGACTAATAATAAAGCTAAAACCCACAAGGTCTATGTAAAAGCCAAGATAGTCAGCTGGATTGAAATCCCGAAAGGGCGGTGCAGGCAAAAATAAAGACAAAAATGATGCATAAGTCTGATAGACCCATCACAATGTTCGGGTCTATGCAAAAGTTAAGACAAAAAAATGTAGGTAACTGACTGTCGCTGATCATATTGAGGTACCTACATCATTGTCATCATCATATCCTCTGCAATCTTATAGACTCAATAGGCTCAAATCCATCCTCTACACTTGTCCACTCCAATCTAGACCACACTTAAGAATCTCGAGTCTGTAACGTCCTAATCTTTCGAAGCCATCCTTGGTAGAATTCATTGGTATTGATAGCGTCCAACTGTCCGTTATCCAGAATCTCGAACTTCACTTCGTGCTTCCACTCGTCTTTGATACGCTCAATCCATCAACTATTATACTGCCGACTCACCAACTTAGACAGCTTGCGAGAACCATCTATCACGTCCCATGCTGGCAATGCAAGCGATAAGGTGTTTAGAAAGTGACCTTCCTCAGCCTCGATTTCTTGACATACGAACCCTACATGTGCACTACAAGATTCCTAATCCTCTACAAATGGCATACCCACCTAATCTATGTGGTAATGTAATTCCATATATTATCTCTCCTAGCAAGCAACTAAATTAAGCAAAATCAATCAAGCGAGCAATCCAGTCTCTCAGATGTGGAAGATGATCAGTCTAAGCAGCTCATGCATTCATACATTCATGCATAATATTCATAAATGTCATGTCTATTATTCTATACTAAATTCTATAGGGAACAGAGCACAGAAAAGTCTTCTCGAGCTATCGGTTAACCTCAGCGGTTCTCTAGACTCTAAAAAATCTCAACTTATATTTCATTCTTCCATTTTAATTGCTTAATTGAAGGGGCAAAATTATTTTTTATTCCAACAAAATCAATTAAGCAATTAAAACTCAACTCATGATGATTACTAACACCTCAAAATTTCCTTAATAGGTACACCATGTGGCAATCCTGATGGATAACTAACCCGATGAATCCTAAAATCAGGACTCAGAGTTTCTCCCAGGGGCACCTTGATGCAAATACCCAGGGGCTCCTCGATATAATCATCAAGGGCATCCCAAAATATATTCTAGGCTGCTTTCAAGGGGCATATCAGTGAGTCCCTATGGACACCCCGGCTTCTCCGGACTCTCGAAAATCCTATCACAATTTGTATTTCTTACTTTCATTTTTATTGCTTAATTGAAGAGGCAAAAATATTTTTGTCTCGACAAAATCAATTAAGCAATAAAAATGCAACTCACAACAAGTTACTAATATCTTAAAACTTTCTTGATAGGCACAATCTCCTAGTTTGATGGTCTCCCCATACATTCTCGGTAAATCCCCCAGTCCGATGATCTTGTTAGACATTCTTGGCATCTTTCAATGATGTTTTTGGCATGCATTCCAGTCTAGGGATCTCATTAGACGTTCTCGGCATGTGTTTTAGTCCAACCAGGCCTTTCTAGTCCAAGGATCTCATTAGAAATTCTCGGCAAATCCCCTAGTCCAATGATCTCGTTAGACGTTCTCGGTATCTTTCAGTGATGTTCTTGGAATACGTTCTAGTCTAGGGATCTCTTGAGACATTCTCGGCATGTGTTTCAGTCTAAGAAGGTCCTTCTAGTCTGATGGTCTCCCCAGACATTTTCGGCAAATCCCTAGTCCGATGATCTCGTTAGACATTCTCGACATCTTTTAGTGACGTTCTTAGCATACGTTCTAGTCTAGGGATCTTGTTAGATGTTCTCAACATGTGTTTTAGTCCAAGTAGGTATTTCTAGTCCAAGGATCTCGTTAGACATTCTCGACAAATCCCCCAGTCAGATGGTCTCTTTAGACACTCTAGGCAATTATTTTAGTCCAAGGGTCTCTTTAGATGCTCTCGGTAATCATTTTAGTCCAAGGGACTCTTTTGGCACTCTTGGAAAATCCAACCATAAGCAACAAGCAATCTATCTCAAATCCGTTTGAGGGGTCAAAGGTGATACCGATTGAAATCTCTAAGTCAACCTTGTTCTTGATGGGTCTGTTGATAGCAACCCTAGTAGACAACCGGTTCAAGAATCCAAACCTCAGGTATGACCTTCTATCCCTTGCTCTTTCATAAGATCACATTTGACTAAGTCAAGTGGTTATCTCTCAAGGGACAGCTTGTGAGCAAGGGCTTTTCGGTGTCCCGCTGAACGATGATGACTTTTTACTCTAACCTTTTATGGACTAATTATTCTATTCTTTTAGAGTCGAATCACATTTGGGAAGTACCGTTTTGATGATTTTGGACATTTGACCGCGCTTTAAAATAATTAAAATGCGTTTAAAAATTAACCATAATCTTTCTCTCACGTGCATTAATTTGTTTCACGGTTATCTCTTAAACCCGATCATTTTCTATGAGTCCCGTTATTTTGTTCTAGATTTTAGACTCTCCAAGGTTTCCGAAATGTCAAGAATTGCTTAAATCAGATAATCGTGGAGAAAGTTATGCTCTTTTAAAGTTTTCGGCTCGGATCCTTGTTTTAGCCCCTTTGCGCACTCCTTGCTCGGTGCCCGCGCCACAAGGCGTGGCATGTCAGACTCCTTTATCGCACACCTCACGTGGTTGGCCGCGCCAGGGGTGCGGTGAACCGCACTAGGAGTGCGGCAAGTCCCTTTTTCGCCCCTTTATTGATTTTACCTGTTTTTTATCATAAAATCTAAATATTTGAGGGACTAATTGAGTTATTTACACCTAATTGAGTCTATATAAACCCTTAAAATCATCTTTTTTAGGACTTTTGGCTAATTTTCATCAGATTAAAAACTCAACTTTTAGTGACATAAACTTAAGAACTAGAGAGAGAAAGCTTGATAAAGGCTAAAGAATTTCTCCAAATTAATTTCTTGGGTCTTTATCTTATTTAATCTCTTAGATTTAAACTAAAATATGTTAGAAATCATAGCTTAAAATTGATTAAATAGGTTTTTAATGACTTTTCCTCAAAAACACTACCCAAATCTTCAAAATCATCAAAAAGGATCTCACCAAGGGTTGATTCGAGTCTCAAAGAGTAGATTCACGACCTAGAGGTAGCAAATCTAAGTTCCTTTACCTATTTAATTAGTTTATTTAAGTGTTCTTGTTGCCTATGAGTTGTTTTTAGGGTAGTTATCCCATTTTCTTTTGGTACTTTTTGCAAACACCTTTTCCGATGTTTTTGGGTCTCTTTTTGTCCTGAAGTCAAAAAATCAAAGTTGTTTCATCATTTTATGTCCAAATCTACTGAAATATCATGGGAATTGGCTTAAAATTTCAATAATCTTGAGTTTTCTGGCGTAAAAACACCGATTTTTGTCTGTTTGGCATTTTTTCGGTCTAACCGCTCCGGCAATGCGGTCACCGCTGGCAAGGCAGCAGTCACCACTACAATGGCAGCGATCAGATGCCCGCTCCAGCGGTTGGACTGGCAAAAATGCCAAAAGGTCCCTATTTTGTGTTTTTGGACCTGTTTTATCGTTTTCTTGCATTTTTTACCCCGATTTCACCCAAAAAATTTTCAAAAAAACATAAATAATATGGAGTTTATTAATATATTTTTTAATCTGCTGAAATTATTTTATTAATAATTGAATTAGTTAAATGTATATTTAATGACTTAAAAATAACTTTTTCACGAAATAAATTCTTAATAAATCTTTTTATCCTAAATAAAAATTCAAGAAATAGTCTGTAAATATTTTATCTAGTTTACGGTTGTTTAGTTTATTTAATTAATGTTTAGGTTTCTTAGATAACTAATTAATGCCTAAATAGAACGTTTTTGATCCCGAAAATTCCCAAAATATGTTTTTCTCCATGTTTGATTTATTTTATGCCTTATAATTATTTGTGCATTATTTGCAATTTATTTGTGGATGATCTATTATATTTGGAGCTGTTTTGGGGTTGGTAATCCTTGTTGAGACCCGATCTCGGTCTTTGTTTATTTATCTGTTTTATTTTCTTGCACTAGAAAAATGTATAGGAATTTGTAAAGTCATGTAATGATTAATTTGTCTACTTTATTTACTTCTTTTTCCATGCTTCGGCACATGATGTATGATTTATTTTAACCGAAAACTCTAATATAAATCGCATAAGAACTAAAGTCACATTTATTCAAAATGTTTTTTTTTTGATAATTCATTTATTAAAAATGTTAAAGGTTTGATTTAATAAATGAAAAGTAAGCAACATCATCCGAACCCGCAATCTCTGTTTTAAGGTAAGGTCCAACTATCTAGTTAGAATATCGTACCCAAATTCCCGGTAGAGCTAAACCGGGTGGCGACTTTATCTTAAAATATGGGATTTCGGGTCTCGTATCTTTTAACATTTAAATTGGACTAAAATTCAACTTCAACATTACTTTCATAAACGTTTTCCTCATACGCTAAATTGAGGATCCTCCCTAAGCCCGCTTTACAACACCTTGTTATTTTTTCCTGCCCTTTAAAGGGTCAGAAAAAGGTCGTCTGTTCACACTTGGTTAAGCTCTACCAGGAATTTTGGGTACGATATTCCCACCAGGTGGTTGGACCATATTGTAAATCAGAGATTCTGAGCTCGGATGATGTTATCTACCCTTCGTCAATTAAATCAAATCATTTATATTTTAATAAAAGTGTCTTTCATTCTTATGCGATTTAAATCCTCCTAATTTAGAATTTTTGGTTAATAATTATCCATTCATCACGCGGTGAATCATGTAAAAGCGATAAATAAAAAGCAAGAAATCAAAATAATTATTACAGTGCTTTATGAAATCCTATACATTTTTCTATGTAGAAAATGAAAAAAACCTGAAGGCCTAACATTCATTTAACCTAAATCTACATGCACTGCAAATGATTAGCACAATTACGGCACGTATTAGGACATATCACCCATTAAGGCACAAATAAATTCAGGTTAAATATAGAATATTTACATGAAGAAAAATGATTTATAATGAATTTTCTAGGTGAAAAACCAATTTTTAAGACCCAAATATATTATTCAATCAATTAAATAATTAATAAATTAAGCTAAATAGATTAAAAACTAATTAATATTATTTCGGATCATTTATAATTCGTAAAATATTTTTCAGTTGATAAACATGGCTAAAAATGTGAAAAAAGTGATAAAACAAGGTCAAAAACACAAAATAAAACAAAACAAGGACCTTTTCAAATTTTTTACCAGCAGGCCGTTAGGATGGACACTTGGCCGCTCCAGTTGCAGTGGTGGCCGCTCCGGTTGGCACGTCCAGAATACAACTGGAGCGGCCAGTTGTCCATTAGTGAGGCCAACCGGAAAAAATGCTAAACGGGGAGGAAATCGACATTTTTGAACCCGAAAACTCAAGATTATTAACATTTTAAATCGTTTCCCATGTTATTTAAGTGGATTAGGACTTACAACATCTGAATGTTGATTTTTCAATCGGAGGGAGAAAAAGACCCATCGAAAAAATCGACTGGCCACACCAGTGGCTCTTTGGCCTCACTGATTGCAGCGGTCCCCGAGCCAGTTGGCGCGGCTAGGCTGCCACCGGAGCGGCCAAAGTGTTGCTGGAGTGGCCAGGCAATTTTTCGTTGGAGTTTTGTAAAAAAAAGTGAAATAAATGGGCCAAATGCCCCAAAACAAAGCAAAACAACCAGAAAAACAAGGAAAATAATAAATGAAATAGATTGGAACTCAGAAATTATACCTTTAGGTCGTGAATCCACTCTCGAGACTCAAACCAACCTTTGGCAAGTTCCTTTTGATGATTTTGTGACAAACAACGACAGACAGTGATGATAAAGCAACGAAAATAGTGACGGATTTAGGTAGTCTTTTGAGGAAAAGTCTCTAAACCTATTTAAATTCGTTTTATTCTTAAATTTAATTCAATTTCTAGTGGTTTAAAATTAAAAAATCAACCTTAATAATGATTAGGAATCCAAATTTATGTGTGTTAATTCTGATTTCCCCCTCTTTATGAAGCTTTCTCTCACTAGAGCTTAAGAACACTAAAAAAGAGAATTAGTTGTTCAAATTAGGAAAAGTCCTAAACCAGATGATTTTGGGGATTTTATAAATATTTGTAAGTGTAAATCTCCCAATTAGTCCCTTAAATACTTTGATTTAATGGAAAAATGGGTAAATTTGACTTACAGAGCAAGAAAAGACCAAAATCACGAAGTTTTAGGAGAAACGTGGCCAGGCCACAGCCGCACCAGGTGGCGCGGTGGCCGCACTGGATGGCATGGCCACCACATTTAGGGGTGTGGCCACCGCATTTTGGTCGGCGCAGCGGCAGCGGCGACGCCGGTGAGTGGCCGATCGTGACACATGGGGGGGAGGCAATTTTTTTATTTTTTTAACTTAATTTTTTATTAGATATTTGGTGACTTTTAGGGTCGATGTAGGTCCAAAATCATAAAAAATGAACTTTCCAAATGCGACTCGAACCATAAAAATAGGACGACAGGGTAGTAAACGGTTAGAGCAATTTCCATCATTATTTTACAGAGCGATCGAAAAGCCCGTGCTCATAGGCTGCCCCTCGGGAGATTGCCATTTGACTTAGTCAAATGTGATCTCACGAAAGAGCAAGGGATAGAAGGTTATACCTGAGTTTTGAATTCATGAATAGGTTGCCTACTGGGGTTACCATCAATAGACCTATCAAGAATAAAATTCTGACTTGGAAATTTTGAATCGGTATCACCTTCGATGCTCCAACGGATTTGAGATTTCCTACAGTCGCCTTTGGGACTTTGACATCTTTGGGGTCACCTCGGACTCTTAAAAAACAAGGAATAGGGAACTTTTGAGGCGACCTCAAACTCTTCAAAAGTTACTTAAAATAATATCTTTGCGGCTACCTCGGACACTCCAAAAATATCGATATGAGACTTCTGCGGTCATTTCCGATGCTCCAAAAATCACTTAAAATAATATCTTTGCGGCCACCTTGGACAATCCAAAATACTGATATAAGACTTCTGCGGTCACCTCCGATGCTCTAAAAAATACTTAAAATAATATCTTTGCGGCTACCTCCTACACTCCAAAAATATTGATATAAGACTTCTGCGATCACCCCCGATGCTCCACGAATCACTTAAAAAAATATCTTTGCAGCCACCTCGGACACTCCAAAAATACCGATACAAGACTTCTGCGGTCACCTCCAACACTCCAAAAATCACTTAAAATAATATCTTTGCAGTCACCTAGGACACTCTAAAAATACCGATATAAGACTTCTGCGGTCACCTCCGATGCTCCAAAAATCACTTAAAATATTATCTTTGTGGCCACCTCGGACACTCCAAAAATACATATGAGATTTCTTGCGGTCTTTTGTGACTCTGCAAGAATGATATGAGATTTCAAATTTTGAATCCTTGTGTTAGTTATCCATCGGGGTTGCCGTATGGTGTACCTGACACGAAAAGTTTGAGAGATCAGTAATTGGCATGAGTTGCATTTTTATTATTTAATTGATTTTATCGAGACAAAAATTTTTGCCCCTCCAATTAACAATAAAAAAGGAAGTATGAAATACAAATTGAGTTACGATTTTCAGGAGTCTGGAGAAACTGCTGAGGTTTCCATCGGGTCTAGCTGATATGCCCCTTGAATGTAGCTTAGAATATATGTTGGGATGTCCCTGATGATTGTATCGAGATGCCCCTGGACAGACTTCTAAGTTTTGAATTTTGGGTCCTCGGATTGGTTGTCCATTAGGATTGTCTTACGGTGTACCTACCAAGGAAGTTTTGAGACATTAGTAAGTGACATGATTTTTGTTTTTGTTGCTTAATTGATTTTATTGAGAAAAAAAAAATTCTTTGCCCCTTTAATTAAGCAATAAAAATGAAAATATGAAATACAAGTTCAGTTAAGGTTTCTGGGAGTCCGGAGAAGCTGCTGAGGTGTCCTTCGGGTCTAGTTGATATGCCCTTTGGATGCTCTATCCTTGAATGCAACTTAGAAAATATGTTGAGATGCCCCTTGATACATGGGTACTTGTTTCTGAGTTTGAGCGTATAGCTCGAGGATACTTTTTTGTGCTTTCCTTCATAAAGGATTTAGTATAGAATAATAGACATGATATTTATGAATATTATGCATGATTGTATGAATGCATAAGCTATTTAGGCTGATCATCTTCTGGATGACTTGATTGCTTGCTTGATTGACTTGTTTGATTTGATTTCTTACTAGGAGAGAGACTGTATGGAGTTGTATTGCAGCATAAATCAGGTGGGTATTCCTTTAGTGGAGAATTAGAGATGTTGTGGTGTACACGTGGGGTTCATGTGTCAAGATATTGAGGTTGAGGATGGTCCCTTTCTACGGATCCTATCGCTTGTGCTGTCAATATAAGCAGTGACAGAGGGTTCTTATAAGCTATCCGAGGCGGCGAGTTAGCTGTATAACTATTGACAGATTGAGCATATCGAAGACAAGTGGGAGCATGAAGCAAAGTTTGAGATTCTGGATTATGGACAACTTGAAGCTATCACCACTGATGAATTCTACCAAGGATGGCTTCAGAAGATTCGGACCTTGTGGACTCAAGATGGTCGATCCCAATAGAGATTGGAGTGGGCACACGTAAAGGACATAATTGAGCCCTTTTGATTCCACCAGGCTACATAGGATATTCAGGTGCTATAATGATGATGGTGAGGATGCGGGTCCTTTGATGTGATAAGTGGCAGCCATTTATGTTGGGAATTGAGTGTCAAATTGAACATGCATAACAGGCACGACGAAAATTCAAATTTTATCCCTGTCCCCAGGAACTCCTATCAGATGCATATAAATTAAATAAAGCCTTAACTAAATAATTCTCTACCTAGGTTAGCATGCATAGACTAGGCATACCATAATTCTAAATTATATCCTAGCATATATATTTTATACTAAGCATGTTATAACTCTAAGCTATAATGTAAGCATGTTATAACTCTAAGCTATAACCTAAGAATAAAATAAACTAAGCATGCAAAACAACTTAAGCATAATTATTAAGTCTAAAAATGCTTAAAGAAAAAGACCTAATAATTAAATGAGAAAGAACGAAAACTTACCAGTTGAAGCGTGCTTTAGCAGAACCTCCTTGCACAAGCCTCCAAGCGTAGGATAGCCTCAAAAAACTTGCTCAATTACCTGAGAGATTAATCTTTGTGAATCTCAACTTGGGATTTATGCTTGAGCTTGGTGCAAGTTGAAAGGGGGGGGATTGAGTGCCTATATATAGGCTTAGGGGAGCGAAATTTCTCACGCGAGTTTGACCAGCGGGTTCTGCCTGTATGCACAGCGTACAAAGGACGCTCTGCTTCGTGCAAGCTGGGCTTGTGAAATTTCTCGCAAGCCCAGCTTGTGAGATTTCTCGCGCTGGGCTTTGCCCGGCGCTGCCAAAGGCGGCGCCGGCAAGCCCAGCCTTATGGGCTTTTACAAGTGCCGTGTTGCGGCACTTGCAAGCCCATGGTGGAGGATTTCATGCACCAAATGTGTCGGGAATCCCGGAGCCCATTTTGTAGTTCAAAATTGACCAACAATTTTATTGGGTCCAGCCTAATCAAAAAAATATTCTCTTATAATCTCTTTCAAATAAATATTTATTTTATAACCCTAATAAATTAGTTAACGGCCAAAAATAAATTCTTTGGTTTATCCAAAATGATCTAACCATTTTTAACCAATTAAATAATAATCCAATTATTAATATGTCATATTTTTCGTAATATAATGAATCTATTAGTTCTTCACTTAGTTCGATGAAGGTTTACCTTATAGGATCTCGAAGTATTGAGCTGTTAAGGCTTAACAAACCCTTGTTCTAATGGAACCATTGGCTCAAGGTTCTAGACTATAAATAGAACTCGATTACCTTAAACGACTGTAATACGCCTCTAGCAAGGGTCTACCATCCCCCATTACTTGAAATGTCATTTGTCCTTATGACTTAATCCCGGTTAATGCAATAGATATTCAATGCGATGAACTCATTCCATTCTTTAATATTAGTACCATCTGGTTTATAGGGTTCGGTTAAAGAGTTAACCCACTAATATCAAGGTTGCTCCAAGCTATCCCAGTTATTAACTTGTTACCGAAGCATATTTCCTTTTACCATATTATGTTTGACTAGAAACTATTTCTATCAAACACATACTCTGATTAGAGGTTTATAGCAATCATCACTTCAACGAGCGGCTACGTACAACTCCTTAATATATCTGGAGCGATGGATTCTTTCCGACTACTCAGCTTACCAACGTGCTATCATCACTATACCCATAATCACTCGTAACACCCTAAATTAATGAGTGTGTGGGAATGACCCAAAGTATAGCAATAGTACCACACAAGGTAACCAGTATCTCAAGTATGAGGATATTAGCAAAGCTTATTGCATGAAGATAAACACTAACACATTAATATATACACTAAGTGTTTATCTTACTGCAGTCTCTAATATATCTCCCAAATATATCCATGTGTCAAACTTGAGGCACCACCTTCAGTCCTTATGAGATTTATTGCTTAGACCTTTTCCAAGAAAGTTGACCACATGCTAGTCTTTCCGCTTCATCAATATCCTTTCTTGATAAAACTATAACTAGGGATAGTTTAGACATAATCATAATTGCACATGAAGCAGGTCTCACTAAATATAGTCCAACTATAATTTCTCTAACTTCATGCTATGATACGTCAAGGACTTTTGTATACATACATCAATGAATATATTTTAACCAGCCATAATATATTTATAAACACATCGATATAAATAAAATATTAAATGCCTTTATTAAAATATTTGTACTATTACATAATTAAGATATATTGCCCCAATTGCCTTAAGGGCATACATCATATCCAACAATTTACCTTTATTTTCATTTGTCTTAATTTTTGCATAGACCCGAACATTATGATGGGCCTATCAGACTTATTTATTATTTTTGTCTTTATTTTTGCCTGGACCGCCCTTTTCGGGTTTTCAATCCAACAGACTTATTCCTGACTTTTACATAGACCTCATTTTTTTCAGTCTATCAGGATTTTATGTCTTTTCTTATTTTCTTTTGAGGCATTGGATGGACTGCATAGAACCCCACATTTAACTCATCAATTACATTTCGCCTTTTAGGCCCAATATATTCATTCAAGCATAAACATAAAGAATTTAGTAAAATGACATTTTCATTAAATGAAGTAAGTTTGAGTACATGGCGATGATAACCATTTCTAGACCCAAACTTGGGTGTTAACTAGCCTATGTAGGTTTTGTAGTTAACACACTCTCTTTGCTCGCTTTACCCTAACATTTGCCTACGCTGTCCTTTTCAAGTTTTCAGTCTAGCAGGGTATTTTGCACCCTAACTTTTGCCTGATTGGTTTGTAGGATATCAATCAGTGGGTTATACCCTAATTTTTGCCCTAGTAGTAGAAGACTACTCGACGGGTGATTAATTTATATCTGTTTTCATGTGCTACTTTTCTGGATTTGATTCTTTTTGGTTAGATATGATAATCCTTCCACTTGTCTTGATTGATAGGGTTTACGAACTCATTACCATCCATGTCAAGGATTTTCATTCCCTTTTTAGAGGACTTTCTTGATCACAAATGGTCCTTCCTAATTTGGTCTGAACTTCTCCTTAGGGTAGGTGTGGTTAGGCTCTACTTGTTTTAGAACTAGGCCACCAATTTTTGGTGGATACCTTCGATGCTCGATACGGTTGTTGTACGCCTTTGCCATGCACTATTAGTGGATTTGAAGATTTTTTAAGTTGTTCAGACCATGTTTTAGTCCATTCATATTCTTCTATTCTTGGATTCTGTGTGGCTCTCTAAGATTTTGCATCAATTTTGACTAGGGAGCAAATGTGGGAGTTCTTGTGCTTGTATGGTACCTTCAAAGAGTGAATGGTAGCTTATCAACCCAAACTCTATGCCCTATGATAGTATTGGAAAGAAACTTCTTGGTAGACTATTTTGCGGCTTCGGTTGCCCCATTAGCTTGTGCTCTACATGGTGAGGACCTGTAGTGCTCAAACCCATATTTCTTGATCAATTTGGTGGTTATCCTTTGGAACTGAAACCTCATTGTCTGAGGTGATATGATGAGGCAGGACATACTAAGCGAAGATGTGTTTCTCGATGAACTTAGCCATCTTCTTGGTGGTAATGTTGTTGTAAGACTCGGCTTCCACCCAAAATGGTGTCTAGTTATTGATGAAGACCGATTTCCACCAATTATATCCCCCACGCCAAGAATGGCCAAAGAGGAGGTAAATTGTGAAGCTTGGTAAATGAAAGATATTGGATATTGTTATTGTATTGAGGGTGGGAAATCAAATAACCGGTAGGCTGAAAAGGTAAGCCTTGATTTTGTCAAAGGTGATCTGGCGAAGTTTCTTCTACACAATAGACTGACGCTTCTTTGGTAGCCTGAACTTGGGTTTGCACATAGTTGTGAGGCCTACGATGAATTGGCTAACTTGTTGAATTAACCCAATAAAGGACCAAACTTATTTCTTTGTATTAGGCGTGTGAATGCGATTCTCGGCACTTTGATGACTGACCCTAGGCATGTCTAAGCATGACTAGGTGAAAGCATTATCATGATCCTTAAGAACTTTTATCATCTCTCTTTTTCTTTCAGAGGTTAGGTTATTATAAATGGTTACCATTTTAGGTTTATCACATGTATTCAAAATTTTTTCAGTCAGGGAAACATCATGAATACTGAACACATTATGATTATGATCAAATGAATGCATGGGCCCAATCGGGCAAAAAATTAAGCAAATAATGAAAACCAAAGTCTTTCATTAAATTAAATGCCTTAAAGGCAGAATTGTTCACATCTAAATACTAGAAAAAGAAAATTACATCATAGATATATAGTCACCCTCCATAGATGAAGGGTCTTGTGTAGCGTTGCTGGTAGAGTCGGCATTCTCGGTAGCTTTCATCGGCTTATCATCCAGGTCGAGGCCCAGAACTTTCCCTTGCTTAGTAGATAACTTCTCTCCTTTATCTTAGGAAACAATGATCCGGAAGAAGTCAACTCAAATCAACCATCCAGATAATATGTTTGAAGAAAACAAAATGCCTAAATCTAAGAACGTATTCAGACAAGATATTGAAGACCACAAATCCCTAAGTCCAAGAAGAGAGCATCTGGTTAAAGTTTGGAAAGGAAAAAAAATTCTAACCCCTTGAGGACAACATCTAGAATAGATCATCATTGGATAGCATCCAGAATATGATTGAGTCTGAAAACATCCAGAAGACTCAATTCTTAAGACAAAGGGAATTTTTTAATATTTAAATTTTCTCCAGCATCGGTCGGAAGTCAACAACCTCCTTTTTAACTTAGAAAGAGAAAAAGTGATAGCTTGCATGCAAATTGTAAAAGGACAAAAGGACTGATAAGGAGAGAGAAAAAGGCAACAAACTTTTTAACCTAGACCAATTACAATGGAGTGTGGAGCTTAAGTACTTACAAAGCTACCTAAAATTTGGTGGCACACAAAATGCCAAATAAATGACGACTGACACCTTTGTCGCACCAATCCCAAAAATTCAAACGGGCCAGTCAATGAGTCTAATGGACTAATCAATGGTGAAGATTAAATACTATTCCAATGGTACGCAATGGCTACATTTGCGAGTAAAGCCTATAAAAGGGGAGCTTTACCAAATGAGCAGATGCTGGTTGATTTTATATAAGCTACTACATTGAGAATTCAAGCTATTCAATCAACGATTTTAATCCCTTCAAGAACCAAAAAACTCAAATCTGTTTGTTAGGATTCTTAAGTGACATTATAAACTTGAAGAATCTAAAACCCCAAACATTTGATAAAACAAAGTGTAAAAGATCTTCTACTTGGGTGAGTAGGGAGATTGGGACTCAGCTAAACTAGAGAGTTTGTGTTGTATATCCCTGTAGGACTCAGCTTAGACTTGGGTAGTTTAAGTGGTATATCTTGCTAAAGAGAGAGGGCTCAGCCATAAATTGGTGCTTTTGGTGGTATATCCTACTTTTGGAAGAAAGGTCATCTTCAGGAGACAACGCGAAAGGACTCAGCTGACGATTGGTGTCTTTAGTGGTATATGCTACATCGGAGGAGAATAAATATCCAGAGACAACTGAAAAGGCTTGAATTCCTGCCCGTGAAAGGAATTCCACCTGTGGGCTTAAGCTTGGAGTAGGTTACTTCGGGGACTAGACGTAGGCGGGGCCGAACCAGTATAGAATCCCTGTGTTCGATTTTATTTAATCTTTTTACTTTATTGCATTATGTTTCATATCTGCATCATTCGGATCCATAAACTTTGAACTAAAATCAAACACCCTACACAAGACTTTTTAAAGTCTAAATATTCCACAAAAAGGGTCATTCACCCCCTTTGACCCTAAATACATACCCACAGGGACCAACAAGTGGTATCAGAGTAAGTGCTCACAATCAGAGATCGAATAATCTCAAGCTAAAGGTCCATTTTTTATTCAAGAATCGAAAATGAGTTTTAATAACTCATAGCTTCTTTCGGAGGGTATGTCCATTACCTGACCTCCAGTCTTCACCGGTGAGCACTACAAGTTTTGGAGAAACTAGATAAAAAACTTCATTCAAGCCCAAAGCATGTTAGCATGGATGGCAATTAAAGATGGCCCATATACTACCACTTATGAAGTTGAGGGGATCACCACCAGGAAACCCTTTAATCAATGGGACGAGAACGACTATAAAAAATTGTGTGAAAACACAAATGCTATTAATATGCTTCATTGTGCTCTTAGTGCAGTAGAATTTAATAGGATATCCAGATCCAAAATTGCACAAGAGATATGGCAGAAGCTTGAAGTGACCTATGAAGGAACCAACAGGGTCAAAGAAGCAAGGATTGATCTCCTACAACTAAAACTTAAGATATTCAAAATGGAACCAAAGGAGTCAATCAGTAGCATGAATACCAGATACACCAATCTGGTCAAAGAAATGAAAAGGCTAGGAAAGGCGATCATTAAAGAGGAATGGTGAAGAAAATCCTCCGGAGTCTCACCAAGGAATGGTATGATAAGAAGACTGCCATTGAGGAAGCTCATGACTTAAAGTTCTATAGTTATGATGAATTCATTGGTAATCTCCTAACTCAAGAGCTATCCTTGGAAAGATATAGCCAACAAGAGAAGAGACATGAGGAAAAGAAGAAAGTGATTCACTAAAGGCATGCTCATCCGAAAGAGAGTCCTCCGGATCAGAAAAATAATCAAAGCCTTCTTCTAGCAAAAATGATGATATGGCCATGCTAGTTAAAGATTTGATAAATTCCTTAGAAAGGAATAAAGAAGATCAAGAAGAAGGTTCAGAAGCTTGACTCCTAGAAATTGGAAAGAAAGTAGCTTTAAGAAGGACAAGTATAGAAAGGGTCCGAAAGAAAAGAAAGATCAAGAGAAAGAGGTGGGTTGCTTCAAATATGGAGAAAAAGGACAATTCAAAGTAAAATGCCCTAAGCTCAAAAAGGGGAGTCACAAAAAGAGGGCAATGGTAGCCACATAGAGCAATAGTGAAGATAGCAGTAGTTCATCATCTTCTGAAGGAAAGTAAACTGCTAATTGTGCTTTTATAGCACTAATAGTGCCGAGGATAGAACAATCTGAAAAATGAACAACTGAGAAGATCACTGAGCAAACATGTGAATCAGAGTCAGAGTCAGCCAACACTAAGGTAAACTCTCACTCTAATCATTTTTCTAATAATGATCTTACTAAAGCTCTAGGCATTGTAATAAACAATGAAAGGGAAGAACACCAAGGCTATAAAATATCTTCAAAGGCAAGTATTGGAGCTGATAGAAGATGCTGAAGCAACGACACAAGACATCAATATCATAAGAAGCATAAACCATATGGACATAGTTGAAGAAACCTTCTTGAAGGATCAAGTCCAAATCTTAAGTGCTAATGTGTTTGGATTAGATAGAGAGCTAACCTTACTAAAGGAAGCTGCGGGAAGAAATCCAAAGGGAGCTCATGGAATAAAGCTAGAGCCCTCTAATCAAAGAAGGAACTCAAATCTGGCCTCTGAAAGACATCTGGAATCTTCAAAATAAAAAAAAGTCTGGAAGCAGCCCTAAGCACAAAAGCACAATGCTCCACCGGGTAAAAGAACTCAAACTCAGAGATACAAAGCTGCTCAGAAGGGAAAAGCTGTTGTAGTCTATGATGATTAACCTACTAAGCAAAAGAAAAACTATAGAGCAGAAGTTGCTCCTCAAGCCAACTACCAGATCCAAACCAAACAATCAAGTCCGGATCTTTCCAAACCAGGGTACTCCGGAGATTGTGGGAAGAAGGATCTTCAAAAGATTGAGAAGAAGCTTAAGAAAAACAACCCAATTGCTAGGTGCAGGTTTTGTGGGGCAAATAACCATGTTAATAAACTATGTAAATTTAAAAATGGTAATTATGATATTTATCCTTGGCCTGAAATGGTTGATAACTCGAGAGAACCCAAATCTGATTGGGTACCCAAACCCAATTGATCTATTTTGCAGGTATGCCTTAGGTCCACTGAAGATCAACAGACATGGTACATTGATAGTGGATGCTCAAGGCACATAAGTGGTGATGAAAAAGCCTTCATCACTTTAATCTGGAAGAAAGGTGGAAAAGTAAGCTTTAAAGACAATCAAAAGGGACAGATCATTGGGCATGGAACCATTAGATCTGAATTAAAGATAGAAGATGTCTTACTAGTTGATGGACTGAAGTTCAACCTGCTTAGTGTAGCACAACTCTATGATAAAGGGAGAAAAGTCACCTTTGACTCCGGAGGCTACTCAATCATTGATAGTAAGTCAAATCAACTCATTCTTTATGCACCTAGATTAAATAATGTTTATTCTGTAAATATTAAAAATGAGAGAAAGAATATATGCTTGGTGTCTAAGGAAGAAGAATCATGGCTATGACACCGGAGGTTGGGACATGTTAGCATGAACCTCCTGCCCAAACTAGCCAAAAAGGAATTAGTTGCGGGTTTGCCAAAGGTTGCTTTTAACAAGGATCATATCTGCACTGCATGTCAATTAGGTAAGCAAACTAGAAAAAGTTTCCCTACCATCTCCTATATACCTTCCAAGAGAGTTCTTGAACTCTTGCATATTGATCTCTTTGGCCCAATCAAGCCAATGATTTTAGGTAGAAGAGAATACACCATGGTCAAAGTGGATGATTATTCTTGCTATACCTGGGTTGCTTTGCTAGCAATTTGTGAGCGGACGACCTTCTTCCTATCGGGAAAGATAACCGTGGGGAAGCGAGCCAAAGGACCAGTCCTCATTTTAGGCGTTATGAAAATGTTGATGAAAATCGATGTTAAAGTTGATATTTAGGTCCAATTTAAAGTGTTAAAAGAGGCGAGATCAAAATCTCGTCCTTAAGATAGAGTCGCCACCCAATTCAGCTCAACTGGGAATTTTGGGTATGATTTTCTCACGGGGTTGTAGGCAGCATGTCAATTAGAGATTCTAAGCTCAGATGATGTTGTCTATTCTTCATTTAATTGAATCAAATCGTTTGTTTTCCAATAAAAGTCCTTTTGTTTCTTATGCGATTTAAACCTCCTAGTTTTAGAATTTTCGGTTTATATATCCATTCATCACACAAAAAGCTGTAAAATAAAGCAAATAAAAGAATTATTACATGGCTTTACAAATTCCTATACATTTTTCTAATGCGGGAAAATAAATAATGGGAGACCGAAATAGGGCCTCAACCGAACTTACCAACACGAACCCAGCTTGAAATACGATAAACCACCCACCAATAATAAAAAATGCATTAAAATGGTAAAACAGGCCAAAAAACACAAAATAAAACATACAGGGACCATTTGAACCTTTTTTGCCAGCAGGCCGCCTCATTGAGGTGGCTGGTCGCTAGAGTGACACGGCTGGCCACCTTAGTGAGGCAGCTTGGGTGTCACTCAGGCGGCCAACTGTCAATTGAAGTGGCCAATAGGAAAAAATGCCTAAACGGGTGAAAATCGACATTTTTCCACCTGAAAACTCAAGATTATTGACGTTTTAAATCGTTTCCCACATTATTTTAGTAGATTTGGACTTAAAACATCGAAATAAGTTTGATTTTTTGACTCGGGGGGAAGAAAACCGAAAAATATCGGCGAAAAGGTGGCTGACCGCTTGAGCGACAAGCAGGCCACTTGAGCGACGTGGCTGGCCGACTCACTCAAGCGGCCTGCTGGTCGCCAGAGCGGTCGACCGGAATCCCACCGGAAAATCACAAATAAGGCCAAAAACAAAGGCTAAATGCCCCACAACCAAGCAAAAACGCAATAAAAAGCAAGTAAAAACTTAAATAAATATATTAGAACTTAGAAATTACCTTTAGGCCGTGAATCTATCCTCGAGACCCGAATCAACCTATATCGAGCTCTTTTTGACAATTTTGTTATAAACAGCGATGAACGGCGATGAAATCAGTGACGAACTTAGCAAGGGATTTTAGTGATTTTGTGAGAAAAGTCCCTAAATCCTATTTAAATTTGTTTTAAATTAAGTTTTAAGTTGATTTTTGTTGTTTAAAACTAAAAGATCGAGCCTAATAAGGTTTAGAAACCCAAAATTATGTGTATTAATTCGGATTTCACCACTTTATTAAGCTTTCTCTCTCTAGAAACTAAGAACCCTAAATATTTTGATTAAATGTTCAAGTTGGCCAAAAGTCCTCAAACAGATGATTTTGGAGGCTTAAATAGACTCTAGCCAGTGAATATAATCCAATTAGTCCTTTAAAATTAAGAAATTTGTGGAAAAAATGAGTAAAAATTCAAATTTTTAGACAGAGAAAAGACCAGAAATGCGCAGGGTTATTCCCCAGAGCTAGGTCGCGTCAGGAACGTGGCAGGCCTTAGGTCGCATTAGCTAACGCGACCAAATCTAGGCTGTGTCATTTGACGCGGCCAGCCATGCCGGCGACGGCGCCAGTCATCGCCAACCTGTGGCCTGTTTCCGGCAATTGTAGGCGGAATCTGGCAAGGGAGGGGGTAAAAAAATGAAAAAAACTTTGAAAAAACATAAATTTTATCACGGTTATCCGATTAAAGCGATTTTTAACATTTTGAAAACCTTGGAGAGTCTAGAATCTAGAATAAATAAGGAGACTCAGTGAAAATTTTTGGATTTTATAGAAAATTGTGAAATAAATTACTGCGCGCGAGAAAAAGGCTAAGGCTCATTTTTAAATGCAATTTTTAATTATTTTTAAACGCGGTCAATGGTCTAAACTCGTCACAAGAAGCTTTCCAAACGTTATTCGACTCCAATGGATAGAACAACTAGTCTATAAAAGGTCAGAGCAATTTCCATCATCGTTCAGCGGGGACACCAAAAAGCCCGTGCTCACAGGCTGCCCCTATAGAGATTTTCATTTGGCGAGCCAAGCGTAATCTCGCAAAAGAGCAAGGGATAAAAGGTTAAACCTAAGGTTTAGATTCTCAAACCAGTTGTCTACTAGGGTTACCATCAATAGGCCTATCGAGAATAAGATTCTAACTTGGAAATTTTGAATCGGTATCACCTTTGTTGCCCTAATAGATATGAGATTGATTGTTTGTTTCATCCGGTTGGATTTGTCAAGAGTGCCTAAAAAGTCAATTGGACAAAAGTATTACCGAGAGAGTCTGAAGAGACCCTTGGACCACAATGATTTTTGAGAGCATCTAAGGAGACCCTTAGACATAATAATTGCCGAGAGCATCTGAAGAGACCCTTAGACTAAAAAAATGATCGTCGAGAGCATCTGAAGAGTTCCTTGGACAAAAATAGTCGCCGAGAGAGCTTGAGGAGGCCCTTGGACTAAAAAAATGATCGCCAAGAGCATTTGAAGAACCCTTGGACTATAGTGATTGCCGAGAACATCTGAAGAGACATTCGGACTAAAATGATCACCAAGAGTGTCTAAAGAGACCCTTGGACTAAAATATGATTGCTGAGAGCATCTAAAGAGACCCTTGGACTACAATGATTGCCGAGAACATCTAAAGAGACCCTTGGACTAAAATTATCGCCGAGAGCATCTGGAGAGACCTTAGGATTGCAAAGATTGCTGAGAGTATCTAAACAAACCTAGGGACTATAAAGATTTTCAAGAGTATCTGAAGAGACCCACAGACTATAAAGATTGCCGAGAGCATCTAAAGTGACCTACGGACTATAAAGATTGTCGGGAGTGTCCGAAGTGACCCACAAACTATAAAGATTGTAGAGAGTGTTTAGAGCAAACCATAGACTGCAAAGATTGGTGAGAGTGTCTGAAGCGACCGAAAGACTAAAAAGATTGCCGAGAGTGTTTGAAGCGATCCATAAACTATAAAGATTATCGTATGGCGTACCTGTCAAGGAAATTTCAAGGCATTAGTAAGTGATGTAAGTTGCATTTTTATTGTTTGATTAATTTTATCAAGACAAAAATTTTTGCCCCTTCAATTAATCAATAAAAACGGAAGTATGAAATACAAATTAAGTCAAGGTTTGTAGGAGTTCGAAGAAGCTGTTGAGCTATCCATCAGGCCTAGCTAATATGCCCTTGAATGTAGCTTAGAATATGCATTGGGATGCCCCTTATGATTATATTAAGGTGCCCCTTGATATTTGCATCAAGGTGCTCCTAAGAGAAACTTCTGAGTTTTGAATTTAGGATCCTCAGATAGGTTGTCCATCGGGATTACCGTATGGCATACCTTTCAAGGAAATTTTGAGCCATTAGTAAGTGACACAAGTTGCGTTTTTATTGCTTAATTGATTTTTTGGAAACAAAAATATTTTTGCCTCTTCAATTAAGCAATAAAAACAGAAGTATGAAATATAAATTGAGTTAAGATTTCCGGGAGTCTAAAGAAACTGTTGAGGTTGAGCGTATAGCTCGAGTATACTTTTTGGGCTTTGTTTCCTATAGAAACCTATTTAGAATAATAGATAGGATATCTATTGATATTACTCATGTATGAATGAATGCATTAGCTGTTGGGCTAATCAGGACGGCTTCAATGCTTGCTTGATTGACTTGCTTGGATAGAGAGGATATATGGCACTGCATTGCCTATAGATTAGGTGAGTATGCCCTTAGTAGATGACGTGTAAATCAGGTGAATGCCCCTGGTGAATAATTATGGAAGTTATGGGGTACACACGAGGTTCGTGTGGCTAGACATTGAGATTGAGGATGGTTTGAGCACGGGATTCTGCTGTCCCTCTTGTGAGACGATGATGACGTGTTCCCGATTTTATTCCACATAATAAAAATTCTTTGGATTTTTTGTTACCGATATAAATTCCTCGCGAATTTTATTTCTCATAAGAATTCAGTTCGACATGTCCGATAACGCATCTAGTAGGAGTTTGAATCGATGATTTGCACCCAAAATTAAATTAATCTCTAAAGATCCATTAAAATATCATTAAAATTCAGAAAGATACCTTTTGACCCTCTTTGACCCTTTTGGCAGCTTTTTGGGCCTATGGGCCCGCTGGCAGTCAGCCTGCAGGAAGCTGATGCCGCTGGCAATATCACCATATCGCCGACGACATGGCTAAATCGGGCTTCTGTAGATTGCTTTCTTCTTCTTCCTTGGGCAGACTCATTTTTGCCATTTTGCTGAAAATGGCTGAAATGTCTCGAAGACCACCCATATTTGCCCATAAAAACACACCTTAGGGTTTCAAAATGGGAGATAACAGCAACACATATCTGAAATTTAACTTGAGTTTTAGAGTGAGAAAGCTCATTTTTAGAGAGATAAGGGGGAGAAAAGGTAAGAAAAAGGATTCTAATCCATTTTTCTTGGTTTTTCTTCTTTGATTCTCTTAGCTAAAACTTAAAATTAGTAGACTTTAGGATTAAAATCAACTTAATAGGAATTTAGAGACATAAACTCTTAAATTCACTACCCAAATCATCTTTGCAAGCTCCCTGGAGGTGTTCCTTGAATCCCGAAGAGGTGGATTCACGGCCCCGAGGTAAAATTCTGAGTCTCATAGCTCTTTGGCTTCATTCTTTCTTGCTTGTGCTGTTTTGTGCTATTTTGTACTTGTTTATGGGTTTTCGATTATTTTTAGCCGTTAACTGCTACTGCTGCAAGAAGCTGAAGCCGCCGAAGGCAAATGAAGTCGCCGACGGTATCAACCATACCGCCAGCGACATTGTTGATACCGCCAGTGACATCAATTGCCCTCAGAGGCCTCATCTTCTTGTAGGACCCTTTCTTTATGGTATCCAAAAAGTCACGTAGCCTACCTGTGTGACTGATACCGCTCGCGACATCACTGATGCCGCCGCCAATATCAAGCATGCCATCAACGACATGACCTTCTGGACATCTATTTTATTTCATTTATTTCCAACCTAGTTATAATGATGAAGGTCAAAAACCTTCTAAAAATAGACCCCACCTCATACCATGTAGCATTTTCACTAATAATCCGGTTAAAATGACGATCAAGTTTAAAATTTGGTTAAAATTGAATTTTCCCTCAAATGCCATTCAAATCTCACTTTTAGCCATCCAACCGGGCTTTATAACATAACAAATGAATATGCAATGTTCACTCTAACTCAAGTCTTGTTTTGTTCCCTAACTACGCATGCGAAGTGATACACCTCATAAAATGTGCCGTATCTGTGCTAACCGTCTTCTGTAGCTAGATTTAGGTTAGATGTATGTTAGGCCTTCGGGTATTTTATTTATCACATAGAAAATGTATAGGATTCGAAAGCCCTGTAATAATTTCAATTTCTGCATTTACTTTTGGATGACTATAATAATTATTTATATACCGCTTTGAATGCTTGATAAATGCGAAAACAACATATAAAACCGAAAGCACTAATAAATAAGGTGGATTAAAGCTGATTAAGAAATAATGGAATATTTTAACTTGGCCTAATGAAAAATAGATAACATCATCCGAACTCGAAATCTTTACTTAAGGTATAGTCTACCACCTGGTGGGAAAATCGTACCAAAATTTCCCGATTGAGCTAAACCAGGTGGCGACTCTATTTTAAGTACGGGATTCTAATCTCATATCCTTTAACACCTAAATTGGACTTAAATTCAACATCAACATCAGTTCTTTTGATCACGCTAAAATAAGAGTCAATCCCTCATCAGGCTTCACATTGTTGTTTTTTCGCCGCCCGTGCGATGCATCTCACGTGATCCTCGCGGGCTAGAAAATGGTTATCCGTTCATAGTGGTGACTCTACTGGGAAATTCTCTTTAAACTTGAACTTGAAATATTCAAAAAATTTAAAGGATTTTGATGATGTATTGAAATCATTGGCCAAATTAAAACTTCATGCTTTTTTATAATGATTTTATCCTCAAAACACGCATGTAGATAGTTCGGTAATTTTTAGGTGCCCCATTTTACCCGAGAAACTCGCAAAAGTATCACTCATGCCTTGTTTGGAATTAAGGATGCCTAGCAAGTGGATCACTCATTTTAACCAACACGTAAACTCCTGTGATCGCACCTATTTGGGGAGTGGTTGAGTAAAGTGGAATCAAGGTAAGCGAGAACCTTCTACATCAACAACCCTATACCAAAGTCGCGCTAGAAAAAGCCTTAGCACTTCAATCCTTTAGGAGTACCAGAATAAATAAAACATTTGGGATGCGTTTCTCTTGCCATTATCGGTGAAGAAGCCAAACTCCATCCTTCTAAAGAGGCGTTACGCAGGAGTCATAAGGTTGGAAGAGGGACGTTTCGTGTGCTATGTGCTACGTGATCATGCATCCACTATGCATCAGCCTCGAGGGCTAAAAATAAATCAACTTACCCTTACTACTTCAGCCTATGGAAGAAGTTTAACAACATGCGTAGGACTTTTCTGGTACCTCCGTTGCGTCACCATATATCACTATGTGTGGCGCGAGATATAAATGTCCTACGTACGTTGGAGGGATAAGCCGTCGTGTCATCTCTAACCACATCTATGTACAACCATACATATCATGCACCACTTCCCAAAAATAAAAAGCATGCATACCATCCATACCATTTACATCCCATTTAGAATCTAACCCACAGTTCACAATCCTAAACAGTGTTCCACCCAAATTCGGACCTTCACAACCAGCCATGTATCTTCCTTGCAATGACAAATCTACCTCGGCCAGAGAACAGACTGGTCCTCCCCCAAACCACAGGAACAACAGCTCACCCTTCGTCTCTTGTGTCAGAAATCGCCACCACTATCATCCAGTTTCTGAACTCGGATCAGTTCCAAAACATCATTCGGGGAACTGATTTAGACAGCTGTACAGATGTCTGTTAAGCAAGCCCTAGAAAGCCAGAACTTTGACTAGGTCATGCAATCTCCGGGCATGACACCTGATAGTGAAACACTCTGGCAATCACCTCCAACCACTTACCCCGGACAAAGGGAAGGAGCCCAGAGTCCAATTCTTCCATCATTCTCTGGCGTCTTTCCTCCGACGTTGGTCACTCCATCATAATTTATACTCCCCATAACCTCGACACCTCCTCAGTATGACTAGGTCATGCAGTCTCCGAGCATGACACCTAAAGCTAAAGCCCTCTTACATTAGTTAATAGTGGCTAATTATGATCATAAAGAGTAGGTTTCTAAGAACTCCAGCATAAGCTCATTGACTGGCAGTAATAGAACAAGCGCATCCTCCTCCCGGGTCAGGATGGGCAAGAAGACCTCTCAAAAGCCAACCTTAACCTCTAATATCCAACCAAATAGCAATCCTGTAGGTAGCATTAATCCATGGATTTTACCTCTCAATGCGATATTTGTCGGCCTAAGAAAGGACAGGCTTCTCGAATCTGTCCGTGAGTATAAATCCCCAACGAGAGATGAAAGGAAAAACTTTTGCGGATATCATGTCTTGCCAGGTGACCGCACCTATGAATGTAAGGCCCTACTCAATGCCATAAAATGTTTGATAAGGGATAAGAAGTTCATGGAACCCGAAAGGGCGCCTGGCAACGCAATTTCACCCCCGCCAAAGTTTGACGACCAAACTGGAGGGATTAATCCTTGGTTACCTAAATAAGGGAATGGGCCATAGGAACTCATCAAGGCCATCTGTTCCAATGGCAAAGAAAAATCATGCTTCGACAATGAGGACAAGGAGTCAATCGATGAAGAGGCCAAGGAGGTTATGGCCACCATGATCAAAGCCATGACAGTTTTAGCAAAGAAGCATGGTCTAAAGGAAGCAAAGAACCCGATGATCAAGGCTATAAGGCAGTTCACCAAGGTCCTCACTAGGGAGTGGAGTCAGGTGAGAGACACCTCACCTAGTACCAAGCAGAATAAGACTCAGCTCGCCACCAACATCAACACTGAAGACCCTCCGCCTGTGGCGGATGAAAAGCCTTAATTTGTAATCTTTAGATTTGTTTGCTTTGTTTTGTTGAACATTTTCATGTACCAAACTTTAAGCTCCATGAGCAACTGCTATTTTGTTACTTATGTCATGTTTTTACCATTTGATCCACGCATTCATATGAACATACACATGATGCTTCTAGTATTCAGAATATTTTACTGTATGAAATTAATTCGAGTACAAATGAAGGCTCTCAAGTGGTAATCATTTCTAATAATTTAACTCCTGTCAAACACATGTAAGATAATTAAGTGCTTAAAACATCGTGATAATGCTTTGCTTGGTCAGATTGTTGAACACCATAGGCCCCTTCCAGAATTAACTAAGCAACCTCGCAATGGTACACCTTCGAGCTACCAAAGTAGTGTTAACTGGTTCTCAGAAATGAAAAAATCATGGCATACATTTTCACCCACCCAACCCATTCCCTTCCCAAACCTTGTCCAACACTTCTCTACTCCTTGGCCATCCTTGTCATGGGGGCATAAACGATTAGTGAACCCTGACCTCTATCACCTATGCCGAACCTTACACCAATGTCACCGCCAAGGAAATGACCAAACTCGCAGAGAAACATATCTTCACCTAGCACAAATTAACCTGCATTAAACCCCTTGAGCAACAAAGATTAGTCCCAAGGGGGCAACCACCGTCAAGAGCATAAAGTATGAGAGCAAATATCTTTACCCCACAAGTCACAGGCCAATCACACAACTGAAGTCGTAAAACAGCCTGTCAAGCAAACTAGCTAAACAAGCTACCATTCTCCCTTTCGAAGGTACCAAGCAAAAGCCCCCTGAAGCAAACATCACTTGGTTTATGAAAATAAGATACAGTTGAAACCCTCCCCCATCGATGCAAGGGGCAAATTTGGGCCTTACTAAGGAGGATTGTGCAAACCGCAGACTAAAAGAGCAATCAGAATAATAATCAAACTAATCAAGAAGGCACATTGTGAGCATAAAAACTCCCACAAACTAAATTCCTTGCAATGTGGCAAGGTTAACCGATGTAACTTTGAAGGTCAGAATGAATTGGGTGATCCAGTGCGATAATTGAATGGACACTAAAAACCTTGGAGAATCGATAAAAGTACGACCAAGCACACAATACCTAGCCAGATACCTAATACCCTGGCCAAAAGTTGTTGACCCAACACTAAGGCATGTGGAACCTTCCAACACCGGTGTTCAGAAGGAGTTTAGATCAAATTGAGAAGGCTACTGTGTGGCTAAAGGCGGTACCAAATGAGCAGGGCAATCAAAGTAATGAGCATGAATGAGAGCAAGTTCATCAACCTAGTCAACCAGGACAGGCTTAAGTGTTATCACACCTAATCAAAAGAAATAAATCAGAAAAAGTGGCACAACAAAAAATAAATATGATAATCACCCGCTTTTTGGTCTTTTACTGATTAGGCAAAAATTAGGGTGACCGGTCATACAAAAATTAGGGGATGAGTTAATATCCCCCGCTGAACTGAAAACCTAAAAAGGGCGGTTTAGACAAAAATTAGGGCACGAGAGAAGAACTGTGAGATGTTAACTTAAAAATCTGTGAAGGCTGGTTAACAGCGGGAGTTTGATTAATGGAAATGATTGCCAACATCTTGTATTTAAATCAAATTCATTTGATAAAAGTGTCTTTCGTACTGAAACCTCTATGCTTGTGATTGTATGAATGACTGGCAACCAAGGGAAGGAAATATCACAAGTAAGCTTAATTGAAGATGCTCTGAGCTCATCAGCATTTCATTTTAAAAATCCGGATAGACTGAAAACATCTAGGTCTATGCAAAAGTTGGAATAAGTCTGCTGGATTGAAAACCCAAATAGGCCAGTCCAGGCAAAAATTAAGACAAGACCCGATAGATTGAAAACCCCTTGGGGGCAATCTATGCAAAGGTTAGAGCCAAAAAAGACAAGAAAAAATAATAAAAATAAAAAGAAATAAAGATAGCAAAAGAGAAGCCCGAATTTCTCTAGTTTCTTCCGGTCTGCATTTCCCAGACTTTGTAGAAAGCCCCGTAGCTGTTGGTTATGGCTTGCCATGGTTGAACTTGGCAAAATGTCTAAAATTGGATTTCTGGGCAAGTGATTTTGCCGGCGATGTTGATAATGCCGCCGACGATATGTAATAGGGATGGGGCGATATCACTTGATGCCACCGGCTATATGGAGTGTGGGCAGCTTTATTTAATAGGGTGGTGCCGCTAGCGACATCAGTAATGCCGCCGACAACAAAGGGAGAATTTTTTAGCGACGCTAAAACCATCTTCATCACTTCTTACCTGTGTAAAAATCTGTAAACAGCTATTTCCAAAACCTGATCAAATGCAAATCCATTTTATTCAAAAAAAAGCCCGAAGGCACAAGTCATCGAAACATCCCAAACACCTAGCCTAATAAAACCGAAATCAAGCGACAATCCAAATTATTCAAGCCCAATGTGTCAAGGGCATACAAACCAAAGTGAAAAAGAAAAAGAGCTAAATAGCTATCTAAACCATCCCATTGCCATCGGATGGATGAGAGGAGACATCTGGGACATCCACGAGCCACTAGTTAGCCACATCTTTGTCCTCGTCCCTATCCTCTATCACCGAAATGCTACTGGACTCCTCAAGCACAGTAGGTGAGCGCCGACCGGCCGACATCTTCACTCCTCTACGGCTAGTACTACCGGGGTACGCGCGATCCAAATTTTGCTTGCTTTTCTTCTCATTGACAGTAGCCTCCAATTTTCCCTTAAGGTCGCTCACACTGCATTGGAGTGCTGTAGTCTCCTCCTCATATCGTCACCAAGCCGCATTGGCATTCGATAGTGAAAGGGCCAAGAAATCCTGCAAACTAAGGAAAATGAAAATAATGCATCTCATTCATATCATCCATACATACATCTTATTTTAACATGTCATAACAGGGAATATACCTGAATGAGTAAAGATCGACCAATGAGAGTGTCCCTAAGAGTGAAGGCATTCCCAGCCAACCGCTTTGCCTCGGTTCGAGCAACCTGAAGAATCCAAAGGGGCAATCAGAAGAACTCCATAAAGGGTTATAATATGAATACGTTCAGAATTATGTAGAGCTTGCATAGGTGGTATTTTCTGGCGTGAAGATCGGTGCATGCCAGCTCGAGCCTATATCTTTAGGCCAAAAGTCACCCCTTGAATTCATTAGTAAGAGCTGGGTCTCTAGAGGATTGGACAGGCGCCCCTCCATGAAATCAACACCCTCGGGTATGCCATAGTGTCGAGTCCCGCTGTAATCATCATGGCCTCTCTTCCTTCGAGGTTCCTGAAAAGCATAAAAGGAAAGCATAAATAACCATTTTCAACCCGAACAATTACCAATACATGTACAAAAATACAACCATACCTCCAAAGAGCGGTACTCCCCATTAGACACCGGTGAGCTCCCGCCAGCCGCGTCATCACCTACCTCGCCCTCTCCCTCGGGCTCATCCTCAGCTTCTTCTTCTCCCTCCTCCTCCTCTTGTTCTTCCCTAACATCATCCACTATGCCCTTGAGTCGCCTTTTCTCCTCCCCCATCCTTTGCTTATTATGATACTTGATCATGTCATTCTATTTGATGTGAGGGCAAATAGGGAGTAAGCGCTGCTGGTGATGCTCATAGGAGCCTGGAATGCTTAGGATGACCCGGCCATTCCCCTCAATAAAGTCGGCTTTATCAGCCACAGATGTGATCACCAAGTGGTGCCACTATAAGCCTTTATAAGGACCGATAGGCACCGGTCTAGAAGTAGTAGCGATGAGGGGCACTCCATCACAAATCGGCGATTGTCTTCCTCTTTCTGGACCCTGGCCACCTCTATCAAGTTATCTACCTCATTGAAGAGATCGAGAATAACCTGACCCAATAACTAAACAAGCAACCGATGTAAGCATAGTGTAAATTCATAAATGCTTTTCGTCTACTAATGTTTTGTTTTAAGTGTGAAACAGGGACTAAGTGAAAAGATCGCTTATCAACTCAATCGAACGGTCCTCAAAGACTCCCGGTAGCTCGTAGAATAGTTAGCTTTCCCACCAGTGCCACCACACCACCGGGCAAGAAAGTGGCAACCCGGTGGTACAGTAGCCTTAAACTCAATTGGTGGGAGGACCTGATGCTCAAAGGCCCAATCCTGCATAAGTACAATTAGTCAGTCCAAAACATCCACAGTAAATGCAGCACACACATCAAACCAAGAAAATCAAGCAAAATGCTTTTGAGAAAGGTATACCTGTAATAGCAAGTGGCTGAGGTGGAGGGCCTTCCCCATCTACCAAGCACTCGCATCCAGTCCTTGGTACATCTATGCTAGGATGGCCCTCAGCCAATTCTTCTTACTAATGCTCACTACGTCCTTAACGGCAGATATTAGCCCATAGTTGATCTTGCTCCCCGAAACCGGGAAGAATAACACGATGAGTAAGGAAATTATGAAAGAGCAGATGCAAGCATCTTTATCATCCTCGGGCACTACATCCGCTCGAGTATAGTAATGGTATAGCTCACCATAGGATAGCCACCCTGAGATGGGCTTCAAGCCAAACAACTGCTTCACTCGCCTTACCACAGGCTTCTCGGTATAGTACTTGTCCATATATATGTCAAAATGAATGACCTCATCCATCCATGGGAGCCCGATTATAGCCACAACATTGGAAGGCATGATAGTCAACTCCCCAACCAAAAAGTGAAAGATATGGGTGGTTTTGGACCACTTCTTCGTAAGCACCGTCACAGCCGGGTGGGAAAGTTTTGGCATTAGCATGGGCATGATTCGGGCTAAGTCTCCAAAACTAGTCTCGTTAATGGCCATCACAAGTTTGGGATCCTTCTCAGCTATGTGGTGCCACCATTCGTCAATTGTACCCATACCCCCGGTGTATATGAGTCCGTGCGGCTATAAAAATCAAAAGCAAAGCAGATAAGTCCCGATTTATTTTCTTATCTCTATCATCCACCGGAAGGTTGTTGATGTCGCTTCTGCTAAAAGCGATGTCATCGACGACATCACCTTAAGAAGAAATGGCATCGCACCTTCTTAGGCCTTTCTACAAGGCCTGATGCCGCTGGCGGCATCACTCATGTTACCGGCAATACATAATCTACGGGCAGAACTCAATTTTGCCCCAAAAATCTCACTCATCATACCAAAATCACCAAATCATAATTAATCAAATCCTAAGCATAAAAACAGTAAAAATTGAACCTAAAACATGCAATATCAGTTTATAATCAATCTATTTCACACTTATAACTCCTATCATGACACGATTTCAACCCTAAGGCCAGAATCGAAACTTACCATAGAAAAGGAATTTCGAGTATTGCAGGATTACTTAGATGTAGCAAAGATGTTTCTCCTTGTTCGGGGTTAGGTCAGTGATAGGGGAATTGATCCTGTACCCATACATCCTGGTCATCTCCTTCAAACCATAAGCAACGGGAACTAAGAGAAGTTTCAGCCCCTTGGCAGAAGAATCAGGTAGGCTCTCCCTAGCCTTAGAGGATTTTCCCTTGAGAGCCTTGGCAACTCTCTTCATGGTTGGAATAGAGAAGAAAGCGAAAGGTTTGGTGTTGTGAAGAAGAATGGAGCAAAGGGGTGCGATTTCTATATATGCAGAATGAGGAAGAGAAGGAGTTTTACTCCTTTTTAAACCCCCGCATAGAATTCCAGGACTTTTAATTTATCTGAAACTACTCATCCATATCACCGGCGACATCAATTCATACCGCTAGAGACATCAGCCATACCGCCGGCGATATAAGTTTCCCCCATTTGAATTTTGAATTTGTTTGACCAGTCAAAGCTGCCATATAGCAATCATATCGCTGGTGACATCAATTAATATCACCAGCGGCATAACCCATGCCACCGGCGGTATCAAAGCCTCTCCCTGCACTTTTCAGCCATTTTTGGTGTAATCCCGACTCTAGCCCCGACATCCAAGGACTTTCGAAACTCTTGTACATTTTGTTATTACGTTTTTACAGTTGATCGAAGGGGCAAAAATATTTTTATTTCACAAAATTTATCAAGCAGTAAAAAGCATCATCTAAAATCTATCTAATCTTGTTCTCATCCAACTCCTTATAGGTACAATCCACAACAGCAAACCCAATATGCCCCTTGTCCGCTAACTAGAGATTATGGCATGACCCTGTATATACTGATCTTTGAATTCACCCTCTAGAACATCATTGGAGATTATAGAATGACCCTATACGTTCTGATCTTCAAGCTCACCCCCTATCCACTAACCAGAGATTACGGTATGACCCTATTCATACCGATCTTCGAATTCATCTCCGGGAACATCATTGGAGATTATAGAATGACCTTGTACGTTCTGATCTTCAAGCTCACCCCCTATCCACTAACTGAAGATTAGAACATGACCCTATACATACCGATCTTTAAATTCATCCCCTGGAACATCATTGGAGATTATAGAATGACCCTGTATGTTCTGATCTTCAAGTTGATCCCCTATCTACTAACTAGAGATTACGGCGTGATCCTGTACATACTGATCTTTGAATTCATCCCCTGGAACATCATTAGAGATTATGGAATGGCCCTGTACATTTTAAGCTTCAAGTTCACCTCCTTTTCACTAACTGGAGATTATGACATGACCATGTACTTACTGATCTTTGAATTCACCCCCTATTTGCTAACTAGAGATTATTGCATGACCCTGTACATACTGATCTTCGAATTCATCCCCTAGAATATCATTGGAGATTATGGACTGACCCTGTACATTCTAATCTTCAAGTTCACCCCATGTCCGCTAACCAGAGATTACGGCATGACCCTGTACATACCGATCTTTGAATTCATCCCCTGGAACATCATTAGAGATTATAGAATGAGCCTGTATGTTCTAATCTTCAAGTTCACCCTCCTATTCGCTAATCGGTGATTACGGCATGACCCTATACATATCGATCTTCAAATTCACTACCTATTCGCTAACTAGAGATTACGGCATGACCCTATACATACCGATCTTTGAATTCATCCCCTAGAATATCATTGGAGATTATGGAATAACCCTGTACATTCTGACCTTTAAGTTCCCCCTTGTCCGCTAACCGGAGATTACGGTATGACCCTATATATACTGATCTTTGGATTCATCACCTGGAACGTCATTAGAGATTATAGAATGACCCTATACATTCTTATCTTCAAATTCATCCCTAGAACGCCAACTGAAGGTCCCAGCATGACCATGTACATTTCTCCATTAGGTTTACCCCTCCAAAATTGTAGCATGACCCCGTACTTGCTGTTTTTGGTTTCAACTATCGTCCTATCATCCAAGACTTCTGAAATCCTTGTACTTTTTATTATTACATTTTCACTGTTGATTGAAGGGGAAAAAATGTTTTGTTTCACAAAATCGATCAAGCAGTAAAATCATCATTTAAAGATCAGTGTAATCTTTTACTTGAGCCTTGTTGCAGAAACTACAATCCACCAATCCACAAAGCATAAGTCTAACCAAGGGGCAACCAATCCATAAGCACAAGTCCGACCAAGGGGTAACCAATCCATAAAGCATAACTCCAACCAAGGGGCAACCGATCTACAAAGCATAAGTCCAACTAAGGGGCAACCAATCCACAAAGCATAAGTCTGACCAAGGGGCAATCAATCTACAAAGCATAAGTCCGACCAAGGGGCAACCAATCCACAAAGTACAAGTTCGACCAAGGGGCATTTATTCCATAAAGCGTAAGTCCGACTAAGGGGCAACCATTCCACAAACCACAAGTTCGACCAAGGGGCAACCAATCTACATAGCATAAGTCCGACCAAGGGGTAACCAATCCATAAAGCACAAGTTCGACCAAGGGGCAACCTCTCTGCAAAGCACAAGTCCAACAAAGGGGTAACCAATCTATAAAGCACAAGTCTGACCAAGAGGTATCCAATCCGCAAAGCTCAAGTCTAACCAAGGGGCAAACCAGTCATCCATCAGGTATCATTCCTATCCCTTGCTCTTTCATACGATCGTACGGACATGTTGTAGTAGTGATACCCTAAGGGGCAGCCTGTAAGCATGGGATTTTGCTGTCCCTCTCGCGAGATGATGATGACGTGTTCTCGATTTCATTCCTCATAATAAAAATTCTTTGGAGTTTTTATTACCGATATAAAATTCCCTACGAATTTTATTTCTCGTAAGAATTTAGTTTGGCATGTCCGATAACACGTTCGATAGGAGTTTGAACCAATGATTTGCACCTAAAATTAAATTAATCTCTAAATATCCCTTAAAATATCATTAAAATTCAAAAAGATGCCTTTTGACCCACTTTTTGACCCTTTTGGCAGCTTTTTAGGCTTGTGGACCCGCTGGCAGTCAGCCTATAGGAAGCTGATGCCACTGATGGTATGACCATGTTGTCAACAATGAGGCCAAATTGGGCTTCTATAGATTGCTTTCTTCTTCTTTCATGGGCAGACTCTTTTTTGCCATTTTGATGAAAATGGCTGAAAGGTCTCGAAGACCACCCATATTTGCCTATAAAAACACACCTTAGGGTTTCAAAATGGTAGATAATAGTAACACATATCTGAAATTTAACTTGTGTTTTAGAGTGAGAAAGCTCATATTTAGAGAGATAAGGGGGAGAAAAGGTAAGAAAAGGGCTTCTAATCCATTTTTCTTGGTTTTTGTTCTTTGATCCTCTCATCTAAAACTTAAAATCAGTAGACTTTAGGATTAAAATCAACTTAATAGGAATTTAGAGATATAAACTCTTAAATTCACTACCCAAATCATCTTTGCAAGCTCCTCGGAGGTGTTCCTTGGATCACGAAGAGGTGGATTCATGGCCCCGAGGTAAAATTCTGAGTCTCATAGCTCTTTGGCTTCATTCTTTCTTCCTTGTGCTGTTTTGTGCTTATTTTTGGGTTTTCGGTCATTTTTTACTATTACCTGCTGCTGCTGTAAGAAGCTAAAGCTACCAGAGGCAAACGAAGTCGCAGGTGGTATCAACCATGCTGCCAGCGGCATTGTTGATACCGTTAGCAATATCAATTGCCCCCAAAGGCCTCATCTTCTTATAGGACCCATTCTTTATGGTATCCAGAAAGTCATTTAGCTTGCATGTGTGACTGATAGTGCTAGCGACATCACTAATTCTGCCGACGGTATTAACCATGTCGTCGGTGATATGACCTTCTGGACAGCTATTTTATTCGTTTATTTTCGACCTAGTTATATTCCTGAAGGTAGGGTGTACAGTGCATTGATGAAGGTCCAAAAACTTCTGAAAATAGACTTACCTCATACCATGTGACATTTTCACTAATATTCTAGTTAAATTGACGATCGAGTCTAAAATTTGGTTAAAACGGAATTTTCTCGCAAACGTCGTTCAAATCTCACTTTTAGCCATTCAACCGGGCTTTATAACATAACAAATGAATACGCCATGTTCACGCTAACTCGAGTCTTATTTTTCCCCCTAACTATGCATGCTAAGTGATACAGCTCGTACGACATGCCTAACCGTCTTCTACAAGTAGATTTAGGATAGATGTATGTTAGGCCTTCTGGTATTTTATTTATTGCATAGAAAATGTATAGGATTTGAAAGCTCTGTAATAATTTCAATTTCTGCATTTACTTTTGGCTGATTGTAATAATTATTTATATACCACTTTGAATGCTTGATAAACATGAAAACAACATATAAAACTAAAAACACCAATAAATAAGGTGGATTAAAGCCGATTAAGAAAGAATGGAATATTTTAACTTGACCTTATGAAAAATAGATGGCATCATTCAAACTCAGAATCTCTACTTAAGTTATGGTCTACCACTTGGTGGGAAAATTATAACAAAACTTCTCGGTTGAGCTGAACCGAGTGGCGACTCTATTTTAAGTCCGGGATTTTGATCTCGTATCCTTTAACACCTAAATTGGACTTAAATTTAGCATCAACATCAGTTCTTTTCATCACACTAAAATAAGGATCAATCCCTCGATACACTTCACAGTGCCTTGTTGTTTTTTGCCCCCCGTGTGATGCTTCTCATGCGGTCCTTGTGGGCAGGGTCGTCCGTTCACAGATGGTTGCCCTATTCCTCACTTTCCATAGAGGTGAGTTAACTATGAAACAACTGCTGATTTGAGAATGAAGAAGATAAGGGGAGTGCAAAGTGAAGTTTGAGATTCTTAATTACGAAAGGTTGGATGCTATCACAACTGATGAATTTTACCAAGGATTGCTTCAGAAGATTTGGACCTTGGGGACTCAAGATGCTCAGTCGCAGTCGAGATTAGAGTGGACTTGTATAGAGGATGGATTTGAGCTCTTCGACCCTACTAGGTTGCACAGGATATTTAGGTACCATGATTTTAAATGACAATGATGCGGGTATCTCGATGTGATCGATGACAGTCATTTACCTTCATTTATCTTAATTTTTGCATATACTTGAACATTATGATGGGCCTATCTGACTCTTTTTATTATTTTGTCTTTATTTTTGCCTTGACTGGCCTTTTCGAGTTTTCAATCCAGCAAACTTATTCCCGACTTTTGTATAGACCTTTCTATTTTTAGTCTATCAGGATTCTATGTCTCTTAATTTGGATTTTCTTTATTTTGAGGAATAGGGTTGACTGTATAGAACCCCACATTTGGCCCATCTGTTGCTTTTTGCCTTTGGGCCCAATACATTCATTCAAGCACAAACATAAAGGATTTAGTAAACTAACATTTTCATTAAGTGAATTAAGTTTGAGTATATAGTGATGATAACATAACCATTTTGACTGACCCAAACTCCGTTATCAACTAGCCTATGTAGGTTTTCTAGCCAACACACTCTCTTAGCTCATTTTGTCCTAAATTTTGCCTAGAGAACCCTTTTTAGGTTTTCCATCTAGCGGGCTATTTTTGCACCCTAACTTTTACCTGATTGATTTGTGGAATACTAATCAGCGGATATACCCTAATTTTCGCCCGAGTAGTTGAGGACTACTCGACGGGTGATTAATTCTATTTTTTCATGTGTGCCACTTTTTCTGAATTTGATTCTTTTGATTGGATGCGATAACTCTTCAACCTATCTTGATTGATAGGGTTCACGAACTCATTACCATCCATGTCCATGATTTTCTTTGCCAAAAACCTTCTTTTGGTTATGTAGGGTCTTTCCAAATTTGGTCTGAATTTCCCCTAGGGTCGGTGTGGGTAGGCTTCGTTCGTCTCAGAACTAAGCCACCAGTTTTTGGCGGATACCTTTGATGTTGGATATGATTGTCGCATGCATTTGTCATGTGTTGCTGGTGTATCTGAAGGTTGTTCAAGTTGTTTGAACTATGCCTTAGTCCATGGGGTCCCTTTGACTTGGATTTAGTGCTACTCTCAAAGACTTCATGTCGGTTTTGACTGGGATTATGGCTTCCCTACCACAAACCATGGAGAAAGGCATCAGATTCGTAGGAATTTTGACACTTGTTTGACATATTCAAAGGGAAAATGGTAGATAATCGGCCCAATTTTGATATGCGGCAATAGTCTTCAAGGGAACCTTCTTGATAGACTAGTTTGCGGTTATAGTTGCCCCATTAGCTTGTGGTCTGTGAGGCAAAGCCCTGTGGTACCCTGTTCCATATTTCTTGATCAAATCAATGGTTTCCCCTTGGGACTGAACCTCAGTTTTTCAGACTAATTGGTGAAGTAGGCCATATTAAGGTAAGATGCATTTCTCGATGAATTTGGCTATCTTCTCAGTGGTAGTGATGGTGCAAGGCTCGGCTTTCCCCTATTTTGAGAAGTAACCTACCCCTAATAGATAAAGCGGTGCCCCTCGGTTGATTTGCCAATCATATTTACCCCCCACACTGTGAATAACCAATGAGGAGAGGAATCATGAAGCTGGGTATTTTTAAGGGAGTGGATATTGGTAAGGATCAATAGTGGATCAGGGGTGGGAATTTTGAGAATGGGTTGGCGAAAAGACGGTAAGCCTTAATTCTTTTGAAGATAATCTGGCGATGCTCTTTCTCATACTACAGGCTGACGTTTCTTCAGTAGCTTGAAAATAGGTTTGCACATAGTTGTGAGGTTTGTGATGAACCGATCCAAGGAAGAACTGAGCTTCTTTCTTTATTTTGGTATCGGGATGCATTGCTCGACAATATAACAATCAACCCTAAGTGTGAGGAATAATCGGTTGAAAGCGTTATCATTATCCTTAAGCATTTTATTCTCTATTTTTTCTTTCAGAGGTTAGATCATTAGAAATGGTTACCAATATCACATATGCTCAAATTTATTTCAATTAAAGAAATATCATGAATACTGAACATATTATGATTATGATCAAATGAATGCATGGACCCATCGGGCGAACTATAGAGGAAATAAGCAAAACATGAGTCTTTGATTGAATAAAAATTCCTTAAAGGCAGAGTTATTCACATCTAGATACTAAAAAAAGAAAATTACATCATAGATAGTCATGCTCCATAGGCAGAGGGTCTTGAGTTGTGGTGTTGGTAAATTAGGGATCCACGGTGTCTTCCATCAATGCGTCATCTAGGACGAGACCCAAAACTTTCACTTGTTTGGCTAATGACTTGTCTTCTTCATTTCCTAGAGACCTCACGAGATTCTTGACAGCTTTAGCGATAGAATCCATTTCCATAATGGTGTCAACTGAGATGGAGAAGACCAAGGCCGACACAATTTCTTCAGGGAGACCGGAATCGATCGCGCCCTCCTCACGGTCCGAGCTCAGTGATGGTTTCTCTGTAATACTAGTCTTCCTAGCCAGCTTTTCCATTTTCCCTCTCTCACTTAGAGCCAAATGGCCCTGCATAAAAGTTTTCATTGATCTGTTTTATGTCCTACCTAAACATGGTATCTACAAAAGTTCCCTTTCTCTTCAGGCGTAGGAGAACGATATTCATGAAAAGGGTTAAGCATGGTTGTCTCTCGCAAATTGGCAAAAATGAAACTAAGGGGGAGTTTCAATGGAGATGTATATGCTTGCTAAGCAGGTGTCTGAGCAGGTGTAGCTTAAACTGTAGAGACATTCTCTTAAGCGATGACTTGAACTACAACTGTCTTATCTTTTATAGGGACAGGAGCAACTTCTAAAGTTCCAGAACTATTGCTCTTGTTAAACCAAGGTTTGATGTTTGGCTTATTTGCCTTCCCTTTTTCTTCTCAACATTCAATCTTTTCGGCCTTGTCAAATACTTGATTATAAGTCTCATAGGCATCGGGTTCCATTTCCCTGAGAAATATTAGGAGAGATCCATCAAGAAGCTTCAGGATCATCTCCTTCAAGCTAACCTTTTGTTTCAATAGAACTTGGGTGGCCATCCACTGATTGAAATAGGACTTGAAAGTCTCTCCTTTATTTATGTTTTACTACTTCGAGGTGTTGTATAATAGTCTCTATAGTCAAGTTGAAACCATAGTGGGCAATTAGAGCCTCGAAAAGAAGTTTCCAATTGAGGACCACATTGGTAGGGAGAGTAATGTACCATTTGAGAGTTAGTCCACCCAAATTACATGGGAACAATTTCGTTAGAACTTTTTTACCAATCTTCTGAACTCGCATGATTCACTCGTATATGACAATGTAAGACTTAGGGGGACCGTCACCAGTGTAGGCTTCCATCGTTGGCAAAGAAAAGTTCTTTGGGACCCAATCCTCATATCTCTCCTCTTCTTTCTTTTGATTCATGACCAATAGTTAATGAAGAAGCGCCTCCACTTCTGGTGTCATGGCCGGAGATTGCATGACCTAGTCGATTAGTGCCACACCGAGAGAATGTGTGACCTGGTCATTGAGAATGGGAGTGGCTCCAAATTGAAATGAAGGAGGAGGCCATGGAGTTCGAACACGAGGACACATTTGGTAGTTGGGATCAAAAGGGTTTATAGGATAGACAGTTCCCCTTGGAGAGATTGTAAAACTAGAAGGGGAAGGTGTAGACAATATTATGGGTGTAGGAGGAAGAGTGAAACCAGTAGAAAGTGTAGTCATTTGGGGAGTGAAACCTCCTAAAAAAGTAAGGAAAATTGAGGTATGAACAATCGATCTCGTGTCTTGAGGAGAGCACACAAAGGTCGATAGAGAGAATGATGGAGGTGACTGAGTGGCTGCTCTAAAACTCTGAGTAGGGAAAGTGAAGGATAAAGGTGGTTGAGTGGTACTCTAAATAAATTGGAACTAACCTGGATGGATGGGCTGATTCAGTAAGACAGGCTGACTTGAAGATGGAATCTGAATCAATGGAATCTAAGCTGGCCCATTCTGAATAACCTTTGACTGTCCCTGAGTTTGAGAATTAGGCCCTGATGGCCCATGAGCATTCCTTTCTTCTCTCAGGATAGAGCGAACCTGATCCTGAATAGCATTTCTAAACAAATCGGACTAAGGGAGATTGTTGATACTAAGATGATAAGATTAGAACATGTCCCCACTGATCAGAACCTCGTGGATGGTCTGTCAAAGCCATTGACGCAAGTCAAACATGATCAGCATGCGAAAGCATATGGATTAAGACATATGACTAATTGGCCTAAGTGAAAGTGGTGGTTTGTTAGATATAATGTATGCCCTTAAGGCAATTTGGGTGATATATCTGAATTATGTGATAGTACAAATAATTTGTTTAATTAATAAAGGCATTTAATCTTTTGTTTATATCGATGTGCTCATATATATTATGACTGGTTAAAATATATTCATTGATATCTATGTACAAAAGTCCTTGACATAAACATAGCATGAAGTGAGAAAGATATAACAGTGAGACTATGTTTAGGGAGACCTACTTCATGTGTAATTATGATTATGTCTAAACCACCCTTAGTTATAGTTTCATCAAGAAAAAATTTGATGGAGCATTAAGACTAGCATGTGGTCAACTTTCTTGGAAAGGGTCCAAGCATTCAACCTCCTAAGACTGAAGGTAGTGCCTTAAATTTGACATATGGATATATCTGGAAGATATATTGGAGACCGCAATAAGATAAACACTTGGTAAATATATCATAGTGTTCGTGTTTATCTTTATGCAGTAGCTTTGAGAATATCCTTATACTTGAGATACTAGTTACCATGTGTGGTACTATCGCTATGCTTTGGGTCATTCCTATTCACTCATTAATTTAGGGTGTCACAGATGATTACGGGTATAATGATGATAAGATGTTGATAAGCTATGTAGTCGGAAACAATCCATTGCTCCGGATATATTAAGGAGTTGTACCTGGCCACTTGTTCAAGTGATGATTGCTATAAACCTTTGATCAGAGTATACAATTGATAGAAATAGTTTCTAGTCAAACACATTATAGGAGAAAGTAATATACTTTGGTAACAAGTAAATAATTGGGATAGCTTGGAGCAACCTCGCTATTAGTGGGTTAACGCTTTAACCAAACCCAACAAACCAGATGGTACTAATATTAATGAATGGAAGGAGTTCATTGCATTGGACAACTATTGTATTAACAAGGATTAAGTCATAAGACAATTGACGTTCTAAGTAATGGGAGATGGTGGACCCTTGCTAGAGGCGTACTACAATCGTTGAAGGTAATGGAGTTCTAATCACGGTCTAGAATTTCGAGCCAATAGTTCCTATAGAATAAGGATTGCTAAAGCCTTAACAACTCAATACTTCGGGATCCTATAAGGTCACACACATTGGACCTTCACCGGACGTTGTAAAGAATTAAAAGATTTATTCTATTACGAGAATATTATATTTTAATAATTAGATTATTATTTGGTTAGATCACGAATTTTTTTGACCAATAAATTATTTTATTAGGGTCATAAATAAATTAAAGTATTGATTAAAATCATTAAATCATTTTTTGGTTAAGCTAGGAATTTATTTTGACCGGTAACTCATTTTATTAGGGTCATAAATAAATTAAAATGTTAATTAAAATGATTAGATCATTTTTTGGTTAAGCCAGGAATTTATTTTGACCGGTAGCTAATTTTATTAGGGTCGTAAATAAATTAAAAAAAATGAGAATTATAGAAAAGAATATATATTAAAAGGGATTTTCCCTATCCCATATTGCAAATGGAGAGTACTTTGCTCTCCTCCTCCTATAAAAGGAGGCCTTCTCCTCCTCTTCTCAACACTTCAAGTTCACATCTTTGTGGCATTTTTCGAGAGTCTTTAGTGAGGATTCTTGAGCCGACATAGAAGAACTTTTTGATCCTCGTGGATCATAGTTTGAGGATCCGAAATTATATTTTAATTTATGGACCTCTAGTTAATATTTTAGGGTGAGATTTTGGAGTGGTCTAGCAGCTACTCAAAGCTCTGCAGTTCTTCGTCATTGGGAGGTTTAGGTTGGTGGGTTTGTGTGGATACTCATACAGGCTATCCTACATTTGGAGGCTTGTGCAAGAGGTGCAGCTAAAGCACGCTTCAAATGGTAAGTTTCCTTTTTCTCTTTTAATTATTAGGTCTTTTTCTTTAAGCGTTTTTAGACATAATAATTAATATGCTTAGGTTATTTTGCATGCTTAGTTTATTTTATGCTTAGGTTATACCTTAGTGTTATAACATGCTTAGTATAAAATATATTTATGCTAAGATATAATTTAGAATTACGGTATTCCTAGCCTATGCATGCTAACCTAGGTAGAGAATTTATTTAGTTATGGCTTTAATTAATTTATATGCAACTAATAGGAGTTCCTAGGGATAGGGGACAAAATTTTGAAACTTTGCCATTCCTGTTATGCATGTTCAAAGTGACTGTCAGTTCCCAACAAAAATTCCACCAAACTTCTCTATCACAAGACCTGAAAAGGTGAGAATGGCCTTAAAGCTATTGGAAGAGGCTACTCTAAAAGGAAAGCAAAAGGCTGATACTCTCCAGCCATTGATCCTGGAGATGTGCCAAAGGTTCCTTGCCATTGAAAACCTGATAAAAAATCAATCACTCTCTCTGGACATGAAATCTGGGATTGAGGGCCTAAAGACAAAGCTAAATAACCTTGAGGAGAAAGTCAACTAGTTCCCTACTGCTAAGCAAGTAGCAGAGACACCACTCTCCAAAATTACTCCTGCTGTAAACTAGCTTTCTTTCACGACCATAACAACAAAGAGATCTCAAGGTGCTACTGGGGATGAAAATCAATGTGCAAACATCTTGGGGCATATCACCTCTGCATCAACTAATCTAAAACCAAGCTAAAGGAGGATATGGATTCCAAGTTTGAAAACTTGCTAAAATTCATCCCCACTTCTCTTACTGAATCCTTAAAGGACATCTCCTCCAGAATGACCTCCTTCACTAAAGAGCAGCAAGCATTCAAAGAATAGCTTAAGGAGTTTCTCAAGGAAGAATTCCCAAAGCTCCTTGAGAAAGTTGTGGATGATATGAACAGTGATCACCAAACCTAACACACCTCTATTACTGAGCTCATTGGTACTTGGAAGGAAACTTTTGATATTGAGCTCTGGCACATCAACTCAAGCATCCATAGCGAAACCAAAATAGTGATAAATGAAATAAAACTGCTCAATACTGGTATGAATAATTTGAGTATACCTGCTCCTTCTACATATACTCCAACTCCTGCTCTAGCAATTCTAGAAAGCCTACTTCTTCCTTTCATTCAAGAATTAGTCCAATACATTGGGGATACGGGCTTCAACGGATATCAATTCCCCTTTACTTTACTATGGGGCATGTTTTCATTTATAGACAAGGAAGATTAGGAGTATGCTCTCTCCCTGCATCCCAACCTAACCAAGTCATATGCCTAACTCCGGAAACTTATCAAGCCAGTGGACCTCATTCCTGCAACTATAGATAAAGTACTTAAGCACTACTTAGCAGGTAATGAAGATTAATCTATTTACTCAGAAGCTTGGCAGAAAAAATAGGATAAATGAACCTATATGTTAATAGACCCCCTGGAAGATGCAAACAAAAAGGGGGACAAAGAAGTCACATAGAAAGAAGATATGGAGACAAATGAATAGCTAGCTAGTTCAATTTTGAAAACACATGTAATAGCTAGCTACTGTATTTTTCACTTATAATTTTTGTATTTGTAATCATGCACTTCATTGATGTTAACCTTGGTTAAAAATAGAAGTTATATAGTGAAAAAATGTTATTAAAAAAATATTGCTTCTAAGTACAACTATCATTTGTACTAGAAAGACTTAGAAGCTATAAAGAAAAAACATTGAGGGGGTTAGAATGCTAGATTATGGGGGAGTTAATGTGTAAGTTTAAGTATCAAGAATCATACTTAGCTCACATTCCCTAGTTTATGCTCATTTTACTTAGGTTTATGTTTCCATCAAATGAGGGAGATTGTTGGGAAATAATGACCCAGAAGAAGTCAACTCAAATCAACCATCCAGACAATATGTTTGAAGAAAATAAAATGCCCAAGTCCAAGAAGGTATCCAGACAAGATATTGAAGACCATAAATCCCTAAGTCTAAGAAGAGAGCATCTGGTTATAGTTTGGAAAGGAAGCAAACTTCTAACCCTTGAGACAACATCCGGAATAGATCATCATTGAACAGCATCCGGAATAAGATTGAGTCTAAAAACATCCAAAAGACTCAATTCTCAAGACAAAGGGAATTTTCAAATATTCAAATTCCCTCCAACATTAGTCTAAAGTCAACAACCTCCTTTTTTCCTTGGAAAGAGAAAATCGACAGCTTGCATGCAAATTGTAAAAGGACAAAAGGACTGAAAAGGAGAGAGAAAAAGACAACAACCTTTTTAACCTAGAATAATTGTAATGGCACATGGAGCTCAAGTATTGACAAATTTACCTAAAATTTGGTAGCACATAAAATGCCAAATAAACGACAATTAATCGCACCAATCCCAAAAATTCCAATGGGCCAAACAATAAGTCTAACAGACTAATCAACGGCTCCGGACGTGCCATCTCATATCTGATCAATAGTGAAGATTAAATACTATTCCAATGGTACATAATGACTATATTTATGATCAAAGCCTATAAAAGGGGAGCTTTACTAAATGAGCAGATGCTGGTTGATTTTATATAAGCTATTACATTGAGAATTCAAGCTATTCAATCAGTGATTTTAATCCCTCCAAGAACCAAAAAACTCAAATTGTAAGGATTCTCAAGTGACATTATAAACTTTAAGAATCCAAAACTCCAAACCTTTGATAAAACAAAGTGTAAAAGATCTCCTACTCGAGTGAGTAGAGAGATTGGGACTCGGCTTGAAGTAGAGAGTTTGAGTGGTATATCCCTGCAGGATTTAGCTTAGACTTGGGTAGTTTAAGTGGTATATCTGTTGGGAACTGACAATCGCTTGGAACATGCATAACAGGCATGGCAGAAATTCAATATTTTGTCCCTTGTCTCTAGAAACTCCTATTAGTTGCATATAAATTAATTAATGCCTTAACTAAATAAATTCTCTACCTAGGTTAGCATGCATAAGCTAGGCATACCATAATTCTAAATTATATCATAGCATAAATATATTTTGTACTAAGCATTTTATAACTCTAAGTTATAACCTAAGCATAAAATAAGCTAAGCATGCAAAACAACCTAAGCATAATAATTATTAAGTCTAAAACCGCTTAAAGAAAAAGACCAAATAATTAAAAGAGAAAAAGAAAAACTTACCAGTTGAAGCGTGCTTTGGTTGAACCCTCTTGCATAAGCCTCCAAATGTAGGATAGCCTCTATGAGTATCCACATGTACCCCACCAACCGAAACCTCTGCTAGACCACTCCAAAACTCACCTAGAAATATTAACTAGAGGTGCTCGAATAAATTCAAGCTCCTTAAATAGTTAGTTGAGAAAACTATTTGAAGAATCTAAAAACAAAACTAGAGAGTAGAGAGAAGAAATGTTGGTGTGTTTGAGAAAGGAGGAGGAGAGCTCCTTTTATAAGGAGAAGCGGAGAGGTCCTCATTTAATGTAAAATACCCATCCCACCCCTATGCTTAGGCGGCAAGCACAAGGGCTCGCCTTGACCGCAAGCTTGGGCTTCCGGCCCATGTCGCAAGCCCGGCTTGTGGTAAGCCCCTTTTGGGCTACCCCTTTTGCACATTTGGACCCTATGAATAAATTCATAGGTCCATGGCAAAATTCCCTTTTAATCCTCATTTCTTTTAATTTATTTATGACCCTAGTAAATTTAGTTACCGATCAAAATAAATTCTTGGCTTAACCAGAAAAATATCTAGTCATTTTAATCAACATTTTAATTTATTTATGACCCTAATAAAATTAGTCACAGGTCAAAATAAATTCTTAGCTTAACCCAAAAATGATCTAATCATTTTAATCCACATTTTAATTTATTTATGACCCTAATAAAATTATTTACGTGTTAAAATAAATTTCTGGCTTAACCAGAAAATGATCTAATTATTTTAGCCAACATTTTAATTTATTTATAAACCTAATAAATTAGTTATCGGTCAAAAATAAAAACTCTGGTCTAACCAGGTAATGGTCCAACCATTCTACATTTAATATTCTCGTAATAGATCAAGTCTATTAATTCTGTACTCAGTCCGATGAAAGTCCAATGTGTGTGACCTTATAGGATCCCAAAGTATTGAGATGTTAAGGCTTAACCAATCCTTGTTCTACAAGAACTATTGGCCAAGGTTTTAGACCGTGATTAGAACTCGATTACCTTAAATGACTGTAGTACGCCTCTAGCAAGGGTCCACCGTCCCCCATTACTCGAAATGTCAAATGTGCTTATGACTTAATCATGGTTAGCGCTATAGTTCTCCAATGTGATGAACTCCTTCCATTCTTTAATATTATTACCATATAGTTTATTGGGTTCGGTTAAAGTGTTAACCCACTAATAGCGAGGTTGCTCCAAGCTATCCCTGTTATTTACTTGTTACTAAAGTATATTACTCTTTACCATAATGTGTTTGACTAGAAACTATTTCTATCAAACTCATACTCTGATCAGAGATTTATAGCAATCATCACTTCAACTAGTGGCCAGGTACAACTCCTTAATATATCCAGAGCGACGGATTCTTTCTGACTAGGTAGCTTACCAATGTGTTGTCATCACTTTACCCGTAATCATACGTGACACCTTAATTAATGAGTGAATAGGAATGACCCAAAGTATAGCAATAGTACCACACGAGGTAACTAGTAACTCAAGTATGAGGATATTCAAAAAGTTACTGCATAAAGATAAACACCAACACTATGATATATTTACGAAGTGTTTATCTTATTGAGGTCTCCAATATATCTTCCAAATATATCCATGTGTCAAACTTAAGGCACCACCTTCAGTCTTAGGAGATTGACTACTTGGACCCCCTCCAAGAAAGTTGACCATATGCTAGTCTTACTGCCTCATCAATATTGTTTCTTGATGAAACTTTTACTGGGAATAGTTTAGACATAATCATAATTGCACATGAAGCAGGTCTCACTAAGCATAGTCCAATTATAATTTCTCTCACTTTATGCTATGATACGTCAAGGACTTTTGTACATAGACGTTAGTGAATATATTTTAACCAGACATAATTTATATAAACACACTAATATAAACAAAAGATTAAATGCCTTTATTAATAAAATGAATTATTCGTACCATTACATAATTAAGACATATTGCCCTAATTGCTCTAATGGCATATATCAGATCAAACAATATCCTTCTAAAGAGAGAGGACTCAGCTAGAAGTTGGTACTTTTGGTGTTATATCCTACTTCCGAAAGAAAGATCATCTTCTGGAGACAACGCTAAAGGACTCAGCTAAAAATTCGTGTCTATAGTGGTATATCCTACATTTGGAGGAGAATAAATCTCCGGAGACAACTGCAAAGGCTTGAATTCCTGCTCGTAAAATGAATTCCACAAGTGGACTTAAGCTTGTAGGAGGATACTCCGGGGACTAGATGTTGGTGGGGTCGAACCAGTATAAAATTCCTATGTTCGATTTTCTTTAATATTTTTAGTTTATTGCATTATATTTTATACATGCATCATTCGGATCCATTTACTCCGGACTAAAATAAAACACATGATACACAAGACTTTTTAAAGTCTAAATATTCATCAAAAAGGGTTATTCACCACCCCCCTCTGACCCTAGATACATATGCATAGGGACCAACACTTCATTCGCTAGAGACCTCGCGAGATTCTTGACAGCTTTGGTAATAGTGTTGGCTTCATAATTCTTCTTCATTGGAATTGACATGGCTCTAGACATAGTAGTCACAACATCTTCAACCTCCTTATTAGCAAGCTCGATGATTGAAAAAGGTTTCTTGAAGGGATTTTCAAAAATTGCCCCTAAAATGATTTCTTTGGGTAGGCCAGTGTTAATCGTACCAACCTTATCATCAAAATTTGGTAGTGGGTTCTCCATAGTGCTCAGTTTTTAAGTGGGTTCTTCTATCTTTCCTTCCTTCACTATACGAGAGATAGTGGAAGCCAAAGTCCAACATTGATCAGTCGTATGCCCTCTTTTAACATGATACTTGCAGAAGTTCCCTTTTTCTTCGGTAGTAGGAGATCTGTACTCAAGCATAGGATCAAGTTCACTTGCCTCCCTTAACTTGGCAAAAATAACACCGAGAGGTAATTTCCATTGAGATACGAAGATACCCTTGTGAGCGGTAATTTGAACGGCTGAAACATTCTCTTGAGCGACAAGTTGAACTACTAGTGCCATACCCTTGGCCAAAGCGGGGGTAACTTCGGAGTTGTTGTTCTTCTAAAACAAAGGCTTATTACCATTTGGCTTGTTAGCTCTTTCCTTCTCCTCATGGCGCTCTTGAGAGATCCATCATGATGCTTCCGGATCATCTCTTTTAAACTTAATTTCTGCTTTAGAAGCGCTTAGGTGGCCATCCACTAGTTATAGTAAGACTTGAAAGCCTCACCTTATTTCTAGTTTACAACCTCGAGGTGCTGAATAGTGGTTTCGATGGTTGAATTAAAACTATAAAGAGCAATCAAAGCTTTGGAGAGAAGCTTCTAATCGAGGACCACATTGTTAGGGAGAGTGTTGTACCATTTAAGAGAGGGCCCACCTAAAGTGCAATAAAACAGCTTGGCCAACACCTTTTCACCACTTTTCTGAACTCACATAATTCTCTAATACATCACAATGTGAGACTTGGTTGGACCTTCACTAGTGTAAGGCTCCATTCTTAGCATAGAAAAGTTCTTTGGAACCCAATCCTCGTCTTTCTTTTCCTCTTTCTTTTCACTCACAGCCAAAAGTAGCCTTAAAAGCACCTCCACTTCAGGTGCCATACCCAGATATTGTGTGACCTGGTCGAGAAGTGTCACACTCGGAGATTGTGTGACCTAGTCATTTGGAAGGGAAGAGGCTCCAAATTGGAAAGGCAGATGAGGTGATGGAGTTTGAAGACGAGGACGTGCTTAGAAGTTCTAACTAAATAGATTCCGAGGATAAGTTGTCTCCCTTAGAGTTACTAGAAAGTTAGGAGTAAAGGACACTAGGGGCATTATAGGAAGAGTAAAACCAATTGAAGGTACGACCATTTGTGGAGTGAAACCCCCTGAAAAAGTGAGGAAAGAGGTATGAGCAATCGGCCTTATATCTTGAGGAGGGAACACAATAGTCGATGGAGAGAATGATAGAGGTGTTTGAGTGGCTTGTCTAGAACTCTAAGTAGGGAAAGTGAAGAATAGAGGAGTAAAGGATAGAGGTAGCTGAACTAAGCTCTGTCCAAATTGAAATTGGCTAGGTTGGATGGGCTAAATAGGTTGAATTGAAGGCTAAATCTGACTGTCCAAAACTAGAACTGACAGAACCATACCCTGACTATTCTGAGCTGGCTCCAACTAACCCTAAGCTTGAGTTATAGACACTGCTGGCCTCTAAGCATTCCTCTGTTCCCCCAGAATGGTACGGATCTGCTCCTAAATAGTAGTGCAAAACAAGTTGAATCAAAGGAATTGCACCATAGCATTGGTGATTTCAGTACCCAAAGAAGATTGCCCCTGATTATGCGGAGGAGGAGGAGGAGTCGAAGAGCCCTCAGATGAAACCTCATCAACTAGTGATGAATTATACATAGCTAGAAAATCTGAATCGAAAACTGATTGTGCAATTAAATTTATACCAAAAGAACGATGAATCAAATGGCGAACAAGCCTGAGTGAAACTAGACTATAATGATGAGGATGCCTTGACATAGCTTTAAAATTGGAAGCTGGTTAGCCTAAGAACAAACCATGAATGAAATGAATGATTTATACATTTATTTGAATTGATGAATGTTTACACATATACCAGGGTGGTTTAGAGGGAGACGGAGTAGAAAGGCTTTATGATGCAAAGCTTATCCCCAATATACATGAGATGCGTGAATCCCTCACTATTCCTAGCAAACTAGGTACGGTTCCTCGAGGTTCAAATGATCTTATATATATTGTGAAATTCCCCCCTCAAGCAAAGGGAGAGTAGAGGTAACCGAAAGAACAAAAATTGGGCAGTGACTAAAGGCCTATGCATAGATGTTACATGAATGATCATAACACAAGTAGCAAATGATAAATGATAACACCTCCAACCTTATGGCTCCCACGCAATACCTTTAAAAAATCTGGGGCTAACTCTAATGCCAATAAATAGCAAGAGAGTATTCGACCTAAATCTAAAACATGAGTGTTTTGGTGAATTCCTAAAGGGAAGTTGCTATGTTTTATCTAACACGGTCATGGTCTCAAACTGGTTGTTGATTTAGAAGGCTCTCGTTTACCTTGGTCACGTTTTACTCAACCTCTCCTCAAACGAGTGCGACCGAGGGAGTTACATGTTGGTGGCAACGAGTGATCCACTAATTAGGTACCCTTAATTCTATTGGTCTAGATTAAGGCTTTTAGCATGCAAAACATGCGCAACGGAAATTCAAAAATTAATCTATAGTCCAAGATCTCCTAAGCATGGCATGATTGACAACATAAAACTAGTCTATTATTATTTTGGTATTAAACACTTATTAAAAGGATCTAATAATAATTTAACCACGTACCAGTTGAAGCATGAATCCCAATTTCGGCAGAATGACCCCATCAGTTGCGTATGCAGGGTCCAAAGTAGAAGCCCTCTATAAATAGTCCATACGAGTGTGAGTAGATGACCTTTTTTCGGCCCTCGTGGGCATGGGAAAAAACAAGCGTGGCGAAGCGAGCTGAAGGATTGATCCTCATTTTAGCGTGTGAGGAAAAGTGATTTGATAAAAGCGATGTTGAAGTTGAATTTTAGTCCAATTTAAATGTTAAGAGATACGAGACACAAAATCTTGTATTTTAAGACAAAGTCACTACCCGGTTTAGCTCAACCGGGAATTTGGGTACGATATTCCCATCGGGTGGTTCGACCGTACCTTAAAACAGAGATTCCGAGTTCGTATGACATTGCTTATTTTCATTTATTAAATTAAACCACTTACATTTTAAAAAAGGTGACTTTAGTTCATATGCGATTAAATCTTCCTAATTAAAGTTTTCGGTTAAAATAATCCATATATCATGTGGTGAATCATGCGATAAAGCGATAAATAAATCAAATAAATAATTATTATATGGCTTTACAAATACCTATACATTTTTCTAGTGAGGGAAAATAAAACGATAAATAAAGAGAGACCGAGATCGGGTCTCAATCAAACTTACCAACCTCGAAGCAGCTCCAAGAAATAATAAATCACACGCAAATATGTACAAATAACACACAAATAATCTAAAGTAGAAAAATAAATTAAAACAAAGGAGAAAAGCATTTTTTAGGAATTTTTGGGGCAAAAAACACATCTTTTTGGGCTTTTAATAATTATCTAAACAACCTAATAATGAATTAAATAAACTAAACAACCCTAAAATTAAATAATATAATTACATAATATTTGTGGATTTTGTTTAGGATAAAAAGATTTATAAAGAATTTATTTATTGAAAAAACCATTTTTAAGCCATTAAATGTAGATTTAACCAATTAAATAATTAATAAAGTATTTCCACCAGGTTAAAAATTATTTTAATTCACTCTAGATTATTTATATTTTTTAGAAATTTTTCAGGTGAAAATTAGGGTAAAAAATGCAGGAAAATGATAAAACGGGATAAAAAATAAAAAACATGGATCTTTTGGCATTTTTGCTAGTCAAGCTACTGGAGTGGGCATCAAAGCACTGTTGTTGCAGCGGTGATCATGTAACCAGAGCGGTTGGATGCCCGCCAAATTGGTTGGACTAGAAAATGTCAAACAGAGAAAAATCGGCATTTTTACACCCAAAAACTCATGATTACCAAAATTTTAAGCCGATTCCAATGATATTGTGGTAGATTTGGACTTAAAATTTGATTTTTTGACTTTGGGACAAAAAGGGATCCAAAAACATCGGGAAAGATGTTTGCAAAAATACCGAAAGAAATGGGGATAACCACCCCAAAACAACTAAGAGTAGCAAAACAATTAAGTAAATTAATTAAAATAGATTGGAACTCAGGTTTTTTTGCTCTAGGCAGTGAATCCACGTTTTGAGACTCAAACCGGATGTTTGGCAAGCTTTCTGACTAATTTGTGATGAAAATCCGATGAAACAGTGAGAGAATCAGCAACGAACTCAGTGACGGATTTTAGTAATTTTGAGAGAAAAAGTCCCTCAATCCTATTTAAGTTCGTTTTAACCTATGATTTCTACTTGATTTCAGTGTTTAGACTAAAAGATTAAGCCTAATAACGCTTAGGAATCCAAATTAATCAAATTTCCATAGCTTTATGAAGCTTTCTCTCTCTAAGATGCTAAGAATCCTAAATGTAAAATTCAAGCTTCAAATTGGCAAAAAGTCCAGAATTAGGTGATTTAAGAACTGCCAAATTTCCTAGAAAAAATCGAGTTTATCCAAATTAGAGAGAGAAAAACAAACTGGCGATGAACCTAAGAACCTGTGCAGCGGTTGAATCTCAACCGCTGCCACAGGCGCGGTGAACCGCGCGAGTGCGTGGTGAACCGTGCAAGGTGTGCGGTGAACGGCCCTAGTGCATGGTGAACCACGCAAGGGGGCACAGTTCATCGCACCACCAAGGCAGTTTGCTGCGTACCGGGGCGGTTCGCTGCACACCGAGGAGGTTTGGCCGGCACCGGCATGGCAAACCGCCCGGCAATGGTGGCTCCGGCGAGGGGGGGAACCTAGCATTTTTATTATTTTTATTTTATTTTATTTTTTTGTATTTTATTTTGATTTTTAACCAGTGATGGAAAAAGATGCGATTAAAGTCTCAAATCCTCACAAAAGTACTTGCCAAATGCGATTTGACTCTAAAAGAATAGAACAACTGACCCGTAAAGAGGCTAGAGCAAAACTTCATCATCGTTCTACGGGACACCAAAAAGCTTGTGCTCACAGGCTGCCCCGCATTAGATTACCATTTGACAGGTCAAACGTGATTTTATGAAAGAGCGAGGGATAGGTAGCCGTACCTAAAATAATGGAACCTCGAGTCGATTATCTACGGACAGTCATGGGACACATCATTAACGAACCTATCGGGGGTAGAAAATTCTTTGAGTCGGATGTCTATGGACGGTTGGGGGATGCATCATCAACAGACCTATCAACGTTAATGACCTGGGTTGGTTGTCTACTGGCAGTTTGGGGACGTACCATCAACGGACTAATCAGGATCAAGTTTTAAATCGGGAAGTTCTGGATCGATTGTTTTTTGGGATTGCTATCACCAAGCCTGTCAAGAATGAAATTTTGAGCAGTTAGCATATATCAAACATGTCTACTTTTTTATTGCTTAATTGATTTTTTTGAGACAAAAATTTTTGGCCCTTCAATTAATAATAAAAAAGGGAATGTTAAATAAATTGAGTTTAGAAATATTCGGGAGTTAGAAAGAATTGCCAATCAGCGGGTTTTGCCCCTGGGAGGATTTTGGAAATGCGTGCCAGGGGTAAAAAACCATCCATCATTTTTCTTCTTCTCATATTCCTATATATTCATTTCTTTTCTCTTTCCCTTTCATTTCTTACATCTTTAAAAAAGCTATATGCTAAGAGAGGAGAGAGGAAGCCTTATATGATTCCTCACGATTCCCTACCGGAGGGGCGACATGGACTACGAATGTGTGCAGTCCCTTGGGCATATGGTCTACGGTCTTTCAACACCTACATGGGTTACACACCGACTTCTCAAGTCCAAATGTTCATAAACAGAGAAGATCATGCTTATATGCGCCTGGTAAACCAATAAAACCCGAATCTTGCTTTGCTTTACTAGGAAAATCCTTTCATGATGCCATGAACCCGAACTTGATTTCTCGCAAAGTTTTAGGTTCCAATTTGGATGAAATAGGATGTTTAAATGTATGTAGGATAGATTTAGGGGTGTTTTCGAACTTGATTTGGTTGGGTTTTGGGTTGAATTTGAGCTAAAAATGGGAGTAAATATCAAATTTTTGGATTATTGGGGAAGAACCGATTGCCGACTCCGGTGTCGGCTTAATCGCTCCGGTGGCAGGTTAACCACTACGGCGGAAGTTTAACTGCTACCACTACAGCGGTTGATGCACCACTAGGGCAGTTGAGTCGCTGACAACAGTGCTGATGGCCAGTGGCGGCTGCCACAGTGGTCGGCTGTGGAGGAAGGCCGGAAAAAATCCCGACGGACACATTCTTGCTCCATTTTTTGGGTTGAGTCCGATTTTGGGGTTGGTATTTGAATCTAAGCTAATCTTGATGCTAAAATTTGAGCTTTTTTACGATTTGCAAACTTTAATCGATAATATCTTATTTTTTGGATTTCATTTTGCAACCGGAGGAAGTCAAACCCTGAGGATCACTTTAATAGTGTGCGGATTGGTGTAACGATATTAAGACCCAGGCTGAGTCGACACGTAATGATTCACTAGTTCAAACTATCCGGGATATGGGGTTGGACCAGATATTGGAGGCACTGCCAATGAATAGTCAACCAATGGGTCCAACTATTGTGGCTTGCTTAGTTGAGCGGTGGAGTGAGACTATGCATACCTTCCATTTTCTAGTCAGAGAGTTGACCATTACCCCTTCAGACATAGTACCCATGACCGAGCTGCCTTGGAAGGGTAGAGCTATCCATTTTGATGTCTATTTGGAGCGGTTCTGTACTGAGCCGGCCGCTCTCACCCAAATAGAGAGATTATTGGGCGTTCTAACGTCAGTCGATGGCATAGTAAGATATAGTCAGCTATAAGATTATTGGACTCGGGAGAGCGATATTAGTAGGGACCCGGCATCACCAATATCTGCAGTCATTTGTTCTGACGCTGCTAATGTGCCTTTTCTTTCCTTCCTCTTAAAAGTAGAGTTAATCTGGGGTTGCTATATTTCTTCGAAGATCTGATTGAGTTTAAGAAGTGGAATTAGCCAAGGGCCATCTTAGGACAGATTTGTTCTGCACTTGACTGCTCAACTCGAGGGAGAGTCATGGAGTTCAAGACCGGGCAGTTGTGGGTTTTGGTGAGCAACCTTATTCCCTTAATGTTGACCATGATGCCTAGTCGGCTTATTGATCTTATCATTTTTATGTCTTTATAGATGTGGGCATTCAATCATTTGATAGTCCCTCAGACTGTGCTCGACACAAGACCGCTGCCCGAGTCACGCTATCGATAGTTGGATGTACGGGTGGTCCAAGCTAGAGATAGACGATGGACACGTTCGATATAGGGAGTATTTGAGGCAGCTTAGACTTCATCGGGTAACATTATTTCCCACACATTTTTAAATCATTAGTTTGAAATTGTATGGACATATGGGAGGGTACATACAATGATTTATTATGGTGTTTCTTTTAGGTTATGGCCAAGCCATGGAAGAGATTGTCCCATTACCGCCAGATCAAGCATGTCTTGCACACGGTGGATGGATTTCAGTTTGTTATGGAGTGCCCTTTTCCCCAAGAGTGGTATTTTGGACAGTGGATTCATCAATGGAGGACAAGCATTATGATTCAGAGGAGGGTTCCACCTGATAGGCCTGTTGGTGTCTTCTTAACTCATCTTATGCCTACTGATGCACGAGTCTAGTTTATGGAGGGTGATTACTTGAGGGTGTCTTTGGTTGGCCGACACTACGGTTCTCATATGAGGCACTTCATACCAGATTATCCGAGGAAGATGAGGGCTGACGTCCCGTGGGATTTCAAGTTTGGTGATTTTGATGTCATGACTATAGGTAGTGATAGAGTCAAGAGTGGAGATGAGGACGACGATGAGCCCCTTAGAGGTTGATAGTCGAGAGCCCACTATAGAGCATGATGATACTGGTGACGCCGACTCAATCTTCAATCTGACTATCCTTTATTAGGGTTGGCGTAGGAGGGTATATTCCTTAGACCTTTCATGAATTTAATTAATACTTTCTGCTACTCTTGTTATTTCTAGCTCCCCTTGTTTATCTGATGTCACCTTTCTTTTTATATTTCTTTTGGTTTTAGGGGATTTGTAAGAATAGAAGAGGAGGTCCTTCTGCCAGCATAGAGGTACTCGGAGAGTCCTCTCAGTAATACACTACCAACCCTGAGACTATTTTAATGTGGCCAACTCTACCTACACGGGTGGCCTCCTCACAGGGTATAGTCAACGGGATCATGATGAACTAACTAGAGACCTCATTCTTACTGATGTGTCTATCGAGAATTCAAGAGGAGAGGCCCATCGGGGAGTCAAGGGTGCCCCTTTGTTACATTCTGCCAGATACTACACATGTAAGAATGCCAACCATATTCATCTTGTTAATCTTTATTTGCTGTTGTCCGACCATGGTGATTAGTTGGTTCTGCCTTTACGATTGATCATATAGGTACCTATCTCTGAGATTGAGTGTAAGGTTTATGGATATTACAACATGAGACACATGGTGATTGCCCAGGATTCCATGAGCTGGGTAATAACTTTATCTTTTCGCCTGCAACCAAAAGAAAGAGGATATACAAAATACTTGTTAGAATTATGCATGTATGTATGAATGCATGATTTATCGGGCTAACTCTTCTGTGGTTGATCACACTTGTAGGCCTTTGTTGCGATGGAGTAAGATAGATACCGCACTGATCACGAGGAGCAATTGAGGGTCGAGTGCAAGCTAGCAGATTATCGGAGCCAGGTGACTCGAGAGATAGCAGGCTATTAGAGCTAGAGAATTTAAGATGAGGTGCGATACACGAATATGTCCTGAGACATGGAGGGCCTATGTGATTGCCTCCAAGGATTGAAGAGTTAGAGAGTTCGACTCCAGACTTATCTCCAGGAGTATGATTATACGAGGAGTGGTGACACACATGAATCTGAGGACATCTTTTTTGATACAAGAGACTTCGGGTCCTATATGCCTTCATTTGATATGTAGGATGTCTCTATGGCATAGCTTGTGGGGTCAGCTCCTCCACTTAGGCCAGATATTGGGAGGATGCCTACACCTCACCACCGAGAAGAAGAGGACAATGACATCAGTGCTTATCTTAATGCCGAGTGTGGATAAGAGACTTGATGATCACCTGATTATCTTGCTTTATCTTGTTCATTTACTGCATTTGGTGTTCATATAATACATTAGTGACTTGATATTTTAATGGTTGATACAGACATTTGCTAGGTCTACCATTAGGGGCCGATCACTGATGAACTAGTGGATACAGGCAGTGCTCGTGTTAAGCTTGTAGGGTTATGGTAGTTTGTGCATTATGCGCCTTATCATTTATGTCGGTAGTAGGGACAACAACAGAGAGTCCCACTCCATCTGGATGACTTCGTGTCTTGGCCATTCACGGCCCACTTCCTTGATCATGCTAGAGAGATGTGGGGACATTGAGCAAGATATGATACTCTGGTTTACAATCGATTTGGTGCTATCACAACTGATGGTACCTATCGAGGATGGCTATGCCACATCCGGAGGTTGTGGAGTCGGGAGGAGCGACAACATGTGTGGCTTGTGTGGAGGCGTAGGTAAGATGGATTCGACCCTTATCCTTTGATAGTGTAGGAGAAGGTAGCTTGAGCTTATGATTCCAACTATGATGATGATGAGGGAGCAGGTCCCTCAGAGTGATTGATGAGGATCACACTCTCTTTATCTATCTATCTTCACTTTTGCATAGAACTGAACATTGTGGACTTCTCATTTATTGTGTTTATGTCCTAACTTTTACCTGGACTGCCCTTTTTGGGTTTTCAATCCATCAGACTTTCTGGCTTTTGCATAGACCTAGATGTTTTCAGTCTATCAAAATTTATGCCTTTTTATGTTTTTTTATTGGTGCGCAAGTATTTGAATTAAATGGCATCCTAAATTCAACTTGTTTACAATATTTCGCCTTTAGGGCCCAGTATATTCATTTACACACAAACATAATACCTCAGTAAAAGTGACATTTCTTTCAATTGAATTAAGCCCGAGTATATAATGATGATAATAATTTCTATCGACTATCGACTCAAACTCTGGTGTTAACTAGCCTAGAAAGGTTTTCTAGCCAACAACTCCTTCGTAGCTCACTTTTACCCTAAATTTTTCCTAGACCGTCCTTTTTATATTTTTAATCTAGTGGGCTATTCTTGCACCCTAACTTTTTCCTGAATTATTTGTAGAATACAAAACAACGGGATACACCCTAATTTTTGCCTGAGTAGTAGAGGACCACTCGCCGGGTGATTTATTTATATATATTTTTTATATGCCGCTTTTCTTGATTTGATTCTTTTTTGTTAGAATGATAATGCTTCAACCGATCCTAATTGATGAGGTTCATGAACTCGTTTCCATCCATATCCATAATCTTCATTCCACCTTTTCCAAGAACTTTCTTAATCACGTAAGGCCCTTCCTAATTTGGCCAAAACTTCCCCCTTGGATTAGTGTTGGTAGGCTTTACTTGCTTCAGAACCAAGTCACCGGCTCTCAATGGATACCTATGATGCTTGACCCAACTATTGTATGCTCATGTCTTATGCTACTGATACATTTGGAGACTATCCAAAGCTTTCAGAGGCTACTCGTCCATGGTATTAAGTTGTTCGAACCTTGCTCTTATCCACTAGGTCTCTTCTAGTTTGGATTTGAGTGCCACTAGTAGAGACTTGATCTCAATTTCAACCAGTAGGACCACTTCCATGTCGTAGACCAAGGAGAAAGGGGTTTGAATAGTAGGAGTCCTAATGCTTGTTCGATACTCCCAAAGTGCGAATGGTAATTTATCGGCCCAATCTAGGTAACTAGCGATGGTCTTAGAAATGATTTTCTTAATAGACTTGTTAGTCGCTTCGACCGCACCGTTGGCTTGAGGATAGTAAGGCAAAGATCTATGATACTCAATACCATATTTCTCAATCGAATCGGTGGTTGCCCGTTGAAACTTAACCCCATTCACTAGTGGAAAACAATGCTAATTCCTTGGTATGTTGGTTTCGGTTTTTTTAAATAATCGAGATAAAAGTTCAATTAGTGGGCCTAATAAACAGATTTGGTTTCGGTTATTAAAATAACTGAGGAAAAAGGCCTGGTCCATTTCAGAATTAATTAACATTCTCCTCGGTTATTTGAATAACCGAGGAGAATGTTCAATTAAAAGATCCCCAGATTCTCAAACACGAGATTACAATTTCTAGGTTAAACCTCTCAAAGCCTTACTGCCATCTCCTCTGTGGCCTGTTTTCCGCCGTATCCTTTGTCTCTCTTGCCGCTATCGTTTTACCGTTCTCTACAGTCTCCTCTATCTCCATTTGCTGCAGTCTTCTCTGTCTCCGATCATCGCCTTCCCCTGTGGTTCACTTTTTGTTTTAGGACTTTTTCTTTCTTTTCAAAAGTCGTCGCCGGTTGTCTTCTTTCGTCATCCTCATCGTTTGCTTTTCATACAGCCTTTTGTGCTCACTACAGGAGGAAAACGATTGGGTTTATCGTTGATGCACTCTTTCTACCTGCCTCCCTGCATGTTATAGGTTTGTAAACATATTTGTTGTTTGAATTTTTCTTCTTTGTAGAATGTAATTTCCTTTACTTTTCTTGTAAATTACGGCAACAAACTTTAAATTGGGTTTGAAAACAAATCAATTAGCTACAATTGTATGTGTTTCCTAAATTTTATAGCAGTGGTTATTAGGTATCAAATTTGTGGCAACATTTCACTACTTCTGGTGTATTTTTCTATCTTTGGTGATATTTTTGTTACTTTGAATACTCATAGATGTTTTTTTAATAATTCAGGTGTGATTTTTCAAGTGGTTGAAATTGATTTATAATATTCCTGTTTGTTTTTGTTTCGGTACAAAGGATCATAGGCAAACACCTTTAACATTCAAAATCGGCCAAGGTGATTCTTCGTTTAATAGTTCTCTCATAAATTATAATCCTTAAATTGTCATTAAATTGATTGAGTCAAGGATTAACTCATCATGGCCCTGATCCTGAAGATGAACCAAAGTCTCCTCCTAGTTCCCCCAAATCATCCACTGAAAAGGTACCATTCATTTTTTTGTTAATTTTTTATACGAATATGTGAAATTAATATTTGGCTCATTTGTAATCAGGCGTGTTATGCTGTTCTTCAGGGCTGGGTTTCTATGAAGTTCATGACTGGATGATAATAAGCTTAGTGAGGGTTTTCTTTTCATTTTGTTTTGTGTGTTTGTTTGCTTGATCAATGGAATTGGTGAATATTGCAATATGGTTCTCTTTCCTGTTGTAGTCACCTTTCTAGTGACGTGGTGGTTCATCCAGTTTGTTGATGGTTTCTTTAGTCCAATATACGCCAAACTTGGCATTGATTTAGTAGGTAAGATGTTAGAGATAGAGTGGTGGATGTAGTATTTATTAATTATGTAATTAGCATGGTGGATTACTGATTGGTGATTTCTTGTCAATATTGTTTGGCACAGGCCTTGGGTTTGTCACTTCATTATTGTTTATATTCTTCATTGGTGCATTTGCTTCTTCATGGATAGGTGTCACTATTTTCTAGATTGGTGAATGGTTTATTAGGCGAATGCCATTTGTGAAGCACATTTACTCAGCCTCTAAACAAATTAGTGCTGCTATTTCTCCAGGTTATCTTTTAATGCTTCTTTCATTAGTTGGTTATCCCTAAAACTTCTAGGGAAAAGATTACAAGAACATACTTTCAGTTGCCATTTCTCTGAGCATTTAGTGTGTTTGTGATGTTTGACTTTCATTTGTTCAGTTTTGTCAAAGAAAAGTAGCTATTTATTAACTCTAGCCCCTGTATACCATCATTCTATTACAATTTACATAGCCCATGGAGAACATGAAATTTTGTGAAATGAATATGCTATTTTACTCATTTTTTGTTATTTAATCTTCGTTTTGACTTTACAAAGTTTCAAACCTTACTCTAATTGTGTCAATGAGGGAAAATAAGAGTCTACTCCTCAATTGTAAGGTACTAAGGCGGTTACAAAGTTCTCTAGTTCTTAATTTCCCTTAATTTGATGTTAGTTGATGTAAATGCTGGAATTGAATTAGGGTTTTATTAGTTGCAATCCAGTATTTTGTTTTTCTTTTATAGTGTAATATCATGGCCTCTAGTCAATCTGAATCAATTTATATTTACTGAAGTTCTTGTTTGAATTTCTAGTACTGTAATATTATGGCTTTTCAGAATCTGAACTTCTAACAATTACTACAAGGTTATGAATGCAAGGTTGAAACTGGATTCAAGTTTTCTTCCCTAATTTCCGACGATTAACTCTTTCGTCATTGTTTGATGTACTTCCTCTTTGATATCTCATATAGTTCAATTTCAATTTTCAGCCACCAAGACCCTTAACAGGGGTATCTCTGAGTTTGTGGTGATGGCTGCCGATACTGAGGCCCTTGAGATTCTTCTTCATCTTCCTTTGCTCGCTGAAGATAAGGTGCATTTTTTCTTCCTTTTACAGCTTGAATCATTAATTGTTGACGAGAATACCTTCTTTAAGTTGAGATGAAATTTGTATTTCTACAATGCTTATATGCTTTTGATTGAGTATTGAATTTACTGATGATGATTAAGTATTGAATTTACTGTTAAATTTTGGTTTAAAGCCGTTAATAATGATGAGATATATAGTTCTTCAGTAGCATGTTGTAATATGTTTTTCCTAATTTCTTCTCTTTCCTGAAATCTAAATTTTCCTAAATTTTAAGTTATCTAAATTATATTCATACTTATTAGCTATATATTATACTTAAGCTAAGTCCATGAGTCATTTTTGTATTAGGTTATTATAATTATACAAGTTGGGTGTATATATTTGAAAAAAAAGCAGATTTGTCCTTAGTTATTGTATAAGCGAAACCAAAGGTAGCATGTATTTTCCTCGGTTATTAAGTAAACCTAGGAAAATAACTTTCTATTTGCCTCAGTTTTTAAAGTTAACCGAGGCCCATAAAGCGGTAAAAATACCACCATTTCAATGCTTTTTTTTCTCGGTTATTTAAATAATCGAGGAGAATGATGCTCTTTCTCTTCGGTTAAAATAAACGAGACCAAACTGATTGGGCCTTTGGTTTTGGTGGCTTTCTCATCGGTTCATAACCGAAACCAAAGGCCATGTTTCCCATTAGTGATTGTATGACACGATATGATGAGGTAGACCGTACCAAGCGAAGATGTGCTTTTCTATGAATTTGGCCATTTTCTTGGCGGTAATGCTGGTGAACGATTCGACTTCCACCCAATTTGAGAGATAATCCACCGCTACAATGATGAAGCGGTGACCATTAGTTAAAGACGGCCGAATCTCACCAATTATATCTATCCCCCATGCTGAGAATGGCCAAGGAGTAGATAAATTGTGAAGCTCGGTAGGTGGAAGATGCTGGATATCGCCATAAATCTGACATTGATGACACTTCTTAACCTCGAAGACACAATCGACAATCAAAGTTAACCAAAAGTATCCCATTCGCTGAATCTTCTTAGCTAAAGCCAGTCCATTCATGTGTGGTCCACAATCACCAACATGAACCTGACTTACCACCCGACATGCCTCAGATTCTGCCAAGCACCAGAGCCGTAAGCCATCCAAGGTTATTTTGAAGAGATTGTTGTTGACAATTCTGAGCAGAAAGGCCAACTTGCGTAGGGTAGTTCAATTAGAATCTGTAGCATTCTTGGGGTGCTGACCATGACGGAGAAAGAGCATAACATCAGAGTACTAGCAGGGTTCATCATTGATGGTGAAGACTTGGGTAATGTGATGCGAATGGTAAGAGAACTTCGCAGAAACACGGATCAGAGGGCAAATGGGTTGGCGGCGAGGACCTTCCCACATTGAGGCCAACATGGCTAACAAATCGGCCATCTGATTTTCATCTCGAGGAATATGTTGATAGAGACACATCTCAAATGTAGCTGATAGATCCCAAATGGAATTAACATAAGGCCGAAGTGATTCTTCTTGTATGTCCCAATCCCCCACAACTAACGGATTGCCAAAGCTAAATCCCCAATCACAGAAATGTGCTTTGCCCCAATAAGTAGCAGGGCTTCAAGATCAAATAGGCAAGCTTTGTACTCAACCCGTTGTTGGTAGTCGAAAACTCCAACCGCTTAGACAGAGGGATGACCTCACTGTCGGGTGTGAATATGATGACTCCATGGGTTGCTCTAAATTTGTTCACGACACCATCAAAGTACATAGTCTATACGGGTTTCATGACATCAATCATAGCCAGCTGCTCATCGGGAAAGTCCAAGTTCTTGACATAGTCAGATTCGAGAGCTTGGTTTGCTAAAAATTCTGCAACTGCTCACCTTTGATAACTTTCTTGGTGATGTATTCAATATCAAATTCGAAAAACAATAGTAACCATCTTGATAGCTTACTAGCTAAAGTTGGTGACTGATAGTGATATTTCATTGGGTCAACCTTAGCGACAACCTGAATTCTGTATGATTGGAAATAATGGTGCAACTTCTTAGTTAACAATGCCATGGCAGCACACATCTTCTCAACAATCGAATAATGGGTGAAGAAAAGAGGCCTTATCTCCATCGAAGGCAATCTGACAATGCTCATCCTAGATAATCAATTAACGTTTCCTTAGCAGTTTGAAAATTGGCTCACAAACGGTAGTGAGACGAGCAATGAACCAACTGACATACTGAATAGATCATAAGGAAGGATCAAACTTCCTTTTGCATCTTCTAAGCGAGCATATCCCTGATTGCTTTAATCTTGTCTGGGTCCATTTTAATTCCTCTCTGACTGACCACGTAACCCAAAAGTTTCCCCAATGTAACCTCGAATATGCATTTCTTCGGGTTAAGGCGTAAGTTGTATTTCTCAATTCGAGTTATAAGCTTATCCAAAACCGTGGGGTGCTCTGCCCTGGTAGCAAACTTAACCAACATGTTATCCACAAAGACTTCTACTTCTTTGTGGATCATATCTTGTAAAAGTGTGGTGACAGCACTTTGATAGGTTACCCCGACATTTTTTTGACCAAACGACATAAGTCGATAGCAAAGGACTCCCCATTCTATGATGAAAGCTGTCTTAACATTGTTGATTATGTTTAATAGAATATGATTGTACCCTGAGAAGCCGTCTATAAATGAGTACATTATGGCCTTGGTGATGGTGTCAATTAGCACATCGATGTGAGGCAAAGGAAAATCATTTTTCGATGAAGCCTTGTTCGGATACTCAAGAACTTCAATGTGTTTAGCTTCAATCATATTAATAACCTCCGCTCTAACCTTGTAAACTCATTTTGGTCTCATTCTTTGGAAATTTTGCTTGACATGACGAAATTTAGGGTCGATCAGAATGCGATGCTTGATGATTTGATGGTCGACACCAGGCATGTTTATATGTGACCAACCGAAAGCGTTAACATGATCTTTTAGCACTTTGATTATCTATCTTTTTATGTCAGGGGTTAAGTCATTAGAAATGGTTACCATTTTTGGGTTATCATCTGTACTCAAGTTTATTTTAGTTAGAGAAATGTCATGAATAATGAACACATTATGCTTATGATTAAATGAATGCATAGGCCCGTCGGGCGAAACATCAAGCAAATAAGTGAAATCAGAATCTTTCATTGAATTAAAGGCCTTATAGGTTACATTGTTCTCATAAAAAACACTAGAAATATTAAAAATTATATCATCATAGTCATCCTCCACCTGCGGAGGGCCTTGCGTAGAGGCATCGACATAGTTGACACCCTTGGTAGGTTCCATGAGCAGGTCATCCAGAACGAGACCTAGAGCTTTCTTTTGTTCACTAGTTAGCATGTCTCCTTCAATAGGTAAAGACCTTGTGATCTTTTTCACAACTTTGGCTAGAGGATTGGCTTCATCATTCTTCTTCCACTTCTTCTTAGGCAAAATAGACACATCTTTGATCTCCATATCAACAGACTTCTCTTCATCTGAATTAGGATACAGCTTCCCCTTATCTTTCTTATTCGATGCAATAATAGATACAGGCTTAATCAGGTTTGCCTCCTCCCCAATAAGGTAGCCATTCTCAAAATCATACACATCTTCAAAGATCTCGAAACTTGGCCAAATCTGACCACCATGCTCAACGGGTTCTGGTTCTCCCCTATAGGCTCTCTTTCCTTAGACATCATAAACATTAATCACACCACAGTACATGGTAGGTGAAGATGCCTGTAAATCTTCTTCGGGGTGTATCTAAAACTAGCTTGCTTCGGGTACTTCTTGATCGGGATGGCATCAACCATTCCTCCATAGCCTTTGCCTAGCCCCTGACTTGGCACATGGCCATTCTTCTTCATCATTTTTCTAGAAGCAGCTGAATAACGCTTATAGCAAGGGACTTTAGGCTTTTTTATTACGGATGATAGCCACTCAAAATCTGTATTTCTCCTCGGCCTCCATAATAGCCATCATAGATGCCTGGTCGGCCTTAATGACATGTAGCCTTTCGTCATTCTTTCTCAGTTGAATCTTCTGATGGAGCATTGAAGAAATCGCTCTTAAAGCATGGATCTAAGGGCAACCCAAGAGTAATGAATAAGAAACAAGAATATCCAAGACAGTGAACTGCACTTTGCTAGTGACTTCCCTTGCGGTAACCTCCACTTCAAATACACCAATTACACCTCTCTTTGAATTATCGTAAGTGCAAATAATGGTATGGGTTTTTCGAGCATGGCTTCAGGTAAACCCAAGTAAGGTATTACTTTTAATGGGCAGAGGTTCAAGGTGGATCCATCATCAACTATAAAATAGGGAATGGTTTGATCTAGAATTTGAACACATATAAATAGAAAATGATTGTGGTCAATTCTTTCCGGCGGGAGATCCCTACAGGAAAACATGACACCATCCTCACTCAGAATCGGGAGTCCTTCCCCTATCATACTACACATCTTGATGGTCGAAGTGGTAGGCTTTGCTTCAATTTGCAAAAAACTTTTGATAAGAGCTCGGCGGTATTCATCGAAACTAAGGATTAGTTGCCAGATGCTAAAGCGAGCTTGTGTAGTCTTCAGTTAAGTTATAAGAGGGTCGATGTCGGGGTTCATCTCAACCTGAGGAGGTGGTGTTGCTGGCTTAGCTACAGTTCTAATGGGCTTTTGGACAAGGTTATTCTCAAGATGGAGCCAATTGTCATAAGGCTGGTACACTCAACCGCTTTGGGTGACATTCATAATTCCATACACCAATACACTCTTGGTGGTCGGGGTCTCAAACAAGTAGGTCGGGTCCTCATAAGCCAATGATATGTCTTGAAGCTTATACTCATCGACATTGAAAACCTCAAACTCATCATCAGAATACTCTGCTATTAGGACATAATTGTCGATATTGAACGGTGCCTCCTTAACCATTTCCACACTTTCGGTCTTGGTCCCATCTTCTTGTCCCCTTTCCTTAATCTCCATAGAGCTTACCATTGGACTAGACTGTGAGATCATATCAAACACAAAGTTTGAAGGAAGGCCAGAGCCGATAACCATTACGAATTCCTCAGAGATCACCTTCAGGACTAATTCTTCATGAAGACCAGAGTTGATCGTAGTGACCTTGCCCCTGAAGTTAGGTAGAGGTTTTTTTTTTGTGCTTGGCTTACTAGTTGGCTCCTCAATCGTACCTTCCTTAAGCATAATAGTGAGAGTGGAAGCTAGTACTCTGCACTGATCAGTTTGATGCATTTTATGTACGTGGAACTTGCAGAAGTTTCCTTTTTCATCTAGCCGAGGAGCCCTATAATCGCGCAGAGGTTTTAACTTGCCCACTTCATACATTCTAGCAAATATGATGCCAAGAGGCAGCTTCCACAGAGATATAAATGTTTATTGAAGAGGAACGACTTGAACTGCAGACACTTCCTCTTGAGCCACGGTTTGCATTGCAGGTGATTTACCTTTAGCAGGAGCTGGTGCTACTTCACTCGACTCGTTCTTCTTATACCATGGTTGGTTCCCACTCAACTTATTTACTTTCTCTTTCTCTTTGCAACACTCAAATTTTTAGGTTTCTCAAAAACTTTCGTGTAAGATTTGAAAGAATAGGTTTCCATTTCCTTACAGAGAATTGGAAGAGCCCCGTCGAGAAGCTTCGGGATCATCTCCTTCAAGCTTAGCTTCTGTTTTAATAGAACTTGAGTGGCCATCCATCAATTGAAGTAGGACTTGAAAGACTTACCTTGATTTTACTTAATGGCCTCAAGATGCTAAATAGTGGTTTCCATGGTCGAATTAAAACCATAGTGACTGATCAAGGCTTCGGAAAGGAGTTTCATATCTATGATTATTGACTTAGGGAAGGTGTTGTACCTTTCAAGAGCTGGCCCTAACAAAGTACATGGAAATAACTTAGTAAGAACTTTATCATTGATCTTCTGAACACGCATAATTCACTCGTACATCATGATATGGAATTTAGGAGGTCCCTCACCAGAGTAGGCTTCCATTCTAGGCATCAAAAAGTTCTTCGGGACCCAATCTTTATCCCTCTCTTCCTCTTTCTCTTTATTCTTGGCCAATATTTACTTCAAAAGTGCCACCACTTTGGGTGTCACACCTGAAGTTTGCATGACCTGGTCAAGGAGTGTCACACCTGGAGATCGTGTGACCTAGTCGTTGTATACAAAAGTGGCTCCAAACTAAAAGGGCGGAGGAGGAGCTAGAATCTCAACTTGAAGGTGAGCAAAAGGGTTTTAAGGATAAGTAGTTCCGTGCGAAGTGACCATAAAATTGGGAGGAGATAGCGTAAAGGATGTTGGCAATATCAAAGGAAGGACAAAACCGCTAGAGGGGATGGCCATTTACAGAGTAAAACCTCCTGAAAAAGGGAGGAAGATGGGAGTCTGAGAAATAGGTCCCGAGTGTGGAGGAGGAGGAAAAGCAATTATCGGTGGAGTAAAAGTAGGGGGAGGCTGAACAGAGGTCTAACCGTACTGAAACTGACTCGATCGAGCAAGTGGGAGTGGCAAAGCCAAAAACTGATGCTGAATGGGTGGGGCTTGACTAGATCTCTTCTAAGCGGTCTCTAACTATCTGTGAGCTTGAAACACGGGCCCCGACAGTCTCTGAACATCTCTCTCTTCCCTCAGAGCTGATAAAACTTGCTCTTGGATGGAAATGCGGAATAGATTAGACAGCAAAAACATGGCCATAGCACCATATATCTCGGTGCCTAACTGTGACAGATTCCGATCGAAGGAGGAGGAGGAAGAGGAGGAGGAGTACCCTAAAATGGAATCTCACTAACTAGAGGCAAATCAAACATGGCGGACAATGCAAATTCTGAAACTAAAATCACTGATCGGTGAACCAAACAATGATTGAGTCGAAGCCAAAGAGGACTGTGGCAATGAGGATGTCTTGACCTAACTGGGAAATCGGAAGATGATCAGCCTGAATCGAACCATGGATGAAATGAATGATCAAATAATAATTTGAGTGATAAATGTCATATATATAAGGGTGGTTTAGAGAGGTAGAGAGCAGAAAAGCTTATGATGCGAAGCTTAACCCCCAAATACATAAGACACACGAATCCCTCGGTATGCCTAGCATACTAGATATGGTTCCTTGAGACCCAAATGATCCTAGGAATTTTTTCAAATTCCCCTTTCAAGAGAGGGGAGAGTAGAGGTAAGCGAAAGAATAAAATAAAAGTCAGCCACAAGCGGCTTATTCATAGGGTGTGTATGCATGAGCACAACATAAATAGCATACGATAAGTGAACTTCTTCCAACCTTATGGCTCTCATGCAACGCCGTTCAAAAGATCTGGGGCTTAACTCAAACGCTAATTGAGTATGCAATCTAAATCTAAAACATGCGTGTTTTAGTGATTTCCTAAGGGGAAGTTGCTATTGTTTATCTAGCAATGTTCATGGTCTCAAACTGCAGGAACAATACTATTGAAGGGTCTCATTTACCTTGATTCCGTATACCTCAACCACTCCTCAAATGAGTGCTATCGAGGGAATTACGCGTCAGTTGAAACGAGTTATCCACCCACAAATGCCCCCAATTCTTGGAGGGCATAAGGTATACAAGTGAGCTTCACGAGGTGAATAATGGCACCTTAACCTAGTATCTAACACGGGATGGATTCAAAAGGCATAAGAAATAAGGCTTTAATTTTAAAAATTATTTCATCACATCATAAAAATCCTTTAACCAATTTTTAAGAAAAAGAAAGCGATTTTCCGAGTTTTAAGCTAAGAGGAAATCCCTAGCGGAGTCGCCACTGTGAGCGGACGACCTTTTTCTAGACCTCAAGGGCGCGTGAAAAAACAAGCGCGGCGAAGCGAGCTAAAGGATTGATCCTCATTTTAACATGTGAGGAAAAGTGATTTGATAAAAGCGATGTTGAAGTTGAATTTTAGTCCAATTTAAATGTTAAGAGATACGAGACCCGAAATCTGGTATTTTAAGACAGAGTCCCCACCTAATTTAGGTCTACCAGGAATTTGGGTATAATATTCCATAGGGTGATTAAACCTACCTTAAAACAGAGATTCCGAGTTCGGGTGATATTGCTTACTTTTCATTTATTAAATCCAACCATTTACATTTTAATAATGATGACTTTAGTTCTTATGCAATTTAAATCCTCCTAATTAGAGTTTTCGGTTAAAATAACCCATACATCATGCGATAAATCATGCGGTCAAGCAATAAATAAAGGAAATAAATAATTATTACATGGCTTTATAAATACCTATACATTTTTCTAGTGCGGGAAAATAAAACAAATAAATGAAGAGAGACCGAGATTGGGTCTCAACCGGCCTTACCAACCCCGAAGCAGCACCAAGAAATAACAAATCACACGCAAATATGCACAAATAACACACAAATAATCTAAAGCAGAAAAATAAATTAAAACAAGGGAGAAAAGCATTTTTTAGGATTTTTCGGGGCTACAAACACATCTTTTAGGCATTTAATAATTATCTAAACAACCTAACAATTAATTAAATAAACTAAACAACCCTAAAATTAAATAATATATTTACAGAATATTTGCGGATTTTTATTTAGGATAAAAACATTTATTAAGAATTTATTTAGTGAAAAACACAATTTTAATCCATTAAATGAAGATTTAATCAAATGAATAATTAATAAAATAATTCCAATAGGTTAAAAATTATTTTAATTAACTCTAGATTGTTTATGATTTTTTGGAAATTTTTCAGGTGAAAATCAGGGTAAAAAACGCAAGAAAATTATAAAACGAGACTAAAAACACAAAATACGGACGTTTTGGCATTTTTGCCATTCCAGCTGCTGGATTGGGCATCGAACCGCTGCTGTTATAGCAGTGATCGCATCACTGGAGCGATTGGATGCTTGTCGGAGTGATGGGACTGGGAAAATGTTAAACGAATAAAAATCGGTATTTTTACACCCGAAAACTCAAGATTGCCGAAATTTTAAGCCGATTCCCATGATATTAGAGTGGATTAGGACTTAAAATGGTGAAATAACTTTGAGTTTTTGACTTTAGGATAAAAAGGGGTCCAAAAGCACCGGAAAAGATGTTTGCAAAAATATCGAAAGAAACAGGGATAACCACCAAAAAACAACCAAGAGCAGCAAAAATGTAATTTAATTGAAATAGATTGGAACTCAGTTTTGTTACCTCTAGGCCATGAATCTACATTTTGAGACTCGAACCAGACATTTGGCAAGCTTTGTGACGAATTTTCGATTAAACAGTGATAGAATCAGCGACGAACTCAGTGACGGATTTTAGTGATTTTGAGAGAAAAAGTCCCCAAATCCTATTTAAGTTCGTTTTAACCTATAATTTCTACTTGATTTTAGTGTTTAGACTAAAAGATTAAGCCTAAAAATTAATCAAATTTCCATAGCTTTATGAAGCTTTCTCCCTCTAAGATGCTAAGAACCCTAAATGTGAAATTCAAGCTTCAAATTGGCAAAAAGTCCTGAATTAGGTGATTTAATGGGTGTATATATATATATGCTATTCTCACTCTAAATAACTCAATTAGTCCTTAGAAATGTCAAATTTCCTGGAAAAAATTGAGTTTATCCGATTTAGAGAGAAAACAACGAACTGGCGACGAACCCAGGGACCGATTCTACCACTGCCACAGGCGCGGTGAACTGCGTCAGTGAGTGGTAAACCTCGCATGGGGCGCTTCGAACCGCCCTAGTGGATGGTGAACCGCGCAAAGAACCCGTGCTCACAACGACCACTACCGACCAAAATCTTTTAGAAAGGGAGTACCGATAAATAAGTTGAACATAGCTAGATCTTCCCTTCTATTTTATTCTACAAAAAATTCTCTTAGTTTTTTATTCTAAGTAAATATGACTTTTGATGGATTACTTATATGAACTAGAACAACTAAGAGAATAGAGAGAAAGAAAGAGGGATTCAAAATTCTGGTGTGAAAAACAATAAGATAGGAGCTCTCTATTTATAGGCATAAGGGGTGGATTAAAAACACGATTTAATTCAAGGCTTGTCCAATTAGAAATTAAATAAACATAACCTTTTAGTCATTTACTAAATAAGAAAGAGTTAGAATCAAATTCATCTTCCTTTATTATTATTATATTCAATTAATTAATCCAATTAATTAATTAATAAAATAAGCAATTCTTATTTAATAGGAAACAAAGTCAGACTTGTATTACAACTCTTATTAAATAAATATTCAATTAATTTAATAAGTGATTAATTTATTAAAGAATAATTAAAACTTAATTAATAAACACTATTTAATTAGATAGAAACAGAAATAAATCGGACTCCTAGTCCAAAAGCAACACTGCTGGCTGAAGCTAGCAGTGTGCGGGCTTGTTGCTCGCATACTTCTGGGCTGTGCGCACCACACATGAGCGTAGGCCTTTGCCTGCGCACTGTGGAACACAGAGGGCTGCTTACGTAGAACTGCTAAAGCCCACGCGTAGTCCTGCCACAAGTGCTGTCCCACAGCACTTTCGCAGGCCCACTTGTGCCAGTCCATATAGTACCTTATCGTGGACCCCACTATGCGGTTTCTATTTCCTCTTATGCCTTCTCATTATTTTTGGTACACTAGTCTAACTAGTAAAATTGGCCCAACCAATAAAATGGTCTAACCATTTATTTCTCGGTATACTAGTCCAACCAGTAAATATTGGTCTAACTAATTAAAATGGTGTAACCATTTATTTCTCTTCTAGATTAGACCTAGTCTAATAGTTCTTTATATGGCTCGGTCGTAACTCAAAGTGTGTGACCTTATAGGATCCTGTAATTTTGAGCCGCCAAAGTTTGACCTAACCTAGATTCCTTTTTAGGAATTTGACTGGCTCGGAGCTCCAGACCATTACGGACTCTGATGACTTTGATCGGTCATAGTGGCTCTCTAGCATAGGGCATATGACCCCTTAATATTCGAAACGTCAGGTGCATGCAACTTAATCCCGATTCTGCAATAGTATCAACACAATTCACTCCTTCTCTCAACTGTTGATTACCATCTTTTTTCTTAGACTCAGTTTAAGTGTCAGTCCACTAGTAGCCTTAGAGGCTACCCCGGTAATTTAGTCTTGCTACCAAAGTACACTACTCAACCATAATAATGTGTTGACTAGAATCTCATCCCATCAATCCATACTCTACAGAGGTTTAAGAGTGTGTCACTTCTAACAAGTGGCCAAGGTACAACTCCCTTATATTGCTATAATGGAGTGATAGATTCCATCTTGACTACTCAGCTTACCAATAGACAGACATCAACTATACCCGTAATCATCCGTATCACCCAGCCTATAGAATGCTTAGGTATGAGCGAAAGTATAGCAACATTTGAACAAGGTAACTAGTATCTCAGGTCTAAGGATATTCATATTGCTATTGCAATGGGATGATAAAACACCAATACATAATATAGATTATCGAGTGTTGTCTCATAGCGGTCTCCAATGTATTTCCATGAATACATTCATGTGCTAACCCAAGGTACCACCCTCTAGCATTGGAAATATGCTACTCTAAATTAGATTCAAGAGGTATGATGATACATGCTAGTATATCCGTATTCATTAATTTCTAGTCTTGATGATACTATGACTAGGGATATTTAGACAAATCATAATTGCACACAAACTAGTTCTCACCAACATTGTCCCACTATGCTTATGAGGTGTCAATGACATGTGGGTCTCCCTTTGCGCTTGTGTGAGAGGCGGGGCGTATAGGGGGTTGGTTGGATTTAGGCATGAGAAAGCATTTTTAGTTCAAGTTTGCATAAATAGCCAATTTTAAGGAATAAAAGAATCGAGACCCAAATACCAATACAAATGATAGAGTTGCCACCCAAGTTATCTACTTAGGATAGAGTTTTGGTATGGTTTCCATTGGGTGGGAGACTCATACCTATTGGATTAGTGATTCGGGTATCGGATGAGTCACTTATTTCTCATTTAGTTAATTCAAAATTACATTCACCGCGTAAAACCGTTTTTGTCTTCATCATTTGGGGAATTATCACAGAAATCCTATTTTTCTACACTCTTTCACACTCGTTACATGCATTTATAGATTACAATAAAGCGCAAGCAATAAATGGGGGAATAAAAATTACAACCGGGGGAAAATGGGGAATTGCAAGAGAACCTATACATTTGTTCTAAGTTATAAAATAAAATAAAAATAAATTCCCCTGCATCCATATAGATTAGCATAGTTTATAGCACATCATAAGTTAGCATTTTATTAGGAAAAATGTTATTATGTTAGCGTGGCAATTTTATGATCAATAGTGCTCGGACGGCTTCTAGGACCGGTGAGAAATAACTGGTCTTCAGCGTACTTTGTTATGAAAACACATTTTAACTTTTGTGGGTTGATTTACCAGATTATTAGTGAAAATGATCGCATGGAAAATGGTGAGTTGGATTGATTTTAACCAGTTAAAAGAGAATTATGGGTTCTGTACAGGGGTCGGTACCCGTACGGGTGGGCGGGACCCGTACGGCTATTGGGGAGGATCGGTACGGGTATGGGGGACCCTTATGGGTCTTATTTAGTCCTGGGTGGAAACTCTATTTAATTTAACAATCAGATTAATGGAGAAGAAATGAAATGAAAATGGGATTTCCTTCCGTATGAATATGGCGCACCAATTAAATATCCATAAGGACATAAGGTACGACCAAGGCTCATATGGGTTAGGACTAGACCTAAAACAAGAACAAAAGAACAGATGGGATTGAGTAGATGGAGAACGATAAATAAATAATTGAGATGTGAGTCTCTTTGAAAATCAGGAGCGTTACCTTTTACGTTGTTAATCCACTTTAGAGCAATTCTAATGCCGAATGAAAACTTTGTCAAAGTAGATCATGAAAAGATGGATTTAGAATTTTTTAGGTGAGTATTTGTGTGGACAGAATCTCCCCTAATCCTAAATATGAAGTTAGAAAGGAATAAAATGTGGGCAAAACCAATGGTAATGGTTTTCCCCCTATTTTATAACATCTATACCTCCTTTATGCCCTTGCCTCAAGAACTTTGCTAGAATAATTTCCCCATAATAGTATTTGGTTTCTATTATGATTTCTCAGTTGTGTATGTTACGTTTCGAATAGTTGAGGAATGGCCTCTATTTATAGGGGGAAAATAGGTCTGAACACATTAAATAGCCGATTTTATGCTTTTATGGTAGATTATATTCTTTTATCTCAAATTATATTCGCTTATGGAAAATTATATTTACTATATGCCAAATTATATTTACTATATCGAATTATATTCTTTTATGGCAGAATATATTCGCTTATGGCAAATTATATTTGCTATATAGAATTATATTCTTTTATGGCAGAATATATTCGTTTATGGTAAATTATATTTACTATATGGAAAATTATATTTACTATACCAAATTATATTTTTTTTGGCAGATTTGGGCATTAAAACCTACTGTTTGGGCATCCGGGGGACCGATACAGGTGGATTGGACCCGTACGGGTCCCGTTGGTACCTGATTGGGTAATTCGGGAAGATTTCGGACTAGTACGTGTGGCATGGACTTGTACGGGTCCAACCGGTCCACTTGCATGGATCCGTATGGATCGGTCTGATTGGTTTTCCCCGAAACTTCCCAAAACTGCCCGAAACTCTCTGGTTTTGACTGGTTTTGATCAGTATTGACCATTTTAGAACTTTTTAGGCCTTTCAGGGTGTAGGTGCAAGTATTCTGAGGTTTAAGTTTGACAAAGCTTGACGAAAGTGCATTGAAAGCACTCCAAGTATATAACACCTATAGAAGGATGCATAATATAGCTCTCATCATCGTTTCATGAGAAGGATTGTTAAAATCTAGTGCTCACAGACTCCCCCTTATGGATCACTATAGATACGAATCTGTATGATCTCACAATGTGAGTGAGGGTTTAGAAATTATACCTAAGGTGATGACATGGGCAAGTTCCTTTCTTGAAGTGAACTCCTTTCCCAGGGGTCCTTTTCTTGAGGCAAATGACTTTTCTTTGCTGATGCGTATCCCTTTCTTAAGGCGGATGACTTTCCTTTGCCAATGCGTATCCCTTTCATGAGGCGGATAACTTTCCTTTGCTGCTGTGTATCCCTTTCTTGAGGCGGATGCCTTTCCTTTGCTACTGTCCATACCTAGTGACTCTACTGGGGAAGGTATGTGTACCCCTTTCCTAAGGCAGATTGACTTTCCTAACTGGTGTATGCCTTTCCTAAGGTGGATCAACTTTCCTTGCTGATGGTGTATCCCTTTCCTAAGGCGAATGACTCTTTTGACTGGTGTATCCCTTTCCTAAGGCAGATCTACTTTCCTAGCTGATGGTGTATCCCTTTCCTATGGCGGATTACTCTCCTGTCTAGTGTATCCCTTTCCTAAGGAAGATCGACATTCCTAGCTGATGGTATATCCCTTTCTTAAGGCGGATGACTCTCCTGACTGATGTATCCCTTTTCTAAGGTGAATCAACTTTCCTAACTGACTTGTCCCTTTGTTGAGGAGGATGACTCTCCTGACTGGTGGTGTAGCCCTCTCCTAAGGCGGATGACTTTCCTGCTGGGGAATTTGAATAACCTGAAAAGAGACAACAATCAAATATCGAGTTAGTCATTGTCCAAGCAGACACCTCTTTATTCTTAATTGAGTTTTGTGAAAACAAAAATATTTTTCCCCTCCAATTAAGAATAAAGATGTGTGGATGAGTTAGACTGAAAATTATGTGCGAGAAATGCCGAGTTTGGCCCGATTGTTACTGGTTCCACTATTAGGGAATGCATGTCGGGTGGGTGCCCCTAGTTTTGATGATGGGGGCGTGCCCCTTGACCAATTCTGCCGCTGGAAGATGGGGGGATACCCTTAGATTGGTAGGGGGATGTCCTTTGATTAAGTCCACTACTGGGAGATAGAGGGTATGCCCCTTAACTGATCCCACTACTGGGGAATGGGGGGATGCCCTTGGATTGGCTGACTCCGCTAGTGAGAGGTTGGGGGATGACCCTTGAATGATTCTACTATTGGAAGATAGGGGGCATGCCCCTTGACTGATTCCATTGCTGGGGAATAGGGGATATGCCCCCTGATTGGCTGATTCCACTGCTGGGAAGTAAAGTGATATCCTTTAGTAAGACTTCTTCTACTGGGGAAGTCCTTTCTGATAGGATTCGTTTGCTGGGGAAGAATTCCTATGCTGGGATGGTCCTATACACAAAAAGTATCATGAGTAGTGATCAATTCGAAAATGGCTTACCTTGGTTCTTAATTGACTTTTATGAAAGCAAAAATATTTTTGCCCCTTCAATCAAGGATCAAGGTGAGCATAGGGACTTTTCCCGAATATAATTAAAATATAGGGGTGAAGAAGAGTAAGGTTAGCCTCGAGTTTGGACTTGATGAATTCCTAGTGCTTTGTGAAACACTGGTTCGAAAATCTGCCCTTAGATGGTAAGAGAGGGCCCGTACAGGTGGGCCATGACCCGTACAAGTGGGGTGCTCGAAAATTGGGACCTGTACGGATGGGGTGGGACCTATACGGGTCCCCAATGGGGGGTTTGAAAGTCTGATCAGTCCCCTCATATCGCACCATGTACCAAAACTTCCCTTTTTGCAACTCTGACAATTTTTCCCCTAAAATCAACTAAAGATGTATAAGAAGATGCCACAGGCCGGTCGCTTTACCCTTAGACTTCAGGAGTTGCCCCCGGTGGGTGATTTGGGACTTCAAGAATTCCCAATTTTTATCGGGTATGCTTTTCGAGAGGGAGACTCATTTATGGGGCTCAACCCTTCCACTGAAGTGCCCCTGATCCCTTCTCCTGAGACCCACACTTCAAAACTCTAGGTAATTTTGCTCAATTCTCCATTTTCCATTTTTGAACCTTCGAGTATTTCTCAGATTTTGGCATGAATTACAGTGTTTTAGACCCTAGAATAGAGCCTGATGCATGTAACTTTAGCCTAGGATGCTTTTAGGATCATTTTAGATGAGCTCTGGATGAATTTGGATTTTTGGGGAGATTTTTCGTAGAAGGACTACTTGCAGGGGACCGTACGGGTGAGGAGGGACCTGTAAGGGTCATAATTATAATACGGGCGCCACTTGTGGACCCATACGGGGTGGGGCTCACTCGTACGGGTCCTATCCTTAGGGATAAAATGCCATTTACTTTGATTTCTACAATCCTTTTCCAATTTCTGACTTGTCTGCTATATTTACACCCTGCTGAACTATAATTTTGCCTATGTATTTTTAATACAAGACCGTGGAAGCCTTGAGCTTTTGTAGGAAATGGTACGAGGAGATTCGTGCTGTGGAGGATACAAAGTTGTTAACCTGTATTGACTCCTTTAGCTTCATTAACATTATCAAGGCCATCCCTCAGGCTCCTAAGACATTGGCCCTAGGTGCCGTCTCAGCTCTAATAGAGAGGTGGTTGGAGATGACCTATACTTTTCACTTGCCTACTGAGGAGGTTACCATTACTCCCTCAGATGTGTGTGCTACGTCGGGGCTTAGAGTGGAGCGACGATAATATCCACTTCGATGTTTATACTAACCGATGCCTTTCCCAGCAGCCTAAGGTGAAGGTCTATATTGCTAGACTACTTGGCTTCGTCCGGGTAGGATGAATAAGCTCAAGTACGGGGACTTGCATGCTTATTGGATCAGGCAACCGAGTCCTGTTACAGCTAACAGGAGGGACCAGTATGCCCGATCTTTTCTGCTGACATTTCTCACCACTATCTTCTTTCCTGTCTACTTGAGCAACCTCAACTATGGCTTGTTCTTTGCCATGGAGGACCTTGCTATTATGCCAGGCAAGAAATGGTGTCGGGCCATTTTAGCACAACTATACTATAGGTTGGGCATCGGAGTTTGGGGTGAGCAGTATGAGCTCAAGATTTGCCATCTGACACTAGTGGTAAATTCTATACTAATCTCTTATGCTTTAACCTTTTACTTAGATCATGCTGTGACTGATCCTTATTTTATTTTGCAGATTTAGGCCTTTGAGCACCGGTCCACCCCTAGACCGGGTTTGCCCATGCAGTTTGAGACACCGCATATCATTTCCATATGGATAGGGGTCTAGCAGGGCTAGCCCTTGACTATAGTATAGTACCGAGAGTTCCTACGTTAGCTGCGTTCAGACCTGGTAAACTTCTTCCCTACTAAACCTACATTTTGTATTTCAACAAACCATTAGTCAAAACTGTATTTACTAGGTTATGATACTCATAGTGCATTCATTCTGTGCAGGTTATTCAAGACCCGTGGGAGAGATTAGTCAAGCATGGGGCAATCGAGAGGATATAGGCTGGCGTGGATGACTGCCGCTTTGTCTTAGAGTGTCCACTCTCCTACGAGTGGTATTTTGGTGAGCGAGTTAGAGGGTGGAGGGCTAGTTCCATGGTGGAGAGATCAATCCCTCTCCCGATCCCAATGGGCATCTTCTGGCCTCATCTCATGCCAGGGACCGAACAGGGGCTATACTTATTGGGTGAGGGGGGCTGGCATGCTGTCTGTTGAGGGTTCTTATACTGAGTTTATTGATTCTTCTCTTCTTCCTCCCTATAGGATGATCCACCATGAGGAAGTCCCTCTCAAGTTTCATTGGAGCGATAGTGAGGATGACGATGATGATAAGGAGGAGGAGGGTGGATCGAGGGGTGACCGCAGGGGTCCATCCATAGTTTAGGGCACTCGGGGCGTGGCCAGGTCTACTACCCCTTCTTCTTAGGTATGCTTCCAACTTAGCCTTTGTGAATACTTTACTGCTTTCTAAAACTGATCGTGATTCTAAATCTTATTCTTTGTTGCTATAGTCTCCCACTTCCACGCGGAAGAGATCTGCAACTGCTGCTATTGTTGCTCTTGAGCCCTTGGCAAAGCGATCTTGAGCTTTTGGATCTGTGAGGGAGGGGATCCTCTAAGCTGAGTTAATACTTTCTTCTGACTCCTCGATCATTTAGGGAAGTGGGCTGTCAAGGAGCTCAAGGAGTTAGTCCAACCTATTGGTTTCACTCCTTCCAGCTCGACTCATATAAGGGATTTCTAGCCTTAATCTTTATTCATTACAGTGATTGTCTAGAATGTCCCATCCTAATGTGACCTTTCTCTTTTAGGTGACTATCTCTGAGGCTGAGAGGATTGCTACGGGCTACTTATCAGTACGGGATATGCTATTAGCCCAGGATGCACTAGCTTTGGTAAATCTCTTTTCCCTGGAAAAATTAGCAAACTATGCATGCATGCTATGACATTTATATATGTGTACTGATCTTATAATTTCCATTACAGACTCTGCTAGCCATAGAACGTAGCAAGTTTGCTCAAGACTTAGATGCTTCGGAGGAGAGGGCCCGGTTATTAGAGGAGCAGCTATGGGCAGCTACCACTGAGGCTGACAAGGCTAGGGCTAAGACCGCTCAGGGGAGGGCCAAGATTGAGATGCTGAGGGTCCAGCTTTCTAGGATGACTGAGGATAGGCAGATGCCGGTTCCTTCTGCTGATGAGTTCGAGGATGATATTTTCACATACCGGGTGACTCAGAGGGGCATAGATCAGTCTGTTGTGGGTGCTACAGGGACTTCAGAGACCAGGTCCCCCTCTCAGCCAGCTACTGTTACTGAGGAGGCTGAGGATCACATGACTATAGATGTGGATTACTTGCTGGCAGATACCCAAGACCAGACTCAGGAGGGTCACCGGGGACATGACCCCCTGGTAGCTTAGGTATGATTGCTTTCTGAACTGTTGGTAGTTTTGGGCCCTTTGTGGCTTCTTTTGATTGTAAAATTTGGCTTGTTGTCTGGTCCTTCTTTGATAAAGGCTTAAATTACTAGTGAATTGACTAGAAACCTAACTTTCAAAGCTCTAGATTACTGAAAGACTAGCCCGACTCAGACCGACGAGTACTACCAAGATTCCTTAGATGAGATTCACAATTTACACACTAGGGGAGTGTGTTTTTTAGGTGTCCAAACTATAAGATGGTGGCAGCTAGATGATGCTAGTGGTAGCACTTGGCGCTTTGAATGATGTATGCTATCGAGTAGCTTCATAGTGGGAAAACTAAACTTGAGGGATCCCAACTGTGATATGTTGCTATTACAAATGATGCTTGAAGCATAAAAGCAAGTGCAAAATACTGGCGTTTTTGAATTGAACTCTAACTTTTGCATAGACCGCTTGGTGTGATGCAATCTATCGAACTGAATTTGTATTTTTCTTGTCCTAATTTTTTCCTGAATTGTCGTTGGCGGCTCAACCCAGCTGACTTTCTCTTTCTCTTCTTTGTCTTAACTTTTGCCTGAACTATCCTTGGAGGCTTAGTTCAACAAAATTTTTCCGACTTTTGCATAGGCCTTATTTGTTTGTGACCTATCGATATTTTTGTCTTTTGTTGAATGATACGTGCAGTAAATATAATAACAAAGAGCACAAAATGTTGAGACAAAACTGTTGTTCACATACTTGCGATTATTTCACCGAAAGACATACATGCATGCATTCATAAGACCGGGATTCTTAGCAAATCATAACATGTTCATCAATAAAATTAAATGTGAGTGCATACACAATGGCAATAGTTTCCAATGGTTAACCCTTACCTGCTTTCTGGTCTTTTTTGTAGATTTTCCAGAAAGCAACTGACATTTTTTCTTTCGATGACCTAACTTTTGCCTAAGCCACCTTTTTTGGGTTTTCAACTTAGCGAGCTTTATTTTTGTTAGAGTAACCTACCTTTTGCCTGACCGATTAGTGGAATACCGATCAGCGGGTTGCACCCTAATTTTTGCCCGAGCAGTAAAGGACCACACACGGGCTAATTTATTCATTATTTCTTTTTTTATTGTGCTGGTTTTTTGTGATTTAGTTCTTTTAACCTAGGCATGATAGTGCTTCAGCCTATCTTGATTCACTGGATTCACCATCTATATCCCTGTGCTTAATTCCTTCCTTACCTAGGATTTTCTCAACCATGAGCGACCCTTACCAATTAGGCCTGAACTTGCCCCTAGCATCCGTGTTAACTTGGTGTAGCTGTTTGAGAATTAGATCACCCGCCTTAAGGGGTTGCTTTAATTAAGCTTGGGCCATTTAGTGTCAGAAAGAACAGGTCCCTCTCTTTTGTGAGAGAAAGAGGTCACATTATTGTGGGGAAGGTTCTCCTTTTTGTGAAAGAAGGAGATCATGTTATTATAGAGGTGAGGGGTCTTCTTTCTCTTTAACAAATGGAGAAAGCATTTTTGAAGGGATATTTTGAGGGGAATATAGGTCCAAGGGAGGTACTTACATTTATAAGAAATGCCCATTTGTTGGATGTGATGGTTTACCCTCATGAAGGTCTTGGAAGAGCATTGGATTTAAGCTTGCCTTGATTTTGGATTTGTGTTGTAAGAACTTTTCCTTCAATGGTGCTTTTTGATGTGAAGCATGTCTTCCTCCTTTTTTTTGGGCTCTTGGCTTTCTTTCTTAATGATGTGTATCTTCCTCCCCACTTATGGAAAAAGATGAGCTAAGAGCCAAGGCTATCATGTTTGCTAAGCGCTTTTTATCTCTCTCTTTTCTTATGGTAAGTTTTAACCATTGGAACCTTATGCCATTGCGATGTACTCAAATTCAATTTCTTTAATAAACATGATGAAATTTTTAAGAATGTTGATTTTATGAGTGCACGATATCTTTAAGAATGAAATGCTCAAACATAATGCGAATGCATCAATGTATTCATGACATGCTTTATAAGTGGCATTATATTGTATGAAAACACTAGTGATGTTAAAAGGTTACCTCATCCTCGAAATCATCCTCCTGATGTGGAGGGTCTTCATTTTCATTCTCGATAGGATCCATTGGTGAATCGGTAGTCTCCCAATCCTGAGCTTCCACTCCTATTGGCACTAGTCTCCTTTCTGCTTCATCAATGTAATCCAATTCCTCAAATATTTCCCACTTTTTAGCCTTTTTGGGATCACATCATCCCCTCTTGTGGCTTGCACTAGAGGTGAAGGTTGTTGAGCATTTATAGTCACACCAAAGGGTAAACATGTTTGTGGATGGAAGGCTTCCCCCTTAGGTGTGGCTATTCAATTGGGACCTTGGCTAGATCCCCCAAATTGAAACACTAATAGCACGAATCCTTCGCTAGTCTGAATAGATCGACTAACGACTGGCGGAACTACCATACCCCCTAAATCATACGGAGCAACTAAACCCAACAGTCTGAACTGACTGGATGATGGATTACTAAGTGACGGAGGCAGAGATTCAACCTTTAATTGAACTGAATTCGGTTGAGCAAAAACTCGAATGTGGACTAAAGAACTTCAGATGGTTGCCAAGTTTTGATTCTTGCTCAGGTGAGAACCAAACGATCAATACATGCATGGGTTCGATTATGCATGAGGCATGTACAATGATGCATGGTGAGGTTAATTACAAGGCAATGTAACACAACACATGTGAAGTGATCAATTTTGTCCTTATTTCTCCCCCTAGTTCTGAGGGTATTCTTCCTTAATCTAATCTCACTCATAAATCAGGGTACCTATAAGGTAAAATTCTAAGGCTTTCGATAAGAATGGTGTAGGGGCATATCGAAAGTTTGATGTAGAAGGTTCTTATCGCATCAAGCCTCTTTTGGAGGGAGATGACAATGAGTGCTCCACCCATTAGGGTGTCCCCAATTCCTGGTAGGCATCGGTAACACCTTTGTAAGTGTCGCCAAAATAATGGGGCAACTTAACCTAGCGCTATAAGCAGACCACATCTAACTAAAGAGAGAAGGAGATAAGAAGATAGAGTGTGATAATTTTCCCAAATGATGAAAAAGAAAACGGGTTGAATTAAGTAAATGATTTTCAGTGCTCATCTTAATCATTTAAGATTTTAAAACAAACCAAAATTTTGCCAGTTAAAAGATTATCTACCCAGCAAACTCGCCACTATAAGGTATCGATGACTTATGGGTCTCCTTTACCGCTTGTGTGAGAGGCAGGGCCCATAGGGGTTTGATTGGATTTAGGCGTGACAAAACATTTTTAGTTCAAGTTTGCACAAATAGCCAATTTTAATGAATAAAAGAATCAAGACCGAAATCTCAATACAAGTGATAGGCTCACCGCCCAAGTCGTCTATTTGGGAAAGAGTATTGGTACGGTTCCCATTGGGTGGGAGACTCATACCTTTTGGATCAGAGATTTGGGTATTGGATGAGTCACTTATTTCTCATTTAGTTGATTCAAAAATACATTCACCGCGCAAAACCAATTTTGTTTTCATCATTTGGGGAATTATCACAAAAATCCCATTTTTCTACACTCGTTACATGTGTTTACAGATTACAATAAAGCACAAGCAATAGATGGGGGAATAAAAATTACAACCGAGGGAAAATGGGGGAATTGCAAGAGAACCTATACATTTGTTCTAAGTTATAAAATAAAATAAAAAAAATTCCTCTGCATCCATAAAGATTAGCACAGTTTATAGCACATCATAAGTTAGTATTCCACTAGGAAAAATGTTATTATCTTAGTGTGGTGGTTTTATGATCGATAGTGCCTGAATGACTTCTAGGATTGGTAAGAAATAATTGGTCTTCAACGTATTTTGTTATGAAAACACATTTTAACTTTTATGGGTTGATTTACCAGATTATTACTGAAAGTGATCGCATGGCAAATGGTGAGTTGGATTGATTTTTACAAGTTAAAAGATGATTCTGGGTTCTACCTAGGGGCCGGTGCACTTACGGGTGGGTAGGACCCGTACGGCTACTGGGTAGGACCTGTATGGGTATGGGGGACCCATAATCAGATTAATGGAGAAGAAATTAAATGAAAATGAGATTTCCTTCTGTATGAGTATGGTGCACTAGTTTAATATCCATAAGGGCACAAGGGACCAACAAGGCTCATATGGGTTAGGACCAGACCCAAAACAAGAACAAAAGAACAGATAGAATTGAATACATGGTGTGCGATAAATAAATAATTGAGATGTGAGTCTCTTTGAAACTCAAGAGCATTACCTTTACACTGTGAATCCACTTTAGAGAGATTCCAATGCCAAATGGAAACTTTGTCAAAGTAGATGACGAAATGATGGATTTAGAATTGTTTAGGTGAGTATTTGTGTGGACAGAATCTCCCCCAATCTTAAATATGAAGTTAGAAAGGAATAAAATGTGGGTAAAACCAATGTGGAATGGTTTTCCCCTATTTTATAACTTCTATACCTCTTCTATGCCCTTGCTATAACCTCATGAACTTTGCTGGAATAATTTTCCTATAGTAGTATTTGCTTTCTATTTCGATTTCTCAGTTGTGTATGTTGTGTGTCGAATAGGTGAGGAATGACCTCTATTTATTAGGGGAAATAAGTCTGAATGCATTAAATGACTGATTTTATGCGTTTATGTTAGATTACATTCTTTTATGTCAATTATATTCGCTTATGGCAAATTATATTTATTATATCGAATTATATTCTTTTATCGCAGAATCTATTCGCTTATGGCTGATTATATTTGCTATATGGCAAATTATATTCTTTTATGGCAGAATATATTCGTTTATGGGAAATTATATTTACTATATCGAATTATATTCTTTTATGGCAGATTTGGGCATTAAACTAACTATTTGGGGGTTCGGGGGACAGGTACGGGTGGCCTGGAACCGTATGGGTCCCCGTTAGTACCTGATTGGATAATTTGGGAAGCTTTAGGACAGGTACGGATGGGATGGACCCATATGGGTCTGGGGACCCTTATGGGTCCAATCGATACACCCGTATGGATCCAGGTTGACCCGTATGGATATGTTTAGACCGGTATGCATCCGTACAGATCGGTATAACTGGTTTTGCCAAAATCTTCCCAAAACTGCCTAAAATCGCCCAACATTGACCGGTTTTGACTGGTTTTGACCATTTTTGACCTTTTAAGGCTTAGGCACTAGTTTTCTGAGGTTTAGGTTTGACAAAGCTTGACCAAACTGCATTGAAACCACTCCAAGTAGATAACACCCGTCGAAGGATCCATAATATAGCTCTCATCATCGTTTCATAAGAAGGATTGTGAAAATCCAGTGCTCACAATGCCCTTGCAATATGTGCTATGATTTTGTCAAGGACTTTTGCAAACACATCAATGAATATATTCTTAACCAGTTAAAATATATTTTCACAGTCATCGATGTAACGAAAGCAATGCCTTTATATTTGTTCATACAAATTTAACTAACTAATTATATTGCCCTAATTGATCTAAGGCATACATCATATCTAACATCTCCCACTTGCACTAGTGCCAATTTTGCCATGTGCACTTATGCCATTGCTATAAACATGTTGGTCATGCTTAATATGCGTTAAAGGCTTTATCAGATCATCCTCCAAGTTCTGATCTGTGGGAATGTATTCCATTATTACATCCTTATCTCATATCATATCTTATATGATATTTTTTGTGTACATGTCTGTTTCTCTAACGAACCCGTGGTTCTTATGCCTGAGCAACAGCCTCCATGTTATCCCAATATAATACTATTGGATCTTCACTATTAGACACCACATTACCAATAAATCTCTTTATCCAGACAGCTTGTTTTGCTACTTCCGAAGTGGCAGTGTACTTAGATTCATTGGTTGGATCAAAAATTGTATCTTGTTTGGAAATTTTCCAAAACAACTGCCACTCCATTTAACATAAACAAGTAACCTGACTGTGATTTGAAATCATCTTTGTCAGATTGGAAATTTGCATCAATGTACCCCTTTACTGAGAGATCACCTTCTCCATATACCAAGAACATTTCCTTAGTGCTTCTCAAGTACTTAAGGATTTTCTTTAACAACCATCTAGTGCTTCTCATCTGGGTTAGATTGAAAACTGCTCATGATGCTCAACACATGTGAGACATCTAGCCGTGTACATACCATAACATACATGATAGATCCTATTGCGAAAGCATAGAGAATTCTACTCATGCGCAATCTCTCCTCTTGTGTCCCCCAACACTCAGATTTAGAAAGCTTAATTCCATTAGACATTGGAAGATAACCCTATCTAGATTGCTCAAGGTTAAACCTAGTCAATACCTTATCTATGTACGTAACTTGTGAAAGACCTAATAGCCCCTTGGATCTATCTTTATAGATCTTTATACCTAGTATAAATGCTACTTCTCCAAGGTCCTTCGTGGATAACTTTCTTGAAAATTGTGTTTTAGCTGTTGGATAAGAGAATTGTCATTTTCTATCAATAGTATGTCATCAACATGAAACGCAAGGAAAATGACTTCACTCCCACTAACCTTTTTGTATACACAAGGCTCATAAGCGTTTGATATAAAATCTAACTCCTTGATCGTATCATCAAACCTTATATTCCAACTCCTAGATGCTTGGTTAAGTCCATAAATGGATCCATGAAGTTTGCATACCTTCAAGCCATTATGAGATGTAAAACCCTTAGGTTGTACCATATATACATCCCTATCTAAGTTTCCATTGAGGAAAGTGGTTTTCACGTCCATCTACCAGATCTCATAGCCCTAATGAGCAACAATGGCTAAGAATATCCTAATGGATTTAAGCATGGCTACTGGTGAATAGGTTTTATCATAGTAGGTTTTCTTTCTTGAAAACCCACTTATAGGTAATTACATTACCATCTATGTCGGTTTTCATTCTTGAAAACCCACTTGTAGCCTTTGGGTCTAACCTCATTAAGTGCATCGTCCAAATTCCAAACTTTGTTTTCATACATGGAATCCATTTCTGATTTCATGCCTTCTAAACATTTATCAGAGTTTGAGCTCTCCATTGCTTCCTTATAGGTCTTAAGTTCATCATCGTCCATTAGAAAGATTTGTTTATCATCTGTGATGAAAAATCTATATCTTTCAGGAGCATTGGGAACCCTATCAGATCTATGCAATGGGTAATGTATGATAGGTTGTTCCTCAATCACACTTTCTTATGTATCAAGTGTAGGAATCATCAGTTGATCGTCTTATTCGTCTACTTGAACTCCAAGTTCAAGGTCGCTCCTACTAGCTTTTACAAACATATGTTCCTTCTCAAGGGATTAAGCGGTTATGAAAACAAATACCTTTTGTTCCTCAGGATCATAAAAGGTACATCCTATTATCTCTTTAGGATAACCAATGAACAAGCACTTATCAGATGTAGCTCCTAGCTTATATAACATTGTCCTTATAACATGGACAAGATAACCCCAAACTCTCAGGTGAGAAAGAGTGGGTTTCTTACCATACCACCTTTTGTATGGTATAGTATCAACTTATTTTGAGGGCACATGGTTTAGGATATAAACTGTGCTCTGAAGTGCATATCTCCAAAAGGATTTACTCAGACTTTCTTGGCTCATCATGGATCAAACCATGTTTAACAAAGTTCAATTCCTCCTCTCAGATACACCATTATGCTGAGGAGTATAAGGAGGGTCCACTAGGACAATATTCTATTATCCCTTAGATAATCTTGAAACTCTTGGCTTAAATATTTTCCACCTTGGTCTAACCATAGTGCCTTAGTATTCTTTCCAAGTTGTTTCTCAACTTCATTCATGTAGTCTTTGATCTTTTCAAAACTATCTGATTTGTGCCTCTTAAGGTAAAAATACTCATATCGTAAGTAATCATCGATAAAAGTGAAGAAGTAAACAAATCATCCATGTTTTTGCACATTTATAGGACCACATACATCTGAGTGTATTATTTCCAATGTACTCGTGGAATGTTCCCTTTTTCCTTTAAAGGGCTTCTTTGTAATTCTGCCTTTTAAACAAGGTTTGCAAGCCCTATAAGACTCTCGGTCTATTAGGACCAAGTTAACACCTTTATGTAACTTTGTTAAGTAGGTTTCGTTTATGTGGCCTAAACAACAATGCCATAAGTAAGATGACTTATCTTTATCTAATTTCTCTTAGCATGGTTAATACTGAGAATATGCTTTTGTAATCACAAAATATTTCATGACACTTCTATCCAGAATATTTTTCATAATCTTTGATAACATCTTATATCAAATTGGAATTAACTCCATCTGCTGTGAAGCAAGAAACAATATTCATAGAAGTATAACAATAATTATGTCCTTATTACAAAATAGCCAAATGAAGATTTTAAGTTCCTACATCAATAATAGCTATCAAGCTCTAATGATATCCTGTAGGTACAACTCTCCTTTTGCTAATCCTCTAATTCTCTTCAATACCTATACCTTTGTATAGATATGTGATTCACACACTTGATATCCTATATCTATGTTGAATCCCCAAGAGATGTAGAACATTCTCAATTATAACACCTTGAAGTGGAAGTTTCCAAAACCTCTTCTTCTCATGCTATGAGACAAAAGCCTGTCAATCTCATATTAAATGAAGATTGTGTTTCCAATATCCCATATTGAAAAAATTACTTTGTTTTCAATACAAAGCTCTCAAGATCCTTTCGTTTTCTCTTAACTTCGCTCTTTTTTCTTCTATATTGGACAACTTGTGTCCCTTTACATCCCCAGAATACCCTTGAATCATTTTTCCTTTCTTGGAAAAAATCCTTTCTAAGATGTAAAGACATAGACTTCTAAGTCCACGATTTTATGATGCTTCTAGTGCTTAAGGTAACATAGATCCTAACATCTAACTTGATGTTGATCCCCTTTTCCTTCAAGCTACTTGCATAAGGTAACATGGATCATAATAACCTCCAAGGTGTTGTAGCCTTATTTCCTTCATGCTACTTACATAAAGTAACTATAAGCACTAGATTTTAACGATCCTTCTCACAAAACAATGATGAGAGCTATATGATGTAATCTCTTACAGGTGTTATCCATCAGAGTTATTCCTACTACTGTAGAGTTGAGTTTGGCTGAACTTTGGAGACTTAGTCTGCCCTTAGGGACACGTATAGGTGTTGCCTGGTGGTACAAATCCACTGGCGGACCCATACAAGTCATTTCCTTCCATACACCTGTAGGGGACCCATACGGGTGGGGTCCTACCTGTGTGGGTCCTCTTGTTGCATGATTAGGCTTTATGGAAGGAGATCCTGTCCTATTTTGGGAGAAGGAAGGTTATGAATGCGATTTATTGCATTCAGACCTCATTTCCCCCTATAAACAGGACCCTTTCCTCACCTTTTCATAAGAACACAACATGAAAAAGATATTATATACAAATTCTAGCAGTTTTTCTTGTTTTTGGTCTGGTCCTAACCCATATAAGCCTTGTTGGCGCCCTACATCCTTAGGGATATTAAATTGGTGCGCCACACTTATACTAAAGGAAATCCCATTTTTATCTCATTTCTCCTCCATTAATCTATTTATTTTGAACTAAGTATTTGTCTAGGACCGGACTCCCTACGCAGAACCCTGAATTCACTTTTTAATTGGTTAAAATCAATCAACTCAACATTTGCCATGTGGTCATTATCACTAATAATCCAGTAAATCAACCCACTAAAGTTAAGATGTACTTCTACAATAAAATACATTGAATACTCGTTATTTCTCTCCGATCCTAGAAGCCGCCCGGGCACTATCGATCATAAAGCTGCCACGCTAACATAATCAAAGTTTTCCTAATAAAATACTGACTTATGATGTGCTATAAACTCTGCTAATCTCTGTGGATGCGGGGGAATTTATTTCATTTTGTTTTGTAACTTAGAATAAATGTATAGGTTCTTTTGCGATTCCCCTATTTTCCCTCAGTTGTAATTTTTATTCCCTCATTTATTGCTTGTACTTTATTGTAATCTGTAAATGCATGTAACGATTATGAAAGAGAGTATAAAAATAGGATTTCTGTGATAATTCTCCAAATGATGAAAACAAAAATGATTTTACACGGTGAATGTGATTTTGAATCAACTAAATGAGAAATAAGTGACTCATCTGATACCCGAATCTCTGATCCAAAAGGTGTGAGTCTCCCACCCAATGGGAACCATACCAAAACTCTTTCCCAAGTAGACAAATTGGTTGGTGACTCTATCATTTGTGTCAAGATTTGGGTCTTGATTCTTTTATTTATTAAAATTGGCTAACTGTGCAAACTTAAACTAAAAAAGCTTCATCACACCAACCAACCCCCAGTGGGCCTCGCCTCTCACACAAGCGCCAAGGGAGACCCACACATAATTGACACCTCACAGTGGCGACTCTGCTGGGGAGATAATCTTTTAACTTGCAAAATTTTGGTCTGTTTTAAAAGCATAAAAGATTAAGATGAGCACCAAAAATCATTTACTTGATTCAACCCGTTTTCTTTTTAATCATTTGAGAAAATTACCACACTCTATCTTCTCACCTCCTTCTCTCTTTAGCTAGATGTGCTCTTCTTCTAGTGCTAGGTTAAGGTGCCTTATTATTTCCGTGACACTTACAAAGGTTTTACCTATGCCTACCAGGAATTGGGGACACCCTAGTGGGTGAAGCACTCAATATCATCTCCCTCTAAAAGAGGCTTGATGTGATGGGAACCTTCTACATTAAACTTTTGATATGTTACACCATTCTTATCGAAAGCCATAGAATTTTACCTTATAGGTACCCTAAATTCTATGTAAGATTAGACTAAAGAAGAATACCCTCAGAATCTGTAGGAGAAATAAGGACAAAATCGATCGCTTCGCATGTGTTGTGTTACATTCCCTTGTAATTAATCCCACCATGTATCATTGTTATTTGTGCATGGATACCGCATCCCATGCATGTACTGATCTATTGGTTACTACCTCTGTTCAAGATTCGATAAATCTCCTTGCTCTCAGTTCATCTTATGGCTCAATTCGGTCAGTCTATTCAGCCAGCGAACCTAAAGCTTATCACAGCTAGTAATGGGTCCCACCTACTTTGTCAAGAGGCCATGTTGCAAGTTCACCATAGCAAAAATCTGAGCCAACTGCCTAACTTCGTGGTTATGCCAAAGGGGACAATCCTCTCTTATTTCATGGGTTTACCCTATGGCATGACCCATGACCAAAAGGTTCATCCTGTGACTCTCGATGACATCTCACCTTGGAGTAATCCTCTTTTGAGCATTTTTAAGAAGCTAAAGAATTATAAGTTGATTGCTCATCTCTGACCATATATTCAGCCAAAGCCTAAAGAGAGGGGCAATTTCTGCATATATCATGTCAGTCCTGATCGTCCGACTAAAGTATATGAAGATCTCCTCAAAGCTGTCACGGTACTAATTGACAAAGGGAAAGTTTGTGAACCCTGGAGAAGAGGGGAGAAAGTATACATGATCAATTTAGGATTAGAGGAAGACAAGGTATGAAAGCGCATCATAGAGACCAAGAAAGCAAGGGAAGAACCATCCATATTTGACCTTATAGCTATTAGGCAGTGGAGTGGGGAACCTGTCCATGACTACTTTTAAAGGTGGTTAATAGTCGTGGTGACTCTTAAAAGAAAACCTTATGAGAAGGAGTTAGCTGATCAATTCATCTTTGGGTTATCTCCTCACCTCTGCAAGATAGCATTTGTGAAAGCATACAAGACCATTCTCAAGTGTTATGAAGAAGCCTTAGAAGCAGAAAAGTACGCCAAACAAATAGGAGATAGTGACCCATCAAAGATTGAAGTGGACAAGGCCATAGATACCCTCACTAATTCAATATATACCATAATATGCTTTGGGGATATAAAGAAGACACAGATCCAGGAAGCCTTGAGAAACCTGCCCCATACCACAAGAGAAGCTGTGGATGATGTGTTGACCAAGAAATAATTGCAAGACCTGGATTGTGACTTGATTCACATTCTGACGAGTTACCTAGAAGACCCTCTGCTTATGGAAGATGACAATGCAATCATATGTAATAAAAATGATGTAGCCTTTGGGCATCCTAATGATAATAATATTGATTTTTCTTACTTGTTTAATGTTTTGCTTGACGGCACCATGTATTCATCTGACCATACGCATAACATTTTTAGCATTCACGTCGCTTCATTGCATGACATTAATTTGGGCACTAAGGAAAATCCAAAAATGGTAACTATTTCCAATGACTTAACTCATATCGAAAAAAGAGAGATGATAAAAGTACTTAGAAAGAATGTTAATGCTTTTGCTTGGTCCTACGAGGACATGCCTGGGGTAGATCACCAAATTGCTGAGCATCGTATCCCAACCGACCCCAGGTTCAATCCAGTCAAATAAAAGTTAAGAAGGTTACATCCAAAATGGGCTGATAAAATCAAAGCTGAAGTTACTAGATTATCAGAAGCTAAATTCATTGAAGTAATCTAGTATCTGACATGGTTGGCAAACGTCGCTCCAATCCATAAGAAAGATGGAAGAGTCAGAATATGTGTTGACTTTCTCAATTTAAACAAGGCATCCCCAAAAGATGACTACCCAATGCCACATATTGATGTACTAGTAGATAGTGCTGACAGAGCCACAATGTACTCATTCTTAGATGGGTTTTCTGGGTACAATCAGCTTCTAATGGACATCATCGACAAGGTCAAGATAGCCTTAATCACAAAATGGGGGGTGTATTGTTATGAAGCAATACCTTTTGGGTTGAAGAATGCTAGGGCAACTTATCAAAGAGCCATGACAGCCTTACTACATAACATGATCAACAAAGCGATTGAAGTTTGTGTAGATGACATTTTAGTAAAGTCAAATACTAAGGAAGAGCACCCTGAAATTTTGGAAAGGTTCTTAACCAGAATTGAGAAATACAACCGATGTTTGAATCCAAAGAAATGTATGTTTGGAGTGACTTCTAGGAAGCTCCTAGGCCATATTATCAGTCAGCGAGGGATCGAGGTTGACCCCGATAAGGTTAACGCTATTCAATAAATGCATATTCCTAGAATCAAAAGGGAAGTCAGGTCATTTCTTGGATCACTTCAGTATGTGAGCCATTTTATCGCCAAGTTAATGATAGTGTGTGAGCCAATCTATAAGTTGGTAAGAAAGAAATAGCCGATAGAATGGAATGAGCAGTGGTAGATAGCATTTGATAAGGTAAAAGCTTATCTCATGAACCCCTCATTTTTAACCCTAAGCCGCTTATTCTCTATTTAGCCACAGAGGAGTCTTCTATGGGGGCAATGTTGGTCCAAGAGCAAGAGCATAAAAGTGAGCATGCTATCTACTATTTGAGTAAGAAATTGTTAGAATATGAGATAAAGTACACTGTGGTAGAGAAGATGTGTATAGCAATGGTATGGTTAACCAAGAAGATGAGGCATTACTTCCAGTCCTACAAAATTCAAGCAGTTGTAAAGGTGGACTGAATGAAGTATCTTTGTCAATCCCCCACATTGGAAGGGAAACTCTCTCGTTGGCTCCTATTATTGTCTGAATTTGATATTGAGTATGTCACAGAGAAGATCATTAAGGGGAGAGTAGTAGCTAAATTTTTAGCAAGTCAAACTATAGAGTCTGATTATGTTGAAAATCTAAACTTTCTTGATGAGCAGTTAGCAGTGGTAGAAGTTGAGAAGGCCGAATGGATCATGTATTTTGATGGGGCTATGAATCAAAAGGCACTGGTCTTGGGGTAATCATCATCACATTGCAAGGTGAGGTTATCCCGCTAAGCAAGCAATTGGAATTTCCAGTCACCAATAACAAAGCCGAATATGAAGCTTGTCTCTTCGATCTTGATGCTCTTTTAAAAGTAGGGGCAAAGGAAGTCATGGTGTTGGGAGATTCTGCACTAGTAATAAAGCATGTTGTAAAAGAGTGGGCAATAAAGGATAAGTTGCTTAGTCCATATGTGGAAGCAGTTTGGAACTTGCCAGTACAGTTCAGTTAATGCTTCTTCCAATATATACCGAGGGATGAGAATCAAATGGTAGATTCTTTGGCTACCATAGCCTCAATGTGGGAGGGAGAAGAGGCTCAACCCATCCATCTGCTCCTAATAGAAGTGGTTTACTACTCATTTCATGAGAAGGTTCGATAGTAGAGGAGTAAAAGGTTTTTTGGTACGATGACATTATGAGGATTCTAAAAGAAGGGAAGTGTCCCGAAGGGTCATCGAGTTTGGATCACATGACTCTCAAGAGATTAGCAAAACAATTTAGACTAGTTGATGAAGATCTCTTCAAAAGGATAGATGAAGGTTTGTTTTTGAGATGTTTAATAGAAGAGGAGGTAGAAAGGGTGATGACCCATGTACACTCAGGGGATTGTGGCCCGCATATGAATCAGATGGCTTTAGCTAGGAAAATTTAGAGAATGGGGTACTTTTGGACAACCATGAAAGCCGACTACATTGACAAAGTCAGGAAATGTCATGAATGCCAGATTCATGGGGATATACATCATTTACCCCTATCAGAACTTCACAATTTGTGAACTCCTTGGCCTTTCTTGGTGTGAGGGATAGATATAATTGGTGGAATTCGGCCATCGTCAACCAATGCACACCGATTCATTATAGTCGCAGTCAATTATTTTTCAAAATAGGTTGAGGCCGAATCCTACACCAGTATCACCTCCAAGAAAATGGCCAAGTTCATAGAGAAGCATATTTTTGGTCGATACAGAGTTCCACACCATGTGGTATCTGATAATGGAGTTCAGTTTCAAGGGGCCACGACTAAATTATTTGAGAAGTTCAACATCGAGCATCACAGATCTTCTCCATCTAGACCACAAGCTAATGGGATAGTTGAGGCTGCCAATAAGTCAATCAAGAAAATCTTGTCTAAGGCAGTAGCTACCTCTAGGGATTGGGCCGATAAACTTCCATTTGCTATATGGGGGTATAGAACTAGTATAAGAACTCCCACTGATCAGGCTCCTTTCTCCTTGGTATATGGAATGGAAGCGATGTTACCTGTTGAAATAGAAGTAAGATATCTGAGAGTGGCACTTGAAACTCGGTTAAAAGAGTCAGATTGGGCAAGAGCTAGGTATGAACAGTTAATGCAATATATGAAAAGTGGCTCAAGGCACTTGACCACCTATAGATGTACCAGCAGCGTATGGCTCGAGCTTACAATATTAGAGTCAGATACCCAAAACAACCTCTCAAAGTGGGTGATCTGGTTCTCAAATAGCTACACCAAGTCAACACTAAAGCTAGGGGAAAGTTCAGGCCTAATTGGGAAGGACCTTCATTGTGAAGAAAGTCCTTGGTAAAGGAGGAATCAAGCTTATAGATATAGATGGAAATGAGTTTGAGAATCCAATGAATCAAGATATGCTTAAGCGTTATCATGTCTAGGACAAAAGAATTAAATCATAAAAAGCAGCACAAATAATAAAAAAAATAAAGCATAAATCACCCGACGAGTGGTCCTCTACTACTTGGGCAAAAATTAGGGTGCAACCCGCCGATCAGTATTCTGCAAACCGGTTAGGCAAAAATTAAGGCAAATAAAAAGAAAGAAAAGTCTACTGGATTGAGCCGCCAAGGACAGTTCAGGCAAAAATTAAGATAACATGCTCGATTGAAAACCCGAAAGAGCAGTCTAGGCAAAAGTTAAGAATCAAGAAAAGAAAGAAAAGCCTGCTGGATCGAGAACCCGAAATGGCGGTCCAGGCAAAAATTAAGGGAAAGAAAAAGAAAGGAAAATCTGCTGGATTGAAAACCTGAAATGGCGGTCCAAGCAAAAGTTAAGACTGTTGGATCGAAAACCCGAAATGGCGGTCCAGGCAAAAATATGTCCAGGCAAAAATAAAGGCAAAGAAAAAGAAAGAAGAGTCTACTGGATTGAGCTGCCAAGGACAATTCAGGCAAAAATTAATACAAAAAGGCTTGCTGGGTTGAAAACCCGAAAGGGCAGTACGGATAAAAATTAAAGGCCAAAAGAAAAGAAAAAGTCCACTCAACTAAGCCGTCAAGAATAGTTTAGGCAAAAATTAGGAAAAAAATTAATGTTCGATAGGTCATCTCACACTGAGTGGCCTATGCAAAAGTTAGAACATCATTTATGATTATCGGTCATCTCACATCGAAAGACCTATCTGAAACTAGCCAGACTTGGTCTCATTGTTGGCTATATCAAGAAGTAATTCGGGTCCACAAGTGGAACATCCCATGGTCTCAGTTCAGAAAAGGAAAAGTTCAGCATGCATAAAAAGTTGAATGTCAAAAGTATCAATCCAAGTTTACATCAATTGAAGTTTACATCCAAATCAAGCCACGCAGGGCCCAAAAGTGTCAAAAGATTAGAAAGTTATAGAAGCACATCATAATCTAAGCCATTGGGGGATCTTATCCCTAGCGATCCTTCAGAGTCTGATCATGTGTATCCGCCAGCAGATAATCCACATCTATCATCATATGATCCTCGGCTTCACCAGCACCAGCAGCTGCTTGGGCAGGGGCCCTAGTCTCTAAAGTCCCTATGGTAGCCCAGGCAGCATCGGCTCCCTCAGCATACTGATCTCTGCCCTCTAAGTCACTATCAGTACCACTCAGTATGTAGAAAGATCATCCTTAGACTGAAAATCAGATGGATCCGACGACTACCTATCCTCGGTCATCCTTGCCAGCTGGCCCTGCAACCTCTCAATCTCAAACCTCGCTCGAGCAGTCTTTGCCCTAGCCTGGTCAACCTCAGTAGTGGCTGCCCACAGCTGCTCCTCCAAGAACCTGGCTCTCTCCTCAGAAGCATCCAAGTCTCGAGCGGACTTACTGCACTCCACAGCCAGTAGTGTCTATAATAGAATCATAAGATTAGTACACATATATAAATGTCATGACATGCATCATGCATGGTTTGTTAAATTTTGCAAGTAAAAGAAACTTACCAAGGTTAGCGCATCCTAGGCTAATAATAGGTCCCGAACGGAGAACTAACGGCTGGCATCTTAGCCTTAGAGATGGTCACTTGAAAGAGAAAATCACATCATGATAGGATGTTCTAAGCAGTCACTATAAAGGATCTAGGAGCCGAAAGAAAGTATCTAGCTCTGCTCGAAGGACTCCCTCACTCATAGACCCTCAAGAGTGAGACCGCTTTACCAGCGGCTCAGGAATAGCGGTAGTAGCAGTAGCAGGAGGCCTTTTTTGTATGGAAGCGAGAGGCTACAAGAATAAAGGTCACACTCAGGTTATAATCAATTTGAAGAAATAACAAGTTATTCACAAAGGTTAAGTTAGTAAAATACCTTAGAATAATGGCTAGTGGACCTAGCTAAACTCTCAGTCCTCCAGAATATGGATGGACGCCCACCGTCGCCCCTTGGTCCACCCTCATCATCATCATCATCACTATCTCTCCAATGGAACTTGATAGGGACGTCCTCATAGTTGATCCTTTAATAAGGGGAAGGAGAGAGGAATCAATGAAATTAGCATATGAGTACACTACTGATAGCACTTAAGCTCCCTCGCCTAGCAGGTATAACCCTTGGTCAGTCCTATCATCAGATGTGTCCGAAAGGCACCCATTGGGATTGAGCGATGGATTGGTCTCTCTACCACAACACTAGTGCTCCACCCTCAAACCCGCTCACCGAAATACCACTCATAGGAGAGTGGTGACTCCAGGACGAAGCAGCGATCATCCTCGCCAACTCACATCCGCTCAGTATCCTCTTGTGTATCCAATCTCTCCCATGGGTCTCGAATGACCTGCACAAAGTAAATGCATTGTAAGTGTCACAACCTCATAAATATAGTTTCTACTAATGGTTCGTTGAAATGTAAGGTATAGGTTGGGCATGAAAGAAGTTTACCTGATCGGAGCGCAGCTAGCGTAGGAACTCTCTGTATTGCGCTATAATCAAGGCTTAGCCCTAACAAGGCCCCATCCACCTGGATATGATGTGCGGTGTCTCAGGCTGCATGGGTAAACCCAGCCTGGGGATAAACCGGTGCTCAAAAACCCAAATCTGAAAGATAAAGTGAAATTAGTTTTAACTCAATTTGAATAAAAGGTTAAAGCATAAAAGTTCGAGTTCAAAAATTACCAGTAGGATAAGGTACAGATCTTGAGCTCGACCTACTGGCCTTGAACCCCAATGTCTAGCCTATAGTGCAACTGTGCCAGGATGGCCCGACACCAATTCTTGCCCAGCACAATGGGCAAGATCCTCAATAGTAGAGAGCAAACCATAATTGAGTTTGGTCTAATGAATTGGGAAGAAGACGGTAGTAAGGAATGTCAGTAGGAAAGATCGGGCACATTGATCCCTCCTACCCGCAGCAACATGACTCGGCTGCTCGATCCAATTATCATGCAAATCCTCATACTTGAGTTTATTCGCTCCTCGGAGCCCAAGTAATCTCGCTATAGGCCTTCACCTTATGTTGAGAATGCCACCTATTGGTGTAGACATTGAAATAGACGATGTCCCCACTCCAGTCTAATCCTGTCAACGCAGACACATCTGAGGGAGTGATGGTGACCTCTCTAATCGGTAAATGGAAAGTATGGGTCATCTCCGACCACCTCTCCACTAAAGCTGAAAAAGCACACGAGGCCAGTGTCATTAGAGCCTAAGGGATGGCACTAATGATGTCGCTAAACCCAAAAGAATCTATGTAGGTTAGAAGCTCGGTATCCCCCGCGGTACGAATCTCCTCATACCATTTTCTGTAGAAGCTCAGGGCTCCTACAATCTTGTACTGAAACTGCAAAGAAAAAATTATAGCTCAACAGGATTAGAATACAATAGACAAATCAGAAATCAGAAAAGAATTGAAGAAATCAGAGAACTCAGCATTCTATCCCTAAGGACAAGACCCCGTACGGGTCCACCCTACCCATAATAGTCCACATGAGGCTCCTGTACCAAAAATGGGACCCATACGAGGTCCCCCCTCAGCCGTACGGGTCCTTGAAAATAGTAACATCACGAAAAAAACTTCCCAGAAATCCAAAGTCATTCGAATTCAACCAAAACTCATCCAAGACTATTCTAAAAGCATCCTAGGATATAGTTACATGCATCATGCTCTATTTCAAGGTCTTAAGCACCCTAAATCATGCCAAAAATTAAGAAATTTCCAAGGAATTCAAAAATGGAAAAATGGAGAATTATGGGAAATACCTGGAGTTTGGAGGTGTGAGTATGAGGAGATGGAACAAAGGCACATCAAAAATGGGAGTGAGTCGCAGGAACGAGTCTCCCTCGCGAAAAGTGTACTTGACTGAAACCGAGCATTCTCAAAGCTCCAAATCACCCACACGAGGCAAATCCTCACGTCTAACAGAGAAACGACCATCTGATGGGATCTTTTTATACATTTTGATCAGTTGTAGGGAGAAAACCACCTGAGATTGCAAAATGGGAAAATTTTGAGTAAGGCGGAATGTGAGGAGTTTGATAAGCTTTTGACAAAGGGACCCGTATGGGTCCCACCCCCCCACGCTTATAGGTCTGAATCTTCAAGGTCCCACCCATATGGGTTATGGCTCACCTATACGGGTCTTCTCTTGATCCAGGGGTAGATTTTAGGCCAGTACTTTATGAAAGCACCGGAGATGCATCTAATCCAAACTCGGGGCCAACCACTTCTCCTAAACTCTGTATTTTAGTTACATTAGGGCCAATCCCCTAGCCTACCTTGATCCTTGATTGAAGGAGTAAAAAATTTTGTTTTCACATAGTCAATCAAGAATCAAGGTAAGCCATTTTTTGAATTGATCGCTAACAAGGATAATCTTTTGTATACAGGTTAACTCATGTATAGGAAATTCTCCCCAACAAGTGAGTCTTGCAAGTAAACAGTGCCCCGGTAGAAAAGAGTTTACCAAAGAGCATTAATCTAGGCCCCAGTAGGGAATCAGCCTAAGGGGCATCCCTCACCAACCAAGGGGCCTCTCACCACTCCTCAACGGCAGAATTAGTCTATGGAGCCCTCCGAGGGGCATTATTCGAGAAGCACCCTTCCGAGGGGCATTCCATCCCAAAACAATCGGGACTAACCCAACATTTCTCATACCAATTTATGGGCTATTCAAGGGCCAACCCCTATCCACACATCTTCATCCTTGATTGAAGGGGCAAAATTTTTATCCCTTACAAAGTTAATCAAGAATAAAGATGTGTCTTCTTAGACATTGATAACTCGACCTTTGATTGTTGTCTTTTTATAGGTCATCCAAAATCCCCAGCTAGGAGAGTCAATCCGCCTTAAGAAAGGGATTCGCATAAGTCAGGAGAGTCATTCGCCTTAAGAAAGGGATACGCTATCAGCTAGGAGAGTCGATCAGCCTTAAGAAAGTGATACGTATCAGCCAGGAGAGTCATCCGCTTTAGGTAAGGGATATGCCATCAATTAGGAGAGTCGATTTGCCTTAAGAAAGGGATACACAACCTTCCCCAGTAGAGTAACAAGGGGTACATTTCAGCAAAGGAAAGTCATCTGCCTCAAGAAAAGGATACACCATTGAGGAAAATCTTTTATCTCAAGATTTTGGGCCCCCAGGAAAGGAGTTCACCTCAAGGAAGGAACTCACTCGTGTCATAACATCAGGTATAATTTCTAAACCCTTGCTCACGTTGTGAGATCATATAGATCCGTATCTACAGTGATCCCACAAAGGGTAGTTTGTGAGCATTGGATTTTAACGATCCTTCCCATAAAATGATGATGAGAGCTATATGATGCAATCTCTTAAAGATGTTATCCATCAAAGGTATTCCTACTACTGCAGAGTTGAGTTTGGCCAAAGTTTGGAGACCTAGTCTGCCCTTAAGGACCCGTAAGGATGCTGCTTGGTGGTACGGATCCACTAGTGGACCCATACGGGTCATTTCCTTCCGTACTCCTGGAAGGGACCCATTTGGGTCCCCCCCAAACCCGTTAAGGTGGGGCCCCACCCGTACGGGTCCTCTTGTTGCCTGATCAGGCTTTATGGAAGGAGATCCTTAGCTATTTTAGATGAAGGCATGTTATTAATGCGATTTATTGCATTCAGACCTCATTTCCCACTATAAATAGGGCCTTTTCCTCACCTTTTCATAAGAACACAACACATAAAAGATATTACACACAAATTCTAGTAGTTTCTAGAGGAATAGAAAGGGTATAGTTGAGGTATAAAAGGTATAAAATAGGGAGAAAACTCGTTCCTTGAGGTTTTGTCCACATTTTATTCATTCCTAGCTTCATTTATTAGGATTTTGGGGAAGTTATGCCTACACAAATACTCGCCTAAATATTCCTAAAATCTCCATTTTCATCATCTACTTTGGCTAGTCTCTCTCAATAGCAAATGGATCGCCTCAAAGTGGATTCAAGCCATAAAGGTAATGCTCCTGAGTTTCAGAGAGACTCATATCTCAGTTATTTTATCATTATTCTCTACCTCTTCTATTATATATATTCTCTTACTCTTGTTTTGGGTTTGGTCCTAGTGGGCCCCGGCTCTCACACAGGCCCCAAGGGAGACCCACACATCATCGACACCTCACAGTAACATGGATCTTAACAACCTCCAAGGTGTTTATATCCTCGTTTCCTTCATGTCATTTCCGCATTTCTACTTGAGGTAGAAATACTTGCATCATTTTGTTTAGTATTAGGCTCATGTAGTATATGGGCCAAAGCCTAGGCTTTGAGGACTATCCTAGCATTACTGACAAACCTTTTGAAGCTCGAGCCAGTTATATACAATTATCAAATCATACAAAATTTATGTAAGAAGTAAATATTCAAACCGAGATATAATAAATAGAATAAATACTTAGACTTAGTTTTGTACATGCATTTAATTTTTAAGGTCTTTAAATTAAATACATTTTCCTAATATTTTATTAAGGTTCATTCAAAAACATAATAGCCCCTTCTATTATCTTTCGGGAAACATGGTCGAACCATTCTCTTTAGTAGGTAGAATCTATAACTCGTTTAAGCCAACCCCCGCTATCACGAGTCAACCTAACTTAAACAGCTACAGTTGGATCTAGTCCATTTGCATCCAATGCAATTGCTAATCCATTTGAGTTCCAACCAATGGATATGCATAGCCAATTATATGACTCCTTAAATAATGCTTCCAGCACGGCATTAGCTCCCATATTACGGACAACTAACCCACTCCAGTTAAGACTTAACCCTAATTCAAATTATGTGACCAGACGATGTTAAAAGAAGGAAGCATGTTGTGCTTGAGCAATTCATTCAGTAAAAAGGCCTAGAATCATACTTTAATTTTTAGGAAAGCTAATTTTGTCTTTATATTTTAATGGGGATTTATTGGTGCAGCATGTCTCGCCTAATCTAGGACTTATACATGGACATGATTATTAAACTATAACTGATTCCGGGCTATAACGAATAAGTAGGTCCAACCTAGGGGTTATGCTCAACTAGTAATTCATAATCATTCCATCATGCCAAGACTACACATAGCATGCAAAACAAATAAGGGTGTTTATTGTTTAAGTTCTTGCACCTATGTCTATAAGTTTTAATTTAAAAATTTAAACTTTCATTTGTAAAACCATATAATGAATCCAATTCATTATACTAGAAATCAACTAGTTCATAATAGTCCCTTTGGTACTTAGAGTCTAGAACCGATGGAAATTCCCAGGTAGGAGAGGCCCCCTTGAAGTTAATGAGCTGCCATGTCCAATCCTTTCCAAAACAAACATGGGCCCTTCTGACTCACTTAACCATAGACTATTTAAATTAATGATTTATTTCTTTTCAAATTTAAGAATTATTCCTCTTAATTTGAAAATCAAAGCATTTACAATCTCAAGTAAAACGTTGTTAATTCTTAGATAACTACCCTGACTAAGTTTGAGCAACACTTAATCTAGTTATCACAAAATTTTCCATTGCAAGAAATAAATTCCTAGGCATGGTATAGCATACTAAAAAAATGGTTCATAGGATATTAGACCTAGCATGTTTCTAGTCAATCATACAATCACATTAAGCAAGCTCTGATACTACTGTTGGTCTAGATTAAGGGTTTTACAATGTAAAACATGCGCAATGGAAATTTAAAAATTAATCTATAGTCCAAGATCTCCTAAGCATGGCTTGATTGACAACATAGAACTAGTCTATTATTATTTTAGTCATAAACACTTATTAAAAGGACCTAATAATAATTTAACCACATACCAGTTGAAGTGTGAATCCCACTATTGGCAGAATGACCCCATCAGTTGCGTGCACAGGCTCCAAAGTAGAAGCCCTCTATAAATAGTCCACACGACCACTACCAACCAAAACCTTCTAGAAAGGGAGTATCGATAAATAAGTGGAAGATAGCTAGATCTTCCCTACTAATTTATTCTAGCAGAAATTCCCTTAGTTTTCTATTATAAGAAAATACATCTTTCAACGGATTACTTATAGGAACTAGAACAACTAAGAGAATAGAGAGAAAGAGAGAGGGATTCGAAAATCTGGTGTGAAAAATAATGAGAGAGGAGCTCTCTATTTATAGGCATAAGGGGAGGATTAAAAGACGATTTAATCTAAGGCTTGCCCAATTAGAAATTAAATAAAAATAACCTTTTAGTCACTTACTAAATAAGAAAGAGTTAAAATCAAATTCATCTTCTTTTATTATTATTCTATTCAATTAATTAATCCAATTAATTAATTAATAGAATGAAAAATTCCTATTTAATAGGAAACAAAGTCAGACTTGAATTACAACTCTTATTAAATAATTATTCAAGTAATTAATAACCAATCAATTAATTTAATAACTGATTAATTAATTAAAGAATAATTAAAACTTAATTGATAAATGCTATTTAATTAGATAGAAAAAGAAATAAATCGGACTCCTAGTCCAATTGCAACGCCGCTGGTCGAAGCTAGCAGTGTGCGGGCTTGTTGCTTGCATGGGCCAGCGCTAATGCATAGGCCCAGCCTACAAGCGAACAGCCTACACTTGTGGGCTGTGCGCACCACATATACGCGCAGGCCTTTGCCTGAGGGCTGCGGAACATGGCGGGCTACTGGCGCAGCACTACCAAGGCCCATGCATAGGCCTACCGCAAGTGCTGTCCCACAGCACTTGCACAGGCCCACTCGTGTGAGTCCATATAGTACCTTACCATGGACCCTACTAATCGGTTTCTATATCCTTTTATGCCTTCTCATTATTTTCGGTACACTAGTCCAACCAGTAAAATTGGTCCAACCAATAAAATGATCTAACCATTTATTTCTTGGTATACTAGTCCAACAAGTGAAAATTGGTCTAACTAATTAAAATGGTCTAATCATTTATTTCTCTTCTAGATTAGACCTAGTCTAACATTTCTTTACATGGCTCGATTGTAACTCAAAGCGTGTGACCTTACAGGATCCCATAATATCAAGTCGTCAAAGTTTGACTTAGCTCAAATTCCTTTTTAGGAATTTGACTAGCTCAGAGCTCCAGATAGTTATAGACTCCGATGACTTTGATCGGTCCTAGTGGCTCTCTAGCATAGGGCATATTAGCCCTCAATATTTCAAATGTCATATGCATGTGACTTAATCCCAGTTCTGCAATAGTATCAATACAATTCACTCCTTCTATCAACTGTTAAGTACCATCTGGTTTCTTGGACTCAATTTAAGTGTCAGTCCACTAGTACCCTTAGAGGCTGCCCTAGTAATTGAGTCTTGCTACCAAAGTACACTACTCAACCATATTAATGTATTGACTAGGATATCATCCTATCAACCTATACTCTACAGATGTTTACGAGTGTGTCACTTCTAACAAGTGGACAAGGTACAACTCCCTTATACTGCTATAACGGAGTGATAGATTCCATCTTGACTACTCAGCTTACCAAAAGACAGACATCAACTATACCCATAATCACCCGTATCACCCAACCTATAGAATTCTTAGGTATAAGCCAAAGTATAGCAACATCTGAATAAGGTATCTAGTATCTCAGGTCTAAGGATATTCGTATTTCTATTGCAATGAGATGATAAAACACTAATACATAATATAGATTACCGAGTGTTATCTCTTAGCGGTCTCCAATGTATTTCCGTGAATACATTCATGTGTTAACCTAAGGTACCACCCTCTAGCATGGGAGATATGCTACTCTGAATCAAATTCAAGAGGTATGACGACACATGCTAGTTTATCCATATTCATCAATGTCCAGTCTTGATGATACTATGACTAGGGATATTTAGACAAATTATAATTGCACACGAACTAGTTCTCACCAACAAAGTCCCACTATGCCCTTGTAATACGTGCTATGATTTTGTCAAAGACTTTTGCAAACACATCAATGAATATATTCTTATCTAGTTACAATATATTTTCGCAGTCATCAATGTAACAAAAGAAATACCTTTATATTTGTTCGTACAAATTTAACTAACTAAGATATATTGCCCTAATTGCTCTATGGCATACATCATATATAACAAATTCCAATGGGGCATAAGCGATACTTTGTGAGCTTCATGGCTGAATAATAGGCAACTTAACTTAGTATTCTAACTACGCGATGGATTAAAAAGGCATAAGAAAGAAAGAAGTTTTGATTTAGAAATGATTTCGACACACCATCAAAATCCTTTAACAAATTTTTGAAAAGAAAAGAGTTTTCAAATTTCAAGTTAAAAAGACAATCACCAATAGAGTCACCACTGTAAGCGGACGACCTTTTCCTCGCGACCCCTTTGAAAATTAGGAAGAGCACGAGAAAAAAACAAGCGTGGCGAAGCGAGCCGTAAGGATTAGCCCTCGTTTAGGCGAGATAAAAACATTGATTAAAAGTGATGTTGAAGTTGAATTTTAAGCACAATTTAGGTGATAAATGATCCACGATCAAAACCCCATATTTTAAGATAGAGTCACCACCTAGTAAAGCTCTACCGAGGATTTTGGGTACTATATTCCCACCGGATTGTTGATCCGTACCTAAATATAGGGATTCTAAGCTCAGATGATGTTATCTATTCTCTGTTAATTAAATCAAATCATTTATATTTTAATAAAAGTATCTTTCGTTCTTATGCAATTTAAATCCTCCTAATTTAGAATTTTTGTTTAATAATTTGCCATTCATCGGGCGGCGAATCATGCAAAAGCGATAAATAAAAAGCAAGAAATTAAATTATTATTATCGGGCTTTATCAAATCCTATACATTTTTCTGTGCGGAAAATGAAAAATACCCGAAGGCCTAACATTCATTTAACCTAAATCTTCCTGCACTGAAAACGGTTAGCACAATTATAGCACGTAATATGGTACATCACCCATTAGTATTCATAATTAAGGCACAAATAAATTTAGGTTAAAGATAGAATATTTAATTGAAGAAAAATGATTTATTATGAATTTTCTAGGTGAAAAATCCATTTTTAGGCCTAAATATATTATTTAATCAATTAAATAATTATTAAATTAACCTACATAGATTTAAACTTAATTAATATTATTCCATATTATTTATAATTTTTAAATATTTTTCGGGTCATAAATGGGGCTAAAAATGCAATTTTGAATGATAAAACATGGTCAAAACTCAAAATAAAATAAAATAGGGACCTTTTGGCATTTTTTACTGGCAGGCCGCTATGATGGACACCTGGTCGCTCCAGTTGCAGTGGTGGTTGCGGCTAGGATGCAACTGGAGCGACCAGTTGTCCATCGGTGAGGCTAACCAGAAAATAACTCTACACGGTGGCAAATCGGCATTTTGGCACCCGAAAACTCAAAATTATTGATATTTTAAATCGTTTCCCATGCTATTTAAGTGGATTAGTACTTAAAACATCAAAATAACATTGATTTTTTAAACTGGGAGAGAAAAAGACCCAGAAATGCCGGAAAAATTGACTGGCCTCATTAGTGGCACTTTGGCCTTGCCAGTTGCAGCGGTGGCTGCACCAGTTGGTGAAGCCAGGCTGCCACCATAGAGGCCAAAGTGTCCCCGGATCGGCTAGACAATTTTCGCTAGAGTTTTGCAAAGCAAGCAAAATAAACGAGCCAAATGCCTTGAAACGAAGCAAAACAACTAGAAAAACCAGGAAAATAATAAATGAAAAAATTGGAACTCATAAATTATACCTTTAGGCCTGGAATCCAATCTCGAGACTCAAATCTATGAGGAACTGACAGTCAGTTTGAACATGCATAACAGGCACGGCAGAAATTCAAAATTTTGTCCCTGTCCCCAAGAACTCCTATTAGATGCATATAAATTAAATAAAGTCTTAACTAAACAATTTTCTACCTAGGTTAGCATGCATAGGCTAGGCATACCATAATTCTAAATTATATCATAGCATAAATATTTTATACTAAGCATGTTATAACTCTAAGCTATAACCTAAGCATGTTATTCTCTAAGCTATAACCTAAGCATAAAATAAACTAAGCATGCAAAACAACCTAAGCATAATTATTAAGTCTAAAAATAGTTAAAGAAAAAGACCTAATAATTAAAAGAGAAAGAAAGTAAACTTACCAGTCGAAGCGTGCTTTAGCAGAACCTTCTTGCACAAGCCCCCAAGCCTAGGATAGCCTCTAGTAGTGTCCATACTAACCCCAGAAACCTCCCAATGAGGAAGAACTGAAGAGCCTTAAGTAGTTGCTAGACCACTCCAAAAGCGAACCCAAAAATATAAACTAGAGGTGCTCGAATAAATTCAAGCTCCTCAAAAAGAACTATGCTCTAAATCCAACTTGAGAGATAGAACGTGGAATCTCAAGTAAAGACTTAGAAGAGAGAAAATGGTGCGATCTGAAAGGAGGGAAGCCAAAGCCTATTTACAGGCTTAGGGAAGCAAAATGCTTCCCCATTTTCCAATGTGGGATGTACAAAATGCACATCCCATAAATGGGTCTGACCCATGGATCCAATTGGATCCACGGGCTGTGCACTTGTGCAGCATGCCCAGCACACTGTACATCAGCTATGTAGCAGCTATGCAAGGCAAGCCACAATAGCCTGCCTTGCTCCAAAAGTGGGATTGTGGGCCTTCCCACAAGCACAGCTTGCTCCGCAAGTTGGCTTGCGGGGCTGGGTTGTGCTGGTCACACCCAAAGTGGCCCAGCAGTGCCGTGTGACCCAGCATATGGGCTCACACAACTGCCGTACCCATAGCGCTTTAGTCGCTTATGTGGGATCTGACCCTTTTACCTTGATTGGAAAAATCCCCTTTTAATCCCTCTTTCAAATATTAAATTATTTTACGACCCTGTTAAATTACTTACCAATCAAAATAAATTCCTTGGCTTACCCAAAATGATATAATCATTTTTAACCAATTAAATAATAATCCAATTACTATTATACTATATTTTTGTAATAGAATAAATCTATTAATTCTTTACTCCGTCCGATGAAGGTCCAGTGTGTATGACCTTATAGGATCCTGAAGTATTGAGCTGTTAAGGCTTAACCAACCCCTATTCTGTTAGAACCATTGGCTCGATGTTCTAGACCATGAATAGAACTCAATTACCTTAAATGACTGTAGTACGCCTCTAGCAAGGGTCTACCATCCCCCATTACTCGAAATATTAGTTGTGCTTGTGACTTAATCCCGATTAATGCAATAGTTGCCCAATGCGATGAACTCCTTCCATTCGTTAATATTAGTGCCATTTGGTTTATGGGGTTCGGTTGAAGTGTAAACCCAATAATAGCAAGGTTGTTCCAAGCTATCCCAGTTATTAACTTGTTACCGAAGTATATTGCCTTTTATTATGGTGTGTTTGATGAGAAACTATTTCTATCAAATACATACTCTGACTAGAGGTTTATATAAATCATCACTTCAACAAGCGGCCAGGTCTAAATCCTTAATATATCCGGAGCGATGGATTCTTTTCGACTACATAGCTTACCAACATGTTGTCATCACTATACCCATAACCACCCGTGACATCCTAAATTAATGAATGGGGATGACCCAAAGTATAGCAATGGTATCACACAAAGTAACTAGTATCTTAAGTACGAGGATATTCGCAAAGCTTATTGCATGGAGATAAACACTAACACATTGATATATACACCAAGTGTTTACCTTACTGCGGTCTCCAATATATCTCCTACATATATCCATGTGTCAAACTTAAGGCACCACCTGTAGTCCTTAAGAAATTGACTGCTTGGACCCTTTCCAAGAATGTTGACCACTTGCTAGTCTTACAGCTTCATCAATATCCTTTCTTGATGAAACTACGACTAGAGATAATTTAGACATAATCATAATTGCACGTGAAGCAGGTCTCACTAAACATAGTCTAACTAAAAATTTTTTGACTTCATGCTATGATATGTCAAGGACTTTTGTATACATACATGAATGAATATATTTTAACTAGTCATAATATATTTATAAGCACATCAACATAAATAGAAGATTAAATGCCTTTATCAATTAAACAAATTATTCATACCATTACATAATTAAGATATATTGCCCTAATTGCCTTAAGGGCATACATCATATCTAATAAACTCCCACTTGCACTAAGGCCAATTAGCCATATGTCTTAATCCATATGCTTTAACATGCTGGTCATGTTTGACTTGAGTCAGTGGCTTTGTCAGACCATACGCGAGGTTCTGATCAGTGGGTACATATTCCAGTCTTATTATCGTAGCATCAACAATCTGCCTGATTATATGATACTTTCTGGATACATATTTGTTTTTCTGGTGAGACTGTGGTTCCTTTGCCTGAGCTATAGCACCATTGTTATCACAATATAAAGTAATTGGATCAACAGTTTCAGGCACCACACCGAGATCACCAATAAATCCCTTTAACTAGACAACTTCTTTTACTGCTTCACATGGAGTAATGTATTCAGATTCTGTTGTTGAATCAGCATTAGTTTCTAGCTTGGAACTCTTCTAGCATACTGCCCCTCCATTTAACACATACACAAAACCTGACTGAGACATAAAGTTATCCTTGTCAGATTGAAAACTCACGTCAGTGTAACATCTAATTGTGAGGTCACCATCTCCATATATCGAGAACTCATCTTTAGTCCTTCTCAAGTAGTTAAGAATTGCCTTGACGGCCATCCAGTGTTTTTCACCTAGATCCGATTGATATCTACTCGTAAAGCTCAAAGCCTGATAGGCACCTAGCCTAGTATATATCATAGCAAACATAATGGATCCTATCGTGGATGCATCGGCATATACTTCATGCGCATGCTTTCTTAAGCTGTCTTCAGACACTCACCCTTAGATAGGTTAATCCCCTTTGTCATCGGGAGATAAACTTTCTTCGAATGCTTAAGGTTGAACCTATTCAATACTTTGTCTATATATGTACTTTGAGAAAGACCTAATAGCCTCTTGGATCTATCCTGATAGATCTTTATACCAAGTATAAATGCTACTTCACCAAGGTCTTTCATGGAGAACTTTCTTGAAAACCATACTTTAACATTTTGAAGAAGAGAAATATCGTTTCCTATTAGTAGAATGTCATCGACTTATAATACTAAGAAAACGACTACACTTCCACTAACCTTCTTGTAAACACAAGGCTCATTAATATTTGGATAGAAATCCAGTTCACGGATTGTCTGATCAAACCTTATATTCCAACTCATTTAAGTCCATAAATCGACCTTTGCATCTTGTATACGTTCGAGCCATTCTGAGATGTAAAACCCTTAGGCTGCATCATATACACACTCTGGTCTAAATCCCCATTCAGGAATGCTATTTTAACATTCATCTGCCAAATCTCATAATCGTAATGAGCAGCATTGGTGAGGAGTGTCCTTATGGATTTAAGCATGGCCACCGGTGAGAAAGTTTCATCATAGTCTATGCCTTCACGTTGACTATAACCTATTGCAGCTAACCTTGCCTTAGAGCTAATTACATTACCATCCATGTCAGTCTTCTTCTTGAAGACCCATTTGCACCCGATCGGTCTAACCTCTTATGGTGCATCAACCAAATTCCAAACTTGGTTCTCATACATTGAATCCATTTCTGATTTCATGGCTTTTAGCCATTTGTCAGAATCTAAGCTTTTCATTGCTTCGTTATAGGTTCTCAGTTCATCATCCTCTATGAGATATATTTCCTTATCATCACTGATGACAAAACCATGTCTATCAACATGACTTGGTCTTCGCAATGTTTGTGTTTTGACATGTTGTTCTTGGATCACACTTTCTTATGTATCTGGAACACGGTCAATCAGCTGATTATCTATTTCTTCCTCTTGAACCTCCAGTTCAATATTGCTCCCATTGACTTTTGCAAGTAAGTGTTCCTTTTCCAAAAAGTGAGCACTCTGAGACATAAATACCTTCTGTGCTTCGGGTTGGTAAAATTAATATCCAATAGTTTCCTTTGGATATCCAATGAACAGAAACTTGTCAGATTTAGCATCCAGCTTATCTAATGCTATCCTCTTTACTATAGCAGGACAACCCTATACTCTAAGGTGACTTAGAGATGGCCTTTTATTACACCATCTTTCGTAAGGTGTAAAATCAACTGATTTAGAGGGCACTCTATTTAATACATAAACCGTGCTCTCTAGTGCATATCCCTAAAAGGATTTACTGAGATCTGCTTGGCTCATCATGGACCAAACCATATCTAATAAAGTTTGATTCATCCTTTCTTACACTCCATTATGTTGGGGCGTATAAGGAGGGGTCCATTGGGGAACTATCCCATTTTCCTTCAAATAATCCTGAAACTCCTCACTTAAGTATTCTCCACGTCGATCCGATTGAAGTGCTTTAATACTTTTCTCGAGTTTTTTCTCTACTTCATTTCTAAATAGTTTGAACTTTTCAAAATTTCAGACTTGTGCTTAATTAAGTACAAATAATTGTATCGTGAATAATCATCAATGAAGGTTACGAAGTAGGATTATCCTCCTAGTGCCTGAACACTCATTAGACCACACACATTAGTGTGTATAAGCTCCAATGTACTCTTGGCTTGTTCACCCTTTCCTTTAAAGGGTAACTATGTCATTTTTCCTTTTAAATAAGGTTCGCAATCACCATAAGACTCCAAGTCCACCAGACCCAAGTCACCACGCTTATGCAGCTTGGTTAAGCGATCTTTATTTATGTGGCCTAAACGACAATGCCATAAGTAGAAGGAATTCTCATTATCTAATTTAACTTTCTTTACATTGTTTAGATTAAAAACTTATGTTTTAGTATCAAGAACATAAATGCCACCATTCAACATCCCATAAACATAAAGAACATTATTTAAGCAAATCTGACAATTATTATTCAAAAATAAAATTTCAAATCCCTCTGCTACTAAACACGCAACAAATACAATATACTTAGTAATACTCAAAATTTAGTAACAATTATTCAAAACTAAAACTAAGCCACTCGGCAAAATAAGATCAAAGCTTCCTACGGCTAATGCAGCAACTCGGGGTCCATTTCCCATACGTAGGTCCATCTCCCCTTTTGCAAGTCTTCTACTGTTCCTTAGTCCCTACACAGAAGTACATAGATATGCGAACCACAACCAATATCTAATACCAAAGTAGATTCATGAGGAAAAGTAGCATAGTTTTCAATTACAAATATACCTGAAGTAGATAACTCTGCAAGCTTCTTCTTCAAAAGTTCAAAGTGGGAGCTTTGCAATCTCTCTTCCAATGTCCCGGTTTCCCGCACTAGAAGCAGACATACTTGGATGTTTTCTTTTCTTTCTTCTTTTTACTGATTCTTTTCTTTGGACCCAATGCCTGCTTCTTTTTAGTAGAAGTCTTGCTCTTTTCGACCAACAGTAGTGACTTCTGATCTTTCTTGATCTGAGGATCTACTATCTTCAGCATGTTGATTAATTCTGGAATTGTAGAATTAATCTTGTTCATGTAATAGTTAGTCATGAAGCTCGAGTAACTATCTGTTAAGGTCTTCAACACAAGATCGATGCTTAAATCATGATTCATCTCAAATCCCAATCAATTTTACTTCTCAAGGTATCCTAAGAGTTTCAGTACATGCTGAGAGGCAAAGGTGGTAGCCAGCATCTTAGTCCCAAAAAGGAGTTTGGAGGTCTCAAACCTCTTTGTCCTTTCTCGCTCAGCAAAGAGCTCCTCAAGATGGAGAACTATGTCCTCTAAGGTCATGTTCTCATGTTATTTTTGAAGCTCAAGATTCATGGACCCCAACAATATGCATATTGTAGTCTCATTATCTTTCCTATGCTTCAACCAGGCATCATGTTCGACATGATCCTCAACATCAGGTTCAACAGGGAAAATTTCATCTAGAATATAGGCGATTCCTTTAGATCTGAGAATTATTCTCATAACTTGGAACCGATCAGAAAATATCGAGCCATTCAATTTTGTGTCAAGTAACAGATGAAGATTAATGTTGGGAGTCATTTTCAACCTAAGATGTAAGAAAAGAAAATTGTTCTTATGTAATTAATATAAGGTCTTTTAAATAAATACATTTGTCCTACTATTTTCTTCGAAATTTATAAGAGCCCATTCTATTGAATTCGGGAATTTTAGCCCAGCTAAAATTCCTAATAGGTAACATCTATAACTAGTCTATTATGACCCCCAATTTTATGAGTCAAGTCACATTAGTAAGTTATAGTTGGAATCCCATTCCATTTGCATTGTATGCAATTGCTAATTCATTCAAGTGCCCTAATCCCTAGGGACGTGTGCTCTTATTTTAGCATCTCCTTGAATATGTCTCAATCCTGTGGCTAGCCCCCAATTTTATGGTGGACTACCCAGTCCTATTAAGGCAAACCCTATCTCAATTTTTATAACTAATCAATGTGGATGAAAAGGAACACTTTGCGCAACACTTTTGTAGCCCAAAGAGACCGTATTATAAATTTGGGTAAGGAAGACTATAACTTGCCTTAATATATTTACTTTTGAAGTTTATTGCTGTAAAACGTCTCACTCAATCTAGGATTTTGTCACATGGACATATTTGTAATAATTTACGTTAATTCAGGGATTTTTAGAATTAATATATAAGGTCCAACCTTAGGTGGGTTTAAGCTCTTTATTATAAATATTCCATCAACCCAGATTATATGAAAAAAAATTGACACTTTTATTTGTTATATTTATATTGCATTTCCTTAAGCTTTTATTCAATAAATTTAATTTTTACTTTGTTATAGAAACATATATAAAAACCATCTTACATACTAGAAATAAATTAGTCCATATTTAATCCCCTCGTTGATCAATTTAAGCTGCACCAATATAGGTTCCCAGGAAGGAGACATGCCCTATGAGAAGTAGACACCAAGTCCATTCCTTAGCTAGAACAAATATGGGCACAAACTCGAAGACCATGGATACTCTTGAACTAATAAATTTCGTTCTTTCAATTCATCTAAATTGGAAGCATTTATAACCCATGTAACTTATATAAATTATTGAGTCTTTGATAATTTTGAGTAAGTTGAGCAGGCTTATTCAAAAAGAATTTACAACAATTTTCTAACCTTGAAATGAAAACCCAAGTTCATCTAATGTTCCAAATAATTTAATAAACTTTAAAACATTTCATATAGAACATTTACTTCTAACTTAATTATGCACTAAATAGGCAGGCTCTGATACCACTGTAGGGAACTGACAGTCAATTTGAACATGCTTAATAGGCACGACAGAAATTCAAAATTTTGTCGATATCCGCAGGAACTTCTATAAGGTGCATATAAATTAATTAAAGCCTTCAACTAAATAATTATCTACTTATGTTAGCATGCATAGGCTATGTATACCATAATTCTAAATTATATCCTACCATAAATATTTTATACTCGCATGTTATAACTCTAAGCTATAACCTAAGCATGTTATAACTCTAATCTATAACCTAAGCATAAAATAAACTAAGCATGCAAAACAACCTAAGCATAATTATTAAGTCTAAAAACGCTTAAAGAAAAAAATCTAATAATTAAAAGAGAAAGAAAGAAAACTTACCAGTTGAAGCGTGCTTTAGCAGAAACTTCTTGCACAAGCCTCTATGAGTATCCACACGAATCGCACCATCCAAAACCTCCCAATGAGGAAGAACAGAAGAGCCTTGAGTAGTTGCTAGACCACTCTAAAAGCCCACCCGAAAATATAAACTAGAGTTGCTTGAATAAATTCAAGCTCTTAAAAAAGAACTATGTTCTAAAGTCAACTTGAGAGATAGCATGTGGAATCTCAAGTCAAGACTTAGAAGAGAGCAAATGGTGCGATCTGAAAGGGGGGAAGGCAAAGCCTATTTATAGGCTTGGGGAAGCAAAATGCTTCCCCATTTTCCAATGTAGGATGTGCAAAATGCACATCCACAAATGGGTATAACCCGCGGATCCAATTTGATCCGAGGGCTGAGTTGTGTAGGAAGCCACATTAGCCTGCCTTGCTCCGCAAGCCTAGCTTCCGGGCTGGGCTGTGCTGGGCACACCTAGCACTGTCCAGTAGCGTTGGGGTGACCTAGCATGTGGGCTCGCACAACTACCGAGCCTACAGCCCCTTAGCCGCTTATGTGGGGTCCCAAAATGTGGGCCCCATTTCTATAGGGTCCGACCCTTTTACCTCAGTTAGAAAATCCCCCTTTAATCCCTTTTTCAAATATTAATTTATTTTACGACCCTAATAAATTAGTTACCAGTCAAAATAAATTTCTTGGCTTATCCAAAATGATCTAATCATTTTTAACCAATTAAATAATTCCAATTATTATGTTATATTTTTGTAATAGAATAAATCTATAATTCGTTACTCAGTCCGATGAAGGTCCAATGTGTGTGACCTTATAGGATCTTAAAGTATTGAGCTGTTAAGACTTAACCAACCTCTGTTCTACTAGAACCATTGGATCAAGGTTCTAGACCGTGAACAGAACTCGATTACCTTAAACTGCTGTAGTATGCCTCTAGCAAGGGTCTACCTTCCCCCATTACTCTGAACGTCATTTGTGCTTATGACTTAATCCCGGTTAATGCAATAGTTGCCCAATGCAATTAACTCCTTCCATTCTTTAAAATTAGTACCATCTGGTTGATAGGGTTTGGTTATAGTGTGAACCCACTAATAGCAAGGTTGCTCCAAGCTATCCTAGTTATTAACTTGTTACCAAAGTATATTGCCTTTCACCGTAGTGTGTTTAACTAGAAACTATTTCTATCAAATACATACTTTGATCAGAGGTTTATAGCAATCATCACTTCAACTAGCGACCATGGACAACTCCTTAATATATCTAGAGCAATGGATTCTTTTCGACTACATAGCTGACCAACGTGCTATCATCACTAGACCCATAACCACTCGTGACACCCTAAATTAATGAGTGTATGGGGATGACCCAAAGTATAGCGATGGCATAACACAAGGTAACTAGTATCTCAAGTATGAGGATATTTGCAAAGCTTATTGCATGAACATAAATACTAACACATTGATATATACACCAAGTGTTTACCTCACTGCGGTCTCCAATATATCTTCCAGATATATCCATGTGTCAAACTTAAGGCACCACCTTCATTCCTTAGAAGATTGACTCTTTGGACCCTTTCCAAGAAAGTTGACCACATGCTAGTCTTACCGCTTCATCAATATCCTTTCTTGATGAAACTACGACTATGGATCATTTAGACATAATCATAATTGCACATGAAGCCGGTATCACTAAACATAGTCCAACAGTAATTTTTCTAACTTCATGCTATGATACTTCAAGGACTTTCATATACATACATCAATGAATATATTTTAACTAGTCGTGATATAGTTATAAGCACATCGATATAAACAAAAGATTAAATGTCTTTATTAATTAAAAAAATTATTTGTACCATTACATAATTAAGATATATTGCCCTAATTGCCTTAAGAGCATACATCATATCTAACAGAATCAATCTTTGGCTAGTTTCTTTTGATGATTTTGTGAAGAACAACGACAGCGATAAAAATAGTGACGGATTTAGATAGTCTTTTGAGGAAAAGTCTCTAAACCTATTTAAATTCATTTTATCTTAAATTTAATTCAGTTTTATTTGTTTAAAACTAAAAGATCAATCTTAGTAATGATTAGGAATCCAAATCAATGTGTATTAATTCAGATTTCCCCCTCTTTATCAAGCTTTCTCTAACTAGAACTTAAGAACACCAAAAAAGAGAATTAATTGTTCAAATTAGCAAAATAACTATTGTTGGTCCCTGTGCTTAAAGGGGGGGTAAATGACCCTTTTGCAGAATTAACAGACTTAAAAGAGTCTTGTGAGCATGTATGATATATTCCGGATTTAATGGATCTGGATGATGCAAATATGAAATAATGTGCAATAAAGTAAAGAGTTAAGGGAATCAAATGCGATGATTTTGTCCTAGTTCAGCCCCACCTACTCTAGTCCCCAGAGTTTCCTTACTCCGAGCTTCATCCACTAGTGGATTCCTTTTCAACTAGCAGGAATCAAGCCTTACAATTTTTCTCTGGACTACATGATATACCACCAAGTTCTTCACTTTGGTTGAGTCCTACCGGGAGTAGGATATACCACTAAGGCACCAACCTAGATAAGACCTCTCGAGCTTGTCTCCAGAAACTTCTTCTCCATAAGTAGGATATATCACTAGAAGAACCAACTCCTAGCTGAGTCTTTTCTCTTTAGTAGGATATACCACTTACACTACCCAAGTCTAAGCTGAGTCCTACAGGGATATACCACTTAAAGCACTAACTATAACTTGATTCCCAATCTCAATACTCACCCAAGTATGAGATATTACAACTGATTTTATCAAGGGTTTGGTTTTTAAATTCTTTAAGTTTATAACACATCTTACAAAACATATTTGAAGTATTTCTAGTTCTTGGAGAGATTGTGTTTATTGATTGAATTAGCTTGAATTCTCTTTGTAATAGCTTCTTGTAAAAGCAACCAGCATCTTCTTAATATGTGAAGATCTCCTTTTAGAGGCTTTGATAATAAAATTAGTCGTTGTGTACCATTGAGATAAATTGAATCTTCACCATTGATCAGGTATGATGGGGCGCATCCGGAGCCATTGATCAATCTGTTAGAGACATAATTTGACCCATTTGAATTCTTGGGATTGATGCAAAAAGCTATTAGTAGTCGTTTATTTGGCTTTTGTGCACTGGTAAATTCTAGGTGTGCTTTGTCAGTTGTGTGTGCTCCACGGGGCCTTTCAATTAGTCTAGGTTAAAAAGGTGGTTGCCTTTTTCTCTTTCCAAGTCAGATATTTGACCTTTTGTGAAATGCATGCAAGCTATCTCTTTTTCATTCATCAAGGTAAAAGGAATTGACTTCAGACCAAAACTGAAGGGAAACGTATTTTTCGAATAATTTCCCTTTTTCTTGATAATTGAGTCTTCTGGATGTCTTTAGACTCAACTTATCTGGATGCTCTTCAACCAGTCTTTCTTTGAATGCTGTCTTTGAGGGGTTAGAGGTTTATTTCCTTTCCAAACTCTAACAAGATGCTTTCAACATAGACTTAGGTGTTTGAAATCTTCAATATGTGTCCGAATGACTTATCTTGGAGTCTTGTGTTTTTGTTTACTTCAAACTTAATCTGGATCTGTTCTTGAATTAGTTCTTCAAGATCATTATTTCCCAACAATCTCACTCATTTTATGGAAACAAAAACCTAAGTACATTTAAGCATAAGCATAGGGGTTTTATGCGCTAAGTATGATTCTTGATACTTAGTCATTTATAGATTTTCTCCCCTATAATTATAGCATCCTAACTCCCCCAATATTTTTGAATTCTAGCTTCTTAGTTTTTGAAGCACAATTGGTTGTTGTAATTAGAAGCAATTTTTCAACATATATTTTTCACTATATATACTTCTGTTGTTTTTAATAGTTAACATCAATAAAGTTTCGGATTACAAATACAGATGTATATAAGTGAGAATAATACAAACTAGCTATTTGCAAAATTTTACATGGAAAAATAGTTATTCAATACGAGATACTTTACTTCCCAAAAGCTTCACCTTCCTTGCTTGTGCTCTTGGGGGTCTTTAGCCATTGGTAGTGGTTTGATGAGCATCTGGAGCTTCGAGTAGGACTTGGCTAGATTTGGATACAATTCAAGAGCATGTTGCCTATCTTTTGCTTCAAAGAATGGAAATAGTTCATTGAGAGGAGTTAGATTGAACTGGTACCCAAAGAACCTATATCCCTAATGTACTGGATAAGTTCTTGAATGATTAGGAGGAGAAGGCTTTCCAGAATTGCAGGTGAAGTACCGAATGAAGAAGTAGTTATGAGCGAGAGTTGAGACAAACCAGATTGGAGTTGTTCAACTTCCTTGATGATGTCTCTATGGCAATCATGTAGACTTGTATTGAGGTTCCAGAGTTTCATGTTGAAATTATCTTTCCAAGTGTTGATAAGCTTTTCTGTTCTGGAAAGATGGCACTAGAAATCATCGCTCACATCATCCATGTATTTTGCCAAAAGCTTTGGGAGTCCCTCATCAAGAAAATTACAAAGCGTTTCCTGAGATGCCTATTGTTCCTCATTTAGAAAGGTTAATTAGGAGATAACTTCTTTTGAAGAATTAGTGATGGCTTGAGGAATGAATTTTTCCATATTTTCAAACTTGCTATCAATGTACTCCTTTAGTTCTACTTTTAAGTTAGTAGATGAGGAGGTGATTTGGCCTATGATGGTTGCACAGTTGTTGTTAGCTCTGGTAATATCCTGGGTTGCTATTCTATTAGCAGTTGTGATTGTACAGGAGAGTTGGGTTAATTCCAGAGAGATCTTGGAGAGAGAGGTTTCAGTGACTTGTACGGTAGTGGGGAATAGATTAACCTTCTTCTCAATACTCTTTACTGTAGACTTTATCTCTCTAAACTCTTCCTTAAGATTCGGATCCCTGGATTCATCTTGCAGGAGCTTCTCCACTAATATTAATTTAGAGCATATGCTCCAGAGAGTTTGCTTGATCTCATCTTCTCGATGCCCTTCGATAGTAGGTTGCTCTAATAATTTTAGGGCCACCCTTAGTTTCTCAGCTTTAGTGGGTTGTGGATTGATGGTTGGCTTCATTAATATACTATCGAAAGAGGATTCTTCTTCAGAACCATATTTGCTTCCGATTTTTTCCAATCAGGAAGTTTCTTCTTCCTCACTACTCTCCTCATCTTTCTTCTCTTATAACCATTCCGCCGAAATGGCCTCACCCTTTGAGTCCACTTTATAAGTGTGCTCACTGGATTACAGACCATCTTCCTCCTCCGAAGCATTTTACTCTGGGATAGGCTCAATTTCCTTAAGTGCATTGTTATTTACATCTAAGCTACCTTGTTGTACTGCAACCTCAACATTTTCAGCAGCATTATTAGAGATAGGGTCAGGAGTTACCTTAGTTTACAGTTTAATATGCTCTACTTTAGCTCACTCTTCTACTTCAGCTTCCATTTCATCCTCTGGAAGATTGGCATTTGCCTCAATCCCCCTCTCATTTGACTTTCGAAGACTTATAGCTCTCACTTCTTCTGTTTCATTCTAAAGGTTGGGACTATCCTTAACATTCACTCTAGATGCCTTTTCAGGACTTCCCACTTTAATTACTTCTATTTCTGAATTCAATAGGTTTTTCAAAAGTGGTTCCTCTTATTCCTTAAACCAATAGAGTTCTTCTTCTAAATATGTACTCGCTTTGATAAGTGCCAGATCTTTAGGAGAAATAACGATAGGTGGAATGATATTAGTTGTGGTGCTAGAAGAGCTTTCGGGACCCTCATTTGAAAGTTGATTAGCCTTGAGAGTATCCTTCACTACATCCATCATCTCACCATACTGAGGATCCTCTGAAACTATATTTTTAGTAGGTAAGGCTTATTTAGGAAGGACAATAATATTTTCTTTGCCCTTGCCTAGCTTGTGAATAGTGTTCTCTTCCACTCTAGTAGGCTTAGGAGTTTGCTCTCTAATTTGAATCGAGGAGGCAAGTTTTCGCACTTGAAGTTTCTCTCTTTGTGCCTTCATTATCTCACTGAAGGTTGGTCCCTTCTTTTATAGCTGCATTTTCTTTAGGAGAGGCTCTTTATCCTCAGTAGCACTGCTGGATTCACTGATATCTTCAATAATTTTTTAAAGTGTTCTTGTAGGTGCCTTTTGTTTACCAACTAGTGTTTTGGTTTTGTCAGCAGCTTTGATAAGCCTACCCCTCTAAGGCTTTTGGACATCATATTTTTTCATAATCTGGGTCAGGGTCATTGTGTCTCCATTTACTTCCTCCACCAAAGGCTTAAGGTTTATCTTCATCTGTTCCTTAGGCTTATTTATTCTAGCCTTTTTATCTGCCAGAGCAACCTCAACTGTGCCTCCGGCCTTCCAAACCCTGCTTTTCTCTTGTTTTTCTTTCCTTTGTCTTATTGCTTTCTCTTCATCCTAGATTTCACCAAATGTCAGCTTCTTAAAGTTATTTTCCAGGATTTCCTTCCCTTGAATAGACTGGACTCCAGACAGATTTACCCCATTCTCATGAAGATTTTGGTGATGAGAGTGCCATGGGTGTTTCTATGCTGCTTCATTAAGTGCATAATTAGTACAAGCATGTTTAGGACTCTACTCTCCACCCAGTTTTGAAGTACACAGTGTTGAGATGAGGATGCGATGGTGATTGAGCCTTTCTAGATCAAGATGAAATTTGCTAGTATAAACTACAGTAATCTAGGGGTCTCTGGCCAATAGGTGGAGAATTTATCTCCCAAATACAGTTTTGGAAGCCATAATTTGGGATTATATTTCACCTTGAGATCATCACCATCATTTCTCAGAAGAACTCCTTCATTCTTCATTTGGAAGTGAGTCATAAAGAACTCTGGAATGAGTGTAATGACTCTCCCTTGTACTTTTGTCTGGAGTGCATCATAGTAGTAGTGGACAATAAGGTTATCATAAAATTCCCTTACAAGATCCGGATAGGTAAGGTGGCTCATCATGAGAAAGACCTTAAGATGTTGGTCTTTTAGAAGTTGGGAATAATGTTCAGTGCTGAACAAAAAGTTATCGCCCAAATAGTCCGAGGGAACCACGGTATCCGCGCTTTTGAATTTAAGAGGGATCAAATCCCCATTCTTAAGATCAGCATTGTTGAAGATGTTTCTAGGAGGAGGAATGGTTTGGATTTCAGTATTTGCCATTTGAGAGCTTGAGAAAGGTTGTCTTCTGGATCTTTCTTTAAATTGGATTAGACATTCCATTTGAATCCCTTAGCTTGTTGAATTGATCTTTACTTAATGTCTTAGTAAAGATATCTGCCGTTTTCTCATTTGTTGGGATTTAGACCATGATGATCTCCTTCTTTATTATATGACCCCGGATGAAATGGTGTCTAATATTGACATGCTTCATCCTGCTATGTAGTACTGGATTCTTTGACACATCAATTGCGCTTTTGTTGTCACACAGAACATCAACACATCCAGCTTGAACTCCATAATCCTCCAATTGTTGCTTGATCCATAGAAGTTGATCAACATAACTTTCAGCAGCCACATATTTAGCTTCAGTGGTTGATAATGCTACTAAAGTTTGCTTTTTGTTGTATCATAATACTAAGCATTCTCCAAGAAAATGGCAGCCTCCATATATGCTTTTTCTTTCAAGGGTATCTCTACCATAGTCTGCATCAATGTAGCCTTGCAGGGTGAAATTTCCATTATTGGGATACCATAGGCTAACATCAATGGTTCCTACAAGATATCTAAGAACTTTCTTTACTACCTTGAGATGTGAATCCCTTGGATTGGCTTGATATCTTGCACAATAGCAAACTGCATAATGTATGTCAGGTCTACTAGCTATCAAGTATAAAAGTGATGCAATCATCCCTCTATATAGTTTCTAATCAACTTCTTCTGCTTCACAATCCTTTGAAAGAACTGTATCTAATCCCATGGGGGTGGACACTAGCTTGCTTTTGTCCATCTCAAACTTCTTTAGAATCTCCTTGGTATATTTGGATTTGTTCATGAAAATCCCATCCGGACTTTGTTTGATTTGAAGACCAAGGAAGAAGTTGAGTTGGACTCTATTTGATTTGAAGACCAAGGAAGAAGTTGAGTTATCCTATCATTGACATCTCGAATTCCTTCTTCATTTGAGAGTTGAATTCCTCACACATCCTTTCATCTGTTGCTCCAAAAATGATGTCATCCACATAGATTTGGACAAGAATGACATCACCTTTCTTCTTTTCGATGAAGAGGGTTGTATCTGCTTTACCCCAAATGTATCTTTTGGATATCAGAAATGTAGTGAGTCTCTCATACCAAGCACTTAGTGCTTGCTTTAATCCATAGAGGGCCTTTTTCAACTTATACACATGCTCCGGATGCTTTGAATCTTAAAATCCAGGTGGTTGCTTGACATATACTTCCTCGTGAATGACTCCATTTAGAAATGCACTTTTGACATCCATTTAGAATAGGGTGAATCCCATGAATGATGCAAAAGCGCATAGTATCCGGATTGCTTCCAATCTTACTACTGGAGCAAATGTTTCCTCAAAGTCAATTCCTTCTTATTGGTTGTAGCCTTGAGCAACTAGTCTTCCTTTGTTTCTCACCACAACTTCAGATTCATCTAGCTTGTTCCGGAATACCTATTTGGTGCCAATAATTGACTTTCCTTCCAGTGGAGGTACTAGATCCTTGACATCATTTCTGATGAACTGATCCAGCTCTTCTTGTATTGCCATCATCCAACTTTTATCTCCTTCTTCATCTTAAAGCTTACTTGGTTCTATGAGAGAGATAACAACAGAATGACTCATCATCCAGTTGAGCTGTCCTCTAGTTTTGACTAGATTTTGGACATTATCCAAAATAGCTTCCACTGGATGATTTCTTTGTGTCCTTCTTTGAAGATCTTCATGCATTTCTAGAGCTTGCTCTACTACTACATCTAATTCCTCATCTTCTTCTAGTCCATCATTGAAATCATATTCAATATCTAAGGGATTGTTTGGAAGATGATCTTCGTTGAAATTGATTGGCCTATCCTTTTCCTTATACTTCTTGATCCGAAAGGGATCTTGAGCCTTCAATGGTTCTGCTTCATTCGGAGTTGTCTCATCCGGATCTTGGCTTTTCTTACCTGCATGGTTAGTCTCATCAGAAACTACATGTATTAACTCTACCAAAATTTGTGTTCTTTTGTTATATACTCTATAAGCTTTGCTATATGTTGAGTAGCCAAGGAAAATTGCTTCATCAGATTTAGTATCAAATTTTCCTAGTTACTCTCTATCATTTAGGATGTAGCACTTACATCCAAAGGCTTTAAAGTACCCAATCTTGAGTTTCCTTCCCTTCTAGATTTCATATGGGGTCTTTTCCATGGTCTTTCTATTGAGAGCTCTATTTAAGATGTAACATGCAATGTTTATAGCCTCACCCTAAAAAATTTTAGGCAATCATTCTCATTTAGCATTATTCGAGCCATTTCAACTATTTTTCTATTTTTCCTTTCAACAACCCCATTTTGTTGAGGTGTATAAGGAGCAGAGAAGTTGTGCTCATTGCCCTTGGATTTATATAATTCAGCAAAATGCTTATTTTTTAATTCTCCTCCATTATCACTCCGGTTGCGTGTAATGCTTATGCCCTATTCTACTTCTATCTGAATGAATATTTTTGAGAAATGGTCAAAGGCTTCATCTTTTCTAGTTAGCAAAGCAACCCAGGTATAGTGAGAATAATCATCCACTATGACCATAGTGTATTCTCTTCTACCTAAACTCATTGGTTTGATTGGACCAAAGAGATCAATATGCAAGAGTTCAAGAACTCTCTTGGAGGGTATATAGGATATGGAAGGGAAACAAGTTCTATATTGTTTACCTAATTAACATGCAGTGCATATGTGAGCCTTATCAAAAGCAACCTTAGGCAAACCCATAACCAATTCCTTTTTGGCTAATTTGGACAGGAGGTGCATGCTTATATGTCCCAACCTCTGGTGCCAAAGCCATGATTCTTCTTCTTTAGACACCAAACATATATTCTTTTTCTCATTTTTAATGTTAACAAAATAGACATTGTTTACTCTAGGTGCATAAAGAATGAGTTGATTTGACTTAATATCAGTGATTGAGCAGCCTCCAGAGTCAAAGGTTACTTTTCTTCCATTGTCACAGAGTTGTGCAACACTCAGCAGGTTAAACTTCAGTCCATCAACAAATGATACATCTTCTATTTTTAATTCAGATCCAATCGTTCCTTGCCGAATTATCTATCCCTTCTGACTGTCTCCAAAGCTTACTTTTCCACCTCTCTTCCAGATTAAAGTTATGAAGGCTTTCTCATCACCAGTCATGTGCCTTGAGCATCCACTATCAATGTACCATGTTTGTTGATCTTTTATTAATCTAAGGCATACCTACAAAACAAATCAAGTGGGTTTGGGTACCCAATCAGATTTGGGTCCTCTAGGGTTATCAACCATTTCAGGCTAAGGATAAATATCATAATAACCATTTTTAAATCCACACATTTTAGTTATATGGTTATTTACTCCACAAAACATGCACCCAGTGACTGGTTTGTTCTAGTTAAGCTTCTCCTCAATCTTTTGGAGATCCTTCATCCTATAATCTCTAGAGTATCCTACTTTAGATAGATTTGGACTTGACTATTTTGTTTGGATCTGGTAGTTGGTTGGAGGAGCAATTTCTACTCTGTAGTTTTTCTTTTGCTTGATGGGTTGATCATCATAGACTAGTACAGCCTTACCCTTTTAAGGAGCTGTATATCTCTAAGTTTGAGCTTTTTGACCCAGTAGACCACTGTGTTTTTTAGCTTGAGGTTGCTTTCAGATTTTCTTTTGTTTTGTAGGTTCCGGATTCCTTTTGGATGCATCATCTGGCTTCCTTCATTGATTTGAAGATTCTGGCTTCCTTTTAGATGCCTCCTTCATCAGAGTTAGTTCCCTATCTAGCCCATTTATATTTGCGCTCAATATCTGCACTTGATTTCTTAGGAAGTTTTCTTCAACAAGATCAATATGCTTTATGGTCCTTATTAGGTTGATATCTTGTGCCATTACTTCAGCAAGTTCCATTACTTGTCTTTGAAGAGATTTGATGGCCTTTGTATTCTTCCGCACATTGTTGATTATGATCCCTAAAGCTCTAGCAAGATCAAAGTTAGATACAGAATTTGAGTGAGAGTTTACATCAATGCTTGTTGTCTTAGTTTCTGATTCTTCAATTTTCTGTGTGACTTGCTTTGATGGATTTCTTCCAGATTGCTCTGCTTCCGGATCAGTTAGCGCCATAAATGCTGAGTTTGCAGTTTCTTCTTCTTCTATTGAAGATGAGCTACTGCTTTCTTCACTATTTCTCCATGTGGCCACCATTGCCTTCTTCTTATATCTCTTTTCCCTTTTAAGTGTAGGACATTTGGTTCTGAGGTGGCCTTTCTCTCCACATTCAAAATAGGCTAATTCTTTTTTCAGATCTTTCTTGTCTTCTAGAGCTTTTCTTAGCTTGTCCCTTTCGGAGGACCCTTCCTTCTTCATTCTTTTTGAATCATACCTTATAGAATTCCTCCTTTCTTTCTTCCTCTGGAATCTGCTGAACTATTTGGCTAGCATAGACATTTGTTCTTTATTGTATTGTGATTCCATTAACTGCTTTTCTATTTCGGAGGAAGCTGATCCGGATGACTCTGCCTTGAGGGCGATTGCTTTCTTCTTCTCTTCAGGCTTCTTCTCTTGTTAGCTATATCTCTCCAAGGATAATTCTTAGATTAGAAGATTACCAATGAGTTCATCATAATTATAAAAGTTTAAGCCATGAACTTCCTCACTGGCGATCTTTTTATTGTCTCATTCCTTGGTGAGACTCCGAAATATTTTCCTCACCATCTCCACTTCAATGATCTCCTTTCCAAGCCTTTTCATCTCATTTACTAGATTGGTATATCTAGTATTGATGTTGCTGATGGATTCTTTGGGCCCATCTGAAGGATTCGACTTTCTGCTGGAGGAGATCAATCTGGACTTCTTTGACTTTGTTAGTTCCTTCATAAGTCACTTCAAGTTTCTGCCATATCTCTTATGTTATTTCACATCCGGATATCCTATTAAATTAAGTTGCACTAAGAGCACAATGAAGCATGTTAATAACATTTGTGTTTTCACGCAATTTCTTATAATCATTCTCAACCCATTGATTTGATGCCTTCTGGGTAGTAATACCCTCTACTTCATAAGTAGGAACATATGCACCATCTTTAATCACCATACATGCTCTATGATTGAATGAAATTCTTCATCCAGTTTTTCTAGAACATGTAGTGTTCACCAGTGAAGAGTGGAGGACGGGTAATGGACATACCCTCTAAAAGAAGCTGTGAGTTATTAAAACTCATTTTGATTCTTAGATCAAAATTGGACCTTTAGCTTGAGATTGTTAGATCTCTAGTTGTGAGCACTAGCCCTAATACCACTTGCTGGTCTATGTGCTTATGTATTTCTAGTCATAGGGGGGTGAATGACCCTTTTGTGGAATTTATAGACTTTCAAAACTCTTGTGTACCGTGTTTGATATGTTCTAGATTTAATGGATTCGGATGATGTAAATATGAAATAATGTGCAATAAAGTAAAGAATTAAGGGAAACAAACATGATGATTTTATCCTAGTTCAACCCCGCCTACTCCAGTCCCCAGAGTTTCCTTACTCTGAGCTTTATCCACTAGTGGATTCCTTTTCAACTGGCAGGAATCAAGCCTTACAATTTTTTTCTGAACTACAGGATATACCACCAAGTTCTTCACTCTGACTGAGTCCTACCGGGAGTAGGATATACCACTAAGACACCAACCTTAGCTAAGTCCTCTAGAGATTGTCTCCAGAAATGTCTTCTCCGGAAGTAGGATATGCCACTAGAAGCACCAACTCCTAGCTGAGTCCTTTCTCTTTAGTAGGATATACCACTTAAACTACCCAAGTCTAAGCCAAGTCCCAATCTCAATACTTACCCAAGTATGAGATATTACAACTGATTTTATCAAGGGTTTGGTTTTTGAATTCTTCAAGTTTATAACACACTTGAGAATTCTTATAAAATAGATTTGGAGTTTTTCTATTTCTTAGAGGGATTGTGTTTACTGGTTGAATTAGCTTGAATTCTCTTTGTTATAGCTGCTTGTAAAATCAACCAGCACCTTCTCAATATGTGAAGATCTCCTTTTATAGGCTTTGATCATAAAAGTAGCCATTGTGTACCTTTGAGGTAGATTGAATCTTCACCATTGATCAGGTATGATGTGGAGCATCCGGAGCCACTGATCAATTTATTAGAGACATAATTTGACCAATTTGAATTCTTGGGATTGATGCAAAAAGCTGTTAGTAGTCATTTGTTTGGCTTTTTGCGCACTGCCAAATTCTAGGCGTGCTTTATCAGTTGTGTATGCTTCACTTGCCTTTCAATTGGTCTAGGTTATAAAGGTGGTTGCCTTTTTATCTTTCCAAGTCAGATATTTATCCTCTTGTGAAATGCGTGCAAGTTGTCTCTTTTCTATTCTTCAAGGCAAAAGGAATTAACTTCAGACCAAAAGTGGAAGGAAATGTAATTTTTGAATAATTTCCCTTTGTCTTGATAATTGAGTCTTCCGGATCACTTTAGACTCAACTTATCTAGATGCTCTTCAACCAGTCTTTCTCCGGATGCTGTCCTTGAGAGGTTAGAGGTTTGTTTCCTTTCCAAACTCTAATCTGATGCTTTCAACATGGACTTAGGTGTTTGAAATCTTTAGTATGTGTCCAAATGACTTATCTTAGACTCTTATATTTTTGTTTAATTCAAATTTGATCCGAGTCTGTTCTTGAATTAGTTCTTCCGGATCATTGTTTCTTAATAATCTCCCTCATTTGATGGAAACAAAAGCCGAAGTACATTTAAGCATAAGCATAGGGGTTTTATAAGCTAGGTATGATTCTTGATACTTAGTCATTTACAAATTTTCTCCCCCATAATTCTAGCATCCTAACTCCCCCAATATTTTTGAATTCTAGCTTCTTAGTTTTTGAAGTACAATTGATGGTTGTACTTAGAAGCAATTTTTGAACATATATTTTTCACTATATATACTTTTGTTGTCAGCAATAGTTAACATCAATGAAGCTCTGGATTATAAATACGGAGGTATATAAGTGAAAATAATATAGACTAGCTATTTTGCAGAATTGTACATGGAAACATAGCTATTCTATACAAGATACTTTACTTTCCAGAAGCTTCACCTTCCTTGCTTGTGCTCTTCTCACCCTTTTTGTTTGCATCAGCTTGGGGGCCTTTAGCCATAGGCAGTGGTTTGATGATCTTCCAAAGCTCTGAGTAGGACTTGGCTAGATCTAGATGTAATTCAAGAGCATGTTGTCTATCTTTTGCTTCAAAGAATGGGAATAGTTCCTTGAGATTGCACTAGTACCCAAAGAACCTTGTATCCCCAATATGCTGGATAAGTTCTTGAATGATCGTGAGGGAAGGCTTTTCAAAATCGTAGGTGAAGTCCTAGATGAAGAAATAGTTATGAGCGAGAGTTGAGATAGACCGGAATGGAGTTTTTCAACTTCCTTGATGATGTCTCTACGGTAATTATGTAGACTTGTATTGAGATGCCAGATTTTAGTGTTAAAATTATCTTTCAAAGTGTTGATAAGATTTTCTATTCTAAAAAGATGGCACTGGAAACCATTGCTCACATCACCCATGTATTTTGCCAGAAGCTTTGAGAGTCCGTCATCAGGAAAATTATAGAGCATTTCCTAAGATGTCTGTTGTTCCTCAATTAGAAAGGTTAATCTGGAGGTAACTTCTTTGGAAGAATTAGTGATGGCTTAAGGAATGAATTTTTCCAAGTTTTCAAACTTGCTATCAATGTACTCCTTTAGTTCTACTTTTAAGCCAGTAGATGAGGAGGTGATTTGGCCCATTATGGTTGCAAAAAAAATTTCAGCTCCAGTAATAGCCTGGGTTGTTGTTCTATTGGCAGTTGTGATTGCAGAGGAGAATTGGGTTAATTCCGGAGAGATCTTTGAGAGAGAGGTTTCAGCGACTTGTACGGCTATAGGGAATAGATTAACCTTCTTCTCAGTACTCTTTATAGTAGACTTTATCTCTCCCAACTTCTCCTTAAGATTCGGATCCCAGGATTCTTCTTATAAGAGCTTCTCCACTGATATTAATTTAGAGCATATTTTCCGGAGAGTTCGCTTGATCTCATCTTCTCGGTGTCCTTCGATAGTAGGTTGCTCAAATAATTTTAGAGCCACCCTTACTTTCTTATCTCTAGTGGGTTATGGATTGATGGCTGACTTCTTTAATATACTATCGGAAGAGGATTCTTCTTCGGAAGCAAAAATGCTTCCAGTTTCTTTCGATCCGGAAGTTTCTTGTTCCTCACTACTCTCCGCATCTTTCTTCTCTTCCAACTATTCCTCTAGATTGGCCTCGCCCTTTGAGTCCACTTTAGAAGTGTGCTCAGTAGATCCCAGGCCATCTCCCTCCTTCGAAGAATTTTGCTTCGAGATAGGCTCAATTTCCTTAGATGCATTGTTATTTACATCTAAGTTACATTGTGATTTACATCTAAGTTGCCTTGCCGTGATAGGCTTGTTACTATTTCACTTGTTAGCTCTTTCCTTATGCTCTCAGCGCTGGATCTTTTCTATCTCATCGAAAACTTTCATATGCGAGTTATAGGTAGCAGTTTCCATTTCCTTGTGAAATATCTAGAGAGATCCATCAAGTAGCTACGGGATTGTCTCTTTTAAACTTAATTTCTTCTTTAGAAGCACTTGGGTGGCCGTCCACCGGTTATAGTAAGACTTGAAAGCCTCACCTTATTTCTGTTTCACACCCTTAAGGTGCTGAATAGTGGTTTCGATGGGAGTTGAAACCATAAAGAGCAATCAAAGCTTCAGAGAGAAGCTTCCAATAGAGGACCACATTGGTACGGAGAGTGTTGTACCATTCAAGAGCGAGCCCACCTAAAGTGCATGGAAGTAGCTTGGCCAACACCTTGTCGCCAATCTTCTGAACTCGCATAATTCCCTCATACATCACAATATGAGACTTGGAGGACCTTCACCAATGTAAGGCTCCATTCTTGGAATGCAAAAGTTCTTTAGAACCATATCCTCATCTCTCTTTTCCTCTTTCTTTTTGCTCATGGCAAAAAGTTACCTCAAAAGCGCCTCCACTTTGGGTGTCACACCCGGAGATTGTGTGACCTGGTCAAGAAGTGTCACACTCGGAGATTATGTGACCTGGTCATTGGGAAGGGAAGTGGCTCCCAATTGGAAATGCAAAGGAGGGATGGAGTTCAAACATGAGGACATGTTGGGAAGTTCTAACTGAACAGATTTCGAGGATAAGTTATCCCCCTTGGAGTTACCACAAAGTTAGTAGTAAAGGACACCAGAGGTGTCAGAGGAAGAGTAAAACCAAATGAAGGTACGGCTATTTACGGAGTGAAACCCCTTGAAAAAGTGGGGAAGACTGAGCTATGAGCAATCGGCCTTATGTCTTAAGGAGGGAACACAATGGTCGATAGAGAAAATGATGAAGGTGTCTTAGCGACTGGTGTTGAACTCCGAGCAGGGAAAGTGAAGACCGGAGGAGTAAAGGATAGAGGTGGCTGAACTGAGCTTTGACCAAATTGAAATTGGCTAGGTTGGATGGGCCAAATAGGTTGAATTAAAGGTTGAATCTGACTCAACAGAACTAGAACTAACTGAAACATACCCTGACCATTCTGAGCTGGCTCAGACAGACCCTAAGCTTGAGTTATGGACCCTGATGGCCTCTGAGCATTCCTCTATTCTACCAAAATGGTACGGTTCTGCTCCTGAATAGTAGTGCAAAATAAGTCAGATTGAAGGAATTATGCCATAGCACTGGCGATTTCAGTACACAAAGGAGATTGCCCTTGATTTGGATGAGGAAGAGGAGGAGGATTCGGAGAACCCTCGGACAGAACCCCATCAACTAATGTGTAATTAGACATAGCTAGCAAATCTAAATAAGAAACTTATCTCGCAATTAAACTTATACCTAAAAAACGACAAATCAAACGATGATCGAGCCTGAGCCAAAGTGGACTATGACATTGAGGACCCCTTGACCTAGCTTTAAATCGGAAGCTGATCAACCCAAGAATGAACCATGAATGAAATGAATGATTTATACATTTATTTGAATTGATGAATGTTCACGCATATACCAGGGTCGTTTAGAGGGAGAGAGAGTAGAAAGGCTTTATGATGTCAAGCTTATCCCCAATATACATGAGACACGTGAATCCCTCACTATTCCTAGTGAACTAGTTATGGTTCCTCGGGGTTCAAATAATCTTATGCATATTTTTAAATTCCCTATTAAAGAGAAGGGAGAGTATAGGTAAGGGAAAGAACAAAACTGGCGGCGACTAAAGGCCAATGCATGGATGTCGCATGAATGATAACAACACCAATAGGACATGATAAATGATACCACTTCCAACCTTATGGCTCCCATACAACGCCTTTCAAAACTTTGGGGCTAACTCTAACGCCAACAAATGGTAAGAGAGTACGCGACCTAAATCTAAAACATGCGTGTTTTGGTGATATCCTAAGGGGAAGTTTCTATGTTTTATCTAACATGGTTATGGTCTCAAAATGGTTGTTTATGTAGAAGGCTCTCGTTTACCTTGGTCACATTTTGCTCAACCTCTCCTCAAATGAGTGTGACCGAGGCAGTTATGTGTTGGTGGCAACAATTGATCCATACACTAGGTATCTTAATTCCTAGTGGGGCATAAGCGATACTATGCGAGCTTCACGGCTGGATAATGGGCACCTTAACCTACTATTCTAACTACACGGTGGATCAAAAAGGCATAAAAAAGAAAGAAGTTTTGATTTAGAAATGATTTCGACACACCATCACAATCCTTTAAAAAACTTTTGAAAAGAAAAGAGTTTTCAAAATTTAAGTTGAAAGGATAATCACCAGCAAAGTCGCCATTATGAGCGGATGACCTTTTTCTCGGGACCCCTTTAAAAATCAGAGAGAGCGTGAGAAAAAAAAAGCGTGGCAAAGTGAGCTGGAAGAATTAGCACTCGTTTAGGTGAGATAAAAATATTGATTAAAAGTGATGTTGAAGTTGAATTTTAAGTCCAATTTAGGTGATAAAAGATACGAGATCAAAACCCCGTATTTTAAGATAGAGTCACCACCCGGTTAAGCTCTACCGAGAATTTTGGGTACTATATTCCCACCTGCTAGTTGGACCGTACCTAAAAATAGAAATTCTGAGCTCCGATGATGTTATCTACTCTTCGTTAATTAAATCAAATCATTTATATTTTAATACAAGTATCTTTCATTCTTATGCAATTTAAATCCTCCTAATTTAGAATTTTCAGTTAATAGTTATCCATTCATCAAGCGGCGAATCATGTAAAAGCAATAAATAAAAAACAAGAAAATAAAATAATTATTACAGGGCTTTATCAAATACTATACGTTTTTCTCTGCGGAGAAGGAAAAATACCCGAAGGCCTAACATTCATCTAACCTAAATCTACCTGCACTAAAAACGATTAACACAATTATAGCACGTAACATGGCACATCACCCATTAATATGCATAATTAAGGCCCAAATAAATTCTGGTTAAAGATAGAATTTTTATTTGAAGAAAAATGATTTATGATGAATATTCTAGGTGAAAAACCCATTTTTAAGGCCTAAATATATTATTTAATCAATTAAATAATTATTATTAAGCTAAAAAAATTTAAAATTAATTAATATTATTCCGGATTATTTAGAATTTTTAAAATATTTTTTGGGAGATAAACAGGGCTAAAAATGGGATTTTAAATCATAAAACAGGGCCAAAAACACAAAATAAAATAAAATACGGACCTTTTGGTTTTTTTTACCGGCATACCGCTACAATGGACACCTAGCCGCTCCAGTTGCAGTGGTGGCCGCTCCAGTTGTGACTCCAGAATGCAACTGGAGCAACCAGTTGTCCATCAAAGAGGTCAACCGGAAAAAAAAATGCTAAACGGTGGCAAATCAGAATTTTTGTCCCCAAAAACTCAAGATTATTGACATTTTAAATCGTTTCTCATGTTATTTAAGTGGATTAGTATTTAAAACATCAAAACAATATTGACTTTTCAAACCGGGGGAGAAAAAGACCAAGAAATGCCAGAAAAATCGACTAGCCTCACTAGTGGCACTTTGGCCACTGCGCTAGTTGGTGTGGCCAGACTGCCACTAGAGCTGCCAAAGTGTCGCCAAAGCGAACATACAATTTGTCACCAGAGTTTTGCAAAAAAAGCAAAATAAACAGACCAAATGCCCTGAAATAAAGCAAAACAACCAGAAAAACAAGGAAAATAATAAATGAAATAGATTGGAACTCAGAAATTATACATTTAGGCCATGAATCCACTCTCGAGACTCGAATCAACCTTTGGCGAGTTTATTTTGATGATTTTGTGACGAACAGTGACAGATAGTGATGAAAAAGGGATGAAAACAGTGACGAATTTATATAGTTTTTTGAGGAAAAGTCTCTAAAACCTATTTAAATTCATTTTATCTTAAATTTAATTTGATTTTTAGTTGTTTAAAACTAAAAGATCAAGCTTAATAATGATTAGAAATCCAAATCAATGTGTATTAATTCGGATTTCCCCCTCTTTTATCAAGCTTTCTCTGACTAGAACTTAAGAACACTAAAAAAGAGAATTAATTGTTCAAATTAGCAAAAGTCCTAATGTTGGTCCATGTGCTTATGTATTTCTGGTCAGAGGGGGTGAATGACCCTTTTTGCAGAAATTACAGACTTTAAAAAGTCGTGTGAGCATGTTTGATATGTTCCGGATTTAATGGATCCAGATGATGCAAATATGAAATAATGTGCAATAAAGTAAAGAGTTAAGGGAATCAAACATGATGATTTTATCCTGGTTCCGCCCCGCCTACTCCAAACCCCGGAGTTTCCTTACTCGGAGCTTTTTCCACTAATGGATTCCTTTTCAACTGGTAGGAACCAAGCCTTACAATTTTTCTCCGGACTACAGGATATACCACCAAGTTCTTTACTCTAGTTGAGTCCTACCAGGAGTAGGATATACCACTAAGGCACCAACCTTAGCTAAGTCCTCTCGAGCTTGTCTCCAGAAACTTCTTCTCCGGAAGTAGGATATACCACTAAAAACACCAACTCCTAGCTGAGTCCTTTCTCTTTAGTAGGATATACAACTTAAACTAGCCAAGTCTAAGCTGAGTCCTATAAGGATATACCACTTAAACCACCAACTATAAGCTGATTTCCAATCTCAATACTCACCTAAGTATGAGATATTACAACAAATTTTATCAAGGGTTTGGTTTTTTAATTTTTCAAGTTTATAACACACTTGATAATTCTTACAAAATAGATTTGGAGTTCTTATAGTTCTTGGAGGGATTGTTTTTACTGATTGAATTAGCTTGAATTCTCTTCGTAATAGCTTCTTATAAAATCAACCAGCACCTTCTCGATATGTGAAGATCTACTTTTATAGGCTTTGATCATAAAAGTAGCTGTTGTGTACCGTTGAGGTAGATTTAATCTTCATCATTCATCAGGTATAGTATGGCACATCTGGAGCCATTGATCAATCCATTAGAGACATAATTTGACCTGTTTGAATTCTTGGGATTGATGCAAAAAGCTGTCAATAGTCGTTTGTTTGGCTTTTTGTGTGCACTGCAAAATTATTGGCATGCTTTGTTAGTTGTGTGTGCTCTATGCGCCTTTCAATTGGTCTAGGTTAAAAAGCTGGTTGCCTTTTTCTCTTTCCAAGTCATATATTTGTCCTTTTGTGAAATGCGTGCAAGCTGTCTCTTTTCATTCTTCAAGGGAAAAGGAATTGACTTCAGACCAAAAGTGGAGGGAAATGTGAGTTTCGAATAATTTCCCTTTGTCTTGATAATTGAGTCTTTTGGTGTCTTTAGACTCAACTTATCCGGATGCTCTTCAATTAGTCTTTCTCTGGATGTTGTCTTTGAGGGGTTAGAGGTTTGTTTCTTTTCCAAACTTAAATTGAATGATTTCAAGATGGACTTAGGTGCTTGAAATCTTTAGTATGTGTCCGAATGACTTAGATTGGACTCTTGTGTTTTTGTTTACTTCAAACTTGATCTGGATCCATTCTTGATTTAGTTCTTTCAGATCATTTTTTCCCAACAATCTCCCCCATTTGATGGAAACAAAAACCTAAGTACATTTAGGCATAAGCATAGGGGTTTTATAAGCTAAGTATGATTCTTGATACTTAGTCATTTACAGGTTGTCTCCCCCATAATTCTAGCATCCTAACTCCCCTAATATTTTTGAATTCTAGCTTCCTAGTTTTTGAAGTACAATTGATGGTTGTAGTTATAAGCAATTTTTGAACTTATATTTTTCACTATATATACTGTTGTTATCAATAGTTAACATCAATGAAGTTCTGGATTACAAATACAAAGGTATATAAGTCAAAACAATACAGACTAGCTATTTGCAAAATTTTACACCAAAAAATAGCTATTCTATACAAGATACTTTACTTCCCAGAAGCTTCACCTTCCTTGCTTGTGCTCTTCTTCCCCTTTTTGTTTGCATCAGGTTGGGGGTCTTTAGCCATTGGTAGTGGTTTGATGAGCTTCCGGAGCTCTGAGTAGGACTTGGCTAGATATGGATGTAATTCAAGAGCATGTTGCCTATATTCTGCTTCAAAAAAATGGGAATTATGCCTTGAGAAGAGTTAGATTGCACTGGTACCCAAGGAACCCTGTATCCCCAATGTGCTGGATAAGTCCTTGAATGATTGGGAGGAGGAGGCTTTCTGAAATTATAGGTGAAGTCTAGGATGAAGAAGTAGTTGTGAGAGAGAGTTTTGACAAATCGGATTAGAGTTGTTCAACTTCCTTAATGATATCTCTACGACAATTATATAGACTTGTATTGAGGTGCCGGAGTTCAGTGTTGAAATTATCTTTCCAAGTGTTGGTAAGCTTTTCTGTTCCAGAAAGATGGCACTGGAAATCATCGCTCACATCATCCATGATTTTGCCAGAAGCTTTAGGAGTCCCTCATCAAGAAAATTATGGAGCATTTCCTGAGATGCCCATTGTTCCTCATTCAGAAAGGTTAATTTGGAAGTAACTTCTTTGGAAATATTAGTGATGGCTTGAGGAATGAATTTTTCAAAATTTTCAAACTTACTGCCAGTGTACTCCTTTAGTTCTGCTTTTATATCAGTAGATGAGGACGTGATTTGGCCCATGATGGTTGCGCAGTTATTGTCACCTTCGATAATAGCCTGGGTTGCTATTCTATTAGTAGTTGGGATTGCAAAAGAGAGTTGGGTTAATTCCAGAGAGATCTTGGAGAGATAGGTTTCAATGACTTGTACGGCTATGGTGAATAGATTAACCTTCTTCTCAATACTCTTAACTGTAGATTTATCTCTGCCAACTCTTCCTTAAGATTAGGATCCCTGGATTCTTCTTACAGGAGCTTCTCCACTAATATTAATTTAGAGCATATACTCCAGAGAGTTCGCTGGATCTCATCTTCTCGGTGCCCTTTGATAGTAGCTTGCTTTAATAATTTTAGAGCCACCCTTACTTTCTCAGCTCTAGTGGGATGTAGATTGATGGTTGGCTTCTTTAATATACTATCGGAAGAGGATTCTTCTTCGAAACCAGAGATGCTTTCGGTTTCTTCCGATCCAGAATTTTATTCTTCCTCACTGGTCTCCTCATCTTTCTTCTCTTCCAACCATTCCTCCGAAGTGGCCTCACCCGTTGAGTTCACTTTAGAAGTATGCTCAGTGGATCCTAGACCATCTCCCTCTTTCGAAGCATTTTACTTCGGGATAGGCTCAATTTCCTTAGATGCATTGTTATTTACATTTAAGTTGTATTGTTATTTACATCTAAGTTGCCTTGTCGGGATAGGCTTGATACTATTTGGCTTGTTAGCTCTTTCCTTCTCCTCTCATTACTTAATCTTTTCTGCCTTCTTGAAAACTTTCGTATACGAGTTGTAGGTATATGTTTCCCTCTCCTTGTGAAAGATCGAGAGAGATCCATCAAGAAGCTTCAGGATCATCTCTTTTAAACTTAATTTCTTCTTTAGTAGCACTTGGGTGGCCATCCACCTGTTATAGTAAGACTTGAAAGCCTTGCCTTATTTCTGCTTCATAGCCTTGAGGTGCTAAATTGTGGTTTTGATTATCAAGTTGAAACTATAAAGAGCAATCAAAGCTTCAGAGAGAAGCTTCCAATCGAGGACCACATTGGTAGGGAGAGTGTTGTACCATTCAAGAGCGGGACCACCTAAAGTGCACAAAAATAGCTTGGCCAACACCTTGTCACCAATTTTCTGAACTCGGATAATTCTTTCATACATCATAATGTGAGAGTTGGGGGGACCTTCACCAGTGTAAGGCTCCATTCTTGGCATAGAAAAGTTCTTTGCAACCAATCGTCGTCTCTCTTTTCCTCTTTCTTTTCGCTCACGGCCAAAAGTTGCCTCAAAAGGGCCTCCACTTCAGGTGTCACACCCAGAGATTATGTGACCTGGTCGAGAAGTGTCACACCCAGAGAATGGTTGACGTGGTCATTGGTAAGGGAAGTGACTCCTAATTGGAAAGGCAGAGGAGGTGATGTAGTTCAAACATGAGGACATGCTTGGAAGTTCTGATTGAACGAATTTCGAGGATAAGTTGTCCCCCTTGAAGTTACCACAAAGTTAGGAGTAAAGGATACTAGGGGCGTCAGAGGAAGAGTAAAACCAATTGAAGTTACGGCCATTTGCAAAGTAAAACCCCTGAAAAAGCGGGGAAGACTGAGGTATGAGCAATCGACCTTGTGTCTTGAGGAGGGAACACAATGGTCGATGGAGGGAATGATGGAGGTGTCTCAGTGGCTGGTCCAGAACTCTGAGTAGGGAAAGTGAAAACCGAAGGAGTAAAGGATGGAGGCCACTAAACTAAGCTCTGTCCAAATTGAAAAGGGCTAGGTTGGATGGGCTAAATAGGTTGAATTGAAGGATGAATTTGACTCAGCAGAATCAGAACTATCTAAACTATACCCTAGCTATTCTAAGCTAGCTCTAACTGATCCTGAGCTTAAGTTGTGGACCCTGATGGCCTCTAAGCATTCCTCTCTTCCCCTAGAATGGTATGGATCTACTCCTAAATAGTACTGTAAGTCGAATTGGAGGAATTGCATCATAACACTGGGAATTTCGATACCCAAAGGAGATTGCCCCTGATTAGGCGGAGGAGGAGAAGGAGTCAGGGAACCCTCGGACGACACCTCATCAACTGGTGATGAATTGGACAAAGCTAGCAAATCTGAATTGGAAACTAATCTCGCAATTGAACTTATACCTAAAGAATGATGAATTAAACAGGGATCGAGCCTTACCCAAATTGGACTACGACGATGAGGATGCCTTGACCTAGCTTTAAAATAATAAGATGATTAGCCCAAGAATGAACCATGAATGAAATGAATGATTTATATATTTATTTGAATTGATGAATGTTTACACATATACTAGGGTGGTTAAGAGGGAGAGAGAGTAGAAAGGCTTTATGATGTAAAGCTTATCCCCAATATACATGAGACGCATAAATCTCTCGCTATTCCTAGTGAACTAGCTACGATTCCTGGGGGTTCAAACGATCTTATACATTTTGTTAAATTCCCCCCACAAGAGTAGGGAGAGTAGAGGTAAACGAAAGAAATAAAATCAGGCAGAGACTAAAAGCCTATGCATGGATGTCGCATGAATGATCACAACACAAGTAGCACATGATAAATGATACCACTTCCAACCTTATGGCTCTCGCGCAATGCCTTTCAATAATCTGGGGCTAACTTTAGAGCTAACAAACGGTAAGAGAGTACGCAACCTAAATCTAAAAAATGCGTGTTTTGGTGATTTCCTAATGGGAAGTTGCTATGTTTTATCTAATGCGATCATGGTCTCAAAATGGTTATTGATGTAGAAGGCTCTCGTTTACCTTGGTCATGTTTTACTCGACCTCTCCTTAAACGAGTTCGACCGAGGGAGTTACGTGTTGGTAGCAATGAGTGATCCACTCACTAGGTACCCTTAATTCCCAGTGAGGCATAAGCGATTCTTTGTGAGCTTCACGGCTGAATAATGGGCACCTTAACTTGGTATTCTAACTACGTGGTGGATAAAAAATGCATAAGAAAGAAAGAAGTTTTGATTCAGAAATGATTTCGACACACCATCATAATCCTTTAACAAATTTTTGAAAAGAAAAGCATTTTCAAATTTTAAGTTAAAAGGATAATCACCAGCAAAGTCGCCACTGTGAGCGGATGACCTTTTTCTCGCTACCCCTTTAAAAATTAGGGAGAACGCGTGAAAAAAACAAGCGCAGCGAAGCGAGCTGGAAGGATTAGCCCTTGTTTAGGCGAGATAAAAATATTGATTAAAAGTGATGTTGAAGTTGAATTATAAGTCCAATTTATGTGATAAAAGATACGAGATCAAAACCCCATATTTTAAGATAGAGTCATCACCTGGTCAAGCTCTACCAAGAATTTTAGGTACTATATTCCCACCGGGTGGTTGGACCATACCTAAAAATAGAGATTCTGAGCTCGGATGATGTTATCTACTCTTCGTTAATTAAATCATGTCATTTATATTTTAATAAAAGTATCTTTGATTCTTATGCAATTTAAATCCTCCCAATTTAAAATTTTCAGTTAATAATTATCTATTCATCACACGACGAATGATGCAAAAGCGATAAATAAAAAGCAAGAAATTAAAATAATTATTACAGGGCTTTATCAAATCTTATACATTTTTCTGTGCAATAAATGAAAAAAAACTCGAAGGCCTAACATTTATCTAACCTAAATCTACCTACACTGAAAACAGTTAGCACAATTACAGCACTGTAAGGTGTCGATGATGTGTGGGTCTCCCTTAGCGCCTTGGTGGAAGGCGGGGTCCACTAGTTGGTTGATTAATTTAGGTGTGATGAAACCATTTAGTTCAAGTTTACTAATTTTAGCCAATTTTATGAATAAAGAATCAAGACCCAAATCTCGATACAGATGATAGAGTCGCCACCTAAGTTATCTACTTAGGAAAGAGTTTTTGTATGGTTCTTATTGGGCAGGAGACTCATACCTTTTGGATCAGATATTCGGGTATCAGATGAGTCACTTATTTCTCATTTAGTTAATTCAAAATTACATTTGCATCGTAAAACCGTTTTAATTTCATAATTTGGGGAATCATTAAGGAAAGCCTTTTTTCTACACTCTTTCATACATGATACATGTGTTCAACATTTATAATAAAGCACAAATAATAAATGGGGGAGTAAAAATTACAACCGATAGACAATGGGGGACTTGCAAGTGAACCTATACATTTGTTCTAATTTATAAAACAAAATACATAAATTCTCTTATATCCATAAAGATTAGCACAACTTATAGCACATCATAAGTCAGCATTTTGTTAGGAAAAATGTGATTACGTTAACATGGCGGTTTTATGATCGATAGTGCCCAGGCGACTTCTAGGATCGAAGTGAAATGACGGGTCTTCAACGTATTTTGTTATGAAAACACATTTTAACTTTTCATGGGTTGATTTACCGGCTTATTAGTGAAATTGATCGCATGACAATTGGTGATGTTGGATTCATTGTAACAGATAAAAGAAATACAAAATAAAATAATCTAATGCCTTTGGGCCAGTACCTGTACGGGTAAGGATACACCCATAAGGCTGCTGAAGGACCAGTATGGGTCCTGTCGGGATCGAGGCAGAATCTCATTTTCATAGAAAAAACCGAAATAGATCTAAAGAAAATAGCAGAAAATCAGATTTCCTTTTATACAAGTATGGCATACTAGTACAACCACTGTAGTGGTATATTAAGTACCAACAAAGCTCGTATTAGTCAGGACCAGACCCAAAGCAGGAATAAAAGAACAGATGGAATAGAATAGATGGAGAATGACTAAAATAAATGAGATGTGAGTCTCTTTGAAAATCAGGAGTGTACCTTTATGCAGTGAATCCACTCTAGAGCGATTGCAATGCCAAATGGAAACTTTGTCAAACTATAACCTCAAAACTTGTTGGAAATGATTTTCCTATATGATATTTCTTTCTAATATTTTTCTCTTATGTTTTCTCTAATTGTTCTCCTTGAAATGTGAAGAAATGCCTCCTTTTATAGGCACAAAACGTGTGTGAACACTTTGAATGCCATTTAATATTGATTTTATACCTTTACGTCGGATTTTATGCACCTAAATAGACTATTTGGTCATTGGGAGGCCCCGTACGAGTGGCCTGGACCCGTACGGATCCCGGAGGGACCGGAATGGACAATTTTGGAAGTTTTTGGACCGATATGGATTGGTTGGACCCATACGGGTCTGACAGGGTTGACCCAGGTTGACCGGTATAGAACCGTACGGAGTTAGGTCGACCCGTACGGACTGGGCCAACCAATTTTTCTCGAAATTGACCAATTTTGATTGGTTTTGACCGATTTTGACCAAAATTGACCTTTTAGGGACTTAGGCACTAGTTTTCTAAGGTCTAGGTTTGACAAAGCTTAACCAAACAACATTGAAACCACTCCAAGTAGACAACACCTGTAGAAGAATGCATTATCTAGCTCTCATCATCGTTTCGTAAGAAGAACCGTTAAAATCCAGTGCTCATATGCACGTAACATCGCACATCACCCATTAATATGCATAATTAAGGCACAAATAAATTCAGGTTAAAGATAGAATTTTTATTTGAAGAAAAAGGATTTATTATGAATATTCTAGGAGAAAAACCCATTTTTAAGGCCCAAATATATTATTTAATCAATTAAAAAATTATAATTAAGCTAAACAAATTTAAAATTAATTAATATTATTTCGGATTATTTATAATTTTTAAAATATTTTTTGAGTGATAAATAGGGCTAAAAATGCGATTTTGAATGATAAATAGGGTCAAAAATATAAAATAAAATAAAACATGGACCTTTTGGCTTTTTTACCGGCATGCCGCTAGGATGGTCACCTGGCTGCTCCAGTTGCAGCGGTGGTCGCTCCAGTTGGCACCCCAGAATGCAACTGGAGCGACCAGTTGTCAATCGGTGAGGCCAACCGAAAAAAAATGCTAAACGGTGGCAAATCAGCTTTTTGCACCCAAAAACTCAAGATTATTGACATTTTAAATCGTTTCCCATGATATTTAAGTGAATTAGTACTTGAAACATGAAAATAACATTGATTTTTCAAATCGGGGGAGAAAAAGGCCCAGAAATGCCGGAAAAATTGACTGGCCTCACTAGTGGCACTTTGGCCTTGCTAGTTGCAGTTGTGGCTACACCAGTTAGTGCGGCCAGGCTACCACCAGAGCGGCCAAAGTGTCCTCGGAGCAGCCAGACAATTTTTCACTTGAGTTTTTTTAAAAAAAGCGACACAAACAGGCCAAATGCCTTGAAACAAAGCAAAACAACCATAAAAACAAGGAAAATAATAAATGAAATATATTGGAACTCAGAAATTATACCTTTAGGCCATGAATCCACTCTCGAGACTCGAATCAACCTTTGGCGAGTTTCTTTTGACGATTTTGTGATGAGCAAACACAGACAGTGACGAAAAAGCGACGAAAACATTGACGGATTTAGATAGACTTTTGAGGAAAAGTCTCTAAACCTATTTAAATTCATTTTATCTTAAATTTAATTCGATTTTTAGTTGTTTAAAACTAAAAGATCAAGCTTAATAATGATTAGGAATCCAAATCAATGTGTATTAATTCGGATTTCCCCCTATTTATCAAGCTTTCTCTGACTAGAACTTAAGAAAACTAAAAAAGAGAATTAAATGTTCAAATTAGGAAAAGTCCTAGTGTTGGTCATTGTGCTTATGTATTTCTGGTCGGGGGGGTGAATGACCTTTTTTGCGGAATTTACAGACTTTAAAAAGTTATGTGTAGCGTGTTTGATATGTTTTGAATTTAATGGATCCGGATGATGCAAATATGAAATAATGTGCAATAAAGTAAAGAGTTATGGGAATCAAACACGATGATTTTATCCTGGTTCAATCCCACCTACTCCAGTCCCCAGAGTTTCCGTACTCCGAGCTTTGTCCACTAGTGGATTCCTTTTCAACTGGCAGGAATCAAGCCTTACAATTTTTCTCCGGACTACAGGATATACCACCAAGCTCTTCACTCTGGCTAAGTCCTACCGGGAGTAGGATATACCACTAAGGCACCAACCTTAGCTAAGTCCTCTAGAGCTTGTCTCCGAAACTTCTTCTCCGGAAGTAGGATATACCACTAGAAGCACCAACTCCTAGCTAAGTCCTTTCTCTTTGGTAGGATATACCTCTTAAACTACCCAAGTTAAAGCTGAGTCCTACAGGGATATATCATTTAAAGCACCAACTCTAACCTGAGTCTCAATCTCAATACTCACCCAAGTATGAGATATTACAACTGATTTTATCAAGGGTTTAGTTTTTGAATTCTTCAAGTTTATAACACACTTGAGAATTCTTACAAAACAGATTTGGAGTTTTTCTAGTTCTTGGAGGGGTTGTGTTTACTGTTGTAATTAGCTTGAATTCTCTTTGTAATAGCTTCTTGTAAAATCAAGAAAAAACTAAGAAGCTACCAACCGACACTTAAAAAATTTGTTAATAAAGTAATCCGCGGATTCAGGAGATTTATTGTGAATTGTGTACTTTCCTTACGGCGATGACGTTTTATAATTGGTTGACATATCTTGAATGATTTGTAATGTTTTTAAAGTTCGGCTGAAATGTACACCGCGCTACAAGCAGTGAGCCGAGCTTATAATTTAAATAGTGTATCTGATCACTAGCGCCAAAATTTACTTGAATTGCGCATTCTTTTTTAATTCTTGGGGTACTTTAAATGTGCTAATTTTGGCATGTCAACCTCTTTAATTTCAAGATCCTTTTTGGCTAGCGTAAGTTATTTAGGTGATATAAGTCATCCCTATTTCACCTATTTTATTAAGGTGATATGTTCAAGGTAATTTCACATTTTTTCATCTTTTTTTAGCATGTTGATTTGAAAGCTTTAGACTCTAGTCTCCCAATTATTTCAGCTTCATGTGACAATATTCATATGTTCATCTACTTGAACATATCATATTGTTCGACTCAACGAATCTTTCAATTGAGCTAGCTTTGCCGCTGGAAATTAGAAGTGAGATCTTTTATTACTAACTTGTCATAATGATTTAGTGCACAAATATTAGTGACAGATTAGTTGTTCTGATGAGACTGAGAGTTTCATTTCTATCTAGAATTTTGACTTGTGAGGATGACTAATGTGATCCCATGGTGTTTCTACTACAGTACGAATTATGATTTAATTATTTTTATTTTTTACAAGTACTTTCTTGATTGCTTATATGTATGTATGCATGTATGTATTAGTTTATGCATAGGAATAGTGATAGATTAGTTGTACAAAGAAGAGATTTTCATTTTCCACAGGAATATCAATTAGTGTGTAAGAGCGTACATCCCAACTAAGTCGGTATCCTTACTATATCCCATACATTAGTCGAGTGATCATATTATTAAGGAAGTAAAATATAAAAAATGTTCAACAATCAATGAAAAAATTAATCTTGTGAATTGATATACATGTTTACGACGAATTAAATCATGAAAATAACTATTTAAACTAAAGGCGAGATGGTGTCCCACCAAGTAAATGTCAAACTAATTCGCCCGTGATGGCCAAAGCATCTGCCACCGTGTTACCTACCCTTTAAATGTGTGAAATACAAAAATTCATCGAACTGATCATGTGTAAACATATGTCGAATCGTTGTTTAATAAACGTAACCCCAGCCTTTGACTAGGCTTGGGCACAAATCTACTTGCCCGCAAGGCCGCCCCATGCCTGCCTTTTATGGATTGAGTTTAGATAAACTAATTGGAGATTAGGTCCGGTCCAAATCCGAAGCGGCCTGAATGAAGTATAGGATAAACTTGGTTTTAGTCCTAAATTTCAAGCCCGACTCTCTCTGCCGAACTAATAATTAATATATCAAATAAATATATATTTATTATTTATAATACTAATAATTGTTAAAAATTTTAAATTTTTATGTAAAAGTTTAACATCTAAACGTATAGATACAATTATTTTTTATTAAAAAATATTAATTAGTAGGCCCGAGGGCCAGGTTTGGATTTTGATTAGGGAAATTATTAAAAATATACATGTCTCACTAAAATATTTACAAAATTCACCCTTAAGTTAAACTAATTACATATATTAAAAAAACATAAACAAATTATAAATTAACAAAAACATGAGAAAATAATTATATAAATATCATGTATTAGTTATATGGTAAATATCTAGTAAACGATCTATTAAATATCTAATACATATCTAATATCGATCTACTAGATGTTTACTAGATAACTACTAGACAAATACTAGATATTTACTAGATAATTACTACATGATATTTTTGTAATTACTTTCTGTTATTTTTATTAATTTGTAAATAGTGTATAGCATGTCCAATTATTTTGATTTTTATGGACATTTTTGTAAGAAGCCCTTTTAATTATTATATAAGGGCCCAGCTCACCCAAGCCCGAATTTTATTTTTCATAAGTTGGGCCACACTTAGATTACAAATTTTTTAGTTAGGCCCGACTGGACCCGGCCCAAACACGGCCCATGTTCAAGTCTACTTTTTGGCAATGTTTTAAAAAGCGTTAGGCGCTAGTCATCGGTCGAGGCTTCAAAACGCCTGGGCGGGGCCTAGGTAGAACCTAGGCAGAACCTAGGCGGGAGCTAGGCGGATTTATATTTTTATTTTTTAAATATATAAAAATGTAGTTTCAGCTAAAAAATAAATTATAATAATATAAAATATAAAAAGCATAATTTAAACCATGTTTTTAAAATAGTGTTCTGAAAAATCCCGCATGGGCGCAGCCTATGCCGATTTTTAAAACAAAAAACCTCGCCTTAACCCGCCTAAGACCGCCTAGCCCCGCCTTAGACCACCTAGCCCTGCCTAAATCGCTCAACCGCCTAGGACCGTCCGACTACCTAAAATCGCGACGGTGTTATAGAAAATCCCGCCTAGGAGCCGCCTAGGCGGCCGCCTACCCCAATTTTTAAAATATTGCCTTTTGGGGCTTTTACATAAACGAGCAAAAAAAATAATAATTTGGATCAAATATCACAATAAGGGCAAAATAATTTCAAATATGTCATTCTTACAAAATAATTACAACCCCGCCCCCCCTTACACGCACAACCAATGTTTCTTCTTTTTTTTTAATTTATTTTATTTGTTTTAATTATATCTTTCAAATCGTTCATTTTTTTGACATGCCACTTTAAGGTTTTTTGTTCGCCTCATTTTTATCTTCGAAAGTAGGTCCATGATGATATACTTTTATCAATTTTTTTTAACTGTCAGATATCCAATAGATATCTAGTAGAAGTCTAATAGAAATCAGTAAAACTAGAAGACCTTTAAATAACACATGAATGTCCAATTTTAAAAGGTTGAGGACTCCTAAATTATACCTGTAAAATATTAGCAATGGTCTCAATGGTAGCAGTTTATAAAGTTACCGCATAACGATGGTTACAACGAAATTTTCAGTGATCTATTGGATATCTATAGATCATCTATAGGAAATCTATTGGATGAAAAAATGACGAAAAGTTACAGTGGATGTCATTTCAAAGATAAAAATAAGACGAACAAAAAATTCTAAAACAAAATGTTAAAAAATAAATAGTTTGAGAGATAAATAAAAATTAAGGAAAAAAATTTAAAAAAAGCAATATAACAATTATATAAATAAAGTTTAAAAAAATTTTAAATATATTGTACAAACATAATAATTTTATAAATATTTTAATAAATATATAATTAATTTAAAAAAAATACAGAATTATAATAAATTTCCCCACTTTTGACTAGGCCACAAGTGGCCCCATATAACTACGTTCGGTGAGAGGCCCAATATTTTACCACCCGCCCCTTTTATTATTCTAAATACTGTGGAAAATTAGAGAGGAAAACGAAAAAATAAAGTGCTCCTATTTTTCGAATTGTGCATATATTATTATTATTATGACAATAAAATTTTTAATCTCCGTCAACTTATAAATTTCTAACCTAAAACTAGGTAGTTTTGTAAGCATATGTAACTATTCAGTTAAGAAGATTAATTAGAGAATCTGTAAGTTTTTCAGTTCTCTAGCTTATTTGACTATTTCCTATGTTACTCAAGCCAATATTTATCGAAAACAATTATAAGTATTGTCAGATTTCACTTGATCCCTCCATCCAAGAATTATAACTTAATCAATTGATATAATCCGTTGCCAAGATATCTCATTCAAGTTCTATTCTATATCCAAGCACATAATACATTTTTATTTTATTTTTTTTATAGAAATAGGAATGTATTATAATCAAAATAGATGGGCAATACATGCAGGAGGAAATGCATTCCATACCCCCATTACCCCATTCAAATGAACGGCTCGTGTCAAAGAATAAGCCACAAAATTCGAATCACGTTTGACCCAAATAAAAAGACGTGAATAAAATAGTGAGATAGAACCTTACAATCCTCAATGATAGAAGAAATATAGAAAAACCCGACATCTCTACTAACTAAAAAATCAAATAAAGTCTGATTGTCCATTTCGATCACTATGTGAGAGTAGCCGCATTGTTTCATCCATGATAAACCCTCTCTTATAAGAAAGAGCTTCCGCCTCTAAAATAGTAATATGGCTAGGAAGAGATCCTGCCTTTGCCCAAATAAAGTTCCCGCCGAAATTACGAACAATTGCACCATAGCTAATAGAGCCACCATCATTAAATATTTCTGAGTCAACATTGCATTTGAGAAAAGGAGAGTGTGGTGCTTCCCAAACAGCAGGTGTCACGTTATTGGAAGGTGGCTGGTTTGCCAAATTTTGCAACGTCCCAACATCACCAAAGTTTGACAAGGCTGCACCGAAGCGTACTGTAGCTCTTGGTTAGCAGTGAATTTGCTGAAAAATCCTCTTGTTCCTAGCAGAACAAAGAGCCCACAAAAGGCAGCAAACATGTTGCATATAAAGATGTGTTTTACATTGAAACCAATCGGCTAAAAGCTCATGCACAACAATAGTTTGCGAAATGATAAAAGACTGATCGAACAAATTCCACACAATGTGAGCCTAACAACAGTGAAAGAAGACATGTGCAGCATCTTCGACCCCAAGAAAACAAGAGGGACAATATGCATGGTCAACACTATGGCGTTGAAGGAGGTTATAAAGGCATGACAAGATATTATTTAACAAACGCCACATAAAGACACGGATCTTAGAAGGAACCTTGAGACCCCAGACATAGTTCCAACACGACAGCGACACCGTATTAGTAACTTCCGGAGTACCAATAATGGCCCGATAAGCCGATTTAATAGAGAAGAAACCGTTAGCTTCAAAAGGCCAATAGAATTTAATACATTTTTATAAACCAACGCCACATTTTTATTTTATTTAATACACACTTTTATTGAATTACCCGCTTCATCCCAAAATATCGAAAACAAACTCATTTTTATACGCTTCAAAAACAATTTTCTATAATGCAAAGAATCATAACCTTTTTTATGTTGCGCGATAAGGATACATTGAAAATTGAAGAAATTAGAGTTTTTCTATGATAACTTGTTTTTTCTAGTACTTTTGTCATTATCATTATTAGATTAAATTTAACATTACTAATCTAATGATGAAGAAGGGTAAAGTAACTTTTACATTACAAAACAAGAAAAACTAATATATGCTATATGAAGTTTAGTGTAAGAAAGTGATTCTTATGTGCTGAACTTCGAATCTGATCTTGCTTGAGTATTTATGAACCTGCAAAATAGATCAAAAGAAAGGATTCGGGCTTGTTCCCCCGAGGAAGCTCCGATGCCTAAGTCAATAATTGAGTATGAAGAATGGCAAAGTTTCGATAAGATATAGAACCTTAGTTTATAGCATATCTTCTTCTTTATAGGCACCAAGAGTGTCTCCTCGCAAGTTAGGCATTTTTGTGTTGAAAGTGGGATCATGATCCCGATTTTGCAGGGGGAATGAGTCAAAAATCCCCTTGTTTGTTACATTTCTCTTTTTAAGGAATGAAGTTCCGCTGTTAGTGGGAAACATGGAGCAGAAGTACTGACTTGGTTAACAAGCTGTATAAGCGTCGAGCTAGGGGCGCTGTTGCAAGTGGATCATCTCGCTCTCGAGACATCAAGACAGTTACACAAGTGGTCAAGGCGTGGCAAGGACGCAGATCCATCGAGACGACGAGATGGTGTGACAAGTGCGTGTTACACACGCCTCGAATGTGTATTCAGTTATCAGAAGCTCCCCAAGTGTTTTGGGAAGTCTTCCAGGCTTCTATCAGCTCAAAGTTGACTGTCGCCTGGGATTTGCAATTCATGCTACAACTGTATTTCCTCGCGCAGTGTGCGGGCATAGTGATGGGATGCCACGTGCCCTTTTGGAACTTTCCTCAAAGGAGTGTCTTTTTGAATTTCAAATCTCCCTATTTATATCTTCTTCTCCCATCAGTTACACTTTTCTCTCCCTTACTTTGTCTGTGAGCTTTGGCGATTTCTGGCTAGATAGAGCATCCATGTCTTCCAGCAACTCTTCGCACGGTTCGATCTTATAGTTTCAGCTAGAGCTTTTTTTCTGATCACAACAGCAAGTAAGTCTCCCCTTTTCAGTTCCAGGCTTTTCCATTTTTTGTCGATCTTGCTGGTTTTGCCGGAGTAATATTGCATTTTTCCGTTCTTCGTGCTTTGCTTCGGGCGAACCGTTTATATCTGGGTGATAATTTCACGTTTTCTTTGTTTTCAACCTTTTTCACACGATCGTCGCTTGATTTAGGGATTTGATTTGATGCCATTGTTATGTACATTGATTCCTGCAAAATTAGCATAACACTAAGGATTAGTTCACCTTTTTTTTAGGTTTTATTGATTAAGCCATTGTTGTTCTTTACACGCCCTCTTTAACTCGCCATGCCCGTCAGATTGTTAGGTTATATGGACTAACTTGACTGCTTCATTTAGCGAGGCGTCGACATTGAGCCCCCTGGTTTGGGCAGCTCGAGCTTATTATTATGAGCCAGAATCTTTGGTCTCGAGACTTATTTAGGCCTAGCATAATTCAATTTGTTTAAATTCCATAGGATGAGTTTGTTTGACAGTATGAGCGATAATACTTTATTCACCACAATTCTCAATCGTTTCGAGAAGCTAAATAGGGAACTCGACCACCTTTTTGGCCCAGCCGGTCACTATTAACAAAACTGACTACCGTCCCACTATTAGGATTAAATGTTGAGCCTGTAGAGAAATGACTAACCAAGCGGAATCGATTTCTAAGCATTGGACTCTAGTCCCCTTGGACAATCCAGATATCAGGGCCGTGGAGGACTTTAAGGAGGTGGACAGGCCGGAGAAATCTTCGGGGAGTAACTCTGAGGGAAGGGAGGAGGATGGCTCGGATTTACCTCTGGCCCCTAGATGACGAAGGATGAGGGGCAAAAAGCGTGCCGGCTTAAGGCCAGCAAGAAAGAGTTATGCTATAGGTCATACGCCTCGTATTTAGGACATTGTCTCTGTCTCTGACCAGAGGGATATCTTCTTTGAGGCGCAAGTGCACAAGTGGATGCTCGGCAAGACCTTCCTTATCCCATCTCAAGGTGATCGGGTCCATGAGCCACCGTCTGGCTACTTTAGCATGTACATGGAATCAATTTAGGCTGGCTTCACGTATCCATTGCCAGCACCACTGGCTTGCCTCCTATGTGATTAGGGTGTGTTTCCTACTTAGATCCACCCCACCTGCTTGACAGACATAGTGGGCCACTACCACTTGTGTACAGGTCTCGTATTTGGCTTTCCCTCAATTCTTTCAACATCTCGCCTCATTTCGACGGAAACCCTATGGGGACCATCTTCATTTCAGCAAGAAGGAAGGTTTTTATAGCTTCACAAATCAGGTGGCATCGGTTTGACAGTTTAACCAATTCTACTTCTATATCAAAGTTGATCCGAAATTCCCAACGTTTTCGACTCGCTGGAGGGAGGATGTCCCACCGGCACTTTCTACTAAGGGCCTCAAGCCTAATCTTCATATCCCTATTATTAGCGGGCTAAAGAGAAATAAGTGGTCAATGGCGACCATTGCTTGGGTGTACTTGAATGGTATCCGGGTCATCAAGATGGATGGCCCAGAAATTACTTATTATGATAGGGTAGTTGACATTTCTGGCATGCTTCTTACCTTATTTACTCGTATTTTGTTATTCTTGTCTCAGGATGTCTTCCCGACTTAACACGACCATTGCTTAGCGAGAGTGCTAAAGGATTTGAACATGGAAAACCTCCATCACAAGGTAAAGATTGTTGATATGACTACTAAAACAGCTGTGAGAAGCCAAGTTGGGGGCCAGAGTAAGAGCAAGAGGAACAAGGAGGTTCTGGATGCTGGGAATGTCGCCCCTCCAGTTGAGGCGTCAAATAAGAAGAAGAAGAAGACTTTAGAGGTTTTCCCTTGCATCGTCTACACACTATTTTACTAGGAGACTAACTTATTGTGAGCGGACGACGATTCGTGGGGCTGCGGCGCGGGGCCGGATCCGGTCGGGCCGACCCAGTTTTGGTGTGTCGGGGAGATGAGTGTGATGTGGTTAAAAAAATGATTTTGCGTATTTTAATGCTTAAAAGATACGAGATCGAAATCCCGTACTTAGAATAGAGTCACCACCCGGTCCAGCTCAACCGGGAAATTTTCGGTACGATTTTCCCACCGGGTGGTTGGACCATACCTTAAGTAGAGATTCCGAGCTCGGATGATGTTATCTACTTTTCATTAGGCCAAGTTAGGATACTTCATTCTTTCTTAATCGGTTTGATCCACCCTATTTATTTGTATTTTTAGTTATTTTATTGTTTTCACATTTATCAAGCAATTGAAGCGATAGATAAAATATTTAAAATTGTAAAAGAAAAGTAAGTACAGAAAGTAAAATTATTACAAGGTTTTCAAGCCCTGTACATTTTCTACGTAATAAATGAAATACCCGAATGTCCGATATACATCTACCTGCAGAAGATGGTTGACACGAATATGGCATATTTTATTTATAATATCATAAAGCCCGATTGGATGGCTAAAATGAGGTTTGAATGGCGTTTGCGGGGAAATTCCATTTTTATCCAAATTTCAGATTCAATCGTTGCTTTAATTGGATTACAGGTGAATATACCACTCGTCGTGGGGCGGGTCTATTTTCAGGAGGTTTTGAACCTCCATCGTTACATTATAGGTCCTAGCTTTCAGAAAATAAATTAGTTTGGAAACAAACGAAAATAATACTGCTGTCCAGAAAGTCATGCTGCCATGGGGCATCTGATGCCGCCGACGACACAGTTGATGTCACTGGCAGCATGGATGATGCCACCGGCGACATCAATTATGTCACGGGCGACATCAGCATACGGACAGGCACAGGGCTTTCTGAGTACCGTAAAGAAAAGGTCCCGCAAGAAAGTGAGGTCTCTGGGGAATGCGATGCTAATGGCGGTATCAACGATGTCTCTCGCGAGATGGGTGATACAGCCGGCAACATCGCATGTCTCCGGCGACTTTAATTTCTTGCGGCAGCAGCGGTTTGCAGTCAAAGTGACCGAAAACTCGAAAATGAACGTAAATCAACGAAAATTAGTGCAAACCAATAATAATAATGCCAAAGAGCTATGAGACTCAGGATTTTTTACCTCGAGGTCATGAATCCACCTCTTCGTGAACCAAATAAAACACCTACGGGGAGCTTGTTACGACGGTTTAACAATGATTTTAAGTGCTTTTTGGTTTCTAAGTTCAATTAAGCTGATTTTAACTTAAAGGCTTGTCGATTTCAACTCACAATCAGAAAGTTCAAAGAAGAAAAAACCAGGAAAAATGGGTCGGAATCCCTTTTTTTCTGTTTTATCTAATTCTTATCTCACTATAATCTATTTCCACCTTTAAAAGCCTTCCTCTTCTAAGTGCAGCTCAAGGTGTGCTGTTATAGGTGAAATAAGGTGCTTTTTGGGGCCTTTTTTAATAATCCCACTGAAAGTGGTTGAAAAGGCTGTCTGTGAAGGGACCCGTTTTGAGTCATGCCGCCGGCGACATGGTTATATCGCCGGTGGTATGACTGATGTCGCCGGCGGTATGACCTATGTCACCGGCGGTATGGTGATACCGCCGACGGCATGGATGATGCCTTTGGCGGCATCAGCCTTCAGCATGCCGACAGTTAGTGGGTCAAAAAGCCAAAAAAGTCAAGAAAAGTGGTTTAATAGTGGGTAAAAGGCATCTTTTTTTACTTTTAACAATATTTTAAAGGGTATTCATTATTTGGGTGTCAATCATCGATTCAAGCTCTTACCGGACGCGTTATCGGCCACACCGAACAGGATTCTGTCAATTATAAAATTCACAAGGAAAAAAATTCTAAAGAGAACTTTTATTTTGAGGTATTAAAATCGGGTACACGTCATCATCGTCTCACGAGAGGGACTGCAAAATCCCGTGCTCACATGCTGCCCCTCGGGGGATCACTGCTGCCACAGGTCAGTATGATCACACGAAAGAGCAAGGGATAGGAATGATACCTGAGGGATGACTGGTTTTTCCCTTGGTCAGACTCATGCTTTGTCATTTGTTTGTCCGTTGGTCAGACTTACGCTTTGTTGTTTGTTTGTCCCTTGGTCGGACTTACGCTTTGACAATTGTTCATCCCTTGGTCGAACGTACGCTTTGTCATTTGTTTGTCCCTTGGTCGGACTTACGCTTTGTCGATTGTTTGTCCCTTGGTCAGACTTATGCTTTGTTGTTTGTTTGTCCCTTGGTCGGACTTACGCTTTGACGATTGTTCGTCCCTTGGTCGGACTTGCGCTTTGTAGATTGGTGGTCCCTTGGTCAGATGTATGCTCGGTCAACTGTTTGTCCCTTGGTCGGACTTACGCTTTATCGACTGTTTGTCCCTTGGTCGGGTTTGTGCTTTGTGGGGATACAGTCCCTTGGTCGGACCTATATTTTGAGGGAATTGTCCCTTGGTCGGACTTGTGCTTTGAGGAAATTGTCCCTTGGTTGGGTTTGTGCTTTGTGGGGATACAGTCCCTTGGTTGGACTTGAGCTTTGTAGAGATTGTCCACTGGTCGGACTTGTGTAGAAATCTGATTTGGAGAAGCGATATCGCCGGCGGCATGACTTATATCGCCGGCAGCATGGATTTATACCGCCGGTGGTATCAGTGCCACGTGGCAGCTTTGACTGGTTAGATAATTTCAAAATTTGAACTACAAGAGGCGATGTCGCCGGCGACATGAATTATATCGCCGACGGCATGAGTTGATGCCGCCGGCAGCATGGAGGAACAGTTTCAGATAAATTAAAACTCCTCGAATTCCACGTGGCAGTTTAAAAAGAGATGAGACTTCCCTTCTTCCTCACTATTCAGAAACTGCATCCCCTCTCTTCTCCTCTAAAGCTTTTTGATTTCTTCCGTTGTTTTTTGAAATCATGAAGAGAATCAGCAAGGCTTTGAGGGGCAAATCCAAGGCTAGGGAGAGCCTGCCCGATTCTTCCATTGAGGGATTGAAAATCCTCTCCGTCCCTACTGCATATGGCTTGAAGGAGACGGCCAAAATGTATGGTTATGGCATTAACTCTCCTATCATCAATCTGACTTCGGAGAAGGAGAAACACCTCTGTTATGTCTAGGTAATCTCACAAAAAACCCGAATTACTTCTTTTTGGATTTGATTTGATTTGGCTTTAGATTTGAAATCATGCCATAATAGGGGTTTAAAGTGTTAAATAGATCAGTCTTATTGCATGCTTTAGGATCGATTTTTACCCTTTTTAGGCTTATTGTTCGATTGATTGCGATTTTTGTGATTTTTGGCACGATGGGTGCGATTTAGGGAGAAAACTGGTTCTGCCTGCACATAGCGATGCCGCTGGCGGCTTGAGTGATGTCGCCGGCAACATCAGTGTTGTTGCAGGCGGCATCAGTCCTTGCAAAAGGCTTTATGGGAGTCTGATGTCGCTTCTGTTTAAGGTGATGTTGCCGGCGACATGAACCATGCCGCTAGCGGCATGGGTTGATGCCGTCGGCGATATCGCTTTCAGTAGAGGCGACATCAATAGCTTTTCTGACAAAAATAAGCAGGACTGATCCATTTTGTTTTTCAATTTTGTAGCAATATGAACTGACTTACACAGGTGGGATGGGCACCATTGGTGAATGGTGGCATCATATCTCAGAGAACGATCCCGAGCTCGCGCTTGCAATTAACGAGACAGGGTTTGGGGATTTGGCTCGAATCATGCCTATGTTGATGCCTAAGCTTCCTCATTCTGCAGTAACGGCCCTGACTGAAAGGTGGTCCGAGACCACCCATACCTTCCATTTCTCCTTTAGGGAGGCTACAATTACCCCCTCTGATGTAGTAGCAATGACTGGCCTCCTTTGGATGGATGAAGTCATTCATTTTGATGCCTACATGGACAAGTACCATGTCGAGAGGCCCATGGTGAGGCAGGTAAAGGAGTTGTTCGGTCTTAAGCCCATTTCTGGGTGGTTGTCCTATGGTGAGTTGTACCATCACTGGACCCGGGTGAATGTGGTGCCCGGGGAGGAGAGGGAGGCTTGCGTCCGTTCCTTCGTGATCTCACTACTCACTGTGCTGTTCTTCCCAATCTCGAGGAGTAAGATCAACTATGTGCTTATAACTGCAGTGGAAGATGTGCCAGGAATCAGGAGGAAGAATTGGCCGAGGGCCATCTTGGCCCAATTGTACCACGGGCTAGATGTGGGAGCCCGAAAGCAGGAGAAAGCCCTTCGCCTTTTCCACCTGCTACTCCAGGTATAACTTTTTGTTGATATTTCCCTTGATAGCTTGTGTTCTCATTTATTGCATGACATTTTTTGGATTGATCGATCGTTATTTATGCAGGCCTGGGCCTTCGAGCATCAGATCCTCCCACCGGTGGAGTTTAAGAAGGTTGCGCCGCCGGGCTCTCATTTCCTTGCTCGTTGGTGCGGGGGTATCGGTGGGAAGGCCAAGTACCCTATGCAGTATAGGGAGGTCCTAAGGAGCGCACGGTTGAGCTCGGTATGCAATTTTTTTTTCGTCTATGGACTTATATTGGTTGTTTTGATGTAGCTCATCTTGGACCCATTCGATGGGGTGGCAAACTTGGCCGAGGTTGCAAGGGTCCGGAGAGAGGTGGATGACCACCAGTTTGTGATCAAGTGCCCCCTGTCCCAGCAGTGGTATCTGGGCGAGCGCGTTCGGGGCGGGAGGTCCCTTTCGGTTGCTGCTAGATCGGTGCCTGCCGATCCTCTAAGGGGCTTATAGTGGCCTCATTTGGTGATCTCTGCTGAGGCTGACAAAGTTGATTATATTGAAGGGAATGGCTGAGTGATCCCTAGCGTTCCTGGCCTCTACAAGCAGCTTCTTCAACGTCTACTCCCCGTGTGTCCTCGCATTCACGGCAATAATACAATTGAGTATCACAACGAGCAACGGTTGGAGGACGAGAAGAGGCGCCTCAAAGGCATTATAGATGTTGATGAGGAGGATGATGATGAGGATAAAGCACTGGAAGGGGACGTTGCGGTCGACCCTGAGGGGGAGGACGAGGTAGGTGCGGACGTAGTTGGCGCGAGCATGTCGATGTCCCTAGGGGAGCAACATTCTTTCGAGGTATAATTGTGCTTGTGTGTATGATTTTGAAGTCGTTTAGGGATGTTGTTGACGTGTGACTTTCCGTTTTGCAGGAACCCGCGAGAAAGAGGGGCTGGGATAACCAAAGCGGGACCCAACATTATGGCATGCTAGAGGGTATAAACTTCGTGGAGGGGAGATTGGTCAACCCGTAGGAAACTACCTTCCTGTTGATGAACTCCTGAGGCAAGTTCTCTCATAGGAATGTTGGCTCGAGCCGGCAAGCCTCGATTTTCATGCCTAGAAATACTACCTACGTAAGACCTAATAATTATTTTCTTATTGAGCCTTAGATGTGGGTGTCTAAGGATTTGCTTTTTTGGATTTTCCAGGTGGCACAGAGTCATGTGGAGCAACTTGCGGAGAATAATTTTGTTCTCCGGGATACCCTTATTGGGCAATGGCTCCTCGTTCAGGTATTTTATGCACATGTTAAGATGGGATATATGTATGGATGTTATGCATGACATACAAGGCTGATATTTTCTCCGGTTTGCAGGATTTCTTGGCCCTTTCTTTTGTCTGATGCTGACGCAGCCCGGCGGCGGTATGAGGAGGAGACTGCGTTCCTATAGCGTCGTGTGAGTGATCTCGAGGGTCAGCTGGCACCACCGCCCAGGAAAGGAGGAGTAAGCAAAACTTGGACCGCACGTACCCCGGAGGCACCAGTCGTGGGGGGATCAATTCATATTATTACAGGTATCTCTTGTTCTTTTTGATCCAAACATTTCTTTCTCCCATCCTTACCCGAGTTTTGCATTATAGGTCTGGCTGATGGAGAAGCTAAAGCTGAGGGAGGCACCCCGAGGGAATCCAAAAAAGTATCTTCTCATCCATCTGAGGGAGAGAGGGCTTATGCGGGCCAATTTTGATGAGCTGACATATAACGATTGGGTGCCTATCTTGAGGGGGTATACCGACATGCAGGTTCAGTGGGTTAGTCCATGGTGGAGAATTCAGGATGTGGTCGTAGAATCTTGGGGAGGATGTGTTCAATTGATAGGTCTGGAGAAATCTTCATTTTACACCCCCTACCGGCTATATCGTCAGTATGGTAAAAGGCAGAGAGTCCCGATCAAATTGCCCCACAACCAGATCGGAGTTTACAAAGCTAGGTGGGTCAACCATATTCAGGAGAAGTGGTCCAGGGAGGCTGTGTTCGAGACTCTAGATTACGATCAACTAGAAACCACTGAAACTGACATATACTACAGAGGATGGCTCGCCGAGATAAGAGGTTTGCCGACCCGTCGAAAGCGGTCATCGGTTCGTTTGGAGGGGGAATGCGCAGAGCAGGGGGAAGATCCCCTTTCTACTAGCACACCAAGGCGGATCTCTAGGTACCAAGACGATGATGCAGGAAGTTCATTTTGAGTCTTACCATTGTCAAAACCATCAGGTTTTTTTTTAATTAAAATACTCTAAAATGGAAGAAAATGAACCCTATTCAAAGCTTGTTGAAGTTGTCTTGGATTTATGACTACATGATTCACATAAGCATAAGCACTTGGATTTTAACAAAAGAGAACTTTTATTAATTGAGATGAAATAAAGTACATGACGTTTGGTTGCCATTTCCATTGACTTAACTCCCGGTGCCAACTAGCCGAGATCGATTTTCTAGAAGGCACTCGCTTTGTGCTCACATACCCTAACTTTTGCCTAGATTGCCTTGTTTGGGTTTTCGATCTAGCGGGTTTATCTTATCCCCTAATTTTTGCACGGTTGGTTCGCAGAATACCAATCGTCAGGTATCACCCCAATTTTTGCTCGATCAGTGAAAGACTGAAAGGCGGGCAATTATTACGTATGTATCTTTTTATGTGCTACTTTTCTGGTTTGTTTCTTTTGAATTAAACATGATAACACTTAAGCCTGTCTTGGTTTACGGGATTTACGAACTCGTTCCTATCCATGTCCATAAGTTTAGCTGCCCCTTTGCTAAGCAGCTTCTTTATCACATATGGTCCCTCCCAGTTTGGCCTGAATTTACACCTCGCATCAGTGGTAGAGTGTTTCAACTGCTTGAGGACCAGATCACCGACCTTCAGGGGGAACTTTTGATGTTTTACCCGACTGTTATATGCCCGAGCCATACGTTGTTGGTACATCTGGAGGTTGTCAAGGGCCTTCAGCCTTTGTTCATCCATCATGTTCAACTGTTCGAATCTTGCCTGAGTCCATTCGGATTCTTCTAGCTTAGCCTCCAGGGCAACTCTTAATGAGGTCCCCTGAGTTTCAACTAGCAAGACTGCTTCCATCCCGTAGACCAAGGAAACTGGAGTTTGGCCTGTCGGGGTACGTATGCTGGTGCGATATCCCCAAATAGCAAAGTGTAACTTATCCGCCCAATCTCTGTAACCAGCTATCATCTTAGAAAGAATCATCTTTACCGATTTATTGGCTGCCTTAACAGCTCCATTGGCTTGTGGTCTGTATGGAGAAGATCTATGGTGTTTGATCCCATACTTTTCAATCAGTGAAGCAGTTGCTCCTTGAAACTGTACCCCGTTGTTTGAGACTATATGATGTGGGAGCCCATACCGCGCAAAGATATGCTTTTCTATGAACTTCGCCATCTGCCTGGCAGTGACATTGGTTAAGGATTCGGCTTCAACGCATTTTGAAAAGTAATCTACTGCTACCACAATGAATTTGTGGCCATTTGTTGAGGAAGGACGGATTTCACCAATTATATCTATACCCCACGCCGAGAATGGCCAAGGGGTGGATAAGTGATGGAGCTCGGTCGGTGGCAAATGCCGCATATCTCCGTAAATCTGGCATTGGTGGCATCGTTTGACCTGGGCGATACAATCGGCCGTAAGAGTGAGCCAAAAATACCCTAGTCGCTGGACCTTCTTTGTGAGGGCAAGACCATTCATATGAGGGCCACAGTAGCTGGTATGGACTTGGATCATTACATTCCGAGCCTCGGAATCAGTGAGGCAACGGAGGAGTAGGCCGTCACTGGTGCGCTTGAATAGGTCATTATCAATAATACGAAATTGGGCACCAAGCCTCCATAGGGTGGTACGGTCCGAGTCGGAAGAATCTGTGGGGTATTGGCCGGTTTGAAGAAATAGGACTATGTCAGAATACCAACAAGGTTCGAATGAAATGGCGAGAACTGGAGGATTTGATTGAACATGATATGGGGTCTTGGTGGATAGCAAAACCAGCGGGCGGATAGGTTGCTGTTGGGGTCCTTCCCATAAAGATGTGAGAGTGGCGAGAGCATCTGCCATTTGATTCTCATCTCGAGGGACATGGCGGTATAAGCATGAGGTAAATTTCTCAGACAATTCGCGGACAGCCTCAACATAAGGGTGAAGGAATTCTTCTTTAACTTCCTAATCTCCAATGACCTGACGAAAAACTAGAGCCGAATCTCCGATGATGGATACATGGTGTGCCTGAACCTGAAGAAGAGCCTCGAGGCCGAATAGGCAAGCTTCGTATTCAGCGCCGTTGTTGGTGATAGCGAATTCTAAATGTTTGTACAATGGGATTATCTCATTATCTGGTGTGACAATGATGACTCCGAGACCTGCTCCTCGGTGGTTCATAGCGCCGTCAAAGTACATTGTCCAATTGTCATCAAGGATTGTAGCAGAGGCAAGCTGTTCATCAGGGAACTCCAAACTTTCCCTATAGTCAGAGCTTAGGGGTTGATTAGCCAAGAATTCGGCTACAGCCCTCCCTTTAATGACCTTTCGGGTTACATATTCAATGTCAAACTCAGATAGGAGAAGTAGCCATTGGGATAATTTGCCAGCTAGAGTAGGGGATTGACAAAGAAACTTCATTGGATCAATTTTGGCTACGGCCTGGACTCGATAGGATTGGAAATAATGTCGCAACTTCTTAGTGAGCCAAACCATGGTAGCACAAGTCTTCTCTACAATCGAATATCAGGTTTTATAATCTAACAGCTTCTTACTTAGGTAGTAGATGGCATGCTCGCGCTTGTCGTCATGTTCTTGGACAAGCATGGCTCCGATGGACGTTTCTTCAATGGCCAGATAAAGGATGAGTGGTTTCCCTAGGAAGGGGGCCGTCAAGACGGGTGGATTGACAAGGTATGCCTTGATTCTATCAAATGCTGCTTGGCAGTGATTGTTCCATACCACGGGTTGCTGTTTCTTTAATAACTTAAAGATGGGTTCGCAGACGATAGTGAGGCGGGCAATGAATCGACTAACATACTGTAAGGACCCTAAAAACGATCGGACCTCTTTCTTCGTCTTAGGGGAAGGCATATCCCTGATGGCTTTGGATTTGTCCGAATCCATTTCAATCCCTTTTTGGCTAACCACGTGTCCTAACAGCTTGCCAGAGGTAACTCCAAACACGCATTTCTTTGGATTTAGATGAAGATTATATTTTTCAATGTGAGTCATGAACTTGTCAAGAACAGCAGGGTGTTCCTCTCGAGTGGCGGATTTCACAATCATGTCGTCCACATACACTTCCACTTCTTTATAGATCATGCCGTGTAGGAGGGCAGTTACAGCTCGCTGATAAGTGGCTCCGACATTTTTCAATCTGAATGGCATTACCTTGTAGCAATACACCTCCCACTCAGTGATGAATGTTGTTTTGACTTTGTCGGCAATATTAACCAGGATTTGATTGTATCCTGAGAACCCATCCATGAACGAATACATAGCTGCCCTAGCAGCACTGTCAATTAGGACATCAATGTGCGGAAGAGGGAAGTCATCCTTCGGTGAGGCTTTATTGAGGTCTCGATAGTCTACGCAGACTCAGACTCTACCATCCTTTTCTAGTACCGGGATGATGTTGGACAACCAAGTCGGGTATTCTACTACTTCTATGAATCGAGCTTCGATCAATCTCGAAACCTCTGTCTTAACTTGTTCTGCCCATTCAGGTCTTAACCGGTGGAGCTTCTGTTTGACAGGTCAGAATTTAGGATCGGTTGGGATCCTATGTTTGGCGATTTGTCGGTCAACCCCAGGCATGTCTTCGTACGACCAGGCGAAAGCGTTAACATCATTTTTAAGCACCTTTATGATCTTACTTCTTTCCTCGGGAGTTAAATCTTTGGAAATGGTTACCATTTTGGGATTGTCATCCGTACTTAGGTTTATTTCACTTAATAGAGTTTCACTAATGCCAAAAACATTATGCATATTGTTATGTGAATGCATGGACCCATCAGGAAAGACATCAAACAAGTAAGCCAAACGGGAGTTATTAATTGCGTAAAAGCCTCATAAGCGGCATTGTTTGTATCAAAAACATCGGAAATATTATAAATTACATCATCCATATCCTCCTCCACATGCGGAGGGGCTTCAGTGGCAGCATCGATGGGAGAGGTGTTCTCTATTTCATCTGTCAGGGTGGTGCTTAGGTTGTGCTCCAAATTGGTCTTTTGGGTAGTGGTGAGCGATGGCTCTTCAAACAGGTCAGCCTTTTCGGTTAGAGTCCTGGCGAGCTTTTCTACTATAGCCATCATGGCATCTTCTTTCCGGTTACCCTTCCATCCTTTCTTCATCAGCAGTGCTATAGCTTTTGTCACGGTTGCCACGGCATCCTCAATTTCTGGATCGATAGGCTCATCTTTAGAATACATCTTGTCTTTCCCCTTATCCTTATCAGAAATCATGTTGATAGGCGCGTCAGACTCCGTTGGTTTAGGTTCAGCTGAAACTATCAAGTGACCGGCCTCAAAGTCATAGACATCATTAAAGATCTCAAAGTCGGGCCACATTTTCCCGCCATGCTCGATTGGTTCGGGCTCCCCTTTATAAAGCCTCTTTCCCTAGATTTCACAAGTAGTGACCATGCGGCAATAACAGTAAGGGATGCGACGATAGGCTTTTCTAGGCTTATACCCTAGTCCAACTCCACGGATGAGGATTTTTGGTTCCAACGCCTCAATAATCCCCTATTCATGTATTCCTCCACCCCTGCCAGGCCTGTAACTAAACTTCTTCATTAGCTTGCCCATACCTGCGTGGAGGTAGCTGTGCCAAAGGGGAGGGGGTTTTTGAGCTTTACTAATCATGGCAATCTGGAGGCTCTTTTCTAGGTTAGCTTCAGCTTCCATAACGGCCATGACGAAAGCAGGATCGGCCTCTATAGTTATCATTCTATCACCATGGATTAGCTTGATCTTTTGGTGTAGTGTGGAGGGTACTGCGCCCAAAGCATGGAGCCATGGCCGGCCAAGCAGCAGAGAATAGGTAACAGGAATGTCAGGATGGTGAAACGTACATTGCTTGTGACACCTTCGACAGTAACCCCTGCCTCAAAGATCCCAATTACATTGCACTTTGAATCATCGTAAGCTCTAATAACTGTGCTGGACCTTTCAAGCATGTCCTCTGACAGTCCCAGATGAGGAAGGATCTTTAAAGGGCATAGGTTTAGGGCGGAGCCATCATCCACCATGACGCACGGGATGACCTTATCGAGAATTTGAACCCGGATGAACAAGGCCCTATTGTGATCCCTTCCTTCAAGTGTAAGATCAAAATTGTCAAACACGATCTGAGGCCCTTTTCTCAGGGGAATGCCTTCTCCTCTCGTGGCGCACATCTCAACGACTGAGGTGGTCAGATTAGCTTCCAGATCATGGAACCGTTTGATCAAACCTTTATGATGCCTTTCAGAGTCAATTACCAGTTGCCAGATGCTGTATCGGGCTTGGGTGTTTCTCAACTGGGTAATAAAGGGGTCAACCTCAAGACTGGTAGGGACAAGTGGAGGTGGAGAAGGGGGTCTTGCAGTAGTTCCAACCCTGCCAGGAATCGGGTCTTTGTTAAGATGGAGATACTAGTCTTTCGGCTGATATACGCGACCACTCCGGGTGATATTGAGGACATTGTCGAGTAGGACGCTCTTAGTGGCTCGCGTCTCAAATAGGTACAGCTGCTCTTCGGAGTCCGAATCTGGGTCTTGTAGTTCATATTTATCCACACTAAAAAGGTCATGGTGGTCGACCTTGAACAAGTTGGTACTTACGGTCTTGGATTCCCGAGCCATTTCCCCCTCCTCATCAGAATAGTTCTCCTTTGAAACAAAAGAATCTACACTGAATAATGCCTTCCCCTTAGCTTTCTTTCTCTTTGCCACAAATGGTTTTGGCCTGTGACTCTCTTATTTTGGTTGGCTTGGATCAATTTCCATTCCTTGAATGGAGTTGACTCCCGGGTTGGCCTGATTGATAAGTTCAAAAACTGAGCAAGATGGAAGACCTGAGCCGATGACCAGGACGGAGTTACTACTGCCCAGCCTCTGAGCAAGGAGATTGAAGACTGTGGCTTCCGGTAAACCAGATTCGACCATTCTGAACTTACTTCCGAAGTTTGGTAAATGGTTATTCATGGTGCTCGGGGCCTTATCTAGTTCAGCAATCTTTGCCTCGCTAACTAATCGCTGAATAGCTGAGAGTAGGGCCTTACAGTTGTTGGTTTGGTGCCCCACCTGAATGTGATAATTGCAGAAGTTATTCTTATCTTCAGGTTTGGGTAGTTTGTATTCCTGAAGGGACTGAATAAAACCTGCTTCCCTCAAGCGTTGGAAGATGACCCGCAGGGGCAATTTATAGGGGTTGGTCAAGACAAAAGAGGGGCAAGGAGGCTGGACTGTAGCAATCGTTGATGGAGCCAGATTGGTTGTCAGTGGCATAGCTAGGGTGTGAGAAATGGCTTGTATAGCAGCCGGTGTTTTTGGCTTAGCGGGCGCTAGGGCCGAGGGTCGAGCTTCATTTTTCCTGAACCATGGTTTGCCCGCTCTCTCGGCCTTCTCGCGTTCTGCCTCGCACTCGATTTTCTCAGCTTTCTCAAACACAGCCTTGTAAGAAAGAAAGGAATCCGTAGCCATTTCTTTGCGGAACAGGGGGAGAGATCCTTCGAGGAGTTTGACAATCATTTCCTCAATGCTAAGCTTGGACTTCATCAAGACCTGGGTCGACATCGACCTATTGAAGCACTGCTTAAAGGTTTTATTGGGCATTTGACGGACACTCTCAAGATGTTGGAGGGTCGTCTCCATCATAGTATTGAAACCATAATGTACTTTCAAAGCCTCAGATAAGAGCGTCCAGTCGGCGACAATATGCTGCGGCAAAGTGTGGTACCACTCGAGTGCAGGTCCCCGAAGAGAACAAGGAAACATCTCAGCCAGCACCTTGTCACTTAGCTTCTTCACGCACATCACCCTTTCGTACATTATGATGTGAGAGGCGGGTGCTCCTGAGCCATCATAATGAGCCATATTTGGCATAGTAAAATTGTCGGGGACCCAATCCTCGTCCCTTTCAGGTTTTTTATTAATGATGAGGCGGTTCATGTAAGCTTAGATTTCTGGTGTCACGCCCGGAGGTTGCGTGACCTGGTCACTGACCGGTTCATGAGAGATTGTTGGGGCTTCAGGTGTCGCGCCTGGAGAATGCGCGACCTAGTCGTTGACGGTTTGAGAAGCTATCATTTATCAAACAAAAGCGACTACCTCTAGTGTCACGCTCGGAGGTTACATGACCTGGTCGTTGAATCTCGGAGGTAGCGTAGGGCGGACAGTCAGATGGCTGGCAAATGGATTTTAGGGGTAAGTGGTGCCTTTAGGAGTTACGATAAACTGCGGAGGCATGAATGAGGGTAGTGGCCGAGATAATGGGCTTTGGTGATTGAATGTCAGAGGAGTGGAGGTTTGGGCAAAAGGTCTCGGGTTGAAAGGTACAGCTGGTGGAGTGGTTGAAGCCGACAAGAGAGCTGAAGTCTGTCCAAACTGGAATGGACTCGTCAAGGGTTGGATTGATTGAAGTACAGGTGCGACGGGTCTCGCCTCTACTAAATTGGTCAATATCTGTGTTGTACCGTTCGGGGCCTGGATGTCAGATGCCGATACCCGATCGAAATTCCTATCTTCCAGAGCTCGCTTAACTGCTACCTCGACCGTAGTTTGGATAGAGGCTTGGAAAGCATCTGAGTTTAAGAACTGCATCATAGCACTGGTCAAGTCGAAACTAGGAGGTGGTTGGGATCTTATCCCTGAGCTAGAAGTGGGACCAAAGGGCTCTTCTGGAGGAGGGGTCCCTTCATTTCTTGGGAAAGACATGGTTGGTTGAGAAGGACTTTGGCTCAACTAAACTCATTCTGAATCTGATTCCTCGCTGGAATCGGTATGGGGAATTCCTTCGACTTCCGTCGGAGGATGACATATCAGGCGATGTTCTATCCTTTTCCAGGCCGGGATGCGACGGTCAGTGCGCCTCCTCCTAGCTGAAATGGTAGGTAGTGGATCAGACCATGCATGGATTGGTGAATGATATGCGTGGTATGCATGCCTTTCGTGCCCTAGGAATGACGTGTAGTGCGCATGGCTGCACGTAGATGTGGTTAGAGATGATGTGATGGCTTATCCCTTCAACATATGTGAGACGTTTGTACTTCACGTCATAGCGATATGTGGTGACGCAACGGTGGTACAAGAGAAGTCCTATACATGTTGCTAAACCTCTTCCACGGGTGGAAGTGGTAAGGGCAAGTTGATTTATTTTCGGCTCTTAAAGCCGATGCATGGGGGTGCATGATCATAGAGCACTTAGCATGCGAACCGGCCCTATTCCAACCTTATGACTCCCGTGTAACGACTCTTTAGTAGGATGGAGTTTGGCTGCTTCACCGGTAATGGTGAAAGAAGCGCGTCCTAATTATTTTATTTGTTTTGGGTAATTCTAAGGGAAATGATGTGCTAAGGCTTTTTTTTTCTAACGCGGCTTTGGTATAGGGTTGTTGATGTAGAAGGTTCTCGTTTACCTTGATTCCACGTTACTCAACCACTACCCAAATGGGCGCGATCATAGGAGTTTACGTGTTGGTTAAAATGAGTGATCCACCCACTAGGCATCCTCCATTCCAACAGGGCATGAGTGATACTTTGTGAGCTTCTCGGGTGAAATAGGGTACCTAAAATTACCAAACTATCTACGCGCATGAGGACAAGACGTTATAAGAAAAGGAATGAAGTTTAAATTTGGCCAATGATTTCAATACATCATCAAAATCTTTTAAACTATGAAAGAAGATTCAAGTTTAAAGAAAGTCCCCAGCAGAGTCGCCACTGTGAGCGGATGACGATTCGTGCGGCTGCGGCGCGGGGCCGGATCCGGTCGGGCCGGCCCATTTTTGCTGTGTCGGGGAGATGAGTGTGATGTGGTTGAAAAAAATGATTTTGCGTATTTTAATGCTTAAAAGATACGAGATCGAAATCCCGTACTTAGAATAGAGTCGCCACCCGGTCCAGCTCAACCGGGAAATTTTTGGTACGATTTTCTCACTGGGTGGTTGGACCATACCTTAAGTAGAGATTCCGAGCTCGGATGATGTTATCTACTTTTCATTAGGCCAAGCTAGGATACTTCATTCTTTCTTAATCGGTTTGATCCACCCTATTTATTTGTATTTTTAGTTATTTTATTATTTTCACATTTATCAAGCAATTGAAGCGATAAATAAAATATTTACAATTGTAAAAGAAAAGTAAGTGCGGAAAGTAAAATTATTACAAGGTTTTCAAGCCCTGTACATTTTCTACGTAATAAATGAAATACCCGAATGTCCGATATACATCTACCTGCAGAAGATGGTTGACACGAATATGGCATATTTTATTTATAATATCATAAAGCCCGATTGGATGGCTAAAATGAGGTTTGAATGGCGTTTGCGGAGAAATTCCATTTTTATCCAAATTTCAGATTCAATTGTTGCTTTAATCGGATTACAGGTGAATATACCACTCGTCATGGGGCGGGTCTGTTTTCAGGAGGTTTCGAACCTCCATCGTTACACTATAGGTCCTAGCTTTCAGAAAATAAATTAGTTTGGAAACAAACGAAAACAATACTGCTGTCCAGAAAGTCATGCTGCCATGGGGCATCTGATGCCGCCGACGACACAGTTGATGTCGCGGGTGGCATGGATGATGCCGCCGGCGACATCGATTATGTCATGGGCGACATCAGCATGCTGACAGGTACAGGGCTTTCTGAGTACCGTAAAGAAAGGGTCCCGCAAGAAAGTGAGGTCTCTGGGGAATGCGATGCTAACGGCGGTATCAACGATGTCTCTCACGAGATGGGTGATATAGCCAGCAACATCGCATGTCTCCGGCGACTTCAATTTCTTGCGGCAGCAGCGGTTTGCAGTCAAAGTGACTGAAAACTCAAAAATGAACGCAAATCAACGAAAATTAGTGCAAACCAATAATAATAATGCCAAAGAGCTATGAGACTCACGAGTTTTTACCTCGAGGTCGTGGATCCACCTCTTCGTGAACCGAATAAAACACCTACGGGGAGCTTGTTACGACGGTTTAACAATGATTTTAAGTGCTTTTTGGTTTCTAAGTTCGATTAAGCTGATTTTAACTTAAAGGCTTGTCGATTTCAACTCACAATCAAAGAGTTCAAAGAAGAAAAAACCAGGAAAAATGGGTCGGAATCCCTTTTTTCTGTTTTATCTAATTCTTATCTCACTATAATCTATTTCCACCTTTAAAATCCTTCCTCTTCTAAGTGCAGCTCAAGGTATGCTTTTATAAGTGAAATGGGGTGTTTTTTGGGGCCTTTTTTAATAATCCCACCGAAAGTGGCCGAAAAGGCTGTCTGTGAAGGGACCCGTTTCGAGTCATGCCGCCGGCGACATGGTTATGTCACCGGCGCTATGACCGATGTCACCGGCGGTATGACCTATGTCATCGGCGGTATTGTGATACCATCTGCGGCATGGGCGATGCCTTTGGCGGCATCAGCCATCAGCATGCCGACAGTTAGTGGGTCAAAAAGCCAAAAAAGTCGGGAAAAGTCATTTAATAGTGGGTAAAAAGGCATCATTTTTTACTTTTAACAATATTTTAAAGGGTATTCATTATTTGGGTATCAATCATCGGTTCAAGCTCCTACCGGATGCGTTATCGGCCACACTGAACTGGATTCTGTCAATTATAAAATTCACAAGGAAAAAAAATTCTAAAGAAAACTTTTATTTTGAGGTATTAAAATCGGGTACACGTCATCATCGTCTCGCGAGAGGGACTGCAAAATCCCGTGCTCACACTTATTTCTCTCAGGTCTGAATGAGTCAAACTCGAGCCAACATCAAGAGCTCGTCACTGTGCCATCCGTTGTCGTCACTGTTTCTCCTTCCATGAGGTTCAAGGAGGGCCTTGTTGAGTTGGTGGGCCCATATTGGGGAATTATACTAGCCTTGAGGTTCATTTGACGCTCTGAAGCACACTCACTCTTCCTTGAGAGAAGAACGCCTAATAGGAGGAGTCCAGTGTGTTCGCGACTGGGATTATTATGGCCGGGTCTTAGAGGTATGTATGCGACTTAGTTTTTATTTCGTTGCTTTCGTGGTTCGAGATTTTCAATGTATCCCTTTGTTTTGCAGCTCTTGTCTAGGTGTGTTGAGGTGTACCGTCGGACAAGCAACCATGCCAAGCTAAAGGATAACCTTCAGATGTTAAGAATGAGGCCTAAAAAGCCAAGAAAGAGGCTTAGGAGGCTAAGGATGAGGTAGCGGGGGCCAAGAAGGTGATGGTTCTCATCAAGGTAGAGCATTAGGAGGGCAGACAGGAGTTGGAGAACATGTGGGAGGCTCACATCCAAATCCTTGCCCGTAATACTACTCCGGAGCGAGACCTAACTCAAGCTCAGGGGAGGATCCATAAGCTCGAAGTAGAGATCGATGAGCGCTGGGTCGAGTTGGAGGGCGTCATTGATAAGATTGTAAAGATGGGTCGTATGTACGAGCAGCGGATGCTCGAGGCGGTTTGTCAGCATTGGCCAGAGCTGACCGATAAGATGGTGAGCCATGTTGATTATGTTAGATATAATGTATGCCCTTAAGGCAATTAGGGTGATGTATCTTAATTATGTATTAGTACGAATAATTTGTTTAATTAATAAAAGCATTTTAATCTTTTATTTATATCGATGTGTTCATATATATATATTTATATCATGACTGGTTAAAATATATTCATTGATATCTGTGTACAAAAGTCCTTGACATATCAAAGCATGAAGTGAGAGAAATTATAGTTGGACTATACTTAGTGAGACCTGCTTCATGTGCAATTTTGGTTATGTCTAAATTATCCCTAGTCATAGTTTCATCAAGAAAGGATATTGATGAAGCAGTAAGACTAGCATATGGTCAACTTTCTTGGAATGGGTCCAAGCAGTTAATCTCCTATAACGGAAGGTGGTGCCTTAAGATTAACACACGGATATATCTGGTGGATATATTGGAGACCGCAATAAGATAAACACTTGGTATATATATCAAGGTGTTAGTGTTTATATTTACGCAGTAGCTTTGTGAATATCCTCATACTTGAGATACTAGTTACCTTGTGTGGTACTATCACTATACTTTGCATCATTCCTATACACTCATTAATTTAGGGTGTCAAGGGTGATTACGAGTATAGTGATGACAGTACATTGGTAAGCTATGTAGTCGGAAAGAATCCATTGCTTCGGATATATTAAGGAGTTGTACCTGGCCACTTGTTGAAGTGATGATTGCTATAAACCTCTGATCAGAGTATGTGATTGATAGAAAAAGTTTCTAGTCAAACACATTATGGTAAAGAGAAATATACTTTGGTAACAAGTAAATAACTAGGATAGCTTGGAGCAACCTCGCTATTAGTGGGTTAACACTTTAACCGAGCCCAACAAACCATATGGTACTAATATTAAAGAATGGAAGGAGTTCATCTCATTAGGCAACTATTGCATTAACCAGGATTAAGTCATAAGCACAAATGATGTTTCGAGTAATAGGGGATGGCAGACCCTTGCTAGAGGGGTACTACAGTCATTTAAGGTAATCGAGTTCTATTCACGATCTAGAACCTTGAGCCAATAGTTCCCATAGAACAAGGATTGGTTAAGCCTTAACAGCTCAGTACTTCGGGATCCTATAAGGTCACACACATTGCGCCTTCATCGGACTGAGTAAAGAATTAATAGATTTATTCTATTATGAAAATATAACATAATAATTGGATTATTATTTGGTTAGACCAAGAAATTATTTTGACCGGTAACTAATTTTATTAGGGTCATAAATAAATATATTGATTAAATTGATTAGATCAATTTTGGTTAAACCGGGATTTTATTTTAACCGGTAACTAATTTATTAGGGTTCAACATGCTATCTCTCGAGTTGACTTAAGAGCAAGTTCTTTTTGAAAAGCCTCGAATATTTTAAGGCACCTCTATTTAATATTTTTAGGTGGGCTCTTAGAGTGGTCTAGAAGCTACTAATGGCTCTTCAGTTGTTCCTCATCTGGAGGTTATGGTTGGTGGGGTTCGTGTGGATACTTATTGAGGTTATCCTACACTTGGAGGCTTTTGCAAGGAGGTTCTGCTAAAGCACGCTTCAACTAGTAAGTTTCTTTTCTTTCTCTTTTAATTATTAGGTCTTTTTCTTTAAGCATTTTTACACTTAATAATTATTATGCTTAGGTTGTTTTGCATGCTTAGTTTATTTTATGCTTAGGTTATAACTTAGAGTTATAACATGCTGAGTATAAAATATATTTATGCTAGAATATAATTTAAAATTATGGTATTTTCTAGCCTATGCATGCTAACCTAGGTTGAAAATCTATTTAGTTAAGGCTTTAATTAATTTATATGCAACTAATAGGAGTTCCTAGGGACAAGGGATAAAATTTTGAAATTTTGTCATGCCTGTTATGCATGTTCAAAGTGACTGTTAGTTCCCAACAGCTTACCCCTCCTTTGAAGAACTTCCTTTTACACCATCTAACGAGGTGGCTCCTCCTACAGGGCAAGCTGAGTAACTGGCTGGCGAGATGGGCGCCATGATTCAATCGCAAGATGCTCCAGAGAAACAAGATCCACCAGCTTCTTAGAGATTGTCTTTATTTTTTTATGTAGGAAATGTTTATAACTTGAAATAATGCCTAGTTTTGGTGCCTTAATGCACGAACTATTTGCTTTTATTTTGCTGGATGAATGCCCTTTATTTCAATGCATATTTATGATGCTTTGTCCCATCTTGGGGCTTAATGTTACTTAGATTTTATCTAATTGTTGCTGCTTAGTATTCCTGTTAAGTCTCGTTAGCTTAAAAATTGTGTCTAAGTCTCGTTAGCTTAAAGATTGTGGTAGCCGGGCTGAGGCTATGTTCTGCCGCTTGGGGGTGAAAGTATTGTCGCTTTGGGGCATTGAGCCATTGGTAGGCTTGAACAATAATATAGTTGTAGCCTAAGTCTCGTTAGCTTAGGAATTGTGTCTAAGTCTCGTTAGCTTAGAAATTGCATCTAAGGACATGTTAGCTTAGAGATTGCGTCTAAGTATTGTTGGCCTAGAAATTACATCTAAGGATATGTTAGCTTAGAGGTTGTGGTAGCTGGCTGAGGCTATTTCTGCCGCTTGGGGGCAAAAGTGTTGCCTCTTTGGGGCATTGAGCCGTTGATAGGCTTGAATGATAATATTGTTAATTTGCCTAAGTCTTGTTAGCTTAGGAATTGTGTCTAAGGACATGTTAGCTTAGAGGTTATGGTAGTTAACTGAGGCTACATTTTGCCGCTTGGGGGCAAAAGTGTTGCCGCTTTAGGGTGTTGAGCCGTTGATAGGCTTAAATAAGTATAGAAATGTATACCAAGATGACATTGAGAATAAATGCTTCATGAGTATCGTACAATAATAGGTACAAATCTGGTGCTTATTATCTACAAGAGATAAGGTCTAGGGGATGCCGCCTCGTTAAAAACCTTTCCAAGGAAAAAACCCAATGGGAAAAATATAAGGAAAGGAAAATAGTGTGGTTGCCTCATTCCCTAGCCGTCAGAGGCTTTGTAGTATGCCTCAAGTTAGAGATATTCCATGTTCTAGGCAGCTCTTTGCCGTTAAGGTCGCTGAGCTGGTACGTTGCTGGCCCCAAGACTATCTGTATTCTTTAGGGTCCTTCCTAATTTGTGTCGAGCTTGCCTTTTCCCTCTCGTGATTGCGAGGCGGCGGTATCTTTTAAGCCCAGTACCCCTTCTTAGAGTCGTAGGTTTTTGACTCTTCTGTCATGGTAATTTGTGATATTTTTGCCTTGTACACGGCCATTTTAATACAAGCTTGTTCTCTTCTCTCTTCGAGGGTATCCAAATGGTGTTTCAGAGTTAGATCATTTTGCTCCTCGGAGTAATAGACAACCCTGTTAGATGGAGCTGCGATCTCAACTAGAATCATGGCTTCTATCCCGCAGACTAAAGAGAAAGGCGTTTGGCCGGTTGGTCTACAGGGTGTTGTTTGGTAGGACCAGAGAACACTGATAAGTATGTCTAGCTAGGCACCTTTTCTTCCCCTTTCCAGCCTTTTTCTTAAGCCTTCACCAAGGGTTCTATTGGTGACCTACGTCTAGCCGTTCATCTGCGGGTGCACCACAGAAGAAAAATGGTTTTTGATTTTCAGGCCCTCAAAAAATTCCAAGATTTTTTGGACTTGAACTGCGTGTCATTGTCTGCGACTATCTTCCTTGTCTCACAAGCTGAGTTTTTCACTATGTACCATGCAACACTAACACTTGAATCAACATTGAGAATGTGCTAAAAAAGCCTTAACACAAGCCTTGATAATGGCTTAGACCTTAAGTGCGCGGAAGTGAATTAAGAATGCGTAAGAAAAAGTAAGCATGCACGGAGACTTATTGGAACTTGAACAAACTTTATTAAAGCTCACAAGTATATTACAAATCTTTCAACACTCTCCAAGCTCTCTAACGCTCACACTTTGCAAGGTTGAATTACAAATGAGGGGTAAAGCCCTTTATATAGGCATTTCCATCTCCTTAACCTATGGCTAAGATCATTTCTCTTGAATATTACATTATCCAATGGCTACAAATGCTTATTCTTGAGTTGTCATACAATAAAATATGCTAAAAATCTAAGCTAGGTCGGTTAGAATGCTTCTAGAGGCGTTTTAGATAATTCTTCCCCATTTCCAGATCTTCAGCGACACTTTCTGGAGCTTTCGCAACTCTCTGGACTTTTTGCGACACATTTAGGACTTTTGGCAATGCTTCTGGAAACTTCCAACAAATTCTCCAATGAAATCCATCTATTGGTGGGCTGGGCGTGTCTACGACAGTGCTAGGCTGGGCCTGCACGCGCCAGGTGCGGGCTGTGCTACCTAAAATAGCCCATTCTCGCAACTTTGCCATTTTATGCATATTTCCTCATATAATACTTTACCCAAACCCTCGATTACATCCCCATGGACCTTTCCACAAAGTTTGGTGCTCGTTCGAAGTCGTTAAGGTTCGGTTTACAGTGTTTTAGTGCGAGCTTTTCCCTTGTCGAAGATTTTTGGCAACCCCTCGGTTGTATGCTTTGGCACTTGTGGCACGCTCTAGTACACTCAACATCACAAAATACCCCATTCGCGAGCTTCTTCACATATGAACGACCTTAATTTGCGGGACAAAAGTGTAGGGCCGCAACACTCTCCCCCATCTGAAGTGCTTCTGGTGGTGTCATGTCGGGGATTTCCAACATTAAGTCTGAGAATTCTGCCACATACTCACAAATATGACCATCCTTATGGCATAGATGGCAAAGCTTTGCGCGTACCTCCATCTCGACATCCGTAGGAAGGCATTGTCTCTTGAATTCCTCCTTAAACCCATTCCATGTGGTACCAATTGCCTCATTGCCTCCTATGGGTTGAGATAAACTTTTTCACCATGATAATATGCTATCTTTTAAATAAAGAGAAGCTTGGAGGATTCTTACCGAGTCGTCTTCTAGACCGGTTGGCCCAAAGTAGCGCTCTATTGTGAAGATCAAATTCTCAACGTCTTATACACATCCAGCTCCCTTTGTACACATCCAGCTTTGGCACCTCAACCCTTGGAGTTATCCCCAAAACTCTAGCGGGACCTTGAGTATATAAGGCATTCACCTTTGCCCTTAATTGCTCAACCTCTTGGTGCCTAACCTCTTGCACTCGTAATGCCTCAAATTCTTCCCTTAATCTGAGGACATCGCCTTATAATGCTTTGATTCTAGTGGCATTCTACTCGTATGACTTGGTGGAGCGTTCAGCCAATGCATTGAGAGAACTAAGCATATCATCCCTCAACTATTGCACAATCGCAAGCAATTCTTACCTCAATTGCCCGGTGCACCCAGCGATAATGCCTTCCACCATTGGAGTTTGTTCTTCCCAATGATCATTATGATTTGCTACATCAAGCTCCAAATGTGCTAACCGCCTTTAGACATTGGCCGTGGAGTCTCTCACTTGAGATTTTTCCCTACGGCTACCCTTGCAAGAAACCTTCTCTTGCTCGCGACGTTCTCCACCTTCAAGTTCCACGTTGCTTGTGATCTCCGAAGGATGCGACATTGCTTTGATACCAACTATGACGGACTGAGTTTTTCACTATGCACCGTGCGGTACTAGCACTTGAATCACCCTATAGATTGTGCTAGCAAAGCCTTAACACAATCCTTGACAATGGCGTAGACCTTCAGTGCATGTAAGCGAATTAAGAATGCGAAAGTGAAAGTAAGCAAGCAAGGAGACTTGTTGGAACCTGAAAAAACTTTATTAAAGCTCATAAAAATATTACAAAGCTTTCAACACTCTCCAAGCTCTCTAACACTCACACTTTGCAGGGTTGTATTACAAATGAGGGGTAAAGCCCTTTATATAGGAATTTCCACCTCCTTAACCTATGGCTAAAATCATTGCTCTAGAATATTACATGATCTAATGGCAGCAAATGCTTATTCTAGAGTTTTCATGTAATAAAATACGCTAAAAATCTAAGCTAGGTCTATTAGAATGCTTTTAGAGGAGTTTTAGATATTTGTGCCCCATTTCCAGATCTATGGCAATGCTTTCTGGAGTTTTCGTAACTTTTTGGACCTTTTGCGACACTTACTGGACTTCTAGCAACGCTTCTGGAAACTTCCAACAGATTCTGTGATGGAATTTGTCCATCACTAGGCTAGGCCTGTGCGCGCCAGGTGCGGGTTGTGCTACCTAAAACAGCCCATTCTCACAACTTTGCCATTTTTTTGCACATTTCCTGGCACAATATTTTACTCAAACCCTAGTTTACACCCATGGACCTTTCCACAAAGTTTGGCGCTCGTCCAAAGTCATTAAGGGTCAGCTTCCTATGTTTTAGTGCGAGCTTTTCCTTTGTCGAAGATTTTTGGCAACCCCTCTATTGCGCACTTTCGCACTTGTTGCACACTTTAGCACACTTGGCATCGCAAAATACCCCATTATGAGCTTCTCGCATGTGAACGACCTTAATTTATGGGACTGAAGTGTCGGGTCGTGAAACTTGGGACCCCGAATCGTGTGATGATGCTTCTCTAGATGAAATCTATCACTTACTCTAGAGTGATGGTGCTTATGGCAGCCGCCTTGACCTACTTGGTGAAATGATCGATGGCCATAATCAGAAACTTCCTTTGACCACTGGTTCTGGTAGCAGTCCCACTCTATCGATTCCCTAGGTGGAGAAAGGGTAGGCGATCATAAGGGGCTGTTGATTTGCTTGTGGAATGTGAGTCTTTCGGGTGTGTACCTAGCACGAGTGGCATTTATGGATGTAGTCTATGGCATTGGCCTCTATAGTTTCTAGGTAATAGCCGGCCAGGCTTGCTCTTCTGAGTAAGGTGGATGGGGCCTGGTAGGATCCGCAAATGCCTTTGTTTAATTCCTCAAGGATGCTCTTACCTTGAGACGACATCATGCATCTTTGCCAGTCATCTGCATATGATTTTCTATATAGGTCGTCACCTCAGAGAGAGTATCTCATGGGCTTCCTTGCAATCTTTAAGGCTTTTTCCTCGTCGTCTGGAAGAGTGCCTTCATTGAAGTAGCTAATTATCGGCTGTCACCAATCCTTGTTTGGCTCGCTGTTATGCAAGACTTCGCTTTCTTCGCAGCTTGGATTTGTGAGGACTTTATAAAGGCAACTCAGCTTCATGCAATCGTCTAGGCTAGCTGCAGATTTGGCCATTTTGTCTGCAACCTCATTTTTTGCTCGCGGTATGTGATTAACTTTCCACTCTGTTCCCTTCTTCCCGAGGTTTTCCACCAGAGTTTGGACCTTCCTGAGGTACTTGATCATGCTGCCTTCTTTGGTTTCAAAGTTTTGATTGATCTAATTCGAAACTAGGCAGGAATCCCTGTGGATAATCACCCGGTCAGGAGCGATTTCATTCACGAGCTCAAGTCCCTTTATCATGGCTTCATACTCGGATGCATTGTTTGTTGCTAGAAAGCTGAGTTTAGCTGCGTAGTTTAGGCGGATACAATCAGGGCCCTTTATTAGGATGCCAACACCTGCTCTCTCGTTTGAGGAGGCGTCGTCTACATAAACTACCTAGGGCTCCATCTTGACCACCTCTTTCGGTTCTAAACCTGTAAATTCCACCATAAAGTCGGCCAACACCTGTGCTTTGAGAGCGGTTCTCACCTCGAACCTGATGTTAAATTCTCCCAATCTCATAGCCCATTCCACCATTCAGCCTGATGTCTTGGGCTGCTGGAGCACCTTCTTTAAGGGAAAGCTGGTCCTGATGATGATGGTGTATGCTTGGAAATAAGGTCTTAATCTCACCGAAGCGGATATCAGACTTAGGGCTAGCTTCTCAATTTTAGGATATCTCAGTTCTGCATTATTTAGCACCTTCTTTGTGTAGTAAATAGGATGTTACTCATTATCATACTCCTTTACTAAAACTTCCCCGACCGCCTCTTCAGTTGCTGCGAGGCATATGTATAGTGGTTCGCCATGATCGGGGTGACTGAGTAACGAGGGAGAGGCTAAGAACTTTTTTAGGCTTTCGAACTCTTCCTCGCAACATTGATTCTATTTGAACACTTTGTCCTTATTAATCTCCTTATAGAAAGGCAAACATCTCTTTGTGGAGAATGATATGAATCGGCCCAAAGCGTTGATCCGGCCGTTGAGCTACTACACCTTGTTCAAGTTTTGAGGCAGTTTCATGCTTATTATACCCTCTATCTTCTCTGGGTTAGCTTCAATTCCTCTCTCTAATATAAGGAACCCCAAAAACTTGACTCCGAAGGTGCATTTTTCTGGATTCAGTTTTAGCCTGTGTTTCTGTAAGGTATTGAAAGCCTTCTCAATGTTAGCTGCATGACTTGCCTCATCTCAGCTTTTTATGATCATGTCGTCTACATAGAATTCTATATTATCATCGATTTGTCCTTTGAACATCTCGTTGACGAGGCATTGGTAGGTGGCCCTTGCTTTTTTAGCCCGAACGGAATCACGATGTAGCAGTACGTTCCTTCGTGGGTGATGAAGGAAGTTTTCTTTTCGTCTTTTGGATTCATTAGGATCTGAAGGTATCCCACCTTTGCGTCTAGCAATGAGTAAACTGTAAATCCAATTCTCGAGTCCACGAGCAGGTTTATGGTGGGCAACGGGTAACTATCTTTTGGGCAAGCCTTATTCAGGTCTATGAAATCTAAGCACATCATCCATTAGCCATTGGGCTTCTTTACTCACACAACATTGGCCAACCACTTGGGATAGTTCACCTTTTGAATATGTCCCGCCTCGAGCAGCTTTTGGATCTCTGTCTTGATAGCCTTTTCTTTGTATGAGGCGTGCTTGCATTTTTTCTACTTCATAGGAGTGATCGAGGGGTCCACGTTTAGGCTGTGGCTCATGACTTCGGGATGCACACCCTCAATGTCATCTAGAGACAATAAGAAGGTGTGTTACTGCTACCGGGACGCACACCCAAGTCTTTAGTGACCTTGAGGCTTCTATTTTGTCCCACCATGAGCATCTCTAAGTCTCCCACGGGCTTTGCCCTCTCTCATTCCTCTTCCTCGATAGAGATAGCTTATGTCTATAGGGTGGCGATGTATGTTTCTTGAGCCACCTGTGGGTTCCCAACTACTATTGTTGTTCCCTTCTTCGTGGGAATTTGTAGCATAAGGTATTTCATTGAGATTACGGCCTCAAATTCTCCCAAAAAGAGGCGGCCTAAGATAATGTTGTAACTAACCGAGATATCAGCTACTGTAAACTCTACTTCTCCTCTCCAGGTTAAGTCTTTTTCTCCTATCTCCATCTCGAGGGTAACGTGTCATGGTACATTCTGGCCCCCAGACCCACTAAGGGATTGTAACCCGGCTAGCATCTACTGTGGTGGACCTCTAGTTGGAGTAGGGCCAATTTCATTATTAAATTCACCAAGCTACCTATGTCAATTAGAACTCTCCTGACAATATACGCTTCTTCATCATCTCGATGACCAGAGGATCGGCATGGTCTTTCTTCACTAGGAAGTGCCTCTGATAAGCCTTAACAACTTCCGCATCTCGGCACGTTAGGTCTGTTGAACCAAGCACGAGTTTGGACTAACTTAATGGATGACTCAGTAGTGCTTAAGTTCTAATCATAATAATTAAGTTCAGTTTGAGTTAATTAAATCAATAATGATGTTAAAACAAATAGTCTACGGTTATATGGGAGTTAGTAAATTCAAGGGTAGAATTTCATGTCTCCGCTGACCTAGCTATTTAGTATAACTCTGAGTTGTTCTGGGCTGAGTAGCTATTTGAGTCGCTGACTTAATACTATTCACTCAGAGCTTGATATTTAGATTTTGCTTCAACTGTGGATTATGATACATTATTTCACTGAGTTACTTTATATTTGTCAAAGGTACTAACTTTATCATTTAAGGTAAAATGGGATCTTTGCTTTTAGTGTTGCTTTTTGCAGGACATTAATGAGACAAAGAAAAAAAGAATTAATGCCTTGACAAATCTCAGATTAATGAAGAAAAATATAAAGTCTTCCAGATTCAACCAGCAAAAAGTCATTTACCAATTTGGGCAATTCTGCAGAATTAACAACATAGTATTGTGTGCTCTGCAACATGTCAGATTACCAGAAGACATGGGAAGATGACATGTGGCAAGTAGCACGAGTTCTCTCTAACGGAAGACAGGCATCAAACGACAAAGGATTCAAAATTAAAACTCAAATTTCAATTTGTCTTTAATGGATTGATTTTCTATCTTACAACGGTGTGATTCTATCTCTTAAAGGATTAATTTGAAGAAGCAATAGGTGAATAGATGAGCTGTCAATTTCGAAAAATGCCAAAATAAGTTCAACGGCTACTTTTTGAATCCATCTGTAAAAGGAGCAAGAACGCAAGCATTAGAACTTGGTGATTACACCTAAATTTCTTAGAAGCAAAAATTCTGCCAAATTACAAGGTTTAGAGAAGTTCACTCAAGAAAGCAACTACTCAGCGAGAATCTGCTTTAGAACAAGAGAGAATAGAATAGATCATTGATTTGTAATATCTGATTATTATAACTGGATCAACATTTTACAATTTGAATCTAGCTCTTGTTTAGACTCTTATTGAGTTGCTGATAGAAGAGGGTATTCTACTTAGCAAGTGAGTGATTGCAGTTTGGAGGGTACTTACTATAATTGGGGAATTTGTGAAAGGCTTCTCCGCCTAGGGTAAAGGAGTTGAGATTAGTGGATTAAAGCCAAGGCACTCTCTTAGGACTATATGTAAGCACAGATTGCTGAACTAGTATAAAAATCTCTGTGTCCTTTACTTTGAAGTTTGTCCAGATTTCACTTAGGTAGCTGACCTACTCAGTGGATCTCACACAATTGCAGAAAAGGTTATTAATTTAATTGAGTGAGTCATTCACCCCCCTCTAACTCATTGAGTGTACACATAGGGACCAACAAGTGGTATCAGAGCAATTCTCATTTCTAAGATCTCACAATCTTGAGATAAAGACCATGTAGTATAAGAGAGGAGAATCCAATGAAAGAGCCCAAGCTTATATTCTACCAGAGCATGTCAGTCACCAGGCCTCCTATGTTCAATGGAGAGCATTATACGTATTAGAAGAATATGATGAAGAATTTCATCCAGTTACAAAGTATGCATGCTTAGATGGCTATTATTGAAGGGCCATTTGTTCCTACCATCATGAAGAATGGAGTAAAAGTAGATAAGTACTCTGATGAGTGGGACAGTCAGGACTTGATCAGAATAAAGGAAAATGCAGCTATTATCAACTATCTCCATTGCACTCTTGATATAATAGAGTTTAATCGCATTTCAGGATGTGAAACTGCTAAAGAAATATGGAAGAAGTTGGAAGTAACTTATGAAGGTACTGACAAGGTGAAAGAGTCCAAGATCAACATCCTCATAAAGAATTATGAGATGTTTCAGATGCAACCCAAGGAGGACATTTCCAACATGAATACCAGGTTCATGAATATTATCAATGAGCTGAAAAGACTTGGGAAAAGCTTCATTGAGGAAGAAATTGTCAAGAAGATCCTTAGAAGCTTGACTCAGGAATGGGAAGCAAAGAAGAGTGCTATTGAAGAAGCTCATGATTTGAAGACTTACAAGTTTGATGAGCTGATGGGAACTTTGCTGACTCATGAGTTGTCCTTGATGTAGTATGAAGATGCGTCTAAGAAGCACAGGCATAAGGAAAGAGAAAGCTCTAGCAGAGTTGTTGTTCTTAGAGCTGATGATGAAGAAGATCCCTTTGAGGAAGAATATCCAAAGGGTAAAAAAGAAGAGATAGCGCTGATGACCAAGAATTTCAGAAGGTTCTTGGGGAAAGACAAGAACTTCCAGAAGTTCAGAAAGACTGACAAGTACAAGAAGGGAGCAGATGAAAGACAACAAAAGGAGTTCAACAAAGAGCACAACAAAGACATCAAATGCTTTGAATGTGGTAAGAAGGGGCATATCCAGTCTAGCTTTCCAAAAGCTAAGAAGTATAGGTTCAAGAAGAAAAAGGATAAGAAGGCCCTTGCTGCTACCTAAAGTGACTCTGAACAAGAGTCATCATCCTCAAATGAAGAGGTATAAGATTTTGCCAATTTGTGTCTCATGGCTAAGGATGATCTACCCAACTCAGAGTCAGTAGACCAACCATCTACTTTCGCTGCCAATCAATCAGCTGACTAGAGTAGAGACAAAGGAAAGGAAACTGAGGTTAATTATGAACCCTCTTTGTCTTTAGATGAACTTGCTGGAGTACTGAATGATGTTATTAATGTGACTAAGAAGTCAACCAAATACATCAAAGTACTCCTGAGGAGGTGTGATGATCTAGAAGATGTCAACTCTTCTACCTCACTTAACATCTTATGCCTTGTAAAAAGTTGAGTACCATAATGGATATAATAGCAAACTCATTAAGAAATTGGATGAGCTACTTGCTGAATTAACAACTTTGAAAAAGGTGTGGGTCCCTCCTCAACCTAGCATGAATACTCAGAGTAACCGCACTCACCACTCTGAGAAGGTTTCTCAAAAGAGTAAAGTGAGCCGGCCTAATCCTAAGGCCGTATGTAATTTTTGTGGAAAGATAAGACATGCAACAGTCATGTGTATAAACAAAAATAGTTACTATGATAAGTATGACTAGTCAAGGATGACCACCACTAATAAGGGAGGACCCAGCCAGAAAAATGCATGGGTGCCTAAGAAAACTTAATTGTTTTGCAGGTGAGCCTGAGATCCACTGATGACAGAAGAATGTGGTATTTGGATAGTGGATGCTCGAGCCATACGACAGGTGATGAAAAGTAATTCATCACATTGGAGCAAAGAAGGAATGGAAGTGTGAATTTTGGAGACAACAAAAAGGGAAAGATTGTTGGCAGTGGCACTGTAGGAGTCAAGCCTTCAATTGATAATGTTTCTCTTATTAAAGGCCTGAAGTTCAACTTGCTAAGCATTGCTCAGGTACGTGACAAAGGCAGGAAAGTGATTTTTGGCTCAGCCGGCTGCTCAGTCATTAATGGTAACTCTGACCAAACTATTCATTATGCTCTTAGAATTAATAGTGTTTATATGTTTGATTTATCCCATGGCTCCAATGATATATGCTTAGTTTTTAATGAGGAAAACTCATGGCTATGGCACATAAAGTTAGGACATATCAATATGACCAATATGTTCAAATTAGCCAGAAATGAACTTGTTAAGGGTTTCCCCAATCTAGCCTTTGAAAAAGATAGACTCTACTCAGCATGCCAACTTGGGAAACAATTTAGTAAGACCTTTAAATCATTAGCTGATATGTCTTCTTCTCATCCCCTTGATCTTCTACACATGGATTTATTTGGGCCTGTTGTACCGACAAGTCTAGGTGGAATGAAATACACCCTTGTGGTTGTAGATGATCTGACCAGGTTCACTTGGATTGTCTTGCTTGCGAGCAAAGATGAAACATTTGAATCATTCTCTTGGTTGGCTACCCGGATCATGAATGAAAAAGACCTTAAAATTAATAGAATCTGTAGTGACCATGGAAGAGAGTTTGAAAATAGGAAGTTTGAGGAATTCTGTTCTAAGCATGGTATTGACCACAATTTTTCTGCCCCTCATACACCTCAGCAGAATGGGGTTGTTGAGAGAAAGAATCGCACTAATACGGAGATAGGTGGTTCTATGTTGAGTGATAACAATCTGCCAAAGTATTTCTAGGGAGAAGCTATTAACACAGATTCACCAAGTTTTGAATAAAACTCCTTATGAACTTTGGAAGGGGCGCAAGGTTGGTCATCTCAATGTTGGGAACTGACAATCAAATTGAACATGCATAAGAGGCATGGCGGAAATTCAAAATTTTGTCCCTGTCCCCAGGAACACCTATTAGTTGCATATAAATTAAATAAAGCCTTAACTAAATAATTCTCTACCTAGGTTAGCATGCTAAAGGACTAGGCATACCATAATTCCAAATTATATCCTAGCATATTTATTTTATACTAAGCATGTTATAACTCTAAGTTATAACTAAGCATAAAATAAACTAAGCATGCAAAAATAACCTAAGCATAATTATTAAGTCTAAAAACACTTAAAGAAAAAGACTTAATAATTAAAAGAGAAAGAAAAAGAACTTACCAGTTGAAGCGTGCTTTTGCAGGACCTTCTTGCACAAGCCTCCAATCATAGGATAGCCTCTATCAGTATCCACACGAACCCCACCAACCAAAACCTCCCCAGGAGGAAGAACTAAGAAGCCTCAAGTAGTTGCTCGACCACTCCAGAAGCCTCACCCAAAAATATAAACTAGCGGTACCCGAATAAATTCAGGCTCCACAAAAATAACTTGCTCAATTACCTGAGAGATTAATTATCTCGCTTAGGATTTATGCTTTGAGCTTGGTACAATGTGAAAGGAAGTGGGACAGCCTATATATAGGCTTGGGGGAGCATTTTGCTCCCCCTGTGAGCAATGTGGGATGGTAGTAATTACTCCCATCCCATGTGCACACAGCGTGCATACCATGCTGTGTGCACATGCAAGGTAAAGCCCTTGTGGGCTTTGCCTTGCTTGTAGGCTTTGCCTAGCTTGTGGGATACGCATGTGCAGCCCATTTTTATGGGCTGCCGCGAGCAATGTCCAGCATTGCTTGCACACTTTTTGGTGTACTCCCGTGCACTCAAGCCTGTACAAAATACTTTTGTACTCTCGGTCCAATTAAACTCGCCAATGCAAAATTCCCCTTTTTAATCCTTTTTCAAATATTTATTTTTTGACCCTAATAAATTAGTCACCAGTCAAAATAAATTTCTTGGTCTAACCAAAATTGATCTAATCAATTATAATTTACTTATGACTTTAATTAATTAGTTACCGGCCAAAATAAATTCCTTGGTCTATCCAAAATTGATCTAATCAATTTTAACCAATCAAATAATAATCCAATTATTATTTAGGTTATATTTTCGTAATAGAATAAATCTATTAGTTCTTTTCTTAGTCCGATGAAGGTCCAATGTGTGTGACCTTATAGGATCCCGAAGTATTAAGCTGTTAAGGCTTAACCAACCCTTGTTCTAATGGAACCATTAGCTCGATGCTCTAGACCGTGAATAGAACTCGATTACCTTCAATGACTGTAGTACGCCTCTAGCAAGGGTCTACCATCCCCCATTACTCGGAACGTCATTTATGCTTATGACTTAATCCCGGTTAATGCAATAGTTATCCAGTGCGATAAATTCCTTCCATTCTTTATTATTAGTACCATCTGGTTCATTGGGCTCGGTTAAAGTGTTAACCCACTAATAGCAAGGTTGCTCCAAGCTATCCCAGTTATTTACTTATTACCGAAGTATATGCCTTTTACCATAGTTTGTTTGACTAGAAACCATTTCTATCAAACACATACTCTGATCAGAGGTTTATGGCAATCATCACTTTCAACAAGTGGCCAGGTACAACTCCTTAATATATCCGGAGCGATGGATTCTTTCCGACTACTTAGCCTACCAACATGCTGTCATCACTATACCCATAATCACCCGTAGCACCGTAAATTAATGAGTGTATAGTAATGACCCAAAGTATAGCAATAGTACCACACAAGGTAGCTAGCATCTCAAGTATGAGGACATTTGCAAAGCTTATTGCATGAAGATAAACACTAACACATTTATATATATACCAAGTGTTTATCTTGCTGCGTTCTACAATATATCTCCCCGATATATCCATGTGTCAAACTTAAGGCACCACCTTCAGTCTTTAGGAGATTAACTGCTTAGACCCTTTCCAAGAAAGTTGACCACATGCTAGTCTTTCCGTTTCATCAATATCCTTCTTGATGAAACTATGACTAGGGATAGTTTGGACATAATCATAATTGCACATGAAGCAGGTTCCACCAAATATAGTCCAACTATAATTTCTCTGACTTCATGCTATGATATGTCAAGGACTTTTGCATACATCAATGAATATATATTTAACCAGCTTATATATATATATATATATATATATATATATATATATATATATATATATATATATATATATATATATATATATATATATATATATATACAAGCATATTGATATAAACAAAAGATTAAATGCCTTTATTGATTAAACAAATTATTTGTACTATTACATAATTAAAATATATCGCCCTAATTGCCTTAAGGGCATACATCATATCCAACACTCAAGGCCTTTGGTTGTAAATGCTTCATATTAAACACTAAAGACCAATTGGCTAAATTTGACCGCAAGGCTAATGAAGGAATCTTTCTGGGTTACTCAACACACATTAGGGCATATAGAGAGTATGACAAGAGGACTACCATCTTAGAGGAGTCCATGCATGTATATTTCAATGAAACTAACAATGTAGGTAAAGAAGCCAGTGATGATGAAAGGGAAAAGGAACAAGTCAGTAGATCAGTCAGTAAGCCCATTATTATTCCTGATCCAGTACTAGACAAAGAATATTATGAAGTTGACTTGGACCAATCCATCAAGTTTGGTGATTATATAGATGCTCAACTAATGATAGTAGCTCAACGAGCTGATCCTGATCTACCAAAAGAAGTCATAACAAGGAGAGATCACCCAGTTGAGAAGATCCTTGATAGTGTGCAAAATCCAGTGCTGACTAGAGGTTAGCTGAACATAATGATGAGCCACTCAGCATTTGTCTCATTGACTAACCAAAAAAGTTTATAGATGCTGAGGTTGATGACAACTAGATGATTATAACGCAAGAGGACCTAGACCAATTCAGAATAAATGAAGTTTGGGATTTCGTAGAGAAACCCAGAGACAAGTCATTCATTGGCACCAAATGGGTTTTCAAGAACAAGCCTGATGAAACTGGTAATATTGTTAGAAACAAGGCCAGACTAGTTACTCAAGGCTACAATCAATAAGAAGGGATTGACTATGGAGAAACCTTTGCACCAGTAGCAAGACTTGAAGCCATAAGAATTATCTATGCTTTTGCATCTCATATGAACTTTAAGTTATTTCAAATGGATGTTAAGAGTGCATTTCTTAATGGTTATATTCAAGAGGAAGTCTATGTTAGACAGCCCTCTAGCTATGAATATCCAAAGTATCCAGATCATGTCTTCAAGCTGAAGAAGGCTCTGTATGGACTGAAATAGGCTCCAAGAGCTTAGTATGAGAGACTGGCTAGCTTTTTACTCAGCAAAGGTTATGTCAGAGGAAAAGCAGATACAACTTTATTTATCAAGAAAAAGCATCAAGATGTGTTGCTAGTCCAAATCTATATTTATGACATCATTTTTAGAGATACTGATGAAAAGCTCTGTAAAGAGTTCAGCCAGCAGATGAAGAAAGAGTTTGAAATGTCAATAATGGGAGAGCTTAATTTCTTTCTTGGTTTGCAAATCAAGTAAAGTAATTATAGGATCTTCATCAGCCAAGCTAAGTATGCCAAGGAAGTACTCAAGAAGTTTGACATGGATAAAGCCAAGTCAATGTCAACACCCATGGCCACTGATACAATTTTGAGCAAAGATGAGGAAGGTAAACCTGTAGAGAGTAAGCTCTACAAAGGTATTATTGGTTCTCTACTTTACTTAACTTCTAGTAGGCTTAACATTCAATATGTTATATGTTATTGTGCAAGATATCAAGCTGACCCCAGAGAATCTCACTAACCTACTGTAAGAGAATTCTCAGGTATTTGCTATGCTCTATTAATGCAAGATTATGGTATCCAAGTAATGCAAATTTCACTCTAAGAGGATACATAGATGCTAACTATGGAAGAGACAACCTTTAAAGGAAAAGCACCAGAGAAGGATGTCATATCCTTGGTGACTGTCTAGTAACATGGTTTAGCAAGAAGAAAACTTCTGTGGCTCTGAGTATAGCTGAAGCTGAGTACATGGCTGCAAAAAGTTATGGAGCACAACTACTATGGATCAAGCAGTAATTGGAGGATTATGGAATAAAGTCCAAGTGTCTTAAAGTCATGTGTGACAACAAGAGCACAATTGAGCTATCTAATAATCCAATTCAACATAGCAGGATAAAGCATGTCAATATTAGACATCACTTCATAAGGGATCATGTGCTAAAAGGTGAAGTCAAGCTCACATACTTTCCTAATGAAGAACATCGAGCTAACATATTCACGAAGCATATTGGAAAGGATCAATTCAACACTCTGAGAGACCTGATCGGAATGTCCAATCCAATTTGAAGAAATACATTTCCTGATGACCAATTCTGAAGCTGACCAAATTAAGGCACACTCTGAGCTTCTGCAAATTAGGTTAAGTATTTCTTTTTGGCGCTTGAATTTTGGACATGTCATTAAATTATCACTGGTTTTCTTTCAAATTTAAACTTGATAGAAATAGTAGCAAGTTATGAAATGATCCATATTCAAATAGTTGTTATCCCGTGTTTCTCGCTTTCATTAATCCTTGGTAAACGTTGCTTAATCGCACCATTAGATTTATGACCATGGATTGTGAGTCATACACGTAGCTTCATAGGACTTAACGAAAAGTCTTTGGCTATTTAAGGAGAATTTCATAAAGAAGAAAGGTTACTTTACCAAATTTCTTTTCTGCAAATTTCTTCCCAAAATCCCCAAAATTCTCTATTCTTCTTCAAGCTATTTTAATGGCGAGTACATCTAGAAGATCATTTAAATCTCATGATGAGGAACCATTGTTTGTGATGGATGATAAAGACATATGTTGGGTCACTAGAACGGACCACAAAGCTCAAGTGGTGATTGGAATTAACAAGAGGAAGATCTGTTCATTCCCGCTAGAACCAGATATATTCCTACAAAATGGTGTGTCATTGAAGGAACTGAAGTGGAGGAGCCAACTATAGTAGATATGCTCAGTTTCTCCAGTGATAAGAGATTTGGGAAGTGGACGCGCCAACATCACTTAAGAGGGTTCTTCGAGATACCCTATGGTTGCTATAAGCAGGTAGTGCTGAGGTTCTGCCATGGAATTCACCTGGTTGAAGGACAGAAGAATCTTTTTATCACTACTATAATGGGGATAAAGGTGTATGTTACCCCTAAACTAATAGCTGGGATGTTGGGAATGCGTGAGAGAGGGCTCAGGATACATGTGGAGAGAGATAAAGAGCATGTGGACATACCCATTGATTATGAGGTCCCCGCTGACTATAAAGAAGGTGAACTCATAGCATCAATGTTCACTAAGGAAGGGAAGCAGGTGCATGAGCTTGTAACTAAGGTGTTGCTGCCCAAGATAGCTTCAACAGGAAGCTGCTCAAAGTTTGAAAGAGTCTTTGTTTATGCTCTAACTCATAGAATGTGCATAAATTAGCCCTTAGCAATTATGCACAGATTATTAAAGGTGTCTAAGCACATGGTGTATGGACATCTTGTGATGGAGATATGCAGGGCATATGAGTTGGACTTAGAAGGATGGCGTCGAAGAGCAGAATAACTCTAAAGGTGATTGAATCCAGAATCTTGAGTAATGCTCATTTTCATGGATTGAGGTGTAATGAGAAGCCCAACAACACCAAGTACATAAAGCTGAAGAAGGGAGAGGTCAGAACCAATGATCCAAGAGCTATAATGCTATTGAGGCCTATTAAGCCAAAAGAGGAGGATCTAACCTTGGATGCCTTTACGACCAGCGAGCTTGAGAGGATTACTAGGCTTAGAGCAAAAAGAGGAGAAGATGTGGCTGAGAAGAAGGTTAGTAAGAAAGAGATCAGGAGAGACTCCAAGTAGGAAGTGAATAGAGGGAGCTCAGCAAGCTTAGTTCCTGTAGTTGCCCCTATTCCCAAAAAGACCATCTACCAAGGGAACCAAGGAAGAGAACCCTCGTGAGCTGACTTCTGAAGAGAAGGAAGAAGAGAGGAAAGTTAAGGAAGAGCTAAGAGAGGAGATGCCTCTAAAGACATAGAAGAAGAGGAAGAGTGAGGAAGCTCAGCGGGATGAAGTAGCTACTAAAGGACATGAAGCTATATTAGTTCATGTGCCTCAAGAAGGTCAGCTGAAGAAGAAGCTGATGGTGAAAAGCAAATTAGTGTAGTCCAGAATGAAGAAGAGGCTAAGAAGTTGAAAGTAGCTGAAAAGGAGAGAATCAGGAAGAGGCAGGAGGACTTAGAAGTTGAGATAAGAAGAAGGGATGAGGAAGCAGTAGGAGCTAAGGCGAAGGCTGATACTGAGAAAGCCATAGAATCTGCAATAGCCGGCCTAACTGATAAAGTTGTTCCTGATGTTGTTGAAGAAATGATAGGTGCTTTGGAGGGAATTGAAAATCAGGAGGAGTAGGAAGAACATATGTAATGGAAGTGCAAGCTGTTGAATTTGATGTGCTTGAATCAGACCAGCAGGTTAGTTTGACTGCTAAAGAAGGTAAGGAAGCAAGGAAGGAGAGGAAGAGAGGGTTGCTGAAGAGGATGAAGATAGTGATTGATAAGGATAAATGGGACTTGGAAGATAAGGAGGATGATGTAGTAGTTGAGTAGGGAGCTCAGCTGACTGAGCAATCTCAAGCTCAGGTCAACAAAGGTACAGAAGAAGGAAGGAAGTGGAGAACTAGAAGGACCCATTCTTTTTCCCAAACCTTTCACCTGAAACACCCTTATCACTAACACCCATTTCTGCCCAACCTTTACCAGAATCCCAAATACCATCCACATCCACCTCTGACCAACCAAACACCTTACACTCTGACCAAAATGCCATCATTCCACTACTATCCCCAGTTGGATCTCCCCGTACATGAACAATTGCTATTGGAAGGACCCATTATCAAAGGGACTCCAATCATTGAAGAGATTCCAGAACCACAACAACAACGACCACCTCAATAGCCACAACCACAACCCAAGTTCAACCCCAGGCTGAGCTCTTGAGAGACATAAGGAGAATGGATAGATGCTTAAATAGATGCAGAGATTGCTAAATCCCTACTGCCTAAGGAGGTCCTGATGAGACTTGCAAAGGCTGTTGAGCCAGTGTAAGGGTTTTTTAGCACTACTGAGGAAATTAAGGCTCACTTTAAGTCTATACCTACGCATTACTCCTTGGTAAAGGCTATAGTATCCAATACTTTGCCTATTTTACATTTTACAGGTAAACAGGTTGAGATGTTGAAGAATGATGTTGTTGAGCTGAGAAAGCTAATGCAGAAGATCTATGAAAGCAACTATAGAGTATAATGATAGATAAATTCAATCCACTCTTAGAAGTAATGAAGGCAGTTCTGAATGGCTACAACATATTGAGCAAGGAAAATGATGAAAACACAACTCGCTTGGATACAGTTATTAATGCTAACAATGCGTTAATCACTGTTGTTACTAAACACCGTGGTATACACATTGAGCTGAGAAATGTGAAGGAGGAAGTGCTAAAGGGAGTGAAGAACTCATAGGGAGAAGTACTCAAAGCTTTGAAGAGACTAAACATTTCTGACGCTTTGAACAATGAAATTATTATGGCAGATGCTGAATAAGAACCTTTGCTTCATCAGAAACTTGGTCACATTTATGATCAAATCAAGCATGTTCACGCTGAGGCCATTAATGATGGTCAAGTAATTGATCAGATACATGAAGAATTCATTACTTATATGAGGAGTACTCCCATGCTAGAACGGATTTTAAGGGAGAATTCTCAAGCTAAGGCTTTGGCCAGTCTCACCCAGATATCCAAGGAAGGCTTAGATGCTCAGTACTAAGTCAATCTATCTCAATCACGCACTTTGGTAGGCTTATTCATTTTTCTCAGAGAGCAGGATGCTATTTCACAAGAAATTTACAAGTTGATGGTCTAGAATTTTTCTTCCACCATCTTTGGCAAGCTCGATTACTTTGAGGCTACTCTGAGCTCATTTGATCTTCAATCCCAGTCCATTTTGGATTCATTAGCAATGGGGGAGAAAGTTCGCGAGAAGCGTGAGAAAGAGGAGAAGGAGAGAGATCAGAATGTAGCTGAATTCTCATATAATTTATCCAATGATTTGGAGCGCATTCATAGAGGATATACTGAGACAAGAAAGAGGAAAGGCAAGGAGATCACACTGCCTAAGGAAAAGAAATCAAGATGGATCAGCAAGCTAATGAAGAAAGGCGAGCTAATCTTGGAGGACCACCAATGCCTAAGTAGAATAGAATCGTTGTAATCTTTAGAGCTCATTGTAAAACTTAGTATAGACTAACTCTTATATTTTCTGCTACATATATGTGTGTTGATCAGTTTGTAGAAATATATGAGAAGTGTTGAGGAATGCTGACCTAAGAAGAAATCAAGGATTATGGGGGAGTTAGCTTTCACTCTGAGTTAAATGAAGATGCTGAACAAAGACATATCAATCATAAGTATTAGGTAACTCCGATCTAAATATCTTATTTCATTCTTGCTCAGTTAATTGCCATTGATCAAAATTGGGGATATTGTTGAACCAAGCACGAATTTGGACTGACTCAGTGGATGACTCAATAGTGCTTAAGTTTTTATCATAACAATTAAGTTCAGTTTGAGTTAATTAAATCAATAATGATGTTAAAACAAATAGCTTATGGTCATATGGGAGTTAGTAAATTCAAGGGTAGAATTTCGTGTCTCAGGTAACCTAGCCATTTAGTTTAACTCTGAGTTATTCTGGCCTGAGTAGCTATTTGAGTCGCTGACTTAATACTAGTGACTCAGCGCTTGATATTTAGATTTTGCTTCAGCTGTGGATTACAATACATTATTTCGTTGAGTTACTTTATGTCTGTCAAAGGTACTGACTTTACCATTTAAGGTAAAATGGGATCTTTGCTTTTAGTGTTGCTTTTTGTAGGACATTAATGAGACAAAGACAAAAAGAATTAATGCCTTAACAAGATTCAGATTAATGAAGAAAAAGACAAAGTCTTCTAGATTCAAGCTGCAAAAATTCATTTGCCAATTTGGGCAATTCTGCAAAATCAACAACATAGTATCGCGCGCTCTGCAACATGTCAGATTACTTGAAGGTATGGGAAGAAGACACGTGGCAAGTCAGCGCGAGTTCTCTCTAACGGAAGACTTGCATCAAATGACAGAGGATTCAAAATTGAAGCTTGACTTTCAATCTGTCTCTAACGGATTGATTTTCTATCTCACAACGGTGTGATTCTATCTCTTAGCAGATTGATTTGAAGAAGCAACGGGTGAATAGATGAGCTGTCTGTTAGCACAGGTCTGTTTCGGCACGATGAGGAATTACGCCTATTTTGTCCAGTGATCAGACAAAAGAGCCAAAAAGGACCGAATTGTCATCCCAAATCCGAAGTTCAAAACTCCACATTCCAGGGAAGCTCCGATTTAGCATTTTCTACTAAAAATCGAAAAGTCAAAATTTGATCAAACATAAGTAATCCTCCTGCCGGGTAATTACCTATCTACAGTAAAAAAAATCAACTCTTATCGAGATCTGGCAAGATTTTACTAGATCTTATGTAAAATCTTGTCAGATAGGTAATTAGCCCGCCGTCTAATTACCTCCCCATTATAAATAGGGGACTCGCCCCCTCATTTCTACAAGCGGATGAAAATTTATAAAATCCCAAAATTACCTATGTATCCTTTTTTAGTTTCGGGAGTCCTAAAAGCCTCGAAACTCTGCCAAAACACTTCCAAATTCGAGCTCTATCGACTACACTAAGTATAAACTTGATTTGCTGTCTTTTTAGATCAAGATCCCACAGTGAACTTTGGTCTAGGAACGACTAAATTTCTCTCAAAATCCCACATTTCTCTTAGCAATAATCCAAAATTATAGCCATAACTTGGGTTAAACCTATTTTCCACTAAAATCACAACCTCTGACAACTTTGGTCCCGCACCGGCTCTCAAGTCATCCTGGACAGACGAAAAGGTAAACTGGGGGTAATTGACTCTAAGCCCAACTTTAAAATTCATTAAAATTCATTTTCATTATTCTATTATTCCATATTGCATTTTCATTTCTCTGGTTAAGTGAGCCCCTGGAGCCAATTAAACTATAATATGTGTAAATGAGCTCATAGGTACAGATGAAACATCCAGAATGAGAGGAAACTCTATCCGAGTTTCTAGGCCAAAACCCAAACACTGTCGTTACTCTGCCGAAATTTCGGTAGAAAATATCAATTTATTATGCATTCATAATGCCCGTTTTATTTCTTGAATTTATTTCTTAAATAAAATCGTTGTAATGCCAAAATTACCACATAAAACATAATTCCAAAATTAAACCAAACAATTTGAACAATATGAGTACCTATTATGTCCGAACTCAGAATCTCACTTTCTTTTCGGTATAAAAATCCCATTTTGGATCAGTATACCACAATTCCCGTTGGAGCTAAACCAGTTGGCGACACTATTTTATTTTTAAATAAAGTAAAAATTATTTATTTTAAAAATATCTTTTCGTAATAAAATGTGTAAATATATTTCTCAATATAATCGCATTTTTGGCTTATAAAAAGCTATGTTTTTCACATTCGGTAAGTTTACGAGGAAAATAATAAAATGACCTTTTCTTTAATAAAACCAAACGTTTTATTAAAAGAACGAAATCATGGTTTCCTCAAACTGCACCAAACCAAACCAGAATGCACCCCATGCGCCGCACCCCGCATGCATCCCGCTTAAACCTCGCCCGCTCACAGTGGCGACCTCACTGGGGAGTTATTATTTTTACAAAAACCCGATTTTCATAAAAATTCTTTTTTGACATAATAATTAAAATATTGTTCAAATTAAATTTTGGAACTATAGAATATGTGGCAATTTCGACATTACACAAACTTTTAGGATTGCATAGCATCTACATACTTTACCCCTAAACCAATTTAGGTGTCTTTTGGTGAAGTATCTCCAAGTTCGCTTAGGGCTTGAGGGGTATGGATCTGATCACACCCCTTGCATAATGTACGAGGGCCTTGCTTACTTAAGGGTAAGACTACCTGAGTATATTATATGTGGAAAAGCTTCCTTTGGCTAGCTTAGGGCCACTGGATCTCAATACACAAAGACGCAGGGTACCCAATCACACCCAATCCTGAGACTGAAACTCGCGCATATATGAACCATAGACACTTTCCTGTAGGTTTACCCAAAAACCTTGTGTGCACGCGAGCAGACTTCGCTAAGTCCCCCGTTGGCTTTAAAGCAAAGTAACCCAACGGAGTTAAAAGGGCCATAGGCACGATCTAACCGTTTGCTACATGTCCAGGCTTATTAAATATAAATAAACTAAAAATGGACATTATAAGCATCATGGTTGTGTGTAAACTGACCACATCTTTATGCAGGCATAACATTTGTGTGTGGCATCTCATTTTATTTCCCTAGCTATAGGACCCTAATGTAACCGAGACCAGTGAGTCCACCTAGGCTCAACCCGCAAGCCGAAACAAATTGAGACTAGTGAGTCCACTTAGGCTCAACCCACGAGCCGAAACAAACCGAGACTAGAGAGTCCACCTAGGCTCAAGCTGTAAGCCAAAACAAACCGAGACCAGTGAGTCCACCTAGGCTCAGTTCATGAGCAAGAACAAACCAAGACTAGTGAATCTACCAAGGCTATGCACATGAGCCAAAATATATGAACCAGCGAGTCAGCTCACCCCCTTGGACCAATGAGTCAACCCCTTTTGAGTAACCAGCGAGTCAGCTCACCCCTTGGACCAATAAGTAAACCCGTTTTGAGTGACCAATGAGTCAGCCTACCCCTTGGACCAATGAGTCAACCCTTTTTGAGTGACTAGCGAGTCAGCTCACCCCTTGGACCAATGAGTCAACCACTTTAGAGTGACCAGCGAGTTAGCTCACCCTTGGACCAATGAGTCATTTCGAGTGACCAGCATGTCAGCTTACCCCTTGGACCAATGAGTCAACCCCTTTTACGTGACCAGCAAGTCAGCTCACCCCTTGGACCAATGAGTCAACCCCTTTCGAGTGACCAGCAAGTCAGCATACCCCTTGGACCAGTGAGTCAACCCCTTTCGAGTGACCAATGAGTCAGCTCACCATTGGACCAATGAGTCAACCTGCCTTTGACCAATAAGTCAACTCATCCTAGGCTATTGAGCCTAATCTAACTCAAACCCTTGGTCTTTGGACCGCGTGTTTGCGATGTTACACGAATGTTGCAGACTACCCTTGCCAATTGCTCCTCTAACAATTGGCATATTCCCAACTCCCTTATTATTTGTACATATCTACTCATTCATCCCCTCACTCATTCATTCATCCATTCATACATCCTAACAGGCCAAGGTAAATGAAGCTTAGAGCCACCTCCGATGCGCTTACTAACACTTGATCTCTTGCATTTTCAGGTTGGAAGCGAGAGAGAAGGAGGCTGAGACGTATTACAGGAAGTCCAAAAGTCACACCCTAACCATCGATCGAATCTCTGGTCAGATTTTTCTCCGACCTAGAACTTGAAACAGCAACGGCAGATGATGATATAGTTGGACAGTCCCTCAGAAGAATTCTTGACACTCCAGAATTTCATGATGTATGGGAAAGGCTGAGCGCTGCTAATTCTCAGAAACCCAGGAGCAAGAGGATGAGATAATGGCACTGAAGGCAAATATGGCAGAAATGGAGAAGCTGTCCTCGGCTAAAGACAAATCTATTGCTCCCTTCGTTGAACGGTATGTAGCTATTGACTGGTTCTTACCAAAGGAGTTAGAAGCCCTTCCGGCTAACTTTGTGATGCCTTACATAGCCCCATATGCTGGTACTAGAACCCCTTATGTGCATGTGGAGGGTTATCTTCAGATTATGACTAGCATGAACATCCTTAAGGTTCATATAGTCAATCTCTTCCAAGCTACTCTACGAGGACCCGCCTCTGAATGGTATATGAGGATGCTAACGGACGTGAAATCCAATTAGAGGAAGTTATGCTCGACATTCCTGGAGAATTATGCCTTCAATCTGAAGGTCAAGACTACTTTACAAGACCTTAAAAGAATCAAACAATGGCTAAATGAGTCCTTCAAAGAATTCTACCTGAGGTGGATGGTTGTTTGTGTACTTGTGATCGGGGCACCTGACAAAGACGCCCTGATAGTGAAGCTTGTTGAAGGCTCTAGCTCGAAATATGGGGATGAAATGAAAATGAAAAGATTCGACACCTTCAACGATGTAGTAGACTATGCCAAAAGACTTGAAAAGTATGAGGAACAAGATCAAACAAAGAATCAAGAACAGCATGCTTATACTAAACCTCGATACTGGGAAAAGGGCAGATCCTCCAAGTAGGGCAGTCCCGAGTCCCCAAGGGCTATAGCCAAAGTTGTAGCAACCACTCAGGTGCAGACTCACCAATCTATCTCCCCGTGGGTAGAATCATTGTCATAGATATTCACCAAACTGAGAAAGCCTGACCAACTCCAGAGAATCAAACCATTTGTTCCACCTGCTGCGCCAGATAGTGACAATTTCTATGCTTATCACGTGACTAAGGGGTATCGCACTAACGAATGTGCCCGACTATTAAAAGATCTACAGCATATGATAGTCGATGGAAGAATGAAAGAGCCTGGGAAGAAACCAAGCACTCAAACTAATCCCCTACCAAACTTTCAGGCTACGGTGAAAGCCATAGGTATTCATGTAGAGGCCGATAAATATGGTATCGACGCAACCGATAACTTCCGACATGACCCGGGATGGGGGGGATAATGTGATTTACGATAACATGGACATTATCTACATGGTTGATCAGTATGTCTTGAGGATGAGAAGAGAAGGGCTCGATCAATACCTAGTGCCACCCCACCTCATATACCATGGAGACTCTGACCTGAATGAGCATATAGAAGAATTAGTCCAATTTATACACGAATAAAGGATAGCCATGATGGGATTTACACCTCAATCCCCTAGATTCTTAGAAGGACCAGCCATGGACTAGTACAATATAATGCCAATGGAAGGTCGATGGAACCAGTACTTTATGGAGAGGTCTTTCCTCCACTATTTCAGGGCATCTCAACCATACCCAGATATGCTTTACTAGTGGTTAGCACCACAAGTGGACCAACAAAATGCTGATTGGCAAGATATTTCTCCTCTACAACCCCCCATGTACACTCCCCCAGATTACATGAGTCCAAATTACGTTAGAACAAGCTTGTTCAAATTTGGGAGCTCTTCCAAAATAGCATGTCCAAAAAATCAAGAGTTGTATGTCACTGAATAGGCTTGGAGTGATCACAGGGACCAACAAAGGTGCCTTGGCATCAACTTGAATGAAGTGACACTGGACCCATTTGCCAAACTTCGTGCAGATGTAGCATCAGAGATGAACCATAGAAATCAAGTGAGCATCGAATTGTGAGATCCGTTTGAAGGGATCCGTGCTGACATTACAGCATATGGAGCCCATGTAGAGGAAACATTCACCAGCATATGAGGCATGGTCTCCGACTTTCGCGTGGCTATCATAGGGGTTGAGGCTGAAATGAATGAAGAAGATCCCGAGGAAGATCTCGGAGAAGATCCCGAGGAGGATCCTTTAAGAAGATTCTAATGATGATATCCCTGCTCAGTATACACCAAATTGGGTCTTTGAACCGTGGAATGGGCAACAGCCTTTTGAGGATTCAGATGAGGAAGTAGAGGAATTTTTGGACTCTAATGAATCAGATCACGAAGATGAAAGTGAGGTAGATAACTTGGGATATGAATCAGAGACCTTTTCAGGCGATGAGCTAAATCACTTACTAGAAGATTTTGAATACCAGGCTCCCTTCCCTAATGGTATGACGGTCGATTATGATGGTGCTAAGAGCTACGCCTTATCTTTAGAGCATGACTCCCCAGGCGCCTTATGGTCTGCAACAAGTGACAATTCTAGAGACTTTACGGACTTTGACTCAAGTAGCAAACATATAATTAATATGATTCAAGACGAGGGACAAGAACCCTCTTTGGAGTACGTCAAAGGGAGAATCTGCGTTGAAAATGAGTTAGCTCAAGCCAGTCATCGGATCCGAAGACTGGACTTGAGGGAAGTTTACCCTATATTCTATGATGGAAGTACAAGGCCACACCCTCACATCCGTGAATTTATGCAAATTATGAATGACGGGTACATTCACTATGCCCATTGGCCCGAAAGGTTCCGCTGGACTCTCCAAGAGAAGGCAATCGTTTGGTATGAAGGGCTGATATTTTACCAAAAATCATTCTGGAATATTTTGGCTAAGCAACTTCACATGGGTAGACTCGCTAGAATACTTAACCCCTGAATTAGATAGATACGGGAATCCCTTACGGTACTGGGAGTGGGAAGCAACCAATGCTATCTGTCCAATGTTAATGGAATCAGCCAGGGAATACCCATGGTACATGAATAAATATAATGACAAGCAAATCGCCTATGATGATGTGCCAATATGCTTAATGAAGGGGAACCAACTGATGAAGCCTCCTCGTCCATCCATATGATCAGACATGAATCCAATCCTGTCCTATGCTAAATCCAATAGGAGACCCCATTATTCCAGAAAAATAGCCTGAAAAGGCTCTTTTCATGCAATGGCCCTTTACCGCCAAAACCTCATCATCTACAAACAAATTGATCGAATTGGAAGAGATACCACTTGATGAAGACTTTGATGATTTTAAGGTCTTTTAAACAACAAAATTGTCAACCCAGGTTGTCAGGCCTATCACCAGAGGAGGGAAAGTCACTAGGTAAGTAGTCCCAACCGTACCAAGGTCAGAACCTCTAGCACCCCCTACTTTTGTTAAGCCCTCTAGACAGATAAAAAGCCCGATTGTTGATCAATTGAAAGCCACTACAACTAAGATCAGTATCTGGGACCTACTCCTTAGGTCTCAAGATCACAGGCTTGCTATCGTTAAGAAGCTGATGGAAATTGAAACATCTCTCCTAGCATCACCAGAATAGGTCTGCACACTACTTAACAATGAGACTAGCACTGTTATCCCTGACATAGTCTTCTCGAGCTTGGATCTACCCGATAAAGGCATTCGCCATAATAAGGCTCTTTACTTGAAGGCTAGTGCCTTTAGGCGCATCATGCCCTATATAATGGTCGATGATGGTTCATCACTAAATGTCTATCCTAAGGATATTCTACTAATCCTAGGACTAACTGAAAGGGACTTAAAGAGATCCACAATAGTAATCAAAGCCTACGACAACTCCAAGAGGACCGTCATCGGCACGTTCAAAGTTGAGGTTACCATCGGCAAGATCTCATCTATAGTACTTTTCACGGTTATAGATATCTTGGTAACCTTCTCTATACTCCTCGGACGGCCATGGTTCCATGCTTTGGTAGCAGTTCCACCCACTCTTCACCAAAAGATCAAGATCATGTTCCATGGAAAGATCATCACTCTAGAGGCTGATGAGGCGTCAGTGGTGGCTGAACTAAAAATGGAAGAAAGCCAAATGAAAGGATTTACCATAGCCACATTCAGGCAGGAGTCAGACAAGCAACCAAAGGTGCACTAGGACCCATAGATTTAGGGATACATGTAGAAACACCACACTCTTGGCAAGGGACTAGGTACCCATGAATAGGGAATGCTGACCTTCAATATAGCGGCGGGAGAGTGGAAGCCCATAGGACTTGATTACACAGGCTCTAGAAGAATTGCCCACACGATGGTCTTTTAGAAGAAGCAGCAATAGCCCTACAACGGGGCACCCATGCCTGTTACTCACCAAGGAAAGACGGTTCTGGGATTAAAGATTTTCTCAGACGTAGTTAAATAAGGCAAGCATGCTAGAAGCTCCCTAACATGCGTGTTGAAAGGAGTGAGTCATCAGCCAGATACAGGGGCAACCCCAGATTAGATCAAGTTTGATGAATAAGTACACCTGAAGAAGGTCAAGAAGCTGAGTAATGAGGAGTAGATCCTCGACACCCTAGCCAAACACCTTCAAGCACAACTCAAGATAGTGGAGGAAGCAAAAAGTAAGGGAGGTGGCTTGAGCCAAACCATCATGGACATGGTCACGACCATGAAAGGAAAGGCAAAGGTGTAAGAGGAAGACGACGAGGACATCCTATTGAAGCCAACTGCCATAGGAGAATCATCCGCTGCGGAGCCAAACCCTACCGATCAGGATGAGTCCTTTATTTCTGTTTCCAGTTTGTTTGAAAATGAATAATGTACTTTATGATGATAATAAGATGAAAAACTTTACTTATTTGGATTGTGTCTCTAATTACGATTCCATGCATCCATTCCAGGATTCATCTAGAATCTCTAAAATCAATAACAATATTACAAAAGAAGTTAACTTAAATACGGAAGATGATCCAAAAATGGTATACATTTCCAATCAATTGCCCATCGAACAATAGAGAGAGTTGATAAAAGTATTCAAAAATCATGTTTTAGCCTTCGCTTGGTCTCACAAAGATATGCCAGAACTTAATTAGCACATTGTCGAGCACAAGATCCCTACAGACCCAAAAATTTGGCCGGTGAAGCAAACGATGAGAAGAATCCTCCTAAAATGGGCTGAAAAGGTCAAAGCAGAAGTGGCTAAATAGATCAAGGCTAATTTCATCGAGGATGTTGAGTACCCCACTTGGATGTCCAATGTAGTTCCTGTACCTAAGAAGAATGGTGACGTCTGAGTTTGCGTTGACTTTAGGGACTTGAATAAGGCCACCCCTAAGGATGATTTCCTGCTACCACATATTGATGTTCTGGTAGACAGCGTAGCAAGAGCCGCCATGTATTCCTTTATGGATGGATTCTCAAGATATCACCAAATCCTCATGAACGTAATAGAAAAGTTCAAAACCGCATTCATCTTAGAAAGGGGGACCTACTGTTTCAGGGTGATGCCTTTCGGACTCAAAAATGCAGGGGCAATCTACCAACAAGCAGTCACAACATTTTTACACGACCTGATCTATAAAGAAGTCGAGGTCTATGTAGATGACATGCTTGTAAAGTCCGCCACACCAGAAGAGCACCCGGCAGTGTTAGAGCGATTCCTCACAAGGATAGAGAAATACAATCTTAGTCTCAACCCAAAGAAATGTATATTTGGCGTCACGTCAGGCAAGTTAGTGGGGCACATGATTAGCAAGAGAGGCATATAGATGGATCCAGATAAAGCTAACGCCATCAAGGAAATGCCTATACCAAAAATCAAGAAAGAAGTGAGAAGTTTCTTGGGGTCCATACAGTACGTCAGCCACTTTATAGCACGGTTGACCATTACATGCGAGCCTATCTTCACGCTCTTAAGGAAGCAGCAACCAATAGAATGGAACCACCAATGTTAGGAATCCTTTGACAGAATTAAAGCTTACCTAATGAACCCTCTAGTGTTGAAGCCGCCAACTCTCGGAAAGCCACTCATTCTCTACTTAGCTATAGAAGACACATCTGTAGGGGCTATGTTGGTTCAGGAACACAAAGATAAGAAGGAACATGCAGTTTATTACCTCAGCAAGAAACTGCTAGAATACAAAACTTGATACACCATTGTGGAGAAAACTTATTTCGCCATGGTCTGGCTCACCAAGAAGCTCAGGCATTACTTCCAATCATACAAAATCCAAGCAGTGGCAAAAGTTGATCCAACGAAGTATTTGTGCCAGGCTCCCTCACTAACTGAAAAATCGGCTAGGTGTGTCTTGTTACTATCAGAATTCGATATCGAGTACTAATAAAGAAGACCATCAAGGGTAGGGCAGTGGCTGAATTCCTAGCAAATTAGCTACTCGAGGAAAAAGAGTAGGAAAGCTTAGAATTTCCTGACAAATGTTTTGCAACCACTACGGAGAATCCTGGAAAATGGACCATGTTCTTCGATGGCGCTATTAACAAGCGATGGGCTAGTTTGGGGGTCATCATCATAATGCCAGATGGGGCGCTCATACCTCTGTCAAAGCGATTGGAACTTCTCACCACAAATAACGGGGTAAAGTATAAAGCCTGTTTATTTGGAATGCCTGCCCTAATCACTCTCAAAGTGGACAAGGTAAAAATCATCGACGATTCAACTTTGGTCATCAGGCAAGTCACAAGGGACTAGGAATTAAAGGAGAAATCCCTCAGACCTTACTTAGAGGCTGTATGGAGAAAAGCCATAATGTTTAGTGAATGCAAATTTCATCACATGCCCCGTGAGGAGAATTAATTGGCGGATGCATTGGCCACTTTAGCCTCCGTGTGTGAAGGGCCCCAAAAGTAGCTAATCAAGCCTCTAATTATGGAGACAACCCGATCTCCATGTTATATCCACACAATGAATGACACCATAAGTAAGGAAGAGCCCTAGTACTCTGACATTTTTTAGTCCTCGAAAATGGTGAATTTCTGACTGAGGCTATGGATTCCCACAGAAACACGCTGAGGAAGCTTGCTGTGCAATTCTGCCCGATTAAAGGAGATCTATTCAAGAGGTCCTCTAATGGCTTACTATTAAAGTGTCTGGCCCAACATGAAGCTGAAAGGGTAATAAAAGAGGTACATTCAGGAGACTGTGGTCCATACATGAACAACATCATAATAGCAAAGAAAATCCAAAGAATGGGATACTTTTGGTTAACCATGCTAGCTGATTGTATTCAAGAAGCAAAGACTTGCCATGCTTGTCAGATATACAGAGATATGAGCCACTTACCCCCAACAACGTTGCAAAGCTTGACAACGCCTTGCCCATTCTCAGCCTAGGGCATCGATATCATCGGTGAAAAGACCATCTTCGACTAATGGCCATCGCTTCATTATAGTGGCCATCGATTACTTTTCCAAGTGGGTGGAAGCAGAATCATACACGAGCATCACAGCCAAGAAATTGGTTCGATTTATTCAGTGACATATCTTCACCAGATACGGCATTCTTCATCATATAGTGAGTGACAACGGCATGCAATTCCAAGGGGAAACGGTCAACCTTATCAAGAAGCATGGGATCGAGCAACACCGCTCTTCAACCTACCGCCCTCAAGCTAACGGAGCTGTAGAAGCAGCTGATAAGGCAATCAAGAAAATCCTCTCCAAGATGATATCCAACTATCGGGATTGGACTGATCATTTGCCCTATGCCTTATGGGGATACAGAACTAGTGTCAAAACCTCTACAAGTCAAACTCCTTTTTCTCTCATTTCTGGGATGGAGGCAGTATTGCTTATTAAAATGGAAATCAAATCTTTGCACATAGCTCTCGAAGCCTGACTTCCTGAAGATGAATTGGCAAAAGCAAGACATGAGGAACTAACTCTAATCGATGAAAGACGACTAGCCGCATTGGAGAATCTACAACTGTACCAACAGCGCATGGCCAGGGCTTATAACCATAAAGTCAAGGAGCAAGACCGACCCTTAAGAATGGGTGATCTGGTCTTAAAGCAATCTCATAGAATGCACACAAATGCTCGAGGGAAGTTCCAGCCAAACTAGGAAGGTCTGTACGTGGTAAGAAAGACTCTCAGTAAAGGGGTAGTGAAAATCTCAAAACTAGATGTCAGCGAGTTCGTGAATCTAGTAAATCGTGACAAGCTGAAGCGCTATCTTGTGTAACAGAATAATAATAATAATAATAATAATAATAATAGTAATAATAATATAAAGGTCTATCAAAGGCTAGTCAGGGCTCTTGGGCAAAAATAAAGACCCCAAAATAAAAGAGTGAAGCCTTAGGTAAAATCCATTTGAAACCTTAGGTAGCGATGGGCATTTCTTGGGAATAAATACCATTTACCCTTCCTATTTAAGTAATATCTCTTGTGGTAACATGTTCATGATAAAAAAAATACTAAATGAGTGCATTAAATGGAAACTGTGAATTGTTTAATGAAACACGCATTCAAATAACATCATTTCATCTTCATTACACATAAAAGTACATCACAAACAGAAAATGGGAACGACGACGTCAAACAACAAGGCCTGAAGCCTTTATTTTCCATAAGAATGAAAGACACACAAGCTCAAGGACCCCCGAAGAAACTGCAGAGTCTATGCATCTCGATGACCCTCTCTCCAAAGGTAGGAAGCCCCTCGAGTACTCACAACCCAGATGCGGAAAGCCTCAAAAAGATGAATGTCAAAAGGCACAAAATAGTTCACCACCACCCGAGAACGGTTGGTCCATCTCACGTCATGACAATAGACCCGAGTATAGGAAAGCTCTGGGCTAATCAAGGTACATAAGGATGTAGGGAACCCCTAAGAACGGTCGTACTGCCTACACAAGCGACCAGGAGAGTCGGTAATGATCTCGGAAAGGCCGATGAGGACCCTACCACCTCTAGCAACGTCGGTAGTCACATAAGTGATACCCTACCAAGGGCAAACCCAATGAATATCCTCAGCAGCTCGGCTACCTATAAACTCGACCCACTCCTCGATGGTAAAATCTCTGTGAGGGCGATTACCGATGCGAACTATAGAGCCCCGCACCCAGTAGGCCTTCGAATGATAATTCATGCTTGTGGGAATAGATAACACAGAACGCTTGTCCTAGAGCCAAAGCTACAAAAGCAATAAATGAAAAATAAAAAAAAAAGAGAAAAAAAGCATGTTGGATTGAAAACCTGAAAAGGCAGTCCAGGCAAAAATTAAGCCAAGCCTGATGAATCAAAAACCTGAGAGGGTGGTTCATGCAAAAAGAAAGGCTCAAATAAAATTTATCTAAAGGAGAAGCATGCTGCCCCTAGTATTAGCTCCAGTTCCATTCCGGGAAGCGCACATAAAAATTAGTGTCTCAGCTAAACTCACCGCAACGGGAGATTTACCCTTTAGCATCTAATCAATGATAGTCACGAAGGCAAAGCTACAAATCATAATGGGAACCTTGCAAAGGAAGACCCCTAACAAAAGTAAACAAATGAGCGAAAGCCAACTCACGTCATTAGGAGGAAGGCCCCTAACTATGTTGAAAGCAACATCCAACCTCAAGCCCTCATGACATATCAGTCCACGCCTATCGAATTGTTGTAGTTGAAAATGGTTCATTAGTGGATTGGAGAACTTAAAACGGTGCGTCAGAATGGCTAGGGGTATGTCAGCTGAAGATCTTTGGAGCCCGCAGAATTCCTCATACAAGGGGCACACCTCGTGATCTCCAAACTAAAACACATTATCAACAGGGTCCCAAAACCTAACAGCGGCTTGAATCACATTATCCTTGATAAAATTCTTCAGATAAACATTATCCTTGAATCATATTATCCTTCATATGCACCAGACCACAGACCCTGAGACAATCCTAGCCGTCAGAATTCTTCAGATAAACATTTAAATCTGTATGGAAATGAATGTAGCCTTCCATGGCGAAACTTCATGAAAGTAGCAGCTCGCTATACATAGTTTATGGGGCAATCTGCCAATATCTGGCAGATTACCCCGATAAACTCAATTAATGACAAAAAGAAAGCACAAAGCGAAGGAATGATGGAAAATTCTTTTATATATATTAAAATGAGTTCATACAAGAAAAAGGCACTGTAAATGACTCAAAGCAAAAAAAAACAAATAAAAAGTCTATCTACTACCCACTGGGACTTAGGTGGCTAGGATCAAAGGGCAACGGAGGAGGAGGATAACCGCCTTGAGGAAAGAATCCTGGAGGATTGCCTTGTCCCTATTGTGACTGCTGCTGCGGGTCATCCACCTAGAGCATCCCAAATAGACCTCGTAGCCGTCGGATCTCTAGCTGCAACATTTTAACATAGATCATTCATATGTATTCCATGACATACCATGCATAATCATTAAAATAATAAAATAATGAACATACCGCTATATCGTTCATCATGAACTACTGCTGCCCTTGAATATATCTCCAACCGGAGATGCTATCAGCAATGGGTACCTACATGGACGAAAGATCAGGGACAAGTCAAAGCCATCTCAATCTAAGGAGAAATAAAATAAAGGGTGAAGGAAGCTCACATGAGTGGCATCGGCCGGATGGAATGCCACTGGATGCTCAGGATCCAAGTAAGGCAGAATCACCGGCGTATAAGTGCTCAGGTCGGGATGGTACATCAGAGACATGGGCGGCTAATACTAAAACCCCCGATGTCCCTCTACCATTGCCAAACCCTCAGGTGGGACAGATGATGCTGAAGAGCAACCCACGTGAGCAGAGGTAGTTCCAGGCCTCTTCCTACCCTGGTGATCCTACAAAGGCGATAAAGCAAAGGCAGACCATTCTAACTGGGCGCAATAATCAAAGACAACAAATTCAAACCAATGAAAGAAAAAAGTACCATCATCCAGACAGTCCCAGGTGATCCCGATCTAGCCTGCCTGCTAGGGGCAGAAATCTAAGGGCCATCACCGTCAGAAGGTTTATGAATGTTTGGCTCAGGCTCGATAGGAATAGGATCCATCTCCGGCCATCCAAGTAGTTATGAATGACAAAACTCCTCATACCCCCTAACCCGCTCTGGGAAGGCGCTGGGTAAACCGTCGAAGGCTAATCGTGCAAAGTCTGGGGAGCTATGAGGCCAAAAAATCCACCGAGGCACCTTAAGGGGAATGGAACATGACTTAGGAGGAAGATGCCAATCCTAGATGCGCTCTCCCAAATACCACTCCAAAGAGAAGGGAGTCTCTATAATCAGTCGGGTGTTCAAAAACTCCCCAGCTCGCCTCATGACCTCTGGCCAGTGAAGAGCATGACCCCAGGGCTGCATTTTGATCTGTAAGAAATAAAAGACCTAACAATGATACAATGATTGTAACAGATATAGCAATCAAAGTAAATCAAGGAATCATGGAGTATACCCTCTCCGAGAACAGATTGCGAAGGTGAGCAGAAAGCACAGATCGAGACTCCATCTCCCAACCAGGCCAGTAATACGGAAGTCGAGGACAAAATGGATAGCTACTGTCTTGCACAAGCTTGGTCCCTAGGAGGATCCCCATCTCAAAAAGCTAGATCTATGAGAAGATAAAAGAAATCAGAATGCCAAAAGATAAACCAAGAATACTCGTAAAGAAGAAAAAGAGCTAAGTCCTTACATAGACAATTTGGAGGCAAGATTTGAACTTGCCAATCCTGTTCCTCGCACACTAATTGAGGGCCCAATATAGATGACCCAATGTAGCTTGGCCCCAGGCATACTAGTCAAAATAAGATGGGTAAATCAAAGTCGGCAGGATATGGAGGTTCACGATCGAACCCTTATTAGGAAAACACAGCCACGATAGATATGCAGCCATAAATGCTCTAGCATCACAAGAAAAAGTCAAATGCCTTCTATCCCCAATAGTCCAGAAGGTCATGAGTTTCTCGCAGGAAATTTGCCCGGGCTTGTCCCCAGAATAACCAATCAAAGCCTCGATGGTCTCTACATTGAAGTTGTGGTAAGTAAAGCAAGCGTTGAAGTGGATCACATTATCATGAAAAGGAAGACATGTGATGGCGCAGTAATCCAATGGAGTGATGGTATAGTCCCTACAATGGAAGTAGAAAGCATGGGTAGTGTCGGACCACCTACTCAGGAATTGGGTAGAAGTAACGGCTGGGATGTATGGGTACTTGCGAGATCTTGAGTGCCTGCAATTCCTCACCATCCTCCCCAAAGACGTCCCGTCAATAATAGCCTTAGCACCAGGAGATAGCACCTTATACCACTTATGAAAGTGGGTAATGATAGCGCCCTCATGCTTGGTTACCTGATTTAATGCATGCACATATATCACACACCAGTTCCCGATGAATCACATGATTATCGAAAAGTCATTGCATTAAATAAATCATTGCATAAAATAAACAAGCAATAAAATGTATAAGTCATTGCACAAAATAAAAGCAGTAGTAAGGCTTACCAGAATCCGAGAAAAATGATCGGAAAGCTTCAAGGCAGGCGGAATAAAATCCCCCGGACGAATCTTGGGGTACATCTAATTTGACGGTAGCCCATATAAAGCATCAGTGGGAACCTCAGACAATTCCACTTGATGACCATCAATGAGCACGTTCCGAGTTGTCACTTGAACGGCTGGCAGATCCAAGCGGATATTATAAAGCTTGAAGTACATGGAAACCTTGCAAAATCTGAAAAGAAGGAGCAGAAAAGGGAAGAAGATGAAAGAAATCGTCGTCAAAAATAGCTCGGAGGTAGGAATTTCTGAAGAAGAAGGGCAGAAAACACAAAGAGAGAAGGAAAGAATTTTTGATGTGGTGAAAATGGGAGCCAAGCTGCTGCTTTTATAGACAGCGGGTAATTAGCCCGCCGGCTAATTACCTATCTAGCTTCACGCATTTACGCGTCACACGCATTTACGCGTAACGGCTATTAAAGTTATCGTTACATAGGTAATTAGCCCACCGGCTAATTACGTATATTTTAAAAAATTTTACAATTTTGCATTTTTTATCCATTTTCTGCATTGTTTATAAAATGAGCAGACCTAAAAGCTATTTTTATATAGTAACTCATGCATTAAGCATCCAAAAATATTTATTTTGAGCCCCGGTCAATTTTAACCTCATACAACTCCTTAATAAAATTTTAATCAAAGGGGCAAAATATATTTTGTTTCAAATTTTGTTGATTCAAAATATTTTAACTTATTGCATTCCACACACACTGTTTTATTTGTTTCGCATATGACAAAATTTCTAGCACGAAAATTATGTTTGCGAGGGGCAAACTATTAGCACACGTCCATTCCGGCCCGATGAGGAATTATGCCTATTTCGTTTAGTGATCAGACAAAAGACCCAAAAAAGACCGAATTGTCATCCAAAATTCGAAGTTAAAAAATCCACATTCCGAGGAAGCTCAGATTTAGCATTTTCTACTGGAAAACCAAAAATTCAAAATTTGGTCAAACATAAGTAATCCTCACGCTGGGTAAATACCTATCCACAGTAAAAAATTTAAATCTTACCGAGATCTGGCAAGATTTTACGGGATCTGATGTAAAATCTTGTCAGATAGGTAATTAGCCCGCCAGCTAATTACCATTATAAATAGGGGACTCGCCCCCTCATTTCAACAGGTGGATGAAAATTTAAAAAATTGCAAAATTACCTTTGTGTCCTTTTTCAGTTTCGGGAGTCCTAAAAGCCCTGAAACTCTGCCAAAACACTTCCAAATTCGAGCTTTATCATCTACACTAGGTATAAACTCGATTTACTATCTTTTTAGATCAAGATCCCACAGTGATCTTCGGTCTAGGAACGACTAAATTTCTCTCAAAATCCCGCATTTCTTTTAGGAATGATCCAAAATTATAGTCATAAGTTGTGTTAAACCTATTTTCCACTAAAATCACAACCTTTGACAACTTTGGTCCCGCACCGGCTCTCAAGTCATCCTAGACAGATGAAAGGTAAATTGAGGGTAATTGGCTCTAAGCCCAACTTTAAAATTCATTAAAATTCATTTTCATTATTCTATTATTACACATTGCATTTTCATTTCTCTGGTTAAGTGAGCTGCTGGAGCTACTTAAACTATAATATGTGTAAATGAGCTCGCCGATATGGATGAAACATCCAGAATGAGAGGAAACTCTATCCGAGTTTCCGAGCCAAAACCCAAACGCTGTCGTTACTCTGTCGAAATTTCAGTAGAAAATATCAATTTATTATGCCGTTATAATGCCTATTTTATTTCTTGAATTTATTTCTTAAATAAAGTCGTTGTAATGCCAAAATTACCACAATAAAACATAATTCAAAAATTAACCAAAACAATTTGAATAATATGAGTACCTATTATGTTCGAACTCAGAATCTCACTTTCTTTTCGGTATAAAAATTCCATTTTGGATCAGTATACCACAATTCCCGGTGGAGCTGAACCTGGTGGCGACTCTATTTCATTTTTAAATAAAGTAAAAATGCTTTATTTTAAAAATATCTTTTTTTAATAAAATGTGCAAATATATTTCTTAATATAATCACATTTTGGCTTATAAAAAGCTATGTTTTTCACATTCGATAAGTTTACGTGGAAAATAACAAAATGACCTTTTCTTTAATAAAATCAAACGTTTTATTAAAAGAACAAAATTCCGGTTTCCTCAAACTGCACCAAACCAAACCAGAATGCGCCCTGCACACCACACCCCGCATGCATCCCGCTTAAACGTTGCCCGCTCACACTGTCAATTTCAGAAGATGCCAAATCAAGTTCAACGGCTACTTTCTAAATCAATCTACAAAAGGAGCAAGAAGGTAAGCGTTAGAACTTGGTGATTACACTTGAATTTCTAAGAAGCAAAAACTCTACCAAATTACAAGCTTTAGAGAAGTTCACTCGAGAAAGCAACTACTCAGCGAGAATCTGCTTTAGAACAAGAGAGAATAGAATAGATCATTGATTGGCAATATCTGATTGTTGTAACTGGATCAACATTTTATAAGTTGAATCCAGCTCTTGTTTAGACTCTTATTGATTTGCTGATAGAAAAGGGTATTATACTCAGCGGGTGAGCGGTTGTAGTTTGGAGGGTACTTACTGTAATTGGGGAATTTGTGAAAGGCTTCTCCGCCTAGGATAAAGGAGTTGAGATTAGCGGGTAAAAACCAAGACACTCTCTTAGGACTGGATGTAAGCACAGGTTGCCGAACCAGTATAAAAATCTCTGTGTCCCTTACTTTGAAGTTTTTCCAGATTTCACTTAGCCAGCTGACCTACTCAGCAGAGCTCACACAATCACCAAAAAGGTTATTAATTTAATTGAGTGAGTCATTCACCCCCCCTATTGAGTGTATGCATAGGTACCAACAAGGTCAATAACTCTGGGCTTCTTCTGGGGTGACTCAAATCCTGGTCCTCCCGTTATTACCATGACTAGCCCCTTAGCCTTTTGGGACTTTTCTCCTCCCTCCTTGGGCTCTTTCGAGGCAAGTTTTCTTTCTTCTCTAGTGACACCTCTTATAAATTGACTGAATTTTCCCACTTTGATCAAGGCATGCACTTCCTCGGCTAGCATCCGACATTCATCCGTGTCATGCCCTTCGCTCTATTGAACTCGCAATATTTTGCCGGCTCACATCCTATAAGTTGTCCCTCAGGTATCTTTGGGTATCTCAAATGCTTTCTCTCGTTGGTCTTCTTTATTGCAACCAATATCTGTCTGAGTAGGGCGTTTAAAGCTGGCCTACCGTTGTCGGCTTGGGGCTGGTTCCTGTAGTTGGGATTGCTTGACACCTTCCTGGTTAATGAAAAGGATTTACGGTCGTTGGGCCTCTCATCTTTATACTTTATTAATTGATTCATTTCGTCTACTTAGATCATGCTCTTGGCCATCGCAATCATTTGCGTGGCATCCTATGGTCTCCTTGTGATTATCTCAGTTCGGAGCCTGTTGTTCCTCGTGCCTCGAATCAAAGCTTCCTTTACGGTGCTAAAATCTAAGTCATCTAAACTGATGCATATCTAATTGAATTGTTGGATGTATGACCAGATGGATTCATCTGGTTCTTGTACGATCTCGTGCAACTGTCGACTCACATACAAGGAGGGTGTGGAGCCCAGGAAATGCTTGCAAAACACCTCACTTAGCTAGTCCCATGAGCTGATGGAGTTGGGCTTTAGCCTATTGAACCAATACGCGGTTGGGCTAGTGAGCATCTGCTCGAAGTAGTAGTAGATATAAGCTTTTGGGGTGTACACCATCTCCATTTTGTTGGCATAATAGCGTATGTGAACAATGTGATCATCCCTACCATCATAGATCTTGGTGAAAATTGGGGCAACAAAATAAGGGTTCAACTGGACACCCAATATCTTCTTCGTGAAAGGGGAATGTCGTTTCTCCACCAAGGACTACTGGTACGGCATCGCCATGTCTTTTAGCAGCTTCTTCAGGTGTTGCCTGAGTTAGAGGTCATTTTTAGAGTCACTATCTCCTTGCTCCTTTGAGTCGATGTGCCACCTACTGCCTGAGAAAACGGGTGCATCCCTAGTGAAGGCATCGCTCCATACGTATACGGAATATGAATCCTTATCTGAGGCATGGTCATTCCGACTAGGAAATAAGGGTTACCTCCTGGAGAGTTGAATGCCTAGAACATTGCCATCGTCTACTTCTGCATCGCTGGGTTCGAGGTGGTGCTAACTGCTGGAACTGTCAGAGCCTAATAGGGCAGAGCCTGCATTGATTGGACCCAGGGCGTTTTGAACGTCACTGCGCTTCTATGGTTTCCGTATGGGGGAAACAGCTCTCGGGCTAGGCTTTGGTGGCTTGAATTCTCCTCAGGAATTCCTTGTATTGTTGTCCCTGTCAGGTTATATTGCTCCACGAAACCAGTTTGAATAACATGCTGTTGCTCCGGGGGAATGTTATATTCCTGGAAAATCGTGAGCATTTGCGCCACCGCGCTTCTTGGAGGGGTGGCCACATTGGATGCGTCGGGGACATTGACGTCATCGGGGGATATGTGGAAAATGCCTGTATCTGAAGGGTGGTCGTCGTTGATTTCCACCATAATTGTGTTCTTTGGTGGACCAAAATTCTCTACTGGGTGAGTAAATTCGGTCCACGCTCACGGCACCACTGAAAGTTTCGTGTAAGAAAGTGATGCATATGCGCTGAACTTCAAATCTGATCTTGCTTGAGTATTTATGAACATGCAAATAGATCAAAAGAAAGGATCGGGGCTTGTTCCCTAAGGAAGCTTTGATGCCTAAGTATTTGAGTATGAAGAATGGCAGATTTTCGATAAGATATAGAGATTAAAGATTACCTCAGTCTATAGCATATCTTTTTATTTATAGGCACTAAGAGTGTCTGCTTGCAAGTTAGGCAGTTTTGTGTTGAAATTGGGATCATGATCTTGATTTTGTTGGGGGAACGGGTCAAAGATCCCCTTGTTTGTTACATTTCTATTTTTAAGGATGGCGTTCCGGTGTTAGTGGGAAACATGGAGAAGAAGTATTGACTTGATAAACAAGTTGTACAAATACCGAACAAGGGGCGCTGTTGCAAGTGGATCGTCTTACTCTCCAGACATCGAGACGGTTACACAGAGGAGGCGGTAGAGAGGGGTGGGGTGGTGCTCTAACCCCACCCTAGCCGCCAGAATGCTCAAAAACCCCGTTAATTTTCAGCCACAGCCCCACCCATTTACTTGGCCGAAAAAATGGCGTATAAAGAAGAGGAACTGAGCCGAGAAGAAGAAGAGTTTAACTTTTAAGTTTTTAAATTGTTTCTGGAGTCCACTTGAAAAGAAGTAAACAAAATGTTATTTCACTTCTTACTTTCACTTTTTTTATTGGTTAAGAAGGGATAAATGTTTTCTTAGGACAACTTTTATCATATAGCTTGTATTTGTATGTATAATTGGACTACTATTATTAATATATTTTTCGTTGAATTGATATTGTAGTAATTTATCTCATTATATTAGCAAAAATATTTGTTATTTGCTAACTATTTTATACTTTACTATTTTGTATTTAATTTTACGAAATAAACTATAAATATAACATTTATTAGGTGTGAGACTAATTTTATCTATCCGTGAGAGTTTATAGTTGTTGGCAACGTGCAGCCCCACCCTATTTATGGGTCTGGCATCGCCACTGCAGTTACATAAGTGATTTAGGCGTGATGAAAATATAGATTCATCGAGATGAAGAGACCGTGTCAGAAGTATGTGTTACACGCGCCTCGAATATATTCAGTTAACACTGTAAAAAAATCAAATTAGAGAAAATAAGACAATATTTTAGAGATGCAAAGGATGAAATATGTAAAAAGCATCCTCCACGCGGGAGTCAAAAGATTTTGGGGTCAAAATCTGAATTTCGTTAAATGACATGAAAATTTCATAATTAAATTTTTTTGATTCCCGCCATTAAATTAAGAGGTAGTTTCTTTTAAAAAAACCAAATGGAATAAAATGAATCTAGAAATTTTCCCGGGTTTTCTTCCCACCAAATAAAATTTTCTTTTTACAAAACCTCTCTTCCCTTTCTCTGTTTTCTTAAACTCAATCAAACCCCAAATCTGCCAAATCTAGACATTGAATTTGAAACTCCGTTCATCAATGGAAGCTACTAACAAATTTCAATCTCTGCCTCCTCTCAAAAGATTTAGGCTTTTGCAGCAGCAAAATGAAGATCAAAATATGCAAGATCAAAAAGAAAATTCCCCCAATTTCAATTTCGATCCCTCGCTTCAACTTCCAGCCAAGAAGCGAAAAGAGTCCCGTCATCATCTTCTTCCTCAATCTTCTGAATACACTACATTTTCTTTGCCTGCCAAGAAAAGGGTTTCCGCTTTCCACCCTGGTTACTTTTTGTCGAATCCCCTTTCCTCTTTTGATCTCAACATTCCTTTCAAATCACCCTTGTCACTAGATCTAGGGATTCAGTCAGTTGACAAGGAGAATGAGAACAAATCCCCTTCTTCCATTGTCGCTAATCTGTTCGATGAAACTCCTCAGCCAGTAAAAGAATCCAATGCCTATAACCTGTTCGATGAAATTCCTCAACCAGTGAAAGAACCCAATGCCAATAACCTGTTCTTTGAAATTCCTCAACCAAGAAATGAACCCATTGCCAATAACCTGTTGGATGAAATTCCTCAACCAGTGAAAGAATCCAATGCCAATAACCATTTCGATGAAATTCCTCAATTAGTAAAAGAATCCAATGCCAATAACCTGTTTGTTGAAATTCCTCAATTAGCTACAGAGAAAGAGGATAGTGAATCATTTGAGGAAATTCCACAACTAGTAGAAGAAGAGCAAGAGGTTGAAGACAGTGATGATGGGATTATATGCGCTATTTGTCAAAGCACAGATGGAGATCCAACAGATCCTATAGTGTTCTGTGATGGGTGTGATCTAATGGTACACACCACTTGCTATGGGAATCCATTGTTAAAGGGCGTTCCAGAAGGTGACTGGTTTTGTGCCCAATGTTCGGTTTCCCAAACCGAAAAACACAAGGACTGTTTTTCTTGCTGCCTCTGCCCAACAAAGACAGGTGCTATGAAATCAACCAAAGATGGGCATTGGGCACATATTGTGTGTGCAGTTTTTGTTCCTGAAGTGTTTTTTGAGGACCCAGATGGCCGAGAAGGGATCAATTGCTGTAAAATTCCAAAGCGGCGATGGCAAGACAAATGCTACATTTGTAGGACTCGAAAAGGATGCGCTATTCGTTGTTCTGAACCAAAGTGTGGTCTGGCATTTCATGTGACATGTGGGTTGAATCAAGATCTTTGTATTGAGTATAAACAAGGAAGCAAAAATGAGGAGATAATTGTGGCTGGGTTTTGTAAAAGCCATAGTGAATTGTGGAAAAAGGTAACAACTTCAGTATGATTTGGGTTTGTTTAATTGCTTGAGTTGAATATTTGTGGCTCGGTTGTGTAATTGACTATGTTGTTATTTAAATTTTGCAGCAACAGCAGACAGGGAAGTACAAGATTGTGGCGAGTAAAGAGCACGCCTAGTAAGTGGATTGAGAATGATAATATTAATAATAGCTTTTGGAGTTTGCAATGTATTGAAATTTTAGGAATTTTGTAATGGACCCTCAACTTATTATCTAATAATGCTTACTTAAATATTTTCTCATTTAAATTAAAAATTCTCTTATAAATACTCAGTTGTTGGATGAGAACATGGTATAAAACACTCGATTCCTATTATAAATTCCCAAAATTTTAATTTAATTTAGATCTTATTTGAAGGAAAAAGATTCTTTGAAAGTTGGGTTAAGTTTAGAGAAAAGTTGGGCGACTCTTCACTTTTTTTTTACAAAATCAATTGCCCAAATATAAAATATAAAATTTAAAATTTGTTGAATTTGGGCCATTGATTTTGAAACGAATGGTGAAGAAGATTCATCCAGCGATCCGGACCCAACTCTATAGTATTATTTTGCAAATTTTAAAACAGGTTAAGTTTTTATTTAGAATTTGAAGAACAAAATATTAGGTCATTTTGTTTAGGAGATTGTGTAACTGTATGGACTTTTTGAAATGCTCAAGCTAATCTCATTCAATTCCAAGAAAGTTGAGATTTGATAAATTAATTGTTAGGTTTAACAAATTTCAATCATATATCAAACTTAAATGTTTTGAAATTTAGTGTATCGTTGAGTAACCAAAGTTAATCTTAACTATTCAACTAACTTATTTTCTCAAATTTCATTATCGTGTGTCGTTTGAAGTGTAATTTACTTGGATGACATTAGTATTGATTTAAGATTGATCAATATCAAGGGTGAAGCTGCAAAATGTTTCTAATGTATGCATATAAACCGACTTTCACCTTCAGTCCTTAAAATGGATCAAATTGCCTCTTATAATAGAACACATTTATGAAGCTAGCAACTTATGAAGCATTTGTTTGATAGTTAATTAATTCTACACATTTTGTTATTGCTTTAATTGGTTTGAATGTTTTACTAATTTGTAGTGAAATTTTGCTGCAAGAATGAAGAACAAATTACGACAAGTAAAAACTACCACAATTTGCACATTCATCCCATAGTAAAACACTCGTAAGTACTACAAGTAAGAACTATAATTTGCATCTTCATCGACAGTAAAGCACAAATCAAAAGGTCTTTCTCAAGGTTGTAACGGGGTTTTGAGTTAAGGTGTGAAAAAAGCATGGTTTTTAGACCCGGACCAGTAGAGGGAGAGAGTCATTAATTTAAGGTTCAATCAGATTAAATGAGTGGTCGAATTGGATTTTTTTAAGACAGTAAAATATTAAATATTTGAAATAGTTTGATAAAAATGTAATATAAATTAAATTACACTAATTTTTGATAATATTAAGTATTAGTACTCCATAATATAAAGTCAGTAATAGTGTTGGGAGGTCTTAGGTTCAATAACTAGCCTCTTTAAAATTCTTAAAAAAATATAAAGTCAGTAATTCAAATAAAAATAAAAACAAACATGGTAATCAATCTTTTGAAATAAAAATTTGAAAATACTTATTATTTTTTAAAAAAATCACATCAATTAATTACACTTTAATGCACAATTAAATGTGATTATTTGTAGTTTAATTTTATGATTAAATGTAATTCCATACAATTTGAAATGGTAAGTAATTTATGATTTTAAATTTCAAACTAAAGTATAGGATTTTAATTTAGAAATATTATAAAAAAATATTTTTTACAAATTTTGTTGAACTGGCTGGTTCATTTACCAGTTTTCGATCCGATCGGCCAATTAGACCGGTTAATGAATGGTTTTTTGAAAGCTTTAAACCCCAGTGAAAACAGACCAAATCAATCACCAATTTCAATCAAATCGGGTTTAATCAGCCAGTTCGGTTTTTAAAACATGGAAAAAAAGGCTTTTTAGGTAAATGAATCATTTAGAAACAACTAGTTTACAAAATATGAAGTTTCACCAAGTGTATTAATTAAAAAATGTAGATATTCAAGGCCGAGAAATAATTTTAATTTCTTCAAGTCAACAAGACGTATAACTAAGCATGAAGATGTGACAACGCTTAGAGCACTTCAAATAAAGATGAATTGGGAAAAAAATTATCTGAAATCACTTTTCAACATTTGTGAGCACAAAGCGTTGGAATTTCAGAACTTTCAAAAAAGTTCTCGACTCTTCTTTTAACAATTCTTGATTACCTATTCCTCAAAATAAATATCTCTCGTCTTTTTTTTTTCTATTTTTCTTTGTCTTTCTTCTTTTTTTTAAAAAAAAAATGAAATAGGAAAAGAGACTTACATGACTCAATTGAAGCATAGGAAGAGAAGAGAGTTAAATCAAACCAAATGATTTTAATTCCAGAAAAACCAATAGCTTTCAAAGGGATTCAAATCTGTTGTCGTTTTCAATTGTGTATTCCCTTTCATGTCGTCCATTTAGATTTTATCATGTGTTAGACACATAGGATAGAGAAACAAAAAAGTAGGAAAGAAAAGTTAAAAATAAAGAATTAAGTAAGAAAATCTAACACATGACAAAATATGGATGAGAGACGCACATGGGATAACAAATTTGAATCCCTTTCAAAGATTACTTTTTTAGAAAATATGCTTCATCTATTTTCTTAAGCAAATAAGTTGAAACAAATTTGAATTGGTAGCTCCAAATTTTTTATGGGTAATTATTATTTATTTTGTAGTGTAGCCATCGGCTAATTCTTAATTGTCACGCCAACATGAAATAGTTAAAAATGCTTCTTTTGGGTACAAACTATTGGAATATTTCTTAGCCAAGGGATCAGGTTCGGACGGGGTATAGTCACGCTTAACTAAAAGGTTAGTATCAAACTTGCTTGAACTTGCAAAAGAAAATAGTAGGTCTCGGGTTAGACCATGTTTCTATTCAAAACTCAAGTTCAGCCCAATTTGGTTGTCAAACTATTTTTCCAAATTCAATTTTACAATTATTTAATATTACTTTTTAAAATTCTTCTGTCTTATAATAATAACAAAGAAAATTCTCATTTAAATATGAATTTGAGCCTTTAACCTTTAAAATCACAGCTTTAAGCTCAACCATTAGGCTAAAACCTTTACTACTATTTAATATTATTTGTGCTAAAATATTATGTGGGAAAATGAACAAAGAAAATGACATATCCATTCAAGATGCCCAATGTTTATATTCTTAAATCAGTTTCAACTTTGGATCAAATGCTGTAAACAGAAAATAGTAAACTTTCCTCTAACCTTATAAAGTATTTATAAATTTGTGAAAATAGAAAATTTATTGCATTTTACTTTGTTTTTAAGTTTTAATAAAAAAAATATAAATTCCCTTTTCTCTCTCTTTTTTTAATTTATATTTTATTTTACATTTTTCTCTCAAATCCCTTTTTTTTACTTAATGCTTTAAAATATTCTATTTTTTTTTTATCTATTGATATCTCCTATAATATTTTTCTTCGAATTTTTTTTGAACTTTTTGAAATCTTAAAAATATCTATTTTGACAGACTTTAATACCATTTAAGGACATCTATGATGATTTTAGGGATTTTATATATGAGACATCTAATAACAATTACACAAATGTATATTTTTTTTATGATTTTAGTAATGACACATCTAACAAGAAAATCTATTAGACATCTAATTTAATTCATCCGGACATTCAAGATATATCTAAATGATATACAACAAATGTTTATATTATTTTTTTGAACTTTTCGGAATCAAGTAGTATTAAATATCTATTAGATGTAAAGACATCTACCATGTATTTAGTAGATGTGTATATGATGATTTTACATGTGATGATTTTAATAGATGTGTATATGATGATTTTACATTTGTTTTAATATGTGTATCTCTTATGATTTTTATTATGAGAAATCTAACAGAAGTCTACTTAAAATCATAGACTTAAAGTGGCATCAAAGAATATCTAACAAATATGTGAATGACAAAGTTTCCTCGCCACCCCTCCCTGCCTTCGCGGCAGTTCGGGGGAGACCTTTGCTACAGGACATTCGCGCATTTGACCGGATGCGGATTTTGTGTTCACCTCTTTCCGTAAGGGACAGAGTAGGGATGGCGCGACCTGAGAGACAGGCAAAGTAGATTTCGCATGTTAAAACAAATTTTGTAAAAACAATTTTGACTTATGAAAGACTTGAATTTGTAAAATGGAGACTTTTTACAATTCATCATCTTGTGTTAAGAAAGGTTGGTTTATTCCAAAAGACTCAAAACTCAAAATCATTGGTCCAAAGACTAGAGTCGCCGCCCGGGTTAGCTCAACCGGGAAATTCCGGTATTGCTCCCTACCAAGCAAGGAAACTTTACCTTATACAGAGATTCGGGTACGCACGAACCACATACTTTCCATTAATTAAATTACAATTATCCGTTTATGAAAGACGTAACCATTTTCTTCATTTGTGACATATTATTACCTAATGTTGATTTTATTATGTATTTCACCATATTATTTAGTATTTTCATACAAAATGTCATGCGAGAAAGCGATAAATGAGCAACACAATTCTGAAATTAAATCACGTATAATCGAAATAAATAGATACTAGATTGTCGCTCTTGCCCTGTAGTGTGATTGTTAGTACAAAAAGAAAATATATTTTTGAAAGAAAATGGAGACATAAAGAACCCCCATTTAATCTTGATTTCATGGTGAAATCATGAAAAATGATGTTATGATGGCGAAAAAGGTTGTTTTTCCATTATAAGAGTGCATTATTACTACTCCTGAACACTTAAAAAAGATGTTAGAGACGTAAAAATGCGATTAAAAAGAGCCATTTCCGGAAATAGGAGCGGCGTTGGTCCCTTCTGAGGACTGATTCCGGTGAGGCCCCAAATAGACCGACGTTGGTCCCTTCAACCCGGGGAGGCTCCCATTTCCAAACCTTCAAATCTGAAATAGAAATACAAATGCAAGTTTAAAAGAACTTTGAGGAACTCAGGTGCTTACCCTTTCTACTGGAATCCACCTCTATGCTTCACGAATGAGTTTAAGGGTTTTTATAGTGGCTTTTGTTGGAAATATAAGATAATATTGTGCATTATATATTTTAGGCTAAATTACAATATGGAAAAGCTATGATTTGAATAATATGAAATATGTCATCGTATTCTATGCTTTGAGAGCTTTCCAACGATATATTATATGCCTAAAATGGATTAACGATGAATGAGAAATTGTAGTCTAAAGTTTGAACATCTGTCATATTTAGACGCGCTAAATCGGTGATTCGGCACTGGAAAATATTGCCATGTCATATTTTATTTTCACCAGATTTTTATTTGAGATTAATGGGTTTAATCCCTTAATCAATATAATTTTTCATAACTTTCATGGTTAATGACAATAAATTTGTGGTTATAAGGGTTAATGCCCTTTAAGCCAATTTAATCCATGCTAATGCCATCTACCCTGTAAATATCCTATAACTGAAGTTTCAGGCCTCCCCAATAACTTTGTTACTGTTAAAGGTTGGAGAGTATTTCTATTATTTTTTCTTTTGACACTTTTATATATTTTTGTTAATTTCATTGTAATCTTGTTCCTATTGAAAAAAATTATAATAATATTTATTTTATTTTTATACCACTACTAACAAGTTTTTCTAACAATCTTAAGACAATTATGTCTATTTTTTTAAGTTTAAGTGCAAGTTACCCTGGATTTCTTGAAGACCGTTTTTAGAACAAAACATTGTTTATATAAAAAAACTGTAAATTGCTTTTCATAAAAAAATTTATTTCTTCTTTTTCTTGGTTTTTCTCGTTTAAAAGTTTCTGACTTACTTTTTAGTAATTCAGATTGTGAATTGATAATATTATCGACATTATTTTGCCAATTAGAGGTAATGGTGCTGAAACGGTTCCAGGCCAGAATAGCCAAAATAGACAAATTGGTCCTATTGGTGTTGGATCTAATGGAAATGAACTTTCGAGTTTAATGTTTGTAATGGCTAATGATCATGAGGTTGCTTTGGGATTATATCTTATTTCAACTCTTTTAAGATTAGAGAAATTTTGTGGTTCAAATTTTAAAGTTTGGCAATATAAAAATATTTTTCTATTTGACAAACATGAGACACCATAATATATTAAATATGACTCTCATGTTGGAGTGGTTAATGATTCTTTTCAATTATTTATGGATGGTTGGAATCATATGGATTTTCTTTGCAAAAATCATATCTTGAATGACTTAGTCATTGACCTATATAAGGTGTGTAATATTAAACGTATCGCAAAAGAATTGTGGGATTCCTTAAATAAAAAGTTTTCTATAGCTAATCACGTTTTGGTAAAAGCTAACGTGGTAGAGGTCATTAGAGACTCCAAAAAAGGGCAAACAACATGTTAAACATAAGTTCAAAATTAGACAAAACGGAAGCATATCCAAGAGACAAATGTTAAATGGAAAATGCTTAAATTACAAAAAGATGAGACAAAAGTCATTTGTTTGTAAATTGTCAAAAATGATCAGTAACATTGAGGTAAACGTTATGAAAGAAATTCGAAAGATGTATATGACATCAACGTATGTGTAATTTTTGAGGTCAAAATGACTAACTCAAACCCAACGGAGTGGTGGCTTGACACTGGTGCTACTTGTCACGTGTGTTATGATAAAAAGTCTTTTGCTGGATTGACTCTAATTGATAATGGGGAGAAGCTCTTCAAGGGCATGCTACTTCTAATATCTAAGGACATGGAACGGTGATTCTAAAAATGACTTCCGACAAAGAAGTAAAACTGTAAAATGTCTTATATATACCTGACATGAGAAAGAATCTGATTTCTGGGAGCCTATTGAGTGCATACGACTTTAAGATGGTATTTGAATCTCAGAAATTTATTTTGTCTAAGGGAGACATGTATGTGGGAAAGGGATATGTATGTAATGGAATGTTTAAATTTTGTTGTATCTCTTGTAAGCAAAATTCTATTATTGAGAATAATGTTGTTGCTTATATGATTAAGTCTTCTAATTTATGGTATAGTAGACTTGGACATGTTAATTTTGATACGTTATGACATTTAATTAACTTGAATCATATACCCATATTTTATATTGATAAATCACATAAATGTGAAACGTGTGTCGAGATAAAATTAACAAGATCTTCATTTCAATCCGTTGAAAGAAATTCAAAATTACTCGGTCTAATACATACTGATACTTGTGACTTGAAATGCATTCAATCAAGAGGAGGCAATAAATATTTTATTACCTTCATAGATGATAGAACAAAATATTGTTATGTGTATTTGCTTAAAAGCAAAGATGAAGCTGTAGAGAAATTTGTACTCTACAAGCAAGAAGTAGAAAACCAACTTAATAAGAAAATTAATAAGGTTAGAAGTGATCGTGGTGGTGAATACGTTGCACTATTTGGCGAGTTTTGCTCCCAAAATGGAATTATTCACGAAGTAACACCACCTTACTCTCCACAATCAAATGGTGTAGCTGAACGCAAAAATCGTACTCTAAAAGAGATGATGACTGCAATGTTAACCAGTTATGGTTTACCATAAAACTTGTGGGGTGATGCTGTTTTGTCAGCAAATTATCTTTTGAATAAGATACCACATAAGAAATAAGACAAAATACCTTATGAATTTTGGAAGTGTGAGCGGACGACCTCCTTCGCGACCTTTGTGAGAAGGTTAGGGAGAGCGAGAAGGATAAGACGTGGAGAAGTGCGCTTGTGGGAAAGCCTCATTTTAGGCGTGATAAAAACATTGATGAAAATGATGTCCAAGTTGATATTTAGGTCCAATTTATATGTTAGAGGAGGTGAGATCAGATACTCATCCTTAAGGCAGAGTCGCCACTCAGTTCAGTTAAATTGGGAATTTTGGGTAAGATTTTCCTACTAGGTGGTAGACCACACCTCAATTAGAGATTCTGAGCTTGAATGATGTTGTCTATTCTTCATTTTATAAATCAAATCAATTATTTTTTAATAAAAGTTTCTTTCGTTCTTATGCGATTTAAGTCCCCTATTTTAGAATTTTCGGTTAATAATTAGCCATTCATCACGCAGTGCAACATGCAAAAAGCAATAAATAAAAGCAGGAAATTAATTATTGCATGGCTTTACAAATTCCTATACATTTTCCTAATGCGGGAAAATAAATAATAAGAGACCGAAATCGGCCTCAACCAAACTTACCAACACCGAAGTAGCTCCAAATACGATAAATCACTCATAAATAATCACAAATAATGCATAAACATTTAAAGGCAGAAAATTAAATTTTATTATGGAGAAATTTTTTTTAGGAATTTTTAGAGTTAAAAACACATTTTTAAGCATTTAAAGGTTATTTAATCAGTTAAATAATAAATAAATATCAGCAGATTAAAAATTAAATAAAAGGTTTCTAGATTATTTATGATTTTTAGGAAAATTTTCAGGTATTAAATGGAGTAAAAATGCAATAAAACGATAAAACAAGGCAAAAAACACAAAATAAAACAAATAGGGACCATTTAGGCATTTTTTGTCAGCAGGCCACCTCAGTGACGTGGCTCGCCGCTTGAGTGACACGGCTGGCTGCCTCAACACGACCTTTGTGTCACTCAGGTGGCCAGCTGGCTACTAAAGTGCCTAGCTGGAAAAAATGCCCAAACAGGCAAAAATCCACATTTTTGCACATGAAAACTCAAGATTATTGATGTTTTAAGTCGTTTTTCACATTATTTCGGTAGATTTGGACTTAAAACATCGCAATAACTTTGAATGTTTGACTCGAGGGGAAGAAACCCAAAAATTCCGGTGAAAAGGCGGCTGGCCACTTGAGTGACTAGCAGGCCGCTTGAATGATGTGGCTGGCCGCCTCGGTTGAGGCAGCCTTGGTGCCACTCATGCGGCCTGCTGGTCACCGGAACGGCGATGTTGGTCCCTGTGCTTATGTTAATAAGGTCAGAGGGGGGGGTGAATGACATTTTTTGTGAAAATAATAGACTTACAAAAAGTCTTGTGTAGCGTGTTTGATTATGATCCGGGGGATGGATCCGGATAATGCAAATATGACAATGTAATGCAGTAACTAGAAATTAAGAAAATCAAACATAAGGATTTATACTGGTTCGGCCCCGCCTGCATCCAGTCCCTAGAGTTTCCTTCCTCCGAGCTTTTCACTAGTGGATTCCTTTCCAACTGGCTGTAGGATAACACCCCCTTCCGGATGTAGGATATACCACTAGAAGCACTAACTCCTAGTTGAGTCCTCTGGTCTTTAGTAGGATATACCACTTAGATTTCTACCTAAACCTAAGCTGAGTCCTACAGGGAGTTCCACTTAAAGCACCAACTCTAAGCTATATACCAATTTCAATACTCACCCAAGTATGAGATATTACACTTTGTTTTTCTAAAAGGTTTTGGTTTTGGACTTCCTCAAGTTTATAACGCACTTGAGAATCCTTACAAACTGATTTGGAAATGTTTGATTGTTGGAGGGATGTGTTTTCTGATTGCTTTAGAGAATTCTCTTGTTAATTGCTTTCTTAAAATCAACCAGCACCTTCTCAACATGTGAAGCTTCCCTTTTATAGGCTTTGATCATAAATGTAGCCGTTGTGGGTTGGTGAGCTGTATTTAAATCTTCACCATTGATCAGGTAAGATGTAGAGCTTCCGAAGCGTTGATCAATCCATTAGATAGAGATTTTGACCCCGTTTGAATCCTTGGGATTGAGGCTGAAAAGTTGTCAGTGATCGTTTTCCTTATATTTTAGTGAAACATCAACTTTTATACCAGTAGCTTTTTGGTGTGAGCTCCACGAGCCTTCTTATTGGTCTAAGTGAAAAAGGTTGTTACCTTTTTCTCTGTCTGGTGTCAGCCTTTTGTGTTTTTCTGAAAAGTGCTAGCTGTCAATTTTGTCTTGCTTTAGGGAAAAGGAACTTTGACTTGGAGACCAAAAGAATGGAGGGAATGGAATTTTTGAATCATTCCCTTTGTCTGAAATATTAAGTCTTCTGGTTGTCTTCAGACTTAATATATCCGGATTTGTCTTCTTCAGGATGCTTCTACAATCAGTTCTTTCGGATGCTGTTTTGGGCGGGTCAAAGTTTGTTTCCTTTCCAAACTTTAACCGGAGGCTTCCATTTATGCTTAGGAAATTGTCTTCACTTATCTTGGACTTTGGATACTTTGGATATGAGTTCGGATTAGTGAATTAGGTCTTTTTATACTTAGGATTTTTATTTTCTTCAAACCTGATCCGGATTGTTTGTGTTCCGATCCTTGTTTTCCAACAATCTCCCTCATTTGATGGAAACAAAAACCTAAGACATCTATGAATAGAGAAAGGCTTTTTTTATGATCTAAGTATTATTCTTGATATCTAGTCATTTAGAATTTTTACTCCCCTATAATTCTAGCATCCCTTAACTCCCCCAACAGTTTTTAATTCTAGCTTCTAATAGTTTGTAGTACAATAGCAGATTGTACTTTAGAAGCAATTTATTAAGAAATTAGATATTCACTATATATACTTCTGCTGTTAACAATAGTTAACATCAATGAAGCTTTTGAATTACAGGATACAGAAATATTTAAGTGAATCTAGCTATTACAAAATTTTTACAAGATAGATATATAGCTAGTCTAATTTCTTCCGGATGCTCCAGATGCTCCTCCTTCCTTTTCCTTTGCTTTTTCCTTTGTTACACCTTTCTCCCCATTTTTGTTTCCAGCAGGGGGATTGATCACCATATATGTCCTTTCGTCCATTTTTCATGCCAGGCTTTAGAGTAGATGGAGTAATCTGAGTTACCTAGCCTTCTCTGCTCTAGGATATGATCAACTGTTCCGGAAGATAGATGCAGAGGGAAGAAGAGGTTTCGAAGTTGGGTGTAAGATCCAGTGATGTATAGATGCATCCTTAGCACATACTCTCTATCCTTCTCATCAAAATATGGAAAGAATGCCTTGAGAAGAGTTGTAATTCCCTTGTGTCCAAAAAATCCCGTGTCCGCAATGTGCTGGACCAGGTCTTGTAAGACAGGAAGAAGTTGGGTTTTTGGGATGGATGGAGAGGAGGAGGATCAGAAGATGGATAGATTTGATAGTCCCGACTGCATTTTCTCAATGTCTTTGCCCAAATCTCGATGGATGTTGTGAATGCTGTAGTTAACTGTTGTTAGATCTTTGTGAAGATCGTCCCTTATGCGTTCAATAACTGAATCCTGCCCATTAAATTATCCAGCAAGCTCTTGTAAGATATTTGCAATTTGAGTGGAAAAGACCTTGGGCAGATCCTCTTCCATGAACTTAGTCAGCTTATTCAAAATGGTTTGCTGCTGTTCATTCAGGCTGGGGAGAGTGGACTTTTCTTCTTTTTTAGCTATGAATTTTGACAAGTTTTCAAACTTGGTATCAATGTACTCCTTTCTTTTAATGGTCATCTCTGAAGAGGATGATGTGATCTTATCCAAGATGGTTGCTCAATTATTAGTTGCTCCAGTGTTGGCCTGATTAGTAGAGTGATTTGCTTCTGCGATACTTGTTTTCAATTCATTTAGCACCAGACTAACCTTGGCTAAGGAGACTTCTACAACCAGATCAGCTGTGGGAAAGTCCACCACTTTTTCCTCTATTTTCTTAATAGTACCCTTAATTGCCCCAATTTCTCCCTTTAAATCCAGAGGCAAGAGTTCTTCAAGGAGTATATTTTCCATAGATTTCAAGCATTTGCATATGTTCCGGAGGCTTTATTTAATGTAACTCTCCTCATGTTCCTCATGAGTAGCTTCTTGAAGGATTTTCAGTGCAGTGGAGAAGATTCTTGGCTCTTGTTGGATTGACACTTGAAGTTGCTATTCGGATTGGGCTTGCAAGTGAAGTTTCTAATCCGGAGGTATTGCTGGTCTCAACGAATTCAGATGATTCTGCCTCAATAGATTCTGCCTCATTGAATCTCAGATTGTGTTCCTTCTCTGAAATGGTGTCTTTCGGGCTGGACTCATGATCCTTAGATACACTTGTAGTATGTGTATCCAAGTTGTCCTTATGTTTGTCTGTTGTTTCATCAGTAGTAGCGGAAGAATGAGTATTTATATCAAAGGAGATTGTGTCAAGTATTACCTCATTAATTGCCATTTGAGTCTGACCATCAGCTTCTTTTCTTCCTTCTCTATTACCTTCCACCTCAACCCCCGGATGACAGGAAATGTCCTCTGTCACCCCTACAGATGCCTTTTCAGGACTTTTATTTTCTCCCTCAAGCGCATTGGTAGTGTCCTCAATGCCCTCTCTAGTTGCCTTTATAGGACTTACTTCTTTTAGGACCTCACTTTTCGAAATGAGCAGATTCTCTACAAGTGGTCCGGATCTAGGTATGAACGGGAAATTATAAGCATCCAGATCCCGGGCGATTTCTGCCATATCCACCGGATCAATAAGAATGGCTTGATCTCCAGAGGAGTCTTTAGGTCCTTCAGTCCTGAGCTTATTGTTGATTATATCATTTTCCTTTATAGCTTGCCTGATTTCTTCAAATTGAGGATCATCTGGATTGACTTCCTCATTGATTCCGGGTATATTTTTCCCTTTCATAATTCTTGCCTCAGCCAATTTCTCTTCCTCAGCCCTCTTCCTTGCTTCTTCATTGATTACTATGCCAACTGGTTTCTTAGCTTTCTTTTTATGATCTTTTTAGGCTTTGACAGCCTCATCAAAGGTATACCCCTTCTGGGTGAATTGCTTCCTAGGCATAGGAGCTTCATCCTTAGTCTCCTCTTCATCTATCACAATTTTAGGAGCTTTTTCAGACTTCCTCTTTTTATCAGCAGCTTTGATCAATCTCCCCCTTAGGTTGGGCTTTTTCTGGATTTTCTTTCAATAGCTGAGTGAGGTTTTAAGTATCCTCATTAGCTTCCACTACTAGAACCACTTCCAATTGCTTTTGAGTCTTGGGAGTGGTTCTAGCCCTTTTTGGTACCAGTGCCTCTTCAACTGGATCAACTGCCTTCTGGGTCTTGCTTCTCTTTACATCCTTTAATTTCTTTGCCTTCTCTTCATTCCATTTCTCTCCAAAACTCAATTTTCTGAAGTTTTTCTCTAGGATTTATTTACCATTCAGTTCCTGGAATCCGGTCAAGTTTACTTCATTGGCGATTAGGATCTGGGTGATAAGGGCGTCATGAGAATTCTCGTGCTGCCTTAGGTAGTGAATAATTAGCACCGACATGTTCACTACCCTGCTTTCCACCCAATGTTGCAGTACACAGTGCTTGAAGGATGACACTGTGGTAAGAGATCAATTCCTAATTAGAACGAGTTTTGCAAGGGCATGCTAAAGAAATCTGGGTACCTCCGAGAAGTATGTTGAGAATTTATCGCCAAAATAGATGGGATGTAGCCACATTTTGGGCTCATACTTGACTTGTTGTTCATCCCCATCAACTCGTAATTGAGCTCCATCATTTTCCATATTGAGGAATTTCTCAAAGAATTTAGGTTTAATAGTAATTTCCTTCCCCTGGTCTGTGGTTCTCAGAGCATTATGGGATGAGTGTGCTATGAGATTTGAGTAAAATTACCTTACAAGATCCGGATAGGCTGGACATTTGATCTTGAGGAAATCTCCTAAGTGCTGATATTCTCTAAGTTTTGAGTAGGGATCAGTTTCGAATAGAGTTATCTCCTAAGTAGTCCGTCAAAATTACAGAGTCAGAGGGCTTAAAGTTTATGGAAAAGAAGTCTTTATCGTTGAGAGCAGATTCTTCATCGATATTCTTTTGGGGAAGCATTTTGATGCCTTCACTGGTCATGATGGCAACCATTTAAGATTTTGAAGGAATTAGAGTTTGAGACTTGATTTTAGTAGAGTAACAGTGGATAAGTTGCTCTCATGAAGAAGAAGAGGAAATTTGGAGGGTTTGTATAGATTTTCCAAAGCAAGGGTATTTTGATAATCTGGACGCCGTTAATTTTGGCTAGATTGATGACATGGCGGACTGAATTTTAGGAGAGAGGTAAATTCCATTAAATCGGAGAATGGGAATGGTTTATTTTAAATTCCAGATGTTGAATTTATACCGCATGTAACTCCTAATAGAAATTTGAAATTCAAAAAGGAATAGTTAATTTTTAGCGCCTTTACTACTATGTGTCATTTTGGTCTACTGACGTGGCATTCTTTTCTCCTGAGTAGACTTTTCTTCAATTCTTCTTCTCTTCTGGATTCATCATCTTGCCAAGAATCCATATTGACTTTGGACTGTCGTTCGAATTTTCTTCAAATTGGATTAGACATTCCAATTGATTCCCTTAGCTTGCCAAATTGATCTTTATTCAATGGCTTAGTAAAGATATCTGCTCTTTGTTCATTGGTTGGAATGTATACCAATGCAACATCCTTCTTCATCACATGATCCTGGATGAAATGATACCTTATGTTGACATGTTTCATCCTGCTATGCAGTACTGGATTCTTTGACACATCAATGGAAATTTTGTTGTCACACATAACATCCACACATCCAGATTAAACTCCATAATCTTCTAGTTATTGCTTGATCCAAAGGAGTTGAGCTACACAAGTTCTTGCTGCCATGTATTCTGCTTCTATGGTTGATAGGGCAATTGAAGTTTGCTTCTTGCTATACCAAAATACTAGGAAATCTCCAAGGAAATGACAACCTCCTGATGTACTCTTTCTCTCAATAGTATCTTTGCCATAATATGCATTAGTGAAGCCTTTGAGTGTGATTTCTCCATTACTAGGGTACCATAACCCAACTTCAGTGGTTCCTAGGAGATATCTTAGGATCCTCTTAACTACCTTGAGATGAGAGTCCTTATGATTGGATTGATATCTTGCACAGTAGTAGACTGCATAGTGTATGTCAGGCCTACTAGTAGTCAAGTATAGAAGTGATCCAATCATTCATCTATATAGCTTCTGATCAACATCTTCCCCTTCACAATCCTTGGATAGGACTGTATCTGATCCCATTACAGTGGACATTGGTTTGCTCTTATCCATTTCAAACTTCTTCAAAATCTCTTTGGTGTACTTGGATTAATGAAAATCCCATCCAGACTTTACTTGATTTGCAGACCAAGGAAGAAATTTAATTCTCCCATCATGGACATCTCAAATTCCTTTTGCATCTGAGATTTGAATTCCTTACACATGTTCTCATTTGTTGTCCTAAATATGATGTCATCCACATATATTTGGACTAGAATGATATCACCTTTCTTTTTCTTGATGAAAAGAGTTGTATCTACTTTGTCCTGGATATATCCCTTGGATATGAGAAAAGTAGTGAGTCTCTCATACCAAGCTCTTGGTGCTTGCTTCAATCCATAGAGAGCTTTCTTCAGTTTGTAGACATGATCCGGATGTTTTGAGTCTTCAAATCCAGGTGGCTGCTTCACATAGACTTCTTCCTGGATAACTCCATTAAGAAATGCACTTTTGACATCCATTTGGAATAATGTGAACCCTATGAATGATGCAAAAGCATATAGAATCTGGATTGCCTCCAATCTTGCTATAGGGGCAAATGTTTCTTCAAAGTCAATCCCTTCATGTTGATTGTAGCCTTGGGAAACCCATCTTGCTTTGTTTCTCACCACTACTTCGGATTCATCGAGCTTGTTTTGGAATACCCATTTGGTACCAATGATTGACTTTCCTTTTGGAGGTGCCACTAGATCCCTTACATCATTCCTAGTGAATTGATCTAGCTCTTCTTGCTTAGCCATCATCCAGCTTTTATCTCCTTCAGCATCTAGAAATTTCTTTGGCTCAATGAGTGAGACAAAGGCAGCATAGCTCATCATCCTATTGAGTTGTCCTCTGGTCCTGATTGGATTTTAGACATTGTCCAAAATGGCTGTAACCGGATGATCCCTATGAATTCGGACTTCTCTTGGTAGGTCTTCATGCTGGATTAGGGCTTGATCCATTTATGCTTCAGCTGCTACTTCTTGACCATCATTAAAGTTTATCTCATATGGGTTGAGATTAACTTGTTGAACTTCTGGATCGAAAGATATTCGTTCATCCTCTTCTTTGTACTTTTTGATTTGGAAGGAATCAGGAATTTGGACTTTGTTCTTTTCTCCAAGGTTTTCAGATTCCGGAATGGGATCTTCCAGAGTGGAACTTCTTTTGCCTGCATGGTTAGTCTCATCAAAATCTACATGTATTGACTTAACCATAGTTTGGGTTCGTTTATTGAAGACTCTGTAAGCCTTGCTATGTGTTGAGTAGCCAAGGAAGATAGCTTCAACAGATTTAGGATCAAAATTTCCTAGTTGCTCTTTATCATTAAGGATGTAGCATTTACATCCAAAGGCTTTGAAATACCCAATTTTGGGTTTCCTTCCCTTCCAGAGTTCATAAGGGGTCTTTTCTAGGGTCTTTCTAATGAGAGCTCTATTCAAAATATAACATGTTGTGTTTATGGCCTTACCCCAGAAATATTTTGGCAAACAATTCTCACTTAGCATTGTTCTAGCCATCTCAACTATGGTCCTATTCTTTCTCTCAACAACTCCATTCTGCTGAGGAGTATAAGGGGCAGAGAAGTTATGTTCAATGCCCTTGGAATCACAAAATTCAGCAAAATGCTTATTTTTGAACTCACCTCCATCATCACTCCGGATGCGTGCAATGCTTATGCCCTATTCTACTTCTATCCAGATGAATATTTTTGAGAATTGGTCAAAGGCTTCATCTTTGTTTGCTAGCAACAGAACCCATGTATAGAGAGAATAATCATCCACAATGACCATGGTGTATTCTCTTCTACCTAAACTTAATGGTTTGATTGGACTAAAGAGATCAATATGAAAGAGCTCTAGTACTCTTTTAGAAGGAATGTAGGAGATGGAAGGGAAACTTTTCTTATGTTGTTTACCTAATTGACATGCAGTGCAAAGATGATCCTTATCAAAAGCAACCTTAAGCAAACCTACTACCAATTGCTTTTTGGCTAATTTGGACAGGAGGTTTATGCTCATATGTCCCGACCTCCAGTGCCATAGCCATGGTTCTTCTTCTTTAGACCCCAAGAAGATATTCTTTTTCTCATTTTTAATGTTAACAGAATAGACATTATTTACTCTAGGTGCATAGAGAATGAGTTGATTAGACTTACTATCGTAGATTGAGCAGCCTCCGGAGTCAAAGGTGACTTTTCTTCCTTTATCATAGAGTTGGACTACACTTAGTAAGTTGAACTTTAGTGCATTAACCAGTGAGACATCTTCTATCTTTAATTCAGATCCAATGGTTCCATGTCCAATGATCTGTCCTTTTCGGTTGCCTCCAAAGCTTACTTTGCCTCCCTTATTTCGGGTTAATGTGATGAAGGCCTTCTCATCACCTGTTATATGCCTTGAGCATCCACTATCAATGTACCAAGTATGTTGATCTACAATGGATCTAAGGCATACCTATAAAATAGATCAAGTGGGTTTGGGTACCCAATCAGATTTGGGTCCTCTTGGGTTATCAAACATCTCAGGCCAAGGATTAACATCATAATAACCATTTTTAAATCTACATAATTTAGTACTATGATTGTTTCTCCCATAAAACCTGCACCCTGAGATGGGTCTGTCTTGCTTTTGCTTCTTTTCGATCTTTTCAAGATCCTCCTTCCTATAGTTCCCTCTATATCCACCTTCTTGTACACTTGTAGATGGTCTGGTGTGTATCTGTAAGCTGGTTGGGGGTGCAACTTTTGCTGCATAATTCCTTCTTTGTTTGGTAGATTGCTGAGTATACACTGCCTTAGCCTTTCCTTTTTGTACAGCAGTGCATCTTTGAGCTGGATGTTGTCTGCTAACCACTTTCTCCTTCTGGTTGGAAGGCTTTGGAATTTTCTTGGTAGCTTGCCTTGCATTTCCTCTTGGTTTCGAGGAATCGGATCTCCTTCCGGATGCTTCCTTCATCAGAGTTAGCTCCCTATCTAACCCTATCAAGTTAGCACTCAAGATATTAACTTGACTTTTCAGGAAGTTTTCCTCCACCACATTCATATGCTTTGTGGTTCTCATCAGGTTGATGTCTTGTGACATAGGTTCAACATCTTGAGCCAATTCCAGAATTTTTCTTCGTATGGATTTTATAGCTTTGGTGTTCTTTCTCACATTGTGGATCACCACCTTTAAAGCTATAGCAAGGTCAATGTTAAAAACAAAGTTAGAATGAGATGATACTTCATTATTTATTGATTCTAATTCTGAATCCCCAATTTGCTCAGTGTCTTGCTTTGATGACTTTCATTCGAATTGCTCTGACTCCAGATCTATTAGTGCCATATATGCACAATGAGCAGTCTCTTCTTCCTCTGTTGAGGATGAGCTGCTGCTTTCTTCACTATTGCTCCATATGGCCACCATAGCTTTCTTTTTATACATCTTTTGGTTTCTCAGCTTGAGGCATTTGATTCTGAAGTGTCCTTTTTCCCCGCATTCAAAGCAGGCAGCATCCTTTTCCGGATCTTTCTTTTCTTCTAGAGCCTTTCTTGGCTTATCCCTTCTTGAGGTGCCTTCCTTAGGCCTTCTTGATTCGAATCTTTTGGATCTTCTTTTAACCTTTTTCTTCAGGTATTTATCAAAGTATTTAGCTAGCATAGCCATATCTTCTTCGTTGTACTTTGATTCTTTTGGTTGCTTTTCTGATCCGAAAGAGGCTGATCCGGTAGAGTCTGCCTTAAGAGAAATAGCCTTCTTCTTTTCTTTCTACCTTCTTTCTTGTTGGCTGTATCTCTCCAGGGATAGTTCTTGAGTCAAGAGATTACCAATGAGCTCATCATAACTATAGAAGTTTAAGTCATGAGCCTCCTCAATGGCAGTCTTCTTGATGTCCCATTCCTTAGTGAGACTCTAGAGTATATTCTTCTGTTGGGAACTGACAGTCAGATTGAACATGCATAAAAGGCATGGCGGAAATTCAAAATTTTGTCCCCGTCCCCAGGAACTCCTATTAGTTGCATATAAATTAAATAAAGCCTTAACTAAAAAATTCTCCACCTAGATTGGCATGCAAAAGGACTAGGCATACTATAATTCCAAATTATATCCTAGCACATTTATTTTATACTAAGCATGTTATAACTCTACGCTATAACCTAGGCATGTTATAACTCTAAGCTATAACCTAAGGATAAAATAAACAAAGCATGCAAAACAACCTGATCATAATTATTAAGTCTAAAACCACTTAAAGAAAAGGACTTAATAATTAAAAGAGAAATTAGAAGATTTACTAGTTAAAGCGCGCTTTAGCAGAACTTCATTACAGAAGCCTCCAAATTAGGATAGCCTTTATGAGTGTCCACATGAACCTCACCAACCAAAACCTCATAATGAGGAAGAACCGAAGAACCTTAAGCAATTGCTAGATCGCTCCAAAATTCCCACCTGAAAATATATTCTAAAGATTTAAGATCCACTTGAATTTGGTGCACTGAACAACAGAGAAAGGGGGCACAATATATAGGGGGAGCTAGGGCTCCCCGCATTTAATGTGGGATAGGGAAAAATCCCCATCCCGCCCTTGGCAACATTCAGATCCCATAGGATCCACGTGCTGCCCACGCTGACCCAACTTGCTCTGCAAGTCGGGTCCTTGCCGCATAAGGTAGGCTCTTGCGAGCCTACCTTGTCCCGCGGGCTGGGCCTCGTAGGCTATCTCGCAAGCCCAGCTCACGGGTGGCATGGGCTGCACAAGGTAGGCTCTTGCGAGCCTGCCTTGTCTCGCGGGCTGGGCCTCGCGGGACTTCCCATGAGCCCAGCTCGCGGGTGGCCTTACTGCAAGCCAGCGCAAGCCTAGCTTGCGTTGCCTGCAGCCTATGAGTGCCTATCCACTCGTGCGGGCTTGCATGGGCCCACAAAGCCTTCGGGTTTGTAGGTCCTTTCGCGAAGGGTCCAACCCTCATTTTTCCTGTAGTTCTAGCTCCTTCTCCAATTCAAATATTTATTTTATGACCTTACTAAAACAGTTACGGGTCAAAATAAATTCCTTGGTCTATCCAAAATTGATCCAATCAATTTTAACCAATTAAACAATAATCCAATTATTGTTCATATTATATTTTCGTAATAGATTAAATATATTAGTTCTTTACTTAGTCCGATGAAGGTCCAATGTATGTGACCTTATAGGATCCCGAAGTATCAAGCTATTAAGGCTTAACCAACCCTTGTTCTAATGGAACCATTGGCTCGATGCTCTAAACTGTGAATAGAACTCGATTACCTTAAATGACTGTAGTACGCCTCTAGCAAGGGTCTACCATCCCCTATTACTCGGAACGTCATTTATGCTTATAACTTAATAACAGATAATGCAATAGTTATTCAGTGCGATAAATTCCTTCCATTCCTTAATATTAGTACCATCTGGTTTATAGGGTTCTGTTAAAGTGCTAACCCACTACTAGCGAGGTTGCTCCAAGCTATCCCAGTAGTTTACTTGTTACCGAAGTATATTGCCTTTTACCATACTGTGTTTGACTAGAAACCATTTCTATCAAACACATACACTGATCAGAGGTTTATGGAAATCATCACTTCAACAAGTGTCCAGGTACAACTCCTTAATATATCCGGAGCGATGGATTCTTTTCGACTACTCAGCTTACCAACTTACTGTCATCACCATACCCGTAATCACCTGTAACACCCTAAATTAATGAGTGCATAGTAATGACCCAAAGTATAGCAATAGTACCACACAAGTTTACTAGCATCTCAAGTACGAGGACATTCGTAAAGCTTATTGCATAAAGATAAACACTAACACATTGATATATATACCAAGTGTTTATCTTACTGCATCTCCAATATATCTCCCAAACATATCCATATGTCAAACTTAAGGCACCACCTTCAGTCCTTAGGAGATTGACTGCTTGGACCCTTTCCAAGAAAGTTGACCACATGCTAGTCTTTCCGCTTCATCAATATCCTTTCTTGATGAAACTATGAATAGGGAAAGTTTAGACATAATCATAATTGCACATGAAGCAGGTTCCACCAGATATAGTCCAACTATAATTTCTCTGACTTCGTGCTATGATATGTCAAGGACTTTTGTATACATACAATGATGAATAACCAGCTATAATATATATATATATATATATATATATATATATATATATATATATATATATACATACATACATACATATATAGAAACACATTGATATAAATAAAAGAACAATTGCCTTTATTGGTTAAACAAATTATTCGTACTATTACATAATTAAGATATATCGCCCTAATTGACTTAAGGGCATACATTATTTCCAAAAAACTCCCACTTGCACTAAGACCAATTAGCCATATGTCTTAATCCATATGCTTTAACATGCTGGTCATGTTTGACTTGAGTCAATGGCTTTGTCAGACCATCTACGAGGTTCTGATCAGTGGGTACATATTCTAATCTTATTATCTTAGCATCAATAATCTCCCTGATTATATGATACTTTTTGGATACATGTCTATTTTTCTGATGAGACTGTGGTTCCTTTGCCTGAGCTATAGCACCATTGTTATCACAATACAAAGTAATTGGATCAACAGCCTCAGGCACCACACCGAGATCAAAAATAAATCCCTTTAACCAGATAGCTTCTTTTGCTACTTCGCATGCAGCAATGTATTCAGATTCTGTGGTTGAATCAACAGTAGTTTTTTACTTGGAACTCTTCCAGCATACTGCCCCTCCATTTAACACATACACAAATCCTGACTGAGACTTTAAGTCATCCTTGTCAGATTGAAAACTCGTGTAAGTGTAACCTCTAATTGAAAGGTCACCTTCTACATAAATCAAGAACTCATCCTTAGTCCTTCTTAAGTACTTAAGGAATCCCTTGATGGCCATCCTGTGCTTTTCATCTAGATCTGACTGATATCTGCTTATAAAGCTCAAAGCCTGAGAGACATCCGACCTAGTACATATTATAGCATACATGATAGATCCTATCTAAGATGCATAGGGTATATCCTTCATTTGCATTCTCTCCTGAGCTATCTTCAAACACTCAGCGTTAGATAGGTTTATCCCTTTTATCATCGGGAGATAACCTTACTTAGAATGCTCAAGGTTGAACCTATTCAATACCTTGTCTATAAATGCTGATTCACTAAGGTCTTTCATGGAGAACTTTTGTGAGAACCACACTTTAACATTTTGAAGAAGAGAAATGTCATTTCCTATTAGCAGAATGTCATCAACATACAATACTAGAAAAACGACTGCACTCCCACTAACCTTCTTATAAACATGAGGCTCATTAGCATTTGGGCAGAAATCTAGTTCCCAGATTGTCTAACCAAACCTTATATTCCAACTCCAGGTTGCCTGATTAAGTCCATAAATGGATCTTTGTAGCTTGCATACCTTTAACCCATTCTGAGATGTAAAACCCTCAGGTTGTGTCATATACACATCTTAGTCTAAATCCCCATTCAGGAATGCTATTTTTACATCCATCTGCCAGATCTCATAACCATAATGAGCAGCAATGGTGAGGGGGTATCCTTATAGATTTAAGCATGGCTACCGGTGAGAAAGTTTCATCATAGTCAACACCTTCCGGTTGACTATAACCTTTCGCAACCTACCTTGCTTTATAGGTAATTACATTACCGTCGATGTCTGTCTTCTTATTGAAGACCCACTTGCACCTAATTGGTCTAACCTCTTGCGGTGCATCAACCAAATTCCAAACTTGATTTTTAGCCATTTATCAGAATCTGATTTTTTTGTTGCCTCATCATTTATCCTCGGTTCATCATCCTCCATAAGATATAGTTCCTTATCATCAGAGATGATAAACCCATATCTATCGGGACCCTTATCAATATGACCTGATCTTCGCAATAGTTGTGTTTTGATAGGTTGCTCTTGGTTCACTCTCTCTTGTCTATCTAGAATGGGGTCAATCAGTTAATTGTCTATTTCTTCTTCTTGAACCTCCAGTTCAATATTGCTCCCACTAACTTTTGCAAGTAAGTGTTCCTTTTCCAAAAAGTGAGTATTCTGAGACACAAATACCTTTTGTGCTTCGGGTTAGTAAAATAGATATCTAATTGTTTCCTTTGGATATCCAATGAACAGACATTTGTCAGCCCTGGCATTTAACTTATCTGACGCTATCCTCTTTACCATAGCAGGATAGCCCCATACTCTTAAGTGACTTAGAGATGGATTCTTATTACACCATCTTTCGTAAGGTGTAAAATCAATTGATTTAGAGGGTACCCTATTTAAAACATAAACTACGCTCTCCAGTGCATATCCCCAAAAGGATCTACTAAGATCTGTATGGCTCATCATGGACCTAACCGTATCTAATAAAGTCCGATTCCTCCTTTCTGACACTCCAGTGTGTTGGGGTGTATAAGGAGGGGTCCACTGGGGAACTATCCCATTTTCCTTTAGATAATCCTGAAACTCCTAAATTAAGAATTCTCCACCTCGATCCAATTGAAGTGTTTTAATACTTTTCTCAAGCTGTTTCTCTAGATCAGATCTGAATAGTTTGAACTTTTCAAAAATTTCAGATTTGTGCTTCATCAAGTACAAATAACTGTATCGTGAGTAATCATCAATAAAGGTTATGACATAGGAGTATCCTCCTAGTGCTTGAACACTCATTGGACCACACACATCAGTATGTATAAGTTCCAATTTACTTATGGCCCGCTCACCCTTTCCTTGAAAGGGTAACTTTGTCATTTTTCCTTTTAAACAAGGTTCACAATCACCATAAGACTCCAAGTCTATTGGGCCCAAGTCTCCACGCTTATGCAACTTGGTTAAGCGATCCTTGTTTATGTGGCCTAATCGACAATGCCATAAGTAGAAGGAATTCTCATAATCTAATTTAACTTTCTTCATATTGTTTATATTGAAAACTTCTGTTTTTAGTATCAAGAACATAAATGCCACCTTTTAACATTCCGTAACCATAAGAATATTATTCAAACAAATCTGACAATTATTATTTGAAAATAAATTTTCAAATCCCTCTGCTGCTAAACACACAACAGATACAATATTCTTAGTAACACTTGGAGTGTAGTAACAATTATTCAAAACAAAAACAAGTCCACTTCGCAAAACAAGACTAAAGCTCCCTACGGCTAATGCAACAACTCTGGCTCCATTTCCCATGCGTAGGTCCATCTCCCCTTTTGTAAGTTTTCTACAGTTCCTTAGTCCCTGCATAGAAGTACAGATATGAGAACCACAGCTAGTATCTAATACCGAAGTGAATTCACGCAAAAAAGTAGCAAAGTTTTCAATTACAAACATACCTAAAGTAGATGCCTCTATAGGCTTCTTCTTCAAATGCTCAGAAGCAGGAGCTTTACAATCCCTCTTCCAATGTCCCGGTTTTCCACATTAGAAGTAGACATACTTAGATGCCTTCTTTTCTTTCTTCTTCTTACTGATTCTTTTCTTAGAACCCAGTGCCTACTTCTTCTTCTTAGAAGCCTTGCCTTTTTCAACCAACAGTAGAGGTTTCTGATCCTTCTTGATATGAGGTTCTACTATTTTTATCATGTTGATTAATTCAAGGATAGTAGAATTAATCTTGTTCATGTAATAGTTAGTCACGAAACCTGAGTAACTATCTGTCAAGGATATCAACACAAGGCCAATGCTCAAGTCATGATTCATCTCAAATCCTAATCGATTCAGTTTCTCAAGGTATCCAAAGAGTTTTAGTACATGCTGAGGGGCAGAGGTGCCAGCCTATATCTTGGTCTTGAAAAGGAGCTTGGAGGTCTTATACCTCTCTGTCCTTTCCCTCTCCAAAATGAGTTCTTCAAGATGGAGAACCAAATCCTCCAAGGGCATGTTCTCATGTTGTTTCTAAAGCTCAGGATTCATGGACCCCAACGTAATACACATGGCAGTGTCACGATCTTTCGTGTGCTTCAACCAGGCATCATGTTCCACATGATCCTAAACATCAGGTTCTATAGGGAAAATTTCACTTAGAATATAGGCAATTCCCTCGGATTTGAGAACTATTCTCACAGCTTAGAACTAATCAGAAAAGTTCAAGCCATTCAATTTGGTGTCAAGTAACATACGGAGATTAATATTGGAAGTCATTTTCAACCTAAGATATAAGAAAAGAAAAGTGTTTAAATATTAGTTTAAGTACATGCATTTAATATAAGGACTTTGAATTAAATACATTTTCCTACTATTTTCTTCAAAATTTACAATATCCCATTCTATTGAATTCGGGAATTTTAGCCCAGCTAAATTTCCTAGTAGGTAGCATCTATAACTAGTCTATCATAACCCCCAATTTTATGAGCCAAGCTATAATAGTAAGTTATAGTTGGAATCCAATTCCATTTGCATCATATACAATTGCTAATTCATTGAAGTTCCCAAATCCCAAGGGATGTGTGCTCTTATATTAGCATCTCCTTGAGTATGTCTCAGATATGGGCCTAGCCCCCAATTTTGTGGTGGACTACCCCAGCTCTGTTAAGGCAGACCCTATCCCAAACTTTACAACCAATCAATGTGGACTAGAAAGAATGCTTTACGTAGCACTTTAATAGCCCAAAGAGACCGTACTATAAATTTGAGTATGGAAGACTACAACTTGCCTTAATATATTTACTTTGGGATTTTATTGGTGTTAAACGTCTCACCCAATCTAGGATTTTATCAGATGGACAAAATTATAATAACTTGTATTAATTCAGGGAATTTTAGAATTAATTTATAAGGTCCAACCTTAGGTGGGTTTAGCTCTTTATTATAATTATTCCATCAACCTAGATTATATGCAAAATAATTAACACTTTTATTTGTTATATTTATATTGCATTTCCTTTAAGCTTTTATTCAATAAATTTAATTTTTTACTTTGTTACAGAAATATATATAAGCACCATTTTATATACTAGAAATAAATTAGTTCATATTAATCCCCATTGGTCAATTCAAATTTCACCGATATAGGTTCCAAGGTAGGAGAGGTGCCCTATGAGGAGTGGACACCAAGTCCAATCCTTAGCCAGAATAAATACGGGCACAAACATGAAAACCAATGGATTCTCTAGAACTAATAAATTTCATTCTTCAAATTCATGTAAATTGGAAGCATCTATAACTCATGTAATTTAAATAAATTATTGATACTTATACAATTTGAGTAAGTTGAGCAGGCTTATTCAAAATTATTCACAACCATTTTCTACCCTTGAAATTAAAGGCACAAGTTTATATATATTGTTCCAAACAATTAAATAAACAAATCATTTCATATAGAAAATAATATTCAGATCACTTCTAACTTAATTATACACTGAGTAGCAGGTTCTGATACCACTATTGGGAACTGACAGTTAGATTGAACATGTATAACAAGCATGGCGGAAATTCAAAATTTTGTCCCTGTCCCCAGGAACTCCTATTAGTTGCGTATAAATTAAATAAAGCCTTAACTAAATAATTCTCTACTTAGGTTAGCATACAAAAAATAATTCTCTACTTAGGTTAGCATACAAAAGGACTAGGCATACCATAATTCCAAATTATATCGTAGTACATTTATTTTATACAAAGCATGTTATAACTCTAAGCTATAACCTAGGCATGTTATAACTCTAAGCTATAACCTAAGCATAAAATAAACAAAGCATGCAAAACAACCTAAGCATAATTGTTAAGTCTAAAAACACTTCAAGAAAAGGACTTAATAATTAAAAGAGAAATTAGAAGTTTTACTAGTTGAAGCGTGCTTTAGCAGAACTTTGTTACAGAAGCCTCCAAGTAGGATAGCCTCTATGAGTATCCACATGAACCCCTCCAACCTCAACCTCCCAATGAGGAAGACCCGAAGAACCTTGAGCAGTTGCTAGATCGCTGCAAAATTCCCACCTGAAAATATATATTCTAGAGATTCAAGATCCACTTGAATTTGGTGTGAATTGGAATGGGGAAAGGAGCCCCTATTTATAGGTGGAGCAAAGGCTCCACCTAATTAATTTAGGATGGGTCCCGCCCCTTGGGAACACGCGGATCTTAGTGGATCTGCATATTGTCCAAGGCAACCCGGCTTGCATAGTAAGCCAGGGTTGCTTGTGGCACTAGGCAGGCTCATATGAGCCTGCCTTGTCCCGTGAGCTGGGCCTCATGGGCTTTCCTGCGAGCCCAACTCGCGAAGGTCCTTCTTGGGCTGGGCAAGCGCTACACTTGTAGTGCATGCTCAGCCTAACCCGCGTGCCCACCCAAGCGGGGCTTGTGTGGCATGCGGCCCACAAGTGCACTATGCACTCTTGTGGCCTTTTTCTTTATAGTCCCCACGAGTCCTTTCAGGGCCGTGGGGCCTACGCGTGCAGGGTCCAACCCTCGCCTTGGCAATTCAATTTTTTTGGCTCCCTTTTATTTAATGACCCTAATAAAATTAGTTATCGGTTAATAAATAAAGAATCTTAATTCCAATCAAACATTTATTTTATGACCCTAATAAATTAGTCGCTGGTCAAAATAAATTGCTTGGTTTATCCAAAATTGATCCAATCCAAAATTGACCCAATCAATTTCAACCAATTAAACAATAATCCAATTATTAATTATATTATATTTTCGTAATAGATTAAATCTATTAGCTCTTTACTTAGTCCGATGAAGGTCCAATGTGTGTGACCTTATAGGATCCCGAAGTATTGAGCTGTTAAGGCTTAACCAACCCTTATTCTAATGGAACCATTGGCTCGATGCTCTAGACCGTGAATAGAACTTGATTACCTTAAATGACTGTAGTACGCCTTTAGCAAGGGTCTACCATCCCCCATTACTCGGAACGTCATTTATGCTTATGACTTGATCCTAGTTAATGCAATAATTATCCAATGCGATAAATTCCTTCCATTCTTTAATATCAGTACCATCTGGTTTATAGGGTTCGGTTAAAGTGTTAACCCACTAACAGCGCGGTTGCTCCAAGCTATCCTATTAGTTTACTTGTTACCGAAGTATTTTTCCTTTTACCATAGTGTGTTTGACTAGAAATCATTTCTATCAAACACATACTCTATTTAGAGGTTTATGGCAATCCTCACTTCAACAAGTGGCCAGGTACAACTCCTTAATATATCCGGAGCGATGGATTCTTTTTGGCTACTCAGCTTACGAACATGCTGTCATCACCATACCCCGTAATCACCCTAAATTAATGAGTGCATAGTAATGACCCAAAGTATAGCAATAGTACCATACAAGGTAACTAGCATCTCAAGTATGAGGACATTCGTAAAGCTTATTGCATGAAGATAAACACTAACACATTGATATATATACCAAGTGTTTATTTTACTGCGGTCTCCAATATATCTCCCAGACATATCCATGTGTCAAATTTAAGGCACCACCTTCAGTCCTTAGGAGATTGACTACTTGGACCCTATCCAAGAAAGTTGACCATATGCTAGTCTTTCCGCTTTATCAATATCCTTTCTTGATCAAACTATGATTAGGGATGGTTTAGACATAATCATAATTGCACATGAAGCAGGTTCCACAAGATATAGTCCAACTATAATTTCTCTGACTTCATGCTATAATATGTCAAGGACTTTTGTACATATACATCAATGAATATATTTAACCAGCTATAATATATATACATAGAAACACGTTGATATAAATAAAAGAACAAATGCCTATATTGATTAAACAAAGTATTCGTACTATTACATAATTAAAATATATCGCCCTAATTGCCTTAAGGGCATACATCATATCCAACGTCTTGACCATGTCAACTTCTGAGATTCCCTTCCCTAGCCTCTTTAATTCATTTACTAGATTGGTATATCTGGTATTAATGCTGCTGATGGATTCTTTGTGCTCCATCTTGAAGGATTCAAGCTTCTGTTGTAGTAGATCAATTTTGGCTTCTTTGACCTTATTTGTTCCTTTGTAGGTCACTTCCAGCTTCTACCATATCTCTTGTGTAGTTTCACATCTAGATATCCTGTTAAATTCGACTGCACTAAGAGCACAATGAAGCATGTTAATAGCATTTGCGTTTTCACGCAATCTTTTATAATCATTCTCATCCCATAAGCTCGAGGGCTTGTGGGTGGTTAAACCATCTACCTCATGAGTAGGCTCATATGGACCATCTTTAATGGCCATCCATGCCATCATACTTTATGCCTGAATGAAATTCTTCATCTAGTTTTTCTAGAATATGTAGTGTTCACTGGTAAAGAGTGGAGGTCGGGTAATAGACATACCCTCCGAAAGAAGTTGTGAGTTTTGGAAACTTATTTTGATTCTTGAATCAAAATATATAGACCTTTAGCTCGAGATTTTTAGATCTCTAGTTTAAGCACTAGCTCTAATACCACTTGTTGGTCCCTATGATAATGTTAATAAGGTCGGAGGGGGGGGGGGTGAATGACCTTTTTTGCAGAAATAATAGAATTTCAAAAAGTCTTGTGTAGCTTGTTTGATTATGATCCGGGGGATGGATCCGGATGATGCAAATATGACAATATAATGCAGTAAATAGAAAGTAAGAAAATCAAACACGAGGATTTATACTTATTCAGCCCCACCTACGTCCAGTCCCGAATTTTCCTTCCTCTGAGCTTTTCACTAGTGGATTCCTTTCCAACTGGCAGGATTCAAGCCTTACAGATTATCTCTGAATGGTACCCCCTTCTAGATGTAGGATATAACACTAGAAGCACCAACTTCTAGCTGAGTCCTCTTGTCTTTAGCAGGATATACCACTTAGATTTCTACCCAAACCAAAGTCCTACAGGAAGTTCCACTTATAGAACTAACTCTAAGCTAGATCCCAATCTCAATACTCACCCAAGTATGAGATATTACACTTTGTTTTTCTCTAAGGTTTTGGTTTTGGACTTCCTCAAGTTTATAACTCACTTGAGAATCCTTACAAATTGATTTAGAAATGTTTGATTCTTGGAGGGATGTGTTTTCTGATTGCTTTAGCAAATTCTCTTGTTAATTACTTTCTTAAAATCAACTAGCACCTTCTCAACATGTGAAGCTTCCCTTTTATAGGCTTTGATCATAAATGTAGCCGTTATGGGTTGGTGAGCTGTATTTAAATCATCACTATTGATCAGGTAAGATGTGGAGCTTCCGAAGCCGTTGATCAATCCATTAGATAGAGATTTTGACCCATTTGAATCCTTGGGATTGAGGCTACAAAGTTGTTAGTAATCGTTTTCCTCGTATTTTAATGACACATCAACTTTTATACCGGTAGCTTTTTGCTGTGAGCTCCACGCGCCTTCTTATTAGTCTAGGTGAAAAAGGTTATTACCTTTTTCTCTGTCTGGTGTCAGTCTTTTGTCCTTTTTATGAAAAGTGCTAACTATCATTTTTGTCTTGCTTTAGGGAAAAGGATCTTTGACTTGGAGACCATAAGAATGGAGGGAATGGAATTTTTGAATCATTCCCTTTGTCTGAAATATTAAGTCTTCCGAATGTCTTCAGACTTAATATATCCACATTTGTCTTCTCTAGGATGCTTCTACAATTAGTTCTTCCAGATGCTATTTTGGGTGGGTCAAAGTTTGTTTCCTTTCCAAACTTTAACCGGATGCTTCCATTTGTGCTTAGGAAACTGTCTTCACTTGTCTTGGACTTTGGATACTTTGGATATGAGTTCGGATTAATGACTTAGGTCTTTTTATACTTAGGTTTTTTGTTTTCTTCAAACTTGATCCTGATAGTTTGTGTTTTGGATCCTTGTTTCCCAACAGGCCAGCCGAAATCTCGTCAAAAAATTATAAAAGGACTGAAAACAAAGGCCAAATGCCCAAAAACCAAGCAAAAGTGCAAGGATAATTTAAATAAATAGATTAGAACTCAAAAATTATATCTTTAGGCTGTTATTCCACCCTCGAGACTCGAATCAACCTTTGGCAAGCTCTTTCGATGATTTTGGTGATGAACAACAACGAACATCACAGAATTCGCGACGAACTTTGTTACGGAATTCAGTGATTTTGTGAGAAAAAGTCCCTAAATCATATTTAAATTGATTTTAACTTAAGATTTCTACTTGATTTTAGTGTTTTAGACTAAAAGATTAAGCCTAATAATGCTTAGGAATCCAAGTTAATCAAATTTCCATTGCTTTATGAAGCTTTCTCTCTCTAAGAGTGCTAAGTACCCTAAAATTTGAATTTCAATTTTTAAAATGGCAAAAGTCCTAAATCTTGTGATTTTTGATCCTTTTATAGACTCTAGCAAGTGTAAATCTCATGATTAGTCATTTAAATATCTCAATTTAGCAGAAAAATCACAGAAATTTGACTTGGAGAGCAAAAAAAATTTGAAAATTGCAAGAAAATGGTCAGGCTGGGCCAAGGCCGTGTCACTTGATGTGGCAGGCCACGTTAAGTGATGTGGCCTAGGCTTGCCACGGTGTGGTATCCCAAAAGGGAGACCACGCTAAAAAGGCCTAAGGCCGCGCCAGCGACGACCGTGCCGACGGTGCCACCGGAAAGTCAGCACCGGCGAGGCCAAAAATAAAGGGGAAAAAACTAGGGGACTAGACCTAGGCTTTGGTGACTATTTACTGTTATTTTTATATTTTTAATTTATTTTTAGGGGAAACAAAGGTCCAAAAACTTGTCAAAAGACACTTTCCAAACGCGATTCAAACCAGGAGATATGGAACTAAGGGATTGTAAAAGGTCAGAGCAAAATCCATCATCGTTCTGCAGGGATACCAAAAAGCCCTTGCTCACAAGAAAGGTAGAAAACCTTCTTATAATTACTTGAAAGTGTGGGGGTGTCTTGCAAAGGTAATTAGACCATTACCTAAATGTATGAAAATAGGTCCAAAAATGATGGATTGTATTTTCATTGGCTATGCTAGTGATAGCAATGCATATCGGTTTCTTGTGCATGAATCTAAAAACCCTAATGCAATTATACTTTGATTGAGTCAAAGGACGCTTCATTTTTTTAGACGTGTTTCCATGTAAGGAAAAAGGCGTAGGGTTAGGAACTAAAAGGTCTCATGAACTTATTATAAGTGACAGTCAAGTTTATCAACAAGATGTTGATAACTAAGACATTCTTCAATCAATGATTGAAGAAGATGATCGAAATTCTCAAGAAGAGAATAATATATATCATGAGGTAGAACCTAGAAGAAGTAAATAGGCAAGGGTTGAAAAATCATTTGGTCTGGATTTCTCAACGTATATGGTTGAAGCAGAACCTCAAACGCATAAAGAAGCTATAAGCTTAATTGAAAGTCCTTTATGGAAAGAAGCCATAAGGAGTGAAAGTTATTCTATCTTGCAAAATCATACGTGGGAATCAGTGGACCTTCCTCCTAAGCCACTCAGTTCTAAATGGATTCTCAAACATAAGCTAAAAGTCGATGGAACAATTGATAAGTACAAGGCTAGTTTATTCATAAGAGGTTATAGACAAAAAGAAGGCCTTGATTACTTCGATACATATTCTCCAGTGTCGAGAATAACATCCATTAGGATGATACTTACAATTGACACTTTGAGGAATCTTGAAGTACATCAAATGGATGTGAAAACTGCTTTTCTAAATGGAGATCTTGAAGAAGAAATTTACATGAACAACCCGAGGGTTATGTAACTTTAGGTCAAGAAAGGAAAGTATGCAAGCTGGTGAAGTCTTTATATGTTTTAAAGCAAGCACCAAAACAATGGCATAAGAAATTTGATGATGCAATGATACAAATGACTATCGTATAATGAGTGTGATAATTGTATATATGTCAAAACTATAAATGAGGGATATGTTATTTTATGTTTGTATGTTGATGACATACTCATTGTTGGAAGCAATGAGAGAATGGTAAAGCTTACTAAGGATATGTTAAATTCAAAATTTGACATGAAAGATATGGGACTAGCTGATGTAATTTTAGGCATTAAATTTCAACACTCACCTAACAATCTCATACTAACGCAGTCACACTATGTGGACAAGATACTTGACAAGTTTAATAAAGGTGCTATTGGCATAGCCAAAACACCATTAGACATTAATCTACATTTTCCTAAGAACAAAGGAGAATGCATAGACCAAGTGGAATATGCAAGGGTTATAGGCAGTCTAATGTACCTTACAAGTTGTACAAGATATGATATTTCTTATACTATAAGTAGTTTAAGCAGATTTACGAGTAACCCAGGTAAAAGCCATTGGGATACGATCGTTAGAATACTAAGATATTTGTGATATACTTATAATTATGGACTGCACTATACAAGAGAACCTACTATACTAGAAGCATATTCTAATGCTAGTTGGATACTTGACATCAAGAATTCTAAAGGTACAAGTGGGTACGTGTTCACTCTAGGATGAGGAGCAGTGTCATGGAAATCCTCAAGGCAAACAATTATAACTCGTTCCACAATGGAAGCTGAGTTTGTAGCCTTGGATAAAATAGGAGAAAAAGCTGAATGACTACGTAACTTCTTAGAGGATATTCCAGAATGGCCTAAGCCTGTGCCCGCAATTTGTTGCGATAGTCAAGCAGCGATCAAAAGAGCACAAAACCTTATGTGTATTTGTAAGTTGAGACATATGCGTCATTGATATAATACCGTTAGACAACTGATCTCAACGTCAGTTATCTCTTTCATTTTGTAGGAATAAATGATAACATTGCAGATCCGCTAACCAAAGGGTTAAATCGAGATCAAGTTGGAAAGACATCAAAAGGAATAGGACTAAAGCCTATGAATATTTAAGGTGCTATGTGAAGGAAAACCCAACCATGTTTAACTAGAGATCCCAAGATCTTGGTTCAATGTTACAACCTAATTGGATAGACCTTGTGTGGTCACTATAGAGGTAACCCATATCATTTCCTATGATGTAAATAGTGACAAAATGGGTTAAGGTTAAGCTACATGCTTTTAATGATCATTTTTGCATCAACAGTTGAGCAAAAAAGATAACTTATGTGAGAGTGAAGTGAGGTCGCTTTAAAGGATACTATTAGGGTGAAGTAATCTAAAACTCTTGCAGAACCAAGAGATGTTCATGAACGTAACAAACACAACCATGAGAACCAAAAACTGTGATGTGTTGATATTTGTGTGGGGTATATCATAGTTTACATAAACGGCAAAGAATAGTTCAAGGACATCGCGTCTACTAGTCAGGTAGTAAAGTAAATATACATTCACAAGGGGAGGTTCAAAGGTTGTAACCTAGCTATCCTATGCAAATATTGGCCGAAGAGCATTTCCACCCTTCGAATTTTGGAAAATGTCCATGTCATTTTCAATTTTCATTCATGTGGGGATTGTTGGAAATATGGCATATTAGATAATGTTGTGCATTATCTACTTTAGGATAAGTTACAATATGGAAGAGCTATGATTTGAATAATATGAAATATGTCATCGTATTCTATGCTTTAAGAGCTTTCCAACGATATATTATACGCCTAAAATGAATTAGCGGTGAATGAGAAATTGTATTTTAAAGTTTGAACATCTGTCAAATTTAGACACACTGAATCGGTGATTCGGTATTAGAAAATATTGCCATGTCATATTTTTATTTTCACCATATTTTTATTTGAGATTAATTGGTTTTAATCCCTTAATCAATATAATTTCTCATAACCTTCATGGTTAATGACAATAAATTTGTGGTTATAAGGGTTAATGGCCATAAATTTGTGGTTACCAGGGTTAATGCCCTTTAAGCCAATTTAATCCATGTTAATGCCATCTACCCTATAAATACCCTACTCTTTTAGCCTTCTCCTCACACCTTTTATTCATACTTCTATTCTTGAAAAATTTTAGCTAATTCTTGTTTTACTTGTTTACTTTGTGGTTTATTTTTTGGTTGTAATACTAAAAAATATTTTTCAAAGTTTTCATTCCTTTTACAAGAGAAGGCTACTTAGTGTTAGTGTGAGCACTGGATTTTTATGGTCCTTCTTACGAAATGATGATGAGAGCTATATAATGCATTCTTCTACAGGTGTTGTCTACTCAGAGTGGTTTCAATGTTGTTTGGTCAAGCTTTGTGAAACCTAAACCTTAGAAAACCGATGCCCAGGACCCAAAAAAGTTGGTTTTAGTCAAAACCGGTCAAATATGATCAAAACCGATCGATTTTGGCCATTTTCAGTCAAACCGGTCAGATCAGTCCGTATGGGTCCATATGGATCTGTACGGTCAGACCGCTATAGGTCAACCAATCCATAACAGTCCAAAATCCCCCAACTTGGCCCATATCGGTCCTATGGGGACCCACACGGGTCCTCTTGATGCCCAAATAGTCTATTTTAATGCACAAAATTAGCCATAAATGCATAAAATCAGTAATGAATAACATTTAAAGCGTTCACACGTTTTTCACCTAAAAAAATGGGCATTTTGCTTCATTTTAGAGGAAAAAATAAGAGAAACATATGAGAATGAAATACTAATATAAGAAAATAATTTTAGCAAGTTTTTGAGGTTATAATAAGGGTATAGTTGGGGTATAGAAGGGATAAAATAGGGAAAAAACCTTTCTACAAGGATTTTGTCCACATTTTATTTCTCTCTAGCTTCATTTTAGGATTGAGGGGAGGTTCTGTCCACACAAACACTCACCTAAAAGAGTTCTAAATCTTTCATTCATCCTTCTACTTTGACAAAGCTTCCATTCGGTATTGGGATCGCTCCAAAGTGGATTCACTGTATAGAGGTACGCTCCTGAGTTTTAAAGAGACTCATATCTCATTTATTTTATTGTCATTTCTCATTTATTTAATTCCATCTACTCATTTATTTCTGTTTTTGGTCTAGTCCTAACTCATATGGGCCTTGTTGGTACCATTATGTCCCTAGGGATATTGAATTGGTGTGCCATACCCATATGGAAGGAAATCCCATTTTTATCCTATTCTTTCTCTATAAATCTGCTTATTTTTCTTAACTGAGGTTTTGTCCAGGACCAGATAGGACCCATATGGGTCCCCCATACCCATACATGTCCCATCAGTAGCTGTACGGGTACTGGCCCTTAGGTAGAATCCAAAGTTCCCTTTTTAATCCTATAAAATAAATCAACATCACCATTTGCCATGCGATAAGTTTCATTAATAATTTAGTAAATCAACCCACGAAAAGTAAAATGTGTTTTCATAACAAAATACGTTGAAGACCAGTTATTGCTCTTCGATCCTAAAAGCCGCCCGGGCACCATCGATTGAAAAACCGCCACGCTAACACAATCACATTTTTCCTAACAAAATGCTAACTTATGATGTGCCATAACTATGCTAATCTTTTTGGATGTAGGCAAATTTATTTATTTTTGTATTACAACTTAGAACAAATGTATAGGTTCCCTTGAAGTTTCCCTATTTTCCCCCGATTGCAATTTTCATTCCCCCATTTAATGCTTGTGCTTTATTATGAATTATTGAATGCATGAATCGAGTGTGAAAGGGTGTAGAAAAATAGGATTTCTGTAATAACTCCCTAAATGATGAAAAGAAAACGGTTTTATGTGGCGAATGTAATTTTGAATTAACTAAATTAGAAATAAGTGACTCATCCGATACCCGTATCTCTGATCCAAAAGGTATGAGTCTCCCGCCCAAGGGGAACTGTACCAAAACTCTTTCCCAAGTAGACAACTTGGGTGGCGACTCTATTATTTGTATCAAGATTTGGGTCTTGATTCTTTTATTCATTGAAATTGGTTAAAATGTGCAAATTTGAACTAAATGGTTCCATTATGCCTAAATCAACAAGCCCCTAGTGGACCCCATCGCAAGGCGCCAAGGGAGACCCATATATCTTCGACCACACCTGGAGTTCACAGTGGGGATTCTGCTGGGGAAAATACTCTTTGAACTTGCAAAATTTTGGTTTGTTTTTGAAAAGTTTAAAAGATTAAGATGAGCACCAAAAATCATTTACTTAATTCAACCCATTTTCTTTTTCATCATTTGGGAAAATTATTACACTCTATCTTCTCACCTCCTTCTCTCTAGAATTAAATGCACTCTTCTTCTAGCGCTAGGTTAGGGTGCCCTATTTTTCTCAAAACTTACAAAGGTGTTACCCATGCTCGCCAGAAATTGGGGACATCATAGTGGGTGGAGCACTCATTGTCATCTCCATAAAAAAGAGGCTTGGTGCAATGGGAACCTACTACATCAACTTCAGTTACATCCCTATACCCTTCTTATCAAAAGCCTTAGAATTTCATCCTCTTGGTACCACTTTCCACTGAGATTAGAATAGGTCACCCTTTGTTATCCTCGCGGTAATCAGAGGAAAATACCTTAAAAATTAGCGGGAGGGATAAGGTTGGAAGACACGCTTCACATGTGTTGTGTTGTATTTTCCATTGTAATTAACCTTACCATGCATTATTGTAAATTATGCATGCATAACCAAACCCATGCATGTACTGATATTTGGGTTCCTACTCCAATAAGAGTCAAAGCTTGGCAACATTCTCAAGTTTGTTTGGTCTGCACTCTAGCGCTACCACCACCTTCTCTGATTCAATCAAGGGTTGAGGTCCCTTCTCTAAGTGGTTTAGCTAGCAGTCAGTTTGGTTAGTTTGATCCCAGTACTACTCATCAACGTAAGGCGATGTCTTATATTTTGACCCTTGATGGACTTATGGGTTTTGAGGTTGAGGATGCTGGCTTTGAGGAGGAGGCAAATGCATCGAGGGCTGATATTAGGCCAGAGATTGTAAATGCTGCCTCACAATTCTTGGGAAGTAATCTATTTTTTGACCTCGTGAATGTCAAGATGTTGGCTTCGATAAAAGCAATCTTGGCTGAAGAGAGGGTGGCCAATACTTCTTAAGTTGTGACTACTCTAGTTCTATCAGTTCACGTAGTGGTTAGTGGGCAGCCAACCCCATCTAGGGATGCTCACATCCCATTGTTCCATGCCTAGTTCACTCAGTCTCACTTACCACCTGTTCAAGTTCAAGGAGGATCTTTCTGTGAATATGGTCAGTTGGGTTCAGTTGGTCCATTTGGTCAGTTCAACCAGCCATTTCAGTCAGTAGGTCCGATAGTTCCCCCAATTGATAGTTTGTTTGGTTAGCCTAGCCAAGGATTTGTGCTGCCAGTATTTCAGTTTAGGGGATCTAGCCAAGGTCCCAATTCCATAGCCACACCGAAGGGGATGACCTTTCCTCAATCAATAGGTTTACCCTTCGATGCGACTACCCACCAAGGAGCGTCATCTTTATCCTTAGAACTACAAGAGTTGCTTCAAAAGTTACTTAATGCCATCATGATTGTTCAATAACCTTCCCATCTCATTCTAGTCTCAAAGGAAGAGGGTTGGGTCCCCGATGAGTTCAGTATGCCTAGCATTGATGAGTTTAAGGGAACTAGTCCTAATCAATCACATATAACCACTTATCAAAGGGCTGAAAATTGGGAAAGAATTAAGCAATTAGAGGACCTTGATGAAGCACAAAGAGGACTAATGCTAATGCAAGTAGAAACTCAGAATTGTGAGACTGCCGATTCATCAATGGGTCCTACCGAGATTGAAGATGAAGACCCTCCACATGTGGAGGATGATTTTGAGGATGAGATAACCTTTTAATGTTGCTAGTGTTTTGATGCAAACAATGCCACTTATAAAGCATATCATAAATAAATTGATACATTCACATCATGTTTGAGTATTTCATTCTTAAAGATATCATGCACTCATAAAATCAACATTCTTAAAAATTTCATCATGTTTATTAAAGAAATTGAATTTGAGTACATCGCAATGACATAAGGTTCCAATGGTTAAAAACTTACCACAAAAAAAGAGAGATGAAAAGTGCTTAGCAAACATGATAGCCTTAAGTCTTTGCTAATCTTTTTCCATAGGGGGGAGGAAGATACACATCACTATGAAAGAAAACCAAGAGCCCAAGAGGAAAACAAGGAAGACATACTCCATATCAAAAGCACCGATGAAGGAAAGATCTTACAACACAAATATAAAATCAATGCAAGCTTAAATCTAATGCTCTTCCAAAACCTTCAAAAGGATAAACCATCACATTCAACAAATGGGCATTTCTTATCAATGTAGGTAGCTCCCTTGGACCTATATTCCCATCAAAATCTCCCTTAAAAAATGCTTTCTACATTTGTTCAAAAGAAAGAAGACGCATCACCCTACATATTAATCCCAAGCCTCCATAATAACCTGACCTCCTTCTTTCACAAAAGAGAAGATCCTATTAATTCCAACACTAAATGGCCCAAGCTTATAACAATAGAGTCAGATACCCACAACAACCCCTCAAGGCAGGTGATCTGGTTCTCAAACAGCTACACCAAGTCAACACTGATGCTAAGGGCAAGTTTAAGCCTAATGGGGAAGGACCGTTTGTGGTTAAGAAAGTCCTTAGATAGGGAATAATTAAGTTGATGGACATGGATGGAAATGAGTTCGTGAATCAAGACAGGCTTAAGCACTATCATGTCCAGGTTAAAAGAAATAAATCACAAAAAGCAGCATACTACAAAAAAAAAATAAAATAAAATACCCGTCAGTTGGTGACCCTTATGTCAATCGGGAAAAAATGAGGGTACCCCAACGTAAAAATAAAGCCAGCTAAGTTAAAACCCCAAAAAGGGCGTCCTAGGCAAAAGTTAGGGCATCAAGAGAAAAAAGTCAGTTGCTTTCTGGAAAATTTGTAAAAGGACCAGAAAGTAAGTAATGGTTAACCATTGGAAACTATTACCATTGCCTATGCACTCAAGTTTAATTTCATCAATGAACCTATCATGATTTGCTAAGAATCCTAGTCTTATGAATGAATGCCTGTCTTTAGATGAAATGATCGCAAGTATGTGAACATCAGTTTTCTACAATTTGTGCTCTTTGTTGTTATCTTTACTACACATGTATTATTCAACAAAAGACAAAAGCACCGATAAGCTACAAAATAAATAAGTTTATGCAAAGGTCAAAAAAAGTCCGCTGGATTGAAAACATAAAAGGGCGATTCAGGCAAAAATTAGGACAAAAAGAAAAAAAAGGACAAGAAAGGAAGTAAGCGAACTGAGCCGCCAAGGATAGTTCAGGCAAAAGTTAAGAAAAATAAAAGAGAGAGAAAAAGAAAAAGAAGACAGAAAGAAAATACAAAATTAGTTTGATAGATTGCATCACATCAAACGGTCTATGCAAAAGTTAGAACTCAAATTAAAAGCTCCAAGTTCTTCCACTAAGCATCATCCAGCTTGCATCATGTTACAATTTGGACACCTCAAAGATGCACTCCCCTAGCATGCAAAGTGTGAATCTCAGCCAACAAATCTTGGTAGTACTTATTAGTCTGAGTTGGGCCAGTCTTTCAGTAATCTAGAGCTTCAAAAGTTTAGTTACTAGTCAATTTACTAGCAAATCAAGTCTTATCCCAACTAAAGATGGACAAGGCACCAATGTGAATATCCTTACGGCAAAGGGTATCAAGTATACCATTGAATTCTTTGATATGAGGCATAAATGAAAGACGAGATGTACGAGTCTAGATAGATGATACATATCTAGAAAATCAATACAAGTAATGGTTGGTAGTATGGGAGGTCTTCTAGGAGCTGTGTACTTATAAAGAAATGTCAAGGTGCCAGCCACATTCAAGCAAGGGAAACATCTCAAAGAACTAGGCTTGCTTCTTTAGGAATACATCTGAATCACAGTCTGATCACTCGCACTCCATGGTAAATAGATTCCGCAAATGGGACTAAACATCAGTACAAACAGTAAATGTTCATAGATGATGCATCATGCATAGTTTAAGTTTCAAGTTTTAAAGGTTTGAATATACCATAAGGGTATCCTACATGATGGGTGTCAAGACCACCAAAAAAAATCCCTGCGCAAAATAAATTGGTAGTTAGTTATGAGCAGAGGTCGAATCCACAAGGAACGATATTTGACAATGCTATTCTTAGAAGATGAAACACAGCGTGACCTAGAAGTACTCTCGATGGGAATTTGTAGATTAGAACTAAATAAAGCAGGTAATAAAACAATGAGAAATAATGACTCAACCAAAGTAGAGCAAGACTGAACATTATGGTGATCACGGGATGGGGAATTAATTACACCGGGACCTAGATTTAGTTATACTAGTACTCATGCACCGTACAGTACTAGTAACTCTTCCTTACAGTGTATGGAGACCAAACTTCGCGCCATGATCTCTCTCTCACTCACTATGTCTCTGGACTTCGCGCCAAAGTGCTCCCTAATGAATATCAATAAATATTAGAAAAGCCTAAATCCTTACCGATAGGTGGTGAAGGATTCCAACAGGCCTAGGATTACCTTTCTCTAGTCTCAATAGAGATTGTCATTACTCTATTCCTCTTCAGGCACAATTACAGATGCAAGAATAAGAATTAACATTAATTACAAAGACTTGCCAAATGGATGATAAGGCCAATAGTGAGACTAACTGATATCCTTACGATTGAACCAAGCACAAGTTTGGACTGACCCAGTGGATGACTCAATAGTGCTTAAGTTTTGATCATAACAGTTAATTTAATAATGGGTTAATTAAATCAATAATGATGTTAAATTAAATAGTCTATGATAGTATGGGAGTTGGTAAATTCAAGGGTAGAATTTCAAGTCTTTGCTGACCTAGCTATTTAGTTTAACTCTGAGTAGTTCTGAGCTGAGCAGCTATTTTAGTCGCTAACTAAATACTATTCACTCAAACACTTGGTATTTAGATTGTGTTTCAGTTGTGCGTATCATTTTATTCATTTTGCTGAGTTACTTTATGTCTGTAAAGTGGCACTTACTTTTAAGTTTAAGGAAAGATGGAATCTTTGCTTTTAGTGTTGCTTTTTGCAGTACATTAATGAGATAAAGACAAAAAGAATTAATGCCTGGATAAGACTCTGGTTAGTGAAGAAAATGACAAAGTCTTCCACATTGAAGCTGCAAAAAGTCATTTACCAATTTGGGCAATTCTGCAGATTAAAAACATTGTATCCCACATTCTACAACATGTCAGATTACCAGAAGGTATGGGAAGAAGACATGTGGCAAGTCAGTGCGAGTTCTCTCTAACGGAAGACTGGCATCAAATGACAAAGAATTTCAATTGAAGCTCGAATTTCAATCTGTGTCTAACGGATTGATTTCTATCCCATAATGGTGTGATTCTATCTCCTAATAGATCGATTTGAAGAAGCAACAAGGGAATAGATAACCTGTCAATTTCAGAAGATGCCAAAGCAAGTTAAATGACTTCTCAAAAGTTAAAACTCTGCCAATTTGCAAGTTAAAGAAGTTCAAACTAGAAAGCATCCACTCAGCGAAGAATCTGCTTTGAACAAGAGAGAATTATTTGGTCATTTGATTTGTAATATCATATCATTTGTAACTATATCAACAGTTCTATTAGTTGATTCTAGCTCCTATTTAGAAATAGTTGAGTTGCTAGTAGAAGAGGGTATTCTACGCAGCGGGTGAGTGATTATAGTTTGGAGAGTACTTTCTATAATTGGGAAATTTATGAAAGGCTTCTCTGCCTAGGGTAAAGGAGTTGAGATTAGTGGATTAAAACCAAGAACCTCTCTTGGGACTGGATGTAAGCATAGGTTGCTGAACCAGTATAAAAATCTCGATTTCCTTCACTTTGAAGTTTTTCCAGTTTTCACTTAGCCAGCTGACCTACTCAGCGGAGCTTATATAATTGCAACAAAGTTACCTAAGTTAATCGAGCGAGTCATTCACCCTCCTTTGACTCATTGAGTGTACGCATAGGTACCAACAAGTGGTATCAGAGCAATTCTCATTTCAAAGATTTCACAATCTTGTGATAAGGACCATGGCGTACATGGGAGGAGAATCTAATAGAAGGGCGCAAGCCTATATTCTACCAAAAGGCATGTTTGTCACCAGGCCTCCAATGTTTAATGGTGAGCATTATACTTATTGGAAGAACAGGATGAAGAATTTCATCTAGTCATAGAGCATGTACGTATGGATGGCTATTGTTAAAGGGCCATTTGTTCCTACTATAGTGAAGAATGGAGTAAAAGTAGATAAGTACTCTAATGAGTGGGACAGTCAGGACCTGATCAGACTAAAAGAAAATGTAGTTGTTATCAACTATATCCATTGCGCTCTTGATGCATCTGAGTTTAATCGCATATCAGGATGTGAAACTGCTAAAGAAATATGGAAGGAGTTGGAAGTAACTTATAAAGGTACTAACAAGGTGAAAGAATCCAAGATCAACATCCTCATGAAGAATTATGAGATATTTCAGATGTAACCCAAGGAGGACATTTCCAATATGAGTACTAGATTCATGAATATTGTCAATAAGTTGAAAAGACTTGGGAAAAGCTACACTAAGCAAGAAACTGTTAAGAAGATCCTTAGGAGCTTGACTCAGGAATGGGAAGCAAAGAAGAGTGCTATTGAAGAACCTCATGACTTAAAAACTTACAAGTTTGATGAGCTGATGGGAACCTTGCTGACTTATGAGATGTCCTTAAGGCAATACGAAGATGAGTCAAAGAAGCACAAGCATAGGGAGAGATAAAGCTATAGTAGAGCTATTGTTCTTAGAGTTAATGATGAAGAAGATTCCTCTAAGGAAGAATATCCAGAGGATAGAAAAGAAGATATAGCACTGATGACCAAGAATTTCAAAAGGTTCTTAGGGAAAGACAAGAACTTCCAGATGTTCAAACAGACAAGCAAGTACAAGAAAGGAGCAGATGATAGAGCACAAAAGGATCTTAACAAAGAGCACAACAAAGACATCAAATGCTTTGAATATGGTGAGAAGGGGCATATCCAGTGTAGCTATCCGAAAGCTAAGAAGAACAGGTTCAAGAAGAGAAAGGATAAGAAGGCCCTTGCTACTACCTGGAGTGACTCTGAATAAGAGTCATCATCTTTAGATGAAGAGGCATAAGATTTTGCAAATGTGTGTCTCATGGCTAAGGATGATTAATCCAACTCAGAGTTAGCTGACCAACCATCTACTTTCACTGCCAATCAATCAGCTGACCACAGCAGAGACAAAGGAAAGCACACTGAGGTAAATTCTACCTTTTGTCTTAAGATGAACTTGCCGCAGTACTTAATGATGTTATTAATGTGACTAAGAAGTCAACTAAATACATCAAAGTACTCCAGAGGGGGTGTGAAGATCTAGAAGATGTCAACTCTTCTACCTCACTTGACATCTTATACCTTATGAAAAAAGCTGAGTACCATAATGGATATAACAGCAAACTCACTAAGAAATTGGATAAGCCAGCTGCTGAATTTATAGCTTTGAAAAAGGAGTGCGTGCCTCCTCAACCTAGCAAGAATACTCAGAGTAACCACACTCACCACTCTAAGAAGGTTTCTCAAAAGAGTAAAGTGAGTAGGCCCAATCCTAAGGCCGTTTATAGTTTTGTGGAAAGCCAAGACATATAATAGTCATGTGTAGGCACAAAAATGGTTACTATGATGAGCATGACTAGTCAAGGATGACCACCACAAACAAGGTAGGACCCAGCCAGAAAAAGGCATGGGTACCTAAGAAAATTTAATTATTTTGCAAGTAAACCTAAGATCTACTGATGATAGAAGAATGTGGTATTTGGATAGTGGATTCTTGAGGCATATGTCAGGTGATGAAAAGTAATTCATCACATTGGAGTGAAGAAGGAATGGAAGTGTCAATTTTGGAGACAAAAAAAAGGGAAAGATTGTTGGCGGTGGCACAGTGGGAGTCAAGCCTTCAATTGATAATGTGTATCTTATGAAAGGCCTAAAATTCATCTTGCTAAGTGTGGCTCAGCTCTGTGACAAATGCAGGAAAGTGATATTTGACTCAACGGGCTGCTCAGTCATTGATGGTAACTCTGACCAAACTATTCTTTATCCTCCAGAATTAATAATTTTTATATGTTTGATTTATCCCTTGGCTCTAATGATATATACTTAGTGTCTAAGGAGGAAAACTCACCAATCTGTCCAAATTAGCTAGAAATGAACTTATTGAGGGTTTACCCAATCTAGCCTTTGAAAAAGATAGATTCTGCTTAGCGTGCCACTTGGGAAACAATTTAAGAAAACCTTTAAATCTTGAGCTGATATATCTTCCTCTCATCCCCTTGATCTTCTACACATGGATTTGTTTGGGCCTATTGTGCCAAAAAGTCTATGTGGAATGAAATACACCCTTGTGGTTGTAGATGATCTGACCAGGTTTACTTGGATTGTCTTGCTAGTAAGAAAAGATGAAACATTTGAATCATTCTTTACGTTGGCTACCCGGATCATGAATGAAAAAGACCTTAAAATTAATAGAATCCGTAGTGACCATAGAAAAGAATTTGAAAATAGGCAGTTTGAGGAATTATGTTCTAAGCATGGTATTGGCCACAATTTTTTTACCCCTTATACACCTCAGCAGAATGGGGTTGTTGAGAGAAAGAATTGCACTATTTTAGAGATGGGTCATTCTATGCTGAGTGATAACAATCTGCCAAAGTATTTCTGGGGAGAAGCTGTTAACACAACTTGTTACATTCTAAACAGGGTTTTAATTCACCCAGTTTTGAATAAAACTCCGTATGAACTTTGGAAGGGATGCAAGCTAAAGGTTGGTTATCTCAAGGCCTTTGGTTGTAAATGCTTCATATTAAAAACAAAAGACCAACTGGCTAAATTTGACCCCAAGGCTGATGAAGGAATCTTTCTAGGTTACTCAACACACAGTAGGGCATATAGAGTGTATGTTAAGAGGACTGGCATCTTAGAGGAGTCTATGCATGTATATTTTGATGAAGTTAACAATTCAAGTAGAGAAGCTAGTGATGATGAAAGTAAAAAGGAACAAGTCAATAGATTAGTTAGTCAGCCCATTGTTATTCCTGATCCAGTACCAGAAAAAGAAGATTATGAAGTTGACTTGGACCAATCCATCAAATTTGGTGATGATGTAGATGCTCTACCAATGATAGTAGCTCAGTGAGCTGATCCTAATCTACCAAAAGAAGTCAGAGCAAGGAGAGATCACCCAGTTGAGAAGATTCTTGATAGTGTGCAAAATTTAGTGGTGACTAGAGGTCAGCTGAACAGAATGAGGAGTCATTCAGCATTTTTCTCATTGATTGAACCAAAGAAGTTTGAAGATGCTGAGTTTGATGACAACTAGATGATTGCAATGCAAGAAGAGCTAGACCAATTCAGAAGAAATGAAGTTTAGGACTTGGCGGAGAAACCCAGAGGTAAGTCAATCATTGGCACCAAATGGGATTTCAAGAATAAGCTAGATGAAGCTGGTAATGTTGTCAAAAACAAGGTCAGACTAGTTGCTCAAGGCAATAATCAATAAGAAGGCATTGACTATGGAGAAACCTTTGCACTAGTAGCAAGACTTGAAGCTATAAGAATTCTCTATGCTTTTGCATCTTATATGAACTTATAGCTATTTCAGATGGATGTTAAGAGTGCATTTCTTAATGGTTATTTTCAATAGGAGGTTTATGTCAGACAACCCCCTGGGTTTAAAGATCCAAGGTATCCAGATCATTTCTTTAAGCTAAAGAAGGCTCTGTATGGACTGAAACAGGCTCCAAGATCTTGGTATGAAAGACTAACTAACATTTTACTTAGCAAAGGTTACGTTAGAGGAAAAATAGATACAACTCTATTTATCAAAAAGCAGCATCAAGATATGTTGCTAGTCTAAATCTATATTGATGACATCATTTTTTATGCAACTAATGAAAAGCTTTACAAAGAGTTCAGCCAACATATGAAGAAAGAGTTTGAAATTCCAATGATGGGAGAGCTTAATTTCTTTCTTAGTTTGCAAATCAAGCAAGGTGATGATGGGATCTTCATTAGCCAAGCTAAGTATGCCAAGGAAGTACTCAAGAAATTTGACATGGATAAAGCTAAGCCAATGTCAACACCCCTGGCCATTGATACAATTCTGAGCAAAGTTGAGGAAGGTAAACATGTAGAGAGTAAGCTCTACAGAGGTATTATTAGTTCTCTACTTTAGTTAACTACTAGTAGGCCTGACATTCAATATGCTGTATCTTATTGTGCAATATATCAAGCTGCCCTAGAGAATCTCACTTAGCTACTATTAAGAGAATTCTTAGGTATTTGCTAGGCTCCATTGATGCAGGTTTATGGTATCCAAGTAATGCAAATTTCACTCTAAGAGGATACACAGATGTTGACTATGGAAGAGACAAACTTGAAAGGAAAAGCACCACAGGAGGATGTCATTTCCTTGGTGATTGTCTAGTAACATGGTATAGCAAGAAGTAGACTTCTATAGCTCTAAGTATAGTTGAGGCTGAGTACATGGCTGCAGGAAGTTATGTAGCACAACTGCTATGGATCAAGTAGCAATTGTAGGACTATGGTATACAAATTAGAGGACTATGGTATAAAGTCTAAGTGTCTTAAAGTCATGTGCGATAACAAGAGCAGAATTGACCTATCGAAGAATCCAATTCAATATAGTAGGATGAAGCGTGTCAATATTAGACATCACTTCATAAGGATCATGTGCTAAAAGGAGAAGTCAAGCTCACATACATTCCTACTGAAGAATAGGGAGCCGACATATTCATGAAACCTATTGCAAAGGATTAATTCAACACTCTGAGAGAGTTAATCGAAATGTCCAATCCAATTTGAAGAAATACATTTCCCGCTGGCCAATTCTAGAGCTGACCTAGGGCACACTCTAAGCTTCAATAAATTAGGTTAAGTGTTTCTTCTTCGCGTTTGAATTTTGTACACGTCATTAAATTGTCACCAGTTTATTTTCAAAATCAAAGTTGATAGAAATGGTACCAAGTCCTAAAACATTCCATATTCAGCTGCAGTTGTCCCGTGTATTTTGCTATTATTGATTATACGGTAAACTTTGTTTAATCTCACCGTTCAAATATAACCATGGATTGCCAGTCGTACACTTAGCTTTACAGGGCTTAACAAAGAGTTTTTGGCTATTTAAGGGGAGATTCAGAAAGAAGAAAGGTTACTTTACCAAATTTCTTTTTTGCAATCTTCTTCCCAAAATCCCCGATTCTCTAATTTACTTCAAAGCTATTCAAATGGCTAGTTCTTCAGGGAGATCATTAGAACCCAACACTGAGGAATCCTTATTTGTGAGGGATGAAAAGGACACATGATGGATTAAAATGATGGATCATATGGTGTAAGTGGCGATTGGAATAAAAAAAGGGAAGATCTATTCATACCAGCTGTAACCAGATATATTCCAACTAGATGGTGTTTCAGAGAAGGAGCAGTTGTAGAGGAGCCAACAACTATTGATATGCTCAGTTTTTCCAGTGATGAGAGATTTAGAAAAATGGATGCGCTAGCACCACTTGAGAGGGTTTTTGAGATTCCTAGTGGGTGCTATGAGTAGGTAGTAAGAAGATTCTTTCATGGCATTCACTTAGTAGAAGGTCAGAAGGACCTATTTATTATAATAATGCTGGGGAGAAAGGTGTATGTAACCTCTAAGCTGGTTGCTGGTCTACTTGGTATGTGAGAGAGAGGGCTAAGGATGCGAGTAGTGAAGGATGAAGAGCATGTGGACATACCCATTGATTATGAGGTCCCTGCTGACTATAAGGTAGGTGAACTCATAGCTCAATGTTCATGAAGGAAGGGAAGCAGGCGGATGAGGTAGTTATGAAAGTACTTCTTCACAAGATAGGATCCACCAGAAGTTGCTCGAAGTTTAGGTGAGTATTTGTTTATGCTCTGACCCATAGGATGTGTATCAATTGGTCACTGGCAATTTTGCATAGATTTTTAAAGGTGTCTAAGCACGTGGTGTATGGCATCTTATGATAGAGATATGTAGGGTGTATGAGTTAGATTTGGAAGGATGGGCGCTGAAAAGCATAACCACGTTAAAGGTGATTGAATCTAGAATTCTGAGCAATGCACATTTTCATGGCCTAAGGTGTAGCAAGAAGCCCAACAACACCAAGTATATTAAGATAAAGAGAGGATGAGTCAGAGAGAAGGATTCTAAAGCCCTTATGCCATTTAGACATATTATGCCTAATGAAGAGGATCAGACTCTTGAAGATTTTATGGCTAGGGAGCTTCAAAGGATTACCAAGATCAGAGTAGAAAGAGGAGATGATGTAGCTAAGAAGAAGGGTAGTAAGAAGGAGGTCAGGAGAGAGTCCAAGAAGGAGGTGAAGAAGGCGAGCTCAGCTAGATCTAAACCTATAGTTGCCCTTGTCCCTAAAAAGACTAGATCCTCTAAGGGAACTAAGGAAGTGAAGCCTCGAGAGCTGACTCCCAAGGAGATTTAAGAGGAAAAGAAGGCTGAGGAAGAAATGAAAGAGGAGATGCCTCTGAAAAGAATGAAGAAGAGGAAGAGTGAGGAAGCTCGGTTGGATGTAGTGACTACTAAAGGACAGGAAGCTATATTAGTTCATGTGTCTCAAGTAGGCCAGCCTAAGAAAAAGATGATGGTAAAGAAAGGAACTGGTATAATTCAAAATGTAGAGGAAGATGAGAAGCTGAAAGTAGCTGAAAAGGAGAGAATCAGGAAAAGGCGGGAGGATATTTAACAAGAGATAAGGAAAAAGACTGAAGAAGCTAAACCTAAGACTAAGGCTGAGACTGAGAAAATTGTTAAAACTGCCACAACTAGTCTTGCTAATAAATCTATACCAAGAGTGGTGGATGAGATGATAGGAGCCCTGGAAGGGATTGAGAGGAAGAAGATAAAGCAGTGGAAGTTTGGGCAGATGAGTTTGATGTGCTTGAATCAGACCAGCAGGTCAGTTTGACTACTGAGGAAGCCAAGGAAGAAAGAAAGGAGAGGAAGAGAGGGTTGCTTAAGAGAATAAAGATTGTCATTGATGAGGATGAAGGAGATTTAGAAGACAAGGATGAGGAGGAAGAAGTTTTTGTTTACTAGGGAGCTCAGCTGACTGAGCAAACTCAAGCTCAGGTTAGTGAGTCCACTGTTGAAGGTGCTAAAGAAGAGAAGGAAGACGAGAACTAAGAGCCATTCTTTTTCCAAAACCTTTCTACTGAAACACCCTTATCACCTATACCCATATCTGCCCAACCTTTACCTGAAACCCAAATACCATCCATATCCACCTCTGATCAACCAAACACCTCACACTCTAAACAAACATCCATCATTCCTTTACTTTCACCCATTGGATCTCCTGTGCGCAAATAGTTACTCTTGGAAGGACCAGTTATTAGAGGTCCTCCAATTATAGAGGAGATTCCAGAACAACAACAACCACCTCAACAACCACAACCTCCACCACAATTCAACCCCCAGGCTGAGCTCTTGAGAGATATAAGGAGGATAGGAAGAGCCTAATTTCCTGGACTCAGGACAGATGTTGAAGTAGATGCTGAAATAGCTAAATCTTTACTATCTAAAGAGGTCTTGAGGAGACTTGTAAAGGCTGTTGAGCCAGTGCAAAGGTTTTTAGAAACAGTTGAGGAGATGAGGGCTCACTTTAACTCTATAACTACAATACTCTTTGGTAAAGGCTATAGTATCCAATACTTTTCCTGTTCTAAAATTTGCAAGTAAATAGGCCGAGCTGTTGAAGTTTGATATTGCTGAGCTAAAGAAGCTTATGCAAAAGATCTATGAAAGCAACTACAGAGTTTTGAATGAAGAGAGGGATTTTAGGAACTCAATGATAGATAAATTCAATCCCCTGTTGGAGGCAATGCAAGTAGTTTTGAGTGGCTACAGTATTCTAAGCAAGGAGAATAATGACAACACTTCTTGATTACATGCTACTATAGATATTGTTAAAGCGCTAATTATTACATTCAAGATGAATCAAGGCCATATCACTAAGCTGAAGAATGTGAAGGACCAAGTGTTGAAGGGAGTTAAGACTTTGAGGGAGAATTGCTAAACGGCTTAAAGAGACTGAACATTTCTGACGCTTTGAACATCGACATTGTTATGGCAGATGTTGAATAGGAAGCTTCACTTCATCAGAAACTTGATCACATTCGTGATGAAATCAAGAATATTCATGCAGATGACATTAATGATGATCAAGCAATTAATCAGATTCATGAAGAAGTCACTACTCATATCAGAAGCACTCCTATGCTAGAGTAGATCTTAAGGGAGAATACTCAAGCTAAAGCTCTAACTAGTCTCACCTAGATATCCAAGGAAGGACTTAATGCTCAATTCCAGGTCAACCAATCTCAGTCTGGCACCTTTGCGGGTTTCTTGGCTTTTCTCCGAGAACGGGATGCAATTTCATAAGAAATCTATGAACTGCTAGTGCAGAACTTTCCAACCAACATCTATGGCCAGCCCAAGACATTTAAAGATTCTTTGAGCTCGTTTGATCATCAAACCCAAGTCATTTTGGATGCAATGGCAATGGGGGAGAAAGATCGCAAGAAGCGTGAGTAAGAGAAGAGAGAGAGAGAGATCAAAGGGTACCTGATTTTCGTATAATTTGCCCAAGGATCTGGAGCGCATTTAAAGAGAATATACTGAGACAAAAAAGGGGAAAAGTAAAGAGACTGCACTGCCCAAGGAAAAGAAGTCAAGATGGGATCAACAAACATTAGAAGATAGAAGAGCTAACCTTGGAGGACCACCAATGCCTAAGTAGAATATAATTATTTGTAATCTTTAGCGCTGATTGTAAAACTTAGTATAGATTAAGTCTTTGTTATTTGTACTCAAGTTGTTTACATATATAAAATATTACTCGTTCTATTCTAAGTTAAGATCTTCTTAACAACTTGAATTTTCTACTGCATATATATGTGTTGATCTTTTTACAGAAATATGAGAAGTATTGAGAAATGCTAAACTCAGAAGAATCAAGGATTATGGGGGAGTTAGCATTCACTCAGAGCAAAATAAAGATGCTGAACAAAGTTATATCAAGCATGTTTATAAGGTAACTCTGATCTAAATATCTTATTGATTTAATTCTCGCTTAGTTAATTGCCATTAATCAAAATGGGGAAGATTATTGAGCCAAGTACAAGTTTGGACTGACTCAGTGGATGACTCAGTAGTGCTTAAGTTTTTTATCATAACAATTAAGTTAAGAATGAGTTAATTAAATCAATAATGATGTTAAATTAAATAGTCTATGGTAGTATGGGAGTTAGTAAATTCAAGGGTAAAATTTCAAGTCTCCGCTGACCTAGCCATTTAGTTTAACTCTGAGTAGTTCTGACCTGAGTAGGTATTTGAGTCACTGACTAAATACTATTCACTCAAACACTTGGTATTTAGATTGTGTTTCAGCTGTGCATATTGATTTATTAATTTGCTGAGTTACTTTATATTTGTCAAGTGGCACTGACTTTTCCATTTAAGGAAAGATGAAATCTTTGCTTTTAGTGTTGGTTTTTGCAGGACATCAATGAGACAAAGACAAAAAGAATTAATGCCTTGAGAAGACTCTGGTTTATGAAAAAATTGACAAAGTCTTCCAAATTCAAGATACAAAAAGTCATTTGCCAATTTGGGCAATTCTGCAGATCAATAACATTATATCATGCACTCAGCAACATGTCAGATTACTAGAAGGTATTGGAAGAAGACACGTGGCAAGTCAGCGCCAGTTCTCTCTAACGGAAGAATGGCATCAAATAATAAGAATTCAAATTGAAGCTCAAATTTCAATATGTCTCCAACGAATTGATTTCTATCTCACAACAGTGTGATTCTATCTCCTAAGGGATCAATTTGAAGAAGTAACGAGTGAATAGATGGGCTTTCAATTTCAGAAGATGCCAAAGCAAGTTCAATGGCTACTTTCTAAATTCATCTATAATAGGAGCAAGAAGGCAAGCGTTAGAACTTGGTGATTACACCTGAATTTCTCAGAAGTTAAAACTCTTCCAAATTGCAAGCTTTAAAGAAGTTCAAACATGGAAGCATCCACTCAGTGAAGAATATACTTTGAATAAGAGAGAATAGATTAGATCAATTGATTTGTAATATCAGATCATTTGTAACTAGATCAACGGTTCTATAAGTGGATTCCAGCTCTTGTTTAAAAAGAGTTGAGTTGCTAGTAGAAGAGGGTATTCTACTCAGTGGGTGAGCGATTACAGTTTGGAGGGTGCTTTCTATAATTGGGAAGTTTGTGAAAGGCTTCTCTGCACAGGGTAAAGGAGTTGAGATTAGTGGATTAAAGCCAAGACACTCTCTTGGGACTGGATGTAAGCACTAGTTGTCAAACTAGTATAATAATCTCTATGTCCTTTACTTTGAAGTTTTTCCAGTTTTCACTCAACCAGTTGACCTACTCAGCAGAGCTCATATAATTGTGAAAAAGTTTACTAAGTTCATTCAGCGAGTCATTCACCCCCTCTGACTCATTGAGTGTACACATAGGGACTAACACTTTCAATGAAAACCCTTGAAGTACCGAGATTGGTAAATAGGTCGCCTTGGGAACTTTTGTATTCAATTGCGGTCCTCTTACCATTTAAACTCAGCCTAACCCTTACTTCATCAAGTCATCAAGAAATTAGTAAACATGACTAAATTTAAACATACTATAATATAAAGAGACTAAAAGTAAATTATGTTGAAAATATAAAGACTGAAATTGAAATTGCTTATTAAACCAAATCCAAAATCAAAAACTCAAAAATCCGAAGTACTTGAAAGTAAAGAAACTAAGAACTAAGAACTAAAACTAGACTAGAAGGACTGTGAAATATGAATGGTAGATGATCCTTTTGAAATGCGTTGACCTTTGTATTTATAGCTGAATACCTCTCCTTATGCTTCCCCTTTTGTGATAGAATAGGAATCTTAGCATTTATCTTGTTGGATTCATTTCCTTTTAGCCTCGGTCTTTAAATGGTAGTAAAATCCCTACCTTTACGGAATTAGGAAAGAGATTTAAATTTCCTTCTTCAATTGGACTCTTCTTGAATAAGATTTGCCCGAATTGGGTGACTTCCAGATTTGGCACTTAGCGTGCTCTGGTATTGATGTCATCTTGGTCATTGTTAAAGTGTTTTGGAATCACCGGGACTGGCTATTGCTCTCACTGCCTGTATCAGGTATTGGTGAAGGGCTCTTTTCACCTAGATATTGCATGTTTTCTCCAAATCACCTTTAAAACCCGAAAAGACAAGGAAGTAATAGCAGCCTATTGGAAAACAATGATCCTGAAGAACCAATTCAAGATTATCCAGATCAAGTTTGAAGAAAACAAAAACTTAAGGAATAAAAACATGTAATCTCCTCGATCCAAAATGGAAGCATCTGGTCCAAGTCAAGCCTTCTGGACATACATTATAGACAATAAATATCTAAGCACACAATGGAAGTATCTGATTATAGTTTGGAAAGGAAATAAACTTTGAACCACTCAAGATCAGCATCCGGGAGAAGACTGATTGTATAGCATCCGGATATATCAAGACTAATGTCATCCGGAAGATAAAGTTAACAAGACAAAGGGGAAAAGTTTCAAAAATACCTTTTCCCTCCATCTTTTTGGTCTAAGATTCAAAGATCCTTTCCCCTTATGCAAGACAAATAATAGCTAGCACACTTTTTAGAAAAGGATAGAAGGACTGAGACAGGAAAGAGAAAAGGTAACAACCTTTTCTACCTAGACCAATAAGAAAAGCACATTGAGCTCACACACCGGACTACTGGCATAAAAGTTGGTGGATTGTTAAAATATAAGGAAAATGATCACTAACAACTTTTTTACCTCAATTCCAAGGATTCGAACGAGAGAATTACTCAATCTAACGGATTGATCAATGGCTCCGAAAGCGCCACATCTTAACTAATAAATGATGAAGATTTAATCCAACACAATGGCTACATTTATGATGCAAGCCTATAAAAGGGAAGCTTCACAAATTGAGAAGGTGTTGGTTGTTTTAAGAAAACATACATAAGAGAATTTTTTATTACAATCTGTGACATAATCCCTCCAAGAATCAAACCATTCCAAATCAGTTTGTAAGAATTCTCAAGTGAGTTATAAACTTGAGGAATTCAAAAAGAAAACCCTTGAGAAAAATAGTTGTAAAGATCTCATACTTGGGTGAGTATTGAGATTGGGATATAGCTTAAAGTTGGTGCTTTAAGTGGGATCTCCCTGTAGGACTCAGCTTAGGTTTAGGTGGAAATCTAAGTGGTATATCCTGCTAAAGACAAGAGGACTCAGCTAGGAGTTGGTGCTTCTAGTGGTTTATCCTACATTCGGAAGGGGTTACCATCTGGAGACAAATTGTAAGGCTTGATTCCTGCCAATTGGAAAGGAATCCACTAGTAGAAAAAGCTCAGAGTAAGGACACTCGGGGGACTAGAGTAGGTAGGGCCCAACTAGGATAAAACTCTGTGTTTGATATTCTAACTCCTTACTTTATTTGCACAACATTTCATATTTGCATCATCTGGATCCAATATATCTGGAACATATCAAACACGCTACACAAAGACTTTTTAAAGTCTGTTTAATTCCGCAAAAAGGGTCATTCATCCCCTCTGACCATATTTAGACCCTCACAAGGACCAATATAGTCAAAAAGAATAAAAACATGGTCTATATGATATGGAAATAAGCACAAATAGATGCTGAAGATACAACCCATCAAATCTTCCCACACTTATTCCATGCTTGCCCTCAAGTATGCATTAAAGATCAGAAAGAAGAGAAATTTAAACTGCACAAGTAACCTTAAATTACTTCACAGAGATCATATTCTTTCACCGAGAATTATATTGAGGCCTTCTATTGACTATTGAGTATTCTAATGTAAGATATCATCAAGAAGACCTTGTTCAAAACTTTTCCCCAGAGTATTTACCAAATTAAAGCACGAGTACACAAAATATTGTTATTCTTCAAAGTTACCTCAATTTGAAATTTAGTGCATCATGGTGTTCATGGGATGACTCTTTCTAAACCTTTTATTTATTTGAGGCACATTTTTACTTGGTGGGGTCTCTAAGATGTATCTAGCCATTGTTTATGTTTCACTTTGCAATTTTAAAAACTTTGCTAGCTTTGGTAGTCTCTTTTTTAAGTTTACAAACCCATTTTGTCTCATTACATACTTTGCCATTTTTCTTAGGTCTTTGTGCATTTTCCAATCATCAATTCTTGCTAATCTATCTTTTATTATGAAAGAGTCTTCTCCCGGTTTTCAACCATGGATAGCTCTTTCTTCTATCTCTCCTTATGAAAGAGTTTTCTCCCAGTTTTTAGCCATGGATAGCTCTTTCTTCTATCGGCCCTACAAAAGAGATAAATAAGGTTGCAAGCCAAGTAAGTCTCATTTCAACTGGTTGTGGAACTCATAGTAGAAAATAACCACCAAGATTGATACCAGAATTGTAAGGTCTCGATAGAGGATCTCATGATACACAAGGACTAACTAAAATCAAATCAAGTCAAGATTAAAGCACTTTAACCAATAAAATTATGTTACACTATTCTATACTCTTCGGGACTAAGAATTTTGCAAAGTGATTATTATAAATCGTATATTAGAATATGAATATTCAATTCAGGTCTTAAGTATAAGTTTCAGTTAATCGAAACAGTCCTGTTAGTTACTTAATTGGTTATTTACACAGTATTTCTTATCTTGATTATCATCATGTCCCAATAACTGGTTAGAGAGCAAAACAAGGTCATTGCAGGGATGAAAATATAAAGCATGAGTCCTTGTGAAACTTTTTCTTGGAGCAAAGATAAATACATATTGAAAAATAAGAAAAAGATTAAATAGAAGAAGAAAAAAGGAAAATCCCCTTCCCACACCTAAACTATGGATTGCCCTCCATGCAAAAGAAAGAAAAAAAAAGAGATAGAAGAGAGGGCAAAAGGAACATTACTATTCTAGTGGAGGAGGAGAGAGGCAAAAGAGACCCAACTAGTCCCGCTATGTCCTTCCAATTCTGAGTTACTAAATGATCAGGTCCACATTGAGCTCTAGGGCATCGCAGTAGGTCCGGAGGTCTTGATTTTCACCACCAAGCTCAAAGAAGTTCTTGAGAAGGTCCTTGTACTAATTCTCTAAACTAGTGAATTTCTAAAGGATCTCGGTATAGGAGGTGGAATGAGTTGAGTCATCGTGAGCAGGCTGGTCTAGCTGAGGGTCCTTAGGAGAAGGTACAGAAGGCTTTTCTTCAAGAGGACCAGGGCACATAACTACGATCCTATTGATTATTTCAGTAAGCAACATATTCTTAATAGTCTCTAGGTCTAAGAGCAAAGTTTCAGGGGATCTGGTGTAGTGGATAGGCTCAAAATGCTCCATGGTATGTGTAATCATTAAGATCATGGTGCCTAGGATTGGGGGACTCTTAGGGTGAGTGAGGATGTATTGAAACTTCTTGGCCAGCCAGGCTCCCAGGTGGAACCACCTTTTGTTCTTCATGCACCACAGAATGTGCACTTGTTTGTCATTCAGGGTCCCGAAGCTTGTACGATGACTAGAAAAATTATATGCAAGGATTTTGTGGGCATACCTGAGGTGGGGTCATGAATGTAGAAGTCTTTAGAGTCACCAGACTTCCAAATGGTGACTCTAGGATCATTATTGTAGAGGGAGAAGTAGATCTCGGCGGCTTTGAAATCAGAGGGAAGAGCATCGCACATGTCATTAGAATGGTTAGTCACCCCTAAAGCCTTGTTGAAGTCATCGGGACTCCATCTCACAGTCCTCCCATGGAGACAAAACTTGATCACCCCCTTCTTTTTATAATTGGTGTAGTCCTGCTTGAACTGGAAAGTTGCATAAAACTCCCAGTTAAGCTCCTAATGGGAAGGGAAACAGATGAAGAGGAAGGGAAACCACAAGATCTCAGTGAATGCATCTTTGATAGCCTGATTGATGCCGAGAGTAGTCATAGTCTCATCACAGGCAGACTTGTAGGGCTTTGAAGACTACCCTTTGAAATAAGTGTAAGCAGTGCGAGGAGCGGGATGATCAAAGGAGCTGTAGATCTTGCTCTTTACACCGGGAGCATGGGTCTTCTCCTCCTTAGCCACTTTGGCCTTCTTCAAACTCTAGCCACTTTTGGCAGTGCTCCTGGTGAGCATCTTCCTCTTGGCAAGGAGAGTAGGAGGTGTGTAGTCACTCCCCTCACTAGAGTCAATCTCAACAAGGTCACCCTATGGCTTAACCTCTCTCCGGGGTCTCTTTTACTTTTTCACCAGAATCTCACGGGACACCTCGTGATCAATAATGGTGGGAAAAATGGTGGAGATAGGATCAACGGTTAGAGGGGGCTCACTGGGGGTAGCAGTGGTGCTGAAAGAGGTGGCGGGAATAGCGATAATGACAGTGGTAGTGGTGGTGGTGGTGAAAGGAGTGGTGTCACAGGCGATGCTGCCAATCATGACTTCACTAGTCATAGGATTGGTGGAGGTGGTGGTGTCTTGGTTGGATGCCATTACGGTGAGTGAGTGGTGGTGGAGAGAAAAGTTTGCTGGAGAAGAAGAGGAGTTTTGCTTTTAAGAGGGAGCTTAAGAGTCTGAAAGAGAGCATGACTGAGTATGGTGGATAAAGGGTTTAAATAGTTTTGTTTGGTGTGTAAAGGGATGGCTCATAGGGTATTGATGGGTTTAGTAACAATCATGGCCTCGATTAAGTATAAAACCGTCAAAAATTTTCATGATCTTCGCATGACTACCACGTCACTTATTATGCATGCATCAGGGTACGTTTCCCATTCGTTGTCCCTTCAATCCTGACTTTTGGCATGCAACACTTTAACTCTTAGTGTATATACAGAGACCTATGTCTACAATAAATGACAGGGAGAAAAATCAATCCTAGTCTAGATACAAAAACTAACTAGAGAGATAAAGTGTTAGAAATGCTTGGGTTGCCTCCTAAGAGCGCTTTGTTTAACATTGGCGAGCTCGACACACTATAACATGATCATGGTGTAGTGTTGGTGGTCTCTGTGAGAGTGATCTCTTCAGGGTGAACTTAGAATCCTTCATAGTAGGGCTTGAGGCGATGCCCATTGACTTTCAAAACTTTCCTAATCGTGATGGTCTATATAATGACTGCTCTATGTAGGAATACTTTAGTCACGACGTAAGGTCCGACCCACCAAGACCTCAACTTTCTAGGAAATAGTTTGAGATGAGATTGGAATAGAAGGACTCTCTATCCCATGTTGAAGACTTTCCCGTAAAAAGGTCGTGGTGGCGTTTAGTGGGCTCCTTGTAGGCCTTGTTCCTTTCATAAACATCATGGAGAATTTCCTCAAGTTTATGTAGTTGCAACCTCCTATTCTCCTTGGCTGCATCGAGCCTAAAATTAGTCTCTTTGATGGCCCAATACGCCTTGTGCTCCATCTCGATGGGTAAATGACATGCTTTCCCATAGACAACTATGTAGGGTAACATCCCGATGGGGGATTTCCATGTTGTATGGACTGCCTAGAGAGCTTCAAAGAGATGGAGACTCCAGTCTTTCCTAATGGGATTGACTATTTTCTCCAAGATGAGCTTAACCTCTCTATTGCTCACTTCAGCCTAACCATTTATCTATGGGTGGTACGCCATGGAAGCCATATGCTTGACTCCCCATTTTGTTGTAAAAATGTGTACCGCGATCACTGATAAGTAGCTTGGTGTCCCTATATCTACAGATGATGTTATCCTTGATGAAGTCTGCTACGGTCTTTCCATCATCATTCCTGGTCGCCTTGGCTTTTATCTACTTGAAGACGTAAACCACTACTAGGAGGATGTATTTAAACCCATAAGAAGGAGGAAAATGACCCCTAAAATTGATACCCCATACATCAAAGATCTCGACGACCAAAACAGGAGTCATCGGGAGTTGATCTCGATGTCCAAGGTTACCAACCCATTGACGGTTGTCGCATGCCTTGCAAAACATATAAGTCATAAAAGACGTAGGGCCAATAAAATCCGCACTTGAGAATGTGTTGTTCTATTCTTCTTGGTCCACCATGACCTCCGCTAACCTCAGAATGATATGCTTGCAAGAGTCTCTAATGAGGACATCTCACAGTTGTCTCAATAAATGACAGCTCCATCGAACCAAGAAAGGACAACTCGGCCAACCAAAGTGCAACTGGCTTGAGAACAACCACCTTTTAGACAAGTTAAGCATGAAGAGGCCTTAAACATTGAGGCCAAAGATAACACAGTAAGAAGGTTTCATCTGAAGGAAGGATCAGATGCTTATTTGTTGAGACCTCCGAGGCCATCTAGAGAATTGAGGCCTTCTGGATCATTGAGTCCGACTAGAATACTGAGGCTGCTTGAAACATTAAGTCCTCCTGGAGCAGTGAAACCTTTGAGGACATCTCAAACATTAAGTTTTCCTCAAGAAATGAGAACTCTGTGGATGCCTGGAGCATTGAGGCTGGCTGGAATAATAAGTCTGCTTGGAGCACTTGGGATGGCTGGAGACACTAATCCATTAGGAGCACCAAGGATGGCTGGAGACACCAATTCGGCTGGGACATTGAGGATGACTAGAAAGCAAGTCTTAGCCAACTCATCTAGCTTAACCTGTGAGGCATCTCAATGCCGCCTGGAAGAGAGAACGGTAGGATTACCAAAAGTCCTCCTGAATGAGCACAAGAATACCTCAAGCACTGAGTCTAAAAGGATGCTGATTCAAGGCCGCCTTGAGCAACATGGATGGCTCGATTGAAGTCAGTCCTCTCATTTTGAATCTCTAAAAGTAGTAGAGATAAAGGAGCAAGTGGATGACATGATTAGCTAACCCAAGTGGAGAAGTTACCATAATTGTCCTTTTTGTCAGATGTCCAATCATCTTTATCTTGATTTATTTTATGGTCCACTTGTGTAATATTTTATTTTGTAAGCCCTTTTATAAGTGGCTATAAAAGCCCCACTCTTTGTAAGCAGAACATTATTATTCAACAATTCAAAATATATCATTGAGATTTCTCTCATCTATTGGGTTTATAACCTTCAAGTTTCAGCTCAAAAATCCCTAGGACATCTCAGTTTTCTAACAAGTTTCAGCTTGTGAATTCTTCTTTATTGGTTTAAGGTTAAAACCTTCACCTAGCCTTCTAAAATCCTTATCAGTCTCGGTATCTCTCCCCCCAAACAAATCTCCTCAAAACTAGATTGTTCCCTTATCTCCATAAATAAGGTTATCCCAAAAATGCCTTCCAGCTTCCCTCTTCACTTTCTCCTTGTTATTGCATGTGAAATCTTGTAAAAATTTCCTGGTTGCAAGGAAGTTGAGAAGGTCTGCATACTATGGAGTCTCAGTGATAGCAAAGAGACTCTCCCCTGGATATTCATCCTGGACTTCCCTTGGTTCTTCTGAATTGGTCAGCTTGCTAAGATGGTTGGCCACCAGATTCTCTATCCCCTTCTTATCTCTGATCTCGATGTCAAACTCTTGAAGAAAAAGGATCCACCGAATGAGTCTTGTATTGGAGTCATTCTTGGTCATAAGGTATCTCAAAGTAGCGTGGTTTGAGTATATAATGACCTTGGAACAAAGAAGGTAGGAACGGAACTTCTCCAATGCAAAAATGATAGCAAGAAGATCTTTCTCGGTCATGGTGCAGTTCCGTAGAGCTATATCAAGAGTCAAGGAGGCATAATAAATGACATGAGGTTCTTAGGCAACACATTGTCCCAATACTGCTGCTACTGCTTTATCGCTAGCATCACACATGATCTCAAAAGGCTGGTCCTAGTTTTGTGCTTGGATAATGGGCGCAGAGACCAACTTCTTCTTGATAGTATCAAAGGCCTCCTTGCAAGGATCCCCAAGTTTGAATTTAGCATCTTTCTAGAGCAGTCTACATAGGGGCTCGGCGATCTTTAAATAGTTCTTGATAAACCTACGATAAAAACCTGCATGCCCAAGGAAAGACTTAACTTCCTTTATAGAAGTAGGGTAGGGTAAGGATTGAATAACATCAATTTTAGCTTGATCCACCTCAGTACCATTATTCGATACAACATGACCCAATATTATACATTGGTCCACCATGAAGCGACACTTCTCGTAGCTAAGTACTAAGTCAGACTCAATATAGCATTAAAGGATCTTTCCAAGGTTATCGAGACATGCGTTAAGAGAATCACCATACATTGTAAAATCATCTATTAAGACTTCAATGAAGCTCTCCACGTAATCAGAAAAGATACTTACCATACATCTCTAGAATGTAGCCAGAGCATTGCAAAGACCAAAAGGCATATGTCTGTAAGCAAATGTGCTTAAGGGACATGTAAATGCTATCTTCTCTTAGTCTTCTGGTGCCATTGGGATTTGATAGAACCCTGACATTCCATCGAGAAAATAGAAATGGGACTTGCCTAGTAGTCTCTCCACCATCTTATCAATGAATGACCGTGGGAAAAGGTCCTTCTTGGTCGTAGCATTGAGCTTGAGGTAGTCAATGCAAACTCTCCACCCATTCTATATTCTCATTGGGACTTATTCCCCTACTTTGTTTGTTATCACTGTGAGCCCTGTCTTCTTCAGAACAACTTATACCAGGCTAACCCACTCACTATCAGAGATAGGGTACAGGAGGTTAGCCTCCATGAGCTTGATCACTTCTTTCCTCACTACTTCCATTATAGGATGATTGAGTCGTCTTTGATGTTGGCAACATGTTTTAGCGTTCTCCTCTGGCTTGATCTTGTGCATGCAAGTGCAGGACTAATCCCCTTGATATCGGCTATAGTTCATCCAATCACCTCCTTGTATTACTGAAGTAAGGAGATCAATCGTATTTCTTCATCGGGACTCAATTTACTGGAAATAATCACCGAGAGTGTATCATTATCCCCCAAGAAAGCATACTTGAGATGACTTGGCAGACTTTTGAGTTCAAGTTCCGGTGGTTGGATGATGGAAGGAGTGAGTTTCTTGAAAGGTTATAGAGAGAGCTTTGGTCCAGGTCTCTACATAGGTTAAGGTGAGTCAAGATTACAAATAGCCTCTTTCACCTTCTCATCTAAATCAGTATCACCAAGGCTCTTGATGTCAAGTGCTTCATTCAACATGACCAAATACTTGTCTGAGTGATTGAGCTCAAAAATTTGTTGGATGATGGGAACAAGACTATCAATGTTGCATAGGCTTAAATCTTCTTCTGGGGTCTTCATGGTATCATAAACATTGAAAGTGGCTACTTCCCCATTGAATTCCATAGTGAGAGAACCATTGTGTACATCAATTTTGGTCTTTGCAGTACTTAAGAAAGGTCTCCCTAATAGTAAATCTAAGTTCCCCTTCTTATCTGCATCATACATATCAAGAACATAAAAGTCAGTGGGAAAAACAAAATCAATTACCTTGACCAATACGTCCTCCAAAATTCCCTTAGGGTAAATAACATAGCGATCCATGAGTTGTAAGATAGTCTTGGTATCCTTGAGAGGAATATTGTGGTTGGCCGAAATCTATTGGTACATAGAGGAAGGCATGATGTTTATAGATGCACCAAGATCACATATAGCCTTTTGAATTCCAACCTGACCTATGGTGCAATTGATCGCAAACATTCCCTAGTCTTTTAGCTTAGAGGGTAATTTGCATTGGATCACAGCAGATACATTCTCCCCCATCACAACCTTATCCAGGTCATGCTACTTCTTCCTATTGGTGCACAACTCCTTGAGGAATTTTTCAAATTTAGGTATCTATCTAATAACATCGAGCAACTAGATGTTGATCTCGACTTTCCTTAAGGTCTTGAAGATCTCCTTCTCTTCTTTCAGCTTCTTGGTCTTTGCCAGTCTCTCTGGAAAAGAAGGTTTGGTCTTAGTAGAAATCACTTGTTCCTCTGTGTTATCGGGAATCAAAATGACTTCATCCTCCATTTTGTTCTCGGTGGTTCCAGTTAAGTCTCTTTCTTTTCCCTAAGCGTGATCGCGGTGACTTTTTCTCTTGGATTGTCCTCCATTTGAGATAGAAGCCTCCCCATGTTCTCAATCTTGGAGAGAGTGCTTGCTATCTGGGCCATATGTTTTTCCAAGTTTGAGAAGTTACCTTGCAGTCCTTGTATTCGATCGTTTACCAACTCAAACTACTTATTGGAACCCTTAGCGAGAGTAGCGAAAAGTTCATAAGGATTATGTTACGGCTGCTGAGGCGGGTTGGGTTGTACTTGCTAAGGAGGTCTTGGTACAATCACATTCTGATGATTCCTTACCATGAGCTGATATTGTGGTCCTTGTGGTTATTGGCGGACGTTATTTTCCTAGGCGAGTGCTGGAAAATCTCGCCACCCTATCTGATTTCTCTGTTGTGGTGGGATGTACGGCTCCTTATTCCCCTGATTACCATAGTCCCTATGCCTATCGTAGTTTCCATAGTTTCTATAGTTATCATAGTTTCCCATGGCATTGACTTGCTCAAATTCAGGGTCTCCTATATGAGGGCATTCAACAGTAGCATGAGTGGTCTTTTTGGAGAGTTCACACTCCTTCACGACCTTGGTCTGGAGAGCTATCTTGTGCACAAGTTCAACGAGTCTCTCTATTTTTTCATTGAGATCGTAAGAATTGATCTCAATAACTACTCTTTAAGTAGATTTTCCTTCACAATTGCAAAACTATTAAGCGGTTTCTGCTATAGTCCTGATGAGTTCCCAAGCCTGAGTTGGGGTCTTGTTAATGAGAGCACCCCCACTAACGGCATCCATCATAGATCACTGGGATAATGGGAGTCCCTAATAAAAGGTCTGGACTAAGGGTTGATCAATAAATCCATGGGGTGGAAAAGCTTCCAAAAGGTGCTGGAACCTTTCATAATACTCATGGAGACTCTTCGTGTCTTTCATCTTGGCCGAACAGATCTGTATCTTCAAAGTGGTAACTCTCGACATTGGAAAGTACTTATCAAGAAAGACTCTCGACATTTGGTCCCATCACATAATGGATCTTGGTTTTAAATGACAAAACTAGTCATTGGTTGAGTCCTCAAGATAAAAAGCAAAGGACTTCAATTTCACAAGGTCTATATTAACCTTGGGCAGCTTCATGGAACAAACCGTTAGATGGAACTTCTGTAAGTGTTTGTAAGGGTCACCAGTGGCCCTACCAGAGAATTTAGGTAAGCTATGAACAAACCCAGATCTCATCTCAAAGCCGTTGTCATCAGTCTTAGCCAGATAATTGATGTAAAATGGTTGTTGATTCATTGGGACCCATGTAAGGTCTCGGATTGACTACTTTTGGTCAACCATGGTCATAATGGCTGTTTCAGGCTCTGAATCTGAGTCAGTCAAATCATTAGCCAACCCTTCTGTATTGATTGGATCATCATTGGGTCTGTTTGAAGTTTTTGCCTGATATTTAGACTCTCTATGCTCTCAAGCTTGCTTAGTACGAGCTCTGTTGGATCTTTCGATTTTTGGATCGTAAGGGAATTCGCTGCCATGGCCTATGTCCCTGGTCATCCACGTCAAACAACTACTCAAAAGGAACCGTTCCCCAGCAATGACACCAAAATTTGATGGGTGTCGAGACCACCAAAAATAAATCCCTGCGCAAAATAAACTGGTAGTTAGTAGTGAGCAGAGGTCAAATCCACAAGGAATGGTATTTGACAATGTTATTCTTAGAAGATAACACACAACGTGACTTAGAAGTACTCTCGATGGGAATTAGTAGATTAGAACTAAATAAAGCGGGTAATAAAACAATGATAAACAATGACTCAACCAAAGTAGAGCAAGACTGAGCATTATGGTGATCACGGGATGAGGAATTAATTACATCGGGACCTAGATTTAGTTATACTAGTACTCATGCACCGTACAGTACTAGCAACTATTCCTTACTCTGTATGAAGACCGAACTTCATGCAATGATCTCTCTCTTACACTCTGTGTCTCTCGACTTCATGCCAAAGAGCTTGCCAATGAATATCAATAAATATTAGAAAAGGCTAAATCCTTACCGGCAGGTAGTGAAGCTCTCCCAACATGCATAAGATTACCTTTCTCCAGTCTCGATGGAGACTTTTGTTACTCTATTCCTCTTCAGGCACAATTACGGATGCAAGAATAAGAATTAACATTAGTCACAAGGACTTACCAAATGGATGATTAGGCTAACAGCAAGACTAAGTGATATCCTTACCATGAAAACCCTTAAAGTACTGAGATTGGTAAATAGGTCGCCTAGTGAACTTTTGTATTCAATTACGGCCCTCACACCATTTAAGCTCAGGTTTGACCCTTACTTGGTCAAGTCATAAAGAATTTAAGTAAATATGACTGAATTTAAATGTACTCAAGTATGAAGAGATTGAAAGTAAATCATGCTGAAAATATAAAGACTGAAATTGAAATTGCTTATTAAACCAAATCCGAAATCAAAAACTCAAAAATCCAAAGTACTTGAAAGTAAAGAAACTAAGAGCTAAGAACTAAGAACTAAGAACTAAAACTCGACTAGAAGGACTGTGAAATGTGAATGGTAGATGATCCTTTTAAAATGTGATGAACTTGGTATTATAGTTTATGCTTCCTTTTTTATGATAGAATAGGACTCTTAGCATTTATCTCATTCGATTCATTTCCTTTTAGTCTCGGTCTTCAAATGGTAGTAAAATCCCTAACTTTATGGAATTAGGAAAGAGATTTAAACTTCCTTCTTAAATTGGACTCTTCCTAAATAGGATTTGCTCGAATTGGTTAACTTCCACATCTGGGACTTAGTGTGCTCCGGTACCTATGTCATCTTTGTCAATCTTAAAGTGTTCTGGAATCACCGGGACTGGCTATTGCTCTCGCTGCATGTATCAGGTATTGGTGACGGGCTCTTTTCGCCTAGATATTACATGTTTTCTCCAAATCACCTTCAAAACCTGAAAAGACAAGAAATGAAGTAATAGCTGCCAAAAAGACTAAAAACCTGGTCTCTATGATATGGAAATAAGCACAAATGCATGCTGAAAAATACAACCCATCACTACACCAATGTTAGATCCAATACTAAGAAAAAGCACAAATCTTATTTGGGCATACACTGTCCATCCATACTTGTACGAGTCCACAAAAGGTGTGCAGATCCTCTTTTCTGATTCAAGACAAGGTTCTCAAAAGGGTGAGGCACAACAACGTTATAGGGGAACACCTGTCAAACTCGGGTTCCACTTAAACCCATCCTCAGCTATACGGGTCCCCAGCAAGCATATGCATCCCACCCAATAGCTTCTTTAGCCATACAGGTCAACATCAGGCATACAAGTCCTACCTAGGCATATAGGTCCTCCCTCCTATTTTAGAACAATTTTCTACGCAAAACCAAAACTCCTCAGCAGCATGGGCACGTCAGATCCAAATTGGAGCAAACCCCACTTCTCAAACCCCATTCTTTCAGCTAATTAGGGGCTACACCCCTAGCTCACCTTGATCCTTGATTGAAGGGGCGAAAATTTTTGTTTACACAAAGTCAATCAAAAATTAAGGTAAGCCATGTCAAAACATTGCTAGCATGAATGCTTTAATTTATAGGTTCATTCAAGGGGAGGATCCCCAAGCGGCCAAAACATCAAGGGGCAACAATCCCTATAAGATAAGATATTCTTGCCCGAATCAAGGAAATGATATCCTAGAAGAAATCCCCAGCAGAAAAATCATCTAGGAAGACACCTCCCTAATAAAAAAATAAATTGAGGGGCATCTCTCCATTCCCCAGTAGTGGATCTAGTCGAAGGGCATCCCCCTTCATCAAACACCCTAGGGGCACCCACCCTAGGGGCACTCCCCAAAGGGGCACCATCGAGGGGCATCCCCCCATCATCAAACACCCTGGGGGCACCCACCCTAGAGGCACTAGCAATGCCAGCCAATAGAAGGGGCATACTAGGGCCACCCTAGTTTGAGTTAGGACCAACCCAACATCACTAAACTTAATCTTTTCTTTTAATCAAGGAACCTAAGGAGAGGCATTCATAAGAAAAGAAGGCATTCCCCAGCCACAATGCCACCTAAGGGGCACCATTTAAAGGATGTACCCAGTAAAGGTGCCATTCGAGGGACACCATCCGAGGGGCACCTTCCCAAGAATCATTCTAAGAAACTAGACCGATAGAAGGATCATTTCCCCAGCAAACAAACTATTCAAGGCATCCCCCCATGCCACCCCAAGGCAACTTCCAAGGGAATCCCCCTGGCAGCTAATATCCAGGGAGCACCCCCCAGTAATCCAAGTCATGTAAGAGACTTGATCCCCAAGCAATTAAGCCACTCATAGGCTATTTTCCTGAGAAGTTAGGCCACTACAGGGGCATACAGAAACTAGAATTGGAATCTACCCAATATCTCTACACTCAATCTATTTTTAGTTAACCTAGGGCAAAGCCCCAGTGTGCCTTAATACTTGATTGAAGGGCAAAAACTTTTGTTCATCACAAAATCAATCAATAAATAAGGCTTACCATTTTAGATTATATTCTAACATGACTTGTTTTTCCCCTGCAGGTCAGACAAGACGAAACCTGAATGCCAACCAAAGGAGCACCTTTTCTCCAGTAGAGCATTCACATTAGGATAGTTCATACCTAGTAGTCGGAACATTCAAGGGCCATCCCCCTATCCCTACAAGAAACTAATTCCTGATGACCGGATGGTTAAAGGAACCATTCCCCTAGTCAGAGGAGTATCCAAGGGGCACCCCCCAACTAGTCAAACTTTCTCGAGATGGTTTCTAAGGATACTCCCCAATAGCTAGGATGTCCCAGGAACACCTTCCTCTAAATAATTAAAATTACCCTCGAGCAGTTTCTCCCCAGTAGTTCAAATGGACTAGCTATTCAAAGGCTATCCCCTCAGTAGTTAGCTCCCCCAAGGGCACTTCCCAAGGGGCATTCTAGATCAAAATAGTTAGGCCAAACCCAACGTATCTAAACTCAGTTTACATTTCATCAGGGACCAATCCTGATCCACACATCTTCATTCTTGATTGAAAGGAAAAAAAATTTTGTTCACTATAAAGTCAATCAAGAATCAAGACGTGTCATCTCAGGCCGTAACTAACTCAACATTTTTATTGTCTCTTAACAGGTTATTCAAATTCCCCATTAGGAAAGTCATTCACCTTAGGAAAAGTATACAAGGAAAGTCATCTACCTTAGGAAAGGGATACATCATCATCAGCTAGGAAATTCGATCTGCCTTAAGAAAGGGATACACCAGCAGGAGGGTACCCGCCTTAAGAAAGGGATACACCATCAGCTAGGAAAGTTGATCGCCTTTAAAAAGGGATATGAGGAGAAGTCATCCATCTTAGGAAAGGGATGCACCAACATCAATCAAAGGAAAGTCATTCCACCTCAAGAAAGGGATACGCAAAGCAGAGGAAAATCGATCCACTGTAAGAAAGGGATACGTAAAGCAAAGGAAAGTCATACACCTTAAGAAAGGGATGCGCACATCAAAGGAAAGCAGCTCTCCTGAACAAAGGAACACAAAGGAAGGATGCTTACCTTAAGAAAAGAACACAAGGGAAGGGACACCAACATCAGATCCAGATTGGGGCAAACCCAACATCTCTTGAACCCCATTCTTTCAGCTAATTAGGGGCTAAACCTCTTGCTACCTTGATCCTTGATTGAAGGAGCAAAAATTTTTATTTACACAAAGTCAATCAAGAATCAAGATAAGCCATGTCAAAACAATTACTAATATGGATAATCTTTGTGTATAGGTTCCCCCAAGCATGGAAGATTTCCCTAGTAAACAAGTCATCCAAGAAGACACTTCCCCAGCAAAGAAGTCTATCACGAGGGCACCCCCCATTCGCAATGAAATTAACTGAGTGGCATTACCTTATTTCCCAACAGCAAAATTAGTCAAGGGGAATCCCTCATCTTTCGACGCTCTAGAGGCATCCATTCTAGGGGCACCACCTAAGGGGCATTCCAGCCCAACATTTCTAAACTCAGTTTGTAGTTTACTCAGGGACCAATCCCTATCCACACATCTTCATTCTAGATTGAAGGGGAAAATGTTTTTTGTCTACCACAAAGTCAATCAAGAATCAAGACGTGTCATTTAAGGCAGTAACTAACATATTGTTTTTACTGTCTTTTGATAAGTAACTTAAAAATCCCCAGCAGGAGAGTCATCCGCCTTAGGAAAGGGATGCACCATCAAAAGGAAAGTCATCTGCCTTAGGAAAGGGATACAATATCAGCCGGAAAGTCATCCTCCTTAGGAAAGGGATACAACATCAGTAGGAAATTAATCCGCCTTAAGAAAGGGATACATCATTAGTAGGAAAGTCATCTGCCTTAGGAAAGGGATACATAATCAATAAGAAAGTCATCCGCCTTAAGAAAGGGCTACACCGTTGATCAGGAAAGTTAACCCGCCTTAAGAAAGAGATACAACCAGCATCAGCAGGAGAGTCATCTACCTTAAGAAAGGGATACGCCCAACAAAGGAAGGATGTCCGCCTCAAGAGAGGGACACCAAGGAAAGAAGTTCACCTCAAGAAAGGAACTCACCCATATGATCACCTCAGGTATGATTCCTAAACCCTTGCTCATATCATAAGATCATACATATCCATATTTGTAGTGATCCTATATGGGGCAGTCTATGAGCACTAGATTTTTCTGGTCCTTCTCACAAAATGACGATGAGAGCTATATAATGCATTCTTCTACAGGTGTTGTCTACTTGAAGTGGTTTCAATGTTGTTTGGTTAAGCTTTGTCAAACCTAAGCCTTAGAAAACCGATGCCCAGGTCCTTAAAAAAGTTAGTTTGAGACAAAATCGGTCAAATCTAGTCAAAATCGGTCAATTACGACCATTTTCAGTCAAAACAAGTCAGACTAGTACGTATGGGTCTGTATAGATCCGAACAAGTCAACCCAAATCGGTATGGGTCTGTACAAATCCATATGGGTTAACCCGATTGGACCCGTATAAGTCCCCCTAACCTGTACGGGTCCAACAATCTCTTACGGGGTCCAAAATCACCCAAAATGGCCCACACCAATCCTATCGAGACCCGTATGGGTCCTCCCAATGCCTAAACAGTCTATTTTAATGCACAAAATTAGCCATAAATGCATAAATCAGTAATGAATAGCATTCAAAGTGTTCACACACATTTTTCACCTATAAAAAGGGGCGTTTTGCTTCATTTTAGAGGGAAAAAAATAAGAGAAACATATGAGAATGAAATACTAATATAGGAAAATAATTCTAGCAAGTTTTTGAGGTTATAAAAAGGGTATAGTTGGGGTATAGAAGGGATAAAATGGGGAGAAAACCTTTCTACAAGGATTTTGTCTACCTTTTATTTCTCTCTAGCTTTATTTTAGGATTGAGGGGAGGTTATGTCTACACAAACACTCACCTAAAAAAGATCTAAATCCTTCATTCATCCTTCTACTTGATAAAGCTTCCATTCGGTATTGGGATCGCTCCAAAGTGGATTCACTGCCTAGAGGTATGCTCTTGAGTTTCAAAGAGACTCACATCTTATTTATTTTATTGTCATTTCCCATTTATTTAATTTCATCTACTCCTTTATTTCTGTTTTTGGTCTGGTCCTGACCCATATGGCCCCTATTGGTACCTTTATGTCCCTAGGGATATTGAATTGGTGCGCCATACCCCGTATGGAAGGAAATCATATTTTTATTCTATTCTTTCTCTATAAATCTACTTATTTTTCTGAACTGAGGTTCTGTCCGGGACTAGACATGACCCATATGGGTCTCCCTATACTTGTATACGTCCTATCAGTTGCCGTATGGGTCCCACCTTACCCTTACGGGTACTGGCCCCCAGGAAGAATCCAACGTTCCCTTTTTAATCTTGTAAAATGAATCAACATCATCATTTGCCACACGATCAATTTCATTAATAATTTGGTAAATCAACCCAAAAAAAGTAAAATGTGTTTTCATAACAAAATACATTGAAAACCCGTTATTTCTCTTCGATCCTAGAAGCCGCCCGGGCACTATCGATCACAAAACCGCCACGCTAACATAATCACATTTTTGCTAACAAAATGCTGACTTTCGATGTGCTGTAACTTTGCTAGTCTTTTTGGATGCAGACGAATTTGTTTATTTTTGTTTTACAACTTAGAACAAATGTTTAGGTTCCCTTGCAATTCCCCCGTTTTCCCCCGGTTGTAATTTTTATTCCCCCATTTATTGCTTGCACTTTATTTGAATTATTGAATGCATGAATCGAGTGTGAAAAAGTGTAGAAAAATAGGATTTCTGTAATAATTCCCCAAATAATGAAAAGAAAATGATTTTACATGGCGAATGTAATTTTGAATTAACTAAATGAGAAATAAGTGACTCATCCAATACCCAAATATCTGATCCAAAAGGTATGAGTCTCCCACCCAACGAGAATCGTACCAAAACTCTTTCCCAAGTAGACAACTTGGGTAGCGACTCTATTGTTTGTATTGAGATTTGAGTCTCGATTCTTTTATTCATTAAAATTGGTTAAAATGTGCAAACTTGAACTGAATTGTTCCATCACGCCTAAATCAACCCTCGAGTGGACCCCGCCGCAAGTCGCTAAAGGAGATCCACATATCTTCGACCACACCGGGAGTTCACAGTTAGGATCTAGTAATTTGCTCTTCACACGGTTAGAGTTTGCCTACGATTGTGGTTATATCTTGGGAGATAAATTCACAGGTAGCGAACGAATGTCTTAAGGAAATTGAAGTTTGAGGCCTCCGCAATAACTTTGTTATGGTTAAAGGTTTGAGAATATTTCTATTATTTGTTCTTTTGTCACTTTTATATATTTTTTATTAATTCCATTGTAATCTTGTTCCTATTAAAAAAAATTATAATAATATTTATTTTATTTTTTTATTGCTAATAACAAGTTTTTCTTACAAATTTTGTGCTTGGAAATCAAGCAAACATGTCTAGAAAATGGGCATGGTAATGGGAATGAGTGAGTGAGTTGGTGGGTGGTTACTTGAGTAACACCCGGAGAAATGGTTAAAGGGGGTGAAGTTTGTCCCTAAGAGGGCAGTGCCGCCCTAGGGAGGGTGGCAGCGCCCCTATTCCCCGAAAAAGCCCCATTTTTTTTTACCTTTTTCAGGTGTTTTAAGGTGTTTTCAAAGTATTTCACGGTATTTTGAAGTGTTTTAGGCTCGAAACATTGTGAAGAATTACACACTAGTATATAAACATCCCATAAAGGCATGGAAAAGGTCAAAAAGGCCAAGTTTAAAAGGCTTCATCATCGATCCGTGAGAGAGATCAAAATCTCATGCTCACATAATATCTAATAGGTATTTGATTCTTTTATATATGAGACATTCAATAGATGTCTAACAAACATCTAACATATTTATAATAAACATATGTTTATTAGATTTCTAAATTTTAATAGTTCAAAAAACATCACAGTGGATATCGTTTCAAAGATTAAAAATAGATAAACAAACTATTCTAAAGCAGAATGTAAAAAATATGTGGTTTGAGAGATAAATGTAAATAAGACAAAAAAATGCCAAACACATGTTGAAATCAAATTTTAATGTTTAGTAAGAAACATTTATATGTAAATATAAATTACTAATGGATTTATGTGTTATGGACCAAAACCTTGGCTCAAATAAGTTAAGAAACACAATCCATCTATATAAACTGCCCCTCTAAATCAAACACTTCTAGGAAATTATTATGAGCGGACGACGTTTTGCGTGGCGGCAGTGAGGCTGGGCTGGAGCGCAGGCCTCTATGTGAGATGGGGGGATGCATGTCATGTGATTGGAAAATGGTTTTGCATGTTTTAATGCTCAAAAGATATAAGATCTAAATCCCGTACTTAAGACAGAGTCGCCACCCGGTTCAGCTCAATGGGGAAATTTTTGGTACAATTTTGCCACCGGGTGGTTGGACCATACCTTAAGTAGAGATTTCAAGTTCAGATGATGTTATCTATTTTTCATTAGGCCAAGTTAAGACACTTCATTCTTTCTTAATCGGTTTGATCCATCCTATATATTTATGTTTTCAATTATTTTGTTATTTTCGCGTTTATCAAGCAATTGAAGCGATGAATAAAATATTTACAGTCGTTCAAAAATAAGTGCGGAAAATAAAATTATTACAATATTATGGCATGTTTCCTGTACATTTTTCTGTGCAATAAATAAAATACCTGAATGTCTGATATACATCTACCTGCAGAAGATGGTTAGCACGGATGTGGCATATTTTATTTACAATATTATAAAGCCCAGTTGTATTGCTAAAATGAGATTTGAATGGCATTTACGGAGAAATTCCATTTTTAATCAAATTTTAGGTTCGATCATTGCTTTAATCGGATTATAAGTGAAAATGCCACACATTATGAGGTGGGATATGTTTTTAGGAGGTTTTGAACTTTGATCATTGCAATATATGTTCTAGCTTCGGAAAATAAGCTAGTCCGGGAACAAATGAAAATAAAACTGCTGTCCAAAAAGTCATGTCGCCAACAATACAACTGTTGTTATCGGTGACATGATAGATGTCGCTGGCGACATGGCTGATGCCACCAGTGACATTGATTATGTCACTGGCAACATCCGTATATAGGCAGGCTACATGGCTTTCTAAGTACCATAAAGAAAGGGTCCCACAAGAAAGTGAGGTTTATGGGGAATGTGCTGCCACTAGCGGTATCGGTGATGTCTCTAGCGATATGGATGATACCGCCGGCGACATCATATGTCTCTGATGATCGTAATTTCTTATAGTAGCAGCGGGCAGCAGTAAAAAATAACCAAAAACCTAAAAATGAATACAAATCAACAAGAACCAGCATAAATCAGTAATATTAATGCCAAAGAGCTATGAGACTCAGAATTTTCACCTCGGGGTCGTGAATCCAACTCTTCGTGAACTGAACAGAAACACCTTTGGGGAGCTTGTAACAATGATTTAGTAGTCAATTTAAGAGTTTTAGGTCTCTAAATCCTATCAAGTTGATTTTAGTTTAAAGACCTACTGATTTTAAGCTCACAATTAGAGAGTTCAAAGAAGAAAAACCAGCAAAAAGGGATTAGGGTCCTTTTTCCTACCTTTTCTAATTCTTATCTCACTAAAATCTATTCTCTCTTAAATTACAGCCTCTCAATTGCCCAATTTCAGCTCCTTCCCTATACGATTTCCAGTCCCTCCTTTTCAATTCTGCCTAAGGTGTGTTTTTATAGGCAAACTGGGGTTTTTTTGAGACCTTTTTGAGTAATTCTGCCGAAAGTGGCCGAAAGGCTGTTGGTGCAGGGACCCATTTTAGTCCATGCCGCTGGTGACATGATGATGCCACCGGCGGTACGGCTAATGTTGTCGGCAATATGGTGATGCCGCCGGTGGCATGGCTGATGCCGCTAGTAGCATTAGCCTTTGGCATGCCAACAACCAGCAGGCCTAGGAGCCTAAAAAGTCATGAAGAGCGGTCAAAAGTGGGAAAAAGTGGGTCAAAAGGCATCTTTTTAAATTTTAATTATATTTTAATGGGTATTTTTAATTTGGGTGTAAATCATCGGTTCAAGCTCCTACCGGACTCGTTATCGGCCACGCCAAACTAGATTCTACCAAGTACAAAACTCACAAGGAATATTATTTTGGTAATAAAAATTCTAAAGAGAACTTTTATTTCAAGGCATTAAAATCGGGTACATGTCATCATCGTCTTGCAAGAGGGACTACAAAATCCCATGCTCACAGGCTGCCCCTTGGGGGATCACTGCTGCCACAGGTTAGTATGATCGCACGAAAGAGCAAGGGATAGGAATGATACCTGATGGATGACTGGTTTGCCCCTTGGTCGGACTTGTGCTCTATGGAAAGGATGCCCCTTGGTCGGACTTACGCTTTGTGGAAAGGTTGTCCCTTGGTCGGACTCATGCTTTAGAGAGAGGTTGTCCCTTTGTCGGACTCATGCTTTGTGGATTGGTTGTCCCTTGATTGGACTCATGCTTTGTGGATTGGTTGCCCCTTGGTCAGACATGAGCTATGTGGATTGGTTGTCCCTTGGTCAGACTTGAGCTTTGTGGAGAGTTTGTCCTTCGGTCAAACTTAAGCTTTGTAGAGAGTTTGTCCTTTGGTCGGACTTAAGCTTTATGGATTTGTTTGCCCCTTGGTCAGGCTTATGCTTTGTGGAGAGTTTATCCTTTGGTCGGACTTAAGCTTTGTGGAGAGATTGCCCTTCGGCTGGGCTTATGCTTTGTGGAGAGATTGCCCCTCGTTCGGGCTTTAACTTTGTGAAGTGATTCCTTTTGGTCGGGCTTTCACTTTATGGAGTGGATGCCCTTCAGTCGGGATTTCACTTTTTGGAGTGATTGCCCCTTGGTCGGGCTTTCACTTTGTGAAGAGGTTGCCCTTCGGTCGGGCTTATTCTTTGTGGAGAGGTTGCCCTTCGATCGGGCTTATGCTTTGCGTAGAGATTGCCCTTCGGTCGGGCTTATACTATGTGGAGAGGTTGCCACTTGGTCGGGATTTCACTTTGTGGAGTGATAGCCCTTCAGTCGGGCTTATATTTTGTGGAGAGATTGCCCCCTTCGGTTAGGCTTTTGCTTTGTGGAGTGATTGCCCCTTGGTTGGGCTTATGCTTTGTAGAGTGATTGCCCCTTGGTCGGGCTTTCACTTTGTTGATAGATTACCCTTCGATCGGGCTTATGCTTTGTGGAGAGATTGCCCCTTGGTCGGGCTTTCACTTTATGAAGTGATTGCCTATCGGTCGGGCTTTCACTTTGCGGAGTGGTTGCCCTTCAGTCGGGCTTTCACTATATGGAGTGATTGCCCCTTGGTCAGGCTTTCACTTTGTGAAGAGGTTGCCCTTCGGTCAGTCTTATGCTTAGTGGAGACATTGCCATTCGGTCGCGATTACGCTTTGCGGAGAGATTGCCCCTTCACTCGAGCTTTCGCTTTGTGGAGTGATTGCCCTCGGTCGGGCTTATGCTTTATAAAGTGATCGCCCCTTAGTCGGGCTTATGCTTTGTGGAGTGATTGGCCCTTAGTTGGGCTTTCACTTCGTGGAGAGATTGCCCTTTGGTTGAGCTTATGCTTTGTGGAGAGATTGCCCCTTAGTCAGGCTTTCACTTTGTGAAGTGATTGCCCTTCGATCGGCCTTTCACTTTGTGGAGTGGTTGCCCTTCGGTCGGGCTTTCACTTTGTGGAGTGATTGCCCCTTGGTCAGGCTTTCACTTTGTGAAGAGGTTGCCCTTCGGTCGGGCTTATGCTTTGTAGAGAGATTGCCCTTCGGTCGGGCTTATGCTTTGTGGAGAGATTGCCCTTCGGTCAAGCTTATGCTTTGTTGAGTGATTGCCCCTTTGTTGGGCTTTCTCTTTGTAAAGAGATTGCCCTTTGGTCAGGCTTATGCTTTATAGAGAGATTGCCCCTTGGTCGGGCTTTCACTTTATGAAGAGATTGCCCTTCGGTCGGGCTTATGTTTTGTGGAGTGATTGCCCCTTCAGTCGAGCTTTCACTTTGTGAAGAGATTGCCCTTCAGTCGGGCTTATGCTTTGTAGAGTGATTGCCCCTTGGTCTGGCTTTCACTTTGTGAAGAGATTGCCCTTTGGTCGGGGCATATGCTTTGTGGAGAGTTTGCCCTTCATTCAGGCTTATGCTCTGTGGAGATATTGCCCCTTCATTCGGGCTTTCGCTTTGTTGAGTGATTGCCCGTCAGTCGGGCTTATTCTTTGTGGAGTGATTGCCCCTTGGACGGGCTTATACTTTGTGGTGTGATTGCCTCTTAGTCAGGCTTTCACTTTGTGAAGAGATTACCCTTCGGTTGGGCTTATGCTTTATAGAGAGATTACCCCTTGGTCGGGCTTTCACTTTATGAAGAGGTTGCCCTTCGGTTGGGCCTATGCTTTGTGGCGAGATTGCCCTTCGGTCGGGCTAATGCTTTGTGAAGAGATCGCCCTTCAGTCGGGCTTATGCTTTATGGAGTGATTGCCCCTTGGTCGGGCTTTCACTTTGTGAAGAGATTGCCCTTTGGTCGGGCTTATGCTTTGTGGAGAGATTGCCCTTTGGTCGGGCTTTCACTTTGTGAGGAGATTGCCCTTCAATCGGGCTTATGTTTTATGGAGTGATTGCTCCTTCGGTTGGGCTTTCACTTTGTGAAGAGATTGCCCTTCTGTTGGGCTTTTGCTTTGTGGAGTGATTGTCCCTTGGTCGGGCTTTCACTTTGTGAAAAGATTGCCCTTCCGTTGGGCTTATGCTTTGGGGAGAGATTGCCCTTCGGTCGGGCTTATGCTTTATGGAGAGATTGCCCCTTCGGTCGGGCTTTCACTTTGTAGAGTGATTGCCCCTCGGTCGGGCTTATGCTTTGTGGAGTGATTGCCCCTTGGTCAGGCTTATGCATTGTGGAGTGATTGCTCTTTGGTCGGGCTTTCACTTTGTAGAGAGATTGCCCTTGGGTCGGGCTTATGCTTTATGGAGAGATTAACCTTCGGTCGGGCTTATGCTTTGTGGAGTGATTGCCCCTTGGTCAGGCTTTCACTTTGTGAAGAGAATGCCCTTCGGTCGGGCTTATGCTTTGTGGAGTGCTTGCCCCTTTGTCGGGCTTACACATTGTAGGGCGATTGCCTTCGGTCGGTCTTATGTTTTATGATTTCGGATGGGTGAACCTAAAGGGTGATACATACAGGGTCTGTGTCAGGGATCTTCAGTTGGCATTCTGGTATGAACCCGAAGGGTAATACATACAGGGTCAGGGAACTTCGATTGGCATTTGAGGGGTGAACTCGAAGATTGACATGTAGCGGGTCATACTGCAATCTCTGGGTAATTTACAGGATGAGCGTACTGAGTCTGCAATTATGGCTTTGTACCAGTTCTAGAATGTCAGGGCTAGAGCCGAGATTTCACTGAGGATCGCTAAAAATAGCATGGAGAGATCTGATGTCGCCGGTGGCATGACTTATGTCGCCGGCGGTATCGAATGATGCTGTCGGCGTCATGAGTGCCACATGGCAGCTTTGACTGGTCAGACAAGTTTAAAATCCAAATTGAAGGAGGTGATGTCGCCGACGGCATGAGTGATGTTGATGGCGGTATGGAGTGATGCCACCGGCGGCATGAGCTCCACGTGGCAGCTTTGACTGTTCAAGCAATTTCAAAATTTGAATTGAAGGGGATGATGTCGCCAGCGATATAGCGTGATACCGCCAGCGGCATGAGTGGGTAGTTTCAGATAAATTAAAACTCCTCAAATTCCGAGAGGTAGTTTAAAAGGAAGCAAAACTCCTCTCTCTTCCTCATTCTGTAAATCCGTACCCCCTTTGTTCCCTTCTCCAAATCTTTCAATTTTCTCCATCATTCCAATCTTGAAGAGAATTGCCAAGGCTTTCAGGGGAAAATCTGCTAAGGTTAGGGAGAATCTACCTAATTCCTCCATCAAGGGGCTGAAAATTCTCTCAGTTCCTGCTGCTTATGGCTTGAAGGAGACGACCAAGATGTATGGGTACGGGATCAATTCACCCATCATCAATCTGACCCCGAAAAAGGAAAAGCACATCTGCTACGTCTAGGTAATCCAGCAAAACTCGAATTTCTTCTTTTTGGGTTGAGTTTTGATTCGGCCTTAGGCTTAAAATAGTGCCATGATAGGAGTTTATAAGCGTGAAATAGATTGATTACAAACTAATATTGCATGCTTTACGTTCGATTTTCACTGTTTTTAGGCTTACTGTTTGATTGATTATGATTTTTGTGGTTTTGGCACGATGGGTGTGATTTTTAGGGAAAACAGGTTCTGCCCGCAGATAGTGATGTCGCCAGTAGCATCAGGCCTTGCCAAAAGGCCTGAGGAGGCGTGATGTCGCTTTTATTTAAAGTGATGTCATCGGTGACATCGCTTCTAGTAGAAGCAACATCAGCAGCCTTCCATCAGGTTCCAGTGATGAGAAAATAAATAGGGACATATCTGTTTTGTTTTTGATTTTTGCAGCCTCACGAACTGACTTATACCGGAGGCATGGGCACCATCAGCGAGTAGTGGCACTATATTTCTGAGAAGGATCCAGAGCTTGCACTAGCCATCAACGAGAAGGGTTTTAAGGACCTGACCCGAATCATGCCAATGCTAATGCCCAAGCTCTCCCATCCGGCCGTGTCAGCCCTTATAGAGAGATGGTCTATAACTACCCACACCTTTCACTTCTCATTTGGGGAAGTGACAACTATGCCTTTCAATGTCGTAGCTATGACCGGGCTTCCCTGAACGGACGAGGTCATTCACTTTGATACTTATATGGACAAATAGCACATTAAGAGGCCCATGGTGAGGTGGGTGAAGGAGCTTTTTGGTTTGAAGCCTGTCTTAGGGCGGCTATCTTATGGTGAGCTACACCAACACTGGACTAGGGGAGATGTGGTGCCTGAGGATAAGAGAGACGCTTGTGTTCGCTCCTTTGTGATTTCTTTGCTCACCATGATGTTTTTTCCGATCTCAGGGAGCAACATCAACTACGGGTTGATATCCGTTGTGGAGGATGTGGCAGGCATTATGAAGAAAAATTGGCCGCGTGCCATCCTAGCGAAGATGTATTATGGGCTAGATGTGGGAGCCTATAAGAAGGTGAAGGCCCTTTGCCTCTGTTATTTGCTACTCCGGGTATATCTTCTTGGAAGCATTTTTCTTGACTGTGCACGTCTCATTTATTATAGATGCTTTTTTTGAACTGATTAATTGTTACTTGTGTAGGCTTGGGCTTTTGAGCACCAGATTCTCCCGCTGGTTGAGTTCAAGAAGACCATACCACCGGGTTCCCATTTTCTCGCCCGCTAGTATGGGGGTATTGGCGGGAAGGCCAAGTATCCTACCAAGTACAGGGAGGTTATGAGGAGCGTACAACTGAGTTCGGTATGTGATCTTTTGATTTAGTCCTTGTTTCACTTTTAGGACAAAACAATAAGCGTTTATGAACTTATATCGGTTGTTTTGGTTGATTGTTGGTGCAGCTTGTCGTGGATCCATTTGATGGGGTGGAGAACCTGACAAAGGTTGCGAGGGTTAGGAGGGAGGTGGACGACTGTTAGTTCATCATGGAGTGTCCTTTGTCCCAGCAGTGGTATCTGGCTGAGCGTGTCCGAGGCTAGAGGTCCATCCCAATTCTCGATAGACCGGTGCCTACTGATCCTCCCAAGGGCTTATGGTGGCCCCATTTGGTGATTACCTCCAAGGCCGACAAGGCCGATTATATTGAGGAGAATGGTCGAGTGATCCCTAGCATCCCTGGCCTCTACGAGCAGCACCAGCAACGTCTACTCCCCTTGTGTCCCTGTATCTATAGGAATGATACGATCGAGTATCATAATGAACAACGGTTGGAGGAGGAGAAAAGGCACTTCAAAGGTATCGTGGATGTCAAGGAGGAAGAAAACGAAGAAGATGAAGAGCTTGAAGGTGATGTTGGGATCGAGCCCGAGGGGGAGGATGAGGCAGGCGCAGATGTAGCCGGTGGGAGTGCGCCAATGTCCCAAGTGGAGCAATGTTCTTTTGAGGTATAATTGTGTTTATGTGCATGATTTTGAAATTGTTTAGGGATGTTGCTGATGTGTGTCTTTCGTGTTTTTCAGGAACCCGCGAGGAAGAGAGGCCGAGATAACCAGAGTGGGACGTTGTACTATGGTGTATTGGAGGGTATAAACTTCATGGAGGGGCGTCTGGTCAATCCATTGGAAACCACATTCTTGTTGATGAATTCTCGGGGTGAGTTCCTTCGTAGGAATATAGGCTTGAGCCAGCATGCTCCAATCTTCATGCCAGAAATCACCACTTATGTAAGACCTGATAATTGCTTTCTAGTTTACCCTTGGATACGGGTGTTTATTGCTTTGCCTTTTGGATTTTACAGGTGGCACAGAGCCATGTGGAGGAGCTTACAGAGAACAACTTTGCTTTCCGGGACACCCTTATCGGGCAATCGCTCCTTATTCAGGTACATTCCCTATTTATCCCTATGTTGAAATAAGATAAGATGCATGTATGGATGCTATGGTTGATGTGCATTATTGATGTTTTTCCTTGGCTTGCAAGATTTTATAGCCCTTTCCTTGTCAGATGCCGATGCAACCAGGCAGAGATACGAGGAGACTGCAGACCTTCGGTGCCATGTGAGTGACCTTGAGGGTCAGCCGGAGGCTACTGCTCAGGAGCGAAGGAGTAAGCAAAATCTAGATCGCGCACACCCCGGTAGCACCAATCGCCGGGGAGTGAAGATGTCCGTTGGCCGTTGTGCATTTACTGCGGGTGAGGATTCTAGTAGGGTTCCGATGACAGAGGGCAGGGAGGAGGATGAGGATGAGGTTAGTGACTGGCTAGCGAGCCTTGAAGACATTTCATCTCGCCCGGCCGGCAGTGTCGGGCATGCCTAGTTTTACATTTTCATTTTGCTTTTCGTTTCAGATTTTAGATTGTACCCTTGATACATTGGGGTTTGAATAATTTGAATTTGTTGTTCGGTTCTAATTTGGTAGGCTAGATGTTTGGGATGTTTGTGTGGTTTGTGCCTTCAGACTTATTACTTTGAATAAAAATAGATTGCTATTTGAAAAGGCATTGGAAATGGAGTACAGGATTATTTACAGGTTTTGTACGGGTCTGAAGTGATGAGATCGCTTCTAAAGCCGCCAGAAAAATTAGCTCCATGTCGCTGGTGGCATCATTCATATCACCAGGTGCATCGCCTCAAAACTTCCTATATCCATGTCGCTGGCAGCATCAACTTATATCGCCCAAAATAATCCATGTTGCCGGCAGCATTACTTATATCGCCGGCGGTATCAACTTTCCAGAAACTCAGATTCTGCCATTTTTTCAAATTTTGCTTTGGTGAACCATACTTAACAGCTATGGGGCTTCCTATGGAGCCTGGAGAATGCAGATTTGGAGGGAACTAGAGAAATTCGGGCTCCATCTTGACTTTAACGTTTGCAAAGACTGCCCTTTCGAGTTTTTGACCTAACAGACTTATTCCGACTTTTGCATAGACCTAGATGTTTTTTTAGTCTATCCAGATTTTTTTTCTTTTTTTTTTGACTGATAAGCTCGGAGCATCTTTGATTAAGTTTACTTTTGATGTTTCTATCACTTGGTTGCCAGACATTCATACAATCACAAACACAGAGGTTTCAGTACTAAAGGCACTTTTATCGAGTGAATCTAATTTGAGTACAAGATGTTGGCAATCATTTCCACTAATGGAACCCCTGGTGTTAAGCAACCTATATAGGTTTTCAAGTTAACATCTCACTATTTTTCTCTCGTGCCCTAATTTTTGTCTGAATCGCCCTTTTTGGGTTTTCAGTTCAACAGGCATTATTGACTTATCCCCTAATTTTTGCATGGCTGGTTTGCGGGATACCAACCATCGGGTGTCACCCTAATTTTTGTCCGATCATTAAAAGACCGAAGGGCGAGTGATTATTATATATATTTTTGGTGTGCCATTTTTCTGATTTATTTCTTTTGTTTAGACCTGATTATGCTTAAGCCTGTCCTGGTTGACTAGATCAATGAACTCATTCTTGTCTGTGCTCATGACTTCGATACCATCCTTAGCTACACGATAGCCTTCTCAACTTGATTAGAACTTCTTATTAACATCGATATTGAAAGGTCTCAGCTGCTTTAGTGCCGGGTCTATGACTCTTGGCAAGGGCGTTGGGTATCTGATTTGTTATTGTGTGCTTGGTTGTGCCTTTGCAGATTCTCCAAGGTCCTTAGTGTCTGTTTGATTTTTGCCAGCCGATTCATTTTGACCTTCAAGGTTACGTCGGGTAACCTTGTTTTGATTTTGGTGGTCCACATTACAAGGAGTTTAGTTTGTGGGGGGTTTTGGTGCTTAAAGAGAGCCTTTTTGATTAGTTCAATTGTCATTTTGATTGCTGTTCTGAGTGCTCCTTCAGTTTACGGTTTACAAAGCTCTTCCCGTTTAGGCCTGAATTTGCCACTTGTACCAGTGGTGGAGGGTTTTTGACCAAGTGATATTTGGTTTGGGGGCCTTTTGATTGTTCCCTTTCAAAGGTAAAGTGGTAGTTAATTTTGCTAATTTATTTGGCGAGCTGATCGCGACATCGGTTGCGCGATCATCTATGTGGCTTGTAGGATGAAGGTGCTTGCCCTCATACTTGATGCTTTAGGAGGTGGTTACCCACTGACCTTTGTTAGTCGAGGGGTTCAATGTGGGCTAATTTATATTGGGTGAAGATGTGTTTCTCTGCGAATTTGGTCCTTTCCTTGGCGGTCACATTGGTTTGAGATTCGGCTACAATGTTTATTTTAATGGAGGTTGTGCTTCATCAATTGTCGGTGGGCGTATACCTTGATTTTCCATTTTAAGGGACCAATTGATACTTCTTTGGTAGCTTAAAGCGTACCATTGCAAGGTTGCTGAGTTAATTCTGGGAAAGACCCGTGGTGTTCAACAATCTAACTATTGATCTGAGGACCAAACAAAAGCATTATTGTGGTCTTTAAGCACTTTATTATCTCACATGTGTTTGACAGGAGTTAAATTATTAGATTTGATTACCACATAAGAGCCTACATCTGTACTCAGCTTAATTTTACTCAATAAAATGTCTTGAATACTAGAAGCATCGTGTGTATGCTCATATGAATGTGTGGATCAAATGATAGAGACATGACATAAGTAAGAAAAATGGAAGTTGCTCATAGAGCTAAAAAGTCTAAACTCTAAGGATTGCAAATCAAGATTCTTTGTCCTTGCTGTCCGAGCAAAACTTTCCTCTACCATTGGAGTAGATGGCCTTGATGAGATCTTGTGGCGCATTACCTTGTTTAAGAAATCTGGGATTAATCATCCATGTCTGGTCACCAAACTCTAATAAGGAACTGGATGCTCTTTCAGGGTCGATAATCTTCTTATCCTTCACCAGATGTTGGATGGTGCAAACCAAAGCTTTGCACTGATTGGTGTGGTGACCTGACAGTATGTGATATCTGCAAAAGCCTTTTTCTTCTTCCCTCATGGGAGGATTGATTTCGTGAAGAGGTTTAAGAATGCTAGCTTCCCTTAATCCGGTGAAGGTTACATTAAGCGGCAGTTTCCATGGATTTGTGCTACACTTAAGGCCATTATTTGGCTGAATAATGGTAGTTCGTGCCAATTTCTGAGAGGTCTCTTGGTCCACCATGATTTGAGATAGGGGTATGGGTGAGTCAGTGTTTCGAAAGACCCTCTAATTGGATCCTCCACTCTTCCTGATTGTAGCCTCCTTTCCTGATATGAGAGGTCTTTAACTTTATGTTGCCTGACCTAGTCATATTGAGGAGGCGTCAGGGTAGCATGGATCTTAAATTTTGATGGAGTGACCAACGTTGGAGGTAAGGTGTTAAAGAATGGTGGAAGAATTGGACTCTGGGCTCTTTCCCTTTGTCCCGGGTAAGTAGTCGGTGGTGATTGCCAGAGTGTATTACTAGCGGGTGTCAAGCCCGGAGATCGGATGACCTGGTCGAAGTTCTGACTTCCTAGGGCTTTCTTGACGGATGCACACACTAGTTCCTGAATGATGTTTCGGAACTAAACGGAGTTCAGAAACTGGATGATTGCGGTGGTGATCTCTGACCTAAGAGACAGAGGTTGAACTGCTACTCCTGAGGTGGGGGAAAGACTAGTCTATTCTCTGGGTGAGGCAGAGTTGTCATTGCGAGGAAGAGACATGGGTGGTTGTGAAGGTTTCGGTTCAAGAGGAAGACTGTTTAGGATCATGAACTGTGGGTCAGACCATGAATGGGTTGTAAATGGTATGGATGGTATGTATACATTTTTTTATTTTTTTCTTTTTCTTTTTTTTGTTAAGTAGTGCGTGATATGTATGGTTGCACGTAGGTGTGGTTAGAGATGATGTGATGGCTTATCCCTCCAATATACGTAGGACATTTGTATCTCATGCCACCATAGCGATATATGATGACGTAACAGATGCACAAGAGAAGTCCTACGTATGTTGCTAAACTTCTTCCATGGGCAAAAGTAGTAAGGGTAAGTTGATTCATTTTTGGCTCTTGAAGTCAATGCATGGAGGTGCATGATTACGAAGTATATAGCACACAAATCATCCCTCTTCCAACCTTGTGACTCCCGCGTAATGCTCTTTGGAAGGATGGAGTTTGGCTTCTCCACCGGTAATGGCGAAAGAAGTACGTCTCAATTATTTTATTTGTTTTGGGTAATCCTAAGGGGAATGATGTGCTAAGGCTTTTTTCTAGCACAGCTTTGGTTTAGGGTTGTTGATGTAAAAGGTTCTAATTTACCTTGATTCCACATTACTCAATGACTCCCAAATAGGTGTGATCGTAGGATTTTACATGTTGGTTAAAATGAGTGGTCCACCCACTAGGCATCCTCAATTCCAATAGGGCATGAGTGATACTTTATGAGCTTCTCGGGTGAAATGGGGCACCTAAAAATTACTGAACCATCTACACGCGTAAGGATAAAACGTTATAATAAATAATAAAGTTTTAATCTGGCCAATGATTTCAATACATCATCAAAATCTTTTAAACTTTATAACAAGATAATTTCAAGCGAGTCCCCAGCAGAGTCGCCACTGTGAGCGGATGACGTTTTGCGCTGCAGCAACGAGGCCGGGCTGGAGCACTGGCCTTTATGCGAGACAGGGGGATACATGTGATGTGATTGGAAAATGGTTTTGCATGTTTTAATGCTCAAAAGATATGAGATTGAAATCACGTACTTAAGACAGAGTCGCCACCCGGTTAAGCTCAACGGGGAAATTTTTGGTACGATTTTCCCACCGGGTGGTTGGACCATACATTAAGTAGAGATTCCGAGTTCGGATGATGTTATCTATTTTTCATTAGGCCAAGTTAAGATACTTCATTCTTTCTTAATCGATTTGATCCATCCTATTTATTTGTGTTTTCAGTTATTTTGTTATTTTCGCATTTATCAAGCAATTGAAGCGATGAATAAAATATTTACAGTCGTTCAAAAATAAGTGCGTAAAATAAAATTATTACAATATTATGGCATGTTTCCTATACATTTTTCTGTGTAATAAATAAAATACCCGAATGTATGATATACATATAACTGTAGAAGATGGTTAGCACGGATTTGGCATATTTTATTTACAATATTATAAAGCCCAGTTGGATGGCTAAAATGAGATTTGAACGGCGTTTGCGGAGAAATTCCATTTTTAATCAAATTTTAGGTTTGATCGTTGCTTTAACCGGATTATAAGTGAAAATGCCACACGTTATGAGGTGGGATCTATTTTTAGGAGGTTTTGACCTTTGATCATCGTAATATATGTTCTAGCTTCGGAAAATAAGCTAGTCCGGAAACAAATGAAAATAAAACTGCTGTCTAAAAAGTCATGTCGTCGATAATAAAACTGATGTCGCCGGCGACGTGATTGATGTCGCTGGCGACATGGCTGATGCCGCCGGCGACATCGATTATATCACTGGCGACATCCATATGTAGGCAGGCTACATGGCTTTCTGAGTACCATAAAGAAAGGGTCCCACAAGAAAGTGGGGTTTCTGGGGAATGTGATGCCACCAGCGGTATCGGTCATGTCTCTAGCGACATGGATGATATCGCCGGTGACATCATATGTCTCCAGTGACCTCAATTTCTTGCAGTAGCAGCGGGCAGCAGTCAAAATAACTGAAAACCCAAAAATGAATACAAATCAACAAGAACCAGCATAAATAAGTAATATTAATGCCAAAGAGCTATAAGACTCAGAATTTTCACCTCGGGGTCATGAATCCAACTCTTCATGAACTGAATAGAAACACCTCGGGGAGCTTGTAACGATGATTTAGTAATCAATTTAATAGTTTTAGGTCTCTAAATCCTATCAAGTTGATTTTAATTTAAAGACCTACAAATTTTAAGCTCACAATTAGAGAGTTCAAAGAAAAAAAACTAGGAAAAATGGATTAGGATCCTTTTTCCTACATTTTCTAATTCTTATCTCAATAAAATCTATTCTCTCTTAAACTGCAGCCACTTAATTGCCCAATTTCAGCTCCTTCCCTATACAATTTCCAGTCCCTCCTTTTTAATTCAGCCTAAGGTGTGTTTTACAGGCAAATTGGGGTGTTTTTTGAGACCTTTTTGACTAATTCGGCCGAAAGTGGCTAAAAGGCTGTCTGTGTAGGGACCTATTTTAGTCCATGCGGCCAGCAACATGATGATGTCATCGGTGGTATGGCTGATGCTGCCGGCGACATGGTGATGCTGGCGGCGGCATGGCTGATGCCGCTAGTGGCATCAGCCTCTGGCATGCCTACAGCCAGCGGGCCCAGGAGCCTAAAAAGTCGTTAAAAGCGGTCAAAAGTGGGAAAAAGTGGGTCAAAAGGCATCTTTTTGAATTTTAATTATATTTTAATGGGTATTTTTAATTTGGGTGTAAATCTTCGATTCAAGCTCCTATCAGACGCGTTATCGGCAACGCCGAACTGGATTCTACCAAGTATAAAATTCACGAGGAATATTATTTTGGTAATAAAAATTCTAAAGAGTACTTTTATTTCAAGGCATTAAAATCGGCTACACATCATCATTATCCCGCGAGAGGAACTGCAAAATCCCGTGCTCACAATTATTTCTTCCAATTGTTGGTATTTGAGCCAAACAAACTCTCAATAAAGATAGATAAATTTGCTTAATTTTTCCATTGCAAGATCACTTAAGGGATGTAAGGACCTTAGGATTAGATATAACGATGGCATTGGATGCTATTGAAGTATACAAAAGAAAGCAAGGAAGGAATGATAAGTCAACATGAAGAAGAACATCACACAAATTGCCACAAGTCAGTAAGAGGGATCCAATAGTTGTTAATCACATGGAATGCTGAGCTATAAATGTCTATTGTAATGTAGTTAGGATTCACGCCACTTTCCTATAACTACCTATCACTAGCTATTACTCTAAATAGAGCTCATTGTACTCAATTCCAATCAATACAAAATACACAGAAACTTTTTCTCTCATTTTCTGTGTTAATTCTATCGAGCTAAAGCTCTTTATCTTTTGCTTTTATCAAGCTTTACTTGGTATCAGAGCCTACTATGGCAAGAAAAGGGAATCAATTCAATCCAATTCAAGGATTATAAGGAATCAGTTCAGGAAATCTAGGTCTAGAATAGATGAACACTCAAGTTCATCCTCACGCAGGCAATCCAAGAGTAGTTTTAGTTACTTAATTTTCCAATGGAGCAGTTTTAGTTACTGCTCTTAGCTGGAGCAAGGCTTTTCACAGAGCATTAATCGTGAAGGACAAGTTGTCCTATATTAATGAAGATTTTAAAGCTCCGGCCAAGAAATCAGCAACTTACAATCAGTGGCAAAGAAATGATTGTATGTTGACTTCTTAGATTCTGAATTATATGGCAAAAGAATTCTCTGAAGCATTTCTTTACGCATAAATAGCTTGTGGTTTATGGAAGAAGTTACAAGAGAGGTTTGGTGGCAGTAATGACCCAGACTCTATCAACTTTAAAGAGAAATCAACCTACTTATTCAAGGTAATCGATCCAACATGATTTACTATACTCAATTGAAAAGGTTGTGGGATGAATTGGATTTACTTAAAAAAATCCAAATTGTAAATGTGGAGCTATTGCAAATTGCATTTGTAATGTTAGTAAAAAGTGTTGGTCCCTATAAGGTTAGAGGGGGGGTGAATGACCCTTTTTGCGGAAATAAGCAGACTTTGAAAAGTCTTGTGTAGCATGTTTGATTATATTTTGGATATGATGGATTCGGATGATGCAAATATGAAATGTTATGCAATAATATAAAGAGTTAAATAATCAAACACAATAATTTTATCCTGGTTCTGCCCCGCTTACTCCAGTCCCCGAAGTTTCCTTCCCCTGAGCTTTTCAGCTAGTGGATTCCTTTCCAACCGGCAAGAATCAAGACTTAAATTTTTTATCTCCGGATGGTAACCCCTTTCGGATGTAGGATATACCACTAGAAGCACCAACTCCTATTTGATTCCTCTTATCTTTAGCAGGATATACCACTTAGATTTCTACCCAAACCTAAGCTGAGTCCTACAAGGAGATCCACTTAAACCACCAACTCTAAGTTGTATCCCAATCTCACTACTTACCTAAGAATGAGATTTTTACACTTTGTTTTTCTCAAAGATTTTGGTTTTGGAGTTCTTCAAGTTTATAACTCACTTGGGAATCCTTACAAATAGATTTGGAATGGTTTAATTCTTGGAGGGATTATGTAACTCATTGCAATAGCAGATTCTCTTGTTTATGCTTTCTCAAAACAACCAGCACCTTCTTAACTTGTGAAGCTTTCCTTTTATAGGCTTTTATCATAAATGTAGCCATTGTGATTTGTTGATACTGAATTAAATCTTCACCATTGATCAGGTAATAAGTGGTGTTTTTGGACCCTTTGATCATTCTGTTAGACTCCAATTTTGACCAATTTGAATCCTTGGGATCAGGTCTGAGAAGTTGTTAGTGATTGTTTTCCTTTTAATTTAGTGATTCACCAACGTTTATGCCAGTATACTGGATGTGTGATCTTCATGCGTCTTTCCTATTGGTCTAGGTAGAAAAGGTTGTTACCTTTTCTCTTTCCTTTGACAGTCCTTCTGTCCTTTTCTGAAAAGTGGTAGCTGTCATTTTTGTATTTCATAAGGGGAAAGGATCATTGACTTTCTGACCTAATAGGTGGAGGGAAAAGTGATTTTTGAAACTTTTCCCTTTGTCCTTTTAACTATATCTTCTGGATGACTTTAGTCTTGATATATCCGGATGCTATACAATTAGTCTTCTTTTGGATGCTCATTTGGGCTGTTTAAAGTTTGTTTCCTTTCCAAACTTTAATCGAATGCTTCCATTATGTGCTTGAGTACTTATAGTCTTTAATGAGTGTCCATAAGATTGATTTTGGATTAGATGATTCCTTCTTTGGATTAAGGAGGTTACAAGATTTGATCCTTAATATTTTGTTACTAGTTTTTGTTTTCTTCAAACTTGATCCGGATTGATTCTGGTTTTTAATTCTTATGGATCATTGTTTCCCAACAATCTCCCCCATTTGATGGAAACAAAAACTCAGCACATAGAAAAGGGGTTTATGACCTAAGTATGATTCTTGATACTTAGTCATATATAAGTTTTACTCCCCCATAATCTAAGCATCCTAGCTCCCCCAATATTTTTGAATTCTAGCTTCTAAGTTTTTTAAGTACAATTATAGATTGTACTTAAAAGCATTTTTGAGTATAAGTTTTTCACTATATATACTTCTGTTGTTAACAATAGTTAACCTTATGAAGTTCTAGATTACAATTATAGAAATATATAAGTGAAAATAGAACTAGCTATTACATATTTTTAGAGTTAGAAAAAATAACTATTTTAAAGGATCATTTACTTCCACTTCTTGATGAATCCCCCTCTTTTCCTTTGTCTTTGCTTTTCTCCCCCTTTTGGTTTTGATCAACTTGGGGGTCAATGACCATGTAAGATTTTCCATCCTAACTCTTTTGCTAAGCTTATGAGTAGACAGAGTAATCTACATTACCTTGTAAGCACTTTTCAATAATTGTTTCAACCCTTGTCGGAAGAAGATAGACTGGCCTTAGTGAATTTCGAGTTGCTTATAGGATATGGTCATATCAGGAATCATTTTTAAGGCATGAGCTTGATCATCCTTGTCAAAATATGGAAACATGGACTTAAGGAGTGTCAGAACGCACTTTTAGCCCAAAAATCCAGTATTGCCTATATGTTTGACTAAGTCATTGACCACTAGTATAAGGAGACTGTCTAGAGTGGAAGATGAAGATCTGGAGGAGGAGATGGATAGATTAGCCTTTAGAGAGCCAATCTGTGAAATGATGTCTCTCCAGATGTTATGAACACTTGTGTTAAGAGTTTTCAGATCTTTAGGAAATGCTTGTCTTAAGTTGTTAATAATCTGCTCTATTCTGGAGACATGACTCCCAACTTCATCACTGAGATGATCCATCTACTTCTTTAACCATTTTGGGAGGTCTTCACTAAGAAAATTAGTTAATATCTCTTGGGCATCTTGATGTTCTTCATTTAATTCTGTAATGTAATGCCCTTTCCCCTTCTATAATTACGCCAGGAATGAATTTTTCTAAGTTTTCAAACTTCTGGTCAGTGTAATCTTTGAGCTCAGCGGTGATTTCGGTAGAGGAAGAGGTGATTTCATCCATTAAATTTGCACAGTTATTATTAGCTCTAGTGTTAGCTTAATCGGTAGAGCAATTTGCTCCTGCAGTGTTTGAGTTTATTTGATTTAGCACCGGAGCGATCTTTAACAAAGAGGCTTCTGCAATTTGTTCAGTTAAGGGATGCCCTTCAACTCTTCTTTCAATGCTTTGGACTAAACCCTTGATTTCCCCTAACTCAAACTTCAAATCCGAAGCTAATGATTTGTCATTAATGTTGCTCTCCACGGATTTAAATTGAGTTCAGATGAAGGGTTCATTTAACTCTTCTTTCTTCATGCCTCTCTACTGTAACCTCTTGAATCATTTTAAGATTGGTGGTCAGATTGTTAGCTCTTGCAGGATTGTGCTTGGGAGTTAGTTTTTTGGGTGTTTCTTCAGAGGAGGATGTTTCCTCTGATCCAGAACTACTTTCGGAATACTCAAATCCGGATGAATCTTCCTCACTTGTTTAAGCAGATTTTTCTTTGTCTTCTTTGTCCTCTTCCTTATCTTGTTCCAACCTGGCCTCCGGACTAGCCTCGCCCTTAGAGTCCACTTCAGGAGTGTGCTCTTTGGATCTTAGACTAGTTCCCTCCTTTGGAACATTGTGTTCCGGGATGGACTAGATGTCCTCATATGCAGTTTGTGTTTCCGCACCTAAGTGGTCATGTGTTTCAACGGCATCACCAGTCAGAATTTCGTCAGCAGTAGAGATATTTAGGAGGATGATTACCTGATTTATCTATTGAGCATCTACTTATTCTATTTCATTCTGCTCCTCTATCCCAGTATCTTGAAGACTGGAAATGTCCTCAGTCTCCCCTCCAATTACCTATATAGGACTTGCAACTACTATTATCTCATTTCCTAGAATGGTGGAATTGTCCTCACCATCCCCTTTTGTTGCATTTTCAGGACTACAATCTCCACTACTTCTGGTTCTATATTTAGTAGGTTATTCGGAAGAGGCCCTAATCTAGCTTAGAAGTTAAATAGATCCTCATCCGGATACTTGGCTTCTTTAAGAAGTACTAAGTCAGCTGGAGCTATTAGGACAGGTGGACTATTTATGGCTGCTGCTCCAGATGAGCCTCCGGGTCCTTCCTTGGTTAACTTATTTGTCTTAAGACTATCTTGGACCACTGACATCATCTCCTCATACTGAGGATCTTTCGAAAAAATATTATCCAAAAGAACTGGCTTTTCAGTGAACACTACCAGTTCCTTTCCCTTGCTCGACTCTGCTAGTGTGGCTGCTTTCAGAGTTAGTTCATGGATAGTAATTCTAGCAGTGGGATTTTTAATGGGAAGCATTGCTCTCTCTACCTTTAAACCTTCACGAAAGTTTAACCCCCTCTTCCAGAGTTGCCTTTTCTTGGGTACAAGCTCCTCTTCCTCCAAATCTTTCCTCTTTCGGTTCACACACAAGCCTTTTCTTTTTATCAACTTCCTTGATGAGAATTCCTCTTTTCTTAGGCTTATTAGGAGTGGTCTTCATTAGCTGTGTGAGAGGTATTCTATCCTCATCAACACCCTCTACGACAGGGTTTAGAGTGGTCTTTCTTTGAGCCTTCGACTTAGTGGTTCTAGCTCTCTTGACCTCCGGAACAATGTCAACTCCAGCTTTCCGGACTCTGATTTTCTCCTTTCTCTCTTCCCTTAACCGAATTACCTTTTCCTCATCCCAAGTTTCTCCAAAACTTAACTTTTAGAAGTTCTTTTCTAGAATCTCCTTCCCTTGGATGGATCGTGCTTTAGATAAATTGATTCCATTTGCTAATAGGATTCTGGCGATGACAACGCCATGGGAATTTTTGTGCTACCTTAGTAAGTGAATGATTGGGACAGGCATGTTCATAACTCTACTTTCTACCCATTTCTATAGAATGTAGTGTTGGAAGGAATAGGCAGTGGTTATTAATCCTTTCCTGATAAGAACCAATCTGGCCAAGACATGTTGAAGAAGTCTGGGTGTTTCTGTCCAGTAGGTGGAAAATTTGTCTCCAAAATAGTTGGCTAGAAGCCACTTCTTTGGGTAGTATTTGACAAATAGCTCAACCCTATAGTTCCTTAATTGGACTCTGTCATTCTTCATGTTGAGATGCTTGACAAAGAATTCCGTTGTAACAGTAATTACTTTCCCTTATACTATAGTTCTGAGAGCATCATAGTAAGAGTGAACACTCAGATTGTCATAGAACTCTCTTATAAAATCTGGATAGGTAGGATAGTTAATCTTAGGGAAATCTACGAGGCATTGATCTTTGATGAGTTACGAACCCTATTGAATGGAAAGTTATCCCCAAAATAATCTATTGGTATTACTGAGTCCAGATTTTTCAATTTAATAGTGGTGAAATCCTCATCTTTAAAATCAGATTCATTAAAAATGTATCTGGGAGGAGGAGGAGTGATTTGATTTGAAGCCATTTGAAGGTTTGAAGTGAGTTTGAGAGTTTTTAGGATTTTGAGAATTGAATTTGGCAGAGTAACAGTAAGAGTATTACTTGCGTGAAGAAGGAAAATGTTTTTGGGGGGTATTTATAGAATTCCCTAATTGGGGGTATAATTATAATCCGGGCAGAGTTAATTTTGGTTGGATTGATGTTGTGGTAGGTAAATTTGATGAGAGAGGTAAATACCGTTTAACCGGAGAATTGCAAAGGTTTATTTAAAATCCAGCTGTTTCATTTTACCGTCCGTGTAATACCGAATAAACGTTTGAAATTCAAAACGTGTATAGTTACCTTTATGCACTTTTACTACCATTTGTCAAGATTGTCTCCTGAGTTGGCAATATTCCTTCCAGATTTAGAGTCAACTTCAATTCTTCTTCTTTTCTTGATTCCTTGACTTATAGAACTTCAAATTAATCTTAGATTGTCTTCCGGATTTTCCTTTAAATTGGATTAGACATTCTAGTTGACTCCCTTAGCTTATTGAATTGATCTTTACTTAATGGCTTAGTAAAGAAGTCTGCTCTTTGCTCATTGGTTGGAATGTACACCAATGCAACATCCTTCTTCATCACTTGATCTCAGATAAAATGGTGGCTTATGTTTACATGCTTCATCCTACTATGGAGCACTAGGTTCTTTGACACATCAATGGCACTTTTGTTGTCATACATTACCTCAACACATTAGGATTGAACACCATAATCTTCTAACTGTAGCTTGATCCATAGGAGTTGAGCTACACAGCTTCCAGCTGCCATATATTCTGCTTCTGTGCTTGACAAGGCAACTAAAGTATACTTCTTGATGTTCCATAATACCAAGCAATCTCCCAAAAAGTGACAGCCTCTGATGTACTCTTTCTTTCAAGAGTATATCTCCCATAATCTGCATCAGTGATGCCTTGAAGTGTAAAATTCCCATTACTAGGATACCATAACCCAACTTCAGTAGTTCTTAGGAGATATCTAAGGATTCTCTTTACTGCTTTGAGATGTGAATCCTTAGGATTGTTGATATCTTGAATAGTAGCAAACTGCATAATGTATGTCAGGGCAGCTAGTTGTCAAGTATAATAGTGATCCAATCATTCCCCTATACAGCTTCTAATCTACTTCTTCTCCTTCGCAATCCTTTGATAGGACTGTATCTGATCCCATGGGAGTTGACTTTGATTTGCTTTTATCCATTTCAAACTTCTTTAGAATCTCCTTGTTGTACTTTGATTGATTGATGAAAATCCCATCCGGACTCTGCTTGATTTGTAGACCAAGGAAGAAATTGAGTTCTCCTATCATTGACATCTCAAATTCTTTCTGCATTTGAGTGATGAATTTGTCACACATTCTTTCATTTGTTGTTCCAAAGATGATATCATCTACATAGATTTGGTCTAGAATAACATCACCCTTCTTTTTCTTGATAAAAGTGTTGTGTCTGATTTACCCCAGATGTAACCTTTGGATATGAGAAATGTAGTGAGTCTCTCATACCAGGCTCTTAGGGCTTGCTTTAATCCATAGAGGGCTTTCTTCAGCTTGTACACATGATTCGGATGCTTTGAGTCTTCAAATCTAGGTGGTTGCTTGACATATACTTCTTCATGGATAACTCCAATTAGAAATGCATTTTTGACATCCATTTGGAACAAGGTGAATCCCATGAATCATGCAAAAGCACATTAAAACCGGATTGCCTCCAATCTTGCTACCGAAGTAAAGGTTTTTCAAAATCTATGCCTTCCTGCTGATTGTAGCCTTGGGCAACCAATCTTGCCTTGTTTCTTACCACAATTCCAAATTCAACTAGTTTGTCCCGGAATACCCATTTGGTGCAAATAATTGACTTCCCCTTTGGTGGTGACACTAGATCCCAAACATCATTTCTGGTGAATTGATCTAGTTCTTCTTGCATTGCCATCATCCAGCTTTCATCTCCTATAGCATCCTGAAATTTCTTTGGCTCAATGAGAGAGACAAAAGCAGTATAGCTTATCATCTGGTTAAGTTGTCCTCTGGTTCTGACTAGATTTTGGACATCATCCAAAATGGCTTCTACTGGATGATTTTTGTGAGTTCGGATTTCTCTTTGAAGTTCTGCATTCTGGTCTGGAGCTTGTTCTTAACTGCTTTAACTTCTTCTTGATTATCCATACAGTTTATCTCATGGTGATTAAGATACCTTGTGGAACTTCTTAGTTGAGATTAATTATTTTATCTTCTTCCTTGTACTTCTTGATCTAGAAGGAATCTGAAATCTGTACTTCTTTTTCTCCAGTGTTTTCAGCTTTCGGAGTTAAATCTTCTAGATTTGAATTTCTTCTTCCTACATGGTTAGTCTCATCAAAATCTACATGTATTAACTCTACCACAGTTTGGGTTCATTTGTTATAGACTCTGTAAGCTTTGCTATGCGTTGAGTAGCCAAAGAAAATTGCTTCATCAGACTTAGGATCAAATTTTCCTAATTGCTCTCTATCATTCAGGATGTAGCATTTACATCCAAAGGCTTTGGAATACCCAATTTTGGGTTTCCTTCCCTTCCAGATTTCATGTGGGGTATTTTCTAAGGTCTTTCTAATGAGAGCTCTATTCAAGATGTAGCATGTTGTGTTTACGGTCTCACCCCAGAAATACTTAGGCAAATTATCTCACTTATCATTATTCTAGCCATCACAACTATAGTTCTGTTTTTCCTTTCAACGACCCCATTATATTAAGGAGTATAAGGGGCAGAGAAATAATGTTCAATTCCCTTGGATTAGCAGAATTTAGCAAAGTGTCTATTTTTGAATTCTCCTCCATTATTGTTGGGAAATAACGATCCGGATAAAAAATCTAAAATCCGGATAAAGTTTGAAAGAAACAAAAACAATGTATATAGTTCTACCAAATGCAAATGGAAATATCCGAACAAAGATCAAGACACAAGTCATCCATTGAACAGAATAAGAACCCAAGCACAAGGGGAAATAATCTGGACAGAGTTTGGAAAGGAAACAAACTTCTGACCCTCAAAAACCAGTATCCAGAAAAATCTGATTAAAGTTATCTTTGGAAGAAACATCCGGAGCATATAGGTCCAAATGACATCCGGAAGACCTATATTTAAAATCTAAGGAAAGTCTCAAATATAACTTTCCCTTTACCCTTTTTGGTCTATGGAAGTCAAAGATCCTTTCCCCAAGACAAAGACAAAAATGACAGCTTGCACATTTTAGAAAAAAAGTCAAAAGGGTCTGACACCGAACAGAGAAAAGCTAACTACTTTTTCTCCTAGACTAATAAAGGCACACATGGAGCTCATATCATAAAGTCATTGGTATGAAAGTTGGTGCATCACAAAATGACAAGCAAAGCGATCACTGACAGCTTTCTAGCCTCAATCCCATGATTTCAAACGGATCAAAATACAGTCTAACGGATTGATCAACGGATCCAGAAGCTCCACATCACAACCTGATCAAGGGTGAACATTGAATAAAAGCTCACCAACCACAAGCAGCTTCATCTATGATCAAAGCCTATAAAAGAAGCTCTTTACTAAATGAGAAGAAAAACTGATAGATTTACAAAAGCAAGTAACAAAGCAACACATATACAATCAGTTGATATAATCCCTCCAAGAACCCTTGATTCAAAATCTATTTGTAAGGATTCCCAAGTGAAACTATAAACTTGAGGAACTCCAAAATCCAACTCTTTGTTAAAAAACCAAAGTGTAAGAATCTCCAACTTGGGTAAGTTGAGAGATTGGGATACAACTTGAAGTAGGTGATTTGAGTGAGATCTCCTTATAGGACTCAACTTAGATTCAAGGTATAAGGCTAAGTGGTATATCCGGCTAAAGATAAGAGGACTCAGCTAGGAGTTGGTGCTTCTAGTGGTATATCCTACTTCCGGAAGGGGTTACCATCTGGAGACAAATCTGTAAGGCTTGATTCCTGTAAGTTTGAAAGGAATCCACTAGTGGACAAGCTCGAAGGAAGGAAAATCCAAGGACTGAACGTAGGTGGGGCCAAACCAGTATAAAATACTTGTGTTTTATTTTCTTTCTCTTTTACTTAATTGCACACATTTGCATCATCTGGATCCATCTTTTGGATCATAATCAATCATGCTACACTAAAGACTTTTCTAAGTCTGCTAATTCCGCAAAAAAGGGCCATTCACCCCCCCCCCTCTGCCCTTAAATATTCTCACAGGGACTAACAAGTGGTATTAGAGTAAGTGCTTAAACTAGAGATCTAATAATCTCGAGCTAAATGTCCATATTTTGATTCCCATATTGAAACGAGTTTCCAAAACTCATAACTCCTTCCCGAGGGTATGTCTGTTACCCGTCCTCCACTCTTCATCGGTGGACACTACACATTTTGGAAAAATCAGATGAAGAACTTCATCTAGTAATAAAGTATGCAAGCATGGTTAGTTATTAAAGATGGCTCATATGAACCTACTTACAAAGTAGAGGGTATGACTACCCTTGAAAGCCATCAAGCATGTGGGATGACAATGACTTTAAAAAATTGCTTGAAAACTTAAATGCTATTAATATGCTTCATTGTGCTCTTAGTGCAGTTGAATTCAATAGGATATCTAGATGTGAGACTACAAAAGAGATATGGGAGAAGCTGGAGGTAACCTATGAAGGAACTTCCAAAGTGAGAGAGGCCAAGCTTGATCTACTTCAATAGAAGCTTGAATTCTTTAAGATGGAGCCTAAAAGTGAATGAAATGAAAAGGATGGGGAAGGAGATTCCAGAAGTAGAAATGGTCAAGAAAGTGCTCCGGAGTCTCACCAAGGAATGGGACAATAAAAAGACTGCCATTCAGGAAGCTCTTGACTTAAATTTTTAAAGTTATGATGAACTCATTGGAAATCTTCTAACCCAAGAATTGTCCTTCAAGAGATACAGCCAACAAGAAAATAAACCTGAGGAGAAAAAGAAGACCATTGCTCTTAAGGCAGAATCCATCAAATCGGCCTCATCCGAAGAAGAAGAGCAAATCGATGAGTCAATGAGCACCAAAGATCAACTTGCTTTACTGACTAGAAAGCTAAATCGATTCATACAAAAGAAACATAGAATGAAATCAAAAAGGTATGAATATCCGAAAATAAGAGAAAGCACCTCTGGAAGAAGTAAGCCCAGAAGGAATCCTGAAGAAAAGAAGGATCTAGAGAAAGACGTTTCCTGTTTCGAATGTGGTGAGAAAGGCCACTTCAGAACAAAGTGCCCCAAACTCAAAAGAACCGAGGAGTTCAAAAAGAAGGTAATGGTTGCTACCTGTAGCAACAGTGAAGAAAGCAGCAGCTCATCTTCAATAGAAGGAGAGGACACTACTACCTGTGCGTTCATGGCTCTAACTGAACCGAAAATTGAGCAATCCAAAAGGGATGCCTCCAAGCAAGAAACAGTGCAAATTGAAGAATTTGAATCAAATACAGCAAACACTGAGGTAAATTCTAGCTCTAATTCTGCCTCTAACTTTGATCTTGCAAAAGCTCTTTTTATTGTTATCAAGGGAGTGAAGAAGAATGCAAAAGCCATCAAGTCTTTGAAAAGACCAATACTAGAATTGGTCGAAGATGTTGAGGTAATGGTACAAGACATCAATTTGGTTAGAGCAACCAAGCATATTGATGTAGTAGAAGAAAACTTCCTAAGGAATCAAGTCCAGATTCTGAATGCAAATGTACTGGTACTAGATAGAGAAGTCAATCTATTAAAGGAAGCATCCAGGAAGAAATCTAAAATGAAGAATCCAAGAAGAGACAATCCTCCTCCTCCTAAGAACAGGGTTTAAAGGATTTCAAATCAAAGGACAAATGGAGTAACCAAACAGCCACAAGCTCAATGATACACTACTGCTTAGAAAGGAAAGGCTAATATAGCTTATAACCAACAACCTATCGAGCAAAGAAGAAATTATAGAGCTAAAGTTGCACCTCTAACCAACTTCTGAACTTATACTGAACCATCTACTAGTGTGCAAGAAGTTGGGTATAAAGGCAACTATGGAAAGGAGGATTTGGAGAAGATCAATAAGAAGCAAAAGCAAAATATACCCATTTTAGGGTGCAGGTTTTGTGGAAAAATAATCACATTACTAAATCATGTAGATTAAAAAATGGTTATTATGATGCTTATCCTTGGCCTGAGATGGTTATTAACCTAAGAGCACCCAAATCTGATTGGGTACCCAAACCCACTTGATTTGTTTTGAAGGTATGCCTTAGATCCATAGTAGATCAACACACTTGGTATATTGATAGTAGATGCTCAAGGCACATGACAGGTGATGAAAAGGCCTTTATCACATTAACCCGAAAGAAGGAAGGCAAAGTAAGCTTTGGAGACAATCAAAAGGGACAGATTACTGGTCATGGGACCACTGGATCTGGATTTAAGATCAAAGATATCTCACTAGTTGATGGACTAAAATTCAACCTGATAAGTGTGGCCCAATTATGCGTCAAAGGAAGAAAAGTCACATTTAACTCCGGAGGCTGCTCAATATATGACAGTAAGTCTGATCGACTTATTCTTTACGCACCTAGAGTAAACAATGTCTATTCTATAAATAGTAAAAATGATAAGAAGAATATATCCTTTATGTCTAAAGAAGAAGAGTCATGGCTATGGCACCGGAGGTTGGGACATGTAAGCATGAACCTCCTGTCCAAATTAGCCAAAAAGGAATTAGTTGTGGGTTTGCCTAAGATTGATTTTGATAAGGAACATCTATACATTGAGCTTTTACATATTGATCTCTTTGGTCTAATTAAGCCACTAAGTTTAGGTAGAAGAGAATACACTATGGTCATTGTAGATGACTATTCTCGATATACCTGGGTTCTCCTGATAACAATCAGGGATGTAGCCTTTAACCAATTCTCCAAAAAATTCATCTGGATAGAAGTAGAATAGGGCAATCACATTGCACGCATCTGGAGTGATAATGGTGGAGAGTTCAAAAATAAGCATTTTGCTAACTTTTATGACTCCAAGGGCATTGAACATAACTTCCCTACCCCCCCACACTCCTTAATAGAATGGAGTAGCTGAGAGAAAGAACAGGACTATTGTAGAAATGGCTAGAACAATGCTTAGTGAAAATTATTTGCCAAAATATTTCTGGGGTAGGCCGTAAACACAGCATGCTACATCTTAAATAGAGCTCTCATTAGAAATACCATAGAAAAGACCCCATATGAAATCTGGAAGGGAAGAAAATCCAAAATTGGTTACTTCAAAGCATTCGGGTGTAAATGCTACATCCTTAATGATAGAGAACAATTAGGAAAATGTGATCCTAAATCTGACGAATCAGTTTTCCTCGGCTACTCAAAACATAGTAAGGCTTACAAAGTCTTCAATAAATGAACCCAAACTGTGGTTGAGTCTATACGTGTAGATTTTGAAGAGACTAACACTATAGGAAAGAAAAGCTACACTCCAGAAGATCAAGTTCCGGAAGCTGAAAAATCTGGAGAAAAGGAAGAAGCAGGAATTCCTGGTTCATTTCAAATCAAGAAGTACAAAGAGGAAGATGAAGGAATATCCTTGGTCTAGAAATACAACAAGTCAATCTCAATCCATAAGGGATTGACTTTAATGAAGGAGTAGTTAAAACTAAAGTGGAGCAAGTCCAAGTTCAACATGAAGGCCTGGAAAGAGAGATCCGGACCTACAGAGATCATTCCATCAAACATATTCTGGATGATGTTCAGAATCCAATTAGAACCAGAGGTCAGCTCAATTGAATGATGAGCCATGCTTCTTTTGTCTCTCTCATAGAGCCAAAGAAATTTCAAGAAGCTGAAGGGGATGAAAGCTGGATGATGGTGATGCAGGAAGAGCTAGATCAATTCACCAGGAATGATGTATGGGATCTTGTGCCCTCTCCTAAAGGAAAATCAATTATAGGCACTAAATGGGTGTTCCAGAATAAACTTGATGAATCCTGAGTAGTAGTAAGAAATAACGTAAGACTAGTCGCTCAAGGCTACAACCAGCAAGAAGGAATTGATTTCAAAGAAACTTTCACCCCTGTAGCAAGATTGGAAGCAATCCGAATCCTATGTGCTTTTGCATCATTCATGGGATTCACATTATACCAAATGGATGTCAAAAGTGCATTTCTAAATGGTGTCATTGAAGAAGAAGTATATGTCAAGCAACCACCCGGATTTGAAGAACCAAATCATTTGGATCATGTCTATAGACTGAAAAAAGCTCTCTATGAATTAAAGCAAGCACCAAGAGCCTAGTATGAAAGATTAACCTCATTCCTTATATCCAAGGAATATACTAGAGGCAGGGCAGATACCACACTCTTCAACAAAAAGAAGAAAAATGATATTATTCTAGTCCAGATCTATATGGATGATATCATTTTTGGCGCCACTAGTCAGAAGATATGCAAAGAATTCAGCTCTCAAATGTAGAAGGAATTTGAGATGTCCATGATGGGAGAGCTCAACTTTTTCCTTGGTCTACAAATTAAGCAAAGTCCAGAAGGGATCTTCATCAATCAATCCAAATATACCAAGGAGATCCTGAAGAAGTTTGAAATGGACAGCAGCAAACCAATATCCACTCTAATGGGCTCAGATACAATCATATCCAGGGACTATGAAGGAGAAGATATTGATTAGAAGATCTATAGAGGAATGATTGGCTCACTCCTATACTTAATAGCTAGCAGACCTGACATACACTATGTAGTATGCTACTGTGCAAGGCATCAAGCCAATCCCAAGGATTCTCATCTCAAGGCTGTCAAAAGGATACTTAGATATCTCTTAGGAACCACTGAAGTAGGGTTATGGTATCCTAGTATTGGAGACTTCACACTCTAGGGGTTCACAAATACAGACTATGGTAGAGATACTCTTGAGAGAAAAAGTACATCCGGAGGATGCCATTTCCTTGGGGATTGCTTAGTCTCATGGTATAGCAAGAAGGAAACTTCAGTTGCCTTATCTACCATAGAAGCAGAGTATATGGCAGCTGGAAGTTATGTTGCTCAACTCCTATAGATCAAACAACAACTTGAAGATTATAGAGTGCAATCCAGATGTGTAGATGTACTGTGTGACAATAAAAGTGCTATTGATGTGTCAAAGAATGTGGTGCTTCATAGCAGGATGAAGCATATCAACATAAGGCATCACTTCATCTAGGATCACGTAATGAAGAAGGATGTTGCAGTGGTATATGTTCCAACCAATGAACAGAGAGCTGATATCTTTACTAAACCACTAAGTAAAGATTAGTTTGGGAAACTAAGAGATTTATTGGGATGTCAAATCCAATTTAGAAAAACTTCGGAGGTCAGGTTTTAAATCAAGCCAGATTCTGAGGATAAAAACTTACTCCAGAAGATAAGAAGTAATTGGGAAGATCTATCCTGGAAGATTGCCACATCAGGTGACAACAATCACGTATGGCGGTAAAAGCTCATATAGGTAACTATTGGTTTTTGAATTTCAAAAGTCCATTGGTTGTTACATGCATGGTAAATGCAACAATTAATTCAAAAATAAACTGTTCCTATTCTCCGATTAAACTGAATTCACCTCTTTCCTAAAAATCCAACTGACATGTCATCAATCCAGTCAAAACAGCCAGAGTCCAAATTACCAATACACCCTCACTTCAGAAATTCTATATTAACCCCTCAAAATTCCTTCTCTTCTTTACGCGAGCAACTACTATACTGTTACTCTGCAAAAATTCAAACCCAGAACTCTACCTTTCAAAATCTCTCTAAAATGGCAGCCACAAACACCTCTAACACCCTCAAAATCCTACCAAGCAGAAATATCTTTCAACTATCTAACTTAAAGAATACTGATTTTGAACTCCTAAATCTCAAAACCTCTAACTCCGTCATACCTACTAATCACTTGGGTGATGATTACCTATTCAGAACCCCTCATGTCTTCACCCTATTTGAAGATCAAAGTCTGGGTGATCTTCTAAAAACAAATTGCCCAACCTACCCAAAGCTAGTGAAAGAGTTCTTCTCAAATCTCAGTGCTCACAACCATTTTGATGCCTTACGCACTAAAGTCCAGGGGAAGGTAATAATTCTCACTCCTGAATTCTTTAAGAAAAATCTACACATGAAGAACTCTGGAGTAATATTGAGAAAAGATAGGGATGAAACTGGAGTTGAGTATGAGTCCAAACTATGGCTCCACAAGAACTACTTCAGCGACAATTTCTCAATGTACTTCCCCAGAACGCCCAGATTTCTATAGCACGCTTTGGCCAAGCATATCCTTATAAGGAAGGGGTCATTAATTGTTTCTTCCCTCTAGCACTACATCCTGCAGCACTAGGTTAGTAGTGTGGAAGTAAACTAGATAGTCTTGATCATTCACTATCTCAAGACCCATGTAAACTCACATGGGGCCTTGATCATAAGAATTCTACAAGTGACAAAAGTGGATCTGACTGGATTTGAAGGGATTTATGGAAATCCCATCCTAGAGAAGAATTTCCTCAATCTCTGCTTTGATAAGGAATGGGATGAAGAAAAGGCAAAACTGAAGAGGGATGAGCGAAAGATTAAATCCCAGAAGATAGTTGATCCGGAAGAGGAGGCTCCTATTCCCAAGAGGCCCAGAACCACCAAAGCCAAGGCCAAAAAGCAAGTTAAAATGGTTCTAGAAGGGATTGATAAGGACACTCTACTCCTCACTCAAATCCTATGCTCCGAAAAGCCAAGACCAAGGGGCAGACTTATTAAAACTGCAGCTAAGAAGGAACAACTTGCGTTTGCTATGGGTCTACCTCAAATTGCTACAAAAGCAATTGAGGCCAGAAGAAGGAAAGCCAAAAGAACATTGGCTGAAATGGAAGAGGAGGCAGATGATGAGGAGACAGAGGATGAGGCTCCTCCTTAAAAGCAGCTCCAAAAGAAAAGGGCTAACCTTTGATGAAGCCCTTGCTGCCCAAGAAAAGAAAGCTAGTGAAGGCAGGAGCCTTGCTGGGATAAAACTGAACGAGGAAGCCAAGCAGTATCGAGAGAAAGCTACTTTAGAAAAAGCCAAGTCTAGCAAAGGGAAAAATGTTCCCGAAGTAACAGAAATCGTGGGGAGAGATGATGATCAATTTGACATCATTCAAGCAGTGATCAAAGACAACAATAAAATTAATCGGGAGAGAACTGAAGGTCCCGGAGACTCCTCTCAAGTTCCTCCAATTATTGTAGATCCATAAGATATGGATGCATTGTCTAAAATCCCAAGAGCTAATGATTTCATATTTACTGAAAGAACAGAACCACTTTCGGAGAATCTGCTTGGATTTGGCACTGCCATCATAAATCTCGAAAGTCCTGAAAAGGCATTGGAGAAGGTTGTTAAGGAAAATAGCAACATGCCTGAGGGAGAAAAAGAAAGTCCTGAAAAGGCAATTGTAGGGGTGGTTGAGGACAGTTCCAACCATTCGGAGGCAAGGCTGGAAAAGGAACAGAAGGATGAGGATCAGACACTACTAACCACTGAGGTAACCCCCGATCTCCTTCATCTCAATTCTAATCATGAAGAACACAACTTAGCTACAATCTCTCACAATGTAGTTAAGGATATAGTGCCAAACTGGGATGCAACAGCTCTAGAGGAGGGAGAAAGTCTGAGTTCCAAAGGGCAGACTTCTAAAGTAGATCCTACAGGCGAGGCTACTCTGGAGGAAAGGGAGATGGACAAGGGTGGAGAAGAGAAAGGAGTAGTTGGAGGCTCCAATTCAGAAGATGATAGCCCCTTCGGAAATAGTTCCAGCTCCGGAGACGAATCCAGCTCATCCGATGGTGACTCATCCAGACCCTCCAACAAAAACTTTCCCCCTCACACAAAATCAGTGACTCTTCCTGATGAAAACTCCAAAGACTATAAAGTTAGTGCCCATCTTAAACTCCTTCAAGAGGCAACTCTTGAGCATCATGAAGAAGGATTCATTAAGAAGAGTCTCCTGATAATATGCACTCATCTAAAAGCTATTAAGAAGGAGTTGCTTCGGCAAAAATCTGATAGAGCAGTCCAAAAGGATTTGGGTGAGATCAAAGAAAGGTTGAAGTGCCTCCCCTAAATTTAACAACAAGTCATGAACTTCCCAACTCTCGGAGCTCTAGCGATAGCTTCCCTTTCTGAAATCTAGCCTCTTCTAAATGAGCTAAAGGAAAGCGTCTCCGTAGCAAATCGAAATGCTAGTCAAGCCAATACTTTAGCCTCTGATAACTGTGCAACTATCTTGGATAGAATGTCCTCATCCACCACTAATCTATCCATAGATATCAAGGATTATATTAACTCCAAGTTTGAAAACTTGACAAAATTCATAGAAGACAGAGATCTGAAACCTACTCTACTGAGCCTGGAGACTGATCAGCTAGTAACTCAGGAAATGCATGCAAACTTCATAGATAAAACCATCCCAAAGCTCAAAGAGAAAATCTTAGATGATATGGGTGATGAGATGCAAGCTCACAACTCTGACATTGAGTAAATAATAAATGACGGGAAGAAAACAGTCTCCAAAGAAATAAAAGATCAAAAATAATCTACCCACAATATCTAGAAGGGCCTCAGTGAAGAAATCACCGTCCTTCAAGCCGGAATAAATAAATTATCTATCTCCGGATCTTCCTTGTCGCCGGCTATTCTAGACAGTCAGCTCATTCCTATCCTGCACATTCTTGTTCAAGCTATAGGGGACTCAGGGTTCATGAGCCAAAAAAATTTGACTACTCTAATCAAGGCCATATTTCCCTATTTTGATCCCAAGGACCAAGAGTACATTCTGCACATTCTTCCTCAAGTATCTCAATCCTATGATCAACTCTGGAGGTCCCTTTGCCCTTATATATTACTCCGCCTATAGTGGATCATATTATTGATGAGCGGACAAAAGGCAACAAAGACTGCTCTATTTACTCCTCTGCTTGGAAGCAATCTTAGGACAAGCGTACCTATATGGTTATTGATCCCCTTGATGGAAGCAAAAAGGGGGAGGAAGATCAGAGTCATCAAGGAGAAGGAAGCGGGAAAGGAAAGACGTTGCAAGTCCAGAAGAGCGGTACATCCAGAGAGATAGTTAAGCTAGCTAGATAATCTTGTAATACTCATGTAATAGCTAAATTCACTTTATATGTATTTCTGTAACTTGTAACACTAAACTTCATGATGTTAACCAATGTTAACAGCAGAAGTATATATGAAGTGAAAAATTCTTAACTAACAAAACATTCGCTTCTAAAGTACAATTTATAATTGTACGAAAACAAACTTAGAAGTAGAAATCATAAAATTATGGGGAAGTGAGGATCCTAAAATTATGGGGGAGCAATGTAAAAGACTAAGTAACAAAAAATTACAATTAGTAAATACACCCATACTTAGATGACTTAGGTTTTTGTTTCCATCAAATGGGGGAGATTATTGGAAAACAATGATCCGGATAAAAAAATCTAAAATCTGGATCAAGTTTGAAAGAAACAAAAATAATGTATATAGTTCTGCCAAATCCAAATAGAAATATCCGGACAAAGATCAAGACACAAGTCATCCATTGAACAAATTAAAAACCCAAGCACAAGGGGAAATCATCCGAACAGAGTTTGGAAAGGAAACAAACTTCTGACCCTCAAAAACCAGCATCGACAAAAACTGATTGAAGTTTTCTCTGGAAGAAACATCCAGAGCATATAGGTCCAAAAGACATCCGGAAGACCTACATTTAAAATCTAAGGAAAGTCTCAAATATAACTTCCCCTTTACCATTTCTGGTCTATGGAAGTCAAAGATTATTTCCCCAAGACAAAGACAAAAATGATAGCTTGCACATTTTAGAAAAAAAGTCAAAAGGGTTTGACACCGAACAGAGAAAAGCTAATTACTTTTTTCTCCTAGACCAATAAAGGCGTGCGTGGAGCTCACATCATAAAGCAATTGGTATGAAAGTTGGTGCATCACAAAATGACAAGCAAAACGATCACTGACAACTTTCTAGCCTCAATCCTAAGATTTCAAACGGATCAAAATACAGTCTAACGGATTGATCAGCGGATCCGAAAGCTCTACATCACAACTTGATCAAGGGAGAAGATTGAATAAAAGCTCACCAACCATAAATGGCTACATTTATGATCAAAGCCTATAAAAGAAGCTCTTCACTAAATGAGAATAAAAACTGATAGATTTACAAAAGCAAGTAACAAAGCAACATCTATACAATCAGTTGAAATAATGCCTCCAAAAAACCTTGATTTAAAATCTGTTTGAAAGGATTCTCAAGTGAAACTATAAACTTGAGGAACTCCAAAATCCAACCCTTTATTAAAAAACCAAAGTGTAAGAATCTCCAACTGGGGTAAGTTAAGAGATTGGGATATAACTTGTAGTAGGTGCTTTGAGTGAGATCTCCCTATAGGACTCAGCTTAGATTCAAGGTAGAAGGCTAAGTGGTATATCCTACTAAAGATAAGAGGACTCAGTTAGGAGTTGGTGCTTCTAGTGCTATATCCTACTTTTGAAAGGGGTTACCATCCGGAGATAAATCTGTAAGGCTTGATTCCATCCAGTTGGAAAGGAATCCACTAGTGCACAACCTCGGAGGAAGGAAACTCTGGGGACTGGATGTAGGCGGGGCCGAACCAGTATAAAATACTTGTGTTTGATTTTCTTTCTCTTTTACTTAATTGCACACATTTGCATCATCTGGATCCATCTTCTGAATCATAATCAATCACACTACACTAAAGACTTTTCTAAGTCTGCTAATTCTGTGAAAAAGGGTCATTCACCCCTTTCTGCCCTTATAAATATTCTCATAGGGACCAACTCCGGATCCGTGCAATGCTTATGCCTTGTTCTACTTCTATACAGATGAATATTTTTGAGAAGTTGTTAAAGGCTTCATCTTTGCCAGCTAGTAAAGCAACCCATGTATAGCGAGAATAATCATCCACAATGACCATGGTGTATTCTCTTCTACCTAAACTCATTGGTTTGATTGGACCAAAGAGATCAACATGCAGGAGTCCAAGAACTCTCTTGGAAGGTATGTATGAGATGGCAGGAAACTTTTTCTATGTTGTTTACCTAATTGACATGCAATGCATGTGTGATCCTTATCAAAAGCAACCTTAGGCAAACCCACAACCAATTCCTATTTGGCTAATTTGGGCAGGCGGTTCATGCTTACATGTCCCACCCTCCGGTGCCATAGCCATGATTCTTCTTTTTTAGACACCAAGCATATATTCTTTTTCTCATTTTTAATGTTAACAAAATAAAAATTGTTTACTCTAGGTGTATAAAGAATGAGTTGATTTGACTTACTATCAATGATTGAGCAACCTTCGGAGTTAAAGGTGACTTTTCTTCCTTTGACACAGAGTTAAGAAACACTTAGTAGGTTGAATTTCAGTCCATCAACTACTAAGACTTCTTCTATCTTTAGTTCAGATCCAATGGTTCCATGTCCAATGATATATCCTTTTTTTAGTATATCCAAAGCTTACTTTTCCACCTTTCTTCTTGATTAAAGTGATGAAGGCTCACTCATCACTAGTCATGTGCCTTGAGCATCCACTATCAATGTACCATGTGTGTTGATCTACTATGGATCTTAGGCATACCTGCAAAATAGATTAAGTGGGTTTGGGTACCCAATCAGATTTGGGTCCTCTCAGGTTAGTAACCATTTCAGGCCAAGGATAAACATCATAGTAACCATTTTTTAATCTACATAGTTTAGTAACATGACTGTTTCTCCTGCAAAACCTGCACCCTAAGATAGGTCTATTCTGCTCCTGCTTCTTCTGGATCTTTTTACGATCCTCCTTTCCATAAGTTCCCATATATCCAGCTTCTTGTATGCTTGTTTGTTCGGTATGTATCCGAAAGCTGGTTGGTGGTGCAATCTCTACTCCATGGTTTTTTCTTTGCTTGGCAGGTTACTTATTATGGACTACTTTAGCTTTCCCTTTAAGCAGCTTTGTATCTCTATGCTTGAGGTTGCCTATAAGGTTTCTTCTCTTTTTGATTTAAGGATCCTGGATTCTTTTTAGCAATAGAGGTCTGATTTCTCTGTATTCCTTGCCCTAGATTCCTTCTATGTCATGAGGGGCCTGGTTTCCTTCTGGATGCTTCCGTCATCAGAGTTAGCTCCCTATCTAACCCCATTAAGTTTGCACCCAAGATTTGCACTTGATTTCTCAGGATGTTTTCTTCAACCACATCAATGTGCTTTGTGGCTCTTGAGGTTTGACATCTTGTGCCAATGCTTCACCATATTCAGCAAGCTCTAGTACTTGTCTTCATAGGGATTTGATAGCTTTTGTGTTCTTTCTCACATTCTTGATCACAATCCCTAAAGCTCTAGCAAGCTCAACGTTAGAAATAGAATTAGAGTGAGAGTATACCTCAGTACTAGCTGTTTTTTATTCTGATTCCTCAATTTGCACAATGTCTTGCTTAGATGGATTTCTTTTGGATTGTTCTACTTTCGGATCAGTCAGTGCCATGAATGCACAGTTGGTAGTCTCTTCTTCTTCTGTTAAAGATGGGCTACTACTTTCCTCATTGTTGCTCCATGTTGCCACCATTACCTTCTTCTTGTGTTTCTTGTCTCTTTTGAGTTTGGGGCATCCGATTCTAAAATGCCCTTTCTCTCCACATTCGAAGTAGGCAGCTTCTTTCTCCTGATCCTACTTTTCTTTCGGATTCTTTCTAGGCTTATCCCTTCTGGAGGAGCTTTCCTTCATTCTTCTAGAGTCATATCTACTAGAATTCCTTCTATCTTTCTTTTTCAGGAATATATCAAACTGTCTGACTAGCATGGTCATTTGTTCCTTGTTGTATTAAGATTCCTTAAGTTGTTTCTCATCTCCAGAGGAAACTGATTCGGAGGACTCTGCCTTTAGTGCAATGGCTTTCTTTCTTTCTTCAGGCTTCTTTTCTTGTTGGCTATATCTTTCTAAGGATAGCTCTTGAGTCAAGAAATTACCAATAAGCTCATCATAACTGTAAAAGTTCAAGTGATGAGCTTTCTTAATGGCTGTCTTTTTGTTATCCCACTCCTTGGTAAGACTCCGAAGCACCTTCTTAACCATCTCTATTTCTGAGATTTCCATTCCTAGCCTCTTCATCTCATTCATTAGATTTATGTATCTAGTGTTCATGTTGTTGTTCGACTCTTTAGGTTCCATTTTGAAGGCCTCAAGCTTTTGCTAGAGTAGATCAATTTTGGCTTCTTTGACCTTGTTGGTTCCTTCGTAGGTCACTTCCAGTTTTTGCAAAATCTCTTGTGCAGTCTCGCATTCGGAAATCCTACTGAATTCAACTGCACTAAGAGCACAATGAAGCATGTTAATAGCATTTATGTTTTCACGCAATTTTTTATAATCATTCTCATCCCATAGACTTAAGGGCTTGTAGGTAGTCATACCCTCTACTTCATGAGTACGTTCATATGGGTCATCTTTAATGGCCATCCATGCCATCATGCTTTGTGCCTGAATGAAGTTCTTCATCCGGTTTCTTCCAGAATGTGTAGTGTTCACTGGTAAAGAGTGGAGGACAGGTAATAGACGTACCCTCCGGAAGAAGTTGTGAGTTTTGGAAACTTATTTTGATTCTTGGATCAAAATACCTTTAGCTCGAGATTGTTAGATCTCTAGTTTAAGCACTTGCTCTGATACCACTCATTGGTCCCTGTGAGGATCTAAATAAGGTCAGAGGGGGAGTGAATGACCCTTTTTATGGAAATAGGTAGACTTTTAAAAAGTCTTGTGTAGCCTATTTGATTATATTCCGGATATGATGGATATGGATGATGGAGATATGAAATGTTATGCAATAATATAAAGAGTTAGAAAATCAAATATAGTAATTTTATCCTGGTTTGGCCCCACCTACTCCAGTTCCCAGAGTTTCCTTCCTTCAAGCTTTTCACTATTGGATTCCTTTCCAACTGGTAGGAATCAAGCCTTACAATTTATCTCCAGATGGTAACCCTTTCCGGATGTAGGATATACCACTAGAAGCACCAACTCCTAGCTGAGTCCTCTTGTCTTTAGCAGGATATACCACTTAGATTTCTACCCAAACCTAAGCTGAGTCCTACAGGGAGATCCCACTTAAAGAACCAACTTTAAATTGTATCCCAATCTCACCACTCACCCAAGTATGAGATTTTTACACTTTGTTTTTCTCAAAGATTTTGGTTTTGAGTTTATAACTCACGTGGGAATCCTTACAAACAGATTTTAAATGGTTTGATTCTTGGAGGGATTATGTAACTGATTGCAGCAGATTCTCTTGTTTATACTTTCTCAAAACTACCAGCACCTTCTCAACTTGTGAAGCTTTCCTTTTATAGGCTTCTATCTTAAATTTAGCCGTTGTGAGTTGTTGATACTGAATTAAATCTTCATCGTTGATCAGGTAATATGTAGCACTTCTAGATCCGTTGATCAATCTGTTAGACTCAGATTTTGACCCGTTTGAATCCTTGGGATTAGGGCTAAAAAGTTGTTAGTGATCTTTTTCCTTGTATTTTAGTTATTCACCAACTTTTACGCCAGTAGACCAGATGTGTGATCTTCACGCACCTTTCCTATTGGTCTAGGTAGAAAAGTTTGTTACCTTTTCTCTTTCCTGTGTTAGTCCTTTTGTCCTTTTCTAAAAAGTGCTAGCTGTCATTTTTATATTTAATGAGGGGAAAGGATCTTTGACTTTCTAACCAAATAGGTGGAGGGAAAAGTGATTTTGAAACATTTTCCTTTGTACTTTTAACTATATCTTCTGGATGACTTTAGTCTTGATATATCCGGATGCTATACAATCAGTCTTCTTCCGGATGCTCATTTGGGCGGTTCAAAGTTTATTTCCTTTCCAAACTTTAACCAAATGCTTCCATTATGTGCTTGGGTACTTGTAGTCTTCAATGAGTGTCCATAAGATTGATTTTGGATTAGATGCTTCCTTCTTTGGATTAAGGAGGTTACAAGTTTTGTTCCTTAATATTCTGTTACTAGTTTTTGTTTTCTTCAAACTTGATTCGGATTGATTCTGGTTTTTAATTCTTTTGGATCATTATTTCCCAACAAAAAATTGTAGAATTAAATGAAGAAGATAAATTGATCCAATTTCTAATGGGATTAAATGAGGGTCATGAGGCTGTTAAGAGCCAAATTATGTTAATAGACCCCTTTCCCTCCATAAACAAGGCATATGCAATGTTGTTGAGAATTGAAAAGCAGAGGGAGGTATGTGTTGAACAGCATGTTGAAATTGCTAAGTACTCTTCAAGATTCTACCCAAGAAACAACAATTTCAATGGAAGAAATGGAGGCAACTATGGAGTTAACAATAGATTCTCCAAGAAAGGAGGGGGAAGGAAGTGCACTCATTGTAACAACACTAATCATACTAAAGACAAGTGCTTCGAGCTTATTGGGTACCCAGATTGGTTCCCAGAAGAAAGAAGAAAAAACTAGAGAATTCTATGCCCATGCTATTACAAGTGATGATGAGGAAGATCAAACACATAGGGAAAATGAAAAGAAACTCAACCACAATGAGTTCTCTCAACAACAATTAAGTCTCATTGCTCAAAAAATGTTGAAAATGATGAAAGGGAAGAATGTAGCAGAAACTCCCCTATCTTACACTGTTGTAGCCGCAAGTGAAGACTTCACAGCTTTTGTTGGCTTTTCAAGTATGACTGAAACCCAAAATAGTGAAAGCATGGAATGGATTATTGATACTAGACCCACATCACACTTGAGCTCCAAATTGAACTATTTCAGTAGTGTCAAACCACTTAATACCTATCATGTTGTTATATTACTTGATGGAACCAAACAAAGAGTTAGTCACACTAGAGATGTGAGAATGACTAATAAGATTGTACTAAAGAATGTTCTCCATGTACAAAACTTTAAGTTCAACTTGTTATCAGTGAAAGCTGCTTGAAGATATGAGTGTCAAGGTTCAATTTATGCCTGACTACTGCATTTTGCAGGACCTGGAAACTAGGGAAACACTAGCTATAGCTTGGAAGAGTAATGGATTGTACAAGCTTAATAATGCATCTTATGACATATATTATCTACAGAAAATAAATTGTTGCTTCAATGTTGTAGAAAAGATTGAAATGCCATATCTCTAGTATAGAAGACTAGGCCATGACTCCAAAGAAGTAATCTCTCACATTGATAGTATAGATTTCATATATTGTAACCACGATTGTCAAGTATGTCCTACTGCAAAACAATGTAGAACTCCTTTTCCCAGAAGTTCAATTAAAACAACTGCTATTTTCCTACTATTACAAGTAGATATGTGGGGGCCCTATCATTTGCAAAGCTTAACTAGTGCTAGTTACTTCATGACTATTGTGGATGACTTTTTTAGGGCAGTTTGGGTGATTATATTACAAAACAAGTCACAAACAGCAAATGATTTAGCTGTTTATCCTTACTCTCCACAAGAGAATGGAGTAGTTAAAAGGAAACGTAGACACCTATTACAGATTGCTAGAGCCTTACTTTTTAGGCTAAATTACCACAAAAATTTTGGGGGGAAGCTATTCTAATGGCCACCTCCATAATAAATGTCCTTCCTAACAAAATTTTACAATGGCAAACACCACATCACGTATTTTATGGTAAAAAATGAGACTATACAAGCTTTAAAACCTTTGGTTGTTAATGCTACTGTAGCAAAAAAGAGATCATTCAAGGATATTTTTGAAGCTAGAGCTTTCAAGGCAATCTTCCATGGTTTTTCACTTGGACAAAAAGGGTGGAAAGTACTAGATCTAGAAAGTGAAGAAGTTATAGTTTCAAGGGATGTTCAATTCCAAGAAACAGTCTTTCCATATGCTGACAAAATTCTCTCACATCCCCCTACTTCTGTGAATGATAAAAGTGCAAGATCCAGCCAAGCAAACACTGATGATGAAGGACGGAAGTTTTACTCAAGATCAAACAGGAAAGTGAAAAAACCTACTTGGTTAAGTGAGTATGTGGTAAATGCAGACATATTAACCATAACACATCTTGCATTTCTGAGCAAGGTTCATTTTGTCAAAGAGCCAAAGAACTATCAGGAGGTAGCCAAAGATGATAGGTGGGTGAATGCAATGAAAGCATAACTTGATGCCTTAGAGAATAATGAAACCTGGCAACTCACAAATCTGCCAGCATAGAAGAAGGCCATAGCCTCAAAGTGAGTCTACAAAGTCAAATACACCTCCACAGATGACATTGAGAGATTCAAAACAAGATTAGTAGCAAAGGGATATGATCAAAGGCATGGAGTTGCTTTTTTTGAAAGTTTTAGTCTAGTGGCTAGGACTGTTACTGTTAGGTTGCTACTTGCTATTGCAGCCATGAAGTATAGACTTTAATAATGCCTATCTTCATGGATACCTTGAAGAGGACATTTATTTCGAACCACCATAAGGGTATGCTAAGGCTAAAGCTGGCCATGTTTGCAAGTCAATCAAGTCTCTATATGGGCTCAAGCAGGCTAGAAGACAATGAAACAAAGAACTCTGCACAAAACTACTTGCCTTCAGAAATCCCAAAATGACCATTGCATGTTTACAAAAGGCAGTCACAATTCATTTTTGGCTTTGGTCATATATGTAGATGACATACTAATCAGTGGGTCCAATCCTACTAAAATCAAGGCAGACAAGGAGTATTTACATTCTCTCTTCACCATCAAAGACCTGGATCAGGCAAAATACTTTCTTGGCATAGAAGTTGCTAGGACAACATCTGGTATCACCATTTCCAAGAACAAATAAGCAAGGGACATTCTTATTGATGCTGGTTTAATGGAAGCAACTGAGGCACCAAGTCCCTTCCCACATGGAGTTGACTTATCCACACCTAGTGTCCCTATGGTAGATGCTGCAAGATACAGAAGAATCATTGGCAAACTGTTATATCTTGGTGTAACTAGACCAGACATTTCTTATGCCACACAATAACTAAGCCAATTCATGCAAAACCCTTGTCAACACTATTTCCAAGCTGCAACTCACTTACTTAGATATGTAAAAGGAACTCTACATTATGTTCTACACTATCCTACAAAACTCGACTTCACTCTCACAGGATTCTGTGATGCAGACTGGGCAAAATGTAAGATTTCCAGGAAATCTATCACTTGCTATTGTATACTTTTAGAGGGCTGCCTAATTTCCTGGAAAACTAAGAAACAGACCATCGTAAGCAGGTTTAGTGTTGAAGTAGAATACAGAAGCATGGGGCATACAACCTATGAAATAAAATGGATTAGCTATATGTTGACAGATTTCCAAATAGCTCCAAAATTGCAAGACAAACTCTTCCGTGACAACCAAGCTACACTTGCAATTGCCAAAAACCCACTATTTCATGAGAGAACGAAGCACATAGAGATTGGATGCCATGTCATTCGAAACCACATTGAAGAAGTATTTATCCAAATTGTTTTTGTCAACCCTGAAAACCAATTTGCAGACTTGTTCACAAAACCAATCCAAGCCACTAGAATGAAGCATGTATTGTCCAAGATGTGTCTTACTGAAATGGCTCACAATTCACACATAGTTAATTGTGAGGGGGGCTATTGAAGTATACAGAGAAAGCAAGGAAGGAATGATGAGTCAGCATGAAGAAGCACATCTCACAGATTGCCACCAGTCAGCAAGTGGGATCCAATAGTTGGTAACCACACGAATTGTTGAGCTGTAAATATCTGTTGTAAAGTAGTTAGGATTCCCGCCACTTTCCTGTAACTACCTATCACTAGCTCTTACTATAAATAGAACTAATTGTACTCAATTCCAATCAATGCGAAATACACAAACTTTTTCTCTCATTTTCTTTGTTAATTCCATCGAGCTAAAGCTCTTTGTCTTTTGCTTTTATCAAACTTTACAGATGCCAAGTACACAAAGTAAAAAAAAAAAAAATTTACATAAGCTACTAAATTATACTTGCATATCAACTCTTGATAAAAATCCGAAATTTCACCAATCGAAATGTTTAATGGAGAGTATATATAATAAAAAAACACGTAAGTGTGCTATATATTGGAATGGAACAAGCCAGACTTGAGTTTTAATGCTAAAATCAAACCTATCCCATATAATATTCTTGTTGGGCTTCTTTTTCTTTTTAAGCTCCATACACCACTCGGTATAGCCTATGAGTTTGAAGCATATTTTTTTTGAGTGGTAAGGATTGCTGCAATGACTGCAAGGCCTATCTTCAGATGGATTCTTCTGGAAATTCTTGTAACTGTAATGATCAGGCACATAATTGTATGTCTTTCCTTGTTTCATTCTGGAGTAATAGGCAATCTCAACAGAATTGTCATTTAGCACTTCTCTTTGCTTTTCTACTTTGGCAATCATTGAATATGCTCTACATATTGAAGGTAGATTCTTCATCAGTAAGTTTTGATTCACCACATGCTCATATGACCCATTCAGTCCCATAAGAAACTGAAACAACTTGCATATATTCTTATCTGTATTTTGTAATCTTCTTAAAAGCATTACAACTGCATCCATAGCGACATATAAAATCTAGCCTCATCAAGCCCAACTTACTCCATTATCTCTTTAGCCTCGTGTAATATTGCACTATGCTGAGATCTCCTTGCATGTAGAAGCTGATATTCCTTTTTATCTGATACAACAAGGGGCCATTGCTTTCTTTTAACCTTTTCTCAAGTTCTTTCTAAAGATCTCGAGCTTTTTCAACATAAAGAAAATCTTCACTTAGTTCTTTTGCCATGGAATTCAATATCCATGATGAAACTTGAAAATCATTCTTCTCCCATCATTTGCACTCCTGAGTGCTGTCATCGTCTTGCTTTATGTGATATTCAATGATAAATCATAGTTTCTCCTTACCTATCAAGGCTCTTTTGATTTCTTTACTCTAAGGCAGAAAATTATTTTTTGTTAATGGCGCATTGACAAGGACCAAACCTTCATTTTTTTACTATTGATATTGATGTTGATTCGGATTCATCTTTGCGTGTGATTGATCTCTAGAATTCTTCGCGAAACTCTTTCGTTCATCTCTCTCGATCGTTGTGAAATGAAAATGGTTATTTTTCATAAAAAAGGATTTTCTGTTGGTTTTTAATGAACCGAATAATTTATTTTACTTTGGTTAAATCAGTTTTGATTCTTGTTCTATTTGATTCGGTTGACATTATTTTCCTTATTTGATATTAGATTAATTCGGCTCAGTTCAGCTTTTACCGAACGCACACCCCTAATTTTTCCTCACCATGGCAGTACTTTGATACCACGAAAGATCTCAAAATTAGAAACAATTCAATGAATTCTTAGAGCTTAACTCTTAAATTCTAATTGGTTTTATATTTGACGGGCTTTTATAGAAAAAGTCAGACTTTTTTATATCATTCTCTCATTCAATGGTTGAGAATTAATAAACACTTAATTAAATATCCTCTCGTATTAATAAAATCTCCTCTCATCAATTCTCAACTATTAAATAAAAGAATAATATAAAAAGTCTAACTTTTTCTATAAATTTCCTACGATTGCAAGTTGGTTATTTATTATCAGAAAACCAATCACATGATACACATGCGCCAGCTTCATGCCAAGTCATCAATTCGTTGTCAGCTGGTACTTGAGCTATGATCCCTTGTCGGTATGGTTCATTTTAAGTTGCTCGGTCTTTATCATTTAATAAATATTCTTAAAATTTGACAATATCATTTAAAAATTATATATTAAAAATTAAGTAAATTTTAAAAATATATTAATTTTTATAATTTTTTTAAATTTTATTATCGTCTTCTACTTAAAAAAAATATTTGCACTTATAAAATTTTTTTTATGAGGTATATTATATTTTTATTAATCAGTTTATAAATTTTCAGTAATAAATCGACAAAATTGCAATTTATCATATCATAGTGTAATATTGATGGTCATTTGTTTTACTCAATTTTTTAAAAGAAGAATCTCAATTTAGAAAATATAATTCCTCATGCCCTTTTCAAAACAAGCAAACCATTCTATTTAAGTTTATGAAGAACTAAAATCTAATAGGCCAATGCCTTAAATAATAGATACCATCCCTCGTAAATAAAACAATGAAAATCAAAAGCTTAAATAAACTTAGTATTTAATTCATTTTGGAAACTTCTAAATCAACAAAATTTTGTCAAATCAAAATGGCATCACCATTTCATCATGATTATCTAAGCAAGAAATGGTAAATCAAAGAAAATTTGTTCATATATTACCATGGTTTTTCGGTCGGACCGAGTTCGACCGGAACTGATGGCTAGTCCAATTCAGTTTTAATTGGTTCATTGAAAAGTCAAGAACCAGCCGTTGATCGGTTGAATCGACCAATTCAACCGATCTGATTCTTAACTTTTAATATATATATATAAAAGTTTTTGCTCTTATTACATATTCAATCCATAACCTCTCACTAAAAAACTATGTGTCTTACCAACTGAGCCAATGGTCCTAATTGAAATTTGATTGCATTTTATATTCTTATAACATAGAATACTTAGTTGTTAAATTGTTTCAAATAAAATTAACTTTTTATTTTAAAAAAACTACCATGTATTTACATAGTGTATATGTTTAGTTATTATGTAAAATAATTTGACTATATTACATTTTAAAAATTTATTTAATTATGGTCTAAAAAATTTTATATAGCTAAATAACATCTAATACCTTTTTAAAATCAAATTAACATTAAACCATTTGCATAAAAACACTAAAGAATTTTATATAATTAAATAATATTTAATACCTTTTTAAAATCAAATTAACATTGAATCATTTGCATAAAAAATAAAAACTATAACAAATTAATATCTTATTTTTATTTAATATATTTTATTTAAAATTTAAAATCTTATAAATTTATTGTTGTATAGTTTAAATATACTATAAATCAAATTGTTTTATTTAATTTATAAAATATAAGTTAATTTAAATTAAATTTAATTTGTTAATGTTATTTAATTCTACCAAATTATATTGATTATTATTTGTGTTTTATTTTAATAAAGTAAGAATTTTTAATTAAAAATATTAATATTAAATATTATTAATTGTTTGTTTGATAACTTATTAAATTATCAAAAAATATTATTATTTCAAGAAAATCTGGTTCGATCACTGCTTGAATTCGGTTGAAGCTTAAATTCATGACCCTTTTCCTTCATCGATTCATTGACCAGCTCGATTCTGACAACCATGTATATTATGTACTAAATATGTCAACCTACTCGAAATATTATTAACATAATCATCTTAAAAGAAACATTAAATAGGAGTCTTTTTTTTTAGGGAAAATGATTGTATTAATGACTAAAATAGATGGGTAACACAATTAGGTGGGACTATAATCCAAGTTTCCGTTATCTCATTCAATGAAACAGTTCTAGTTAAAGTATGAGCAATAATATAGTGTTCACGTTTTACCCAACTGAAAATGCAAGAAATAAATTGACAAGAAATGTTATTGTGAGCACGGGGCTTTTCGGTGACCTGCGGAATAATGATGACGTTTTGGTCTAACCTATTTATGGGCCTGTTGTTCTATTCTTTCGGAGTCGAATCGCGTTCGATAAGTGTTTTCATGGCCAGATTGGGACTTTAATCGCGTCGTTTCCCTTGGCCGATTAATTAATATAAAAACATAAAAATAATAATAATCTACCCCTCGCCGGCGGCGCTGTTGCTGGAGCGGCGAGATGCTCCAGTGGCGTGGCGAGACGCCCCGGTGGCACGGCGAGATGCGCCCCCTTGCGTGGCCACCATGCAATGCAGTGTCTCGCTGTTCACCTGGGGCGTCTCACCGCGGTCTCGTGAGGTGAGATGTAGCCGTTGCAGCGCTACGGTTTGAAACGCTGCACAGGCTCCCGGGTTCATCCCCAGTTGGCCTTTTCTCTCACTAAATCGGATAAACTCAATTTTTATAGTGAAATTTAATATTTCTATGGACTAATTGAGTTATTTAGAGTGAGAATTGCCTATATAAACCAATTAAATTATCTAATTCGGGACTTTTGCCAATTTAAAAGCTTGAATTTCATTTAGGGTTCTTAAGGCTTTTGGAGAGAGAAAGCTTCATAACACTGAGGAAACTTGATTATTTCGTGTTCCAAAGTGTTATTAGGCTTAATCTTTTAGTCTAATAATTAAAATTAAGTAGAAATCATAGGTTAAAATGAGCTTAAATAGATTTAGAGACTTATTCTACACAAAATCCCTAAATTCCGTCACTAAGTTCGTCACCTTTTTCGTCGCTGCTTCATCGGATTTCATCACAAATTCGTCACAAAGCTTGCCAAACGACCGGTTCGAGTCTCAAAATGTGCATTCAAGGCCTCGAGGTAACAAAACTAAGTTCCAATCTATTTTAATTAATTTATCATATTATTTGGCTACCTTTGGTTATTGTTTTTGTGGTCGTTGCCCCTTTTCTTTTCGGTATTTCTTACAAACATCCTTCCCGGTGTTTTTGGGTTCGTTTTGTCCCAAAGTCGAAAAATCAAAGTTATTTCGTCATTTTAATCTTGAATGTTTGGGTGTATAAATACCGATTTTGGTCCGTTTGGAATTTTTCCGGTCCAAATGCTCCGGTGGGCATCCAAATTCTCCGGCGACATGCCAAATGCTCCAGCGGCAGCGTTTGAACTGCCACGGCAGCGTTTCAGATGCCCCCCAGCATTTAGACTGGCAAAAATGCCAAAAGGTCCATATTTTGTATTTTTGGCCTTTTTATCATTTTCTTACGTTTTTTACTCCGATTTTCACCCGAAAAATTTCCAAAAAATCACATATAATCTGCAATTGAATAATATAATTTTTAATCTATTTTTTTATAATTTATTGATTATTTAATGGGTTAAATCTTCATTTTAATAGCTTAAAAAATGAGTTTTTTACGAAATAAATCCTTAATAAATCCTTTTACCATAATTAAAAATTTTAAAAATATTCTGTACTTTCCTTAATTAATTTTAGGTTGTTTACCTTATTTAATTAATTTTTAGGTTGTTTAGATAATTAATAAATGCCCAAAAAGATGTGTTTTTAATCCCAAAAAATCCTAAAAATATGTTTTCTTCCTTGTTTGATTTATTTTCTGCCTTTATATTATTTATGCATTATTTGTGATTATTCGTGTGTGATTTGTTGTTTCTTGAAGCTATTTCGCGGTTGGTAAGCCCGGTTGAGACCTGATCTCGGTCTTTTTACTTATCTGTTTTATTTTCCAGCATTAGAAAAATGTATAGCTATTTGTTAAGCCATGTAATAATTAATTTATCTGCTTTATTTACTGCTTTCTGCATGTTGCGCTGTGATGTATGGATATTATAACCGAAAACTCTAATTAGGAGGATTTAAATCGCATAAGAACTAAAGCCGCATTTATTAAATCTTGATTTAATAAATGAAAAGTAAGCAACAACATCCGAACTCAGAATCTCTATTTTAAGGTACGGTCTAACCACCCGGTGGGAATATCGTACCCAAATTCCCAGTAGAGCTAAACAGGGTGGCGACTCTGTCTTAAAATATGGAATTTCGAGTCTCGTATCTCTTAACCCTTAAATTGGACTAAAGCATCAACTTCAACATCGATTTTATCAGTCTATCTTTTCATCACGCTAAATCGAGCATCAATCCTCCGGCTCGCTTTACTGCGCTTTATTTTCTCCCTCCCCACCTCTCACGTTGGTCGGGGGGAAAAAGATCGTCCGCTAACAGTGGCGACTCTGGTGGGGGATTCCTCCTAACTTAAAACTTGAAAAAGCCTTTTCTTTTTAAAAATTTGGTCAAAGGATTTTGATGCTGTACTGAAATCTTTTTTAAATCAAAGCTTTATTTCTTATGCCTTTGAATCCATCACTTAGTTAGATACTAAGTTAAGGTGCCATTATCTCACCCCATGAAACTCACTCATATACCTCATGCCCGCTAGGTATTGGGGATATTTAAGGGTGGATAACTCATTTCAACCAACGCATAATTCCCGCGATCACACTCATTTAAGGAGTGGTTGAGTTATGCGGAATCAAGGTAAATGAGACCCTTCCATAGTATCGTTCTACGATACAAGCAGTTTAAGACCATGAACCATGTTAGATAAATCAATAGCAACTTCCCCTTAGGGAATCACCAAAACACGCATGTTTTAGATTTAGGTCGCATATTCAATTGTCATTCGTGGGTGTTTGAGTTAAACCCCAGATCTTTTTAATAGCGTTGTGCGGGAGTCATAAGGTTGGAAGAGGTTCACTTTTCGCATGCCACTTGTATTGTGCTCATGCATACGCACCTCATGCGTAGGCCACCTATGGCTGACTTTTATTTTGTGTTTTTGCTTACCTCTACTCTCCCCTCACTTGAAGGGGGAATTCACCAAAATGCCTAAGATTGTTTGAGTCCCGAGGAACCATATCTAGTTCGCTAGGTATAGTGAGGGATTCGTGCGTCTCACGTATTTTGGGGTTAAGCTTCTCATCATACGCTTTTCTGCTCTCTATCTCTCTAAACCATCCCTGTATATACGATATTCATCACTCAAGTTCTTATGTGATCATCCATTTAATCCATGGTTCGATTCGGGCTGATCATCTTCCAGTTTCAAAGTAAGGTTGAGATGTCCTCGCTATCACAGTCCTCTTTAGCTCTGACTTGATCATTGTTTGGTTCACTGGTCAGTGATTTTAGTTTTAAAATTTGCTCTGTCTGCCATGTCTAATATTCTGCCAGTTAGTTGTGTTCTGTCTGAGGGTAATCCTTCCCCTCTTGTTCTTCCCCCGCCAAGTCTAGGTTGGTCGACTCTGGGTATCGAGATAGCCAGTGCTATGGCCTAGTTTCTCTAGTCCGATTTGTTCAAAAACGCTATTCAAGAGCAATCATGTTCTACTTTGAGGGAGGAAAGGAATGCCAAGGGCCATTAGGGCCTAATGCTTAAGTTCAAGGTCAGCTTGAGGCTGCTCGGATCAATCAGGGTCCGATTCTGTCAGTTTAAATTCCATTTTTAGGTCAAATTGTCTTGTCGAACCAGCCCATCAATCTGGGTCAATTCCAGTTTGGTCAAAGCTCCACTCAGCCACCTCCACCTTTTACTCCTTTGGTTTTAACTTTACCTGCTCAGGATTTTAGACTAGTCACTCAGACACCCCCTTGATTCTCTCCCTTAACCTTTGTGTTCCCTAAGGCCGATTGTTCATACTTCAGTCTTCCCCACGTTTTCAATTAGTTTTTCTCCACAAATGGTTATTCCCTCTAGCGGTTTTGTTTTTCTCCAACGCTGCCAACATCCGATACACCGTCTCCTCCCAACTTTGCAGTTACTCTGTGTGGGACTACTTATCCTTAAAACCCTTTTACTCATCCTCAAGTTGAGATCCTAGCTCCTTCACCTTTTCAGTTTGGAGCCACTTCTGTGCACAACGACCAAGTCATACATCCTCCGGGTGTGACACCAATCAACCAAGTCACGCAACCTCCAGGTGTGACACCCAAAATGGTAGCATTTTTAAAACAGCTACTGACTAAGAATGAAGAGAAGGAGGGAGATAGGGATGAAGATTGGGTCCTAAAGAACTTTTTGATGCCCAGAATGGAAGCCTACTCCGGTCAGGGACCTCCTAAATCCCACATTGTGATGTTTGAGTGAATTATCCGTGTTTAGAAAATTAGGGATAAAGTCCTTGCTAAGTTATTCTCATGTACTCTGTCAGGGCCAGCGCTCGAATGGTATAATATCCTCCTTGAATCTACAATCCTAGATTGGAAGCTCCTTTCCGAATCCTTGATCGCCCATTATGTTTCAATTCAACCTTGGAAACCACTATTCAACATCTCAAGGCCATTAAGCAAAAGCAAGGCAAGTCTTTCAAGCCATACTTCAATAGGTGGATGGCCACTCAAGTCCTGTTAAAACAAAAGCTCAGTTTGGAAAAAGATTATCCCAAACCTTCTCGACAGAGCTCTCCCGATTATCTGTAAGGAGATGGAAACCGATTCTTTTGAGCCATACACGAAAGTCTTTGAGAAGGCTGAGAAAATAGAGTGTCGTGAAGAGAAAGAGAAAGCTGACAAGCTAAATGGTGGTAAACCCTAGTTTAATAAGAACAACAATTCTAGAACTTTCGAAGCTGCTCCCATCCCAGCTAAGTAGAAGACACCCATGGTTCAAGTTATCACTCAAGAGAGTGTCTGCATAATTCAAGCTACAGCAATTCAGACACTAGCTCAGAAAGCATTCGTGTCTCCTTAGTGACTTGTTTGTCAAGTTGCGAGAGAAAGGCATGCTTAACCCTCTTCGCGAATACCGTTCTCCTATGCCCAAAGAAAAATGGAATTTTTGTCACTACCATGTTTAGGTAGGGTACAAAACAGATCAATGCAAACCTTTGGACAAGGCCATTTGGTGCTCGGTAAGAGAAGGGAAAATGGATCAGCCAACTAGGAAGACCAATACTGAGGAGAAACCATCACCAAGCTCTGATGGTGAGTTAGGTACGATCAATTCCGGTCTCCTCGAAGAAATTATGTTGGCCATGGTCTTCTCCAGCTCAGCCGACACCATTATGGAAGCCAATTCTATCGCTAAAACTAGAAAGAATCTCGCAAGGTCTCTAGCAAAGGAAGGAGACGAGTCATCAGCCAAACAAGTGAAATTTCTGGATCTCATCTTGGATGACATGCCGATGGAAGCTACCGAGGATGCCTCATCTACCAGCTCTACCAATCAAGACCCTTCTCCTATGGAGGATGACTATTTGTGATGTAATTTTCTTTTTCTAGTATTTAGATGTGAATAACTGTACCTTTAAGGCATTTTTATTCAATCAAAGACTCTTATTTTGCTTATATGCTTGATGTTTCGCCCGATGGGTCCATGCATTCATTTATCATAAGCATAACGTGATCAGTATTCATGACGCTTCTTTAACTAAAATAAATTTGAGTCCAGATGATAACCTAAAATGGTAACCATTTTCTAATGACCTAACTTCTGAAAGAAAATGAGAGATAACAAGTGCTTAAAGATCATGATAACGCTTTTGCCTGGTCATACCTAGACACACCCAAGGTTCATCGTCAGATTGCCGAGCATCCCATCATCATACCTAAAATAGAAAAGAAGCTTAGTTCTTCTTTGGATAGGTTTAATATGTTAATCAGTTCATCGCATGCCACTATGTGCAAACCTATTTTCAAACTACCGAAGAAGCGTCAGTCGATTGTGGAGAGCATTGCCAGATTACCTCCAACAAAATCAAGGCTTACCTTTTCTTTCCCCACCCATTCTCAAAATTCCCAACCCCAATACACCATTAATTGTTACTCGTATCCTATACATCCCAACCACAAACCTTCACTGTTTCTCTCCTCGTTGATCATTCTCGGCGAGGGGGACAAGTACGATTGGTGAAATTTGACCTTCATCAATAAATGAACATTGTTTCATCATCATAGGGGTAGGTTACTTCTCAGAATAGGAGGAAGCCGAGTCTTTCGCCAACATCACCGTCGAGAAGATGGCCAAGTTCATCAAGAAACACATCTTTGCTCAGTATGGCCTACCTCTTCACATCATTTCGGACAATGGATTTCAGTCCTAAGGGGCAACTACTGATTTGATGAAAAAATATAGAACCAAGTGTCATAGGGTTTTGCCTCACTGACCATGAGCTAAAGGGCAACTGAAGTCGCAAACCAGCTTATCAAGAAGGTTCTATCAAAGACTACTATAATAAGATACAACGATTTAGCCTATAAGCCACCATTTTCCCTTCAAAGGTATCAAACAAGTGTCAAATTTGATGACTTTATGGTTTATGCTATGGAAGTCGCGATCCGCGATAAAACCGAGGTGAAGTCTTTGAAAGTCCCACTAAATCCAAGTCAAAGGGACCGCCATGGACAAAGGCATAGTTCGAATAGTTTGAACAATAGGTTGAACAATCTTCATATGTACCAGTAGCGCATTGCTGAAGCGTACAACAATTGAGCCAAGCATCAGGAGTATTTTTCAAAGGCCGATGATCTAATTTTGAAACAAGTAAAGCCTACCAATACCTACCCAAGGGGGAATTTTAGACTGAATGGGGAAGGACCTTACATAACAAAAGAGGTACTTAGTACAAGGGACATGAAGATTATGGATGGTAATGAATTCATAAACCCTATCAACCAAAGCAGGTCAAAGCGTTATTATAGGTAACAAAAAATAATCAAATCTCGAAAAGTAGCACATGAAAAAATAAATAAAATTAATCACTCGTCGAGTGGTCTTTTACTACTGGGGTAAAAATTTGGGTGTATCCTACTGATCGGTACTCTACAAACCATTCAGGCAAAAGTTAGGGTGCAAAGATAGCCCACTAGATTAGAAACCCAAAAAGGGCGGTCTAGGCAAAAGTCAGGGTAAAATGAGCTAGGAGAGTGTGTTGCCTAGAAAACCTATATAGGCTAGTTAACACCAAAGTTTGGGTCAATAGAAATGGTTATCATCATCATGTACTCAAACTTACTTCATTTAATGGAAATGTCATTTTATTAAATCTTTTATGTTTATGCTTGAATGAATATATTGGGCCCAAAAGGCAAAATATTACAGTTGAGTTAACTGTAGGGTTTCGTGCAGTCGGCCCAATTCCTCAAATGAAAAGAATAATAAGAGGCAAAAAAAATCCTGATAGGCTAAAAATAGCAAGGTCTATGCAAAAGCCAGGAAAAGTCCGCTAGATTGAAAACTCAAAAAGGGCGGTCCATGAAAAAATTAGGACATAAAAGAGAAATGATCAAAACTAGATAGGCCCATCTCAACATTCAGGTCAATGCAAAAATTAAGACAAAAAAAAACAAAAGTAATGACTGCCATCGATCACATCGAAATACCTGCATTTTCGTCATCATCATCATAGTGCCAGAATGTCTTCTGCAATTTGATGGACTCAAAGGGCTTAAATCTATCCACTACATTTGTCCACTCTGATATCGACCATGACTGAGCGTCTCGAGTCCGCAACGTCCCAATCTTCCGAAGTCGTCGTTGGTAGAATTCATTGGTAGTGATAGCATCCAGCCATTCATCATCCAAAATCTCGAACTTTGTGCTCCCACTTTTCTTCGATACACTCAATTCAACAATCGTTTATGTAGCTGACTTGCCTCCTTGGATAACAAGCAAAAGGGTATGTAGAAAATGATTATCCTTAAAATCAATATTCTGCCACGGACCCCATGTGTACGCTGCAGCTTCCTTAATTCTCCTCCAGGGGCATTCCCACCTAATCTATGCGATATCCCTAATCCTCTGCCAGGGAAATTCTTGCCTTGTCCATGCCACAACGTAATTCCGTATATTCTCTATTCTAGCAAGTAACCAAACTAATTTGATTAGGCGAGTAGTCATATAGCTCATATGTGGAGGATGATCAGTCCAACCAGGTCATGCATTCACACATTCATGCATAATATTCATAAATATCATGTCTATTATTCTATGCTGAATTCTATAGGGAATGAAACACAGAAAATATCCTCGAGCTGTACGCTCAAGCTCGGCAGTTTCTCCGGACTCTCGGAAACCCTAATTCAATTTATATTTCATTCTTCCATTTTTATTTCTTAATTGAAGGGGCAAAAATATTTTTTGTCCACAAAATCAACTAAGCAATAAAAATGCAATTCATGTTATTTACTAATGCTTCAAAGTTTCCCTGACATGTGCACCATATGGCAATCCTGATGGATGACCAACCCGATGGATCCTAAAATCAGAACTTAGAATTTCTCCCAAGAGCACCTTGATACAAATACCCAGGGGCGCCTTGATATAATTATCAAGGGCATCCCGACATGTATTCAAAGCTACATTCAAGGGGCACATCAGTGAGTCCCGATGGACACCCTAGCTTCTCTGGACTCCCGGAAATCTTATCTCAATTTGTATTTCTTACTTCCATTTTTATTGCTTAATTGAAGGGGCAAAAGTATTTTTGTCTCGACAAAATCAATTAAGCAATAAAAATGCAACTTACAACAAGTTACTAATATCTCAAAACTTTCTTGACAGGCACAATCTCCTAGTCCGACGGTCTCCTTAGACGTTTTCGGAAAATCTTTTTGTTTGAAGGTCTCCTCAGACGTTTTTGGTAAATCTTTCGGTCCGACGGTCTCCTCAGACATTTTCAGCAAATCTTTTAGTCCGATGGTCTCCCTAAGCAGACTCGGCAAATCCTCCAGTCCAATGATCTCGTTAAACGTCCTCAGCATCTTTCAAAGATGTTCATGGCATACATTCTAGTCCGATGATCTCGTTAGACGTCCTCGGCATCTTTCAATGACGTTCTTGGCATACATTCCAGTCTAGGGATCTCGTTAGACGTTCTCGGCATGTGTTTTAGTCCAAGCAGGTCTTTCTAGTCCAAGGATCTCATTAGACATTCTCGATAAATCTCCTAGTCTAATGATCTCATTAGGCGATCTCAGCATCTTTCGGTGACGTTCTTGGCATGTGTTTCAGCCCAGGCAAATCCTTTTAGTCCAAGGGTCTCTTCGGATTCTCTCGGTAATTGTCTTAGTAGTCCAAGGGTCTCTTCGAATGCTCTCGGCAATCAATTTAGTCCAAGGATCTCTTCATATGCTCTCGGCAATGCTCAAAGTCCGAGGGACTCTTTTAGCACTCTTAGCAAATCCAACTGTAAACAACCAGCAGTTTATCGTTGGAGTTTCTATAATTAAGCAGTGCAATGTCATTCGACTAGGCGTTTAATCCTCAGTTATGTTATGGTGACATAAGGAAACTAGTACTTTACATCAGAGTGTCTGTATTTAAGCAGCCTGCATTCTACCTCGAATCCGTAAGGGATCGAAGGCAATACCGAATCAAAATCTCTAAGTCAACCTTGTTCTTGATAGGTCAGTTGATGGCAACCCTAGTAGACAATCGGTTCAAGAATCCGCAATTCAGGTATAACCCTTGTAACCCTTCCTCTTTTATGAGATCACATTTGACTCATCAAATGATAATCTCACAAGGGGCAGCCTGTGAGCATGGGCTTTACGGTGACCCGAGGAATGATGATGACGTTTTGCTCTAACCTATTTATGGGCATGTTGTTCTATTCTTTCGGATTCAAAATGCGTTTGGCAAGTCTTTCCGTGGCGAGATTGGGACTTTAATCACATCGTTTCCCTTGACCTATTAATTAATATAAAAACATAAAAATATAAAATAAATAAAAAATAGAAAAAAATAATAATAAACTCCCCCTTGCCGGTGCCGCCGTCTGCGGAGGCGTCATCGCCGGAGCAGCGAGACGCTCCGACGGCATTGCGAGATGCCCTAGTGGTGCGGCGAAAAGCGCCCCAGTGCGAATCTCACCACGCTCTCCCATGTCTCGGCGGACATGGTCACATTGTGGCCACGTCACCAGCCACCCCGGTGGCACGGCGAGATGCGCTCTCGCTCGTGTCCCCGTGCGATGTGGCATCTTGCTGTGCACTTGGGGCGTCTCACCGCGCGCCGTTGTAGTGTTTCAGTTTGAAATGATGCACGGGCTTCCGCGTTCGTCGCCAATTCATCTTTTCTCTCTCTAAATTGTATAAACTCAATTTTTTCAATGAAATTTAACATTTCTAGGGACTAATTGAGTTATTTAGAGAATTGCCTATATAAACCAATTAAATCATCTAATTCAGGACTTTTACCAATTTAAAAGCTTGAATTTCATTTAGGGTTCTTAAGGCTTTTAGAGATAGAAAGCTTTACAAAACTAAGGAAACTTGATTATTTGGGGTTCCAAAGTATTATTAGGCTTAATCTTTTAGTCTATCCTTTAAAATTAAGTAGAAATCATAGGTTAAAACAAGCTTAAATCGGATTTAGAGACTTTTTCCTTGCAAAATCCTAAATTCCGTCACTAAGTTCGTCACCTTTTTCATCGTTGTTTCATCGGATTTCGTCACAAATGCGTCACAAAAGCTTGCCAAACGACCGGTTCGAGTCTCAAAACGTGGATTAACGGCCTCGAGGTAACAAAACTGAGTTCCAATCTATTTTAATTAATTTATCATATTATGTGGCTGTCTTTGGTTGTTGTTATTGGTGGTTGTCCCTTTTCTTTTCGGTATTTCTTACAAACATCCTTCTCGGTGTATTTGGGTTCGTTTTTGTCCCAAAGTCAAAAACCAAAGTTATTTCGTTATTTTAAGTTCAGATCTAATGAAATATTATGGGAATCGGCTTAAAATTTTGGTAATCTTCAATTTTCGGGTGTAAAAATACCGATTTTGGTCCGTTTGACATTTTTTCGGGCCAAATGCTCCGGTGGGCATCCAAATGCTCCGGCGGGCATCCAAATGCTCCGGCGGGCATCCAAATGCTCCGGCGACATGCCAAATGCTGCAACGGCAGTGTTTGAACTACCACGGCAGCGTTTCAGATGCCCCCAGCATTTGGACTGACAAAAATGCCAAAAGGTCCTTGTTTTTTGTTTCTGGCCTTTTTTATCGTTTTCTTGCGTTTTTTACCCCGATTTCCACCCAACAAATTTACAAAAATCACAGATAATCTATAATTGAATAATGTATTTTGAACCTATTTTTTATAATATATTGATTATTTCATTAGTTAAATCTTCATTTAAATGGCTTTAAAAATGAGTTTTTTTACTAAATAAATCCTTAATAAATCATTTTACCATAATTAAAAATCTGAAAAATATTATGTATTTTTGTTAATTAATTTTAGGTTTTTTTAGCTTATTTAATTAATTTTTAGGTTATTTAGATAATTAATAAATGCCCAAAAAGATGCGTTTTTAATCCCGAAAAATCCTAAAAATATGTTTTCTTCCTTGTGTGATTTATTTTCTGCCTTTCTATTATTTGTGCATTATTTGAGATTATTCGTGTGTGGTTTGTTGCTTTTTGGAGATGTTTCGGGGTTGCTAAGCCCGGTTGAGACCCGATCTCAGTCTTTTTACTTATCTGTTTTATTTTCCCGTATTAGAAAAATATATAATTATTTGCAAAGCCTTGTAATAATTAATTTGTCTGCTTTGTTTACTACTTTTTGCATGCTGCGTTGTGTGATGTATGGATATTATAACTGAAAACACTAATTAGGAGGATTTAAATCGCACAAGAACTAAAGTCGCGTTTCTTAAAACATAAATGTCTTGATTTAATAAATGAAAAGTAAGCAACATCATTCTAACTCGGAATCTCAGTTTTAAGGTACGGTCTAACCACCAGGTAGGAATATCATACCCAAATTCCCGATAGAGCTAAACCGGGTGGCGACTCTATCTTAAAATATGGAATTCCGGGTCTCGTATCTCTTAACGCTTAAATTGGACTAAAACATCAACTTTAACATCAATTTTATCAATCTCTCTTTTCATCATGATAAATCAAGGATCAATCATCCGGTTCGCTTCACCTCGCAGTATTCCCTCCCCCCCTTCCCCCCCAAAGTCATCCACTCACAGTTACCCTTCCAAATTTTTTCTATAAAATATAAAATATAAACTTACATTATATTTTAGGGATAATATCTTTATTTATCTGATGAAAGTAATCATTATTTTTTAAAAACTTAAGTAACCATATATAACCCTTATGTTATAATAGTGATTCAATTCTTTTAAAACATATTTGATATTTAATTTTATATTTTGTGGATTGATGTATATATGCTTTAAATATTATGACTTGAAGCAATTTAATATTGAATAACCATATTAATGACTTTTATTATTAGAGTTCTCTAAGTAAAACCTATCCACAAACTCCAGCCCAATAATATTAATGTAATCATGGTTTTGAGAATAAATCCAAACAAAAACCTTAAGCCGGTTTATAGGCTCAGTTATAATTAATAAAATTATTACAATGTAATTATATAGCATTTACTTATCTAATAGATTTCTGATGCACGATTTCTATTCCAAACTTATCCCAACAAACTCCTCAATAACAAAAACATTTTTAAATGAGGATGGAAAATTCTCATCTGGTTGCCGCAAGGGATTCCTTGTACTAAAAAATTGTTAAAAACAAATTTTTTTCTAAAGGAAAATTAGTACTTTTTGTTTTTTTAAGAAATGAGGGACTAAAAACTTAGGAGAAACCAAATATTTCAACTAGAATGGTACCTTTATCGATCTCCAAAAGAGATTAGATCCATTATATAAAAAGGGTAAATAATTATAATTTCTTTGAGTTTTCACCAAATACATTAATACCTTCATATGTTTTACAAAAATAGTTTATATCTCCCTGTATTTTACTTTTTGCATACTATAACCTCCCTACATATTAAATTATGTGTTCTTTAATCAAACTTGTTAATATAACATGTATTTATTAGTATATTTAGTCTTATTCTATTAGTTTTACGGGTCTTCTGTCATAAAAATACTTTTATAAATATTTATAAGATATTTTTTAACAGCTTTCAATGTATGGTTGCACTAGCTAAAATGACAATAAAAAAGTTTTTTTAAAAGTAAATTAAATCGGTAACATTTCAAAATATGATATACAAGACTAATTCTTGTCCGTAAACATATATTATGTTAAGATATTCAATACAAATAGACATGAGAAAATATACAAAGGGGTCATAGTATGAAAAAGTCAAAAGGCAGAGAGATAAATCCTCTTATAAAATACAGGGAGGTACTAATATATTTATTCAAAACTTAAGGATGTTATAATTATTTACCCATATAAAAATTATAACATTAGAAGAGACTAAAAATACAAGACCTCAAGAGAAGGTCAACTTATTATAAGTTACATAAATAAAAAATACTTGAAACATTAAAGCTAGCGGTTGCATTTGAAACCTTATAAAAAATAAATAATTCAATTGAATTCATTTCATTTTATATAAAATATTTAAAAACCTTGCAGACAAAATGAAATAAACTGAATTTTTTTATCTTGTAGGCTCCAAACAAAGGTATATCCCGTTTTTTGCATTTGATAAAGAACACCTCTAAACTAACGGTTTTGTAAATAAAACAATGAAAATCAAACCACTCAAAATGTTATTTCAGATAAAAGCAGTAAGAGCTTTAAAAACTATTTGCTTACAAATCCTTTTGGAAACTTGTTAATAAACTGATAGCGTGGTATCCAACATATAGGGTCGGTCCGGTCCGGGTCTACTAGGGTCGGGTCGGCCTTGGTCGGGTCAGGGAGCACCTATAAGACAGAAAGGGCGTTAGAGGGGTCACGTCGGCGGTTGGCCGACGTAACCCTCTCTGATGCCTAAGTCAGTGCTTGACATGGGGAAATGAGTAGCATAGTGAGGAGTAGTAAGTTACCTCATATTGTAGGTTAGTACCCCTTATATAGATGGTTTGGCCCTCTCTTGAGTTACCATGTGTCCTTTTATATGAGTTTGGTGGACAAGTAATGTGATTGGGCTTCATGGGCCTCATTGATGTTTGAGCTTTTATATACTTTGCTATCAGATATCTCCCCTTTGGTCGGTGTTGACTCTTTATGGTCGACCATAGGTGTGGGTTCGATTTATTCTTTTACCAGTGTCGGGCCATGGTAGCACCGAGGCTTTACAAAATGGCCGAGGTCTCTGTTTTATAGAGATATCCCCCCTCAACTCTTATTCGAGCTCCTTTAAGGCTCGTGGCGGGTGTGATGCTTGGAGTCGAGGCCGAGAAGGAGGTGGCCGAGGCTGACCTCTTCTTTTAAAGAAGAGGTGGCCGAGGTTCTTACCATGGAGTTGAGGCTGAGTTCTTCTCTTAAGGAAGAGGTGGCTGAGGCTCTTACCATGGAGCCGAGCTGAGGAAGAGGTGGCCGAGGCTCTGACTCTGACTTGGAGCCGAGGTTGAGCTCTTCCTTAAGGAAGAGGTGGCGGAGGCTCTACCTTGGAGGCAAGCCCGAGCTCTTGTCTTATGGAAGAGGTGGGCGAGGCTCTTACCATGTAGGCGAGGCCGAGCTCTTATCTTAAGGAAGAGGTGGTCGAGGATCTTACCATGGAGACGAGTTCGAGCTCTTATCTTATGGAAGAGGCGGCCGAGGCCATTACTTGGAGCCTAGGCCGAGCTCTTCTCTTAAGGAAGAGGTGGTCGACAATCTTAATATAGAGCCAAGGCCGAGTACTTCTCTTAAGGAAAAGGTGGCCGAGGCTCTTACCATGGAGCCGAGGCCGAGCTCTTCTCTTAAGGAAGAGGTGGCTGAGGCTCTTACTTGGAGGCAAGGCCGAACTCTTCTCTTAAGGACGAGGTGGCTGAGGATCTTACCATGGAGCTGAGGTCGAGCTCTTCTCTTCAGGAAGATGTGGCTGAGGATCTTACCATGGAGCCGAGGCCGAGCTCTATTGGAAATCAATCATCCGGAAGACTTTGCAAAAATTTCAAGAAAGCATTTAGATCTAAAGGTGTTGAAGAAAACAAAAACCATAAGAGTTCATCTTATCCAAGATAGAAGCATTCGGACTATATGTGGAACAAAACAAGCCACCAAGTACAAAAAGGGAGCATCCGGACCGAAGTCTAGAAGAGGCAATCTTCCAAGCCCTAAGCTCACCTCATCCGGTTTAAGGTAGACAAGATCAAAAGCATCCTGTTAGAGTTTGGAAAGGAAACAAAGTGCTAATTTCTTGAAGACTACATTCGGAACAGATCACCATTGAATAGCATCTGGAATTAGAATGAGTCTGAAAACATCTGGAAGACTCATTTCTAAATAAGAAGAAAAAAATTCAAATATTCTGTTTCCCCCCAATAATGGTCATAAGTCAAAATTGCCTTGGAAAAAGAAAAGTAACAGCTTGCACTATTTCAAAAAAAGGGCAAGAAGGCTGATAAAGGAAAGAGAAAAAGGTAACTACCTTTTTCACGTAGACCAATAAGATGGCGCGTGGAGTACACACAAGGGATAAAGTTGCATAAAAGTTGGTTGAGCACTAAAAGCCAAATAAATGACGACTGACAACCTTGTTTCTCCAATCCCAACAAATTCAATGGGCCAATTAATGAGTCTAACGGATAAATCAACGGCTCCGGAAGTGCCACTTCACATCTGATCAACAATGAAGATTCAACCTTAATCAACGGCTACATCTATCTATCAAGCATATAAAAAAGTAGCTTTACCAAGTAAGAAGGAGCTGATTATTTTTTGAGAAGCTACAATATTAAAGAAATTGCTACACAATCAGTACTCAATCTATATAAGAACAAACCACTCATATTAGTTTGTAAGAATTCCCAAGTGATTTTATAAATTTGAGGATTTCAAAACCCAAACCCTTATCAAAACAAAGGTGTAAATGTCTCCTACTTGGGTGAGTAGTGAAATTAGGACTTAGCTTGAACTAGAGAGTTTGAGTGGTATATCCTTGTAGGACTTAGCTGAGACTTAGGTAGTTTAAGTGGTATATCCTACTAAAGAGAAAGGACTCAGCCAGAAGTTGGTGCTTTTAGTGGTATATCCTACATCCGGAAGAGAAGTCACTCTCCGGAGACAAAGTGCAAACGAATCAGCCAAAAGTTGGTGCTTTTGGTGGTATATCCTACCTTCGTAAGAAGGGAGATTATATGGAGATAATCTGCAAAGGACTCAGCCAGGCTAGGATTAGTTTAGTGGTATATCCAACATCCGGAGGAGAAGAAATCTCCAGAGACAACTGTAAAGGCTTGATTTCTTCCCTCGAAAGAAATCACACTAGTGGATTAAGCTCGGAGGAGGAAACTCCGGGGATTGGGCGCAGGCAGGGATGAACCAGTATATAAATCACCATGTTTGATTTTCTTTTACTCTCAGTCTTTACATTAAGTGCACATTATTTAATACTTGCATCATCCGAAACACATAACCCTGGAACATTAAATTGCACGCTACACTTGACTTGTCAAAAGTCTAATATTTCGCAAAAAGGGTCATTCACCCCCCTTTGACCCTAAATAGATAGGCGCAAAGACCAATAAGTGGTATCAGAGCAAGTGCTCACAATCAGAGATCTAACAATCTCAAGCTAAAGGTCCATTTTTGATTCAAGAATCAAAATGAGTTTTAATAACTCATAGCTTATTCCGGAGGGTACGTCTATTACCTCTCCTCCACTCTTCATCGGTGAACACTACACATTCTGGAAAATCCATATGAAGAATTTCATTCAAGCTCAAAGCATGCAAGCATGGATGGCCATAAAAGATTGGCCTTATTCCAACCATTGAGGTTGAAGGTGTTACCACCAGAAAACCATCAAATCAATGGGATGAAAAATGGCTATAAAAGATTGCATGAAAATGCAAATTCTATTAATATGCTTCATTGAGCTTTGAGTGCCGCAGAATTTAATAGGATCTCAGGCTATGAAATTGCTTAAGAAATCTGGCAAAAACTTGAAGTTAACCTGTGAAGGAACTAGCATAGTCAAAGAACCCAGAATTGATTTCCTCCAGTAAAAGCTTGAAGCATTTAAAATGGAGCCTAAAGAATCCATTAGCAGCATGAACACTAGATACACAAATCTAGTAAACAAAATGAAGAGGATGGGAAAAGAGATTACAGATGAAGAAATGGTGAAGAAAATTCTTCGGAGTCTTACCAAAGAAGGTGACAACAAAAAGATAGCCATTGAGGAAGCTCATGACTTGAAATTCTACAGCTATGATGAACTCATTGGGAATCTCCTAACTCAGGAGCTATCTCTGAAGAGATATAGTCATCAAGAAAAGGAGACGAAAGAGAAGAAGAAAGGAATTATTATGAAGGTAGATTCCTCCAGATCAGTCTCATCTGGATCATAAAAGAATTCAAAAGAATCTCCTTACAATAAAGAAGAGATGGCTATACTGACTAGACAATTCAATAGATTCATGAAAAAAGGAGAAAGAGTGCCAAGAAGGAGTCCTAGAGAATATGCCTCTAAAAGAAGAGATGAAGGAAGCTCCAGAAGAGACAAGTACAAAAAGTATCCGGAACATAAACAGAACCAACAAAAGGATACAACTTGCTTCAAATGTAGTAAGAAAGGACACTTCAGACCAACTTGTCCTAATCTCGAGAAAGAAAAGAAACATAAGAGGAAGGTAGTGGTAGCCACTTGGAGCAATAGTGAGGAAAGCAGTAGCTCATCAACATCAAACGAAAAGGAGACTGCAAATTATGCATTCATGGCAATAGCTGAACTAGAGGCAAAATCAACTAGAAGAAAAATAGCTTAATAAATCCCTAAGTTGTCAAAAGAATGAGAATCAGAGTCAGTTAATACATAGGTAAACTCTCACTCTAATTCTTTTTCTAACCTTGAACTTGCTAGGGCTTTGGGAGTTGTGATCAACAATGTAAATAAGAATGCAAAAGCAATCAAATCCCTTCAAAGATAATTGATGAAGCTAGCTGAAAATGCTGAGGCAAAGTCATAAAACATAAATCTAATAAGAAGGGAAAAGCAGATTGAAATCATTGAAGAGAATTTCTTGCGAAATCAAGTTCAGATATTAAGTGCAATCTAACTATGCTAGATAGTGAACTAGCCTTGATGAGGGAAGCTGCCAGAAGAACTCCGAAGCCAGCTATTAGAAGGAAGCTAGATCATTCACACCAAGAAAGAAGGAATATCAGCAAACAACCTCAAGCAGAGAAATAAATAGCTGCTAAAAAAGAAAAGGGAGTTATGAGCACATACCCGCAAGTAGATAAATACGCTGCTCTAGCTCTAAAAGAGAAAGGTGTGATGATTTATGATCACCCAATGGCCAAGCAAAAGAAGAAAGATCTCAGAGTGGAGATCACTCCTCCTACTGACTACCAAATTCAAAATGAATGAGGAGAACCATCACTATCCAACGCTGGATACTCCGGAGATTATGGAAAGGAAGATCTCAAGAAGATTGAGAAAAAGCTTGAACAAAACAAGCCAATTTTTGGATGCAGATTCTGTGGTAAAACTAACCATATAACTAAAATTTGTAGACTTAATGGTTATTATGAATGCAATCCATGGCTAAAAATGGTCATTAACCAGAGAGGACCCAAATCTGATTGGGTACCCAATTCCACTTAATCTGTCTTGCGGGTACACCTTAAATCCACTCAAGATCATCCAATATAGTACTCTGATTGTGGATCTTTAAGGCACATGAATGGCGATGAAAAAGTCTTCATCACTGTAACTCGAAAGAAGGGCAGAGAAAGAAGCTGTGGAGATAATCAAAGGTAAAGGTCCGGACAACCCAGCTCCAGATAAAAGCAAAATTAGAAAAAGATCAAAAACTTGATCTAACAAGAAGGAATAGAAGGAAGAAGTGCAAGATGATGGTCATTCAAGAAATACTAGATCCACTCACTAGAAATGGTGTAAAAAATCTGAGATCATCTTATAAAAGGAGAATGAGCTATTGGCACAACCCGAATGCTTCGAAATAAGTCAAATAAATCGGGAGAAAATGGTAAAAAGCGAAGCAAGTCTGAAGCAATCAGAAACTTAAGTACTTCCACACTCTGCATGGACTTAGTGTTGGTCCCTATGAGGGTCTGTATACGGTCAAAGGGGGGTGAATGACCCTTTTCGCTGAATTCACACACTTTAAAAAGTCTCAGTGTAGTGTGTTTGATTATGATCCGGATGATGGATCCGGATGATGCAGTTATGACAATATAATGCAATAAAGAAAGAGTTAAAGAAATCAAACACAAAAGATTTTATCCTGGTTCGGCCCCGCCTACTCCAGTCCCTGGAGTTTCCTTCCTCTGAGCTTTTCCACTAGTGGATACCTTTCCAACTGGCAGGAATCAAGCCTTACAATTTGTCTCCGGATGGTAACCCCTTCCGGATGTAGGATATACCACTTGAAGCACCAACTCCTAGCTGAGTCCTATAGTCTTTAGTAGGATATACCACTTATACTTCTACCTCGAATATAAGCTGAGTCCTACAGGGAGTTCCCACTCGAAGCACCAACTTTAAGTTATATCCTAATCTCACAACTCATCCAAGTTGGAGATCCTCACACTCTTATTTTCACAAAGGTTTTGGTTTTGGATTTCCTTAAGTTTATAACTCACTTAGGAATCCTTACAACAGATTTGGAATTAATTGATTCTTGGAGGGATTGTAAACTGATTGAATGCTTGTGCTTTGTTACTTGCTTTTTCCAATCAAACAGCCAACCTTCTCAATTAGAGAAGCTTCCTTTTTGTAGGTTTCTATTAGAAATGTAGCCGTTACGGGTTGTTGAGCTTGTAATAGATCTTCACCCTTGATTAGGTTATAGGTGGCACTTCCGGAGCCATTGATCAATCCATTAGACTGTAATTTGACCCATTTGAATCCTAGGGATTGATGCTAAAAAGTTGTTAGTGATCGTTTTACTTGGCTTTTTATGATACACTAACTTTTACACCATTAGCTTTTTGGTGTGAGCTCCACGCGCCTCCTTATTGGTCTAGGTGAAAAAGTTTGTTAGCTTTTTCAGTCCAGTGTCAGTCCTTTTACTAAAAAGTGCAAGCTATCACTTTTTGCCTTATTCATGGGGAAAGGATCTTTGACTATGTAGACTAAAAGGTGGAGGGAAAATTTATCTTTGAAAACTTTTCCTATTATCTTCAAGCATGAGTCTTCCAGATGTCTTCAGACTCATTATTTTCAGATCTCTATGCTTCCGAAGTTAGGGCAATCAGTTCTTTCGGATGCTGCTCTTGAGGGATTAAAGCTTGTTTTCTTTCCAAGCTTTATTCTGATGATTCCATGAGCTTAGGTACTTGATGTCTTTAATGAACAACCTTGTAGCTAGATCTTTGTCCGGATGTTTCTATTTAGATTTAGGAGGATTATATGATTTAAGTTTTTGTGTTCTTTCAAACCTGATCCGGATAGTTTAGTTTAATTTATGGTCCAGATCATAGTTTCCCAACAATCTCCCCCATTTGATGGGAACAAAATCTAAGTACAAGGGAATGGAGTATATATAAACTAAGTATGATTCTTGATACTTAGACATTTATAGGTTTTACTCCCTCAGAATTCTAGCATCCTAACTCCCCTAATATTTTTCAATTCTAGCTTCTTAGTTTGTTTTAGTACAATTGCATATTGTACTTTAGAAGTAATATTTTGAGAATTAGATTGTTTCACTATATATATACTTCTACTGTTAACAATAGTTAACATTAATGAAGTTCAGATTACAAATTACAGAAATATATAATAGTGAATCTAGTTATTACAAAATTTTACAAAATTATAGCTAGTCTAATTCTCTCCGGATGGTCCTCCTTCCTTTTCTTTCCCTTTGCTTGCCCCTTCCCCTTGTAGACTTATCTCCCCCTTTTTATTGCCAGCTTAGGGATCAATAACCATGTAGGTATTGTTAACCCAGGTCTCTTACCAAGCTTTTGAGTAGACTGAGTAATTAGGATTACCTTTGGATCTTCTAGCAATAATGTGGTCAATAGTAGAAGGAGTGAGATAGTAAGGCCGGATAGTCTTCTTCAACTGATCATAGAATTGTTTGATGGATGGATGAATGCACAAGGCAAACTCTTGATCCTATTTTTTAAAATAAGGGAAGAGGACCTTCAGAAGAGTTGTCATCTCCTTTTGACCAAAGAAGCTAGAGTCTCTAATGGCTTGGATAAGATTGTGGAAGACCGAAAGGAGTTGGCTCTCTGGAATGGCAGGAGTGGAGGAGGATACGGATATTGAGAGCTTATTTAGGTAGGTTTGAGGGAGAGAGATTTCTTTACTTATTCCTCTCCAAATTTTATGCAAGGATTCTGCTTGGAGAGTTATTTCCTTTGTAATTTAAGCTCTCCAATCAGTGATTATCTTTTCAAGTTCAGCCAGATGGCTCTACATTTCATCACCCATGTCATCTAGTATTTTATCTTAGATTTTGGGAATAGTCTTCTTAATAAGGTGTACCAGCATATCCTGGAGAACTTGCTGGTCTACTCCCAGATCATTGATGATAGGTTTGAGGTCCTTCTCAGCCATGAATTTTGACAAGTTTTCAAACTTGGTATCCAGATAGGCTTTAATTTCTTCTGAGAGCTCGGAAGAGGAGGAAGTGATTTTGTCAAGTAATGTGCCAAAATTGTTTGATGTTGTCTTGATCAGCAGTCCGATTAGCTATGGAAAATTTTTCTTTAAGCTCATTTAAGGTTGGTGTGATCTGGGAGAGAGAAGCTTCAGTAATAGCTCCTGGAGTGGGGAAATCCAAGACTTTTTCTTCTGTGTTCTTCACTGATTGTTTGATTTCACCCAACTCCTTCACATCCGAACTAGAGGCTTGTACGTGTAATTCCTTTTCAATGCCTCTTAGATGAGTGTAGATAGTCTGGAGGCTCTGATTGATGTACCCTTCCTCATTTTCCTCTTAAGCAGCAGCCTCTTTTAGCAAGTGAAGCACCGTGGAAACCTTGGTCTTTGTTGTATTATTAGCCGAAACCCTCATAGGACTAACTTTTTGAGGGAATCATTCTTCAGAGGATCTGGAGGAGTCATCTCCAGAACTAGAGCTGCTTTCAGAGGGTTCATTATCTGCTTCGTTATCACTCTCCTCTGAATGAGACTAATCTTGTTCTTCTCTCCTTTCATTTGACCTTTCCCCCGAACTGGCCTCGCCCTTAGAGTCTGCTTTAGAAGCGTTCTCTTTGGATCTTAGACCCTTTCCCTCCTCTAGAATGATGTTATCTGGGTTAGGCGGTTATCCCTTAGACACAATTTGAGTTGTAGTGCCTAAGTTGTCCTTATTGATAGTTCTTGTAATATCAACAGCAAGATCAGCACAAACATTTAAAGGAGCAATGTCAAGGGGTACCTTATTCATTGGCAACAGAACTTGAATGCTTGAGTCTTCTATTCTTACTTCACTTCCTCCCACCTCAACCCCCGGATGACAGGAAATGTCTTTTGTCACCCCTTTAAGTGCCTTTTTTGGACTTTTAGTACTACCCCCAGGCGTGTTGGAATTGTCCTCAACACCCTCTACAATTACCATTACAGGACTTATATTTGTTGGGATCTCTACTTCTAGATTCAACAGGTTCTCCGGAAGTATTTCGGTGATGGGTAGGAAGTTGAATGAGCCGAATTCTGGAATCCTGGACATTTCAGCCAAGATAGCTTAATCTATGAGGATTGGAGTAGTAGAGGATCCTCTGGGTGCCTCTATGGCGTGACTGTTTATTCTATAATTATCTGCTATAGATGCCATCATCTCCTCATACTGTGGATCTTCCAGAAGGATTTCCTCATTGGCTCCAGGCACATTTTTGCCTTTTGAATTTTTAGCCTTAGCCAACTCTTCCAATAAAACCCTCTTAGCAGCCTCTTCATCAATCACAATGGCAGTTGGCTTCTTGGCTGTCTTCTTTGATGTTTCTGTGCCTTGACTGCTTTATCGAAAGTGCACCCATTCAGGGTGAATTGCTTCTTTGGTGCTGGCATTTCATCTTCTGTTTCATCCTCGTCAGACCCATTTTCTCTATCAGTAAATCTGATATTTTTCTCTTTTGCCCTTTCTGATAGCCCTTTCTTATCACAGCAGCAGTTACTGCAATTAATTCTCTTGCATCCAAATCACAAACTGCTCTCTTTAACAAATCAGCTGTCTTGATTAGCCTTCCCCTTGATTATGGCTTTTATGGAGATTTGTTAAGCAACTGGGTGATTGCTTGGGAATCTTCATTCTCTTCCTCATCCACTGGAATCAAGGCCAATTCCTTCCTTGTCTTAGGCCTGGATGTTTTGGCCTTTTTAGATACGGGACCATTTGATTCTGGATATATGGCTTTCCTGGTCTTGCTTTTCTTCTTATCCCCTAGCCTTTTGGCTTTGTCCTCATCCCATGTTTTATTGAATCTGAGATTAAGGAAGTTCCTGTGCATGATTGGCCTTCCACTGACACTCAAGAATATGGTCAAATCTATCCCATTTTCTTGAAGGATCCGGGTGATAAGAGCCCCATGGGAATTCCTATGATGCTTGAGATAGTGAACAAGGAGCACAAGCATGTTGACCTCTCTACTTTCTGCCCAGTGCTCTAACATACAGTGCTGGAAGGAAGACACTATGGTTCGTGAGCCCTTCCGAATTACGATTAACTTTGCTAGCATATGCTAAAGGTATCTTAGGATTTGAGGCCAGTATGTTGAAAATTTATCCCCAAAATACCTTTCCGAAAGCCACATCTTTGGATCATACTTCATCTTAGTTTCATCTGCATCCACCCTCATCAAGACTCTACTATTCTTCATATTTAGGGAATTTTCGAAGAAGTTCAGAGTGACAGTGATTTCCTTGCCCTGAACCTTAGTTCTTAGGGAATCCAATTTCTTATTGGCTCTTAAATTGTCATAGAATTCCCAAACTAAATCTAAGTAGGTTGGGCAATTTATCTTCAGGAAGTTTGTTAGGTGCTAATCCGCAAATAGCTAGGAATAGGGATCAGTTTCAAAGAGGAAATTATCTCCCAAAGAATCTATGGGGATAACGCAATTGGAGGGTTTGTAGTCTATAGGGCTGAATCTTTGTCTTTCATATTAGATTCTGAGAAGACATTTTTTGTTAGAAGCAATACGGGACTAGCTTCAGTCATGATTGTTGCCATTTAAGAGTTTGAATGAAATTTAGGGTTCTGGGTTTTTAAAATTGCAGAGTAATAGTACTTAGTTGCTTGCGTGAGGAAGAAGGGTGAATTTGAGGGGTTTATATAGAATTTTTAAAGTAGGGTAGTTTGGTAATCCGAACATCGGTAATTTGGGTGGATTGATGACATGGCAACCGGATTTTTTAAGAGAGAGGTAAACTCAATTTAACCCCGAGAATAGGAATAGTTTATTTCAAAAGTAAACTGTTAAATTTACCGCATGTGTAACAGCCAATAGATGTTTGAAATTCAAAAAAAGTAACTGTTACCTTTATATGCTTGTACTGCCATTTGTCATTCATGTTTGCTGATGTGGCAGAGTTTCTTCCGGTATAGATTTTTCTCCATTCTCTTCCGGATTGATTTTTCTTGCCAAGGATCTGACTTGTTTAAAGCTGTCTTCCAGATTAACCCTAAATTGGATTGGACATTCCAATTGATTCCCTTAGCTTCCCAAATTGATCCTTACTCAGTGGCTTAGTAAAGATATCTATTCTTTGCTCATTGGTTGGAATGTATACTAATGCAACATACGTCTTCATCACATGATCCCTGATGAAATGATGCCTTATGTTAACATACTTCATCCTGCTATGGAGTACTAGATTCTTTGACACATCAATAGCACTTTTGTTGTCACACATAACATCCACACATTCGGATTAAACTCCATAATCTTCAAGTTGTTGCTTGATACAAAGGAGTTGAGATACACAACTTCCAGCTGCCATGTATTGAGCTCCTGTAGTATACAAGGCAACTAAAGTTTACTTCTTGCTGTACCTTGATACTAAGCAATCTCCAAGGAAATGGCAACCTCCGGATGTACTCTTTCTCTCAAGAGTATCTCTGCCATAATCTGCATCAGTAAACCCTTGGAGTGTGAAATCACTATTACTAGGATACCATAGCCCAACTTCAGTGGTTCCTAGTAGGTATCTAAGAATCCTCTTTACTACCTTGAGATGAGAATCCTTAGGATTGGCTTGATACCTTGCATAGTAGCAAACTGCATAGTGAATGTTAGGTCTGCTAGTTGTCAAGTATAGAAGTGAGCCAATCATCCCTCTATAGAGCTTTTGATCAACATCTTCTCCTTCACAATCCTTGGATAGGACTGTATCTGATCCCATTGGAGTGGAAATAGGCTTGCTCTTGTCCATTTCAAACTTCTTCAAGATTTACTTGGCGTACTTTGACTGGTTAATGAAAAACCCATCCGGACTATGCTTGATTTGTAGGCCAAGGAAGAAATTGAGTTCTCCCATCATGGACATCTCAAATTCCTTCTGCATTTGAGAGCTAAATTCTTCACACATCCTTTCATCAGTTGCTCCAAATATGATATCATCCACATAAATTTGGACTAGAATGATATCATTTTTCTTCTTTTTGATGAATAGTGTGGTGTCTGCCTTGCCTCTGATATAACTCTTGGATATAAGAAATGAGGTTAATCTCTCATACATGGCTCTAAGTGCCTACTTTAATCCATAGAGAGCCTTCTTTAGCTTGTACTCATGATCCGGATGCTTTAGATATTCAAATCTGGGTGGTTTCCTAACATAGACTTCTTCTTGGATAACACCATTAAGAAATGCACTTTTGACATCCATTTGGTATAGTGTGAACCCAATGAATGATGCAAAAGCACATAGACTCCTGATTGCTTCCATCCTTGCTACAGGTGTAAAGGTTTCTTCATAGTCAATCCCTTTTTGTTGATTATAGCCTTGGGCAACCAATCTTGCTTTGTTTCTTACCAACACTCCGGATTCATCTAGCTTGTTCTAGAAAACCCATTTAGTGCCAATGATTGATTTTACCTTTGGAGGTGCTACTAGATCCCATACATCATTCCTGATGAATTGATCTAGCTCTTCTTGCATTGCCATCATCCAACTTTCATCTCCTTTAGCATCTTGAAATTTCTTTGGCTCAATGAGAGAGACAAAAGCAACATGGGTCATCATCCTGTTAAGCTAACCTCTGGTTTTTACTGGATTCTGAACATCATCCAGAATATTTTCAATAGAATGATCTTTGTGTGTCCGGATCTCCATTTATAGGCCTTCATGTTGAACTGGGACTTGCTCTATTTCAGCTTCAACTACTCCTTCTTGGCTTTCATTAAAGTCAATCTCTGGTTGGTTGAGATTAACTTGTTGTATTTATTGTTCAAAAGATATTCCTTCATCTTCCTCTTTGTACTTCTTGATATGGAATGAATTAGGAACTTCTGCCTTTCTCCTTTCTCCACGGTTTTCAATTTTCGGAACTGGATCTTCTAGAGTGTAACTTTTCTTACCTGCAGGGTTAGTCTCATCGAGATCTACATGTATTGACTCTACTATAGTTTGGATTTGTTTATTGAAGACTCTATAAGCCTTACTATATGTTGAGTAGCCAAGGAAAATTGCTTCATCAGATTTTGGATCCAAATTTCCTAGTTGCTCTCTATCATTAAGGATGTAGCATTTACATCCAAATGCTTTAAAATACCCAATTTTGGGTTTTCTTCCCTTCCAGATTTCATATGGGGTCTTTTCTACAGTTTTTCTAATGAGAACTCTATTTAGAATATAACATGTTATATTCACGGCCTCTCCCCAAAAGTATTTTGTCAAACAATTTTCACTGAGCATTGTTCTAGCCATCTCAACTATGGTCCGGTTCTTTCTCTCAATAACTCCATTCTATTGAGGAGTGCGAGGAGTAGAGAAGTTATATTCAATGTCCTTGGAGTCACAAAAATTAGCAAAATGCTTATTTTTGAATTCTCCACCACTATCACTCCGGATTCGTGCAATGCTTATGCCCTTTTCTACTTCTATCCGGATGAATGTTTTTGAAAATTAGTTAAAGGCCTCATCTTTGCTTGCTAGCAAGATCACCCAGGTATATTGAGAATAATCATCCACAATGACCATAGTGTATTCTCTTCTACCTAAACTCAATGGTTTGATGGACCAAAGAGATCAATATGCAAGAGCTCAAGTACTCTTTTGGAAGGAATGTATGAGATGGAAGGGAAACTTTTCTTATGCTATTTACCTAATTAACAAGCAGTGCATAGATGATCCTTATCAAAAGCAACCTTAGGCAAACGCAATACCAATTCCTTTTTAGCTAGTTTAGACAGGAGGTTCATGCTAACATGACCCAACCTCCGGTGCTATAGCCATTATCCTTCTTCTTTAGACACCAAGCATATATTGTTTTTCTCATTTTTAATGTTTATAGCATAGACATTATTTACTCTAGGTGCATAAAGAATGAGTTAGTTGGACTTACTATCATAGATTGAGGAGCCTCCGAAAACAAATGTGACTTATCTTCCTTTATCACAAAGTTGGGCCACACTTAGCAAGTTTAATTTCAGTCCATGAACTAGTGAGACATCTTCTATTTGTAATTCAGATCCAATGGTTCCATGACCAATGATCTGTCCCTTTTGATTGTCTCCAAAGCTCACTTTGCCTCCCTTCTTACGGGTCAATGTGATGAAGGCCTTCTCATCACCTGTCATGTGCCTTCAGCATCCACTATCAATACCAAGTGTGTTGATCTACTGTGGATCTAAGGTATACCGGTAAAACAAATCAAGTGGGTTTGGGTACCCAATCAGATTTAGGTCCTCTCGGGTTAATAACCATCTCAGGCCAAGTGTAAACATTATAATAACCATTTTTTAATCTACATAATTTAGCAATATGATTATTCTTGCCACAAAACCTGCACCCTATAATGGATCTATTCTATTCCTGCTTCTTTTTTTATCTTTTCAAGATCTTTCTTTCCATAGTTCCCTCTATATCCAGCTTCTTGTACACTGGTAGATGGTCTGGTGTGAATTCGTAAGCTGGTTGAAGGTGCAACTTCTGTTCCACAATTTGTTCTCCTTTTGATAGTCTCTTTGTTGTAAGCCACCTTAGCCTTTCCCTTTTGAGCAACAGTATATCTTTGGGCTTATCGTTGCCTACTAACTTCCTTCACCCTTTGATTAAGGGTCTTTTGGAATCTATTCTGAGCAGGAGGATGGTTATCTCTTCTTGAAGCTTTTATCTCTGGCCTCTTCCTGGATACCTCCTTAAATAGATTGATTTCACTATCCAGTCCCATTACATTTGCATTTAGAATCTGGACTTGATTCCTCAGGAAGTTCTCTTCCATAACATCAATATGCTTGGTTGCTCTACCAGATTGATGTCTTGTGCCATTACTTCAGCATCTTCTGTTAACTCCATCACTGCTCTCTTGAGGGACTTAATTGCTTTCGCATTCTTCTTTACACTCTTGATTACAATAGACAGAGCTCTAGCAAGGTCAAAATTAGAAGAAGAATTAGAATAAGAATATACCTCAGTATTTGCTGTTTCTGATTCTGATTCTTCGATTTGATGGGAACTGACAGTTAGATTGAACATGCATAAGAGGCATGGCCGAAATTCAAAATTTTGTCCCTGTCCCCAGGAACTTCTATTAGTTGCATATAAATTAAATAAAGCCTTAACTAAATAATTCTCTATCTAGGTTAGCATGCTGAAGGACTAAGCATACCATAATTCCAAATTATATCCTAGCACATTTATTTTATACTAAGCATGTTATAACTCTAAGTTATAACCTAAGTATAAAATAAACTAAGCATCCAAAATAACCTAAGCATAATTATTAAGTCTAAAAACACTTAAAGAAAAAGACTTAATAATTAAAAGAGAAAAAAAAGAACTTACCAGTTGAAGCGTGCTTTTGCAGAACCTTCTTGCACAAGCCTCCAATCATAGGATAGCCTCTATCAGTATCCACACAAATCCCACCAACCAAAACCTCCCCGAGAGGAAGAACTGAGAAGCCTCGAGTAGTTGCCAGACCACTCTAGAAGCCTCACCCAAAAATACAAACTAGAGGTTCCCAAATAAATTCAGGCTCCTAAAAAATAACTTGCTCAATTACCCGAAAGATTAATTATCTCGCTTAGGATTTATGCTTTGAGCTTGGTACGATTTGAAAGGAAAGGGGATAACTTATATATAGGCTTGGGGGAGCAAAAATGCTCCCACTGTTGGCGATGTCGGATGGGAGTAATTACTCCCATCCTATGTGCACACAGCGTGCACATGCTGTGTGCCACAAGGCAACATGGGCTGCGCATGTGCAGCCCATTTTCATTGGCTGCCACGAGCAATGCCCAGCATTGCTCGCACATCTTTTGGTGTACTCCCGTGCACTCGAGCCTGTACAAAATACCTTTGTACTCTCAGCCCAATTAAACTCACCAATGCAAAATTCCCCTTTTAATCATTTTTCAAATATTTATTTTCTGACCCTAATAAATTAGTCACCAGTCAAAACAAATTTCTTGGTCCAACCCAAATTGATCTAATCAATTATAATTTATTTATGACTCTAATTAATTAGTTACCGGTCAAAATAAATACTTTGGTTTCTCCAAAATTGATCTTATCAATTTTAACCAATCAAATAATAATCCAATTATTATTTAAGTTATATATTTTTGTAATAGAATAAATCTATTAGTTCTTTACTTAGTCCGATGAAGGTCCAATGTGTGTGACCTTATAGGATCCCTAAGTATTGAGTTGTTAAGGCTTTACCAACCCTTGTTCTAATGGAACCATTGGCTCAATGCTCTAGACCGTGAATAGAACTCGATTACCTTAAATGACTATAGTACACCTCTAGCAAGGGTCTACCATCCCCCCTTACTCGGAATGTCATTTATGGTTATGACTTAATCCCAATTAATGCATTAGTTATCCAGTGCGATAAATTCCTTCCATTCTTTAATATTAGTACCATCTAGTTTATAGGAATCGGGTATAGTGTTAACCGCGAGGTTGCTCCAAGCTATCCTAGTAGTTTACTTGTTACCGAAGTATATTGCCTTTTATCATAGTGTGTTTGACTAGAAACCATTTTTATCAAACACATACTTTGATCAGAGGTTTAAGGCAATCATCACTTCAACAAGTTACCAGGTACAACTCCTTAATATATCCAAAGCGATGGATTCTTTCCGACTACTCAACCTACCAACATGTTGTCATCACTATACCTGTAATCACCTGTAGCACCCTAAATTAATGAGTGCATAGTAATGACCCAAAGTATAGCAATAGTACCACACAAGGTAGCTAGCATCTCAAGTATGAGGACATTCACAAAGCTTATTGCATGAAGATAAACACTAACACATTGATATATATATATACCAAGTGTTTATCTTGTTGCGGCCTCCAATATATCTCCCAGATATATCCATGTGTCAAACTTAAGGCACCAGCTTCAGTCTTTAGGAGATTAACTACTTGGACCCTTTCCAAGAAAGTTGACCACATACTAGTCTTTCCGTTTCATCAATATCCTTTCTTGATAAAACTAGGACTAGGGATAGTTTAGACATAATCATAATTGCACATGAAGCAGGTTCCACTAAATATAGCCCAACTATAATTTCTCCAGCTTTATGCTATGATATGTTAAGGACTTTTGCATACATCAATGAATATATATTTTACCAGCTTTAATATATAAATACAGGCATATTGATATAAACAAAAGATTAAATGCCTTTATTGATTAAACCAATTATTCGTACTATTACATAATCAAGATATATCGCCCTAATTTCCTTAAGGGCGTACATCATATCCAACACGATTTGCATTGTATCTTGCTTAGAGGCATTTCTTCCAGATTGGTCTGCTTTCGGATCAGTTAGAGCCATAAATGCACAATTAGGAGTTTCCTCTTCTTCTATTGAAGATGAGTTGCTACTTTCTTCACTGTTGCTCCAGTTAGCTACCATTGCCTTCTTTTAAACTTCTTGGTTCTCTTAAGCTTTGGACATTTAGTCCTAAAATGGCCTTTTTCTCCACATTCAAAACAGGCAGCTTCTTTTTTTCGGATCTTTCTTTTCTTCCGGATTCTTTCTAGGTCTGTCCCTTATGGATGTGCCTTCTTTTGATTTTTGGGATTCATACTTTCTTGGTTTCCTTCTGTCTTTCTTTTGTATTAATTTGTTGAGTTTTCTGGTCAATAGAGGAAGTTGATCTTTGGTGCTCCGTGATTTGCTCTTCTTCTTGGGATTAAGCTGATCCGGTGGATTCTGCCTTAAGTGCAATGGCTTTCTTTTTCTCCTCATGCTTCTTTTCTTGTTGGCTATATCTTTCCAAGGATAACTCTTGGGTTAGAAGATTACCAATTAGTTCATTATAACTGTAAAAGTTTAAGTCATGAGCTTCCTCAATGGTAGTTTTTTGTTGTCCCATTCCTTGGTGAGACTCCGGAGCACCTTCTTTACCATCTCTACTTCAGAGATTTCTTTTCCCAGCCTTTTCATCTCATTGACTAGATTGGTGTATCTAGTGTTCATACCGCTGATTGGTTCTTTAGGTTCCATTTTGAAGGATTCAAGCTTTTGCTTGAGTAATCAAGTTTAGCTTCTCTTACTTTAATAGTTCCTTCATAGGTTACCTCCAGCTTCTCCCAAATTTCCTTTACAGTCTTAGGTCCGGATATTTTGTTAAATTTAGCTGCACTTAGAGCACAATGAACCATGTTAATAGCATTTATGTTTTCATGAAACTTTCTAAAATCATTCTCATCCCACATACTTGATGGCTTTCGAGTAGTCATACCCTCTACTTCATAAGTTGGCTCATAAGGACCATCTTTAATAACTAACCATGCTTGCATGCTTTATGACTGGATGAAGTTCTTCATCCGATTTTTCCAGAACATATAGTGTTCACCGGTGAAAAGTGAAGGATGGGTAATGGACATACCCTCGGGAAGAAGTTGTGAGTTTTGGAAACTCATTTTGATATATGAATAAAAATATTGGACCTTTAGCTCGAGATTGATAGATCTCTAGTTTTGAGCACTTGCTCTAATACCACTTGTTAGTCCTTGTGAGGGTCTGTATAAGGTGAGAGGGGGGGGTGAATGACCCTTTTTCACGGAATACACAGACTTTAAAAAGTCTTAGTGTAGTGTGTTTGATTATGATCCGGATGATGGATCCGGATGATGTAGTTATGACAATATAATGCAATTAAAAAGAGTTAAAGAAATCAAACACAAAAGATTTTATTCTTGTTTGGCCCCGCCTACTCCAGTCCCCAGAGTTTCCTTCCTCCAAGATTTCCACCAGTGGATTCCTTTCCAACTAGCAGAATCAAGCCTTACAATTTGTCTCTGGACGGAACCCCTTCTGGATGTGGGATATACCACTAGAAGCACCAACTCCTAGCTAAGTCCTTTAGTTTTTAGTAGGATATACCACTTAGACTTCTACCTTGAATCTAAGCTGAGTCCTACAGGGAGTTCCTACTTAAAGCATCAACTTTAAGTTGTATCCCAATCTCACAACTCACCCAAGTTGGAGATCCTTACACTGTTGTTTTCACAAACATTTTGGTTTTGGATTTCCTTAAGTTTATAACTCACTTAGGAATCCTTACAATAGATTTGGAATTAATTGATTCTTGGAGGGATTGTAAACTAATTGAATGCTTGTGATTTGTTACTTGCTTTTTTCAATCAAATAGCCAACCTTCTCAATTGGTGAAGCTTTCCTTTTATAGGCTTCTATCATAAATGTAGTTGTTGTGGGTTGTGAGCTTATAATAGATCTTCACCCTTGATCAGGTTATAGGTAGCACTTCCGGAGCCGTTGATCAATCCGTTAGAATATAATTTAACCCATTTGAATCCTAGGGATTGATGCTGAAAAGTTGTTAGTGATCATTTTACTTGGCTTTTTATGATGCACCAACTTTTACACCATTAGATTTTTGGTGTGAGCTTCACGCGCCTGCTTATTGGTCTGGGTGAAAAAATTTGTTAGCTTTTTCAGTCCGGTGTCAGTCCTTTTGTCCTTTTACTGAAAAGTGCAAGCTGTCACTTTTTGTCTAGTTCATGGGGAAAGGATCTTTGACTATATAGACCAAAAGGTAGACGGAAAAGTTGTCTTTGAAAACTTTTCCTATTGTCTTCAAGCATGAGTCTTCCGGATGTCTTCAGACTCATTCTCTCTAGATCTCTATGCTTCTGGAGTTAGGGCAATCAGTTCTTCTGGATGCTGCTCTTGAGGGATTAAAGCTTGTTTCCTCTTCAAGCTTTATTCTGATGATTCCATGTGCTTAGGTACTTGATGTCTTCAATGAACAACCTTATAGCTAGATCTTTCTCCGGATGTTTCCATTTGGATTTAGGAGGATTACATGATTTAAGTTTTTGTTTCTTTCAAACCTGATCCGGATAGCTTAGTTTAATTTATGGTCCGGATCATAGTTTCCCAACACTTAGTACTTCCAAATTAATCCAAAAGAGATTTGTGACAAAGAGCTATCACCAAGAGCTTGATATAGGAGGCTCACTTCATTCCTCAATACCAAGTGATACATTTGTAAAAGCAAGTGATAAACTAAGAGCAAAAGTTTTTACTAAATCCATTAGTAAAGATCAAATTCAATAAGATCAGGAAGGTAAGTGAAAGATCCAATTCAATCTGAAGAAGACTTTGGAAGACAGATATGCAGTTATTAAGTCTCTAACAATCAAGGAGAAAAAGAGAAGTTGACCAAATCAGAATTCAGAAGAGAATATTGCCAGTTAAGCAGACACTAGTTACAAATGGCAAGAAAAGTACGAAAAAGGTAACTATACTTGTTTTTGAATTTCAAACATTTATTAGACAGTTCACGAGCGATAACTTACAACAGTTATATATGGAATAAAAATGTTCTAATTCTCCGGTTTACATGCCATTAACTTCTCTCTCCAAATTTATCTGCCAACTCATCTATCCAAGTTAAATTTAACTGCTTCCAGATTACCAAAATGCCCTCATCTTCAAAACTCTACAAAAAGCCCCCAAAATCACAGTCTTCTTCACGTGAGCAACTACCTACTGTTGCTCTGCAAATATTTCTATAGAGACCCTAAAACCTTTCAAACCTTCTTTTCAAATTTCTAAATGGCCAACATAGAAAATCAAACCTCCCTTCCTGGTCCTCCTAAGGATATATTCCAGGAGGTAGATATCAAGGATAAAGACTTCATCTCTCTGAAGTTTAAAAATTTAGATACCATAATCCCCTTCGATCATCTAGGTGATGAGTATATATTCACCACTGAACCCTATTCCAAACTCCTCTTAAAAGACCAACATTTGGAGGTCTTCCTCCGGATGAACAACCCCACCTATCCTACTCTTGTTAAGGAATTCTACAAGAACCTCAGAGTCCACTCCTTCTATGACACACTTAGTACGAAAGTAAAAGGAAAGGTCATCACCATCACTCCTAACTTCCTCATAACTCATTTCAACATAGAGAATGAGGGAGTTTTATTGAGAACTGATGGGGATAAGCAAGGAGTCAACTATGATCCCATGGTGTGGCTTCTAGAGCAGTATTTTAGAGATAAATTTTGAACACTCTAGCAAAAAACATCCAGAGTACTTCAGTTTATAATGGTCAGGCTAATTCTAATCCGGAAGGGAAGTATCAATACCGCCTCAGCCTTCCAATACTGTATTAAACAATAATAGAATAAGAGCAGCCTAGTCAATATTCTAGTCCTCATCCACTACCTAAAGCAGTACTAATCACCAAGATTCTGATTGAGAATGGGATAGATTTTATAGGAGAAGAGTCAGTTGAAGGGAAGGCCATACTAGAGAAGAACTTCCTAAAAGTCACCGTTGATGAAAAATGGGATGAAGAAATGGCCTTAAGGCAGAAGAGGGAAAAACAAGAGAAGAGTAGAGTAAGAAAGGCTGGAAGCACCGTAGAGAAAGCTCCGGCTGTAAAGAAGCCAAGGTCTGCCAGACCCGAGGCTCAAAAGAAGATTGAACTTGAGCATGTGGAGGAAGAAGTAATTGAGGAAGTCAATGTGGATACCGTGACATTAAACCAAATCCTCCATAAATCCCCCAAGCATAAAAGAAAGCTTGTAAAAGCTACTGATAAGAAGAGAAAGCAACCTGAAGATCCAGAAGAGGAACACACCTCTAGTAGTAAAAGTGAGAAGGAACCAGAGGCTTCTCTAAAGACTAAAAGGAAGTTAGTCAAGAGGAGTCCCACTTTCTCTCAAGCACTACAAGCTAAGAGGGATTCCATTAAGGAAAATCAGCAAATCAATAATCTGGCTCCCACACTAGATGGACCCGGAGGCTCATCTGGAGTAATTAGGATACCTGGAAGCTCATCCGGAGTAACTGAAATAGCTGATCATTCATCAACCATTACCCCACCAATTCTCATATCATCAATGGATATTCAGTACCTAAAGAAAGGATTTGGAGAGGAAATTATTGATGAACTAAACCTCCAACCACCTCCAACCACGATGTCAACCTCTTCTAGAATCACTTTTAATTGCTGAGAGAATTGAAGAAAGAGATGAAGCTACAATTGTTCAAAATCTAGCATAAAATTAAATGGAGAAAGTAATTATTCCTAAAGAGAGAAATACAGAGTTTAGCATTGATCTCAATGCTAATATTACTGAATCTGATAGAACTATGGAAAACCAAGGTAACTTGGGTGCAAATGAACATCACAATACATCCAAGGAAGATGAGCCTATCTTGGAGATAAATGCTCTAGGGGAGGGAATCGATCTGAGTCCCAATGAGAATGCTACTCTGGCTATCTCAATAGGCGAGTTCATTCCATGGGATTCGGTGATACAAAGTAATGATCAGGAAGAAGAGGAAGAAAAAGATGGGAGTAGTCATGGGAGTGAGAATGGTGAAGAAGAAAGCGATGAAAATGTTGAAGGCAACTCAAGCCCCAGCTTCTCACCCATGAGCTCATTTGAACTAAGGCCAAGAATCAATACTCCAGCTCAACCAACAACAAAAGCTGAAAAACTAAAGATGGTCTAGCAATTACTGGAAGAAGCAACCACAGAAGAAAAAGAGAGCAAGGAATCTAGCTTTGAGCCTATACTCTGGGATATCTATACCAGACTGGAAAAGATTGAGTCATCTACCCAAAATATCCAAATTCCTCAAAGTTTATCTATTGAATTGGAGAGTATCCGGAGCAAGGTTACTGATCTTAGGCAAAAAGTGCAAAATATTCCTAAATAAAATCCAATATTGGAGCATATAACAAAAGAAGTTGTAGAAGCCAAAGTTGCTTCTATCAAATCTGTGATAGAAGTTGAATCTTGCAAAGCTATTGTCCTTGAGAATATCAAATCTACTACAAAAGATTTGAAAAGGGAACTCAAGTACTTCATGAGAGAAACATTGGCCGAACAGCTAAATCCAATCTATACTGCTGTGACGGACGGATCAAATGCCATAACTTCCGAAATCAACTCTCTAACCACTGAGCAATAAAAGTTAAAGGAGTAGCTTATAAAGTTCATCAAGGATGACTTACCAACTATTATAGCGAAAGCATCTGAGGACATCAGGAGTGACTGTCAAATCGGTCTCCTTTCCATGGAGAAAACCATCAGAAATTGGCAAGATGCATCTAATTTTGAGCTCCGACATCTAAATGATAGCTTCCAAAGTAATGCCAAGACAGTCTCAGAGGAAATTCAACAACTCGGATCATCACTCTCTAATCTCAATTTAAATGCTCCATCTACCTATGGCTCATCTAGATTCATCCATGAGAGTCTACTTCTTCCATTTTTCTAGGAGCTAGTCCAATGCATAGGGGATACAAGTTTTGGCATGCTGACATTAATCCGGGGAATATTTCCTTACTTTGATGAAGAAGATCAAGAGTATGCTATCAAGGTGCATCCCTATCTAACAAACTCATATGCTGCACTCCGAAAATCCCTCAAGCCAATCTATATTGTGCCCTCTATAGTAGACAAAATTGTTGAACAAAAACTAGCAGGTAATCCGGATTATACACTCCTATCTAGAGCTTGGGAAAGACAACGGAATAGAAGAATATTCATTGAGATTGTTCCCCCGGTTGATGCAAACAAAAAGGGGGAGAAAGATCAATAGAAGGAAAAAGAGAAGCCAAAGAAACATATGAGTAGAAGGAAAAAGAGATTATCATAGCTTAGTTATTCATTATTTGTAAATCATCTATGTCATATGTTGTCAATTGATCACTTATAATCTTATATATATATGTAATCATGTGCTTCATTTATGTTAAAACTTGTTAATAGTAGAAGTTATGTAGTGAAAAAACATTATCGAAATTGCTTCCAAAGTACAACCATCAATTGTACTAAAAAATATTAGAAGCTAGAATGCAAAAATATTGGGGGTGTTAGGATGCTAGAATTATGGAGGAGAAACCTTGTGAATGACTAAGTATCAATCATCATACTTAGGTCATATATCCCTTTACATGCTTCTGTACTCAGGTTTTTGTTTCCAAAAAAATGGGGGAGATTGTTGGAAATGAATCATCCGAAAGACTTTGCAAAAACCTCAAGAAAGCATTCAGATCTAAAGGTGTTGAAGAAAACAAAAACCACAAGAGTTCATCCTATTCAAGACAGAAGCATACAGACTATATGTGGAACAAAATAAAGCCACCAAGTACAAAAAGGGAGCATCCGGACCAAAGTCTAGAAGAGACAATCTTCCAAACCCTAAGCTCACCTCATCCTATATAAGGAAGACAAGATCAAAAGCATCCTGTTAGAGGTTGGAAAGGAAACAAACTGCTAACTCCTTGACGATTGCATCTGGAACAGATCAGCATTGAATAGCATCCAGAATTAGAATGAGTTTGAAAACATATGGAAGACTCATTTCTAAATAAAAAGAACAAATTCAAATATTTTGTCTCCCCCCAATAATGGTCATAAGTCAAAATTGCCTTGGAAAAAGTAAAAGTGACATCTTGTACTATTTTAGAAAAAGGACTAGAAGGATGACAAAAGAAAGAGAAAAAGGTAAGTACCTTTTTCACCTAGACCAATAAGATGGCCCGTGGAGTACACACAAAGGGCAAAGTTACATAAAAGTTGGCTGAGCACTAAAAGCTAACCTTGTTTCTCCAATCCCAACAAATTAAACCGAGCGAATCAATGAGTCTAGCGGGCAAATCAACAGCTCTAAAAGTGCCACTTCATATCTTATCAACGGTGAAGATTCAACCTTAACCAATGGCTACATCTATCTATCAAGCCTATAAAAAAGTAGCTTCACCAAGTAAGGAGCTGATTGATTTTTGGGAAGCTACAATATTGAATAAATTGTTGCACAATCAGTTACTCAATCCATCTAAGAATAAACCACTCATATTAGTTTGTAAGAATTCTCAAGTGAATTTATAAACTTGAGGAATTCAAAACCCAAATCCTTATCAAAACAAAGGTGTAAAAATCTCCTACTTGGGTGAGTAGTGAAATTGGGACTTAGCTTGAACTAGAGAGTTTGAGTGGTATATCCTTGTAGGATTTAGCTTAGACTTAGGTAGTTTAGGTGGTATATCCTGCTAAAGAGAAAGAACTCAGCCAGAAGTTGGTGCTTTTGGCGGTATCTCCTACATCCGGAAGAGAAGTCACTCTTCAGAGATAAAGTGCAAAGGACTCAGCCAAAAGTTGGTGCTTTTGGTTGTATATCCTACATTCGCAAGAAGGGAGATTATATGGAGACAAGCTACAAAGGACTCAACCAGGCTAGGATTAGTTTGGTGGTATATCCTACATCTGGAGGAGAAGAAATCTCCGGACACAATTGTAAAGGCTTGACTTCTGCCTGTGAAAGAAATCACACTAGTAGATTAAGCTCGGAGGAGGAAGCTTTGGGGACTGGATGTAGGCAGCGCCGAACCAGTATAAAAATCACCATGTTTGATTTTCTTTTACTCTCACTCTTTACATTAAGTGCACATTATTTAATACTTGCATCATCGGAACACATAACTCCGGAATATTAAATTGCATGCTACACTTGACTTATCAAAAGTCCAATATTCCGTAAAAAGGGTCATTCACCCCTCCTTTGACCCTAAACACATACGCATAAGGACCAACAAGCTCTTCTCTTAAGGAAGAGGTGGCCGAGGCTCTAACTTTGACTTGGAGGTGAGGCCGAGCTCATCTCTTATGGAAGAGGAGGCCAAGGCTCTTACCATGGAGCCGAGGCCGAGCTCTTCTCTTAAGGAAGAGGCGGCCGAGGATCTTACCATGGAGCTCAGGCTGAGCTCTTCTCTTAAGGAAGAGGTGGCTAAGGCTCTTTCTTAGAGCCGAGGCCGAGCTATTCTCTAATGGGAAGAGATGGCTGAGGCTTGAAATTGGACTCGAGGCTGAGCTCTTCTCTTATGGAAGAGGTGGCCCAGTATGACACTGATTTGAGAAAAAGTGATGACATCATCTAGGTGAGGGACCCCCTTGTTAGGGCCACACATGCTATTTCCTTTAGCTTAATTAACCATCTATCCCTTATGATGTTGAGGAGTAGATTTATGGAAGGGATATGATTTTAGCAGGTTAGACTAAAGATCTAAAGGCCGCGTGTCCGATCCACGCTCACCGCACCAAATTGATAGCGTGGTATCCAACGTACAGGGTCGGTCCAGTCTGGTTCGGGTCTACAGGGTCGGATCGACTTTGGTCCTGTTAGGGACCACCTATAAGACTGAAAGGGCATTAGAGGGGTCACGTCGGGGGTTGGCCAATGTAACCCTCTCCGGTGCCTAAGTCAGTGCTTGACATGGGGAAATGAATACCATAGTGGGGACTAGTCAGTTACCTCATATCGTGGGTTAGTGCCCCTTATATAGATAGTTTGACCCTCTTTTGAATTCCCATGTGTCATTTTATATGAGCTTGGTGGACAAATAATGTGATTGGGCTTTGTGGGCCTCATTGATGTTTGAGCTTTTATATACTTTACAATCATCAACAAAAAAATTTAAAACTTTAATACATTTTGGTTTTAAATTATTTTTAGGGATAAATCAAGTAATTAATTTATGCTTCCATTATTTAATAAAAAAATACAGGTTTTCATTTTTTTTATATAACGTGGGTTCTAACAAGATCTTTCTAAAAAAAGTGTACGATTATTCGTACAATAATAATTATTCAAATGATGAATAAAAAAAATGTCAAATGGAGCTTGGAATGGGATTTGGCATGTGAAATAGTTTGATTGAAAAAAAAAATAGAAACTTATAACTTTGACATTTCGAGAGTTTGAATAATGATCATACATATCATTATCATGACATAATAAAATAAATTGCGGTTCAACGCCTAATTTCTAGAAGGGGTTGTTTCTCTTTTGTCCTTTATTTTGATGGGGCCAAAGATTCATCATTTTTTGGCTTTAAATTATAATGGACTGAAGAAAAATGACTCATTAAACTATCTGAGCTTCTTTTATTTTGAAGTCACAGATAGCTGTTGCAGCTCCACTTTAGGGTTAATTGGAAACAACCTCTTTGTAATTATAGAGGTAAGGTTGCGTACATCCGAACCCCCCTTACCCCACTTGTGCGGGGGCTTGAAGCCATTGGAGTAGTGTTGTTGTTGGATTGTTTCTCTTATCTACCCTATTATAGAAACATAGTACATTTTTGTTATAAATATACGGTACATAGGCAGTGTTCTAAATATAAACACTAATTTGTGCATGCTTAGTTACAATAATTAGCAAAATACATAGTTTAGAAAATGGAAAAGAAGGTTGTGAATTTTGGAAGTTCTCTTCTGGTGCCCTGTGTTCAAGAATTAGCTAAAAATGTGAAGGATGATATTCCCGGCAGATATATTCAACAATATCAGATGGAAGATCAAATTATCCAATTTAATGAAGAGGTTCCAGTCATTGATTTGCAGAGATTAATTTCTGATGATCATTCTGAGTTAGCCAAGTTTCACCATGCTTGCATACACTGGGGTTTCTTCCAGGTAATTTACTAATTTTATTCTTATTTATTCCAATTTGTTTCATAACATGTGGAGATAGTTGTATATAGGGGAACTTATACAAAAAGGCTGGAATTCTCAACAATTAGATGAGAGAATTGTACAAAAAGCCAGACTTTTTGTATAAATTCCCGTATTATAATGGTTGTGACTCTTCACGATTGGAGAATTCATGATTACGAGCTACATGGAAAAAGAGACAACTCTACAATTTAAAAAAATCTTTGAGAATGTACACTAAAATATTTTTGACAAGTTAATACTGAAAAGTCAATATTATATTTACTAATGGTATTAAAGGTAAGTTTATCAAATTTTGCTTCAAAATATATAAAACCATGGAAAAAATATGCGTGTGTCCGCTTTCATATTTTTTATTCAGATTTTTGTCATCCATAAAAATTATTTCATGCACTTCATTCAGGTTTTGCTTCAAAATATATAAAATCATGGAAAAAAAAATGCGTGATTATCATATATTAGACTAGTACGAGAAGAACACATTAATAGGAAAGAGAACTAAAATATAAAAAATCAATCAGAAAAAGTAACATTTGATAGAACCTGAATGAGGTCCATGAAACAATTTTCATGGGAGCAATAACTAACCGCACCGAAAGATATGGAAACGATTTTTATGATTTTAGCATCATATATTGTTGCCAAACATAGTATTTCTTGTAGCCATGAAGTACATGTCTAGCCACCTCATGCATCAAATGCAGTTATCATGTCTCCAACTTTTGCAAACAAGTCACCATGATATATATGAAAGTGTTAAACCAATTAAACTAGTTTTCAAATAGGTTTATCATGTCTGCGACTTTTGACAACACACTCTCTCTCTTAGTTTAGTTTGGACAAAGAGTATTATACAAAGAGTCAGTTATGGATTGCTTTCTCAAACTTGCAAAAGTTGTTGTTCCTGAAAGCTCTCAGAAACTTTCCTTTGGACAATAACATTTGGACTTATTGGAGCAATGTCAAACTGGCCATAATCTCTCATTTGTTTCTCTATAATAATTTTTGAATATTGTGCAGTTGGTAAATCATGGAGTGAAGAATTCATTAGTGGAGAAGATAAAGGAAGAAGTGAAAGATTTCTTCAACTTGGCAATGGAAGAAAAGAAAAAGTATTGGCAATATGAAGGAGAAGTAGAGGGTTTTGGGCAAGCCTTTGTTGTTTCTGAGGAGCAAAAGCTTGATTGGGCCGATCTTTTCTTCTTAGTTACTCTGCCTTCACATGCAAGAAAGCCTCATCTTTTTCCCATGCTCCCTCTTCCCCTAAGGTATATATCACTACTATATTACTCCTTGTGGGCCAGCTTGAGATTCTTTTCCCAAACTCTAAAAGCTGCTGTCTCAAAAAGCTTTTTTTCTCGAATTTATCTTCTGATCAACAAATTTAGAGCATGATAAAGAAATCTCATACTAGCCTAGCTTAACAACCCATTTCCAATACCTAGATATGAGTTTCCGGCCAAAGTGGGCACGTCTATATGATGCTTGGCATGCTTAACAAGTCACATGCGATGTGATACAAACATTTTAAGCATCTTTAAAATTGCTGTTAGTGAAAGTGCTTTTAGTGTTGTCGATGAAAGAGTTTTACCTCACTTCTGCCTGGAATAATATATAGAGCGACGATTGGGCCTTACCTAAAAGCTTTAGGGTCTAATGCTTTGTTTTCTTGGACTCAAAAATAATTAAGTTCTATTTAGTTCAATTGTACATATTTATAAGTTTACATTGAAACAAGTCCAGTCAGTTCAGAGAAGTTCATGGGAACATGGCCTTAATGGTGCTATACAATGTTTGAGATGTTGAATCTTAAGAACAAAGTCAAAATATGACAAAATGTTGAAGTTTAATTAGCGACAAGGCCATATTACAAGAATTCATACACAACATCTTCATATATTTTTGTAATTACATACAAAGAGTTCAATTTCATCTCATTATTTCTTGTGTTTGCAATACAGAGAGAGCTTGGATAGGTATGCAAATGAAGTGAAAAACTTAGCCATGAAGATATTATCAAGCATGGGAAAATCACTAGAGATAGAGGAAGAAGAAATAAGAGGAATATTTGAAGAAGGGCATCAATCTATGAGAATGAATTATTACCCTCCATGTCCTCAACATCATAAAGTTATTGGACTCACCCCTCATTCTGATGCTTCTGGTCTCACCATTCTCTTGCAACTCAACCAAGTTGAAGGTCTTCAAATTAAAAAAGATGGCAAATGGATTCCCATTAACCCTTTCCCTAACGCTTTTGTTATCAATATCGGAGACATTTTGGAGGTAATACTATCCGAAAAAACGGGAATTATATAGAGCATCGAGAATTTTTTACCATTTTCACTAAATGATTGACACATACGTACTTTTTAATATTAAAATATAAAAGGTGGCTATGTGTCAATCAGTGAGTGAGACATATTTGCACTTTTACGGTTTTCATCTCATTGATAATTTCTGTCACCAATAATATGAATTCTGTGATTGGGTCTTACCGATAAGGTTAAGTTAATAATTAAGGCCCATTTGTAGCATTTAAGTTATTTCTGACACTCTTCCACATGGGACTGTCCTTCGGACTTAAAGTGAGTACAACACATGTTTAGTCTGTCACATTCAACGAATGAAGTTGTATTAAAACATAAATGGTAAAGCGGGGTCTTACTTTTTAACATAATCTTTAGTTAAGGTTCATAATATCATTTACATTATTTATGACAATTTCAATGCATTGATTACATGATTTTTCTATTATGACAATATTAGCCCCAAACTATTCACTTTTCTTGCATGATTAAAGTAAGTCTTAATAGGGCTCGAGGTCGTTCTTCAAGATATTGTGGGAGCATCTTTCCCGAGATTTGGCATAATTTAGTTTTCCTTGCTTTTTCCTTTCTCTACCAAAAAAAAGTATGTCTTAATAGCATTTAATACATAGTTTGAGAAAAATAGAAAATTTTAGATTTTACTAAATCAATTTCAATCATATTTTATCCAGCAATAACTACTTATCTAAATTATTGCACATCCTTCATGTACAAAAATGTCAAGTTTATTGTGAAAACAAAAATGCATAATTTAAACAACTGATTAGAGGTTAAATGGGAAATCAATGAAATTTCAAGGGATTTCTAATGTGTTTTGCCAATACATGCATACTTTTTTTTGTTGTACTATATTATTAGTAAATATATGACAATATTTAGTTAGGATTTCATATAATGTGGGAAATGGCAGATAATGACAAATGGAATATACCGAAGCATTGAGCATAGGGCAATGGTAAATCCAGAGAAAGAAAGATTGTCAATTGCAACATTTTATGCACCAAAATATGAAGCAGAGATGGGGCCAATGCCAAGCTTAATCAACCCTCAAAATCCAGCTTTGTTTCGAAGAATTCGAGTTGATGAATATTTCAAAGCCCTTTTTGCTCGTGAACTTCACAGTAAATCTTTTCTTGACCATCTTAGAATTTGATCATTTCTTATTGGCCTAATGCATCAGGAACCCCTTGAACTTGTCCCTAATTGCTCCTCGTCCATCTGAATTTTTAAAAGTTCCTCTCGCTCCCTTTCTTCTCGCCTCCTATCCAAAGTGTACCTTATGACCTCTTTCGACTGACATGGGCTTGAATAATCAATGCCATATTAGCCGAAAGGGGTCTAGGGTGCAATTTAGATAAGTTCAGAGAGACGAGAAGACTTTTGAAAATTCAAGGGGGCGAAAAACGATTAGGGATAAGTTCAGAAGGCTGGTGATTTATTCAGCCTTTTTTATTGAATATTTATATGTCTCTATTTTATTAAATAAGGATAATATGGTCTACTGTTTTAATTACCTAGAAATTATGATGTATTTGTATTGGGTTTTGTTTTTTTATGCACATGTATAATACACATTTACACTGACTTTTTTATTTGAGATTAGAATTTCTTAACGAAATTGAAATGAATGTTTTGACGAAAAAGTGGGCTTACTTTTAGTTTGACCAACATACAATATTTTGGTGCGAAATTTCAATAAAATATTTAGGTGAACAAATTGGAAAACACAGTATAACTGTCAAAGTCGTATAGGAAAAAGTAAATAGGCCACCCCAATAATTATGAATGTCAACTGATAAAGCATACAATAAGTTTATTGATCCCATAATTTCTTTTATCACTTCTAGAATTGTAAATGTAGTCATTTTAAATGACGTTATATCATCCATTTACTTTGACAACTTTGATCCAATTTATCCATGTTTGTACAACAACAAGGGAAACTTGTAAGAATGGTCTAAATTTCCGGACCTATTAGAGACAAAGTTTTAGGCCATAGCATAAATACAATATTTAAGTCTCATATTTACCAGAGCAAATTTGTGACTTGAATAGTGTTAGGCTCGATAAGATGAGTGACCACATGTATAAGGTTAAGTCCATCTAATATAAAGTCAATTGGATTGTGTTGAACTCTAATCTATACAACTTATATATCACTCTTTAATCTTTTTTATTTTTTATGTGGGATTCTCCACGCATCTCCAACATTACTCTTGAAGTGCAATTGGGTCTGTACGAGTTGCCACTTGACTTGTGTTAAGTTCTAATCTACACCACTTATATAACTCTTTAATCTTCGTTGTTATTGGTGTGAGATTCTCTATGCATCTCCAACATTACCCCTCAAGTGCAACTAGGCCTGTACAAGTTGCCACTTGCCAAAAATTTTTGGCCTATCTCCTCTGAGTCTCAAGATCATCAACAGATCTAGTTTTTTTCGCCAGCTCAACTCCACAGCCCATGATCTTTTTGTTATCAAACCTTCATCTGCTCTGATATCATATAGCGAATCTGTAGGCTTTGAGAGTGTTGAGCTCGATAAAATGAGTGAGCACATAAGTGGGGTTGAGTCCATCTAACACAAAATCAATCATCCTTATATTAAAGTCTAATCTACACAACTTATATATCACTCTTTAATCTTCTTTAACGAGAGTCTCTACAAATCTCCATCAGTTACAAATATGCGTTCCACTAAAATCCTCTCTCCAATTAACAATCTTGTATAAAAACTCTTCCTCTCATGCAAACTCTAACATATTTTATTTTATTTGTTTTACTTAACTTTTGTTATTTTCAAACCATTTATTATTTTACCACAAAACTTTAGAGTTTTTGTTCGTCTCTTTTTTATTTTCAAAATAACATTCAATGTGATATTTTTTTCTAAAATTTTGTAGACATCTATTAGATTTCTAATATAAGTCAAGTAGAAGCGAATAAAACTAAAAGAACTTGGTTCTAATGGATGTTTTGTAGGTAAAATTTCAGTGTTTGGCTGAGTTGAACTCAGTTGAGTTGCGCTTGGGCTGAGTGAAATTCGGGCTGAGCTAAAACTGGGCTGAGTTGACTTAACTGGGCTGACCCGGCTTCGCTGGCTGAGTTGACTTCGGCTAAGTAATGCTCGGTTGACCAAGGTTCCAGCTGACCAAGTTCAAGTTGAGTAAAATTCTGGGTAAAATTGGGAGCAGATTTAAACGTTAGAAAAAGGAAAGTTGAGTCATGTCGAAGACATTGTCCTTAAAGGATACCTGGTAGTTCCTTCCAGGAATAAACAATTTCATCAAGATCAATTTGAAATGTAAGTATATATCTAGAAAATAAGAGAGGAAAATAAAAATAGAGTTGTAAGAAATGAAAATGGAAGGCGTTTACTCTCGTTAAAACGATCAGTAACGGGTAAGGCAATAAAATAAAAAATTATTTTTGACAAAAAAATATTTTCTCAATAAAAATAATAAAATACTTCCGACCATGGTCCCCATCACCTATGCAGGGGGGCAATCCACCGATTTGCACTAGAGATGGCTTTGGGCCATTTCTCTCATGTGCGCGAGAGCCTACCTAGTCTCTCCTAGTACTTAGCAAGCCCATATGAAACATCTCAATATAAAGTCAAAAACTGACTTGTTTAAAACCCATGTGGGATATTGGTTCTTTTAAAAGTAGCTTTAAACACTAGTTTTTTAAACAATCCCCCAAAACTTTCAAAAGAAGTTTTAGTAAAAAAATTTTTTTTTGGATATCTCTAGTTTGACATATAATGCATGGTATTGGTGTCTTGTGTATTATGAACTAGAACTTGATAGATAAGATTTAACTTACGGAATATTTGGTGAAACATATAGTTTCTATGAATCAAATAAGCGCTATTATAAGATAGGAATTTTACCATATCGCACTATACCAAGTACATTTCTATTCAACGTGGTTTTGCACGAATAGGCCGTGTGCGTGCCTAGTCTTTCATAAGTGCTCTAGAGATAGCGCCAGAAGCATAACTCATAGAAGCGATCCCACTTCACACTTAAATAGGTGATTTTATATAGGGTATATTGCACTTCATACACCACTTATAAGAGCTTTGAAATTCATTAAGAGTCATTTTGACTCAACCTCTCAATATATGCAACATAGCACTTCTCTCACATCTAGGATTGGGGCAATAATATTTTAGTGCTAGAAGACTTAACAAAAGGCTTGTTAGTACCCATATGAACCTACTCCATGGGATCTTCACTCATGTAGGTTGGGTTCCCACCTTTATTAATTTCATATTGGCTTAAGTCTCATCCCCTTAGATGTTTTTAAGATTAATTTCTTTCCCACAGGTTTGGTCAAACGATTGGCCAAATTCACTTCTGACCTTATATAATTTATGAATATTACTCCATCTTTTAGCAATTGCTTCACAACATTATGTCTCATACGAATATGTTTATTCTTACCGTCGAAGGTCTTATTTTTTAATATCGATATTGCCGCTTGGCAATCACAATGTATAGAGACAGAGGGCGTTGGCTTTATTCCCAAAGGTGTTAGTCCCTGTGAGGGTGTATTTAGGGTTAGAGAGGGGTGAATGACCCTTTTTGCAGAATTTATAGACATATAAAAAGTCTGTGTAGCGTGTTTAAAATGATCTGGATATGATGGATTAGGATGATGTAGATATTTAATTAAAGTGCAATTTAATGTAAAGGCAGGGTAAGAAAAATAAAAAACAAGAGATTTATCCTGGTTCGGCCTTGCCTACTCCAGTCCCCAGAGTATCCTCCTCCAAGGTTTTATCTACTAGTGGATTCCTTTTCAACTGGCAGGAATCAAGCCTTAATATTTTTCTTCGGACAACAGGATATACCACAAAGTTCTTCACTCTGGCTAAGTCCTTCTAAGAGTAGGATATACCACTAAGGCACCAACCTTAGTTAAGTCCTCTCAAGCTTGTCTCTGAAGATCTCCTTCTCCAGATGTAAGATATACCACCAAAAGCACTACCTTCTGGCTGAGTTCTCTTGAGCTTGTCTCCGGATGGTGACTCCTTCCGGATGTAGGTTATACCACTAGAAGCACCAACTCCTAGCTGATTCCTTTCTATTTAGTAGGATATACCACTTAAACTACCCAAGTCTAAGCTGAGTCCTACAGGGATATACCACTTAAAGCACCAACTCTAAGTTGAGTCCCAATCTCAATACTCACCCAAGTATGAGATCTTTTACACTTTGTTTTCTCAAAGGGTAGGTTTTGAATTCCTCAAGTTTATAATTATACTTCGGAATTCTTACAAAAAGATATGGAATTGATTGGTTCTTTGAGGGATTAAGGTAACTGATTGAGTAGTGGATTCTTTAAGATTGAGTAACTCTAGAATTAATCAGAGTGTTCTCAACTTGTGAAGCTTGGCTTTTATAGTCTTCAACCAGGAATATAGCCATTGTGACCCGTTGGAATGATCTTGAATCTTCACCATTGATAAGATATGAGGTGGCGCTTCCGGAGCCATTGATTTATCCATTAGACTCGTTAGTTGGTCCGTTGAAAAATTGTCAGTAGTCATTTGTTTGGCATTTTGTGCTTTGCCAAAGTTCAAGCAATTTGTTCAGGTGTGTGAGCTCCATGCGCCTTGCTATTGGTCTATTTAAAAAGCTTGTTACGTTTTTCTCTTTATGTGTCAGTCCTTTTGTCCTTTTTTTTGAATTTGTGCAAGCTATCACTTTTTCAATCTCTAAGGCAGATAGGGACATTGACTGAGACCAATATTGGAGGGAAAACTATTTTTCAAATATTTTCCCTTTATTTATCTTTTGAGTCATCCAGATATCTTCATACATCAACTTGTCCTAATGATACTTTAATCAGTTGACTTCTTCAGTTAGTTGACTTCTTCGAATGCTGTCTTCTTATACTTGGGGGATGCTATCTTCTATCTTTAAACCCAGACGCATATTTCCTTGGACTTAGTGACTTGTTTGTAGTTGATCCTAAGTCCAGATGCAATCCTTTTGTACTTGATGGTTTGTTTCCTTCAAACCATAATCCGAATGGCCTATTTCGGCTTTGGGGTTTTGTTCCTTCTAGACCTTTGATCATATACATTCTTCTTGGTTCTAGCAAGGACTTTCGGATAGTTGATTTGGACTTTGAATTTTGTTTCCTTTTAAAACTATAATCCGAATGTTGTCTTCTTGAACCTTTGTAGTTGCTTTCGAATGCTATTTTTCCAACAATCTCCCCCATTTTGATGGAAATGAAAACCTAAGGACATAAGTATTCAGAAGGGCTATATGAATAAGTATGATTCTTGATACTTAGTAATTTACATGGTTTTCTCCCCCATAATTCTAGCATCCTAACTCCCCCAACATTTTTGCATATTAGCTTTTAAGTTTTTGAAGTACAATTGATAGTTGTACTTAGAAGCAATTTCTGAATGATGATTTCACTATATAACTTCTGCTGTTAACAATAGTTAACATCAATGAAGTGCAATGTTACAATTATAGAAGGTTATAAGTGAAATGAAATATATAGCTAGCTATTATAAAGTCATTAAGTGAATCTAGATATGGTTGAGGCTTTTTTCCCTTATTGGCTTCTGCATTTGCTTCTTTCTATTTGCCCTTGTCCCTCTTTTTGTTAGCATCAATTGGGGGGTTACTATTTCAATGACTCTTCTCCTGTCCTATTGCCTTTACGAAGCTCCTGAGAGAAGTGTGAAGTTAGGATTCCAGCCAACTTTTGCTCTATAATTTTGTCTATTGTTGAAGGCACAATGTAGATGGGCTTAAGATATTTCTAGAGTTTAGCATAAGCTTTTGTGAGATACGGATGATGCTTAAGAGCATATTCTTTGTCATCCTTTTCAAAGTATAGGAGCATTCCTCTAATGAGTGAGAGCATGCACTTGTATCCCTCATAACTTTTTTCTCCTATGTGCTCAACCAACTATTGGAAGAATGGGAGTAGAAGACTTTCATGGATATATCCGGATGGAGTAAATCTAGAAGGAGCTGACCCGGAAGGAGCTTTGATGCTTAAGTTGGATAGAGAGGATCTAAGTTATTAACAGTTTGGGCACTGCTGTGGATTCGTTCATTGAGGTGCCAGAGCTCAATATGAACATATCCATCCAGTTTCCAATTGTTTTCTCCAATGAGTAAATACTAGTTTGGATATCTAATCCAAAATCCTCAAAAGGTTTATCTGTGATGGATAATAGCTCATCCTTGAGGAATTTTGTCAGTTGCTCACTGAATGCCTTTTGTTCTATTTGGATAGATTTGATTCTTGAAGAGATAGGTTCTATGCTTTGAGTGACAATAGATGGGATGAATTTTGGCGGATCTTCAAATTTCTGATCCATATACTCTTTTAGCCCATTTGATGAAGAAGTCATATGCTCAAGGATGGTTCCCTTGCTTGATTCTGCTCTAGATAAGGCTTGTAGTGCATACTACTTTGGTTCTCCAATCTCATCAGTTAGCTTTGCCAATGCTGGAGTGACTTTGGACATGGTTTTCTCTACTACATGTTCTGCATTTTTAGGATCGCATGCTTTCTACTCAATATCTATTAGCTTTCTTCTCACTTCTTCCAGATCAGATTTTAAGTCCTGGGAAATTGATAGATTTTGAGTGGAGGAATCAATCTTTCCTAGTCTTGCATAGATGTCCTGGAGTATTGGCTCAATTTCTGACTTTTGCCCCGTCTTATCCTCAATAGCTACTTCCTATATTAATTCCCAAGCCAATCTCAACTTCTCAGCTTTTGTGGTAGGAGTGTTTGGAGTGTTTGGTCTAGGCCTAAGCTCAAAGCACGGAGTGAATGAACTTTCATCCTCATCCTCTTCATCCTCTTCTTCCTTATCTTCATTTTCTCCCTCATCATCAACAGATTTTTTGTTAGGCTTGTCATCCCTTTCCTCTTCTCTGTTCTCATTATTCTAATTGTCATCACTCATTTGTTCATCTCTATCATTTTACTTTTCCCTTTGTTCCTTTGGATGCTTCGAAATGACCTCGTCCTCTGAGTTAGCCAATATAGCATTCCCATTGGATCCCAGATCAATTCCCTCCTGTAGAACATTTAGTTCCAGGCTAGGCTCTACTTCCTTGAATGCAATGGGAGATATAGTAGCATTCAAGTTGCCTTGATCTTCTTTGAATTCAGTTTTAGCAGATACAACATTTAAATCAAAGTTTACCTCCTCAAGTTACTGTGTCGGAATGATTGTAGTTGCTTGAGCTTGATCCTTAGGAGAGTTGGCAATGTCCTTAACTTCCTTTTCTTGTGCCTTTTTAGGACTTTCAGCATTCTCAGATTCTGGATTGAGATGATATTCTGGAAGATTTTCTTAACAATTAGAGCTTTATTGTTCCGGAAGTATTGCTAGATCTACTCTGGAGGAGCCTCTGGGACCTTCTAAAGTTGGAGTGGACTCATGATCCTATTAGTTTACCTGGACAATTTTCATCATCTCATTGAATTCCGTATCCTCCAAAAATTGAGTTTCAGCACTTTTGGTTGCTCTTTTTGCCTTCATTGCCTTAGAGAAGGTTGGTCGCTTTTTGGTTAATCTTCTCTTGGGAGCAGCTTCTTCTTGGGCCTTATCACTAGTTGTAGTGGCTTTTCTCGTTCTTTTCTTAGATTTCATCGAAGTTTGCTTAAGGATCTAGGTAAGAGGTAGATTATCCTCATTTTCTTCCTCTACTCTAACTTCTTCCATAGCTTCTTCCACCATAGGCTCCAGAGCAATCTTCTTTTGGGCCTTGGGTTTGGTTGTTCTTAGCTTCTTTACTACTGATGCTTTTTCAACTATATCCCCTGCTTTCCAAACTCTGCTCTTTTCTTATTTCTCCCTCTATTATCTTAGGTCCTTTTCATCGTTCCATTTCTCATCAAAAGTGAGCTTCTTGAAATTCTTTTCAAGGATGGCCTTTCCTCTATCAGGCTCCGCTTTAGACATATCATCCTGATGTTGTGCGAGGATTTTGGTGATAAGTGCTCCTTGGGAGTACATATGTTGCTTCATATAATGAATGAGCAAGATTGGCATATTGGATTCTCTTCTCTAAAACCAGTGTTGAATAACACAGTGCTAGATGGTTGAGGCAGTATTTAAGGATCCCTTTCGGACCAGGATGAGTCTTGCCATTACAAAGTGAAGAGTCCTTGGAGTTTTTGGCTAGTGTGTTACTGTTTTGTCCCCAAAGAATCTCTCCAAAAGCTACATCTGAGGATCATATGTTACAGTGGGGTCATCTCCATCATTCCCCATGATGGCTCCACTTTTCTTCATCCTAAAATGAGTAACAAAGAATTCAAGGGTGATTGTGATTTCCTTCCCCTGCATTGTTGTCTGGAGTGTGTCGTAGTGCTTGTAAACTTTTAGGTTCTTATAGAATTCTTTGACTATGACTGGATAGGTTGGGTTTTTCATCCGGAGAAAGATCTCCAAATGTTGGTCTTTTAGAAGGAGTTTAGTGTAAGGTTCTGTGGTGAAGAGGTACTCATCATCCAAGTAATCAGATCGAGTAATTGTGTCTGTATCTTTGAATTTGATGGGCATGAAATCTTCATCCTTGAGAGAGTCCAATTGAACTAGGTTCTTGGGGTGGAGAGTAGCTTGATTTTTTGTTGTCGCCATTTAGAAGTTTAGGAAATGATTTTTAGAATTTAGGGTTTCGGAGAGAATTTTTACAGAGTAACTGTAGATTGTTGCTCGCGTGAAGATGAAGAAGGATTTTAGGGCTTTTTATAGAGTTTTCAAGGTGAGGGTATTTTGATAATCTGGAAGCAGTTAAATTTAAATTAATTGATGACTTGGCAGTTAATTTTAAGAAGAGAGGTTAATGACGTGTAAACCGGAGAAAGGGAATGGTATATTTAATTTCTAGCTATTGGATTTTACTGCCCAATAACTATACAATAAATGTTCGAAATTCAAAAGTGTACAGTTACTCATAGTTACTTTTCAACGCCTTTACTGCCATTTGTCATATCTGTCTACTGAGCTGGCAAGATTCTTATTCTGGACTAAGCATTTATGAGCATCTCCTCTTCTTCTTTGACTTTCTCTTTCGGAGTTAGCTTTTAGAGAAAATCCTGCTTTTCTTCTTATGGATCACCTTTCTGATTTTTGGCTATAACACTGTAGTATCAATCTTTAAGCTTTGTTGACTTGGAATAGTGTGCTGCCAGAATCCTTCAGAGAATCTTGTGAACATGATCCAGATGCTTTAAGTCTTTAAAACTAGATGATTTGCTTGAACACTGATCTTCTTCTGAAATGGTTCTTTGGAAAAGAGAAGTCATATTCTTGACGGTTGATCTGGTTTTTCTGGTATGATCAGCATCTAGCCTTCATCTCCTTATCTTCATGAATGTAGAGATCATTTTGTGCCAATATTGATTCAGGAGTTAGCATTGGATCAGTTTCTGAAGGCTTCTTTTCCTCAAGAATTATGTCTTCTGGATTTTGGCCTATTTTCTCATCCTGGTTAGTGTGATGAAAGTATTTCACCACAAATCACCCACTTTAATCATCCACTATCAATTTGTTAGGTTTGTTGATCTTTATGTGGATTCAAGACACACCTGCTGTTGGCACAGGTCCGTTCCGGCCCGATGAGGAATTATGCCTATTTCGTTCACTGATCAGACAAAAGAGCCAAAAGGACCAAATTGTAATGAAAGAAATCCGAAATTCAAACATCCACATTCCACGGAAGCTTCGATTTAGCATTTCCTACTATAAAATCAAAAAGTCAAAATTTGGTCAAACATAGGTAATTAGCCCGTCGGCTAATTACCCTTTTGCAGTAAAAACATCACAACTTACCGAGATCTGGCAAGGATTTACGGGATTTAAAGTAAAATCCTGTCAGATAGGTAATCAGGCCGCTGGCTAATTACATGCCTTCTATAAATAAGGGCTCACCCCCCTCATTTTCAACAGATGATGGAAATTCTCAAAAATCCATTCATGCCCCTTTCGTTCCGTGAGTGGTGAAAGCCTCAAAACTCTGTCAAAAACACTTCCAAATCTGAGCTTTATCGCCAACATTCGGTATAAGCTCATTTTCTTGTCTTTTTAGATCAAAATCTCACAGTGATCTTCGGTCTTAAAACAACCTAATTTCTAAAAAATCCCGCATTTTCTATAGAAATAATCCAAGATTATAATCATAACTTGGGTTAAACCTATTTTCAAAGTAAACCACAACTCCTGATAACTTCGGTCATGCACCGACTCTCAAGTCATCATGGACAGACGTAAAGGTAAACTGAGGGTAATTGGCTCTAAGCCCAACTTTAGAGTTCATTTTATTACTTTTATTATTGCATATTACATTCCATTTCTCTGGTTAAGTGAGCCACTGGTGCCACTTAAACTATAATATATATAAATAAGCTCGCAGGCACGGATAAACATCCAGAACGTGAGGAAACTCTATCCGAATTTCTGGGCCCGAATCCAAACACTGCCGTCACTCAACTGAAATTTCGGTAGCAAATATCTATTTATTATGCGGTTATAATGCCTTTTTCATTTCTTGAATTTATTTCTTGAATAAAGCCATTGTAATGCAGAAATTACCACAAATTCCAAAATTAATCCAAACAATTTGAACAATATGAGTAACTTTTATGTCCGAACTCAGAATCTTATTTTCTTTTCGGTATAAAAATCCCATTTTGGATCAATATACCACAATTCCCAGTGGTACTGAACTGGGTGGCGACTCTATTTTATTTTTAAATAAAGTAAAAATGCTTTATTTTAAAAATATCTTTTCTAAATAAAATGTGTAAATATATTTCTCACTATAATCACATTTTTGGCTTATAAAAGGCCATGTTTTTCACACTCAATAAGTCTACGTGAAAAATAATAAAATTGACTTTCTCTTTAATAAAACTCGGTGTTTTATTAAAAGAACGACATCGCGGTTTCCTCAAACTGCACCAAACCAAATCACGCCCAGCGCACTGCACCCCGCGTGCTCCCATTAAAAATTTCGCCCGCTTTCAGTGGCGACTCCACTGAGGACATAATTTTTATAAAAACCAGATTTTTATAAAAATTCTTTTTTTGACATGATAAAATATTGTTCAAATTAAATTTTGGAATTATGGAATATGTTGTAGTTTCAACATTACACAAATTTAAGGATTGCATAACATCTACTTTCTTTACCCTTAAACCAATTTAGGTATGTCTTGGTGAAGTATCTCCAAGTTCGCTTAGGGCTTGAGGGGTATGGATCTGATCACACCCCTGAGTAATGTATGAGGGCCTTGCTCGCTTAAGGGCAAGACTACCCAAGTATATTATATGTGGAAAAGTTTCCTTTGGTTCACTTAGGGCCACTGGGACTTGGTACACAAAGGCGCAGGGTACCCAATCCCACCCAATCCTAAGACCGAAACCCGCATATAGATGAACCATAGACACTGCCCCGTAGGTTTACCTAAAAACCCAAGAGTGCACGTGAGCAGACTTCGCTAAGTCCCCCATTGACTTTAAAGTGAAGTAACTAAATGGAGTTAAAAGGGCAGCAGATGCGATCTAACCGTTTGCTATATGTACAAGTTTATTAAATATAAATAAACTAAAAACGAACGTCATAAGCATCAATGTTGTGTGAAAACTAACCATATCTTTATGCAGCCATGACATTAATGTATGCCATGCCATTTCATTTCCTTAGTTATACGAACCCGAAATAAATTGAGACTAGTGAGTCCCCCTAGGCTCAGCCCATGAGCCAAAATAAGCCAAGACCAGTGAGTCCCCCTAGGCTCAGCCCATGAGTCGAAATAAACCAAGATGAGTGAGTCCCCCTAAGCTCAGCCCATGAGCCGAAATAAACCAAAGACTAGTAATTCCCCCTAGGCTTAGCCCATCAGCTGGAATAAACCAAGACCATTCAGCCTCTCTAGGCCTAACACCTTTGACCATAGAGTCAAGCCCTTGAGTGACCAACGAGTCAGCTCACCTTGGACTATAGAGTCAATCCCTCGAGTGACTAGTGAGTCAGCTCAACATGGACCATAAAGTCAATCACTTGAGTGACCAGCGAGTTAGCTCACCTTGGACCATAGAGTCAACCCCCGAGTGACCAATGAGTCAACTTACCTTTGACCAATAGAGTCAATCCCTCGAGTGACCAACAAGTCAGCTCACCTTGAACCATAGAGTCAATCCCTCAAGTGACCAATGAGTCAACTCACCTTGGACCATAGAGCCAATCCCTCGAGTGACCAGCGAGTTAGCTCACCTTTGACTAATAGAGTCAATCCCTCGAGTAACAAGCGAGTCAACTCACCTTGGACTATAGAGTCAATCCCTCGAGTGACCAACAAGTCAGCTCACCTATGACCAATAAAGTCAATCCCGCGAGTGACCAATAAGTCAACTCACCTTTGACTATAGAGTCAACCTTCGAGTGACTAGCGAGTCAGGTCACCTTTGACCATAGAGTCAACCCCTGAGTGAGCAGCGAGTCAGCTCACCCCCAACTATCGAGTCGAATCAAATTTAGATTCAAACCATGGTCTTCGAACCGCATATTTGTGATATTCCATGAATATCACAGGCCACCCTTGCCGATTATTCCATGAACAGTTGGCATACACCCAACCCCCTACTATTTTTGGCATACACCCAACCCCCTACTATTTTTACTTAGCAATCCATTCATTCATTCACACATTCATTTATTCATTCACTTATGCATCTCGACAAGCCGAGGTAAGTAAGGCTCAGATCTACGCCCAATACACTTACTAACACTTGGTCTCTTACATTTTCAGGCTGGAAGCGAGAGAGAACGAGGTTAAGACACATTAAGGAAAGCCCAAACGTCAGACCTCCACGACCAGTTGAATCTCTAGCTAGATTTTTCTTTGATCTAAAACTTAAAACTGTAATGGCAGATGATGATGCAGTTGGTAAATCCCTCAAGAGAATTCTAGACGCTCCGGAATTCTATGATGTATGGGAAAGGCTGAGCGCTTTCAATGCTCAAAGAGACTAAGAGCAAGAGGCCGAGATAGCGACATCAAAGGCAAAGGTGGAAGATATTGAAAAGCTATCCCCGATAAAAGATAAGTCTGTTCCTCCTTCTATTGAGCAATATGTGGACATTGACTGATTCTTGCCAAAGGAATTAGAAGTCCTTTCGGCTAACTTTGTGATGCCTTATATGGCCCCTTATACTGGCTATGGGCCTCCTCATGCGCATATGGAGAATTATCTTCAGATTATGACTAGCATGAACATCCCTAAGGTTCATATAGTCAATCTATTTTAAGCTACTCTACGTGGACCGGCTTCTGAATGATACATGAGGATGCCAATGAAAGTGAAATCTGATTGGAAGAAGTTATGTTCTACATTTCTGGAAAATTATGCCTTCAATCTAAAGGTTAAAACTACTCTGCAAGATCTCGAAAGGGTCAAGTAATGCCCAAATGAATCCTTTGAAGAATACTACCTGAGATGGATGGATGTCCGCATACTCGTGACTGGGGCACCCCACCAAGAGGCCTTAATAGTAAAGCTAGTCAAAGGATCCAACTAAAGGTACCGGGATGACATGAAAATGAAAAGGTTTGATACCTTTAATGATGTGGTAGACTATGCCAAGGGACTAAAAAAGTAAGAGGAAGAAGACCAGGTGAAGAAGCAAGAACAATAAGCTCACACTAAACCCAGATATTGGGAAAAGGGTGGGTCTTCCTAATAAGGTAGCTCTGAGTCCTCAAAAGCTCCAGCTAAAGTTATAGCAGGCACTCAGGTGCAGAATCATCAATCTATCTTCCCGTGGGTGGAATCACTATCATAGATATTCACTAAATTGAGGAAATCTAAACAGCTCTAGAGCATCAAATCGGTCATTCCACCTACGGCGGCAGATAGAGACAACCTTTGTGCCTATCATGTAACCAAGGGGCATCGTAATAATGAATGCACCCAACTACTAAAGGATTTATAGCAGATAATAGTCCATGGAAGAATGAAAGAGCCTGAGAAGAAATTGAGCACACAGACTAATCCCTTGCTAAATTTTAAAGCTACAATAAATGCCATCAATGTCCATATGGAGGCTAACGAATATGGTATTAATGTGATGGATAACTTCCAACATGACCCAGGATGGGGGGATAATATGATTTTTGACAGCATGGACATCATCTACCTGGTCAACCAATATGTCTTAAGTTTGAGGAGAGAAGGGCTGGACCAGTATTAAGTGCCACTGCACCTCATATTTTGAGGAGATTCTGACCCTAACGAGCATGTGGAAGAATTCACCCAATTTATGCATGAATAAAAGATTGCTATAATGGGGTGTGCACCTCAATTCCCTCTTTTTTTGAAGGTCCATCTATGGATTGGTATGGTATGATGCCAATGGAAGGTTGTTGGAACTGGTACCATATGCAGAGATCCTACCTCTATTACTTCATGGCTTATCAATCGCACCCGGATGCACTTTTCTGGTGGTTGGCACCACAAGTAGACCAACGTAATGCTGGCTGATAGGATGTTCCTCCTCCTCTGCCCCCATGTATACTCGCCTGGATTACATGAGTCCAAACTACGTCGGAATAAATTTTTTTGAATTCGGGAACTCTTCTGGGACTACAAGCCTAGAAGGTCAAGAGCTATATGATCCTAAATAAGCCTAGAGCAATCACGAGGACTAGCAAAGGTATCTCGACCTGAACCTAGATGTTGAAATGCAAGACCCATTCACCAAACTCCGTGCAAATATGGCGTCAGAAGTGAACTATAAGAACCAATTAAGCAAAAAGTTACGCGACCCATTTGAAGGGATCCGTGTCAACATTACAGCGGTATACGAGGCATAGTCTCTAACTTTCGCATAGCTATCACAAGAGTCAAGGCTGGAATATATGCAGTATAGGAAGGAGATCCTGAGGAAGATTCTAAGCAAGATCTTAAGGAAGATCATAAGAAGGATCCCGAGGAAGACCCCGAGGAAGACCACGGGGAAGACCCTAAGAAAGACCCTGAGGAAGAGCCCTAAGATCCAGAAGAAGATTCTTATAATGATATCCCAGTTTAGTATGCACCAAATTGGGTCTTTGAACCATGGAATGAGCAACAACCTTTGAAGGATTTAGATGAGAAAGAAGAAGAATTTGAGGACTTTGATGAGTTAGATCACGAAGATAAAAGTGAGGTGGATAACTTGGGGTACGAACCAAATGTCTTTTCAGATGAAGAGCTAAACCACTTGCTAGGGGATTTCGAGTATGAGGCTCCCTTCCCTATGGTATGACAGTCGACTACGATGGTGGTGAGAGCTATGCCTTATCTTTAGAGCATGACTCCCCGCCTTATGGTCTGCAGCGAGTGATGATTCTGGAAACTTCATAGACTTTAACTCAGGTAGAGAGCACTTCATTAATATGATCCAAGAAGAGGGGCAAGAACCTTCTCAAGAGTACATCATGGAGAGAATTCATGCAGAAAATGAATTAGCCTGGGCTAGTTATCAAATTCAAAATCCAGACTTGAGAGAAGTTTATCCCATATTCTACAATGGAAACACAAGGCCACACCCTCACATCCATGAATTTGTGCAAATGATGAATGATGGGTACATCTGCTATGCCCATTAGCCCGAAAGGTTTCACTTAACTCTCTGAATGAACGGAGTCATCTGGTATGAAGGGCCGACATTTTACAAAAAGTCATTTTGGAACACTCTAGATGGGCAATTCATTGATTACTTTACATGGGTAGACCTGCCGAAAGACTCAACCCTAGAGCTAGATAAACACGAGAACCCGCTGTTATATTGGTAATGGAAAGCAACCATCGCTCTTTGCCCAACATTGAGGGAATCAACCAAGACATACCATTGGTATATGAATAAATATGACGACGAACCAATCACCTATGACGATACACCGAACATGCTTGATGAAGGTGAACCAACTGATGAAGCTTCCTCAACCATTTATATGATTGGACAAGACTGCAACCCTATTCTATGCCAAATCCTATAAGAGAACCCCGTCATTCCCAAAAGACAGCATGAAAAGGTTCCTTTTATGCAATGACCCTTCACCACCATAGCACTATCTCCTGTGAACCAGCCAATTAACTTGGGAGAAATACCACTTGATGAAGATTTTGACGAATTCATAGTCTTTGAAACAACAAACTCGCCTACCGAAGTTGTTAGTCCTATCACCAAATGAGGTAAAATCATTGGTTTAGTAACCCTTGCTGTGCCCAGAATAGAACCTCCAGCACCTCCTACTTTTGTTAAATCCTCGGAATAGATAGAAAGTCCAATTATGGACAATTTAAAGGCTACCACTACCAAGATGAGCATCTGGGACCTCCTCCTTGGTTCTCAATATCATAGGCTTGCTATTGTTAAAAAACTGATGGAGATCGAAACATCTCCCCTAGCATCGCCAGAATAGGTCTGCGCATTGCTTAACACTGAAACTAGCACTGTTATCCTCGACATTATCTTCTCAAGCTCGAATTACCCAATCAGGGCATTTTCCACAATAAGGCTCTTTACATAAAGGCGAGTGTCTTCGGGCGCATCATGCCGTGTGTAATGGTCGACGATGGCTCATCGTTGAATGCCTGTCCTAAGGATATTCTGCCAATCCTAGGACTAACTATGAGGGACTTAAAGTGGTCCACAACGGTCATCAGAGCCTACGACAATTCTAAAAGAGCCATTATTAGCACATTTTCACAATTATAGACATCCCGATGACTTTCTCTATGCTGCTCGGACGACCATGGTTCCATGCCCTAGGAGGAGTTTCGTCCACTCTTCATCAAAAAATCAAAATCCTATTCCATGGAAAGATCATCACTCTAGATGCTGACGAAGCATCAGTGGCGGCGACACTGAAAATGGAAGAAAGCCATATGAAAGGATTTACCACGACCACGATCAGTCAAGAATCAAACAAGCAACTAGAGGTGCATTAGAGCCCTTGGATTCAAGGTTACATGAAGAAACACCATACTCCTGGAAGAGGACTAGGTGCCCATGAATAGGGAATGGCAACTTTCAAAATAGGGGTAGGGGAATGGAAACCTGCAGGACTCAGTTATATAGGCTCCAAAAGAGTCACCAATAAGACAATCTTTTAGAAAAAGTCAGAGCAACCCTATAATGGAACCCCTAAACCCGTTACTCATTAGGGGAGGACCGTTCCAGGACTTGAGATTTTCTCAGCAGTAGTCAACTATGGCAAGCATGGTAAAAGCTCCATAACTTGTGTAACAAAGAAAGCAGGTCATCAGTTGGATGTTGGGGCAATTCTGGATCGGACCAAGCTCGATGAATAGGTGCACCCAAAGAAGATAAAAAAGCTGAGTAAATAAAAGGAACCCCTTGATACTCTTACCAAGCACCTTCAAGGACAACATAAGATAGTAGAGGAAGAAAAGAACAAGGGAGGTAGCTTCAGCCTGGCTGACATGGACATGGTCAAGATTACAAAGGGCAAGGCAAAGGTGGAAGAGGAAGATGATGAGGACATCTTATTGAAGCCAGTCACCATAGAAGAATCATCCGCTACAAAGCTAGACCCTACTAATTAGGATGCGTCTTTTGTTTCCATTTCTAGCTTGTTTTAAATGAATAGTGTACTTTATGATGATAATGAGATGAAGAACTTTGCGTATTTGGATTATGTTTTTGATTACGATTCCATGCATCCATTCCAGCATTCATCTAGCATCTTTAACATCAATAATGATATTACAAAAGGAATTAACTTAAATATGGAAGATGATCCAAAAATGGTATACATTTCCAATCAATTGCCCATCAAACAAGAGAGAGAATTAATGAAAGTACTAAAAAATCATGTTTTAGCCTTTGCTTGGTCTTATGAAGACATGCCAGGACTTGATCGGCACATCACCAAGCACAAGATCCCCACGGATCCAAAAATTTGACCAATAAAGCAGAAAAATAAGGAGAACGCATCTAGAATGGTAAGTAAACGTCAAAGCAAAAGTGGCCAAACAGATCAGGGCTAATTTCGTGACCAAGAAAAATGGCACTGTCAGAGTTTGTGTTGACTTTAGGGACTTGAACAAGGCTACCCCTAAGGATAATTTTTTGCTACCACACATCAACATTCTGGTAGATAGCTTGACAAGAGCGGCCATGTATTCCTTTATGGATGGGTTCTCTGGCTACCACCAGATTCTCATGAACATAATAGACAAGTTCAAAAATGCATTCATCTCAAAATGGGGAACATATTATTTTAGAGTGATGCCTTTCAGACTCAAAAACACAAGGGCAACCTTCCAGTGAGCAGGCATGACATTACTATATAACTTGATCCATAAGGAAGTCGAAGCCTACGTGGATGGCATGCTTGTGAAATCTGCCACACCGGAAGAGCACTAAGCAGTGTTAGAATAATTCCTCACGAGAATTGAGAAATACAATCTCCATCTCAACCTGAAGAAGTGTATTCGGTGTCACGTCAAGCAAAGTAATGGGACATGTGGTTAGCAAAAGAGCCATAGAGATTGATCCTGATAAGGCAAATGCCATCAGGGAAATGCTTGTACCAAAAATCGAGAAAGAAGTAAGGAGCTTCTTCAAGTCCATATTGTACGTCAGCCACTTTATAGCACGATTAACTACCATATATGAGCCTATCTTCAAGCTCTTGAGGAAGTAGCAACTAATAGAATAGAATGACCAATGCCAGGAAGCCTTCTACAGGATTAAGGCTTATCTAATGAACCCTCCTGTGCTGAAACCGTCGATTCTTAGGAAGCCACTCATTCTCTATTTGGCAATAGAAGAAACATCTGTAGGGGTCATGTTAGTTCAGGAGCACAAAGATAAGAAGGAACACACAGTTTATTATCTTAGCAAGAAATTGCTAGAATACAAGACTCGATACACCATCATGGAAAAAACCTATGCCACCATGGTATGAGCGGGCAAACTTTTCAATGGTTGGACCCTTCCGGGTCGCTGGTCAGATTGGCGTGGCTAATGCAGGACTCCTGGGTGTTTGTGCAGGGAGTCAATGCTAGAGCGCGGGGCTCGTTGTATTTATGAACATACTTGGCATTACCAACTAGGCAAAGGGGTCGAGGACTCCCTTGAGGATTTTCCCTTGTTAGATACGGGAGCAGGGTCCCTATTTTATATAATATAGGAGTCACCACTCGAATCAGCTCTTCCAAGAAATTGGTGGTAAAGCTAATCTAGGTTGGATTCTTATACCGATAAAAGTGAGATTCTGGTTCCGGATGAAATAGTTACTTATCATTTGAATTAGGACAAATCATTTTGAAAAAAATACTTCTTTTGTTATTCTTAATAAGAAAAAAGGATGGGTCAGAGAGATATGACCTTTCCAGGCATGGCCCTAGGGCGTGGGCCCAGCATGACTGGACTAATGCATGATGGAGAAAAAGCAATATTTTGACCCTCAGTTACCTTTTGCATGCTTCAGGAGACTGGAAGGCCCAGTGCTGACTAGAACTGATCTTATTGCTGGGAATTTCTCAGGGTTCTTATGGGGGTAACCTCAGAAAATTGTGTAGGAAGACCTTTTGGGTGTTTTAGGAACGTGTGGACAGCTCTTTAGCTACAAACTATTTCAAGGAGGGGTGTCTATACCTTGGTATAGTTTTGGTATAGGCTTGATATCCTTAGAGGATGAAAAGGGTTTGAGAGATTTCTAATTTTGGAATTAGAAGCTTGATGGTTGGTGATTTGAATCTAGATTGTTGTTGGAAATGGCCGGGGGTGCTTTCCTTTTATAGAAATTTTGGGAGCGTTGATTGACGCTAATGGGAGTGTCGATCGATGCAATGCTTGTTAGAGTAGCTTTGCTGAGTCATTGGGTCTAGATTCCCTATTAGCGTCGATCGTCGTATATGGGTAGTGTCGATCGATGCAAGTTAGGCGGTGGTAGCCTTGCTGAGTCATGGTTATAGGATTCATGAGTCATCAGGAAAATTGATACATGGTAGTGTCGATCGTTGTTATGGGATAGCATCAATCGATGCAATTAGGCTTATGGCCAGTGTCGATCGGCGCTGATTTTTAGGATGTTAGAATACTGTTTCCTTGGAGGGGTTTGTAGTTTGGAACGAAATACGGTCTTTGTCAGTACTGGTCTACCATCTCCTAAAAAAGGTCCGAATATCATCAGGCCTTAACGGACTGTGCTTACAGGCTGTCCCTCGCGTACAACAACTTATACCGTAGAGGTAAAGTTTTTGAATATGCGATGTGAGAGTGGTGAGTAAAAGAAAGTGCGTGTGCTTTTGCGAGAATATAGTCAACATTATTTGATCGACTAAATTTTAAAAAAATAATTTTGCCCCTTCGATCAATTAAAGTTTGACTAGTTTTGAAAAATAAAACCCTTTTTAAGATTCTCACAGTGTTTGTTTATTTGAAAACTTTTGGGTCCGCCAGTTTAAAACGGTTTTAAGATGTTGCAAAGAGTGAGTAAAGGGTTATCCCTGCTTCCAGTGTTTTTATCTTTAAAGAGGCATTGTTAGCCATTGTTGACCAGTTTTCTCATGGGGGAGTGTGGCACTATCTGCCACCATTAAGTAGTTTATCTCATCAGGGAGTGTGGCACTGTCAGCCATCATTGACCAGTTTTCTCATTAGGAAGTGTGGCACTGTCAGCCACCGTTGATCAGTTTTCTCATTAGGGAGTATGGCACTGTCAGCCACCATTGACCAATTTTCTCATTAGAGAGTATGGCACTATATGCCACCATTGATCAGTTTTCTCATTAGGGAGTGTGGCACTATCAGCCACCATTGACTAGCTTTCTCATCAGGGAGTGTGGCATTGTCAGCCACCATTGACCAGCTTTCTCATCAGGGAGTGTGGCACTATCAGCCACAGTCGATCAGTTTTCTCATTAGGGAGTGTGGCACTGTCAGCCACCGTCGATCAATTTTCTCATCAGGGAGTGTGGCACTGTCAGCCACTATTGATCAGTTTTCTCATCAGGGAGTGTGGCACTATTAGCCATCATTGATCAGTTTTCTTATGAGGGAGTGTGGCACTATTAGCCACCATTGATCAGATTTCTCATTAGGGAGCATGGCACTATCAGCCACCATTGACCAGTTTTCTCAATAAGGAGTGTGGCACTATTAGCCACCGTCAATCAGTTTTGTCATTAGGGAGTGTAGCACTGTTAGCCACTGTTGATCAATTTTCTCATCAGGGAGTGTGGCAGTGTTAGCCATCGTTGACTAGTTTTCTCATCAGGGAGTACGGTACTGTCAGCCACCGTTGATCAATTTTCTCATTAGGGAGTATGGCATTGTCAGCCACCGTTGACCAGTTTTCTCATTAGGGAGTGTGGCACTTTTAGCCACTGTTGATTAGTTTTCTCATTAGCGAGTGTGGCACTACCAGCCATTATTGACCAGTTTTCTCTTTACGGAGTGTGGCACTACCAGCCACCGTCGATCTGTATTTTAGATTTCCTATAAAATACAACTTAACATGGTGCTACATGTCGCAAATATAATATGATGCCATGAAACGTGATATGGCACTACATGACACTACATGTTATTAGAATAACTCGTCACGACACTGCATGTCATCAACAAAACTTAGACAGGACACTATATGCTATCACAAAACTAGACATGACACTGCATATCATGGATGGGTTATGGTAAAGATCTTGCTGGATCCACAGTCTTACTATGTGCATCGAGAAGATGTCGTCGGATCTAAGATTTAGGTATGATGTGAAGATCTCACTGGATCTAGGGTTCTACCATGATGTATCGGTGTAAGGATCTTGCTAAATCTAAGTTTGGCTATGATGTGCCGAGGTATAGATGTTATTGGATCTAAGGTTAGGCTATTATGTGCCTTGTGAAAATCTCAAGGGATCTAAGTTTGGCTATGTTGTGCCAAGTGAAGATCTCATTGGATCTAAGGTTAGGCAATGATGTGACTATATTAAGATCTCGCTAGATCTAAAGACTGGCCATGATGTGCTAGGTGAAGATCTCACTAGATCTTAGTTTTCCATGTCCTATAGTTTAATTTAGGATCGAGGTAGAACTTATTTGGAAGAGGTAAATGCATTCTTGTATCATGATTCATGTGATGTAACACATTTTATTGCTATTGTTATGAGTTGTGCATGTGTATGATGCATTAAGTTGGCATTGCCCCTTGTCTAATTAGAGGGAATGCATCTTTTAGTGGATTCGCTTGTCTGAGCCTTTCTTGTAGTTCCTTCATTCTGAGTTGTACCTCAGGTTGCATTGGGATGTGGGGAATTGGGTCCGTATTATGATACATAGTATCAATAGTGTTTTTGTAGATTGAGCGTTTGTTTGCTTGATCCTAATTTTTATAGACCGCCCTTTCAGGTTTTTGATCTATTAGATTGCCTTAATTTTTTTCTGGACCGCCCTTTCGGGTTTTCAATCCAGTAGGCTTGTTCTTTCTTTTGTCATTTTTTCTTTTTTTTTATCCATGTCCTATCATGAACAAAAATGCTTACATGAATGTTTCTTCTAACATTTCAGTATATTAATTATACGCATACATTTGACATTTCAGCGAAGTAGCACATCAGTCAAATAAATAATTTTAGGCACAAAACTTAATGGTATCCATTGCCAACAACTTTCCCTTTGTTGCCAATTGCCCTTTTCAGGTTTTACCAGTTGACTTCTCTCTTTCTTTTTCTCTTTATTTTTGCCTAAAAGCTTCACTAGCTTTTAGCAGACAATCATTTCTTTGTTCTTTTATGCAGATATGCTTGAGCCTATTCGAGTTTAGTGGTCCCATTAGCTAGTTTCCATTTTCATTACCCCTATTATGCAGGGTTCCTTTCATTTTGTGTGGAATATGCCCCTAGCATCAGTTCGCTTTAAGGACCAAGTTATTGCTTTTAATGCTTGATTTTGTCGTGTCCTCCTAGAGTTCTTCATTCCAAACATATAAGCTCCTTGTTGAGTTAGACACTTATTGTTGGACTTTTTTTGAATGATTGCCCCTTGACTATCCAAGGTGCCTTTGCATGAGTGACTGACATGGTGAGTTTTATGTGGTCTCTACCATTTCTTGTTTAACTAGTAAGGGAATCTTTCTGTAGGGCATGTTGGAGCAGACTTCAAAAATGTTTTAAGCAACTCTTCTTTTGGATAACTTGTCCGATAACTTCCCTGATAACTAGGGTATAATTTTTGCATTTGTTCTTCATTTGCCCCTTCTATAGGTGCACAAGATATGGCATGCTTTGTAGGATCAAGCAGTTGCATGTATTTTTTGTGAACTCTTTTTATTATTCCTCTCTCTTTTACTCGGGGTAAAGTCATTCAAAAGAGAAACCATTTTAGAAATGTACCTAAATCAATTTCTTTAATTGGTGCATTATCAATACTGAATATGATAAATGTATGCTGGAATGAACATATAAAATTATTATTAGAAACATCACGCAAGTAAAGTCATTCATTTCATGAAAGGTTACACACCTTATTTCAAAAGTACTAGTGATGGAAACATCTTTATATTCGACATGCGGCATGGCTGATTTGGTGTAGCTTCTTCTGGAACTCTAGAGTTTCTTCTTCTGTATAGTTCTCGAGTTCTGGGTACTTAAGATCTAACTATGTACCTTCTATATCGTCTTTTTGCATCATGTAGTCGAATTCATTTTTCTTCCATTGGTCCTCTTCATCATATTTCTCAATCCTCTTGGCATATTCGACCACATCATTGAACGTGTTGAACGTTATCATCTTCATCTCATCCCTGAAAATGGGGGTTGTATTGTATGCATAATTCTTCGAGCTTTTGTCGTACCCTGTTGAGATCCTGGAGGGTAGGCTCAACTTTCACATTGTATGCATAATTCTTAATCAAAGCTGCACTGAGAGATTTCTAGCTAGATTTCACATACCTTGGCATTCTCATGTACCAATCGGTCCTGAGTCTCATAAGGTTGTCAGGACAAGGTTGACTCTATAGACCTCAGGAACACCCATACTTATCATTACTCGCAGGTAACTCTTGATATGTGCCTTAGGAGAACCTGTCCCATTGAAGGGAGGCATATATGGCATGACAAAATTGGCTGGAAGTGGCTCCAGGATAGTAAGTTCAAAGTTCTGTAGGTCATTGTATTTTACAACTGACGACCCAATGATTCATTTTTGTTTTGGGAGCATTTCCTCAAAATCTGAGAATTTCTTTTCTATTTCTGCTACCTTATCTTGCTGGCCAGATCCCAAGATTTGTGCGGCCCTCATGTTACTTATCACGGTTTCAAACTTCCCAACAAAATCTTCGGAAAGGATCATGTTTTGTACTGCCTCAAGGGTCACCTTTTTGTTATTCTTTGCCATTTCTTCGGTTTGGTCGATGGTAGAGAGTGTTGTTGAATTTTTCTTCCTACATGCTTCCTCAAATATCCTTTCTTGTGGATCTGAGCTGTGTGATAGAGAGGGGGGGGGGGGGGTCAATGTACGCTTGAGGCATGATGTATGTAATTAGGACCTTTCTTATCCTAGTATGGAATGAGTGTTGATGCATGTCAAACATTAGATACACATGATGCTTGATTGTTGATGATATGAACTATCTTCATATGTTCATTGATATGGGATTAATGATATGAGGTGAAGCGATTGGTAAGATGTGATGAATGTATTCACAAGAATTAACTTTTGATGAATGAACGTAACATATGTATGCATTTGCATATGGTGAATCAAAGAGAAGCTATTTTTTCTTTTTTATTATTATTTTTTTAATCTTTTGTCCAATCTGGGTAAACATAAGATTATGGTTAACATCCTAGAGATGCTAACGTCGCATGTATTCTGGGTACCTATAGGATTAGGGCTAGCATCCTAATAAGCATATCATAATATTACATGATGCTGCATATTGTATAAGTACAACATAGGATGACGTGACGCTGCATGTCACAAGAAAAAACACAAGATGACATGACGCTGCATGTCACGAGCAAAACACCAGATGACATGATGCTGCATGTCATAGGCATATTATAGGATGACATGACGCTACATGTCGAACATGGCATAGCACATGGTATTGAAGAATGGAATTTCATGGCACGGTATGTTGTAAGAATGAAATTACATGGCACTACATGTTGTAAGTATGGTAATACATGGTACTACATGTTGTTAGCATGAAAATTCACGTTCTGGTTGTACAACATCTACATGGGATAAACATAACATTGCATGGCATATCATGTTATACATGTGAAACTTGTTTTAGAAAATATGGAACAGGGTATAAAATAGTATTGCATGGCATATCATCTTACACTCATGTATCTTGCATGGTAGTCATGTTATACATAGTGAACTCATAATTGGGCATTTAGAAATAAGCAAGGCTTATTGTCTTAGGCATGGTGTATATTGTACGAGCATACAATATCATCAGCAAGATATAATCATGGCATATACATGAATATTTTAGTGGTTATATTTAATACCAGGGGTATGTACGATGGTGCGCCCTAGGAGTGGCTTTTCTATGGTTGTATCACTTAACACCTGGGGTATGCGTGATGGTGCATTCTACGAGCGGCTTTTCTATGGTCATATCGCTTAATACCAGGGGTATTCGCGATGGTGCACTCTAGGAGTGGCTTTTCTATGGTCGCATCACTTAATACTAGGGTTATGTGCGATGGTACGCTCTAGGCGCGACTTTTGCTAAGGTGGTATCACTTAATACCGAGGGTATGCTCGATGGTGTGCTCTAGGAGCGGCTTTTCTAAGGTTGTTTCACTTTGTACCAAGGGTACATAATGGTGCACTTGAGGAGCGGCTTTTTCTGAGTTTTGGTTTGCTTTATACCAAGGGTATATATGAGGGTGTGCTCTAGGAGCAAATTTTCTAGATTTCCTTCACTTTGTACCAGGGGTACATGCAAGGGTGCGCTCTAGGAGCAGCTTTTCTGGATTTGTTTTACTTTGTACTAGGGGTACGTACCAGGGTTACATGCTGCGGTGTATTTGTATGATATGGTTATTTCATGTTATGGCTGTGCATAAATTGTGGTTAGCGGAGCATGGGATGTTTGAGCAGGCAAGTTGTTAGAACATGAAATTTTTTATCTCTCCCTTCCAACCTTATCACTCCACCATGATGAGTATCTTCCCTAGGTGGGGGGGGGGGGGGGGGGGGGTTCTTTCCTCTATTACCAACCTGGGGTAGGCGAGGACATACTCTCTCTTGTGACTTTAAGAAAATCATTGGGTATCCCTAGGGGAAGTTGCTACAGCTGCATTGCTATATGCTGGGCTAAGTCCGACAGGGTTACAAATGATGGTAACCGTGCATTATGTACTTAAGCTCAAGAACCCTAATCGAGTTCAGGAGCCCATTTTCCACTTTTAATATACTCAAACCTAGTGGCCTTAAACAAGCCGACTAGATTATATTATACTACATACGGCTAGTGTATCCCAACTTTGTGCCCCAATACGAACTTGAGGCAAGCTCTAGAGACATGTCATTGAGAACACCAGGGTTTTGGGTAGGGATATATACAGATGCTATGCAGTGAACCCTAATAATTCCAAATTCAAATGATTTTCATTATTTCATCTTTTTAAGAAGAATAAGTCCCCAGCAGAGTCGCCACTGTGAGCGAGTGGACTTTTCGATGGTCGGACCCTTCCGGGTCACCGGTTGGATTGGCGTGGCCAACGCGGGACTCCTGGGTGTTTATGCGAGGGAGTCCCCGCTAGAGTGCGGGGGGCTCATTGTATGTGTGAACATACTTGGCATTACCAACTAGTAAATGTGGTCGAGGACTCCCTTGGGGATTAGCCCTTGTTAGATGCGGGAGCAGGGTCCCTATTTGATATAATTTAAGAGTCGCCACCCGGATTAGCTCTTTCGGGAAATTGGTGGTATAGCTGATCCGGGTTAGATTCCTATACCGATAAAAGAGAGATTCTGGTTCCGGATGAAATAGTTACTTATCATTTGAATTTGGACAAATCATTTTGAAAAAAAACTTCTTTTGTTGTTCTTAACAAGAAAAAGGGATGGGTTAGAGAGATATGACCTTCACGGGCCTGCCCTTGGAGGGTGGGCCCAGCGTAACTGGACTAATACATGATGGAGAAAAAGCAATATTTTGATCTTCAGTTACCTTTTACTTGCTTTAGGATGACTAGAAGGCCCGGTATTGACTAGAACTGATCTTGTTGATGGGAATTTCTTAGGTTTCCTATGGGGGTAACCTTAGGAAATTGTGTAGGAAGACCTTTTGGGTGTTTTGGGAATGTGTGGACAACTCTTTAGCTAAAAACTATTTCAAGAAGGCGTGTCTATACCTTGGTATAGTTTTGGTATAGGCTTGATATCCTTAGAGGACGAAAAGGGTTTGAGAGATTTCTAATTTCGGAATTAGAAGCTTGATGGTTGGTGATTTGAATCTTGATTCTTGTTGGAGATGGCCAGGACCGCTTTCCTTTTATAGAAAATTTAGGAGCATTGATCGAAGCTGATGGGAGAGTAAATCAATGCAATGCTTGTCAGAGTAGCTTTGTTGTCGTGACATATGGGTAGAGTTGATCGACACAAGTTGGGTGGTGGTAGCCTTGTTGAGTCATGGTTATAGGTTTGATGAGTCATCAAGAAAATCGACGCAATTAGGGTTATGGCCAGTGTTGATCGGCACTAATTTTTAGGATGTTAGAATCCTGTTTCCTCGGCGGGGTTTGTAGTTTGGAATGAAATATGGTCTTTGTCAGTACTGGTCTGCCATCTCCTAAAAAAGGTCTCAGACATCATCGAGCCTGGACGGACTATGCTCACACATGATCTGGTTCACCAAGAAACCCATGCATTACTTCCAATCTTACCAAATCTAAGCAGTTGTAAAGGTCAATCCAATGAAGTGTTTATGCTAGGCTCCCTTGCTAATAAGAAAACTGGCAAGGTGGCTCTTGTTACTGTTGGAATTCAATATCGAGTATGTGACTAAGAAGACCATAAAGGGAATTGCAGTGGCTAAATTTCTAGCAAATCAACAACTTGAGGAAGGAGAATAGGAAAAATTCCCTCACGAATGTTTTGCAACAACTACAGAAAATCCTGAAAAATGGACCACGTTCTTCGATGGCGCCGTTAACAAGCGAGGAGCTGGCTTGGGAGTCATCATCACTATGCCAGATAGAGCACTCATACCTTTATTGAAATGATTAGAATTTCTCACCATGAATAACGAGGTAGAATATGAAGCCTGTATATTCAGAATGTCTACCCTGGTCACTCTTAGAGCAAACAAAGTAAGAATTATTAGTGATTCGACTTTGGTCATCAAATATGTCATAGGGGATTGGGAACTGAAGGAAGAAGCCCTCAAACATTACCTAGAGGCTATATAGAGGAAAGCCGCAATGTTCAGCGAATGCAAATTTTGTCACATGCCCCGAGAGGAGAATCAGATGGCAGATGCGTTGGCCACTTTGGCCTCTATGTGGGAAGGGCCTCAAAAACAGCCAATCAAGCCCCTTATCATGGAAACAACTCGATCTCTATACTACGTCCATGTGATAGAAGACACAATGGATAAGGAAGAACTGTGGTACTCTGACATCGTCAAGTTCCTTGAAAACAATAAATTCTCGGCCGAGGCTACGGATTTCGATAGAAATACTCTAAGGAAGCTCGCTGTGTAGTTCTGCCTGATAAAAGGTTATCTATTCAAAAGGTCATCTAACGACCTACTATTTACATGTCTGACTCAACAAGAAGCAAAAAGGTTGATGAAAGAGGTATATTCAGGAGAATATGGTCCACACATGAACAACATCATGATGGCAAGGAAAATCCAAAGAATGGGAAGCTTTTGGTTGACTATATCAGCTGATTGTATTCGAGAAGCAAAGACTTGCCATGCTTGTCAGATATACGGAGATGTGAGCAACTTTCCTGCAACAACATTACAAAGCTTGATGACGCCTTGGCCATTCTCAGCCTGGGGCATCGATATCATCGATGAAATAAGACCATCTTCAACCAACGGCGATCGTTTCTTTATAGTAGCAGCCGAATACTTTTCCAAATGGGTTGAGGCAAAATCGTACATGAGCATCACGACCAAGAAAATGGCTCGGTTTATTTAGTGAAATATCTTTGCTAGATAGGGCATTCCTCATCATATTGTAAGTGACAATGGTATGCAATTCCAAGTGTAAATAGCTGATCTTATTGAGAAGCATGAAATTGAGCATCATCGCTCTTTGCGCTATCGCCCTCAAGCTAATGGAGCTGTAGAAGCGACTAATAAGGCAATTGAGAAAATAATCTCCAAGATTATCTCTAACTACCGAGATTGGGCCAACCATTTGCTTTATGCCTTATGGGGATATAGGAACAACGTCAAGACTCCTACAGGTTAAACTCCTTTTTCTCTCATGTACCGGATGGAGGCAGTGTTGCTCGTCAAAATGGAGATCAAATCTTTTTCCATAGCCCTCAAAGCAAGACTTCCTGAAGAAAAATGGATGAAAGCAAGGCACAAAGAAATGACTTTGATTAACAAGAAACGATTAACTGCATTGGAGAATCTGTAGTTATACTAATAGCGCATGGCCAAAGCTTACAATTGTAAAGTCAAAGGGCAAGATCAACCCCTGAGATCAGGTGATCTGGTCATAAAACAATCTCGTAAAATGCACATGGATGCCCAAGGGAAGTTCCAACCAAACTGGGAGGGGTCGTATGTAGTAAGAAAGACTCTCAGTAAAGGGGCAGTAAAAATCTCAGATCTGGACGGCAACGAATTTATGAATACAATAAATTATGACAAGCTGAAGCTCTATCTCATGTAATAAAAAAAGAAGAAATAATAAAATAAAAGAAAAATTAAAATGTCTGTCGAGAGCTAGTAAGGTCTCTTGAGCAAAAATAAAGACCCCAAAACAAAAGAGTGAGGCCTTAGGTAAAATCCATTCGAAACCTTAGGCGACGATGGGCATTTCTTGGGAATAAATTCCATTTTTCCTTCTTATTTAAATACTATCTTTTATAGTAACATGTTCATGTTCAAAATACTGCATGAGTGCATTAAATGTAAACTAAGAATTGTTTAAATAAAACACGTATTCAAATAGCATCTTTTCATCTTTATTACACATAAAGTGCATTACAAATAGGAAATGGAAATGACAAAGGCAAACAACGAGGCCTAAAGCCTTTATTCCCCTGCTAAGACGAAAGACACACAATGATAAGCTCAATGATCTCCAAGGAAACTATGGAGCCTTTTAGTCTCAATAAGTCTCTCCTTAAGAGTGGCCAACTCACTAGTACTCACAACCTAGGTGTGGTAAGCCTCAGAAGGTTGGACATCAAAATGCATGGAATAGTTCACCTCCACTCAAGAGCGATTGATCCACCTCACATCGTGATGATAGACCTAAGTATAAGAAAGCTCAGAGCCAATCATGGTGCACAAAGATGTCGAAAACCCCTGAGGGCGACCATACTGCCTACACAAGCGACCAAGGGAGTATGTGATAATCTTAGAAAGGCTAATGAGGACCACGCCATCTCTAGCAACAACAGTAGTCACATACATGATTCCTCACCAAAGGAAAACCCAACAAATATCCTCAGCAGCTCGACTCCCTATAAACTCAACCCACTCCTCGATAGTAAAATCTCTATGAGGATGGTCATCGATGCAAACTACAGAACCTCGTACCCAGTGAGCCTTCGGATAATAGTCCATGCTCATGGCAACAGACAGTACATAAAGCTTATCCCAAAGCCAAAGCTACAAAAGCAACACAAAAGAACATACATAAGGGGAAGAAAAAAATGAAAAAAAGAGAGAGAAAGCTTGTTGGATTGAAAACCTGAAAATGCAGTCTAGGCAAAAATTAAGGCAAGCCTGATGAATCAAAAACCCGAAAGGGCGGTTCATGCAAAAAGAAAGGCTAAAAATAAAATTACTTGAAGGAGAAGTTTGCTACCCCTAGAAGTAGCTTTAGTCCTATTCCAGGAAGAGCGCACAAAGAACAGTGTCTCGGCCAAACTCACTATAATAGGAGATTTCCTCTCCAACATCTGATCAATGATGGTCAAGAAGGTGAAGCTGCAAACCAAAGTTGGAGCCTCACAAAGAAAGACCCCCAGCAAAAGTAAGCAAATGTGCGGAATCCAGCTCACATCGTTGGAAGAAAGACTCCTAAATATGTTGAAAGCCACATCTAACCTTGGGCCCTCGTCAAAAGTCATTCGATGCCTATCGAACAGTTGCAACTAGAAATAGTTCATCAATAAATCAGTGAACTCAAGACGATGCATCAGAATGGCTAGAGGCATATCAGCTGAAGATCTCAAGTGCCCACTATAAGCGGACGACCTTTTTCCTGCAAGGACCACGTGAGATGCATAGCACAAGGGGAAATAACGAGCGCTGTGAAGCTAGTCGAGGGATTGGTCCTCATTTTAGTGTGATAAAAAGATAGATTGACAAAATCAATGTTTATGTTGAATTTAAGTCTAGTTTGCATGCTAAGGGATACGAGATTTGAAATCCCGTATTTTAAGATAGAGTCGCCACCTGGTTTAGCTCCACCAGGAATTTGGGTACAATATTGCCACTGGGTGGTTGCTCCGTACCTTAAAATAGAGATTCCAAGTTCGGATGATGTTGCTTACTTTTCAATTTTGAAATCAAGAACGTTTACATTTTAATAAGCGCTAAATCTGGTTAATGATTGGAGTTTTCGGTTTATATAGCCATACATCACACAAAAGCAAGAAAATTAATTGTTACAGGGCTTTACAAATGCCTATACATTTTTCTAATGCAGGAAAATAAATAAAACGGATAAATAAATAAAAGGGCAAAACCGGGTCCTAACCGAGCTTATCAAATCAGACCCGAATCCAAACAAGACAAAATATATATCAATAATCATATATAGAGCATAAATAAATAAACGGCAGAAAATAAACACCTAATAATGGAGAAAACATATTTTTATGTTTTTCGGGGACTAAAACACAATTTTTGGGCATTTAAATAAGCATCTAAATAACCTAATAATCAATAAAATAAACTAAACAACCTAAAATAATAATTAAAAAAATGCAGAAAATATTTTAGGATTTTTAATTACTATAAAAAGATTTATTTAGATTTATTTGGTGAAAAACTCATTTTAAGCCATTAAATGAAGATTAAAGCAATGAAATAACTAATAAAATCTAAAATAGGTTAAAAAAATATTAAAGTCAAAGTACAGATTATATAAAATTTTTGGAAATTTTTCGGGTGAAAATCGGGGTGAAAAACACAAGAAAATGATGAAAAAGGGACCAAAAACACGAAATAGGGGCTTTTTGGCATTTTTACCAGTCTAGATGCTATAGTGGGACTTGAGATGCTACAATGGTAGCTTGAGATGCTGCTGTTGCAGCATCTCCAGCTACGCCGGAGCATCTCAAGAGTCACCGGAGCATTTGGCTCAGAAAAGCGTCAAAAAGTCCGAATTAATAACCAAGAACAACCAAATAATGAACAATATTGAATAAAAAGTAGATTGGAACTCATTTTTGTTACCTAGAGGCCGTGAATCCATGTTTTGAGACTCGAATCGGTTGTTTGGCAACCTTTGTGACGAAATTCGATGAAATAGTGACGAACTTAGCAACGGAATTTAGTGATTTTTGAGGAAAGAAGTCTCTAAATCCATTTTAAGCCCGTTTTAACTTAAGATTTCTAGTTAATTTTACTGATTAAGCTAAAAGATTAAGCTAAATGACCCTTTGAAATCCCGAATAATCAGATTTCTTAAGTTTTATAAAGCTTTCTCTCTCTAAAACCTAGTAAATTCTAAATGGTGAATTGTGTTTTTAATTTGGCAAAAAGTCCTTCAATAGATGATTTAATGGGTTTTAACTCACTCTAAATAACTCAATTAGTCCTTAAAAATCCAAAGATTCCCGAAAAAATCAAGTAAATTTGAATTTAGAGAGAGAAAGATGGATTGGTGATGGAAGGTCAGAGCCCGAGTAGCGTCTCAGGCCAAGACGCTATAGCGGTATCGTCTCACCGCACGCGCCGCCGTGAGACACTGCCATTGCAGCGTCTCATGTCACAATGCCGCATCTCAGCGATGTGGACACTCCTCGGTCATGTGCACCAAGATGCGGGGGCGCATCGCAAGACGGGCACAAGTGCGCGTCTCGTCGCGCCCCCCGGCTTCTCGCCACCCGCCACAGCGTCTCAGCGCTCCGGCGGCGGCGTCGATGAGGGCAAGGAGAGGATCTATTTTCTTCTTCTTCTTTTTTTTTATTATAGTATTTTTTTAATATTTATTTAATTAATCGGTTAAATGGAAGTGATGCGGTTAAAATCCCAACTTCATCACGGTAACACTTACCAAACAGAGTTTGACTCCGAATAATAGAATAATAGTCCAATTATTAGGTCTGAGCAAAATGTGATCATCGTTCCGTAGGTCATCGAAAAATTTGTGCCCACAGGCTGCCCCTCGTGAGATTACCATTTGACTGGTCAAATGTGATTTCACGAAAGAGTGAGGGATAGGAGGTTATACTTGAGTTGTGATTTCTTGAGCCAATTGTCTATTGGGATTGCCATCAATAGATCTTTTAGGAGGCACAAAATAGGATAAAGGGGATTCTCAGTATGGTTGTCTACGGATGGTACAGGGATGCATCATCAAGGATAGAAAATTCTTTGAGTCGGTTGTCTACGAATGATATAGGGACGAATCATCAACGGACCTCTCAAAGTCGAAAATCTTGAATTAGTTGTTTATTGACGGTTTGATGACGCACCCTTGTCAGACTTATCAAGATGGACTTTTTCGAAGTTGTGAAATTCTGAATCGATTGTTTTCTGGTTTTGCCATCGACAAACCTATCAAGGATAAAAATCAAGGAGTTAGCATGCGATAAACATGTTCACTTTTTATTACTTAATTGATTGTGTGGAAACAAAAAATTTTGCTCCTTCAATTAATAATAAAAAGGTGGAACAAATAAAATAGCAGAGTTTAGAGATATCCGAGAGCCGGAAAGAAATAATCGATCGGAGGATTTTGCCCCCTTGCTGAAAAGAATATTTCAGAGAATATGCTATGCACTAAATGACAAAAGGGAATATATTCCCTTTTAATTCAAATATCTATATTTCCTTTCTCTTCTTTTTCTTTCCACTTCCTGTAACTTTTTTCTTTCCTTTTAATATTTTCATTCTTTGTGTCCTTTCTTTACTTTCTTGTTCATTCCATATTTCACCAAAGAAAAGATGTGTGCCAAGAGAGGAGACAGGAAGCCTTATATGATCGCCCACGATTCACTACCGGAAGGTCGACATGGATTACGACCGTGCCCGGTTCCTTGGGCATACGGCCTTAGAGACACCTATACTTACATGGGTTATACACCGACCTCCCAAGTCTGGACATTTACCTTACGAGGAGAACATGTTCATGTGTGATAGGTAAACTACCAAAACCCGAGTCTTGATTCATTTTTCTTGGAAAAAACTATTATTGTGCCATGAACCCGCCCTCGAATGTTGTGGAATTTTGAGGCCCAAATATTTGGATGATATAGGGTGTATAAATGCACTAGAATATATTATTTTGTGTTTTAGAATTGAATTGGTTGAATTTTGGGTCGAATTTGAACTGAAAAGGGGTTAAAATCGCATTTTAAAAAATTTTTTAGGGAAGACTCTGCCACCGGCATCGGCCGGAGTAGCGAGATGCTACGGTGGCCGGTGAGACGCTGCGGCGGCATCTCAGACACTGCCATTGTAACTTCTCGCCTGCGATCGGGACTTCTCACCACCGGTGATAGCGGCTGCGGCCAGCCGCTGGGGAGGCCTGGAAAAAACTTGAGGAGTACATTCCCGCTCCATTTTTCAAGCTGATTTCAATTCTACCATTGAAAATTGCATCTGTGGCTGTTTGCTTGCTGAAATTTTAACTTTTCCCTGATTTTGCAAACTTTAACTTATAAAAATTATTCTTGGACTTATTTTGCAGCTGACCGAGGTTAAGCCCTGGGGGTCACTCCAACGATGCGCGGACTGGTGACAGGACATTAAGACGCAAGCCACGGCATTGAGTGATGATTTGATTGTCCCGGCCATTCGGGACATGGGATTAGACCGGCTGTTGGATGCACTGTCGATGATTAATTGGCCAATGAGCCCCACTATCCTAGCTAGTTTGGTCGAGCGCTAGAGCGAGACCACACACAGTTTTCATTTATCAGTGGGTGAACTGACGATTACTCCATCGGATATAGTTGCCATGATCGAGCTACCTTGGAAGGGCCGAGCCATCCATTTTGATGTCTATTTAGAGTGATTCTGCATGGAGCCGGCTGCCGTTACCCGAATATCGAGCTTGCTTGTGGTCCCTGTGGCAGATGATGGAGTGGTGAGGTATAGTCAGCTGCATGATCATTGGATTAAGGTGGCTGACATCAGTGGGGATCACTTCGATTAGTATTTGTGGTCATTCCTTGTGACATTATTGACATGCCTCTTCTTTCCTTCTGGTATGAGTCGAGTCACCCTCGAATTACTATATGCCTTGGAGAGACAAACTCATTTCAAGATGTGGAACTGGCTAAGAGCCATCCTCAGGCAGATATATTAAGCGCTTGATTGTTCATCCCGAGGGGGGTCCAATGCATTCAAGGCTTCACAGCTATAGGTTCTGGTGAGCGGCTTTATCTTTCGATATTAGCCATATTCCTTACTTAGTTTATCGAAGATTTCATTTTCATATCTTTGCAGATTTGGGCATTTAAGCACTCGATAGTCCCTCCCCTTGCACTCGACACACGAGCACCCTTGGGGTTGCATGCTATCGCTTGCTAGATGTGCGGGTGGTCCGAAGTGGAGCTAGTGGATGCATGCACATGGTATTGGGAGTATTTGCAGCAACTAGATGCCATTAGGTAACATTATTTCCTACAAATTTTCACCCATTAGTGCAAAACTGTATGGACAAATGAGAGCATACTTATAGTGATTTATTGCGATGTTTCTTTCAGCTTATTGTCGAACCATGGAAGAGGTTGTCTTACTATCAGCAAATCAAGAACATACGATGCATAATGGATAGATACCGATTCATCTTGGAGTGCCCCTGCTCCAAGAGTGATACTTTGGGGAGCGAGTCCGTTGGTCGAGGATGAGTACTACGGCTTAGAGGAAGGTTCCCCCTGATGTGCTGGTTGGTGTTTTCTAGCCCCATCTCATGCCTGTTGGTATACTGGCCCAGTTTTTTGATGGCGATAGCTATAGGCTGCCTTTGGTCAGCTGAGATTATACTAATTTTCAGAGACACCTCATTCCGAAATGCCCAAGGAAGTCTAGGACCGACGTTCTTTGGGACTTCTGATTCAAGGATAATGATGTCATGATCGAGGATAGTGAGGGGTTCAACAGCGATGTTGATGATGACGATGAGCTTAACTCAGAGGATGATATGGGAGGAGATGCCACAAGGCACGACTATACCGGAGATGCTGATTCGAGCTTCGATCCGATTGTCCTTTACGAGGGGCGACGGAGTAGGGTAATTCTTTAAATCCTCCTCCACCTTGGCAATATTTCTACAACTTCTATTTTACCTTGCTTATCTGATATTATGTTTCTTTCTTATTATTTTAGTGGGCCATAAGAAGAGAAGGGTCAGTTCCGCTGCCGGCACCAAGGGACCTAGAGAGTCCTCCCAGCGTTACACTACAGACCCTGAGACAGTTTCCATAGAGCCGGTCTCGCCTGCTTGGGTAGCTGTTCACTAGGTAGAGTTGATGGGATCATGATGAATCAGTTGTATCGGCCAGGGATTCACTAGGAGATGCCTATTAGGGGGTCAAGGGTGCCCCTGTACTATATTCCTCATGACACTACACATTTAAGAATGCCAACTTTCATATTTTACTAATCTTTTCTTGTTGTTATTTGACTATGCTGATTGGTCGATTCTACCTTTATATTGGATCATACAGGTACCCATTTCTGAGATCAAGTGTATGGCTTGGGGATATTATGGCATGAGGGACTTGTTGCTTGCACAAGATTCTATGAATTGGGTAACGACTTTGTCTTCTTGCCTATAACAAATACAGAAAGATATACAAAATATTTGTTAGAATTATGCATGTATGAATGAATGCATGATTTATTGGGCTGATTCTCCTTTTGAGTGTCCATTTTTTTAGGCTTTTATCGTGATGGAGCAAGATAAATACTGTGCTAAGCATGAAGAGTGGATAAGGGTGGAGCGCGAGCCAGCAGAATATCAGAGCCAGAGAGTCCAGGATGAGACACAACTAACAGCCCTCACATAAGACATGGATAACCTGCATGATTGCTTTCATGATGCCGAGAGCCAGAGGGATCGATTTCAGGCCCAACTCTGGGATTATGAGCCTGCGAGGGGTGGAGAAATACAGGAGCTTGAGGATATATTTCCCGATGCGGGGACTATGGAGCCCTTTAGACCTATACCTGCTATGCTGGAGGATTCTATGGTGTAGCTTATGGGAGCGATCTTCCCGCCGGTGCGATGAGGAGGGGGATGATGACGTCAGCCACTACCTCAATACCAAGCATGGAGATCAGACCTGATGACCACTATCTTATCTTACTTTATTTTGCTTATTTGCTGACTTTGATGATTATCTGACGCATGACTTGATACTTTGGCTGGTTTTATTTAGCATGACTGATGTGATTGCATGATTGCTTTGCTTGTTCACTAGATGGATGCTAGGCATGATAGATGCTTAACTAGGAACAAACTAATTAATCTCTATAAACATATTAATTTGTAATAGTGTGATTTCATTTGTCAGGCGATTAGCAGATAGAGATCACTAATGGCAACACACAACGCACTACTGCGGTAGTTTTTGCGCACTTTAGGGAGCTCTAATTGGGCGAGGCCAGAGATTTTTGGCTTGGCAGGGCTTCGATATATCGCTAGCACGCTGGTGAATGTAGCCTTTCTCCATTCAGCATTCCTCTACTAGGACCCGATGGACCATGTGTTCTATTTCTCAGGGTTTGAGCTATGCCCGATGGTGGTCGAGTATCATGCTATTCTTGAGGTGATCTACACTCGCAGGATGAAATTTGCTATGCCAGAGGAGCATTTTGGGGCTGAGGATTAGCTGACCGGGCTATGGAACCTGGATTCCCCTAATACTTTTCTTTCGTAGGTTCCTGGATCGCCAAGGTTTGATCTCAGTAGGGTACTTGACTGGTGCATAGCCACCCCCAGATCGCACATTTCTTACCACTTTGTGGTAGCTCTACTGCTATGGCTAAGTTGATCTGCAGAGTTGACACTATTGCCCCATTCCGGCTAGTTTTGGTCATTAGGCAGGCCTCGGTGGGCATCTCTCCATTGTTCATAGGGTTAGCCGAGACCCTACTTCATCTAGACAGAGCTGCCGGTAATCATGACCTCATCGGAGATCACTTCTCCGTACTACAAGTATTCCTCTAACTGACTTTAAACCCAAAGCTGATACTGAATTAAAAACGGAAACTGAATCTAAATCTAAAATTAACTTTGAATCTGAAATTGACTCTAAAACTGACACTAAATCTAAAACTGACTCTAAATTTGAATCTAAAATTGAATCTGATGTGCAGGTTTGGCTCTTAGAGAAGCTAGCTCTGCTCTAGCATCCTCTAGCCGATCCGAGATGATACGGGCCTAGGAATTATGATAGGAGGGCTCATGTTACTATTAACCATGGTACCCTAACAGTCGACCATTGGACAGCGATCATAGAGGGTCTATCCAATGCAGACATTTAATGGGTCTGCCGCACGTGGGAGATCTCTAATGTTCTAGTGGACACCGATGGAGGTAAGGTTTAGGTTGTAGGGCTGCGGTACTTTGTGCATTAGTCACCATATCGCTTGTACCGATAGTGGGGACGACGAAAGAGGGTGCTACATCACTTGGATGACTTCAAGGCCGGGCCATCCTCAACCCATCTTCTTGATCATGCTAGAGAGGTTTGGGTATGCCGACCAAGCTACGAGACCCTAGATTATGACCGAATATATGCTATCACTACTGATGGATTCTACCAAGGATGGCTTCGATAGATTAGGAAATTGTGGAGTCGGGCAAAGCACCTGCGCTTGTGGTTTGAGTGGAGGGATAGGCAGGCAGGACAAACCTTAACAGCGGAGGAGAGTCTTGTTCAAGCGTTTGATTCTGACTATGATGATGATGATGATGATGATGGTAATGATGTTGATGAGGGCGTAGGCCCCTATGGGTGATTGATGATCATTACACTATCTTTATTTTCATTTGTCTTTACTTTTTCATAGGCCCGAACATTGGGTTAGGCCCATCAGACTTTTATTTATTGCTTTTATGTCCTAACTTTTGCCTGGTCCACCCTTTTTGGGTTTTCAATCCAGCGGGCTTTTGTATATACCTAGATGTTTTCAACCTATCGGATTTTATGCCTCTTTATTATATTTCATTTCTTTTTATTGTTGTTCAGGATTTGAACTAAATTTCATCCCAATTCAACTTATGTACAACATTTTGCCTTTAAGGCCCAATATATTCATTTGCACACAAACATAAGAGCTACGTAAAAGTGACATTTCCATTTAATTGAATTAAGCTTGAGTACATAATGATGATAACCATTTCTACCGACTCAAACTCTGGTGTTAACTAACCTATGAAGATTTTCTAGTCAACAAACTCTCATAGCTCACTTTTACCCTAATTTTTACGTAGACCGTCCTTTTCAAATTTTCAGTCTAGCGGGCCATTGTTTCACCCTAACTTTTGCCCGATTGGTTTGTATAATACCGAACAGCAGGATACACCCTAATTTTTGCCTGAGCAGTAAAAGAGCACTTGTTGGGTGATTTATTTATTCATTCAATTTTTTATGTGCCACTTTTCCGGATTTGATTCTTTTAATTTACTTGTAATAACACTTTAACCGATCCTGATTGATGGGGTTTGTGAATTTATTGCCATCCATATCCATGATTTTCATTCCACATTCATTGAGAACTTTCTTAATCACATAAGGTCCTTCCCAATTTGGTCGAAACTTCCCCCTTGGATTAGTGTTGGTAGACTTCACTTGTTTCAAAACCAAGTCACCAGCCTTCAATGGACATTGAAGATGCTTGACCAAACTATTGTAAGCTCTTGCCATACGCTACTGATACATTTGAAGACTATCCAAGGCTTCCAGGCACTATTCATCTATGGCATTTAGTTGCTCAAGCCTTGCTCTTGTCCATTCGGTCTCTTCTAACTTGGATTCGAGTGCCACTCGCAGAGACTTCATCTCAATTTCAATTGGTAAGACTACCTCCATGCCGTAAACCAAAGATAAGGGGGTTTTACTTGTAGGATTTCTGACGCTTGTTCGGTACTCCCGAAGAGTGAATGTTTACTTATCGGCCCAATCTTGATAACCGACGATGGTCTTAGAAAGGATCTTCTTTATAGACTTGTTAGCAGCCTCTACAGCACCATTGGCCTGAGGGCAGTAGGCTGAAGATTTACGATGCTCGATTCCATATTTCTAGATCAACTCTGCCATTTCCCCTTGGAATTAAACCCCATTATCTGATACAATGTGATGAGGCAGATCATGTAGAGCAAAAATGTGTTTCTCGATAAACTTGGCCATTTTCTTGGCGGTAATACTAGTAATGATTCGGCTTCCACCCATTTTGAGAAATAATCCATCGCCATGATTATAAAGCAGTGACCATTAGTTGATAATGGCCAAATCTTACCAATTATATCTATCCCTCAAGCCGAGAATGGCCAAGGAGTAGATAAACTATAAAGCTCGATAGGTGGAACATGCTGTATATCTCCGTAAATCTGACATTGGTGACACCTCTTAAACTCGGAGACATAATTGGCGATTAGAGTTAACCAAAAGTACCCCATTCATTGAATCTTTATAGCTAAGGCCAAGCCATTCATGTGTGGTCCACAATAACCCGCATGAACTTCACCCACAACCCGATAGGCTTCGAATTTAGCCAGGCACCGGAGTAACAAACCATCAGAGGTTTGCTTGAAGAGATTATTGTTGATGATTCTGAATTGAAAGGGCAACTTTTATAGTGTAGTTTGATCGAAGTCTGTAGCATTCTCGGTATACTGACCATGATGGAGAAATTGTACAATGTCTGAGTACCAGCAGGGTTCATCACTGATGGTGAAGACTTGGGCAATGTCGCGCAAATGATAAGGAACCTTTGCAAAAACTAAGATCAGAGGGAAAATGGGCTGGCACTGAGGACCTTCCCACATCAATGCTAGTGTAGCTACCGAATTGGCCATCTGATTTTCGTTTTGAGGGACATACTGATATAGACATGTCTCGAATTGAGCTGATAAATCCTACACGACATTGACGTAAGGACATAGAGATTCCTCCTTGATGTCCTGATCCCCCATAACCCGATGGGTTACCAAAGCTGAATCTCTAATAACAGAAACATGCTTTGCCTCTACAAGCAACAGGGTTCATGACTAAATAGGCAAGCTTCGTATTCAGCCCCATTATTGGTAGTGGGAAACTCCATGTGCTTAGACAGAGGGATAACTTCATTGTCGGGTGTGAATAAGATAACTCTGAGGCCTGCTCTGAATCTGTTCACAACACCATCGAAATACATAGTCCATACAGGTTGTGCTACATTAATCATAGCTAATTGCTCGTCGAGAAAGTCCAAGTTCTTGATATAATCTGAGTTGAGAGCTTGATGTGCTAAAAATTCTACAGCTGCTCGACCCTTAATAACCTTCTTCGTGACATACTCAATATCGAATTTGAAAAGCAACGGTAACCATCTTGATAACTTTCCGGCTAAAGTTGGTAACTGATAAAGATATTTCATCGGGTTAACCTTAGCAATGGCCTAAACTTTACACGACTTGAAGTAGTGGCGCAATTTCTTAGTGAGCCATACCATAGCTGCACATATCTTTTCAACAATCGAATAATGAGTTTTGTAATCCAAAAGTTTCTTACTTAAGTAGTACACTACTTGCTCACACTGACTATCATCTTCCTAAACTAGCATTGCCCCTATGGAGTCATTGATCGCGAAGTACAAAATCAACGGCTTGCTAGGGGTGGGGACTCAAAGAACGGGTGGGTGAAGAAGGTAGGCCTCGATTTTGTCAAAGGTGGTCTGATAATGCTCATCCCACATAATTGGCTAATACTTCCTTAATAGCTTGAAGATTGGCTTACAAATGATGGTCAGGCGAGAAATAAGCCTACTGACATACTAAATGGAACAAAGGAAAGACCGGACTTCTTTTTCTTTCTTCAGAGTGGGCATATCCCTGATTGCTTTAATCTTATCTGGATCCATTTCAATCCCTCTTTGACTGACCACGTGACCCAAAAGCTTCCCTGATGTAACTCCAAATATGCACTTATTTGGATTGAGGCATAAGTTACATTTCTTAATGGGAGTCATAAACTTATCCAAAACCATAGGGTGCTCTTCTCTGGTAGCACACTTAACGAACATGTCATCAACATAGACCTCTACTGCTTTTTGGATCATGTCATGTAAGAGAGTTGTGATGGCATGCTGATAGGTTGCCCCGACGTTCTTCAGACCAAATGGCATAACTCGTTAGTCGAATACTCCCCATTCTATAATGAAAGTCATCTTAACTTTATCGATTATGCTTAACACAATCTGATTATACCCCGAGAACCCATCCATGAACAAGTACATTGTGGCCCTGGAAATGCTGTCAATTAGCACATCGATATGAGCTAGATGAAAATCGTCTTTCGGTGAAGCCTTGTTTAGATCTCGGTAATCCACACAAACTCTTACTCTTCCATCTTTCTTCAGAATTAGGACAATATTGGTTAACTACATCAGATACTCAACAACTTCGACGTGGTTAGCCTCAATCATGTTAGCAATTTCCGCCCTAACCTTGTTGGGCCACTCTAGTCCTATTCTTTGGAATTTCTGCTTGATAGGATGGAATCTAGGATCGGTCGCGATGCTCAGTGATATGGTGATCGACACTAGGCATGTTCATATGTGACCAAGCAAAAGCGTTAACATGATCTTTTAGCACTCTAATTTTTATCTCAGAGGGTTAAGTCATTAGAAATGGTTACCATTTCAGGGTTATTATCTGTACTCAAGTTCATTTTAGTTAAAGAAATGTCATGAATACTGAACACATTATGCTTATGATTAAATGAATGCATGGGCCTGTCGGGCAAAACATCAAGCAAATAAGCAAAATTAGAATCTTTCATTAAATTAAAAGCCTTATAGGCTACATTGTTCTCACAAAAAATACTGGAAATATTAAAAGTTACATCCTCATAGATAGAGTCCTCCACTATAGGAGGAGGGCCTCGAGTAGTGGCATCAGCAGATTTGACACCCGTGGTAGTTTCCATGAGTAGGTCCTCTAGATCGAGTTCTAGGGCTTTCACTTGATCGGTAGACAACATACCTTATTTAGTAGCGAGAGAACAGGCAAGCTTCTTCATGGCTTCGGCCAGGGGATTGGCTTTGTCGTTCTTCTTCCACTTCTTCTTAAGTAGAACAGACATAGCTCTTAACATTGCAGCCACTGCATATTCAATCTCTGGGTCCACCAGCTTCTCTTCATCTGAATTAGAAAATAACTTCCCCTTGCCTTTCTCATCGGATGCAACAACAGATATCGGCTTGATCGGGGTTCTCCCCCTCCTTAATAAAGTAATTCTTCTCGAAGTTATACACATCCTTGAAGATCTCAAAACCTTGCTAAATCTGACAGTCATGCTCAATAGGTTCAATTTCCCTCTTGTAGACACTCTTCCCTTGAACGTCACATACATTCACCATGTTGTAGTATACCAAGTGGACATGTCTATAAACTTTCCTCGAGGTGTATCCAAAACCAACCTATTTTGGATGCTTCTTGATTGGGATAGGATCAAATATTCCACCAAATCGCTTGCCTAGACACTGACCCAGCATATGGCCATGCCTCTTCATCATCTTCTTTGCCATAGATGAGTAACGCTCATAGCAAGGGGCTTTAGACTTCCTGTCACTGATAATAGCCATTCAAAACCCAGATTCCTCCTCGGCTTTCATGATGGCCATAATTGAGGCTTGATCAGCTTCAATAACCTTGATCTTTCCATCTTTCCCCACGACTTTAATCTTCTGATGTAATGTTGATGAGACTGCTCCTTCTGAGTGAAGCTAGGGTTGACTTAGGAGCAAAGAGTAGGTGACGGGAATATCAATGATAGTAAATTAGACCTAGGAAAAAATCTCCCTCATAATCACTTCAGCTTCAAACACACCAACCACACCCCTCTTTGAATCATCATAGGCGCGGATGATAGTGTTAGATTTCTTGAGCATTTCCCCAGATAAATCCAAATGTGAAAGGACTTTTAGAGGGCACAAATTTAGGGAGGAACCATCATCAACCATAACGCATAAGATGGTTCTATCGAGGACTTGGGCACGAATGAATAAGGCTCGGTTATGATCGCGCCCCTCAGGTGGAAGATCTTGATTAGAGAACATTATTAAATCATCCCCCCTCAGGAGCCGCATTCCTTTCCCTACTAGGTTGCACTTCTCAATAGTAGGATTCATAGACCTTGCTTCAAGTTCCAAAAGCCTTTTAATCAGAGCCCTGCAGTAATCATCAAAGCCTAAAACTAACTGCCAAATGCTGAAACAGGCTTGAGTATTCTTAAACTAAGTAATCAGAGGATCAATATTAGGACTTGATTTAACTTGAGGAGACAGCATCGTTGGGTTAGGTATATTCTTAATGGGGTTTGGGATTGGATCATCCTCAATGTGGAGACGATTATCCTTAAGCTGGTACACTCGATCACTATGGGTGACATGTAAAATTCTATCGACTGACATGCTCTTAGTGGCTGGGCTTTCAAATGGATAGGGAGGCTCATCACAAACTAATGATGAATCCTGAAGTTCATACTCATCCACATTGAAAGTTTGAAACTCTTCATCAGAATACTCTTCTTTCAGAATATAATAAACAATGTTGTACGGTGCCTTTTTAACCATTTCTACATCTTCTGTCTTGGTCTCATCTTCTTGCCTCATTTCTTCAATCTCTATGGAGCTTAGCATATGATTAGACTGCAAAATCATATCAAATATGAAGTTCAAAGGGAGACCAAAGCTGATAACCCTTACAAATTCCTTGGACATCATTTCCAGGATATACACTTCCTTAATGCCAAAACTAATCATAGAGACCTTGCCCCCAAAATTAGACAAAGGGTTTTCCATATTACTTGGCTTCCTAGCCGGTTCAGACATCTTTCCTTCCTTGACCATATGAGCGATAGTGGAAGCTAAAGTCCCACACTAATCAGTTTGATGCCCTTTTCGTACATGGAACTAGCAAAAGTTTCCTCTTTCATTTTGTCTAGGAGCCCTAACATCGTGTAGAGGCTTTAACTAACCCGCTTCATACATCTTAGAAAATATGACTCCAAGGGGCAATTTCCATGGGGACACATACGGTTGCTGAGAAGGAGGAGGAGGAGTAACTTGAACTGAGGATACTTCCTCTTGAGCTACAGTTTGCACTGCAGGCAATTTTCCTTTAGCGGGAGCTGGTGCAACTTCACTTGATTCATTCTGCTTAAACCACGGCTGGTTCCCACTTGGCTTGTTTGCCTTCTCTTTCTCCTCCTGACGCTCAATTTTCTTAGCTTTTTCAAAAACTTTCTGATTGGATTCAAAAGAGTTCATTTCCATTTCCTTATGAAGGACTGGGAGAGCCCTGTTGAGTAGCTTCAAAATCATTTCCTTTAAACTAAGCTTCTATTTCAATAGGAATTGGGTGGCCATCCACCTATTGAAGTATGACTTAAAGGGCTCACCTTGCTTTTTCTTAACGACTTCAAGGTGCTGGATGGTGGTTTCCATTATGGAATTGAAACCATAATGGGTGATTAAGGCTTCCAATAGGTGTTTCCAATCTAGAATTGTTGACTCTGAGAGAGTATTATACCGCTCAAGAGCATGTCCTAACAGGGTACATGGAAATAACTTGGCAAGAACTTTGTCCCAAATTTCTAGACATGCATAATTTGCTCGTACATTACGATGTGGGATTTTAGAGGTCCCTCACCGAAGTAAGCTTCCATTCTGGGCATTGAAAAATTCTTGGGTACCCAATCTTCATCTCTCACCTCTTCCTTATCTTCATTCTTACTTAGAAGCTACTTAAATAATACCGCCATTTCGGGTGTCACGCCAAGAGGCTGTGTGACCTGGTCATTGTGCACTGAAGATGCTCCAAATTAAAATGGTAGAGGAGTTAGGATCTCAATCTGAGGGCGAGCAAAAGGATTCTTGGGGTAAGAGGTCCCGTGTGGAGTAACCATGAAATTAGAAGGTGACGGAGTAAAAGGTATGGGTGGCATCGGAGAGATGATGAAACCACTAGAAGGGACATCCATTTGCAGAGTAAAACCCCTTGAGAAAGCAGGGAATATAGGAACCTAGCTGATAGGTCTTAAAGGTATAGGAGGAGGAAAAGGAAATATCGGTGGAGCGAAAGATGGGGTAGGCTGAACCGAAGAACTCTGACAAAACTAATACTAAACAGGTCAAACAAGCAGAAGCCGTGTAACTGAAAACTGATTCTGAACTAGCAGAGACTAACTAGACACATTTTGAGCGATCTCTCCCTAAGCTTGAATTACAGGCCCTATTGGCCTCTGAATCTCTCTTTCCCCCTAAGAGCCGATCGAGCTTGCTCTTGAATGGTGACCCGGAATAGATCCAATTGTAAGAACGTAGCCATAGAATTAGCCAACGTAGAGCCTAATTGAGATTGCCCCTGATCAGTTGAAGGTGAAGAGATAGGAGAAGGAGAAACCTCGGATGGGACCCCACTAGCCGATGGAATATTAGACATGGTAGAGAGAACTGATTCTGACACTAAACTCACTAGTCAGCGAACCAAACAACGATCAAGTTATAACCAAAGAGGACTGCGGTAATGATGATGTCTCGACCTAGCTAGAGAAACTAGAAGATGATCAGCCCGGATCGAACCATGAATGAAATGGATGAATATATAATAATTCGAATGATGAATACCACATATACAGGCGTGGTTTAGAGAGGTAGAGAATAGAAGAGCTTATGATATGGAGCTTAACCCCAAAATACGTGAGACGGGTCAACTCCTTACCATGTCTAGCAAACTAGATATGGGTCATCGGGTCTCAAACGATCTCAGGTATTTTGTTAAATTCCCTCTACAAGCGAGGGGAGAGTAGAGGTAAGCAAAAAATGAAATTAAAAATCGGCCACAGGCGGCCTATGCATGAAGTATGGATGCATGAGCACAACACAAGTAGCACACAAAAGTGAATCAATCTCTTCCAACCTTATAACACCCACACAACCCCAATTTGGAATCTGGGGTTAACTCTAGTGCTAGGAAATGACGAGAGAGTATGTTACCTAGTTCTAAATTATTTCGGTGAACCTAAGGGGAAGTTGCTATGGCTATATTTATTGTGGTTCATAGTCTCAAACTGCTGGTATTGTGGAACAATACTATAGAAGGGTCTCATTTACCTTGATTCTGTGTAACTCAACCACTCCTCAAATAAGTGCGATCGTGGGAATTACACGTTGGTTAAAATGAGTGATCCACCCACAAATATCCTCAATTCCTAGCGGGTATGAGGTATACGAGTGAGCTTCACGGGGGTAAAATAATGGCACCTTAAAACTTAGAAACTAATTAAGCGGTGGATCAAAGGGCATAAGAAAGAAAGAGTGGATTTAAAAACTATTTAGGCACATCATTAAAATCCTTTAACTAATTTCACAAATGAAAGCAATTGTCAAGTTTAAGTTAAAAGGAAATCCCCAGCAGAGTCGCCACTGTGAGCGGACAACCTGTTTCCCGTAAGGACCACGTGAGATGCATAGCACGAGGGGAAATAATGAGTGTTGTGAAGTGAGCCAAGGGGTTGATCCTCATTTTAGCGTGATAAAATGATAGATTGATAAAATCAATGTTGATGTTGAATTTACAGTTTGCATGCTAAGGGATACAAGACTTGAAATCCCTGTATTTTAAGATAGAGTCGCCACCCGGTTTAGCTCCACTAGGAATTTGGGTATGATATTCCCATCGGGTTGCTCCATACCTTAAAACAAAGATTCTAAGTTCGGATGATGTTGCTTACATTTCAATTTTTAAATCAAGAACGTTTACATTTTAATAAGCGCGACTTTAGTTCTTATGCAATTCAAATCCGGTTAATGTTAGGAGTTTTCAGTTTGTATGACCATACATCACACAAAAGCAGTAAATAAAGCAAGAAAATTAATTATTATGGGGCTTTACAAATTCCTATACATTTTTCTAATGCGGGAAAACAAATAAAGCGGATAAATAAATGAAAGGGCGAAAGCGGGTCCTAACTGAGCTTACCAAATCAGACCCGACTCCAAACGAGACAAAATATATATCAATAATCATAAATAGAGCATAAATAAATAAAGGGCAGAAAATAAACACCTAATCATGGAGAAAACATATTTTTGGATTTTTCGGGGACTAAAACACAATTTTTGGGCTTTTAAAGAAGCATCTAAACAACCTAGTAATCAATAAAATAAACTAAATAACCTAAAATAATAATTAAAAAAATATAGAAACTATTTTAGGATTTTTAACTACTATAAAAAGATTTATTTGTTGAAAAACTCATTTTTAAGCCATTAAATGAAGATTAAAGGAATTAAATAACTAATAAAATTTAAAACAGGTTAAAAAATTAATAAAGTCAAATTACAGATTATATAAAATTTTCAGAAAATTTTCGGGTAAAAATCGGGGTGAGAAACGCAAGAAAATGATGGAAAAAAGGACAAAAAAAAAGAAACAGGGGCTTTTTTGGCATTTTTGCTAGTCTAGATACTGTAGTGGGACTTGAGATGCTACAGTGGTAGATTGAGACGCTGCCGTTGCAGCATCTCAACCTACGCCGGAGCATCTTAAGACTCACAAGAACATCTGGCTTGAAAAAATGTCAAAAAGTCCGAATTAATAACCAAGAGGAGCCAAATAACGAACAATATTAAATAAAAAAGTAGATTGGAACACAGTTTTATTACCTAGAGACCGTGAATCCACGTTTTGAGACTTGGACAAGTTGTTTGACAAGCTTGGTGACAAATTTGTGACGAAATCTGATGAAACAGTGACAAAAATAGCGACGAACTTAGCGATGAAATTTAGTAATTTTGGAGGAAAAAAGTCTCTAAATCCTATTTAAGCCCGTTTTAACTTAAGATTTCTAGTTAATTTTAGTGATTAAGCTAAATAACCCTTTAAAATCCCGAATAATCAAATTTCTTAAGCTTTATATAGCTTTCTCTTTATAAAACCTAGTAAATTCTAAATGGTGAATTAATTTTTTAATTTGGCAAAAAGTCCTTCAACAAATGATTTAATGGGTTTATATAGGCCTAACTCACTATAAATAACTCAATTAGTCCCTAGAAATCCAAAGATTCCCAGAAAAACCAAGTAAATTCAAATTTAGACAAAGAAAGATAGACTGGCGACGGAAGGTCAGAGCCCGCGCAGCATCTCAGGCTGAGACGCTGCAGCGGCACCGTCTCACCGCGCTCACCACGAGACGCTGCGATTATAGTATCTCGTGACACAAGTCCGCATCTCAATGATGTGGCCACTCCATGGCCACACACACCAAGATGCAGGGGGCGGCACAATACGCTTATGGGGGCGCGTGTCACCGCGTCCCCCGGCATCTCACCACCCGTCGGAGCGTCTTGGCGCTCCGACGGTGGCGGCGTCGATGAGGGCAAGGAGAGGATCTATTTTTTTTATTTTCTTCATTTTTATTATATTATTTTTTAATATTTATTTAATTAGTCATTTAAATGGAAGCGATGCAATTAAAATCCCAACTTTGTCACGGGAATACTTGCCAAACGCAGTTTAACTCCGAAATAATAGAATAGCAGGCCAATTAATAGGTCTGAGCAAAATGTCATCATCATTCTGCGGGGTCACCAAAAAGCCCACGCTCCCACCCACAAAATTCCTCATACAAGGGGGACAACTCAAAATACATTTTCAGTAGGGACCCAGAATCTGACAACAGCCTGGATTACATTATCCTTGACAAAGATGCAATAGTATTCCTTCATATGCGACAGGTCGCAAACCCCGAGATGGTCCTAACCATCGAAGTACTTCAGATAAACATTCAGGTCTACACAAGAATGGATGTAGTTCTCCATGGCAAAATTTCAAAGGAGGCAATCTACCAATATCTGACAGATTACCCCGATAAACTCAATCATCGATAAAAATAAGAAAGCACAAAGCACGACAATAATGCGGAATCCTTTTATAAATGGAAAAATATGTTCATACAAGGAAAGGCCTTGTAAATGGCCTACAAGAAAAAAATAGCAAATAAAGAAAGCATGTCTACCGCCTGCCACTGGAACTCGGATGGCTAGGGTCAAAAGACAACGGAGGAGGAGGATAGCCGCCTTGAGAAAAGAATCCTGAAAGATCACCCTGTCCTTACTGTGGCTGCTGTTGTTGGTCATCGACTTGGAGCATCCCTAATTGAGCTAGAAGTTGTTGGATCTCCAGCTACAACATTTTGACATAAATCATCCATATGCATTTCATAACATGCCATGCATCATCATTAGAATAATAAAATAATAAACGTATCGCCATGTTAGAATTTTGGTTCATCATGAACCGCTGCTGTCCTTAAATATATCCCCAGTTGGAAATGCTATCGACAATAGGCACATGCAAAAAATGAGAAATTGAATCGAGTCAGAACCCGCATGATCTAGAGAAGAAGAAAAAGCGGAGAAGACTCACATGGGTAGCACTGGCGGTGTGGAAAGTCACTGGATGCTGAGGTTCCAGATAAGGTTGAATCACCAATGTATGAGTACTAAGGTCGGGGTGGTACAACAGGAACATAAGAGGCTGATACTAAAACCCCCGATGTCCCTCCATTATCACTAGATTCTAAGGCGGGATCGATGAAGCTAAAGCGCTCCTGGTAAGGGTAGGAGTGGACGCCGGCCTTTTCCTACGTTGGTGATCCTCTAGAGATGTCAAACCAAGGGCAAATTAGGTTGACTAAACATAAAAATTGGAAAACGAGGAAGAAACTCGAGTTAATGAAAAAAGGAGATACCATCATCTGGACAGTCCTAGGTGAACTCGATCTAGCTCACTCGCTGGGGGCAGAAGTGGAAGGAGCATCACCCTCGAAAGGGTTATGAATCTCTGGCTGAGGCTCCATAGGAACTAGGTCTGTCTTTTGCCTTCCAAGTAGCTGCAAATAACACAACCCCTCATACCCCCCAATCCACTCTAGGAAGGCACTGGGTAAGCCATCAGAAGCCAACTGCTCAAAGTTGGGTGAGTTGTGAGGCTAGAAAATCCATCTGGGCATATCACGAGGGATGGAGTGCGACCTGGGAGGAAGATGCCAATCCTGGATATGCTCTCCAAGGTACAACTCCAAGGAGAAAAGAGTCTCTATAATCAACTGGGTATTCTTAAATTCCCCAGCTAATCTCATGACTTTCGGCCAGTGAAGCTCGTGCTCCCAAGGTTGCGTCTTGATCTGAGAGAAGAAAAAGGAACCAAGCGTTCATACAACAATTGTAGTAGATATAGTGATCATAGAAAGTCATGCTATAAAGGCGTACCTGCTCTGAGGACAGAGTACGGAGGCGGGCAGAAAGAGCAGAAGGAGACTCGATCTCCCAACCGTGCCAATAGTGTGGTAGACGAGATAGGACCGATAGCTACCATTTTGTACTAACTTGTTCCTCGAAAGAATCCCCATCTCAAAAACCCAGATGTGCAAAAATTCAAAGAAAGTCAAAGCATCAAAAGACAACAAGAATGCTTATAAAAAAGAAAGGGAGTTTAAACCCTTACATAGACAATCAGGAAACAAGATTTAAACTTGCCAATCCTATTCCTCACGCACTAATCAAGGGCCCAGTATAGATGACCTAATATAGCTTAGCCCCAAGCTTACTCATCAAAGGGGGTCGAATTAATCAAAGTTGGTGGAATGTGGAGATTCATGATCAAACCCCCTATGAGAAAACATAGCCATGACAAAGTAGCAACAGTAAAAGCTCTACCCTCATAGGCAGAAGTCAAGTGCCTTCTATCCCCAGTGGTCTAAATAGGTCATGAGTTTCTTACAAGAAACTTGCTCGGGCTTATCCCTAGAATAGCCAATCAGAGCCTCAATGGTCTCCACATTAAAGCTGTCATAAGTAAAACAAGCATTGAAGTGGATCACATGACCATGGAAAGGAAGACCTGTGATAGCACAGTAATCCAGCAGAGTGATAGTATACTCCCCACAACAAAAGTGACAAGTGTGGGTAATGTTGGATTTCCTGCTCAAGTTGTGGGTAGAAGTACCGGCTGGGACGTATGGATACCTGCGAGACCTTATGTACTTGCAGTTCCTCACCATCCTCCCCAAGGACATCCCGTCAATAATGTTTTTAAGACCAGGAGGTAGTACCTTGTACCACTTGTAAAAGTGGGAAATACTGCCACCCTCGTGGCTAGTGACCTGCCAAAATAATGCATGTACACTAATCACACGCCAATTTTTGATAAATCACACGATTATCGAAAAATCATTGCACTTAATAAATACATGCCATAAATAAAAAGGCAAAAAAATAAATGGCGATAAAATAAATAAATAAATGAAAAATAAAAGCATGATCAAAAGTATATAAAAAAATGGTGATAAGGCTTACCAAGATCTGAGAAAGGTGATTAGAAGGCTTCAAGGCAGGTGGAATAAGATCCCCAGGAGCGATCCCGTGATACATCCAAGCTGATGGGAACCCATATAATGCCTTGGTAGGAACCTTAGAAACTTCCACTTATTGGCCGTCAATAATCTCGTTCCGAGTAGTCACTTGGGCGGTTGGTAAATCCAAGCAGACATTGTAAAGCTTATACCACATGGAGATCCCGTAGAATCTGAGTAGAAGGAGCAGAAAAGGGAAGAAGATGAAAGAAATCATCGTAAAAAATAATAAGATAGCGAAAATCTTCGAAGCAAGGAAACGGAATTCGCAAAGAGAGGAAGAGAAGAAATTTTGGTATGGAGAAAATGGGAGCCAAGCTGCTATTTTTATAGCCCAACTGTCACGCGTTTACGTATGTGACGTGTAAATGCGTAATAGCTATAAAAGTTACTGTTATATAGGTAATTAGCCCGCCGGCTAATGACATGTATTTTGAAATTTTTTCCAATTTTACATATTGCATCCATTTTCTGCATTGTTTATAAAACGAGCAGACCTGAAAGCTATTTTCACACAGACATTCGTGCATTAAGCACCCAAAAATATTTATTCCGACCCCCGATCAATTTTAACCTCATGCAACTCATCAATAAAATTTTAATTGAAGGGGCAAAATATATTTTGTTTCAAAATTTGTCGATTAAAAATATTTTAACTCATTGCATTCCACAAACACATTGTTTTGTTTGTTTCGCATACGATAATATTTCTAGCACGAAATTTATGTATATGAGGGGCGAACTATTAGCACAAGTCTATTCCGGCCCGATGAGGAATTATGCCTATTTCGTTCACTGATCAGACGAAAGAGCGAAAAAGGACCGCATTGTCATCCAAAATTCGAAATTAAAAAATCCACATTCCATGGAAGCTTTGATTTAGGATTTGATAAATACCAAAGTCAAAATTTGGTCAAACATAGGTAATTAGCCCGTTGACTAATTACCCTTCTACAGTAAAAACATCACATCTTACCGAGATCTGGCAAGGATTTACGGGATTTAAAGTAAAATCTTGTCAGATAGGTAATTAGCGGGTAATTAGCATTCAGCCAATTACCTGCCTTCAATAAATAAGGGCTCACCCCCCTAATTTTTAACAGACGATGGAAATTCTCTGAAATCCATTCGTCCCCCTTTTGTTTCGGGAGTCTCAAAAGTCCTAAAACTCTATCAAAACACTTCCAAATCCGAGCTTTATCACTGACATTAGTAAAAGCTCATTTTCCTCTCTTTTTAGATCAAGATCTCGCAATGATCTTGGGTCTAAATATGACCTAATCTCTCAAAAATCTAGCATTTTCTATAAAAATAATCCAATATTATAGTCACAACTTGGGTTAAACCTATTTTCCAACTAAACCATAACTCCTGATAACTTCGATCTTGCACCGGCACTCAAGTCATCTTGGACAGACGAAAAGGTAAACTGAGGATAATTGGCTCTAAGCCTAAGTTTAGAGCTTATTTTATTACTTTTAGTACTGCATATTGCATTCCATTTCATTGGTTAAGTGAGCCATTAGTGCCACTTAAACTATAATATATGTGTGAGCACTGGATTTTAACGATCCTTCTCATGAAATGATGATGAGAGCTATATGATGCAATCTCTTATAGGTGTTACCCATAAGAGGTGTTCCTACTACTGTAGAGTTGAGTTTGGCCAAGTTCGGAGACCTAGTCTGCCCTTAGGGACCCGTACAAGCCTGCCTGGTGGTACCAATCTACTAGTGGACCCGTACTGGTCAATTCGTTCCGTACTCCTAGAGAGGACCCATACTAGTCCTCTTATTGCCTAATCATGCTCATTCAAAAGTTGTCCCTTACATATTTTGGGAAAAGGTAGCTCATGAATGTGAATTATTGCATTCATACCTCATTTCCCCTATAAATAGGGCCCTTTCCTCACCTTTTCACAGTACAAAACAAATATACAACACAGAAAGTATATTATACACAAATTCTAGCAGTTTCTATAGGTATAGTAAGGGAATAGTGGAGGTATAGGAGGTATAAAATAATGAGAAAACCCATTCCTTGAGGTTTTATCCACATTTTATTCTTTCCTAGCTTCATTTATTAGGATTTAGGGGAGGTTCTGTCCACACAAATACTCACCTAAATAGTCCTATTTCAATATCTACTTTGGCTAGACTCTCTTAACAGCAAAGAGATCATTTCAAAGTGGATTCATGCCATAAAGGTAACACTCCTGAGTTTCAAAGAGACTCACATCTCAGTTATTTTATTACTATTCTCTACTTCCTCCATTATATATGTTCCTTTATTTCTGCTTTGGGTCTAGTCCTAACCCATATGAGCCTTGTTGGCACCATATGTCCTTAGGGATATTAAATCGGTGCGTCATACTCATATAGAATGAAATCCCATTTTTATTTCATTTCTCCTCCATTAATTTTCCTATTTTGAACTAAGTTTCTGCCCGGGACTAGACAAGACCCGTACAGGTCCCCCATACCCGTACCAGTCCTCTCCAATCACCGTACTGGTCCCACCAACTAGTACGGATACCGAGCCCCCAAGCAGAACCAAGAATTCATTTAACCTGGTTAAAATCAATCTAACTCACCATTTTCCATGCAATCATTTTCACTAATAATGTGGTAAATCAACCCACAAAAGTTAAAATTTGTTTTTACAACAAAATACACTGAAGACTCGTTATTTCTCTCCGATCCTAGAAGTCGTCTGGGCACTATCGATCGTAAAACTGCCACAATAACATAATCACATTTTTTCTAATGAAGTGCTAACTTATGATGTGCTATAAATCGTGCTGATATCTATGGATGTAGGGGAATTTATTTCATTTAGTTTTATAATGTAGAACAAATGTATAGGTTCTTTCGCAATTCCATAAATGATGAAAACAAAAATGATTTTACGCGGTGAATGTAATTTTGAATCAACTAAATGGGAAATAAGTGACTCATTCGATACCTGAATCTCTGATCCAAAAGGTGTGAGTCTCCCGCCAATGGGAACCATACCAATACTCTTTCCCAAGTAGACAACTTGGGTGGCGACTTAATCATTTGTATCGAGATTTGGTCACAATTCTTTTATTCATTAAAATTGGCTATTTGTGCAAACTTTAACTAAAAAGATTTCATCACGCCTAAATCCAACCAACCCCAGTGGGCCCCACCTTTCATACAAGCGCCATGGGAGACCCACACATCATCAACACCTCATAGTGGCTACTCTACTGGGGAATTAATCTTCTAACTGGCAAAATTTTGGTTTGTTTTAAAAGCTTTAAAGATTAAGATGACCACCAAAAATCATTTATTTGATTCATTCTATTTTCTTTTTCAGTATTTGAGAAAATTATCACACTCTATCTTCTCATCTCCTTCTCTCTTTAGTTAGATGCGCTATTTGTCTAGTGGTAGGTTAAGGAGCCCCATTATTTCTGTGACACTCGAAAAAGTGTTACCCATGCCCGCTAGGAATTGGGAATACCTTAGTGGGTGGAGCACTCATCGTCATCTCCCTCCAAAAGAGGCTTCATGTGATGGGAACCTTCTACATCAAACTTTCGATATATCCCTACACCATTTTTATCGAAAGCCTTAGAATTTTACCTTATAGGTTCCCTGATTTCTGTGAGAGATTAGACTAAGGAAGAATATCCTCAAAACCGGTGGGAGAAATAAGGATGGAATCGATCACTTTACATGTGTTCTGTTACATTTCCTTATAATTAACCCTGCCATGCATCGTTGTAATTTGTGCATGCATACTGCATCCCATGCATGTACTAATCTTTTGGTTACTACCTTAGCCAAAGCTCAAAGGGTTAAAGCTTGGCAGTGTTTTTAGATCCGTTTGACTTGAATTCCAGCTCCACCATAACCATCTCCTCCTCTCCCTCCAATTCAGTTAAGGGTTGCTGTGCCTCTATCTACAGGTCATCTGGTAGTTAGTTTGGTTCATTTAGCCCCGATAGTACTCATCAGCCTGAAGAAATGTCTCGTATCCTAACTCTAGAGAGCCAGATAGATGTTTAGGTTGAGGATGTTGCTACTAGCAAGGAGAAAAATGCATTGAGGATCAGTATTAGGTCAGAGATTGCAAATGTTCTCTCACAGTATCTAGAAAGTAATTAGTTCCTTGACCGGGTGAATGATAAGATGCTAGCTCCCATCAGGGCAATCTTAGCCAAGGAGAGAGAGTGACCAATGCTTCTCATAACACACTTATTAGTACTCTAGCAGTGAATGCAGTAGTCAGTGAATAGCTCCCTCTTTCAAGAGTTTCTCATAATTTGTTCACTCAGTTTCAGTTGCCACCTATATAGACTCACAGGGATTCTTCCATTTAGTTTTGTTAGTTGTGTTCTATTAGTCCATTTGGTTCAATCATCTAGCCATTACAGTCAGTAGGTACCATGGTTCCACCGACCGTTAGTTAGTTTGCTCAGCCTAGCAAAGGGTTCGTACTACCAACATTTTAGTTTAGGACATCTGGCCCAACCCTTTTGTAGTCACACTTAAGGGGACAACCTTTCCTCAAACATTAGGTCTACCCTTGGGTTTGACTACTCAGTTGGATAGATCATCCTTATCTGTGGAGTTGCATGATTCACTGCAGAAATTGTTAGCCACCAATCCCGGCATTTAACCACCATCAATGCCAGTCCAAGTCATTACAGAGGCGGATTGGGTCCCCGAAAACTTTAGTATGCCTAGCATAGTGAAGTTAAGGGAACTGGTCCACCTCAACCTCATATCATTACCTGTCAGAGAGTGATGTAGGTAAGGAAGCTGAGAAGTAAGGTTCTTGCTGACATGTACCCTTGTACTTTGGAAGGCCCCGCTGTTGAATGGTATAACACTTTATCCTATGAAGTAACTAGAGACTGGAAGGCCTTATATGAGGCGTTCATCCAATAGTATGGCTTCAATGCCACCATTAAAACTACCATACAGAATTTGGAGGCTATCAAGTAGGCCCCCAATGAGAAATTCAAGACCTATTTTGAGAGGTGGATGACCACTCTAGTTTTATTAAAGGATCGCCTGTGTCTCCCCAAGATGATTGTAAAATTGATAGATGGTGCTCTACCCATTTATCACAAGGTTTTTGGTTTGGACAACTTCTCTAGCTATGTAGAGGTCTTTGGGAAGGCCAAAAAATGGGAAAGGATCCAGGAATCAAAGAAGGCAAGTCTATCGGCCAAACCTTGGTTTAAGAAGAATGACCCTTCCGCCCCAGCCTAGGCATCTAAGTCAAGGACTAATTCTGATCCTAAGATTGAAATAATTCAGGAAGAAGTGGCTTAGTCTGTACTATCGAAGATGGCATTTCCCCTTGGAAAGCATCCCTGCCTACCATATTCACTAAGTTGAGGGCACTAGGTCTTCTTCAGAGTATCAAAACCTATGTCCCTCCTGAACTTGAAGATAGGGATCAATTTTGTGCTTATCATGTTAGCAAGGGTCATCGCACAGGTGCCTGTAGGGATCTACTTGGAGCTATTTGGGGTCTGATTAGAGAAAAGAAGATCCGAGAACCCGAGCTTAAACCCAGCACCATGAATAGCCCCCTACTAAATTTCTAGAAATAGGTTGCGGCCATTGAGTCAGGGTTACCCTCCCACCACATCTTTAGTATCATCACACAAGCTAACCATATGGTTCATTCAGTCGTGGCTTTACCTGATGAACTAGTCCCCATTGACATCAATATGTATGAACTAGAAGGTTCTTATGATGAGAAGACTTTGTTGGTGCAACTGGAATGCATTGATATCAATGCTTATGTATTGGAGAATGATGATCTCGAGGGGCCAACCTTGTTGGTGGAAACTCCCGAGGGTAGAAGTCATATGAAGGATAGAGTATTGCATGTTACTCGAAGTGGAATGGTTCCTCCTACTCCCCTCCTAAAAAGAAGAAGGGGTAGAGATGTGGACATCCAGGTCCTCCCAAATGTTAATCAAGGTCCAACCATTACACCCGCCATTAAAAATCAAACCTCGATCAATACTGCAAAGAAGGATTTAAAAGTCACCCCTCTTATCCAGCAATTGCAAGTTACCTCCACAAAACACAGTTTCTGGCAGCTTCTCATTGACTCTAAAGATCATCGCAAGGGTTTGATGGAAAAATTGCTAAGCATAGAAGCTACACCTTTGACTACCCTGGTCGAAGTGTTTTCAGTTATTAGGGGGTCTTCTCCCAATCAAGTTGAATCCGTTATGTTTTATCCGTCAGATCTCCCAGTTAAAGGAAACAAGCATAATAAGTCACTCTTTATCAAGGTGCAAATCTTTGATCATTCTATGACGTATGTTATGGTGGATAATGCTTACGCCCTTAATCTCTGCCCTGGCAAGATCCTTCATCACTTGGGATTAGATGAATCCATGTTAGAGAAATCTAATATTGTTGTAAGGGCATATGATGATACAAAGAGGAGTGTTATTGGGGTATTTAAAGCTGAGGTTACAGTTGGGAAAGTGACGTCTAAAGTCTTATTCACTGTCCTTGACATTCTTGTCACTTACTCTCTATTGTTGGGCCGTCCTTGGCTCTATGCATTAGGCATTGTCCCTTCCATTGTCCACCAAAAAGTCAAGGTCATCCACAACGGCAAGCTGGTGACAATTAAAGCCGACGAACTGACTGTTATAGAAGCTATAGAAGCCGAGGAAAAGGAATTTGGGGTGGTTATAGCTCACCAAGGCATGAATTTTTTAGTTAAGGGATACATATCTCTTAAAATCTAGAAGATCATGATGAGGCAAGGGTATTTGAAAGAGAAGGGGCTCGGAAAGAACCTTCAAGGCATGCTGGAACCCATTTTACCCCTCCCATGGCCATTCAAACTTGGTTTGGGACAGTGATAAGAAGTCTAAACCCCACTCTTGCCTTATGATAGGGGCTGAAGTCGAGCAAAAGATATTCATGGGTGAAGAAGAACCTGTCGAGGTAAGGGGCAAGAAGGTCCCTGGTTTTGAGATCTTTAATGATGTATATGATTTCACGAAAGGCTGCATGATTGAGACCTCTATTTCTGTGGAGGTATGTGGGAATACTAAAGAAGATAAAACAAATGAAGCAATTGAGTCCATCACTAAGGCCTTAGCCGTACTTATGAGAAAGAATTGGAAGGGAAGTGAGAAAGGAAGTCCCATCTACAAGGCTTTCAAAAACTTGGCCAGAGTAGTGGCCAAAGAAACGCATGCAAACCTGCATACTAGAGCTACCAGTTCAGCTGCCAGTATTGCTCAGGTTGATCAACAAGGCCCTCCTCTATGGAAGACGATTCAAATAATGTAATTTTTAATGCTGCAAACTTTTTTGATGCAAATAATGCTTCTTATGAGGCATATCATGGATAAGATGTAACATCGGTACCCGTTATTTAAAATATGTCATGAATAAATTCATGCATCTCTCATTCACATTGCACTTGAGTATTTCATTCGAATGACATCATGCACTCATAACAACAACATTCTTAAAATATCATCATATTTATTAATAAAGTTGACTTTGAGTATATCACAATGATATGAACATCCAATGGTTAAAACTTACCACAAAAGAGAGTTAATAAAAGTGCTTAGCAAACATGATAACAATTATCCTTGGTCCTTCTTTCTTCTATAAAGGGGGAAAAGGGTATGAGCGTATAGGTTGTCAAGAAAGAAAACCAAGAAGACTCACGAGAGAATCAATAGTAGGCTAGCTTTGGTTATGAAAAATGGGAAGAACAACTCAGGCTATAAGTCTATACTCAAAACCCTTCGTAGCTCTAGAGGGAAGCTAATCATTAATGCCAATAAATCGATCAAGAAGATTCTGTCTAAGATTGTAGCCACCTATAGGGAATGAGCTAATAAACTTCCATTTGCAATTTGGGGGTATAGAACTAGTATAAGAACACCCACTGATCAAACTCCTTTCTCCTTGGTATATGGAATGGAAGCCGTGTCACTAGTCAAAGTAGAAGTAAGATCTCTAAGAGTGGCACTCAAAGCTCGGCTCAAAGAGTCTAATTGGGCATGAGTTAGAAATGAACAGTTGAATGCAATAGATGAAAAGCAGCTCAAAGCACTTGACCATCTACAAATATACCAACAGTGTATGGCTGGAGTTTACAATAACGGAGTTAGATACCCGAAGTAACCTCTTAAAGTGGGTGATCTGGTTCTGAAGCAGCCATGCTAGGTCAACACTGATGCTAGAGGCAAGTTCAAGCCTAATTGGGAAGGACAATTTGTAGTGAAGAAAGTCCTTGGTAAAGGGGGAATCAAGCTTATAGATATGGATGGAAATGAGTTTGTGAATCCAGTGAATCAAGATAGGCTTAAGCGTTATCATGTCTAGATCAAAAGAATTAAATCATAAAAAATGGCACAAAGAATAGAAGAAATAAAGAATAAATAACCCGATAAGCGGTCCTTTCGGGCAAAAATTAGGGTGCAGCCCGCTGATCGATATTCTGTAAACCGGTCATGCAAAAATTAGGGCACTCCAATGCAAATAAAGCCTGCTAAACTAAAAACCCAAAAAGAACAGCTTAGGCAAAAGCTAGGGCATTGAGAGAAAAATGTCAGTTGCTTTCTAGAAAATCTATAAAAGACCAGTAGGCAGTAGGGGTTAACCATTGGAAATTGTTACCATTGCCTATGTACTGAAATTAATCTCATCAATGAACATGTTATATTTTGCTAAGAATCTTGGTCTTATGAATGCATGCATGTCTTTAGGTGAAATAATCGCGGGTGTGTGAACATCAATTTTTCTCTACGTGTTATGCATCATTGTATTCTCTTCACTGCATATATGAAAAATTCAAAAACGCCTACTGGATCAAAAACTCAAAAGGGAGGTCCAGGATTAAGGCAAAGAAAAAGAAAGAAAAGTCTGTTGGATTGAGCCACCAAGGACAATTCAGGCAAAAATTAAGACAGTCTGTTGGATTGAAAACCCAAAAGGGCAGTCTAGGCGAAAGAGTAGACTCAAGAAAAGAAAGAAAAGCCTGTTGGATCAAAAACCTGAAAGGGCGATCCAGGCAAAAATTAAGGCAAAGAAAAAAGAAAAAGTCTGCTGGATTAAGCCACCAAGGACAATCCAGGCAAAAATTAAGACAAAAAAGCTTGTTGGATTGAAAACCTGAAAGGGCGGTCCAGATAAAAATTAAAACCCAAAAGAAAAGAAAAGGTCCACTGAAGTAAACCGTCAAGGACAGTTCAGGCAAAAATTAGTACAAAAATAAAATGTTTGATAGGTCATCTTACACCGAGTTGCCTATGCAAAAGTTAGAACACCATTTGTGATTACCGTTCATCTCATGCCGAATGAACCGGCCAGGCTTAGTATCATTGTTAGCTATACCGAGAAGCAATTTGGGTCCACAAGCACCACATCTAAAGGTCCCAATTTAGAAAAAAAGAAAAAGTTCAGCATGCATAAAAAGTCAAATGTCAAAAGTATCAATCCGAGTTTACATTCAAAACAAGGCATGGAGGGCCCAAAAGTATTAATAGTTTAGAAAGTAATTAAAACACATCATAATCTAAGCCGCTAGGGGATCCTGCCCCTGACAGTCCTTCGGAGTATGATCTTGTGTATCCACCAGCAGATAATCCACATCTCTCATCGTGTGATCCTCAGCTTCACTGGTACCAGTAGCTGGCTGGGCAGGGGCCCTAGTCTTTGAAATCCCTATGGCAGCCCTAACAGCATTAGCTCCCTTAGCATACTGATTTCTGCCTCTCCGAGTCACCCGATAAGCCGAAAGATCATACTTGGACACAAAATTGGATGGATCCAGCATCTACCTATCCTTGGTCATCCGTGCCAACTGACTCCTCAACATCTCAATCTTGGCCCTTGCCTGAGCAATCTCAGCCCTAGCCTGATCAGCCTCAGTAGTAGCGGCTCGTAGCTACTCCTCCAAGAACCTGGCTCTCTCCTCTGAAGTATCCAAGCCACGAGCGGACTTACTGCGATCTATGGCCTGTAGAGTCTACCATAGAATCATAAGATCAGTACACAGACACACACACACACACACACACACATATATATATATATATATAAATGTTATGGCATGCATCATGCATAGTTTGTTAAATTTTACAGGTTAAAGAAACTTACCAAGGCTAGCGCATCCTTGGCCAATAGTAGATCTTTATCGGAGAAATAACCCCTCGTAATCCTCTCAGCCTCGGAAATTGTCACCTCAAAGAGAAACTCACATCAGGATATGACATTCTAAGCAGTCATTTATAATGGATAGGGTTAAAAGAAAAGGATTCCTTACATGAGTGGATCTAGATGTGGTAAAACCAATGGGCTAGATTAAATCCTAGAGCTCCTTGACAGCTCACCTCCCTGAATGATCGAGGAGCCGAAAGAAGGTATCTAGCTCTGCTTAGAGGACTCCCTCTCTCATGGACCTAGAAGCGCAAGACTGCTTCGTCGATGGCTTGGGGATAGTAGTGGCAATAGTAGTAGCAGGCGTCTCCTGTGTAGGAGCAGGAGGCTATAACAATAAAAGGCCACACTCAGAATCACAATCAATAAAAATCAATAACAAGGTATTCACAAAGGATAAGTTAGGGAGATACCTAAGAAGAAGGGATAGGACCTAGCCGAACCCTCAGTCCTCGAGACTATGGATGGACCCCCACAATTGCCCCTCAATCCACCCTCATCATCATCATCGTCATCCTTACTGTCGCTCCAATGGAACTTGAGAGGGAAATTCTCATGGTGAATCATCTCGCAAGGGTGATGGAGAGAAGAATCGATGAACTCTAAGCAGGTGTCATCTACCAATAGTACTCAAGCCCCCTCGCCCAATAGGTAAAACCTCTGGTTAGTCCTCGTTATCAAATGCATCTAGAAGATGCCCACTGGGATCAGGGGAGGGATCGGTCTCTCTACCAAAGCACTGTCCTCCACCCACGGTCCCGCTCACTAAAATACTGCTCGAAGGAGAGTGGTGACCCCAGGACAAAGCTGCGGTCATCCATGCCAACCCGTATCCGCTCAATAGCCCCATGAATATCCAACCACTCCCGCGGGTCTTGGATGACCTGTATGAAATAAATGCACTATAAGTATCAGGACCTTATAAATATAGTTTCTACTAATGGTTTGTTGAAATTGTAAAATGCAGGTTTAGTGAGGAAGAAGTTTACCCAATCTGAGTGCAGTTTGCAAAGGAACTCTTTGTACTGCACTATAGTCAAGGCCTAACCTTGCCAAAGCCCCATCCACCTAGATATAATGTGTAGTGTCTCAGGCTGCATGGGCAAATCCAGCCTAGGAATAAATCAGAGCTCAAAGGCCCAATCTGCAAGACCAAATAAGGATTAGTTATAGCATAGTTCAGATATAAGGATAAAGCACAAGAGATTAGTTTGGGGTTTACCAGTAGAATCAGGTGGCAGATCTTGAGCTCAGTCTTCTCACCTCGAACTCCGATGTCCAATCCATAATATAACAGCACCAAAATGGCCTGGCACTAGTTCTTGCCTGGCACAACAGTAAGATCCTCTACAGTAGAGAGGAAACCATAATTGAGGTTGCTTGAATAGACCGGGAAAAAGACAGTGGTAAGCAATGTCAGCAAGAAAGACTGCGTATACTGATCCCTCCTATCAGCAACAACAGGACTCGGCCGCCCTATCTAATAAGTATGTAAGTCCCTGTACTTAAGCTTGTTTGTTCCTCCCAGATGAAGCCCAAGTAATCTCGCGATATAGGTCTTCACCTGAGGTCGGCAATGCCACCTATCGGCGTAGACATCAAAATGGACGATATCCTCACTCTAGTCCAATCCCGTCAAGGCGAACATGTATAAGGGAGTGATGGCGACCTCCCTAATTGATAAATGGAAAGTATGGGTCATCTCCAATCACCACTTTATTAAGGCTAAAATGGTGCCTGCAACCAGCTTCTTTGGAGCCTAAGGGATGGCCCTAATGATGTCACTAAAGCAAAAAGAATTTATGGGGGTTAGTAGCTCGGTATCCCCCGCAGTATGAATCTCCTTGTACAACTTCCTGCAGAAGCTCGAGGCTTCCACATTCTTGTATTGAAACTATAAAAACAAAATTACAACTCAACAGGGTTAGGATACAGCATACAAGTTAGAAATCAGAAAAGAATTACAGAAGTCAGAAAACTCAAAATTCTGTCCCTAAGGTTAGGAGCCGTATGGGTCATCACAATACTCTTGTACCAAAAATGGGACCCATACGGGCCCCTCCTCACCCGTACGGGTCCCTACAATCAGTAGCATCGTGAAAAACTTCCCAAAAAAATCTAAAATCATCCAAATACAACCAAAGCTTATCCAAGGCTATCCTAAAAGCATCCTAGGCTAAAATTGCATTCATCATGCTCTATTCCAAGGTCTAAAACACCATGATTGATGCCAAAAATTGAGAAATTCCCGAAGAACTCAAAAATGGAAAAATGGAGAATCAAGCAAAATTACCTGAAGTTTGGAAGCATGAGTGTCAGGAGAAGGGATTAGAGGTACATCAGAAAATGGGAGTAAGTCCCAAAAATGAGTCTCCCTCACGGAAAGTAAACTCGATCGAAATTGAGCATTCTTAAAGCTCCAAATCACCCTCCGCGGGCAAATCCTCGCGTCTAATTGAGAATTGACCAGTCTTTGGGATCTTTTCATACATTCTACCTAACTTTAGAGAGAAAATTGTTGGAGATTGCAAAATGGGAAAATTTTGTATAAGGCAGGATATGAAGAGCCTGATCAGCTTTTGAAACCCTTGACGGGACCCGTACGGGTCCTACCCCCCGTACGGGTCCCAACTTTCAAGGCCCTACCCGTACCGGTCTTCTCTTGCCATCCAGGGATAGATTTTAAACCGGTATTTCATAAAGGCACCAGAAATTCATCTAGTCCAAACTCGGGGCCAACCCCACTCCTCCTAAACTCTACATTTTAATTAATTAGGGGCAAACCCCCTAGCTCACCTTGATTCTTAATTGAAGGGTAAAAATTTTTTGTTTTCACAAAGGTCAATCAAGAATCAAGGCAAGCCATTTTTGAATCGAGCTAACAAGGGAAATTTTTGTGTAAAGGTCCACCCTAGTGCAGGAAAGTTTCCCTCATAAGTGAGTCTTGCAAGAAAACATTTCCCCAACAAAAAAGAATTCACCAAAAGAGCATTACTATACTCCCTAGCCACAGAGCCAACCAAGGGGAACCCCTCGCCAATCTAGGGGCATATCCCCATTTCCTAGTAGTGGAATTAGTCAACCATGGGGCACCTCCCACCAATCCATGGGCATGCCCTCCATTCTCCAATAGCGAAACCAGTCAATATAGGGGCATCCCCCCATCATCAAGCCCTTCAAGGGGCATTCTTTGAGAGGCACCCTTCCAAGGGTCATTTCATTCCAAAGTGATCAGGCCAAACCCTATATTTGTTGCGCTTAGTTTACAGTTTTATTTAGGGGTCACCTGCCATCCACACATATTTATTCTTAATTAAAGGGGCAAAATTTTTTTTCATCATAAAGTCAATCAAGAATAAAGATGTGTTTAAGACAATAACTAACTCGATGTTTGATTTTTTGTCTCTTTGTAGGTCATTCAAAATCCCCAGTAGGAGAGTCATCCACCTTAGGAAAGAGATACACCATCAGTCAGGAAAGTCAGCCGCCTTAATAAAGGGATATGAATCAGTCAGGAGAGTCATCCGATTTAGGAAAGGGAAACACAATCAGTCATGGAACTCATCCACCTCAAGAAAGGGATACGCATCAGTCAGGAGAGTCATCTGCTTTAGGAAAAGGATACGCGTTGGCAATAAAAGTCATCCACCTTAGGAAAGGGAGACACATCAGTCAGGAAAGTCATCTGCCTTACCCATTAATCAGGAAAGTCATCTGCAACAAGAAAGGGATACACATCAGTTAAGAAAGTCATCCATCTTAGGAAAGGGATACGCATCAGTCAAGAAAGTCATCCGCCTTAAGAAAAGGATACGCATCAGTTAGGAAAAGTCATCCGCCTTAAAAAAGGGATACACATCAGTCAGGAAAGTCATTCACCTCAGGAAAGGGATACGCGTTGGCAAGGAAAGTCATCCGCCCCAGGAAAAGGGATATGCATCAGTCAGGGAAGTTGATCCACCTTAAGAAAAGGATACACATGCCTTCCCACATAGAGTTACAAGGGATACGCATCAGTAAAGTAAAGGAGTTTGCCTCAAGAAAGGAACTTACCCATGTCATCACTTCAGGTATGATTTCTAAACCCTCGCTCACATCGTGAGATCATACAGATTTGTATCTGTAGTGATCCCATGAGGGGCAGTCTGTAAGCATGGGTTTTTAACAACCCTTCTCATGAAATGATTATGAGAGCTATATGACGCAATCTCTTATAGGTGTTATCCATCAGATGTGTTCCTATTGCTGCAGAGTTGAGTTTGGCTGAAGTTTGGAGACCTAGTCTACCCTTAGGGACCCATACGGGTGCAGCTTGGTGGTACGAATCCGCTAGTAGACCCGTATGGGTCAATTCCTTCCATACACCTTGAGGGGACCCATACAAGTGGGGCCCTACTAGTACGAGGTCCTCTTGTTGCCTAATCAGGCTCTTTCGAAAGTTGTCCCTTTCCTATTTCTGGAAAAGGCAGGTCATGAATGAGAATTATTGCATTCAGACCTTATTTCCCCTATAAATAGGGCCCTTTCCTCACCTTTTTACAACACATAACACATATACAACAAAGAAAGTATATTATACACAAATTTTAGCAGTTTCTATAGGTATAGTAAGGGTATAATGGAGGTATAGGAGGTATAAAATAGGGAGAAAACATATTCCTTGAGGTTTTGTCCACATTATATTCATTCCAAGCTTCGTTTATTGGGATTTTGGGGAGGTTCTGTCCACACAAATACTCGCCTAATAAGTCCTATTTCAACAACTACTTTGGCTAGACTCTCTCAACAGCAAATGGATCGTCTCAAAGTTACGCTGTAAAGGTAATGCTCCTGGGTTTCAAAGAGACTCATCTCTCAGTTATTTTATTATTATTCTTTGCTTCCTCTGTTATATCTGTTCTTTTATTTCTGCTTTGGGTCTGGTCCTAACCCATATGAGCCTTGATGGCACCATATGTGCTTAGGGATATTAAATCGGTGCGCCATACTCATATGGAAGGAAATCCCATTTTTATTTCATTTCTCCTCCATTAATCGGCTTATTTCGAACTGAGTTTCTGGCTGGGACCAGACAAGACCCATACGGGTCCCCCACACCCATAACAGTCCTCCCTGGTAGCCGTACTGGTCCTATCCACCCATACAATTACCGGCCCCCCAGGCAGAACCCAGAATTTATTTCAACTGGTTAAGATCAATCCAACTCACCATTTGCCATGCAATCATATTCAGTAATAATCTGGTAAATAAACCTACAAAAGTAAAAGTGTGTTTTTACAACAAAATACGTTGAAGACTAGTTATTTCTCTCCGATCCTTGAAGCCGCCCGGACACTATCAATCGTAAAACTGCCATGCTAACATAATCACATTTTTTGTAATAAAATGCTGACTTATGATGTGCTATAAACTGTGCTGATATCTATGGATAAAGGGGAATTTATTTCATTTTATTTTATAACTTAGAACAAATGTATAGGTTCTTTCATAACTCCCCCATTTTTCCCCCAGTTGTAATTTTTATTCCCCCATTTATTGCTTGTGCTTTATTATAATCTGTCAATGCATGTAACGAGTGTCAAAGAGTGTAGAAAAATAGGATTTCTCTTTTAATTCCCCAAATGATGAAAACAAAAATGGTTTTATGCGGTGAACGTAATTTTGAATCAACTAAATGAGAAATAATTGACTCATCCGATACCCAAATCTCTAATCCAATAGGGATGAGTGTCCAGCCCAATGGGAACCATACCAAAACTCTTTCTCAAGTAGACAACTTGGGTGGCAACTCTATCGTTTGTATCGAGATTTGGGTCTCGATTCTTTTATTAATTAAAATTGGCTATTTGTGCAAACTTAAACTAAAAAGGTTTCATTATGCCTAAATCCAACCAACCCTAGTGGGCCCCGCCTCTCACATAGGCACCAAGGGAGACCCACAAGTCATCGACACCACAAAATGTATAAATAAGTTTGCAGGTACAGACAAACATCCAGAATGTAAGAAAAGTCTATCCGAGTTTCTGGGCCAGAATCCAAACGCTGCCGTCGCTCTGCAAAAATTTCGGTAGCAAATAGCTAATTATTATGTCATTATAATGCCTGTTTTATTTTTTGTATTTATTTCTTGAAATAAGCCATTGTAATGCAGAAATTACCGCAAATTTCAAAATTCTAGAATTAATCCAAATAATTTGAACAATATGAGTAACTATTATGTCCGAACTCAGAATCTCATTTTCTTTTCGGTATAAAAATCCCATTTTAGATCAGTATACCATAATTCCCGGTGGAGCTGAACCGAGTACTGACTCTATTTTATTTTTAAATAAAGTAAAAATGCTTTATTTTGAAAATATCTTTTCTAAATAAAATATGTAAATATATTTCTCAATATAATCACATTTTTGGTTTTATAAAAACCCATGTTTTTCGCACTCAATAAATCTACATGAAAAATAATAAAATTGACCTTCTCTTTAATAAGACCGGGCATTTTATTAAAAGAACGACATCGTGGTTTCTTTAAACTACACCAAACTAAATCACGCCCCGCGCACCGCACCTAGAATGCTCCCATTAAAAATTTCACCCGCTCATACATACAAAATAGATTAAATGTTTTTTAGGTCCCCAATCAGACATGGGTCCTCTCAGGTTAGTAACCTTTTCAGGTTGTGGTTGAGTGTGATGCTTATTTTTGAATCTACATACTTGTGAGCACTGAATTTTACAGTCCCTCTTGTGAGATGATGATGACGTACACCCGATTTTATTCCTCATGATAAAAAATTCCTTTTTGGAATTTTTATTACCGATAGAAAATTCTCTATAAATTTTATTTTTGGAAAAAATTAGTTTAGTGTGTCCAATAGCGCATCCGGTGGTTGCTTGAACCGTTGATTTGCTCCCAAAAATCAATTTAGTCGTAAATACCGATAACAAGTCAAATAAACCCTAATTATTCAAATTAATCCCGCTAAAACACGTTTTTAGGAGGATTTGACCCACCTTTTAACCTTTTTAGGCTAGGGCATGCTTGCTTTTCAGACTTGGAAGAGGTTGATGCCGCCAATAGCATCACCGATACTGCCGGCTGTATCATCCATCTCGTCGATGTCTTGATTTCTGTAGGCAGACAACTTTTTGTAGAAATTAGCTCGATACCCGCCAGATAATTGATCAAAGTCAATTTCCACCATATTTTAGCCTATATAAGAAGCCGTTTGTAGCTAAAATAGGGGTTACACATTTCAGACTTGAAATCTTAAGGAGATTTTGAGTAATTTTATCTAGTTCTAGTGGGATAAAGTATAGAAAAGGTAAGAAAAGGGGATTTAGTCCATTTTTTCTTTGTTTTTCTTAACTAAAATCTTTGATATTTAGGTGAATTTTAGGTGTAGAAATCACTACAATAGGATTTAGAGATTTAAAGTACCCATTTACTACCCAAATTATCATTTGAGCTTCCCGTAGGTGTCATTTGGATCACGAAGAGGTGGATTCATGACCCCAAGGTAAAAATTCTGAGTCTCATAGCTCTTTGGCTTCCATTTTACTAATTTGTTGTGTTTATTCACTATTTTGTGCTTAGTTTCAGGTTTTTGGTCATTTTTTTTACCGTTGACCACTGGTGCTGCAAGAAAGTGAAGCTGTCGGAAGCATTTGAAGCCGCTGGCTGTATCACTCATGTCACCAACGACATTAGTGATACCGCCAGGTGCCTCATTTGTCTCAAATGGCTCTATTTTCTTGTAGGATCCCTTCTTTATGGTATCTAGAATATCATATAGCCTACCCGTGTAAATGAAATTGCCAGTGGCATCAATGATGCCGCCGTAGGCTTCATTCATACCACCGACGATATGAGGTTCTGGACAGCAGATTAGTTTTTATTTTATTTGTGACCTAGTTTAATTTCTGAAGCTAGGATGTACAGTGCAACGATGGGAGTCCAGAATTTCTCGAAAACAGGCCCCACCCCAAAACATGTGGCATTTTTACTAATAATTTGGTTAAAATAACAATCAAGTCTAAAATATGGATAAAACGAGATTTTCTCACGTATGCCGTTCAAATACCATTTTTTAAGCTAATCAACTGGGCTCCACAAAATTGTACATTAATTGTGCCAAGTTCACGCTAACTCGGGTCTTGTTTGATCTACTAACTATGCATGTTACGTGATATACCTCGTACAACGTACCATATCTATGCTAACCATTTTATGCAGTTAGATTTAGCTTAGAATTATGTTAGGCCTTTGGGTATTTTTATTTCTTGTATGGAACAAATGTAAAAGATTTGAAAAGCCATGTAAATATTCTTTAATTTCCGCACTTTGTTTAGGATGACTGTAATGATTTATTTATCGCTTTGAATGCTTGATGAAGCGATAACAACATATAATCGGAAACCCAATAAAAAGGGTGGATTAAAATCGAATAAAAAAGAATGAAACTTTTAACTTGGCCTAATGAAAAATAGATAACATCATCCGAACTCGGAATCTCTACTTAAGGTATGGTCTACCACCCGGTGGCAAAATCGTACCAAAATATCCCGATCGAGCTGAACCAGGTGGCGACTCTATTTTAGGTACGGGATTTCGATCTTGTATCTTTTAGACATTAAAATATGCAAACCATTTTCCAATCACATCATGCTTATTATTTTCGATGGATTGATCCTCTGGCCCGGCTACGCAGCTGTAATGTAAAATGTCGTCCGCTTATAGTGGCGACTCTGCTGGGAAGTGATCTCTTTAAACATGAAACTTCAAATGTTCGATAAGTTTAAAAGATTTAGATGGTGTATTGAAATCATTGCCCAAGTTAAAACTTCATTTTTTTCTAACATTTTATTCTTATGCATGTAGATAGTTTGGTAATATTAGGAGGCCCCATTTTACTCGAGAAGCTCACAAAAGTATCACTCATGCCCTGTTTGGAATTGAGTATGCCTAGTCCGTGGATCACTAGTTTCAACCAACACATGAACTCCTGCAATCATACCTATTTGGGGAGTGGTTAAGTAATGCGGAATCAAGGTAAACGAGAACCTTCTACATTAACAACCCAATTCCAATGTCGCGCTAGAAAAGCCTTAGCACTTCATTCCATTAGAACTACTAAAACAATAAAAAATAATTGGGATGCACATCTTTGCCATTTCCAGAGAAGAAGTTAACCTCCATCCTTTTTAAAGAGGCATTATGCGGGAGTAATAAGGTTGGAAGAGGGATGTTTTGTGTGCTATGTGGTACGTGCTCATGCATCAACCATGCATCGGCTTTGAGAGCCAAAATAAAGTCAACTTACCCTTACCAATCTCTATCCGTGGAAGAGGTTTACCAACATGCGTAGGACTTCTTTTGTAACTCCATTGCGTCAAGACATATCACTATGTATGACGTGAGATACAAACATCCCACATATATTGGAGGAATAACACATCACATCATAACATTACCCCTAGATCGCAGCATCCTCATGAGCATATCATGCATCACTTTTGAAAACCAAAAGTCATTCATACCATTAATGGCATTACACAATCCATGCATGAAACAATCCGCTACTCACCATCTATTAGCTAGGAGGAGGCAAAGTTATCATCGCACCCTAGTCTAAAAAAATCTAGAGCTCTGTTTGATTCATCGTTCTCTTACCTTGGTTATCACCATGGAAGTTGAAGGGGTTCCGTATATTGATTCAAGTGGAGACAGATTCAAATCAAATTCAATTGGGTCAGAATTCCTCTCAGCCAACCATGTCCTTTCCAAACAATGAAGGAAACCTCCCTCTGCCTCGGGAGTAGCATCTCATCTCCCCACTGGTTTTGACTTCCCCAAGGCTATGGCTTAGTTTTTAAACTTAGATGCATTTCAGGCCTCTATACAAACCACTATCCAAGCGGCCATCAAGCAATCCCTTGAGGATAAGAACTCCGACCGGGTCTCTGAGTCTAATATGCAAGACCAGAACTATTCAGTATAGATGTTGGCTAGTCTAGTAGGGACAAGACCCATTGCACCAGTTTTTCACCCAAAACTCTCAACTTAATCCATGGCAAGCCCATTCCAATATGTGCGAGCCTCTGCTTTTCTACAAAACTCAACAACCCTATCGATTGTTCCTCACAATCCGATGCCTTTAGCTCAGAGCTCAGTTCCTCCTATTTTCACTCATTAGTTTTTAGCTTCTTCTAGTAGACTAGTCAAACCTCCGCCATCTTATATTCCTCCTCAGCTTATTGTAACTCCTAGGGGTACTACCTATCCCAAGAATCCTGTTAGTAGCCATCTGATTACTCATCCTTGCTTGGACATTCCTCTACCCTCTCCGCCAGTTCCAAACCACAACTAGGTCACGCAGCCTCCAAGCGTGACACCTGAAGTAGCTGCTTTCGTTCGCCGTATAATGGCCTCTCAGACCATCTATGACCAGGTCTCGCATCCTCCGAGCATGACACCTGATACCACAGCATTCACCTACCAATCGATCATTGACCAGGTTATGCAGCCTCCAGGCATGACACTAGAGATTCAAGCTTACATCAACTATTTGATAACTACTAAAGAACCTAAGAGAGGAGAGGATTGGGTCCCCAATAATTTCACTATGCCAACTATGGCACACTATGATGGTTCTGGTGCCCCTGATTCCCATATTATCATGTATGAAAGAGTTAGGCATGTAAAGAAATTAAGTGCTAAAGTGCTTGCTGAAATGTTTCCTTGCTCCCTTCGAGGCCATGCTCTTGAATGGTATCATACTTTGCCTCAGCACATTATCACTGATTGGAAACTTCTTTCCGTGGCTTTGAAAGTGCACTATGGTTTTAACACCATGATGGAAACAACCCTCTAACACCTTGAGGGTGTCCACCATCTGCCTTTCAAAACCTTCAAGCAGTATTTTAATCGATGGATGTCATCTCAAGTTCTGATAAACTCTAAGCTAAGCCTTGAGGAGTTGATTGTTAAACTCCTATAGGGATCCCTTCCTGTATTCTATAAAGAGATGGTTCTAATTCATTCCTCTCTTATAAGGATGTGTTTGAGAAAGCTGAGAAAATTGAGCGCGAGGCAGAGAGCAAAAAAGCAGAAAGGCAGGAAAGCCCTAATTTAGAAAGAACATCGATACTCAGCCCATAGGTCTGGTACCTGCTAAACCTAAAGCCCAAGCTATAGTTTAGACAGTTTCTTAAGCCCCTACTGCACTACTGGCAATTACTCAAGCTCCGCCGGTAGTTACTGCAGTCTAGCCTCCTTGGCGTCCTTTCATTTTAGCTAACCCATACAAGCTTCCTCTCTGAGTTATTTTTAAGCGTTTGAGGGAAGCATGTTATATGCAGTCCCTTTAGAAGTATAAACCACCCAAACATGAGGATAAGAATAATTTCTATAATTACCATGTTTAAGTGGGTCATAGACCAACAACTGTAAGGTCTTTCTCTGAGCTATCCAGTGTCTTATTCGTGCAGGAAAGATTGTTGAACCTAATAAAGCCTCGAGCACCATGAACTACCCTTTGCCAAATTTTAGGGATAAGGTGGGCATGATCCATTCCGGCTTACTCGAAGCCACAATCTTTGATCTCCTAACCCAAGGTCCGGGGAGTGACAATTCTATGATGGTTATCTGTTTCGATCTCCCGTCTAACTTAGTCTTTGATCTGATCAGCGAAGCTAATTCGGGAGTTAATTCAATTCAGGGCATGGAAGCATATCTGACTCTCCCTAAGAAAGAAAACCATAGAACTCAGCCATTTCTGGCTAAGAGAATGAAAATTGAGAAAAAGCCACTTTTTAGTATTGATTCCTTTGTTTTGAAGGAAGACTATTCCGATGAAGATGATGGGGTACTCGAAGTGGCCAAGGCGGTGGGCACTGAATTATTAAAGGTTGATTCACCTGCTGATGAAAAACCAAATGAACTATTCAGGGTTGACTAGAATGAACTTTTCAGTGTAGATGGATATGAGTTTTTAGACCCGAATTCAAAACCTGATGAACCGGCCTCTCTCTTTGAAACACAAGCCACTTAGAGTGTCCTACTCGATAATGTTCTCAACATTACTCGAAGTGGCTGGGTGTATTAGCCTGAGGATCATCGTCTCTATTTGGATAAGGACCCGGTCCCTAATTGAGTTTGCACCACTGTAAGGCCTCCTTCTTCACCTCTGCCTATTCCAACAAGCCTCAAGGTTTATCCACTCATCTCTCAGCTCAAGAACAGCCAAGCTCGTTATAGCATCTAGCAGTTGGTTATTGATTTTGATGGGCATTGCAAGGGTTTGATGAAGAGACTGCTCGATTTGGAAGCCATTCCAACCACTTCCATAGTTGAGATGTGTGCTAGGGTCGGGGAAGCTATTCCTCTTAAGAAGGGACCACATATTTAATTTGATCATTTTGATCTCCCACTGGAAGGTAGGGATCATAATAGGGCCTTTTTCATCCGTATTTAGATCCTCAATAAGATCATACCCTATGTTATGGTAGATGATGGCTCTGTCCTGAATATCTATTACCTAAAAGTCCTTCCTCACTTGGTCTTGTTAGAGGAAATGCTTGAGAAAGCCAACACCGTTATCCATGCTTACAATGATTTTAAATGCAGTATGATTGTGTTACAAGTAAAGTGTAGTTCACGATGCTCGACACTCCTGTTACTTACTCTTTGTTGTTTGGGCAACCTTGGCTCAACCCCGTGGGTAGAGTTCTCTCCACACTCCATTAGAAAATAAAATTCATTCATGGGAATAGGTGGGTAACTATTGAGGCTGACCCTACTTTTGTTGTGGCTGTTATGGAAGTCAAAGCTAAATTAGAGGAAGGTCTTCATGTTGCCGTGATTCGTAAGACTAAGAAATCGCCTCCCATTTGGCATAGTTATCTCCACTCTGGTATGGGGAAAATGATTAAGTGAGCTGCGTATAAGCCTGATAGAGGCTGTGGGATATGTGAGCAGGGAATTATCAAGGCCTTAGAGCCAAAAGTGCTTGTCCACCAAGCAGGGTTAGGGTATAAGCCTAGAAAGACCTATCACCATATTGCTTCTAGCTACTTTCGCATGATAACTGTCTGTAAGATCTCTGGCAAAAAGCCTTATAAGGGGGAACCTGAACCCATTGAGCATAATGGGAAGATATGGCTAGTTTTGAGTCTTCAATGATGTTTATGACTTTAAAGCTGATTGCATGGTTGTCCTTGATGAACCCAAACCTTCTCAACATGTTGCTCCTATCAATGTTATAACTAATAAGGTCAAATGTAAAGGGAAGATGTGTCCTGAAGATGAGACTGGGGGAAGTGATGAAGAACCCATCGATCCTGAAGTTGAGGATGTTGTAGCTACTATGACCAAGGCTATGGAATTTCTGATGGAGAAAGGTTAGAAGGGTGAGAGAACCAGGGAAGAGGATTCCATGACTGAGATCATGAAGAAGCTTGCCAAGGCCTTGACTGGGAAAGTCAACCTGTCTGGACAACTACCACTCACTGCTGACCAGTAGATAGCTCTAGAACATGACCTGGATGCCATTCTGATGAAGACTACAGAGGATGCTGCACCTACTACTGACATCACCACTGAAGCCCCTCTGCATATGGAGGATGACAATATGGATGATGTAATTTTCAATATTTCTGATGTATTTAATGCAAATATTATCGCCTATAAGCCTTTCAATTTGATGAATGACTCTCATTTTGCTTACTTATTTCATGTTTTACCTAATGGATCCATGCATTCATATAACCATATGCATATCGTTTTTAGAGTTAGCAATACTTCTGTAACTGAAATAAACCTAAGCACTGATGACAACCCTAAAATGGTAACCATTTCCAACGACTTAACTCCCAAAGAAAAAAGTGAGATAATAAAAGTACTTAAAAGACATGTTAACAATTTTGCTTGGTCGTATGAAGATATGCCTGGGGTTCATCATCACATTACCAAGCATATAATTCCAATCGATACTAAGTTTAGACCTATCAAGCAGAAGCTCCGTCGATTAAGACCAGAATGGGCAGATCAGGCTAGGGCCGAGGTTTTGAGGTTAATTGAGGCTCACTTCATCGAAGTTTTGGAATACTAGACTTGATTGTCCAACATTATTCTGGTTTTGAAGAAGGACGGTAGGGTCTTGGTTTGAGTTAACTTCCGAGATCTGAATAAAGCTTCACCTAAGGATGACTTCCCGCTTCCTCACATCGATGTCTTAATTGATAGTACCGCCAAGGCATCCATGTCCTCATTTATCAACGGGTTCTCGGGTTATAATCTGATTCTGGTGGATATCATCGATAAGGTTAAGACAACGTTCATTACCGAATGGGGGGTCTATTGCTTCAAAGTAAAGCCATTTAGGTTAGAGAATGTCAAGCTACTTATCACCGCGCTATAACTGCCCTCTCACGTGACATGATCCATAAAGAAGTAGAAGTGTATGTAGATGATATGATCATGAAGTCTGCCACTCAAAAAGAGCACCCCGCTATTCTCAACAGATTCATGACTTGTATCAAGAAATACAATCTCCTCCTGAATCCAAAGAAATGTGTGTTTGGGGTTACTTCAGGAAAGTTACTAAGGCATGTGGTTAGTTAGAAAGGAATTGAAATGGATCTCGAGAAAGTAAGGGCCATCAGGGATATGGCTCTACCAAAAATAGAGTAAGAAATCTATTCATTTCTAGGGTCCTTACAGTATATCAGTCGATTCATTGCCCGCCTCAGTATCGTATGCGAACCAATCTTCAAGCTACTAAGAAAGTAGCAGCCAGTAGTATGTAATGATCAGTGGTAAGTGGTGTTTGAAAGAATCAAAGCTTACCTCATCGACCCACCCATGTTAAAACTGCCTGTGAGCGGGCGAGGGTTTTTATTTATGTGATTGCACACAGGGTACGGTGCGGGGCGTGCGATCAGATTGATGAAGTTTTGGGAAACTACAATTTCATTCTTTTAATAAAATGTTGTGTTTTATTGAAAAAAGATCCTTTTATTAATTTCCATGTACACTCGTTGAATGTGAAAAACATAGCTTTTTATAAGCTAAAAATGTGATTATATTAAGAAATATATTCACACATTTTGTTGAGAAAGGATATTTTTAAAATAAATCATTTTTACTTTATTTAAAAATAGAAATAGAGTCGCCACCCGGTTCAGCTCCACTAGGAATTATGGTATACTATCTCGAAAAGGGATTTTTATGCCGAAAAGAAAGTGAGATTCTGAGTTTGGACATAATAGGTACTCATATTATTCAAATTGTTTAGGTTAATTTTGGAATTTGTGGTAATTTCTACATTACAATGGCTTTATTTAAGAATTCAATTCAAGACATAAAATGGGCATTATAATGGCATAATAAATTGACATTTTCTACCAAAATTTTGGTAGAGTAACTGCAGCGCTTGAACTTTGGCCCAGAAACTCGGATAGAGTTTCCTCTTGTCCTTGATGTTTCATCCGTACCTGCGAGCTTATTTACATATATTACAGTTTAAGTGGCTTCAGTGGCTCACTTAACCAAAGAAATGAAAATGCAATGTGCAATAATAGAATAATGAAAATGAATTTTAATGAATGTGAAAGTTGGGCTTAGAGCCAATTACCCTCAGTTTACCTTTTCATCTGTCCAAGATGACTTGAGAGCCAGTGTAGGACCGAAGTTGTCAAGGATTATGATTTCTATGGAAAATAGGTTTAACCCATGTTCTGGCTATAATCTTAGATTATTCCTGAGAGAAATGAGGGATTTTGAGATAAATTGAGCCATTCCTAGACCGAAGATCACTATGGGATCTTGATTTAAAAAGATAATAAATTGAGTTTATACCTAGTATAGGTGATAAAGCTCCAATTTGGAAGTGTTTTGGTAGAGTTTTGGGGCTTTTAGGACTCCCGAAACTTAAAAAGGACACAAAGCTAGTTTTGGGATTTCTAAAAATTTGCATCTCTGTTGAAATGAGGGGGGGTGACCTCATATTTATTATAGGGAGGTAATTACCTATCTGACATGATTTTACATTAGATCCCGTAAAATCTTGCCAGATCTCAGTAAGATTTAATTTTTTTAATATAGATAGGTAATTACCCGATGGGAGGATACCTATGTTTGACCAAAATTTGACTTTTTGATTTTCAGTAGAAAATGCTAAATCGAAGCTTCCCTAGAATGCGAATTTTTGAATTTCGGATTTTGGATGACAATTTGGTCCGTTTTGGCTCTTTTTGTCTGAACACTGAATGAAATAGACATTATTCCTCATCAGGGCGGAACAGACCTATGCTAACAGTTTGTCCCTTGCATACATAAATTTCGTGCTATAAATTTTATCATATGCAAAACGAACAAAATAGTGTGTGTGGAATGCCATGAGTTAAAATATATTTCATCGACAAATTTTAAAGCAAAATATATTTTGCCCCTTCGATTAAAAATTTATTAAGGAGCTGCATGAGGTTAAAATTGACCGGGGGTTGAAATTAATATTTTTGGGTGCTTTATGCATGAGTGACTGTGTAAAAACAACTTTTAGGTCCGCTCATTTTATAAACAATGCAGAAAATGGATGAAAAATGCAAAATTTCAAAAATTTTCAAAATATACATAATTAGCCTGCGGGCTAATTACCTACGTAACGGTAACTTTTATAGCTAATACGCATAAATGCATGTGACGCGTAAACGCGTGACAACTAGATAGATAATTAATCGGAGGGCTAATTACCTGTGGTCTATAAAAGCAACAGCTTGGCTCCCATTTTCACCACACCAAAAAATTCTGTCTTTGCATTTTCTGCTCTTCTATTTCAAAAATTCCTACCTCCGACCTATTTTTGACAATGACTTCTCTCATCTTTTTCCTTTTTCTGCCCTTTCTTTTCAGATTTTGCGGGGTTTCCATTTGGTTCAAGCTTTATAATATCAGCTTGGATCTGCCAGCCGTTCAAGTGACTACTCGGAACGTGCTTGTTGATGGTCAGCAAGTGGAATTGTCTGAGGTTCCTGCTAATGCTTTATATGGGCTCCCGCCGTATTGGATGTACCATGGGATTTGTCCAGCAAATTTTATTCAGCCTGCCTTGAAGCCTTCTGATCATCTTTCTCGGATTCTGGTAAGCCTTACCGGTGCTTTTATTTTGCACAATGACTTATCCATTTTATTTCTTGTTCATTTTATACAATGATTTATTTAATGCAATGATTTTTTGATAATCATGTGATTTATCGAGAGCTTGTATGTGATATGTGTGCATGTATTGAACCAGGTAACCAAGCATGAGGGTGCTAGCATCACCCACTTTCATAAGTGGTATAAGGTGCTATCTCCCGGTGCTAAGGCTATTGTTGATGAGATGTCTTTGTGGAGGTTGGTAAGGAATTGCAGGTACTTGAGGTCTCGCAAGTACCTATAAATCCTAGTGGGTACTTCTACCCACATCCTAAGCAGGTGGTTCAACACCACCCATACTTTCCACTTCCATTGTGGGGAATATACCATCACTCTATTGGATTACTGTGCCATCACAGGTCTTCCTTTTCATGGTAATGTGATCCAGTTTAATGGTTGCTTTGCTTACCACCACTTTAATATGGAAACCATATTGGCTATTCTGGGGACAAGCCTGAGCAAATTTCCTGCAAGAAACTCATGACCTTTTGGACTATTAGGGATAGAAGGCATTTGACCTCCGCCTATGAGCCTAGAGCTTTTATGGCCGCTACTCTATCATGGCTGTGTTTTCCTACTGGGGGTTCAATTATGAATCTCCATATCCGGTCGGCTTTGATTGACCCATCTTGTTTTGATGAGTACACCTAGAGCTAAGCCGCATTAGGTCATCTGTATTGGGCCTTTGATCAGTGTGCAAGGAATAGGATTCGTAAGTTTAAATCTTGCCTCCAGATTGTCTATACGAGGACTTAGCTCTTTTTTTTTCTTTATAAGTATTCTTGGATTGTCTTTTGGTGTTTTGATTTTTTTTGTCTTCTCGTAGATCTGGTTTTTTGAGATGGGGATCCTCCTAGTGACCAAGCTTGTACGAGATGGTAGCTATCTGTTTGGTCCTCGGCTGCTGCATTACTAGTATGGTTGAGAGATGGAGTCTCGATCTGTGCTTTCTGTTCACCTTTGCAATCTATCTTCGGAGCGGGTATATTTCAGGATTCCTTGACTTGCTTTAATTCCTATATCTGCTACAATCGTTGAATCATTGCTTGGTATTTTCTTCCTTGCAGATCAAGACACAGCCCTGGGGTCATGCTCTTCACTGGTCAGAGGTCATGAGGCGAGCTGGGGAGTTTATGAACACCAACTAATTATAGAGACTCCCTTCTCTTTGGAGTGGTACTTAGGGGAGCGCATCCAGGGTTAGCATCTTCCTTCTAGGTCGCGTTCCATCCCTCCTGAGGTACCTTGGTGGATTTTCTAGCCTTATAGCTAGCTAGACTTTGCGGGATTGGCCTCCGATGGTTTACTCAGTGCCTTCCCGGAGTGGGTTGGGGGGTATGAGGAGTTTTGCTGCTCACAGCTACTTAGATGGCTAGAGACGGATACCATTCCTGTCTAGCATGAGTCAGAAATTCATAACCCTTCTAAGGGTGATGGCCCTTTGACTTCTGCCCCTAGCGGCTAGGCAGGATTGCCTGAGACTATCTAAATAATGCTACCTCCTTTTCATTGGCTTGAATTTTCCCTTCTTTTTTTATTGTTGTGCTGGTTTTGCTTTATCATCTTTATAGGATCACCAGGGTAGGAAGAGACCTACGACTACTTCTGCTCACGTGGGATGCTCTTCAGTGTCATCTATGCTGCCTTAGGATTTAGCGATGGCAGACGGACATCGGAGGTTTCAGTATCAGCCGTCCATGTCTCTGAGGTACCATCCCGACCTGAGTACCTATACACCGGTGATTCCACCTTATTTGGATCCCTAGCATCCGGTGGCCTTCCATTCGGCCGACACCACTCATGTGAGCTTCTTTTGCCGTTTCTTCTATTTTTCCTTAGAATCTCAGATCGTGATGGTTCTAACATGTCCTTGATCTTTTGTTCTCGTAGGTGCCCATTACTGATAGCATCTCTGATTAGGGTTCAAGGGCAGCAGCGGTTCATGATGAACCAAAACTCCGATATGGCGGTATTTTTGTCATTTTATTATGATTATGCATGGTATGTCATAAAATTCATATGAATGATCTATGTTAAAATGTTGCAACTGGAGATCCGACGACTCTAAGGTGTTTTGAGGATGCTCTAAGTGGATGACCCGTAGTAGTAGCTGTAGTAGGGACAAGGCGATCCTTCCAAATTCTTTTTGTAGGGTGGTTACCCTCCTGTTGATCCTAGCCACCCCGAGCTCCAGCGGGCATGAGATAGGCTTTCCTTTTTTTTCTTTTGTTGTTTTCTTTTCTTTGGGCCTTTTGCAGTGCCTTTTTTCTTGTATGAACACTTTTTTATATATAAAAGAACTTTTCATTATTGTTTTGCTTTGTGCTTTCTTTTTGTCATTAGTCAAGTTTATCGGGGTAATCTGCCAGGTATTGGCAGATTTCCCCATAAACTACGTATAGCGAACTAGTACTCTTTTGCGATTTTGCCATTAAGGGATACATCCATTTTCTTGTAGATATGAATGTTTACCTGAAGAACTCCAATGGTTGGGATAGTCTTGGGGCCTGTGGTCTAGCGCATATGAAGGAATACGATCGTAATTTTGTTAAGGACAATGTGATCCAAGCTACTATTAAGTACTAGGACCCTGTTGACAACGTGTTTTGATTTAGAGATCACGAGTTGTGCCCCTTATGTGAGGAATTCTGCAAGCTTCTGTGATCTTTAGCTGACACACCCCCAGCCATTCTGATGCTTTGTCCAAAGTTCTTCAATCCACTGATGAACTATTTTTAGCTACAATGATTCAATAGGCATTGACTAATTTATGATGAGGGCTTAAGGTTGGATGTTGCTTTCGACATAGTTAGGGGTCTTCCTCCTATTGACACGAGTTGGCTTCCGCTCAATTATTTACTTCTGTTAGGGGTTTTTCTTTGTGAGGTTCCCACTACAATTTGCGGCTTTGCCTTCCTGACTATCATTGATTAGATGTTAGAGGGGAAATCTCCCGTCGCAGTGAGTTTGGCTGAGACACTATTTTTGTTCGCTCTTCCCAGAATGGGACTGAAGCTACTACCAGGGGCAGCATGCTTATTCTTCAAGTAAATTTTATTCAAGCCTTTCTTGTTGCATGAACCGCCCTCTCAGGTTCTCAATTCATCAAGCTTGCCTTAATTTTTGCATGGACTACCTTTTCAGGTTTTCAATCCACCATGCTTTTTTCTTTTTTTTTAAATTTTTCTCATTTGTTGCTTTTGTAACTTTGGCTCTTAGATGAGCTTTCTGTGTTATTTATTCCCACAAGCATGGATTATCATCCGAGGGCTTACTAGGCACGGGGCTCCATAGTTCGCATCGGTAATCATCCTCAGAGAGGTTTCACCGTCGATGAGTGGGTCTAGTTTATGGGTAACTGAGCTATTGAGGATATTCATTGGGTTTGCCATTGGTAGGGTATTATGCAAGTGACTACCAAAGTTGCTAGAGGTGGCGTGGTCCTCATCAGCCTTTCTGAGATCATTACCTACTCTCTTGGCCGCTTGTACAGGAAGTATGGCCGTCCTCAGGGGTTTCTGATATCCTTGTGTACTTTGATCAACTCTAAGCTTTTCTTGGAAAACCTAAAAGCCCAAGCCCCGCTTGGCAAACCTGAAAGCCCACGCCCATTCTTGGAAAACCTTAAGGCCCAAGCCCGACCAAGGGGTAAACCAAACATCAAATGAAGGTCCTAACAGAGCCAAAATCTAGTCATCCTTCGGGTCAAGCCCGCGAATCACAAAACGAAGGTCTTGGTAGAATCAAAATCTTGTCATCCTACAAACCTAGTATGCCAGCTGTCGGGTATAATTTCTAAAACCAAACTCCTTTGGAGCGATCATACTGACAAGTGGCAGTCATGATCCCCCAAGGGGCAGCCTATGAGCACAGGATTTTACAGTCTCTCTCGCGAGATGATGATGACGTTACTCGATTTTATTCCTTAAGATAAAAATTCTTTTTTAGAAGTTTTTGTTACCGATAAAAAATTCTCTACAATTTTATTTTTGAAAAAATTCAGTTCGACGTGTCCGATAACGTGTTCGGTGGTAGCTCAAACCGATGATTTGCACCCGAAAACTAATTTAGTCCTAAATACCCATAAAAAGTCAAATAAACCCTAATTATTCAAATTAATCCCTCTAAAACACCTTTTTAGGTGCATTTGACCCACCTTTTTCCTTTTTAGGCTAGGCCATGCTTACTTTTCAGACCTTGCAGAGGTTAATGCTGCTAGTGGCATCAGCGATACCGCCGACAGTATCATCCATGCCACCGGTGGCTTGATTTCTGCAGGCAGACAGCTTTTTGCAAAAATTAGCTCGATACCCACCAGATAATTGATCAAAGTCAATTTCTAATTGCTTTTAGCCTATATAAGTAGCCATTTGCAGCTGAAATAGGGGTTACACATTTGAGACTTGAAATCTTAAGGAGATTTTGAGTAATTTTAGCTAGTTGTAGTGGGATAATGTATAGAAATGGTAAGAAATGGGATTTAATCCATCTTTTCTTGGTTTTTCTTAACTAAACTCTCTGATATTTAGGTGAATGTTAGGTTTATAAATCACTACAATGGTATTTAGAGACTCAAATAACCCATTTACCACCCAAATCATCATTTGAGTTCCCTGAAGGTGTCATTTAGATCACGAAGAGGTGGATTCACGACCCTATGGTAAACATTCCTAGTCTCATAGCTCTTTGGCATCCATATTACTTGTTTCTTATGCTTATTCATTGTTTTGTGATAAGTTTTGGGTTTTTGATCATTTTTTACCGTTGGCAACTGCTATTGCAAGAAAGTGAAGCCGACGGAAGCATTTAAAGCTGCCGCCGGTATCACTAATGTTGCCAGCAAAATCACTGATACCACTAGGGGCTTTATTTGTCTCCAACAGCTCTATTTTCTTGTAGGACCCTATCTTTACGGTATCTAGAATGTCATACAGCCTACCTGCATAAATGAAATTGCCAATAGCATCAATGATGCCACCAGCGGATTCATTCGTACGGTCAATGGTATGAGGTTCTAGACAGCAGATTAGTTTTTATTTCATCTTTGACCTTGTTTAATTTCTGAACCTAGGGTGTACAGTGCAATGATGGGAGTCCAGAACTTCCTAAAAACATACCCCACCCCATAACATGTGGCATTTTCACTAATAATCCGATTAAAATAACAATCGAGTTTGAAATATGGATAAAACGGGGATTTTCTCTCAAACGCCGTTCAAACACCATTTTTTTATCCATCCAATCGGGCTCCATAAAATTGTACAATAATTATGCCATGTTCACGCTAACTCGGGTCTTGTTTAGTCTACTAATTATACATGTTACGTGATATATCCCGTACAACGTGCCATATATGTGTTAACTATTTTATGCAGTTAGATTTAGGTTAGATGTATGTTAGTCCTTCAGGTATTTTTATTTCTTGTATAGAAAAAATGTATAAGATTTGAAAAGCCATGTAAATATTCTTTGATTTCCGAACTTTATTTGGGATGACTATAATAATTTATTTATTCACTTTGAATGCTTGTATGACACGTTAACAACATATAATCAAAAACACAATAAATAAGGTGGATTAAAACCGAATAAAAAAGAATAAAACTTCTAACTTGGCCTAATGAAAAATAGATAACATCATTCGAACTCGAAATTTCTACTTAAGGTACGTTCTACCACCCGGTAGGAAAATCGTACCAAAATTTACTGGTTGAGCTAAACCGGGTGGCGACTCTATTTTAAGTATGGGACTTTGATCTCGTATCTTTTCGACATTAAAATATGCAAACCATTTCCCAATCACATCATGCTTATTATTTTAGAGGGATCGGTCCCCCAGACCGGCTTCGCAACCATCATGTAAAATGTCATCCTCTCACAATACTTTAACTATATGATTAGTCTTACAACAATAAGTGCATCAGGAGATATGTGTAGTTTTTTTTGGCTTCTCTCTTAGCCTAAGTTATTGGTGATGATAAACCCTTACCCCTTTTTCTTCTTGAATATTGAAGTATCTCCGTTCTTAAGGTGGTTTTCTCACAGAACATTTTTGTTTATGATTTACTGCATGTTTTTGGCCTTGGGGTTGTTTGCAATCATTTCTTATTCTTTGTTGTGAAGCTTCCGAATTTCTACTTTGATTTATGGGCTCTGGTTTTCTTCCAGATGTTTCCTTCAAGAAAACTAGTTCCCTATTTATTCCAAATAGGTTGGCACTTGGCATCTCTACTTGATTCTTTAAGTGATTTGCTTAAGTAGCATCAGCGCACTTTGTACCCCTTATCAGATTGGTGTCTTGGGTCATGGATCCATTTTCATTAGTGAGCTCTAGTGCTCATCTTTGAAGGGATTTGATAGCTTTTGCATTCTTCCTTATGTTGTTGATCACAATCCCTAATGCCCTGGCAAGTTTAAAGTTAGATAAAGAGTTAGAATGAGAGTTTACCTCTATGCTTTCTAACTCTGATTTTGATTCTTTTATTATCTCAGCGACTTGCTCAAGTGTTCTTCTATGGATTAATTAGCTTCCGGCTTTATTATTGCCATTAATGCACAATTGGCAAACTCTCCTTCTTCTATTGAAGATGAGCTACAAGTTTCCTCATTGGTGTTCCATGTAGCTATCATGGCCTTCTTCTTATATTTCTTTTCTTTCTTGGGCTTAGGATAAGTTTTTCTGAAGTGTCCTTTTTCACCACATTTGAAGCAGATAGTAACCTTTTGTTGTTTTATTTATCTTCCAAATACCTTTTATAATTGTCTCTTTCGGAGCTTTGTTCATTTCTTCTTTTGGAGTCATGTTCTCTAGGACTCCTTGTCTTTCTTTCTCCTTTTCTCATGGATCTAATGAGTTTTCTAGTCTGCACGACCATCTCTTCTTTGTTGTGAGGAGATTCCTTTGAGTTCTTTGTGATCCAGATGAGACTAATCCAGAGGAATCTGCCTTTAGAGCAATTCCTTTCTTCTTCTCCTCCGGCTTCTTTTCTTGCTGACTGCATCTCTCTAAGGAAAGTTCTTAAGTTAAGAGATTGCCAATGAGCTCATCATAGCTATAGAATTTTAAGTCATGAGCTTCCTCAATGGCAGTCTTCTTAGTGTCCCATTCTTTGGTGAGGCTTTGAAGAATTTTCTTTACCATCTGAACCTCTGTGACGTCCTTTCCCAGCCTTTTCATTTCATTTACTAAATTTGTGTATCCAGTGTTCATGCTGCCTATGGATTCTTTGAGCTCCATCTTGAAAGCTTCAAGCTTTTGCCAAAGTAGATCTATTTTGGCCTCTTTGACTTTGCTCGTTCCTTCGTAAGTTACTTTAAGCTTTTGCCAGATTTCTTGAGTAGTTTCACAACATGAGATCCTTTTAAATTCTGCTGTACTAAAAGCACAATGGAGCATATTGATAGCATTTGTGTTTTCACGAAATCTTTTATAATCATTTTCATCTCATTGGCTTGATGGTTTTTTTAATGGTTAAGCCTTCCTCCTCAATGGTTGGAGTATAAGGCCTATTTCAATGGCCACCCAGGCTAGCATGCTTTAGGCTTGTATGAAATTCTTCATCTGATTTTTCCAGAACGTGTAGTGTTCATCGGTGAAGAGTGGAGGATGGGTAACGAACATACCCTCTGAAAGAAGCAATGAGTTATTAGAACTTATTTTGCTTCTTGGATCAAAATTGGACCTTTAACTTGAGATTGTTAGATCTCTAGTTGTGAGTACTTGCTCTGATACCACTTGTTGGTCCCTGTGGTTGTGTATTTAGAGTCAGAGGGGGGTGAATGACCGTTTTTGTGGAATTTATAGACTTATAAAAAGTCTATGTAGCATGTTTGAAATGATACGAATATGATGGATCCAGAGGATGTAGATATTTAATTATCGTGCAATTTAATGTAAAGGTAGATTAAGAAAATTCAAACACGAGAGATTTATCCTGGTTTAGCCCCTCCTACTCCGGTCCCCGGAGTTTCCTCCTCCGAGCTTTTTCCACTATTGGATTCCTTTTCAACTAGTAGAAAGCAAGCCTTACAATTTTTCTCTAAACAATAGGATATACCACCAAGTTCTTCACTCTGTCTTAATCCTTCGGGGAGTAGGATATACCACTAAGGCACTAACCTTAGCTAGGTCCTCTCTAGATTTTCTCTGAAGATCTCCTACTCCAGATGTAGGATATACCCCTAAAAGGACCAACTTCTGGCTGAGTCCTTTTGAGCTTATCTCCGAATGGTCACTCCATCCAGATGTAGTATATACCACTAGAAACACAATCTGCTAGCTGAGTCCTTTCTATTTAGTAGGATATACCACTTAAACTACCCAAGTCTATATTGAGTCCTACAGGGATATACCACTTAAAGCACCAACTCTATGTTGAGTCCCAATCTCAATACTCACCTAAGTATGAGATCTTTTACACTTTGTTTTCTCAAAGGGGAGGTATTGAATTCCTCAAGTTTATAATTTTACTGAGGAATTCTTACAAACAGATATGGAATTGTTTGGTTCTATGAGGGATTAAGGTAATTGATTATTGGATTTCTTAAGATTGAGTAACTCTAAAATCAATCAACATCTTCTGAAATTGTAAAGCTTGGATTTTATAGTCTTCAATCAGGAATATAACCATTTGTGATCCGTTGGAATGATCTTGAATCTTCACTATTGATAAGATACGAAGTGGCGCTTTTGGAGCCATTGATTTACCTGTTAGATTTATGAATTGGTCCATTGAGAAAGTTGTCAGTAGTCTTTTGTTTGGCATTTTGTGCTTTGCCAAAATTCAAGCAACTTTTTTAGGTGTGTGAACTCCACACACCTTGCTATTGGTCTATGTAAAAAGGTTGTTCTCTTTTTCTCTTTCTATATCAGTCTTTTTATCCTTTTTCTGAATTTGTGCAAGCTGTCGCTTTTTCAATCTTCAAGACAGATAGAGACATTGACTAAGACCAATATTGGAGGGAAAATAAATTTTATAATATTTTCCCTTTATTTGTCTTTTGAGTCATCCAGATATCTTCATACATCAACTCGTCTGAATGATACTTCAATCAGTTGACTGCTTCAGTTAGTTGACTTCTCTGGATGCTATCTACTTATACTTGGGGGATGCTATCTTCTATTTTTTTAAATCGGATGCAGATTTCCTTGGACTTAGTGACTTGTTTATAGCTGATGCTAAGTCAGGATGCAATCCTTTTGTACTTGATGATTTGTTTCCTTCAAACCATAATATGGATGGTCTATTTGGGCTTTGGAGTTTTATTCCTTCCAGACCTTTGATGCGTATACATTCTTTTTGTTTCTAGTAAGGACTTCCAGATAGTTGATTTGGACTTTAGATTTTGTTTCCTTTCAAAACCATAATCCTGATGCTCTCTTCTTGAACCTTTGTAGTTCCTTTCGGATGCTATTTTTCCAACAATCTCCCCCATTTTGATGGAAACGAAAACCTAAGGACAGAAGTATACAGAAGGGATATATGACTAAGTATGATTCTTGATACTTACTCACTTACATGGTTTTCTCCCCATTATTCTAGCATCCTAACTCCCCCAACATTTTTGTATATTAGCGTCTAAGTTTTTGAAGTACAATTGATAGTTTTACTTAGAAGCATTTTTTAAATGATGATTTCACTATATAACCTCTACTGTTAACAATAGTTAACATCAATGAAGTGGAGTGTTACAATTATAGAAGGTTATAAGTGAAATGAAATACACAGCTAACTATTATAAAGTAATTAAGTGAATCTATCTATAGTTGAGGCTTTTTGCCCTTCTTGCCTTCTACATCTACTTCTTTCTGTTTGCCCTTCTCCCTGTTTTTCTTGGCATCAATTGGGGGGGTACTATTTTAATGACTCTTCTCCTATCCCATTGCCTTTATAAATTTGCTCTATAATTTTGTCTATTATCGAAGGCACAATGTAGATGGGCTTGAGATATTTCTAGAGTTCAGCATAAGCTTTTGTGAGCTATGGATGATGCTTAAGATCATATTCTCTGTCTTCCTCTTAAAAGTATAGGAGCATTCCTTTGATAAGTGAGAGCATGCACTTGCATACCCCATAGCTTGTTGCTCCTATGTACTGAACCAACTGCTAGAAGAACGGGAGTAGCACACTTTCATGGATATATCCGGATGGAGTAGATCTAGATGGAGCTGGCCGAGATGGAGCTATAATGCTTAAGTTGGATAGAGAGGATCCAAGTTTCTTAATTTCATCTTTTATTAGTCTAGACACTGCTGTGGATTCCTTCATTGGCGTGATGGAGCTAAATAATGAACATATCCCTCCAATTTCTAAATTGTTTTCTCCATTAAGTACATACTAGTTTGGATATATGTTCCAAAATCCTCAGAAGCTTTATCTATGATGGATGGTAGCTCATCCTTGAGGAATTTTGTCAGTTCCTCACTGAATGCCTTTTGCTATGTTTGTATAGATTTGATAGATATGTTCTATGCTTTGAGTGACAATAAATGGGATGGATTTAGCAAATCTTCAAATTTCTGATCCATATACTCTTTTAGCTCATTTAAAGAAGAAGTCACATGCTCAAGGATAGTTCCCTTGCTTGATTCTGCTCTAGATGATGATTCTAGTGCATACTACTTTGCTTTTGCAATCTAATCAATTAGCTTTTCTAGTGCCGGGACTTTGGACTTGGTTTTCTCTATTACATATTCTACATTTTTAGGATCGCATGCTTTTGGCTAAATATCTATTAGGTTTCTTCTTAGTTCGTCTAGATCAGATTTTAAGTCCTAGGAAATTGATAGATTTTGAGTGGAGGAATCAATCTTTCCCAGTCTAGCATAGACATCCCGGAGGATTGGCTCAATTTCTGACTGTTGCCCCTTCATATCCTTAGTAGCTACTTCATGTATTAATTACTAAGCCATTCTCAACTTCTTAACTTTTATGGTAGGAGTGTTTGGTCTAAGCCTGAGCTCAAAGCATGGAGTGAATGAAATTTATTCCTCATCCTCTTCCTCATCCTCATTCTTTTCATCTTCATCCTCTTCTTCCTTATCTTCATTTTCTCCCTTATAATCTTCAAAGTTTTTGTTAGGAGTGTCATCCCTTTCCTCTTCTTTGTTCTCATCATTCCGATTCTCATCACTCCTTTATTCATCTTCATCATTTTGCTTTTCCCTTTGTTCCTCTAGATGCTTTGGAATGCCTTCGTCCTCTGAGTTAGCCAATATATCATTCTCATTAGGACCCGGATCAGGTCCCTCCTCTAGAACATTTAGATCCAGGCTAGGCTCTACTTCCTTGAATGCAATGGGAGATACAGAAGCATTCAAGTTGCATTGATCTTCTTCAAATTCAGTTTTATCAGATACAACATTTAAATCAATGTTTACCTCCTAAAGTTGTGTCGGAATTATTGTAGCTACTTGAGCTTGATCCTTAAGAGAGTTGGCAATGTCCTTAACTTCCTTTTCTTGTGCCTTTTCAGGACTTTCAGCATTCTCAGCTTCTGAATTAAGATGATATTCTAAAAGATTTGCTTAAGGATTAGAGCTTTTGGTTCTGGAAGTATTGCTAGATTTGCTCTAGATGAGCCTCCGGGACCTTCTCAAGTTGGAGTGGACTCATGATCCTTCTAGTTTTCCCGGATAATTTTCATCATCTTATTAAATTCTGGATCCTCCAAAAGCTGAGTTTTAGCACTTTCTGTTGCTTTTTTTGACTACATTGACTCTGAGAGGGTTGGTCCCTTTTTGGTTAATCTTCTCTTGGGACCAGCTTCATCTTAGGCCTTATCACTAGTTGTAGTGGCTTTTCTCAATCTTTTCTTAGATTTCGTCGGAGTTTGGTTAAGGATCTGGGTAAGAGGTAGATTATCCTCATTTTCTTCCTCTACTCTAACTTCTTCCAAAGCTTCTTCCACCATAGGCTCCAGATCAATCTTTTTTTTGGCCTTGAGTCTTGTGGTTCTTGGCTTCTTTACTGCTAGAGCTTTTTCAACTATATCCCCTTCTTTCTGGACTCTACTCTTGTCTTATTTCTCCCTCTTTTTTCTTAGGGCCTTTTCCTCATCCTATTTCTCATAAAAAATGAGCTTCTTCAAATTATTTTAAAGGATGGCCTTTCCTTGATCAAGGTCCTCTTCAAACAAATCCACCTGATGTTGTGCAAGGATTTTGGTGATAAGTGCTCCATGGGAGTACATGTGTTGCTTCATATAATGAATGAGCAAGACTGGCATATTGACTTCTCTAATCTAAAACCAATGTTGAATAACACAGTGCTAGAAGGGTAAGGTAGTGTTTAGGGATCCCTTCTAGACTATGATAAGTCTTGCCATGACAAACTAAAGAGTCCTTGGAGTTTTTGGCTAGCGTGTTACTATTTTATCCCAAAAGAATCTCTCCGAAAGCCATAACTAAGGATTATATGTGACAGTTAGCTCATCTCATTCCATCCTCATGATTACTCCATTGTTCTCTATCCCAAAATAAGTGACAAAGAATTCAGGGGTGATTGTGATTTCCTTCCCCTGCAATGTGGTCCGGAGTGCGTCGTAGTGGTTATGAACTTTCAGGTTGTTGTAGGATTCTTTGACTAGGATTGGATAGGTTAGGTTTTTCATCTGAAGAAATATCTCCAAATGTTGGTCTTTTAGAAGGAGTTTAGTGTAAGGTACTGTGGTGAAGAGGAACTCATCATCCAAGTAATCGGATGGAGTAATGGTGTCTGTGTCTTTAAATTTGATGGGAATGAAATCTTCATCCTTGAGAGAGTCCATTTCAACTAGGTTCTTAGGGTAAAGAGCAACTTGATTCTTTATTCTTTCCATTTAGAAGTTTAGGAAATGATTTTTAGAATGTAGGGGTTTCTGGGAGAGTTTTTGCAGAGTAACTGTGGATTGTTGCTCGTGTGAAGATGAAGAAGGACTTTAGGGCTCTTTATATAAAGTTCATTGGATGGATGACTTAGCAGTTGATTTTGAGAAGAGAGGTTAATGGCATCTAAACTGGAGAATGAGAACGATTTATTTAATTTCCAACTATTGGATTTTACCACCCGATAACTATACAATAAACGTTTCAAATTCAAAAGTGTACAGTTACTCACAGTTACTTTTCAGTACCTTTACTGCCATTTATCATATCTGTCTGCTAAGCTGGAGATATTCTTCTATTGGACTAAGCATTTACGCGCATCTCCTCTTCTTATTTGACTTTCTCTTCCGGAGTTAGGTTTCAGAGCAAATCTTGCTTTTCTTCTTTTGGATCGCCTTTTAGACTTTTGGTTTTAACACTGTAGTATCCATCTTTAAGCTCTGTTACCTTGTATAGTGTGTTGCTAGAATCCTTTAGAGAATCTTGTGAATATGATCCAAATGCTTTGAGTGTTTAAAACTAGATGATTTGCTTTAGCACTGGTCTTCTTCTTGAATGGCTCCTTAGAAAAGAAAAGTTATATTCTTGATGGTTGATCTGATTTTTCTAGTATGATGATCAGCATATAGCCTTCATCTCCTTATCTTCATGAATGTAGAGATCATTTTGGGCCAAGATTGATTCAGTAATTAGCACTAGATCAGTTTCTGAAGGCTTCTCTTCCTTAGGAATTATGTCTTCTGGATTTTGGCCTGTTTTCTCGTACTAGTTAGTGTGATGAAAGTATTTCACCACAAATCACCTGCCTTGATCATCCACTATCAATTTGTTAGGTTTGTTGATCTTTGTGTGGATTCAAGACATACATGTAAAATCGATTTAATGATTTTGGGCAATGAGACTTGGGTCCTCTCGGTTTAGTCACCTTTTCAGGTTGTGGTTGAGTGTGATGCTTATTTTTGAATCTATATACTTAAGCGGTATGATTACTCTTACAACAATAAGTGGATCCAAAGATATGTGTAGTTTGTTCCGGCTTCTCTCTTAGCCTGACTTATTCGTGATGATAAACCTTTACCCCTTTTTCTTCTTGAATATTAAAGTATCTCAGTTCTTGAGGTGGTTCTCTCATAGACCCTATTTGTTTTTGATTTGCTGCATGTTTTTTCCCTTAGGGTTCTTTTCAGTCATTTCTTCTTCTTTGCTGTCAATAATCAAGATTTCTTCTTTGATTTGTGGGCTCTGGTTTTCTTCCTGATGCTTCCTTCAACAAGGCTAGTTCCCTATTCATTCTAAATAGATTGGCGCTTAACATCTATACTTTATTCTTTAAGTGATTTTCTCGAGTAGCATCAATGCGCTTTATACCCCTTATCAGATTCATGTCTTGGGTCATGGCTCCATTTTCTTCAGTGAGCTCTAGTACTCGTCTTTGAAGGGATTTGATAGCTTTTGCATTCTTCCTTACATTATTGATCATAATCCCCAATTCACTAGCAAGTTTAAAGTTAGCTAAAGAGTTAGAGTAAGAGTTTCCCTCTGTGCTTTCTGACTCTGATTTTGATTCTTCTATTGTCTCAATGACTTTCTTAGGTGTTCTTCTTCCAGATTGATTAGCTTCTGGCTCTATCATGAATGCACAGTTCACAGAATCTTCTTCTTCTGCTGAAGATGAGCTATCACTTTCCTCACTGTTTCTCCATGTAGCTATCATGGCCTTCTTCTTATATTTCTTTACTTTCTTAAGCTTAGGATAAGTTGGTCTAAAGTGTCCTCTCTCACCACATTCATAGCAGGCAATATCGTTCTGTCGATTCTATTTATCTCCTGGATATCTTTTATAATTATCTCTTCTAGAGTTTCCTTCATTTCTTCTTTTGGAGTCATGTTCTCTAGGACTACTTCTTGACTTTCTTTCTCCTTTTCTCATGGATCCAATGAATTGTCTAGTCAAGATGGCCATCTCTTCATTGTTGAAAGGAGATTCCTTTGAGTTCTTTTATGATACGGATGAGACTGATCAAGAGGAATCTGCCTTTAGAGCAATTCCTTTCTTCTTCTCCTTCGTCTTCTTTTCTTGCTGACTGTATCTCCCTAAGGAAAGTTCTTGAGTTAGGAGATTGCCAATGAGCTCATCATAGCTATAGAATTTTAAGTCATGCACTTCCTCGATGGCAGTATTCTTGTTATCCGATTCTTTGGTGAGGCTCCAGAGAATTAGCTTTACCATCTCCTCCTCTGTGACTTCCTTTCCCATCCTTTTCATCTCATTTACTAGATTTGTGTATCTGGTGTTCATGCTACCTATGGATTATTTGGGCTCCATCTTGAAAGCTTCAAGCTTTTGCTGAAGTAGATCAATTTGGGCCTCTTTGACTTTGCTCATCCCTTCATAAGTTACTTAAAGCTTTTGTCAGATGTCTTGAGCAATTTCATAGGCTGAGATCCTGTTAAATTCTATTATACTCAAAGCACAATGGAGCATGTTAATAGCATTTGCATTTTCACGCAATGTTTTATAATCATTTTAATCCCATTGGCTTGATGGTTTTTAATGGTTAAGCCTTCCTCCTCAATGGTTGGAGTGTAAGGCCCATCTTCAGTGGCCATCCAGGCCAACATACTTTGGGCTTGTATGAAATTCTTCATCCAATTATTCAAGAACATGTAGTTTTCACCGGTGAAGAGTGGAGGACGGGTAATGGATATACCCACAGTAAGAAGCTGTGAGTTATTAGGACTCATTTTGATTCTTAGATAAAAATAGACCTTTAGCTCAAGATTCTTAGATCTCTAGTTATGAAACTTGCTCTGATACCACTTGTTGGTCCTTGTGAGGGTGTATTTAGAGTCAAAGGGGGGGGTGAATGACCCTTTTGCGGAATTTATAGACTTATAAATGTTGAATATGATGTATGCCCTTAAGGCAATTGGGACGATATATCTTAATTGTGTAACAGTATGAATATCATGTTTAATTAATAAAGGCATTTAATCTTTTGTTTATATCGATGTGTTTATAAATTTATATCATAGCTGGTTAAAATATATTCATTGATGTATGTATACAAAAGTCCTTGACGTATCATAGCATGAAGTCATAGAAATTATAGTTGGACTATATTTAGTGAGACCTGCTTCACGTACAATTATGATTATGTCTAAACTTTCCATAGTCATAGTTTCATCAAGAAAGGATATTGATGAAGTGGAAAGACTAGCATATGGTCAACTTTCTTGGAAAGGGTCCAAGCAGTCAATCTCCTAAGGATTGAAGGTGGTGCCTTAAGTTTGACACATGGATATATCTGGGAGATATATTGGAGACCGCAGTAAGATAAACACTTTGTATATATATCAATGTGTTAGTGTTTATCTTCATGCAATAAGCTTTGCGAATGTCCTCATACTTGAGATACTAGTTACCTTGTGTGGTACTATTGCTACACTTTAGGTCATTCCTACACACTAATTAATTTAGCATATTACGGGAGATTACGGGTATAGTGATGATAACACATTGGTAAGCTGAGTAGTGAGAAAGAATCCATTGCTCTGGATATATTAAGGACTTGTACCTGGCCACTTGTTGAAGTGATGATTACCATAAACCTCTGATCAGAGTATATGTTTGATAGAAATGGTTTCTAGTCAAACGCACTATAGTAAAAGGCAATATACTTCAGTAACAATTTAATAACTTGGGTAGCTTAGAGCAACCTTGCTATCAGTGGGTTAATACTTTAACTGAACCCTAAAAACAAGATGGTACTAATATTAAAGAATGGAAGGAGTTCATCGCATTGGACAACTATTGCATTAACCGGGATTAAGTCACAAGCATAAATGATGTTCCGAGTAATGGGGGATGGTAGACCCTTGCTAGATGTGTACTACAATCGTTTAAGGTAATCGAGTTCTATTCAAGGTCTAGAACCTTGAGCCAATGGTTCCATTAGAACAAGGGTTGGTTAATCCTTAACAGCTCAATACTTCGGGATCCTATAAGGTTACACACATTGGACCTTCGTCAGACTAAGTAAAGAACTAATAGATTTATTCTATTATGAAATATAACAGATTAATAATTAAATTATTATTTAATTGGTTAAAAATGATTGGATCATTTTGGATAAACCAAGGAATTTAGTTTTGACCGATAACTAATTTATCAGGGTCGAAAAATAAATATTATTTGAAAGGGATTAAAAGAGAATATTTCTGAATGAGTTGCACCCGGTAAAAATTGTTGGACAATTTTGAACTACAAAATGGGCTGCAGGATTTGCGACACGTTTGGTACGCGAAATCCCACACTGTTGGATTGCGAGTGCCGTAATGCGGCACTTGCAATAGCCCACGAGGTTAGGCTTGCTGGCGCTGCCTTTGGCAGCGTTGAGTAAAGCAAAGCGTGAGATATCACATAAGCTAGGCGTGCAAGAAATCTCGCAACCCGGCTTCCAAGAACCATAGTGCCCTTATCCTGTTTTACTTCCTGTTACCCACCCGAAAGGTGTTTTGGACCTTTTCCCCATTTTTTATATGGTCCCCTTCCCGGCAGCAGCTGCAGCTGATGCCACCACCAATGGCGGCGATTGCTCTGGCAGCAGTGGTGACCGCCGTCCTTGTGGTGATCACCGCCACCGTGGTGGCAACCACCGCTACCCATAGTGGCGGTGGCCTCCACTCCCTTTGGTGAAATGCTGGCCCGGGGTGTTCACCCATGTTGTGACCACCCCCGTCGCTGTTGTGGCCGTTCACTGCCACATCTATGGCAATTAACGCCATAACGATAGCGGTGGCAGCCATGTCAATGGTGGCCACCTTGGCACGGCCTGATTCAAGTCGTGCCATTTCGTTTCCCTCTCTCCTCATGATTGGGACACGTATTTTCCATCAAAAATTCACCTAAGTTGGTGGATTTTTGAGTGTCGGAGTATTTAAACCAATCTATGAGAGAGATTAGGGGACTTTTAGCAGATTTTAAATTTTAATCTGAGTTTTTGAGAGAAAATTAAGTACTAGAGTGAGAAAAGTAAGAACTAGAGAGAGAAAGCTTAAGGAAAGCATAGAATCCTGGTTTAATCCATCTTAATCTCGATTCTTAGTTATTCTTAGGCTTAATCTTGTAGCTTAAACAATAAAATCAGCTAGAAATCATAGGTTAATACGGATTAAATAGGTTTTAGATACATTTCTCAAAATATTACCCAAATATTCTATCACTATTTTCGTCACTAATTCTGTCAGTTTTCATCACAAAATCATCAAACGGACCTCACCAAAGGTTGATTCGAGTCTTCAAATATAGATTCACGGCCTAGAGATAACAAAACTGAGTTCCCTTAATCTTTTACTTCATTTTATTGTATATTGTTGTTGTTCTTGGTGCTTTTGGTGTTATTTCTTATTTTTTGTTTGTTGTTCTTGGGAAACCGTCGGAAAATAGCTCGACCTCTATAGGGATGGCCTTCACCTCCATCCCCATAGCCTTGACCGCTATTCTTATAGCGGTGAAGGCTATAGTTACAGAGGTGAACTCCACCCTTATAGAGGTCCCGCATTTCTTGAAATTTTTTGGTATTTTTCAAACCCAAATCCATTGAATCAAGATCATTTCAGTGTTTTAAGTCTAGATCTATTGATATGTGGCTTATTACAACTTGAAATGTTGATGATTTTAAGTTTATGAATGCAAGAGCATGCAGTGCCCCCTTAAAATCGAGCTTTGGCGGTCAAGGCTGTAGCAACAGCCTTGACCGCCGCCGCTATAACGACCACCGCTACCTTAGTAGAGGTGGCGGCCATGACGGCGGCAGTCAAAGCTGTTGCCACAGCTTTGACCGCCGGAACTTGATTATAATCTTTTTTTTTTGTGTTTCTTCGTGTGTTTCTTTTGTCCCGATCTTCACCCAAAATATTTTTTTAAAAAAATATTAATAACCTGTAAATAGTTAATTTGTTTTTAACTTGTTTTATTTCCTCTGTTTGTCATTTAATCTGATTAAATCACCATTAAATAAACGCTTAAAATGCCTTTTTAATTCCCAAAAAATATATTTCTTCATACTATGTGTTTATTTTCTGCCCTTTATTTATTTATGCTCTCTTTGTGCTCTTTGATATATATGTTACATCGTTTGGAGCTGGGTCCGCGTTGGTAAGCTCGGTTTTGACCCGGTTTCGCTCCTTATTTATTTATGCACTTTATTTACTTTCTTACATTAGAAAAATGTATAGGAATTCGTAAAGCCTTGTAGTAATTATTTATTTGCTTTATTTACTACTTTTGTATGATGTATGGCATATAAACCAAAAAGTCTAAACATTGACCAGATTTAAATCGCATAAGAACTAAGGTCGAGCTTATTAAAATATAAACGGTTTGATTTCAAAATCGAAAAGTAAGCAACATCATCCGGACTTGGAATCTCTGTTTTATGGTATGGTCCAACCACCTATTGGGAATATCGTACCCGAATTCTTAGTAGAGCTTAACCGGGTGGTGACTCTATCTTAAAATTCGGGATTTAAAGTCCCGTATCCCTTAACACGTTAATTGGACTTAAATTCAACATCAACATCATTTTCCATTATCATTTTTGTCACACTTAAAATAAGGATTCTCCCTCAGCACGCTTCACAGCGCCCATTATTTTCCACCCCCCGTGCTACTATCTCACGTGGTCCTTATGTGTAGAAAAATGACCCCCGATGAGGTTGGGATCACCGGCAGCTCTGTCTAGATTAAATAGGGTTTCGACTAACCCTATGAACAATGGAGAGATGCACACTAAGGCCTGTGCAATTAGCGAAACTAACTGACATGGGGGAACGGTGCCGACTCCACAAATAAACTCAGCCATAAGCAATAAATCTACCATATAAGGGACTAAAAAGTGCGATCTGGGTGTGGCCAATCAAGTACCCAGCAAAGATCGAATCCCGGTGATCCTGGAATCTTGAAAAGAAAGGTAGTAAGGGCATCTAGGTTCCATAACCCAGTCAACTAATCCTCAGCCGCAAAATGTACCTCCAGCATAGCAAATTGCATTCCACGAGTATAGATCACCCCAAGAATAGCATGATACTCCTCCACCATCAGGCATAGCTCAAAGCTTGAGAAGTGAAACACGTGGTCCATCGGGTCCCAATAGAGGAATGCTGCATAAAGGAAGGCCGTGTTAACCGGCTTGCTAATGATATATCCAAGCCCTGCCAATCCAAAAACCGCCAGCCTAGCCCAATCAAGGTCCTCTATAGTACGCAAGAACTGTGTCAGCCTAGTGTTGTGTGTCGCCATTAGTCATCTCTATCTGCTAATCACCTGACAAATAAATCGCACTATGGTTAATTTATTTGATTTAGAGATTAATCAGTTTGTTCCTAATCAAGCAACTACTGCGCGTAGCATTCATCTAGCGAGCAAAAAGTGCAAACAATCACGCAAGTAAGCAATCACATCAGCCAAACCAAATAAAATAGCCAAGTATCAAGTCACTAATATATCAAGTGAATGCCAAAATGTAGCAAGAAAAGAAAAAAATATAGTCATCAGAGTATTTGATGAGAGTAAGCTAGTATAGAGATGTATCGATTTGGTGACGCAGCCATCGAGGCTGTCAATCCTCCCCATAATAATCGGATCAAATGTATTCGATCCCATCATCATCCTAACTCCCCTCATCCTCTTTGGTATCCTCTATAAGAGAGCGAGATGATGTGGGCTCAGATGAAGGCCCAAGGCGGGCTGTAGACCTCATGAAGGACACTTCCTCATCCCTGTAGCACCGTGAGTAGGTCCCGAGGATCCGAATCACCCTACGTCAGCCATGAAGCCCAGTCCATCACCTCAAACATCTATGCCTATGCCTCGGCCTTGCCTCCTGAGCTGTGCCTCAAAATCATCTCTCTAAACTCATAATCTCAGAGCCTGGTCGCTGAGTTGCGCAACCTCTCGGGGGATAAGTAGCTCTCTCCTCTGTGTACTAAGCTCTCTCGAATGCCATCTTGCTCTAATATTCCACTAGCTCCCTAATAGCGTGCACTCAACCCTCCTCACTAGTCCAGACCCGGTCTTGCACCATTGCGATGAAGACCTACATATATTAACAATCATAGAAATGATCAGCCCTAACAAATCATGCATCATATATACATTCATATTACCTGTATATGTTATCATATTTTTTTAGGAAATGAGAAGAGAAGTAATTACCCCGAAAATGGAATCCTGGGCTAAGACCATGTCTCTCACCGAAAATGTCCCCGATCTATGTGCTCGGCCTCAGAAAGAACCACCTACAAGTTAGAAGCAAAATCAGACCAATCACCATGACCAGACAATAGTCTATCGTAATCAAGAAAGTACATACGTGTGTGGTATTAGGAGGAGTGAAGAAAATGGGCATGGTGGTCTCCTCAAGGCGCTTAACCTCGCGCACCCTTGGCCGACTCAAAACTTAAAGCTCTCACTCCATGGCATTCCCTAGGACCCCTCGAGATAAATCTTGTGAGTGGAATCCCCCTAGCATGAGGAATCTCCATGGAAGCTGCCTCAGGCTGAAACAGTGGTTCTTATGAAGTATCTCCTGGGCCACTATAGCTGGTGCCACTGCTGCCTCTTCTCTTCTTGTAGGAAGCCTGAAAAAGAGCAAATAAATGTCGGTCTAAGTAGTGAGACAATAATATTGATCATCCGTAAATTAGAATGCAACCTCAATAGTCAAGTTGTACCTTCTTTTGTCAGGGCAAGAAAACTCTAGGATCGGCAAGATCCTCAGCATCGAAAGGCATACCATACCCATCACTACCTTCAGTCACCATGCCATCATCTTTGAAAATCTCTGATTTGTCAAGCAGAGATAATCTTCTGTAGGTGGGAATAAGACGATCAAGATGAACATCATAATCTCGTTCGAGTGATGACACTCTCTCCTGATCACCATCTATATACCTCACCTGAACCCTCACAGGCAGAAGATGAGGCTAGAATGTGCCCACTAGCACGTCAGGCGGAACTCTGCTTAGAAGGGTGATACTAGTCCTCCATCTCTGAATGTGCTCCCCGAAGTACCACTCCTAACTACCGGTGCACTCAAGTACAAAACGACAACCATCCACTCCTCATCGATTGTCAACTCCACCCCGGATCTCTCTGATATGATCATAATACGGCAGTCCTATCCATGGCTCTACGATAAGCTAAAACATAGCAATAAATCAATGTAAGTATCTCCATTTTATGCATACACTTTTGAACTAAATGCTTAAAATAAATGTGCAGGAATAGATTTTATTAGCCAATGTTGGCAGAGCTGCCTCAGGTAATCCCTATACTAAGTGTGCCCATAGTTGTCCTTATCCTTCCACCCTAACATCCACCGGGCCATGTAATGAGAGCCATTCGAGGGCCGATCGTCTAGCCTAGGCGGCGGGACAGCTCTATACTCGTATGCCCATGCCTAAAAAAATTGACATAGTCAACATACCATCAGCATTATTAATCTGGGTTGCTGGTTGGTGGAATTTCTAACCTAAATCCTGAAGCCCCCGGCCTTAAAATTGCCGATCTCCCCGTAGGCCGAGCAATCTAGGGCATAACACATCTACCTGACTATAGCCCGAGGCCAATTCCACTCCCGAAAGATGGTCATATCCTCAAGAATGTTGGGCAAGCATATGGTAACCATGCTCAAGGAAGAGGGAAAGAATAGGGCAGTGAGCAGTGTGATAATGAAAGATCGGAGATAATGAGTCAATATGTTGCCACTAATGTCTATCTCATGGTTCTAATATGTCTTAAGAGTAGCATACTTGAGCCTATCTTTCCTTGGGGGAGAAACCCCGAGGAGCGCCACTACTCAAGCCCGTGAGGCTGGCTGATCATAGACACGGTTGAGATATAGGTCAAAGTGGATCACTCGCCCCCCTCATCAAAAACCCATCATCGCCGCCACATTGGAACGGGTGATAGTCAGCTCCCCAATTAGTAAATGAAATGTGTGGGAGGTCTCGCTCCACCGCTCAATCAGGCATGCCATGGCTGTCTGACTCATAGGCTTATGACCTATCAGTAAAGCCTCTAATAATGGCACTAAACCCGTATCTGTGATCACCTTGATGAGAGAGAAATCTCAAGTAGCTCGTGCCTTTGCCTTTATTTTTCCCCACCATTTGGCACAACGACTCATGGACCCCATGGTCTTACAATGATGGGTCTATAAAATGTCAAATGTCAGGGGTTAGTATTGAAAGGAAAAGCAACAAATAAAAGATAATTATGCAAATCAGACAAAGAAGGCAAGTTTTCATCACCTAGATCAACTTAGAGCCAAATTTCGACAACAAAATCGAACTTACAACGAAAAATCAGTTAGAGAAATGCCCCTCAGTCTTATTTCAGGCTCGCCGGTGCCTGAACTGCCACCGCCACTACAGCCGCCATCAAGGCGGCGTTCACCGCCATCATGATGGCGTCCACCACTATAACGGCGGTGGTCGAAGCTACCCCTATAGCGATGGCACCGGCGATGGCTCCCGATTTTCTCTCCTAAAAAATTTCAAATTTTTGAGTAAATTTCAGTCAAAGACAGTTCCTAAACAATCTTATTACCATTCCAAACCCCTTTCATCAACAATTTCACCACAAATCCAAACTTACATGCCCAAAGATTAAAAATTAGGTCATGGGCAAAGTGCAAAATTCAAAATTTTAATTGGGTTTTTGTGTTATTACTTGAAGAGATGAGGCCTGCCTATGCAAATCCATGTACATTCGGGGTTGCGAGTAAGGAGCATACCCCAAATACTTGTCTTCTCGGCAAAGTCCATATGCTTGGGCGATTGAGAGGGCACGTAAATCATGGTTAACCATGCGTAAGGAGGTATGGTCAATCCCATTGCATCCTTTCTTGATCATTTTGGGATGACAAATTAAAGAAAATTGAATCGTTTATGAGTGTATAAAAGAAGAAGAGAGAAGAAAGAAGATGTCAAAGAAAAAGAAATGAAACGGAAAGGAAAGAAAAGATATGCATATAGGAAGTAAAAAGGGAATATATTCCTTTTTCTGATATAGTGCCGAGCATATTCCCTGGAATATTTCGTTCAACGAGGGGCAAAACTCTCCGATTGATTATTTCTTTCCAGCTCCCAAACGTCTCTAAATCTGCCATTTTATATTCCACCCTTTTTTATTGTTAATTGAAAGGGCAAAAATTTTTGTTCACACAAAAACAATTAAGCAATAAAAAATGGACATATTTTACACATGCTAATTCTTCAAACTTTATTCTTGATAGGTCTATTGATGGCTAACCCAGAAAACAATCGAGCCAGAATTTCGCAACTCAAAAGAATTCCATATTGACACGTCTATTGATGGTGCATTCTCAAACCGCCAGTAAACAACTAACTCAAGATTCTCAACTTTGAAAGGTCCGTTGATGATGTGTCCCTATACCGTGTATAGACAACCGACTTAAAGAATTTTCCATTCTCACCTGGTCTATTGATGACGCATCCTTGTAGCGTCTGTAGATAACCAATCCAAGAATTCCCTTTATCCCTCTTTTATTCTTCCTAGAAGATCTGTTGATTTCAATCCCAGTAGACAATCAGCTCAGGAATTCACAGATCACGTATAATCTTTTATCTCTTTCTCTTTCGTGAGATCACATTTGACCAGCCAGGTGGTAATCTCCTGAGGGGTAGCCTGTGAGTATGGGCTTCTCGGTGTTGCCTTCGAACGATGATGAGTTTTTGCTCTGACCATGTACGATTCTAGCAATTTATTTATTTTAATTCAAATCGCGTTTCGAGACGTCCCCTTTGATGACTTTCGGACTTAAGCGTTCCTTAACCTATTTTACCTGCATGTTAACCTCCTAAAAGGTGTTATGGACCTTTTCTCTATTTTTTTTGTGTGGTCCCCCTTCACCGGCCAGAGCTGCTACCGTCGCCACCACTAGCAGAGGTGCATTGTCTAGCGGCGGCGGTGACTGCCGTCCTTGGGGCACTCACGCCGCTATGGGGGCGGCCACTGCATCCCATGATGGCGGTGGCCTCCACCCCCTTTGGTGCCATGCTAGCTGGGGGTGGTCACCCCCATTGTGACCACCCCCACCGCTATTGTGGCGTTCACTGCTACATCTATGGTGATGAACACTGTAACAATAGCGGTCACTACCGTGTCGATGGCGGCCATCTTGGCACGGCCTAGTTGAGGTTGTGCCATTTGCTTCCCCTTTCTCCTCATGATTGGGAAACGTATTTTCCACCAAAAATGTATCTAAGTTGGTGGATTTTTTAGTGCGGGAGTATTTAAACTAATCCATGAGAGAAATGATGGGACTTTTAGCTGATTTGAAATTTTAATTTAAGTTTTTCAGAGAAAATTAAGAAGTAGAGTGAGAAAAGGAAGAACTAGAGCGAGAAAGCTTAAGAAAAGCATAGATTCTGGGTTTAATTTATCTTAATCTCGATTCTTAGTTGTTCTTAGGCTTAATCTCATAGCTTAAACACTAAAATCGGCTAGAAATCATAGGTTATTAGGGATTAAATAGGTTTTAGAGATATTTCCCAAAATGCTACCCACATGTTCCATCACTATTCTTTCACTATTTTTGTCACTGAGTCCATTCGTTTCCGTCACAAAATCATCGAAGGGACCTGACCAAAGGTTGATTCAAGTCTTCAAATATAGATTCACGGCCTAGAGGTAACAAAACTGAGTTCCCTAAATCTTTTACTTCATTTTATTTTATATTGTTGTTGTTCTTGGTGCTTTTGGTGTTATTTCTTGTTTTTTGTTCGGTGTTCTTTGAAAACCGTTGGAAAATAACTCGACCTCTATAGGAATGGCGTTCACCTCCATCCCCATAGCCTTGACCGCTATTCTTATAGCGGTGAAGGCTATAGCTATAGAGGTGAACTCTACCCCTATAAAGTCCCGCATTTCTTGCAATTTTTGGGTATTTTTATACCCAAATCTATTGAATCAAGATCATTTGAGTGTTTTAAGTCCAGATTTGCCGATTTATGGCTGATTACGACTTAAAATGTTGATGATGTTGAGTTCATGGATGCAAGAGCATGGAGTCCCCACTTAAAATTGTGCTTTTACAGCCTTGACCGCCACTGGTATAGCGGCCACTACTACCGTGGTACTGGTGGTCCGTAGTAGCGGTGGTGGCCACGACGGCGGCTGTCAAAGCTGTTGCCACAGCTTTGACCGTCAGAACTTTATTTTAAGCCTTTTTTATGTGTTACTTCGTGTTTTTTTTGCCCAATTTCCACCTAAAATATTTTCTAAAAAAAATCTTAATAACCTGTAAATAGTTGATTTAATTTTAACTCATTTTATTTCCTTTGTTTGTCATTTAATCTGATTAAATCACAATTAAATAACCATTAAACACTTAAAATGCCTTTTTAATTCCCAAAAAATATATTTCTTCACATTATGTATTTATTTTCTGCCCTTTATTTAGTTATACGCTATTTTTGCTCTTTGATATATATGTTGCATCGTTTGGAGCCAGGTCCACTTTGGTAACCTTGGTTTTGACTCGGTTTTGCCCGTTATTTATTTATGCGCTTTATTTACTTTCACGCATTAGAAAAATATATAGGAATTCATAAAGCCTTGTAATAATTATTTATTTGCTTTATTTACTACTTTTGTGTGATGTATGGCATATAGACTGAAAACTCTAAACTTTAATCAGATTTAAATCGCATAAGAAGTAAGGTCATGCTTATTAAAATTTAAACGGTTTTATTTAAAAATCGAAAAATAAGCAACATCATCTGAACTTGGAATCTCTGTTTTGAGGTACAGTCCAACCACTCGGTGGGAATATCGTACCTAATTTTTCGGTGGAGCTTGACTGGGTGGTGACTCTATCTTAAAATACAGTATTTCAAATCTTGTATCCTTTAACATGCAAATTGGACTTAAATTCAACATCAATATCATTTTCCATTTCCATTTTTTGTCATGCTTAAAATAAGGATTCTCCCTTAGCACGCTTCACAGAGCCCATTATTTTCCAACCCGCCCCTCCCCCCCCCCCACTATACATCTTACGCGGTCCTTGCATGAAGAAAAAGGTCGTCCACTCAAAGTGGCGACTTTGCTGGGGATGTCCTTTTAACTTAAAATTTGACCATCGCTTTTGTTTCCAAAATTTTGTTAAAGGATTTTGATGATGTGCCTAAATCATTTTTAATTGAACGCTTCATTTCTTATGCCTTTTGAATCCACTGCTTAGTTAGATTCTATGTTTAAGGTGCCATCAATATTTCACCCCCATGAAGCTCGCTTGTATACCTCATGCCCTCTAGGAATTAGGGATATTTGTAGGTGGATCACTCATTTCAACCAATGAGTAATTCTCGCGATCGTACTCATTTGAGGATTGGTTGAGTTACACCAAATCAAGGTAAACGAGACCCTTCTATAGTGTCATTCCATGACACCAGCAGTTTGAGACTATAAACCGCAATACAACTAGCCTTAGCAACTTCCCCTTACGCTCACCAAAACAATTTAGAACTAGGTCACATACTCTCTTGCCATTCCTGGCACTAGATTTTCCCCAGATTCTAAATTGGTGTTGTGTGGGAGTCATAAGGTTGGAAGAGGTTTATTTGCTTTCATGTTCTGCTTGTTTTGTGCTCATGCATACGCACTTAATGTATATGTCGCCTGTGGCCGACTCTTAATTTTTATTTCTGCTTACCGCTACTCTCCCCTCACTTGAAAGGGGAGTTTAACAAAATGCCTGAGATCATTTGAGTCCTAACAACCTGTATCTAGTTCGCTAGGCATGGCAAGGAATTCACACATCTCACTTATTTTAGGGTTAAGCTCCGCATCGTAAGCTCCTCTACTCTATACCTCTCTAAAACACCCTTGTATATATGGCATTCATCACTCGGATTATTATGTAATAATTCATTTCATTCACAGTTCGATTCGAGATGATCATCTTTCAGTTTTTCCAGTTAGGTAGAGACGTTGCCACAGTCCTCTTTGGTTATGACTTGATCGCCGGTTGATTCACCGTCTAATGAGTTTAGTACCTGAATCAGTTCTTTCTACCATCTCTGATATTCCTCCGGCTAGTGGGGTCCTATCCGAGATTTCTCCCCCTATTTCTTCACCTTCGACTTGTTAGGGGCAATACTAATTGGGTTCTGAGTTAGTTAATGCGATGGGCATGTTCTTATTGTCTGATCTATTTCAGGTCATTATTCAGGAGGAAGTCTGATTAACTCTTAGGGAGGAGAGAGAGATTCAGAGGCCAGCAGGGCTTGTAATTCAAGCTTAGGGAGAGATCGCTAAAAATGTGTCTAGTCAGTCTCCACCAGTTTAGAATCAGTTTTTAGTACCAGCGCATCCGCTAGTTTGGCTGGTGCAGGCTCAGTCTGGTCAGAGTTCCTCGGTTCACCCTCCCCCATCTTTTACTCCATCGGCATTTACCTTTCTTCCTCCGGTACCTTCAAGGTCTATCAGTCATGCTACCATATTCCCTGCTTTCTTAGGGGGTTTTACTCTGCAAATGGTTGTTCCCTCTAGCAGTTTTGTCATTTCTCCAACACCGCCAACACCTTTTGCGCCATCACCTCCTAATTTTGTGGTTACCCTACATGAAACTGCTTAACCTCAGAATCCCTTTGCTCGCCCTCAAATTGAGATCCCTACTCCTCTGCCATTTCAATTTGGAACATCCTCTGTGCACAATGACCAGGCCACAGAGCCTCAGGGCGTGACACCTTGTGACCAAATCACGCAACCTCTGGGCATGACACCCAAAATGGCGGCATTCTTTAAGCAACTTCTGGGTAAGAACAAAGATAAGGAAGAGGTGAGAGATGAAGATTGGGTACCCAAGAATTTTTCAATGCCCAGAATGGAAGCTTACTTCGGTTAAGGACCTCCCAAATCGGACATCATTATGTACGAGCGAATTATGCCTGTTCACAAAATTAGGGACAAAGTTCTTGTTAAGTTATTTTTTGTGTACCCTATCAGGACATGCTCTCAAGTGGTATAATACTCTCTCAAAGTCAACAATCCTACATTGGAATCTCCTATCTAAAGCCTTAATTGCCCATTATGGTTTTAATTCGACAATGGAAACCACTATTTAGCACCTTCAAGCAATTAAGCAAAATCCAAGTGAACCTTTTAAGTCATACTTCAAAAGATGAATGGCCAGTCAGGTCCTATTAAAACATAAGCTTAGTTTAAAGGAAATGATTCCGAAGCTGCTCAATAGGGCTCTCCTGTCCTTCGTAAGGAAATGGAAACAGACTCTTTCGAATCCTATCAAAAAGTCTTTTAAAAAGCCGAAAAAATTGAGCATCGGGAAGTGAAAGAGAAGGCAAACAAGCTAGGTGGAAACCGGCTGTGGTTTAAGAAGAATGAATCAAATAAAGTTACACCAGCTCCTACTAATGGAAAATCACCTGCACTGCAAATCGTAGCTCAAGAAGAAGTATTCACAGTTCAAGCCACTTTTCCTCCTCCTTAGCAACCATTTGTATCCCCGGGGAAATTTCCCCTCGGAGTCATATTTGCTAAGATGTATGAAGTGAGCCAGCTAAAGCCTTTGCATGATGTCAATGCTCCAGAACTAGATGAAAGAGGAAACTTTTGCAAGTTCCATGTACAAAAGGGGCATCAATCCAATCAATGCAGAACTTTAGCTTCCACTATTGCTTGTATGGTCAAAGAATGAAAAATGGCTAAACTAGCTAAGAAGCCGATTACTATGGAAAACCCTTTGCCTCATTTTGGGGATAAGGTCTCTACGAACAATTTTGGTATTAAGGAAGAATATGTTCTGGAAATTATGTCCGAAGAATTTATAATGGTTATCGGCTCTAGTCTCCCTTCGAACTTCGTATTTGATATGATCTCACAGTCTAATCCAGTGGTAAGCTCCATGGAAATTGAACAAATGGGGTAGGGAGATGAGACCAAGCCTGAAGACATGGAAATGGTTAAAATGGCATTATTCAATGTCGATGATTATGTTCTGAAAGGAGAGTATTCTCATGAAGAGTTTCAAGCTTTCAATGTGGATGAGTATGAACTTTAGGACTCGTCATTGGTTTGTGAGGAACAACCCTATCCGTTAAAAATCCCAGCCACCAAAAGCATGTCAATCGATGGAATTCTAAATGTCACCCACAGTGGTTGAGTGTACCAGCCTAAAGACAATCGTCTCCACATTGAGGATGATCCAGTCCCGAACCCCGTTAAAACTATAGCTAAGCCAATGGCACCATCTCCTGAAGTTGAAACAAGTCTCGATATTGATTCTCTAATTACTGAGTTGAAGATCATTCAAGCCCGTTTTAGCATTTGGCAGTTAGTTCTAGGTTCTGATGATTACGGCACTGCTCTGATTAAAAGGCTTTTGGAACTTGGAGCAAAGCCTACAACTTCTATTGTTGAGATGTGGAACCTGGTAGGGAAAGGAATACCACTCCTGATAGGGGATGATCCGATAATGTTCTCCAATCAAGATCTCCCACTCGAGGGGCGTTGTCATAACCGAGCCTTATTCATCCGTGCCTAAGTCCTCAATAGAACTATCCCCGTGCGTTATGGTTGATGATGGTTCGTCCCTAAATCTCTGTCCTATTAAAGTTCTTCCTCATTTAGGTCTACCTAGGGAAATGCTTAAGAAATCCAACACTATCATCCGCGCATATGATGATTCAATGAGGGGTGTGGTTGGTGTGTTTGAAGCTGAAGTTATTATAGGGGAGATTTCTGCCAAAGTCTAGTTCACTATCATTGACATTCCTATCACCTACTCTTTACTTCTAGGATGACCCTGGCTTTACTCTGGAGGGGCGGTCTTATCAACACTCTATCAGAAGATTAAGGCTATGGGAAAAGATGGAAAGATCAAGGTTATTGAAGCTGATCAAGCCTCGGTTATGGCCATTATGAAAGCCTAGGAGGAATCTAGGTTTCGCATGGTTGTTGTCTGGGGCAAGAAGCCTAAAGCCTCTTGTTATGAGCGTTACTCATCTGTACCAAGGAAGATGATGAAGAAGCATGGCCATGTGCTGGGTCAATGTTTAGGTAAGAGCTTTGGTGCAATAGTTGATCATATCCCAATCAAGAAGTATCCAAAACAGGCAGGTTTTAGGTACACCTCGAGAAAGGTTTACAGGCGGGTTCACCTGGCATACTGCAATATGGTAACTATTTATGAGGTTCAAGGGAAGAATGCCTACAAGGGCAAAACAAAGCCTATCGAGTATGAGGGTCAGATTTGGCCAGGTTCTGAGATCTTCAAGGATGTGTATGACTTCGAGAAGAATTGCTTATTGAGAAGAGGGAGAACCCGATTGAGCCAATATTTGTTGTTGCATCCGACGAGAAAGACAAAGGGAAGCTGTATTCTAATACAGATGAAGAGAAGCCTATGGACCCAGAGATTGAAGATACTACGGCTGCTATGTCAAAAGCCATGTCTATTCTACTTAAGAAAAAGGGGAAGAAGAATGACAAGGCCAATCCTTTGGCCGAATCCATGAAGAAGCTTGCCTGATCTCTTGCTACTAAAGAAGGTATGCTGTCTATCAATCAAGTGAAAGCCTTGGATCATGATATGGATGACCTACTCATGGAACCTACCGAGGGTGTCAACCCTGGTGATGCTGTTGCTCAAGACCCTCCGCCTGTGGAGGACGACTCTATCTATGATGATGTAATTTTTAATATTTCCAGTGCTTTTGATGAGAACAATGTAGCCTATAAGACCTTTAATTCAATGAAAGATTATGATTTCGATTATTTGCTTGATGTTTGGCCCGACGGGCCCATGCATTCAGTTCATCATAAGCATAATGTGTTTGGTATTCATGACATTTCTTTAACTGAAATAAACTTAAGTACAAATGATAACCCTAAATGGTAACCCTTTCTAATGACTTAACCTCTGAGATAAAAAGTGAGATAATTAAAGTGCTAAAAGATCATGTTAACGCTTTTGCTTGGTCATATACAGACATGCTTAGTGTCAATCGCCATATCGCCGAGCATCGCATTCCAACTGATCCTAGATTCGATCCTGTCAAGCAGAAATTCCAAAGAATGAGGCCGGAGTGGGCCGATAAGGTTAGGGCGGAAGTTGCTAACTTGATTGAGGTTAAGCACATCAAAGTGGTTGAGTATCTGACCTGGTTATCCAATATTGTCCTAGTTCTAAAGAAATAAGGAAGACTAAGGGTTACTATTGGGATCTAAGCAAGGCTTCACCGAAAGACAAATTTCCACTACCTTACATTAATGTGCTAACTAACAGCGCTGCTAGGGCCACAATGTACTCATTCGTGGACGGGTTCTCAGGGTATAATAAGATTCTATTGGACATAATCGATAAGGCTAAAACAACTTTCATCACAGAATGGGGATTATTCTGCTATCAAGTTATGCCATTTGGTCTAAAGAACATCGGGGCAACCTATCAGTTTGTCGTCACCACTCTCTTGCATGAAATTATCCACAAAGAAGTAGAAGTCTACGTGGATGACATGTTGGGTAAGTCTGCTACTAGAGAAGAGCACCCCACAGTTTAGGATAAGTTTATGACTCGCATTGAGAAATATAACTTATGCCTTAATCCAAAGAAGTGCATATTTGGAGTTACATCAGGGAAGCTTTTAGGATATATGGTCAATCAAAGAGGGATTGAAATGGATCCAGACAAGGTTAAGGCGATCAGGGATATGCCCACTCCGAAGATAGAAAAAGAAGTTTGGTCTTTCCTTGGTTCTATTCAGTATGTTAGCAGGTTCATTTCTCACCTCACCACCATTTGTGAGCCAATCTTCAAGCTATTAAGGAAGCACTAGTTGAATGTGTAGGACGAGTATTATCAGATTGCCTTCGATAAAATCAAGGCCTACCTTCTTCAACCACACGTTATTCAACCTCCCACCCCCGGCAAATCATTGATCTTGTACTTAGCAATTGATGATTCCACCGTAGGGGCAATGTTGGTTCAGGAAGACGAGAGTAAGCGTTAGCATGCAATTTACTACTTCAGTAAGAAACTTTTCGATTACGAAACCCGGTATTCAATTGTCGAAAAGACGTATGCATCTATGGTATAGCTCACTAAGAAGTTGCACCACTACTTTTATTCATATAAATTTCAGGCCATTGCTAAGGTTGATCTAAGAAAATATCTTTATTAGTCGCCAACTTTAGCCAGGAAATTATCAAGATGGTTACTGTTGCTTACCGAGTTTGGTATTGAGCATGTCATGAAAAAGGTTATCAAGGGTAGGCCAGTTGCAGAATTTTTGGCAAACCAAGCTCTCGATTCCGATTATATCGAGAACTTGGACTTTCCTAAGGAACATCTAGCTCTAGTTGATGTGGCAAAATCCATGTGGACTATGTACTTCGATGGTGTCGTGAACAGATTCAGAGCTGGCCTTGGAGTTATTTTATTCACACCTGACAATGAGGTCATCCCTTCGTCTAAGTGACTAGAGTTTCCCACTACTAATAATGGGGCCGAATATGAAGCATGCCTATTTGGTCATGAAGCCCTATTGCTTGCAGGGGAAAAGCAAGTTTCTGCCATTGGGGATTCAGCTATGGTAATACATCAAGTTGTGGGGGATTAGGATATCACGGAAGAGTCTGTCTGTCCTTATGTCGATGATGTTTGGAATTTATCAGCTAAGTTCGAGACATGTCTCTATCAGCATGCCCCTTGAGATGAAAATCAGATGGCTGATTCATTAGCTACACTGGCTTCGATGAGGGAAGGTCCTCAGCGCTAACCCATTTGCCCTCTGATCTTAGTTTCCGCAAAGGTTCCTTACTATTCAGGCGCCATTGCTCAAGTCTTCACCATCAGTGACTACTAGTACTCAGACATTGTATAGTTCTTCTATCATGGTCAGTATCCTGAGAATACTACCAATTTTGATTGAATTACACTCCGAAAGTTGGCATTTCAGTTTAGAATTATTGATAATGATCTCTTCCAATGGACTTTCAATGGTTTATTACTCAGGTGATTGACCGAATCCGAAGCCCATTGGGTTTTGGGTGAAGTTCATGCAGGTGATTATGGACCACATATGAATGGCCTGGCCTTAGCTAAGAAGATTCAATGAATGGGGTACTTTTGGCTAACTCTAATTGTCGATTGTATCTTCGAAGTTAAACGGTGTCACCAATGTCAGATATATGGCAATATCCAACACCTCCCCCCAATCGAGCTTTATAGTTTATCTACTCCTTGGCCATTCTCGGCGTGGGGGATAGATATAATTGGTGATATTTGGCTGTTGTCATCTAATGTTCACCACTTCATCATTGTGGCAAGAGATTATTTCTCAAAGTGGGTGGAAGTTGAATCGTTCACCAGTATTACCACTAAGAAAATGGACAAGTTCATCGGAGAACATATTTTCTCTCGGTATGGTCTGCCTCGTCATATTATATCAGATAATGGAGACTAGTTCGAAGGGGCCACTATACAGTTGATCGAGAAATATGGTATTGAGCATCATAGATCTTCGCCTTATAGCCCTCAAGCCAATGGTGCGATTAAAGCAGCTAACAAGTCTATAAAGAAAATCCTTTCTAAAACCGCTGGCTACCGAGATTGGGCCGATAAGTTACCATTTGCTCTCTGGGGGTACCGAACAAGCATCAGAACTCCAATAAGTGAAACCTCCTTCTCTATGGTCTACGGTATAGAAGCAGTTTTACCAGTTAAAATTGAGATGAACTCTCTAAGAGTGGTGCTCGAATCCAAGTTAGAAGAGATCGAATGGATAAGAGCAAGGTTTGAAGAACTGAATACCATGGATGAGCAGCGCTTAAGAGCCTTGGATAGCCTCTGAATGTATCATTAGCCCATGGCAAGAGATTACAATAGTTGGGTCAAGCATCTCCGATGCCCGTTGAATGCCGGTGACTCGGTCCTAAAGCAAGTGAAGCCTACCAACACTAATCCAAGGGGGAAGTTTCGACCAAATTGGGAAGGGCCTTATGTGATTAAGAAAGTTCTCGGTAAAGGTGGAATGAAAATCATGGATATGGATGGTAATGAGTTCACGAACCCTATCAATTAGGGTCGGCTAAAGCATTATCATATCTAAATCAAAAGAATCAAATCCAGAAAAGCGGCACATTAAAAAATAAATAAAATAAATCCCTTGGCGAGTGGTCTTCTACTACTCGGGCAAAAATTAGGGTTTATCCCACCATTTGGTATTCTACAAACCAATCAGGCAAAAGTTAGGGTGCGAAATATCCCGCTGGACTGAATATCTAAAAAGGACAGTCTAGGCAAAAATTATGGTAAAAGTGAGCTGAGAGAGCGTCTTCGCTAGAAAACCTTCATAGGCTAGTTTACACCAGAGTTTGAGTTGGTAGCAATGGTTATCATCATTATGTACTCAAGCTTAATTCAATTAATGAAAATATCCCTTTTACTGAGCTCTTATATTTGTGTCCAAATGAATATATTGGGCCCTAAAGGCAAAATGTTGCAGATAAGTTGAATTTCAGATACCACTTAACTCAAATACTTGCTTACTAAGTCCAAACGAAAATAGCAAGAAATATAACAAAGAGGTATAAATTTCGATAGGCTATAAACATCTAGGTCTATTATGCTCAAGCCAGAAAATCTACTGGATTGAAAACCCAAAAAGGGTGGTCCCGGCAAAAGTTAGGACATAAAAAAATAATAAATAAAAGTCTGATGGGCCTAACACAATGTTTGGGCCTATGCAAAAGTAAAGGCAAATGAAAATAAAGATAGGGTGATCATCATCAATCACCCAGAAGGGCCTGTGCCGTCACCATCATCATCATCATCATCATCATAGTCAAAATCAAAAGCTCAAACCAACCTCTCCTCCGCTGAAAAGGACCGCATCCTGCCTGCCTATCTCTCCACTCGAACAATAAGTGCAGGTGCTTCGTCCGACTCCACAATCTCCCAACTTGTCGAAGCCATTCTTGGTAGAATCCATTAGTAGTAATAGCATCCAGTCGATCCTAATCTAGGGTCTTGTAGCTCAATCGGTGTGCCTAAACAACTCTAAAATGATTAAGAAGATGGGATGAGAATGGCTCGCCCTCGAAGTCATCCAAGTGCAGTGGGACCCTCTATCGTCGCCCCCACTATCGACACAAGCAGTAAGGCGAGTATTGTATGAAGTACCGTAGCCCTACAAGCTGAACCTTACCTCAGTTGGTATCCATCACAAGATCAGAGATCTCCCATCAGCGATAAACCTCATGAATGTCTGCATTAGATAGACCCTCCATAATCATCGTCCAATCACCAACTGTTAGGGTGTCGTGGTTAGCAGTGACACGAGCCCTCCCATGATAGTTCCTAGGCCCATATCATCTCGGATTGCCCCAGGGATCCTGAACCAAAGCCAGCTTCTCTGGGAGCTAAACCTGCACATCATATTAAGATTCTATTTCAGTTTCAGTTTCAGAGTTAGATTCAGTTTTAGATTCAAATTCAGATTCAGATTAAGTTTCAATTTAAGTTTCAGTTTTAGTTTCAGATTCGAATTCAGATTCAATTTTAGATTCAGTTTCAATTTCAGATTCAGCTTCAATTTCAATTTTAGTTTTAGTTTTATATTCTAATTTAGATTCAGTTTCAGATTCAGATTCAATTTCAGTTTTAGTTTAAGTTTTAGATTCACATTTAGATTCAGATTCAATTTTTGGTTCAGATTCAGATTTAGATTCAGTTTTGGGTTCAGAGTCGGTTAGAGGAGTACCTGTAGTACGGAGAAGTGATCCCCGATGAGGTCAGGATCACCAACAGCTCTATATAGATGAAATAGGGTTTTGGCAAACCCTATGAACAATGGAGAGATGCCCATTGAGGCCTGTCCAATGACCGAAACTAACTGGAGTGGGGCAACAATGCTGACTTCGTAGAGAAACTCGGCCATAATCAATAAAGCCATAATATAAGGGTATGAAATATGGGATCTAGGTATGGTCATACACCAATCAAGTACCTAGTAGAGATTGAATCTCGGTGATCCGAGAATTTGGGAAAGAAAGGTAGTAGGGGCGTCCAGGTTTTGTAACCCAGTCAACTGATCCTCGGCCCCAAAATGCACCTCCGGCATAGCAAATTGCATCCCATGAGTACAGATACCCCAAGAATAGCATGATACTTGTCCACCATCAGGCATAGCATAAAGCCTAAGAAGCGGAACACATGGTCCACTTGGTCCCAGTAGAGTAATGTTGCATGAAGGAAGGCTACATTCACCAGCCTACTAGAGATATATCGAAGCCCAGCCAGTACGAAAACCTCCATCCTCATCCAATCAGGGTCCCTTAAAGTGCGCAAGAATTGTCTCAGCCTAGTGTTGTGTGTCACCATCAGTGATCTCTATCTGCTAATCACCTGACAAATAAATCACACTATAATTAATTTATTTGATTTAGAGATTAATTAGTTTGTTCTTAATCAAGCATCTATCGCGCCTAGCATTCATCTAGCGAGCAGACAATGCAACCAAACGCACAAGCAAGTAATCACATTAGCCAAACCAAATAAAACAACCAAGTATCAAGTGAACACCAAAATGTAGTAAGAGAAGAAAAAAATATAGCCATCGGGGTATCTGAAGAGAGTAAGCTAGTATAGAGATGTATCGATCTAGTGAAGTAGCCACCGGGGCCGTCAATCCTCCCCATCATAATTGGATTGAATGTATCCCATCCAATCATGTTTTCTCCCTCTATGGTATCCCTTACATGAGTGCGAGATGATGTGGGCTTGGATGAAGGCTCAGGGCAGGGTGCAAACCTCATGAATGATACCTTCCTTATCCCTGTACCACCTTAAGTAGGTCTTGAGGATCCGAATCGTCTAACATTGGCCATGAAACCCTATCCATCATATCCAACATTTGTGCTTGCACCTTGGCCTTGCCCCTTGAGCTAGGCCTCAAAATCATCTCTCTAAACTCGCAATCTCTAGGCCTAGTTGCTGAGCTGCATAATCTCTCGGGCATAAGTAGCTCTCTCCTCCATGTACTGAGCTCTCTCAAATGCCATCTAGCTCTGATATTCCGCCAGCTCCCTCTCAGCACCCACTCGACCCTCCTTGCAAGTCTGTACCTGATCTTGCTCCATTTTGATGAAGACCTGCATATAACAATAATCACGAAAATGATCAGCCCCAACAAATCATGCATCATACATACATTCATAATACCAGTATATGTTATCATATTTTTACAGGAAATGAGAAGAGAAGCAATTATGCCGAAAATAGAATCCTGGGCTAAGACCATGTCTCTCACCAAAAAATATCCCCGAGCTATTCACTTAGCCTAAAAAACAAGCACCTACAAGTCAGAAGCAAAATTAAATCGACCACCACAGCCACACAACAGTATATCATAATCAAAAAAGTACATGCAAGTGTAGTATTGGGAGGAGTGAAGAAAATTGGTATGGTGGTTTCCTCAATGAGCTTAACCTCCCACACCCCTAGCTGACTCAAAACATGAAGGTCTCGCTCCATGGCATTGCCCAACACCCCCTAGACAAATCTATAGGGCGTAATCCCCCTAGCATGAGGAATCTCCGTGGAAGCTGTCTCAGGCTGACACTGTGGTCCTTATGAAGTATCTCCTAGGCCACTGCAGCTGGCACTGCTTGTCCATCTTCTCTTCTTGCGGGAAGCCTAAAAAAGAGCAAATCAATGTCAGTCTAAGTAGTGAGACAATAACGTTTATCATCGGTAAATATGAATGCAACCTCAATAGTCAAGTTGTACCTTCTTCTATCAGGGCAGGAAAACTCCAGGACTGGTAAGATCCTCGGCATCGAAAGGCACACCATCCTCATTCATGGCTATGCTGGCACCCTCACCATCAGAATGGGGCTCATCATTATCAATGTCATCCCTGCAATACACGTCACTACCTTCGATCACCATGCCATAATCTTTAAAAATCTTCGGTTTGATAAGTGGAGATAATCCCCGGCAGGCAGGAATAAGGCGATCAAGATAAGTGGCATAATCTCGTTCGAGTGATGACACCATGCATATACCTCACTTGATCCCTCGCTGGCATAAGGTGAGGCCAGAATGCTCCCACTAGCACATCAAGAGGAACTCTCCTCCGAAGGGTGATACTAGTCCTCTATCTTCGAATGCACTCCCTGAAGTACCACTCCTGACTACGGGGGCACTCAAGTATGAAACGGCAACCATTCACTCCTCGTCGACCATCAACTCCTCTTTGTATCTCTCTGATATGATCATAATATGATAGTCCTCTCCCTGGCTCTATGATAAGCTGAAAAATAGCGACAAATCACTATAAGTATCTCCCCTTTTGTGCATACAGTTTTGAACTAATGGCTTAAAATAAATGTGTAGGAATAGATTTTATTACCCAATGTTGATGAAGCTGCCCCAGGTAATCCCTATACCAAGGATGCCTGCGGGTGTCCTTATCCTTCCACCCTACCATCCATTGGGTTATGTAATGAGAGCCATCCGGGGGCTGACCGTCTAACCCAGCTAGTGGGACAACTCTATAAGCATACGCCCATACCTGTGAAAGGAATGACAAAGTCAACGTACCATCATCATTATTAATCTGGGTTACTGGTGGGTGGAATTTCTAACCTGAATCTAGAAGGCCCTGGCCTTAAACTCATCGATATCCCTACAGGCCGAGCAATCAAGGGCATAATACATCTGCTCGAGTGTAGCCTGAGGCCAATTCCACTGTCAAAAGATGGTCATATCCCTAAGAATGCTGAGTAAGCCTATGGTAACCACGCTCGAGGAAGAGGGAAAGATTATGATAGTGAGTAGTGTTATGATGAAAGATCGGAGATATTGAGTTAATATGTTGCCACTAATGTCGGTCTCATAGGTCTAATATGTCTCAAGAATAGCATACTTGAGCCGTTCTTTCTTTGGGGGAGGAACCAGGAGGAGCACCGCTACTCAAGCCAGTGAGGGTGGCTGATCATGGAAATGATGGAGATATAGGTCAAAGTGGATCACTCGCCCCCCATTGGAAACCCGTCATTGCTGCCACATCAGAAGGGGTGATAGTCAGTTCCCCAACTGATAAGTGAAATGTGTGGGTGGTCTCGCTCCACTGCTCAATCAGGCATAGAATGACTATCTGACTCATAGGCTTATGCCCCGTCAATAAAGCCTCTAACAATGGCACTAAACTCGTATCATGTGATCGCCTCGACAAGAGAGAAATCCCAAGTAGCCCATGCCTTCACGTTTATTTTTTCCCACCATGGGTCTGCAAAATGTCAAATGTTGGGGGTTAGTACTGAAAGAAAAAGCAACAAACGGACGACAATTATGTAAATCAGACAAAGAAGGCCAATTTTTAGCACCTAGATTAACTCAGAGCAAAATTTTCATAACAAATTTGGACTCAGAGAAAAAAATCAGTTAGAGATGTGCCCCTTAGGTTTTTTCTGGGCTCGCTGGTGCCAAAACTGCTGCCTCCGCTATCGCTGCCATCATAACGGCATTCACCGCCATCGTGATGGCATCCATTGCTATAGTGGCGGCGGTCACCCACTACCCCTATAGCGGTGGCACCGGCGGCAACTCTCGGGAGAGCTCCCAATTTTCTCTCCCAAAAAAATCCAAATTTCTGAGTAAATTTTAGTCAAAAATAGTTCCTAAACAATCTTATTACTATTCCAAACCCCTTTCATCAACAATTTCAGCACTAATCCAAACCTAAATGCCTAAGGATTCAAGATTGGGTCACGAACATAAAGTGCAAAATTCAAAATTTTGATTGGGTTTTGGTGTATTACCTAAAGAGATGAGGCATGCCCATGCAAATCTGTGTACATCCGGGGTTATGAGTAAGGAGTATACCCCAAATACTTATCTTCTTTATTAAGTCCATATGCTTGGGTGACTGAGAGGGCACGCAAACCATGGTTAGTCACATGCAAGGAGCTATGGTCAATCCCACTGGATCCCTTCTTGATCATTTTGGAACGCAAATTAAAGAAAATCGAATTTGTTTGTGACTGTATAAAAGAAGAAGAGAGAAGAAAGAAGATGTAAAAGAAAAAGAAATGAAATGGAAAGGAAAGAAAAGATATGGGTATAGGAAATAAAAAGGGAATATATTCCTTTTTGTCATATAGTGCCGAGCATATTTCCTAGAATATTTTGTTCAACGAGGGGTAAAACTCTCCGATCGATTATTTCTTTCCAGCTTCCTGACATATTTAACTCTGCCATTTTATATTCCACCCTTTTATTGTTAATAGAAGGGGAAAAAAATTTTGTTCCCACAAAATCAATTAAGCGAACAAAAATGGACATACTTCACACATGCTAATTCTTCAAATTTTATTCTTGATAGGTCTGTTGATGGCTAACTGAGAAAACAATCGAGCCAGAATTTTACAACTTAGAAGAATTTTTTCTTGACACTTTTGTTAATGGTGCATTCTGAAACCACCAATAAATAACTAACTCAAGATTCTCAACTTTGAGAGGTCCATTGATGATGCATCACCATACCATTCGTAGACAACCGACTCAAAGAATTTTCCAATCTGGCCTAGTTCGTTGATGACGCATCCTTGTATCATTTGTAGACCTCCATTTTGAGAATTCCCTTTATCCCTATTTTGTTCTTCCTGGAATATCTGTTGATGGTAATCCCAGTAGACAATCAGCTCAGGAGTTAACAAATCAGGTGTAATCTTCTATCCCTTGCTCTTTCGTGAGATCACATTTGACCCGCCGAAGTCGTAATCACCCAAGGGGAAGCTTGTGAGCACGGGCTTTTTGGTGTTGCCTTAGAATGATAATGACATTTTGCTCCAATCTTGTACGGTTCAACCAATATATTTTTGTCCGAATTTGAATCGCGTTTGGCGACGTCCCCTTTGATGATTTTCGGACTTAAGCATTCCTTATCCAGTTTTCCCTACCCACTAACCGCCCAAAAGGTGTTTTGGACCTTTTCCCCATTTTTTCATGTGGTCTCCCTTCGCTGGCCGGAGCTGCAACCGTCGCCACCGTCGTCAGCGGTGCGTGCTCTGGAGGCGGTGATGACCGCTGTCCTTATAGCGGTCACCGCCGCCGTGGTGGCGGCCATAGATATCCATGATGGCAGTGGTCTCCAACCGCTTTGGTGCCATGTTGGCCCGGGGTGGTCTCCCCCATTGTGACCACCCCTACCATTAATGTGGCATTCATTGCCACAACTATGGCGGTGAACGGCGTAATGATGGCGGCACGACCTTATTCAGGTCATGCCATTTCGTTCCCCTCTCTCGTCATGATTGGGATACATATTTTCTACCGAAAATTCAACTAAGTCGATGGATTTTTTAGTGTAGGAGTATTTAAACCAATCTATGAGAGAGATTAGGGGATTTTTAGCTGATTTGAAATTTTAATCTGAGTTTTTGAGAGAAAATTAAGAACTGGAGTGAGAAAAGGGAGAACAAGAGAGAGAAAGCTTAAGAAAAGCATAGAATCCGGGTTTAATCCATCTTAATCTTGATTCTTAGTTATTCTTAGGCTTAATCTCGTAGCTTAAACACTAAAATTAGCTTGAAATCATAGGTTAATAGCGATTCAATAGGTTTTAGAGACATTTCTCAAAATACTACCCAAATATTCCGTAACTATTCTGTCACTATTTTCATCGCTGATTCCATCAGTTTTTGTCACAAAATCATCAAAGGGACCTCTCCAAAGGTTGATTCAAGTCTTCAAATATAGATTCATGGCCTAGAGGTAACAAAACAGAGTTCCCTAAATCTTTTACTTCATTTTATTATATATTGCTGCTGTTCTTGGTGCTTTTGGTGTTATTTCCTTTTTTTTGTTTGGTGTTCTTGGAAAACCGTCGGAAAATAGCTCGACCTCTATAAGGATGGCCTTCACCTCCATCCTTATAGCCTTGACTACTATTCTTATAGCGGTGAAGGTTATAGCTATAGAGGTGATGTCCACCCCTATAGAGGTCCCGCATTTCTTGCAATATTTTGGTATTTTCATACCCAAATCCATTGAATCAAGATCATTTGAGTGTTTTAAGTCCAGATCTATTGATATCTGGCTGATTACAACTTAAAATGATGATCATTTTGAATTTATGGATGCCAGAGCATGGAGTCCCCCCTTAAAATTGTGCTTCGGTGGTCAAGGCTATAGCAATAGCCTTGACCACCGCCGGTATAGCGGCCACTGCTACCGTAGTAGCGGTGGCGGCCATGACGGTGATTTTAACCCTTTTTTGTGTTTCTTTGTGTTTTTTTTTGCCCCAATTTTGACCCAAAATGTTTTCTAAAAAAAATCTTAATAACCTGTAAATTGTTAATTTAATTTTAACTTGTTTTATTTCCTTTGTTTGTCATTTAATCTGATTAAATCACCATTAATTTACCATTGTACGCTTAAAATGCCTTTTTAATTCCCAAAAAATATATTGCTTCATATTATGTGTTTATTTTATGCTCTTTATTTATTTATGCTCTATTTGTGCTCTTTGATATATATGTTGCATCATTTGGAGCCGGGTTCGCGTTGGTAAGCTCAGTTTTGACTCGATTTCGCCCCTTATTTATTTATGCGCTTTATTTACTTTCTCGCATTAGAAAAATTTACAGGAATTCGTAAAGCCTTATAATAATTATTTATTTGCTTTATTTATTGCTTTTGTGTGATGTATGGTATATAAACCGAAAACTCCAAACATTAACTGAATTTAAATTGCATAAGAACTAAGGTCGAACTTATTTACATATAAACGGTTTGATTTAAAAATCGAAAAGTAAGCAACATCATCTGGATTTGGAATCTCTGTGTTAAGGTATGGTCCAATAACTCGGTGGGAAATCATACCTGAATTCTCGGTGGAGCTTAACCAGGTGGCGACTCTATCTTAAAATACAGGATTTCAAGTCTCATATCCCTTAACAAGCAAATTAGACTTAAATTCAACATCAACATCATTTTCTAATACAGTTTTCATCACGCTTAAAATAAGGATTCTCCCTTAGCATGCTTTACAGTGCCCATTAGTTTCCAGCCCCCGAGCTACGCATCTCATGCGGTCCTTGCGTATGGAAAAAGGTCGTCCGCTCACAGGGAGATATCCATTTTTTCTGTTTAGATGTTTTTTATTTTTTTGTATGATCGAAGCCTATTTCAGTTTATATACCTTTCTTTGAACTTTGTATCTTTTTCCTTTTGCGTCTTTAATAAAAGGGGTGGGTGTTTTGTAGGCAACCAGTTAGGCTAACCTAGTTAGGTTGTCCGCCCTGAAATTTTCACCCTCCCCAATATTTTAGCTTCTGATGGGATACATGGTCTCACCAAGGGTTTTTCAAAGAAATATATATAAGAACTATCTTATATACTAGAAATAAATTAGTCCATATTTAATCCCCTCTTTGTTAACTCAAACTGCGCCGATATGTATTCTCATGTAGGAGAGGCGCCCTATGAGGAGTAGATACCTTGTACAATCCTTGCCAGAACATATACGGGCATAAGCTTGAAAAACGTGGATTCTATTGGACTAATAAATTTCATTCTTTTAAAACATGTAAATTGAAAGCATCTATAACTCATGTAATTTATATAATTTATTGAGTCTTTGTTTGTTTGAGGATGTTGAGCATGCTTATTTTAAATTATCTATATCCATTTTCTAACCTTTGAAATAAGTCTAAGTTCATCTATTGTTCCAAACAATTTAACAAACTTTAAATTATTTAATATAGAAAATAAAATTTTTTTTGCTCTTAACTTAATTATACACTAAATACGCAGGCTCATGATACCACTGTTGAGAACTGATAGTCAATTTGAACATGCATAATAGGCACGACGGAAATTCAAAATTTTGTCCTTATAATTAAAGCCTTAAGTAAATTGATTTTCTACTTAAGTTAGCATGCATAGGCTAGGCGTACCATAATTCTAAATTATATCCTAGCATAAAAATATTTTATTTTAAACATGTTATAACTCTAAGTTATAGTCAAAGTATAAAATAAACTAAGCATGCAAAATAACATAAGCATAATAATTATTAAGTCTTAAAACGCTTAATAAAAGGATTTAATAATTAAAAGAGAATTAGAGGACTGAACAGTTAAAGCGTGCTTTAGCAGAACCTTCTTACACAAGCCTCCAAGTATAGGATACCCTCTATGAGTATCTACACAAACCCCACTAACCAAAACCTCCCAACGAGGAAGAACCGTAGAGTTTTGAGTAGCTGCTAGACCACTCCAAAACCCACCCGATATATTAACAAAAGGGACTCCTTAATTTTATCTTTTAAGTTGACATTGAGAAAATGTGTTAGAATATCAAGTCAGAACTCATTGAAAGGTATGGTGCAAGAAATGAAGAAGAGGGACTAACTTTATATAGGGAAAGAAAAGGCTCCCCGAATTTAATGCGGATTTGATAAGGGATTAAATGCGGATTTAATGTGAGACTATGAGGATTAAATGTGAATTTAATATGAGATTAAATTTAATCCTTATTTCTTTTAATTTATTTTATGACTCTAATAAATTAGTTACCGGTCAAAATAAATTCTTGGCTTACTCATAAAATGATTTAATCATAATAATTAATAATTTAATTTAATTATGACCCTAATAAAATTAGTTACTGGTCAAAATAAATTGCTGGCTTAACCATAAAATGATCTAATCATTTTAATCAACACTTTAATTTATTTATGACCCTAATAAAATTAGTTACTGATCAAAATAAGCTCATGGTTTAACCATAAAATGTTCTCATCATTTTAATCAACACTTTAATTTATCCATGACGCTAAAAAATTTAGTTATTAGTCAATTAATAAAATCTCTGGTCTAACTAAGTAATAGTTCAAGCATCCCTTTAATCTTTTTGTAATAGATCAAGTCTATTAATTCTTTTTACAGTCCGATGAAAGTTCAATGTGTGTGACCTTATAGGATCCCGAAGTATTGAGCTGTTAAGGTTTGACCAATCTTTGTTCTATAGGAACTATTGGCTCGAGGTTATAGATCATTAATATAACTCGATTACCTTAACGACTGTAGTACGCCTCTAGCAAGGGTCCGTCATCCCCTATTGCTCGGAACATCATTTGTGATTATGACTTAATCCTATTTAACGCAATAGTTGCCCAATGCGACGAATTCCTTCCGTTCTTTAATCTTAGTACCATCTAGTTTGTTGGGTTTGATTAAAGTGTTAACCCACCAATAACGAGGTTGCAACAAGCAATCCCAATTATTTTCTTGTTACCAAAGTATATCACCTTTTACCATAATGTGTTTGACTAGAAACTATTTCTATTAATCATATACTCTGATCAGAGGTTTATAGTAATCATCAATTTAACAAGCGGCCAGGTACAACTCCTAATATATCCAGAGCGATGGATTTTTTCCTACTATATAGCTTACCAACTTGTTGCCTTCAATATACCCATACTCACCCGTGGCACCCTAAATTAATGAGTGAATAGGTATGACCCAAAGTATAGCAATAGTACCACTGATATGTCAAGTATGAGGATATTCGCAAAGCTAGTACACGAAGATAAACACTAACAGATTGATATATATACAAATTGTTTATCTTACTACGGTCTCGAATATATCTTCCAGATATATCCATGTGTCAAACTCAAGGCACCACCTTGAGTCTTAGGAGGTTAACTTATAGGACCCTTTTCAAGAGAGTTGACCACATGGTAGTCTTACTGCTCCATCAATGTCCTTTCTTGATGAAAGTATGACTAGGGATAGTTTATACATAATCATAATTGCACATGAAGCAGGTACCACTATAATATCTCTCACTTCATGCTATGTATTATGTCAAGGACCTTTGTATAAATATATCAATAGATATATTTTATCCAATCACAATATATATATGAACACATCGATATAAACAAAAGATAAAATGTCTTTATTAATTAAATAAATTCTTTGTACTAATACATAATTAAGATATATCGCCCTACATGCCTTAAGGTCATACATTATAACTAACAATTTTGTCTTACACATAATTTCAGCTTGAGTGGATTTTGGAGCAGGCTTCTTAAATGATCCTCCGGCAGCTGGCTTAGGATATACTTTCGCCATCTTTACCCTCAAGGCTAAAGTAAAGGTTGGCCCTTTCTTTGTTAGTTACCTCTTTGGAATAAGCTCCTCTTCCTTAGTATCACTGCTTGGGTGATTTACATCTTGAATGATGTCTTAGAGAGTTGTACTAGCACCCCTCTTCCTTCCAGTAAGAATAGAATATGCTACCTCATGAGTTTGGTGCTTTATCATTACCTCTAGAGTCTTAATGTTCCTCCCCTTCCTTGTAGTAGTTTTTACAAGCCTCCTCTTAGGTTTAGGTTGTTCCAGAGCTTTTTGAAGAATTTGAGTGAGGGTCACTTGGTCCTCATCACCTTCCTTTGCACTTTCCTCCACCACAGGATTTAAATTAATCTTTCTTTGTGCCTTGGAATTTATGGTTCTTGGCCTTTTTACTATTAGAGCGTTCTCAACCGTGCCTCCAGCCTTTCGGACAATGTTTTTTTAAACTTTCTTTCTTCTGCCTCAAGGCCTTTTCCTCATCCCAATGCTTATCATGGGTTAATTTGAGAAAGTTTTTCTCCATGATAGCTTTGCCTTTTACACTCTTAACTCTAGATAGATCAGTTTGATTTGTAGTTAGGATCTTGGTGATGAGAGCTCCGTGAGAATACTTGTGTTACCTGACGTACCGGATGAGAAGAACAGGCCTATTAAGAACCCTGCTTTTGACCCAATGCTTAAGAATGCAATATTAGAAGGCAAAGGTAGTGTTGAGTGAGCCCTTTTGGATCAAGAAAAATTTGGCTAGAATGAATTGGAGAAGCCTTGGTGTTTCTGGCCAATGAGTGGAGCACTTATCTCCAAAATATCTCTCTGGAAGCCACTACTTTGGGTCGTACTTGACTTTTTATTCATCACCTTCCTCATTCTTCATGTTGTACTGCATTTCAAAGAATTCTAGACTGAGAGTGATTACCTTCCCTTGCATTGTTATCCGAAGTGCATCATAGTACATATGAGCCCTTAGATTATCATAAAACTCCTTTACAAGAACAGGGTAGGTTGGGTTTTGCATATAGAGGAAGACCTCTAGATGTTGGTCTTTTAGGAGTTGGGCTTATGGTTCAGGGGAGAAGAGGAAGTTATCCCCTAAGTGATCTGAGGGAGCTATAGTGTCTGAGATTTTTTGCTTTATAAGAATAAAATCCATGCCCAGTAGGTTTTCCACCTTGAAGGTATTCTTTGGAGAAGGGGTTGATTTAGCTTGAGTTTTGGTCCTTTGAAAGAATTTGAATGTTTGGGAATTTTAGGGTTCTAAGGAATTTTTGCAGAGTAACAGTAGATTGATTACTTGAGTGAAAAAGATAAGTAAATTAAGGGCCTTTTATAGAGTTTCCAAGGTGAGGGCAATTTGGTAATTAGGAAATAGTTAAAACTAACTAGATTGATGACTTGGTAGTTAAAAATGAGGAGAGAGGGTAATGGCATGATAACCGGAGAATGGGAACACTTTATCCCATTTATAATTGTTAAAGGTTACCATGCGTGGACTACCCAATAAATGTTTGAAATTCAAAACATGTACAGTTATATTTTCACGCATTTATTGCCATTTGTCACTCTTGTCTGCTTAGCTAGAAATATTTCCTTCTGGATCCAAAATTAGCGCATTTTTATTTTTCTCCTTGATTCCATAAATTTTTAAGACTTGAATATCTTCATGTTTATCTTCTGAAACTTTCATCAAATTGGATTTGACATTCCAATTGACTCCCTAAGCTTATTGAACTGACCTTTACTTGGAGGTTTAGTAAAGATATATGCTCTTTTATCATTTGTTGGAATGTATATCAAAACTACATCCTTTTTCATCACATGAGCTCGGATGAATTGGTGCCCAATGTTGACATGCTTCATCCTGCTATGTAGTATAGGATTCTTTGATACATCAATTGCACTCTTGTTTTCACACATTAATCAACACAACCTACTTGAAATCTATAATCTTCCAACTATTTCTTGATCCATAGGAGTTGACCAATATAACTTCTAGGAGCCAGGTATTTAGCTTCTATGGTTGAAATGCTATTGAAGTTTGCTCCTCGCTATACTACGATACTGAGAAATCTCAAAGAAAGTGACATCCTCTGGATGTGCTTTTTCTTTCAAGCATATCTCTACCATAATCAGCATTATTATAACCTTGCAAAGTGAAGTTCCCATTACTAGGATACCATAATCAAACTTCAATTGTTCCTAGCAAGTATCTTAGTACCTTCTTAACTCCTTTAAGGTGTGAATCCTTTGGATTGGCTTGATACCTTGCATAATAGTACACAACATAATGTATGTCTGTTCTACTTGCAGTTAGATATAGGAGTAATCCAATCATCCCCCTATAGAGCTTTTGATCAACCTCATCTCCATCACAATCCCTTGAGAGGACTCTATCTGATCCCACAGGAGTGGACATTGGCTTGCACTTATCCATTTCAAACTTCTTTAGTATCTCCTTGGTGAACTTATACAGGTTTATGAAAATCCCATCCAAACTCTACTTAATTAGAAGACCAAGGAAGAAGTTGAGTTATCCCATCATTAACATCGTGAATTCCCTCTTTATCTGAGTGCTGAATTCCTCATACATTTTTCATCAGTTGCTCCAGAGATGATGTCATCCACATAGATTTGGACAAGAATGATATCACCCTTTTTCTTATAAATGAAGAGGGTTGTGTTTGGTTTAGGTCAGATGTATCCCTTAGATATAAGGAATGAAGTGAGCCTCTCGTACCAAGCTCATGGTGCTTGCTTCAATCCATAGAGGGCCTTTTTAAACTTATATAGATGCTCTGGATGCTTTAAATCTTCAAATCCATGCAGTTGCTTGACATAGACTTCCTCTTAAATGACTCCATTTAGGCAAGCACTTTTGACATCCATTTGGAACAAGGCAAATCCCATGAATGATGCAAAAGCACATAGAATCCTGATTGCCTCCAATCTTACTACGGGTGCAATGGTTTCTTCAAAATCAATACCCTCTTGTTGATTATAGCCTTGAGCAACCAATCTTGCTTTGTTTCTCACCACAACTCCGGATTCATCTCCCTTATTCTGGAATACCCATTTGGTGCTAATGATTGACTTTCCTTCAGGTGGTGTTACTAGATCCCAGACATCATTCCTTGAGAATTGATCTAGTTCTTCTTGGATGGCCATCATCCAACTTTTATCTCCTTCTGCATCTTGAAAATTCTTTGGTTCAATGAGTGAGACAAAAGCTGCATGGCTCATCATCCTATTGAGTTGTCCTTTATTTCCAACTGGATTTTGGATATTGTCCAAAATGGCTTCTATTGGATGATTTCTTTCTCGGTTTCCCTTTGAAGATCCTCATGCTATTATGGAGCTTATTCTTCAATTGCTTCTACATCCTCATCTTCTCGATGTTCATCAGTGAAATCAATCCTACTATTAAGGTGATTGTCTTGAAATTGATCCAGGTTTAAGTTGACTTGATCATCCTCTTCTTTGTACTTCTTTATTTGAAAGGGATCTTGAGCCTTGGTTCGTTCAGCTTCATCCGGAACTATATCATCCGGATCTTGGCTTTTCTTTCCTACATGGTTAGCCTCATTGAAATCTACATGTATTGACTCTACCACTATTTGAGTTTTTTTATTATACACTCTGTAAGCTTTCCTATATACTGAGTAGCCAAGGAAAATTTCTTCATTAGAATTAGGATAAAATTTTCCTAGTTGCTCTTATCATTTAGGATGTAGCATTTACATATAAAGGCTTTGAATTACCCAATTTTGGGTTTCCTTACCTTCCAGATTTCATATGGGGTTTTTCCATGGTCTTTCTAATGAGAGCTCTATTTAATATATAACATGTAGTGTTTACGGCCTCACCCAAGAAGTACGTAGGCAATCTATTCTCATTTAGCATTGTTCGAGCCATTTCAACTATGGTTCTATTTTCCTTTCTACAACCCTATTCTATTGAGGTGTATGAGGAGTAGAGAATTTGTGCTCAATGTCTTTGGATTCACAGAATTCAGCAAAGTGCTTGTTTTTTTAATTCTCCACCATTATCACTCTAGATGTATGCAATAATTATTCCTTGTTCTACTTCTATCCTGATGAATATCTTAGAGAAATGGTCAAAGGCTTCATCTTTGCTAGCTAGCAATGCAACTCCAGTATAGTAAGAATAATCATCTACTATAACCATAGTGTATTCTCTTCTACCTAAACTCATTGGCTTGATTGGGCTAAAGAGATCAATATGCAAGAGCTCAAGAACTCTCTTGTAAGGTATATATGAGATGGAAGGGAAACTTATTCTAGTTTGTTTACCTAATTGACATGTACTACAAATATGATCCTTGTCAAAAGCAACCTTAGACAAACCTACAACTAATTCATTTTTGGCTAGTTTGGATAGGACGTTCATGCTAACATGTCCCAACCTCCGATGCCATAGCCATGATTCTTCTTCTTTAGACACCAAGCATATGTTGTTTTTCTCATTTTTAATGTTAATAGAATAAACGTTATTTACTCTATGTGCATAAAGAATGAGTTGATTGGACGTACTATCAATGATTGAGCTACCTCTGAAGTCAAAGATGACTTTTCTTTCTTTGTCACAGAGTTGTGCCACACTTAGTAGGTTGAACTTCGGTCCTTCAACTAGGGAGACATCTTCTAAATTTAATTCAGATCCAATGGTTCCATGTCCAAGGAACTGTCCTTTTTTATTGTCTCTAAAGCTTACTTTTCCACCTTTTTTTAATTCAGAATAAACTTTAGTGCATATATGATCCTTATAAAAGGCAACCTTAAGCAAACCCACAAATAATTCCTTTTTGTCTAGTTTGGACAAGAGGTTCATGCTAACATGTCCCAAACTCCGGTGACATAGCCATGATTATTCTTCTTTAGACACCAAGCATATATTCTTTTTCTCATTTTTAATGTTAACGAAATAAACGTTATTTACTCTAGGTGCATAAAGAATGAGTTGATTGGACTTTTTATCAATGATTGAGCTGCCTCTAAAGTCAAAGATGACTTTTCTTTCTTTGTCGCACAGTTGTGCCACACTTAGTAGGTTGAAGTTCAGTCCTTCAACAAGGGACACATCTTCTACTTTTAATTTAGATCCAATGATTCCATATCCAATAATCTGTCATTTTTTATTGTCTCTAAAGCTTACTTTTCCACCTTTTTCCAATTTAGAATAAACTTCAGTGTAGATATGATCCTTGTCAAAAGCAACCTTAGGCAAACCCACAATTAATTCCTATTCGGCTACTTTGGAGAGGGGGTTCATGCTAAAATGTCCCAACCTCCGGTGCCATAGCCATTATTCTTCTTCTTTAGACACCAAGCATATATTCTTTTTCTCATTTTTAATGTTAACAAAATAAACTTTAATTGCTCTAGGCGCATAAAGAATGAGTTGATTGGACTTATTATCAATGATTGAGCTGCCTCCAAAGTCAAAGATGACTTTTCTTTCTTTGTCACAAAGTTGTGCTACAGTTAGTAGGTTGAACTTTGGTCCTTAATCTAGGGAGACATCTTCTATTCTTAATTCAGATCCAATGGTTTCATGTCCAATGATCTGTCCTTTTTTATTGTCTCTAAAGCTTACTTTTCCACCTTTCTTCCGGATTAAAGTGATGAAGACTTTTTCATCACTAGTCATGTGCCTTGAGCATCTACTAACAATGTACCATGTTTGTTGATCTTCAGTGGACCTAAGGCAAAGCTATGAAACAAATCAAGTGCGATTGGGTACCCAATCAGATTTGGGTCCTCTAGGGTTAACAACCATTTCAGGCCGTGGATTGATATCATAATAACCATTTTTAAACCTACACATTTTAGTAATATGGTTATTAGCTCAACAAAACCTACACCCAACACTTGGTTTTTTCTGCTTATGCTTCTCTTTAATATTTTGAAGATCCTTCTTTCCATAATCTCCAGTCCGAACTAAATTGCTTCATTTGGATCCAGTAATTGACTAGAGGAGCTATTTCCACTCTGTGATTCTTCCTTTGTTTGAGTGGTTGCTCCTTTTAGACTGTCACAATTTTTTCCTTTTGAGCAGATGTATACCTTTGTGTTTGAGGTTTTCCATTTTAAGGAGTTGTGTACTTTTGTGCTTGCGATTGCCTCCAGATTTGTTTTGAAGTATTCCTTCTTTGATTTGATGATTCTGGTTTTCTTCTAGGAGATGGCTTTGGATTTCTTTCGGGAGCTTCCTTCATCTATGTTACCTCTGTATCTAACCCAAACACATTTGCACTTAGAATTTGGACTTGATTCTTCTGTAAGTTCTCTTCAACATTGTCCATATGTTTTGTGCTTCTTATGAGATTGATATCTCGAGCCATTGCTTCAGCATCTTCTGTTAGATCCATCATTTGTCTTTGAAGAGATTTGATAGCTTTGGAGTTCTTCCTTACATTGGTGATTACAATCCCTCGAGCTCTAGCAAGATCAGTGTTAGAAATATAATTAGAGTGAGAGTTTACCTTAGTGTTGGTAGACTCTGACTCTGATTCATTAGTTTGGTCAGTGATTTACTTAGTTGTTCTTTTTCCGGATGGTTCTACCTCTAGCTCTGTAAGTGCCACAAATGTAGAGTTGGTAGTCTCTTCCTCTTCTTCTGTGGAGGATGAAATGCTACTTTATTCACTATTGCTCCAAGTGGTCACCATTGCCTTCTTCTTGTATTTCTTATCCTTCTTAAGCTTAGGGCATTTGACTTTAATATGCCCTTTGTCACCACATCAGAAATAAACCATCTCTTTTTCTGGATTTTTCTTTTCTTCTAAACTCTTTGTGTACTTGTCCTCTTGGAGATACCCTCTCTCCTTTTTCCTGAGTCAAACTTTCTAAAACTATTTCTTGATCTTCTTTCTTCCTTTTTTAGGAATTTGTTGAATTGTTTGGCCAGCATAGCCCTTTCTTCATTCTTGTAAGAAGATCTTTTAGGCTATTTTTCTATTCCAGAGGAATTTGTTCTAGAGGAGTCTGCCTTGAGAGCAATAGCTTTATTTTTCGCTTCAGCCTTCTTTTCTTGCTGGTTATATCTCTCCAAGGATAGTTCATGAGTTAACAGGTTACCAATGAGCTCATCATACCTATAGAATTTTAAATTATAAGCTTCCTTGATGGCTGTCTTCTTGCTATCCCATTTCTTAGTAAGACTCCGGAGGATCTTTTTAACCATTTCTTCCTCAGAGATCTCCTTTCGAAGCCTCTTCATTTCTTTCACCAGATTTGTATATCTAGTGTTCATACTGCTGATGGACTCATCTTGCTCCATCTTGAAATTTTCAAGGTTTTGGTGGATGAGATCAATTTTGGCTTCTTTGACCTTGTTGGTTCCTTCATAGGTCACTTCAAATTTTTGCCAGATTTCTTCTACCGTTTTATAGATGACATCCTATTAAATTCTACTACACTAAGAGCATAATGAAGCATGTTAATAGCATTTGCATTTTCACTCAATCTCCTATAATCATTTTAATCCCATTGATTAGAGGGTTTCCTATTGGTGATTCCCTCAATTTCATAGGTAGGGATATATGGGTCATCTTTAGTGGCCATCCATGCTAGCATGTTTTGGGCCTCAATGAAGTTCGTCATCCAATTTTCCTAGAACATGTAGTGTTCGTTGGTGAAGAGTGGAAGACGGGTAATAGACATACTCTCTGGAAGAAGTTGTGAGTTATTATAACTTATTTTGATTCTTGAATAAAAAATGGACATTTAGCTCGAGATTGTTAGATCTCTAATAGTGAGCACTCATTCTAATACAACTTGTTGGCCCCTGTAAATGTGTAGTTAGGGTTATAGGGGGGTGAATGACCCTTTTTATAGAATTTATGGACTTTTAAAAGTCTGTGTAGCATGTTTGATTTATTCCAGAATAAGCGGATCTAGATGATGCAATTATGAATGAGATGCACTGAAATTTAAAGCGGTAAGTAAGGAAACTCAAACACTGTGATTTATACTGGTTCGACCCCACCTACTCTAGTCCCCGGAGGTTCCTTCTCTGAGCTTATCAATCCACTAGTGAGATTCCTTTTACAGGAAGGAATCAAGCATTTACGGTTGTCTCTGGAGATTTCTTCTCCTCCGGATGTAGGATATACCACCAATACTATACCTTAGCTTGGCTGAGTCCCCTTCTTTAGTTGGATATACCACTGAAACTCTACCCAAGTTTAAGCTAAGTCCCACAGAGATATACCACTTAAACTTGCCTAGTTTAAGCTAAGTCCCAATCTCAAATACTCACCCAAGTATGAGATTTTACAATTTCTTTTCTTTAAGGAGAGGTTTTGAATTCTACAAGCTTATAACTTTTACTTGTGAATTCTTACAAACTGATTTGAGTTAATAGTTCTTGAAGGGATTTGGTCACTGATTGAATAACAAATACTTCTTAAGGTAACAGCTTGTCAAATCAACCAGCATATTCGCATTTGGTGAAGATTCCCTTTTATAGTCACGGATTATAAATGTAGCCATTGGTTGAGGTTAAATCTTCACCATTGATTTGATATGAAGTGGCGCATCTGGAGCCGTTAATTACTCCATTAGATTGAATATATTTCCCATTTGAATGTTGGGATTGATGCAACAAAGGTGTCAGTTAGCGTTCATTTGGCTTTTTGTGCACTGCCAACTTTTATGCAGATTTGTCTTTTGTTTGGACTCCACGCGCTTCACCATTGGTGTAGGTTAAAAAGGCTGTTACCTTTTTCTCTTTCCATGTCAGTCTTTTTTTCCTTTTCTGAATTGCGTGTAAGCTGTCATTTTTTCATACTATCAGGCAAAAGGCACTTTCAACTTCAGACCAAAGTTTGAGGGAATTTAAATATATAAATAGTCCCTTTGTCTTAAGACTTGAGTCTTTCGGATGTCTTTAGAATCAATTAAAAATTGGATGCTATTCCTTTTGTGATGTTTCTCTGGATGCTCTTTTTAATGGGGTTAGAAGTCTGTTTCCTTTCCAGACTTTAACCTAATGCTTTCTTCTTGGAGTTAGGAATTTGTTATTTTCAATAACTCATCTGGATCCTTTCTTGGACTTATGCATTTTGTTTTCTTCAAACATTTATCCGGATGGTTGACTTTAGTTTTCTTCTTACGGATCATTTGTTTCCCAATAGTTGACTTCCATGTAATTGCTCCACCACCAAGGGTGAAAACATAACCACTAGTGGACTTAGTCTCATCTAAATTAGAGATCTAGTTTGCATCATTATACTCCTTTAGGACATTGGGTTTTCCACTATATAGAATACCATAATTCATGGTACCTCTCAAATATTTCATAAGCCTCAAAATGGCTGCCCAATGATCATTATTTGGATTATGTGTATATCTACTCAATCTACACACTACATATACTATGTTAGGATGTGTGAAATTTATCAAGTGAAATAAACTACCAATAATTTTTGCATACTTGGATTGAGCCACTAGCTCACCTTTATTTTTAATCAAATGGATATTGGAATCATAAGGGGTACTCATATGATTTACATCATAATATTCAAACCTCTTGAAATATTTCTCAACATAATGCTCTTGAGTTAATAAGATGTCATTATCCTTCCTTATGATTCTCATTCCCAATATCACACTTGCTTCACTCATGTCTTTAATGTCAAACTTTGATGATAAGAATATTTTTATTCTATTGATAATATCAGTACTTGGCTCAAAATAAGCATATCATTAACATAAAGACATATAATCACACACACGCCATCAATAACTTTAGAATACACACATTTATCCACCTTAAGTGATGTAAAACCATCATCTAATAAAGTTGATCAAATTTCTCATGCCATTATTTAGGTGCTTGTTTTAAATCATATAAAGACTTTATTAATTTACAAACTTTCCCCTCTTGTCCAGGCTCAACGCACCCATCGGGTTGCACCATATATAAATTTCCTCATCTAAATCACCACTTAGAAAACTGGTGTTAACATCCATTTGGTGAATAAAAAGATTATGAACTAAAGCCAAAGCAATTAAAACAAGAATTAAAGAAATTCTAGCCACCGGAGCATAAGTATTAAAATAATAAATATTTTCTTTTTGAGTAAAACCTTTTGCAACAAGACGACCTTTAAATTTATCGATAGAGCTATCGGGATGAATCTTCTTTTTGAAAATCCATTTACAACCAATAGGTTTAGCTCCTGGGGGTAAATCAACTAAAATCCAAGTTCCATTTTTCAAAATAAAATCAAGCTCAATATTAATGGCTTCTCGCCAAAACTTTGACTCGGAAGATGAAATGGCTTTAGAAAAAGACACAAGTTCATCTTCAACTAAACAAGTATGAAAATCATCACCAAATGTTTTTGCTTTTCGAATTCTCTTGCCTTCCCTCAAATTCTCATTTTTGAAATTGTTTTGAAAAATAGGTGCAGTCGGGTTAATATCTAGATCAACTCTAGATTCGAGAAATTCACTAGTCTTTAATGGAAAATATTTTCAAAGAATTCAATATTCTGTCTCAATAATAGTATCATATTCATACACATCACTTTTAAGCATAAGAAACCTATAGGAAACACTATTTGGAACATATCCTATAAAAGCACAATCTGAAGTTTTTGAACCTATTTTCTCTTTTTAGTCTCGGGAAGAAGAACTTTAGCTAAACACCCCCAGACTTTCAAATATCTAAAATTAGGAGGATAACACTTCCATAACTCATAAGGTGTCTTATTAATATTCTTATAAGGAATTCTATTTTGTATACGACAAGCAGACAAAATAGTCTCACTCCATAAATTGTCAGGAGCACCAGACCTTAAAAGCATACAATTCATCATTTCTTTTAAGGTTCAATTTTTCCTCTAGGCTATACCGTTGGATTCAAGTGAATAAGGAGTTATGGTCTCATGTACAATGCCATATTTCTCACAAAAATCATTTAAGGCTATACTCACCACCCCTATCGGATCTTATCCTTTTAATCTTCTTATTCAACTGATTCTCAACCTCATTTCTGTATAGCACAAATTTATCAAAAGCCTCATCTTTACTATTATGTAAATACACTTTTGTATACCTTGAAAAATCATCAATAAAAGTAATATAATACTTTTTCCGACCTCTAGTCACGGTATTTTTCAAGTCTCCCAAATCTGAATGTACCAAATGAAATAATTTGGATTCTCTATGTATTGAACTAAAAGGCTTCCTAGTTTGTTTAGATTCAACACATATGCAACATTTTTTGGAATTAAAAAATTTAATGTTCGAGATCAAGCCAGTAGATTTTATAGTTTCAAATAAGGAAAACTAACAAGTCCTAATCTAGCATGCCATATATCACAAGAGTCCATGATTCAAATAACCCTTATCGACAAACACATTATTTTTAGTCATTACAACTTTGTCGAACCCAAAAGCTACCTCCAAACATAACTTGCCTAAAGGCCCATAGAAACCAAATTGGTTCTAAGAGAAGGAACATGTAATATATCATTAAGAGCCAATGTTTTACCCGAAGTGACTTTCAGAAGAACTTTCCCTTTTCCATGAACTTGAGTAGTTCTAGAATCACCAAGATAAATAGTTTCTTCTCCACTTTGAACTGGAGTATATGACTTGAAAGCATTTCTATTCACACAAATGTCCCTCTCACAACTTAGCAAGTTCATATGGAACATCTTAATATAAAGTCAAAAACTCACTTATTTAAAACCCATGTAGGATATTGGTTCTTTTGAAAGTAGCTTAAAACACTAGTTTTTCCAACATGTTTTTTTTGTCCCTTTTATGTTTTTTCTTTGTTGGCGTTGAACTTAAACACCAGCACTGCTAGTTTACATAACAGCAGATTTATTAGCATAAGTTCCAGTTGACATTATAAATGACAAAAACACGGTTCAAATTTGTTCTCTTGTTGAGAAACTTCAACCATATGCATGGCTTTTTAATATTAAATTCACTTATAACAGTACATTCATTAAAAAAATTTATAATTAACTAATCCAGTAACTTGAAGTAAAATAGAGTTTGCAGCAGGATTAGCCCTTTGTTGGGTGTGGAAGCTTCGTTCTTGTACAGAGGAATAGGACCGTAATTTTGGTGAAACTTTAAAAGAAAATGAAAGTGTATTATTTTTCATGTTTGGACAATATTGTAAATACTTTGAAAAAAATAGACTACTGTGACTATTTTCCTAAGAAGAAGGATTCTAAATAATATTTTTTTTGAAAGAGAAGTAATAGTTGAAATGCATTCTTTAGCTATTGTTACATGACTAAATAATAGAATCCATTTTCTTTCTCCTTCCGGATTGCTTCTACAAGATACTTAGACTTGTGCTATATGTAAGGGATATTCGTTTTGTTTTCACTGCAGTGCGAAATCAGTTAACTCTTAAATTAGCCAGAGCTGTGAATTCTTTAACATCTAGGGTATCTATAAGATTGTTTACCATCATTCATTAAGCAGTAACATGTATTGATTAAAGGAATGTTATTTGTAATATATATATATACACAATCAAAAATTCATTAGTAATTCTGAATAATCTTGAAATATCATATGATAAGAGATCTCTACCACAATGACATACCTATATTAGGGGTGAGCATTCGGATAATACCGAATCGAACCGAATTGTCCGTATCAAATTACCGAATTGTCGGAAAAAAATTTACCGGACCGAATTCATCTAAAATCGAAATTTTCGAACCGAAAATATTTCGGTTAGATTTCGGTTATCCGAACAGAACCGAATTAATTAAAAAATGCAATTGGGTTGTCATTAAAATACTTTGCCTGAGCAACAAAAAGGCTTATAAACGCAACAAAAAATATTAATCCATCATATTGCATTAGAAAAAACTAAACATAACATTAGTTGATAATAATTCAACCTTATGTATAAAACAGATCAGAATACCATACTAAAAAAACTGAATTATCTGAAACTGAAATGCAAAATATCCGAACCGAACCGAAAGCAAATTATCATAACCGAATTATGAAATATCCGAACCGAAAGGCGAAACATCCGAACCGAATTGCACAATTCGGTTCGGTTCGGTTTGAAAATTCGAATAAAGTCGAATTATGCACAACCCTACCTATATTCAGCCCGAGCTTATACTCAAATTTACTTGCCTAACACATCCATGAAGAATACACCGCCCGCAAGATAAAACTCACTTCAGGCATATTATTCCCAACTGAACCAAAGTAGGCAACATTTGAGTACACATGTGAGGTTTTAATGAATCCACTTGCAATGTGTTCCCTGATCATGTGGATATCAATATCAACATGTTTGATTCTATCATGGAATATTGGATTCCTGGCAATTTCTATTGCTGCAGAGTTGTCACAGAATAGTGGTATGGCATTATGATATAATTAACACCAAATTACTATAACAAATGGCTTATCCACTTCATACTCTTGTACTCAACTTCTACGTATGATCTGCTGACCACATCTTGTTTCTTAGTCTTCCAAGATATCAGTTATGCGCCTAGAAAGACAAAATAACCAGTCAAAGACCTTCTTGTAGTTAAGCAGGCTTCTCAGTATGCATCACAAAATGCTCTCAACTTTAGATGCTCTTCTGTTTGTTTCCCATACAACAAACCATATTCTAATGTACCTTTTGTTAAATTAGGCAACTTAATTAGTTGTTTTATTAATTTGAATAAGTCATTTATTTGAATTTGATTAATAACTGATTTTTAGGAGATTTTTCTTTATCTTTTAATGCATAATTATATCTTAGAATTTGTAATGCAGTATTATATAATACTACTTTCTTCCTTGAATAAAATATGAATCCACTTCCCTTCATATCAAAATATAATTACGTTTGTTTAAGCCAACAAAGTGGTATCAGAGCTACTGATTTGAAGGGACCTGTGAAGCTCAAAATAGAAAAGCACAAACACAAACACAAAAAAAATACAAACAGAACAATGGATTCATATTTCTCTTTTTCGAATCCAATTTCTCCTCCGATTTTTTACGGTACAAATTATCAAATGTGGGCAGTGAAGATGGAAGCCTATCTTGATTCCAATGATTTATGGGAAGCTGTTGAAAATGTGTACGAAGTTCCCGAGCTACCGGCTAATCCAATAGTGGCTCAACTCAAAGCTCATAAAGAGAAGAAGCTAAGAAAATCAAAGTCTCTATCTATTTTATTCATTGCTGTCTCATCTGTCATTTTTAACAAAATAATGACATTCAAAATAGCAAAAGAGATTTAGGATTTTTTGAAAAGAGAATATGAAGGAAGTGAAAGGATCAAATCGATGCAAGCAATCAACCTGATTCGAGAATTCGAATTACAAAAAATGAAGGAGACAAAGACCATTCAAGATTATGCAGATAGACTCCTCAACATTGCCAATGAGGTGAAACTTCTCAGAATTGATTTTTGTGATCAAAAATCATTGAAAAAATTCTTGTTACTGATCCTGAAAAATTTAAAGTAATAATCAGCTCGCTCGAAAGCTCAAGAGATCTTGCTAATATCACATTGGCAGAACTACTAAGTGCTCTTCAGGCTCAAGAATCGAGATGGCTCATGAGGCGAGAAGGTTCTGTAGAAGGAGCTTTGGTAGCCAAGAACAATAACAACTTTGGTGGTAGGAAAAAGAAGAACTTCAAGGGAGGGAGCTCCAATAATTGTAATAACTCTTATCAAAAATTTCCACCATGTCCTTATGGTAAGAAAACGAATCATCTGCAAAAGAATTGTTGGTGGAGGCCCAATACAAAATGCAACAAATGTTAACAATTGGGACATGTACAGAAAATTTGCAGATCACAAATATAAGGAGAAGCAAAGGCTGCCATGGAGCAAGTTTATTAAGAAGAGTTTATAGCATCTTGCCTTCCTATTTCAGGCTCAACAGAAAGTTGGTTGATTGATAGTGGTTCTATGAACCACATGACTTATGATTGAGATTTATTAAGAGATCTTGATACAAATTACACCTCCAAAGTTGAATTGGAAATGGAATGAAGATAACAATTGTAGGAAAAGGAACCATAGCATTCAAAGGGTTGACAGGTTTGAAATTAATTTTAGATGTTCTTTATGTTCCTGAAATTGATCAGAATTTATTGAGTGTTGGTCAGTTATTGGAGAAAGGTTACAAAGTTCTCTTTGAAGACAAAGGTTGTTTGATTAAAGACTGTGATGGAAAAGAGCTATTCAAAATTCAAATGAAAAGCAAAAGCTTTGCTTTGAGTTTAGTAGAAGAAGAAGTTGCTTTGCATATGGATGTTCAAGAACATTTACAAACACCTCCTTTGATTGACAATCTAGGCAAAGAACATGAATTTACAACTTCTTGCACTCCACAAGAAAATGAAGTCATGGAGCTAAAAAATGTAACGATCATGGAGAAAAATCTTTCGAAGAAATTTTTGAAAGAAGAAGCTAACAATGCAGTGTTTTTGCTATTGCCACAGAAATCTCGGTTTGAAAAAACTCAATTTGAGGCTTGGTATGGCTATAAAGCAAAATTGCCAAATATGAAAGTTACAAGCTATAGCTCAACATCAAAGACTTATAAAGTTTTTTTGCTATATGCTGCAATTGATTTGGAATGGTTAGTTTCATTGAAGGAGGAACTGAATATGGTTGAAATGAACAAGACAAAAGCTTGGAAAATGCAACCATCAAGTCAAGGAGGAGTGTTAAATTAGGTGACTTAATTAGCTGTTTTATTAATTTGAATATGTCATTTATTTGAATTTGATTAATAGCTTATTTTTAGGAGATTTTTCTATATCTTTTAATTCATAATTATCTCTTTGAATTTGTAATGCACTATTATATAATACTGCTTTCTTCTTTGAATAAAATATGAATTCACTTCCCTTCATATCAAATTATAATTACGTTTGTTTAAGCTAACACCTTTTAAGTATCTTAGAATATGGAGAATAACTTGAAACTAGTGCTTCTTAGGCCTTTCCATAAATTGACTCAGTTGCTGAGTTGCATATGCAATATCTGGCCTGCTAAAGTTTAGATAGAGGAACTTCCCTACAATTATTTTATATAGCTTAGCTTCAAATGCTTCTCCCTTTACTAACAGATGTATACCAATTGGTAATGGACTAGTTGTTGATGTTGCATTTGGCACTTTGGCATCTTCCAACATGTATGCAATATACTTTCTTTGAGACAAAACTAATCCACTTTCTAATATGGAAAATTCAATGCTTAGGAAATATTTCACATTGCTAAGATCTTTTATAGTCAAAAGATAATGTAAGTGTTTCTTGACTTCAAAAATTGCATGTTCATCGGGACTACTTATTAGTATATCATCCGTACATATTGGACCATGAGTGTTGCAATTCTGTAATTATTCCTCTTTACAAACAAACAGTGATCATTAAAAAATCTATTAAAACCAAAATCAATTAGCTTTGATGAAATCTCTTTATGCCATTGTTTGCCAACCTCTTTGAGGCCATGCAGAGATTTAATGAGCTTGCATACATGTCCCTTGGGACAACTTAAATATCCAGGTGGTGATTTTAAGTACAAATCTTCATCCAAGTGTCCATGTAAATAATCATTATTTACGTCAATCTAGTGTAGAGTCCACCCTTTAGCTCCTGTGATTGTTAGTAAAATTCTCACTATCAAATTCTTAGCCACTAGACTGAAGGATTCATGGAAATCAATACCATGTTGCTGGCTGTATCCTTTTGCCACTAGCTTATCCTTGAACCTATCAACCTCTCCATTTGGCTTTTACTTGAACTTATATACCTATTAGTCCCTATCCATCAAACTCACTGAGTCAGAGAAGGGGGGTGAATGACTCTCTTGCTGATGGGTGTCGAGACCACTAAAAATAAATCCCTACATAAAACAAACTTGTAGTTAGCAGTGAGCGGGAGTAGAATCCACAAGGAACGGTATTTGATAACGTTATTCTAAGAAGATGATGGACTGCGTGACCTAAAAATGCTCTTGATGGGAATTCGGGGATTAAAACTAAATAAAGCAAATGATGAAACAATAGGAAACAATGGCTCAACCGATATAGGACAACACTGAATATCATGGTGATCATAGGATAAGAAATTAATTGCAATGAAACATAGATTTAGTTATACTAATACTCATGACCGTATAGTACTAGCAACTTTTCCTTATAGCGTATAGAGATCGGAATTTGCGCCACGACCTCACTCTTACTCACTGTGTCTCTTGACTTCATGCTGAGAGATCACCAGTAAATAGCAATAGAAATAAGAAACCCTAAATCCTTACCGACAGGTAGTGAAGCACTCCCAATAGGCATAAGATTACCTCTCTCTAGTCTCAGTGCAGACTGTTGTTACTTAATCCCTCTTTAGGCATAATTATGGATCCAAGAATAGAGATTAACAATAATCACAAAGACTTACCAATTGGCTGATTAGTCCAAACAGCGAGACCAAGTGATATTCTTACCATAAAACCCTTCAGGTACCGAGATTGGTAAATAGGTTGCCTTGCAAATTTTTGTATTCAATTGCGGTCATCACACCATCTAAACTTAGTCTTGACCATTAATGGGTCAAGCCATGACATTTCTAGCTAAACCTTGCTGAATTTATATATGTATAAATATAAAGAGACTGTAAATAAATCATGTTGAGAATATAAAGATAGAAATAAAATGAGAGCAATAAAGCTGAAAATGAACTTGCAATAAAACTCAAAGGTGTCCAAAACTGTATATCAAAATACTCAAAAACTAAAGAATGCAAAGACTAAAGCTAGACTAAAAGACTGAATGTAAAATTTGAATCTTTTTATGTATTGTCTTGTATATCTCTGTATATCCCTTCAAAATGGTCGGCCTTGGTATTTATAGCTGAGTGCTCCTCCTTATGCTTCTTCTTTAGTGACAAAATATGGCACTTATTTTGATGGATTCATTTCCTTTTAGTCTTGGTCTTCAAATGGTAGTAAAAATCCTTCCCTTTATGAAATTAGGAAAGGGATGAAATTCCCTTTTGTGATAGGCTCTTCCTAAATAGGATTTGCTCTAATTAGATGGCTTCCAGATCTAGATATGGCGTGCGCTAGTATTGATGTCAACTTAGTCATTCTAAAGTATTCTGGAGTCACCGGGACTAGCTATCACTCCTGCTGTCTGCTTTAGTTATTGGTAGAAGGCTCTTTTTCTCCCAATATCGCTTGTTCTCTCCGAATTGCCTTCAAAACCTAAAAAAGATAGAAAAGGAAGTAATAGCGGCCATAAAGACTAAAAACATGGTCTCGATGATATGGAAATAAGCACAAATACATGCTGAAACTACAACACATCCCTTGCTTTAAAATTGGAATCTTTTTTGAGAGATTAAAAGGGGAAAATGGAATTTCACTGAGTAGGTTAGCGAGTGAGTGAAAGCCAAGAAAGATGAACAACTTAAAGTAAAGGACAATTATTTCATCTTTGTTAAGTAACCTGTGCGTACCTCTAGCCCCAATAGAGTGTCTTGGCTTTAATCCACTAATCTTAACTCCTTTGCCCTAGGCGGAGAAGCCTTTCACAATTGGTTTTTGATTATAAAGAGTACCCTCCTCTATTATCTAACCACGCTGAGTAGAATACCATCTTCTACTCAATCTATCAAATTTTCCCAAAAATAAATTTGTAGAACTCAACTTATAAGATGTTGATTCTACTAACAATTAAAATTACAATTTGAATGATCTATCTATCTATTTGTTTCTCTCTAACACAATTGAAAGCTATATAAACTGAGTTTCTTTCCTTGAGAACTTGAAATTCGCTGAGCTATAAGATTGGTAGAGTTTTAGCTTAAGATTTTCAGGTGTAACCACCAAATTTTAAACATCTCCTTCTTCCTCCTTTTACAGGTGTGAAGCTTTAAAGTAGCCATTGCGAATTTGTTTGTCTTCATCTTCAATTTCTACCCTTTGCGATTTGAATCTACCCATTGTAAGATGGAATTGGGCCGTATGATAAGTGTTAAAACTACACTTATCATGTGGCTAAACTATTATGAATTGTATGTATTTTTTGAGTGTTATTATTTTATTTATAAGATTTCAGGTGGTGTGTTGCTATTTTAGATGCACGTTTAGGAAATTAGGTGAATCTTATAATCAGTTTGCTCGAAAATCGAATTTGGACTAAAAGTACGAGAAGTTAGTAGAAATGGACTACTTTCATTACAAAATTGGATGCTTGGAAAGAAGTCAAAGTCAACATAAAGACCCTTAAAATTTAGCTATTCACGACCATGAGATACAAAGCCACGATCGCGACTATGGAATTTTAAAGGCAGTAGGTTTTCCATGTTTAAGCCACGAGCGCGACACATCTTGTCACGATCGCGATATGCCTAATCAAAGGTTGTGCAGATTTTCTTCCAAGAGGCATTTCAACCGCCATTAACTACCATTTAGATGAGGAACCTTTTCATCAACAAATTACATAAAAACATGTGACTTTTCAATCTCTATATAAAGAAATTTTTTGCCAGAGCAAAGGAGGGATGATCTAAAATACAATTATTAGACATTAGCCATAGAGAGAGATAAAAATCTACATAGTTCTTAGGTTTCTTAGCTATTCTTGAGATTGTTGTTTTATAGTGTAGTTGAAAAACACTTTTGAATAAAATTCATTGTTCTTTATCAAATAATTTTGTTCTATTATCAATAATCTGTTCTACCCAAAAGAATAGTGCATTTGGAGATTCATGTAGAAGAAGGGCCACAATCGAGGATTGATAACCCGTGATAGAAGGCGATTTGATCTAACTTAATTCTTAATTCTTTAATTTAATTTTGTTTATTGCATCATTCTTAATTCTATTTTGTTTATATCAGCTTTCCTCTCTACTTGTGCTTAATTAGTTCTATTATCGAATGTATGATATGCAATGCTTGTTATATTGAGTTTGCTTTGTTGTTATGCGTGTGAGTTTGAATAGAATTAGTGATATGGGTCTTGCGTCCAAAGTAGGGACATTCTATTCACATTCAAGTAACTTCAAATCAGTTTTCATTCATAATCCTGTTAGTGGAGTTGGCATAGTTCTACCCGGATATATTTGCCTTTACTTGCATGATTATGGTTTATGTGAGAGCCATCCTTACTAAGCATAATATATTTGGTATTTGTGTTTGCATGCATGATAAATAATTCAACTCTACATCATAAAATAGAACATTTATGATATATTTGTACGCATTAAGAAAATACAATATTTGTGTTGACCCGAAATAACTTTGTGCCTAATTGCTTTGTGATTCTCTACCCTTCGTTGTTCATCTCTGGTCTATCCCCACTTAACCTTCCCATAATTTTATCCATTTTTATCTGAATTTTTGTTTAATTAAGTTCGTTTCTTTCCTCGTGGGATCGATAATCTTTCAAAACTACATCATAGTCGTATACTTGCGGTTTCCTCTTTTCTACTTTTGCACCAGTGGCACCGATAACGCCTATTTATTCAATGAACAATTCCTAGTGTGTGGAAAAATAGCGAACAAGTTTTTGGCGCCATTATCGGGGAAAGCAAACTTGAATGTTTCGCTAAAATTCTTTAGTTTATATATGCTGTTACTACTAATAATTATTTTCTTATTTCTGAATTGTTTAGTGTATGCTAAGAACGAGAAATTCTATGGACTCACTTGAGCAATTTGAACCGAAAATTGAGAAGCTAATCTCGAGAAGTAGAAGACGCAAAAATAAAAAAGACAAGGAGAAGAATGGCTGACTTTGTGAATGATGGAAATGGACAACAAAATCCACCACCACCACCACCAAGAAGGATGATGGATTATGTTATTCCTACTATTGATGGAGCAACTCAAGGAATTGCTAGACCACTAATTTCCGCCAATCAATTTGAAATTAAGCCAACATTACTCCAAATACTTACCAACAATGTGTAATACTATGGATTACCGAATGAAGATCTGAATGCTCACATTGCAAATTTTATAGAGGTTTGTGATACATTCAAGATGAATGATGTTAGTGATGAAGCAATTAAACTGTGATTATTTCCATTCACGCTACAGGATAAGGCAAAAATTAGGTTAAATTCATTACCTTTGAATTCGAACAATACATTGTTGCAGTTAGCACAAGCGTTTCTCAACAAATATTTTCCATTAGCCAAAACAAAGAGAATTGTTGAGGAAATCAAATCTTTTTCACAAAGGAGAAGCGAATCTTTGTATGAAGTATGGGAGAGATCCAAGGAACTCCAATGTATGTGTCCTCACCATGGTCTACCATAAAATGTTATAATTCAAACATTTTACAATTGTGTCTATCAAGTAACTAGGATGGCTATAGACACTATGGCTAGCGGTTCTTTAAGGAAAAAGACAAGTCAAGAAGCATTTGATCTCTTGGTAGAAATTGCAACTAATAATAGTATGTGGCTAGTCGATAGAGCACATGTATAAGTTCATAAGCAAGTTTCATATTCTTTGCCATCAACGTCTTCAAGTGCAGTTAAATGAATCAATTATTTAGATCCATATTCTATTATGCAAGAGCAAATTTCTATTTTATCTCATTAGATAGATAATCTTTATGTTAGCAAGAATCATCCTTTGACTTGCGGTAACTATAGGCAAATTGGTCATACATCACCCTAGTGTAATTATAAGCCATATGGTGGTGAACAATTGCATTATGTTCAAAAGCAAGGCCAAAGAAATTCTTACGGATATGGAAATTCCAAGCTTAATAATTATTGTATTGATGGTAATTATAATTGGAAGTATAATGATAATTAGCAAAGGCAATATTGCAACAATGATATGTTTGGTATGCTTAGCCACAAGTTGGACAAATTCTTGGAGGGAATTTTGAATAAGTAAGGCGACAATGTGGATAGCTAAAAGCATTTGGAAGAAAAGATGAATGAATTGTTCAAAAATCACTCTTTTTCCATTCACAATTTGGAAATTTAGTTTGGTCAACTAGCAAATGCAATCGCATCAAGAAGTAAAGAAAGTCTTCCGTCAAATACAGAAAATAATGTGAAAGAGAATGTTCATAGAATTGCAGTCAAAAGTGGCAAAGTGTTAGATAATTTGGTTCCTCAAAAGAAAAGAAGTGTTAAGAGTAGGTAAATAATTCCTCCACAAATTATTGATCAACCAAGCATGGATACTAATGAGGGAACTCCAGAAGAAGAATCTGAATCTCAGCGACCACCTATACAGATTTCTACTCCTCAACTACCATTTCCGCAAAAATCATTGAAGAAGAATGGTGATAAGAAGTTTATTGCTTTCATCAATAAGTTGAAGCGGCTAGAGATAAATCTTTCATTCATTGAAGTAATTCCGCGAATTCCTAATTATAGAAAATTCATCGAGGAGCTTGTGAGCGGATAACCTTTTTCATCGAAGATGAAAAATTAGACGCGGTGAAGCGTGCTAAGGTAAAGCCCTCTTAGGGGTTTAGAGGCGTGATAAAAATATTTATTAAAATGATGTCAAAGTTGAATTTAAGTCCAATTTAAATTACAATAGATACGAGATCAAAATCTTATACTTTAAGATAGAGTCGCCACCCGGTTCAGCTCTAACCAGAATTTTGGGTACGATTTTCCCACCGGGTGGTAGACCGCACCTTAAAATTGAGATTCTGAGCTCGTATGTTGTTATGTACTCTTCATTACACTAAATGAAATCATTTATATTTTAATAAAAGTATCTTTCGTTCTTATGCAATTCAAATCTCCCTAATTAGAAGTTTTTATTCGTAAATCCATTCATCACGTAATGATCATGCAAAACCAATAAATAAAATAATATTATAGTCATCCAAATAACAAAAGAAAAAAATTAAATAACTATTACAAGGCTTTTCAAGTCCTATACATTTTTCTATGCAAAAAAGTAAAATACTCGAAGGCCTAATCATACATTTAACCTAATCTACCTGCACCCAAAAGAATTAGCACATATACGACACATAACATGATATAATCACCCATTAACATGTTTGGTTAGTGTACCAAACAAGACTCAAGTTAGCGCAAACTTTTATTTCGAAGAAAGAGATTAGAAAGGCATTTTTTTAAAGAAAATCAATATCTCAGACCCGGTTTCTCGACATTAATTAGTGAAAATGCCACATGGCAAATGCTTGGGACTCATTTTAGAAGGTTTTGGGGCTTCATCGTGTGGGTACAATACTAAAAACCCAAAAAAAACAAACTAGGGCTAAAATAAAAAATATCGGGACCATTTAGCATTTTTTTCTCAGCGCCTCTACAGGTGGCCCTTGGACCACCGGAGGTCCAGCGGCAGCGGCCAAAAAGGTGGTGGCCCCGGGGTAGCCAGTAGAGGCATCGGGAAAAAGATGTTAAATAAGGAGAAAAGGACATTTTTGCACACCGAAAAATCAAAACCACTAAGCTTTCAAGCCGATTTCAACATTATTCAAGTGATTTTGGGCTTAAAACTTCAAAATGGTATTGATTTTACAGATTAGGGGAGAAAAAGAACCGAAAACACAAAAATATCGTAGGGGCCTCTACAGGTGCAGTAGCCTCAGTGATTTTCAAGCATTTCAAAAAACACCAAAGGGGAAACTGGCAAAAAGACCCAAAACACAACCAAGACCCTTAGCAAGCTTCCTTTTGATGATTTTGAAGATTTTTGGTAGTGTTTGAGAAATAAGTCTCTAAAACCTATTTAATCCGATTTTAACCTATGATTACTAACCAATTTTAGTTGTTAAGCTATGACATTAACCTAAAGAACAACTAAGAACCGAGATTAGAGAGGATTAAACTCAGATTCTATGCTTTTCTAGAGCTTTCTCTCTCTAGTTCATAAACTTTCTCATTATAAGTTCTAATCTTTAATCTGATGAAAAATGAGCAAAAGTCCTAAACAATTGGTAATTATTGGCTTTTTAAAGACCCCTCTAGCTACTAATAACTGATTTAGTCCTTTAATTTCATTGAAATTACGGAAAAAATTAGATCATGAGAGTTAGAGAGACAGACCAAAGAACATACAAAGTTACAAAGATGCACTAGCAGGGCCGCTGCCATTGATGTGGCCTCAGTGGCACCACTGTGAGGAGCAGCGGTTGCTACAAGAGCAACCGTAGCCACCCAAGCTAGGGCCGTCGGGAAGACAGCGGCAGCAGCTACAAGAGTAGCAACCATGGCCATACAGGCAGCGGCCGCCACTACCGAAGGGGGAGCGCCAGCACTGGCGGTGGCTCCGATGAGACTGGGGAAGATCGAGATTTTATGAATTTTTTTGGCTTTTACCATTTCTATGTTTTCGGTTATTTTTAAGCGTGATTTGGGTCCCAAATCATCAAAAGGGGGAATATTTCAAAGTGTGTTTCGAACCCGATAAATAAGAAAATAGGCCGAGATAAGGTTCAATCAATTTCCATTATCGTTCTGCTAGAGCGACCAAAAAGCCCTGCTTACAGGCTGCCCCTTGAAAGATTGTCATTTAACGGGTCAAATGTAATCTCATGAAAGAGCAAGAGATAAAAGTCAATACATGAAGGGTTCATTAGAGTCATCTTCGACTTTCCATCAACTCGCCTAATGAGGGAAAGACTTAGGATTTCTTGAGCCAGGATCACCTTCAACAGTTCAACAAGCTTGAGATACACTAGGGTTGCATTCGATGCTTCGACATTTTTGCAGTCACTTTCGATTCTCCAAAATGATCCAAAATTTTTGCAATCAACTTGGACTTTCCAAAAACTAATTGAGATTTTTGCGGTCACCTTGGACTCTCTAAAAAATGATTTGAGATTCTTGCAGTCACGTTGGACTCTCCCAAAACAAATTGAGATTTTTGTGGTCACCTTGGACTCTCAAAAAATGAATTGAGATTTTTGCAGTTACGTTGGACCCTCAAAAAATGAACTGGGATTTTTGCAGTCACATTGGACTTTAAAAAAGGATTTGAGATTTTTTCGGTCACGTTGGACTCTCCAAAAATGAAATGGGATTTTTGCAGTCATAATGGACTCTAAAAAAAGGGTTTGAGATTTTTGCGGTCACTTTGGACTCTCCAAAAGTGACCTATAATTTTTTCGGTCACGTTGGACTCTCCAAATATGAGTTGAGATTTTTGCAGTCCCCATGGACTCTCCAAAAATGAATAGAGATTTTTGCGATCACCTTTGACTCTCCAAAAATGAATTTAGATTTTTTGAGTTGGGAGTTTTCTTGGGGACGCCTTCAACACTCCATCTACTTTCCTGTCAAAACTGACATTTGAAATATTAGTAATTGTTGTAAATTGTGTTTTTATTGCTTAATTGATTTTGTGGAGACAAAAATTTTTTCCCCTTCAATAAACAATAAATATTGTGTGAGCGGGCGACCTTTTTCTCGAAGGAGAAAAATAAGGCACGGCAAAGCGAGCCAAAGGATAAGGCCTCAATTTTTAGAGGTGTGGTGAAAATATTTGTTGAAATTGATGTTGAAGTTGAATTTAAGTCCAATTTATGTGTTAGAGGAGGCGAGGTCAGAATCTCATCCTTAAGGTAGAGTCGCCACCTAGTTTAGCTCAATTAGGAATTTTTGGGTGCGATTTTCCCACTGGGTGGTCGACCTCACCTCAATTGGAGAATCTGAGCTCGGATGATGATGTCTATTCTTCATTTTTATAATTCAAGTCGTTTATTTTTCAATACAAGTTTCTTTCTTTTTTATGCCATTAAATCCTCCTAGTTTAGAATTTTCGGTTTATATATCCATTCATCACACAGTGCGACATACAAAAAGCAACAAATAAAAGCAGGAAATTAATTATTACATGGCTTTACAAATTCCTATACATTTTTCTAATGCGAGAAATCAATAATAAGAGATCAAAATCGGGCCTCAACAAAACTTACAACACCAAAACAACTCCAAATACGTTAAACCACCCACAAATAATCACAAATAATTTATAAATATTTGAAGGCAGAAAATGAAATTTTATTATGGAGAAGAAAAGAATTTTTAGGAATTTTTGGAGTGGAAAACACATTTTTAGTCATTTAAAGGCTATTTAATCAATTAAATAATAAATAAATAAAATAAAATAGATTTAAAATTAATTCATTTAGTTCTAGAATATTTATAATTTTTAAGAAATTTTTCGGGTGTTAAACGCGGTTAAAAGTGCAATAAAACGATAAAATAGGGCCAAAACCATAAAATAAAGCAAAACAGGGACCTTCTGGCATTTTTTTTGAGTCTGACTGTAGGGATGGCAATTTGACTATTGCCGTTGCAGCGGTGACCACACAGATGGAGCGTTCAGACCAGAAAAAATGTCAAGTAGGGCCAAATCGATATTTTTGCACCCGAAAACTCAAGTTTATTGACATTTTAAATCATTTCCCACATTATTTGAGGAGATTTGGACTTAAAATATCAAAATAAGTTTGATTTTTCAAATTGGGGGAGAAAAAAGATCCAAAAATGCTGAAAAGTTGTCTGACCTCACTGGTGATGGTCTGACTGCACCGATGCCACGATCAGAGCGTCGCCGGTGAGGTCATCGACATTTCGTCTATTTTTTGCAAAAATACTAAAAGAAACTCTGGATAAGCCTCGAAATGAATGGAAATAGATTGGAACTCAGAGTTTCTACCTTTCGGCCTTAAATCCACTCTTTGTGACTAGAATCAACCCTTGGCAAGCTTTTTGATGATTTTGGGACGAACAATGACAGAAATGGCGACAAACTTAGAAAGGAATTCTAGTGATTTTATGAGAAAAGTTCGTAAATCTTATTTAAATTCATTTTAAGTTGAGTTTTAAGTTGATTTTAGTTACTTAAAACTAAAAGATCAATCTTAATAATGTTTAGAAATCCAAAATAATGTTTATTATTTCGGATTGCACCACCCTATTAGACTTTCTCTCTCTAGAAACTAAGAACCCTAAAAATTTTGGTTTAAATGTTCAAATTGGCAAAAGACCTAAAATGATGATTTTGGGGGTTTATATAGACTCAATTAGGTGTAAATAACCCAATAAATCCCTCAAATACTCAGATTTTATGAAAAAAAGAGTAAAATCGTAAAAGGATAGAAAATGGCGAAAATTGGGCTAGTGCACGGCTAGGCCGCGACAGATGGCACGGACACCGTGCCGCTTGTGCGGCCACTGCACACTGGAGTATGGCCAAGGGCATGGCCAGGTGCGCAACCACAAAACATGGCAGCGGCCACCGCATAAACTGGCATGACCACTGCGCCGCCGTCAGTGGCGGCCTTGGCAAGGCCAAAATGCTGAAAAAGGGATCAAAAATTTTAAAAAATAATAACTTTCCCCACGGTTATCCGATTTAAGTGATTCTTATGATTTTGGAAACCTCAAAGAGTCTAGAATTGAGTAAAATTAATGAAGTTTACAAAAAATGATTTTTTAGAAGGGAAAAAAGTGAAACAGTTTACTACATGCGGTAAAAAGATTACGGTTAAATTCGAAATGCATTTAAATAATTTTTAAGCATGGTCAAAGGTCCAAAATCACAAAAAGGTACTTGCCAAACATGATTCGACCCTAAAATAATATAATAATTGGTCTATAATAGGTTAGAGCAAAAAGTCATCATCGTTCTAAGGCGACCGAAAAGCCCATGCTCATAGGCTACCGATCGCGAGATTATCATTTTGCAGGCCAAGTGTAATCTCACGAAAGAGCAAGGCTTTGAAGGTCATACTTGAGGGGTTTTGGAGTCGGTTGTCTATTGGGGCTGTCATCAATGGATCTAAATTTTAGATCCTTGAATTGATTGTCTACTGGGGTTCCCATCAGCAGATCTATCAAGAATAAATTTGGCATATTAGAAATCAAGAGGAATTGCATTCTTTGTTGTTTAATTGATTTTTCTGATACAAAAAAATTTTCCCCTTCAATTAAGCAATAAAGAAACAAAAAGGTGAATAATAAGTTTGAGTTAGAAATTTCCAGTTGTTTATAGAAATTTGTTGTTTGATCTACTTTGCCCCATTGATTGTAGAGAATTTGCATGTGTTGGTTGTTTTCCACTGCGGACCATGGCTTCTTGATTTACAATAGGATAATATGGCTTAATGTGTTGATCCCTATCTTGAGTTTTGCATGGCGGACCACGGTTTCTCAGTTTGTGGCAGGATAATATGACTCAGCGTGTTGATCCCTGTCTTGGGTTTTGCATGGTGGACCATGACTTCTTAGTTTACGATAGGATAATACAACTCAACGTGTTGATTCCCGTCTTAGATTTTGCATGGTGGACCATGGCCTCTCAGTTTGCAGTAGGATAATACAACTTATCGTGTTGATCCTCATCTTGGAATTTGCACGGTGGACCAGAGCTTCTCAGTTTGCAGCAGGATAATATGACTCAGCATGTTGATCCCCATCTTGGGTTTTGTATGACGGACCATGGCTTCTCGGTTTGCGGCAGGATAATACAACTCAGCGTGTTGATCCCCATCTTGGGTTTTGCATGGCAGACCATAGCTTCATGGTTTGCTATAGAATAATATGATTCAATGTATTGATCCTCGTCTTGGGCTTTGCATGGCGGACCACGGCTTCATTGATTTGCGGCAGGATAATACGACTCAGTGTGTTGATCCCCATCTTAGATTTTGATTGGCGGACTATGGCTTCATGATTTGCAGCAAGATAATACGACTCATCATGTTGATCCCCGTCTTGTGTTTTACATGGCAGACAACAGCTTCATGTTGCGGCAGGGAACATGACTCAGCGTGTTGATCCCCGTCTTGGGTTTTGCATGGTGGCCCACGACTTCATGATTTGTGGCAGGATAATACGACTCAACATGTTGATCCCCTTCTTGGGTTTTGATTGTTGAATTTTGAATTCTGGCATTAGTTGTCCATTGGGGTTGCCGTATTGTCTACCGTTAAAGAAAAGTTTGAGATATTAGAAAGTAAAGTGGGTCGCATTTTTATTGCTTAATTAATTTTATGGAAAAAAAAATATTTTTGCCCCTTCAATTAAGCAATAGATACGGAAGTATGAAACTTGAATTGAGTTAAGATTTCCACGAGTCCAGAGAAACTGTCGAGGTGTTCATATGGTCTAGCTGGTATGCCCCTTAGACGTAGCTCGAGAAAGAATAAGTTGAGATGCCCCTTGTATACATTGGTGTTCATTTTTGAGGTTGAGCGTATTGGTTAAGAATACTTTTCTGCGCTTTATTTCCTGTAAAATTCAGTATAGAATAACAGACATGGTATTTTATGAATGTTATGCATGTATGCATGAATGCATGAGCTTCTTGGACTGATCAACTTCTACATCTAAGTGACTTGATCGGTTGGTTGATTGACTTGCTCAACTGACTTGCTTGAAGTGAGGGAATATACAGAACTGCATTGCCACATAGATCAGGTGAACATGCCCCTAGTAGAGGATTAGAGATGTTGCGGGGCACATGTGGGGTTCATGTGTCCAGGTATCAAGGCCGAGGATGGTCACTTTCTACACACCCTACCACTCACAGTTCAAGGAAACAAATCAACTGTACAAACGATTGTTGGACTAAGCAAATCAAAGACAAGTGGGAGCGTGAAGCGAAGTTCTAGATTATGGATCATGGAAAACCAGATGCTATCACTACTGATGAATTCTATCAAGGATGGCTTTGGGATATTCGGACCTTGTGGACTCGAGATGCTCGGTCATGGCCGATATTGGAGTGGACATGTGTAGAGGATGGATTCGAGCCCTTTCAAGTCCATCAGATTGTAAAGGATATTACGACACTATGATGGTGGTGATGATAATGTGGGTATCTCGATGAGATCGGTGGTAGTCATTTACCTTCATTTTTAATTGTCTTAATTTTTGCATAGACCCAAACATTGTGATGGGCCTATCAGACTTACTCATTATTTTAGTCTTTATTTTTGCCTAGACTGCCTGTGAGCAGTAGATTTCAATGATCCATCTCGTGAAGCGATGATGAGAGCTAGATAATGCATTCTTTTATAGGTGTCATCCATCAGAGGTGTTTTCATTGCTGTAAAGTTAAGTTTGGCCATGACACGGAGACCTAGACTGACCTTAGGTACCCGTACGAGTGCTGATTAGTGGTACAGATCCACTAGCAGACCCGTATGGGTGACTACATTTTGTACACCTGGGAGGGACCCGTACGGGTCCTCTAGTACCGATATGAGTGGGGCCCCACCCGTACGGGTATGCTTGTTTCCCTTTCTGGCCAATTTGGAAGTAGTCTCTTACCATTTCAGGAAAAGGCAGGTATTTAATTTAGGATCACCGAATTCTGACCTAATTTCACCCTTCAAAAGGGGTCTTCTCCTCTCATTTTGAGAGGACACAATTCATAAACAAATTTACTATAGAAAAATTATTGTTCTAGCAATCTCCATAGGTACAGTTGAGGTATAGGTGGTATGAAATAGGGAGAAAACCCATTCATTGAGGTTTTGTCCACATTTTATTCATTCCTAGCTTCGTTTATTAGGTTTTAGGGGAGATTCCGTCAACTCAAATGCTCTCCTAAATAGTCCTAACTAAGCACATACTTTGGCCGAACTCTCTCTACAGTAAAAGGATCACCTCAAAGTGGATTCACATTGTAAAGGTAATGCTCCTGAGTTTCAAAGAGACTCATATCTCCATTATATTATTGTTATTTACTTATTTTCTACCAATTGATTCAATTCTCCTTTTGGGTCAGATCCTGACTAATGCGTGCTTTGTTGGTACCTACGCCAAACTCATATAAAGGGAATTCCAGCTTCCATTTTATCTCTTCTATAATCAATCTGATTAAAATAAATTAAACACATGTTTTGCCGGATCCGACAGTACCCGTATGGGTACCCTATACCCATACAGGTCCTCCCTAGTAGCCGTATGGGTCCCACCTACCCATAAGGGTACCGACCTCTGGACAGAATCCAAATTTTAGTTTTCATTGAATAAAATCCAACCAACTCACCATTTTTCCATGCTGTCATTTTCACTAATAATCCAGTAAATCAACCAACAAAAGTTAAAATATGGCATTACCACATAAATCATATTTTTCTCAACAAAATGCTGATTCATTGTAAGCTACAGACTGTGCTAACCTTTATGGATACATGTGAATTTATTTTTATTTGTTTTCTTACTTAGAACAAATGTATAGGTTCCTTTGCAATTTCTGTATTTCCCCCGGTTGTAATATTCTTCCCCTTTTTATTATTTATGCTTTGTTATAAACTGATAAACACATGCATTAAATATTAAAGAGTGTAGAAATAATATTGATGTGATAATTCCGCCAACGATGAAAATAATGCGGCTTTACGCGGTGAATGTAATTTTGAATCAACTAAATGAGAAATAAGTGACTCATCTGATACACGAATCTCTGATCTAATTAGTATGAGTCTCCCACCCTGAAGGAACCTTACCAAAACTCTTTCCCAAGTAGACAACTTAGGTGGCGACTCTATCAATTGTATCGGGATTTGGGCCTTGATTCTTTTATTAATCAAAATTGGCTCATTGTGCAAACCTGACCTAAAATGGTTTTATCACGCTGAAACAAGGAAACAACCCCAAGTGGACCTCACCGCAAGGCGCAGGAATTTCTATCCCCTCATAGTGGCGACTCTGCTAGGGATTATAATCTTTTAACTTGCAAAATTTTGGTTTGATTTTGAAAAGCTTAAAAGATTAAGATGAGCACCAAAAATCATTTAGTTGATTCAACCTATTTCTTTTCCAACATTTGGGAAAATTATTACACTCTATCTTTGAATCTTAACCTCACCATGCAGTTTTGTACATGCCTCATACATAATTGAACCCATACATGTATTGATCATTTGGTTCCTAGCCAAGTAAAGAGTCAAAGCTTGTTAGCAACCTCAAGTTCGTTTGGTCCGCATTTTGGTTTTTGATAAGTCCAAATTCAGTTCAATTAAGGGATTAATTGTCGCCTCTGTCCCTTAGCGATCCATCATCCAGTTAGTATGAATAGTGGGGTTCAGTTAGTCCATATGATTCAGGGTGTATTACAGCTCCGCCAGCCATTACCCGTCTATTCAACCTTGCCAAGGATGTATGTTTCCGTTCAGGGGATCAAGCCAAGGTCTCAACTGAATAGCGACGTCTAAGGGGATGACCTTCCGCCATCCAATAGGTCTACCCTTCGGTGTGACTACAAGAGCTCAACAATCTTCTCCTTTGATCCAAATCATGAAGGAGACTATTGCTAAGATAAGTAGAAGCTTAGAATTGGGATATTACCGATTCACTGATGGATCCTACTAGGATCGAAAATAAAGACCCTCCACATCTAGGGGCTGACAGCTAGGATGAGGTACACTTTTAACGTTGCTAGTGTTTTGAGGTAAAACGATGCCACTTATAAAGCATGTCACGAATAATTGATGCATTCACATTATGATTGAGCATTTCATTCTTAAAGATATCGCGCACTTATAAAATCAACATTCTTAACGAATTGCTTCAAGTTTGTTAAAGAAATTAAATTTGCGTACATCACACTGGCATAAAGTTCCAATGAATAAAACTTATCACTAAAAAAAGAAAGATAATAAAAAGTGCTTGGCAAACATGATAGCCTTGGGTGATAGCTCATCTTTTCTACAAAAAGGGAAGAAGATACACATCAGAAAAAAGGGGAGGACATACTACATATTGGAAAGCACCATTGAAGGTAAAAATTAATGTAAGCTTAAATCCAATGCTCTTCCAAAGCCTTCAAAAGGGTAAACTGTCACATCCAACAAATGGGCATTTTTTTTTATCAATATTGGTACCTCCCTTGGGTCTATATTCCTCTATAAATGTCCCTTAAAAAATGCTTTCTCCATTTATTCAAAAGAAAGAAGATCCCTCACCCTGCATATAAGATCCAAAACTTCCCCACAACAACATGACCTTCTTCCTTCACAAAAAAGAAGGGCATATTCATTCCAACACTAAAAAGCTTGAGCTTACCCAAAGCAACCCCTCAAGGCAGGTAATCTGGTTCTTAAATAGCTACGCCCCAACCAACACTGATGCTAAAGGGCAAATTTAGGCCTAATTGGGAAGGATCGTTTTTTGGCAAAGGAAGAACCAAGCTTATGGACATGGATGGAATTGAGTTCGTGAATCCAGAAATCAAGACAGACTTAAGGGCTATCATGAGGTATAGGAGGTATAAAATAGGGAGAAAACCCATTCATTGAGGTTTTGTCCACATTTTATTCATTCCTAGCTTCGTTTATTATGTTTTAAGGGAGATTCTGTCCACTCAAATACTGTTCGAAATAATCCTAACTAAGCACAAACTTTGGCCGGACTCTCTCTACAGCAAAGGGATCGCCTCAAAGTGGATTCACATCGTAAAGGTAACGCTGCGGAGTTTCAAAGAGACTGACATCTCCATTATATTGTTGTTATTTACCTATTTTCTACCAATTGATTCAATTCTCCTTTTGGGTTTGATCCTGACTAATACGGGCTTTGTTGGTACCTAATATATCATTTCAATGATTGTACTAGTATGCCAAACTCGTATAAACAGAATTCTCGCTTCCATTTTATTTCTTTTATAATCCATCTGATTAAAATAAATTAAACATAGGTTCTGTCAGATCCAGCAGGACCTGTTTTGATCCCCCATAACCCGTACGGGTATAGGCCTCCGGATACAATCCAAATTTCAATTTTCATTGAATAAAAATCAACCAACTCACAATTTTGCAGTGCAGTCATTTTCACTAATAATCCAGTAAATCAACCCACAAAAGTTAAAATATGGCATTACCACATAAATCACATTTTTTGCAATAAAATGCTGATTCATGGTAAGCTACAGACTGTGCTAACCTTTGTGGGTGCAGGTGAATTTATTTATATTAGTTTTATTAATTAGAACAAATGTATAGGTTCCTTTGCAATTCCCCCATTTTCCCACGGTTGTAATATTGTTCCCCTTTTTATTATTTATGCTTTGTTATAAACTAATAAACACATGCATTAAATATTAAAGAGTGTAGAGATAAGATTGATGTGATAATTTCCCAAATGATGAAAATAATGCGGTTTTACGTGGTGAGTGTAATTTTGAATAAACTAAATGAGAAATAAGTGACTCGTTCGATACCTGAATCTCTGATCCGATAGGTTTGAGTCTCCCGCCTAGAGGGAACCGTACCAAAACTCTTTCCCAAGTAGACAACTTGGGTGGGGACTCTATCAATTATATCGGGATTTGGGCCTCGATTCTTTTGTTAATTAAAATTCGCTTCTTGTGCAAACCTGAACTAAAATGGTTTTATCATGCTTAAACAAGAAAACAACCCCGAGTGGACCCCGCCGCAAGGCACGGGAATTTTGGTCCCCTTGTAGTGGGGACTCTACGGGGGATTATAATCTTTTAACTTGCAATATTTTGGTTTGATTTTGAAAAACTTAAAAGATTAAGATGAGCACCAAAAATCAATTAGTTAATTCAACCCATTTCTTTTTCATCATTTGGGAAAATTATTACACTCTATCTTCGAATCTTAACCTCACCATGCATTTTAATACATGCCTCATACATAATTGAACCGATACATGTATTGATCATTTGGTTCCTACCCAAGTAAAGAGTTAAAGCTTGTCAGCAACCTCAAGTTCATTTTGTCTGCATTCCAGTTTTCTATACGACCAAATTCAGTTTAGTTAAGGGATGAATCGCCACCTCTGTCTCTCAGCAATCCATCATCCAGTCAGTACGGATAATGGGGTTCAGTTAGTCCATATGATTCAGGGGGTACGATAGTTCTGCCAGCCATCATTGGTCTATTTATCCTAGCTAAGGATATATGTTTCTATTTAAGGGATCTAGCGAAGGTCTCAACTACATAGTCACATCTAAGAGGATGACCTTCCCCCATCCAACAGGTCTATCCTTCGGCATGACTACAAAGGCTCAACCATCTTCATCTTCAGTCCAAATCACGAAGAGGACTAGTGCCAAGATAAGTGCAAGCTTAGAATTGTGAGATTACCGATTCACCGATGGATCTTACTGGGATTGAAAATAAAGACCCTCCACATTTGGGGGCTGAGTCCAAGGATGAGGTAACCTTTTAACGTTGCTAGTGTTTTGATTCAAAACGATGCCAATTATAAAGCATGTCATGAATAATTGATGCATTCACATTCTATTTGAGCATTTCATTCTTAAAGATATCGTGCACTCATAAAATCAACATTCTTAAAGAATTGCATCATGTTTATTAAAGAAATTAAATTTGAGTACATCGCAATGGCATAAGGTTCCAATGGTTAAAACCTATCACTAAAAAAAAGAGAGATAATAAAAAGTGCTTAACAAATATGACAGCCTTGGGTGATAGGTCATCTTTTCCACAAAAGGGAAGAATATACACATTAGAAAAAAGGGGAGGATAGACAACATGTTGAAAAGCACCGTTGAACGTAAAAATTAATGCAAGCTTAAATCTAATATTCTTCCAAAGCCGTCAAAAGGGTAAACTATCATATCCAACAAATGGGCACTTTTTTTATCAATGTAGGTACCTCCCTTGGACCTATATTCCCCTCAAAATGTCTCTCCAGAAATGCTTTCTCCATTTGTTTAAAAGAAAGAAGAGCTAAAAACTTCCCCATAACAACATGACCTTCTTCCTTTACAAAAAAGAAGGACATATTCATTCCAATGCTAAAAAGGACGAGCTTACCCAAAGCAACCCCTCAAGGCAGGTAATCTAATTCTTGAACAGTTATTCCCTAGTCAACACTGTTGCTAAGGGGCAAATTCAGGCCTAATCGGGAAGGACCATTTTTTGGCAAAGGAAGAATCAAGCTTGTTGACATGGATGTAATTGTGTTCATGAATCCAGAAATCAAGAGAGACTTAAGCGCTATCATGTTTAGGTTAAAAGAATTAAATCACAAAAAAGCAGCACAATAAAAAAAAGATAAAGAATAAAACACCCGATAAGTGGTCCTCTGCTACTTGGGCAAAAATTAGGGTACAACCCGCTGATCGGTATTCTACAAACTAGGCAGGCAAAAGTTAGGGAACTCAAAATAAAGCCCGCTAAGTTAAAAACATGAAAAGGGTGAGAGAAAAACATCAGTTACTTTCTAGAAAATCTGTAAAAGGACTAGAAAGCGGGTAAGGGTTAACCATTGGAAACTAATGCCATTGCCTGCGCACTCAAATTTAACTTCATCGATAAACATGATTTGAATTGCTAAGAATCTGGGTCTTATGAATGCATGCATGTCTATAAGGTGAAATGATCACAAGTATGTGAACATCAGTTTCTTCTCTACATTTTGTATTCTTTGACATTCTCAATACTACATGCACTATTCCGTAAAAGACAAAAATACTGATGGCTTACAAAAGAAATGGGACACATGCAAAAGTCGAAAAAGCCTGCTGGGCTAAATACCCGAAAGGGCGGCCCAAGCAAAAGTTAAGGCAAAAAGCCTGTTGGATTGGAAACCTGAAAGGGCGGCCTAAGCAAAAATTTAGGCAAAAGAAAAAGTCCGATGGGCTAAGCCCTCAAGGACAGACCATGAAAAAATTAGGACACAAAAAATTAATGTTTGGTAGGTCATCTCATATGGCCTAGGCAAAATATAGAACACTGCCTAATCCCTTCGCTATAGAATCCTTGGGAAGAAGTAACATGGGTTCGCAAAACGACAATATTCAATGGTCTCTATTTACAAAAGTTCACATGCATAAAAGTTAAAAGTCTAAAGTAGTAGTTCAAAGTTCACATTCAAAATAAGCCATACAGGGCATAAAAGTATCAAAAGGCTATCAGAGTAATCAAATCTAAGACGCCGGGGGATCCCATCCCTGGCCACCCTCCTGAGCCTGAGCCTAGGTATCCGCTAGCAAGTCATCCACATCTATGGTCATATGCTCCTTAGCCCCATCGACATCAGCAAATGGCTGAACAGAGTCCCTAATCCCTGATTCCTCTGCACCTGTAGTAGCATCCTCACACTCAGCAAGCTGACCTCCTTCTCTGAGTCCCTCGGTATGCAAAAAGATTATCCTTGGAATTAGCATTGAAAGGGGCCAGTGTCTACCTATACTCGGTCATCATCGCCAACTGGCCCCGCAACATCTCTATCTTGGCCCTTGCTCAAGCAGTCTCGACCCTAGATAGATCAGCCTCAGTAGTAGTTGCCCTCAGCTGCTACTCCAAGAATCTAGCTCTCTCCTCAAAAGCATCCAAGTCCTGGGCGGATCTACTGTGCTCCATGGCTAGTAGGGTCTGCATTAGACTCACGAGATCAGTATACATATATGTCATAGCATGCATCATGCATAGTTTGATAAATTTTGCAGGTAAAACTTACCGAGGCTAGTGTTCCCTGCCCCTGGCCATCCTCTTTGCCTCAGCAATAGTCACCTGGAAACCAAGGGCCACATCAGGATGGAACATTTCAGGCAATCACTATAATGGACAAGGTTAAAAGCGAAACTACTTACGTGGGTAGAACTGGAAGGAGTGAAACTAATAGGATGGACCAACTCCTCATGCTCCTTGACGGCTAACTTCCCCAAATGATCAAGGAGTCGGAAGAAGGTATCTAGCTCAGCTCGGAGGATACCCTCTCTCATAGATCAAGAAGGGTGAGACCGCTTCGCTAGTGGCTCTGGGGCAACAACAATAGTGGTAGCAGGTCTCTTCTGCTTAGGGGCAGGAGGCTGTACCAATAAGACAACATACTAAAAATACCAAGCAATTACAAGAAATCATAAATTATTCATAAGGCTTTGAGTCAAGAAAATACCTAGGAAGAAGGGGTATCAGACCCAATCGAGCCCGCAGTACCCCAAGCCATGAATGGGCCCCTATGGTCACCCCCAACCCATCCTCATCATCATCATCATTTCCATCGTTGTCCTCATCATCACTCTAGTGAAACTCAAAAGGGGCATCCTCATGATGAATCCTCTCGCAAGGAGGGAGAAGCAAAGAATCGATGAAGTCTCTATAAGAACCCTCCATAGATAGCACTCGGGGTCCCTTCACCTAATAAATAGAACCCCTGGACAGTCCCCGGTATGAGATGAGGCCAGAAGATGCCCGTCAGGACTGAGGGAGGAATCAGTCTATCCACCACTGCAATAGTCCTCCCTTCTCGGACCCGTTCACTAAAATTCCACTCATGGGAGAGTGGTGACTCCAAGACAAAGCGGTGGTCATCAACACCAGCTCGCATCCGCTCAATGGCCCCATACGTGGCTAATCTCTCCCATGGGTCTCATATAACCTGCACAGTATAAGTGCACTATGAGTATCACAACCTAGTAACTACAACTTCTACTAATGGTTTGTTGAAATGTAAGATGCAGCTTTAATAGGGAAGAAGTTTACCTAATCCGAGCATAACTGGCATAGGAACTGTCTGTATTATGCCTTATTCAGGGGCTGGTCCTACCAAAATCGCATCTAATGGGAGATGATATGTGGTGTCTCAAGCTACATAGGCAACCCCAACCTACAGATGAACCGGTGCTCGAAAACCCAAATCTAAAAAGCAAAACTAGGTTAGTAGTAACATAGTTTAATTGAAAAGATAAAACACTAGAGATGAGCTTTCAACTTTACTAGTAAGATCAGGTGGCAGATCTTAAGCTCGGACTGCTGGCCCCAAACTCTGACATCCAACCTATAATACAACTATGCCAGAATGGCCCAACACTAGTTCTTGCCGGGCACGAGAACAAGATCCTCTACAATGGCGATCAAACCGTAGTTGAGGTTGCCTGAGTAGACTGGCAAGAAGATAATAGTAAGGAACGTCAGCAGGAAAGACCTAGAACAGTGATCCCTATTATCAGCTACAACATGCCTCGGCTGTCCAATCTAGTAAGATCAGAGACCCTCGTACTTGAGCTTGTTCATTTTGATCGGACAAAGCCCAAGTAATCAAGGTATATAGGCCTTGACCTCCGGCCAGGAGTGCCACCTATTAGCAAACACATCAAAGTGGATGATCTTCCTGCTCCACTCTAGCCCCATCGTAGCCCAAACATCAAAAGGAGTAATAGTGACCTCCCTGATCGCTAAGTGGAAAGTATGGGTCGTCTCCAACCACCTCTCCATTATAGTTAAAATGGTCCTCGGGGCCAGCATCTTCAGAGTCAGCAGGATGGCCATGATGATATCACTAAAATCAAAAGAGTCAATGCGGGCCAGTAGATCGGTATCCTCTGAAGTATGTATCTCCTCATACCACTTCCTGTAGAAGCTAAGGGCTCCCACAATCCTATACTAAAATTGCAAAGATAGAATTATAGTTCAATAGGGTTAAAATACAGAAAACATGTTAGAAATTAGAAAACCATGACAGAAATCAAGGAAATGGACATTCTGTCCCTAGGGACAGGACCTGTACGTGCAAGCCCCACCCTTACGAGTACACTGTTAGTACACATATGAAAAATGGGACCCATATGTGCCCCCCGGTCACCCGTACGGGTCCCTTACAAGCAGTTCCTATGAAGGAATTCTCCCATAAATCCAAATTGTCCGAATATCGACCAAAGCTCATCCAAAACTATCCTAAAAGCATCCTAGGCTAAAGTTACATGCATTAGGTTCTATCCTAATTTCTGAAACACCCTAATTCATGTCAAAATTTGGGATATTCTCAAAGGGATTAAAAATGGCAAATTGGGTGAAATTTCCTTGGAATAAGAAGTATGAGTATCAGGAGAATGGATTAGGGGCACGTTAGAGACCGATGTGATCCCCAGAAATGAATCCGCTTCACAGAAAGCATACCTGATGGAAACCGGGCCGTCTCGGAGCCCCAAATCACCCGCTGAGGATAAATCTTTGAGCCTAAGAGAGAAACGGCCAGTCTTTGGGATCTTTTTATACATCTTGATCGAGTTTTAGGAAAAAATCGCCGGAATTTTTAGTATAGAAAGATTTGTCGAAAGGAGTGATGTAAGGGGTCTATTTCAGTTTTAAAACCCCCCGATGGGTACCCATATAGGTCCCACCCTACTCGTACGGGTCCCAATCTTCTAGGACCCCACCTATACAGCCCACCCGTATGGGCCCTCTCTTGCTATCCAAGGATGGATCTTTGAACTACTATTTCAAATAGCAGCAAGGACTCATCCTTGTCGTATTCGGGGCCAACTCCACTTCTCTTAACTCCTTATTTCAAGTAAGAGAGGGGCAAAACCCCTAATTTGCTTCGATTCTTAATTAAAAGGGAAAAAGATTCTAATCTTCCCAAGATCTTTTGAGAATCAAAGTGGACTATTCTTAAGTTGGATACTAACTAATGCAATTTTCATGTGTAGGCCTGTCTCTAAGCTGGTATTGCAAAGAGGGACTTCTCCGGGAGCAAGCAACCTACCTAAGGATGTTGATCCATTCCCTAGTAGTAGAATAAGTTGAGGGTCACCATTTGACAGCCTAGTAGAATCATCTAGGGGATCCCCCCATTTCCCAATAGTAGAATCAGATCTAGAGACATCCGCCATTTCCTAGCAAAGGAACCAGATCGATGGGCATCCCCCATCCCTCAGCAGTGGAATCAGTTAATCTAGGGGCATTCCCTCTATAGTCCAGCCCTACTAGGGGCATTCTTTGGGAGACACCCTTCCAAGGGGCGATTCATTCCAGAACGATCGGGACAAACCTGACATTTCTCGCACTTAGTTTATAGTTTATTCAGAGGCCAACCCCCATCCATGAATCTCTATTCTTAATTGAAGGGGCAAAATTTTTTGTTCATCACAAAAATCAATAATGATTAAAGATGTGTCTGCTTGGACAATGACTAACTTGGTGTTTGATTGTTGTCTCTTTTCATAAGTTATGCAAAATCATCAGTCAGGAGAGTCATCCACCTTAGGAAAGGGATACATCAGTCATGAGAGTCGATTCGCTCTAGAAAAGGGATACATCGGTTAGGAAAGTTGATCAGCCTTAGAAAAGGGATATGAGGAGAAGTCATCCTCCTTAGGAAAGGGATAGATCAGTCAGGAAAGTCATCCGCCTTAGGAAAGGGGTACATCAGTTAGGAAAGTCGATCCGCCTTAGGAAAGGAATACGAGGAGAAGTCATCTGCCTTAGGAAAGGGATACTAGGAGAGTCGATCCGCCTTAGGAAAGGGATACAAGGAGAAGTCATCCGCCTTAGGAAAGGGATACATCAGTCTGGAAAGTCGATCTGCCTTAGGAAAGGGATACAAGGAGAAGTCATCCACCTTCGGAAAGGGATACATCAAAGTTGATCTGCCTTAGGAAAGGGATATGAGGAGAAGTCATCCACCTTAGGAAAGGGATACATCAGTTAGGAAAGTTGATCTGCCTTACGAAAGGAATACGAGGAAAAGCCATATGCCTTCAAAAAAAGGCACCATCCAAGGAAAGAGTTCACCCGAAGGAAAGGAACTTATTCAGATCACCATCACCAACTTAGGTATAATTCCCAAACCCTCGCTCGTATCGTGAGATCATACAGATCCCTATCTGCAATAATCCCACGAGGGCAGAATACGAGCACTAGATTTCAGCAATCCATCTCGTAAAATGATGATGAGAGCTAGATACTGCATTCTTTTATAAGTGTTATCCATTAGAGGTGTTCCCACTGCTGTAGAATTGAGTCTGGCTATAACACGGAGACCTAGACTGACCTTAGGTACCTGTATGGGTGCTGCCTAGTGGTACAGATCCACTAGCAGACCCATATGATGACTACCTTCGGTATGCCTAGGGGGGACCCGTATGGGTCCCCTTATACCAGTACTGGTGGGGCCCCACCCATACGGGTAGGCTTGTTTCCCCTTCAGGCCAATTGGGAAGTAGTCTCTTACCATTTCAGGAAAAGGCAGGTATTGAATTCAGGATCACTGAATTCTGACCTAATTTTACCCTATAAAAGGGGCCTTCTCCTCTCATTTTAAGAGGACACAATTCATAAGCAAAATTACTATAGAAAAATTATAGTTCTAGCAATCTCCATAGGTATAGCTGAGGTACAGGAGGTATAAAATAAGGAGAAAACCCTTCCTTGAGGTTTTGTCCACATTTTATTCATTCCTAGCTTCATCTATTAGGCTTTAGGTTAGATTCTATCCACTCAAATACTTTCCTAAATAGTCCTAACTAAGCACATAATTTGGTCGCACTCTCTCTACACTAAAGGGATCGCCTCAAAGTGGATTCACATCATATAGGTAATGCTCTTGAGTTTCAAAGAGACTCATATCTCCATTATATTATTGTAATTCACTTATTTTCTACCAATTGATTCAATTCTGCTTTTGGGTCCGATCTTGACTAATACAGGGCTTTGTTGGTACCTAATATATCTTTTCGGTGATAGTACTGGTACACCAAACTCGTAGAAAGGGAATTCTCGGCACCATTTTATCTCTTCTATAATCGGTCTGATTAAAACAAATTAAACACAAGTTCTGTCAGATTTGACAGGACCCGTATGAGTCCCCCATACCCTATACGGGTCCTCCCCGGTAGCCATATGGGTCCCACCCACCCGTATGGGTACGGCCACTAGATAGAATCCAAATTTCTGTTTTCATTGAATAAAAATCAACTAACTCACCATTTTGTCGTGCGGTCATTTTCACCAATAGTCCAATAAATCAACCCACAAAAGTTAAAATATGGCATTTCCATGGAAATCACATTTTTCTGAACGAAATGCTGATTTATAGTAAGCTACAGACTATGCTAACCTTTATGGACACAGGTGAATTTATTTATATTTATTTTATTACTTAGAACAAATGTATAGGTTCCTTTACAATTCCCCCATTTTCCCCCAGTTGTAATATTGTTCCCCTTTTTATTTTTTATGCTTTGTTATAAACTGATAAACACATGCATTAAATATAAAAGAGTGTAGAAATAAGATTGATGTGATAATTCCCAAATGATAAAAATAATGTGGTTTTACACGGTGAATGTAATTTTGAATCACCCAAATGAGAAATAAGTGACTCATTCGATACCCAAATCTCTGATCCAATAAGTATGAGTCTCCCACCTAGAGGGAACAGTACCAAAAGTCTTGCCTTAGTAGACAACTTTGGTGGTGACTCTATCAATTGTATCAGGATTTGGGTCTCGATTCTTTTATTCATTAAAATTAGCTTATTGTGCGAACCTGAACTAAAATGGTTTTATAACGCTTAAATAAGAAAACAACCCCAAGTGGACCCCTCTGCAAGGCTGGGGAATTTTCGTCCCCTCGCACTGCCCTTTCGAGTTTACAATCCAGCACACTATCCTAGCTTTTGCTTAGACTTCACTATTTTAAGTCTAACGGGATTTATGCCATTTATTTTTTCTTTGTTTTGAGGAATTGGGTCGGCTGCACGGAACCCTATGTTCAATTTATCTATTGCATTTCGCCTTTTGGGCCCAATATATTCATTCAAGCATAAACATGAAGATTTCAGTAAAATGACATTTTCATCAAATTATGTAAGTTTGAGTACATGATGATGATAACCATTTCTATTGACCCAAACATTGGTGCTAACTAGCCTATGTAGGTTTTCTAGTCAACACGCTCTCTAAGCTCACCTTTACGCTCACTTTTGCCTAGACCAACCTTTTCGAATATTCAGTCCAATGGGTTATTATTGCACCCTAATTTTTGCCTGAATGGTTTGTAGAATACCAAACAGTGGGTTACACCCTAATATTTGCTCGAGGAGTAGATGACCACTCGACGGGTGATTCATTTTATTTTTTTCATGTGCTGCTTTTCTGGATTTGATTCTTTTTGGTCGGATATGATAATGCTTCAACCTGTTTTAATTGATAGGGTTTACTAACTCATTACCATCCATGTCATAATCTTTATACCCCTTATATTGAGTACCTTTTTGATGATGAAGGTCCTTCTCAATTCTATCTGAACTTCCCCCTTGGGTCGGCTTCAATAGGCTTCACTTGTTTTGAAATCAGATCATCGACCATTGATTGATAATTCTGATGGTTGAATCGGTTGTTGTTGATCCTAGTTATGCTTAGCCAGTACATCTGAAGATTTTTTAAGCTATTTGAATAGTGCCTTAGTCCATAGGGGTCCCTTCGTCTTGGATTCAGTGCAACTCTCAAGGACTTCATCTCAATTTTGCCTGGGATCACAACTTCTATAGCATAAACCAAAGAGAAAAGCATCAGATTCATGGGAATTCTGACACCTATTTGACACATTCAAAGGGTGAATGGTAGCTCATCGGCTCATTCTCTCTATCCTACGGTAGTCTTGGAAATAAAACTTCTTGATAAGTTGTTTTACAGCTTCAGTTGCCCCATTAGCATGTGGTATGTGAGGTGAATTTCTGTGGTGATTAATTTTATATTTCCCATTCGATTCCGAGGTTGTCCCTTGGAATTGAAACCCATTGTGTGAGATAATGTGGCGAGGTAGGCAATACTAAGCAAAGATGCACTTCTCGATGAACATAGCCATCTTCTCGGTGGCAATGATGGTGTAAGGCTAGGCTCCCCAACATTTTAAGAGGTAACCTTCCCCTATGATGATAAAGCGGTATCCCTTAGTTGATGAATGTTGATTTTTTTGCCAATCATATTTGTCCCCCACGCTTGGAATGGTTAATGAGGCGAGAAATTGAGAAGCTTCGTAATTGTAGGGGAATTGATATTGGTAAGCATCAATGGTGTATTCCAAGGAAGAACTGAGCTTCTTTCTCTACTTTAGGTATGGGGATGGGATTCTCGGCACTCTGACAATCAATTATAGGTGTGTCTAGGCCCGACCAAGGAAAAGTGTTATCATGGTCCTTAAGCACTTTTATTATCTATCTTTTTTCTTTCAGAGGTTAGGTCATTAGAAATGGTTACCATTTTAGGTTATCATATGTACTCAAATTTATTTCAGTTAAAGAAAAATCATGAATACTGAACACGTTAGGCTTATCTTTGAATGAATGCATTGACCCATCGGGAAAAATATCAAGAAAATGAGTAAAACATAAGTCATTGATTGTATTAAAATACCTTAAAGGCAGAATTGTTCACCTCTAAATACTAGAAAAGGAAAATTACATCATAAGACAATCATCCTCTATAGGCGGAGGGTCTTGATTGGTAGTTTTGGTAGTGTTGGTAGATTTAGTATCCTTAGTAGCTTCCATTAGCGTGTCGTCCAGGTTGAGATCCAGAACTTCTTGTTTGGATGATGACTTATCTCCTTCATTTGCTAGAGACCACGCGAGATTCTTGTTAGCTTCGGCGATAAGATCCGCTTCATCTGACGGAGGGAAAAATACTGTGGTCTTTATTTTTTGGTGTCAAAATAGATCAATAACCCCACAAAATATTATCATGGTTTCTAATGCCAATTTGGGGAGATTCGGAGCAAATTCAAATTAATAGAGTTTCTTACTTCTGAGCCTCTATACCTTTTTAGAAGATGGTGTTGCTGATCATAATAAAGAATACAGGTTTGAATACATATATAACAAAAGATTCAACTCGTTTGAAGCATTTTAGAGTTATTCTAAGCCCTTACAATGGAAGACAAATTTAAGGCCCAATTAAATGTGCTTAAATCTTGATTTATGCATATGTTTTCCAGCCCATGAAAAGGAGGGCGTTTTGGATGTTTGATCAGCTGTTTCTTTTGTGTTTAATTTCCATAAAGTTGAGGTTTTAATAGTTTGATTTCAATAAATTTGTTTTTTTAATTTGTGTTCAATGTTATTTTAATTAGGCAGTTTTTATTAGCTTTTAGTGTGTTAATTTGTGACTTTCTTTTAGCTTTAAGTGTCTTTTATATCCTTTATTAGTTAAGTGTCTTTTCATTAATTTTATTGTAACTTTTATTTTCTTCTTATATAAAGGAAGGAAAATATGTAATAAGTTCAGGTTATTAGATTATATGAAAGAGAATTGAGAGAATTTGCATTTGCAATTCCATTTGGGTTTTGTTAGTTTCCAAAAACTAAAGGGTTTTGTTTATTTTCAAAAGTAATCAAGGGTTTTGTATGTGATTTAAAAACATTCATCCATCTCAAATTCATCAATTTTCTTTTTCATTTTTGTTTCTCACAATATTATAATAGAACAGTATTCTTTTTCACTTCCGTCCGCCATTAGTTAATATGAGAGCCAATGATTCGTAATCCTAATTTTTTTTCATTGCAATTTTTTTGTCACCCTGGAAGAACGAAATACAAATCATGTTTCTAGATCAAAATCTCATTGCTAGATTCAAGAAATTGATGTTAGAACTAGATGCTCTGAAGGCCAAGAATAATACCTTGGAAACACATGTGCGCAAAAGGTTAAGAATCAACTATAATATCATTTTTTGTCCTCAAAATACTTATGGTATTAAAAATCATAGTACACATTCCAACCCGCTCATTTCTTTGCCAAAGAAACGAATATTCAGATCCCCTCTAAAATTCATGTCAAATGTCTTAACCAAACCAAATTCCTTGGAAAATTCTTCATCTCTTTCCAATCTAACGGCGATCACAAAGCTATGTTTTTTATTTTTTTGCGCTAAATTAAATTGCTTAATCCAAAAATTATTTTCATTGTTTCAAATGGAGATATGTGGAAGATTCGTGTCAAAATCAAAGTCATACAAGGGGAGGACGTTTCATAGGATTTCATAACTTTATATTATTATTATTTAATTTCCATAATTTGTTGCTTTTAAAGTCTTTATGGTATAGGTTTAATGTTTCAAATGTTTTATTTAGCTTTAAGTGCATTATTTGTAACTCTTGTTAGTGTTAATTGTCTTTTATCTTATTGTAATAGCTCTTGTTTTTTCCTTACTTAAAGGAAGAAAAAGTATGTTAATATATCAGAATATCACATTATTATGTGAATGAAAATATAGAGAATTTGCATATGCAATTCATCTTTGGGTTTTGTTAGTTTCCAAAAACTAAATGGGTTTATTAGTTTCCAAAAACTAAAGAGTTTTGTTTGTTTCCAAAAACACTCCAAGGGTTTTGTATGTGATCCAAAAACATTCAACCCACAAATCACCTTTTTTTTTATTTCAATTTATTCTTTTGCTTCTGTCCGCCATTAGTTTGGTATCAACCATAAATTCATGTTTTTTCCTCAAAATATTTTTAAACCTCAAAATCACTGTACACCTTCTAATCTGCGGAATTTTCCCAATAAACGAATATTCCTATCCCCACCAAAATCTATATCAAATGTCTCCCCAAATCCAAATGCATTTGAAAATGACCAATCTATGTGTTCTATTGAAAATGTACCGAAAGAGCTTGTGAAAGGTTCGATATATCAAGAGCATGATGATTTGCAATCTGCTCCTAATGGTAAAATTTTACCATTCAAGAGATTGAAATTCTTGAGAACGATATGCTTTTTGGAGATGGAACATAATCTAGCTTTTGAGTTGAAAAACAAGCTAAACATGTGGTTACTGATAAGAAGCATGTTCATGAGAGGCGATTTTATTAGTAGTATTTTTGGAGATGGAACAATGCATGGTATCCAAATAGAAGATGAGGTAAAGAATGTGGATAATCAAAAGAAATATGTTCTTGAGACAAATTTTTTTTGTAGTATTGTTGAAACACATGATATTTCTTACGTTCTGCACTTTCAAGATTTGAGGACAAAAAATTTTGAAGAAGAGGAGAATGACGGAGGGAAAAATACTGTGGTCTTTATTTTTTGGTGTCAAACTAGATCGATAACCCCATGAAATATTATCATGATTCCTAATGCAGATTTGTGGAAGATTTGATGCAAATCCAAATTGATGGAGTTTCTCATTTGCGAGCCTCCGTACCTTTTTAAAAGATGGTGTTGCTGATCCTAATAAAGAATACAACTTTGTGTTACATATATAACATGAAGATTCAACTTGCTTGAAGCTTTTTAGAGTTATTCTAAGCCCTTACAATGGAAGAACAATTTGGGGCCCAATAAAATGTGCTTAAATCTTGACCTAAGCACGTGTTTTCTAGCCCATGCAAAGGTGGACGTTTTGGATGTTTGATCAGCTGTTTCTTTTGTGTCTAATTTCCGGAAAGTTGATGTTATAATAGTTTGATTTCAATAATTTTTTTGTTTTTAATTTATGTTTAATATTGTTTTAATTAGATAGTTTTTATCAGCTTTTAGTGAGTTAATTTGTAACTTTCTTTTAGCTTTAAGTGTCTTTTATATCCTTTATTAGTTAAGTGCCTTTTAATTTGTTTTATTGTGACTTTTATTTTCTTCTTATATAAAGGAAGAAAAATATGTAATAAGTACAGATTAACAGATTTTATGAAAGAGAATCGAGTGAATTTGCATTTGCAATTCTTTTTGGGTTTTGTTAGTTTCCAAAAACTAATCGGGTTTTATTAAATTCAAAAAACTCAAGGGTTTTGTTTGTTTCCAAAAACAATCAAGGGTTTTGTGTGTGATCCAAAAACATTCATCTATCTCAAATTCATCAATTTTCTTTTCCAATTTCATTTCTCACAATATTATAACAGAACCGTTTTCTTTTTGCTTCCGCCGGCCATCATAATCATTCTTCTTCATTCGATTAGATATGGCTCTAGACGTAGGAGGCACAACACCTTCAACTTCCTTGTTGGTAGGCTCAACAACAGTAACGAGTTTCTTAAAGGGACTTTCAGAGATTGCCCCTAGAACGAACTCTTCGAATAGGCCAAAGTTAATCATACCAACCTCACCATCAGATTTTGGTAGAGGGTTCTCCATTTTGCTAGGCTTTTGTTCTAGTTCTTCTATCTTCCTCTCTTGCACTAAATGAGGAATAGCAATAGCTAAGGTTCTATAATGATCGGTCTTATGGCCCTTTTGAATGTTGTATTTACAAAAGTTCCCTTTCTCTTTGGTAGTTGGAGGTCTATACTCTTGTAGGGAATCAAGTTTGCCTGATTTTCTTAGTTTGACAAATATGAGGCCAACAGGTAGCATCCATAGAGTCAATAATGCATTTCGACAAGGGGGTATTCAAATAGTTGAAACATCTTCTAGTGTGATTACTTGTACGGTGGGATTCTCAGTCTTGGCCGGGATAGGAGTGACCTCAAAAGGTTCAGAATTATTGTTCTCATAAGACCAGGATTTGCCGCTAGTTGGTTTGTTGGCTCTTTCTTTGTCTTCCCTTCTCTCAATCTCCTTGGCCTTTTCAAACACTTGATTATAAGACTCGTAGGAATCTATCTCCATCTCCTTATGAAAAACCAGGAGAGATCCATCAAGAAGCTTTGGGATCGTCTCCTTCAGACTGAGCTTTTGCTTTAGAAGCACTTTGGTAGCCATCAATCGACTAAAATAGGACTTAAAGATCTAGCCTTGTTTCTCCTTAACCCCTTGAGGTGTTTTATAGTGGTCTCCATGGTCGAGTTAAAATCATAATGACCAATCAAAGCTTCAAAGAGAAGCTTCTAATGAAGGACCACGTTGGTAGGGAGAGTGTTGTACCACTCCAAAGCTAGCCCATCCAAAGTGCATGAGAATTATTTATCTAGAAACTTGTCACCAATCTTCTAAACTCGCAGGAAACTCTCATACATTATGATGTGAGACTGAGGGGGACCTTCACCAGTGTAAAGCTCCATTCTCGGCATAGAGAAGTTCTTTGGAACCCAATCTTTGTCTTTCTCTTCTTCCTTCTTTGCATTCACAACTAAGAACTACCTTAAAAGCGCCTCCATTTTAGGTGTCACACTTAGAGGATGTGTGACCTAGTCATTTAGTGTCACACCCGGAGAATGTGTGACCTAGTCATTAGGAGCAAAAGTGGCGCCAAACTGGAATGGTGGCCGCGATGATGTTGTTCGAACATGAGGAAGTGCTTGGAAATTCTAACCAAAAGGATCCTGAGGATAAGTGGTCCCGATAAGAATAACCACAAAGTTGGGAGGAGTAAAAGACACCTGAGGCATCAAAGGAAGGGTAAAACCACTTGAAGGTACGGTCATCTATATAGTGAAACCCCCTGAAAAAGTGGGGAAACTGAAGTATGAACAATTTGCCTTGTGTCTTGAGGAGGGAACACAAAGGTCGAGGGAGAGAATGGTGAAGGTTTTTGAGTGGCTAGTTTAAAACTTTGAGCAGGGAGAGTAAAGACTAGAGGAGTAAAGGATGATGGTGGTTGAGTGAGACTCTGACCAAACTGGAATTCACCTTGGCAGATGGGTTGATTTGGTAAGACAATCTGACCTGAAGATGGTATCTGAATTGAATAAGCCAATCCATTCTAAACTGACCCCTCCTGAGCAACCTTTGACTATCCCTGAGCTTGAGCAACAGGCCTTGATGGCCTCTAACCATTCATCTCCTCTACCAAAATAGATCAAACTTGCTCTTGAATAGTAGTGCAAAACAATTTAGATCAGAGGAACATGGCCATAGCACTAGTGATTCCGGTACCAAAGTAGATTGCCCCTTATTAGGCTGAGGAAGGGAGGAGGAGAAGTACCCTCAGACGAAATCCCACTAACTAGCGGTAAATCATACATCGAAGAAAATCTAGAATCTGAAACTGAGGTTAAAGCTAAACTCGGACTCAAAGAGTGATGAACCAAACGATGATCGAGTCTGAGCCAAATTAGACTACAACGATGAGGATTCCTTGACCTAGCTTTGAAATCGGAAGTTGATCCACCCAAGAATGAACCATGAATGAAATGAATGTTTTACATTTATTCAAAGTGATGAATGTTTATATACTCATGGTGGTTTAGAGAGGGAGAGAGCAGAAAAGCTTTATGATGCGAAGTTTATCCCTAGTATACATGAGACGCGTGAATCCATCGCTATTCCAAGTGAACTAGATATGGTTCCTTGGGACCCAAATGATCTTAGGAATATTGTTTAACCCCTCTCAAGTGAAGGGAGATTAGAGATAAGAGAAAGAATAGAAAAGGTTTGCCACAGGAGACCTATCATGAATGTCGCATGAATGAGCACAACATAAATAGCACACAATAAGTGAAACTTCTTCCAACCTTATGACTCCCATGCAACGCCATTCAAAAATCTGGGGCTTAACTCTAATGCCAACAAACGGCAAGAGAGTATGTGACCTAATTCTAAAACATGCGCATTTTGGTAATTCCTAAGGGGAAGTTTCTATTGCTTATTTAACACAGTGGTGGTTACAAACTAGGATTGATGTAGAAGGCTCTAGTTTACCTTGATTCCATGTAACTCAACCGCTCCTCATATGAGTGCTACCACGGGAGTTTACATGTTGGTATGAGTGATCCACCCACAAAGAATCCCCAATTCCTGGTGATCATCAGAGATACAAGTGAGCTTCACGGGGTGAAAAATGGGCACCCTAATCCAACCTAGTATTCTAGCCTCGCGATGGATAAAAAAGGCATTACAAATATAAAAGTTTTGATTTAAAAAATGATTTTGACACATCATCAAATCCTTTAATTAATTTTGAAAAAGAAAAGAGTTTTCAAATTTAAAGTTAAATGGACAATCCCCAGTAAAGTTGCCACTGTGAGCAGCCAACCTTTTTCATGAAGGCGAAAAATAAGGTGCGACGAAGTGAACCGAAGGATTAGCCCTCAATTTTTAGAGGTGTGAAGAAAATATTTATTGAAATTGATGTTGAAGTTGAATTTAAGTCCAATTTATGTGTTAGAGGAGGCGAGATCAGAATCTCATCATTAAGGTAGAGTCGTAACCTAGTTTAGCTCAACTGGGAATTTTTGGGTACGATTTTCTGAATGGGTGGTAGACCGCACCTCAATTAGAGATTCTAAGCGCAAATAATGTTGACTATTCTTCATTTTTATAAATAAAGTCATTTATTTTTCAATAAAAGTTTATTTCTTTCTTATGCAATTTAAATCCCCCTAGTTTAGAATTTTCGGTATATATATCCATTCATCACACAACGCGACATGCAAAAAGCGATAAATAAAAGCAGAAAATTAATTATTACATGGCTTTACAAATTCTTATACATTTTTCTAATTCAGAAAATAAATAATAAGAGACCAAAATTGGGCCTCAATCAAACTTACCAACACCGAAACAACTCTAAATACGATAAACCATCCACGAACAATCACAAATAATGCATAAATAGTTAAAGGCAGAAAATTAAATTTTATTATGGAGAAAAAAACATTTTTTAGGAATTTTTAGAGTTGAAAATGCATTTTTAGGCATTTAAAGGCTATTTATTCAATTAAATGATAAATATATTAAATAAAAAAGATTTAAAGTTAGTTTACTTAGTTCTAGAATATTTATAATTTTTAGGAAATTTTTCGGCTGTTAAATGGGGTTAAAAGTGCAAAAAAGCTATAAAACAGGGCTAAAAACACAAAATAAAGCAAAACAGGGACCTTCTGGCTCTTTTACCAGTCTAACCGTAGGGATGGCAATATGACCGCTGCCATAGTAGTAGTGACTGCTATTGTGGCAGTGGTGACCACACAACTGGAGCGGTCAGATGTCCATCTGTCAGGTCAAACAGAAAAAATGCCAAGCAGGGCCAAATCGGCATTTTTGCACCTGAAAACTAAAGTTTATTGACATTTTAATTTGTTCCCCAATTATATCAGTAGATTTGGACTTAAAATATCGAAATAACTTTGATCTTTTGAATCTAGGGAGAAAAAAAGACCAAAAAGATAGGAAAAATTATCTGACCTCACCGGTGATAGTTTGAGCGCACCGGCGCCGCGCTGACCGCTGCCATTGCAGCAGTGACCATGGTGGCCGGCACAGTCAGAGTGTCACTGGCAAGGCATCAACTTTTCGTGGGCATTTTGTAAAAATACATAAAGAAACTGGGGAAAAGCCCCAAAACCGACCAAAATAGCAACAAAATGAAGAGAATAATTAATGGAAATAGATTAGAACTCAGAGTTTTTGCCTTTAGACCGTGAATCCACTCTTTGAGACTCGAATTAACACTTGGCAAGCTTTTTGATGATTTTTTTATGAACAGTGACAGAAATGGCGTTAAACTTAGTAAGGGATTTTCGTGATTTTGTGAGAAATGTCCCCAAATCCTATTTAAATTTGTTTTAAGTTGAGTTATAAGTTGATTTTAGTTGTTTAAAACCAAAAGATTGAGCTCAATAATGTTTAGAAATTCGAAATGATGTGTGTTAATTCAGATTTCAGCACCTTAGTAGGCTTTCTCTCTTTAGAAACCAAGAACTCTAAAAGTTTTGGTTTAAATGTTCAAATTGGGAAAGTCCTAAAATAGATGATTTGGGGAGTTTATATAGACTCAATTAGGTGTAAATAACCCAATATGTCCCTCAAATACTCAGATTTTATGAATAAAATGGGTAAAATAAAAAAAGGACAAAATATAGTGAAAATGGCGTTGGTGTCCGGCCAAGCCGCACCAGATGTTGCCTGACACAGTCATCACGCCCCTGGTGCGGCCATCGCACACAGGATTGCAGGCAAGGGAGCAGCCACCTCTCTCCTTAGCATGGCCACCATGCTCCCTGGTGTAGTCACTACACCCCTAGTGCGGTCACCATGCACTAGAGCGGCCTACCGTTCCGGCGGCAGTGCCGCCATCGGTGGTGGCCTCGGCGAGGCCGAAAAGCAAAAAAAGGGGTGGAAAATTTTAAAAAATCATAACTTTAACCATGGTTATTTTATTTAAGAGATTCATAACATTTTTCAAAACCTCAAAGAGTCTAAAATCTAGTAAAATTAATGAGGTTTGCAGAAAATGATTGGGTTTGAACAAAAAAAGTGAAACAGTTTGCTACGATAAAAAGATTACGGTTCATTTTTAAATGCATTTTAATAATTTTCACGCATGGTCAAAGGTTTAAAATCATCAAAAAGGTACTTGCAAAATGTGGGTCAACCCTAAAAGAATAGAATAACTAGTTCATAACATGTTATAGCAAAAAGTCATCATCGTTCCAAGGTGACCGAAAAGCTAGTGCTAACAAACGGAATGTTGATAAAACTTTGAGTTCTGTAATATCTAAGAATCTAGAAAAAAATGTTGCTCAATTGATTTTGCCCCTTCGGTTAATTGCTTTGTATTCGAAGATTTCTTGAGTCGGTTGTCTACTTGGGTTGCCAACAACGGATGTATCAATAGAAATTTGGAAATTTTTGAATCGGCTATCTACTAGGGTTGCCATCAATGTAACTATCTTGAATTGGAAATTTCTTGAGTCGGTTGTCTGCTGGGGTAACCATAACCGAACTTATCAAGGGAGATTTGAAAATTCTTAAGTCGGTTGTCTACTGGGGTTGCCATCAACTGACCTATCAAGAGAGATTTGGAAATTCTCGAGTCGGTTGTTTACTAGGGTTGCCATCAATGGACCTATCAAGAGGAATGACTTGGGAGATTTTCTGTGTTGACTGTCTACTGGCGGTTTGTAGATGCACCATCAATGTGCCTATTAAGAGGAATGTCTTGGGAGATTTTCTGAGTTAGTTGTCTTATGGTGGTTTATGGATGCACGACCAATGCACCTATAAAGAGAAATGTCTTAAGAATATTAGTAATTGTGATGAATTACATTTTATTGCTTAATTGATTTGTCAAGATGAAAATTTTTTCCCTTTCAATTAACAATAAACATGTAAGTATGAAATGTAAATCAAGTTGAGTTTAGAAATATCGGGGAGTCCGGAAACACTTGTTTCAGGGTCGATTTTGGCCCTTTGATTGAAGAAGATTACACGAATTAACTTTTGGTTGATTTTACGTGGCGGGCCATGACTTAAGATTTGTGGTAGGATAGATGGTTGGGCATATTGATCCTTGGCTCAGGGTCTTTGCATATGTTACGGAAATCCTACCAAGGAAGGGCTAGTCGACAGCTTGGGTTTGAAGGAAAAAGAAGGGGGTCTTATCAAGGCTGAATCGGTAGATGGCTCGAGTTAGAGCGCTAAGAGGTGGGTCGGTTTTTGTTTCCTTCCTGTATAAAGACAGTGTAGAGGATTAGTACATGACAAAGTTGCATTTTTATTGCTTAATTGATTTGTACTGAAAGCAAAAATTTTGCCCCTTCAATTAACAATAAAAATGGAAGTATGAAGCACAAATTGAGTCACGATTTTTGGGATTTTGGTAAGGTTGTTGCGATGTCCATTGGGTTTAATTAGTATGCCCCTGTGAACTTTTGTAGCAAAAATATATGGATTTCCCTAGGCGCCTTGTGGCGGGGTCCCCTCGGGATTGTTCATTTAAGCATGATGAAACCAATTAGTTTAAGTTTTCACATTTACCCAATTTTTATGAATAAAAGAATCGAAACTCAAATCTCAATACAAATGATAGATTCACCACCCAAGTTATCTACTTAGGAAAGAGTTTTGGTACAATTCCCATTGGGCGGAAGACTCATACCTTTTGGATCAGAGATTCGGGTATCTGATGAGTCACTTATTTCTCATTTAGTTAATTCAAAATTACATTTGCCCCATAAAACCATTTTCTTTTCATCATTTGGGGAACTATTACAAAAATCCTATTTTTCTACACTCTTTCACACACAATAATGAGTTCAACAATTCATAATATAGCACAAACAGTAAAGGGGGAAAAATTACAACTTGGGAAAAATGGGAGAATTGCAAGGGAACCTATACATTTATTCTAAGTTAAAAAAACAAAAATAAATAGATTCGCCTGTATGAAAATGTTAGCACAATAATGACACATCATAAGTCAGCATTTTTTTAGGAAAAATGTGATTATGTTAGTGTGGCGGTTTTGCGATCAATAGAGCTAGGACGGATTCTAGGATCGAAAAGAAATAATGCTTCTTCAATGTATTTTGTTATGAAAACACATTTTAACTTTTTGTGGGTTGATTTACCAGATTATTACTAAAAATGAAAGCACGGCAAATGGTGATGTTAGGTTTGTTTTATAGATTGTTGATAAAATGACTTTCTGCCTAGGGGGCCAGTACTCGCATAGGTAGGGGGTACCCGTACGGCTATAGGAGGGACCCGTATGGGTATGGGCGACCTGTACGGGTCCTATTTAGACCAAAATAGATGCTCATTTTTAGTTTAAATAAAACAGATTTATAGAAAAAGAATGGAATAAAATGGGATTTCCTTCCATATAGGTATGACGCACTAGTTTAGCCACCATAGGGGTATATAGGTGCCAACGAGGCCCATATGGGTCATGGCAAGACCTAAAATAGTTCAAAGGATAGATCAAGCCAAATAAATGAAAATGACAATAAAATAAATAGAAAGTGAGTCTCTTTGAAACTAAGGAGTGTACCTTTACGCCGTGAATCCACTTTAAAGCGATCCCAATGCCGAGAGATAATCTAGCCAAAGTGGTAGATAAGGAAATCATGGTTTTCGGACTATTTTGGTAAGTGTTTGTGTGGACCGAACCTCCACCCAATCCTAATATGAAGCTATAAAGAAATACAATGTGGATAAAACTAAAGAGGAATGGTTTTTAAAAAAAAAGAGGAATGGTTTTCTCCCTATTTTGTCACTTTTATACCTCTTCTTATTGGGAACTGACAATCACTTTTAACATGCATAACAGGCATTGCAGAAATTCAAAATTTTTTCCCTTGTCCCTAGGAACTCTTATCAATTGCATATAATTTGTTTAAAGCCTTAACTAAAGAGATTCTCTACCTAGGTTATGTTAGATATGATGTATGCCCTAGAGCAATTAGGGCGTTGTATCTTAGTTAAATTTGTATGAACAAACATAAAGGCATTTCTTTTGTTACACTAATGACTGCAAAAATATAATATAACTTGTTAAGAATATATTCATTGATGTGTTTGCAAAAGTCCTTGATAAAACAATAGCACGTATTGCAAGGGCATAGTGGGACTATGTTGGTGAGAGCTAGTTTGCGTGCAATTATGATTTGTCTAAATATCCCTAGTCATAGTATAATCAAGACTGGACATTGGTGAATACGGAAAGACTAGAATGTGTTGTCATACCTCATGAGTTTGATTCAGAGTAGCATATCTCCAGTGGTAGAGGGTGGTACCTTGGGTTAACATATGAATGTATTCAGGGAAATACATTGGAGATCGCTATGAGACAATATTTAGTAATCTACATTATGTGTTGGTGATTTATTATCTGATTGCAATAGCATGACAAATATCCTTAGACCTGAGATACCAGTTACCTTGTTCAGATGTTGCTATACCTTGGGTCATACCTAAGCATTTTATAGACTAGGTGATACGGATGATTACGGGTATAGTTGATGTCTGTTTGTTGGTATGCTCCTTAGTCAAGATGGAATCTATCACTCCATTATAGCAATATAAGGGAGTTGTACCTTGGCCACTTATTAGAACTGAGAGACTCGTAAAACTCTGCTGAGTATGGGTTAATAGGATAAGATCCTAGTCAACACATTAATATGGTTGAGTAGCGTACTTTGGTAGCAAGACTAAATTATTGGGGTAGCCTCTAAGCCTTCTAGTGGACTGACACTTAAACCGAGTCCAAAAAACTAGATGATACCTAACAGTTGATAGAAGGAGTGAATTGTATTGATACTATTGCAGAACCGGGATGAAGTCACATGCACGTGACATTCCGAATATTGAGGGGTCATATGCCCTATGCTAGAGAGCCACTATGACCGATCAAGGCCATCGGAGTCCAAAACGGTCTTGAGCTCTAAGCCAGTTAAATTACTGAAAAGGAATTTGAACTAGGTTAAACTTTGACAGCTCGATATTACGGGATCCTATAAGGTCACACACTTTTTATTATGAACTAGCCATATAGACTAGGTCTAATCTAGAAGAGAAATAAATGGTTAGACCCTTTTAATTGGTTATACCGATTTTTATTAGCTGGACTAGTATACCGAGAAATAAATGGTTAGACAATTTTATTGGTTCGACAAATTTTACTGGTTGGACCAATGTACCGAAATTAATGGAAAGGCGTAAGAAAAAGAGAAGCCACGTAGTGGGAACTCTGATAAAGTACTATATGGACTCGCATAAGTGGGCTTGCGTAAGTGCTATGGGATAGCACTTGTGGCGGGCCTGCGTGTGGGTCTTGGTAATGCTTGGAGCATTGTGCAAGGCCCATAAGCCTTACGCATAGCGGGCTGCTTAGAGAGCCCGCGCCAGGCCCAGCGCATAGGCTAAAGCCTGCGCCCTATATGGCATGCGCAGCCCATAAGGGTTGTGCGCCTACGCAACATTATTGGCTTTGGCGAGTAGTGACCCACTTGAACTCAAAGTCTAATTTTATTTTGTCTATATTTAAATAGTATTTATTAATTAAGTTTTAATTAATTAATTATTAAAATATTTATTTAGTTATTAATTAGTTGAAAAATTATTTAGTGAGAGTTGTAATTCAAGTCTGACTTTGTTTCCTACTAAATAGGAATTGATTATTCTATTAATTAATTAATTGGATTAATTAAATGAATAGAATAATAATAAAGGAAGTTGAATTTAATTCTAAATCTTTCTTATTTAGTAAATGACTAAAAGACCATGTTTAATTAATTTCTAATTGGAATAGGCTTGGATTAAATCGTCTTTTTAATCGACCCCCTATGCCTATAAATAAAGAGCTCCTGTCTCATTATTTTCCACTCTAACTTTCGTGCTCTCCCTCCCTCTCTTTATTCTCTTAGTTGTTCTAGTTCCTAAAAGTAATCTGTTGAAAGACATATTTACTTAGCATAGAAAACTAAGAGAATTTCTTCTAGAATGAATTAGTAGGGAAGATCTACCTGTCTTCTGCTTATTTAACAGTACTCTATTTCTAAAAGGTTTTGGTCGATAGTGCTCGTGTAGACTATTTATAGAGGGCTTCTACTTTGGAGTCTGTGCACGCAGCTGATGGGGTCATTCTGCCGACATTGGCATTCACGCTACAATAGGTAAGTGGTTAAATTATTATTAGGTCCTTTTATAAGTGTTTATGAAATAGAATAATAATAGAATAGTTTATGTTGTCAATCATGTCATGCTTAGGAGATCCTTGGACTATAGATTAAATTTTGAATTTCTGCTGCGCCTCTTTTACATGCTAACACCTTTAATCTAGACCAATAGGTTAGCATGCATAGGCTAGGCATACCATAATTCTAAATTATATCCTAGCATAAATATATTTTATACTAAGCATGTTATAACTCTAAGTTATAACCTAAGCATAAAATAAACTAAGCATGCAAAACAACCTAAGCATAATAATTATTAAGTCTAAAAATGCTTAAAGAAAAATACTTAATAATTAAAAGAGAAAAAAGGAAACTTACCAGTTGAAGCGTGCTTTAGCAGAACCTCCTTGCACAAGCTTCCAAGTGTAGGATAGCCTCTATGAGTATCCACATGAACCCCACCAAATAAAACCTGCCAATGAGGAAGAACTGTTGAGCCTTGAGTAGCTGCCAGACCATTCCAAAAGTCCACCCGAAAATATTAACTAGAGGTGCTCTAATAAATTCAAGCTCCTAAAAGATAGCTTGCTCTTAACTCAACTCGAGAGATAGCATGTTGGAATCCTAAGTCAACACATAGAATAAGCTCTGGTGCAATTGGAAGGGGCTGGGGTGAAGCCTATTCATAAGCTTGGGGGAGAAAAACTGCTCGCCCATTTCTGAGCGGGTTTGACCCACGGGGCTTGGAGCCTAGCCAGTTTGCCCACGTGCACAGCGTGATCTGCATGTTGTGCATCTTGCAAGCCCAACTTATGAGGAATCTTGCACTGGGCTTAGCCCAGCACTGTAAAGGTAGCACTGGCAAGCCTAGCGTCGCGGGCCTCAACAATTTTTGCATTGCAGCACTTACGAGCCCATGGTGCGGGATTTCATGCATTGGGCATCTCGCAAATCCCGCAGTCCATTTTGCAGCACAAAATGTCCAACTTCTTCTGGGTCCAACTCGTTCGAAAAATTCTCTTTTCATCCTTTTCAAATATTAATTTATTTATGACCCTAATAAAATTAGTTACTCGTGAAAAAAAATTTCTTGGTCTAACCAAATAATAATCCAATTATTATTGTGTTATATCTTCGAAATAGAATAAATTTATTAATTCTTTACTCAGTCCGATGAAGGTCCAATGTGTGTGTCCTTATAGGATCCTGAAGTATTGAGCTATTAAGGTTTGACCAATCCCCCATTACTCGGAATATCATTTATGCTTTTGAGTTAATCCTGGTTAATACAATAGTTGCCCAATGCGATGAACTCCTTCCATTTTTTAATATTAGTACCATCTAGTTTGTTGGGCTCGGTTTTAGTTAGAACCCACTAATATCGAGGATGCTCCAATCTATCCCAGTTATTTACTTGTTACCAAAGTATATTACTTTTTACCATAATGTGTTTGACTAGAAACTATTTCTACCAAACACATACTCTGATTAGAGGTTTGTACCAATAATCACTTAAACAAGTGGCCAGATACAACTCCTTAATATCTGGAATGATGGATTATTTTCGACTACATAGCTTACTAGTGTGTTGTCATCACTATACCCATAATCGTCGTGGCACCCTATATGAAGAGTGAATAGGTATGACACAAAGCATAATGATAGTACCAAACAAGGCACTTAATATCTGAAGTATGAGGGTATTTGAAAAGCTACTGCATAAAGATAAACACTAACACCTTGATATATATACCAAGTGTTTATCTTATTACGATCTCCAATATACCTACCAGATATATCCATGTGTCAATCATAGGGCACCACCTTCAATTATAGAAGACTAACTGCTTGGACCATTATAAGAAAGTTGAGCACATGCTAGTCTTACTACTTCATCAAAATCCTTTCTTGATGAAACTATGAGTAGGTTATTTTAGACATAATCATAATTTCACATGAAGCAGGTCTCACTAAGTATAGTCTAACTATAATTTCTCTCACTTCACGCTATGATATGTCAAGGACTTTTGTACACATACATTAATGAATATGTTTTAACCAGTCATAATATATATATATATATATATATATATATATATATATATATATATATATATATATATATATGAACACATTGATCTAAACAAAAGATTAAAATGCCTTTATTAATTATACAAATTTTTCGTACTAATACATAATTAAGATGTATCGCCCTAATTGCCTTAGGAAAATACATCATATCTAATAAACTCCCACTTGCACTAATCCATATGCTTTCACATTCTAGTCATGTTTGACTTTCGTCAATGGCTTTGTCAAACCATCTGCAAGGTTCTGATAAGTGGGGATATAATCTAATCTTATCATCTTATTATCAACGATCTCCTTGATTATATGATACAATCTGGATACATGTCTATTTTTCTGGTGAGACCATGGTTCTTTTGCCTGAGCTATAGCACCGTTGTTATGGCAATATAAAGTAATTGGATCAACAATCTCAGGCACCACACTGAGATCACCAATAAATCCCTTTAACTAGACAGTTTCTTTGCTACTTCACAGGTAGCAATGTACTCAAATTTCATGGTTGAATCAATAGTGGTTTCTTCCTTGGAACTCTTCCAGCATACGGCCTCTCCATTTCATACATATGCAAAACCTAACTGAGACTTAAAGTCGTCCTTGTCAGATTGGAAAATCACATCCGTGTAAACTCTGATTGTGAGGTCACCATCTCCATATATCAAGGACTCATCTTTATTCTTTCTCAAGTACTTAAGAATTGATTTGATGGCCATTTAGTGCTTTTCACCTGGATCCGATTGATATCTACTCATATAGCTTAAAGCTTGAGAGACATCTGGCCTAGTACATATCATAGAATACATTATGGATCCTATTGCAGATGCATAGGGTATATCCTTCGTGCGTATTCTTTCCTGAGCTATCTATGGATACTCAGCCTTAGATAGGTTAATCCCATTTGTCATTGGGAGATAACATTTCTTTGAATGTTCAAGGTGGAACCTATTCAGAACCTTGTCTATATTTTTATTTTGAGAAAGACCTAACAGCTTCTTGGATATATCTCTATAGATCATTATACCTAGTAAAAATGCAACTTCTCCAAGGTCTTTCATGGAGAACTTTTTTGGCAACCATATTTTAATACTTTGAAGAAGGGAAATGTCGTTTCCTATTAGTAGAATGTCATTGACATATGATACTAATAAAATAACTGCACTACCACTAACCTTCTTGTAAACACAAGGCTCATTAATGTTTGGACTGAAATCCCGTTCACGGATTATCTGATCAAACCTAATATTCTAACTCGTAGATGTTTGCATAAGTCCATAAATAGACCTTTGTAGTTTGCATACCTTCGAGCCATTCTGAGATGTAAAACCCTCAGGTTGTCTTATATACACATCTCAGTCCAAATCCCCAGTCAGGAATGCTATTTTAACATCCATCTGCCGAATCTCGTAATCGTAATGAGCAGCAATGGTGCAGAGTATTCTTATGGATTTAAGCAAGGCTATTGGTGTGAAAGTTTCCATCGTAGTTAATAACTTTACATTGACTATAACCTTTCGCAGCCAACCTTGCCTTATAGGTAATTACATTACCGTCCATGTCAGTCTTTTTCTTGAAGACCCATTTACACGTGATAGGTTTAACCTCTTCTGGTGCATCGACCAAATTCCAAACTTAGTTTTCGTACATGGAATCCACTTCTAATTTTATGGCTTTAAGTCATTTATCAGAATATGAGCTCTTTATTTCTTCATCATAGGTTCTTGGTTCATAATCCTCCATGAGATATATTTCCCTATCATCAGTGATTATAAAACCATATCTTTAGGGACCTTTATAAACACAACATGATCTTCGCAATGATTATATTTTTATAAGTTGTTCTCTGATCTCACCTTTTTGTGTATCTAGAACGGGATCAATCAATTGATTATCAGTTTCTTCTTCTTCAACTTCCAGTTCAAGATTGTTCCCACTAACTTTTGCAAGTAAGTGTTCCTTTTCCAAAAAGTGAGCACTCCAAGGCACAAATTTCTTCTGTGCTTTGGGTTGCTAAAATAAATATCTAATGAATAGACACTTATCAGATTTAGCATCCAGCTTATCTGATGCTATTCTCTTTACCATAGCAAGATGACCCGATACTCTTTGGTGACTTAGGGATGGCCTTTTATTACACCATCTTTCGTAAGGCGTAAAATCAACTGATTTAGAGAGCACTCTATTTAATACATAAACTACGCTCTCTAGTGTATATCCCCAAAAGGATTTACTAAGATCTGATTGTCTTAAGATGGACCAAACCATATCTAATAAAGTCTGATTCCTCCTTTCAAACACTCCATCGTGTTGGAATGTATAAGGATGGGTCCACTGGGGAACTATCCCATTTTCTTTTAGATAATCCTGAAACTCCTGACTCAAGTATTCTCCACCTCAATCATATCGTAGTGCTTTAATAATTTTCTCAAGTTGTTTCTTCATTTCTAAATATTTTGAAATTTTCAAAACTTTCAGATTTATGCTTCATCAAGTATAAATAACCATATCATGAATAATCATCGATAAAGGTTATGAAGTAGGAGTATTGTCCTAGTGCCTTAACACTCATTGGACCGCATACATCTGTATGTATGAGTTCCTATGTACTCACGGCTCGTTCACTCTTTCCTTTAAAGGGTACCATTGTCATTTTTCCTTTTAAACAATGCTCATGATCACTATAAGACTCCAAGTCTATTGGGCCCAAGTCTCCATGCTTATGCAACTTGGTTCAGCAATCTTTGTTTATATAGCCTTAATGACAATACCATAAGTAGAAAGATTTCTCATTATCTAATTTGAACTTCTTCACATGGTTTATATTAAAAACTTCTATTTTAGTATCAAGAACATAGATGTCACCATTCAACATCCCATAGCCATAAAGAACATAATTTCAACAAATCTGACAATTATTATTCGAAAATAAAACTTCAAATCCCTCTGTTGCTAAACGCGCAATAGCGATAATATTCTTAGTAATATTTGGAATATAGTAACAATTATTCAAAACTAAAGCTAGGCTACTTGGGAAAATAAGATTAAACCTTCCTACGGGTAATGCAACAACTCATGCTCCATTTCCCACATGCAGGTCCATCTCCCCTGTTGCAAGCCTCCTACTATTCATTAGTCCCTACAGAAAAGTACAGATGTGAGAACCACACCCATTATCTAATATCGAAGTTGATTCATAAGGAAAAGTAGTATAGTTTTCAATTACAAACATACCTGAAGTAGATGCCTCTGCATGCTTCTTCTTCAAATGTTGAGGAGTGAGAGCTTTGCAATCCCTTTTCTAGTGTCTCGGTTTCTCGCACTAGAAGCAGACATATTTAGATGTCTTCTTTTCTTTCTTCTTCTCATTGATTCTTTTCTTGGCCCCCAATGCCTTCTTCCTTTTAGAATTTTGCCCTTCCCAAGCAACAGTAGTGTATTCTGATCATTCTTGGTTTGAGGTTCTATACTCTTTAGCATGTTGATTAATTCTAGATTCGTACAATCAATCTTGCTCATGTAATAGTTAGTCACAAAATTTGAGTAACTATATGTTAAGGACATCAACACACAGTCAATACTTAACTCATGATTAATTTTGAATCCTAATCAATTTAGCTTCTCAAGGTATCCCAAGAGTTTTAGTACATGCGGAGAGGCAGAGGCGCCAGTCTGCCTCTCGGTCCCAAAAAGGAGTCTTGATGTTTCATACCTATCTGTCCTTTCTCGCTCAACAAAGAGCTCCTCAAGACCGAGAACCATGGTCTCTAAGTCCATGTTCTCAAGTTGTTTCTGAAGCTCAAGGATCATGGACCCCAACATTATGCATGTTGTAGTCTCATGATATTTCTTCTGCTTCAACTAGGCATCATGTTCCACTTGATCCCCAATATAAGGTTCTATGTGGAAAATCTCATATATAGTATAGACAATTCCCTTGGATCTGAGAACTATTCTCACAGCTCGGAACCAATTAGAAAAGTTTGAGCCATTCAATTTAGTGTCAAGTAACGGATGGAGACTAATGTTAGAAGTCATTTTCAACCTAACATATAAGAAATAAAAATTGTTTAGTCTTTAGTATACAATACATGTATTTAATATAAGGACATTCAATCAAATACATTTATCCTACTATTTTTTGAAATTTACAATAGCCCATTCTGTTAAATTCGGGAAGTCTAGCCTAGCTAAATTTCTAAGTAGGCAGCATCTACGACTAGTCTAATATTACCCCCAATTTTATTAGTCAAGCCATATTAGTAAGTTGTAGTTGGAATCCCATTCAATTTGCATCGCATGGAACTGCTGATTTGTTCAAGTTCCCTAATTCCAAGGGATGTGTGCTCTTATATTAGCTTCTCCTTGAACATGTCTCAGTCCAGCTGCTAGCCCCCAATTTTATAGTGGAGTACCTAGTCTTGTTAAGGCAGACCCTATCTCAATTTTTATAACAGGTTGATGTAGACGAAAGGAATGCTTTGCGCAACACTTTATAGCCAAAAAAGATCGTATTATAAATTTGAGTAAGGAAGACTTATAACTTGCCTTGATATATTTACTTTAGGATTTTATTAGTGTTAGACGTCTCACCCAACCTAGGATTTATTAGATGGACATATTTATAATAATTTATATTAATTCAAGGGATATAAGAATTAATTTGTAAGGTCTATCCTTAGGTGGGTTTAAGCTCTTTATTATAATTATTCCATCGACCTACATTTTATGCAACATACTAACATTTATATATTTATATATATATATATATATATATATATATATATATATATATTGCATTTCCTTTAAGCTTTTATTCAATAATTTAATATTTACTTTGTTATAGAAACATATATAAGAACTATCTTATATACTAGAAATAAATCAGTCCATATTTAATCCCCTTTTGGTTAATTCAAGCTGCACCGATATAAGTTCCCAGGTAGGAGAGGTGCCCTATTAGGGGTAGACACCATGTCTAGTCCTTACCAGAACAAACACGGGCACAAACTTGAAAAAACTTGGATTCTCTTGGACTAATAAATTTCGTTCTTTCAATTCATGTAAATTGAAAGCATTTATAACACACATAACTTATATAATTTATTGAGTCTTTAATAATTTTTAGTAAGTTGAGCAGGCTTATTCTAAACTATCTATATCCATTTTTGAACCATGAAGTCAAAGCCTAAGTTCATCTATTGTTCCAAATAATAGATGAAAATTAAATTATTTCATATAAAAAACAAATTTCAGTTTGCTTCTAAATAGGCAGGCTCTGATACAATTATTGGGAACTGACAATCACTTTAAACATGCATAACAGAGAAGGAGGAAATTCAAAATTTTGTCCCTTGTTAGTAGGAGCTCCTATCAATTGTATATAAATTAATTAAAGCCTTAGCTAAATAAATTCTCTACCTAGGTTATCATGAATAGGCTAGGCGTACCATAATCCTAAATTATATCCTAGCGTAAATATATTTTATACTAAGCATGTTATAACATAAGTTATAACCTAAGCATGAAATAAACTAAGCATGCATTGTTGGATCTAGCATTTACGTTTGCTGGTTTACTTTTAAGTATAGGAGGTGTAATGTTAGTTTTGTTGGTTCAGATATATTTAATTTTCAAAGCTTGCTACTATCTTATAAGTAATTCGCTTCCATTCTTAACTTGCGAATCGTGGTCAAGTTGTTATTAATAAAAGAATGGTGGGTGTTTTATAGGTAAGCAGGGAAACCAACTTAGTTGGGGACTCCACCCCGAAATTTTCACCCGCTCTAACCTTTTAGCTTCTAGGGAGATACACTATCTCTCCGAAAGTTTTCAAAAAAAACTAAGCATGCAAAACAACCTAAGCATAATAATTATCAAGTCTAAAAATGCTTATAGAAGAAGACCTAATAATTAAGAGAGAAAGAAAGGAAACTTACCAGTTGAAGCGTGCTTTAGCAGAATCTCCTTCCATAAGCCTCCAAGAGTAGGATAGCCTCTATGAGTATCCACATAGACCCCACCAACCGAAACCTCCAAATGAGGAAGAACTATAAAGCCTTGATCAGCTGCAAGACAACTCCAAAAGCCAACCTGAAAATATTAACTAGAGGTGCTCAAATAAATTCAAGCTCCTAAAAAATAACTTGCTCTTAAGTCAACTCGAGAGATAGCACATTGGAATCTTAAGACAAGACTTAGAAGGACATTGGGTGGAGTTTGAAAAGGGGAGGAATGAAGCCTACTTATAGGCTTGGGGGAGAAAAATTGCTCCCCCATTTCCGATGTAGCACATCCCATAAGGGGGTTTGACCCGCGGGGCTTAAAGCCCCACGGGTTAGCCCGCTTTTACAGCCTGCTCCGCATACTGCACATCTTTCAAGCAAGACTTGTGAGATTTCTTGCAAGCCCAACTTGTCAAGAATCCCATGATGGGCTTAGGAAACTGCTACCAAGGCAGTGCCGGAGAGCCCAACCTTGCAGGCATTCGAAAGTGTCGCATTATGGCACTTGTGAGCCCACAGTTAGGAATTTTGCGAATTGAGCTTGTCGCGAATCCCCCAACCCATTTTGTAGTCCAAAATGTCCACCATCTTCTGGGTCCAACCCGTTCGAAAAAATTCCCTTTTGGGCCTTTTTCAAATATTAATTTATTTATGACCATAATAAAATTAGTTACCGGTGAAAATAAATTCTTGGTCTAACCAAATAATAATCCAATTGTTATTCTGTTATATTTTTGTAATAGAATAAATCTATTAATTCTTTACTTAATCTGATGAAGTTCCAATGTGTGTGACCTCGTAGGATCCCAAAGTATTGAGCTGTTAAGGTTTGACCAATCCTTGATCTGTAGGAACTACTGGCTTAAGGTTCTAGACCGTGAATAGAACTTGATTACCTAAAACAATTATAGTACGCCTCTAGCAAGGGTCCACCATCTCTATTACTCAGAACGTCCTTTGTGCTTATGACTTAATCCAGGTTAATGTAATAGTTACCCAATGTGATGAACCCCTTTCATTCTTTAATATTAGTACAATTTGGTTTATTGGGCTCAGTTAAAGTGTTAACCCACTAATAGTGAGGTTGCTCCAAGCTATCCCAGTTATTTACTTGTTACCGAAGTATGTTGCTCTTTACCATAATGTGTTTCACTAGAAATTATTTCTATCAATCACATATTCTTATCAGAGGTTTATAGCAATCATAACTACAACAATTGGCCAGTTATAACTCCTTAATATATTCAGAGCGATGGATTCTTTCCGACTACATAGCTTACCAACGTGTTGTCATCACTATACCCGTAATCACCCGTGGAACCCTATATGAAGATTGAATAGGTATGACCCAAAGCATTGTGATAGTACCACACAAGGTAACTATTATCTCAAGTATGAGGATATACACAAAGCTACTGCATAAAGATAAACACTAACACCTTATATATATACCAAGTGTTTATCTTATTGCGGTCTCCAACATATCCAGTAGATATATCCATATGGCAATCTTAAGGCACCACCTTCAATTAAAGGAGATTAACTGCTTGTACCCATTCTAAGAAATTTGACCGTATGATAGTCTTACTACTTCATCAATATCCTTTCTTCATAAAACTATGACTACGGATAGTTTAGACATAATCAATTGCACATGAAGCAGTCTCACTAAGTATAGTCCCACTATAATTTCTCTCACTTTATGCTGTGATATGTCGAGGACTTTTGTACACAGACATCAATGAATATATTTTAACCAGTCATAATACACACACACACACACACACACACACACACACACACACACACACACACACACACACACATATATATATATATGAACACATTGATATAAATAAAAGATTAAATGCCTTTATTAATTAAACAAATTATTCATACTAATACATAATTAAGATATCACCCTAATTTCCTCAAGGGCATACATCATATCTAACACTTATATACCCTTTCTATTACTTAGAAAAATGCCAGAAAAATGATAAACTATAGTATATGGATTATTCTTAAGTTGGCTCCCCTTGAAAATGAGGCAAAAACCCTTTATTTACAGAAAAATTGTGTGTGTAAATGCAATAACTCCATTTTGTGGCTGATTTTAATCAAATATGGTATGATGGTAATCACTCTTGCCTTATTGGCTGAAGGTGGCACCCGTACTATTGGGAAGGGTCACACCTAGGGGTACGGGTCCTTGGGTTGACCCGTACAGCCCTACCTCCATCGAATGCCATAAAGGGACCTACGTGGGTCTAGGTGGGACCTGTACAAGTCCCTCTATGGTGTTCGGTGGAGGTAGGGCCGTACGGGTCAACCTATAGACCCTGTACCCCTAGGTGTGACCCATATAGGTCCCTAAAGGTAGTCTAGGTCTTCAAAACATAGCCAAACTCAACTTTATGGCAGTAGGAACATCTCTAATGGATAACATCTATAAAAGATATCATTATCTAGCTTTCATCATCATTTCATGATAAGGACCAAAAAATCCAGTACTCACAGACTACCGCTCATGGGATCACTGCAGATATGGATATGTATAATCTCACAATATGAACGAGGGTCTAGAAATATACCTGAGGTGATGATATGCGTGAGTTCCTTTCTTGAGGCGAACTCCTTTCCTTGGTATCCCTTTCTTGAGGCAGATAAATTTCCATCATGTTCCTTTCTTGAGACGAACATCCCTCCTTCACTGTGCGTATCCCTTTCTTAAGGCAGATGACTTTCCTCTGATTGTTGCTAGTGTATCCCTTTCTTAACATGGATGGACTTTCCTGCTGATAACATATCCGTTTCCTAAGGCGGATCAAATCTCCTACTGATAATATATCCCTTTCCTAAGGTAGATTACTTTCCTCATATCCCTTTCTTGAGGCGGATCAAATTTCTTACTGATGGTGTATCCCTTTCATAAGGTGGATGACTCTCCTACGGATTGTGTATCCCTTGCTTAAGACGGATAACTCTCCTACTGGGGATTTTGAGTTTCCTATCAAAAGACAAAAAAATGTTGCATTAGTTACTGACTTGAATGAGATATCCTGATCCTTGATTGATTTTAAAGTGAACAAAAATTTTTGCCCCTTCAATCAAGAATGAAGATGTATGAATAGAGGGTGGCCCTTGAATAAACAGTAAACTACGGTCAGAAATGTTGGGTCTGGCCTAACTATTTTGGGCTAGAATGCCCCTTAGAGGGTGTCCCTTAAGGGGTGTCCCTAGGATGGATGAAGCTGGGGGATGCCCCTCAATTTGTTCTACTATTGGGGAATGGGGGAATGCCCCTCTATCAACTTCTTTGCTGGGGAGATAAACCCTTGTCTGCTAAGGGTATCTTCCTTTGGATGAACCTGTGCATGAAAAATTGTCCTTGTTAGTGACTATCTGAGCATGGCTTGCCTTGATTCTTGTATTATTTTGTTATGAATGAAAATATTTTCCCTTTCAATCAAGGATCAAGGTGAGATAGGGGTTTTGCCCCAATTAACTGAGAAAAGGAGTTTAAGAGATGTGGGGTTGGCCCTAATTTGTTTTGATTTGATGTGCCCATATTGCTGAGGAGCTCCGATTCTGCCAGAAAATTTGTTCTGAAATCGAGGTGGGGAACCCGTATGTGTGACGTTGACCCGTACGGGTGGAGGAATAAGCCAAAAGTACCCGTAAGGCTAGTGAGGACCCATATGGGTGTCATCAAGAGTTAACTTAAAAATCGCACACCCTTCTCATTCCTTCTTCACGCAAAAATTTTGAAATTCTCTTTTTTTGTTAATTTTCTACCAAAAAATCAATCTAAGACGTACAAGAAAGTGCCACAAGCCGGTCGATTGACTGTGAAACATGAAGACTTGCCTAAGGTCGGTGATTCAAAATTCTGGCGATGCTCTATTTCGACTAGAAATGCTTTTCGTAAGGGGGACTCATTCCTTGGCCTCACCCCCATTTTTTTTGTGCCACCAATTACTTTTCCTTTGTCCCACGCCTATCATTTTCAACTAAGCTGCTCAATTACCCATTTATGTAATTTTTTGAAATTTCTCGATTTAGAATGGAATTAAGGTGTTTTAGAGCATTAAGTGGAGCTCAATGCATGTAAGTTAGTCTAAGAAGCTTTTAGGATAGTTTGCATTGAGTTTTGGTTGGATTTGGATGAATTTGGCTATTTCAAAAATTTGGGTGAAACAAACAGTTTGTAGGGGACCCGCATGGGAGAGGAGGAACCACATAGGTCTCATTTTTCATATGGATGGACTTAGAGCACCTGTACATGTCAATGGCACCCGTACGGATCCTTCTTCCTAGGACAAAATGTCCTAATCTCATGTCTCTAAAATTCTTTTCTAATTTTCGACTGGCCGACTATATTGTTACCATGTTAAATTGTTGTTTTATCTTTATAGTTCCCGGATAAGATTATGGGAGCTCTGAGCTTCTACAGGAAGTGGTATGATGAGATTCTCACTGTGGGGGACACTGAGCTATTGGCTCGTATACACTCATTCGAGTTTATTGATATCATTCGGACCATTCCTTTGGCACTGAAGAAGCTTAGTCCCACTGCTATCTCAGCATTGACTAAGCGATGGTTGAAGATGACCCACACTTTCCACCTACATTTTAGGGAGGTCACTATCACTCCCTTGGACATGTACGTGCTCACTGGGCTGAGCTTGGAGGGAGCTATACTTCATTTTGATGTTTATGCCGATCGACGGCACTCCTGGCCTGAGGTGAAGCCATATATGGAGAGATTGCTTGGGCTACATCCTAGAGGGAAGGACAAGCTAAAGTATGGGGAGTTGTACAACTACTTGATTAGGCAGCTAAGCCCTATTACTGAGGGTAGGAGGGATCATTATGAGCGGTCTTTCTTGTTGACCTTCCTCTCCACTGTCTTCTTCCCAGTGTACTCAAGTAGCCTCAACCATAGCTTGCTCTTAGCTATCAAGGATCTTGTCGTTGTGCTAGTTAAGAACTGGTATAGTGCCATCCTAGCACAGTTGTACTATGGGCTAGATGTTGGGGTCCAAGGGCAGCAGTCAAAGCTCGAGCTCTGCCACTTGATCCTTCTAGTAATTCCTAAACCTTTCTCTTTTACGCTTTACTTGATTGGCAACTGAGTTTTACTGGTTTTGGAGATTTGGGCTTTTGAGCACCGGTTCATCCCTAGACTGGGCTTGTCAGGTCAGCTTGAGACTCCATATATCATTGCTTGGTGTAAGGGGCCCTTGCAGCAGAAGGCTGGGACTACGGATGAGTATAGGGAGTTCCTTTACCAGGTGCACTCTGATCGAGTAAACTTTTGTGTCTCAAACCTATACTTTACATTTCAACAAATTGTTAGTAGGAATTGTATTTACAAAGTTAGTATACTTGTAGTGTATTTACTTTTGCAGGTCATTCATGATACATGGGAGAGGATGGTCATCTATGATGACATATAGCAGATTTGGGCGGGTGTGGATGCTCATCGCTTTGTACTGAAGTTGCCACTCTCCCATGAGTGGTACTTCAGCAAGAGGGTCCAAGGTTGGCGGACTAGCATATTAGTAGAGAGGTTGATCCCTCCCATAGTTCCCATGGGGGCTTACTAGCCTCATGTGATGCATGAGGCAGATCAGCTGATGTACTTGCTGGGAGAGGGGGCCCTAGTGGAGTCAGTGGATGGCTCCCATGCTGAGTTCATCGAGTCCTCACTTCTTCCCCCTATAATGATTCACTTTGGTGACACTATCCTTGAGTTCCATTACATAGACAGTGATGGAGATGATGATGATGATGAGGAGGATTGAGTAGGGGGATCGCGGGGGTCCCTTTGTGGTCCGGAGTACTAAAGGCCTGGTTAGGCCTGCCACTTCATCTTCATAGGTATTTCTTTATCTCAGACTTTGTGAATTCCTTTATTACTTTTGAAATTAATTGTGAATCTAAGCATGAATGACTATTGTTGTAGCCTTCTGCTTCTACGCAGAATAGGCCTATTGTTACTGCCTCTACTGACCCAAAGCCTCTGGTTAAGTGGTCTCTTGTTTCTAGGGAGGTGAGAAAGGGGGTCCTCCTGACAGAACTGGATAGTTCTTTCCGACTCCTCGATCATTCGGGGAAGAGAGCTATCAGGGAGCTCAAGAAGACGGCCCACACCAACCTTTTTGCTCCTTTAGCTCCACTCATGTAAGGAATTCTCAGCTCATAGACCCATTTTTATGATAATTGCCTAAAATTTCCTAGTTTGAACTGATATGATTTTTTGTTCAGGTCACTATAGCTGAGGCAGAGAGGATCGCCAGGGATTTCTTCTCTGTTTGGGACCTGTTGCTGGCGTAGGATGTACTAGCCTCGGTAAGTTTTTATTTCTTGTAAAATTTAACAAACTATGCATGATTTAGGCCATCATGTTTATATTTTTATACTAATCTTTTGATTTTCATTGTAGACTCTCTTGGCAATGGCACGTAACAAGTCTACCCACAACTTGGACGCTTTTGAGCAGCAAGCCAGGTTCTTAGAGGAGGAGCTACACTGAGTCACTATTGAGGCTAAACAGGTTAGGATGTTGGAGGAGGAGCTAGACAGGGTGAGAGTGGAGGTTGCCTGAGCGAGAGATGATGTTGAGGTGCTACAGTCATAGCTGGCCCAGCCTATAAAGAGTTGGGCAACATTGGAGCCGTCTGATTCCACCTCGGAGGGTGACAAGTTTGAATATCAGGTGGCATTAGGTCGGGCTCGGGTAGTTGGAGAAGATGGGGATGAGGTTGAGCATAGTTAGTGGAGTAAGATAGAGATTGGAAGGGTCAGCTGGTAGCAGAGCCGACCAGGGAGCAGACTGTGGATCTAGCTAGTGTTCAGTTTGAGGGAGTTAGTTTAGCTATTCTTGTTGTTGATGCTGAGGTGGCTGGTGCTGCGACTTTTGAGAGCACTGCCGTGGCGAAGGACCAGATGATGTTCGACGTGTCAGCCCTATTCTTGGATACCCAAGACCAAACTCAGGGCTTGCCTCAGGGTCAGGATCCCTTGGCAGCTTAGACTAGGCTTTTTGACGCTTTTCTTTTAGATATTTCTAGCCTGCGTGGCTTACTTTTGTACAAATATGGATACTATTCATATGAACACCTTTGCTTTACTTTTGTATATCCGAACTTTCCTTTTCTCCATTGAAATTACTGAATACTATTGTTGTTAACTCATGCTACCCTCTGACATATCTTACTTGAAAACTAACATCACACAACCGTAGCAGTGACTAGGGATGGTGTAAATTGCTAAAACACAACTAGATGAACTTCATGAATGACTAACGAGGACTGTTTAGAGCACATCATGACTAGGTGGGTTAACCATTGAACACTTGGAGTTCCTAATAAAAAAACTGGCCCAATTTAGACTGACAAGTATTACTAAGGCTTGTTTGTTGAGATTAGCACTTCAAATGATGTATGTTATCGTGCGACTACTTAGTGGGGGAACAGAGTTCAAAGGATCCTAGCTGTGAAGTACATAAGACAAATGATGCTATAAAAATAAGTCCATAATACTAACGTTTTTGAGTTAAGTTCTAATTTTTACGCAGGCCATTCAGTGTGACATGACCTATCGAACATTTACTTTTATTTTTCTTTTCTTTATTTCTTTTTCTTTTTTTCCTTTCTTTTCTTTTTGTCCTAATTTTAGCGTGAATTGTCCTTGGTGGATCAATCTAGCAGACTTTTTTTGGCTTTTAAATAAACCTTATTTCTTTTGTAGCTTATCGATATTGTCATCTTTTGTTGAATAATACATGCGCAATATTATTAACAACAAAGAACACAAAATGTACAGAAAAAACTGATGTTTACATACTTGCGATTATTTTACCTAAAGACAAGCATGCATTCATAAGACCAAGATGCTTAGCAAATCATAACATGCTCATTCATGAATTAACTTGAGTACATAGGCAATGGTAACAATTTCCAATGGTTAACCCATACTGCTTACTAGTCCTTTTACAGATTTTCCAGAATGCAACTGAAATTTTTCTCTTAATGCCGTAACTTTTACCTAACCCCCTTTTTGGGTTTTTAACTTAGTGGGCTTTATTTTTGCGTTAGGGTACCCTAATCTTTGCCTAGCTGACACAAGGATCACAAATCAATGGGTATTTTATTATATTTATTTTTCAAGGTGTGTTGCTTTTTTTATGATTTATTTCTTTTAGCCTAGACATGATACCACTTAAGCTTATCTTGATTTACTAGATTTATGAACTCATTTTTATCCATGTCCATGAGCTTGATCCCTCCCTTGCTAAGAACTTTCTTAATCACAAACGGTCCTTCCCAATTAGGCATGAACTTTCCCCTAGTATTAGTGTTGACTTGGGATATCTATTTGAGAACTAGATCACCTGCCTTGAGAGGCTACTTCGGGTATCTGAATCTATTATTATAGGATTGGGCCATGCACCGCTAGTACATCCGTAGGTGGTCAAGTGCTTTTACTCACTTCTCTTATAGTTTGTGTTATAGGAACAGGTTCTGCTATTTCATGAAAGTGGGAGATCACGTTATTATGGAGAAGGTTCTCCTCTTTATGAAAGAAGGAGATCATGTTATTATAGGGAATGTTTAGGAACATTGTTCAAGGCAGAGGGTCTTCCTCCTTTGGAACAAACTGAGTAAGCATTTTTGGAGGAATATTTTGATGGAAATATAGGTGCAAGAGGGGATTGGAGGTAACTAAATTGATAAGAAATGCCCATTTTTTGGATGGGATTGTTTCTTCTTTTGATGATTTTGGCAGAGCATTGGATTAGGATCTTAATTTTACATTGGTGAATGTGTTGTAGGATCCTTCTCTTTAATGGTGCCTTTGATGTGGGACATGTTTCCCTTGATGTTCTTCGGGGCTCTTGGTCTTTTTTCTTGATGATGTGTACCCTTTCCCCCCTCATGAACAAAGATGGGCTAGGACCTAAGGTCATCATGTTTCCTAAGAACTTTTTATCTCTCTTTTCGGTGGTACATTTTAACCACTAGAACTCTATGCAATTGCGACGTTCTCAAACTTAATTTCCCTAATGGATACGATGAAATTTTTAAGAATGTTGATTTATGAGAGCATGATACCTTTAAGAATGAAATAATCAAACAACATGTGAATGGGAAATGCATCAATTTATTCATGATATGTTCTATTACATTATTTGAATCATCCTCCATAAGCGGAGAGCCTTCTTGGTCAACCTTGGCAACATTGTAGTGAAACTGGTAGTCTTGTCTTGATGGAGTTTCTCCTTATTTTGGGGGGTCATTCCTGCTTCTTTCTTCCATTCTGTTAGGTAAACCCCATGGAAGTATGCTCCCCACACTGGGCGAAATACATTATGTATCTCTTCTAAAAGTTGGTTACAACCTGAGAAACCATTCAAGAGGGAGTATCATGTGCCTTGCATTGTTTGGTCAATAAATGCATCAATTTTAGGCTTAGAGGAGTCATCTTCTTCATTGGACCAAGTTATGACTGCATAAGCCAAATGGTCAGGTTATGAGATTGAGTTGAAGACTTGATTAGAGGAAAGTCCTGAGTTGATGGTATACACGGGCATGGATGAATTATCTGGCTGGGTAGCCGCACCAGGGGGTAAACTTGTCAATTGAGGAAAGATTTTCCTCTTAGATGTTGCTACAAAGTTAAAGGCTTGGCAAAATGCCCCAAACTAAAATGCTGGTGGCACGAATCCTTGCCTATACTAAGTAAATCGACTGACACCCACTGACTAAAAAGGTTGACTGAGTGAACCAAAAAGACCAACTGAACGTAACTGACCAAACTTACTAGAAGACCCTCCTTGAGCTTTAAGTGGTGGCAATTGAGATTAAGTGCACTGTGTTTGGAACAATGGGTCATAAGCAACCCTTGAAGGGGCAGGCTGCTCACTCACCACTACTCGGATTGCCGGAGCTCTGACAGGCGTACCTTCAGAAACATTGGCCATCCTCTCCTTGGCCATTAATGCCCTAATGGAAGCCATCATCTTATTATTCATGCGGTCAAGGAACTGATTGCTTCCCAAATGTTGTGAGATGGCATTTGTAATCTCCGGCCTGATCTTGGCCCTCGATGCATTTGCCTCCTCATCAGGACTACCATCCTCAAGCTCAACATCTACTAGGCTATAATGAGTTAAAATGTGAGACATCTCTTTAAGTTGATGGGTAGTGTCAGGTTCAAACGGACCAAACTGACCGCTCGATGAACTACTTGGAGACAGAGGTGGAACTTCAACCCTTAACTGAACTAGGAAAGGTGAAGGGAGCACATGAATTCGGATCAAACGAACCTGAGATCGTTGCCAAGCTTTGACTCTAGCTCAGGTAATAACTAAAAGATCAGTACATGTATGGGTTTCGTTATGCACAAGTGAGGTACAATAATGCACTCTGAGGTCAATATACAAGGAAATACAACACAAAACATGTGAAGCGTTTTCTTCCTACCTTATTCCTCCGGCCGATTCTAAAGGTATTTTCCTTTTATTATCACAAGGATAATAAAGTGTGACCTAATCTAATCTCACTAGAAAAGGTACCTAGAGGATAAAATTCTAAGGCTTTCAATGAGAAGGGTGTAAGGATGTAACAGAAGTTGATGTAGTAGGTTCCTGTCTCACCAACCCTCATAGAGGGAGGTGACAATGAGTGCTCTACCCACTAGGGTGTCCACAATTCCTGGCGAGCATGAGTGACACCTTCGTGAGTTTTGCGGAAAAATTGGGCACCTTAACCTATTGCTAGAAGAATAGCACATTTAGCTAGAGAGAAGGAGGTGAGAAGATAGAGTGTAATAATGTTCCTAAATGATGAAAAAGAAAGTGAGTTGAATTAACTAAATGATTTTCTCTGTTCATCTTAATTTTTTAAGCTTTTTAAAAACAAACCAAAGTCTTCCAAGTTAAGAGATCTTGTCCCCAGTAGAGTCACCACTGTGAACTGTAGAATTCCTTTGGCGCCTTACGGTAGGGTCCACTCGAGATTGTTTATTTAACCATAATGAAACCAATTAGTTTAAGTTTGCACATTTACCTAATTTTTATGAATAAAAGAATCAAGACCCAAATCTCCATACAAATGATAGAGTCGCCCCCTAAGTTGTCTACTTAGGAAAGAGTTTTGGTACAGTTCCCATTGGGTGGGAGACTCATACCTTTTGGATCAGAGATATGGGTATTGGATGAATTACTTATTTCTCATTTAGTTAATTCAAATTACATTCGCCACGTAAAACCATTTTCTTTTCATCATTTGGGAAACTATTATAGAAATCCTATTTTTCAACACTATTTTCACATATGATTAATGCATTCAACTGTTTATAATATAGCACAAATAGTAAGGGGGAATAAAATTTACAACCTGGGAAAAAGGGGGAGTTGCAAGTGAACCTATACATTTGTTCTAAGTTATAAAACAAAAATAAAAAAATTTGCCTGCATGAAAATGTTAGCACAATTATGGCACATCATAAGTCAGCATTTTGTTAGGAAAAATGTGATTATGTTAGCGTGGCAGATTTACGATCGATAGTGACTGGACGAATTCTAGGATAAAAAAGAAATAATGGGTCTTCAACTTATTTTGTTAAGAAAAAACATTTTAACTTTTTGTGGGTTCCAGATTTAAGTGAAAATGATCACATGGCAAATGGTGATATTAGGTTCGTTTTACAGATTATTGAGAAAATGACTTTCTGCCTACGGGGCTAGTAGCGTACGGGTGGGGGTACCCATACGGCTACTATGGGGGACCCATAAGGGTCTAATTTAGACCCAAACAGAACCTCATTTTCAGCATAATAAAACAAATTTATAGAAAAAGAACATAATAAAATGGGATTTCCTTCCATATGGGTATGACGCACCAATTTAGGCACCATAGGGTCCGTGTGGAAGAGGTCGTCCGCTCACAGTGATGTTTACAAAATTGCCAAGAACACCAAATCATTAGCAAGGAAGCTTGATGAATTTATGCCAAGGGACGACATTCCATCTACACCTAGTTTAGAGAAATCAAGTTCAGGTTAATAGAATCAAGTTCTTATTTCTTTTACTTGTAATTTCTTTATTTATTTGTTTATTTATGTGTTTAGGAGTAGTCTACTCTTTTCTTTTTAGGATTAGTTTGGTGTGACTCCATACAATGAGGACATTGTGTACATTGAGTGTGGGGGGAGGAAACAATAATTTTTTCTCTTATTGTGCCTAGTTTTTTCGTTTTCACATGTCCTATAAATAAGAAAATGAAAAAATTGTATTTGTGTGTTTTATAAAAATATAAAAACTTGATAATAATACATTTTGAAGTGATTGTTTATACCATGTCTATACTAACTTTGTTTTTGTTTTAAAGGGAGACTTAAATTTTTCGTTCTAGTCTGTAGTGATTTATATGACTAAGACAAGTGGTAAGTCATATTCAAAGCATTCGAGTGGAGTTTTGGAGTACAATTTTGTGCAACATGAGTGGATAAGCCTTATATAGTCATTATTTTATGTTATACTAATGTTATAAGCAGATTAATTTTAAAGTTTTTATACCTAAGTATGGAAAAATGCTATGAGTGTTTTTTATAATCTTTTGAAGCATGGAAGAAAGATAGGATATGGAGGAAACTATAGCCATGATACTTGAGGTATTGATCAATAAAGGATGAGAGTACTGTTTTGAGAGTTAAAAGATAGAGAGGATAGCAATGAGCTATGCAAAAGGTGAGGAATGGTAAGGAGCATAAAATGCAACCATTCATCATTGAGAGAAAAGACAGAAGCATAAGCACGAAAAATGGGTGCACACACGAAATATAATGAATGTGAAAAAGTTGAAGCAAAATTTGCAAGCATGAAAAATTGGTGCAGTTTAAGTAGTGCAAAATTAACAACTTTGATCGAGCTTATATACACAATGTGTATATACTACATTGTCAAATGTGAGAAGTGGTATGGAGCATAAAATGCCACCACTTAGGAGTATTAGATATCCTAGGTTACCTAAAAATTCCTTGAGATCATACTAAAATAGTGTGCTTCTCTTTGTCCAAAGTGTCATAGATTTTTACTATGGTATAGAAACATGGTTTTTAGCAAGCATATCATTCTATCATGTGGGGGTATGATAAGTGTTAGAACTACACTTATCATGTGGCTAAACAATTCTCAATTGTATACATTTCTTTATTGTTATTATTTTATTTCAAAGATTTCACGTGGTATGTTGTTGTTTTAGATGCATTTTCAAGAATTAGGTGAATCTTACAAGGAATTTGCTCAGAAATGGAATTTGGACTAAAAGTATGAGGAGTTAGCTGAAATGGACTTCTTTCATTACAAAATTGGCTAAGTATTGGATGCTTGGAAAGAAGTGAAAGTCAACATGAAGACCTTACAATTTAGCTATTCATGACCGTGACATACAAAGCCATGATCATGACTATGCATTTTCAAAGGCAGTAGCTTTTCCATGCTTAATCTACGAGCGCGACATACCTTGTCACGATCATAACACACCATATCAAAGGTTGCACAGATTTTCTTCCAAGAGGCATTTTAACCGCCTTGAACTACCTTTAGGATAAGTCACCTTCTCATCAACCAATTACATGAGGAGATGCGACTTTTCAACCTCTATATAAAGGCTTTTTTAGCCAAAGCAGGTTGGTCCCTATGTAAGTGTTAACTAGGGTCAGAGGGGGTGAATGACCCTTTTTGTGGAATATTTTACTTTCAAAAGTCTAAGTTTAGCATGCTTGTAATTAACCGGAAGCTTACTGGAGTAAGATCTAGATGATGTAAACATTTAATTAAAATATGCTAGAAATTAAAGATTAAAGTAAAGAAAATCAAACACAATAATTTATACTAGTTTTGCCCCACCTATGTCCACTCCTCGGAGTTTCTCCCTCCGAGCTTAAATCCACTAGTGAGGGTGATTTCTTTCACGGTAAGAAATCAAGCCTTTACAAGTTGTCCCTGGAGGTTCCTTCTGTTTTGGATGTAGGATATACCACCACAGCTAATACCTAGCTTGGCTAAGTCCTTTTCTTAGGGATATACAGCTCAAAATCTTCCTAGTTCAAGCTAAGTCCCCAATCTCAATACTTACCCCAAGTATGAGATTTTACAACGTTTATCTTAAAAAAGATTGGTTTTTGAATTATTCAAGTTATTAACTTGACTTGAGAATTCTTACAAATAGATTTTAAGGTTTTATTTCTTGGAGGGATTTTGATTACTAATCGTAGAGCAGATTTCACAAGGTTATAGCTTTCTTAATCAACCAACATTTTCTCTACATGCAAAGCTTCCCTTTTATAGGCTTGGATCATAAATGTAGTCAATGGGTAATCCTGAATCTCCACCGTTGATCAGATATGTGTTGGTGCAACTAGAGCCTTTGATCTTTCCATTAGACTCAGTAAATGTCCCATTATCTTTTTTTAGGGATTGGTGCACCTAAAATGTTAGAGGTCATTTCTTTAACTTTTAGCGCTCTACAAACTCCGATGGAGATTTTTCTCATTATGAGCTCCATGTGCGTTGCTATTTGTCTAGGTTAGAAAGGTAGTCTTCTTTTTCTCTTTCCGTGTTAGTCCTTTTTGTCCTTTGCTTAAATTATGAAAGCCGTAGCTTCTTACATTATCCAAGGCAAAAAAGGCGAGTTTGACTTTAGACATCTTTGGAGGGAAAATTAATATGTGAATATGCCCTTTTGTCTTGTGAATTGTGTCTTCCCGATGACTTCAGGTCTTAGCTTTGTCGGGCTTTCTTCTAGATGTAATCTTTTTTGGATGCTGTCTTCTTGGACTTAGGGGTTTGTTTTCTTTTGAAACTTTATCCGGATGTGGTCTTCTTGGACGTAGGAGTTTATTTTCTTCAAAACCTTATCCGAATGCATTTTTCTTGGACTTAGGAATTTTCTTCTAGATCATTGTTTTCAAACAATCTCCCCCATTTTGATGGAAACAAAAACCTAAGGACGTAAGCATCTATAGTAGGAAATATGAACTAATTATGATTTTTTATTGTGAGCACTAGATTTTACAGTCCCTCTCTATACGATGATGACGTATATTCAAATTTTAACCCTCATTAAAAATTCATTTCATATTTTTATTAACATTTGTATTCAGTTCAGGGTGTCCGACTACGCGTCTGATAGAAGCTTGAACCGATGATTCTCACCTAAAATACCCTAAAATATCTCAAAATATATTAAAGTGGCTTTATAAATTCAAAAAATCAGCTTTTGACTCGTTTCCCCCTTTTTTTAGCTTTTTTTGGCTGTGGGCCCCATTTTCCAATCTGCCAGCAAGGGCTTGAAGCCACTAGCGGCGACTTCACTCAGGCCGCTGGCGGCCCAAGTCATACCATCGGCGGTATGAGCCCCTGCGGGTAGTCTGCACTTCTTCCCTGTGGACTAAGTTTTTTTGCCATTTCGGTGAAAACTTTGTCCAACTCGCCCAAATTCGTTTCTTGCTCTATAAAAGACCTGATTTAGGGTTGGAAAGGGGGGGACATCATTAAGAACTTGAGAGAGTTGTAGGAGTGAGAAGGAGATATTTTAGAGAGAGAAAGGGAAGAAAAGGTTAGAAAATGGATTAAGTTCATGTTTTCTTGGTTTTTCTTCATCTAACACTTAGTTCAAACTTAAAACCTATAGAAATCCTAGGTTAAAATCAATCTAATAGAATTTTTAGAGACAAAAAGTTGTTTGATGTTCAAATCACTACCTAAATTATCATTTGAGCTTACTAGAGGTGTCATTTGGATCACGAAGAGGTGGATTCACGGCCCCGAGGTAAATTCCTGAGTCTTATGTCCTCTTTGGCATTATTTTTTGCTGTTTGTTTTGTTATTTGGTGTTTCGGGTTCATTTTTAGAGTTTTTAGTCATTTCAGACCTTCTAAATCTATTTTTGTAGATTTTGAAACCGCCGACGGTATCACCCATGCCATTGCCGGCTCCACTATAATCGCCGGCATGTGAAGTTGCCGGCGGCATGAGTTTCTAAGTAGCAGCCCTGTTGTTGCCCCTCTGACCTAGCTTTCTCATTTTCCTTATTTTGCATGTATAGTACCACGACGGAAATCCAAAATTCCCCAAAAATGATCCAAACCTCATAACATGTCGCATTTCCACTAACAATTTGGTTAATATAATAATCGTGTCCAAAATAGACTTTTCCCTAAAATTCGGTTGGAAAATGAATTTTTCAAAGGGAAATTATATTCAAAAATAAAAAAAATGGACTTGTCCAAAATGGACTTTTCCCTAAAATTTGATCCCAACCTAGGGTTCTGCCCCTAGACCCCGTGAGGCGCTACCCCCCCTTGACCCCACAAAGGGCGTTGCACCTTGGACCCCATATGCAGGTAGATTTAGGTTAGATGAATGTTAAGCCTTCGGGTATTTTTGTAATCGCATAGAAAATGTATAGGTCCCAAAAAGCCTTGTAATAATTTTAATTTATGCATATATTTTTGGATGACTATAATAATTTATTTATCACTTTGATTTCTTGATTAACGCCAAAATAACATATAAAACCGAAAACACAATAAATAGGGTGGACTAAAACCAATTAAGAAAGAATGAAATATTATAACTTGGCCTAATGTAAAATAGATAATATCATCCGAACGCGGAATCTCTACTTAAGGTATGGTCTACCACCCGGTGGAAAAATCGTACCAAAATTTCTCGGTTGAGCTGAACCGAGTGGTGACTCTATTTTAAGTACGGGATTTCGATCTTGTGTCCTTTAACACATAAATTGGATTTAAAATTCAACTTCAACATCAGTACTTTTATCATGCTAAAATAAGGGTCAATCCTTCGGCACGCTTCACAACACCTGTTACATTTTAACCCCCCCATGCTACGAATTTCACGCGGTCCTCACGGGCGATAAAAAGGTCATCCGCTCACAGTGGTGACTCTGCTGGGGATTTGTCTCTGTAAACTTAAACTTGGAATTTTCAGTACGTTTAAAGGATTTTGATGATGTATTGAAATTATTGGCCAAATTAAAACTTCATTCTTTTTCATGACGTTTTATCCTTACTCATGTAGATATATACCGGTAATTTTTAGGTGTCCCATTCTACCCGAGAAGCTCGCGAAAGTATCACTCATGCCCTGTTTGGAACTGAGGATGCCTACTAGGTGGATCACTCATTTTAACCAACACATAAACTCCTATGATCGCACCTATTTAGAAAGTGGTTGAGTAACATGGAATCAAGGTAAACGAGAACCTTCTACATCAACAACCCTATACCAGAGCCGCGCTAGAAAAAGCCTTAACACTTCATCCCTTTAGGATCACCAAAACAATAAAAATAATTTGGACGTACTTCTTTTGCCATTACCAGTGAAGAGGCCAAACTCCATCCTTCCAAAGAGGCATTACACGGGAGTCATGAGGTCGGAAGAGGGATGCTTTGTGTGTTTTGTGCTATTTGCTCATGCATCACCCATGCATTGGCTTCCAAAGGCAAAACTCAACTTACCCTTACCAATCTCCATTCATGAAAGAGGTTTAGCAATATCTCTAGGACTTCTTTTGTACCCCGGTTGAGTTACGACATGTCACTATTCATGACAACGGGCACAAATGTCATACGGATGTTGGAGGAATAAGCTATCACATCATCGCTAACCACATCTACGTGCAGCCATATGTACCATGCATCGGTTATTAAATAAAGACCATTCAACCCATCCATGGTAGTATACAATCCATGCATGATTTGACATGCTACCCACCATTTCAGTTAGGAGGAGATGGAATTATTGTCGCACCTTGGTTTGGAAAAGGCTAGAAAACCGTCTGATTTATTATTCTCTCACCTCCGTAGTCACCACGGAAGTCGAGGGGGTTCCACGTACCGATTCCAGCGGGGAGTAAGATTTAGAGCAAGTTCAGTTGGGTTAGAATTTCTCTCAGCCAGCCATGTCTTCCCCGAGCAATGAAGGAAAGCTTCCTCTGAATGAGGAACTAGTCGGTCCTACTCCCACATCGGGGGCAAGAGCTCAGCCACCTCCTAGTTTCAATTTTGCTAGTGCTATGGCTCAGTTCTTGAACTCATATGCTTTCCAAACTTCTATCCAATCCACTATCTAAGCCGCTGTCAAGCAAGCCCTTGAAGATAAGAATTTAGATCAGGTTTCTGAGTTTAACATGCAAGCCTAAAACGGTTCAGCATAGATGTTGTCCAGATTGGTATGGACAATGCCAGTCACACCTATTTTTCACCCAACACCCTCAACTCAACATATGACAAACCCATTTCAGTTTGGGCGAACTTTTGCTTTTCTACAAACCTCAACACCCGAGGGAACGACTCACCCCTAGAATCCTTTTTCCAGCCAACTGATTACTCGCCCTCACTTGGATGTTTCTCCACCAGCCCCACGGGTTCCAAATTGTGACCAGGTCACACATTCTCAGGGCATGACACCCGAGTTAGAGGCTTTCATGCATCAGATTATGATCTCTCAAATCAATGACCAGGCTACGCAGCCTTCAGGTGTGACACCCGGAGTCAACACACTCGTAAGCCAATCGATCAATGACCAGGTCACGCAACCTCTAGGGTGACACCCAAAATCCAAGCCTATATCAATCAATTGATGACCGCCAACTTAAACTGAGACAAAGAACCCCAATGGGATGAGGATTGGGTTCCCGATAATTTCACCATGCCTAGCATGGCACACTATGACGGGTCTAGTGCCTCTTCTCACATTATTGTGTATAAAAGGGTCATGAGGGTGAAGAAGTTAAGTGACAAGGTCCTCGCTAAAATTTTTCCATACTCTTTACGAGTCCCAGCACTCGAATGGTACCATGCTCTACCTTACCTGTGGTCACTAACTGGAAGCTCCTTTCGGAGGCCTTAATTGACCACTATGGTTTTAACACCATGATGGAAACAACCATTCAACATCTTGAGGTTGTCCACTAGTTACCCCAAGGAGACCTTTAAGTAATACTTTCACCATTGGATGGCCGCTCAGGTGTTGCTGAAATCCAAGCTGAGTTTGGAAGAAATGATCGCTAAGCTCATTTATGGGTCCCTTCCTTTATTTTGAAAGGAGATGGCTACCGACTCATTCCCCTTATACAAGGCAGTTTTTGAGAATGCCGAAAAGGTTCAATGCGAGGCTGAGCGTGAGTGATCTGAGAAGGCAGAAAAAACTTAGTTTAAGAAGAATAGTGACACCTCTAGTGCCAGCCCTGCAATCACTGCAGTTCAACCCGGCAAGGACCCCATGGATAGTATGAGTCCATACAAGCTGCCACTCAATGCCATCTTCACCGAGTTAAGAAAGGTCAACCTCCTTAAACCCTTTCAAGATTATAAGCCCCCCAGGAAGGACAAAAGGAATAATTTTTGCTGGTATCACATCCAGCCAGGCCACCGCACCAATAAATGTAAGGCTTTGATTCTTGCCATCCAACAACTAGTGGAGGAAGGTAAGATGGTCAAACTAGAAAAGTCACCCAGCAATGAGTAGATCAAGTTTGACCTCCCTATTGGTTGAGGAAGACCCTCTACATGTGGAGGATGATTATCTAAATTTGTAATTCTCTTTTGTTTCGAACAATTCCACCATTAAAACTTTTAGCTTAATTGTTTATTTCATGTTTTAACCAATTGATCTATGCATTCATATAAACATACGCATGATGTTTTCAGTATTCGTGATACTTTACTGCATGAAATTAATACGAGGACAAATGTAAACTCTCAAATGGTAACCATTTCCAATAATTTAACTCCAGTTAAAAACAAGCGTAAGATAATAACAGTGCTTAAAGATTGTGACAATGCTCACGCCTGGTCATATGAAGACACACTTAGAATATGTAACCGAATTTCCAAGCAACGCATCCGTGAGGGTACCGTGTGCAAGCGAATCAAATGGAGGCCTCATCATTTGCAACCGTCACAATGGACCAGCTCAAAAAGAAGATTTAGTGGGTGGTCTATACCATGTGAAACCCAAATTGCAATTGCATCACTAAAATGAAAAGGCGACATCAATAACAAATTCATGGAAATGTGTAACTCCTTCCTCCTATCAGGCTTCGTAGTCTCTTTACTCTTTGGTCGTCCATGTAATAAAGGATAAATATAATTAACAAGATTCAACCATCATCAACTCCTGGAAATGATTTGGCAATACTTCTCAAAGTAGCCAAAATTCAAATCCTAGACTAGTCCAAGGATCGAGAAGACAACCAAATTTGTAAAGGAACTTATCTTGGCTCGGTCTGATGCACCTCATCACATTGCCTCACACAACAATATACAATTTCAAGGGGACTCCCAAATCGATTGGGGTAAACGTCTCTTGGCTCAACACAACATGCCTCACCACATCGTCTCAGAAAACAAAATTCAATTTCAAGAGGCAGCTTCCAAATTAATCAGGGACATGTAATAGAACACTATCCTCCCCGAATAAATCACGAGCTAAAGGAGCAGTCATAATGACAAGCAAGCTAGTCAACAAGGCACTTTTCAAGCATCAAAACTCTCGCAGTATCGCGAATCAAAATTGAAATGAGATTCCCATGCGATCAGGAAAGTACTCTATAAACGAGGTAATCGAGATCCTAGATAAGAACGATTTCATCAACCTAATCGACCGAGACAGGCTTAAGCGTTATCAGATCTAAAACAAAAGAAATAAATAATAAAAGCAGCATAATAAAAAAATAAATGTGATAATCACCCGCCTTTCAGTCTTTTACTGGTCGACCAAAAATTAGGGTAAGGACGGATGGTCGGTATTCTGCAAATTGGCCATGCAAAAATTAGAGGATGAGTCAAAATCACCCACAGGACTAAAAACCCAAAAAGGGTGGTTCAGGCAAAAATTAGGGCATGAGAGAAAAATAGTGAGATGTTAACCTAAAAATCTAAAAGGACTGGCTAACACTAGGAGTTTGATTAATGGAACGGATACCAATGTCTTGTACTCCGGTTAAATTCATCCAACAAAAGTGTCTTTCGTACTGAAATCTTAACGCTTTATGATTGTATGAATGTCTGGAAGCCAAATGGTGGAAACATCGCAAGTAAACTTAATGGAGGTTACTCAGAGCTCATCGTATATGGGCACAACAATTCAACAAGAAAAAAAAAACAAATCCAGATAGACTGAAAACATCAAGGTCTATGCAAATGTTGGAAACAAGTCTGCTGGATTGAAAACCCAAAAAGGGGGGTCCAAGCAAAAATAAAGACAAAAGGCAAAAAAATAGTAAAAAAAAGAGAAAAAACAAAAAACAAAAATGTCTGCTGGATTGAAAGCCTGAAAGTGTTGTCCAGGCAAAAGTTAAGACAAGGTTCGATAGATTGAAAACCCCTAGGGGTAGTCTATGCAAAATTTAGATCCAAAAAATAAAAAAATGAAAATACACCATCACTGGGAAAACCACAAGCATCGTTCGCACTCCCCACAAAAAGATCAAGGCTCATACTGGACCCAAACTCAGAATCAAGCCCTTGTCATAATCATCCTTAAGGAATCTCACTCCTATCACATGAATGTACCTACCTAGTCACTACAGAAGCATCATTTGCCTATCCAACATGATTCAATCGAAAAACGCATAACCATGCATTTTTAATACATGCATTTTATGCATACACTCTTGCAATTCCTGTTTCCTAAAATATCTAAAGGGAAGTTATCAAGGCATGAAAACCAGGGGCATAACCCTAAGCATATCAATCAAGCTCAACCTCCAATTAATCCAAACACCCACCAATCAACAAAGGGCATTTAGAAGAAGCACAGTTTCCCCCAACCACTTGGGATCACCTACCGATCAAAAAGAAGCATCAAGGGTCACACTCTGGATGGTTCAGACGACCCACCAAACTTCTAGAATGACTCCTCTGGATCACCCAAAAAATCCTAACTAAATTTTCATTTTATACTTTTGTTTTTACTGTTGATCAAAGGGGAAAAATATTTTTGCTTCACAAAGTTGATCAAGCAGTAAAAATATCACTCAAACTTCAACTAACTCATTTTTCTCTAATTCTTAATACAGGGTCACCTCATGTAATTTACAAATGTTACCTTATGCATTTTACAAATGACACTTGATGCAAAACAAATGGCACTTGATGCGAAACAGAAGGCACTTGCTGCAAAACTAAAGAGCACTTGCTGTAAAACTGGGGGCACTTGATGTAGCAATTTCACGCTTGATGTGAGCATTCTCAGAGCAACGATCGAATTGAAGGCACTTGATACCAAAGATAACCAAGGGGCACTTGATGAACCAATTTCATGCTTCTTGTGAGAAATCCCAGAGCAACGATCGAATGGAAGGGACTTGATACCAAAGATCACCAAGGGGCACTTGATGTCATAATTATGCGCTTGTTGTGACAATTCCTAGGGCAATGATAAAATAGAAGGCACTTGTTGCACAATAAAGAGCACTTGTTGCAAAACATAAGGCACTTAATACTAAAGATCACCAAGGGGCACTTGATGTATCAATTTTGTGCTTTTTCTGAGACTTCCTGAGGCAACGATCAAACAAATGGCACTTGCTATGCAACAAAGAAAACTTGATGCTCGACAAAGAGCACTGGCATTTCTCCACAATAATTTCGCATTTGATTATCGGGGCTCCCCATGCACATAAGACAAAGCTCAAGTCCAACCAAGGGGCAATCAGTCAAAGCTCAAGCCTGACCAAGGGGAAACCAATCTCAAACCATAAGCCTGACCAAGGGGTAACCAATCTCAAAGCATAAGCCCAACTAAGGGGCAAACCTCTCTACAAAGCATAAGCTCGACCAAGGGCAAACCAATCTATAAAGCTCAAGTCCGACCAAGGGGCAAATTAATATCAAAGCTCAAGCCCGACCGAGCGGCAAACCAGCCATCCATCATATATCAACTCCTAACCCTTGCTCTTTTATGAGATCATACTGACATTTGGCAGCAATGATCCCCCATGGGGCAGCCTATAAGCAGGGGATTTTATAGTCCCTCTCGTGAGATGATGATGACGTATAATTGAATTTTAACCCTCATTAAAAAATTCATTTTCAATTTTTATTAACGTTTGTATTCAGTTTGAGGAGTCCGACTACGCATCCGGTGGAAGCTCAAACCGATGATTATCATCTAAAATATCCTAAAATACCTCAAAATACATTAATGTGGCTTTAAAAATTCAAAAAATCAGCTTTTGACCCCATTTCCCCCTTTTTTCAGCTTTTTCAGGCTATGGGCCCCGTTTGGCAATCTGCCAGCAGGGGCCTAAAGCCACCGGTGGCATCATCATGCTGCCAAAGACTTCACTCAGGCCGCCGGCGGCTTGAACCATGTCATCAGCAGTATGAGACCCCGTCGGCAGTCCACACTTTTTCCCTATTAACTGATTTTTTTGCCATTTCAGTAAAAACTTCGTCCAACTCGCCCAGATTTGTTTCCACCACTATAAAAGACCCGATTTAGGGTTAGAAAGGGGGAAACATCAGTAAGAACTTGAGACAGTTTTAGGAGTGAGAAAGAGAGATTTTAGAGAGAGAAAGGGAAGAAAAGGTAATAAAATGGATTAAGTTCATGTTTTCTTGGTTTTTCTTTATCTAATCCCTTAGTTTAAACTTAAAACCTATAGAAATCCTAGGTTAAAATCAATCTAATAAGATTTTTAGAGACAAACTTTTTTTGATCTTCAAATCACTACCTAAATCATCATTTGAGCTTCCTAGAGATGTCATTTGGATCATGACGAGGTGGATTCACGGCCCCGAGGTAAATTCCTGCGTCTCTTGAGGTCTCTGGGATTATTTCTTACTGTTTATTGTGCTATTTGGTGTTTTAGGTTTGTTTATGGAGATTTCGGTTGTTTCAGACCTTTTGAATCTATTTCTGTAGATTCTGAAACCACCAGCGGCATCACCCATGCCCGACGCTCTACCCTTGGACCCCGTCGGGGGCACTACCCCCAAATCTCGCCAATGGCATTGTCCCTTACACCCCACCATCGGGGCCCACTGCCCCCGAACCCCCATAAGGGGATGGCACCCCCAACCCCATCATGGGGGGTGCCACTTTGTGTGATACACCTCGTACAACGTGTCATATCTGTGCTAACTATTTTCTGCATGTATATTTAGGTTAGATGAATGTTAGGCCTTCTGGTATTTTATTTATCGTATAGAAAATGTATAGGATTTGAAAAGCCTTGTAATAATCTATATTTTTGCATTTATTTTTGGATGACTATATTAATTTATTTATCGCTTTGATTGCTTGATAAACGCGAAAAGATCATATAAAACCGAAAACACAATAAATAAGGTGGACTAAAACTGATTAAGAGTGAATGAAACATTTTAACTTGGCCTAATCTAAAATAGATAACATTATCCGAACTCAGAATCTCTACTTAAGGTACGGTCTACTTGCCGGTGGGAAAATTTTACCAAAATTTCTCGGTTGAGCTAAATGGGGTGACGACTCTATTTTAAGTACAGGATTTCAATCTCATGTCCTTTAACACATAAACTGGACTTAAAATTCAACTTCAACATCAGTGCTTTTATCACACTAAAATAAGGGTCAATCCTTCAGCACGCTTCATAGTGCCTGTTACATTTCCACCCCCCGTGCTTTGCATCTAACGCGGTCCTCGCTAGCAGAAAAGAGGTTGTTCGTTCACATTTATACCTTGTCAATTACATATATTTTCCCCCATAATCTTAGCATCCTCACTCCCCCAAAACTTTTGCACATTAGCTTCAAAGTTGTTTTAGTACAATTAGTGGTTGTACTTAGAAGCAATTTTGAATTATTTTTGTTTTCACTATATATCTTCTACTGTTAACATATGTTAACATCAATGAAGTTTGATTACAAAAGATTACAAAAGATAAAGTGAAAAAAAATATTACATAGCTATGCTACTCTATTACATATGCCTAAAAATATAGATAAGTAGCTAAGTATGGCTTCTTTCCTTTTCCTGCTTCTGCTCCTATTAGCACAAGTCTATTCTGGCCCGATGTTGAATTATGCCTATTCCATTCAGTGATCAAAATAAAGAGCCAAAAAGGACCGAATTGTCATCCAAAATCTGAAATTCAAAAATCCACATTACACGGAAGCTTTGATTTAGAAATTCCTACTAAAAAATCAAAAAGTCAAAATTTGGTCAAACATAGGTAATAAGTGTGCCGGCTAATTACCCTTGTACAATAAAAAAATCACATCTTACCTAGATCTGGCAAGGACTTACAAGATTTTAAAGTAAAATCCTATATGATAGGTAAGTAGCCCACCAGCTAATTACGTGCCTTCTATAAATAAGGGCTGACCCCCCTCATTTTCAATAGACGACGGAAATTCTCAAAAATCCATTTGTCCCCCTTTTGTTCCGGGAGTCCTGAAAGCCCCCAAAACTCTATCAAAACACTTCCAAATCTGAGCTTTATCGCTGACATTTTGGATAAGCTCCTTTTCCTTTCTTTCTAGATCAAGATCTCACAGTGATCTTTGATTTAAAAATGACCTAATATCTCAAAAATACTCCAATTTCTATAGGAACAATCTAAGATTATAGTCATAACTTGGGTTAAACCTATTTTGCAAGTAAGCAACAACTCTTGTTAACTTCGGTCCTACACCGGCTCTCTAGTCATCCTAGATAGATGAAAAGGAAAACTGAGGGTAATTGGCTCCAAGCCCAACTTTAGAGTTCATTTTATTACTTTTATTATTATTGCATATTGCATTCCATTTCTCTGGTTAAGTGAGCCACTGGTGCCACTTAAACTATTATATGTGTAAATATGCTCGTAGGTACGGACAAACATCCAGAACGTGGGGAAATTCTATCTGAGTTTCCTAGCCAAAATCCAAACGCTGCCGTCACTCTGCCGAAATTTTGGTAGCAAATTTCTATTTATTATGTCATAATAATGCCTATTTTATTTCTTGAATTTATTTTTTGAATAAACCCATTGTAATGCAGAAATTACCATAAATTCAAAAATTCTAAAATTAATCCAAACAATTTGAACAATATGAGTAATTAAGATGTCCGAACTCAAAATCTCATTTTACTTTTGGTATAAAAATCCCATTTTGGATCAGCATACCACAATTCTCGGTGGAGCTAAACCGGGTGGCGACTCTATTTAATTTTTAAATAAATTGAAAATGCTTTATTTTAAAAATATCTTTTCTAAATAAAATGCGCAAATATATTTCGGAATATAATCACATTGTTGGCTTATAAAAGGCCATGTTTTTTACACTCAATAAGTCTACATGAAAAGTAATAAAATTGACTCTCTCTTTAATAAGAACAGCCGTCTTATTAAAAGAACAACATCGCGGTTTGCTCAAACTGCACCAAACCGAATTGCGCCTCATGCACTGCACCCCACTTGCTCCCGTTAAAAATTTCCCCCTCTCACACTGGCAACTTTGCTGGGGACAAATTATTTTTTATAAAACCCAATTTTTATAAAAGTTCTTTTTTGACATGCTAATTAAAATATTGTTCAAATTAAATTTTGGAATTATGGAATATGTGGTAGTTTCAACATTACACAAATTTTAGGATTGCATAGCATCTGCGTTCTCTACCCCTAAACCAATTTAGGTGTCTTTTGGTGAAGAATCTCGAAGTTCACTTAGGGCTTGATAGGTATGGATCGGATCACACCACTTGCTTAACATATGAGGGCCTTGCTCGCTTAAGGGCAAGACTACCCAAGTATATTTTATGTGGAAAAGTTTTGTTTGTTTCGCTTAGGGCCACTTGGACTCGGTACACAAAGGTGCATTGTACCTAATCGCACCCGATCCTAAGACCGAAACCCGCATATAGATGAACCTTAGACACCTCCCCGTAGGTTTACCCAAACACCAAGAGTGCACGCGAGTAGAATTCACTAAGTCCCCCGCTGACTTTAAAGCGAAGTAACCAAATGGAGTTAAAAGGGTGGTAGGCGTGATCCCACTATTTCCTACATGTGCAGGTTTATTAAATATAAACAAACTAAAAACGGACATCATAAGCATTATGGTTGTGTGAAAACTAACCATATCTTTATGTAGCCATGACATTATTGTATGTCATGCCATTTCATTTCCTTAGTTATAGGAACCCGAAATAAACCAAGACAGTGAGTCCCCACAGGCTCAGCCCATAAGCCGAAATAAACCAAAGACCAGTGATTCCCCCCAGGCTCAGCCCATGAGCCAAAATAAACCAAGACCAATGACCCCTAGGCTCAGCCCATTTGTTGAAATAAACAAAAGACCAGTGATTCCCCCTAGGCTCAGCCTATGAGCCAAAATAAGCTAAGACTAGTCAGCCTCTCTAGGCTCAACACCTTTAACCAAAAAGTGAATCCCTTGAGTGACCAGTGAGTCAGCTCACCCTAGACCATAGAGTAAATCCCTCAAGTGACCAGCGTGTTAGCTCACCTTCAACCATAGAGTCAATCCCTCGAGTGACAGCGAGTCAGCTCACCTTAGACCATACAGTCAACCCCCGAGTGACCAGCGAGTTAGCTCACCTTTGACCAATAGAGTCAATCCCTAGAGCGACCAGCGAGTCAGCTCACCTTTGACTAGTAGAGTCTATCCCTCGAGTGACTAGTGAGTCATCTCACCTTGGACCATAGAGTCAATCCCTCAAGTGACTAGTGAGCCAACTCACCTTTTATTAATAGAGTGAATCCCTTGAGTGACCAACGAGTCAGCTCACCTTTTCCTAATAGAAGGAATCCCTCGAGTGACCAGCAAGTCAGCTCACCTTGGACCATAGAGTCAATCCCTCGAGTGACCAGTGAGTAAGCTCGCCTTGAAGAATCCATCCCTCTAGTGACCACCGAGTCAGCTCACCTTGGACTATAGAGTCGACCACCTAGGGACCAGCGAGTCAAATCACCTTAAACCATAGAGTCAACCCCCAAGTGACCAGTGAGTCAGCTCACCTTTGACCAATAGAGTCAACCCCCTAGTGACCAGCAAGTTAGCTCGCCTTTGACCAATAAAGCCAACCCCTCGAGTGACCAGCGAGTCAGCTCACCTTCGACCATAGGGTCAATCCCGCTAGTGACCAGCGAGTTAGCTCACCTTTGACCAATAGAGTCAATCCCTTGAGCGACTAGTAAGTTAGCTCACCTTTAACCAATAGAGTCAATCCCGCGAGTGACCAGCGTGTCAACTCACCTTAGACCATGGAGCCAATCCCTCGAGTGACCAGTGAGTCAACTCAGGTTTGACCAATAGAGTCAATATCCCTTGAGTGACCAGCGAGTCAGCTCACTTTGGACCATAGAGTCAATCCCTTGAGTGAACACTCAGTTAGCTCACCTTTGACCACAGAGCCAATCCGTTGAGTGACTAGTGACTCAACTCACCTTTGACTAATAGAGTCAATCCCTCGAGTGACCAGTGAGTCAGCTTACCTTTGACCAATAGTGTTAATCCATCTAGTGACCAGTGACTCAGCTCACCTCAGACTATAGAGTCAATCCCTCGAGTGACCAGCGAGTCAGCTCACCTTTGACTAATAGAGTCAATACCGCGAGTGACCATCGAGTCAACTCACCTTTGACCATAGAGTTAGCCTTCCAGTGACCAATGAGTCAGCTCCCCTTTGATCATAGAGTCAACGCCTGAGTGACCAGCGAGTCAGCTTACCTTTAACCATAGAGTCAATCCCCGAGTGACCAGCGAGTCAGCTCACCCTGGACTATCGAGTGGAATAAAATTTAGATTTAAACCATGGTCTTTGAATTGCATGTTTATGATATTCTATGAATATCATAAAAAAACCCTTGCCGGTTGTTCCCTAAATAGTTGGCATACATCCAACCTCCTACCATTTGTACCTATCCGTTCATTCATTCATTCATTCATTCACTAATTCATTTATTCATTCACTCATGCATCTGGATAAGCTGAGGTAAGTAAGGCTCAGAGCCACACCCGATACACTTACTAACACTTGATCTCTTACATTTTTAGGCTAGAAGTAAGAGAGAAGGAGGTTAAGATGCATTATGGAAAGCCCGAAAGTCAGACCCCCACTACCAGTCGAATCTTTGGCCGAATTTTTCTCTAATCTAGAACCTAAAACCGCAATGTTAGATGATGATGTAGTTAGACAATCCATCAAGAGAATTTTGGATGCTCCGAATTTCTGTGCTGTTTGGAAAAGGCTGAGCGCTTCCAATGCTCAGAGAGCCAAAGAGCAAGAGGTCGAGACAATGGTGTTAAAGGCAAAGATGATATATGGAAAAGCTATCCCCAATAAAAGATAAGTCAGTTGCTCCTTCTATCGAGCAATATATGGATATTGACTGATTCTTGCCGAAGGAATCAAAAGCCCTTCCTTATATGGCCCCTTATGCTAGCACTAGGCCTCCTCATGCGCATGTGGAGAGTTATCTTTAGATTATGACTAGCATGACTATCCCTAAGGTTCATATAGTCAATTTATTTCAGTCTACTTGACATGGATTGGCTTCTAAATGGTACATGAGGATGCCAACGGATGTGAAATCTGATTGGAAAAAGCTATGTTCTGCATTTCTAGAAAGTTATGCCTTCAATCTAAAGGTCATAACTACTCTGTAAGATCTTGAAAGGGTCAAGCAATGCCTAAATGATTCCTCTAAAGAATAGTAACTGAGATAGATGGTTGTCCGCGTACTTATGACTAGGGCACCCGACCAAGAGGCCTTAATAGTAAAGCTTGTCGAAGGATCCAACCAAAGGTATTGAGGCGACATGAAAATGAAAAGGTTCAATAACTTTAATGATGTTATAGACTGTGCCAAGAGACTAGAAAAGTATGAGGAAGAAGACCAGGTGAAGAAGTAACAACAACAAGCTCACACTAAACCCAGATATTGGGAAAAGGGTGGGTCTTCTAAATAAGGCAGCTCCGAGTCCTAGAAAGCTCTAGCTAAAGTTGTGGCAGTCACTCAAGTGTAGACTCCTCAGTCTATCTACCCATGGGTGGAATCACTATCACAGATAGTCACTAAAATCATAAAATCTAACCAACTATAGAGCATCAAACTGTTTGTTCTGCCTATTGCAACAGACAGAGACAACTTTTATGCCTATGATGTAAACAAGGGGCATTGCACTAATGAATGCACCTTTCTACTAAAGGATTTATAGCAGATGATAGTCAATGGTAGAATGAAAGAGCCTGTGAAGAAATCGAGCATGCGGAATAATCCCTTGCCAAATTTTAAAGCTATGGTAAACGCCATCAATGTCCATGTGGAGGCTGATGAATATGATATTGATGTGATGGATAACTTTCGACATGATCTAGGATGGGGGTGATAATATTATTTTCAACAACATGGACATCATCTACCTGGTCGACCAATATGTCTTAAGGATGAGGAGAGAAGGGCTAGACTAGTATTATATGCCACCGTACCTCATATTCCGAGGAGATTCTGACCCCAATAAGCATGTCAAAGAATTCACCCAATTTATACATGAACAAGAGATTGCTATGATGGGGTTTGCACCTTAATTCCCTCATTTCTTGGAAGTTCCATCTACGGATTGGTATGATACGATGCCAATAAAAGGTCTTTAGAACTGGTACTATATAGAGAGATCCTTCCTCCATTACTTCATGGCTTATCAGTCACACCCGGATGTGCTTTTCTTGTAGTTGGCACCATGAGTAGACCAACACAATGTTGGCTGGCAGGACCTTCCTCCTCCTCAGCCCTCTATGTATACTCCCTGGCATTACATGAGTCCAAACTATGTCGGAACAAATTTGTTAAAATTTGGGAACTCTTCTGGGACCACTCGCCCAGAAAGTAAAGAGCTATATGATCCTGAACAAGCCCGGAGCAATCACGAGGACTAGCAAAAGTATCCATGCCTGAACCTAAAGACCCATTTAGCCAACTTTGTGTAGATGTGGCATCAGAAGTGAACTACAGGAACCAAGTGAGCATCGAGCTACATGACCCATTTGCAGGGATCTATGCCGACATTACGATATATGGTGCCTATGTGGAGAAAACATTTGCCAGTATATGAGGCATGGTCTCTGAATTTTGCATAGCTATTGCAGGAGTTGAGGATGGAATAAATGCAGTAGAGGAAGAGGACCCTGACGAAGATCCTAAGGAGGACCTCGAGGAAGACCTTGGGAATAGCCCGAGGAAGATCTTGAGGAGGATACATAGGAAGATCCAGAAGAAGATTCTCATAATGATATCCCAGTTCAGCATGCACCAAATTGGGTCTTTGAACCATGGAATGAGCAACAACCGTTCAAGGATTCAAATGCAGAATTAGAAGAATTTGAGGACTCTGATGAGTCGGATCATGAAGATGAAAGTGAGGTGATAACTTTGGGTACTAGAGGTCTTTTCAGATGATGAGCTAAACCATTTGCTAGGGGATTTCTAGTACGAGGCTCCCTTCCTAATGGTATGACGGTTGACTACAATGGCACTTAGATCTATGCCTTATCTTTAGAGCATGACTCCCCGGGCGCCTTATGGTCCGCAGCGAGTGATGATTTCAGAGACTTCAAAGACTTTGACTCAAGTAGAGAGCACTTCATTAATATGATCTGAGAAGAGGGGCAAGAACCTTCTTAGGAGTATATCATAGAAAGAATCCGTGCAAAAAATGAATTAGCCCTGGCTACTTATCAAATACGAAGTCTAGACTTGAGAGAAGTTCATCCTATATTCTACAATGGAAACACAAGGCCACGTCATCACATCCGTGAATTTTTACAAATGATGAACAATGGGTAGATCCACTATGCCTATTGGCCCGAAAGGTTCCGCTTGACTCTCTGAGAGAAAGCAATCATTTAGTATAAAGGGCTGACATTTTACTAAAAGACAGTTTAGAACACTCTGGCTAGGCAATTCATCAATTAATTCACATGGGTAGACATGCTGGAAGACTCAACCTCGAAGGTAGAGAAACATGGGAACCCGTTGTTATATTGGGAATTGGAAGCAACCAATGCTATTTGCTCAATGTCAAGGGAATCAACCAAGGAATACCCTTGGTACATGAATAAATATGACAATAGACCAATCGCCCATGATGATACACTAGACATGCTTTGTGAAGGTGAACCAACTAAAGGAGCTTCCTCATCCATTCACATGATTGGACAAGACTCCAACCCCATTCTATGCCAAATCCTACAAGAGAACCCCGTCATTCCTGAAAGACAACATAAAAAAGGATCCTTTCGTGCATTGGCCCTTCACCACCAGAGCACCACCTCCCGTGAACCAACCGATTGACTTAGTAGAAATACCACTTGATAAAGATTTTGACAAATTCAAAGTCTTCGAAACAACAAACTTGCCTACCCAAGTTGTCAATCCTATCATTGGGACAGAAACCCTGGCTGTTCCTAGAATAGAACTTCAAACACTTCCTACTTTTGTTAAATCCTCATAACGGATAGAAAGTCTGATTGTGGACCGATTAAAGGCCATCACTGCCAAGATGAGCATTTAGGACCTCCTCATAGTTCTCAAGATCCTAAGCTCATTATTGTTAAAAATTTAATGGAGATTGAAACATCTCCCCTAGCATCACCAAAACAGGTCTGTGCGCTACTTAACGCTGAAACTAGCACTGTTATCCTCAACATTTTCTTATAATGCTCGGATTTACCCGATAAGGGCATTCGCCATAATAAGGCTCTTTACCCAAAGGTGAGTGTCTTCGGACACTTCATACCGTGTGTAATGGTCGATGATGGCTCAGCACTGAATGTCTGTCCTAAGGATATTCTGCCAATCCTAAGACTAACTAAGAGGGGCTGGAAGAGGTCCACAATGGTCATCAAGGCCTACGCCAATTGCAAAAGATCTATCATTGGCACATTTGAAACTAAAGTTACCATCGACAAGATCTTACTATAGTGCTTTTTGTAGTTATAGATATCCTGGTGACTTTCTCAATGCTGCTCAGATGGCCATGGTTTGAAGCTCTGGAAGGAGTTTCGTCCAATCTTCATAAAAAAATCAAAATCTCATTCCATAAAAAGATCATCCCTCTAGAGGCTGACAAAGCATCAGTGGTGGCGGCTCTGAAAATGGAGGAAAGCCATATAAAAGGATTCACCACGGCCACGATCAATCAAGAATCAAACAAGCAACCAAAGGTGCATTGGGGCCCTTGGATTCAAGGTTACATCCACAAACACCACACTCCTAGAAGAGGACTAGGTGCCCATGAACATGGAATGCCAACTTTCGATATAGGGGCAGGGGAGTGGAAACTTACATGACTCGATTATATAGGCTCTAAAAGAGTAACCAATAAGAAAACCTTTTAGAAAAGGTGAAGGCAACCCTACAATGGAATCCCTAAACCCATTACTCACAAGAGGAGGATAGTTCCGGGATTTGAGATTTTCTCCGATGTAGTCAACTGTGGCAAGCGTGGTAAAAGCTCTATAACTTATACAACAAAGAAAGCAGGTCATCAGCCAGATGTTGGGGCAATTCTAGATTAGACCAAGCTCGATGAATAGGTGCACCCGAAGAAGATAAAAAAGCTAAGCAAGGAAGAGGAAATCCTTGACACTATGGCAAAGTACCTTCAAGAACAACTCAAGATAGTAGAGAAAGCAAAGAGCAAGTGAGGTAGCTTAAGCTAAGCTATCATTAACGTGGTAAAGATCATGAAGGGCAAGGAAAATGTGGAAGAGGAAGACAATGAGGACATCCTGTTGAAGCCAACCGCCATGGAAGAATCATCCACTGTAAAGCTAAACCCTACTGATCAGGATAAACCTTTTGTTTCCATTTCCAACATGTGTTGAAATGAATAATGTACTTTATGATGATAATGAGATAAAGAACTTTGCTTATTTTGATTGTGTTTCTGATTACGACTCCATGCATCCATTCCAGCATTCATCTAGCATCTTTAACATCAATAATAATATTATAAAAGAAATTAACTTAAATATGGAAGACGATCCAAAAATGGTATACATTTCTAATCAATTGCCCATCGAACAATAGAGGGAATCAATAAAAGTACTAAAAATCAAGTTTTAGCCTTCTCTTGGTCTCACGAAGACATGCCACGACTTGATCACTACATTACCGAGAACAAGATCCCCACAGACCTGAAAATTGTCCAATAAAGCAGAAAATAAGGAGAATGCATCCAGAATGGGCAGAAAAGGTCAAAGTAGAAAGGGCTAAATAGATCAAGGCTAATTTCATAGAGGTCGTTGAGTATCCTACTTGGCTATGCAATGTAGTTCCTATGCCTAAGGAAAATGGTGGTGTTAGAGTTTGTGTCGACTTTAAGGACTTGAACAAGGCTTCCCCTAAGAACAATAATCCGTTACCACATATCGACTTTTTGGTAGATAGAGCAGCAAGAGTGGCCATGTATTCCTTTATGAATGGGTTCTCTGGCTACCCCCAGATTCTCATGAATGTAATAGACAAGTTCAAAACTGCATTCATCTTATAATGGGGAACATATTATTTTAGAGTGATGCCTTTCGGACTAAAAAACATAGGGGAAACCTACCGATGAGCAGTCACAAAATTAATACATGACTTGATCCATAAGGAAGTCAAAGTCTATATGGACGACATGCTTGTGAAATCCGCCATGCTAGTAGTGCACCCTGCAGTGTTGGAACGATTCCTCATGAGAATTGAGAAATACAATCTCCATCTCAAACCAAAGTAGTGTATATTCGATGTTATGTCAGGCAAATTACTGGGACACGTGGTTAGCAAAAGAGGCATAGAGATGGATCTCGAGAAGGCCAATGCCATCAGGGGAATGCCCGTACCAAAAACTGAGAAAGAAGTAAGGATTTTTTTGGGCTCCAACGGTACGTCAGCCACGTTATGGCATGGTTAACTACCATATAGGAGATTATCTTCAAGCTCTTGAGGAAGCAGCAATCAATAGAATGGAACAAGTAATGCAAGGAAGCATTCAATAGGATCAAGGCTTATCTAATGAACCCTCCGATGCTGAAATAGCCAATTCTCGAGAAGCCACTCATTCTCTATTTGGAAATAGAAGTAAGATCTATATGGGCCACATTGGTTTAGGAGCATGAAGATAAGAAGGAATACATAGTTTATTATCTCAGCAAAAATTGCTAGAATACGAGACTTGATACACCATCGTGGAAAAAACTTGTGCCGCCATAGTCTGGCTCACCGAGAAACTCAGGCATTACTTCCAATCTTACCAAATCTAAGCAGTCACAAAGGTTGATGCAATCAAGTATTTATGCCAGGCTCCCTCACTAACTAAAAAAATGGCAGGGTGGCTCTTGTTAATGTTGAAATTTGAAATTGAGTATGTCACTAAGAAGACCATCAAGGGAAGAGCGGTGGCTGAATTTCTAGTAAATCAACCACTCGAGGGAGGAGAATAGGAAAACATGGAATTCCCTAACGAATGTTTTGCAACAACAATAGAAAATCCTGGAAAATGGACCATGTTCTTCGATAGCGCCGTTAACAAGTGAGGAGCTAGCTTGGGAGTCATCATCATTATGCCAGATGGAGCACTCATACCTCTGTCGAAATGATTAGAATTTCTCACCTTGAATAATGGGGAAGAATATGAAGCCTGTCTATTCGAAATGTCTTCCCTGGTCACTCTTAGAGCAGATAAAGTAAAAATTATTGGTGATCCAACTTTGGTCATCAAACATGTCATATGGGACTGGGAACTAAAGGAAGAATCCCTCAGACCTTACTTAGAGGCTATATGGAGGAAAGCTGCAGTGTTCAGTGAATGCAAATTTTGTCACAAGCCCCCAGAGGAGAAACAAATGGCAGACGCATTGGCCACTTTGGCCTCTATGTAGGAAGGACTTCAAAAACAGCCAATCAAACCCCTTATCATGGAAACAATTGGATCTCTATACTACATCTGTGTGATGGAAGCTACCATGGATAAGGAAGAACCCTGGTACTCTGACATCATCAAGTTCCTTAAAAATGGTAAATTCTAGGCCGAGGACACAGATTCTGACAGAAATATACTAAGGAATCTCGCTGTATAGTTCTGCCTAATAAAAGGGGATCTATTAAAAAGGTCATTTGACGGACTACTATTGAAATGTTTAACTCAACAAGAAGAAGAAAGGCTGATGAAAGAGGTATAATTAAGAGACTGCAGTCCACACATGAACAGCATCATGAGGGTAAGGAAAATCCAAAGAATGGGGTACTTTTGTTTGACTATGTCGGTTGATTGTATTTGAGAACCAAAGACTTGCCATGCTTGTCAGATATATGGAGATGTGCGCCACTTGCCCACAACAACATTGCAAAGCTTGATGATGCCTTGGCCATTTTCAGCCTAGGGCATCGATATCATCGGTTAAATAAGACCATCTTCATCAGATGGCCATCATTTCATTATAGTAGCAGTCGGTTACTTTTTCAAATGGGTCGAGGCCGAATCATACACGAGCATCACAACCAAGAAAATGGCTCAGTTTATTTAGCAACATATCTTTGCTAGATACGTCATTCCTTTTCATATGGTAAGTGAAAATGGTGTACAATCCCAAGGGGAAACAACCGATCTTATTAAGAAGCACGTAATCGAGCATCATCGCTCTTGGCCCTATCGCCCTTAGGTCAATGGAGCTATAGAGGTGGCTAAAAAGGCAATGAAGAAAATTCTCTTCAAGATTATCTATAACTACCGAGATTCGGTCGACCATTTGCCTTATGCCTTATAGGGATACAGGACCATCTTCAAGACTCGTACAAGCTAAATTCCTTTTTCTCTCATCTATGGGATTGAGGCAGTGGTGGCCGTCCAAATGGAGGTCAAATCTTTGCATATAGCCCTTGAAGCAAGACTTCTTGAAGATGAATGGGCAAAAGAAAGGCACAAAGAACTGACTTGCTTGACAAGAAATGACTAACTACGTTGGAGAATCTATAGTTATGCCAATAGTTCATGGCCAGAGCTTACAATCGTAAAGTCAGAGGGCAAGATCAACCCCTGAGAATAGGTGATCTATCTTAAAACAATCTTGTAAAAAGCACTCGGATGCCTGAGTGAAGTTCCAACCAAACTTGAAGGTGTCATAAGTAGTAAGAAAGACTCTTTAGTAAAGGGGCAGTAAAAATCTTAGATATGGACGGCAATGAATTGATGAATCCAGTAAATTGCAACAAGCAGAAGCGCTATCTCATTTAATAAAAAAAGAAGAAATAATAAAAGAAAAGAAAAAATAAAATGTCACTCAAGAGCTAGTAAGGGCTCATGAGCGAAAATAAAGACCCCAAAAAAGAGTGAGTCGTTAGGTAAAATCCATTCGGAACCTTAGGCGATGATGGGCATTTCTTGGGAATAAATACCATTTGTCCTTCCTATTTAAACAATATCTATTTTAGTAACATGTTCATGATAAAAATACTGCATGAGTGCATGAAATGTAACCTGCAAATTGTTTAAATAAAACACGCATTCAGATAGCATCTTTTCATCTTTATTACATATAAAGTGCATTACAAACAGGAAATGGAAACGACAAAGGCGAACAACGAGGCCTACTAAGATGAAAGACACAGAATGACAAGCTCAATGATCTCCAAGGAAACTACGGAGCCTCTTAGTCTTGATAAGTCTCTCCTTAAGAGTGGCCAACTCATGAGTACTCGCAACCCAGGTGCGGTAAGCCTTGGAAGGATGGACGTCAAAAGGCATGGAATAGTTCACCTCCACCCGAGACCGATTGATCCACCTCACATCGTTATAATGCACCCAGGTATAAGAAAGCTTAAAGCCAATCGAGGTGTACAAAGATGTCGAAAACCCCTGAGGGCGACCATACTATCAGCATAAGCGACCACGGGAGTAGGTGATAATCCCTAAAGGCCAATGAGGACTACCGCATCTCTAGCAACATTAGTAGTCACATACATGATTCCTCACCAAGGGCAAACCCAACAAATATCCTTAGCAACTAGACTCCCCATAAACTCAACCCACTTCTCAATAGTAAAATCTCTATGTAGATGGTCTCCAATGTGAACTTCGAAACCTCGTGCCCAATAGGCCTTTAGATAATAGTCCATGCTCATGGAAACAGAGAGTACGGAAAGATTGTCCCAAAGCCAAAGCTACAAAACCAACGCAAAAGAACCAAGATAAGGGGAAGATAAAAAAAGGAAAAAAAGAGAGAGAAAGCCTGCTAGATTGAAAACCCGTAAAGGCAGTTCAGGCAAAAATTAAGCCAAACCTGATGAATTGAAAAGCCAAAAGGGCAGTACATGCCAAAAGAAAGGCTAAAAATAAAATTACCCGAAGGATCTGCTACCCCTAGTAGTAGCTTCAGTACCATTTTAGAAAGAGCGCACAAAGATCAGTGTCTTGACCAAACTCACTATAATGGTAGATTTCCCCTCTAACATTTGATCAATGATGGTCAAGAAGGCAAAGCTACAAACCAAAGTTTGAGACTCATAAAGAAAGATCCCCAATAAAAGTAAGCAAATGAGTGGAAGCTAGCTCACATCATTAGGAGAAAGAATCCTAACTATATTGAAAGCCATATCCAACCGTAGGCCCTCGTCGCAAATCATTCAATGCTTATAGAATCGTTGCAACTGGAAATGGTTCATCATTAAATTAGAGAACTCAAGACAATGCATTAGCATGGCTAGAGGCGTATCAGCTGAAGAACTCAAGAGCCCATAGAATTCCTTATACAAGGGGCATAACTCGTGATCTCTAAATCGGAACACATTATCAATAGGGTCCCAGAATCTAGCAGTAGGCTGGATCATGTTGTCCTTCATAAAGATGCGACAGTATTCCTTCATATGCAATAGGCCACAAAACCCAAGACGGTCCCAATCATCAAATTTCTTCAGTAAACATTCCGGTCTTCATAAAAATGGATGTAGTTCTCTATGGCGAAATTTCAAAGGGTGGTAGTTCACTATTGGTAGTTTATGGGGCAATCTGCCCATATCTGGCTGATTACCCCGATAAACTCGATCATCAATAAAAAGGAGAAAGTACAAAGTACGAGAATAATGTGAAATCCTTTTATAAATGGAAAAATATGTTCATACAAGGAAAGGCCTTATAAATGGTCTAAAAGAAAATAATAGCAACATAGAAAACCTATCTACTGCCCGCCGCTGGAACTTGGATGGCTGGTGTCAGAAGATGACGGATGAGGTGGATAGCAGCCCTAAAAAAATAATCCAAAAAAATCAGTCTATCTATGTTGTGGCTACTACTGGTCATCCACCTAAAGTATCCCCAACTGAGCTCGCAGCCGTCGGATCTCTAGCTGCAACATTTTGACACAAATCATTCAATGCATTTCATAACATGCCACGCATCATCATTAAAATAATAAAATAATAATCATACTGCCATGTCAGAATTCTGATTTATCAAGAACAATTATTTTCCTTGGATATATCCCCAATCGAAGATACTATCAGCAATAGGCACCTGCAAAGAAAAAGGAGAAATTGAAATGAGTCAAAACCAGTATGATCTAAAGAAGAAGAAGAAGCGGAGAAGACTTACGTGGGTGGTGCCGATAGGGTGGAAAGCCATTGGATGCTCAGGGTCCAGAGAAGGCTGAGTCACCGGCATATAGGTACTTAGGTTAGGGCGCTACATCGGGAACATAGGAGGCTGATACTAAAACCCCCAATGTCCCTCCATTATTACCGGACTCTAAGGCAGGATCGATGAAGCCGAAGAGCTCCTGATATGGGTAGAAGTAGATGCAGGCCTTTTCCTACCTTGGTGATCCTATAGAGACATCAAAGAAAGGGAAAATTAGGCTGACTAAACATAAAAATCAGAAAATGAGGAAGAAACTCAAGTTAATGACTAAAGGAGATATTGTCATTCGGACAGTCCTAGCGAACCCGATCTAGCTCGCCCGCTAGGGATAGAAGTGGAAAGAGCATCACCCTTGGAAGGGTTATGAATGTCTGGCTAAGGCTCAACATGAACCAGGTCTTTCTCTAGCCATCAAATTAGCTGTGAATGGCAGAACTCCTCATATCCCCTAATCCACTCTAGGAAGGTATTGGGTAAGCCATCAGAAGCCAACCGCGCAAAGTCGGGTGAGCTGCGAGGCCAGAAAAACTATCTGGACACATCATGAGGGATGGAGTGTGACTTGGGAGGAACATGCCAACCCTATATATGCTCTTCAAGGTACCACTGCAAGGAGAAAGGAGTCTCTATAATCAACTTGGTATTCACAAATTCCCTAGCTAATCTCACAAATTCCCCCAAGGCTGCCTCTTGATCTGAGAGAAGAAAAAGGAACCAAGTGTTGATACAACAATTATAGAAGATATAGCAATCATAACAAGTCGAGAATACTATAAAGGCGTACATGATATGAGGACAGAGTATGGAGGCAAGCAGAAAGAGAAGAAGGAGACTCGATCTCCCAACTGCTATAGTAGTGTGGCAGACGAGGATAGAATGTGTAGCTACCATTTCGCACTAGCTTGGTCCTCAAAAGAATCCCTATCTTGAAAAACCAGATCTACACAAAGTTAAAGAAAGTCAAAGCGTAAAAAGACATAGACCAGTACAGAGACAAGATTTGAACTTGCTAATCTTGTTCCTCACGCACTAATTATGGGACAAGTATAGATGACCATCGTAGCTTGCCTTAAGCATACTCATTAATATGGGTCAGATCAATCAAAGAGGGCATGTTGTGGAGACTCAAGATCAAAACCCCCGTAGGAAAACATAGCCATGACAAAGTATCAGCCATAAAAGCTCTAGCATAGCAGGCAAAAGTCATGTGCCTTCTATCCCCAGTGGTCCAAGAGGTCATGAGATTCTTGCCAGAAACTCACCCAGGCTTATTCCCAGAGTAGCCAATCAGAGCCTCAATCGTCTCCACATTGAAGCTGTCGTAAGTAAAACAAACATGGAAGTGGATCACATTACGATAGAAAGGAAGACTTGTGATAGCACAATAATCCAGTGAAGTGATAGTATACTCCCCATAACAAAAGTGAAAACTATGGGTAGTGTCGGACCATCTGCTCAAGATGTGGGTAGAAGTACCAGCTGGGATGTACAGATACCTACAGGACCTCACGTATTTGCAGTTTCTCACCATCCTCTCCGAAGATGTCCCACCAATAATGGTTTTAGCACCATGAGACAGTACCTTGTACCACTTGTAAAAGTGGGAAATACTGCCATTCTCATGGCTAGTGACCTGCCAAAATAATGCATGTACACTAATCACACACCAATTTTTGATAAATCACATGATAATCAAAAAATCATTGCACTTAGAAAATTCTTGTCATAAAAAAAAAGGCAATAAAGTAAATGGCGATAAAATAAATAAATAAATAGAAAATAAAAGCATGATCAAATGTATATAAAAAAATGGTGATAAGGCGTACCAAGATCTGAGAATGTTGATCAGAACGCTTCAAGGCAGGTGGAATAAAATCCCCAGGAGCAATCCTGTGACACATCCAAGTCAATAGAAGCCCGTATAATGCCTCAGCAGGAACCTCATAAAGTTCCACTTATTGGCCGTCAATAACAACATTGCGAGTAGTCACTTGGACGGCCGATAAATCCAAGCAAACAATGTAAAGCTTGTACCACAAGGAGACCCTGCAAAATTTGAGTAGAAGGGGCAGAAAAGGAGGGAAGATGAAAGAAATCATCATAAAAAATAACAAGATAGTGAAAATCTTCAAAGCAAGGAAGCGAAATCCACAAAGAGAGGAAGAGAAGAAATTTTGGTGTGGAGAAAATAGGAGCCAAGCTGCTGTTTTTATGGCCCGCAAGTAATTAACCCGCCGACTAATTACCTATCCAGATGTCATGCGTTAATACGTGGGACGCATAAATGCATAACAGCTGCAAAAGTTACCGTTACATAGGTAATTAGCCAGCCGGCTAAATACGAGTATTTTGAAATTTTTTGCAATTTTGCATATTTCATCCATTTTCTGCATTGTTTATAAAATGAGTGCACCTAAAAGCTGTTTTCACATAGTCATTCATGCATGAAGCACCCAAAAAAATTTATTCCGAATTTTAACCTCGTGCAACTCATTAATAGATTTTTAATCGAAGGGGCAAAATATATTTTGTTTCAAAATTTGTCGATTAAAAATATTTTAACTCGTTGCATTTCACACACACATTTTTTTTTGTTTCGCATATGACAAAATTTATAGCATGAAATTTATGTATGCGAGGGACAAACTGTTAGAATAGGTGCATTCCAGGCTGATGAGGAATTATGCCTATTTCATTCAGTGATCAGACAAAAGAGCCAAAAAGGACCGAATTGTCATCCAAAATCCGAAATTCAAAAATCCACATTATATGGAAGCATCGATTTAGCATTTCCTACTAAAAAAACAAAAAGTCAAAATTATGTGTAACATAGTGTAAGCATGGTTCGTCCTAGGCCTGATGATGTCCAAGACCTGTTTTCAGGAAACGGCTGACCTGCACCGACAAAGATCATGCTTCACTACAAACTACGAACCCCTTTGAGGAAATAGGATTCGGACATCCTAAGGACAAGCGTTAATAGATGCTTATTGAACCCCAACATGCATCAATCGACGGTTCTTACTTATGTCGATCGACGGGGACATGTGTCAAAATCCCTGCTGTCTCATCAAGCCTACAAATTTGATTTAGCTAAGCTATCACCGTCCAAAGTTGGATGGATCAACACTTCTCCATAAGTGTTGATCGACACTTATAGGGAATCTAGGCAATGATGAGCCTACCCTAAAAATAGTTGTGTCGATTGACACTGCCATATGTATCGATTGACGCATCTAAAAATCCTATAAAAGTGATGCGATCCCGTCCTATTCCAATAACAACCTTTGATCCAATTCAAATTAAAAGAATTTGATCCTTGCCCTTTCTTAAAATCCCTCATAGCATCGAACTCATACCAAAGAAACCCTAAAACTATCCCCAGGTATAGACACCCTTTTCTAAACCAACTTTTAGCCACAAAGCTACCACTAAACCCTCAAAACACTCAAAAGTAAACCTACACATTTTCCTAAGGTTATCCCTGCAGAAATCTTGAGGAAATCCAAGTTGAAACACGATCGTAGTTAGTATCGAGCCTTCCAGTCTTCCTGAAGCAAATAAAAGGTAACTTAGGGTCAAATTCTCAATTTCCCATGCATTTTTAATTATCATATCTGAAGAAGTAAGTCATCCCTAAATGGGTCCATGCTCAACGGGCTAGGCCTGCAAAGGTCCTATCTCTGAACTTATATCCTTTGTTCATTACAACAAAAAAGAGGATCTTCCTATAACAAAATTATGCTTTATCCAAATTCAAATCACAAGTAACTATTTCATTCGGAACCACAATCTCTCTTTTATTAGTATGGGAATCCAACCCAGAGCATCTATACCACAAAGTTCCAGGAAGAGATGATCCGGGTGGCAACTCTAATATTCTATAAAATAGGGACCTTGCACCCATAATAAAAAGGCTAATCCCCAAAGGAGTCGTCAATCCCTTTGTCTAGTTGGAAAAGCCAAGTATGTTAAAACATACAACGAGCCCTACGCTCTAGCATTGACTCCCTACATTGAAACCCGAGAGTACATATCGGCCGTGCTAATCCAATTAGTGATCCAAAAGAGCCACAAAAGTTTGCCTACTCACAATGGAGACCCCGCTGTGGAATATACTCTTTTATAATTGATTTTCCATAAAATCAATTGAAGATGAAATAATGAAAGTCATTTAAATTTTGAATTATTAGGGTTTACTACGTAGCATCTGCATATGTCCCTTGCCGAAACCCCGGTGTTCTCAATGATGTGACTTTAGAACTAACCTCGAGTTTGTATAGGGGCACGGAGTTGGGATTCACCAGCCGTATGTAGTATAATACAATCTGCTTGGCCTAACTAAGGCCACTAGGTTTGAGTATATTAAACATGGAAAATGGGCTCTTAAACTCGATTAAGGTTCTTGGGCTTAAGTACATAATGCGTGGTTACCATCGATTATAACCATGTCAGACTTAGCCTTGCATATAGGAAATCAACCCTAGAAACTTCCCCTAGGGTTACCGAATGTTTTTTCTAAATCGCAAAAGAGAGTACGTCCTCGCCTAACCAAGGATGGTAATAGAGGAAAGAACCCCCCCCCCCCCACCTAGGAAACATACTCACTACGATGGAGTAATAAGGTCGAAGGGAGAGATAAGAAAGTACATGTTATAACAGCTTGCCTGTTCAATCATTTCATGCTCTACTAACCACGATTTTTGTGCAGCCATAACATGAAATAGCCATATCATACAAATGCACCACAATATGTACCCCCGGTACAAAGTGAAACTACCATAGAAAAGCCACTCCTAGAGAGCACAATCGCTCATACCCCTAGTATTAAGCGATACAACCATAGAAAAGCTACTCCTAGAGCGGGCCACCGAATGTACCCCCGGTAAAAAGCAAAATGACCATAGAAAAGTCGCTCCTAGAGTGTACCACCACACATACCCCTGGTACAAACAAAACAACCATAGAAAAGCCGCTCCTTGAGCGCACCATCACGCATACCCCTAGTGTTAAGCGATACAACCATAGAAAAGTCGCTCCTAGATCACACCACTGCATGTACCCCCTATACAAATCAAAGTAACCATAGAAGAACTGCTCCTAGAGAGCACCATCGAATATACCCTTGATGATTAAAATGATGTAACCCCGACATCAAACAACACAATACACTCATGCATCATGGAAAACACGCATACACGTATCTCATGAATCACACTAGAAATGTACGTTGGATCAGGCATCATACATAGGGACATGCTCTAACCCATCTTTATTTCAGCTCACAAGATCAAAGTTGTGCATAGTATAATTCTTGCTGGCACCCAAAAAGAAATAGTCTCAAAGAAAGGCACCTGAGGGGACAGATTCTGACAACCTTACACTCGCTGACCAGGTTGACGAAATGGTCGATCACCAAAAGGCAACACTCAGGGCAGTTTAGGACATGATTCTCTCAGAAGACTTTGTTAAGAAATTTGAAGCCATCACAAACAATATGAGACCCACCAAAGCTTCAAAATCTGGTCCACATGATAAAGTCACAGAAATTGAGAATAAGTTCTCAGATTTTAAAGAACTGCTCCCCAAGCTAAACGAAATAATGGGGTCGTCCAGTACCAGGTACACAGACCCACAAAAATTCGAGCTGGCCATACCAGAACCATTATCTGCCAATTTTGTCATGCCTTATGTCCCACATTCGATGATAAAGGGTCTCCTAAAGCCCACATTAAGGGGTACCTGCACATTATGATGAGTATGGGCATTCCTGAAGTCCATGGGGTGAACCTGTTTCAAACAACATTATAAGGTCCAGCTACTAATTAGTATATGAGAATGTCCGACCAAGTAAAATCAAGCTGGAAGTTACTCAATACCGCCTTCATAAAAAATGGCGCCTACAACATTAGAGTAGAAATAACCTTGCAAGACCTGGAAAGTCCGGTAAGGTATCAAAGAGCCCTTTGAAGCTTACTACCGCTGGTAGGTCGCCAGCCAATCACTAGTGGATGGTGCCCCAAAGATGGATACCCTAGTCATAAAATTGGTAGAAGGGTGTAATCCGAAGTTTTGAGAAGAGATGAAAATGGAAACATTCCACACTGTCGGTGACGTCATGGAGTATGCTAAAAGAATCAAAAAAGACGAGAAATAAGAACGTACTAGATATGAGATGGCAGTCCATTATGCAAAAAATAAACCGTATGACAGGGTGGCTCCGCCAAAATCCTACCACTTGAAACCTACCTATGTTAAGAGGGAAGATAAGAAAACGGAGGTTGTCAACGCCGCAATTGCACCAACGCACCCTCAACAAATCTCACCATGGACTAAATTACTATCTTAGATATTCACCAAATTGAGAATATCTGCGGCATGCAAAGCTTAAAGCCTTTCGTACCCCCATCTCCGGCTACTAGGGATAATTTTTGTGCATATCATATAGTAAAGGAACACAGGACTAATGAATGTATTCAATTGCTACGCAACCTCTAGAAAATGGTTCGGGAAGGAACCTACAAGAATAAGAATGGAAGTCGAGTACTCAAAATAACCCACTCCTGAACTTCGAATGAATCCCTACTTAATGCTATCCTTCTCCATGAAGACAATAACGGTTGGAGGGATAACACGCAGTTTGATCCTGGTTTCAGGATATATGATATTGAGTGGGAACTCATGGAAATAGACAAATTGGATACATGTGCAAAAGAATTATGGGAATTCAGAAAGCTTGAGGCTTTAGCAATGGAAAGACTCAGATACAAGGGAGACACATATGTGGTCACATTCATGGCCCATTTCTATAACCTTCTAATAAAGCACGATATCCCACCTCATGGTATAGCCACTACCTTCCCTATACTTCTCACAGAAGATGCAATGGACTGGTATCTTACCTTGTCACCTAGATAGTTATGGGACTCGGGTGGGTTAGAACACCAATTCTTGGATGCCATCCCTAGTGATATGATTAGAATCTTTTAAGAATCCCTTGTTGAGGGAAATTAGGCAATAGATACTATAAGACATGAAGAGGCCACCATGCTCGAGCGGTGGCAATCAAGAAATACCACGATACAAATAGTATACTTAAGGGCTGCCAGCCTCATAAGTATCAAGGATGATAGGATCGAGGTAGGAACTGACCCGGTTAGCCTCATAAGTATAATGGGCTGCCAATTGAGCGTTATTAGGACCTCTTTGCTATAAATGCTAGCCTAGCATGTACCTTTGCAAGACGCAACTATTTAAATTTAGCATTAAGCCGAGAGTCAGCCACTAAGAGCATGGCTTCGTTCCAACTGTAGGAAGATGACACCTATAGAGCATTATTCATTAAGGCCATATCACTTAATGAAGAAGAGGAATGGGGATTAGATAACCAAGATGAGGACCCTTGCTTCGATGATAATCCCATATTTGATGAAAGGCACATGATCAAAAAAGTGTCGGCTTACGAAGATGAACTTAGGCCATGAGGCCTCCTCTATATAACTTATTTGGAAGGAAATGAGATCAGATTTTTAGGAGACTCCTACTCAATCAAATTCCTGAGGTGGTTCCTTCGAACTTTGGAGCTAAATGAAGTCAGCGCCCTGAGGGCACCGACCCTATTTCCAATGTTCCTGGTCGATCAGGCATAAGCCTGGTATTTGTAAATCCTCCCCTACCAATGGTGGGATTGGCCATTAATGTGCCAGAAATTCATCCAGGCATTTGCGCCTCACATGCCATTTTTTAGAAACTACGATGGCTCCTACTCTTAGGTCCTTCTGCCCTCTCCCGAGTGCATACGTTTCAGGCCCATTTATGAGAGATACATAGGCATGCTTGAAGACAAAACTGTGCATATGATCTATCGTACCACCATCACCATACTCATGCAATGCAAGGAATGATGGGCCCACGTGGGTTCAAGGAATATGCGCTTCACTTAAATCATCACTTTGAGGTGGGGGAATGTAGTAGAAATCCCAATAACGTAGGTCCTTCAGACGAAGAAGTTGCACCCCCAAAGTCACCTCAATTTGGTCGTCCTCAACCTAAAGGTGACCATGAATGCTTGAGCAACCATGTGTTTGCCCACACTCCACGTGTACATGCCCAATCGGCCCTATACCCTATAGAAGGAACAGAGTTTTGGAACATCCTAAGTAACAGTGCAATAGCCTGGGGACCAGAAGGCATGGTATACCCTGGCCTCATGCCAAGTAGACCAATGCCATATGGTATGACTACCACGGAATCACGACGGAATGACAACCTTTATTATCCAAGCGATAATAAATACATGCAGATGTCAAACGAGTATGTCAGCACGACCCCTGCTAATCCTCAATTATGGGCACTCGAGCCAGTATACTTTTCGGACCCCTCGCTAGAAGGGATTGTGGACACCCAACCATCATTGGATCCTGAATCCCTACATTCTCAGTTAGTAACTGAAGAATTATAGTAGGCTATAGATGGGACCCCTGCAGAACTTAATGCACGAGAAGCTTGACAGAGAGACTAGTTTTCCAAAGAATCTAGCAAGAAAAATAGAGACCCCCACATCAAAGGAGACATCAGCCCAATACTCCTATTAACCTGATAGAGTTCATAGGCATATAAGATGGCCAAAAATTCTATAAAAGGCTCAACACAACCTATCAATCTGCAGTTATCTGGGAAGCCACCCATGGGACTATGTTCTTCCCTGAATTGCCACCAAAACAAGTGTATGATGGGAGTGGCCACCCTTAAATCTACCTTACTAGATTCACCGAGGTGATGATTCGAGAAACAAACATTATCATTGTTGGCCTAAAATTTTTGGGGCCACCCTTGAACTAAGAGCGTAGGAGTGGTATAATCGAACTTGGAATAATCCTGCCACACATCGCTATTGCTTCTTCTGGTGCATTCTAAGTCAAGCCCTCCTCTATCACTTTACCATTGAGAAACCCGATGAAAGGCCAAGAGGAGATCCACCAAGGATGGAGCCAGACTCCAGGGATGGGTCCGCGGCCTAGGCGAATCCATTCTTTACATCGGTGCCCCGGCTATAGATTGTGGAGATACTAGATAGATTAGTACTAGCCCGTTCCATCATTGTTAACATGATCAGGGGGAATGAGCCTCAAGTGCATGTAATTAATAAGATCCTTAAGGCAAATCCTACTATAGCCTTGCTGACGGATGTTCACTACAAGCCAAAGGGCACAAAATCCCCAACTTTGCACGTTACTAAGCCCATATGGCTAAAACATATCCCCTGAGAGGAAGATTTCAATGAGTTCGTGGTGTTTGAGCCTAAAGGCACCTCTAAGGCTCAACCAGACCACGTTAACCATGTCACCCAGAGCGGGAGAGTCTATAGCCCACAAGTCTAAGTTAACCCTAATCCTACAAGTACCCCACCGGCAAACAACCTAAAAAAGGAGGTCAACACCTTTGTGGTCAAACAATTGACAAATACACCTGTTAAGATGAGTGTTTGGGATGTCCGATAAGGATCCCAGGTGCACAAAAGGGTTATCATGAAGAAATTGATGGAGATGGAAACTCTATCACTAGCCTCAATAGCGGACGTATGTTCTCAGATTGGACACGAGGTTCCTACGGAATCCCTCGACCTCACTTTCTCCACTACAGATTTGCTAAATGATGGGCAACACCATAACTGAGCCTTATACTTAAAAATTGAGATCTTAGATTGAGTGATGCCTTCCATTATGGTAGACGATGGCTTTAGGCTCAACGTCTGTCTGTAAAGGATCTTGCCAATCCTGGAACTAAATGAAGGGATGCTCTATAAATCTGGAACAATTATCAAAGCATATGACAACTCAAAGAGATCTATCTTGGGAAATTTTGAGGCACTAGTAAAAGTAGGAGAAGTGAAATCCCTCACAACTTTCACCGTAATTGACATTCCTGTTATATTCTCCCTACTGCTTGGCGGCCCATGGTTCCATGTGTTAGGGGGCGTCCCGTCCACCTTACATCATAAGGTGAGAATCCCCTACAAAGGGATGGTAGTAACCCTTGAAGTAGACTAGGAATCTACTGTGGCTGCCATATGAGCCACCCTGGAACACTTAGGTGGGTTCCTCGCAGCCATCATAGGAAATAATGAAAAACAAACTCAATGGTCTGAATGGGTAATAAATTACATAGATCAACACTTAACCCCGGGAGTCGATCTCAGGGCGCAAGAATAAGGTCCTCCCAAGTTCAAATTTGGGGTAGGTTCCTATAATCCCTCTGGACTCAATTATTGGGGTCAGTGCCCACAAAGAAGTTGGGCTAGAAGATGCTAAATGTCCGAGATCTTCATTTGTTCTGGTGAGATATTATATCAACGCAAACTAGAGCCGATCAAAACTGAAAGAGAGGAGGTGCCTGGCTTTGAAATATTCTCCGATATCGCAGATTTCAAAGGCTTTACTCTCCCGACTAATTATGAGAGGCAGATCGAGAAAAGGAAAGCCTCGCCTAAAGAAGAAACCCTTAAAAGGCAGAAGATGACAAGTTCACAGCGATAGTCAAGCATCGAAGAACTAGCAGCAAGGTTGACCAAATAGATGGAAACCCATCTTGAGGATAGGAAGCCGAATGAAGACTGTAAGGAGAGGAACTGATAGAAGAAGGGATGGAAAAAGTGATCTCAGAGCTAGCTTAGCTCATTATCAAACGAAAGTACAAGATTAGAGATGTAACCACCAGCAGCAGCATGAAAGTTTCGAATAAGGAAGCTCCTGTCCCAGAAGTTGATAGTGATCTTTCGATTTCTGATGTTTTTTTATCATGAAAATGATAATGGCAATAAAATGAAATTTGCTTATTCATGTGGTGATTTGGATTACATGCATTCATTTCATCATACATCTAACATTTTTAGAGTTCATGATACTCCTACGAAATAAATAAATTTGGGGACCGAAGATGACCCTAAAACGATATCAATTTCCAACGACCATAGTCCCAAACTTGAGGCAGAACTGGTAGAAGTACTTAAGTCACATGTAAAGGCATTCGCCGGTGGAGCCACCCGATGGCTGGCTCTAAGTTGATCTACCTCTCCTTGCAATTCCCAAATTCTATCCTACATATAAACCATTCAAGCATGAGCAAACATTCACACATTCTTATTATATTCACACTTTTAGGTCTTACCACCATCTGGTTGTTGTTCCAGATCAAAATGTTCTAGAAGTCAAAAAGCAAGCACCCGTCCCTCTCACTATCTTCTCTCGGCACCTATTAGAAGAAGCAGAAAATGTCAACACAGGGCAAATAAAATACAAAACAGAACATGACTAACTCACACGGGTGGCATTGGAAGGCACAAAGGTCATATTCATTCGATTCAACTCGCCTGCCCTAAAAGCAAGAAAATAGAAAGACAAGTTAGGTCGATCAATATGTTGCCCTATTGGGATATTGTAATTCGAGTGACCTGTAAGAACACTAGCGCCAGCACCTGCCGAATGTGGACCTCATACCCTTTTACTCTACAAAACAAAGGCAAGATTAGTATCTTAGAAACCCAAGGGGCAAGAAAAGAAAGCACGAGGACACAAAGGTATACCCCCTGGGATGCGATTAGCTCCTCCTCCGGCCACTCCACTAAAGACTCAGTCACAAAAGTAGGGTACAAGCCCGCATTGTCGAATAGCTCTACAACCACGGGTTTCACTTTCGAGGTGGCAAGGTCCTCGACCAGCTCCGGTGTAAACAACCACCTTAGGAATTTTGATGGAACTAATCTCTCCTCTATGGATGTGTCACACTATGCCACCCTCTCCCCTAGGTACCACTCTACGGAGTAGGGACTCTCCAGAATCAGTCTCTTTGGTACTAGCTCTCTAGTGACTGCCATAACTCCACTCCATCCTGTCTAATCTCCTTATGGAGCATATTTTACCTGCAAAATGTATAAGCCACTATGAAGGCCCGATGCCTAAAAGAATCCACAAAGGAAAGAAACTCACATCATCAAAAGAAAGTCCTCTGAGTCGGTTCTTAACTTTGATAGTGTCAAGATTTCCCTAAGTAATGAACCAAGCAGGGAAACAAGGGAAAATAGGGATGTCCGTGCAAGCCTCAGCCTTTGAAAGTAGTGGAAGGATGCCCTTCTCGAGACCCCAAATATATATATATATATATATATATATATATATATATATATATATATATATATATATATATATATGTAGAAAAAAGGTAGAAAACACTTGGCTTCACCTTAAGAACAAGCATAGAATATTTCAACTCCTTAGTATGCTTCCTCGTACAATGATCTAGTGCCAAGTACAGTTGACCAAGTGCGGCTCTACCCCAAGGCATTCCTTTGAACTTTTCCAATTTAATCAAAGAGCCCAGCAAGTTCAAGTTAAGGGTTGAATTACCAATGGGAACAAGGTGTTGGTCAAGGCATACAACATAAAGGAATGAGCGCACTGTTCTTAGGCTTCAATGCCTGCGGGGGCCATGTTTTCCGGGGCCGATCAATAAAAGTATAATGACTTAGCGGGGATCTCCCTATCCTCACCAGCAAACCCCAACATCTTTAGCACGATCAATGGATCATAGTGGCCCATTTTCATGGCTCAATTGAAATGGATAACCTCCCTATCAAAGCTCAAGCCCGTAATAGCAGGAAAGTCAACCGGCGTGATAGTGTACTCCCAAAATGGAAAATGAAAAGTATGATCCTTGTCAAACCACCTCCTTAAAATTGGTGACAAAGTCGCACGTGAAAACCGAATAAGCCTCCCTGGGATTAGCTTCTCGAAGAACATGCTAAATACCGAACACTTTAAGTTCCCCTTTGCATCAGGAAAAAGAACTTTCCACCAAGTAGTAAGTCTGACAAATTTCCAGCACGACGATGATCGACCCTTTATAAAAATGAGGGCAACATTATACCAAAAATCATGCTTATAGCTATTAAGCCAAGATAGATAAAAGATTGCTCAAAACATCAAGATTAGCCTTTACTAAATCATGCTTATAGGCACTAACCAAAGCTTCCCCTACTTATGGCCATCATACATAAACTCAAATTCACCAATTCACAAGCTTGTAGCCACTAAGCAAGATCACCATGCTAAGCACAAATGTACAAGATTATAGCCATAAAACTACCCTAAAATCAAGCAAGCTATAATCATCAAGTTCCAGCTAGATACGGAAATCCACGAGACATCACAAGGCTTATAGCTATTAAGTCATCATAATATTCCAAAGATTTGCACAAAATAGTAGCAATTTACACAAAACAAAACATTACTCGAGACCATAAAAAAGTTCCAAAATGCCAGAAATCGCAAAAACATAGATTTTCAAGGACTTATGTCGATCGACACTCATGTGCATCAATCAACGCTTCTCCAAAATCCAGAAGTGTCCATCAATGCTTATCTCTAATTTTCAAAATCACAGAACAAGTTGTAGATAGTTTACAGTGACACAGAATAAGTAAAAAATTCAATAAAGCTTGTAAATTCCTAAAAGCATGCCAATTCTCAAAATCAAAATAGAAAGTTAGGAATTTACTGGGACATGAGAAAGATGACGGGTAGAATTGAGTGTGAGAGGAATAGCAGCTCCCTTGGCCACGCTGTGAAACCTCCTATTTACCGGAAGTTCACAATTATCCTCAGTGCCCACGAATGAGATTCAGATCACTTCTCCATGAATATTCACCTCCATCATCGATGTGACCTCACAAACACAATCATTAGACGTCATGATTTTTGTCCATGTCATAACAGATGAAAATCGAATGAAGATTGGAAGAAAGCAACGTGCTAAAAGGCCATACATTGCTCCTATTGCAAAAAAGGAAAAGTAGTGTTTTGATAAGTAGTGAGTTCTGTTTGAAGGAAAATCACTGAATTTATAGAATTCTCAGTTGCAGTGTTCGACATAACACATATGTGTCAATCGATGCATCTCTTGGCTCACCTTTTAATGTCAGAAAACGCTTCGAATTTAAATTCAAAATTTGAAAATTTACACCGATCGACGCATCCTCTTTGTGTCGATCGAAGCATGTAAAAAAAGTATCTGATTTTTTCCTTTTCAAATAAAATTGGAGTGCTAATTAAAATCCTAATTTTAGAAAATTACATTCTTCATCATGAAAATTCGTTTTTCTAAAACTGGCGGACCCAAAAAGAATTTTCACACCACGAGATTCTTTTTTTTCCTAAAAATTTTCAAAACCTATCAAACATTAATTGACTAAAAGGGCAAAAAACATATTTTTAAAAAATTGGTCGATCAAATAATATTGACTATTCCCCATAGAAACACGTGCACTATTTCACTCACCGCAATCACTTCGTATATGCAAAAACTTAACCTCAACGGTGTAGTTGGTTGTACGTGAGGGGCAACCTGTGAGCGCAGTCCATCCCAGGCCTGATGATGTCCAAGACCTTTTCAGGAAATGGCAGACCAATCGCGAGAAAGATCTTGCTTCATCCCAAACTACAAAATCCTCCGAGGAAACAGGATTCTGACATCTTGAAGACAATCGTCAATCGACGCTTATTGAACCCCAATATACGTCGATTGATAGTTTTTACTTGTGTCGATCAACGGGGACATATGTCAAAATCCCTACTAACTTATCAACCCTATAAATTTGACTAAGCAAAGCTATCGCTACCCAAAGTTGCATTGATCGACACTTCTCCACAAGTGTCGATCGATGCTTATAGGGAATCTAGGTAATGATGAGCCTACCCCAATAATAGTTATGTCGTTTGACAATGCCACATGTGTCGATTGACGCATCTAAAAATCCTATAAAAGGGACACGATCTATGCCCATTCCAATAGCAACCTTTGATCAAATTCAAATTAAAAGAATTCGATCCTTCCCCTTTCTTAAAATTGCTCGTAGCATCGAGCCCGTACAAAAGAAACCCCAAAACTATACCTAGGTATAGACACCCTTTCCCAAAGTAGCTTCTAGCCACAAAGCTACCACTAAGCCCCCAAAACACTCAAAAGTCAACCCACACAATTTCTGGAGGTTATCCTCGCATAAATCTTGAGGAAATCCTAGTCGAAACAAAGTCCTTGTCAGTACCTGGCCTTCCAGTCTTCCTGAAGCAATTAAATGATAACTGAGGGTCAAATTCTCAACTTCCCATGCCTTTTAATTATCATTTCTATAAGAAGTAAGTCAGCCCTGAATGGGCCCACACTCCATAAGCTAGGCCCAGAAAGGTCATATCTCTAAACTTATCTCCTTTGTTCATTACAACAAAAAAGAGGATCTTCCTATAACTATTTCGTCCAAAACTAGAATCTCTCTTTTATCAGTATAGGAATCCAACCCAGAGCAGCTATACCACCAATTTCCTGGAAGAGATGATCTGGGTGGTGACTCTAATGTTGTACAAAACAACAATCGTGCTCCTGCAATAAAAATGCTAATCCCTAAAGGAGTCCTTGACCCCTTTCTCTAGTTGGAAATGCCAAGTATTTTCACACATACAATGAGCCCCGCACTTTAGCAGCGACTCCCCGTATAGAAACCCAGGAGTCCCGTATCGGCCATGCTAATCCAATCGGCAATCCAAAAGAGCCACAAAAAGATTGCCCACTTACATATAGGTAATTAGTCCGCCATCTAATTACCCTTCTATAGTAAAAACATCACATATTACCGAGATCTGGCAAGGATTTACGAAATTTGAAGTAAAATCCTATTTGATAGGTAATTAGCCCACCGGCTAATTACCTACCTTCTATAAATAAGGGCTCACCCCCGCTCATTTTCAACAGACGATGAAAATTCTCAAAAATACTTTCATCCCCCTTTTGTTATGGGAGTCTCAAAAGCCCCAAAACTCTGTCCAAACACTTCCAAATTTGAGCTTTATCGCCGACATTCGCTATAAGCTCATTTTCCGGTCTTTTTAGATCAAGATCTTGCAGTGATCTTTGGTATAAAAATGACCCAATCTCTTAAAAATCCTGCATTTTCTATAGGAATAATCCAAGATTATACTCATAACTTAGGTGAAACCTATTTTCCAAGTAAACCACAACTCCTGATAACTTCAGTCTAGCACCAACTCTCAAGTCATCCTGGACAGGCGAAAAGCTAAACGGAGAGTAATTGTCTATAAGCCCAACTTTAGAGTTTGTTTTATTACTTTTATTACTCATATTGCATTCCACTTTTCCGGTTAAGGGAGCCAGTAGTGCCACTTAAACTATAATATGTGTAAATAAGCTCACAGGTACGGACAAACATCCAGAATCTGTGGAAACTCTATCCGAGTTTACGGGCCAAAATCCAAATGCTGCCGTCACTCTGCTGAACTTTCAGTAATAAATATCTATTTATTATACCATTATAATGGTTGTTTTATTTCTTGAATTTATTTCTTGAATAAAGTCATTGCAATGCAGAAATTACCACAAATTCCGAATTTCCAAAATTAATCCAAACAATTTTAACAATATGAGTAACTATTATATCCGAACTCAGAATCTCATTTTCTTTTTGGTATAAAAATCCCATTTTGGATCAGTATACCACAATTCCCGATGGAGCTGCATCGGGTGGCAACTGTATTACATTTTAAATAAAGCAAAAACGCTTTATTTTTAGAAATATCTTTTCTAAATAAAATGTGTAAATATATTTCTCAATATAATCACATTTTTGGCTTATAAAAGGTCATGTTTTTCACACTCAATAAGTCTACATGAAAAATATTAAAATTGACTTTCTCTTTAATAAGACTCGGCATTTTATTAAAAGAACTACATTGCGATTTCGTCAAACTGTGCCAAACCGAATCGTGCCCCGCGCACCGCACTCTATGTTCTCCCGTTAAAAATTTTGCCCGCTCACAGCTCCCTTCTTCTTATTCTCCTTCTCCCCCTTTTTATTTACAACAACACTAGAGTGGCGATCTATAACAATTTGCTTTCCTTGTTGCCACTGATTCTCCCAAGCTCCAAATAGTACATTGTAATTCTCATTCCTGGTTGTTTGCTGCTTAATGATTTGATCTATCATAGGAGGCATAAGATGTAATGGCTTGAGCATTTTTTGGAGCTGAGAGTATGATTTGGAGAGATTTGGATGCGCAACCAGAGCATATTCCTTGTCTTCTGGCTCAAAATAGGGAAACATACCCTGTAGAATAGTGAGTAGGCATTTATATCCTCCAAATCTAGTGTCTCAAATGTGTTAAGTCAGTTGTTAGAGATAGGGGAGAATCATGCTCTCATGAAAAATTGGGAAGATGTAAAGGTTGAAGGAGCATTGAGACTAAGCTTGGACATGCTGAAGTCTAGCTTTTGGATTTCCTGGGTGATTTTTTGGGTGTTATTGTGAAGGGATTCGTTGTTATGCCGAAAGCTCTATTTTAAACATCTCCTACCAGTTGTTGATTGTCTTGTCTACCCCATTAATACTAGATTTAAATTCTTAAACCATATCCTCAACCTTTTTGGAAAGGAGATTTGGCATGTCATCATTGAGGAAGGTTGTTAGTTGCTCCTTAATTGCTTGCTGCTTAGTAGTGAGAGTGTTGAGATTGGAGCTTACAATACTAGTACTTTGATTTACTAAAAGAGGAATAGATTTTATCATCTCCTCTAACTTCTACTCTATAAGATCCTTTAACTCAGTTTTTAATTCGGCGGTAGCAGAAGTTTTATACCACTAAATGGTGGCACTACTAGAGTCAACCTTGATTGCAGTTTAGATAGAAAAGTGCTTAGCTTCGGTTACTTCTTGAGTGATCTCCTGTAAGACTAAAGTAACTTTAGATAGAGTAGTTACTGCAACTTGTTCTATGGTAGGAAAAGCATTGATTTTTACTCAATTGCGGTCAACCAAGTTCGGATGTCTTCTAACTCCATCTTCATTTCCAAGGAAATGGACAGATTTTGAGTTAAGGATTCTATGGCCTCCAATTTTGCATAAATTTCCTTAAGGATTATCTCAAGGTTAGAGTTATTTCTTGACTTAGCTTCTGTAGCAGCCTCTTCTAACAGCTTCCAAGCCATTTTGAGCTTTTCAGCCTTGGTAGAGGGTTTGATTGGAGTGCTGGCTTTTTATTTCATTTGGTTTGAGCTTACTAGAGAGTAGTTGGGATTAGAAGTACTCTTATTATCATCATGCTCCAGATTATCCTCCATAGAGGATTTTGAATCACCATTAAGGGAAGCAGCTAGCTTTTGGTCACCTTCCTTCTCTTCCTCTTTTTCCTCTGGAGTGACCTCATCCTTTGAGTATGCTATAGTAGGATGCTCATTAGATCTCAGATCCACTCCCTCCTCTGATGATTGGATTCCACCAGAACTAAGAACTTGTTTTGATGTTGGCACCTTTACCTGCTCATCTACCTTAGATGCAACTAGAGATCTGGTGGTACCCTAGTAGGCTTGTTTTTCAATTACCAAGGCCTCATCAGCAGTTACAACTACATGATTGTTGGCATCATTATCAACTTAAGCTTCCTCTCCATTTTCCTTTTCAGGACTTTTAGCTTCCTCTCCAATATGGGTTTCACCAGCATTTTCTGTAGATAGAACAGACTTAAGAACTGCAGCACTAATTGGCTTAAGATTCAGCTCAGTAACTATTTCCTCACCATATTTTGTTCTTACTATATCAATAATACCTTGAGGCATAAGAATAGGTAGGGAAGTTGCAATTGGAGGAGCAGTAGATTCACTCTCTTTGGAGGAGCTTTTGGGTCCTTCAACGGTAGGAGAAGGCTTATTTTGTTTAGTTTTTATGAGTTTGGCCATCATTTGATCATACTCTGGATCATCTAGATGTAAAGTAGTAGCTATAATCTCCACCTTCTTTCCCTTATCCTTCCAGGCTTTAGAAATGACCTCCTCTCTTGAGGGTTTAGGAGCTAGATCCTTTATTATAATCCCAGCCTCCAGCTACTTTCTTTCAGCAGGTTTTACCATCTCTATTGTTTTTGCCTTTTTAGCCTTTAAGGACTGAGTTAGAGTTGGCCCCCTTTTTGACCAGTTTCCTCTTTGGCTTTGGAGTAGGTTCTTCTTGTTCACACTATTGCTTGATGCAGTTAGCCCTTCCAATTTCTCCTCAACCATTTTGGTTGCTCCGCATTTCTTCTAGCCTCAATGGAAGCAATAACCTTAGGCACATCTTCCAATGTTTGCTGCAAATCCTCAGCTATAACTTTCTTTGCAACAGCCTTTACTAGCCTATTTTTAGGATTTACTGGAGATTATTTAAGGATTTCTCTCAAAGTAATAGAATCCTCATTTTCCTAGGTTGCTTCTTCTTCCACTAGCTCTAGCTCTACCTTCTTTTGACCCTTGGGTTTTACAGTTTTGGCCCTTTTTACTACATGAGCCTTTTCTATTATTCCCCCCAGCTCTTGTAGCCTTACCTCTCTCTTGTTTGACCCTTTTCTGTTCAAGAGCCTTTGCCTCATCCCAAGGCTCATTAAATGTGAGGTTCTTGAAGTTCTTAGTATAGATGGCCTTCCTCTCAAGCTAATATGCTCCAATCAAATCTATTTCATTTGTAGTGAGTATTTTGGTAATGAGCCCTCCATGGGAGTATTTATGCTGCTTCATGTAATGGATGAGAAGCACTGCAGTGTTAAGTACCCTACTTTCAAACTAGTGTTGAAGAACACGTTGCTAGAATGAAGAAGCAGTGTTGAGAGATCCCTTCTTAACTAGGACTAGCCTAGCCATCACAAATTGTACCACCCTGGGTACCTCTTGCCAGTGGGTAGAGCACCTGTCAGTAGTGAATCTCTCTAATAGCCACATCTTTGGCTCATAATTCAACTTCAACTCATCTCTATCATTTCTCATTATCACTCCACTGTTCCTCATCCTTGTATAGTAGTCCAAAGAGCATCAGTAAGTGTGGGAACCCTCACGTTGTCATAGAATTCCTTGACCAATAAGGGGTAGGTTGGGTTCTTCATCCAAAGGAACAGTTACAGATCTTGATCTTTCATTAGCAATTTGGCATAGGGCTTAGTCTGAAAATATACTCGTCTCTAAGATAATTTGAAGGTGAGATGGTATCAATGTGCTTGAACTTAACTTTAAAAAAATCTTCATCTTTAAAGGATGATTTTGGTTGTAGATTCCTGGGGAGGATTGTAGCTTGGTTCTTAGTTCTCGCCATTTGAGAGTGTTTGAAACAATTTAGGGTTTTTATAAGAATTTTTGTAGAGCAACAGTAGTGAGTCGCTCACATGAATAAGACAGTGTATTTGAGTGTTTTTATAGAGTGACGAAGGTGAGGGTATTTTGGTAATCCGGAAGTAGTTAGTTTTAATTGGATTAATGAGTTGTTCGTTAAATTTGGGGAAAGAAGTTAATGTCTTGAAAACTGGAGAATGTGAGGCATTTTATTCCACTGGCAACTGTTATAATTTATTCTGCATGGTCTGTACGATAATCGTTTGAAATTCAAAAATGTATAGTTACTTTTTGGCGCTTTTACTGCCATTTGTCACATATTTCTGCTGAGCTGGCATTTCCATCTTTCGGAACCTAAACTGATGCAATTTTTGTTTCCTCCTTTTCTCCTCTACTTCTTAAATTGGATTTTACATTACCCTCCCAGAGCTTGTTGAAATGATCTTTACTCAGTGGCTTAGTAAAGATATCTGCTTTTTTCTCATTTCTTGGAATGTAGAGAAGGAACATATCCTTCTCCATTACATGATCCCCAATGAAATGGTGTCTAATGTTGGCATGCTTCATCCTGCTATGTAGCACTGGACTCTTTGACACATCAATTGCACTTTTATTATCACACATTACATCTACACATCCTACTTATACCCCATAATCTTCTAATTGTTGTTTGATCTGGAGGAGTTGTGCAATACAACTTCTAGTAGCTATGTATTCTACTTCTGTAGTTAATAATGCAACTGATGTTTGCTTTTTTGTACCATGACACTAGGCAATCTCCAAGAAAATGACAACCTCCGGATGTGCTTTTTCTTTCCAGAATATCTCTGCCATAGTCTGCATCAGTGTACCCTCGCAACGTAAAGTTGCGTTACTTGGATACCATAAACCAACTTTAGTTGTTCCTAGTAGATATCTAAGTACCCTCTTAATAGATTTCAGATGTGATTCTTTGGAATTAGCTTGATATCTTGCACAGTAGCAAATTGCATAGTGCATATCAGGTATACAGGAAGTTAAATGTAGAAGTGATCCAATCATCCCTCTATATAGCTTCTGATCCACCTCTTCTCCATCACAATCCCTTGAAAGAATTGTATCCGATCCAATGGAAGCGGACATTGGCTTGCTCTTAACCGTGTTAAACTTCTTAAGAATTTCCTTGGTACACTTAGATTGATTTATAAAAATCCCATCTGGACTCTACTTGAATTGAAGGCCAAGGAAAAAGTTGAGTTCTCCTATCATTGACATCTCAAATTCTTTCTTCATTTGAGTGCTGAATGCTTCACACATCCTCTCATTGGTTGCTCCAAATATGATATTATCTACATGGATTTGCATAAGAATGACATCATCCTTTTTCTTCTTTATGAAGAGTGTTGTATCTGCCTTCCCCCAGGTATATCCTTTGGATATAAGAAATGATGTAAGCCTCCCATACAAGGCTTGCTTCAATCCATAGAGAGCTTTCTTCAGTTTATAGACATTCTCCGGATGTTTTGAGTCTTCAAATCCTTATGGCTGTTCAACATAGACTTCTTCTTGAATTACCCTATTTAAGAAGGCACTCTTAACATCCATTTAGAATAAAGTGAATCCCATATAGGATGCAATAGCATATAAGATCCTGATTGCTTCTAGTCTAGCTATTGGAGCAAATGTTTCTTCAAAGTCTATGCCTTCTTGTTGGTTGTATCCTTGAGCAACCAACCTTGCTTTGTTCCTTACCACTACTTCGGATTCACCCAGCTTATTTCGGAATACCCACTTTGTGCCAATGATTGACTTTCCTTCTGGAAGTGGTACTAGATCCCAAAGATCATTTCTTATGAGCTGATCTAGTTCTTCTTGCATGGTCATCATGCAACTTTAATCTCCTTCTGCATCTTGAAATCTCTTTGCCTCAATGAGTGAGACAAATGCATCATGGCTCACCATTCTACTGAGTTGTCCTCTGGTTCTGACTGGATTTTGAACATTGTCCAAAATGGCTTATATAGGATGATTCCTTTGAGTTCTAGTTTCTCTTGGCATGTCTTCATGTTGTAGTGGAGCTTTTTCCTCGTTAGCTTCAACTTCTTCATTTGTTCCTTATTCATCATTGAAGTTTATTTCAATATTATGGAAATTTTCTAAAGGCTGATCATCATTGAAATTGATTCCTTCATCTTCTTCTTTGTATTTATTTACTTGAGAAAGATCTGGAATCTGTACTGGTACTGCTTTTGAGCCATTTTTTTCCTCGGTCACAGCATTGTCTGGATCTTGATTTCCTTTTCCTACATGGTTAGTCTCATTGAAATCTACATGTATTGACTCAACCACAATTTTAGTTCTCTTATTAAATATTCTGTAGGCTTTACTATGTATTGAGTACCCAAGGAAGATAGCTTCATCAGTCTTTGGATCAAATTTTCCTAGTTGCTCTCTACCCTTTAAGATGTAGCATTTGCTTCCAAATGCTCTAAAGTACCCAATTTTGGGTTTCTTTCCCTTCTAGAATTCATATGGTGTTTTGTTCATGTTCTTTCTAATGAGAGCTCTATTTAAAATGTAATACACAGTATTTATAGCTTCTCCCCACAACTATTTATGTAGGTTGTTCTCACTCAGCAATTTTCAAGCCATTTCAACTATGGTTTTGTTCTTCCTTTCTACAACCCCAATTTGTTGAGGTGTATGAGGAGTAGAGAAGTTATGCTTAATGCCTTTGGAATCACAAAATTCAGCAAATCGCTTATTTTTTTAATTCTTCTCCAATATCACTCTAGATGCTTGCAATGCTTATGCCTTATTCTACTTCATTTCTAATGAATATTCTAGAGAAATATTCAAAGGCAGCAACCTTGCTAGCCAACAGAGCAACCCAGGTTTATCAAGAATAATCAAATACAATAACCATTGTGTATTCTCTTCTACTTAAGCTCATTGGTTTAATCGAACTAAAGTGATCAATATGCAATAATTCAATAACTCTTCCGGTAGGTATATAAGGGATGGAAGGGAAATTTCTTCTAGTTTGCTTTCCTAGTTGACATGCCGTGTATATTTGATCCTTAATAAAGGCAACCTTAGGCAAACCCTCAACTAGTTCCTTTTTGGCTAGTTTGGAAAGGAGGTTCATGCTAACATGTCCCAACCTCCGGTGCTATAGCCATTATTCATCTTCTCTAGACACCAAGCAAATGTTATCATGTTTATTATACTTAATGTTAATAGAATAAACATTATTGATTCTAGGTTAACAAAGAATAAGTTGATTAGACTTACTATCGATGATTGAGCAACCACCGGAGTTACACATCACTTTTCTCCTCTTATTGCAAAGCTAAGCAACACTGACTAGGTTGAATTTAAGGCCATCAATTAGAGAGACATCTTCTATTTTTAATTCAGATCCAATTGTTCTATGCCCAATGATCTGTCCTTTTTTATTCTCTCTAAAACTCACTTTTTCTCCCTTCTCCCTGGCTAGTGTGATGAAGGCTCTTTCATCACTAGTCATTATGCCTTAAACATCCACTATTAATGTACCAGGTTTGTTGATCTTCAGTGGACTTCAGGCATACCTGCAAAATAGACAAAGTGAGTTTGGGTACCCAATCTGATTTGGGTCCTCTTGGGTAATAACCATTTTTGTCCATGGATTAATATCATAATAACCATTTTTAAATCTACACAGTTTAGTTATATGGTTATTTCTACCACAAAACATGCACCCTAAAATTGGTTTGTTCTATTCAAGCTTCTTCTCAATCTTCTAAAGATCTTTCTCTCCATAATCTCCAAAATACCCAACTTTGGATGGATCTAAGTCTGCTTGTCCTATTTGCATCTAGTAGCTGGCTGGAGGTGCTATTTATGTTTTTGTGATTTTTTCTTTGTTTGACTGGCTGTGATCATAGATTATCACAGCTTTCCTTTTAGAGTAGTTGTGTATCTTTGCACTTGAGGTTACCTACTGACCTTGTTTCTTCTTGGATTTGAAGGTTCTGGTTTCCTTTTGGTACCTTCCTTTATCAAGGCTAGTTCCCTCTGAAGTTCAAATAGATTGGATCTGAGTAATGTGACTTGAGTTGTTAGGGAGTTTTCTTCAATGGTTTTACAGTGCAATCTAGCAATAATGAGATCGATTTTTAATCCCATTGCCTCAGCATCTTCAGCTAGATCTATTTGTTGTTTTTAAAGAAGGTTTATGTCTTTTGTGTTCTTCTTTAGATTATTAATCACAATTCCTAAAGCTCTAGAAGGAACATTTTTAGAAACGAAGTTAGAGTGAGAGTTTACCTCTGTACTAGCTAACTCAGACTTTGATTCTTTAGCTCACTCAATGATTTGCTGAGTTGCACCTCTTCCAGAATGATCTGCCTCCGACTCAGTTAATGCAATGAATGCATAGTTGGAAGTTTCTTCTTCATCTAAGGATGACGAGCTACTACTTTCCTCATTGTTGCTCTAAGTGGCCACCATTGCCTTTTTCTTGTACTTTTTCTCCTTTTTGAGCTTAAGACATTGTGCTTTGATATGTCCTTTCTCACCACATTCGATGCTGGCTATCTCCTTCCCTTGATCCTTCTTATCATCCAGATTTTTTCTATATTTGTCCTTCCTGGAGTTGATTTCCTTCCTCTTTCTAGAGTCAAATCTTCTGGAGCTCCTCTATGACCCTTTTTCTTCCTTCCTTAGGAATCTTTTGAATTGTCTAGCAAGCACAACCATTTCTTTATTTTTATAAGGAGATTGCCTTGATTGTTTTTCTATTCCGGAGGAGTCTACCTTGAGTGTGATTCCTTTCTTTTTCTCTCCAGGTTTCTTTTCGTATTGACTATATCTTTCTAGGGATAGCTCTTAGGTTAGTAGGTTTCCAATCAGTTCATCATAACCATAAAATTTTAGGTCATGAGCTTCCTCAATAGGTGTTTTCTGTTTTCCCATTCATTTATGAGACTCCGGGGAATCTTCTTCACCATCTCCTCTTGATTTATCTCCTTTCCATGTCTCTTCATCTCATTTATCAGATTAGTATATCTAGTATTCATGCTGCTGATTGACTCCTTAGGTTCCATCTTGAAATTTTCTAGTTTTTGCTGGAGGAGATCAATCTTGGCTTCCCAAATTGGTTCCTTCATATGTCACTTCATGTTTTTGCCAAATTTCTTGAGCTATTTTATAGCCTGAGATCCTATTAAATTCAGCTACACACAAAGCAGAATGAAGCATATTAATAGCATTTACTTTTTCATGCAACTTCTTATAATCATTATCATCCCATTGATTTCAAGGTTTTCTAGTTATAATACCCTCAACCTCATAAGTAGAGATATATGGGCCATCCATGATGGCCATCCTTGCTAGCATGCTTTGTGCTTGAATGAAATTCTTCATCCATTTTTCCAAAATCTTCAATGGTGAAGAGTGAGGGATTGCATTATAGACATACCGTATAGAAGAAGCCGTGAGTTGCTATTTTGATAACTTGTTTTGATCTTTGAGAGCAAGTTGGACCTTTAGCTCTAGATTACTAAGTCTCTAGCTATGAGCAATTGCTCCGATACCACTTATTGGTCCCTATGTAGGTATTAACTAGGGTCAAGGGGGGTAAATGACCATTTTTCGCAGAATTTTTGACTTTCAAAAGTCTAAGTGTAGCGTGCTTGTAATGAATCGGGAGCTTACTAGAGTAAGATCCAAATAATGCAAATATTTAATAAATATGTGCTTGAAATGATATATTAAAGAATCACAATCATTTATACTGGTTCGGCCCCGCCTATGTCCAGTCCCCAGAGTTTCGTCCTCCGAGATTAAATCCATTAGTGAGGGTGATTTCTTTCACGGGCGGAAATCAAGTCTTTACAAGTTATCTCTGAAGGTTCCTTCTCTTTCATATGTAGGGTATACCACCACAACTAACACCTAGCTTGGCTAAGTCCTTTTCACTTAGGGTTATACCACTCAAACTCTTCCTAATTCAAGCTAAGTCCCCAATCTCAACACTTACCCCAAGTATGAGATTTTACAATGAATATCTTAAGAAAGATTGGTTTTTGAATTCTTCAAGTTATTAACTTGACTTGAGAATTCTTACAAATAGATTTTAAGGGTTTAGTTCTTAGGTGGATTTTGATTACTAATCGAAGAGCATATTTCACAGGGTTATAGCTTTCATCAACTAGCATTTTCTCCACATGTGAAGCTTCCCTTTTATAGGCTTGGATCATAAATGTAGTCGTTGGGTAATCTTGAATCTCCATCATTGATCGGATATGTGCTGGTGCAACCGGAGCCTTTGAACTTTCCGTTAGACTCAGTAATGTCCCATTATCTTTTGTAGGGATTGGTGCACCTAAAATGTCAGAAGTCGTTTCTTTAACTTTTAGTGCTCTACAAACTCCAATGCGAGATTTGTCTCCTTGTAAGCTCCACGCGCCTTGCTATTGGTCTAAGTGAAAAAGGTAGTCTCCTTTTTCTCTTTCCATATTCGTTCTTTTTGTCTTTTGCTGAAATTATGCAAGATGTAGCTTTTTACTTTATCCAAGGCAAAAAGGCTAGTTTGACTTCAGACATCTTTGGTGGGAAAATTATTATTTGAACATTCCCTTTTGTCTTATGAATTGTGTTTTCTGGATTACTTTAGGTCTTAGCTCTATCGGACTCTCTTATAGATGTAATCTTTTTCGGATGCTGACTTCTTAGACTTAGGAGTTTGTTTTCTTTTGAAACTTTATCCGAATGCGGTCTTCTTGGACGTAGGAGTTTGTTTTCTTCAAAACCTTATCCGGATGCATTTTTCTTAGACTTAGGAATTTTCTTTTGAATCATTGTTTTCCAACAGAGCAAAGAGGGGATGATCTAAAGTATAATTGTCAAACATTAGCCATAGATAAAGAGAAAAACAACGGAGAGAAATCTACATAGTTCTTAGGTTTCTTAGTTATTATCGAGAGTATTGTTTTATAGTGTACTTGCAAAATACTTACGAATAAAATTCATTATTCTTCAACAAATATTTGTTCTATTATCAATAATTTGTTTTACGTGAAAGATTTGTACATTTTGAGATTCGAGTAGAAGAAGGGTTACGATCGAGGATTGACAACCCATAATAGAAGGTGGTTTGATCTAACTTAATTAGTAATTCTTTAATTCAATTTCGTTTATTGCATCATTCTTGATTTTATTTTGTTATATCACCTTTCCTCTCTACTTATGCTTAATTAGTTTTATGATAGAATGTATGATATGTAGTGCTTGTTATATTGAGTTCGCTTTGTTGTTATGGGTGTGAGTTAGAATATAATTAGTGGTAATGGTCTTGCGTCAAAAGCGTGGACATTCTATTCTCATTCAAGTAACTTCATATTGATGTTCATCTGTAATCTTGTTAGTGGAGTTTGGTATAGTCCTACCAGGTTATATTTATCTTTAGTTGCATGATAATAGTTTATGTGAGAGCCATCCTTACTAAGCATAATATATTTGGTATTTGGATTTGCATACAAGATAAATAATTCAACTTTAGATCATTAAATAGAACATTTATGATATATTTGTATGCGTTAATAAAATACAATATTTGTGTTGAATCAAAATAACTTTGTGCCTAATTGCGTTGTGATTCTCAACTCTCTATTGTTTTATCTCTAGTCTATCCCCATTTCACCTACCCATCGGTTTATCCATTTTCATATAAATTTTTGTTGAATTAAGTTTGTTTCTTTCCTTGTGGGATCGATAATATTTTAAAACTATATCGCATCCGTGTACTTGCGGTTTTCGCTTTTCTACTTTTGTACTAGCAGCACTGACAATGCTTGTTTATTCAAATAACTCATTTCTAGTGTGTGGAAAAGTAGTGGACATCGTAGTGGGAAAACTTTCCACCCTTAGAGAATTTTAATCATTCCGTTAAGACTCAGAATTGATTTGTTGTGTGTCAAAATCAATCTAGTGCGACATTCGTACTTGTCGTCTCCTGGTGGTGAGACATATGTTAGAGAGAAAGGGCTCTCCCTAGCTACTTGTTTTCTTCCCATTCCTCTGGTACTCTAATATCATAGGGTGCACATTGGTGTATGAGAGATGAGCAACTTTTTGGCTGTTGACCTTGTCTTGTTGCAGCTTTTCTCCCAATAATTTATGAATTATTCCCTGCAGCTTTTTTTTGGTCTTCTATTATTCCCTATTCCAATGTTACCCTTTTTATCTTACATTAATTTCTACAAAAGACAACTCAAGAGAATATTCTATTTCTTCAAAATAGGTCAGCACGTGCAGTGAACAATTAGCTCAGCAAATACAGCAACCTAATAAAGTACATTGAGCAATCTAATAAACAATTCTTGCTGAGTAACTTAGAATATTTTCCTTCAATAATTACTCAAACTAACCTAAGTTTTATATGTATGTGTATATATACATGTGTATATATACATATATATATATATATATATATATATATATATATATATATATATATGATTAGTAACACTACATTTGAGTATCCAAACAACATCTGACCAATTTATACTTAGTAACTTAATCAACAATACTGATTTAATGAACTACAACTAAGCATACTTGACATGATCAAAACTTACAACATATGATGAGCCAACTCAACTTATGCTAGGTTCAACAATTTCACTCATTTTGATCAATGGGAAAACATAGAGAGACAATAATTAAATCAGAAAGTTATTTATAGATTAGTTACCTTAGAGTAGATTCATAAACTGTCCTATAATGTGTGAACTATTCAATTCATCTTGAGATCAACATCCAATGAGTTACATGTTGTTTCATGGAAATATATACTCAAAATGTTGCAGATAAAAACAACAAGTCAATAAGATCTTAACTTGGACCAGATAATGCATACTCTATATATAACTCAACATAGTTCAAGATACAGTTAAATCTATCTAATTAAGAACTAAGGATTACAAAATTCTAATCTAAAGCTTGGGTCCAGTGCTCTCATTAGCTTCAATTCTCCTTGTTATCTCCTCTTGATATACATCCTTATTGTCCCATCTGGACATCCTCTTCTTCTTTCAGTGATCAACCAAAATATTCTTTCCCTTACGCATCCTGGCTTGATGATATTATTGCTCTATTTGATCAAGTTCATCAAATAACTTGCGTGAATGCTCCTGCAACATTTCCCTTTTCCCCTCCTCTCTCCTTTCCCTTTCTTCTCACTTTTTCTCTCCCATTCCCATTGACTCAAGAATGGACAACATATCATGGGCTAACAAGGTAGCAGCTTCCTTAAAGTTTTTCAAATCCCTAATGACACTAGGCTCCAAATCTTGGAATAATGAATTAAGGAGGGAGACATAAACATATTCCTGATCCCTCATCATAGATAAGAACGCAACATGGGAACGAGATTGTTAAAGATTGGATTTAAATTAAGAATGTAGTCCTTCTTCAGTAAGCTTGAACAAAGCAGATACAGCTTGTTCTATTGAGTTATTCCCCATCATCCTCTTGAACATACAAAAGTTCCTCGGGTTGGAAGAAAATCGTTTTTGAATGAGGTTTAGAGCTTCTCCATCATTCCTTATATCTAAATGTGCATCGCTCATCAGATTTCTTATCCGAGTCAACTTATACTGAAGTGATGGTTTTGGAACAACATCCTCTATGACTACACCATCTAAGATATTCTACATCCATATAGCTCCCAATATCTCATCTGAAGTTTCCCTAACTCCCTTTAAAATGTTAGCCTTTATACTATTAGACGCTGAGTTGAGCTTCTCCTCCATGGATAGAACTATGAGCTTAATATCCCTAATAACAGCATTGACCAGTTTGTCAAGCTTGTCAGAATTTAATCCTACATCCTTAAGGACCATGTCTAATCCTTCAAGGAGTAGCTGCATAGCAGTTACTAAATTATTGAATTTGTCAAATAGTTCTCTTATGAGCAATGTTCTCTAAGTTCTTGATCTTGGCTTGCTCATTCCAAAAGGTGTGGAGTAAAGCCATAGAGCACCTTAATCTGTTCCTCCGAATCCCTTGCTCTAGCTCCAGCAGCATTAATAAATGATTTTAGCTCCACCATGATAGATTGCTTTAGAGAATTTGATGTTGGGTATCCTTGCATCAACATTCTTAGCTCAGCTGCTGCATCAAACACCTTGCACTAGCTTTGTAGCCCTTGCAATCCTCCTCAACACTACTTTAGACATGAGGGTGTTGGCTACAGTAGCATCTAGTTCGTCATTTATCCTCAATGTTAGATGTCTACCTCTTGCCAATTAATTAATTGATTTTATCAAGGCAGCTATGATTATTGGATTTTAGCGATCCTTCTCAAGAATTGGTGATCAGAGCTAGATAATGCCTTTTTATACATGTGTTATCTATAAGAAGTGTTCCTAATACTGTATAGCTAAGTTCTGCTAAAGTGTTAGACTATAATAGGCATTAGAAGACCCGTACAGTTTCTCAATATTGGTAAGGCATGACCTATATGGGTCCACCCCACTCATATGGGTGCCAATGGCTGCCAGTTAATGCCGATTGATTTCAATCATACCATATTTGGCATAAATTAGCAAGAAGTGCTATCAGGGCTCATTTCTGCCTATAAATACGGGCATTTCTTCACCTTACAAAGGGGGAGAACAAGATTACCAAGCAATTATACTATAGGAATTTCAGTTCCTAGCTGTTCCATTAGGGTATAGGGAAAGTATAATTTTGGTATTAGAAGGATAAAATAGGGAGAAAGCCTTGCAAAAGGGTTTTTTTCACATTTTATACTATCTTGACTACTTTTTAGGATAGAGAGCAGTTTTTTGTCACCAAAATATTATCCACCTTACCACCAAATCAACCACATCCAGCTTTGGCAGGGCTTCCTATTGGCATTGGGATCATTTTAAAGTGGATTCACTGCATAGAGGTATGTTAATTTTATAAAACCACATCTCCCTTTTTATAATACAAAAATATATTTTTCATACCCCATTTTGCAAATCAGTGAAATCAGAAGGTATGTTTTTCAAAATTTGCCCAAAATTAATTAAGAAACATAAATATTTAAAAAACATTTTCTCAAGTCCACTGCCTGGTTTTTCTGTCATATGTCCCCACAATTACATTCAATTCTTTATTTTCTTTTATTTTGACAAATGGCTATTTTTCTTTCGACTAATTACCTTAATGAATTGATTATTAATTTTATTTTGTTAAATGTTGAATTGTTCAATCTAATTATTTATAAAATAAGAGATTTTTTTTACCAATTTTATAGATTATGAGAATTGAATCCACAACTCTTACAATTCATGTTTTTTCTTTGAAAGTGGTGGCTACCAAGCCATTGTTTATTTGTTATGTTTTATGTAATTAGTACAACTCCATAGAAATACGTATTATATATTGTAATATTCCATCAATATTAAAATTAGTTTAAAATATTACAATTTATAAGCAATAAAGGCGTTGATTTTGACATGTGGTAATAGTATTACGCTAAAAAATCTGATGTCCCTTTTTTCATATTCCCTTCCATGTTCCTACATTTATAACTCGACATGTAAGAGAAAGAAGATAATAATCACGAGAGAGAAAATACAAAATTTTAAAAAAATAATTCAAAAGTGGCTACATGTTTGAATATGAATGAGAGACATGGAAGAAGACATGAGAATTGAGACACCATATTTGATTCCAATATTATAGATCATTTGCATTATGAGGAGCTATAGGTGCACTCTCATTTGGACGATCATCAATGCCAAAAGGAGATAGATTTACGAAAAAAGAGCCGTTGTTGGCTTAAATTGGGGGATTGCAATTTAGCTTTATTCCATCCTAGGAAGTACAGAAACTCATAGACACTAACGTTTTCTGTTTCCCTCTCAGAAACCTGAAATCACATTATTTTATGTGTTTCCAGTGTGCGTTCATGAAATTGGAAACGTTTCCTTTCCTGTTTCCGTGCTACATAATCGTATGGCAAATTGTAAGAAGGCATTAACATCAAATGTATCTATAAATATTAATTGGGTAATCTCTAATGATCCATATCAGACCTCGTCTCACATTGTAGCATATTGTTCGTGACTTTTTACTGCTCAAACACATACCATGATAGACTACTCAATTGCGCATCAAATCATTCCCCGTATAGTGACAAGCAGATAATGAATAACTAATTAGGCTACCGTAGTTGGAGGAAATATGGGCTGCCATATTTTCCATGGATAGGAGTAATGCACCAAACCTAGGTGGTTACACATCTATTTTCGATAAAAAGTTCTGAGACATTGTGGGTCATGATGTGTGTTGTATGGTAGAGTGGTCTCTTCACTCAGGATAGTCTAAATTCCAATCTTATTGTATTGATTCCAAAAGAGGAGGGAGCGGTAAATATAGAGGACTTCCACCCCATTGTGATGATGTGCAAAGAAATTTTATTTCGCAATAAAATAAAGAAAGATATCATCAGAAATGTTTAGCGCTCTAATACCACTTGTTACACGGCAGAAGCAAGATCATGATGAACTTTACCGAAAATATGAAAATTACAAATGGCACAAAGCGCAATATTAAAATAATAAAACAATCAACCATAAGAGACACAAATTTTTACGTGGTTTCCTGGTTGTTTCAAGGACTAGACTACTCTAAGGGAGAAGGGCTCTGACAAATGCCTTATTGATCTCCAAGAATCGCCGTACAAACCCTAGATTCATCAAGCCAAAGTTTCTTTCTCTCTTAACTAATCTTAAATTCTCTCTTTTTTTTTGAAAAAATAAGGGGACATGAATAAAAGAGTGAGGTTGACACTCCATCCATCAATGATCATCCACTTACATAACACCCCATGGGGGCATACACCAGATGGACCACCATGGGGGGATGCTGCCCTTCATCTCTCCTCTAAACCCCCCACTTAATATATGTAAATATAAATGGAAAATACAAAATCGTTGATCTCAAGGCGAGATCAACGAAGAGTCAGTTACATGAAAGTAATAGGCCAGGGCAATTAAATACATCTGAAGCTAGAAATCGTAATTGTCGCCCCCCTACAATTAAAGACAAGCTAGCATAAATAGCTACATGAAACAAGGTGGTCTTCCAAACTCAATACCCCATCAAAAAATAAATTTCTTTCTTCGCTTCTATAATGCCCACGTGATAAAGAACCATAAGGATGTTCCAAAATCACGGCATGGTCCTACATAGTAATGGTTGCACCAAAGTTCCAAAAACTCATATCTTGTTAAGGGCATAGTCACCAAAATGCCGAATTGCCCAAAAGCTTGCAACCACACATGATAACTTCTAGGACAATGAAATAATGCATGCTTTGTCGTCTTAGCCTAATCATAAAATGAACAGTTTCCATCCATTACAACTTGACATCGACGGCTAAATAGGAACAATTTTATAGGTAATCGTCTATGAAATACAAGCCATCCAAGAAATTGTACCTTAGGTAAAAGGCTTCCATTCCAAATCAACATAAAATCTACTTTCGGCTTAAACCATCATGGAGTTCGATAAATACCAAGGCTGAATGAAGAAGCCGAGCATTTATTTTGTTCTCCAATATCCCCTAAAAATTGGTCAGCCAGTAACGAGAAATGCACTTGTCGTGGTTGCACATCAATGAGGAAAGCCTCATCATCATAAAATAATGCAGGACAATATTTGATAATCCAGTTTCTAAGTTGAATACATATTTCCTGACTCGATAATCTCAAATTCCTTTTTCAAAAAGGTTTCAAGATCGCTGCTTCCCCAAACAAAAAGTAGCACCCCTTTTGCACCATGAAAAAATTTTGATTACAAATATGATAAAGATTAGGAAATAGTGATGAAAGAGATTGGTTTGAAGTCCAATTGTCATGCCAAAAGGAACACGAAACACCATTTCCAACCTCCACCCAAACATTAGATCTAAAATAATCCCAAAAAACATTATTCTTAATACAACATGAAATAATATCACATCAGATATGTGATCCCCGTCTAACATCAACATTATCGACCGACACCCACAAGCTAAAGACATAATGGCTAACACACATCTCGAACCAAAGAGATCCTTGCCCTGACATTCTTAATTTCTAAAGCCATTTCAAAAGGAGGCTACAATTAATAAACTTAAAATCGCTAATGAATAACTCCCTCAAGTTTTTCGTTAGATATATGGTCTCTCAAATAACCATATTAATGCCCCTAGAGTTCACACCACCCTTCCACAAAAAGTTCCTCATTAGTTGTACAGGCCTATCATTAACTGAAGAGGGCATTTTATTCAAAGAAAGTAAATAAATAGGAAGCAACTAAAGGACCAACTTTACCAGAACAACCCCCCCTCCCCCGCTTATGATAAACATTGACCTTTCCAACTAGAAAGACAATTTTGGAACTTACCAGTCAACACGTTCTAATAGAACACATGGCACTTTTCATACTAAGCAATGCCCCTAGATATGTAACCCAAAAACTCTCAACCTCAAACCCCAATTTTCTTGCACAAGATTGCAAAAATGAATCATGAACATGAATACCAATGATATAGCTTTATGATAAATGATGTGCAAACTAGAAATCAACTCAAAACAATATAAATTTGAACTAAAATAGGAAAAAGGGACTCATCTACAGGTAAGAAGAACATCGTGTCATTAGCATAGTGAAGGAGAGAGATATCCACTTCCAAACCATCCATACGAAACCCAAGAAGAAGACCTTTACGAAAATCAATTGCTAAAACAAAAATAAATGAAGACATTGGATCTCCGATTCCCAACCTAATCGGAGTACAAGGGTTTACATTGATTAGAATTGACATAATAGAGTTCTCCCTACAGCCCGCTAGCCACCAAATCTATCTATCTCTCTTTGAAGCCCATCCTCCTAAACACTACGTCGATAAAAGCCCACTAAATACTGTCATAAGCTTTCTAAAAGTCAAGCTTTAAAACTAAACAGGACTGCAATCTATGATGGATAGAGTGTACTACTTCTGAGGTAATAAAAAACATTCATGAATGCTACGACCCTTTACAAAAGCAAACTGATTCTCTGAAATAAGTTCCGGAAGTAGTGGTTGCAAAAGGGTCGCTAAGACCTCAGATAAGATCTTATAAATTCCATGGATAAGAGTAATTGGCCAAAGTTATTTAATAAACAAGAGCTAGGGACCTTAGGAATTAGGACAATGTAGGAAGTTTTATTGGAATTTAGCACTTGAGATTATTCGTGGAACCTATTAAAAAGCTCAGAGACCTCAGAATTCATTTCCCCCTAAAAGTAGTTATAGAAGAAAAAGTTGTATTAGTCAGGACTCGGTGCTTTCCCTTCATCACATGAACAAAATGCTGCCCAAATTTCTTCTTTTGTAAATGGCACCACTAATCCACCTGTCGATACCGTGTTGATGATCCAGAAGTTTAGACCACCCAAATTAAATGGCTTCTCCGTAGGTTTCGAGAAAAGATCCACATAAAAGTTCATGATACAAATTAAAACAACATCTCCAAAAACTCCTATGAGTTCCCTTTCCTGTTTGGATTGCTTCCCCATTTGGTTGATTCCTTGTTTAAAGTCCCTTTAGACTCGTAAAAATTAGCCATAACAGCTGCATAGGATCTATCATCGCGAGTTGAATTATGGAACACCATTTTTTGTTTAGAAATACTCCTCTTCATTCGATTATGAACAACTATCAGTTTGGGCCTAGAAAACCTAGCTCTATATGCACATAATCTCACTATTCCAATAATTACAATTTTCAACCTGTAGAGCACCTCATGTAATGGCAAGGAACCATCCAAGCTAACATAGCTGAAGTTCAGATTTCTAGCATTTCTACACTTTACAAAATAAACCCAATCGATCACTCCGTACATCTTAAAAACCCTCTTCATAGCCTTGGAATCGTAAATGTTGGGAAATATTTCAAAATAAATCTTATTTAGGATGGGATCTGGTGATAAACTGGTGGCTTGAGGGGTACGGGTAGGGGGGTTATAGCGCAACAGTTGATAAGAGGTAGTCTGGTGATGGTTGTAGAGACCACCAAAAATAAATCCCTACACAAAATAAACTAGTAGTTAGTAGCAAGCAGAGGTCGTTCCCACAAGAAACGATATTTAACCAAGTTATTTTTATTAGATGACAAATAGCATGACCTAAGAGTGAATGTTTTGAGTATTTGTAAATTAAAACTAAATTTAGCATGAATAAAATCAATGAAAGACAATAATCGGACCAAAGTAGAGTAAGACTAAGCATTGTAGTGATCATAGAACAAGACATAAATTGCACTGGGACCTAGATTTAGTTATACTAGTACTCATGCATCATATAGTACTAGCAACTCTTCCTTACAGTATACGGAGACCGAACTTTGCACCACGATCTCTCTCTCTTACTCACCGTAACTGTCGGCGTCATGCCAAAGAGTTTGCGAATGAATAGCAATAAATACTAGAAAAGCCTAAACCTTTATCGACAGGTAGTGAAGCACTCCCAGCAGGCGTAAGATTACCTCTCTCTGGTCTCGATGGAGACTGTCGTTACTCTATTCCTCTTCAGGCATAATTACAGATGCAAGAATAAGAATTAACAATAATCACAAAGACTTACCGAATGGATGATCAGGCCAACAGGGAGACTTAGTGATATTCTGACTAGAAAACCCTTGAAGTACTGAGATTGGTAAATAGGTCACCTTGGGGATTGTGGTATTCAAGTTCAGTTCTCACACTACTAACTCAGCCTTGACCCTTACTAGGTCAAGTCATAAAAAAATTAGGTGGACATAACTGAAGTAAAGCATAAACAAATATAAAAAGACATTAAATAAATTATGTTGATTAAAAATAGGCTTGGAAAATAAATAGCGATTGAAAATAAAGAACTTGAAACTAAAAGCGAAATCAAAGAGAATTGAAATAAATTACGATTTAAACTTAAAGAGAGTATTGAAAACAAAGCAAGTAATTAAAAAGGTTTTAAACTAAGAACAAAGAAAACAAATGACTAAACTAAACTAGACTATGGTAGTGAATGATTGTGAATGAATGATATCTCTTGCGTCGCCCTTGTATTTATGGTGCTCGAACCACCTTTCTTCCTTTTTAGTCTCTAATTAGGTCTCCTTTGAATTCTTCCTCAAGAAGATTTTATTCCTTTTTAGTCTTTATCAAATATGAATTTTAGCTCCCCATTTATCTCCATAATTAGCATTAAAATAGAAATAGATTAAGAGCATGATTTCTTCCTTAATTAAGACTTCTCCAAAATAGTATTCGCCTTAATTAATTAATCAAGACTTCTCCAAAATAGGATTTGCTCTAATTAATTAATCAAGATTCCCCCAAAATAGGATTTGCCCTAATTAATAAATTTCCTGCTTTGACTTGGTGTGCTTTTTGCCCAAATAATGCATGTTTTCTCGAAATCTTCTTGGAAACCTGAAATAATGGAAAAGAAAGTAATAGCGGCCAAAAAGACTAAAAAAATGTATTTAATAATATGAAAATAAGCATAAAAACCTGTTGAAAATACAACCCATCATCTAGGGAATTGTGAAATGGTTATTTTGGTAGGTGCGGTAAGGCATAGGTTAATGGTGGTGGTTAGGGATCGACGCCGGTGGCCGACGGCGATAGTTTGGGATGGTGAAAGGGTTAGCGGCATGAGATCGCCGATGGTTAGGGTTAGGCCTGTTGGAAGTTCTAAAAGTAATCTAATATTAAATTCTCTCTAAATAGGATTTATCCAAAGATTAAAGCTCACTCATAATCATTTGAGTAAACAAATAGAGAAGAATAACCCAAAGATTAACAAATAATTACAGAGAAGAATAGAAAACCTAGAAAACCCCATGAACCCTAAAAAATCTCTCAAAGAACACAAAATGCGAAGTCTAAAAATGAATATTCCAGGAGAAAGAAGTCTTGAGTATCCTAGAGTAAGAGGTAATTTGCAGGATGAAATCACAGCCACTCATCAAGCAAAGATCAACGGTTCAAGCAACAAGTTACGAATGGATGACACATCAACAAACATGTGGAGCTAACACATAAGCAAAACGCAGCAACAAAAGAAACGGGCTTGGGCGTGGACTAATTTTAAGCAACATAGACAATGATAGGCCCTTTCACTTCACAAGGCCTTCACCGGAGTTTGTCCTAAGCAAAGACCAGAATCGCCACCAATAATAACTTATGGAATGGTTAACCTTATGATTCTTAATTGATTAAAGCTGTATATTAATTAACCTTTACGTTTGATTAATTCTAATAATGGTTTGGTTCATTATGTATATGGAGACAACAGTTAGAATGTTAATTACGTTATTAATACGAGTTATTAACTAAATGTGTAATTACTTGATATATATATATATATATATATAATGAAATTGAAAAGAGAACAAGAAAAGTGGTTGGATGCATTGAAGGAAAGAAAGGAAGAAAACATAAGAAACAAAAAAGTGATAGGAAATTGTTTTCAATTTCCTTAATATAATGGGATTGTTCTATTATTGTTTTATATTTCCAATTCCCAACTGTTAATTCTTTGTCTCTTGTCATGAAGAGGTCAATTGTGAAAATTAAAGGAGAAAGAATAGTACGATTTCTTCGCCATGGTTTATTGTGAATTAAGGTACGCTTTCACATAATTGTCTATTTACTGTATTTATCATTCAATTCTATACAGGTTGGTCTTAAGGCTTTATCCCGATTAAATTTTATGGTTTTATCCCGATTAAAGACTATGGGTCAGTTTGTCCAACATGACATGAAAATTGATGAATCAATTTCAGTTTATGGCTTGATTTATCCAAGTTTTCCTTTGAGTTTTGAAGGGTATTTGAAAATTATCGATGTGAAGAAAAAATGAACCAGCCTGAAAGCGTTGCAAAAAACTGCCTGTTAGCACTGCCAATGCTAGGGTTTTATAAACCTGAAACAAGCAGTTCCAATGCTTCAAAGATAAAGTGTTGCTAAAAATCATGTCCTTTCGAGCAGTCACAACAGTTCAAAACAGAAGCGTTGGTAAAGGTTGTATCCACTCAAGCAATTGCGACTGTTCTAAACAGAAACGTTGTGAAAGGTAGCTCCCAGACCCTCGTAAGCTTAGTATCGTAACAAAACTCGATCAACTGTGCACTCCGCACTCTCCGGACTAGTTCGATCAAATATTATGATCACATTGGTCAACTAGTTGATCCGATTACACTAAAATACAAACAATTTCATTATTAAAATTCTTGCGGGATCTTGAAATTTCTTACAATTGGTATCAAAGCCTCCTTGTCTTGGAATTGTTCGATTATTATTGTTTACAATTAGGGTTCATGGAAAAATTTTTGGAAAATTTCAAATTGTATTGGTTCTCATGAAATCAAGTGTTGGGACTTTTGAATTATGAGATTATAGTTTAAAGAATATTCGATAATTATAACTATATATTTCTATTAGTTCAATTGATCACAATAGTTATTTATCATTTAAATTACCATTAATCGTTTCTTTAGTTTTTTATATATTGAAAGAAACGGTTGAGAAAAGTGGCAGAAAAGAAATAGAATAGAGATAGTGGTAAGAATAGAAAAGGCCAAGGAATGTGTCCAATATTTTTAATGGCATTGTGTTTTTTATTCAATGAAATAATTGAATAACTAAAAGAAATCGAAAATAAAAGGGATATTAAGCAAAGTACAATGCAAAAACTAAGGATGGAGAAACAAGTTAAGGGATGTATTATGTTTCTTTCAATTTATTGAAAAAACCCCATAGGAACGTTGTGTCCCTCCGAAGGAAAAAAGGTTGGGGCGGGTGAAAATTTTGGGGTAAGCGTCTCAACTAGGTTGGCATTTTCGCTTGCCTACAAAACACTCATCCCTCTTATCATTAAATAAATAAAGTGGTTCTCAAAACAAGAACCAAAATGTAAAGTTACAAAATGAGTAGCAAACTCGGATTGATAAAGATATTAGAGACCGAGAGGCTAATGTTGCGTTTGTGAGAATTAAAAATAAACTAATAAAAATTGATGCTACTAACTAGGATATTTCCATTGACAATGGCGCCCTCCAAGATGAATTTATTACATCGTTTCCATATGCTCCAAGCTATAGTGAGCCACAACGAGGTCCCAAAATCTCGATGATTACCACGCTTAAAATGAGATCTCCATAAAAGCAAAAAATCATACCCCCTTTGAGGCATAGCCAATGAGATACCCAACCATTGAAACGTGTCACACCATATTTTCCAGCTAGCCTGACAAAAGAAAAGACAATGATCCATATTTTTTTAAGAATCACAAAACGGACAGGTGTCATTGGAGATGGATTAGGACCCGCGACTGCATAGAAATGCACGAGTGGGTAAGCACCCATGAAAAAGTAGCCAGCCAAAAAATTTAATTTTGGGGAGCAAGCAGATACTCCAAATCAATTTGAAGTCTTTCGAGGGGGGAGACCATTGAAGAAGTTGGTAATAACCCTAAAAAAATAGGGCTGCTGAATAATCATTGTTTCTCCCAATCTCCTAAATAATTGGATCTTCGTTCCCTAGAAAGGTGGGGTGTGTATTAGTAGCCGAATTCTGGAAAATATACAAACTTCAAGCCAAAATCCATGCCTTTAATTCACCACATCGCTATTGCCCCGTAATTCGTAAATTCCTTTTCCAAAATGGTCGTCCAAATGAGCGAGTTGTAAATAAGAAAGCACACCTCTCCTGGATGGAAGCGTGATTCCTATTGTAATTGATATATAAATCTAAGAAAAGGGATTTTAACGGGGTGTTTGAAGTCCAGTTGTCATGCAAAAATGAACTTGCAAGTCCATTCCCCACCCTGACCCAAGTCTGAGAGGAGAAAAAGTTCAAGTATTCATCATTCTTGAAGCAACATTTTAGAATTCCCCTCCAAAGTGGTGAAATGTCTTTGAACTCTAATAAAACCATGTCATGCCATGAGCGCACTCCATAGTGTAGGACGCAGTACACAAACCAAAGGGAATTAGCGTTGCAAACTCGCAATTTCCAAATCCACTTAAAGAGTAAGCTAGCATTGACTAAGCGGAGATCCAGAATGGAAAGGCACCCAAGTTGATATGGTAGGGTAATAGTATCCCAACTCACTTTTCACAAGCCACTTGCATTGGAGTCACCTCACCAAAAAAGTTATGCATCAAACGATTTAAGGTTGAAATTACCGAGACAGACATTCTAAAAAGAGATAATAAATAAAGTGGTAGTGAAGAGAGTATCGATTTGATGAGGGTGATTCTGCCTGCGTAAGATAAAAAACTGCCCATCCAATTAGTCAGACGAAACTTGAATTTTACAATTAGAGGCTCCCAGGTTGAGACGACAGGTTGCTTTAAGCATAGTGGAACGCCAAGATATTTAATTTGGAATTTCTCTATACAGTAGCCACATAAAACTGAATAAGAAGCAAGCGAACTATCAGGTACGTGGATATCCATTAATGAACTCTTACGATAGTTAATACGAAACCCAAAAATAAGCTTAAAGCACTACAAAAGACATTTGAAAACAGGAATGATTCCCTCATCTGTCGGGAGAAAGCAAATCATATCGTCTGCGAACTGTAAAAGTGAGATATCAGGTAAGGAGTCATCCAACTGAAATCCCGGTAACACACCTTCTCTAATACTGCAATCCATAAGTTGTTTCAGGCCTTCGATGGCAAGCACAAAAATGAATGGAGATAGGGGATCCCCTTGTTTAACACCTCGCTTAATGGAAATAGGTGCACTTTGTTTTCCATTTATCAAAACATATGTAAAGGAATTCTTCCGACAATTTGACAACCAAGATTTCCATTTATAATCAAAACCCATTTTGATAAGGACCGAATCAATATAGTTCCATGAGATACTGTCAAATGCCTTTTGAAAATCCAATTTTAAATCAAGCTACGTTTTTGATAGACATGAAGGGTGTGTATAACCTTGGAAGCCAGGAAAGAGCATTCATGGATACTTCTACCCTTGATAAATGCAAATTGATTGCTCGATATAAAAAAAGGAAGAATAGCTTGGAGGCAAGATGATAACAACTTTGCAATAATCTTGTAAACCCTATGAATAAGAGCAATTGGTCTAAAATTGGTCAAAGAACATGATCCTGGAAACTTGGGCATTAGCACAGTAAAAGATGTTTTAATGGAGTCAAACAGCAGGAAGTGATGTGAAAAGGTCAAAAATACCCATAAGTTCAGGTTTTAAGTCCTCCCAGAATCATTTGTAGAAGAAGAAGTTGAACCAATTAGGACCCGATGCTTTATTTTCTCTACATGCGCTGATGCTAGACCAAACTTCATCAATCGAGAATGGGGCTGTTAGAGCAGCATTTTGGTCGGTGGTAACGGTATTGAACTATAGCTTTCTTAGATAGAATGGGACTTCATGATTCACCCTATATGGACACTCAAAAAATGAGTGAATGACCTAAGAAATAATGGCTGGGTCTGAGACAATTTCGCCATCAATATCAAGTTGGGTAATTTGATTGTTACGAAAACAAGCCCATGCCACACGGTGAAAAAAGGAAGTCTTGTTATCCTTTAATAGTGTCCATTTGATCCAAGATTGTTGATGTCGAAGCTTTTCAGAACTGGCTCATTTTGCATGAAGTGAGGTGAGAAGATGGTTTAGTTCTGAATTATGTGCTAAATTCAAAGGCCGAGTAACATTGCTGGATGTGAGTGCCAAAATCTTTTCCTCTAATTTTGAAATTTTCTAGTCCAAATCCCCAAATTCTCCAAGTGTCATGGGCGAATGGCCAAGCTGAGTTTGGATAATTTGAAAGAAATATCCCTATGGATGTGAAATTGACAAATGGATTGCCAAACATTTCGAATAAATGGCAAAAAAATCCGCCTTATCCCACCACAAATTTAGAGCTCTAAATGGTCTTGGTCTTGTCCCCAATGAACTGATACTCGATCAAAACAAAATAGGTAAGTGATTTAACAAAGTGGAGTCGAATGTCGAAATAGTCATAGTCGGCCATAAATCCAAAATATCGCCCGAGGCTAGAACCCTATCAATGCGAGAGTAGGATACTCTATTATGCCAAGTGTAATCTCGATCCTATTGAGGAAGGTCTTGAAGTTTGCCTTCCAATATAAAGTCTTGAAGAGCAGATATAGAAGGAGCAAAAATACCACCATCCCTTTCCGAAGGATGCAAAACTTAGTTGAAATCCCCACATATTAATACCTTTCAAAACTCACAAATGACAGGAATAATTTCCAACCACAGTGAGCTCCTATCTACATGATTAGTTGGGGTGTCTAACCATAGGACATGGAAATCCAGTTGTTGCAAAAAAATTCAATCAGTACCCATCTTGAAGTAGAACAAAGAACCTTACCCTTTAGGAGGGCTGAGTTCCAAGTGAACAAAATGCCACCCAGTAGATAGAATAAAGTGAAAAGCAAAATCATTGTGACCCCAGAACCAACAAATCACGTGATCGGATATAGGCTTAAGTTTCGTCTCAAGCATGACAAAGAATTTTAACTTATGTTTACGGACACATGATAACATGAATTGCTGTTTAGATCCACTTCTAATGCCTCCTCGACAATTCCAACATAAAAAAGCTAAAGACATAATTGGAATAAAAATACCTCGAGCAAGAGAAAACCAATAAGTCCACTAAATTATCCATTGCTGCCATTACTATCGAGTCATGATGGGCTTCGAATAGACCCAGCTTTGTATCCAATTCCATAGTCAACTCCTTTTCCCTGATAGGGGAAGCTTGGGTGTGGGATAAGATGATGATGCGGTTCATATTCGAGCTATCTGGCCTTGAAGAGACAGAGTTCGTAGTTTGTTGAGGTGTGGCTGGTTGTAGAGATGCTGTTTGGTAGACAGGTTCGGGTTCTACAGAGACTCCCGCACATGGGCCGTTAGTCTCGGGGATTGCGCTTAAGGTTGTGTCAAAATTATTAGGGATTAGGCAGATTTGTAAATCAGAGTGGTTTTTAGCATTTGTCTCTTGACACTCTAGATTGCTTGATTCCCCTAAACTATCAGGCTCAGTGGAAGTGACACTGGGTTTGCTAGAATTTATAGAATCATGGTCTTGGCATTGTTCTCATCCGACACCTTGTCTGAGATTAGTGTGGATCACCACGTCCATCGAGCACACACAGAGTTTGAATGACCGATTTGTGGTTCGAAGAGGAACCGAGACAAGGCACGAGACAACATCTAAATGATCCGATCTGTTGAAATTGAAGTCTATAAAGACAATGCGGCCCAAAGAAGTAGCCAATTGCCGAATTAGATTTTCACCAATTAGCATGGGTGGGATGCCCATAAAATCAACATACATGATGCATTCCCTTGGTATAAAGTCAGCTGTCAGAAAATCCACCTTCTTGAAAATATATTGCATAATCTTCCAGTCACCACCTACAAAATCATGCATCACATTCACTGAATTAAATGATACAATAACATTATCGCTACCAGCGGGCGCAGCAAAAGCGATATTAAAACCCCGATCATGCAGTAATTCGAAACCGTAATGAATATTTAAAATATTGATCAGAGAGGCTAAGCATGACTTATCTTTCCAAGGGGCCAATTCTACAATAAGATCATGGCCCCAAGGTAGAATAGCATTGCTTGACGAAATTTCTTGTTCCTGAGGGATGGATTTTATAGTAGAGGCCTTCGGCTCTGCAACCACGTTTGCATACGATCTCTCACCTCTGAGAGAGTCATGAAAAAGCTGGCCTACTCTTCCGGGTTTAAGTCAGGGCAAAAATATGATAGCGACCATGTGTTGAAGGTGAACCAGCCCGGCGTGTGTAGTTTGCCCTAAACACACTTAATCGAATGATTCCAATACATGTCAAGTTTAACCTGTATAGGATTTCATGAATAGGCAAAGAGTCATCGACAATTATGAAACCGAAATTCAAGTTCCTGGCATTCTTCTTTTTCGCTATGTAAATCTGACCTATAATACTATGTTTCATGAAGATCTTGCTCATAGAATCGGATCCGTAAGCGTTGGGAAAGTTTTCGAAGTAGATCCTGCGTTGGGGGTGCAAGTCGGTATGGCGCTTTCCCTGTTGCATACGATTCCTAGGTTGTTGGCGATTTTCAGGATTGGGATAGTGGCGAGTGGGGCAGGCAACATGTTGCTAGTGATGGTGGTGGGTAAGAGGTAGATGATGGCGATGGGCGGTGTTGTGGCGGTGGACGGCATTGTGGCGGGGGTAGGAAGGGTCAAGGTTTCTCTCCATGGTTTTTTCGGCTGGGATTTATATTGATTATGTTTCTTTCAATTTATTGGTTTTAGTTTACTATTTTCAAATTTTTAATATATGAGAGGGTAATAAAAGGCTTGGACTAATTATATAAGCACTAAAGTAGTTATTTTTTTAATTACTAGCTAATTTTAACTGATAATTTTCATTGATTCTAATTGACACTAACTGTTTTGTTAATTAGTAACCAATTTTTAATAAAATTTGCTTTATTGGGCTTACAATAACAATAAAGAAAAAGTTCATCCCACCCCGTCCATATGTGCACTCGAACCTATGACCTCTAGGATCACAACTTCAAGGCTCAATCACTAGACTAAGCCTTTGCCACTATTAATTAGTAACCATTATATATATAAACGTTATATAAATATGTAATAAAAGAAAACTAAGAGAATATTCTTAAAGGAATTTAATTTTTAATGGCGAAACTTTTTGCCACTAAAAGTGATATTTTCCCCACTAAAAGATTAGAGGAGAAAATGAACTCAGGGATGTTGTTGCGCCTCCTAAGGGTTTTGCGGGGCAAAAAGTTCTTCGCCGCAAAAAGTCTTTCTTCTGTGGCAAAATTAACTCTGCCACTAAATATAGAAGCTATAGTGGCGTATCTTATTGCCACTACGATGATGCAATAGTGGCGAATTAGATTCCCACTAAACATAGCTATACGGGCGATTTGGATTGCCCCACTAAAACATAGATATATGGGCAAATTTCAAAAAATTACCTTATAGTTTCACTTATTTGTAAAACGAGGTCTGAGAAATTTTCTTTTTTGCAAAATGGGGTATGTGGTTTTTAAAAAAATTGTAAATAAAGGATTCTCAATGTTAAATTATGCCACGAAAATGGGTAATCTTGTTCGTTTCTATCTGAATTTTTGCGAGATGGTTATTAAAAATAAAATACACATCAATGAAAAATTTTAAAATTTTTGAGTAGTGCAAATATTTTTTCAATTAAATTAGCTTAGAGTTATAACATGCATAGGTTATACCTTAGAGTTATAACATGCTTAGGTTATACCTTAGAGTTATAACATGTTTAGTATAAAATATATGTGCTAGGATATAATTTAGAATTATGGTATGCCTAACGCTTTTCATTCTAACCTAGGCAGTGAATTATTTAGTTAAGGCTATAATTAATTTATATGCATCTAATAGGAGTTGCTGGGATAAGGACAAAATTTTGAATTTCCGCCATGTCTGTTTTGCATGTTCAAATTGACTTTTAGTTCCCAACAGTGGTATCAGAGCCTGCCAATTTAGTGCATAATTAAGCTAGAAGCAAACTGAATATTATTTTCTATTTGAAATGATTATTGTTTGTTTAATTGTTTGGAACATTGTATATGAGCTTGTGCTTTTCATTTCAAGTTTAGAAAATGTTTGTAAATAATTTTGAATAAGCCTGCTCAACTTACTCAAATTATACAAGTTTCAATAATTTATTTAAATTATATGGGTTATAGATGTTTTCAATTTACATGAATTGAAAGAACAAAATTTATTAGTTCAAGAGAATCCATTGGTCTTCGAGTTTGTGCCCGTATTTGTTCTGGCTAAGGATTGGACTCGGTGTCTACTCACTTCAAGGGCACCTCTCCTACCTGGGAACCTATATCAGTGCAGCTTGAATTGACCCACTAGGGGATTAAATATGGATATTTCTAGCATATAAGATGGTACTTATATATATTTCTATAACAAAATAAAAAAAATAAATTTATTGATTAAATGCTTAAAGGAAATGCAATATAAATATAACAAATAAAAGTGTTAATTAGGTTGCATATAATCTAGGTTTATGGAATAATTATAATAAAAAGCTTGAACCCACCTACGGTTGGACCTCACAAATTAATTCTAAAATTGCTAGAATCAATATAAGTTATTATAAATATGCTCATCTGATAAAATCCTAGATTGGGTGAGACATTTAACACCAATAAAATCCCAAAGTTGATATATTAAGGCAAGTTATACTCTCCCTTACTCAAATTTATAATACGGTCTCTTTGGGCTATCAAAGTGGTACGCAAAGCGTTCCTTCTAGTCCACATTGATTGGTTGAAAAGTTTGGGATAGGGTCTGCCTTAACAGAACTAGGGTAGTCCACCATAAAATTGGGTGGTAGGCCTAGATCTGAGACATAATCAAGGAGATGCTACTAGAAGAGCACACGTCCCTAGGGATTAGGGAACTTGAATGAATTAGCAATTGCATATGATGCAAATGGAATGGGATTCCAACTATGACTTACTATTGTGACTTGACTTATAAAATTGGGGGTCATAATGGACTAGTTATAGATGCTACCTACTAGGAAACTTAGCTGGGCTAAAATTCCCGAATTCAATAGGATGGGCTATTGTAAATTTCGAAGAAAATAGTAGGATTAATGTATTTAATTAAAAGTCCTTATATTAAATACATGTACTTGAACTAATATCTAAACTCCTTTTCTTTTCTTATATCTTAGGTTGAATATGAACTCCGTTTTAAAAATTTGTTTTAAATACAACCAAGTTTTAACAACATTTAACTACTATGAATGGATCAAGGACGTAAGGGACATCCTTAAGGATTATAAATTGTCATATGTTCTTGAAAATCCATTCACAAAATTTCCTAGCACTGATACATCGGCTATAATTAAGCAGGCATGGTTGAAATATCTGAAGGATTCGGTTTATGTGTCACACTTATTGTTAGATACTATGAATCCTATGATACTTTCATAGTGTGATCACCTGAGTCTGGAAACCATGTTGATCCCTCTAAAGGGTTTGCCTGAAAAGGCAAGGTATGAAAGGTTCAAGTTGACTAATGAACTTTTTGACTCTAAGATGAAGCAAGGGACAAGTGGTGTAGCATCAACAAGATTAGAGATTTCATGATGAAATTGGAATCACTGGATCTACAGTCAGTCAATCCTTAGGGATGGATATCTTATTGGATTCTTTACCCATCAGCTATGCTGATTTTGTAAATGAACATTACTTCAAAGTTCATGACTGTACGTTCCCAAAATTGATTGATGCATTGAGAAACGTCGATGCCAAAAGCAAAGAATTTTCAAGTAAGTCTACAAATAAATATTCTCCAGAAAATGGCTCGGAGAATACTAACACCAAAGGAATAGTTAAAGGGTTTAAAAGGAAGAAAGAAAAGAAGACATCTAGGTATGTCTTCTTGCAGTGTGGGAAACTGAGACATTGGAAGAGGGATTGCAAAGCTCCTGCTTCTGAGCATTTGAAAAAGAAGCATGCAGTGGCATCTACTTCACATATGTTTGTAATTGAAAACTTTGCTACTTTTCCTCATGAATCCACTTGGGTATTAGATACTGGTTGTGGTTCTCATATCTGTACTACTGTATAGAGACTAAGGAATAGTAGAAGACTTGCAAAAGGGAAGATAGACCTAAAAGAGGGAGATGGAGCAAGAGTTGCTGCATTAGCTATAGGAAGCTTTAATCTTATTTTTCCAAGTGGACTTGTTTTAGTTTTGAATAATTGTTACTACATTCCAAGTGTTTCTAAAAATATTGTATATGTTGCGTGTTTAGCAGCAGAACGATTTGAAATTTTATTTTTGAATAATAAATGTCAGATTTGTTTTAATAATGTTCTTTATGTTTATGGGATTTTGAAAGGTGGCATTTATATTCTTGATACTGAAATAGAAGTTTTTAATATAAAAAATTTGAAGAAAGTTAAATTAGATAATGAGAATCCTTCTACTTATGGCACTATCATTTAGGCTACATAAACAAAGATCGCTTAACCAAGTTGCACAAGCATGGAGACTTGGGACCAGTGGACTTGGAGTCTTATGGTGATTATGAACCTTGTTTAAGAGGAAAATTAACAAAGTCACCCTTTCAAGGAAAGGGTGAACGGGCCACGAGTACATTGGAACTTATACATATTAATGTATGTGGTCAAATGAGTGTTCAGGCACTAGGAGGATACTCCTACTTTATAAACTTTATTGATGATTATTCACGATTCGGTTACTTGTACTTAGTGAAGCACAAGTCTGAAAGTTTTAAAAAATTCAAACTATTCAGAGCTGAAGTAGAGAAACAGCTTGAGAAAAGTATTAAAACACTTCGATCGAATTAAGGTGGAGAATACTTAAGTTAGGAGTTTCAGGATTATCTAAAGGAAAATGGGATAGTTCCCCAGTAGACCCCTCCTTATATGCCCAAACATAATATAGTGTCAGAAAGGAGGAATCAGACTTTATTAGATATGGTTCAGTCCACGATGAGCCATGTAGATCTTAGTAAATCGTTTTGGGAATATGCACTAGAGAGTGCCATTTTTGTATTAAATAGAATGCCCTCTAAATCATTTGATTTTACACCTTACGAAAGATGGTGTATTTAAAAGCCATCTCTAGGTCACTTAAGATTATGGGGCTGTCTTGCTATGGTATAGAGGACAACGTCGGATAAGTTGAACACCAAATCTGACAAGTGACTATTCATTGGATATCCAAAGGAAACTATTGGATATCTATTTTACCAACCCAAAGCATAAAAGGTATTTGTGTCTCGGAATGCTCACTTTTTGGAAAAGGGAAACTTACTTGCAAAAGTCAGGGGGAGAAATATTAACTGGAAGTTCAAGAGGAAGAAACAGACAATCAACTAATTGACCCCATTCTAGATACATAAGAAAGTGTGATCCAAGAATAGCCTGTCGAAACACAATCATTGCGAAGATCACATTGTGTTTATAAAGGCCCCAATAGATATGGTTTTATCATCACTGATGATAAAGAACTATATCTAATGGAGGATGATGAACCTAGCACATATGATGAGACAATGAAAAGCTCAGATTCTGATAAATGGCTAAAAGCCATGAAATCAGAAATGGATTCCATGAATGAGAACCAAGTTTGAAATTTGGATGATGCACCGCAAGAGGTTAGACTGATTGGTTGCAAGTGGGTCTTCAAGAAGAAGACTAACATGGACGGTAATTTAATTACCTATAAAGTAAGGTTGGTTGCAAAAGGTTATAGTCAATATGAAGGTATCGACTATGATGAAACTTTCTCACTGGTGGCCATTCTTAAATCCATAAGGATACTGCTCGCCATTGTTGCTCATTACGATTGTGAGATCTAGCAGATGGATGTCAAAACAACATTCTAGAATGGGGATTTAGACCGAGATGTGTATATGAAACAACCTGAGGGTTTTACATCTCAAAATGGCTCGAAGGTATGCAAGCTACAAAGATCCATTTATGGACTTAAGCAGGCATCCATAAGTTAGAATATAAGGTTTAATCAGATAATCCGTGAACTGGATTTCTATTCAAACGTTAATGAGCCTTATGTTTACAAGAAGGTTAGTGGAATGCAATCATTTTCTTAGTATTATATGTCGATGACATTTTACTAATAGGGAACGATATTTCTCTTCTGCAAAATGTTAAAGTATGGTTGTCAAGAAAATTCTCCATGAAAGACCTTGGTGAAGTAGTATTTATACTAGGTATAAAGATCTATAGGGATAGATCCAAGAGGCTGTTAGGTCTTTCTCAAAGTACATATATAGACAAGGAATCGAATAGGTTCAACCTTGAGCATTCGAAGAAAGGTTATCTCCCGATGATAAAGGGGATTAACCTATCTAAGGCTGAGTGTCGGAAGATAGCTCAGGAGAGAATGTGCATGAAGGATATGCCCTATACATCCATGATAGGATCCATCATGTATGCTATAATATGTACTAGGCCAGATGTCTCTCAAGCTTTGAGCTTTACGAGCAGATATCAGTAAGATCCAGGTGAAAAGCATTGGATGGCCGTCAAGGCAAATCTTAAGTACTTGAAAAGGACTAAAGATGAGTTCTTGATTTATGGAGAAGGTAACCTCAAAATTAGAGGTTATACTGATGCAAGTTTTCAATCTGATAGGGATGACTTTAAGTCTCTGTCAAGTTTTGGGTAAATGTTCAATGGAGGGGCGGTATGCTGGAAGAGTTCAAAGCAAGAAACTACTGCTGATTCAACCATGGTATCTGAATACATTGCTACATGTAAAGCAGCAAAAGAAGTTGTTTAGTTAAAGGGATTTATTGGTGATCTCGGTGTGGTGCCTGAGTCTGTTTGATCTAATTACTTTGTATTGTGATAACAATGGTGCTATAGCTCAAGCAAAGGAACCACGGTCTCATCAGAAAAATAGAGATGTATCCAGAAAGTACCATATAATCAGGGAGATTGTTGATGCTAAGGTGATAAGACTAGAATATGTTCCCACTCATCAGAACCTCGAGGATGGTGACGAAGCCATCGACTCAAGTCAACCATGACCAGCATGTTAAAACATATGGATTAAGACACATGGCTAATTGGCCTTAGTGCAAGTGGAAGTTTGTTGGATATGATGTATGCCTTTAAGGCACTTAGGGCAATATACCTTAATTATGTAATAGTACGAATATTTCTGTTTAATCATTAACAACATTTAATCTTTTATTTATATCAATGTGTTTATATATATATATATATATATATATATATATATATATATATATATATATTATAGCTGGTTAAAATATATTCGTTGATGTATGTATACAAAAGTCCTTGATATATCATAGCATGAAGTAAGAGAAATTATAGTTGGACTATATTTGGTGGAACCTGCTTCCTGTGCAATTGTGATTATGTCTAAACTATCCCTAGTCATTTTTTTTATCAAAGAAAGGATATTAATGAAGCAGAAAGACTAGCATGTGGTCAACTTTCTTGGAAAGGGTCCAAGTAGTCAATCTCCTAAGGACTGAAGGTGGTGCCCTAAGTTTGACATATGGATATATCTTAGAGATATATTGGAGACTGCAGTAAGATAAACACTTGGTGTATATATCAATGTGTTAGTGTTTATCTTCATGCAATAAGCTTTACGAATATCCTCATCTTGAGATACTAGTTACCTTGTGTTGTACTATTGCTATACTTTAGGTCATTCTCACACACTCATTAATTTAGGGTGTTATGGGGTGATTACGGGTATAGTGATGATAGCACATTGGTAAGCTGAGTAGTCGGAAAGAATCCATCGCTCCAGATATATTAAGGAGTTGTACCTGGCCACTTGTTGAAGTGATGATTGCCATAAACCTCTGATCAGAGTATGTATTGGATATAAAGGGTTTCTAGTGACACACACTATGGTAAAAGGCAATACACTTCGGTAACAAGTTAATAACTGGGATAGCTTAGAGCAACCTTGCTATTGGTGGGTTAATACTTTAACCGAACCCTATAAACCGTATGGTACTAATATTAAAGAATGGAAGGAGTTCATCGCATTGGACAGCTATTGCATCAATCGGGATTAAGTCACAAGCATAAATGATGTTCCAAGTAATGGGGGATGGTAGACCCTTGCCAGAGGCGTACTACAGTCGTTTAAGGTAATCGAGTTCTATTCACGGTCTAGAACCTCGGACTAATGGTTCTATTAGAATAAGGGTTGGTCAAGCCTTAACAAATCAATACTTCAGGATCCTATAAGGTATCACACATTGGACCTTCATCGGACTAAGTAAAGAACTAATAGATTTATTCTATTACTAAAATATAATGTAATAATAATTGGATTATTATTCAAATCGTGAAAAATGATTGGATCCTTTTTGGATAAACCAAGAAATTTATTCTTGACCGGTAACTAATTTATTAGGGGCATAAAATAAATATTTATTTAAAAAGGACTAAAAGGGGAATAATGCCTTGGCGAGTTAAATTGGACCGAGAATACAAAAGTATTTTGTACAGACTCAGGTGCGCGAGAGTGTATCGAAAGTTGTGCGAGCAGTGCTAGGCATTGCTCGCGGCAGCCCATGAAAATGGGCTGCCTGAGGCACAGCCCAATGGCACACCACGAGCTTGGACACGGCATGGGCCACGAGGCCCTGTTCTTGTGAAAGGCAGGCTTGCAAGAGCCTACTTTACGACAAGCATGTACAGCATGCTGCATGCGGGCAGAACCCACAGATCTATATGGATCTGTGGGTCAAACTCATGTGGGATGTGCAAGTATGCACACCCCACATTGGTTTTTAGGGAGCCATATTTCACTCCCCAAGCCTCTAAAGAGGCTCTCAATCCCCTCCTATAAAATTGCACCATTAGCTCAAAGCATAAGTCCTAAGCGAGATTCGCAAAGATAAATCTCTTTGGTAATTGAGCAAAGTTCTTTTTCAGGAGCTTGAATTTATTTAAGCACCTCAAGTTTATATTTTCTGGTGGGGCTTCAAGAGTGGTCTAGCAACTACTCGAGGCTCCTTAGTTCTTCCTCTCAGGGCGGTTTTGGTTGGTGGGGTTCGTGTGGATACTCATAGAGGCTATCGTACGCGTAGAGGCTTGTACAAGAAGGTTCTGCTAAAGCACGCTTCAACTGGTAAGTTTTCTTTCTTTCTCTTTTGATTATTAGGTCTTTTTCTTTAAGCATTTTTAGACTTAATAATTATTCTTAGGTTGTTTTGCATGCTTAGTTTATTTTATGCTTAGGTTATAACTTAGAGTTATAACATGCTTAGGTTATAGCTTAGAGTTATAACATGCTTGCTAGGATATAATTTAGAATTATGGTATGCCTACCCCTTTGCATGCTAACCTAGGTAGAAATTATTTAGTTAAGGCTTTAATTAATTTATATGCATCCAATAAGAGTTTATGGGGACAGGGACAAAATTCTGAATTTCTGCCACGCCTGTTATGCATGTTCAATTTGACTATCAGTTCTCAACACCTTACATAGATGATCTAGAGAAAAGATTTGAACTTGCCAATCTTGTTCCTCATGCACTGATCAAGGGCCCAGTACAAATGACCCAGCGCAGCTCAACCCCATGCATACTCATCAAAGCGATACGAATCAATCAGAGTGGGCAAAATATGGAGATTCACAATCGCACCCCTGGAGTGATAACACAATCAAGACAAGGTAGCAGCCATAAAGGCTCTAGCCTTGTAAGCAGAGGCCAAGTGCCCCTATTCCGAGTGGTCCATTATGTCTTAAGTTTCTTGTAAGAAGCTAGCCTTGGCTTATCCCCAGAATAGCCGATCAAAGCCTCAATGGTCCCTATGTTAAAGTTATCATAAGTAAAAGAGGCATTGAAATGAATCACGTTACCATGGAAGGGAAGACCTATGATGGCACAGTAATCCAACAGAGTGATAGTGTACTCCCAACAACGGAAATGAAAAGTGTGGGTAGTATTGGACCATCTGCTCAGGATGTGGGTAGAAGTACCAGTTGGGATGTACGGATACTTGTGGGATCTCACATACTTGCAGTTCCTAAGCATCCTCCCCAAAGAGGTCCCATCGACGATGGTTTTGGCACTAGGGGATAGTACCTTATACGACTTATAAAAATTGGAAATACTGCCACCTTTGTGGTTAGTGACCAGCAAAAAAAATATAATGCATGTACACAAATCACGGACCAATTTTCGATAAATCACACGATTGTCAAAAGTCATCGCATTCATGTCAAAATCAAAAAGAAATAAAATAAATAATGGCAATAGCTGAATGAATGAGCAAATAATAGCATCAGCAAATGAATAAAAATTAAATAAATAAATAATGCGGTAATGGCGATAAGGCTTACCAGAATCTGAGAAAGATGGTCAGAGGTCTTCAAAGCAGGCGGGATAAAATCCCCAGGAGCAATTCTGTGATACTTCTAAGTCAGAGGAAGCTCTTAAAATGCCTCGGCAGGAACTTCTGAGAGTTCCACTTGCTCGCCGTCAATTACCACGTTGCAAGTAATCACTTTGACGGCCGATAAATCCAATCAAAAATTGAAAAGCTTGTACCATATCGAGACTCTGCAAAGTCGGAGTAAAAGGGGCAGAATATGGAAAAAGAGGAAAGAAATCATCATTGAAAATAGGTAGATAGAGAAAACCTTCAAAGCAAGAGAGCAAAGAGGCAGAGAAGCTATTTTTATAGCCCGCAGGTAATTAGCACACTGGTGAATTACCTAGCCAGTTGTCACTCGTTTACGTGTTGCAATCAAAAATTGTAAAGCTTGTACCATATCGAGACCCTGCAAAGTCAGAGTAAAAGGGGCAAAATAGGGAAAAAGAGGAAAGAAATCATCATTGAAAATAGGTAGATAGAGAAAACCTTCAAAGCAAGAGAGCAGAGAGGAAGAGAAGCTATTTTTATAGCCCGCAGGTAATTATCACACTGGCTAATTACATGCGTAATTAGCCAGCTGGCTAATTACCTAGCTAGCTGTCACTCGTTTACGTGTTGCACCCATAAACACGTAACGGCTATAAAAGTTACCATTATATAGGTAATTAGTCCCCCAGCTAATTACATGTATTTTGAAAAGTTTTGTAATTTTGCATATTTAACCAGTTTTTGCATTGTTTATAAAACGAGCGGACCTAAAAGTTTTTTTTACACAGTCATTCAAGCATTAAGCACCCAAAAATATTTATTTTGACCCCCGGTCAATTTTAATCTCATGCAACTCATTAATAAATTTATAATCGAAGGGGTAAAATATATTTTGTTTCAAAATTTGTGGATTAAAAATATTTGAAATCATTTCATTTTACACACACACTATTTTTTTTGTTTCGCATATGGCAAAATTTCTAGCACAAAATTTAAGTAAGCGAGGGCCAAATTGTTAGCATAGGTCTATTTTGGCCCGATGAAGAATTATACCTATTTCGTTTAGTAAACAAACAAAAGATCCAAAAAGGACCGAATTGTCATCCAAAATCTAAAATATAAAAATCCACAGTCCGGGGACGCTTCGATTTAGAATTTTCTACTGAAAAATCAAAGAGTCAAAATTTGGTCAAACTTATGTAATCAGCCTGTGTTAGGAACTAACAGTCAGATTGAACATGCATAATAGGAATGGTGGAAATTCAAAATTTTGTCCCTGTCCCCAGGAACTCCAATTAGTTGCATATAAATTAAATAAAGCCTTAACTAAATAATTCTCTACCTAGGTTAGCATGCAAAAGGACTAGGCTTACCATAATTCCAAATTATATCCTAGAATATTTCTTTTATACTAAGTATGTTATAACTCTAAGCTATAACCTAAGCATAAAATAAACTAAGCATAATTATTAAGTCTAAAAACGCTCAAAGAAAAAGACCTAATAATTAAAAGAGAAAGAAAAAAAACTTACCAGTTGAAGCGTGCTTTTGCAGAACCTTCTTGCACAAGCCTCCAAGCATGGGATAGCCTCTATAAGTAACCATACGAACCCCACCGACCAAAACCTCATAGAAGGAAGAACTAAGAAGCCTCGAGTAGTTGCTAGACCACTTTAGAAGCCTCACCGGAAAATATAAACTACAGGTACCCAAATAATTTCAGGCTCCTCAAAAATAATTTCCTCAATTACCCGAGAGAAAAAATATCTCACTTAGGATTTATGCTTTGAGCTTGGTGCACACAGTGTACTTTGAAAGGAGAGGGGATAGCCTATATATAGGCTTGGGGTAGCAAAGTTGCTCCCCCTTAGGGTATGTGGGATAGGAGTAAAACTCCCATCCCCATATAGGTCATACATGTGGATCCAAGGGATCCATGTACTGACCCACGCGCCCATTATAGGCTGCACATGTGCAGCCCATTTTCATGGGCTGCCGCCAGCAATGCCCAGCATTGCTCGTGCACCTTTCGATGTACTCTTGTGCACTCGACCCGGTACAAAATACTTTTGTACTCTCGGTCCAATTTAACTCGCCAATGCCAAATTCCCCTTTTAATCCTTTTCAAATATTTATTTTCTGACCCCAATAAATTAGTCACCAGTCAAAATAAATTTCTTGGTCCAACGAAAATTGATCTAATCAATTATAATTTATTTATGACTCTAATTAATTAGTTATTGCTCAAAATAAATACTTTGGTTTATCCAAGATTGATCTAATAAATTTTAACCAATCAAATAATAATCCAATTATTACTTAAGTTATATTTTCGTAATAGAATAAATCTATTAGTTCTTTACTTAGTCCGATGAAGGTCCAATGTGTGTGACCTTATAGGATCCCAAAGTATTGAGCTATTAAGGCTTAACCAACCCTTGTTCTTATAGAACCATTGGCTCGATGCTGTAGACCGAGAATAGAACTTGATTACCTTAAATGACTGTAGTATGCCTTTAGCAAGGCTCTACCATCCCCCATTACTTGGAACATCATTTATGCTTATGGCTTAATCCCGGTTAATGCAATAGTTATCCCATCTAGTTTATAGGGTTCGGTTAAAGTGTTAACCCACTAATAGCGAGGTTGCTCCAAGCTATCCCAGTAGTTTACTTATTACCGAAGCATATTACCTTTTACTATAGTGTGTTTGACTAGAAACCATTTCTATCAAACAATACTCTAATAAGAGGTTTATGGCAATCATCACTTCAACAAGTGGCCATGTTTAACTCCTTAATATATCTGGAGCGATGGATAGTTTTCGACTACTCAGCTTACCAACCCGTTGTCATCACTGTACCCATAATCACCCATAGCACCCTAAATTAATGAGTGTATAGTAATGGCCCAAAGTATACTAATAGTACTATACAAGGTTACTAGCATCTCAAGAAAGAGGACATTTGCAAAGCTTATTGCATAAAGATAAACACTAACATATTGATATATATACCAAGTGTTTATCTTACTGCGGTCTCCAATATATCGCCCAGATATATCCATGTGTCAAACTTAAGGCACCACCTTTAGTCATTAGGAGATTGTCTGCTTGGAGCCTTTCCAAGAAAGTTGACCACATGCTAGTCTTTCTGCTTTATCAATATCATTTTTTGATGAAACTATGACTAGGGATAGTTTAGACATAATCATAATTGCACATGAACAGGTTTCACTAGATATAGTCCAACTATAATTTCTCTGACTTCATGCTATGTTATGTCAAGGACTTTTGTATACATACATCAATGAATATATTTAACTAGCTATAATATATATATATATATATATATATATATATATATATATATATACACACACATATATATATACACACACACACACACACACACATATATATATATACACACACACACACACACACACACACAGATATATATATATAAACATATTGATATAAACAAAAGAACAAATGCCTTTATTAATTAAATAAATTATTCGTACTATTACATAATTAAGATATATCGCCCTAATTGCCTTAAGGGCATACATCATCTCCAACAAACTCCCACTTGCACTAAGGCCAATTAGCAATATGTCTTAATCCATATGCTTTAACATGCTGGTCATGTTTGACTTGAGTCAATGGCTTTGTCAGACCATCCGCGAGGTTCTGATCAGTGGGTACATATTCTAATCTTATTATCTTAGCATCAACAGTCTCCCTGATTATATGATACTTTTTGGACACATGTCAATTTTTCTGATGCGACCGTGGTTCCTTTGCCTGAGCTATGGCACCATTGTTAGCACAATACAAAGTAATTGGATCAACAGCCCTAGGCACCACACCAAGATCACCAATAAATCCTTTTAACTAGACAGCTTCTTTTGCTGCTTTGTATGGAGCAATGTATTCAGATTTCGTGGTTGAATCAACAATAGTTTCTTGCTTAGAACTCTTCTAGCATACTGCCCCTCCATTTCACACATACATGAAACCTGACTGAGACATAAAGTCATCCTTGTTAGATTGAAAACTCGTGTCAGTGTAACCTCTAATTATGAGGTCACCTTCTCCATAAATCAAGAACTCATCCTTAGTCCTTCTTAAGGATTGCCTTGACAACCATCCAGTGCTCTTCACCTAGATCTGACTAATATCTACTCATAAAGCTCAAAGCTTGGGAGACATCTGGCCTAGTACATATCATAGCATGCATGATGGATCCTATCGCGGATACATAGGGTATATCCTTCATGTGCATTCTCACTTGAGCTGTCTTTGGACATTCAGTCCTAGATAGGTTTATCCCTTGTGTCATCGGGAGATAACCTTTCCTAGAATGCTTAAAGATGAACCTATTCAATACCTTATCTATATATGTACTTTGAGAAAGACCTAACAGCCTCTTGGATCTATCCCTATAGACCTTTACACCTAATATAAATGCTGCCTCACCAAGGTCTTTCATGGATAACTTTCTTGACAACCATACTTTAACGTTTTGAAGAAGAGAAATGTTGTTTCCTATTAGCAAGATGTCATCATCATACAATACTAGAAAAACGACTACACTCCCACCAACCTTCTTGTAAATACACGACTCATTAGCATTTGGGCAGAATTCTAGTTCTTGGATTGTCTGATCAAACCTTATATTCCAGCTCCTGGATGCCTGCTTAAGTCCATAAATGGATCTTTGTAGCTTGCATACCTTCAAGCCATTCTGAGAAGTAAAACCCTCAGGTTATGTCATATACACATCTAGGTCTAAATCCCCATTTAGAAATGCTATTTTTACATCCATCTGCCAAATCTCATAATCGTAGTGAGCAGCAATGGCAAGGAGTATCCTTATGGATTTAAGCATGGCTACCGGTGAGAAGGTTTCATCATAGTCAATACTTCCCATTTGATTATAACCTTTCGAAACCAACATTACTTTATAGGTAATTACATTACCATCCATGTCTGTCTTCTTCTTGAAGACCCACTTGCACCTAATTGGTCTAACCTCTTGCGGTGCATCAACCAAATTCCAAACTTGGTTCTCGTATATGGAATCCATTTCTGATTTCATGGCTTCTAGCCATTTATGAGAATCTAAGCTTTTTATTGCCTCATCATATGTCCTTGGTTCATCATCCACCATAAGATCTAGTTCCTTATCATGTGTGATGATAAACCCGTATCGATCGGGACCCTTATGAACATGACCTAATCTTTGCAATGATTGTGTTTTGACAGGTTGTTCTTGGATCACACTCTCTTATATAGCTAAAATGGGGTCAATCAATTGATTGTCTGTTTCTTCCTATGGAACTTCTAGTTCAATATTGCTCCCACATAATTTTGCAAGTAAGTGTTCTTTTTCCAAAAAGTGAGCAATTCGAGACACAAATACCTTTTATGCTTTGGGTTGGTAAAATATATATCTAATTGTTTCCTCTGGATATCCAATGAACATACATTTGTCAGCCTTGGCATTCAGCTTATCTGACGCTATCCTCTTTACCATAGCAGGATAGCCCCATACTCATAAGTGACTTAGAGATGTCTTCTTGTTGCACCATCTTTCATAAGGTGTAAAATCAATTGATTTAGAGGGCACTCTGTTTAAGACATAAACTGCACTCTCCAGAGCATATCCCCAAAAGGATTTACAAAGATCTACATGGCTCATCATAGACCTGACCATATCTAATAAAATCCGATTCCTCCTTTCTGACACTCCATTGTGTTGGGGTGTATAAGGAGGGGTCCACTGGGGAACTATCCCATTTTCCTTTATATAATCCTAAAACTCCTGACTTAAGTACTCTCCACCTTGATCCGATCAAAGTGTTTTAATACTTTTCTCAAGCTGTTACTGTACTTCAGCTCTGAATAGTTTAAACTTTTCAAAACTTTCAGACTTGTACTTCATCAAGTATAAATAATCGTATTGTGAGTAATCATCAATAAAGGTTATGAAGTAGGAGTATCCTTCTTGTGCCTGAACACTCATTGGACCACACCCATTAGTATGTATAAGTTCCAATGTACTTGTGGCCCGCTCACCCTTTCCTTGAAAGGGTAACTTTGTCATTTTTCCTTTTAAACGAAGTTCGCAATCACCATAAGACTCCAAGTCTATTGGGCCCAAGTCTCCACGCTTATACAACTTGGTTAAGCGATCTTTGTTTATGTGGCCTAAATGACAATGCCATAAGTAGAAGGTATTCTCATTATCTAATTTAACTTTCTTCACATTGTTTATATTGAAAACTTTTGTTTTAGTATCAAGAACATAAATGCCACCTTTTAACATTCCATAACCATAAAGAATATTATTCAAATGAATCTGACAATTATTATTTGAAAATAAAATTTCAAATCCCTCTACTGCTAAACATGCAACAGATACAATATTCTTAGTAGCACTTGGAATGTAGTAACAATTATTCAAAACTAAAACAAGTCCACTTGGCAAAATAAGATTAAAACTTCCTATGGCTAAAGCAACAACTCTGGCTCCATTTCCACACATAGGTCCATCTCCCCTTTTACAAGTTTTCTATAGTTCCTTTATCACCGCACAGAAGTACATATATGAGAACCACAACTAGTATCTAATACCCAAGTGGATTCAAGGAAAAAAGTAGTAAAGTTTTCAATTACAAACATACCAAAAGTAGATGCCTCTATAGGCTTGTTCTTCAAATGCTCAGAAGTAGGAGATTTGCAATTCTTGTTCCAATAATACGTTACATTGATCATAGACATACTTATGTGTCGTCTTCTTCCTTTTAAACCCTTTAACTACTCCTTTGGTGATTGAATCCTCCAGGCCATTTTCTGGAGAATGTTTGTTTATAGACTTTCTTGAAACTTCTTTGTTGGGATCGAATTTTCTTAACGCATCTACAATTTCCGGGAAAGTATAGTCGTGAACTTTGAAGCTTTGTTCCTTTGCGAAATCAACATAGTTAATGGGTAAAGAATCCAACAGGATATCTAGTCCTAAGGATTGACCGATTGAAGATCCCAACGATTCCAATTTCTCCAAGAAATCTATAATCTTGTTGATGTGTGCTATAACACTTGTCCATTCCTTCATCTTAAAGTTTGAAAGTTCACTGGTTAATTTGAACCTTTCATACCTTACCTTTTCAGGAAAACTCTTTAGATGGATCAACATGGTTTGCAGACTCATGTGATCGCACTGTGAACGTATCTCACGATTTATAGTATCTAATAGCAAGTGTAAGACATAAACCAAATCCTTAATATATTTCAACAATGCATCCTTAGTAATAGTTGGTGCATCAGTGCTTGGAATTCCTGTAAGTGGATTCTCAAGAATGTATGCTAATTCGTAATCCTTAAGGATATCCCTTACATCTTTGATCCATTCATGGTAGTTAATTGTTGTTAAAGTTTGGATGTATTTAGAACAGATTTTTAAAATGGAGTTCATATTCAACCTAAGATATAAGAAGAGAAAAGAGTTTAGATATTAGTATAAGTACATGCATTTAATATGAGGACTTTTAATTAAATAAATTTTCCTACTATTTTCTTTGAAATTTACAATAGCCCATTCTGAGAATTTTAGCCCAGCTAAATTTCCTAGTAGGTAGTATCTATAACTAGTCTATCATAACCCTCAATTTTGTGGGCCAAGTCACAATAGTAAGTTATAGTTGGAATCCCATTCCATTTACATCGCACGCAATTGCTAATTCATTCAAGATCCCTAATCCCAAGGGATGTGTGCTCTTATATTAGCATCTCCTTGAATATGTCTCAGATCTGGGCCTAGCCCCTAATTTTATGGTGGACTACCCTAGCTCTGTTAAGGCAGACCATATCCTAAACTTTATAACCAATCAATGTGGACTAGAAGGAACGGTTTGCGTAGCACTTTGATAGTCAAAAGAGACCGTATTATAAATTTGCGTAAGGAAGACTACAACTTACCTTAATATATTTACTTTGGGATTTTATTGGTGTTAAACGTCTCACCCAATCTAGGATTTTATCAGATGGACAAAATTGTAATAACTTGTATTAATTCCGGGATTTTTAGAATTAATTTATAAGGTCTAACCTTAGGTGGGTTCAGCTCTTTATTATAATTATTCCATCAACCTAGATTATGTGCAAAATAATTAACACTTTTATTTATTACATTTATATTGCATTTCCTTCAAGCTTTTATTCAATAAATTTAATTTTTTTTACTTTGTTATAGAAACATATATAAGCACCGTCTTATATACTAGAATTAAATTAGTTCATAGTAATCCCCATTGGTCAATTCAAATTTCACCGATATAGGTTCCTAGGTAAGAGAGGTGCCCTATGAGGAGTAGACACCAGGTCCAATACGGGCACAGACTTGAAGACCAACAGATTCTCTCGAACTAATAAATTTTGTTCTTTCAATTCATGTAAATTGGGAGTATCTATAACCCATGTAATTTAAATAAATTATTGACACTTGTATAATTTGAGTAAGTTGTGCAGACTTATTCAAAATTATTCATAACCTTTTTCTAACCTTGAAATGAAAGGCCCGAGTTTATATATATTATTCCAAATAATTAAATAAACAAATCATTTCATATAGAAAATAATATTTAGTTTGCTTCTAACTTAATTATGCACTAAATAGGCAGGCTCTAATACCATTGTTGGGAACTGACAGTTAGATCAAACATGCATAACAGGCATGGCAGAAATTCAAAATTTTTTCCCTGTCCCCAGGAACTCCTATTAGTTGCATATAAATTAAATAAAGCCTTAACTAAATAATTCTCCACCTAGGTTAGGATGCAAAAGGACTAGGACTAGAAGGAACTCCTATTTATTTTATACTAAGTATGTTATAACTCTAAGCTATAACCTCAGCATAAAATAAACTAAGCATGCAAAACAACCTAAGCATAATTATTAAGCCTAAAAACGCTCAAAGAAAAAGACCTAATAATTAAAAGAGAAAGAAAAAAAACTTACCAATTGAAGCATGCTTTTGCAGAACCTTCTAGCACAAGCCTCTAAGCATAGGATAGCCTCTATGAGTATCCACACGAACCCCACCAACCAAAACCTCCCTGAGAGGAAGAACTAAGAAGCCTCGAGTAGTTGCTAGACCACTCTAGAGGCCTCACCCAAAAATATAAACTAGAGGTGCCCGAATAAATTCAGGCCCCTCAAAAATAACTTGCTCAATTACCCGATAGAAAAATTATCTCGCTTAGGATTTATGCTTTGAACATGGTGGATATACTGTACTCTGAAAGGAGGCTTAGGGGAGCAAAATTGCACCCCGTTAGGCAATGTGGGATGGGAGTACTCCCATCCCCATATGGGTCATATACGCAGATCCAAGGGATCCGCTTGCTGACCCGTCTGTCTGCTGCAAATTTTCACGGGCTGCTGTGAGTAATGCCTAGCATTGCTCATGCTCCTTTCAGTGTACTCCCACGCACTCCAGCCTATAAAAAATACTTTTATACTCTCGGTCCAGTTTAACTTGCCAATGCAAAATTCCCCTTTTAATCCTTTTTAATTATTTATTTTCTTACCCTAATAAATTAGTTACCAGTCAAAATAAATTTCTTGGTCTAACCAAAATTGATCTAATCAATTATAATTTATTTATGACTCCAATTAATTAGTTACCAGTCTAAATAAATACTTTGGTTTATCCAAAATTGATTTAATCAATTTTAACCAATCAAATAATAATCCATTTATTATTTAAGTTTTTTTTTGTAATAGAATAAATCTATTAGTTCTTTACTTAGTCCGATGAAGGTCCAATGTGTGTGACGTTATAGGATGCCAAAGTATTGAGTTCTTGAGGCTATAGCATTGGCTCGATGCTATAGAGCGTGAATAGAACTCGATTACCTTAAACGACTATAGCACGCCTCTAGCAAGGGTCTACCATCCCCCATTACTCAAAACGCCATTTATCCTTATGACTTAATCCTGGTCAATGCAATGGTTATCTAGTGCAATAAATTCCTTCCATTCTTTAATATTAGTATCATTTGGTTTATAGGGTTCGGTTAAAGTGTTAACGCACTAATAGCGAGGTTGCCCCAAACTATCCCAGTAGTTTACTTGTTGCCAAAGCATATAGCCTTTTACCATAGTGTGTTTGACAAGAAACCATTTCTATCAAACACTTACTTTGATTAGAGGTTTATGGCAATCATCACTTCAACATGTGGCCAGGTACAACTCCTTAATATATCTGGAGAGATGGATTCTTTCCGACTACTTTGCTTACCAACGTGCTGTCATCACTGTACCCGTAATAACCCGTAGCACCATTAATGAGTGCATAGTAATGACCCAAAGTATAGCAATAGTACCACACAAGATAACTAGCATCTCAAGTATGGGGACATTTGCAAAGCTTATTGCATAATGATAAACACTAATACATTGATATATATACCAAGTGTTTATCTTACTGCGGTCTCCGATATATCTCCCAGATATATCCTTGTGTCAAACTTAAGGCACCATCTTCAGTCCTTAGGAGATTGACTGCTTGGAGCCGTTCCAAGAAAGTTGACCACATGCTAGACTTTCCGCTTCGTCAATATGCTTTCTGGATGAAACTATGACTAGGGATAGTTTAGACATAATCATAAATGCACATGAAGCAGGTTCCATAAGATATAGTCCAACTATAATTTCTCTGACTTCATGCTATGATATGTCAAGGACTTTTGTATACATACATCAATGAATATATTTAACCAGCTATAATATATATATATATATATATATATATATATATATATATATATATATAAATAGAAACACATTGATATAGACAAAAGAATAAATGCCTTTATTGATTAAATAAATTATTCGTACTATTACATAATTAAGATATATCGCCCTAATTGCCTTAAGGGCATACATCATATCCAACATCCTACTAGCTAACTACCTATCTACAGTAAAAGCATCACATCTTACCGAGATTTGGAAAGGATTTATGGGATTTAATGAAAAATCCTGTCAGATAGGCAAGTAGCCCGCTAGCTAATTACCTCCCTTCTATAAATAAGGGCTCACCCCCCTCATTTTCGACCGAACATACGGAGAAAGGAAAGAAAAATTATTTCGTCCCCTTTTGTTTCAGGCATCCCGAAAGCACCGAAACTCTGTCTAAACATTTGCGAATCTGAGCTTTATCACCAACATTCGGTATAAACTTATTTTCCTGTCTTTTTTTATCAAGATCTCACAGTGATGTTCGGTCTAAAAATGACTCAATTTCTAAATAATCATGCATTCTCTGTAGGAATAATCGAGGATTATAGCTATAACTTGGGTTAAACCTATTCTCCAAGTAAACCACACTCTTTGAGAACTTTGGTCCTGCATCGGATCTCAAGTCATCCTGGACAGATGAAAAGATAAACTGAGGGTAATTGGCTCAAAGTCCAACTTTAAAATAAATTTTTATTACTTTTACTATTGCATATTGCATTCCATTTCTCTGGTTAAAGTGAGCCACTAGTGCGACTTAAATTATAATATGTGTAAATAAGCTTGTAGGTACGGATAAACATCCCGAATGTGAGGAAATTCTATCCAAGTTTCCGGGCCAAAACCCAAACGCTGCCGTTACTCTACCGAAATTTCGGTAGAAAATATCTAATTATTTATGCCGTTATAATGCCTATTTTATTTCTTGAATTTATTTTTTGAATAAAGCCATTGTAAGGCGGAAATTACCATAAATTTCAAAATTAAATTAAACATTTTGAACAATATGAGTACCTATCATGTTTGAAATCAGAATCTCATTTTCTTTTCAGTATAAAAATCCCGTTTTGGATCAGTATACCACAATTCTCGATGGAGCTGTACCGGGTGGCGACTCTATTTTATTTTTAAAAAAAGTAAAAATGCTTTATTTTAAAAATATCTTTTTTAAATAAAATGTGCAAATATATTTCTCCACATAATCACATTTTTGACTCACACCAAGTCATTGCATTCGAGCAAACCAGATTTTCTCAAACCAAAACGATTAGAATGCGCCCCGCGTGCTCCCATTTAAAACCCCGCCCGCTCACACCACCCTTTTCAGATTTTTAATCTAGCGGACTAATTTGCCGGCGTTTGCATAGATATTGCTTTTTCTGTCTATTAGATATTTTTGCCTCTTTGAAAATATATATTTTTATTATTTATATTGAGTCTAAACATGGAATGAGAGATGAAGCGTGAGTACAAATATGAAACATATGCAAACTTGCAAATCAATCACTTTTACGTCAACATACATTTAATATCACATTCACTCGAGAATTTATGCAAGAATGACACTTTTATTGAACAAGCTCAAATTGGTTACAAATGCTGGTAACAATAAATAACATGTCTTCAAGTGGCGTTCTTGGTATGCGTTCCAGTCTAGGGATCTCCTTAGTCGTCCCCGACATGTGTTTCAATCCAAGCAGGTCTTCCTAGTCCGATGATCTCGTTAGACATTCTCAGCTTGTGTTTCAGTGTAAGCAAAAAAATTTAGTCCAAGGATCTCTTTAGAAGCTCTCAGTGATGCTCAATTTAGTCTGAGGGACTCTTTTGGCACTCTTGGCAAATCCAACCGTAAGGCAACCAGTAGTTTAAGTCAGGATGTCTGTAAAGCAACCAATAATCTGCCTAAAATCTATTAGGGGCAATGAAGGCAATACTGAATCAAAATTTCTAAGTCAATCTAGTTCTTGATAGGTCTATTTATGGAAATCCCAGAAGACAACCGGTTCAAGAATTTCCACGTCAAGTATATCTTTCTAACCCTTGCTCTTTTGTGAGATCACAATTGGCCCACCAAGTGATAATCTCCTGAGGGGCAACTTGTGAGCACGGGCTTTTCGGTGTCCTGCAGAACAATGATGGCTTTTTGCTCTAACCTTTAATGGACTATTTGTTCTATTCTTTGAGAGTCGGATCACATTGGTTATTTTATGACCTTTGACCGTGCTTGAAGTCATTAAAAATAATTAAAATTTAAAATGAGCATTTATCTTTCCCTCACATGCAGTGATTTGTTTTACAGTTTTCTAAAAAACTCGAACATTTTCAGCAAGTCCAGTTATTTTTCCTAGATTTTAGACTCTTTGAGGTTTCCAAAATGTCAAGAATCGCCTGAATCGGATAACCGTGGTGAAAGTCATGATTTTTTAAAGTTAACAATCTTTTTTTTGAATCTATCTCACCTCGCTAGAGTCCACCGCCGCCAGCGGCAACGACCGAAGCTTAGGTGGCAGGAGCTCCAGTGGCCGCTGCCTTGGTAGCAGCCATGTGGCCACTCTAAGATAATATTGGCCGCTTCATGAAGCGGCCTAGATTTGGACGCTTCATATGAAGCAGCCTTCCTATGGCTGCGTTAGATGAAGCGGCCCAGATCTGGCCGCATCAGCTGACGTGGCCTGCCGTGTCATTGACGCGATTTATATGTCACTGATGCGGCCTTGTTCTGTGGTCTGTGCTTTTGCATTTCAGTTGTTTTTTCTTTCAAAAAATTTGAATTTTTACCCTTTTTTTCACAAAATTTATGTTTTTAAGGGACCAAATGAATTACTTTCATAGATTCAAGTCTATATAAAACCCCAAATTCATCAGATTTTGGACTTTTGTCATTTTAAACATTTACATCACCATTCTTTAGGATTCTTAGTTCTAGAGAGAGAAAAGCTTAATAGTGTGGAGAAAGCCAAATTAACACACATTATTTTGGGTTTCTAAACATTATTAGGGTTGATCTTTTACTCTAAAATACTAAATCCAAGTGAAAATCTTAAGTTAAAATAAATTCAAATAGGATTTAGGGAATTTTTCTCACAAAATTACTAAATCCCTTGCTATTTCTGTCACTTAATTCGTAACTGTTCATTGGTGTTCGTCACAAAATCGTCAAAAGAGCTTGCCAAAGGTTTATTCGGGTCTCGTGGCTAGATTCACGACCTAAAGATAATTTATGAGTTCGAATTTATTTCCTTAAGTTGTTCCTTGCTTGTTGTTGTGTTTTTGCTTGGTTTTTAGGGCATTTAGCCTTTATTTTCGGCCTTTTTGTGATTTTCTGGCGAGATCCCGGCTGGCCACTCCAGCAACCAGTAGGTCGGCTCAGTGAGTCGGCCGACCGCTTCGTTCAATCGGCCTACTTGTCGCTCAAGCGGCCAACCACCTTTTCACCGCTTTTTTTGGGTTTCTTCCCCCAAGTCAAAAACTCAAAGTTATTTTGATTTTTTAAGTCCAAATCTATTGAAATTATGTGGGAAACGATTTAAAACGTCAATAATCTTGAGTTTTCTCGAGCGCAAAAATGCCGATTTTCGCCCGTTTAGCCATTTTTTCATGTTGGCCACTTCAGTGGGCAGCAGGCCGCTTGAGCAGCTCCTAGTTGGCCTACCACCTCACTTAAGCGGCCTACCACCTCACTGAGTCAGTCGACTGGCAAAAAATGCCCAAATGGTCCCTCCATATCTTATTTTGCGTTTTTTTGCCCTATTTTATCGTTTTAATGCATTTTTGACCCCGTTTAACACCCAAAAAATTCACTAAAAATCATAAATAATCTAAATCTAAATAAAATAATTTTTAATCTATTTTTCATAATTTATTAATTATTTAGTTGGTTAAATGACTATTTAAATGGCTTAAAAACGGTTTTTCACTAAATAAATCCTTAATAAATCTTTTTACCATAATATAAAATCCCAAAAATATTCTGTAATTTTCCTTCAATATTTTAGTTTGTTTAGTTGATTTTGTTAATTATTAGGTTGTTTAGATGCTCATTTAAATGCCCGATAATTGTGTTTTAGCCCCGAAAAAATCCCAAAATGTGTTTTTACCTTTTGTTTGCTTTATTTTCCGCATTTATTTATTTTTGCATTATTTATGATTATTCGTATATATTTTGCCTCGTTTGGAGTCGAGTCTGATTTGGTAAGCTCGGTTAGGACTCGATTTTAACTTTTTATTTATCCGCTTTATTTACTTTTCTGTATTAGAAAAATGTATAGGTATTTGTAAAGCCATGTAATAAAAATTTTTTCCTGCATTATTTACCACTTTTGTGTGATGTATGGCTATATAAACTGAAAACTTCAAACATTAATCGGATTTAACTCGCATAAGAACTGAAGTCGTGTTTATTAAAATGTAAATGGTTTGATTTAAAAATTGAAAAGTAAGCAACATCATCCGAACTCAGAATCTCTGTTTTAAGGTACGGTCTAACCACCCGGTGGGAATATCGTACCCAGATTCCCGGTGGAGCTTAACCGGGTGGCGACTCTATTTAAAAATACGGGATTTCAAGTCTCGTATCCCTTAACATGTAAATTGGACTTAAATTCAACATCAACATCAATTTTATCAATCCATCTTTTATCACGCTAAAATAAGGATCAATCCTCCGGCTTGCTTTATAGCGCTCGTTATTTCCCCCCATGCTACGCATCTCACTCAGTCCGTGCGGGAAAAAGGTCATCTACTCACACTAGCCGTTGCAAAAGGAGTGGCCACCGTTGGAATAGGTGCGGCCAAATGTCCATCCCAACGTCTTTCTGGTAAAAAATGCCAAAAGGTCACTGTTTCATTTCATTTTGTAGTTTTGGCCCTAATTTATCATTTTCCTGCATTTTCATTCTATTTTATCACCCGAAGAATTTTCCAACTAATCTGGAATTCTTTTTAAACGTTTTAATATGGCTTAATAATTAAATAATTTGTTAAATAATTAATATTTGTCCTAATAATGAGTTTTTTCACCATAAAAATCCATAATAAATTGTTTTCCTTTAAATAAAAATATGATTTTTGTTCGGATATTATTTGTGCCTTGTTTATATATGATTGCGGGCAATTTATTGCGTTTTATGCCTGACAGTATTGGTAAGCTCGATTGAGGCTAATTTCGGCCTTTGGTATTTATTTTTCGCACTAGAAAAATGTATAGGATTTGTTAAAGCCCTATAATGATTCTTTAATTTTCTGCATTTTATTACTTGTGTTGGATGATTGTAATAATTTTATTTTTATCGCTTTCGCATGATTCGTCGTGTGATAAATGGATAATATTAACTTCACATTCTAATTAGGAGAATTTAAATCGCATAAGAACTAAAGATACTTTTATTAAAATATAAATGATTTGATTTACTAAACGAAGAGTAGACAACATAATCCGAGCTCAGAATCTCTAAAATAAGGTACGATCTAACCACCAAGTGGGAATATCATATCCAAAATTCCCAATGGAGCTTAACCGGGTGGCGACTCTATCTTAAAGCACGGGATTATGATCTCATTTCTTTTTAACAAGTAATTGGACTTAAACTTCAACCTCAACATGATTTAATAAATATTTTCTCATTCTTCAAAGAGGGCTAATCCTTTGACTCGCTTCATCGCACTTATTTTTCCCTCTCCATAAATTTAAAAAAGGGTCAAAAAAAGATCATCACCTGACATCGGCTACACCATCAGGGACCTACCCTATAGGATTTTTTCGGAGCAAACATCTCTACAAAAATAAAATGCGGCTGTATGACCAGCGGCCTAGCCTTTAGGCTTATATCGAAGCAAAAATCTCTACAAAAATGAAGTTTGGCTGTACGGTCAAGGACCTAGCTTGTAGGCTTTTGCTGGAGCAAAAACCTCTACAAAAATAAAATTCGGCTGTACGATCTAGGATGTAGTCTGTAGGCTTTTGCTGGGGAAAAAATCTCTATAAAAATAAAATTCAGCTGTATGCACCCAGCCTGTAGGCTTTTGCTGGAGCAAAAATCTTTACAAAAATAAATTTTGGCTGCTCTATTGGAGATGCCATACTTGAGAGGTAAGAATTTCTACTTGGGAATGAAGCATACTCTCCTTGCTTGTGGGGATGAGTGAAAAATAATTCAGGGATGTGTGTTTGGGTAAAAAATTATGTTGAAAACTTCAAAGTTTATTTGGAGAGAAAGGATAACGGTTCCGTTATTATAGAAGACGTTATCACTGTTGATCAAAACCAATTGGAAAACTATAAGAATTTATCTTGATCAGCAGTTCACTGGTTCTTTCAGACTCAAAACACCCTTTCTTAGGATTTCTATCGATTCTTACTTATTTTTCATTTAGTTTGACATCATGTTTCACAAGGTCAGTAAGAAGACCACTAGGACCATCTCTAAGACCTCTCTACCCACTATCACTAATATAGAGCTTGAGATTTTTCCCATTTCATGAGCGTATTATCTCGAGGCCAAGGAGAAGCATCTTGAGCTCGATCGAGGTTTTAAGCCTTCCATGAGCCATGCTCATACTTCTCACGCTTGACATAGAGTGGTTAGTAAACAAAATCATAGTTTATAATTTGTTTTATCTCAAACTTTAGAACTTTAGGTTGGAAACATTGAATGAAACTCAAATCAAACGAAGTTATGCATGTTTAGGCCATTTTTAGGGTTGACTGAAGTTCATAAACACTTAGTAAACATCTAGGGATGAAAATCTAAGCCTTTATATAATGATTTAGTTGATTTTTTGCATTTTTTGGATTTTCCCCCCTGTGAATGCAGCTTTTAAAATTCTACCGCAATCAATAGTGGTACCGATATCCCTTGATAACGGTATCATTATCGATGAGTGGCATACCGCTGTCATCGATAGGCGTACCGCTATCTATGTTAGTTTTGATTTTTTTCTGATTTTTTATATAAATGCAATTTTATTTCAAATGAGACTTCATATGAACATGTATACATAAAATTGATAAATGGAGATACTTATCGTGATTTCATGTCTTTCTAACTATACAGAAGCACATGAGGAAGACTTTGGGATCCCTATCCTTCAGTCGAAAGTGGTGGGATCTCATCACTAATACTAAGGTATTCCAAGGAGTGGAGGATATTGGGTTCGATGGGCTAGTGGAGAGCCTTTGCCCAATGGGGACTCATACCTCTTTAGCGGCTCTAACCGTGCTCGTGGAGAGGTGGTCAGACATCACCCACACCTTTTAAATACCTGTTGGGGAGATAACAATCACTCTATATAACATCATGGCGATGATGGGGCTGCCATTTTGAGGTGATACAGTTCTTTTTAACGTCTATGCAGACAACCACCAAGAGGAGCCGGTTTTTTACTATATTGAGGAGCTGCTGGCCATGAGGCCTAATTCTGGTCACTTAGAGTATACTAAGCTGTGCGACCAGTAGCTGACATAGCAGGATATGATTACTGAGTCAAGGAGGTAGTATATTAGGGCCTTCTTTATTGGGTTGCTCACTACAGTCCTCTTTTAATGGGGATCAAGCACGTGCACTATGGGCTCCTTCCAATTTTGAAGGATTTAACCTGGGTCCCCAAGCTGAACTGGTGTTGGGTGGCGCTTACTCAGCTCTACTTTGGTCTTGGTTCTAGCGCTTGAGGAGACCCAATAGAGCTGAAGGGAGGTTACTACTTCCTTCAGGTATTTCTTAAATTTTATATTTGTGCTTTTTCTTCTCTAATGATACTTGTGGGACTGAAACCCTTTGAGTTTTGCAGGTTTGGGTGTTTGGGTACAAGGTCCTTCCCCCCACTCCAACTGGTGGGTGAGATAGTAGAGGGTGCATTTGTTCTCTTTAGCTAGAATCGATCCTAGAAGAAGGTGCCAAGGGAGACGGCTGCACTTCAGGCCTACTTGCGTGGCCTCACTCTTGACCAGGTATCAACACAATTTGAATTGTAATTAGTAGAAACTATATTAACACAAAGTTTTCATAAACTTACCCTGACTTTTAGTTTATGCAGATTCACCGGAAGTCTTAAGAGGGCTCTAGCCATTGGTATCTAGTCACAGCTGCTTGAGAGCCATTGGTGCTAGAGTGCCCTATATGCCTGGAGTGGTACTAGGGCGAGTGGGCAAGAGGATTTAGGACTGTGGCCTGTGTACTTGAGAGAGTAGCCCCTGCTTCTCCTTCGGTTGATCTATTTTATCCACATTTGGCAGAGGAGGAGTGGGCTCCTCTATGGGATGGCCGGGGCTATCATGCGGATGCTACTAAAGGGACCTACTTAGACTCCATGTCGAGTCTGATCCCTTTCCTGGATACTCTTTCTACACCTCAGGTACAAACTTATAACTTGTGATTCTTAGTTTATCCAGCTTGGCTCATCGATTGATATCATTTTGCAACAAGCTCCCTCTTGCAAGAGAGGAAGGGCTTCAGGCAGTACTAGCACTATTCTCATAGTACAAGTGGCTCCTCTCATTGATCATGTGAATGTGGCTCCATTTATTATTTAGGTGCAGATAGTTGAGGGCCATGTCTAGACAGCTCTAGACACCACTTTCGTCATCACGATGGGAGTCGGTAGACATATCGCTCGAGGGCTCCCTCAATATGCTCATCAACTGGAGTTCGTGTTAGCTTACACTACGCATTTAAGATTCTTTCTTATTGAAAATTTGTTCTTTTAGTTTTTTGCTTGCGCTAGATTGTGATTTTAGCTTTTATGTGTATGTGCCTCGAGCCACAGTGGGGTAGCAGGCTAGGAGCTACAAGTCTCTGGGCGATCTTTCTACTCAGTGATATCTCACAAAGGTAAAGTACCTAAACCTGCTAATACTATGTATTCATGACGGATGGATGGTTAAATAATAAATGATGCATGGTTTATATGACTTGTGCAATCCTCTTTGGAGGAGATGGCTGAGAGATTAGATAGGGCTGAGGGGGAGGCCTGGAGTTCTACAACTATGGTTGAGGCTTCTGAGGCAAAGCACTTGAGGAACCTACTCTTGAAGTGGTTGAGCGATCCAACCATATGAGGAGTGGTGGAGGAACCCAAGGGATCCGAGGAATCAGATTCTAGTAATTCCTTCTACGTACAAGGCTTAGATTAGATAAGGCATTTATTTTTGTATTTGGTACTTCTTTTGGAACACTTGATACATTAACATTGTTCACAATTTTGACCCAACGTATATAGAAATCCATTTTTGTCAATTCTTTATCAATTTTCTTTGTTTTTACAGCATAAATAACTAACTTGATAACCAATACTGGTACCCTTATCACAAAATTCCCTGTCTTAATAGTATAAATAGCGGTAAGGGCAATGGAATATCGGTACCATTCTTAGCTAATAACCGTAGAGGTATCGAGCTCGACAGCCTACATTTTTCTTCATTTATTCAAATCCAATAGAATAATAGGCTTATAGAGCATTGAATTGAGACAATTTTTGAAACATATGAATGATCAAGAATGGAAAAAGCTAAAACCATTTGAGTCATGGAACATCAGGTACTACATATCACATTTTGTGAATTCTAGGCTTCTTAGAGCTGTTTACACATTGTGGGATCTGATTGATCGACTATTTCACTTGGGTAGCATGGAGCTTTGCCCAATTTTTGAAGAGTTCAATGCTATTTTCAATATTCCTAGTCCTCAACGAGCAAATATAGTAATTCCCAAGTATGTCTTCGGTTTGGAGAGGGATTTGGAACATATTTTTAGGCTCGACTCTTCTAAGGATTTCATGTCTAGTGGCCTAAATTCAGTTGGTTTCAGGATTGATCTGGTATTTGAATGGTGTCAAAATGCTTCTAGAGTTCATCTGACTTGGTCTTCTATAGTTGCTATATTGATACTGGGTGAGTATATATGTGGGTCAAGCGAGACTATGGCGCCTTTCCTACTGATTTCCTTGATATCATAGATAGCTGACGGGGCTTCCACAGCTGCTTTTGGTCTAGCCGAGACCCTTATTCTTTTGGATGCTGTTTCTAGAGATTAGAGCCCAGTGGGGGATCACTTTACACTATTACAGGTAATTCAAGGTGATGAACTTGTTGCTTCTTGTGACTTACGAACACTGATAAATGCTTCCTTGCAGGTATGGGTTGTGGAGAAATGGGCTGTGTAGGACCCGCAGGGGAGTGTCAAGAACCAATCCAATTTCTTAGAGCGAGCTTTTAGCACATCAGGTTATCATATGCTATCATTGGCTGAGTGGACCCCCATTCTACAAGCTTATACTGAAAACTAGATTCATTTGGTTTGCCTCTGGTGGAAAATTTGGATTTTTTTCATGAGATATCATTAGATGGAGTGCAGCTACTCGAATTACAGATGGTGACATCAAATGCTCCGTATAGGTTATGCAGAAAATATGGGAAAGTTTAGAGGATCCCTACTGAATTTTGTAGGACTAAGCCTACCATATATCCTCCTGGTTGATCCGAGCTATTCACTGAGAGATGGGCAAGATGTACAAAATATGCCCAACTGAAATATGAAGATGAGAGGATTATGATGACTGATGAGCAGTACAACGGTTGGATAGCGGAGATTTAGACCTTACCCACTTGAGAGAAACGACCGACAGCTAGTATTGACTGATTCCAGCATTACAGAGACTTTGTTTTGATTGAGGCAAAGAGAAGATGCATAGTCTGACGTTTGATGTGTTAATGCTAGACTTTCAATATGATACTTGCTTTTTCAGTTCTAATTTTTTGCATAGGGAGTCATAGTGTGCTCTTGACCTATCAAACTGGACATGTCCTAATTTTTGTCCGGATCGCCCTTTCGGGTTTTCAACCCAGTGGAGTTATGGCTTTTGCATAAACCTTACTTTTTTAGTCTATCAGATATTTTGCCTTTTTGGAAATATTTCTTTATATATATACATATATATATATATATATATATATATATGTATATATATATATTCTTTTTTATTTTTATTTACATTGAGCCTAAGCATGGAATGCTAAATATGTGGTGCGAATAGAAAAATCAAACACATGCCAACTTGTGACTCAATCACTTTTACGTCAAAATACATTTGTTATTACATTCATACAAGAATTTAGAAAGAACGAATCTCTTATTTAATGATCTCAAATTGGTTACAAACATTGGTAACAATTGCAAATAACGTGTCTCCTATTGCTAACTACCTAATTATGGTTTTAGAGATGGCAACTCTCAACTATTTAGTCATAATTTTTGCTTGAACCCCTCACACAGGTCCAACAGACTTTATTTAGCCTTAATTTCTACATGACCCACCCTTTTTGGGTTTTTGAATCATCAAGCTGCCCTAATTTTTGCCCAATCTGCCCTTTTCCAGTTTTTAAATTGGCAGGCTAATTCTTTATTTTGTCATTTATTTTTATTTACGCATAATAGCTCTTGACCTTGTCTTGGTTGATAGGATTCACGAAGTAATTGCCATCCATATCCATGATCTTGACTACTCCTTTGCCAAGGACCCTCTTAATAACATGTGGACCTTCCCTATTGAGAGAAAACTTGCCCCTACTAATGTTTCTTCTATGTCTAAATACAAAGTCAAAGGCTTCCCTTCTATTGTAGGTTGAATAAATGATGGATTCATAAGGTAACCCTTTACTTTAGAAGGCAACTTAACATTGATCATTCCATACCACGACTCATTGTTTCCTCAACAACATGAAGATAGGTTCATAGACTGACATAACTCGAGAGATGATCCTACTGATGTATTGCAAGGAACCCAAGAACTATCGAACTTCTTTTTCAATTTTTGGAGCAGGCATTTCATGGATAGCCTTGACTTTGTTGTGATCCATATCAATACCTCACTGACTGACAGTGTGCCCCAAGAATTTACCGGATGTGACCCCAAACACGCATTTCTTAGGATTCAATCACAAGTTATATTTCTGGATCTTATTGAGGAACCTGTCCAAGATAACATGATGCTCCTCTCGGGTCATTGACTTTTCTAACATGTCATCAACATAAACCTCAACTTCTTCATGGATTATTTTATGCAATAAGGTTGTAACGGCTCTCTAGTATGTTGGCCATTCTTCAAACCAAATGGCATAACTGAAAAGTAGTAAACCCCTCATTTAGTGATAAAGGCCATCTTGACTTTGTCATAAATGTCCATGAGAATCTAATTATAGCATAAATACCCATCCATAAAAGAATACACAGCAGCTCTAGTTGTGCTGTCAACCAGAACATCAATGTGTGGTAATAGGAAATCATCTTTACGTATGGCCTTGTTAAGAACTTTATAGTTGACACAAACTCAGACTCTCCCATGTTTCTTTGCCACTAGGACTGCATTCGCAATCTAATTCGGATACTCAACCACTTAAGTCGGATACTCATCCACTTCTTAGAATTTTTCTTCGATTTGCTTAGATATGTAAAATTTAAATTTATCGGCACATTGAATTCTTAGGCGACAAAGCTTCTGTTTAACAAGTTTGAACTTAGGGTCACTAGGACTTTGGTGTTTGGCTATTTTATGATTAGCGACAGGCATATCCTCGTAGGACCTAGCAAACGCTGTCAAATGCTTTTTTTAATACTTTTATTATTTTATTTTTCTCTATGGGAGACATATTACTTGGAACATATACTAATTTAGGACTATCATTTGTACCCCAGTTAAGTTCATACATACAACTATCATGTATGCTAAACACATTATATGAATGTTCAAATAAATGCACAGTGTCGTTAGGCAACAAATCAAACAAGTAAGCCAAATGATTATTCTTCGTTGATAAATTAGCCTCATAGGCTTTATTTTTCACATTAAAGGTATTAGAAATAGAAATAAGAAAATCATCCTCTTCTTCCTCAGTAGTATCCTTACAGACCTGATTAGCCATTCCTTCTTCAAGCTCTTGTATTTCAGCTACCAGTGGTTCTGGAGTCTTATCAGTCAAGCAACATTTACTGAAGTAAAATATCATTGAAGATTTCAAAACTAGGAACTTGTTCACCCTCTATTTCCATGGGTTTTGGCTAACCATGGTAAGGTTCTTCTATATTCCATATGTAGACAAAGACTATTCCGACCATATCCCAGTTACTCTTCTTCATCTTCTTGTCAATGAGACCCAAATCTTCCTTCCCTTTTTGAGAACAAATCTTTGGAGGAGAGGAAATTCCCTAAAGGTTACGACCAAAAACTTTTCCACGCTTGCAACGTTTCCTTGCCATGTATTTAGTAACCTAAGGAGCATATTGCCCTGTTAAGTTATCATTAGGGGACTCATCTATCTTGGCTACCCCCATATCTTCACTAGACATTAGAGTGACTAGCTTTCCCTTGTGAATGAGCTTGATCTTTTTATGGAGAGTGGTTGGGATAGCCTCTATCGAGTGGAGGCAAGGCCAGCCTAGGAGTAATGAGAATGTGAACGGAATATCAATGACCATAAAGGTTACACATGCCATAACTTCCCCTACGGTAATTTTAGCTTTGAATGTCCCTAGATCTTCTCTCTCAGAGTTATCATAGGCTTTGATTATGGTATTTTTATTTCTTCAACATGTCAGTAGAAAGTCCTATATGTGGGGGGACCTTAAGGGTACATAAGTTTAGATTAGACCTATCATCTACCATGATACATAGAATAACCTTATCGAATAAACAAGCCTTGACAAAGAGAAGTTTATTGTGTTCGGGTCCTTAAAGAGGGTAATAAGAAGAGGTGAAGGTAATTGATTCTAGATCTTTTGGAGGGGTGCTTCCCCCGATCAAATTACACATCTCGATAGGAGAGGTTGTCGGCATGACATTCATTTCCATTAATTTCTTTACCTGAGCTGGCCTATGTATCTCAGACACCCGTAATAAATGACAGATAATGAACTTAGCCCAAACCTATTTCAATTGCTTGATCAATGGGTCATCTTCTATTTCTTTCCCTATGGAAGGTAGAGGGGGTTATTGTGTGCCTTTGTTATTTTGACTTTTTTTCGATGTCAAGTTAGTAAATGTGACCACTATGAGTAAGATTCATCACTCCACCTTCTTTAACATAGGATATGAAACCATCTTTAGTGCTTACAGTGTACATCAAACTATCTTCATTATTATCATAGCCAATATCATCAAGATCGATAGGGGCAAAGATAAATTGGCCAAAGGATTTGATGGAATCCAGATCGATCGGCTCATTGGTCATACAACACATGTCAAGAATTATTTCTGTCTCAACATCAAATTTGGCACGCTAGTCCCCTTAAGCCAAACCATCAGCCTCTATAGTATTAGCCTGGATGATTCTATTAAGGATAAAATTGGAGGAGCCTGAAATCCACCACAGGAACTACTTCCTTTAACACTTTCTTGTCCCTAAAGTACTAAACAATATATGCTTTGAATGTGTCAAGTCCAACCATATTTACTGACTTTACAAACTGAGGAAGCGGATTGTTCAGGGTACTGGGTTGTAGTGCCAGTTTTTTGATCTTCCCTTCTTTAACAAGATTATTAATGGCATTCGAGAGATCCTTGTAATTATTGGTGTGGTGGCCAACAATCACATGATAGCTACAGAAATTATGAACATCTTCAGGTTTGAAGGGGGATTAAGAAACTAGGTTGTCTAGCAGCTTAATCTTCATCTACTTGTCGAACAAAAATGATAGGGAGTCCTTCTAGGGAGAGATCCTTGAATTTTCCCCTTAGGTTAACTGGACTGTTGCTATATCGGCCTTAACGGCTGAGTTTACTTGTTTGCTTATTCTTTGATGCGACAGGGGCCGGTGCAGGAGATTCAGTTGCTTTCTTGTAACCATAGGAGTAGGGCTTGGATAAGGTAGTGGCATTCCTTAGTTTCTTTATGGCAGCTTGCCTTTCGATCTTTTCATCCTTCTTATAACATCGGTATAGTTCTTATATTTGTCTAGGCCCATTTGATCTTGGTACCATGGTAGGGCACCATCAATAATGCTTGAGTGGACATCCATCGCTCATAATAAGATAGAAAAGCTTCCCCCTTTATCTTTTTGACTTGCTCCAAAATCTGAATGGTAGTTTTTAGCTTGGAATTTAACTCATAATTCTCTTTGAAGGACCCCAATCTAGGCAAACATCTTCGGGCTGGGTGGCATACCATACGATGGCAGATCCCATCAAAGTATAAGAGAACATTCTGGCTAGTTCTTTTTCAGACAGTCCCTTCATTCTCATCACGTTGTCATAATTGTCTATATGAACCAAAGGTGAGCCCGTTCCCTTATAAGAAGGAAGGGGAGGCATGTTGAAACCTAGTGGCAAGAGTTTGACACCATTACTAGAGATGGACTTACTCCCACCATCCTCGAGCATACGGAGGAACATGGTATAGAAGTCATCAGAGTTGCTACTAGTCTTAGGAGGGTGTAAACCTCTCGCTCATCTTCTTTAGGCTCCTTGTCATGGCGTTTTCATTATCCATTCTAGAAAACTTTTCCAGAACATCCTTCATAGAAGCCTAAATTTGCTCATTAATAGAACCTCTAAAATGTTCCATCTTCAAGAAGTCAGCGAAGGTGGCATGTATCTCTAGAATCATACTGTCAACATTGGATGGAGGAGCCATTTCACTTATTTTGGAAGAATCTGAACTCAACTAAAAACTGTGTTGATCAAATCGCTTGGGACCCAAATTGGACCCTAAACTCGGAACTCATTCTAAGATGATCATGCCCCATCGGTAACTAAACTCAATGGTACATACTAGGCGATCGTTTCCCCTCTTCTAAGCTAATAGAGAACCAAGGTTAGATTAGCCATGTATGGGTTTATACATGGATAAATAAATGGAATGTAGAACCTACTTAAAGTGAATGTATACAAATATGGCTGCAAAGGTTAATGTTATGCGATGTGACTCTAACAAGACTCGTGTGTGTGGTGTGCTTACAAAATAAACGCAATAGTACTATGGAAGACAAGGCTTCCCCCAAGATATCCATGAGAGACAAGGGTGACATGACCTTAGACATAAGGATAGACTCAACCATATGCATGTCATCGATCCAGAAATAATGATGATGATGCTATGTTATATTATGTGACTGTGGTTTAGACAAACATGGCGAGTGCAATATTGGTGGGATATCGTGATATAGGCGAAGGTTTGCTAGGGTCCAAGGATCTAGACTCCATATAAGGTTGGCTAGGATAATTCATGATAGAACACATTCCAAGGGTGTATGGGTGAAGGCGGGATACCTGTGGGATATATCTATGCATGGCAAAATGAGTTTAGGTAGGGACAGACATCATAATGCCACATGCAAATGCCTGATAGGCATCAAGGGTCTAGATGAGACATCAGTGTGAAGGCTCTAGGTGTAATAATGGTTTGGGTGAGACATCAATATGATATCTCTAGGGACAATAATGATTTAGGCGAAATGCCGATGTGGTGTCTCTAAGGGTGATAATTTAAGTATGCATGTAACTAGTTCATGGGTAAGGCTCAAGCGAGCTATCATTGGGACACCTTAAAAAGAATAGTAGCATATAAGGGTGAAAGTAAGTAACCCATACATCAAGGTGATATCTCTAAAAGCATAACGGCATATCAAAGATACAGGGGTAAAAGGCGATATCGGTGGGATACCACCTCAAAGTGTTTGCATGAACCTAGTGACTATTATATGAGACATCTCATAGGAAAACTTTGTGAAAATAGAAACCACTTAGCATGTGAGATAGACTCAATAATAATCGCAAGATAATATGTAGCAAATGGCATGACAACATTTAACACGACAACATTTAGCATCAAAACAAAAATAACACAAAAATGGGGGTTAGATAACACATAGGTGGCAATCCTTCCTCCAGCCTTATACCTCCCATTTCCTTGTTACTCCATGCCCAAAAGGGAAAGGCTCCTAAATCTATTCTTGGCTCTAAAAAACTTTTAAATCTAATTGGGGCAACAAAGTGCAACCTAAACTATTAAATGTGATAGGGTAGTCCTAAAGGGAAGTTGCAAGGTTACTACATGCAAACTTATAGTCGGGTTGTTGATAATGCACCGAAAGGTGTGCAAGTAATTCTAGGCATTGCTCATGGCAACCCTAGGAAATGGGCTTCCCAAAGGCACACCACGAGGCCTAGCTCACATGCATGGCAGGCTAGCAAGAGCCTGCCTTGCGACAGCCACATGTATGCACAACCTGCAATTCCAAATGGATCTAAGGGTCAAACCCGTGTGGGATGTGCAAAAATGCACATTCCATAATGGTTTTAAAGGAGCATTTTTGCTCCCACAACCTATAAATAGGCACTCATATTCCCCCTTTTCAATTACACCAGGCTTAAGGATAAATCCTAAGTTGAGATTCGCAAAGATAAATCTCTCGGGTATTTAAGCAAGTTCTTTTTGAGGAACTTGATTTTAATCGAGCACATCTAGTCTATATTTTTGGGTAGGGCTTTTGGGGTGGTCTAGAAACTACTTGAGGCTCCTTAGTTCTTCCTCTTGGGGAGGTTTTGGTTGGTGGGGTTCGTGTGGATACTCATAGAGGCTATCCTAAGGTTGGAGGCTTGTGCAAGGGGTTATGCTAAAGCACGCTTCAATTGGTAAGTTTTGTTTCTTTCTTTTTTAGTTATTAGGTCTTTTTCTTTAAGTATTTTTAGACTTAATAATTAGGCTTAGATTGTTTTGCATGCTTAGAGTTATAACATGCTTAGGTTATAGCTTATAGTTATAACATGCTTAGTATAAAATATATATCCTAGGATATAATTTAGAATTATGGTATGCCTAGCCTATGCATGCTAACCTAGGTAGAGAATTATTTAGTTGAGGATTTATTTAATTTATATGCATCTAATTAGAGTTCCTAGGGACAGGGACAAAATTTTGAATTTCCACCGTGCCTGTTACACATGTTCAAATTGACTATCAATTCCCAACAAGTTGTTCCTATAGAACAAGGATTGGTTAAGTCTTAACAGCTTAATACTTTGAGATCCTATGAGGTCACACACATAGAACTTTCATCGGACTAGGTAAAGAATTAATAGACCTAGTCTATTTCAACAATATTAAAAGTGTAATGGTTACACCATTATTTGGTTAGACCAGAGATTTTATTTTGACCGGTAACTATTTATTAGGGTTATACATAAAATATTTATTTGAAAAGGATTAAAGGGAAATTTTTCCTTGGCAAGTTAAATTGGACCGAGAGTACAAAATATATTTTGTACAGGCTCGATTGAGTAAAATAGCACCAAAAGGTGCGCGAGCAGTGCTGGGCATTGCCTCTGGTAGCCTATGGAAATGGGCTGCACAAAGCATAGTCCAATGGCGTGCCGTGAGGTAGGCTTGTGGCATGGGTTGTGAGGCCTAGCTCGTGTTCAAGGCAAGCCTGTACGGGCTTGACTTATGGCACATAGCAAGCATTGCACGCTGTATGCAAGCAGGCCAACACGCGGATCCTTTGGCTTCATTTGTGTGACCTGCGTGGGATAGGGTTTTTAACCCTATCTCACATTGTTAATTGGGGAGCAAGTTTTGCTCCCCATGCCTATATAAAGGCCTTCCCCTCCACTTTTTTCAAATGCACCAGTTCTTCCTTTGAGCTTTGACTTGAGATTCTAATGTGTTTTCTCAAGTCTTCTTAGAAGAACAAAATTAGGGATTCTAAATTATTTAAGCAGTCCCTTTAGTGAATATTTTCTGGTGGGTTTTGGAGTGGCCTAGCAGTAACTCAAAACTCTGTAGTTCTTCGTCTTGGGGAGGTTTCGGTTGGTGGGGTTCGTGAGGACACTCATAGAGGCTATCATACACTTGCAAGCTTGTAGAAGGAGGATCTACCGAAGTACGCTTCAACTGGTAAGTATTTTTTTAATTATTAGGTATTCTTCTTTAAGTATTTCTAGACTTAATAATTATACTTAGGTTATTAATTGCATGCTTAGTCTATTTTATGCTTAGATTATAACTTAGAGTTATAACATGCTTAGTACAAAATATTAATGCTAGGATATAACTTAGTGTTATGGTCTACCTAGCCTATGCATGATAACCTAGGAAGAGAATTTATTTAGTTAAAGCTTTAATTAATTGTATGCAACTAATAGGAGTTCCTCGAGATGGGGGACAAAATTTTGAATTTCCACTATACCTATTATGCATGTCCAAAGTGACTGTTAGTTCCCAAAAAATGTGCAAACTTAAAGTAAATGGTTACATCACGCTTAAACGAAAAAACATGTCACTGTACCTGGAAGCCTTTTGCTCCTATATAGTCATAATTTGAATTTTCTTATGAAATAGAGAATGAGAGGTTTCTATCACCAAAGGGCAAATGGGTTAGGCCTCCTCTCCTCCCCACATAGATGCCAAGGTGGCCAATGAGTCAGCCATCTGGTTCTCATCCCTCAGTACATTTTAAAAGAGGCAATCACTTAAATGTACTGATAAATCCCAAACTGCTTCCACATATGGTCTGAGCAACTCTTCTTTGATTTCCCACTCCCCTGCAACATGCTTTATCACTAGCGCAGAATCATAATTACTCTTGCCTCTCTTGCTCCTACTCTCAATAGGGCATCAAGAAAAAACGAAAAGCTTCATACTCGGCTCCATTATTGGTGACCAAGAACTCCAAGCATTTGCTTAACCGGATAACCTCGCCTTGAGGGATAATGATAATCACCCCAAGACTAGCACCACTTTGATTCACTTTCCCATCGAAGTACGTGATCCAGTCAGCCTTCTCTACTTCCACTGCTGCTAACTGCTCATCAGGAAAATCTAGATTCTCCATATAATTAGACTCTATAGGCTGACTCACTGGGAATTCAGCCACTGCTCTCCCCTTGATCACTTCATTTATGATGTATTCGATATCAAATTCAGAAAAAAAAGGAGGCAACTGGGAGAGTTTCCCTGCTATTATGGGGGATTGACAAAGATACTTCATTAAATCTAGCTTAGCAACTGGTTGGACTTTGTATGATTGGAAGTAATGCCTCAATTTCTCTATTAATGATACCATCGAGGTGCACATCTTCTCCAAAACTGTGTATCGCGTCCCATATTCCAACAACTTCTTACTCAAGTAGTAGAATGCGCGCTCACTCTTATTGTCTTGTTCTTAAACTAGCATTCCACCCACAGACGACTCTTCTGTGGCCAAATAGAGAATCAGCGGTCTACCGAGCATCAGGAGTTGTTGGTCTAGATTCACAGGTTTTAACAGGCAAAGCATGCATGACAGAAATTCAAAATTTAATCTAAACTCTAAAGATCTCCGAAGCATGGCATGATTGACAACACAAACTAGTCTGTTATTATTCTATGTCATTAATACTAATAATAGGACCTAATAATAATTTAACCACTTATCAGTTGAATCGTGAATCCCAATGTCAGTAGAATAACCCCTCAGCTACGTGCATAGACTCTAAAGTAGAAGCCCTTTATAATTGATCCACACGGGCACCACCGACCAAAACCTTCTAGAAAGGGAGTACCGATAAAAAAAGTGGAAGACAACTAAATCTTCCCTACTAATTTATTCTTGAACAAATTCTCTTAGTTTTCTATTCAAAGTTAATACGTCTTTCGACAGATTACTTATGAGAACCAGAACAACTAAGAGAATAGAGAGAAAGATAGAGGGATTTGAAAATTAGGTGACTAAAATAATGAGAGCGGATCTCTCTGTTTGTAGGCATAAGGGGTAGATCAAAAGACAACTAAATCCAAGCCTTATACAATCAGAAATTAGATAGACGTGGTCTTTTAGTCATTTACTAAATAAGAAAGACTTAGAGTTAAATTCAACTTCCTTTATTATTATTCAATTCAATTAATTAATCCATTTAAATAATTATTAGAATAAATAATTCATATTTAATGGGAAACATAATCTAATTTGAATTACAAACTCTTATTAAATAATCATTCAAGTAATTAATAACCAATTAGCTACTTTAATAATTTATTAATTAATTAAATAATAATTAAAACTCATTTAATGAATTATAAAATTAGAAAAAAAAATTGGACTTTAAGTCCAACTGGGATAGTGCTGGCTTTTTGGCCGCAGTGTAGCGGCCCTATTGCCTGTGCATGGGCCTACACCAACACACAAGCCCAACCATTTAAGGGCTGTGAGCACCACATAGCGTGCAGGCTTTTGCTTACGTGCTGGGCCTGGCGCGGGCTTCTCTAAGTAGCCCTCTATATGCAAGGCTTGTGGTCCTCGTGTAATGCTCTAAGCATTGCCAAGGACCACGGGCAAGCCTACTGCAAGTGCTGTCCCACAGCACTTTCGCAGGCCCACTTGTGCCAGTTGACATAGTAAATTACTCTGGATCCTACTATGCGGTTTTTGTTTCCTCTTATGCCTTCTCATTATTTTTTGGTACACTGGTTTAACCAGTAAAAATTGGTCTAACCTAGAAAATTGTCTAACCATTTATTTCCAATATACTAGTCGAACCAGTAAAAAATTGGTCCAACCAATTAAAATGGTCTAACCATTTATTTCTCTTCTAGATTAGACCTAGTCTACAAATTCTTTCATGGCTCGGTTATAACTCAAAGTGTGTGACCTTATAGGATCCTGGAATATCAAGTTGTCAAAGTTTGACCTAGCTCAAATTCCTTTCCAGGAATTTGACTGGCTCGGAGCTCTAGACCGTTGTGGACTCTGATGACCTTGATCGGTCATAGTGGCTCTCTAGCATAGGGTATATGACCATTCAATATTTGGAATGTCACGTGCATGTGACTCAATCCCGGTTCTACAATAGTATCAATACAATTCACTCCTTCTATCAACTGTTAAGTACAATCTGGTTCCTTGGACTAGGTTTAAGTGTTAGTCCACTATTAGCCTTAGAGGCTACCCCAAATGTTTATTCTTGCTACCAATGTACAATACTTAACCACATTAATGTGTTGACTAGGATGCATCCTATCAATCCATATCTTCAGACGTTTATGAGTGCGTAACTTCTAACAAGTGGCCAAGGTATAACTCCCTTGTATTGCTATGATGGAGTGACAGATTCCTTCTTGACTACTCAGCTTACCAAGGGACAGACATCATACTCGTAATCACCTATATTACCCAGTCTATAGAATGCTTGGGTATGATCCAAAGTATAGCAACATTTGAACAAGGTAACTAGTATCTCAAGTCTGAGGATATTTGTATTGCTATTGTAATAAGACATAACACCAACATATAATATAGATTACCGAGAGTTGTCTTATAGCGGTCTCCAATGTATTTCCTTTAATACATTCATATGTTAACCCAAAGTACCACCCTCTAGCACGGGAGATATGCTACTCTGAATCAAATTCAAGAGGTATGATGACACATGCTAGTCTATCCATATTCATCAATGTCCAGTCTTGATGATACTAAGACAGGGGATATTTAGACAAATCGTAATTGCATACGAACCAGTTCTCACCAACATAGTCCCACTATGCCCTTGCAATACATGCTATGATTTTGTAAAGGACTTTTGCAAACATATCTATAAATATATTCTTAACCACTTATAATATATTTTTGCAGTCATCGATGTAACAAAAGAAATGCCTCTATAGTTGTTCGTACAAATTTAACTAAGATACATCGCCCTGATTGCTCTAGGGCATGCATCATATCTAAAAGAGGCTTCAAGAATGGGGGACTCATGAGGTAAGCCTTTATCTTATCAAAGTCTATCTAGCATTTCTCATTCCACTCTATTAGTTGCTTCTTTCTTAACAACTTAAAGATCGGCTCGCAAACCTTCGTGAACTTGGCAATAAATCAACTCACATATTGAAGTGATCTATGAAATGACTTGACTTCCTTTTTCGGTTTTAGGACTAGGCGTTTGTTGAATGGCTCCAACCCTATTGGGATCAACCTCGATTCCTCTTTGGCTGACGATGTGGTACAAGAGTTTCTGTAATGTCACCTCAAACACACATTTATTTGGATTCAAATATAGGTTGTACTTCTCGATTCATTTCAAAACATGTCTAAGATCTCAGGATGTTCCTCCCTCACGTTAGATTTTACTAACATGTCATTCACATAAACCTCAACCTCTTTATGGATCATATCATACAGTAATGTGGTCATGGCTCGTTAATAGGTTACCCCTGCGTTCTTTAACACAATAGGCATTACCTTATAACAGTATACTCCCCATTCTATGATGAAAGTTTTCTTCACTTTATAAATGATGTCCACTAGGATCTGATTGTACCTAGAGAAACCATCAAAGAACAAATACATCACGCCTCTGGTGGCACTGTCTATGCATACATTGCTATGAGGTAATGGGAAATCATCTTTTGGAGATGCCTTGTTCAAATATTAGAAGTCAATGCACATCCTAAGCTTTCTATCTTTTTTTGGAACACAAACCACATTCTCTAACCGTCGGATATTCAATTACCTTAATGAACTTAGCCTCTAGGAATTTGGCAACTTCGACTTTGATCTTGTCGTCCTATTCTAGATGCAGCCCTCAACTTTTGCTTGAATGATTTGAACTTGGGATCAATGGGGATAGAATGCTTAGCGATTTCTACACCAAGCATGTCTTCGTAAGACCAAGTGAAAGAGTTCACATATTTTCTGAGCACTTTTATCATCTCTCCATTTTCAATAGGGGTTAAGTCATTAGATATTGTTACCATTTTTGGATTTTCCACTGTACCCAAATTATTGTCATGCAATAAAATGTCAAGAATGTTAAAAATGTTATGCATATGGTCCGATGAATGCATGGTGCCGTTAGGTGAAACATTAAACAAGTAAGCAAAATCATTATTATTATCATCAGGATGCCTGAATGCTACATCATTTTCATTACATATAAATGCATTATCATCCTCCACAGGTGGAGGGTCTTTGTGGTCACTCATCAGGAGGGGAGTCAGGTCATAGTCTTAGTCTTGAAATTGTTCTTCAATTAACACATCATCCATGGTGTCCCTTATGTCTTGGCCAGGTTTCTCAAGGCTTCCTGGATGGGTATCTTCTTCTTGTCCCCCAAGCATATGATGGTGTACGTTAAAGTGGTGAGGGTATCGATGGCCTTGTCTGCTTTGATCTTCGATGAGTCACTGGTTTGCATCATCTTGAAATGTCTTTCTACTTCTATGGTTGCTTCATAACATTCGGGAATAGTCTTATATGCTTTCAAAAATGCTATCTTGCGAAGGTGAGGGCATAGTCTGGAGATGAATGCCATCAGGATGAAAGGGCGACCTAATCTAATCTCACTAGAAAAAGGCACCTAGAGGGTAAAATTCTATGGCTTTCAATAAGAAGGGCGTAGGTACATAACAAAAGTTTATATAGTAGGTTCCCATCACATCAAGCCTCTTTTGGAGGGAGATTATAATGAGTGCTCCACCCACTAGGATGTCCCCAATTTCTAGCAAGCATGGGTAACACCTTCGTAAGTTTTGAGGAAAAATTGGGAACCCTAACCTAGCGCAAGAAGAAGAGTGCATTTAATTCTAGAGAGAAGGAGGTGAGAAGATAGAGTGTAATAATTTTCCCAAATGATGAAAAAGAAAATGAGTTAAAATAACTAAATGATTTTCGATGCTCATCTTAATCTTTTGAGCTTTTAAAAAATAAACAAAAATTTTGCAAATTAAAAGATTATATCCCCAGTAGAGTCACCACTGTGATGTGTTGTTGTCGAAAATATATAGATTCCCCTTGGCACCTTGCAGTGGGGTCCACTGGGGGTTTGTTGGATTTAAGCATGATAGAACCATTTAGTTCAAGTTTGCACATTTTAACCAATTTTAACGAATAAAAAAATCAAGACCCAAATCTCAATACAAATGATAGAGTCGCCACCCAAGTTGTCTACTTGGGAAAGAGTTTTGGTATGGTTCCCATTGGGCGGGAGACTCGTACCTTTTGGATCAGAGATTTGGGTAGCGGATGAGTAACTTATTTCTCATTTAGTTAATTCAAAATTACATTCGCCATGTAAAACCATTTTCTTTTCATCATTTGGGGAATTATAACGGAGATCCTATTTTTCTACACTCTTTCACACTAGATACATGCATTCAATAATTTATAATAAGGCACAAATAATATAGGAGGAATAAAAATTACAACCGGGGGAAAAATGGGGGAATTACAAGGGATCCTATACATTTGTTCTAAGTTGTAAAACAAAATAAATAAATTCGCTTTCATTCACAAAGATTAGCGCAGTTTACGGCACATCATAAGTCAGCATTTTGTGAGGAAAAATGTGATTATGGTGGTTTTGCGATTGATAGTGCCCAGGTGGCTTCTAGGATTGAAAAGAAATAACTGGTCTTCAACATATTTTGTTATGAAAACACATTTTAACTTCCAAGGGTTGAAAACCATATTATTAATGAAACTGATCACATGGAAAATATGGAGTTAGGTTCATTTTTATAGATTAATAGAAATTCGCTTTTTGCCTAGGGAACTGGTACCTGTATGGATGGGTGACACCGTACAGGTACTAGGGGGAACCCGTACAGGTCCTGTTTGGAGCCTAAATACAACCTCAATTCAAATTTAAATGAAGTAGATTTATAGAAAAAGAACTAAATAAAAGTGGGATTTCCTTCCATATGGGTACGACACACTAATCTTGTATTCCAAGGGACATAAAGGTGGCAACAAGGCCCATATGAGTCAGGACCAGACCCAAAATAGATCAAAGGATATATCAAAGCAAAATAACTAGAAATGATAATAAAATAAATAGAAAGTGAGTCTCTTTGAAACTCAGGAGCGTACCTTTACTCCATGAATCTAGTTTGAAGCGATCCTAATGCCAAGAGGGAGTCTAGCCAAAGTAGATGATGAAATGATGGATTCAAGACTACTTGGGTGAGTATTTGTGTGGACAAAACCTTCCCCCCCAACCCTAAATAGGAATCTAAAAAGGAATAAAATGTGTGCAAAATCAATGTAGAATTATTTTCCCCCTATTTTATAACTTCTATACCTTTTCTATACCCTTTCTATACCTATAAAAATAGGTGAAACAATGATAAATGAATTGCCTATAATAATTCTCACTTGACTTCTAATTGTCTCCGCCTTGAAAGTGAGGCAAAATGCATCTATTTATAGGAAAGAATTGTGTATGAACACAATAAATAGGATTTATTGTGTATTTGCTCCGAATATGGCATGATTGCATTCATAGCTATCTGATTCCTTATAATGGGGACCCATATGAGTGAGGAGGACCCGTATGGGTCCCTATAAGGTGTGCAGAAGTATGGGGCTGTATAGGTCAACCTATGGACCCGTACCCCCCAAGTGTGACCCATACGAGGTCCCTAAAGGCAGTATAGGTCTCCAAACTCTTGCTAAACTCATCTATGCTACAGTAGTAACACCTCTGATGGATAACACTTGTAAAAGAATGCATTATCTAGCTCTCATTATTTTTTCATGAGAAGGACTGTAAAAATCTGGTGCTCATAGGGTTAACCTATTAGAATGGAAGGGAGAGAGGGTAGATGGCCCGTCAAAAGGATAAGTGCAAAAGAGCCTCCTACCCCTCCAAGGTCAAGACAAGAGTACCGGTTTAGTTACTTGTGTTTCCAAGGTTGACCAAGAAGACCCTCTGCCTGTGGAGGATGATTCAAATGATGTAATTTTTTTAATATTGGAAACATTATTAATAAGGCATATCATGAATAAATTGATGAATTTTGCATTCTCATCTTGTTTGAGTATTTCATTCTTAATGATGCTGTGCACTCATAAAATCAACAATAATATCATCATATTTATTGATGAAATTGAATTTTGGGTACATCGCAATGGCATAAAGTTCTAATGGTTAAAACTTACCACTAAAAAGAGAGATGAAAATTGCTTATCAAACATGATAGCCATAAGTCTTGGCTCGTCTTTCTTCAGGAAGGGGAAAGGGTGCACATTATCAGGAAAGAAGATTAAGAACCCTGAAAAGCAGCAAGGTAAACATGTCCCGCATCAAAGACACCATCCAATCTAAAATCAAAGCAAGCTTAAAATCCAAATCCAATGCTCTTCCAAAACCTTCAAAAGTAGAAACTATCCCATCCAACAAATGGGCATTTCTTATCAACGTAGGTACCTCTAACCCCTTTTGGACCTAAATTTCCATCAGGATATCCCCCCTAAAAATGCTTTCTCCATCTGTTCTAAAGTAAGAAAACCCTTTACCCACTATAATGATCCCAAGCTTCCATAATAACATGATCTCCTTCTTTCACAAGGGGGAGAACCTTCTCCATAATAACATGATCTCCTTCTTCCACATAAGAGAAGAGCCTATTCCTTTCACACCAACATTAAGATAGTGGACTCAAAGCACTTGACCACCTATAGATGTACTAGCAATGCATGGCCCGAGCCTACTACAGTAGAGTCAGATACCCAAAGCAACCTCTCTAGGAGGGTGATCTGGTTCTCAAACAAGTCAATACTGATACTAGAGGCAAGTTTAGGCATAAATGGGAAGGACCATTCGTGATTAAGAAATTTCTTAGGAAAGGAGGAGTCAAGCTCATGGATATGGATGGAAGCAAGTTAGTGAATCTAGTGAATCAAGATAGGCTTGAGCATTATCATGTCTAGGTCAAAAGAAATAGATCACAAAAAAGCAGCACACCGTGAAAAAATAAATAAAATAAAATACCAGTTAGTCAGCGATCCTTGTGTCAGCCAAGCAAAAATTAGGGTACCCCAACGCAAAAATAAAGCCCGCTTAGTTGAAAACCTAAAAAAGGGCATCTTAGGCAAAAGTTACAGAATAGAGAGAAAAATGTCAGTTACTTTATGGAAAATTTATAAAAGGCTAGTAGGCAGTAGGGGTTAACCATTGGAAATTGTTATTATTGCCTATGTACTCAAATCAATCTCATCAATGAACATGTCATGATTTGCTAAAAATCTTGGTCTAATGAATGCATGAATGCCTTTAGGTGAAATAAATTCAAGTATGTGAACATCAGTTTTTTCTCTACATTTTGTGCTCTTTATTTTTATTATTACTGCGTGTGAATCATTCAACAAAAGACAAAAATACTGATTAGCCATAAAAGAAATAAGGTTTATGCAAAAGTCGGAGAAGTCTGCTGGATTGAAAACCTAAAAGGGCGATTCAGGCAAAAGTTAACATAAAAAGAAAAGAAAAAGAAATAAAGAAAAGAAAAATAAAAGTGAAAGTGAAAGTTTGATAGGGCATTTTATGCTTAATGACCTATGCAAAAATTAGAACTCAATTCAAAACACCAGTATTTCAAAGTTATTTTCAAACATGATTTGAATTTCTACACTTCATAGTTGGGATCCATTGAACCTTGTTCCCTCATGCTGTACTCGTACAATAGCATGCATCTCCAAAAGTGCTAATCCCAGCCAACCAGCCTTAGTAATACTTATCAGTCTAAATTGGGTCAGTTTGTCGTGATCAGGAACTTTGAGTGTTCAACGGTTAGCCCACTTGCCCATAATGTGCTCCTAAAAGTCCTTGTTAGTCAGTCATGAAGTTCATCCAGTTGTGTTATATCAATTTATGTCAATCCTAATCACGGCTGGGGTTCTATGATGTCAGCATTTCAATAAGATATGCTAAGAGGTAGCATGAGCCAACAACAACAATATTCAGCGATATCAAGGCGTAAAAGGAAAGTTCGGATATATAAAAGTAAAGCATAAGTGTTTGTATGAATAACATCCATGTTTGTACAATAGTAAGCCATGCAGGGCTGAGAATGTCAAAAAGAAAGCAGAAGAAGGCATAGTCTAAGCTATCGGGGTATCTTGATCCTATTGCAAGCCTTGGGTCTGATCCTAAGCATCCAAAAATAAGTTTGAAACATCAAACATCATCTAGTCATCTGCCATAGCTGCACCCTTAGTTGGGAAATCAAGAACCCTACTCACTGCAACCTCAGCATCATCAGTGGGAATAGTTAAACTAGCAGCCATGACTTTAACCCCAGCTAAATCCTCAGTTTGATCCCCATTCGGCTTCACCATAAGCTGATCTTCTCCATCCCTAGCTTGCTCCTCTACATGCTGCTCGACCTCCTCTCCACCCACTCCAGCTACCTGAGTGGCAATGGGCACCATATGATATGCCCAATGATCATTCTCAGATGAAAAATTAGATGACTCTAGGGATGCCCTGCTCCTTATAAGACAAGTTAGATGCGCACACAACACCTTAGTCTTGTTCTCACCTCCGCTCTGGCTCTCTCCAGCTCCTCCTTTAGTGGCCTGACCCTCTCAACCTCAATAGTGGCCGCTCGGAGCGGCTCCTCTAGGAACCTAGCTCTCTCCTTAGAAGCATTTAAGTCCTTTATAGACTTATCGCTCCATGGCCAACAGAGTCTACAATGGTAACCAAAAGATCAGTACATATATGTAAATGTCATGCCATGCATCATGCATAGTTTGTTAAATTTTGCAGGAAATGGAAACTCACCAAAGCTAAAGCATCATGAGCCATCAGTAGATCCCTGCCATTGTTACCTAATAAAGTAATCACATTAGTCCAGGCCAAGCAATTTAGGTAATCAATGTAAAGAAGCAAATTTAAGAGTTGAATTCTTCTAACATTAGTGGCGCTCGATGGAGTGAAGCAAATGGTATGGACCGACTCCTCAAGTCCCCTAGTAGCTCGCTTCCTTGAATAGTCGATGAGGTGGAATGTGAAAATAAGGTCTGTGCTGAGGACCCCTTCTTGAATCTCCTGGGAAGCATAAGACTGCTTTGCTGGTTGTTCTAGACCAGTAGAGGTAGCAGCAGCAGGCCTCTTCTCCATGGAAGCAAAGGGTTATGACAACAATCATTAATACTCAGATTCACAATTAATTTCAGAAAGCAATAAAGAAATTTACCAAGTCTGAGTTAAACAAATACATGAGAAGATGAAGTGGCAAGCCTAACCAGGCCCTCAATGCTCTAAACCATGAAGGGACCCCCATAATCTCCCTATGGTACATCCTCAACATCATCATCATCGTCATCCCTATCACTATGGAACTTAAGGGCAATGTCGTCAAAATGGATCCTCTCACAGGGGGGAAGGAGCGAGGACTCGATGAACTCAGTATAGGAGCCATCCATTGACTGAACCTAGCACCCTTGCCTAGTTGGTACAACCCCTTATCCATCCCAGGCATTACATACAACCAGTAGACCTATAGGGACCGGTGGAGGGATTGGCCTCTCAACCACCATACTCATCTGCCAGTTGCGGATCCTCTCGCTAAAATACCACTCAAAGGAAAGTGGAGACTCCAAAAGAAAGCGGTGATCATTCACGCTTGCTTGCATCCGTTGGATGTCCTTGTGACCGACCATCCTGTCCCACTAGACATGAACATTGTATAAAAAGTAAATTCACTGTAAGTATCCTAACTTTGTTAATACAACTTCTACTAACAATTTGTTGAAATGTAAAGTACAAATTTAAGACATGAAAGCTTACTCGATCATAGCTTAACTGGCATAGGAACTCCTTATACTCAGTTATAGTCCCTGGCTTTTACTACCAGGGTCTCATCCACCTAGATATGATGTGGGGTGTCTCAAGCTGACCAAACAAGCCCGATCTAGGAATAAACTGGTGCTCAAAAGCTTAAATCTTCAAAACAAGTCTAAGCTAGTTGTTGAATGAGTACAAACAAAGAATTGAAGCATAAAGGATAGAGTTTAGGAATTACAAGAAGGATTAGGTGGCAGATCTTGACCTCGAACTGATGGCCCCCAACCCGAACATCTAAGCCATAGTACAGCAATACAGGGATGGCCTGGCACTAGTTCTCGCATCACACGGCTTTAAGATCCTCAACAGCCGATAGCAAGCTATAATTGAGGCTTGTCAAGTATACAGGGAAGAAGATGGTAGAAAGGAAGGACAACAAGAAGGATCAGGCATACTGGTCCCTCCTTTCCTGAGCCATAGGGCTCGATTGCCTAGTCTACTAATCATGCAGCTCCTATACTTGAGCTTATCCTTCCCTCCAAGTTGAAGTCCAAGCAACCTCTCTATAAATGCCTTCACGTCAAGCTAGGAATGCTATCAGTTAGCATTGACATCAAAATGAAGGATAGCTCCCTCCCAGCTCACCCCAATGAGCACGTACTAGTTTGAGGGAGTGATGGTGACCTCCCCGACTGGCAGGTGAAAGCTGTGGGTCATCTCCCACCATCTCTCCATTAGTGTCGAGATAGAAGTAGGGGCCAAGGTCTTTGATGCCTCTGGTATGGCGCGAGCAAATCTGTGAACTAGAATTAATCAATGCAAGCCAATAGCTTAGTGTCCCCCGTGGTACGGATCTCCTCGTACAACTTTCTATAGAAGCTCAAAGCTCCCACATTCTTGTACGAAAACTACAAAGTTAAAGCAGTAGTTTAACATGGTTAGGATATAGTGGACAAGTCAAAAAATAGAAAAGAATTGTATAAACTGAAATTTTAGACATTTTTTCCTAACGAGTAGTGCCCGTACGGGCGCTCCATGCATACTCGTGTGAAAAATGGGACACGTACGGGGTCCTCCCCACCCATATGGGTCCCTTGCAAATAGTCTACTCACCCAAATTTTTGAAACTACCTAAATTTTGTTCAAACATAACCAAACCTCAATTCCAACTATCCTAAAAGCATCCTAGACTAAAGTTCCATGCATTAGGGTCAATTCAAGGCTCTAAAACAACCTAAATCATGCCAAAATCGAAGAAATTCAAAAAATTCAAAAATGAAGAAAATGGAGGAATCGAGCCACTTGGAATTTCGGTGCGTGGGAAGTAGGGTATGGAATTAAATGCACTTTTAAGGTGGGAGTTAGTCCAAGAAACGAGTCTTGAGCCCAAAAACCATACCCGATAAAAATAAGGCATTCCTGAAACTCTGAATTACCCACTTGGGGCAAATCCTCGCACTTAAGGGAGAAATGGCTAGTCTTTGGAATCTTTTTATACATCTTGGATTGATTTAGGAGGAAATTTATCGGAGTTTAGAGGAAAATTGAAAATTTTGGTAAAAGAAGGAATGAGAGACTGTTCGATTTTTAAAACTTCTCTAACACCACCCGTACGAGCCCTTACTAGCCGTATGGGTCCCTCAAGTGCCACAACCCACCAATATGGGTCCCCACCACCTGTACGGGTCCCAACTTTCAAAGGCAAGACCGTTTTCAAGTAGAATAATCCCTCTCCAGCAGCAAGGGCATATCAGCTTAAAAATTTAGGGCCAACCCCTCTCTTAAACTCCTCATTTTAAGTTATTTAGGGGCAAAACCCCTAGCTCACCTTGATCCTTAGTTGAAGGAGCAAAAAATTTTGTTTGACAAAAAGTCAATCAAGAATCAAGGCAAGCATTTTCAAAACATTCACTAACATAGATACTTTTTATGCGCATGTACATTTTGAGAGATTCCACGCAAGATAGCGGTGCTATCCGAGAAGCACCTGCCTAGGGGCATTTACCTTGAAGGAAATACCCACATGAGGGGCATCATCTTGAAGGATATCCCCAGCAAGCAAAACGTAAACCATTCCCCAACAACAAAATTAACTAAGGGGCATCACCCCATTCCCTAGCAACAAAATCACTTAAAGGGCATCCCCCCATCTTTTGATACCCTAGGGGCATCCTTCCTAGGGGCACTATGAAAGGGTTGTTTCAGCCCAAAAATAGTTGGGCCAAACCCAACATTTCTAAACCTAGCTTACAGTTCATTCAGGGGCCAACCCCCATCCACATATCTTCATTCTTGATTGAAGGGGCAAAAATTTTTGTTCACCACAAAGTCAATCAAGAATTAAGACATGTCATTTTAGGTAGCTACTAATGCAACGTTTTTATTGTCTTTTCATAAGTAGCTCAAAATCCATAGCAGGAGAGTCATCCGCCTTAGGAAAGGGATACACCATCAGTAGGAAAGTCTATTCACCTTAAGAAAGGGATACAAGGAGAAGTCATCCGCCTTAGGAAAGGGATGCATCATTAGTGGGAAAATTTATCCGCCTCAAGAAAGGGATATGAGGAGAAGTTGTCCGCCTTAGGAAAGGGATACAAGGAGCAGTCATCCGCCTCGAGAAAGGACATACAAGGCAAAGGGGAGTGGCTTGCCCAGATAAAGGAATGCAAGGGAAGGATGTTCTCCTCAAGAAAGGAACACCAAGGAAAGGAGTTTGCCTAAGAAAGTAACCCATCCATATCATCACCATAGGTATGACTCTTACAGATCCGTATCTGTAGTGATCCTATGAGGGCTAGTCTGTGAGCATTGGATTCTACCGGCCCATCTCATGAAGCGATGACGAGAGCTAAATAATGCAATCTTTTATAGGTGTTATACATTATAGGTGTTCCTACTACATCAGAGATGAGTTTAGCTAGGGTTTGGAGACCTAGACTGCCTTCAAGTACCCGTATGGATCACACCTAGGGATACAGGTCCATGGGTTGACCCGTATGACCCCAATCCTCCATATGCCTTGGAGGGACCCGTATGGGTCCTCCCCACTCGTATGGGTGCCTCTTCCAGCCAATCAGGCCAAACTAATTACAATCATACCACAAGTGATTTAAATGAGTCATAAATAAGATTTATTGCATTCAAACATGCAATTTTCCTAAATAGAGGCATTTTGCCTCACTTTTGGTGGAGAACAATTTCATATCTAAATTATACTAGAGTTTATCATTTTTCTAGCATTTTTATAAGTAATAGAAAGGTTATAGAAGGGGTATAGAATTAGTAAAATAAGGAGAAAACCATTCCTCATTGGTTTTGTCCACATTTTATTTCTTTCCAGCTTCATTAGATTGGGGGAGGTTATGTCCACACAAATACTCACCAAAATAGTCCTAAAATCCATCATTTCATCATCTACTTTGGCTAGACTCTCTTGGCATTGGATCCCTTCAAAGTGGATTCAAGGTGTAAAGGTACATGCTTCAGTTTCAACGAGACTTACTTTCTATTTATTTTATTTTCATTTTAATTTATCTGGTTTTCTCTCTAACTTGCAAAATGAACCTAACATCACCATTTGCCATGTGATCAGTTTCACTAATAATTTAGTACATTAACCTATGAAGATTTAAAAATGTGTTTTCATTATAAAATATGTTGAAGATCCGTTATATCTTTTCAATCCTAGAATTGCCCCAGGCACTATCGATCGCAAAACCATAACACTATCATAATCACATTTTTTCTACCAAAATGCTGACTTATGATGTGCCGTAACTGTGCTAATGTTTCCATGCAGGTGAATCTATTTACTTTTGTTTTATAACTTAGAATAAATGTATAGGTTCGCTTTCAATTCCCCTATTTTTCTCGGTTGTAATTTTTATCCCCCGTTTTGTTGTTTATGCTTTATTATAAATTGTGAATGAATTAATCGTGTCTGAAAGAGTGTAGGAAAATAGGATTTCTATAATAGTTCCCCAAATGATGAAAAGAAAATGGTTTTATGCACTGAATATAATTTTGAATTAATTAAATGAGAAATAAGTGACTCATCCAATACCCGAATCTCTAATCTAAAAGGTATGAGTCTCCCGCCCAATGGGAACCATACCAAAAATCTTTCACAAGTAGATAACTTGGGTGGCGACTCCATAATTTGTATCGAGATTTGGGTCTTAGTTCTTTTTAATGAAGGTCTTAGTTCTTTTATTCATAAATATTGGGTAAATGTGCAAACTTGAAGTAAATGGTTACATCACGGTTAAACGAACAAACCCCCAATAGACCCCGCCGCAAGGCACCAAGGGAAATCGACATATTTTCATCCATGAAAACTCATAGTGGGGCACCGCTTCAATTTTTTTATTTGTTCGGGTCAATCAAGGTCAACCGAGGCAACTTTTCCTTTTGGGTGCTTTAATTAAAGGCAACCGTGGCAACTTGGCAACATAGTCAGGGGTTTTTATACTATATATAGAATTGGTTGGATCAGTGAACTTGTTAAATAATAAGGAGGTTAAAATAAACAAAGGGGATTTAGAATTTGAACTTAGAGAGATTTATTAATATTAGATAATAAATAAATCTGCGTGAGTGGGCCTATAAATGTACTATAGGATAGTACATAACTATCCTTGCACATGGGCTACATGGTAGCACTATTTGGAAGAGTGCTACGCATGGCCTAGGGGCACACGCAAGTGAGCTGTAAAGTGCAGCCCGAAATGCGTGCATGCGCAAGCCAAATGGCTTACGTAGGCGTGCAACCTAAAAGCACTTGCGCTGTGTAGAGCACAGCCCATAAGGGGTTGCACACTATACGGGCCTGCACGAGCTGCGCGTGGTGCAAGCTTGTGGGCCTATGCTCCTACATAGGCCCACAAGGGGCTGCTGGCTGAATGGTCAACAATCTCCCAGTGTTTGAGTTGTTGCCTAACTCTACTAAGGTTATTAATTAACATTTTGCCCTTTTTATTTTAATTCTGATTAGTTAAGGTTAGGAAGTTTATTGTCTTTTGTTTTATTCCTAACCACTATAAATAAAGCCTCCCCCTTCATTATTTTTCATCCTTAATTTCATATCTCCTTCTATTGCTCTCTTATTCTCTTAGTTATTCTGGTTCTTATAAGTAATCCGTCGAAAGAGTGTTTACTTTGAATAGAAAAGTAAGGGAATTTCTTCCAGAATAAATTTGTAGGGAAGATGTAGTTGTTTTCTACTTATTTATCAATACTCCCTTTCTAGAAGGTTCTGGTTGGTGGTGCTCGTGTTGACTATTTATAAAGAGCTTTTACTTTGAGTCTGTGCACATAGCTGAGGGGTCTTTCTGTCGACTACAGGATTCATGCTTTAATTGGTAAGTGGTTAAATTATTATTAGGTTCTTTTAATAAGTGTCTATGACCTAGAATAATTTTTGACTAGTAATATTGTCAATCTTGCCATGCTTAGGAGATCCTTGGACTTTAGATTAAATTTTGATTTTCCGTCATGCCTGCTTTGCATGTTCAAACCAACGAATCTAGACCAACAGTGGTAACATGAGCCTGCTTAATGTGATTGTATGATTGACTAGAAATATGTTAGGTCTAATTTTCTATGAAATATTTTCGATTATGCTATGCCATGCCCAGGAATTTATTTCTTGGAATTGAAAATGTTGTGATAACTGGATTACGTTTTGCTCAAACTTACTTAGGGTAGTTATCTAAGAATTAACAATGTTTTACTTGAAATTGCAAATGCTTTAATTTTTTGAATTAAGTGGAATAATTCTTAAATTAGAAAAGAACAAAATTTTTAATTTAATTAGTCTATGGTTAACTGAGTTAGAAGGGCTACTGGTTGTTCGGGCAAGGATTGGACTTGGCTACTCATTTACTTGAAGGGGGCCTCTCCTTTCTCGGAATTTCCATCAGTTCTAGATTCTAATTACCGAAAGTATTTTTTTGAATTAGTTGATTTGTAGTATAATGAATTGGATTCATTATATGGTTTTACAAATGAAAGTGTAAATCGTAAAATTAAAACTTACAGACATAGGTGTAAGAACTTGAACAATGAACCCCCTTGTTTGTTTTGCATGCTATATGGAGTCTTGGCATGATGGAATGATTATGAATTACGAGTTCAACATGACCCCTAGGTTGGACCTGCTAATTCCTTTTAAGCCCGCAATTTGTTATAGTTTAATAATCATGTCCACGTATAAGTCCTAGATTAGGCGAGACGTGTTGCACCAATAAAACCCCGTTAAAATATTAAGGCAAAATTAACTTTCCTAAAAATCGAATATGTGATTCTATGCCCTTTTATCGAATGAATTGCTTCATACACTGCACGCCTTCTTCTTTAACATCATCTGTTCATATGATTTGAATTAGGGTTCAGTCTGGGTTAGTTGTTCATAATATCAGAGCTAGTGTAGGGCTGAAGGCATCATTTGAGGAGTCATACAACTGGTTATGCTTGTCCATTGGTTGGAACTCAAATGGATTAGAAATTGCATTAGATGTAAATGGACTAGACCCTTCTATAGTTGTTTAAGTTAGCTTGACTTGTGATAGGAGGGGTTAGCTTAAGTGAATTATAGATGCTACCCACTAAGGAGAATGGTTAGACCATGTTTCCCGAAAGATAATAGAAGGAGCTATTATGTTTTCAAATAAACTTCAATGAAATAGTAGGAAATGTATTCAATTAAAAGGCCTCAAATTAAATGCATGTACAAGAACTAAGTCTAAAGCAATAATTCTTTCTTATTTATGGGTTGAATATGACTACAAACATAAACTTTCATGCTATTGTTGAGAACAAATTGGATGGAACAAATTTTACTGATTGGTTTAGGACGGTGAGGATAGTCCTCAGTGGCGAAGGCCTAGCTTATGTTTTGGATGAGCCCCTTCCAGATAAACCTGGTGCTGGCACTTATGAGGAACAAGAGGCATGGAAGATGAATAGGAAAGATCGTGAATCTGAAACATGTTTAATGTTGGGAACCATGAATCCTGAGCTCAAAAACATCATGAGAATATGGATCTCGATACCATGATTCTCCATCTTTGGGAGCTCTTTTCTAAGCAAGAAAGGACTGAGAGGTTTTAGACCTCAAGATTTTTGTTTGGGACTAAGATGCAGGCTAGTACTTTAGCTTCTCAGCGTGTTTTAATACTTCTTGGCTATGTCGAGAAGCTTGGTCGATTAGGATTTGTCATGGATCATGAGTTGAGCATACATCTCATTTTGACTTTGCTCACTGATATTTATTCATAGTTTGTTACTAATTATTACATGAACAAGCAATCCTAGAATTTATCAACATGCTTAAAATAGTAGAACCTAAGATCAAGCAGGATCAGAAAAGTCTACTGTTGGTTGAGAAAACCAAACCTTTAAAGGGTAAGACCCAGAAAAAGAAGGGGTTAAAGGCTAAGAAGAAGATTAGTAAGAAGAAGAAAAATATGAAAGAAGCTGCAAATGTATGTTTCCAATGTGAAAAAACAAGGACACTATAAAAAGGATTGCAAGGCACCTGTCTCTGAGCATATAAAGAAGAGCCCTGAAAAGGGAACTACTTCAGGTATGTTCATGATTGAAAATTTCACTATAGTTCCTTATGAGTCTACATGGGTATTAGATACTGGATGTGGTACTCATATATGTACTTCTGTGGAGAGGTTGATGAACCGTAGTAGGTCAGCTAAAGGAGAGTTGGTCCTACGAGTTGGAATTGGAGCACGGGTTGCTGAATCAGCTGTAGGAACATATAGTCTCAAGTTGCCAAGTGGCCTAGTTTTAGAATTAAATAAATGCTATTATGTTCTGGTTGTGACTAAGAATATTATTTTTGTCGCATGTTTAGCAGCAGAAGGATTTAAAGTTTTATTTAATAATAAAGATTGTCAAATTCGCAAAAAATAGTGTTCTTTATGGCAACGGAATTTTGATTGATGGCATATGTGTTTAAATACTAAAGCTGAAATTTTTAATATGATTGATGCTAAGAGATCGAAATTAGATAAAGACAAATAATCTAACTTATGGCATTGTCATTTAGGCTATATAAACAAAACCCGCTTGACTAAGTTACACAAAGGTGGTGACTTTGGCCTAATAGGTTGGGAGTCTTATGGGGCATGCGAACCTTGTTTATCAAGTAAAATGATAGTGGAACCTTTAAAAGGAAAAGGGCAATCTGCCACAAGTACATTGGAAATAATACACATAGATGTATGTGGTCCAATATATGTGCAAGCACATGGAGGCTTTGTCTTCTTTATCTATGATTACTCACGATATGGGTATTTGTACCTTATGCGGCACAAATCTGATAGTTTTGAATGATTCAAAGACTATAAGAATGGAGTTGTGAAACAACTTGGAAAGAATATTAAGTCACTACAGTCAGACCGAGGTGGAGAATATTTAAGCCAAGAGTTTCAAGATTATCTAAGAGTTAATGGAATATTACCCAATGGTCCACTCCATATACTCCTTAGCACCATGGTGTGTCTGAGAGGAGGGATAGAACTTTGTTAGTCATGCTTCAGTCCATGATAAGCTAAGCAAGTCTCAGAAAATCCTTTTGGGGATATGCACTTGAGAGCGCAGTTTATATATTAAATCGTGTGCCCTTAAAATCAGTTGATACAACACCATACAAAAGGTGGTATGGTAAGAAACCCTCTCTTTCTCGTGTGAGAGTTTAGGGATGTCCTGCCTATGTTAAAAGGATAATGTCAGATAAGCTGGGAGCTAGAGCTGACAGATTCTTGTTCATAGGTGATCCTAAAGAGACAATAGGATATACGTTTGCGATCCTAAGGAATAAAAGGTGTTTGTTTGTAGAACCACTCGGTTCCTTGAGAAGGAACACTTGCTTGCAAAAGCTAGTGGGAGCAACCTTGAACTTGAGGTTTAGGTAGGAGAATAAGACGATCAACTAATAATTCCTATGCTTGATACACAAGAGAGTGTGATCGAGGAGCAACTTGTTACACAATAACCATTGCATAGATCTGTAAGGGCTCCCAATGCTCCTGAAAGATATGGATTTTTCATCATGGATAATAAACAAAATGAAGGATGTTGAACATAAGACCTACAAGGGAGCAATGGAGAGCTCAGACTCTGATAAACGGTTAAAAGCCATCAAATTAGAAATAGATTCCATGTATAAAAACCAAGTATAGGATTTGGTCAATGCACCTGATGAGGTTAGACCCGTAGGTTGCAAATGGGTTTTCAAGAAGAAAACCAACATGGATGGTAATGTAATTACCTATAAGGCGAGGTTGGTGGCAAAGGGTTATAGTAAAAGAGAAGGTATTGACTATGAGGAAACCATTTCACCAATAGCCATGCTTAAATCCATAAGGATACTCTTGGCCATTACTGCTCATTATGATTTTGAGATCTGGCAGATGGATGTGAAAACCACTTACCTGAATGGAAACTTAGATGGGGATGTATATGTGATACAGCCTAAGGGTTTTACATCTCAGAATGGCTCGAAGGCATACAAACAGCAAAGATCCATTTATGGACTTAAGCAGGCATCCAAGAGTTGGAACATGAGGTTCGATGATATAATCATAGAGTTAGATTTTATATCAAACACTTATGAGCCTTATGTGTGCAAGAAGGTTAGTAGGAGTGCAGTCATTTTCCTTGTACAATATGTTGATGACATACTCCTAATAGGAAATGACACTTCTCTTCTTCAAATGGTTAAGCCATGGTTGTCAAGAAAGTTCTCCATGAAGGATCTTTGAGAAATAGAATTTATATCATCTATAAAGGTCTATAGAGATAGATACAAGAGGCTACTAGGTCTTTCACAAGATACATACATAGATAGGGTATTGACTAGGTTCAACCTGGAGCAAACAAGAAAGGGTTATCTTCCTGTCTCTCATGGAATTAACCTTTCTAAATCTACATGTCCGAGGACAAAAGAGGAGATTGCACATGAGTAGAATACCCTATTCATTCACAATAGGATCTATCATGTAAGCTATGGTATGTACATGGCCAGATGTCTCACACGCATTGAGCATCTCAGGCAGATTTCAATCTGAACTAGGTGATAATCAGTGGATGGCTATTAAGAAAATCCTCAAGTACTTGAGAAGGACTAAGGAAATGTTCTTGGTATATGGAGGAGGTGATCTATCAGTAAAAGGGATTCACTTATGTGAGTTTTCAATCTAACAAATATAACTATAAGTCACAGTCAAGTTGCCTCTTTATGTTAAATGGAGGGGCAATTCTTTTGAAAAGTTCCAAATAGGATTCAACTACTGATTCAACCACTAAATTTGAGTACGTTGCTACTTTAGAAGCAGCAAAACATACCGTCTAGATAAAGAAATTTATTGGTGATCTCAATGTGGTGTCTAATAGTGAGGATCCAATAGTATTATATTATAATGACATTAGGGCTTTTGCTCAGGCAAAAAAACCACAGTCTCATCAGGGAAATGGACATGTACACACAATATATCATATAGTTCAAGATATGATAAGGGATAAGGATATACAAATGGAATATATACCTAAAGATCAGAACCTAGCAAATGGTCTGACCAAGCCTTTAACACAGATCAAGCATGACCAGTATGTTAATAGTTATGTCTTTCAACACGTAACTAATTAGCTCTAGTGCAAGTGGGAGAGTGCTAGATATGATGTATGCCCTAGAGGCAATTAGGGCGATATATCTTAGTTAGTTTTATTTGTATAAACAAAGTTATATTAATAAAGGCATTATTTTGTTATATTAATGGCTGTGAAAATATATTCTGATTGGTTTAGAATATATTCATTGATGTGTGTTGCAAAAGTCCATGACATAATCATAGCACGTATTGTAGGGGCATAGTGGGACTATGTTGGTGAGAACTAATTTAGAATATCATTTCTCTAGTGCTAGCGGGTGGTACCTTAGGCTAACACATGAATGTATTCAGGAAAATACATTAGAGACCGCTATGATTGTGAGAGGGGGAACCTTTTTCAGTGAATCCTTTTCTAGTTTGGATCATCAATTGGATTGGCACGGCTAATAAGGGACTTCATGATTTTAATTCAGGGAATCGCTACTGGAGCGCGGGGCTCGTTGTATGTGTGAACATACTTGGCATTTCCAACTAGAAAAAGGGGTCAGGACTCCTTTTGGGATTAGCCTTTTTATTGCGGGAGATGGGTCCTTGTTTTATGCAATATTAGAGTCACCACCCAGATCAGCTCTTCCCGGAAATTAGTGGTATAGCTTATTCGGGTAGGATTCCTACACCAATAAAAGAAAGATTTTGGTTCTAGATGAAATAGTTACTTGTCATTTGAATTTGGATAAATTTTATTTCGAAAACCGTTTATCTCAATAGAAAAAAAAGAAAATGAGGTAGAGAGATACGACCTTTGAGGGCCTAGCCCCTGGAGCATGGGCCCAATGTAACTTGATTAACTCATGTGGTGATTAAGAATGCATGGTTTAAAATAATATTCGACCCTTAGTTACCTTTTGTTTGATTTAGGATGACTGAAAGGCCCGGTAGTAACTTGAACCGCGTTCGCTTTGAGTTTCCTCCAAGATTTCTTTGGAGATAACCTCGGGGAATTTCATAGTGGGTTTACTTGAGTTTTTGGGGGTGTATGGGTAGCTTTATAGCTAAAGCTAGCTTTAATAGAGGTGTTTATACCTTGGTGTAGTTGTGGGATATATTTGGTATTTGCTTGATACTACAGGGGATTTTTACGAAAGGGATTTTTGGACTTTGCTATATCTTTGAATTTTGATTGATTGCTTCTGTTCCCAAATTGCTAGGGAATGGTTTCCTTTTATAAGAATTTTTGGAGTGTCGATCGACACATATAGAAGTGTCAATCAACACAAGCATGTCAGAAATAGGCTTGCACTGTCATCAGGCCTGGATTCCCTATGAGCGTCAATCGACACATATAGATTGTGTCGATCGATGCAACTTTGGTAGTGGTAGCCCTACTGAGTCATGATTGTAGGTTTGATGAGTCATTAGGGGGATTGACATGTGTCTCCATCGATAATCGCAATAGGACCCATTGATTGATGCAAGTTGGGGGCCAACAAGCGTCATTCAACGCAACCTTTCATGGTGTCATATTTCTGATTCTTCAGAGGGTTTTTAAGATTTTAGGATGAAACGTGATCGTCGTCAGTACTAGTTAGGCATTTCCTTAAAAAGGTTTTTGACATCAACAGGCCTGGGATGGACCGTGCTCATAGGCTGCCCCTCACGTACAACAACTTACATTATTGAGGTAAAGTTTTTACATATGCGAAGTGAGTGCAGTGAGTAAAAGAGCGCACATTATTTTGAGGGAATTAGTCAATATTATTTGATCGACTAAATTTTTGAAAAAACGTATTTTTGCCCCTTTGATCAATTAATGTTTGACAGGTTTTGGAAATACTATGGAAAATCATTTGAATTTCTGCGGTGTGTCATTTGTAAACTTTTCTAGGTCTACCAGTATATCAGAAAATGATTTTCATGAAAATGCAATTTTCAAAATTAGGACTTAATTGGCACTTTAAATTTACCTTGAAATTTAAAAAAATCAATTTTTAAATATGCGTCGATTGAAGCAAGAGCCGTCAATCCATGCAACCTTTTGAATTTTGAACTTTGAATTAAAAGTGGTTATTGGCATTAAAAGATGTGCCAAGAGATACGTCGATCAACACATATGGGATGCGCCGATCAACACAACTTAGAGCCCTATAAAGTTTTGCAGTTTTTCTGCAAACAGAACACTTTGTACATCAAATTACATTCTTCTGCATTTTATTCTACAAAATAGTAGCAATGTTGGGTCTTTTAGCTCTCTCTTTTCTCCCAATTTTTATTCAGCTTTCTTTCATCATGATGTGGACGAAAATTGTGACATCCAATGATCGAAATCACACTCCTACGTCAGTGATAGAGGCAGATAATCATGGAGAGACGGTCCAAATCCCGTTCATTGGCTCGGAGGAAAATTATGGGCTTCCTATGAATAGGAGATTCCACAACGTAGGCAATGGCAAAGCTATTCCCTTATTTTTAAGCCTGAGTGTCATCTTTCTCGCATCCCGATAAGTCCCTTTAATGTTTCTTTCTCTTTCCACAATTGGCATACTTTCGGCACTTCGTAAAGATTTATGCTCTATTGAGCTTTCTATTGATTTGATGTCGTTGTAAACTGCATCGGCATGACTCTGTGGTTCTAAAATTTTTGGGCTTAGCGTCGATCGACGCACATAAGGGTCGATCGACACTTATTCTGCAAAATCTATTTTTTGCACTTTCTAGGCATTCTGGAACTTTCACCGCTTTCAAAAACTTTTCTGCGGCATTCTGTCTCATGTATACTACTTATCTTTGTATGACTTTTAAAAACGTCAGGATAACTTAATGACTATAAGCCTTTTGTTGCCTTAGTAATCCTGTCTTTTGACGATAACTGAGCCAGTCTTGAACATTCATGCTTAATGACTATAAGCATTCCTTTGGTGATGATTTTGAGTGGCCTCACTTAATAACTATAAGCAATTGATTCTTTGTCCTAGCTTAGTGGCTATAAGCTAGTGTAATTTGCTTAATGACAATGAGTATGAATTGGGTACAGGGGTGAATTCTTTTGATCCATAATCAATATGAGCAATTTTTTTAACTTAATTTTGTGCTTAGTGACTATAAGTGATCCTTTCACGGCTTTTGACGAAGCATTATTCTTGTTTTTATAGAAAGTTGATCATCATGGTGAGGGCAACTTTTTGGACCTTGTCACTTGGTGGAGAGTTCTTTCTCCCGAGGTGAAGGGTATTTTGGAGCGCTCGAGTTTTAGCGCGTTCATTGAAAAACTCATCCCGATGAAGCTCATTTGGTTTTCATGTACGGCCTTGTCACCGATCTTGAGGAGATGGTCCGATATGACCCATACCTTCCATTTACCATGTAGGGAGTATACCTTCACAATGCTAGATTTTGCTACCATTACTGGCTTGCGTTTTGATGGGTAGATTATTCATTTTAACTATGCCATGAATATGGGCAATTATGATTCTAAACTCATGCTAAAGTTGCTAGGGTTTACTAGTGAAAATAAGGAAATTCCTGCCAAGGACTTGTACTTTTACTGGTCAGCTCCGGGAAATAGGGCCTCGGTTGATGTTGAAGCCCAGGAGTAGTGTGCTCGCTCCTTTATATTGTATGCTTTGACCAATACCTTGTTTCTTGTTGGTAATTCAGCCCTAAATTTGAACCTTTTGGGTTCTCTAGTGAAACTAAAAACGTTCAAGGGAATAGCTTGGGGTAGAGCTACGCTCAAGCTTGTTCTTGAGGTATTACCAAGTAATTTATTTTTGTGTGTTTTACCATGTGTTGACTTCCGTTTTACCTCTTTGCAGATTTGGGGCTTCGAGATGGGGATTCTTCCCTGACCGAAGAAGGCCAAGGTTCGAAAAGATATTCCGTAGTTCCCTCGCTTCCATGCCTGGTTGGTTTCTTGGGGGAACCTCGATTCATTTGATATCGAGAAGAGGATTAAGAACCTCATTTTGATGAGGTGAGCTTTCGTATCTTGTAATGGTTTCGGGTTATATTTCTTTTTGCAATCTTCACTAATGACATGTATGCTTACAGATCATCCATACTCTATGGAGGAATGTTGTTGGCTGGAGTGGAGTTATAGTGGCCGCTAGAGAGATGGTGTTGAGGCAGCTAAATCTAGAAAGCCCCACTTCTATAGAGTGGTATCTAGGGAGAAAATAGCGCAATGTAATAAATTCCCAGAGGAGAGATTGGTGCTGCCTGAGCTTCTGAGGTAGCTATTCTGGCTAGACCTAGCTAAGGACCTTGATACTTTTAAGGGAGATGGTGAGATTGGGGAGCTATATGGTGAGGAGGGCTTGTATTCTAGCTTCATGACTGAGTGCTTGCTTGATTAGCCTCCTGAGGATCACTTCACATCTCAGGGGGTACGTCTTTGCCTTCCTATACCTGCTTTTTATGTTTCCCAGGTACTGAGCTTGTCTTGTTTCATAAGGTAAGAGGGCACAAGGTCCATACCATGTGACAAGGCACTGAGATTATAATGTCCCTGTGGGGTTCTATATTTATTAGCCTGACTTGTCATTTTACTTTCCTCCCTTCGAAGTGGACGATTCAACTAGGGTGGCCATGACTTTTATGCCTCCTAATGCGACCCATGTCAGTCCATTATTATGATCTATGCCTTATTTTGCTTGTGCTAATGTTGCCTACTTCATTTGATAGGTGCCGAGAGAAGATAGCAAGAAGGACGGACATTTGCTCTTTGATTTGCAGAACATTATGCTCGGGAACAACTTCGAGATGGCGGTAAGATCTAATAGTACTTGTTTAATAAAGATGCATAAATGTGTGCTTATGTATGCATGGAATGTTTGCAGGGCAGGATTCAAACACTACAGGCGAATGTGGATCATCTTAGGGCCTATTATCAGGCACCTCCACTGACAGGGACTTTAGGCTATGGCTAGTACAGGCAACCTCCCCCCGTGGGCTATGCACAACACCCATAGGGCTATAGGGCACAAGGTTATATGCTCAGTTATTCTAATTAGGCCGGGTTTACAAGGATGACTTCACGGTTCCTGCCAACTTTGCCGTTCATGTCTGCTCCCCCACTCACACGACCACTTTAGGCCGTGCCGAGTCTATGGGCCTAAGAGGGAGTTAGAGATAGCAACGAGGTATCGTGAGTGCATCAGAGCAATCCCATTTATTCAGGCGATTTAGGAGGAGTTGATAGTTAGGCGCTAGTTTTGCGTACATTGGATGGATTGGGCTTGTTTTTGCTCCTTTATTATTTTGGTTTTCTCTTTTACGGATTGCTGGGTTCTACAAAGCCCTATTTATTTTGGATGGATGATTTCCTTTCATGCTTTTGACATGCAGGATTTATTATCTTGTTGATTCATCCTGAAAACAAACACTTCCTTGTGCAGTTAAAGCTTATTTTGCAAGCCATTATTATTTTTCTGGAGCGACAGTCCTCCCGACATAGATAGGTTCAAACCACAACTGCTAGATTACCTCCGGATTCTGTGTCCGGCTGACTGGAATCAGCTCCAAGCTTAGTGCCTCTTCAATATGCTACATTACTATAATCTTCCTTTGGATGATGCATTCCTGCAAAGCACCTTAAGCTTATGGGACCCGCTCGATCATGTGTTTTTCTTCAATAATCAAGAGTTGTGTCTGCTCTATGAAGAGTTTTGTGATATCATGGACATCTCTTGTAGTAGGGCAATCAATGTGCCTGATTAGAATGTCACCGTGGAGCCAAATGATGTGAGTTTCCTTTCATGTTTTTTTGACCGTCAAAGGAATTGAATCATGTCCACCAATCCCTAACACCCTGGATTGATTTTAGGGGTGGCCCTAGAGATATGGTCCTCTATCCCTACCAGTCACCAAATTTGGGAACCTATCATGACTGCGCATCTCATAGAAGTTTTTCTGTATGAATCAGATAGTAGAGACTGTAGTTCTCAGTTAATTTCTATGATTCGAAAAACTCTGGAAGGTATGTCTCTTATGGCCATGGTTCTAGTTGAGACCTTTGTTTACATGGATTCCATTCATTTGGGCAGAGATGAAGCAATAGGGGGTAGCAGGCTCCTCCTTTAGGTATACTGGTTTTTTCTCTTTTTAGATGCTTCGTTTATTCTATTTGCTGAAATCTCTTCTATACGACAGATATGGTTGATGGAACGCTTGAAGGTCAATCAGGATCCAATCGAGCCACCTTGGCCTTTTGCTCCAAAGGTTTTTTTGAGTTGTGGGGTGCAACCCGGGTGATATAGGAATCAATCTTCATGCGAATGGTTGTACTTTTTGTATAGGTTGAAGGAGGGATATTAGTTGGGTTTGCCCTTGGTGGAAGATTGATGAGGTGACTACCCAAACCATACGCAGGGGTGTCCAGTTGTTGGCCTTGGAGCAAGTGTCTTATTATTTCCCAGAGCATGTAAGGCAATAGTATGATCGTCCTCAATTCATGCTCGAGTACATTTCTATTCTACTTGCAAAACCCTGAGAGCCCTTGTGGCCAGACCAGGTTTGCACCAAGTGGACGAGTCACACATTAGTTGTCATGAATTATGAGCTGTCGTATAACGAGTCACTTGATGAGACATATTTAGGGTGGCATTTTGCCATCAAGGTAGCTCCTACTGGAGTAGATAGGCTAGCAATTACTAGCTGCTACATTCATCATGAGGTAGGTCCTAGTCAATAAGTTATGTTATGAGTTTTGTAATAAAGCCTTGAATTTATTTCAGGCATGAATGTTTTGCTTTAATGTATGTGTGCTTCTTTTCAATGCATCTCATTTCATCTTTTAGCTTTCATTTTCAACTTTCATGTTTCTACAAAAATACAAATTGTGGGATCACATCTCTATTTCCAGTGACTTTTCATGTGATTTTCCTTTATCTTGAATTGGCCTTCAAATATAATACAACTCGAGCTTGTTCCAGTTGATGGGATTTTTGAATTCGTTCTCATCCATATCCATGATTTTTATAGCCCCTTTACTAAGAACTCATTTCATGACGTATGAACCTTCCCAGTTTAGGAAAAATTTACCTCTGGTGTCGGTATGAGTGCCTTTACCTATTTTAACACAAGGTCACCGGCTTTGAGAGATGTGTCAATCCTCTTCACTCGGTTATCGTAAGCTCGAGCCATCCATTTTTGCTGCATTCTTAAGCTATCGAGGGCCTGGAGGCACCTTTCATCGATAGTCTTGAGCATTTTGTAACAAGATTTGGCCCATTCATCCTCGCATAACTTTGGTACGAGTGCCACACGGAGTGATTTGATTTCAATTTGTATGGGAAGAATAGCTTCCATTTCGTATATTAGAGAGACTGACATTTGCCCTATTGGGGTCTTGACGCTGGTCTGATAGCCCTAAAGAGCATAAGGGAGATGATTGGCCCAATCCTGATGGGTAACTACCATTTTGGACAGAATCTTTTTCACAACTTTATTGGCTGCTTCCACCGCCTATTGCTTTGAGGGCGATATGGTGATGAGAGATAGTGTTCGATGTTGTGTCATTCTAATAGGTCAGCAGTTTCACCTTGCAATTGTACTCCGTTGTTAGACACCATATGTTGAGGTATGATGTATCGTACAAAGATATGTCTTTGAATGAAGTTTGGCATCTTTGTGGAGGTAATCCCTGTGTAGGATTCAGCCTCAACCCATTATAAAAAGTAGTCCACGGCTACTATGATGAATTTGTGGTCATTGGTTGAGGATGGCCTAATTTCTCCTATGATGTCGATGCCCCAGGCCGAGAAGGCCAGGGGGTAGCCAAGTGTTGCAGCTCGACTGGTGGTAGGTGAGTGATGTTACTGTGAATTTGGCACTCATGGCACTTCCTGACTAAGCTCGTGTAATTGGCTATCATGGTTAGCCAAAAGTATCCCATTTGTTGTATTTTTTAGCGAAATTACCCCATTCATATGGAGGCCACATGATCCTGTATGACTTTGTCAACTTCTTCTTGTCTCAAGCACTTGAGAAGGATTCCATGAGAGGATATCCAAAGCAATTTCCCCTTGATAAGCCTGAACTAAAATTCCAATTTCTATAAAGTGGTCATGTTAGCGTTAGTAGCTTTTGTAGGGAAGGTACCATCCTTGAGTTATTGAAATATGTCACTATACCAGGGCATTTGCTCAATAGTGATTTGTGTGACTAAGGTGAGATAGTATAGAGTGTCCGTGACTTCTACTATTATCGGTTTTATGGGTTATTGATCAGGGTTTTCCCACATAGAGGTCAGGGTGCCCAACGAGTGTGCCATTTGATTTTCTTATCTTAATACATGTCGGAATTTGCATTTCCAGAAGAGAGATGCCTTTGTCTAAACAGATTCAAAGTATAGTCGGAGTGACTCCTCCCTCACTTCCCAGTCACCTACTACTTGTCTGATGATAAGGCCGGAGTCTCCAATAACTTCTGCTTCTTCTACCCCTATTATGAGAAATGAATTTAGGCCGAATAGACACGCCTCGTATTCGGCGTCATTATTGGTCACTAGGAACTCTAATCTTTTGGAGAGTGGGATTAATCCTCCTTTAGGGGAGACGATTATGATGCCTAAACCATCCCCCTTGCAATTCACTGCCCCGTGGAAGAACATGATCCATCTCTAGGGTTCATGTGTTATCATAGCTAGCTATTTATCCGCGAACTCAAGATTCTCTAAGAAATCGGATTCCAAAGGTTTGTTGGCCAGAAATTTTGCCACGACCCGCCAATTGATTACTTTCCTGGTGACATATTCGATATCGAATTTTGATACGAGCAACAACCATAGGGATAGCTTCCTGACCCAAGAAGGTTCTTGGCAAAGGTACTTCATGAGGTCCTCCTTTGTAACGGCTTGAATCTTAGAGGATTGAAAGTAGGGTCAGAGCTTTTTGGTTAACCGTTGTAAGCACGAGATTTTATAGTCCTTCTCGCAAGACGATGATGACGTATGCCCGATTTGATTCCTCATGATAAAAATTCTTTTTTTAAAAATTTTTTATTACCGATATAAAATTCTCCATGAATTTTATTTTTAGAAAAATTCAGTTCGACATGTCTGGTAACGCGTCTGGCGGTAGCTGAAACCGATGATTTGCACCCAAAAAGTAATTTAGTCCAAAATACCCATAAAAAGTCAAAAAAGAGCCTAATAATTTAGTTCATCCCACTGGAATTGCTTTTCGGTGGGATTTTCTTACTTTTCTTAGATTTCAGGCACAATTTGTGCTTGATTTTAAGACCTATTAGGATAGTGAGGCCGCTGACGGACTCATCAATAGCACCGATGGTATCATCCATGCCGGCGGCGACATGGTTTTCTGCTGTAGAATAGCTGTGTGCCTTTTTGCTCAATATCTGACGGATAATTGATCCAGGGCAATTTCCAAAGGATTTTAGCCCATATAAAGGCTATTTCTAAGCCAAAACAAAGGTTGGAAATTACACAATTGAATTTTAGGGAGATTTTGATTAGTTTAAGTGGGATAAGGTGAAGAAAAGGTAAGAAAAGAGGAATCATTACATCTTTTCTTGGTTTCGTTCATTGAACTCTTTGATATTCACTTAAAATCAGTAGACTTTAGGATTAAAAATCAATTTATTAGGTTTTAGAGCCTTGAATACCCCTTTCACTACCCAAATCATCATTTGAGCTCCCCTGCGGTGTCATTTGAATCACGAAGAGGTGGATTCACGACCTTGAGGTAAAAATTCTGAGTCTCATACCTCTTTGGCTTTCATTTTACTTGTTTGTTGTGTTTAGTTGTTATTTTGTGCTTAGTTTTGGGTTTTTGGTCTCTTTCTAGCCAAAAACAGCTACTATAAGAAACTGAAGCTGTCGGAGGCATTTGAAGCCATCGGAGGTATCAACCATGCGGCCAGCAGCATCGTTGTTACTGCCAGTGGCCTAATTTTCCCCCAATGGCCTTATTTTATTATGAAACCCTTTCTTTATAGCACCTAGAATGTCATATAGCCTGCCTATGTAAATGAGATTACCGGCGACCTTAGTGATGCCACTGGGGGCCTTATTCATATAACCGGCGGTATGTAGTTCTAGACAGCAGATTAGTTTTCATTTTATTTTCAACCTAATATAATTTCCGAAGCTATGATGTACAGTACAACGATGAGAGTCCAGAACTCCCCAAAAATGGTCCAAACCCCAGAACTTGTGGCATTTTCACTAATAATTTGGTTAAAATAATAATCGTGTCCAAAATGGACTTTTCCCTAAAATTAATACGGAAAATGAATTTTTCAAAGGGAACTTACATTCAAAAATCAAAAACTGGCCTACTAGTTTTTGTACAAAGGGGGTAGATTAGCTCGACACCAACCCAAGGCTCTGTAACCGAACCCCGTCCGGGGCACTGCCTTGAAACCCCGTAAGGGGCTACCGCCCCTCGACCCAGCAAGGGGCACGGCCCCTTAGACCCCACCATCGGGGGTGCTGCCCTTGCACCCCCGGAGGGGCTGCCATCCCTCAACCCCGCCACCAGGGGTGCCAATTTGTGTGATATAACCTGTATATGTGTTGTATCTGTGCTAACCTTTCCGTGCAGGTAGATTTAGGTTAGAAGTATTATAGGCCTTCGGGTATTTTATTTCTCACTTTAAAAAAATGTATAGGATTTGAAAGCCTTGTAATTATTCTAATTTGCGTATTTTTATCTGCTAGATGACTGTAATAATTTTTTTTAACTTGGCCTAATGAAAAATAGATAACATCATCTCAACTCAAAATCTCTACCTAAGGTATGGTCTACCACCCGATGGGAAATCCTACCAAAATTTCCCGGTTGAGCTGAAGTGGGTGGCAACTCTATTTTAAGTATGGGATTTCAATCTCGTATCTTTTGGACATTAAAATATGCAAACCATTTTCACAATCACTCATATTTTTAGTAGATCGGTCCTTCAGCCCAGCTTCATAGCCGTCACATAAAACATCATCCGCTCACAACCATACAATGGCAGTGCAGGTTTTCTTGACTATGGTGTCTCGGGTTTCATATTCTAGGAGTTTCTTGCTCAGGTAATAAATAGCATGTTCCTTTTTGTCTTCATGTTCCTCCACGAGCATTGCCCTTATAGATACAGAGTAAGGGGTTGACATGGCTTAGGAGGCTTTAGTACTAGAGGGTTGGACAAGTATGTGTTGCTCTTATTGAAGGCTTCCTAGCACTCTATATTCCAGATGACTGGTTGTTGCTTTATAAGGAGTTTGAATATAGGTTCATAAATAGTGGTTAATTTGGCGCTAAATATGTTGATATATTATAGTGACCCTAAGAAGCTCCTGACCTCTTTCTCAATTTTAGGTGCAGGCATATCGAAGATTTCCTTTACTTTGTTTGGGCGGATTTCAATCCCTCATTGGCTTACAATATGATCCAATAACTTTCCGAAGGTCACTTTGAAGATGCACTTCTTTGGGTTTAGTCGCATGTTCTACTTATGTACCCTGGTGAGAAAGCTATTGAGCACAACTGGGTGTTCTTCGGGGGATAGTGACTTCACCATTATATCATCCACGTGTACTTTGAATTCTTTATGGATTGGGTTATGAAGTAAAATGCTGAATGCCCTTTAATGGGTTGCCCCTGCGTTCTTGAGCCCAAATGGCATAAATTTATAGCAGTACACCCCCCCATTCCACGATGAAGGCCATTTTGAATTTTTCGATGACATTCATTAATATTTGGTTGTATCCTGAGAAGACATCCACAAAGGAATACATGGCCGCCCTGGCAGCACTGTCGATTAGTACATCTATATGGGGTAAGGGAAAGTCATCCTTTGGCAAGGCTTTGTTGAGGTCATGGAAATCGACACAGACACATACCCTAACACTTCCATCTTTCTTTGTAACAAGTACTACGTTGTCTAACCATTCTGGGTATTCCACAACTTCTAGGAATTTGGCTTTGATTTGTTTGCTTATTTCTTCTTTAACTTTCTCGGCCCATTTCGGTCTAAGTCTTTGTAGCTTTTGTTTAACCGGTCGAATTTTCAGGTTAGTGGGAATTTTGTGTTCCGCAATGGCCTTATCAACTCCGGGCATGTCGTCATAGGACCAAGCAAACGCCCTTACGTGAGACTTGAGTACTTCCACTAATTTTTCCTCAAGTTCAGCACTTAGGACATTGAAGATTGTTATCATTTTAGGATCATCCTTGGCTCCTAAATTTGTTTCTTTTGTGGGCATATCATGAATACTTAAAATGTTAGATGCATGAAGAGATGAATGCATGTGATCAAAATCAACCTACAAATAAGCAAAGTCTCCCAATTTATTGCCATTTTCAGTTTCATCATACAAGTTGTTTAATTCAAAAATATTAAAAATTGTAAGATCATTATCAACTTCCAGGATAGGAGCTTCCTCGTTCAGAGTTCCTATGCTGCTGCTGGCAGTTGTGTCTCCGATCTTGGATTTTCCTTTGATCATGTGCAGAGCTAGTTCAGAGATTATCTTGTCCATCTCTTCTTCTCCTTGTAGCTTCAATTCGGCCTCCTCTATCCCCGAACCCCATTCAGGGTGCTGCCTTAGAACCCCGCAAGCCCCTCGACCCCATCGAGGGCACTGCCCCTTGGACCCCGCCAAGGGGCTACCGCTCCTCAACCCCACCACCAGGGACACCGCTTTTTTTATATACCTTGTATATGTGCCGTATATGTGCTAACCATTTCGTGTAGGTGGATTTAGGTTAGATGCATGCTAGGCCTTTGGGTATTTTATTTCTCGCTTTAGAAAAATTTATATGATCTGAAAGCCTTGTAATTATTTTTATTTCTGTATTTTTATTTGCTGGATGACTGCAATAATTTATTTAGCACTTTTGAATGCTTGATAACGCGTAAACACAACATAATAAAAAATACAATAAATAGGGTGGATTAAAACCAAATAAGAAAAGAATGAAACTTTTAACTTGGCCTAATGAAAAATAGATAACATCATCCGAACTTGGAATCTCTACATAAGGTATGGTCTACCACCCGGTGGGAAATCGTACCAAAATTTCTCGATTGAGCTAAACTAGGTGGCGACTCTATTTTAAGTACGGGATTTCGATCTCGTATCTTTTGGACATTAAAACATGAAAACCATTTTCACAATCCCCATCAATCACTCATCATTTTTAGGAGACTAGTCCTTCGGCCCGGCTTCATAGCCGTCACGTAAAACGTCGTCTGCTCTCAGTGGCGACTCCACTGGGGATTTTTCTCTTTAAACTTGAACTTAAAATTTTCAATAAGTTTAAAGGATTTATATGATGTATTGAAATCATTGGCCAAATTAAAACTTCATTCTTTTTTATAATGTTTTATCCTTACGCGGGTAGATAGTTCAACAATTTTAGGTGCCCCATTTTTACCCGAGAAGCTCGCGAAAGTATCACTCATGCCCTATTTAGAATTCAGGATACCTAGTGGGTGGATTACTCATTTTAACCAACACGTAAACTCCTGCGATCGCAGCTATTTGGGGAGTGGTTGAGTAATGTGGAATCAAGGTAAACGAGAACCTTCTACATCAACCACACCATGCCAAAGCTGCGCTAGAAAAAGCCTTAGCATTTCATTCCCTTAGGATTACCAAAATAGTACAAATAATTCGGACGCACTTCTTTCGCCACTACCGATGAAGAAGCCAAACTTCATCCCTTCCAAAGAGGCGTTACACGGGAGTCATAAGGTTATAAGAGGGACGTTTTGTGTTCTATGTGCTATGTGATCATGCATTCCCATGCATCGGCCTCAAGAGACAAAACTCAATCAACTTACCCTTACCGATCTCCACTCATGGAAGAGGTTTAGCAACATCCGTAGGACCTCTTTGTACCCCCATAGAGTCACGACATATCACTATGCATGACGAGGGGTGCAAACGTCCCACATATGTTGGAGGCATAAGTCGCCACATGATTGCTAACCACGTCTACGTATAGCTATACATACCATGCATCAGTTATTAGACAAATATCATCCACCCCATCCATGGTATCACACAATCCATGCAAGATCTGTACCTGACCATTTCAGCTAGGAGGAGGTGAAGTTATCATCACACCCCGATTTGGAGAAGGCCTAAGCACCGGCTAATCTGTCATTCTCTCACCCCAGTAGCCACCACAGAAGTCGAAGGGGTTTTGTATACTGATTCTAGTGGGGAGTCAGATTCAGAGTAGATTTAGTTGGGTCAAAATTCCTCTGAGCCAATAATGTCTTTCCCCAACAATGATGGAAACCCCCCCTCTGCTTGAGGAACAAGTAGGCCCTACTCCTACCTCCGGAGCAGGATCACAGCCACCCCCGAATTTTGATTTCGCCAGTGCCATGGCTCGGTTTCTAAAATCAGATGCATTCCAAGCCTCTATCTAAACCACTGTTTAAGTGGCCGTTAAGCAAGCCCTTAAAGATAAGAACTTCAACCGGGTATTTGAGTCCGATATTCAACCCTAGAACAGTTTAGCACAAATGTTGGCTGGTCCGGTAGGGACAAGACCCATTGCATCTGTTTTTCACCTAACACCCTCAACTCAACTTGTGGCAAGCCCATTTCAGTTTGGGCAAACCTCTGCATTTCTACAAACCTCGACAACCTCATCGATTGTCCCTTACAATCTGAGACCTTTGGCTTAGAGTTTGGTCCCTCCGGTATTTGCTCATCAGCTTTTAGTTTCTTCTAGCGGGCTAATCAATCCTGTATTATCTTTCACTCCTTCTCAGTTTATGGGAACTCCTAGGGGCACTAACTACCCCTAAAACCATTTCAGTAGCCAATTGATTGCTCATCCCCACTTAGACATTCCTCTACCATCTCCACCAGTTTCGAACCACCAGGTCACGCCATTTTGGGCGTGAAACACAAGGCTATAGCTTTCACCCATCAGTCGATAAATGTCCAGGGTATGTAGCTTCCAAGTATGACACCCAAGATTCAAGCCTATGTCTGCAACTCTTGGCTACCAAGGAACTTGAGCAAAATGAGGAATGGGTCCCCGATAACTACACTATACCCAATATGGCACCCTATGGTGGCTCTGGTGCCCCTGCTTCTCACATCATTATGTATAAAAGTGTCATAAGGGTGTAGAAGTTAAGCGACAAAGTCCTTGCTGAAATGTTTCCATGCTCTCTATGTGGCCCTGCTCTCAAATGGTATCACACTCTACTTCAACATATTTTCACTAATTGGAAACTCCTTTCTGAGGGTTTGAAGGTGCATTATGGTTTCAACACTATGATGGAGATGACTCTCCAGCACCTTAAAGGTGTCTGCCAGCTACCTAGTGAAACCTTTAAGCATTACTTTAACTAGTGGATGTTAACTCAGGACTTGATGAAATCTAAGTTCAGCCTTAAGGAGATGATTGTGAAACTCCTCGAAGGGTCTCTTCCTATTTACCGCAAAGAGATGGCTATCGACTCGTTCCCTTTATACAAGGTGTTATTCAAAAAGATCGAGAAAATTGAGCATGAGTAGAGTGCGAAAAAGCTGAAAGGGCTGGAAAACTATAGTATACGAAGAACAATGATACCCTTGTTGTAAGCCCTACACCTACCAAGCCTAAGGCTCCTGCTACGGTACAGGAGGTCAGTTAGATGCCACTAGTAGTCACTGCAATCCAACCTAGTGCGAACCCATTCATCCTAGTGAATCCCTATAAGCTACCACTCAAAATAGTCTTCACTAGGTTGCGGGAGGCTAGTTTTCTCAAGTCCCTTCATGAGTATATGCCACCTAAACCTGAGAATGAGAATAACTTTTATGATTATCATGTTCAGATAGGCCATAACATCGATAACTGTAGAAACCTACTCAACGCCATACAACGTCTGGTAAGGGAAAAGAAGATTGCTAAATCTGAGAAGGCACCTAGTACCATGAATAAACCCCTACCACAATTTGGTGGCAAGTAAGGATGTATATTACAACATTCCCGAAGTTGTGACCTTGCAAGACCCTCCGCATATGGAGGATGACTATTTAAATATGTAACTTTCTTTAGCTTTTTGAACAATTCCACTATTAAAACTTTCAATTTTGTGAACAATTTCATTTCATTTACTTGTGTTTTATTTTGCCCAATTGGTCCACGCATTCATATGAATATACGCATAATGTTTTCAGTATTCGAGATACTTCATAAGCGTGGAATTAATTCGAGTACGAATGGAATCTCCCAAATGGTAACCATTTCCAATAATTTAACTCATGTTAAAACAAATGTGACATAATAAAAGTGCTTAAAGATTGTGATAACGTTTACGCCTATTCATATAAACATACGCTCAGAATAGGCTACCGAATTTCCAAGCATCCCATCCTTAAGGGTACCGTGTGCAAGCCAATCAAATGGAAACCTCACCATTTGCAACCACCAAACGTACTATCTCAAAATGAAGAATCAGCGGGTGGTTTGAACCTTGCGTAACCCAAATTGCAATTGCATCACCAAGATGAAAAGGCACCATCAACAACACGTTGATCAGAATTTGTAACACCTTCCTCCTATCGGGCTTCTCAGTCTCTTTACTATTTGGCTGTTCCTATCTTGAAGGATGAATATGATAGATAAGATTTAACCATCATCAACTCTTGGATACATGCTCACCAAAATGGTTATCCAATACTACTCTAACCAGACAAAAGTCGAATCCTACACCAGTCCAAGGATCGAGAAGACAGCCAAATTCGTAAAGGAACATGTCTTGGCTCAGTCCAATGCATCTCATCACATGACATCACACAACGAAATCCAATTTCAAGGGGACTCCCAAATTGAACAAGATAAACATCTCTTCGCTCAGTGCAACATGCCTCGTCATTTTCAAGGGGGGAACCTTCTAAATTAATAGAGAGATGTGCAATTGAGCACGACCCCCTCCGCACAAACAATATTTAAGAAATAGTCAAAATGGCAAACAAGATAATCTGGAAGGCACTCCATAATTGTCAAAACTCCCTTGAACCAAATGCTCGTTGTATCACCAATCAAAGTCAGAATAGAGCCCTCATACGTTCAAGATAGTACTTGATATACAAGACTATCAAGATCATATGCATGGGCAAAAGCGAGTTTATTGTCCTAATCAACTAAGATGGGCTTTAGCGTTATCGCATCTAAAATAAAAGAAATAATTTTAAAAAGTGGCACAACAAATAAAATATATATAATAAATCACCCACCTTTCGGCCTTTCACCGATCGGGTAAAAATTAGGGTGACACCTGATGGTTGGTATTCTGCAAACCAGCCAGGCAAAAATTAGGGTATCTGTTCACAAAGTCGTCCGCTAAACTGAAAACTCGAAAAGGGCCATTCAGGAAAAAATTAGGGCCATGAGAGAAAAATAGTAAGATGTTAACCTAAAAATCTATAAAGACTTGTTAACACTTGGAGTTTGATTAATGGAAATGGTTACCAACATCTTGTACTCTGATTAAATTCATTCACTTAAAGTGTCTTTCATACTGAAATCTTTATGCTTGTGACTATATGAATGCCTGGCAGCTAAATGGTGAAAACATCGCGAGTAAAATTAATGAAGGGTACTCAAAGCCCATCCATAATAAGTGCACAAGAATTCAATATCAAAAAGACAAATAAATCCGGATAGGCAGATAACATCCATGTATATGCAAAAGTAGGAAATAAGTCTACTGAATTGAAAACCTTAAAAGGGCAGTCTAGGAAAAATAAAGACTAAGAAAATAATGAAAAAATAAAAATAATAATAATAATAAAAGAGAGAAGATAGGCTGAAAATCCAAAAAGGATGGTCTATGCAAGAAACATGTCTGCTGGATTGAAAACCTGAAAGGGCGGTCTACGCAAAAGTTAAGACAAGGTTCGATAGATTGAAAACCCCAAGGAGCAGTCTATGCAAAATTTAGAACCAAAACCTAAGAACATAATCAAGAAAAGCAAAGGTACGCCATCATTTCGAGAAAGACAAACATCGAGCCTCAAACTGAACACAAACTTGGGTCTAAGCCCTTCATCGTAATCATCCTTCAGGAACTTCACTCCTATCACACGAGCCTACCTGGTCACGACAGAGGCATCATTTGCTCATCCAATGTGATTCAATGGAATATCGGATAATCATGCATCTTTAATACATACAATTCATGCATACACTCTTGCAATCTCTGTTTGTCAAAATATTCAAAGGAAAACTATAAGGGCACAAAAGTTAGGTGCCAGATCTCAAACACGTTGATCAAGCTACACCAACCAATTATCCAACATGCACTAGTCAACAAGGGGCATTTGGAATGGAAGGGGCATAGTTTCTTCCAACCTCTTGGGACCATCCACAAATCAACAAGAAGCACTTGGAAGGGGCAAAGTTCTCTCTAACTTCTCGGAGTCATCTACTCATCAAAAATAATCTTCAAGGGGCACGCTCTAGATGGTTCAGATGACCCATCAAACCACCGCAACAACTCCTCCAGACCCCCAAAAAATTCCTATCTCAATTTATAGTTGATACTTTTGTTTTTACTATTCATCAAAGGGGCAAAAATATTTTTGTTTCACCAAATCGATCAAGCAGTAAAAACATTACCTATCCTTTGACTAACTTGAGTTTCTCTAATTCTTAACATATGGGCACCTCATGGAATCTACAAATGACAGTTGATGCAAAATGCAAAACAAGTAATGTTTGCTACTCAAATGACACTTGCCACAAAACCAAAGGCATGTCATGCGAGAGATTACCCCAGGCATTAAAGACCGACCTAGCTCATAAGACCCTTTTGGCAAAAGACCAACCTGGCTCTTCGGACCCTTCTTGGCGAAAGATCAATCTAGCTCTTTGGCCCCCCTTGGCAAACTGTCTCTATAAAAGACTGACCTGGCTTGTAATACCCTTTTAGAAAGAGACCGACCTGGCTTTGCAGACCCTTCTTGGCAAAAGACAAATTCGGCACTTCGAACCCCCTTTTGGCAAACACTCTCCACCAAAGAGCGACTTGGATTTTTAGACCCTTCTTAGTGCAAGACCAATTTGGCTCTTCGGACCCTTCTTGGCAAGATCTCCTCAAAGCCCAAGCCCAACCAAGGGGCAAACCAATCTCAAAGCTTAAGCTCGACCAAGGGGCAAACCACTCAAAGCCCAAGCCCGTCCAAGGAGCAAATCAATCTCAAAGCTGAAGCCCGACCAAGGGGCAATCCAATCTCAAAACTCAAGCCCGACCAAGGGGCAAATCAATCTTAAAGCTCAAGCCTGACCAAGGGGAAAATTAACCTTAAACCCTAAGCCTAGCAAAGGGGCAAGTCAACCTCAAGCTCAAGCCTGACCAAGGGGCAATCAATCAACAAAGCTCAAGCCTGACCAAGGGGCAAACCAATCACCAAAGGGAGGCACTGGTGAAATCAAAATCGTGTCATCCATTAGGTGCAATTCCTATCCCTTGCTCTTTTGTGTGATCATACTGACTTGTGGTAATAATGATCTTCGGAGGGGCAAGCTTTGAGTACGGGATTTTATAGTCCCTCTCACAAGATGATGATGACGTATGCCCGATTTTATTCCTCATGACAAAAATTCTTTTTTTAGAATTTTTATTACCGATATAAAATTCTCTATGAATTTTATTTTCACAAAGATTCAGTTTGATGTGTCCAGTAACACGTCCAGAGGTAGTTCAGACCGATGATTTGCACCTAAAAAATAATTTAGTCCAAAATACCCATAAAAAGTCGAAAAAGAGCCTAATAATTGAGTTCATCCCGCTGAAATTTCTTTTGGCAGAATTTTCTTGCTTTTTCTCAGATTTCGAGCACGATTCGTGCTTGCTTTTCAGACTTCTCAGGAGAGTAAGGTCGCCAGCGGCCTCATTGATACCACCGGCGGTATCGTCCATGCCGCCGGCGATATGGTTTTCTGCTACAAAATATCTGTGTGCTGTTTTGATCGATATCCGATAGATAATTGATCCAAGGAAATTTCTAACTGATTTTAGCCTATATAAGGGCCATTTCTCAGCCAAAACAAAGGTTGGAAATTAGACACTTGAATTTTAAGGAGATTTTGATTAGTTTTAGTGGGATAAGGTGAAGAAAAGCTAAGAAAAGAGGAATCACTCCATCATTTCTTAGTTTATTCATTGAACTCTCTGATGTTAACTTAAAATTAGTAGACTTTAGGATTAAAAATTAATTTAATAGGTTTTAAATCCTTGAATAACCCACTCACTATGCAAATCATCATTTGAGCTCCCCAAAGGTGTCATTTGGATCATGAAGAGGTGGATTCATGGCCACAAGGTAAAAATTTTAAGTTTCATAGCTCTTTGGCTTTCATTTTACTTGTTTATTGTGTTTAGTTGTTGTTTTGTGCTTAGTTTTGGATTTTTAGTAACTTTTTAGACAAAACTACTGCTGCATGAAACTAAAGACACTAGATGCATTTGAAGCTGTCGGCGGTATCAACTATTCCACTAGCGGCATCATTGATATCGCCAGTGGCTTCATTTGCCACCAACGGCCTTATTTTCTTGCGGGACCATTTCTTTATGGTATCTGGAATGTCATACAGCCTGACTGTGTAAATGAGATTGCCGGCAACATCAATGATGCCGCCGACGACCTCATTCACATCACTAGCAGTATGGAGTTCTAGACAACAAATTATTTTTCATTTTATTTTCGACCTACTTTAATTTCCAAAGCTAGTATGTATAGTACAATGACGAGAGTCTAAAACTCCCCAAAAACGCTCAAAACCCCATAACATTTTCACTAATAATTTGGTTAAAGTAATAATCCTACACCCAGACCCTGTCCAGGGCACTGCCCCGAAACCCTATGAGGGGCTATTGCCTCACGACCCCATTGGGGACGCTGCCCATTGGACCCCACCATCGAGAGCGCTACCCCTGCACCCCTGCAAGGGGCTGCCACCCCCTGACCCCCCCACTGAGGACGCCGCTTTGTTTGATATACCCTATATACGTGTCGTATCTATGCTAACCTTTCCGTGCAGGCAGATTTAGGTTAGATGTATGCTAGGCCTTCAGGTATATTATTTTTTGCTTTGGAAAAATGTATAGGATTTGAAAGCCTTGTAATTATTCTAATTTCTGCATTTTTATTTGCTGGATGACTATAATGATTTATTTACCGCTTTTGAATGCTTGATAATGCGCAAACATAATAGAATCGAAAATACAATAAATAGGGTGGATTAAAACCGAATAAGAAAAGAATGAAACTTTTAACTTGGCTTAGTGAAAAATAGATAACACCATCCATCCTCGGAATCTCTACCTAAGGTATGGTCTACCACCTAGTGGGAAATTATACCAAAATTTCCCGGTTCAGCTCAACTGGGTGGTGACTCTATTTTAAGTATGGGATTTCGATCACATATTTTTTGGAAGTCAAAATATGAAAAATCATTTTTTGAATCATCACACGCATAATTTTTGTGGGATGGGTCCTCAGGCACGTAAAACGTCATCCGTTCACAACCATACCCTTGAGGCAAAAGTTTTCTCGACTATGGTGTCTCGGGTCATATTCTAAGAGTTTCTTGCTCAGGTAATAAATGGCATGTTCCTTTTTATCTTCATGTTTCGGCACAAGCATTTCCCCTACCAATAAAGAGTAAGGGGTTTACCTGGCGTAGGAGGCTTTAGTACTGGCGGGTTGGACAAGTATGTCTTGATCTTATCGAAGGCCACCCAACACTATGTATTCTAGATGATTGGTTGTTGCTTTCTAAGGAGTTTGAATACAGGTTCCCATAAAGTGGTTAATTTGGTGATAATCTATTGATGTACTGTAGTGACCCTAAGGAGGTCCTGACCTCTTTCTCAGTTTTAGGTGCAAGCATATTAAGGATTTCCTATATTCTGTTTGGATCAATTTCTATGCCTCGTAGGCTGACAATATGACCCAATAACTTTCTAGAGGTCACTCCAAAGATGCACTTCCAAGAGTTTAGTCGCAGGTTTTACTTCTCTACCCGGGTGAGAAAGCTATTGACCACAACTGGGTGCTCTTCGAGGGATAGTGACTTCACTAGCATATCATCCACGTACACACTGACCTCCTTATGGATTGGGTCATGAAGTAAAGTGGTGACTACCCTTTGGTGGGTTGCCCCTGCATTCTTGAGCTCGAATGGCATGACTTTATAGCACTACACCCCCTATTTTGTGATGAAGGCTGTTTTAAACTTATCGATGATATTCATAAATATTTGGTTGTATCCTGAGAAGCCGTCCATGGGGGAATACATGGCCGTCTTGGCAGTACTATTGATTAGTACATCTATGTGGGGTAAGGGAAAGTCATCCTTCGGCGAGGCTTTGTTGAGGTCAAGGAAATTGAAACTGACCCTGACCCTTCCATCTTTCATTGCAATAGGTACTACATTGGCTAAAAATTCCGTGTATTCACAACTTCTAGGAATTTGGCTTTGATTTGTTTGGTTATTTCTTCTTTGACTTTCTCGGCCCATTCTGGTCTTAGTCTTCACAGCTTTTGTTTAACTGGCCAAATTTCTGGGTCAGTGGGAATTTAGTGTTCCGCAATGGCCCTGTCAACTCCAAGCATGCCATCGTAGGACCAAGCAATTCCCCTTACATGAGACTTGAGTACTTCCACTATTTCTTCCTCAAGTTTGGGACTTAGGTCACTGGAGAATGTTATCATTTTAGGATCATCCTTGGCTGCTAAATTTGTTTCTTTAGTGGGGGTATCATGAATACTTAAAATTTTAGATGCATGAAAGATGAATTCATGTGATCAAAATCACCATACAAATAAGCAAATTCACCCAATTTATTGCCATTATCAGTTTCATCATACAAGTTGTCTAATTCAAAAATATCAAAAATTTTGAGATCATGATCAACTTCCAGGATAGGACCTTCCTCCTTCAGAGTTTCTATGCTGCTGCTAGCAATTGTGTCTCCGATCTTGGATTTCCCTTTGATCATGAGCTGAGCAAGTTTGGAGATTATCCTGTTCTATCAATTTTTCTCCCTGTAGCTTCAATTCGGCCTCCTTATCCTCGAGATGGGTCTCCATGAGTTTGGCCAATCTTGGTGTCAGTTCTTTGATGCTTGACTGTTGTGGCAAACTTATCATCTTAAGCCTTTTACGGGTTTCTTCTCCAACCAAGGCTTTTCTTTTCTCAGCTTACTTTCCGGGGTCAGGATCTTTGAAGCTTACGACATTGGAGAATATCTCGAAGTCAGGCACCTCTCCTTCTTCGATTTTGACCGACTCCAGTTTGCCTTGGTATAAGACTTCTCCAGAATGAACAAAGATATTGGACATTTGCCATCTTCTGAACCATGACCTTTATCGGCCCCTACCCCGATAACTAAGTCTGGAAGGGCTATAGGATCCTACCTTGATTTTAAATTTGGGAGGACCCGGTTCTTATGCCCCTAGACCAGCTTATTGGGAACTGATAGTCAGATTAAACATGCATAACATGCATGGCGGAAATTCAAAATTTTGTCCCTGTCCCCAGGAACTCCTATTAGTTGCATATAAATTAAATAAAGCCTTAACTAAATAATTCTCTACCTAGGTTAGCATGTAAAAGGACTAGGTATACCATAATACCAAATTATGTCCTAGCACATTTATTTTATACTAAGCATGTTATAACTCTAAGCTATAACCTAAGCATGTTATAACTCTACGCTATAACCTAAGCATAAAATAAACTAATCATGCAAAACAACCTAAGTATAATTATTAAGTCTAAAAATGCTTAAAGAGAAAGACCTAATAATTAAGAGAGAATGAAAAAGAACTTACCTGTTGAAGCATGCTTTAGCAAAACCTTCTTGCACAAGCCTCCAATTGTAGGATAGCCTCTATTAGTATTCACATGAACCCACGAACCAAAACCTCCCTGGGAGGAAGAACTAAGAAGCCTCGAGTAGTTGCTAGACCACTTCAGAAGCCTCACCTGAAAATATAAATTAGAGGTGCCTGAATAAATTCAAGCTCCTAAAAAATAACTTGCTCCATTACCGGAGAGATTATTCTTTTCGAATCTCGCTTAGGATTTATACTTTGAGCTATGGTACACTTTGAAAAGGGGAGGGGACAGCCTATTTCTAGGCTTAGGGGAGCAAAATTGCTCCCCTTTAGGCGATGTGGTATGTGCTAAAAATGTGGGTCAGCTACCCCACCACACACAGCGTGCAAAGCACACAGAGTGTGCCACAAGCTGGGCTTGCAGGCCTCTCACAAGCCCAGCTTGTGGTGGAGCTTATGCTAGGCTTCCTAACGCAAGCCCTTGCGAGTCCACGCTGCAGGGCAGTTCCCTCTACATCCTGGTTAATTTCAATTAGGTCCAACCTACTTGAAATATTTCTTTACAAATCCCCTTTCAAATTTAAATAATTATTTTTGACCTTAATAAATTAGTTACCAGTTATAATAAATTCTTTGGTCCAACAAAAATTGATCTAATCAATTATAACTTATTTATGACTTTAATTAATTAGTTACCGGTCAAAATAAATTCCTTGGTCTATCCAAAATTGATCTAATCAATTTTAATCAATCAAATAATAATCCAATTATTATTTATGTCATATTATCGTAATAGAATAAATCTATTAGTTCTTTACTTAGTCCGATGAAGGTCCAATGTATGTGACCTTATACGATCCTGAAGTATTGAGTTGTTAAGGCTTAACCAACCCTTGTTCTAATGGAACCATTGGCTCGATGCTCTAGACCGTGAATAGAACTCGATTACCTTAAATGACTATAGTATGCCTCTAGCAAGGGTCTACCATCCCCCATTACATGGAACATCATTTATGCTTATCATTTAATACCGGTTAATGCAATAGTTATCTAGTGCGATAAATTCATTCCATTCTTTAATATTAGTACCATCTGGTTTATAGGGTTCGGTTAAATTGTTAACCCACTAATAGTGAGGTTGCTCCAAGCTATCCCAGTAGTTTACTTGTTACCGAAGTATATTGCCTTTTACCATAGTGTTTGACTAGAAACCATTTCTATCAAGTACACACTTTGATCAGAGGTTTATGGCAATCATCACTTTAACAAGTGGCCAGGTACAACTCCTTAATATATCCAGAGCAATGGATTCTTTCCGACTACTCAGCTTACCAACGTGGTGTCATCACTATACCCGTAATCACCTATAGCACCCTAAATTAATGAGTGTATAGTAATGACCCAAAGTATAGCACTAGTACCACACAAGGTAGCTAGCATCTCAAGTACAACAAAATTTATAAAGCTTATTGCTTGAAGATAAACACTGACACATTGATATATATACCAAGTGTTTATCTTACTACGCTCTCCAATATATCTCCCAGATATATCCATGTGTCAAACTTAAGACACCACCTTCAGTCCATAGGAGATTGACTGATTGGACCCTTTCCAAGAAAGTAGACCACATGCTAGTCTTTCCACTTCATCAATATCCTTTCTTGATGAAACTATGACTAGGGATAGTTTAGACATAATCATAATTGCACATGAAGCAGGTTCCACCAGATATAGTCCAACTATAATTTCTCTGACTTCATGCTCTGATATGTCAAGGACTTTTGTATACATACATCAATGAATATATTAACCAGCTATAATACATACATAGAAACAAATTGATATAAACAAAAGAACAAATGCCTTTATTGATTAAACAAATTATTCGTACTATTACATAATTAAGATATATCGCCCTAACTGCCTTAAGGGCATACATTATATCCAACACGGCTCCTAGAGCTAAGCGTTGACCCATGTAATTCTTCACCCATTCAGACCATTTGGTTGGTTTCTAATTCTTCCCTATGATGGCTGTGAGAAATCCGCCTACGCATTCTAGGGTGGCACGTATGGCAGCCATGATGGATTCTTCATCAGCCTCGAGGGTTACTATTTTCCCTTTGTAGGGGATCTTCACCTTCTAATGCAATGTGGCGGGAATACCCCCCAGCACATGGAACCATGGTCTATCGAGTAGCCGGGAAAAGGTGACAGGAATGTCAATGACAGTGAAAAGCCATGAGATATTTGACTTCTACTGCCTTTACTATTGCTTTAGAGGTTCCTAGGATGGATATTTTTGAGTTGTCACACGCCATGATAACCATCCTAGATTTTTTGTGCATGTTTTCATCTAGTCCAAGGATTGGTAAGATCTTTCATGGAGAGAAGTTGAGCTCAGAGCCATCATCTACCATGATACAAAGGCATTACTCGGTCTAGGATCTCGATTTTCAAGTACAAGGCTCGATTGTGGCGTGGTCCATTGTTTGGCAGATCTATGGCGGAAAAGACAATGTTAAGGGACTTGATGGGGGTCCCATGTCTAATTAGAGCTCATACTTTTACTGGCAAAGCCAATGACGGTGCTTCTATATCCATTTGTTTTTGGATGACAGTCCTTCTGTGCGCCTGGGATCCCCATAGGAAGTCCTAGACACTCATTTTGAAAGGTGTATTTATCAGTTGTTCGACTATAGGGGTGCCTATTCATTTGTCGAGTGGCCAGCTGGTGGAGCACTTGCAAGGTTAGGATTAACTTGGATTTGCGGTTGATAAACCCTCCCACTTCTGGTGACGTGGTTAATGTGCTGCAATCAGGCTTTAGAGGTGACTTTGGGCTCAAATACTAGAAATTCATCAAAATCTTCCACCAGGGGAATGTCCTTTAGCTGTATGGGCTTAGTGGAGGGCAGAACCGGGGGTTTCGTGCCTCTTGGCTCGTAGTGAACGTCTATTAGCAAAGCTATGGTGGGGTTTGCCCAAAGAATCTCATCTATTACGTGCACTTGCGGCTCATTTCCTTTGATCATGTCAATAATGTCAGACCGAGCTAGGACCAATCTATCTAATATTTCTACGATCTCTGGCCGGGGTATTACTATAAAGAACGGATAAGCGTAGGTTACAGGTCCATCTCTGGGGTACAGCTCCGTTCTGGGTGGATCTCCTCTTGGCCCTTCATCCGGTTCTTCCATGGTAAAGTGATAAAGGAATGCTTGACATATGATACCCTAGAAGAAGTAATAGTGTTCCGCCGCTAGATTATTCCAAGTTTAATTATACCATTCTAGTGCCCTTCCATTAAGGGTTATACCAAAAATTTTGGGCCAACAATGGTAATGTTCATTCCTTCAATTCATCACTTCTGTGATTATGGTGAGGTTGATTCAAGGGTGCCACTTCCATCATACCCGAGCTTCACTGGCGGTTCGGGAAGGTGTATAATCCCGTGGGTAGTTTCCCAAGCAACGACCAATTGATAGGCCGCATTCAGCCGCCTGTAGAATCTTTAGTCATCTTGAATGCTTGTGAATGCAGTTAGCTTGATAGGAGTGCCGGATTTAGGCCTCCTTTACCGTGAAGGTCCCCTATTTTCTTGCTAGATTCTCCGAAAAACTAGCCTTTGTCATATTTCCAGTCCCAATCGCGTTGAGTTCTAAGGGGCTTCCATCCATTAAACCCCTGCAATTCTTCCCTTATTAGATGAGAATATGGGGATTCTGGATCAGGTGATGGTTGAGCATCTATAATTCCTTCCGGTGGCTGGTCCTAGAAATACACTAGTTCGAGTGCCCATAGTTGAGGACCAACATGGATTCTACTGCTTGGGTAACCAAGATTATTACCTTGCACTGGGTGATCTGGTCTTTTATGAGGAAACTCTATTTCTATTGAATGATGCAGGGCTGATCGAATATTTTCATTTGATATGTAAGCAAATTTGCTGTCACCGAAGTATCAGCGGTCATTCTCTTGTTACAGATTAATAGGTTCGGCTGCATGAGGTGGCTTGGGAGGTGTAACTCTTTCATTCAAAGGCCCAACCTCATCAGGATTGTTGCTACTCTCCCCCCTTCAAAGTGAGGATTCAAGTGGGGCGTATATTCCTCAAACTTGTGTGAGCCTGGCATCTCCTCACATCACGTGAGTGTGGTGATGGTGGTGCGGTGACTCATATGCATGGTTTTGTCCTCGGTCATTCCTACATACCTCTTGTAAATAGGCCTGAAGCATATGCACTCGGGCGAAGGTGGAAGGACCCAAATGTAAGAGCCGTCATGGTTCATAAAGAATGGCATATGAGGAGCAAATGCTTGGATGAATTTTGGGCACATTAGCAGCCAATTCCATCGTTGGTGGGGGAGGATTTGCAAATACCAAACTTTGGCTTAACCGACCAGGAATGTATGAAATAGGGTCAGTACTCCTAGGATGCTAATGTCGTTTAACTCCAAGTTCAGAGGAACCATCTCAGGAATTTAATAGGGTTGGATTCTTCAAAAAACCTAGTCTCTTTCCCTTCCCAGTTGGCTATATAGAGGAGACCCCGTAACCTAAGTTCTTCTTTATAAGCCAGCACCCTTTCGATCATGTGCATTTCATCAAATATGGGGTTATCATCAAAGAAAAGGTCCTCATCTTGGTTATCTAGTCCCCTTTCCTCTTCTTCATTAAGTGAGATGGCATTAATGGATAATGTGTTGCAGGGTATTGATTCAGTGTCTCCTACTTGTCACCTGGACAAGGTCGTGCTCTTGGTGGCTGATTCATGGCTTAGTACCAAGTCCAATCTGTCACGTGTTACGAAGGTGTGCTCAAGGCTGACCCTTACATCAGAAAGATCCCAATATCATTCAATTGGTATATCTCCATACTAATTGGTGGTTTTGTCATCAAGGAGGGTGATCAACATGATCAGGGACATGGTATGGCTGAGCTGGCGGAATGAGTTAAGGAGGCTTACAAGATCCAGCCCGACCACTATCCCTATCATCCTCAATATCTATGAGTCCTGCTATTCTAAGGTCTGCCAGGCATGCTGTGGTATTGCTTGACTGCCGCTATTCTCGTGTAGGGGTATTTTCATGCTCGATAAGATATATTGCATGATTTCCCATGGCAAGGGACTCTTGAAAGATCCTAATCCGATCGCTATGGAAGGTTTTAAAAAATTGGTGACCTAGTTCCAAAAAGTCCCATAACTGCCTAGGCGATAAGGAAAGATACCAGTCCATTGCGTCTTCTGTGAGGAGTACGAGAAGGGCAGTGACCATACCATAGGGCAAAATATCGTACTTTACTAGGAGGTCGTAGAAGTGTTCCAAGAATATGACCGCATTAGTATATCTTAGATCCTTTGTTGTTGGAGCTATAAGTTTACCGGATTTCCATAACTCTCTTGCGAAGGTGTCTACCCTGACTAATTCTATGAGTTCTTACTCAATATCATTCATCCCAAAACTGGGACTGAATAGGGAGTTATCCCTTCCACCGTTATCATCCTCATGAAGAAGAATATCATTAACATGAGATTTAAAGTTCAGAAGTGGATTAATTTGTGTATTCAACTTCCGTTCTGGTTCTTCTAGGTTCCCTTCCTAAACCATCTTCTAGAGATCTCACAGTAACTAAACGCACTCAATAGTTCTGAGTCTTTATATCACATGATATGCACATAAGTTGTCTCTATCAGCCGGAGCCAGAGGCATGAAGGGTTTTAAACTTTGCATGCCCATAGCCTTTCTTAGTTTAGTGAATATTTGAGATAGTGATTCAGTCCATGGTGAGATTGGTTGAGGAGGTGTTGGAGCGATCCATTTTCCCAACCAATCTCGCCATACACTAAATTGTTGTCTCAAATATTCACTAAACTAAGAAAGGCTGTGGGTATGCCCTTCATGCCTCCATCTCCTGCTGATAGAGATAACTTTTATGCATAACATGTAGTAAAAAGACAAAGAACTAATGAGTGTATTTGATTATTGTGAGATCTCCAGAAGATGGTTCAGGAAGGGAACCTAGAAGAACCAAAATGGAAGCGGGGTACTCAAAATAACCCGCTTCCGAACTTTAAATCTCATGTTAATGCTATTCTTCTTCATGAGGATGATAATAGTTGAAGGGATAACTTCCAGTTTGATCCCAGTTTTGGGATGAATGACATCGAGTGGGAACTCACAGAATTAGACAGGGTAGACACCTATACAAGAGAGTTATGAGAATTTGGGAAACTTATGGCTCTAGCAACGGAGGATCTTAGATATATTGATGTGGTCATATTCTTGGAACACTTCTATAACCTCCTGGTAAAGTATGATAGTTTGCCCTATGATATGGTCACCGCCCTTCCCGTACTCCTCATAGAAGATGTGATGGAATGGTATCTTTCCATGGCGAGATTGGTTCAGTCTATGATAGCCTCAGTTTTCTTTTCCTCCCTTTTGATGTAAGAAGGTTTCGGCTAGCAGGATTTTGGTGGAGCCACTCTATCATATGGCTTATTTTTAGCCTAATAAGCTGCCTCCTCCTGTCTGATACGTTCCTCTTCATCATATTTCTCGATTCTTTTGGCATACTCCACAATGTCGCAGAAAGTGTGGAATTTTTTAACTTTCATTTCTTCTCAGAACTTGGGATTACATCCCTCCACCAATTTTATAACCAGGTTATCCATTTTTGGAGTACCGTCTACCAGTGACTGCAAGGTGACTCACCTGCGGTACTAAGGTTTAAAGGGTTTATTGATACCCTACTAAAATATTTCCAGGTCTTGCAAGGTTGTTTCCACTCGAATGTTGTAAGCGTAATTTTTGATAAAGGCATTGCTAAGCAACTTCTAGCTTGATTTTACTTGGTTTGACATCCTCATATACAAATCTATAGTAGAACCTCAAAATATTATTTGAAAAAAGTTCACCCAGTCGACTTCAGGAATGCCCATAATTTTTATAATGCGCAACTACTCCTCTATGTGAGCTTAGGGGGAACCCATGCTGTCAAATGGTGGGACGTAAGGCATAACAAAGTTAGCAGGTAACGGCTCTGATATTGTGAGCTCGAATTTTCACAGATCTGCGTATTTGGCACTAGAGGGCCCCGTAATACGATTAAGCTTGGGGAGAATTTCTTCAAAATCCAAGAACTTCTTTTCGATTTTTGTGACTTTATCATTTGAGCCAGAACCCAAAATTCTGGCGGCCCTCATATTGTTTATGACAGCTTCAAACTTCTTGACAAACTCCTCAAAAAGGATCATGTCCTGAACCACTTTGGGCATTTTCCTCTAGTGATCGGCCATTTCATCGATTTGATTTGTAATTTTAGTTCATGGGAATCTACCTCGTCAGGTGCCTTTCTTTGAGGCTGCTTCTTTTTGGGTGTCAGTGGGAATAGTACTATAGGCAGCTCTGGTGTCATGGGCTGAAATGAGAGCAGATTGGTGTATGTCCTTATATATGATGCATGAGCCTACATACATTTCTGGCATGATTTACGAGATGCATGCATGCGCATTGTTCATGATGTGTGAGTGTTGTGCAATAGTGCATCAAGTTATGTCACTTAGTACTAGGGTACGATCGATTATGTGCTCTAGAAGCGGCTTTTCTAAAGTTGTATTGCTTAATCCTAGGCGTATACACTATGGTGCGCTCTAGGAGCAACTTTTATAAAGTCATATCACTTAATACCGGGGGTATGCGCGATGGTGTTCTCCAGAAGTAGCTTTTCTAAGGTAATATCACTTAATACCTAGGGTATGTACGATGGTGAAATCTAGGAGCAGCTTTTATAAGGTTGTATCGTTCAATACCGAGGGTATGCATGATGGTGCTCTCTAGGAGCGGCTTTACTAAGGTCATATCGATTAATACCGAGGGTATGTGCAATGGTGCACTCTAGGAGCGGCTTTTATGTGGTTATATCACTTAATACCTAGGGTATGCGCGATGGTCCATTTGTATGGCATGACTATTTTATGTTATGGCTGCACGTAAATCGTGGTTAGTGGTGTATGTATGATGCAATGTTTGAGTAGGCAAGCATGTACTTCTTAAGTCTCCTTTTGACCTTCTTACTCCACTGTGGTGAGTATCTTTACTAGGTGGCACGTCTTTCCTCTATTACCAACCTGGGGTAGGCGAGGAGGAACTCTCTTTCGAGATTTTAATAAAATCATTGGGTATTCCTAGGGGAAGTTTCTAAGGTTGCATTGCTATATATTGGGCTAAGTCCGACAGGGTTATAATTGATGGTAACCATCATTGTGTACTTAAGCTCAAGAACCCTAATTAATTTCTAGAGCCCGTTTTCCACGTTTAATATACTCAAACCTAGTGGCCTTAGTCAAGCCAGCTAGATTATTTTGTATTACGAACGATTGGTATGTCCCAACTTCATGCCCCTATATGAACTCGAGTCAAGTTCTAAGGACACGTCATTGAGAACACTGGGGTTTCGAGTGTGGATATATGCAAATGCTATGCAGTAGATCCTAATAATTCCAAATGCAAATGACTTTCATTATTTCATCTTTAATTGATTTTGGGAATACCATTTTTAAAAAGAAAATATCTTGAGCAGAGTCACCATTGTGAGCAGGCGAACCTTTTTTCAGTGACTCCTTTTCTCGTTTGGATCATTGATTGGATTGGCATGAACAATATGAGACTCCCAGGTTTTAATGCAAGGAATCGCCACTAGAGTGCGGGGCTCATTGTATGTGTGAACATACTTAACATAGGTGTCTACACCTTAGTATAGTTGTGGGACAGTTTTGGTATGGGCTTGATACTAGGGGGGATTTTTAAGAAGGGGATTACTTGACTTTGCCATAGCTTTGAATTTCAGTGATTGCCTTGTTCCTAAATGGTTGGGGAACTGTTTCCTTTCATAGGAATTTTAGGTGCATCGATTGACATATATGGAAGTGTCGATCGATGAAAACGTGTCAGAAATAGGCTTGCATTGTCATCAAGCCTAGATTCCCTATGAGCGTCGATCGACAAATATGGGTTGTGTTGATCGATGCAACTTTGGTGGTGGTAGCCCCATTGAGGCATGATTATAGGTTTGATGAGTCATCAGAGGGATTGAAATTTGTCTTCGTCTATCATCGCAATAGGACCCATTGATTGACACAAGTTAGGAGGCAATAAGCGTCGATCGACGCAACTTTCATGGTGTCGTATTTCTAATTGTTCGAACAGTTTTCAAGATTTTAGGGTGAAACGCGATCTTCATTAGTATCAGCTAGCCATTTCCTGAAAAAGGCCTTTGACATCATCAACCCTGGGATAGAACATGCTCACAATGAGTCAACACTCGGTAATCTATATTATGTGTTGGTGTTTTATCATCTCATTGCAATATCAATAAAAATATCCTTAGACCTGAGATACTAGTAGCCTTGTTCAGATGTTGCTATACTTTGTGTTATACCTGAGCATTCTATATACTAGATGTTATAGGTGATTACGGGTATAATTGATGTCTGTCCGTTGGTAAGCTCAGTAGTCAAGATGGAATCTATCACTCCATTATAGCAATAAAAAGGAGATGTAGCTTGGCCACTAGTTGGAAGTGACACACTCGTAAACCTCTAATCAGAGTATGAGTTGACAAGATGAGATCCTGATCAACACATGAAAATTGTTGAGTGTTGTACTTTTACGACAAGACTAGTGGACTAACACTTAAACCGAGTCCTAGAAAACAGATTGTACTTAACCACTGATAGAAGGAGTGAATTGTATTGATACTATTGTAGAACTGGGATTAAGTCACAATGCATGTGACGTTCCAAATATTGAAGATTCATATGCCCTATGCTAGAGAGCCACTATGACTGATCAAAGTAATCGGAGTCCACAACTGTCCAGAGCTCTAGGCTAGTCAATTCTTTAAAGGAATTGAGTTAAGTTAAACTTTTTACTGCTCGATATTATGGGATTCTATAAGGTCACACACTTTGAGTCACGACCGAGCCATGTAAAGAACTATTAGACTAGGTCTAATCTTGAAGAGCAAAATATATGGTTAGACTATACTATTGGTTTGACCAACATTCACTAGTTGGATCAATGAACCTGTTGAATAATGAGGTTAAAATAAATAAAGGGGATTTAGAACTGGAACTAAGCGAGATTTATTAATATTAGATATTAAATAAATCTGCACGAGTGGGCCTATAAATATATTATGACACAGTACATAAATAGCCCTGCAAAGGGGCTACATGGCAGCACTGTTTAGAATAGTGCTACGCATGGCCCATGAGGCACGCGCAAGCGGGTTGCAAAGTGCAGCCTACAATATGCGCATGCGCAAGCCCCAATGGGATGCATAGGAGCATAGCACTATCGGTCTGCACACCATTCGTAGGCCCATATGCGAGCTACATATGGCGCAGGCTTGTGGCGCTGCGCTACTACGCAGGACCACAAGCGGCTGCTGGCCGAATGGCTAGCATTCTCCTAGTTTAACTGGGTGCTTGCTCCCTAAGCAAGCTACTAGTGTTTGATTTATTGCCTAACTCTACTAAGGTTATTAGTTAGCCTTTTGCCCATTTTACTTTAAAGCTAATTGGTAGAGGGACTTTATTGTCTTTTGATTTATTCCTAACCACTATAAATATAAGCCTCCTCCTTCATTATTTTTCATCCTTAATTTCATAACTCCTTCTCTTGCTCTCTTATTCTCTTAGTTGTTCTAGTTCTCATAAGTAATCTTTAGAAAGACGTATTTACTCTGAATAGAAAACTATAGGAATTTCTTATAGAATAAATTAGTAGGGAAGATCTAGTTGTCTTCTGCTTATTTATCGGTACTCCCTTTCTAGAAGATTTTGGTCGATGGTGCTCGTGTGGACTATTTACAGAGGGCTTCAACTTTGGAGTCGGTGCACGTAGCTGAGGGGTCTTTCTACCAACTATGGGATTCATGCTTTAACTAGTAAGTGATTAAATTATTATTACATCCTTTTAATAAGTGTTTATGACCTAGAATAGTTTTAGACTAGTAATATTGTCAATCATGCCATGCTTAGGAGATCCTTGGACTTTAGTTTAAATTTTGAATTTCCGTCATGCCTGCTTTACATGTTCAAACCTATGAATCTAGACCAACATCACAAGGGCAATTTACCTCTTTCCATGATTCCTTGCTTGTTGCCTTCTTGGCCAACCCGTCTTCTATTTCATTTTGGGCCCAGGGAATTCACTCAACTTTCCACTCTGTGCCCTTTGCTTCCAATTTTTCAATCAAGGCTTTTACTTTCGCTAGGTACTTGATCATTCCGTCTCTCTTGGTTCCAATGTTTTGATTAAGCTAATTTGCCACCAGTCTTGAGTCGCTTTTAAGATGGACAACATCAGATATTGGCTAACTCAAATCCATTAATGATCGCTTCATATTCAGCCGCATTGTTAGTGGAAGGAAATGTCAACTTGGCTGCATACGACAATCTGATTCTTTTTGGTCCTCATATGCAAATGCCTATATTGGCTCCTTCTTGGCAAGAGGTGCCGTTTGGACATATCATTCATGTCTCCGAACTAATCACCTTATCCAGCTTGTATGTGGCACACTTGACTACAAAATCGTCTTACACTTGTGCTTTTTAGGCTTTTCAACCTTCAAATCTTATATTAAATTCTCCTACCCGTAGGGCTCACTCAGTCAAGCATCTTGATGTGTCTGACCTTTACAAGACCTTCTTCAGAGGAAAGCTGGTTCTTATAATGATGGTGAGTGCTTGGAAGTATGGTCTCAACTAGTTGGCTGAATATATTAGGGCTAAGGCAAGTTTCTCAATATTAGGATATCTCAAATGGTCATTCCTTAGCACCTTGTACAATAGATAGTGTATTGGTCCTATTTATCTTCTCTAAATAGGACAATTCCTATCGCCTCATCGATCACTAACAAATATAAACACAAAGTTTCCCCCACTTTGGGGTGGCTCATGAGTGGAGACTTAGCTAGGAAATCTTTCATTTTGTCAAACCCCTCTTGGCAACACTTGTCCAATTTGAAATCTCAATCTTTTTTAATTGCCTTGTAGAAAGGCATACATCTCTTTACCGAAAAAGAGATGAACCATCCCAGGGCATTGATTCTTCCATTAAGATGTTGAACTTCATTTAGAGTTTGAGGTAATTCTATCCGGATGATGGCCTCGATCTTTTTGGGGTTCTCTTTGATCACCTTTCCGAGATCATAAGTCCCAAAAACTTTCCACCCTTAACAACAAATGACACAATTCTCTAGGATGAGTTGTAGGATCTTGAATACATTATCGAGGTCTTCAAAACGTTATTCCTCATCCTTGTTCTTTACAATCATATCATCAAGGTATACTTCCACTGTCTTTCCACTCTCATTCTTGAACATCTTGTTTACCAACCTTTGGTAAGGGGCTCTGGCATTCTTCAATCCAAGCGGCATGACCATGTAATAGTAGGTTATTTTATGGGTTATAAAGGACATTTTTTCCTCATCTAATGGATCCATGGGGATTTGATGTTATCCTAATTTTACGTCTAGGAAGGAATAGATGGCAAAACCAGCTGTGGAATCACCAGTTGGTCAATATTTAGTAAAGGATAGTTGTCCTTAGGAGTTTCTTTATTTAAGTCGTTAGAATCCACAAACATGTGATAGGTCTTATTTGGTTTCTTAACAAGTACCACATTAGCTAACCACCTTGAGTATTGTACTTCTAAAATGTGCCCTATTTTATGTAGTTTATCAATCTCCTCTTCAATGGTTTTCTGTCTCTCTTGGGCATGTTTCCTTTTTTATGTATAATTGGCCCGACTTTTGAGTCAATATTTAGGTTATGCTTCATTATCTCTAGTCGGACTTTGGGGTATATGTTCCTGGGACAAAGAGAACAAGTGATGCTACCCTACAAGAACAAAATTGATGCCTACTTTTTTGTCCATTTTCATGTCCTTGGTAACTTTCAAAACTCTTCCCAATCATGCCATTAGTACTTCTTGTTCTCCTACAGGTTATGTAGTCGGGCTACCTTCTTCAAGGATACTACCATCTCGATCTTTGCTAAAATCATTTGATTCTTCTCCTTCCCTTGGTTCTTTGTCCCTTCTCAATGAGGCTAAATATGTCCCATGAGCTACTGAGAGGTTTCCTATTAGTACTTCCATCGCCCTTTTAGTTTGTATTTGCAATACCAAATAAAGTGGAGAGATTGAGGGGGCAAATTTGCAAATTAAAGGCCGCCTAAGTATGATGTTGAACCTGATAGAGATGTTGATGATTCTAAACTCCACTTATGCCAACTATATGTGCTCCTTGTCACCAATCTCGTCATCCAGTTTGAACACCCCTAGAGATATTGTAGAATTCCCACTCAGGTCTGACAGAGGTGAATATCTTGGCTGAATATAAGTGTGGTGATTATTTAATTATTTTAGCATTGACTTGGTTATCAGGTTTATAGAACTTCCTGTGTCACCCAAGATGCGGTGTACTGCATAATTTTCCACCACTACTTCCATGACTAAAGGATCATCATGGTATTTTGTTACCATCAATACTTTCTTGTCAACTTTGTTAGCTTCAGAGTTCTCCCTCGATAGGACTGGCTGGATATTCAAACTTCTCATCTTCTTTTGAGGTAGTTTAGACTCAGGTCCGCCTGTTATCACCAGGACCTCTCCTATTAACTTTTCCTTTCCTTTCTTCTTATCATTTTAATTTTTTTTCGAGTCATTCGATTCATCATTCTTGTCTGATCTTTTAGTCATACCCTTGATGAACTAGCCAAACTTACTAGCCTTAATGAGTGCATACACTTATCTGCCAAGACTCTGCAATGGTCTGTATGGTGTCCTCTAGCTTTGTGAAAATTGCAATACTTGTTATATTCCCTTCCCAAAGTTTGTCCTTCGGGGATCTTTGGGAACTTCATGTTCTTTCTCTTAGGACCATTCTTGATTGCCACAATAACTTAACTCAATGAGGCATTTAGTTTCAATTTTTCTCCATCTTCCCAGCCAAATCGGCTGAAGCTGAGACTTCCACTCCCTCTTCTTTTCTTCCCACTTTTGTCTTCATGTTTGGAATGGTCTTGGTCATCAGAGCTCCTTTTACTAGAGCGAGTAACTTCATCCACTTCGACCAAATATTTAGCCATTCCAATGAGCTAGGTGAATTGAGACGGCATTCTTGTTAAAATCTCTTATTTGAGTCTCTCATTTCGAGTCCCTCTTATAAAGGCTACTTTTGCTGGGCTAAAGTCTAAGTCACGAATGCCTACACAGGCTTCATTGATTTAGGGCAAGAAATCTCTCAAGCACTTGTCTGGTTTCTGTACTACATCATAAAGGTTCCAGCTGACAAAGCTAGGTTTTGCGAGTCCCTAGAAATGTTTGATGAATTTTCCAGATAGTTTCTCAAAAATTTTGATGGAATTGAGCAGCAAGCTTGCAAGCTAATGTGAAGTTGTTGCGTCCAATATGCTAGAAAAGTACCTGCATTTATAAGGTTCAGGTACTTCAAGCAGATCCAATCTGTTATAATATTCTGATAGGTGCATCTTAGGATCATCTTTACCATAGTATTTCTCCATGGTAGGGGGAATGGCATACTTGTGAAGTTTCGCCTCAAGAATTTTCTTCTTGAAGGGAGATATGTTCTTCTTATTGAGCGGCTCCTGATATGAGATGGCATATTCCTTCATAGCTTTTTTGAACCTTGAATGAAAATCACCATTTGATTCTTCAAACGAACTCTCTGAGCTGGATGAGGAAGATGATTTATGACATTTGTGAATATTTGACTTGAATCATGGGTTCAGGTTATCCTCGACTAGGGCACGAGTCATCACTATAGTTGAGTCAATCAACATACCTTATCTCTGTGGTAGTATCTTTATTCCTCCAAGATTTTGATGTTACCTTTTTGTATAATCATGAGTACTCCTTGTAATAGGGCTACTGAATTGGAATCAGTAGAAGCTAACCCAGCTAATACTGATTGAGTTTTTATCGGCATGAAGGTTGTGAGGAAAGTTATCGCTGACTGAGAGAACAACATTTGCTAAAGTCCTTCAGTAATCAATGACATAGACGTCTGTGTGTTGAGAAAAGAATTGAATTGTGGAATGAGGTTTTGAGTGATGCCTAGCTTAGGTGGGAACTCCATCTTAAAATTTTGTGGTTCTTAAGTAATTTGGCCATTTGCTTTGTAATGATTGTAAATAGATGGGGTCATCTAGTTTTGATCTTCTGCCATCAAATTATGTTTCTTAGCAATCTCAATGAATGGCTCCAATGAATGCAAGCATTAAAGCTGTGATTCCCATCCACTGGGATGGCATTGACCATCGTCAGTGGCATCACCATCTAACTTGTGTTTTCAATACCATGGTGTGTATTGTCGACACCAGTGTTGTTGAGTTAATCATTGTTCCTAAGAGACATTCTTGAAAAATAAAAATCTTGAACATGAGGGGTTTATGTTCTTTTAAATGAACAACGATTTTCACCGAAGCAAGTAAACATAATCCATGCTCACCGTACCACTGAAAATATCGTACCAAAGATTCTGATATCTTAGAATTGCTTCCTACAAACTTATTAGGTCTTCGATTGAAGTACTGCAAGACAATACACGAACTTTGGGGTGATCAGGTTTGCCCCTAGAGGGACTCTCCGATGCTTAAGTCAGTAAAGGGTTTGAATGAATAATGTAGTAGTGAGTTTAGAATGTGATACCTTTGATCTAACCGATGAGGCCTTTATATAGGTGTGTGAGGTGTTCCACTCCTTGTTAAATAAGGAGTCTAAGTCATAATATGATTATAACCTCTTTACTGCATAACTGATGCTTAAATCGTAAATAGATTAGGATAAGATAAACGGTAGGAGAGAATATAGGGAATGGAATCCTATCCAGATTCTCCCTACTTGTGCAGCACAAAATCACTGTCCATCCCGTATAAGACCAGCTCGAGGCCTTATCCGCTTAAAGCATTCTTATGTCGTCTTGTTCTTTCGTCACCCCAGCTAGAATGCCAATCCACCCGGTTCCTTAGGACGGGATGACTAGTCACTTTATGTTCCAAGCCGTTCAGGTTAACACGGTTTCCTAGGCCGAGATAGATAAAATATATTTAGTAAGTTATCATTCAATGAAGTGTTTTAATTGAACATAAAGGTATGAAACATGTGATAGAGAAAAGCCATTAATGAGTTTTTTTTTCTTTTTGTTTAATGAATGGAAACCATCTGATTAAATTTATGTTTATGGCATCTGCAATGTAATTGATTATCGCAAGAACTTATAATTTGTTATATAGTAATTGACATACGTGATAAAATAAGTAACATGAATGAAGCTATACATGATTGATGTCATATAATTTATGAATGTAAGAAAGGTATTATCATGTATAACAAGAATAAATTACATTATATAATTATATATACTTACATGAATTAAAGAACAATGATTGATGGTTAGATGTTGATATGTCTTGTTAAGTGTCATATAAGGTTAAAAGGCAATAAAAGTGTTTGAGATTTGATTTGTCTCATAAATTTTAAGTTGCATAAATAAAATGCTTATTGTATAGAAAGCATTTTAATCATTTAAGTGACATTGCTTAGTTTATTTAAACATTTAATTGTGCATATAAATTGGTCACATATAAAAGTGTTAATCGTGTTTATATGACAATAAAAGATAATAACTTATAAATGTTTAGTGTATGGTGGGCATGTTAGTCACCAAAGTGACCTTGCTCAATTTGATTAAATATCTTATAAGGGTTGTATGTTTGAATGTTTATCGAATAGAGAACAAGTTAGTTACCAAAGTAGCCTTGTTCGGTGTAAATAATTAGATATGGTTAGTTGAGTTGTCTTAGTGGGAGGAATGCTTAATGACATAAGAGATTTACACTAGATAATTGAGATTAGTAATCGCAATGCTAGAAGACTACGCAAAGGTAGATCATTTCTTATGGTTAATGACATTATAGGATTTTTTTGTTGTGTGTACGGTTAACACATATATCTACCCAAATATGTGTTAGTATAAATATAATTGAATAAAATCAATTAATTGATCAAAGTTATAGTATCAATGACATTGTAAGGTTGTGTATTTAATTTTTGCCTAAAGGCGACATTAACTAAATAAAATTAAAGTCAAAGCATTAAAGAAATTTATGTAGGTAAATTAAGGAGGTCGATGTACGGACTGAAATAAACTTCCATACAATGGTACCTTAAATATAACAGTATTGTTATGGTTTTGTAAATATATGAAGATTAGTTAGAGTTGGTCCTATATTTTGAGAACATACTTGTGGTCACTTATGTGATGTAAAGACTTTACTCTCCAATAAAGAAAATGTAGTGATATAATAGAAAAAATGGAGCAAGTTGTCATTGTTACTTCCACTACGGATGTAGAAATTATGGCATGCTTTAAGGTCATGATTCAATGATTGTGTGATTGTGGACATAAGGTCTAGACTTAGTCCATAGTATAGCTAGACCATTTAAAGCATATTATGATAGTTTCGCAATAGTCTTGTTTTGAAAGATTGAAAAGTATTGTGAGGTTGCGGAACACATTAATGTAAAGTACTTGACATAAAAGAAGAAGTGCAAAAATGTAAAGTGTCGACTGAGTATATTGAAAGAGAATTGACTATAGAGAATAGCGGAAAGATTATTGGTCATAGACAAAATATGAACATTATAGAGAAGTTGTTGTTACCATAATAAGTTGTATATACAATAAAAGTTTAAGCTTGATATGATCGTAATGACACTTTGGGATTCAATAAAAAAAATTTTATATATTTTTAATAGTTATTCACATTATAGATAGGCATTAAAGTTTATTTGGATGTGATAACATTATAGTTTAATATTTAGTAACAATGAAATAATTATTACATTAAAGTGATCAATAATACAATGTTTATTGAATTATTGTATTATTGGGGGTGAAAATGATTTGTGGTATATGGAAGAGAACAGAACGATATTAATAACCTAAAACCACCATGACTCGATTGTTTTAATTCTTGTAATGGTTATATATGTGTGTTAAGTTTTGAAAATTAAATATGACTCGTGTATATATATATATATATATATATATATATATATATATATATATATTTGTTTCCACATGGGCTAAGTGGGAGATTGTAACATTTTTTAATCAAATCTGAGTAGCCCATGTGTATTATAGATCCCCGATTTAATGATTATATGTGGCTTCACGTGTGCATCTGGAAGTTCGTTACATCGATTGTGCATGTTGAACCATAGTCTACATTTCTAAAAGGGTTTGCCAATAGGATTAGAACCGAAGAGAAGAGAGCAACCAAGGCTAACCGTTAATTATAAATCATTATATAAAGCGAAAAGGTCTGGGAAAAGTGATTGGAGAGATTGATTCGAGGACCAATTGTCATACCAAAAACTGCTCGACAAGCCATTTCTAACCTGAATTTGACAATTAAGAGTAAATAATTCCCAGTAAACTTCGTTGCGATAACATGTTGAGACCACATTTAACTAGATGGGTGACAATTTTGAGGGATATGATTTCACGACATCAAACCAATATAGAAAACCATGTCGTCAAACACAAAGAATGGACCAAAAAGATTGATGGTTACAAGCGCGCAATTTCCAAAACAATTTTAGAAGCAAACTACAATTCACAAGACCAAAATCTCTAATAAAGAGACCGCCAAGATACTTTGGCAAATTCATTATGCTCCAACAGACTTTGCTAAGACCTCCTAGATTGGCTTATCCTCACCATAAGAAATTCTGCATCAGATGAGTCATGTTTCCATTTACCGACTCTGGTATTTTGTAAAGTGACATCATGTAAATTAGCAAGGAGGAGAGAACTACTTAATGGGAACAACTTGACCTTCATATGAGAGACAATTACCTATCCAATTAGCAAGGCAATTCCTGAATTTAACTAACAAGGGTTCCCAACTTGAGGATGGAATCCACTTGTAATATGAGATTGAAAAAGATTCAAGATGGCAAGTGAGAGATGTAGCACACGATTGTAAAAAGCCATCGAGCACATTCATACCTAGTAAAGAGCTTTTATGGTAATTGATGCGGTGGCCATAAATTAATTCAAAGCAACGTAGGATCCAAACAAAAACCAGAATGTTGGCCTCGTCGGCCGGTAGAAAACAGAGAGTGTCATCTGTAAATTGCAATAGAGAGATATCCAAAAAAGTATCATCAAGTCAAAACCCTGGTAGGATTCTTTTAGAATTAGCCACATCTAGTGACTGCTTCAAACCTTCCACTGCTAGTACAAATAACAAAGGTGATAGTGGGTCACCTTGTTTAATGTGTAGGTAAATAAGGTCTCTAGGCAAACCATTTAACAAAATCAAAGTAGATAAGTGTTTCCTACGATTTGATAGCCTTGAAATCCATTTCTTATTAAACCCCATTCTTAAAAAGACTACATTGATATAATCCCAAGCTATACTGTCAAAGACCTTGTGAAAAACTAGTTTAAGAGCCAAACATGATTGCTGACGAGAGTGAATTAAATGAATTATCTCAGAAGCGAGGAATGACCATTCATGATTGTTTTTGTCTTTGAAAAAGCAAAATGGTTCTTTAAAATCAGATCGGGTAAAAGTACCCATGGTCAAGTAGCTAAGATCTTCGCTACAATTTTATAGATGCCATGAATAAGTGCAATGGTTCAGTAATCGCTCAACAAAGAGGAGCCTAGTATTTTTATGATGAGAATTGTATATGATATCTAGATGGAGTTGGGGAGTCAGGGAGAAAAGACCTGATGTGGAAGCAGTTTAAAAGTTTCATCAGTTCTGGCTTTAGCTATCCCAAAAAACCTGGTAAAAGAAAGAATGAAATTCTTCCGGGTGAAGAGCTTTATTGACACCAAATGCAAAAAGTGCAGACCTTACTTCCTTTTCAAAAAAGGGAGCAATAAGTCCAACATTCTCGGTGGCTGAGACCCTATGAAATGGAAGTTGACACGGAGAAAACGGGACTATAGGCTTGGCCAAAAATAGCTGAGTGTATAGGGATATAACATTGGAGCATATGAGGGCAGGATTGGTCATAACAATGACATTATGTTCAAGCTTAAAAATACGATTATTTCGATATCTAGCAAAAGGTAATACGATGATAGAAAGATGTATTGTCATCACCCAAAAAAGACTAAGAGACACAAGATTGTTGGTGCTTTGTTTTCTCTAGACAGTGACAGTGATGTAAAAGTTGGATCGGGGTTTGATGCAATTTTGAAATTGATGTCGAGGATAAAGGACGTAAAGATGAGCTCAAGGTAAGTGATAGAATTGAAGATTCAAGATCAGCTATGTGTCTCTCAATGTTGCTAAAGTGAGATAAATGCCACGATTGAATTGCTGCTCTCAATAAACGAAACATAAATGTGATGTCTTTATGGGCGTTGTTAGAGCAAATAGAGTCCCATTGAGTAAGAATAAATTCCCTAAACTCACCATGTTCCCACCAATAATTCAAAGATCAAAATTGCTTTGGACCCTAAAGTAGATGGTACCTTGGATTGGAACAAGATAGGTTGGTGATTCGAAAGGGTCGTTCCAATCATGCAAATGGATAAGGAAGGCCATAAATCATTTTGTGTTTATTTGGCATGAAAGCATAGCAGAAAATGGAGAAGAAAATCAGCAAAAAGGAATTATTTTTTTATTCATCATAAACCACATAATTATACATAAATTTCCTAACAAAATGTGATAGAAAAATCTACAACAAAATATTGAAATCTTTTCAAAATAATATCATAAACTAACTAATTTAGACTAATTCAAAAATGACATATCTTTTACTCATTCAACTTTAGAGCCACATTTCAACAAATCAATAATGTCACCAGATGCAAAAACTCAATCTCTACGTGAGAAAGACTGGCTACTGTGCCAAGTGTAATCATGCCCTTTTAATGGAATATCTTGTAGTTCACAATCGTTGATGAACTCCTAAAAGCATAACGTTGAAGGGGTAATCCTACCATGTGATCTCTCTAAGGCGTGGAGAAAATCACCGCATAAAATAACGTTTGAAAGATTTCGAATAGAAGGAAGTAATTTTAGCCACAATGAATTACACTCCTCGCTAGTAGTGGGTGCATATAAAGCTATAAAGTGAACTATAAACTCCCTTGTAGAGAAGCAGATAATGACCTAGCGTGATGAAGGAGATAGAACCCAGCCTTGAAGAATAACTAAATTCTAAGATACTAATAAGCCACCCGATAAACCTTGTGAAGGAATGCATAAAGATGAGAAATCGTTACGGCCCTAGAACTTACAGACGGTAGTGTCAACTATATTTTCCATTTTTGTTTCGAAAGGGCAAAGAGATGTAGTTTGCATTTGCTAATATAAGAGCGTAAAAAGGATCGTTTGGCACTATTGCTAGTACACCTCAGCAATTCTATCAAACGAAGGATAACGACATAATAAAATAAACACCCAATAAAATTCCTAGCCAGGAACAATCATGATTTTGCGAATGATCTTATAGCCTATAAAATTACCCCTTTATTCTGTTCTTTGAAGAGCCCAAGTCATTTTCCAATCTCAAAAGTATGCAAGTTATCTTTCGATGTGATTATTACCTGAGTGAGCAAAAACAATCAGCCTATTCTTGTTTACTATATTCGGTCCTGAAGAGCTTGAGTTATTGTGAGAAGTCAAAATGGCCTCAAAATTCATGTGTGCATCAGAATTTGAAGTCACAGGCTCAGATAAAAGCGGCTGCATAGACTGCAGATTACGTGACTCTTCAAATGCTACTCTAGGCCTGTTTACGGTAAGAGTATCATGGGAAACAAATTGGGTGCAATTGTAAGATTCAAAATGGTGTGTCGCATTAAGAGGACCTGAGTGAGTGACATGTAGGCTGCCTGAGGTGTTCCTGGCAGTAGAGCGGTAGGAGTGTGGAAGCCCAACCACCACACAAGGTTAACAAGCAATGGCATGTCTAGAATTCACCAAGATCAAGACAATTTTATCTCTGATAGCAAGATAAATTTTTTTGACTCCTTATGCCGATATGGGCCAAAATAAGACATGAGACCACATCTAAATGATCCGGTTTGCTAAATTTGAAGTCAAACTTGATTAGTTTGCCACCCTTGTTTGACAAGTACTTAATACAATCCTCAGTAATAATTGCTGGTGGTTGCCTTAAGAAATCAACATAATATAAACATTCAGACGGTACAAAATCGAGAGGGGATTAAGAGACATCCAAGAATAAATCTTGTAAGGAAAGCCAATATTCATCACGAAACCCAAATAGTGTATTCTCAGAATGGAATGAATGAACAACCAAATTTCCACCCGCCGGTGTAATAAAGTTAACAGTAAAATTTCTAGTGATTAGCAAACTGTAAAGGTTTGGAATATCAGTAATTTTTCGTACCATCGCCAAACAAGAGTATGGTGTCCATCGAGCCTGGCCAAGTGACTTGTCTAACTGCAATTCATCGAGTGTCTGTATCGAGGTCACCATATCGGTGTACAAACGGGAATCATGCGAAGATTCATGAAATTTTCTGGAGTGGATTTCCTATTGGGTAATATGGGCTGGCGTTGAGAGGGAGCTCCTTGAGAATATCCTTCCTTGAAAGCACGGAGATGAACCCGACCAATAAAAATGGAGTTTAATCTATATCAAGCCTCATGCATGGGAATGGCACCGTCAATGGTAAGGAAGCCGAAATTCAGATTCTTGGAGTTGCCTTTTCTAGCAATGTAAACTCGGCCAGTGACTCGATATTTGAAAAAGACTAAACGCATAGCTGCTTCTTCACCTTGAGAATTAGGGAAATTCTCAAAATAAATTTTGTTATCAAGGTTATCTGCGACTGGTGAGTGTTTCAAGGTTTGTCTGATAGGATATCTATGCTTGTCGGGATTTGTATACCTTATCACTCCGACTGTGTGGCTGATTGCTAAGGAGCTTGAAACGGTTATTGGCCTGATGGGAAGTACGTCTGCCAGTGATAGTAAATCTGTTTGGATGCGACATTGAGTGGTTAGGGTTGAGCTATGCTCCTTTGATATGAAGAGAGGAATCTTCAAGTAACGATGATCTCGTAACTGCTCCAAATGAAATCTCCACACCAGCAACTTAAACCCGGAAAGTATCTAAGGTTCTAAGAGATGATGAATAATTTGAAAGGCATGCGGCTCTATAGTTTGCTTAGTTGACTTTTATGTTATTATTGATCCCACCAAGAGTAAAACATAATCACTTGTAAAATTTGTCTTATCTGAATCAGAGATTCCTTTAGCATCAATGTACCATGCTAGTACAACTCATATCCACAATAAAGAACACCATAACTAATAGTATCTTTCAAGTATTCCAAAGTTCGACAATATAACTGCTCATCATAAATTTTAATTTAATATTGATATCATAAGGGATCCTCAAATTATTAATATCAGAAAATGTAAACTTCTAAACAAGTTTTCCAACATAGTGTTCTTGTTTTGACAAAAGACTCCCATTTATCCTTATAATTCTCATCTAATTCATTTCCCCTTTTTTATTTCTATACTTTCTCTACTTAAAGAACATATAATTTTTCTTTTCTCTTGTTCCTCCATCACTTCACTCATAAGACAATGGAAGCGCCTTCTACAATATAAAAAACCGTTGTACAAAATTTTCGACAAATATTAAAAGATAAATTAAATAAATAAAACTACACATTTTTAACAACAAAATCGATTTCTCTTAAAATATAAAATGACATATTTCGTTTTCTCAAAACCAAAGGAAGAACATAATCAACCCTTAAAAAGCTTTATGCAATTTCTCAACTTCAAAATTCACCATCTTTTCCCCCTCTAGAAAACGAAAAAAATAATTTTATCCAAGCACCTCACACTTTCAAAACTTTTTGAATATGAAAATAACTCTTTCAAAATTTATAAGATTTCAAGTTGGTTTTTCTAAATCAACACAAATACTAAATTTTGAAAATTTTAAAACATTAATTATATCACGGAGGAATATGAAATATCCCTTAAGATTGTTCTCGTAGGAGAAGAAAACATACCACATTTAACTAAATTAAAACACCCATTAGTAGTAAAAGGCTACTCTTGAAAATATTGCATAACTATTTAAATCGCAAAGTAAAAGCCTATGTCAGGTTTGTGAAAAAAAAAATTTATAATAACTTTATAATATAACTGAAGATAAAAATGATAATGTGTATATCTTTGGTGCTTACTATGGCTACTTTGCTTTATATAAAGTATCCATTATTTTGCACCTTTTCACTATAGGATGGGTGGTGGTTGTTTTGATCCAATGGTGAAAAAGGTAAAGTAATGATTAAATAAAGTAACTATAAAATATACCTTAATCAAGGTGCTTTCTATAATTACTTTATTTTTTATAAAGTAACCATATATAACTGTTAATAAAAATAAATTAAACGGCTGTTAAAGAACAAATTATAATTCTCATTCAAAACAATATTAAATAATAAAAAACTTACGAAATTTAAATCCATAAAAGTTGGCCTTACTTTTAAGAATTCAAAACTCATAGTTGATATAAATTTAATTATAGTTGTTGGACGTCCCTTGCTTTGATCTGCTAAGTGTATGACTTGAGCTCATTGCTCCTTTGAAGCCCGCAAGTTGAAACCCTCTTCTATTACTTGATCAAACGCTACATTTTGTGTTGGCCTTGGTATATAGTATTTATGGGTTTCTTACAAAAAATCCCAAAAAACTAAAATAATTTTGTGATATCATAAATAATTTACAAGTTTACAAAAACATGGGAAAATAATTACATAAACGCGGTGTAGTATTTATCTGGTAAATATTTAGTAATCGTGTAGTAGTTATCTAGTAAATCTTAACTTCAAATAAATTTTTAAAATATACATAACATATGCCATCTACTATTTATCTAGTAGATCAGTATTAGATATCTAGTCATTATCTAGTATGTCTTAATTTTGACAGTGTTTATGGATCTAATATATATATATATATATATATATATATATATATATATATATATATATATATATATATATATATATATATATATATCTGTGTGTGTGTGTGTGTGTGACAATTTCATAACAATATTTACTAGACAACTACTAGACAATTACTAGACGAATACTAGATATTTACCAGATAAATACAATACCGTATTCATGTAATTATTTTCTGTTGTTTTTGTTATTTTGTAAATTATTTATAATGGGACTGTAAATATATAATTAGTTTGACATAATGGTTAATTCTGTAAATATTTTAGTGAGATATGTATATTTTTGACAATTTCCCTGATATATAAGGTTGTTATCAGGCTGTCCTATGGCAGTCTAAAAAACCCTCTTTGACAATTCCTTTCTCACCGCCTTCTATGTTCTTCATCCATAACCCTCCGATCTTTAGATATTCAATGGTATGACAGTGATCCTTTTTTAGGTAGTTACTGGCTCATTTCAAGATTACAAAGGTTAATCTATATTTGGCTTTTCATAGTAGCGATTTGGCTAAGTTTTTCTGTATATTTGGGGTTCTTGGCTTGCAGTGTTTTCTTTTCTAGTGTTGCTATATTTTGATCATCTTCGTTGAGATCCTTTATTGCATGTTAATAACTCTGTTTGTATCCATCTTTATTGTGGTCTTAGAAATTGTGACAAAGTCTAGCATGGACAAAGTAAAAGGTTGACTCAACTAAATTGGTGCTTAATTAAATAGGAGACTACATTAATTAGGTGACTAAATATGGTTGGAAGATGGCAAATTTTGTTTATAAATGGACCTATGATCTTTGCTAATTCTTCATCCCAAAATCAAATCCCTTCCTATTCTCAAGGCTTTGTTATTCTTTCTCTTCTCTATTTGTAATATTTCTTCAAGTGAAATATTAGTTTGGTATTGTACGGGGACGTAGGCAAAATTGGACGATCCTCGTAAATTTCTGTGTTCTCTCTATTTTATTTTGGTTTTAGCACTAGTTTTGAATTTGCTAGTCGCTTCCGCAACAATTGGTATGAGAGCATTGGTTTTAGGAGAAATTACTATGCTTTGTGCGCCGTAGGTGTACTACATCGGCATATCAGGAGGTTTTTTCTACTTTCGATCCTGTTGTCTAATTGGCATTTAGCAAATTTAAAATTATTGTTAAAACACTCTTTTGGTAAAATCTAGAATAATAATAGTATATTGTCTCGAGTAAGTGGAAATTTTTTTGTCACCAAGCGATAAGAGCCTAAGGAAATTGGTGTGTAATTGAGACCGTTTGTGACTCGACCAATTACCTGGGAATTTTTTCTAGCACACTTGAGTAATATTATTATTTGTGATTTTACGGTTTGGCTGAAATGGAGAATCCATTTGCAACAAAGGCATCTACATCAAATACTGTAAGTATTTTTCAGAGAGTTACTGGAGTAAATTCGAGAGTGATGGTGAAAATCTTTTATGGTAACGGTAATTCCGACATGTGGCAAAGTGAGGTTCTGGACGCCTTATTTCAATAGGGACTTGACATTGCACTTAAAAAGAGAAACCAGATGAACTAGGAGAAGGCGATTCGAGTACCCTCAATCGGTTGGCTTGTGGTATAATTCGGTCGTGCTTATCTAGAGAGAAAAAGTATGCATTTTGCAAAGAGACTTTGGCTAACAGATTGATGATGACATTGGAGGAGAAGTTCCTAAAGAAGAGCAGTCAGAATAAGCTTTACATGAAGAAAAGACTGTTTCGATTCTTCACTCCTAGTACCATAATGAACGATCACATCACTAGTTTTAATCAGTTGGTTATTAATTTATTGAACGTAGATGTGACATTAGGAGATGAGGATCTCACCTTGATGTTGTTGGGATCCCTTCTGGAGGAGTTTGTGTTTCTTGAAATGACTCTACTTCGTGGGAAGGTTGTTATAACTCTCAGTGAAGTCTATGGAGCTTTGTATAGCTATGAATTAAGGAGGAAGGATAAATTGGATAGCTCAAGTGGAGGGACTGAAGCCTTGATTGTCAGAGGATGCCCGGGGAACCAGGCGAAAGGAAAGAAGGGATGATCAAAGGCAAAGTCGAAGTTGAGCAAAGAAGAATGCGCCTTTTGTAGAGAAAACTGGCATTGGTAAATCAAGTGTCCTAAGTTGAAGGAGAGAGGCCAATCTGACAAAGGAAAGACTATTACGGTGGCTGAGTATGTTATGGACTCAAATTGTTCACTTATTGTATTGAGTTCTACCAACTCTTCTAGTGTTTGGCTTCACGATTGCTGATGCAGTTATCATATGTGTCCTAATCTGTTGGTCCCTGTGAGAGTATTTATAAGGGCAGAGGGGGTGAATGACCCTTTTTCGCCAAATAAGCAGACTTGGAAAAGTCTTTAGTGTAGCGTGTTTGATTATGATCTAGAAGATGGATCCGGATGATGCAAATGTGTGCAATTAAGTAAAAGAGAAAGAAAATCAAACACAAGTGGATTCCTTTCTCCGAGCTTGTCCACTAGTGGATTTCTTCCTCCGAGCTTGTCCACTAGTGGATTCCTTTCCATCTGGCAGGAATCAAGCCTTACAAATTTGTCTCTGGATGGTAACCCCTTCTGTAAGTAGGATATACCACTAGAAGCACCAACTCCTAGCTGAGTCCTCTTATCTTTAGTAGGATATGCCATTTAGCCTTCTTCCTTGAATCTAAGCTGAGTCCTACGGGGAGCTCTCACTCAAAGCACCTACTTCAAGCTATATCCCAATCTCCCAACTGACCCAAGTTAGAGATTCTTATACTTTGGTTTTTAACAAAGGGTTAGATTTTGGAGTTCCTCAAGTTTATAGTTTCACTTAGGAATCCTTACAAATAGATTTCCAATCAAGGGTTCTTAGAGGCATTACATCAACATATTGTATATGTGTTGCTTTGTTACTTGCTTTTGTAGGTCAATCAGCTAACCTTCTCATTTGGTGAAGAGCTCCTTTTATAGGCTTTGATCATAAATATAACCGTTTGTTGTTGGTGAGCTTTTATTCAATCTTCACCCTTGATTGGGTTGAGTTGTGGAGCTTTTGGATCCATTGACTAATCTGTTAGACTGTATTTTGATCCATTTGAAATCTTGGGATTGAGGATCGAAAGTTGTCTGTGATTGTTTTGCTTGTCATTTTGTGATGTACCAACTTTCATACCAATTACTTTATGATGTGAGCTCCACGCGCGCCTTTACTGGTCTAGGAGAAAATGTAGTTCGCTTTTCTCTATTCCGTTTCAGACCCTTTTGACTTTTTTTGAAGTATACAAGCTATCATTTTGTCTTTGTCTTGGGGAAAGGATCTTTTACTTCCATAGACCAAAAAGGGTAAAGGGAAAAGTATATTTGAATACTTTCACTATATTTGAAATATAGGTCTTCCAGATGTCTTTTAGTCCTATATGCTCCGGATCTATCTTCCGGAGATGGCTTCAATCAGTTCTTCCGGATGCTGGTCTTGAGGGTCAGAGGTTTGTTTGCTTTCCAAACTCTGTTCGGATGATTTCCCTTAGTACTTAGTGTTTTAAATTGTTCAATGGACGACTTGTGTCTTGATCTTTGTTCGAATCTTTCCATTTGGATTTGGGAGAATTACATTCATTGTTTTTGTTTCTTTCAAACTTGATTTGGATTTAGACTTTTTTATCCGGATCATTGTTCCAACAATCTCCACCATTTGATGGAAACAAAAACCTAAGTCATCTAAGTATGGGTGTATTGTAAATTTTGTTACTTAGTCTTTTACAATACTCCCCCATAATTTTAGCATCCTAACTTCCCCATAATTTTATTATTCCTGCTTCTAAGTTTGTTTTAGTAAAATTACAGATTGTGCTTTAGAAGTGACTGTTTTGATAGGTAAGAATCTTTCACTTTATATATACTTCTACTATTAATAATGGTTAACATCATGAAGTTCAGTATTACAAGTTAAAGAAATACATATAAAGTGAATCTAGTTGTGAGTTTTAGAAACTCATTTTGATATATGAATCAAAATATATGGACCTTTAGCTCGAGATTATTAGATCTCTTGTTTGAGCACTTGCTCTGATACCACTTATTGGTCCTTGTGAGAGTATTTATAAGGGCAGAGGAGGGTGAATGGCCATTTTTCATGGAATTAGTAGACTTGGAAAAGTCTTTAGTGTAGCGTGTTTGATTATGATCCAGAAAATGAATCTGGATGATGCAAATGTGTGCAATTAAGTAAAAGAGAAAGAAAATTAAACACAAGTATTTTATACTAGTTTAGCCCCTCCTACATTCAGTCCCTGGAGTTTCCTTCCTTCGAGCTTGTCCACTAGTGGATTCCTTTCCAACTAGCAAGAATGAAGCCTTACAAATTTGTCTCCGGATGGTAACCCCTTCCGGAAGTAGGATATAACACTAGAAGCACCAACTCCTACCTAAGTCCTCTTATCCTTATTAGGATATACCACTTAGCCTCCTAACTAGAATCTAAGCTGAGTCCTACAGGGAGATCTCACTCAAAGCACCAACTTCTAGCTATATCTCACTCTCTCAACTTACCCAAGTCAGAGATTCTTACACCTGGGTTTTTAACAAAGGGTTGGATTTTGGAGTTCCTCAAGTTTATAGTTTCACTTGGGAATCCTTACAAATAGATTTCGAATGAAGGGTTCTTGGAGAGATTATATCAACGAAATGTATATGTGTTGCTTTGTTACTTGCTCTTGTAGATCAATCAGTTAACCTTCTCATTTGGTGAAGAGCTCCTTTTATAGGCTTTGATCATAAATATAGCCATTTATGGTTGGTGAGCTTTTATTCAATCTTCACCCTTCATCAGGTTGAGATGTGGAGCTTCTGGATCTGTTGATCAATCCGTTAAACTATATTTTAATCCGTTTGAAATCTTGGGATTGAGGCTAGAAAGTTGTCAGTGATCATTTTGCTTGTCATTTTGTGATGTACTAACTTTCATACTAATTGCTTTATGATGTGACCTCCACGCGTGCCTTTATTGGTCTAGGAGAAAAAGTAGTTAGCTTTTCTTTGTTCAGTGTTAGACCCTTTTGACTTTTTCTGAAATATACAAGCTATCATTTTGTCTTTGTCTTGGGGAAAGGATCTTTGACTTCCATAGACCAAAAAGGGTAAAGGGAAAAGTATATTTGAATACTTTCACTATATTTGAAATATAGGTCCTCTGGATGTCGTTTAGTCCTATATACTCTGGATCTATCTTCCGGAGATGGCTTCAATCAGTTCTTCCGGATGCTGGTCTTGAGGGTGAGATGTTTGTTTCCTTTCCAAACTCTGTCCGGATGATTTCCCTTAATGCTTAGTATTTTAAATTGTTCAATGGATGACTTGTGTCTTGATCTTTGTCTGGATATTTCCATTTGGATTTGGGAGAATTACATACATTGTTTTTTATTCCTTTCAAACTTGATCCGGATTTAGATTTTTCTATCCGGATCATTGTTTCCCAACATAATCAAGAATGGTTTTATAATTTCAAAGAACTAGAAGATGGAGTAGTATATGTAGCAAATGATAACCCGATTACCACACATGGGATTGGTTCCATACGATTGAAAAATCAAGATGGATCAATCAGAAGTTTGAAGAAAGGTCGCTACGTACCAGATTTATAAATGAATCTCATTTCTGTGGAAGCCTTAGAAGAAGAAGGTTTCATCGTACAAGCAGAAGGTGGAGTTATGAGGATAATTTTTGATGAACTGGTGGTGTTAGAGGGAGTTTGAAAGAGTAACAAGTTGTATCATTATCAGGGTACTACTATTATTGGAACTGCTAAATTGCTTCTAATAACGAGGTGTTAGAAGCAGTCGGATTGTAGAAAATGCACTTCAGACAAGTTAGTTTGGTGTATCAGCAAGATAAAGATGGTGATATGGATAAACATTGATCAAATACTGGTTATGTGTTCACTTTGATAGAAGGACTAGTGTGTTGCAAGTCTACTTTACAGTTACCAGACGCTTTTTTTATGACAGAAGTAGATTATATAGCATGCACAAAGGCTGTAAAAGAAGCAATTTTGCTTCGAGGGTTGCTTGATGATTTTGGGATTCGGCAATAGCACGTGAAGGTGCATTATGATATTCTGAGATCTATTGTGTTGGCTAAGAATCAAGATCATCATCCAAGGATGAAACATACCGATGTTCACTACCACTTTATACGAGAGGTTCTCAAATAAGGTGGAGTTGCAATTCGAACCGCAGAGAATCTAACTGATAATTTGATAAATGTTGTAAGCTTGGTCAAGTTCCAATGTTATTTAGACTTGATCAATGCTATTGAAAATTGAAGACTGCATTGGAAGACACTGCATAAGATAAGAATTAAAGATGCGGACTTTTTCAAGGTGGAGATTTGTAGAAATTATGACAAAGTCCAATATGGACAAAGTAAAAGGCTGACTCAACTAAATTGGTGGCTTAATTAAATAGGAGGCTACATTAATTAGGTGGCAAAATATGGTCGGAAGATGGCAAAATTTGTGTATAAATAGGCATATGATCTTTGCTAATTCTTCATCCCAAAATCAAATCCCTTCCTATTCTTAAGGCTTTGTTCTTCTTTCTCTTCTCTATTTGTCATATTTCTTTAAGTGATATATTAATTTGGTAGTGTCCGGGACATAGGCAATACTGGCCGAACCTCGTAAATTTTAGTGTTCTCTCTATTTTATTTTGGTTTTAGCACTAGTTTTGAATTTGCAGTCGTTTCCGCAACAGTCTTCAGTGCCCTATGCTTAATAAAATTGTTCGCCTTCACCCATAGATATACCCTAATGTATGGTTTTAAATCCATGTAGGGGAACTACGTAAAAATTGATTGTGTTCTTTAATTTTAGCCATTTATTTTATCGTTCTTGAATGATGAATGTTCTAGGTTTTTGTAAAATAAGTATAACATGTGGAATCAAAGCATCTGACTTACGTTCTAGGGTTGCATGCAATTGATTTTGTGTTTCTATATTCATAGAAATCTTTTGATTCTTGATTTATGTATTCTTAAGTGGTTTTTAGGGTTGTCACTAATTTTGTTATTTGATTGTTTCCTCTCGAATGATTTCAAAGAAAGTTTCTAAAACCTAAATTTTAGGATATTTTTGTTTCAAGATTTGACATGTTTTATTGCTATATTTTATTTATCCTCTTCTGTGATATATTTCTATTATATTGTTAAGTTGGAAATTAATTTCCTTGAAACTTTCTTTAAGGTTAATCTATAATTGTTAGGGAGAGCACTTTCAAAAGAAATCCAAAGCATTGAGGTAATATTTTCTAACTTCCCTAGTTACTTTCCTGCAAATATATCATTGTTAACGGAAGACTCCTGAAAGTGAAGTATAAAATAACAACCACTGCAAGTTTTCTTTCCTTTCTTCTTTAAGAATTCTTGTTAAATGCATGCCTGGTGAACTTGTGGTACAACATCTAGGTTGATTTGTCTTCTTGAGTTCTTGCATGCTTTATCTTTCTAAGGATTAGGATTTTGTATGTTCTTGACTGCTATCCTAATTTCTCTAGTAATCATGTTAGGATTCTTTTTTCCCTCTCTGTTTCTCTTAATCTCATGTACTGAGATTAAGATTAATTGCTAGGTCTCTGTTTTGTGATTGTCAGTCCTTGTTTTCTTGTCTTCTATGAATTATCGTATTTCCCTAATTTGATTAAGTTAATATGACGATTGATAAAGTCACCTTAGAGAAGTTTGATGGTAAATATGATTCTACTATCTAAAAAGATAAACTCACTATTGTTTTAAGGCAACAAATATGTCATAAAGCTTCTTTACTTGGTAAAAATAATTTGTCTGATAAACTCACTGAAGAAGAGAAAGAGGAGGCAATCGATACTGCCTATTCAACTATTATTCTTAACTTGACTGATAGTGTTCCTAGGGTATAACAAATCTTTGAATTACAATAATCTTAGGACTTTTAGATGCCTTGCTTATGTTTTGAATGATGGGTCTAAGTTAGATCCTAGGGCTAATAGGTGTATTTTATTGGGTTATCCTACTAATGTTAAAGGATATAAACTTTGGTTTATAAGTTGTAATAAGGTCCTTATTAGCACAAACGTATCCTTTAATGAAAATCTTTTTCCTAAGTCTATTAATAAACCTATTATTGTTCAACATGATAGTTCCCTGTTTGAGGTGTAGTTTGACAGTTCTTCATAGGAAGGTTAAACTTTAACTCCCAATGAAAATCTTGAGTTAACTAATGATAATAATGTTCATATTGATGAAAATTTTATTTATAATAATGATACTGATTTATTCAAGATACTATTCAAAACGGCAATAATAGTCATCAACAATCTGAACCTTTGTCTACAAATAGACCTAGAAGAGAATCTAGATCCCTTCTAAATTTAAAGATTACATTGTTTATGATTGTAACTACTCTAATTTCCTTGATTATTCTGTGTTAATTGCTGAAAATATTGAGTATGAAGATCCCAAGTCTTACTCTGATGATAAAAAGAGTAGTTATTGGGATAAATGGTCTCTAGTTATGAAAGAGGAGCTATATTCTTAATTTAAAAATAAAACTTGAACACCTATTCCTAAACCTGAAGGGAAAAGGGTTATAGGATGCAAGTGGATTTTTAGGAAGAAACCTGCCATACATGGAGTTCAAAAGGAGAGGTTAAAAGCCAGGTTAGTGGCAAAAGGTTTTTCCCAAATTGAGGGTATATTTTTTGGCATTTTAGTGCAATTGGATTAACTAGTTGACCAATGCAATCATAATATTTCATCGAACAAGTCAGGAGAGTGCGGAGTGCACACTTGTTCGAGCTCTATCACAATACTTAGCTTACGAGGGTCCGAGAGCTGCCTTTTACAACGCTTCGGTTTAGAACAGTTAAGACTACTGGAGTGGACACAATTCCCAACACTTCTATTTTGAACTGTTTCGACTGCTTGAGTGGATACGACTTTTTGCAATGCTTCTATTTTGAATAGCTATGACTGCTCGAATGGATATAACTTTTTGCAATGCTTCTGTTTTGAACAGTTGCAACTACTTAAATGGATATGACTTTTAGCAATGCTTTATCTTTGAACCATTAAAATAGCTTATCTCAGGCTTATGAAAACCTGGCATTGGCAACATTTTCTGCCAATCTGGTTGCAATATGGTTCACTTTTCTTAACAACAAAATTTTATTCTAAGTTCTTGCTTTTTAATTCTTATTTTATCCAATTGATCTATTTGGAAGAACCGCCAAATAAGATTCAATCTGAAAGTGTAAGTCATGACTTCAGAATTATGTAGGTATCATTTTATCATATTACATCAACAAAGATTGAGTTATATTTCTATTGACATTTGAGGCTTCATTCTACTGGAATTCCCCAACAAAGATTGAATCTTATTTTCGCTTGAAGCATGAGTTTTCAAGATTCATAAGACCCAATAAAGATTGAAACTAAATTTTCTAAAAATAACAAACATTGAATCTGCAAAGGAAAATCTCATTTTTGCGTACATACATATCATAGCGATACTCTTCAATCTCGAGCACCGAAAAGGTACGAATTTGATCTATTGTCTTTTGATTTTAGTTCTTGGTATCATTGCAAGGATTTCTTGTGATGATTTTCTGTGTCGTATGCACAATTTCTTGTACTTCTAATGCGGTTTTTTCTAGTGGCTTTGTTATAAACCAAGTAGACAAATGTGTATAAAGCAAGTGTGATACTTCTGGTAAAGGAGTAATGATCTGTTTATATGTGGATGACATGTTGATTTTTGGTACTAACTAAAGTCAAGTTGATAAAACCAAGAAATTTCTGTCATCTAGTTTTGAAATGAAGGATTTGGGGGAGGCTAAAGTGATTCTTGTATAAGAATCAAATGGAAGAACAATGTTATTTCAATTTATAAATTTCATTATATTGAGAAATTTTGAATAAGTTTAAACTTCAAGGATTGTTCTCTAGTTAGCACTCCAAAGGATTCCTTCAGTTTTTTGAAGGTTATTCGGATGCAAGTTATATTTCTAATGAAGAAGAAATTCCTTCACAAGTGGGCGATCATTCCTTCTTGGGGGAGGTGTTATCTTTTGGTCATCAAAGACACAGACTTATATGAGTGATTCGGCAATGGAATCTAAGTTTGTAAAAATTGAGTGTAATTTAGTTGATCATTTAACCAAATGGTTAAGAAGAGATCTTTTGCATAAGTCAGCAGTGGGGATGAGGTTAAAGTCCATCTAATATCTTCCATGTCAAGATACCCAATTCCCACCTAATATGACGTTAGGTACTGAATTCAATAAGGAAAGCTTAACATCTAGAGATTGGAACACACTAATAATAACATCCCAAGGTGTGTGTTCAAACATGCAAGATAAAGGAGGTTGAAGTTTAACTTCTTAATAGCTTGTTTAAAAAATAGCATATACAGGTGCAAGAGTAAAAAGGCTACCTATATGAGGTGGAAGTTTAGCTGCTTCAAGAAGCTTGGACTTCGCTTTTATATGCTTATGAAGGATAAGGACACAAGGCTAGCAAAAGATAGTGTCAATTAAGAACATGTTAGAATGTTGACTTATGTGTACATTATTTTCGTGTATTCAAAATTAATAATCTAAGGTTCAATCCATAGCGACACCTTATTATTCAAATATTCGAAATGTGTAATGTACTAAGCTAAAATTCAATCATCTCGACATTTCATTTATTCAAAAGTCTGTTATTTATTGTGATTTTGTTAGGTAATCATGGATTACACTAAAAAGGGGGAGGATTGTTGGTATTTTAGTGTAATTGGATCAACTAGTTGACCAATGCAATCATAATATTTCATCAAATAAGTCAAGAGAGTGCGGAGTGCACGCTTGTTCGAGCTCTATCATAATACTTAGCTTACGAGGGTTTGAGAGCTGCCTTTTGCAATGCTTCTCTTTAGAATAGTCATGACTGCTGTAGTGCACACAACTTTTTGCAAAGCTTCTATTTTGAACTGTTGTGACTGCTTGAGTGGACACGACTTTTGGAACATTTCTATTTTAAACCTTTGTGACTGCTTGAGTGGACACAACTTTTCGCAACACTTCTATGTTGAACTATTGAAACTGCTCGAATGGACATGACTTTTAGCGACTCTTTGTCTTTGAACGTTGCAATTGCTTATTTCAGGCTTATAAAAACCTGACATCGGCAACATTTTCTGCAAATCAGGTTGCAATTTGGTTCACTTTTCTTCACAACAAAATTTCATTCTAAGTTCTTGATTTTTATTCTAATTTTATCCGATTGATCTATTTGGTGGAACTACCAAATAAGATTCAACGTGAAAGTGTAAATCACGAGTTCAGAATTATCCATGAATCATTCTCTCAGATTTCATCAACAAAGATCGACATACATTTTTACAGACATTTAAGGGTTCATTCTACCAAAATTCCCCAACATATATTGCCAAGAAATTTCTCCCCCAATTTTCAAGAATGTTTTTATTACGCTTATTCAATCTCTGGTTGCTTTATTTGATCTTGAACTTGAACAAATGGATGTTAAAACTGATTTCTTGCATGATGATCTTGAGGATGAGTTATATATGACTCATCCTATATGTTTCATAGTTAAGGGTTTTGAATATCATGTTTGTTTCTTGAAAAAAATCTCTATATGATCTTAAGTAGCCTCCTAGGCAATAGTATCTCAAGTTTGATCAATTCATGCTAAGAATCTCAAATTCGCTAGGAGCAGTGATGATTCTTGTGTCTACTATATAAATATATATATGTGTGTGTGTGTGTGTTGTTATTTGTGGATGAAATTCTTAGTGCCTGCCAAAACAAACTTGAAATTGTGAATTTGAAATCCAATCTTAATACTATTCTTGAAATGAAAGATTTGGGACCTGCTAGAAGAATATAGGTATTGATATTTTCAGAGATAGGAATAATGTTTTTTAAATTTTAACTCAATCTGATTATGTTAAAAAGGTTTTAATGAATTTTTGAGTTAGACTGTAATGAACCTGTTTCTACACCCATTGAAGCTTAGCTTAAATTAACTGTTAACAAAGATCCTTTAAGTGTTGAAGAATCAGAGTTCATGAGTAATGTGCCTTATAAAAATGTGGTAGGTTCTTTTATATACTCCATGGTCCATACTAGGCTTGATAATGGTGTGACTTTGATTAGCAGATATATGGGTAATCCAAATAAATACCACTAGAATGCTATGAAATGGCTTGGTAGAAAACTCTTAGGCAATTCTGATGTTTTTCTGGGTTATAGATGTTGCAGGAGTAATAATGTGAAAATTGAAGGTTTATTTGATTCTGAATATGGTGTTGATATTGATAAAATTTCTATCATTGGTTTTTGCTTTACTCTTCGTAACAATCTGATTGGAAATCTTGCTTGTAACATGTTGTTTCCCTTTCAAGCACTACGGGGAATATACTTCTTTAACAGAAGCTGTGAAAGAGACTTTGTGGTTTGGTTTATACAGAAAACTATCAATATTAACTGTGATTCTTAATCTACTATAATCTCAATAAAAATGTTGTTTATCATGAAAGGACAAAGCATATTCATATTAAGCTTCATTTTGGAAGGGATATTATTGCTTCTGGTGATGTTTGTGTTGTTAAGAGTCATACAAGTGTTAATCCAACGGATTTATTGACTAAAGTTATTCATGTTGACAAGTGTCAGGTTGCCCTAAAAAGGTTGGGTGTTGTGTAGTTTGACTCTATGTATAATTTTTCCCTGAACTCCCTATGGTTCTTGGTGATTTTCCTTATTTACTGATGGTGATATAAAGGCTTAAGTGGTCTTGTTAACCATAGTTGGCCCCAAGGGCCAAAGGTGGAGAATGTTGGACTACAGTGTTGTCCATTGCCTTGATCTGCTAAGCCCATGACTTGAGCCCATTGCTCCTTTGAAGCCCACAAGTAGAAACCCTCTTCTGCTACTTGATCAAATGATGCTTTGTGTGTTGGCCTTGGTATATAAACCTGTTATCAAGCTTTTTTAGGGCATCATGAAAACCCTCTCTCACGATTCATCTCTCACCGCCTTCTATGTTCTTCATCGATAACCCTCTGATCTTAAGATGTTAAACGGTGTAATGGTGATCCTTTTTGAGGCGGTTGCTAGCGTTTTTAAGTTTATAAAGGTTCTTCTGTATTTGGCTTTTCATAGTAGCGATTTGGTTAAGATTTTTTGTACATTTGGGGTTCTAGGCTTGCGGTGTTTTCTTTGCTCGGCTTTGTTGTATTTTGATCTTCTTTTTTGAGATCCTTTGTTGCATGTTAATAACTCTACTTGTATCCATCTTTGTCGTGTCTTCAGTGTCCTATGCTTAACAAAATTTACCGCCTTCACCCGTGGACATACGCTAATGTATGGTTTCAAATTCATGCGGGAGGAACTACGTAAAAATTGATTTTGTTCTTTAATTTCCGCTATATATTTTATTGTTCTTGAATGTTGAATTTTCTAAGTTTCGGTAAAATAAGTATAACAATATTAATATAAAATATACTATTAGAACAGGTGATGGGTCGTATGTATATAATAGTAAAAGCTAATGCGTCAATTAAGTATAACATATTTGTCTTGTGTCGTATGCATAAAATAGTAAAAGCTAATGGGTCAATTATATATTAGACACGATCCCTCATATATAAATAAAACAATGCAAATCAAACCACTCAAAATGTATTTTCTTACATTAAAAGGAATTAAAAGGAGTAAGCCTAAATTTTTTGTATTTAATTCATTTTGGAAAGTTCTTAATCAATAAAAGTTTTTCAAAATGGCATCACCATTTCATGTAAATGAAAACAACCGAAGAATACGAACCATTATCACTTATTACATGTGAGCGATTACCAACACCGTAAACGAGGAAACTGCATATACCACGAAATAAAGCAACTATATACTGATTTGAAAAGAGTAGGAGATACGAATTGGTAAATCTCAGTTGAGATGGATTAGAAATAAGATGAGCAACGAAAGAGAACTCATTTTCAATGAAATTGCCTTCACCTTACTCATTAGTATTCACCATGATTTTCAGATCCGGACCGGTCACCAAACCGATGAAGCGAGTGGGTCATGGATTTAAAATTCATTCGGATTAAATCGGTGATCGAACCGAATTTTTTTAAAATATATTAAAATACTATTATTTTTTATAATTTAATATTAAATATGTATGTATAAGTTATATCTCACCAACAATTAATAATATTGTATATTATTATCTTATAACTCATATTGACACTTTAAATAAAAATTAAATATCACATAATTTAGTAAAAATAATGTATCATTAATATTGATTTAAGTCATATCTTATATATTATATGAAAATGTTAATAAATTTTATTTATATTTTATAAACATTATTAACTCAAAGAATAAATTTATAAAATTTATGGCTTTGAACACTATGTAAAATAATAAAGTATAAGTTTAAACAAATAATTTAGAAGTGAATAAAAAATAGTTTAAAAAATTTAAATGTCATTAGTTATATAAAAAATCAAAAATACAATTTATAATTGAAGGAAATAAATTTAAAATATAATGCATTCAATCAAATTCATACGATAGATTAAATAAAAATTAAAATGTAGTTTTGTAGTTTTTTTAAGAATAATAATAAAACAATTTTAAAGTTAGACGATTTATGATATAAAGTTATAAAATGAGAGTTACATGCCAATTGATTGCGGTGGTCTAGTGGTAGAGCATATAAGTTGAACCGGACGGTTTCCGATTTAATCGGTCGGGTCAACCAGACGGTTTTGGATATACAGAGACTAAAAGTAAATCACGCTGAAAATATAAAGACTGAAATTGAAATTGCTTATTAAACCGAATTCGAAATCAAAAACTCAAAAACCAAAGTACTTTAAAGTAAAGAAACTAAGAACTAAAACTAAACTAGAAGGACTGTGAAATGTGAATGGTAGATGATCTTTTTGAAATGCGCCGACCTTGGTATTTATAGCTGAATGCCTCTCCTTATGATTCCTTTTTTGTGATAGAATAGGACTCTTAGCATTTATCTCGTTGGATTCGTTTCCTTTTACTCTCGGTCTTAGAATGGTAGTAAAATCCGTGTCTTTATGGGATTTGGAAGGAGATTTAAAATTCCTTCTTGAATTGGACTCTTCCTGAATAGGATTTTCCCGAATTGGGTATATTCCATATCCGGGTTCCAGTATTGACGTCATTTTGGTCGTTCTTAAAGCGTTCTAGAATCACCGAGATTGGCTATTGCTCTAGGGCTCTTTTCGCGTAGATGTTGCATGTTTTCTCCAAATCACCTTCAAAACCTAAAAAGACAAGAAATGAAGTAATATCAGCCAAAAAGACTAAAAACATGGTCATGCTGAAAATACAACCCATTGTACTCGCAAATAGTTCTTGTAACAAACAAACTTTGAGAGCTCCAATGCTATACACTAGTTTTACACACACACACACACACACACACACACACACACACACACACACACACATATCGAAGCATTATGTATGCCTTATCATAGATTCCATATCACATTCCTTATAATCATTTGATCTCAATAGTTTGCTATCATCACATCTAGGCACACATGTATGAGTACCCGAGTTGTGAAGTATAGAAACTTAAGATGTGAACACATGGTAATCTTCCAAAGGTGAGGTGGGTGCATCTCCCCCCCCCCCCAACCAAGTGATAGGAAAAAGGTAAAAATAAATGCGTCAGCAATGGGCTGCCCGGGACCTGCGCGGGGGGAGGGGGGTGTGTTTCGAAATTCGAAAGGGAAAGTCCTAGCCTACTTCTCCTCTCCAATTGACAATTCTTAGGCTTACATTGTCGAGTCACAACAACTATTTTCACGATCGAAATAGGTTGGGAGAATGGTTTGAAGAATCTTTGGCTTGAAGCGACTCAAACGTATGTCATTAATTGGCTTTGAACTAGATGCAGAGGTGCCATGGAGTAATTTTCCTTCTTGGATGTGTATTCTTGTTCTTCTAAATTCAATGCACTTCGTTACCTCACACATTTTCAGAGAAGGAAATGGCTTTGCGGATGCACTTGCGTGTCATAGTAGTGGTGGGGACATGTACTAGTTCACTTGATAGCTTTTGATTTTTTTATTGAGAATCTATTTTCTTTAATGAAAACACCCAGGAAAGCTAATGTGAATAAACCAAGGCAATTTATTAATTCAAATGAAAATGTTAATCACAAGGTATGATCAACAAAATAAGATACACGATATAATTTGTTGTGGAAAAGTAAAACCATCAGAAACTAGGAAGCCCATGTTACCCTTCTTACACAAAAATAAGAACCAACAAAAGTAAATACTCGATATTAAAATGTCCTCCGATCATAGAGTGCCCTCGAATATGTACTTATTCCTCAGCTTCCATGATGACCATGCAATCACGAACCACAATAAGGTAGCAAATCTCGACTTGATCCGGAAGCGAAATGGTAATGCCATAGTTCAATGAATTCCCCACTCGATAAAGGCATAGGGATCAAGACTCCGAAAAGTCGAAATAATTGATTCCCACACGCAAACTCCTGGGGCAAAAGAATAGTGCATGGTTCATCGTCTCACTAACACCATAAAAAGGAGACTCATCAGTATCTATAACCCTATAGCCTTGACATAATAAGATGAATCTCATAGGCAATCTCCTATGAAACATAAGCCACCCAAAGAAGCGAATCTTTGGTAAAAATTAGACTCCCATACTAACTTAAAGCTTACAGCCGGTGCCGTCCATCTTGGATCGCGTTAAAAAAGTGAACAAAAATACCCAGCCATGTAACCATTATATATTTCACCCATCCATAAAAATCGGTCCGCTACCATAGGGAAAACGCATTCTCTCCGATCATCCCCAGTCGAACCCCATCTCAATCATCTTAAAATGCTTGGATATGCCTCAATAATCCACCATTTGAGCTAGTGACATCGATCTCCTGCCAAAACACGCAGGTTTTGCTTCAAGAAAGGCCGGCCAAATGTGTCCATCCCAAATAAGACCTCACAACCCTCCTGCATCGTGCAAAATTTCCTATTACAAATAGGGAATAAATCTGAGAATAGGTTACTAAGGGGCTGATCCAAAGTCCAGTTGTCATTCTAGAAGGATGAGGTAATTCCATTCCCAACAATTACGTGGGATGAATTCTTAAACAAGGTCCAATATTGCATATCCAAAACGCTCGAAGCAAACACCCCTTTACATATAGGATATAATATCCGGGTATTACAACTTTCCAACTCCACCAAAGAAATAAAATAATATCGATGAACAATTTCATACCTAATAGATTGTTGGCTTACATTTCAAAGTCTCCACAACCATTTTAAAAGCAAGCTACAATTTACTAGTCTGAAATCTCGTATATATAACCCACCTAGCTCTTTTGGTAAAATAATAGAATTTCACCCCACCGTACAAAAACTTCTAGCATTAGGATCTCCTTTCCACAAAAAATTCCTCATTAACTGGGTGAGCCTATTATTGATCTCCACATGCATTTTAAACAAAGACATCAAATAAATCGGAAGCGAAGCCAAGACAGACTTAATCAAAACTATCCTCCCTCCATAAGATAGACAGTTGCCCTTCCAAGTTGCTAGTTTGTTCTAAAATTTCAATACCAATGGAGTCCATGACGAGAACGGGAGTCGTTTCTAGCTAAGAGGGGCACCTAAGTAAGTAATTGGAAAATGCTCCATTTTATTCCCAATGAAATCCGCACACGAGATCAGTACAAGATTATGTACATTTATACTGATTATCGAACTCTTGTTGTAATTAATCTATAGGCCTAAAATCAACTCAAAACAATGAAGCATTCTAATAAACATTGGTAATACAGCTTCATCAACGGGTAAGAAGCAAATTGTGTCGTCAGCAAATTGTAACACCAAAATGTCCATCGTCAAACCCTCTAGTTGAAACCCAGGGAGCATTCCCTCCCTGATACTAACATCCAATAATTGTTTCAAGACCTTGACAACCAATAGAAAGATAAAGGGAGACAAAGGGTCTCCTAGTTTGACGCCTCGTCAAAGCCGAATATGATTATAAGGTGCTCCATTTATACGAATAGATGTGGTTGAATTTTTCTTGCAATTACGCAGCCAAGATATCCATTTATCCTCAAATCTCATTCTCCTCATCACTTAGTCTATATATGTCCAAGAAACACTGTTATATGCCTTGTGAAAATCTAATTTCAACACCATACAAGCTTTGTATGCTCAAATGAATTGTATGAAACACTTCAGAAGCAATAAAAGAGCATTCACGAATGCTTCTCCCCATAACAAAACCAAATTGTGAGTCTAATATCCACTCTGATAGACAAGGTTGCAAACGATTAGCTAACACCTTCGCTACCAATTTTGTATACCCCATGAATCAAAGCAATTGTCCTGTAGTTAGATAAAATGCATGAACCCAATATTTTCAGAATCAAGATCATATGAGACATTTTTATATCCTCCGGCAACCTATTCGTCATCTGAAAATTGTTGAAAAGTTGCTTGAAATCCCCTTTTAATTCTGTCCTGAATCGTTTGTAAAAATAGAAATTAAAATCATCTGGCCTCGGAGCCTTGTATTCACAACACGAAGAAAGAGCATTCCAAATTTCTTCCTTCGAAAAGACTGCTCTGTGCCATGAATTCGAACATGAATCAACACATCTAAAGTCTAAACGCTCTAATGAAAATGAGACCACCCATCTTTCATGAAACAAATCCGAATAAAAACTTCGGATTTTTGTAATAATGAGTTCCAGCTTAGTTATCAAATCTCTGTCTGCTTCCAGTTGACTAATATGATTAATTCGAGCTCTACCTAAAGCTTTGCTGTGAAAGAAACTAGTGTTATCATCCCCCAAAAAAGTCCACAGAACCCTCGAATATTGGTGTTTTATATTCTCCAGATTTCTCCTACACGCTAATAGTTCCAACTTCACAACATGCAATTCCTAGCCTTCTACAGTTTCGATAGGTCGCACTACCAAGTTTGACGTAAGGCTGATCATATGCTCCTTTAGTTCCTTAATCATCTCCTCTAGCTTGACAAAATTCAATTTATGCCATGGTCATATAAAGATCCTCAACTTACACAACTTGAAATTAATGTCCCGGTCAGGGTATGTTGCCAAAATCCTTGTCCATTTCTGTTGTAGGAAGGGTAAAAATGCATTGCTCTCCTACCATACATTCAAAGATCTAAATGGTTTCCTCTTCACAATCCCATGCATGTGAGACAAGAATATTATCAAGAAGTGATCTGAGAGTGTTGAATCAACTGATGACAATCTCATCAATGGCCACCTGTGAGCGCTGGATTTTAACGATCCTTCTCATGAAACAATGATGAGAGCTAGATAATGCAATCTTTTATAGGTGTTATCCTTTAGAGGGGTTCATACTACTACAGAGCTGAGTTTGGCCAAATTTGGAGACGTAAAATGCCCTTAGTGACCTGTACGGTCATACTTGGTGGTATATATCCACCAGCGAACCTGTATGGGTCAAGTCCTCCATAAGCCTAGGAGGGACCCACACCAGGATCTGTACGGGTTCCACTGAACCCATATGGCTCCTATTTCTGCCTAAACAAGTTTTATGGTACGTAATCCATACTATTTTCCAAAAAAAGCAGTCATGAATGCAATTTATTGCGTTCAGACTTGATTTCACCCTATATATAGAGGCTTTTTTACCTCATTTCAAATGAGACAACATATACAAGAAAGGCCCAATTAGAAAAGAAATTATATCATCTAGTTTATGAAATTCCAATAGTTTTTCATAGGTATAGAAAAGGTATAGTTGGGGAAAATAGGAAAAAACCTATTCCTTGAAATTTGACCATTTTTTATTCATTTCTATCTTAGTTTATTAGGACTTGGGGGAGGTTATGTCCACTCAAATACTCAACTAAAAAGTACTAAAATGACTATTTAATCATCCACTTTGGCTAGACTCCCTCTCAGCACAAGGATCGCTTCAAAGTGGATTCACGTCGCAAAGGTACGCTCCTGAGTTTCAAAGAGACTCGCATCTCATTTACTTTATTGTTATTTCTCACATCCTGCTATATCTATATAAAGTTTTTGCCTTTAATTGAACTGAGGTTCTTTCCAGGATTAGACAGGACCCATGTGGGTCCCTTCATACCCGTATGGGTCCCTACCATCATCCGTGCGGGCCCTACCCACCCATACGGGTACTGGCCCCCAGGCAGAACCCAAAGTTCCCCTTTTTAACATGTAAAATCAATCTAACACCACTATATGCCATGCAATCATTTTCACTAATAATCTGGTAAATCAACCCATAAAAGATAAAAATGTGTTTTCATAACAAAATACATAGAAGACCTATTATTTCTCTCCGATCCTAGAAGCCATCCAGGCACTATCAATCACAAAACCGCAATGCTAGCATAATCACATTTTCCTAATAAGATGCTGACTTATGATATGCCATAGACTATGCTAATCATTATGGGTGTAAACGAATTTATTTTATTTTGTTTAATAACTTAGAATAAATGTATAGGTTCCTTTGCAGTTCCCCCATTTCCCCCGGCTCTAATTTTTATTCCCCCGGTTATTGCTTGTACTTTATTATAAATTGTAAACGCATGAATTGAGTGTGAAAGAGTGTAGAAAAATAGAATTTCCATAATAATTCCACAAATGATGAAAATAAAATGGTTTTATGAGGCGAATCTAATTTTGAATTAACAAAATCAGAAATAAGTGACTTAACTGATACACGAATCTCTGATACAAAAGGTATCAGTCTCCCGCCCAATGGGAACCATACAAAAAATCTTTCCCAAGTAGGCAACTTTAGTGGCGACTATCATTTGTATCGAGATCTGGGTCTCGATCCTTATATTTATAAAATTGGTTAAAATGTGCAAACTTGAACTAAATGGTTTCATCACGGCTAAATCAATTAGCCAATCACCCTAGCAGGCCCCACCACCAGGCGCCAAGGGAGACCCACACATTGTCGACACCTCATAGTGGCGACTCTGCTGGTGAAAAATATTTTAACTTGCAAAAATTTTGGTTGTTTTAAAAGCTTACAAGATTAATATGAGCACCGAAAATCATTTACTTAATTCAACCCATTTTCTTTTTCATCATTTGGGAAAATCATTACACTCTATCTTGTTATCTCATTCTCTCTTGCTAGATGAGCTCTTCTTCTAGCTCTAGGTTAAGGTGCCCTATTTTTTTATGAAACTTATGAAAGTGTCACTCATGCCCGCTAGGAATTAGGGACACTCTAGTCACTAGAGCACTCATTATCATCTCCCTCTAAAAGAGGCTTGATGCGATCAGAGCCTACTACATCAACTTCCGATATATCCTTACACATTCTTATCGAAAGCCATAGAATTTTACCCTTCTACATACCTTTCTCTGGTGAGATTAGACTAGGTCACCCTTTATTATCCTTATGGTAATGAAAGGAAAATACCTTCAGAATCAATGGGAGGAATAAAGCTGGAGGACACGCTTCACATGTGTTGTATTATATATTCCCTTGTAATTAACCTACCAAGCATTATTATAATTTGTGCATGCATAACACATCCCATGCATGTATTGATCTTTTGGTTACCACCTCAGCTAAAGTTCAAAGAGTCAAAGGTTGTCGAAGACCTCAACTCCATTTGATTTGCAATTTTGTTCCACCACCACTTCATCCTTCAGTTTAAGGGTTGCTCCATCTCCGTCTCTGAGTGATTCATCGGGAAGTCAGTTTGGTCCATTTGATCCCAATACTACTCATTAAAATAATGTCTTGCATCTTTACTATAGAGGGCCAGATAGATGTTGAGGTTGATGATGTTGTTAACGGTGAGGAGGCAAATGTGTCAAGGGCCGATATAAGGCCGGAGATTGCAAATGTCATCTCGCAGTATCTAGGAAGTGATCAGTTGCTCGATCGGGGTGAATGATAAGATGCTAGCTTCCATTAGGGAAATCTTGGCCAAAGAAAGAATGGATAATGTTTCTCAAGGTGGATTCCTTAGGGCTCTAGCTATTCACACAGTGGTTAGTGAGTAGCCTCTCCTTTCAACTCACAATCCGCTTACCCAGTCTCAATTGCCACCTCTTCAAATTTATGGAGAATCTTCAAGTCAGTTGGGTTCAATTGGTCCCTTAGGTTTATTTAGCCAGCCATTATAATCAGTTGGTACAGTGGTTCCATCGACCGTCAGTCAGTTCGCTCAACCTACCCAGGGGTTCATTCCCCCAACATTTTAGTTTGGGGCATTTGGCCCAACACCTATTTTTGTAGTCACACCTAATGGGACAACCTTTCCTCATTTAGTAAGTCTACCCTTAGGTGTGATTTCTTAGTTAGATGGATCATTCTTGTCCGTGGAATTGCGTGATCTACTACAGAAGTTGCTTGCTACCAATATCCAGCCATCAGCACTATCGGTTCAAGCCACTAGGGAGTAGGATTGGGTCCTCGAAAACTTTAGTATACCTAGTATAGCAAAGTATAAGGGAACTGGTCTACCTCAATCTCATATCACCACTTATCATAGGGTTTTGAGGATAAAGAAGCTAAGTGATAAAGTCCTCGCCGAGATGTTCCCTTCACTTTGGAGGGCCCTGCTATCGAGTGGTACAACACTTTATCTGATGGGGTGACTAGGGATTGGAAGGCCTTATCCGAGGCTTTCATTGAGTAGTATGCTTTCAACGCCACTATTAAGACTACCATACAGAACTTGGAGGCTATCAAGCAATCCCCTAATAAGAAATTCAAGCCCTATTTTGAAAGTTGGATGGCCACCCAAGTCTTATTGAAAGATCGACTGTGTCTCTCCGAGATGATTGTATGGTTGATGGACAATGCCTTGCTAGTTTATCATAAGGTTCTTGATATGGATGAATTCTCTAGCTATGTGGAGGTCTTTGATAAGGCCGAGAAATGGGAAAGGATCGAGGAGTTGGAGAAGTTAAGTCTGTCGGCCAAACCTTGGTTCAAGAAGAATGACCAGTCGGCCCCAGCCCAGGCTTCTAAGCCAAGGTATAATTTAGATCCCAAAACCGCAGTAGTGCAAGAAGAAGTGGTCGTAGTGAGTATCATTAAGGATGGTATTTCTCCATGGAAGGCACTCATGCATGCCATCTCTAGTAAGTTGAGGGAGATTGGCCTTCTCCAAAGTGCCAACCCCTATGTTCCACCTAAGCATGCGGATAGGGATTAATTTTGTGCTTATCATGTCAGCAAGGGTCATCATACCGGCGCTTCTAGGGATTTACATGAGGCTATTTGCGGCTTGATTAAGTAGAAGAAGATCCAAGAACCTAAACTTAAGTCAAGCACCATGAATAACCCCCTACCAAATTTTGAGAAACAGGTTACGGCTGTTGAGTCAGGATTGCCCTCCCATCCTTTCTTTAATATGATCATGCAAGCTAATCCTATGGATCACTCGATGGTGGCTTTACCCGATGAACCCGTCCCTATTGATATTAATGCTTACGAGTTAGAGGGTGCTTATGATGAGGAAGCTATGTGGTTCAACCTGAACCAATTGATATTGATGCTTATCTGTTGGAAAGTGATGACCGCGAAGAGCCCATTTTGTTAGTGGAAACCCCCGAGGCAAGGAGCTATATAAATAATGGGGTGTTGCATGTTACCCAAAGTGGGAGGGTGGCTCCTAATGCCCTCCTAAAGAGAAGAAGAGGTAGAGATGTCAACATCTAGGTTATCCCAAAGTGTAGACCAAAATCTAGCCATTACACCTATCATTGAAACTCAGGTACCACCTAGCAATGAGAATGTGGACTCAAAAGTCAATCCCCTCATCCAACAGTTGCAAGTTACCCCTGCCAATTATAGTATTTGGGAGCTTCTCATCGACTCTAAAGATTATCGCAGGGGTTTGATAGAAAAGTTATTAAGTATGGAGGCTGCACCATCCACTTCCTTGGTTGAAGTGTTTTCACTCTTTGGAGGACCCTAACCATATCATGTCGAATCTATTACGTTCTATTCATCTGATCTCCTAGATAAAGCAAACAAGCATAATAAGGCACTTTTCATCAAGGTGCAGATCTTTGATTGTTCTATCCCGTTTGTTATGGTGGATGATGGTTTCGCCCTTAATCTCTGAGCTGCTAAGATCCGTCCTCACTTAGGACTAGATGAATCCATGTTGGAGAAATCCAATACTGTTATAAGGGCATATTATGATATGAAGAAGAGTGTCATTGGAGTGTTCGAAGCTGAAGTTAAGTGAAGTCCAATGTCTTGTTCACCGTCCTTGACATCCTTATCACTTACTCAATGTTGTTGGGACATCCTTGGCTTCATGGATTAGGGTTCATCCCTTCTACGGTCTACCAGAAAGTCAAGCTCATCCACAATGGCAAGCTAGTGACCATCGGGGCTGATGAACCATCCGTTATAGCGGCTATGGAAGTCGAGGAGAGGGAATATAGGGTGGCTATTTCTCACCAGGGTAGAAAGTTTTCAGTTAGGGGATACATATCCCTTAAGATTGAAATGATTATGATGAAGCAGGGTTAAGCGAAAGGAAAGGGGCTTGGGAAGAATCTTCAGGGCATGCTAGAACCCATCATATCTGTACCATGGCTACTTATACTTGGTTTAGGGAATCACCCAAGTGTTAGAAAGTCCAAACCCCATTCATGTCTAATGATTGGGGTTGAGGTCAAGAAGAAGGTGTTCACAGGTGAGGATGAACTTGTTGAGATAGGAGGAAAGAAGGTCCTTGGTTTTGAGATCTTCAATGATATGTACGACTTCAAGAATGGTTGCATGATTGAGACCTCGGTTTCTATAGAAGTATGTGGGAAAGGTGAAGGAGACCAGATGAGTGAAGTACCCAAAGCTATCACCAAGGCCTTGGCCATACTCATGAAGAAGAATTGGAAGGAGGATGAGAAAGGCAACCCTATAAGCAAGGCAATCAAGAACTTAGAAAGAGTAGTGGCTGAAGAAACTCATGCAAACCTGCACATCGAGACTACTAGTTCAGTTGCCAGTGTTGCCAAGGCTGACCAACAAGGCCCTCCGCCTGTGGAAGATGATTCAAATGATGTAATTTTTAATGTTGCAAACATTTTTTTATACAAACAATGCCACTTATGAGGCATATCATGGATAAATTGATGCATTTTTCATTCACATTTTGTTTGAGTATTCCATTTTAAAGATATCATGCACATATAATGAAAAAATTCTTTAAAATATCACCATATTTATTAATAAAGTTGGCTTTGAGTATATCGCAATGGCATAAAAATCCAATGGTTAAAACTTATCACCTAAATGGGATATGATAAAAGTGCTTAGCAAACATGATAACAATGAGTCTTGGTTCGTCTTTCTTCACAAGGGGGAAAAGGGGTCATATCATCAAGAAAGAAGACTAAAAAGACTCATCAATAGCATACTGGTGCGGATGAAGAGTGAATCTCAGATTACAGGACCAAAATGACCCCTCGTTAGAGCATCAACAACAGGCTGGCTCTAGTTATGAAAAATGGAAAGTACACCTTGGGTTACAAGATTAAACTTAAATCCCTTAGGAGTTCTAAAGGGAAGCTGATTATTAATATCAATAAGTCAATCAAGATGATCTTGTCCAAGACAGTGACTACCTATAGAGATTGGGGTGATACACTTCCATTTGTAGTTTGGGGGTATGGAATCAGTGTAAGGACGCCCATCAATCAGACACCTTTCTCCTTGGTATATGGAATGGAAGCCATGATACTTGTCAAAATAGAGGCAAGATCTCTATGAGTGGCACTCAAAGCTCAGCTAAAAGAGTTAGATTAGATAAGGGCTAGGTATGAATAGTTGATTGCAATAGATGAAAAGCAACTCAAAGCACTTGACTACCTACAGATGTACCAACAGCGCATGACTCAAGCTAACAACAACATAGTAAGATACCCGAAGCAACCGCCCAAGGACTTTCTTAACAACAAATGGTCCTTCGCAAGGAAGGAATCAAAATCATAGACATAGATGGAAATGAATTCGTGAATCTAGTGAATTAAGATAGGCTTAATTGTTATCATATCTAGGTCAAAAGAACGAAATCATAGAAAAAGCAACACAAAAAAATAAAAAGAAATAAATCACCCGACGAGTGGTCCTCTACTATTTGGGAAAAAATTAGGGTGCAACCCACTGATTGGTATCCAACAAATCGGCCAGGCAAAAGTTAGGGTACTCCAACGCAAATAAAGCCCGCTAAGTTGAAAACCCGAAAAGGGCGGCTTAGGCAAAAGTTAGGGCATCAAGAGAAAAATTTCAGTTGCTTTTTAGAAAATCTGGAAAAGGACTAGTAGGCAATAGGGGTTAACAATTGGTAATTGTTACCATTTCCTATGTGCCTAAATTAATCTCATCAATGAACATGTTATGATTTGCTAAGAATTTTGGTCTTATGAATGCGTGCATGTCTTTAGGTGAAATAATCGCAGGTAAGTGGACATCAGTTTTATTCTGCATTTTGTGCATCTTTGTTGTTATTTTTACTACATGTACATTATTCATCAAATGATAGAAATACTGATAGGCCATAAAAGAAATCAGACCTATGTAAAATTCAGAAAACGTCTGCTGGATCAAAAACCCGAAAGGGTGGTCCAGAAAAAAGTTAAGACAAAAGAAAAGGAAAGAAAAAGCCTACTGGATTGAAAACTTGAAAGGGTGGTCTAGGAAAAAGTTAAGGCAAAGAAAAGAAGAAAAGAAAAGTCCGCTAAACTAAGCGGTCAGAGATAGTTCAAGCAAAAATTAGGACAAAAAGAAATGAAGATAAATGTTTGATAAGTCATCTCACACCGAGTGGCCTATGCAAAAATTAGAACTTAATTCCAAAGCGACAGTTTTGTTATTTTTAATAATTAGAACATCATTTTTAATTGTCATATCCCACAACTAGGATTCCTTGAACTTAGTTCTCCTATTGTGAAATAACAGGATAGCACATATCCCTAGAAGTGCTAATTTCAACCAGGCAGCCTTGGTAATTCTGGTCAGTTATGTCGGGCCAGTTCATTGCAATCAGGAACTTGGAGTGTTCAATAGTTAACTTGCTTGCTTATAGGATACGCTAAATGGGCTTCAACGTTAATTATGTCAAGAGGGCAACATGGGTTTACAGACAACGATATTTAATAGTTTCAGTTCAGAAAAAGAAAGTTTAGCTGCATAAAGTTCAAACCAATGAAAGCAGTCTACAAATAGCATCGAGGTTTACATCAAAATAAGCCACGTAGGGCCAAAAATGTCAAATGTCCAAAGAGTAATAGTTGTAGCCTAATCTAAGCTGCTGGGGTGTCATGTCCCTAGCACTCCTCTTATGTCTGGTCTTGTGTATCTACAAGCAGATTGTCCATGTCTATCATCACATGATCCTCTGCCCTACCAGCATCTACAGCAGGCAGATCAAGAACCCTAACCTCTGAAGCTTCTGCTATACTCCCAACTACAATACTGGTCTACTCTACTCGATGCCCTACCTCCTCCTCAACATTAATTGCTTGAGTCACCATCAGTGCACTTGATATGCTGATATATCATCATCAGAAGCGGAATCAGATGACTCAAGTGTCTGTCTATCCTCAGTCCTCCGAGCCAGCTGGCCCCGCAACACCTCGACCTCAGCCCTCGCCCGAGTAGTATCCGCTCTAGCCCGGTCAGCCTTCTTAATGGCTTCTCACAACTTCTCCTCTAGGAACCTAGCTTGCTCCTCAGAGGCATCCAAATCCTGGACGGACTTACCTCGCTCCATAGCTAATAGATTCTACAATGGAAATCAAAAGATCAGTACACATATATAAATATCATGGCATGCATCATGCATAGTTTGTTAAATTTTGCAGGTAAAAGAAACTTACTGAGGCTAGTGGTCTTGAGCTAGCATGGGGTCCCGGATAGAGTAGAAAGCCCTAGCAATCCTCTTTGCCTCATACACAGTAACCTGAGAAGAAAAATCACATCAGAACAAAACATCCTAAGTGATTATTATAGGAATGAGTCTAAAGGCCAGGCATTCCTCACATGAGTGGAGCCAGATGGAGTAAAACAGATGTGATGGACCGACTCCTCGAGCTCTTTGATAGCTCTCTTCCCCGAATAATTGAGGAGCCAGAAGAAAGTATCCAACTCTGCCTGGAGGACCCCCTCTCTCAGTCCCCCCAAAGCACGAGACCACTTTATCGATGGCTCAGGAGCAGCGGAAGGCCTCTTCCGTGTAGAGGTAGGAGGCTACAATGGTAAAGCAGGTACACTCAAGTTCATAGTCAATTTTAGGAAAGTAACGAAAGAATTCACAAAGGCAGAGTGAAGGAAATACCTGAGAAGAAGGCATAGTAGACTTAGCCGGGCCATCAATAATCCGAACCACGGAAGGACCTCAGCAATCTCCCCTCGGTCCACCCTCATCATCATCATCATTGTCATCACCATCACGATCGCTCTAGTGGAACTTGAGGGGGATATCCTAGAAATGGAGCCTCTTATAGGGAGGAAGGAGTGAAGAGTCTATGAACTTAGCATAGAAGTCCCCCACAGACATCACTCGGGCGCCCTCACCCAATAGGTACTACCCCTGATCCATCTCAGGCATCAGATGCGGCCAAAAGACTCCCACTTGGACAAGAGGAGGGATCAATCTCTCCATAACTGCTCTAGTCCTCTAGTCTCAAACCCTCTCACAAAAATACCACTCTAGGGAGAGTAGAGACTCCAGCACGAAGCGGCAATCATCCACGCCAGCCTGCATCTGCTAGATGTCTCTGTGTATAACCATCCTCTCCCATGGGTCTCGAATGACTTGCACAAACTAAAGGTATTGTAAGTATCATGATTTTGTAAATATAGTTTCTACTAATAGTTGCCAAAATGTAAAATATAGGTCTAGCATGAGAAAGGTTTACCTGATAAGAGTGCAGCTGGCGGAGGAACTCCTTATACTCTGCTATAGTCATAGCCTTCTGCTGCTAAGGCCCCATCCACCTCGAGATAATATGAGCCATCTTAGGTTGCCCGGGCCAACCTGACCTGAGGATGAATCGATGCTCAAAGGACCAAATCTGCAAAATAAGGTGAAGTTAGTTGCAAAGCAGTTCGAATAAAGGGTTAAAGCACAAGAGATCAGTTCAGGAATTACCAGTAGGATCAGATGGTAGATTGTGAGCTCGGACTACTGGCCTTGAGCTCCAACATCTAGCCTGTAGTACAACTATACCAGGATTGCCCGACACTAATTCTTGCCCGGCACAGCGGCAAGAATCTCAACGGTTGAGAGCAAACCATAGTTAAGGTTGCTCAAGTAGACTGGGAAGACGATGGTGGTGAGGAAGGCCAACAGGAAAGATCAGGCATACTAGTCCGTCCTCTCGACGGCAATAGGGCACGACTACCCAATCCAGTAACTATGGAGCTATCCATACTTGAGCTTGTCCATCCCTCTAGGATGAAGCCAAAGTAGTCTATCCACATAGGCCTTAACCTCGGTCTAGGAGTGCCATCGATCGGCATAGACATCAAACTGAAGGACGGACCCTCCGTAAGTCAACCCTGCGAGTGCATACACAACTGAGGGGGTGATAGTAATCTCCCTGATAGGAAAGTGGAAAGTGTGAGTCATCTCGGGCCACCTCTCTATTAGAGCTAAAATAGCACCCAGAGCCAGCATCTTCAAGGCCTGAGGAATGGCCCTGATAATATCCATGAACCTGAATGAATATATATGGGTCAATAGCTCAGTATCCCCTGCAGCTCGGATCTCCTCATACCATTTTCTATAGAAGCTCAGGGCTCCTACAGTCTTTAAAGGGAATTGCAAGGATGAAAACACAATTTAACAGGGTTAGAATGTAGTGGGCAAGTCAAAAATCAAAAAAATGTTGTAGAAAACCAAGTTCTGGATATTCTATCCTTGAAGAAGTGACCTATACGGGTCCCACCCCACTCGCATGGGTCCCATACCACCACCCGTATAAAAAAGGGACCTATACAGGTCCCACCCCTACCATATAGGTCATTACAAAGCAGTCCCTTGCCTGAAAATTCCTGAAAAGCCAATTTTCAATCAATCTTAACCAAAAATCATTCAAATCAGTCCCAAAAGCATCAAAGACTAAACTTACATGCATTAGGCTCTATTTCAGGATCTAAAACACCCTAAATCATGCCAAAATTGAGAAATTCCAAAAATCTCAAGAAGGAAAAGGTGGGAATCGAGTAAAATACCTGGAGTTTTGAATAGGAGTGAGTCCAAGAAATGAGTCCCCCTCATGAAAAGCATACTCGACAAAAATTGAGCATTCCCGAAGCTCTAAATCGCCTATCCTCGCGCCTGATGGAGAAATGGACGGTCTTTGGAATCTTTTTATACATTTTGGATGGATTTTGGAAAAAATTCGCTAGAATTTGGAAGGAAATCGGAGGTTTGGTAAAAGTGGTGAGGGGAGGAGTTAGCTGTTATTTAAAAAATCCTGACCTAGACTCGTATGGGTTCCCCTCCACCTGTACGAGTCCCACTTTCGCAAATACGCACCCCTACGGGTCTTCTTTTTTCACCTAGTGACGTTTTTCTTGCATCAAGTGAAAACAACGATTTGTTACTGGTAGGGGCATACCTAGTCCAAATTGGGGCAAACCCTATTTCTCTTAAAGCTTCATATTTCAGTTATTTAAGGGAAAAACCCCTAGCTCACCTCGATTCTTGATTGAAGGGGCAAAATTTTTTTTTCACAAAGTCAATCATTAATCAAGGTAAGGCAGTTTTAAGCAACTACTAACATTAACAATTTTTCATGTGTATGGAATAAGTTCTCAGCAGATAAATCATCTAGGAAGACATCTCCCTAGCAAGAAAGTCAACCAAGGGGCATCCCCCCACTCCCCAACAGTGGAACCAGTCATGGGGTATCCCCCATCATCAAGTACGCTAAGGGAGCCCACCCTAGGGGCACTCGCCAGCAATAGAACCAATCAATGGGCATTTCTCCCAAGGGGCATTCGCCGAGAGGCACCCTCCAAGGGCTATTCCATCCCTAAGCCATAGGGCCATACCCGACATTTCCCAAACTCAGTTTATAGTTCATTCAGGGACCAAATCCTACCAACACATCTTCATTCTTGATTGAAGGGGCAAAAATTTTTGTTCACCACAAAGTCAATCAAGAATCAAGTCGTGTCATCACAGGAAGTAACTAACTCAATGTTTTTATTGTCTCTTAGCATGTTATTCAAAATCCCTAGCTAGGAAAGTTGATCCGCCTTAAGAAAGGGATATGACGAAAGTCATTCACATTAGGAAATGGATACATCAGCCATAAGAGTCATCCGCCTTAGGAAAGGGATACACCATCAGTTAGGAAAGTCCATCTGCCTTAAGAAAGGGATACGAGGAAAGTCATCCACCTTAAGGAAGGGACACATCAGCTAGGAGAGTAAATCCGCCTTAACAAAGGGATACAAGTTAAGTCATCCACCTTAGGAAAGGGATACATCAGTCAAGAAAGTTGATCAACCTTAGGAAAGGGATACGAGGAGAAGCCGTCTGCCTTAAGAAAAGGATCCACACAATAAGAGTCACATCTTCCCTAGCATAGTCACTAGGGATACACATTAGCAAAGGAAAGTCATCCGCCTCAAGAAAGGTTTATGCATCAGCAAAGGAAAGTGATTCACCTCAAGAAAAGGATACATATTGGCAAATGAAAGTCATCTGCCTTAAGAAAGGGGTACGCATTGGCAAAGGAAAATCGTCTGCATCGAGAAAGGGACACCCAGGAAAGGAGTTCGCCTCAAGAAAGGAACTCACCAATATCATCACCTCAGGTATAATTTCTAAACCCTCGCTCATATCGTGAGATCATACAGATCTGTATCTACAATGATCCCATAAGGAGCAGTCTGTAAGCACTGGATTTTTACTATCCTTCTCACAAAATGATGATGAGATCTAGATAATGCAATCTTTTTACATGTGTTAACCATCACAGGTGTTCCTACTACTGAATAGCCGAGTTTGGCCAAATCTAGAGATGTAATCTACCCTTAGGAACCCATACGAGTCATACTTCGTGGTACAGATCCACCAATGGATCCGTACTGGTCAAGTCCCCCATACACCTAGGAGGGACCTGCACAGGTCCCACTCAGATCGGTACAGGTCCCACCCGGACCCGTATGAGTCCTATTTCTGCTTAAATAGGTTTTATGGTAGGTGATCCGTACTATTTTTGGGGGAAATTAGTTTCAAACTTAACTTCCCACTATAAATAGAGGCTTTTTTACCTCATTTGAAAGGAGACAACATATATAAGAAAGACACAATTAGAAAAGAAATTCGAGCATATAGTTTATGAAATTCCAGCAATTTTTTGTAGGTATAAAAAGGGTATAGTTGAGGTATAGAAGGTATAAAATAGGGAGAAAACCCATTCGTTGAGGTTTTGTCCATATTTTATTCATTTCTAGCTTCGTTTATTAGGATTTGGGGAGGTTCTGTCCACACAAATACTCACCTAAATAGTATATGAGCACTGGATTTTAACGATCCTTCTCACGAAACAATGATGAGAGCTATATGTTGCAATGTCTTTTAGGTGTTGTCAATTAGAGGTGTTCCTACTAGTACAGAGTCGAGTTTGGCCAAAGTTTAGAGACCTAGTCTGCCCTTAGGGACCCGTACGGGTGCTACCTGGTAGTACGAATCCACTAGTAGACCCGTACGAGGTTATCTTTTCCATACGCCTGGGGGGGACCCATATGGGTCCTCTAGTACCCATATGGGTAGGGCCCCACCTGTATAAGTCCTCTTGTTGCCTAAATAGGCTCTTTCAGAAGGGAATCCTTTCCTATTTCGGGGGAAAGGCATGTCATAAACTTGATTTATTGCATTCAGACCTCCTCTCCCCTATAAATGGCGCCCTTCTCTTCACATTTTACAGACACATTTCATATGAAAAAACTATACTCAAATTATTACAATTTCTATAGGTATAGAAAAGGTATAGCGGGGGTATAAGAAGTATAAAATAGGGAGAAAACCCTTACTTTGAGGTTTTGTACACATTTTATTCATTCCTAGCTTCTTTTATTAGGATTTAGGGGATGTTCTATCCACACAAATACTCACCTAAATAGTCCTATTTCATCAACTTTGGTCAGGCTCTCTCAATAGTAAAGGGATCACCTCAAAATGGATTCACACCGCAAAGGTAACGCTCCTAAGTTTCAAAGAGACTCACATTTCTGTTATTTCATTATTATCATTGTTTGTTCCTCCTATTATATTTGCTGTTTTCATTTCTTATTTCGGATCTGGTCCTAACCCGTATGAGCCTTGTTGGCACCATATATCCTCAACGATATCAATTTGGTGTGCCATACTTATATGGAGAGAAATCCCTTTTTATTTTATTTTTCTGCCACCAATCTGTTAATCTAGTAATCTATAAACCAAACTGAACAAAGTTTATTCCTGGACCAAACATGACCTGTAAGAGTATGCCATACCCGTACCGGTGCTCCCTAGTAGCCATATAGGTCCCACCCACCCGTACGGGTACCAACCCCAGGCAGATTCTAGAACTCATTTTTAACTTGTTAAAAATCAATCCAACTCACCATTTGCTATGCGATCATTCTCACTAATAATCCGGTAAATGAACCCAGAAAAGTTTGAATGTGTTTTCACCACAAAATGCACTCAAATGCTGATTTATGGTGTGCTATAAACTGTGCTAACATATGTGGATGCAGGGGAATTTATTTTCATTTTGTTTTTTAACATAGAACAAGTGTATAGTTTCTCTTTGCAATTTCCCCCATTTCCCCCGGTTGTAATTTTTATTTCCCCCATTTATTACTTGTGCTCTATTGTAATATGTAAATGCATGTAACGAGTGTGAAATAGTGTAGAAATAGGATTTCTGTGATAATTCCCCAAATGATGAAAAATAAAACTGTTTTACACGGTGAACGTAATTTTGAATCACCTAAATGAGAAATAAGCGACTCATCTGAAACCTAAATCTTCGATCCAATAGGTATGAGTCTCCCGCCTAGAGGGAACCATACCAAAACTCTTTCCTAAGTAGACAACTTGGGTGGCGACTCTATCAATTGTATTGAGATTTGAGTCTCGATTCTTTTATTCATTAAAATTGGCTTATCGTGCTTAAATCTACCAAACCCCCAGTAGGCCCCGCCTCTCACACAGGTGCTAAGCGAGACCCATATGTCATCGACACCTCATAGTGGCAACTCTATTGGGGAATTAATCTTTTAACTTGCAAAATGTTGGTTTGTTTTAGAAGCTTAAAAGATTAAGACGAGCACCGAAAATCATTTAATTGATTCAACCTGCTTTTGTTTTCATCATTTGGGAAAGTTATCACACTCTATCTTCTCATATCCTTCTCTCTTTAGTTAGATGAGCTCTTCTTCTAGTGCTAGGATAGGGTGCCCTATTATTTCTACGACACTCGCAATGGTGATACCTATGACCGCCAAGGATATTGGGTACACCTTTATGGGTGGAGCACTCATTCCCATCTCCCTCCAAAAGAGGCTTGATGGGATGGGAACCTTCTACATCAACTTCTGATATATCCATACACCATTCTTATCAAAAGCCACAGACTTCTACTCTCTAGGTACCCCAATTTCTGTGTGAGATTAAATTAAGGAAGAATACCATCAGACTCGGCGGGAGAAATAAGTACGAAATCAATCAATTAGCATGTGTTATGTTACATAACCTTATGATTAACCCCACCATCCATCATTGTAATTTACGCATGCATACTACATCTTATACATGTACTGATCTCTTTATTACTCCCTCAGTTTGGGATAAAAACTGATAGCTTCACCCATCACTCGTCTCGGTCACTATCATGGCTCAGCTTGGTCAGTCAGTTCAACCCGTAAACCCAACACACTAAACAGTCAGTAGGGGAACTCATTCACTCCATCAAGAGGCTATTCTAAAGTTTCACTGCAGTAAGGATTTTAGTCACCTGCCGAACTTTACAGTTATTCCAAAGGGAATAATGCTCTCTTTTTTCATGGGTTTACCCTGTGGCATGACCCGCAATCGAGTGGTTCATCTTATGGCTTTAGATGACATCTCACCCTGGGATACTCCTCTTATAAAGCTCTTCAAGAAGATAAAGAAATACAAGTTGATTGATCATCTCCAACCATATGTTCCGCGAAAGCCTGAGGAGAGGGATAACTTCTACATATATCATGTTAGTCCTGAGTACCCAAGTAGGACATGTGAGGATCTCCACAAGGTCATCACAGCACTAATCAACAAAGGGAAAGTTTGTGAGCCCCAAAGGAGAGGGGATGAGGTAGCCATGATTAACTCGAGATTGGAAGAAAGTGAAGTATGGAAACACATCATGGAGACCAAGGAAGTGAGAACAGAGTCATCCATATTTGATCTTATAGGTATTAGATTGTGGAGTAGGGAACCTGTCCATGATTACTTTTAGAGGTGGTTAATGATCGCGGTATCTCTTAAAAGGAAACCTCAGGAGAAGGAGTTGGCTGACCGGTTCATCTTTGGGTTATCTCCTCACCTCCACAAGATAGCATTCATGAGTATGTACATACCTATCCCTAAGAGCTACAAAGCAGCTATAGAAGCAGAAAAATGAGCCAAACAAATGGAAGACAAAGATTGAAGTAGACAAAGCCATCGATACCTGACAACTTTGATATACACTATCTTATGCTTGGGGGATAAGAAAAAGACACCAACTTAAGAACCCTTGAGAAAACTAGCCCAAGCCATAAGGCACGCTATGAATGATGTGTTGATTGATGAATAGTTACAAGACCTAGATCATGACCTGACTCACATCCTGATGAATGACCAAGAAGACCCTCCGCCTGTGGAGGATGACGATGTAATTTTATGTAATGAAAATAATGTAGCCTTTGGGCATCCTAATGATAATGATAATCATTTTCCTTACTTATTTGATGTTTCGCCTAATGGCACCGTGCATTCATCTGACCATATGTATAACATTTTTAGCATTCATGACACTTCATTGCCTGACATTAGCTTGGGCAGTAAGGAAAATCCAAAAATGGTAACTATGTCCAGTGGTTTGACCCTTATAGAAATAAGAGAGATAATAAAAGTGCTCAGAACACATGTTAATGCTTTCACTTGGTCCTATGAAGACATGCCCCGGGTAGATCACCAAATTGCCAAGCATTGCATCCCAACTGATACCCGATTCAAACTAGTCAAACAAAAGTTGAGAAAGTTGCATCCTGAATGGGCTGATAAAATCAAAGTTGAAGTTGCCAGGTTACTGGAAGCTGAATTCATTGAAGTAATTGAGTGTCCAACATGGTTAGCAAATGTTATCCTAATCCCTAAGAAAGATGGAAAGGTCAGAATGTGTGTCAACTTTCATGATTTTAACAAGCCATCCCCCAAGGGCAACTTTCCATTACCATACATCGATGTATTAGTGGATAGCGCCACTAGGGCTACAATGTACTCATTTTTAGTTGGGTTCTCTTGGAACAATTAGATCTTAATGGACATCATTGAAAATGTCAAGACGACCTTCATCACAAAATAGGGAGTGTATTATTACAAGGTAATGGCTTTTGGGCTAAAGAATGCAAGGGCAACTTATCAGAAAGCAATTACAACCCTATTGCATATGGTTAAGGTTTATGTAGACGACATGCTAGTAAAGTCTAATACGAGGGAACAACACCCAGAGAATTTAGAAAGGTTCTTGACTAGAATCAAGAAGTACTTGCGCTTGAATCCGAAGAAGTGTGTGTTTGAGGTTACATCAGGAAAACTCTTGGGACACATTGTTAGTCAGAGGGGAAATGAGGTCGATCCTAATAAGGTTAGAGCTATTCAAGGAATGCCTATTCCTAGAACTGAAAGGGAACTCAGGTCATTCCTTGGATCACTCCAGTAAGTGCGTCTTTTCATTGCCAAGTTAACATTTGTGTGTGAGCCAATCTTTAAGTTGTTGAGAAGGAAGCAGCCGATAGAATGGAATGAGCAATGCTAGATAGCATTTGACAAGATAAAGGGTTATCTCGAGAGCCCCCCAGTTTTGAAGCCTTCAGTGCCCGGTAAGCCATTGATTCGCTATTTAGCCTTAGAAGAGTCGTCTGTCTGGGAAATGTTGGTCCAGGAACAAGAGGATAAGAGCGAGCATCCCATCTATTATTTATGCAAGAAATTATTGGGGTATGAAGCAAAGTACATAGTGGTAGGAAAGACCTGCATAATGATGGTATGGTTGACTAAGAAGTTGAGGCATTACTTCCAGTCCTACAAAATCCAAGCAGTTGCAAAGGTTGATATGATGAAGTATCTTTGTCAATCCCCCACATTGGCAGGGGAACTCTCTATGTGGCTCCAGTTACTATCCGAGTTTGATATAGAGTATGTCACGAAGAAGGTCATTAAGGGAGAGCAGTGGTCGAGTCAACCCCTAGAGTCTGACTATGTCCAAAATTTGGATTTCCCCAATGAGAAGTTAGTAGAAGTGAACGCTAAGAAGGCTGAATGGACTATGTATTTTGACAGGGGTATGAATTGAAAGGGCGCAAGTCTTGGGGTAGTCACCATTACACCCTAAGGCAAGTTTATTCCACTGAGCAAGCGATTGGAGTTTTCAGTCACTAATAATGGGGCCGAGTATGAAGCTTGTCTCTTTGGTTTTGATACTCTCTTAAAAATAAGGGTAAAGGAAGTCAGGGTGATCGAGGACTCCGGGTTAGTAATCAAGCATGTCATGGGAGAACGGGAAATTAGGGAAGAGTCACTCCAGCCATATGTTCAAGTAGTTTGCAACTTGTTAGCATGATTCTATCAGTGCCTTTTCCAGTATATATTGAGGGGTGAGAATCAGATCGTAGATTCCTTGGCTACCCTAGCTTCGACGTGGAAGGGAAGAGAGACTCAACTGATCCATTTGCTTATAGTAGAAATGACTCGTTCACCGTATCACAAAAAGGTTTAGGTTATGGTTGTAGAGGAGCAAAAAGCCGATTGGTATGATGGCATTAAGAGGATTCTGGAAAGAGGGAAGTGCTCCAAAAGTTTATTAGGTTCAGACCTTCTAACTCACAAGAGGTTGGCGACCCAATTCAGACTAGTCAACAAAGATCTCTTCAAAAGAACAACTGAAGGTTTATTGTTGAGGTGTTTGATAGAAGAAAAAGTAGAAAGAGTAATGACTCAAGTACACTCGGGGGATTGTGGCCCACTCATGAATGGGATGGCTTTAACCAAAAAAATTCTGAGAATGGGGTACTACTAGACCACAATGAATGCTGACTGCATCGACAAGGTCAGGAAATGTCATGAATGTCAGATTGATGAGGATATACAACATCTTCCTTCATCCGAACTTCACAATTTGTCTACTCCTTGGCCTTTCTTGACGTGGGGGATAGATATAATTGGTGAAATTCGGCCACTATCAACCAACGGTCATCGATTCATCATAGCCGCAGTTGATTATGTTTTGAAATGGGTAGAGGTCGAATCTTACACCAACATTACCACCAAGAAATTGGCTAAGTTCGTAGAGAGGCATATTTTTGCAAGATATGGAATTCCACACCATGTAGTTTCTGATAATGGTGTCCAGTTTCAAGGTTCCATGGCTGAATTATTTGAGAAATTCAACATTGAACATCATAAATCTTCTCCATATAGGCCACAAGCTAACGGAGTAGTTGAGGCTACCAATAAGTCAATCAAGAATATTTTGTCAAAGATGGAGGCTACCTATAGAGATTGGGCTAATAAACTTCCATTTGCAGTTTGGGGGTACAGAATTAGTGTAAGGACTTCCATTGATCAAACACCTTTCTCCTTGGTATATGGAATGGGAGCCATGCTATCAGTTGAAATAGAAGTAAGATCTCTAAGAGTGACACTTGAATCACAGTAAAGAGAGTCAAATTGGGCCAAAGCCAGGTATGAACAGTTAAACGTGATAGATGAAAAGTGGCTTCAGGCACTAGACCATCTCCAGATGTACCAACAGCGCATGGCTCGAGCTTACAATAATAGAATCAAATACCCAATACAACCTCTCAAAGCAGGTGATCTGGTCCTCAAGCAGCTACGCCAGGTCAACACTAATGCTAGGGTCAAGTTCAGTCCTAATTGGGAAGAACCTTTTGTCGTAAAGAAGGTTCTTGGTGAAGGAGCAATCAAGCTTATGGACATGAATGGAAATGAGCTCGTGTCTCCAGTGAATCAAGACAGGCTTAAGCTTTCTGATGTCTAGCTCAAAAGAATTAAATCATAAAAATGCAGCACAAAGAATCAAAGAAATAAAGAATAAAACACCCCGTGAGTGGCCATCTATTGCTCGAGCAAAAATTAGGGTGCAGCCCGCTGATCGATATCCTGCAAACTAGTCAAGCAAAAATTATGGCACTCCAACGCAAAGAAAGCCCGCTAAGTTGAAAACCCAAAAAGGGCAGCTTAGGCAAAAGTTAAGGCATCAAGAGAAAAATGTCAATTGCTTTCTGGAAAATTTGTAAAAAGACCAATAGGCGGTAGGGGTTAACCATTGGAAATTGTTACCATTACCTATGTTCTCAAATTAATCTCATTAATGAACATGTTATGATTTTGCTAAGAATCTTGATCTTATGAATGCATACATGTCTTTAGGTGAAATAATCGCTGGTATATGAACATCCAATTTTTCTATATGTTATGCATCATTGTATTCATATGTACCCCACATTTGCAATATTAAGAAAAGCCCACTGGATTGAAAATTCGAAAGGGCAGTCCAGGCAAAAGTTAAGGCAAAAAGAAAAATTTGTTGGATTGAGCAGTCAAAGACAACTCAGGCAAAAATTGAGATAGCGTGCGGGATTAAAAACCTAAACGGGCGGTCTAGGCAAAAACTAAGGCAAAAAGAAAGAGAAAAGCTTGCTATGTTGAAAACCCAAAATGGCGGTCTAGGCAAAACTTAAATGTAAAAAGAAAAAAAGAGTCCGCTAGGCCAAGCCGTCAAGGATAGCTCAGGCAAAAATTAGGGCAAAAAGAAAGAAAAATAAAATGTTCGATAGGTCATCTCACATCGAATGGCCTATGCAAAAGTTAGAACTTAATTCAGTCTCCTCACTACAAAATCACTAGATACGGTTTCACTAAGCAGCAATACTCAATGGTCCCAGTTCGAAAAAATCCACATGCATATGAGCCAAATATCAAAAGTACCAATTTAGAAGTTCACAATAAAAAATAAGCCACGTAGGGCCCAAAAGTACTAATAAGTTTAGAAGAAATAATCATATCCTAAGCTACCGGGGGACTTGTCCATAGTTGCCCTCCTGAGTCTGATCCTAAGTATCTACCAACAGACAGTCTACGTCTATAGTCATATGGTCATTGGCGTCACCAACACCAGTAGTTGGCTGGGCGGGGTTCCTAATCTCTGAAGTCCCCATGGCAGTCCTAGCAGCATTAGCTCCCTCAACAAGCTCATCTATGCCTCTCTGAGTCACTCGATATGAAGAAAGATCATCCTCAAACTCATCAGAAGAAGAAATCGACATATGCCTATCCTTACTCATCCACACTAGCTGACCCCTCAGCGTCTCAATCTTGGCCCTTGCCCGGGCAGTCTCGGACCTAGCCTGATCTGCCTCATTACAGATCCAGAAGCCCGAGACCTCTTCGCCAATGGCTTAGGGGCAATAGTAGTAGTGTTAGCGGCGGACCTCTTTCGTGTGGAAATGGGAGGGTATGGTAATAAAAAATCAAAATCAAGATTACAATCAATTACAAAAAGTAGTAAGGTATTCACAAAGACCAAGTTAGAAGCATACATGAGATGAAGGAGTAGCTGACCTAACCAAACCTCGGGTACCCCCAACTATGGATGGACTTCCTCGGTCACCCCTTAATCCACACTCCTCATCATTATCATCATGATCATCCTCACTATCTCTCCAATGAAACTCCAGGGGCTCAACCTCTTGGTGAATCCTCCCATAGGGAGGAAGAAGAGAGGAATCAACTAACTCAGTAAAGGAGCCCTCTACAGACAGTACTCGAGCTCCCTCGCCTAATAAGTACAGACCCTTATCAGTCCTTGGCATGAGTTAAGGCAAGAAGATGCCCACCGGGATCAAGGGAGGAATCAGTCTCTACAACATAGTACTGGTCCTCCACCCTCGGACCTGCTTGCCGAAATACCACTCGTAGGAGAGTGGTGACTCCAGAATAAAGCGGCAATCATCCACACCAACCTGCATCTGCTCGATAGCTCCATACATGACCAATCTCTCCCACGGGTCTCGGATAACCTGCACAGAATGAACGCACTGTGAGTATCATAACCTAGTAAATACGATTTCTACTAATGGTTTGTCAAAATGTAAAATGCAAGTTTAATAGGGAAGAAGCTTACCCGATTTAAGCACAGCTGGCATAAGAACTCTCGATACTGAGCTGTAGTCAAGGTCTGATTCTGCAAAAGCCCTATTAATCTAGATACAATATGTGGTGTCTCAGGCTGTATGAGCAAGCCTGGCCTAGGAATCAACTGGTGCTGGAAAGCCTAAATCTACAAGATAAAGCACGCATTAGTTGCAGCACAGTTTAGACAAAGGGTTAAAGCACAAGAGATTAGTTCAGGATTTACCAGTAGTATCAGATAGCCGATCTTGAGCTCAGACTACTCACCCCAGACCCTAAATCAACTATATATTACAGCTATGCAAGGATGGCCCAGCACCAGTTCTTGCGAGGCACAATTACAAGCTCCTCTATAGTAGAGAGCAAATCATAGTTGAGGTTGCTAGAGTAGATGGGGAAAGAAGACGGTGGAAAGGAACGTCAGCAGGAAGGATTGGGCTTACTAGTTCCTCCTATCAGCCGCAATAGGCCTCAGCTACGCAATCCAATGAGCATGCAAGTCCCAATACTTGAGCTTGCTTGTCCCCCCCGGCTAAAGCCTAAGTAATCTAGTAATGTAGGCCGTCACCTCAGGCTAAGAATGCCACCGATTGGCATAAACATCAAAGTGGACCACATCCCTACTCCACTCCAAGCCTGTGGTCGCGCACACGTCTGAAGCCCAATAGGTAAATGGAAAGTATGGGTCATCTTTGGTCACCTCTCCGTCAGAGCTGAAATGGCACTAGGAGCCAATGTCTTAGGGGCCTGAGGGATGGCCCTGATGATGTTGCTAAACACGAAGGGATCGATGTGGGTCAGCACCACCGTATCCCCTGTAGCATGAATCTCCCTGTACCATTTCCTGTAGAAGCTCAAATCCCCCATAGTCCTATATTAGAACTGCAAAGACAAAATTTTAGTTTTAAAGGATTAGAATCTAGTAGACAAGTCAGAAATCAGAAAAGGATTGCAAAACTCAAAGAAAATATTGGTCTGTCCATACGGACAGAACCCGTACGGGTAGCCTCACCTATACGGGTCTATAAACAGGACTTGTATCAAAAGCAGGATCCGTACGGGTCCTCCCTCACCCTTACGGGTCCCCTACAAACAGTCCCCATATGGGAAAACTCCCAAAAAACCCAATATCACACAATCTCAACCAAAGCTCATCCAAAACTATCCTAAAAGCATCCTAGCCTAAATTTACATCCATCAGGCTCTATTCCAAGGTCTAAAACACCCTAATTCATGCCAAAATTCGAGAAATCACCAAAAGTTCAAAATGGGAAAAAGGAAAATTAAGCAAAATTACCTAGAGTTTTGAATCATGGGTATCAGGAGAAGGGATTAAGGCTACCTTAGGGACAGGAGTAAGCCCCAAAAACAAGTCTCCTTTGTGAAAAGAATACCTGATAGAAATTGGGCATTCTTGAAGCCCTAAATCGCCAACCGTGGGCAAGTCCTCGAGTTTGAGGGAGAAATGGTCGATCTATGGGACCTTTTTATACATCTTCAGTTGAGTTTTGGAAAAAAATCGTAGGAAAACACAAAATGGGAAGTTTTGGTGTGAAGCGAGAGACAAGGGGGCTGATATGCCTTTTAAACTTATCCGTTGGGGACCCGTAGAGGTCCCACCTCACCCGTACGAGTTCCCACCTTCGGGAAACATACCCGTATGAGTCTGGTCCACTCGTACAGACCCTTTATTACCATCCAGAGGTAAATTTTTGCATCGATATTTCTACAAACACCAGGAATTCATCAAGTTCAAGTTTAGTGCCAACCCCACTCCCTCTCAACCTTATATTTTCGTTATATTTAGGACAAGTCCCTTTACTCACCTTGATCCTTGATTAAAAGGGCAAAAATATTTTTGTTTCCACAAAAGTCAATCAAGAATCAAGGTAAGCCATTTTTTAATTGATCACTAACAAGGATATTTTTGTATACTGGTCCATCCTAGCATAAAAATTCTTCCCCAGCAAACAAATCTTACTAGGAGAGAGTTCCTAAGTGGAAGAGGTTTTACATTAGGATATTACTTCACTCCACAGCATTCGAATCAATCAAGGGGCATACCCCCGTCATCAAGAACCCTGGTGACACCCCACTCTAGGGTCATTCCCCAAGCAAAAGAATCAAGTCCCAGGGGCACCCCCCACCAATCTAGGGGGATCCCGCCCACTTCCCTATAGAAAAAATAGATCCAGGAGCATCCCTTCACCAATCTAAGGGCCTCTCCCCACTTCCCAATAGCAGAATTAGATCTAGGGGCATCCCCCCACCAATCTAGGGACATCCTCCCACTTCCTAATAACGGATTTTGTAGACCCTAGGGGCACTCACCCTAAGAGCATTCCCCAGCGGCAAAATAAGCATTGATCTGGCCAAAACCAACATATTTTTCAAGTTTATCACATCCATACTTCTTTATTCTTAATTGAAGGGGCAAAAATATTTTTGTTCTCACAAAAGTCAATTAAGAATAAAAAGGTGTCTGATTGGGCAATGACTAACTCGGTGTTTGATTATTGTCTCTTTTTAGGTTATTCAAATTCCCCAGTCAGGAGAGTCATCCACCTTAGGAAAGGGATACATCACTAGCCAGGAAAGTTGATCCGCCTTAGGAAAGGGATACATCACCAGTCAAAAGAGTCATTCATCTTAGGAAAGGGATATATCACCAGTCAGGAGAGTCATCTGCCTTAAGAAAGGGATACACCATCAACCAGGAAAGTGAATCCACCTTAAGAAAAGGATACACACATCTTCCCTAGAGAAGTCATTAGTTAGGAGAGTCATCCGCCTTAGGAAAGGGATACACCACAATCAGTCAGGAAAGTCGATCCGCCTTAATTAAGGGATACACACACCCTCCCTAATTGAGTCACTAAGGATATGCACGGTAGCAAAAGGAAAGTCATCCGCATTAATAAAGGGATATGCAAGGTAGCAAAAGGAAAGTCATCCGCCTTAGGAAAAGGATACGCATTAGTAAAAGGAAAGTCATCCACCTCAGGAAAAGGATACGCATTAGCAAGGAATGTCATCCACCTTAAGAAAGTGATTTGCATGGTACCAAAGGGAAAGTCATCCACCTTAGGAAAGGGATACGCATTGGCAAGGAAAGTCATTGGCCTTAAGAAAGGGATATGCACGGTAGCAAAAGGAAAGGCATCCTCCTTAGGGAAGGGATACGCATCC